>JAPDVU010000001.1:184162350-186686100 GCA_026230045.1 Corynorhinus townsendii | reverse complement strand
AGAGGAAGCTTGCCTGGAGTGTTGGAAGGGCCTTTGCATGAAGAACCTCTGCCCGTGCCATCAGGATGGCTCTTGTCCCCTCAGGGCTGGTCATCTCAGTGGGAGAGCTGGCAAATCTCCCCTCCTGCATCTGATCCCACATTTGCTCTTCCCTCTGTTCCCCCCCCACCCCCCCCCCCCAATTCCCTTCTTGATCTGCCCTCTTTCCAGTTCCCAGCTGCTGAGGGGGAGAGACTCTGAGCTCACCCACCTTGGATCCAGCACGGTCCCTCGTGTGGCTGGTTGTCTGGACTGGCCCACTCTGAGACTGGGGCAGCTGGTGAGCTGTGGGGACAGAGCAGATCGATTATTTATCTCGAAAATGCTGCCCTTCTGTGAGGTAAGCTCCCCCCTGAGGGTGTGGAGAGGGCCACTGTTCACAGAGGGAAGGCCCAGAGAGGGAGTGGGGCTGCCCTTGCCTCTGTGAGCCTCACATTTGACATTTAGAAACTTTTCTAGGGATCAAAACTGCAAGCCGGAAGTTGTCAGCACAGGCCAACTGAAGACACATTTAGTGAGCCCCTGCCCTGTGCCACACACTGGGCTAGGTGGGGACCCAGAAGGAAGCAGCCTCTGCTTCCTGGGCCATTGGGCCTGGGGAGGCACCACGGCAAGGAAGAAACAATCAGACTGATGCAACTGCAATTTCCATTGCTCTGGAAATATCGAGAATGAAGTTTCCTTAGTTCAGTTCTCTTGCAGTAAACTTATATATTATTATGTGCATAATTGTTATTAATCTAAACACACTTGAATTGTATACTTCAGAATTGAATTAGGAAGCAGAGTCTTATTAATGCAAAAACAATATGGATGAGCATACTGACGGAGTTAGTTACCTTTTATAAACGCTGAATTGGCTTCTTGAATGAAAATAATCACCTGTGTCTCTCGAGAAGGTATTTACACTGACAGCTTATAAATGCTAACGAAATTCCTTCCAGATGCGCAGCCAGGCCCTGAGACAGGAGGCATTTAATGTTAGGAAAGGTGAAGTTTAAGATTAATTAATCATATTAAGTTATTTTCTTACATTATTTATAATGTTTTAGTAAGTTCTGCCAAGAAACACCCAAGTCTTTTTGCAGGAGGATCTCTCTATGTTTTAAAACCTGTTTTTCAAAAGCTGTGCTTCTTGGTAGATTTGGACGTTGTGTCTCCTGGGAGCGCTCGCCACTATCGTGTGCACATTTCACTTGGGTCCTCGAGGTTCCAAGTGTATCTGTGTAATTTGGATTTGGACCATGTTTCCTTTATAAAGGCAGCTTTGTATGGAAACTCTCTGCTGAGTCTCTCTATTACATGCTTTCCTTTAAAAAATTAAAATATAGCTAACATATAATATTATATTAGTAGCCATCTGACACTATTCAAGGTTATTATGATATTATCGACTATATTCCCTGTGCTGTACATTAAATCCCATTGACTTACTTATTTTATAACTAGAAATTCGAACCTCTTACTCCCCTTCAGCTTTTTAAAAAGTATATTTTTATTGATTTCCAAGAGGAAGGGAAAGGGGAAGAGAAATAGAAACATCAAGGATGAGAGAGAATCATTGATCGGCTGCCTCCTGCATGTCCCCTACTGGGGATTGAGCCTGCAACCTGGGCATGTGCCCTTGACTGAAATGGAACCTGGGCCCCTTCAGTTTGCAGGCCGATGCTCAATCCACTGAGCCAAACCAGCCAGGGCCCCTTCAGCTTTCTCACTCTTCCCCCACCTCTCCAGCTGTTCTCTATGAGTCTGTTTCTGTTTTAGATTCTACATATAAGTGAAATCATATGGTAGTTGTCTTTCTTTGTCTGACTCATTTCCCTCATACCCTGTAGGTCCATCCATATTGTCACAAATGGCAAGATTTAATTCTCTCCCCCGCCTGTGGCCGAGGAGTATTCCATTGTATATACGTACCACACCTTCTTTATCCAGTCGTCTATCAATGGATAGTTGCGTTGCTTCCATATCATGGCTATTGTAAATAATGCTGCAGTGAACATACATCCTTTTCCTTTTAAGCATTTACTTTAATCTGACCTTTCTGATTTGAAATTCTACATGTCTTAAATTTTTTTTACTCAGTCAGCATCTTCTGGTTCCGGGTACTTTGGAAGTGGGTTGCCAGCATGCATAGCATTTATGCCAGAGGCAGGAAAGCAGAGTGAGGAGGTCCTGGGCTTGCCGACCGGCGGGCATGAATCCTGGCAGCCACCGAGCGGCTCTGCTTAGATTCCTTAACAAGAAGATGGGGGTCAGGCCCGTGACGTGGAGGTGTTGAGAAAAGTAAACCAGACTCTGTGTATGATGTGTCTGGCATTGCATGCAATGCTCAGAGGAACCAAGTAAAAAGTTAGCTAATAGTCATAGCCAAGTGGTCTTTGATTTTATAATTTTACTCAATATTTCCACTAAATATCCATGTTCAAATTCTGTTATGACGTTGAGTAGGTTGTATTAGTATCTAAAACCATGCCAAAATTAGCTGCAAAAGTCTATCAGAGGCCCTGGACAAGTAACTCAATTGATTAGAGCATAGTCCCAATATGCCAAGGTTGTGGGTTCGATTCCCAGTCTGGGCACACAGAAGCATCAACCAATGAGTGCATAAATTCAACAAACTGATGTATTTTTTCTCTCTTTCCCTTCCTCTTTCTCTCTCAAATAAGTACATAAACATTAAAAAGTCTATCAGAAGCAAATATTAAAAGCTCTTACATAATGCTTAAATAATTTTGTTTTTGACAATTTTTTATTTACATGGGGATGTAGGACCACCTCCCTGCATGCCCACAAACAGGACAGAGTGCATCTGCTTGAAGCATTACTGGACTGTAGTTCATAGGAAGGGGTGTGCACTGCAGGATGGATTTTCTACTTTAAAGGGACTAATAAAAAGACCAAAATGCTCTGCAAATGAAGTGCCGCGTTTAAAAAAGAACAGTCACTATTTGTCTCGGCTTTCAGACCTCCTATTTGAAAGGGCTGCGCCTGGATTCGATGCCCAGATTTCAAAGTTCCCTGAACCAGGAGAACCATGTGCGAAACACATCAATGGAGTCAGGCTTCCCAAAAACCCAACTTCATTGTTTTTCTTGGAGGTGGAGAGAGCTGCTGTTCAGAAAAATTTCCAAGGTTTCTGTGACTTGTTATGAATTAAAGGTCGTTCCCCGAACTGGGTCTTAGGAGGCACCGCAGCCCGCCTGCTAGTCAACGTGGAAGCAGATGTGCGCTGGCAATTCTGTAGCAGAGGACAGAGAAGCGGGAGAAAAACCTCCCTGGGCTTGCCCGTTCAGGTTTCATTTTGCTCTTCTCCAGATTGTCTTTTTCTGGTCTTCCACTAGAGGGCGCCCGGCTACCGGCGGTGCCCGTCTTCCCAGGAGGGGGTCTTTTCTGATCCTCCTCCTGGGAGACGACAGTTGGGGCCATCTACAAACGCTGGAGGATTCTGGGTCCATCTTGGGGTTCAGCACTCCCTCCGACTCCCTGAAGAGAGTGGGGACTGTGAAAGCCCTATGATTTAGGACTGGAGTTTCAGAAATCCCAAAGAAGGTTTTTCATTTTCAATCTTTGTTTCAAAAGGGAACCGCAGGAATGCATTAGGATGGATGCCAGGGTTTTGGGGACTATGTCTCCAGAACCCCGCTTGTCAGACCCCTCTAAGCACATATGTCCTCATGGCAGCAATGGACGGGAATATTGGAAACCAGAACTTCCGTAAAATCCACAACAGATGTTTCCCTGGTCAGGGCGAGCCCTCTGGCACAGAGCTGGTGCTGGCTGCCCTGCCGCGGCCAGCACTGCTCCTGCACTGGCATTTTATGGGTGAGGGGGATTGCACTTATCTTAAACACTTAATCCGCAGGTCAGTGGCTCCCGTACTGTGGCTGGGCCCCCTCTCAGCATGCTGCCTGTGCGGGGGAGATGATGAATTCTGCCAGTTCTGCCCTGCCTGTCCCCTTCTTTCCTACTCCCGGCCTTGTGTTTGAGAACCTAATTTTGAGCAACCTGCCCTGGGAAGGAATTACTTTGCCACTTTGAAACCTTTGATGAGAGCATCCAGGAGCCACGTCTCCTCTGCACTTGAAGCCTTACAACAAACTTTTGCAAAGAGTATGTCATTCGCTCTAACCAGTTTGGCTCAGTGGACAGAGCGTCGGCCTGCAGACTGAAGGGTCCCAGGTTTGATTCCGGTCAAGGGCATGTACCTTGGTTGCGGGCACATCCCCAGTAGGGAGTGTGCAGGAGGCAGCTGATGGATGTTTCTCTCTCATTGATGTTTCTAACTCTCTATCCCTCTCCCTCTCCCTTCCTCTCTGTAAAAAATCAATTAAAAAAAAGGAGTATATCATTTGATACTTCTACCAGGATGGGGCCTGACTCTTATCCCTCCCACTTCACAGATGGGAAAAACAGGGAAAAACAAGGCTCAGAGCAAGTGAGTACCAACCCTAGGACTTGAAGCCACATGATTTGATTCAAATGGGATTGCTCATGGTAGATCTTGGTAGCAGTAGGAATTTCGGGTTGACGTCAGAGAGAACCTTCTGACTCCTTGACCTTCACATGTGTGTGTGCTGTCAGGAGATCATGACACTCCCTCCAGATAGGCTTTAGAAAGTGGCATTGATGTACTTTCCCTGGACAGGTCGAAGGGCATCCTTTCTTGAGTCAGGAGGATGAACTGGACAAACCCTGAGGTGTCTTCCAATCACACTCTTCTGTAGAACAACGCACCCAGAAATAGACAAACCGCTCCCTTTTAACACGTGGTCATTGTGGGTAATTGTATGAAAACAGGCAACTCTCCAGTCCAATGAACAGCTACCATGAACCATTTGGGAGATGCTCATTTCTATTGTGGATTAAACATTGTATTTGTCTTGAGACCTCATTGTTTCCAAGCAAGGCTTCTGTCCCGCGTGAAGAATGCAGTTCTTTCTGGGGCCACAGGGTGGCGGAGTGACTTAAGGTTTTTACTTGCTTTTCAGTTTCAGGACAAGAAGCTGGGCTCCAAAATGAGCAAAATGGAGCTACTGAGATTTGGCTCAGACTGACGTGGACTTCACATTTATGAACCTCTTAAAAGGGGGGAATGCCAGTGTTTGGAGGTGAGGAGAGGGATTGCTCGATTCTAAAGCAAAGAGAGGGTTCTTGGACAGAGCCCTGAGTGGCCAAGTCACATCTACCCCAGTGGCCCTCTGTCCGGTGACCTGGTAGATGCTGAGTGAAATCTGTCCCGAGGAGACTCTGTTAGTGATCACCTTTGCCCCATCTCTCTCTCTCTGAACTTTCTCTCCTGAGCTCCACTTTTATAGATTTTTTTGCCCCCCTCCCCCGCCATCCCCCTCTTTTTGCTCATTATGTCTTAGGGAAGGTTTAAGTTGTATACGTTTTGGAGAAAAATAATGCACAGTCCAGCGAGGCAACAATCCATTTGAACCCCAAATTTGGACCTGTGTTGCTGATATGTGTGGCTGCATTTAGGGGATGGTGAGAGAATATTTGAATTTGGGACTAATGTGGACTTGGGGATGCACGTGCGTGCGCGCGCACACACACACACACACACACACACACACACACACACACACACGACAGGACCACAGATGCACCGGGGCTTATGCATGCCTGCTACGTGCATCACAGTGCAGGTGTGAGCCCTGGCCCAGACATGGTGGGTCTTCCCAAGATCCCACAGGTAGGGGGTCAGGGCAGGAGCCAGACAGGTCCCATTGCTGCCTCATGGATGCGCCAGGCTTTCCCCTTCTGTAGTTCTGCCAAGCCCTGATGTCATCATAGAAGGACAGCAGAGGCTTAGTGGCATCAGCCCTAGTCACCTTAGCGAGATTAGCAGAATCGATGTTGAATTTAAACACAGCAAGTTTTCAAGCACATCTTGGAGGATGGAAGCGCCATGAACATTTCTTTGTAGAAGTGATTAATATTCAGTTTCTCAAAATTGAGATCATAGACATATGTGAGACACACACGCACACACACACACCATGGAATGGGGAGATATTGCTGCTAAAACTTCAGAACAGAAGCTGTGTATATTTATCTTTTTTCCTCCTTCAATATCTGCTTTTGGGACAACACTGGTGTCTTCATTTATTAACCTTTTATAGATATTCAAAGAACACCTACGGTGTGCCAGAAAAATTAGTATGAAACTGAGCTGTGCTGACTTTTAGGGACGGCACCCCCAGGGAGCCATCCTTTGCTGAGTGGGAGTGAGCAGCGCGGCACAGTGCGGCTGGGAGAGCGCTAGACGAGGCTGCCTGCGGGGAGCGGGGCCAGGCCCTTCCCGCTGTGCATCGTGGGTTTAGTCTTCTCATTCCAACATGCGGATGGCTGTGGTGCCCAATCTGTACCTTGTTCTCGGGACCAGGTAAACGAGTATCAACGGGCTTTTCTCGGGGCACATAGAAGGAACGCAGTAAGTACACAGCCAGTACTATTGCTCCTTTGTCTTAAACTAAAGCTTCCCCAGATCTTTTTTAACAAATATCTCTTATGTGCGTATGGACCAGCTACACAGGGCCCAAAGGTGAACTGCACATGGATGCCTCTGTCCAGGGAGCTGAGGAGGCATGTCATCGTGGCCACCAGGGAGGGGAGGTGGTGACAGTAGGAGCTCGGAGATGAGCCCATCATTCTGGGGAAAGGTGAGGGGCACCTGCGTGGCCCCTGACTCTGGAGGGGGTGCTGGCTGGGAGCTGCTGTCCTGAGGCATTGCTTTTGTGTCTTTTCAGAAACAGCAATCCCTCAAGGAGAGAATGACCTTCAGAACACAGAGGGATGTCTCCTCTATAGAGAGGATTCTGGGGTGTGGGGGTCACCTTTCAAGCTGGTTAAGCTCCCGTTTCTGGGGGAGCCTAGGCCATGGAGCCCCTTTCAGAGCCCAGGAATCAGGACACAGGCCCACCCAGCACCTGTGGGCAAAGGTGCCTGGACAAGGTATTGTCTGCACCTTTTAGCTGGGGCTCCCTGCGGCTTGCCTCACCCAGATCCTTTAATACTGAAGGTGTGTGGGGAGGAGCCCTGAGCCTGGAGTTCCTGGGGTTCCCTGGGTGAGAACCAGTGACCCTGGGCTCTCGGCAGAGGACAGAATAGCGCCCATCTAGGGCGGCTCCCAAAGGCTGAGCTGAGATCACCCCAGACTTCACGCTGCCCTAAACCCAGGCCCATGGCGGCTAATGGGCAGGTGGGGGACCTTGTGGGCAGCTCAGTGGGGCACGAGCGGGCACTGGAAGTGTCTGCTGGAGAGCGATGGAGAGAGGGCAGCAATGAGGGTGAGTCCCAGTGCTGCACCCCAGGGGGTAGCATGGTACCGAAGGAGGGACAGGACGAGGGATCCCAGACTTGAGTTCGCTGTTCCTCTCTGTCAGTAGGTGACCTTGTGCAAATATCCGCCCCCCCCCGCCCCCCGCCTCAGTTTTCAAATCTGTAAAGCAGGGAGAAAACTAGTTTTCCTGGGCTTGGCGACTGTCAGCGAGTTGTGGTGGTATGCGAGGGCCTGTGACCCTTGAAGAGAGGTCTCTCCCTGGGACCGCCCTGTGGGCAGTGCCTGTCTGGGTGGCCACAGGGCGTCCTGCCTGCCTCTCCTCTGAGTCTCTCCCAGGTGAGGCGCACTGGGCAGCGTCACTGGTTGTCCCCCCTCATCCATCCCTTGCCCAAGACATGCCCTTTCCGGAGCCACCTCCAGGGCAACTCTGGAGTCGTCAGCCTCTCCCATCCTCAGGCTCCACCTGAGTCTCCTGCTCCCATGGTGCCCTCACACTGGGGTCCCTGTGGGGGCCTCACCTTTCCTGACAAGCTTCCCTTTATCCAAACCCACAGGTTCATCAGTTTTCAGGAGCTGGTTGGCTGGCTGATGCGACATCTCAGGCTCACGGTAGAATCACCGGAAGAGGGTACCTGTCCCCACTGGCTCACAACCCAAAGCACGTGTCCCACAGCACCTTGAACTCTAGGTGTGCACACGGGGATGTCTGGGTGTTACGACGGGGCCTCGGACACGCAGGAGCCTTTGCCTGGCGCCGCTGTGCTGCCTGTGCCTCCCTCTCAGCCACCGCCACTGAGTTCCCCGGGGACTCCCTGGTCCTCTCCCCGACCTCCCCGTGTCCCTCTCTCCTTGGGGAGCCTCCTCTTGCAGGTGCAGCTGACAGAGGCCTCCTGGGCCCAGGCCCTGGCCGGGTTCAGGGCTGCAGTGGGGACTGTCTTCAGGGCACTGGGTTTGGGGGAGAGAGATGGGCTTTACTAGTAGCTCCAGCCTCATTCTCGCATCTATAAAATGGGTTTCTCTGGGCCCCTTGCTGAGCAGCACCAACCATCCTGCTTGTCCTAGACTTGCTGACGCCGCGTCCTTCTCCCCATAGACAAGTACTGATGGATCACCTCCTGTGCCCTGTGTGGCGCTTCCAGTCCAGTCCAGGCCAAGGGAACCGATGACATCATGATGCTCTAGATCACAGAGGTGGTGACATCACTGTTCCCCTTACTCCTGCCCCATGTGGGCGAGTGGCCACGGAGGCCCGGGAAGGCCTGGGTTTCTCCTCCTGGACCAGCCCATGTGCTTATGTGGACGTTCCCAGGCAGCCCTTCTCTGCCTGGCTCCTCGCAGGAACCCGGCCACGAGGATGCTCTGAGTGAGTGTCCTCTGCTCTGCCAGGGAGCGGTCATCACTGGGACCAATCCATGGCAGAGGAGGGCCGTGAACTCACTACCTGCCAGAGGCCCTGGGCTCCCTCCCTCTGCTGCTCTGGGATGTCTCCTCCCATTGCCACCCTCTGAACGCTGGTTTCTGTCGCTTCCTGCCTCTGTTAACCCTCTCCTTTTAAATGTCCCTTCTTGGATTACTCCTGTTTCCACTCTGAGCACAGAATGAGAAGCGGAAACACGGGATGGGGGAGGAATACTGTATTTGTGGTGGGTGAGAAGTCTCTTGATTGGAAATCCACACGTGGAAGGGGTGGGAGCTAAGATTAAACACGTGGCCACTGGTAGTCCACCAGGATTTTTTTTTTCAGGTTCACCATTAAGAAGAAAATAAAACTCAGCAAATACTTGCACTCACATCTCTCCCCCCACAAGGCTGACTCTGCTAACAGGACATGGTCCTTGGTCCTCCTCTCTCCCTTAATGGCAGCTTCTCCATGCTGCCTGCAGGTGCTTTCACCTGGTGTTGGGGATAGGGAACAGGTGCATGTGACCGACACCTCCAGGCCATACGGAAGGTCTTCCTCCCCCTGGCTTCCCAAGCCACCGTGCCTCCCTCCCCAAGAAATCACCACATTGACTCTTTCCAGTCTTTTTTTTAAAGAAATCCTCATCCGAGGATATTTTTTTCCCTGTTGATTTTTAGAGAGAGTGGCAGAGGGGGAGGGAGAGAGGAGAGAGAGAAACATTGATGTGAGAGAGATGATACATAGATTGGCCGCCTCCTGCACACGCATCCGACCAGGGCAGGGATCGAACATGCAACCCAGGTATGTGTCCTTAACCAGGAATCAAATCCTTGACCTTTTGGTACACAGGCCGATGCTCTAATCACTGAGCACTGCCGGCCAGGGCCAGTCTTTCTTGATTCAGGTCTCCAGGCAAGCAGGACTGATGAATCAGAATGGACAGGTGAGTTTAAACTAACTGGCCATGCTGGCGGGGGGGTGGGGAACTGGGGCAGGATGGAAGCCGGCGGAAACAGGCCTCTTGGCTGATTTTGCTGGGCTTCGTGGGCTGATTGCAGGAATAGAGCCCCTGCTCGCTGCCATGCCTCCTCTGACTCCCCGGTGCCACCCCCCTCTGCGGGCACATGGGCCCGCCGTGTGGGCAAGGCTGTGGTCCTGAATCGCCAGGCCAGGAGCTCTCTGCCCCTGGTAGAGTGCTGGGAGGACAAGGAGATCAGCAGGATTTCCTTCCAAAAGGGCTTGGCCATGCTCCTGCCTCGCTGTTGAAAGGGGCTCCGCGGGTCGAAGACAATCATTTGTTACTGTTGTTGTTTAATATTCATCAGGTGCCTGTAATGTGTTGGACGACATTGAAAAAGATTCGTGCTAAAATTAAATTTGTGGTAAAGTTAAACTGAGCTCAGAACTGGCCGGGTGCCTCCAGGTCTCTGGCAGACCACGTTCTGGAATCTCTGCTTTGTCCACAAGAATGACCTCACAAACCAGGAATGGGAAGCCCCCACCAACACAGGCCTGCTGGTAGTTCTCTGTAGCAGAGGCACTGATTTGCATCCTTTGCCCCACGGGGTTAAAGAGAGGACAATGGCACTGCCACCCTGAAGAATGAGCGAGCCAAAGAGAAAGGTGACCTGAGAAGCTGACCCAGAAGGTGACAGAGCGAATCGGTGCCAACAACACCCTTGAGCCAAATCTATGATGTCAGCAAAGCTGAACTTTCCCTCTCCTTCCCTTTTTCCTGGTGGGGATGCCATCTCCATAAGGCACTCAGGGCCCTTCTTCTTCCTCCCCTTTCAGGACCACCTGCAGGGAAGATTACACACTCATTTATACTAAAGCGTGAGTGACTGCTAGCTGCCATTATGGAGTGCTTAACATGTGACAAACACTGTGCTAGTTACCTTTACCTCTATTATGTAGTTCATTTAATCCTTCCAGCCACCCTTTGTGGCAAATGCTGTCATCAATCACCACATTTTACAGGTGAGGGACACACATTCAAAGTCATCTAGATAATAGGTAGTGGTGGTGGTGGGGGGCGTCCAGGTGCTTAATAGCCACCCAATGGCATTATATTACCACACGGAGGTTTCGCCCTTTAACAAAGCAGAACAGCTTAGGGCCAGTGCCATCTAGGAGGCTGTGCCTGGGCACCAATGCCTGGGCACCTCCCCTGGGATTTGGATTTAATGGGTCTGATGAGGGAGGGAGCAGCGTTGGTGTTTTTAAACACTCTCCATGTGGCTTCACTGAGCGCCCAGGGTTGAGAAACCTGCTCCTGAGAGAGGCTAGAGAGAGGGGCAGACCTCCGGGAAGAGATGAGGGTGGCATTTGGGAAGGTTGCCTCCAGGCTGGGACCCTGGCTGCTATGACTGTGCTACTGAAGGAAGGTGGTCTGGCCCTGGGAGGTGGTGCCAATGCATGACCTTCCAGGGCGAGGGCAGGGTGTGGCTGTGCCAGCTGAAATCCAGGAGCTCAGGGGCCAGTTTATTAAGCAGCATCCTTATAGTGGCCACACACAAATCTATTTCAGGGAGACCTAGAGGTTTGGGAGTATTGCAGTGGCCCCAGGACCCGAGCCTTGCTTTGCCCTGTCCCCCACAGCCGCCCCAGGCAGTGTCTGGCTTGACAGGAGGAGCCACTCAGAAGAGCCCCGAGTTGCTGGGAGCAGGGCTCTGGGAGCCAAGCCAGGAAGAGGAAGAGGTAGTGGTGGGAGGGGAGCAGGAATGAGGCCCAGGAGAGACCAGGAAAGAGAATTTGAACCTTTGGAATTGCACCTGCAGCAGGAGAATCTGCACAGTGTGGAGATTCAGGTCTGGGCGTCCTGGCCGGCCGGGGGAGTCTGGGTGCTTTCTCTCCCAGTGCCCTAAGACATCCATGGCAGGTAGCCAATTCCCTTCTCTCCTGTGCCCACTAGATAAATCCCCCTGGGACAGGGCTGTTTTCATCCGTCCATCCTCACTGCTTTGGAAGGAGATGTGGTGGTTTGAGTGTCTCGTTCATCTTTGCACCCACCCCCCAGTGCTGGGCAGAGCGTAGTAGGTGCCCCTAAAGGATGACCAGCCATCCTGGTTTGCACTGGACTGAAGGGGTGCCAGATTGCAGGGCTTTGAGTGCTAAAATGGGTCAAACCTTGGGCAAAGTAGAACATGTGGTACCCCTTAGCGCCCAGTGCAGCCTCGGAGCGAGAGCCTGGTGTGGCGGGTGGCTGGCAGCTCCACGGCCCTAGAGCTGCCTGGGTTGGATGTGTTTCATATTCCTTCTGGAGGTCGCTGTCAAAGACATTGCCCCCAGTTATTTCCCAGCTCTCCCGATACATGGAAATAAATGGCACCCACTCTATGGGGCAGGGGGTGGAGAAAGGGGAAGCAAAGTCTGAGTCAGGGACTGAGCGTCCTCAGGCAGAGACAGGACATTGACCTCTGCTCCTAACTGAGAGGAGAGCAGTGTTTGGGAGAGACAGGTGGCTGCGTGACGTGCACAGCACATCACAGTGACCAGGGCAGTGGCTACTCTCCTACACACGAGTTTTGTGATGGGTGCCGAGGCAGGATAGATTTCTTTAAAAGTTTATTTGAAAAATACGGAAAGAAAAACAAAAAAATGTAAATGTCCTGTAAGCTTCCTGGTACTTGAGGTGGAGAGCGTGATTCCATGAGGTTGGGTGGGCTACCCAGTCTCACTGTCCAAAGGGGCCCCAGGCAGCAGCGTGGGGTGTGTACTTGACGTCCCCCCACAAAATGCACACACATCTATGTCTGTGCACATACATCTTTACAAATGGAGTCAACCTGTGTCTTTGGTCTGCAACTGTTTTTGTTTTTATAGGTAGACATCTTTCCAGAATATTGAATATTAATCTTCTTTGTTCTTTTAATGTCTGCATGGCATTCCAGTGTATAAATGCTACATAATTTTTCTATCTCATTAGTAATTTATGTGTTTCAGGTATTATAGTCATTTTCCTATTATGATGCTTTATTAAACATTTTTGACATATCTTTACAAATGTATACAAATCTTTCTGTTGAATACATCCTTAGAAGTGAGGATTTCTGGACCAGAATTCATCTACATTGTGATCTTCGTAAGCCCTGCAAAATTAACATCCAAAAAGATAGTACCAATTTATATTTTCAGCTCCATTTATCCACAACTATGCCATTACTAGGTGCTGTCATAGAACAATTCTTTTTTGATGGACCTATGGGTAAAGTGATATTTTGTTGAATATGCATTCCACTGACCAACTTTTTAACCTGAAATTGAATATCTTCTCATTTGCTTATTGGCCATTTAAATTTTCTTTTCTGTCCATATCCTCTACCTATTTTTTCTAAAATATGCTTATGTTTTCTTTTTTTTTTAAATCTATTTTTATTGATTTCAGAGTAGAAGGGAGAGGGAGAGAGAGGTAGAAACATCAATAAGAGAGAATCATTGATTGGCTGCCTCCCACCCTTCCCCCTACTAGGGATTGAGCCTGCAACCCAGGTACATGCCCTTGCTAGGAATTGAACCTAGGACCCTTCAGTCCACAGGCTGATGCTCTACCCACTGAGCCAAACCGGCTAGGGCTATGCTTGTATTTTCTTATAAATTAATTACGGATCTTATGGTATAAGACTTAAACACTTTGAGCATTATACCCTATCTATGTTATTATATATTTTAACTCTTCAAAATAAGGTTTTAACTCTGATTTGGTAAATTCTGTTAATTCTTTCAGTTTCCTCTCTCTTCTCTCAATTTTCTGTAATGGTAGCATTGTTGCTAGATTCTTTGCCCATATTCTTGCATTTCAATGAATGCTGCAGAAGGCCAGGAAAAACCTGTAGGCCCTCAGAGGTACCTGTGAATCAGGATTGAGTGATAAAGTGAAAAAAATGCAATGCAGGAGAAACATAGGTTTATTGATGTTGCCAAGTGGAAGCCTGGCCGGATTTTCTTAGGGGGAAATTAATGCAAAACACTCTCTTTTCTTTTCTTACCATCACTGTTCATCTGTGGGTTTGAAAAGACTCATTATGGAAAACGTGGCTTGACTGTTCTATCTGTGAGCACCTCCTCCAGGCTTCCATGGAGGGGTGAGATAAAGCTGTAAAAAACAAAACAAAAACAAAAACAGAAAAGCAAGCCACGTAGGGTGGGAGACGGTCAGTTTCTAATCACTGAAACGATCAAGCCTCTTGATGATGTGTTTATAGAGAAGATGGGGTCCCAGGGACTGTAAGCTCCCTTCTGGCCCTGAGACCCTCTGATTCTGGGACTCAGCATGGACTATATTAAGGGGAAGGCATATCACATAATGTGATTGACAGTAAGAGGACTGGACGCCGTCGTAGAAGAGGAATGTGAGGGTAGCAAGTTTTCACGGGTGTGCAAGTCCCAACCTGGAGGAGTTGCTGCTGGAGAGGGGAGCAGGAACCCTATTTTAGGAGCATGTGGATAGTACTTTTTAAAGGCCTAGCACAAAGCTGGCATGGAGGCAAGATCCAGGAGTGAAGGAAGACTCGGCCATCTGGGCATCAGCCGGAGTCTCAGGCAGCTAAAAACAGATAATGTCTTGTCTCGCTGACAGTTTCATCTCCAAAGGGAGAGAAAGCAAGGAGGGAAACTGGTCACGGACCAGAAGGAATCTATCTGGGGTAGGAGAAGACGAAACCCCCAGGAGACCGTGGTCTCTGTCTAAAAGGGAAGAGAAGCTGAGTGGGGGCCACCATTCATGAGTGAGCAGGTCCAAGTCCACAGGGTAGAGGAGAAGAGGGTGATTCTTATCCTCTAGAGCAGTGGTTCTCACCCTTCCTAATGCCGCGACCCTTTAATACAGTTCCTCATGTTGTGGTGACCCCCAACCATACAATTATTTTCGTTGCTACTTCATAACTGTAATTTTGCTACTGTTAGGAATCGTAATGTAAATATCTGTGTTTTCCGATGGTCTTAGGTGAGACCCACAGGTTGAGAACCGCTAGCAGGGTCGCCTAAGACCATCGGAAAACACAGATATTTACATTACAATTCATTAACAGTAACAAAATTACAGTTATGAAGTAGCAACGAAAATAATTGTATGGTTGGGGGTCACCACAACATGAGGAACTGTATTAAAGGGTCGCGGCATTAGAAAGGTTGAGAACCACTGCTCTAAAGCCTTAGAAGATGATGCTGGTTGGGAGGACAGGAAGCCCTAGGACGCCATTCTGCCAATGCAATTGTAAGTGACCCAAAAAGAAACCAGGAAGCCACACAAAAGAGGACAGGGGAGTGTGTTAGCCAGGGGTCTCCAAAGAAACAGAGCCAAGAATGGACACACACATGTAATTCTTTTAGGGATGGGCCCCCATGATCAGGGGGCTGTAAAGTCCGGAGTCCATAGAGCAAGCGGGAAGTTCAGGTAAGAGTTGATTTTGCAGCCTTGAGTCCAAATTCTGAAGGGAAGCAGGTTGGAAACTCAAACAGGGTTCCTTTGCTGCAGTATTGAGGAGAATTCCTTCTACTTTGGGGAACCATAGACTTTGCCCTTATGGCTTTCAACTGATTAGAGGAGGCCCACATACATTATGGAAGGGAATCTGCATTACTCAAAGTTTACTGATTTAAACGTTAACCTCCTCTAAAAAATGCCTTCCCAGCAACATCAAGACTAATGTTTGACCAAACAACAGATCACCACAGCTTAGCCAAGTTGACTCGTATGTAACCATCACAAGAAGCACATGGCCAAGGGCAGATGCAAGGACATTGCCACGCTGTAGATGAATCCTGGGAAGGTGGAGGTGGGAAATGGCTGAAGAGCCATCTAGAGAGCATGGCAGGGACACTGAAAATTCATGTGCAGCAGGTGGACGGGCACAGAATATAGAGGGCACAGGTCACCTGTCTTTCCTCTTTGCCGTGGAGAAGTCCCTCTGGCCTGAAGTAGATAAAACAAGCATATAGGAGGGATTGAGGTTGCAGCTCAGGGTGCAGGAACTTCTGGGAGATGAGATGGGTGACTGCCTGTCCGGGGTTTAGAGGGATCACCGAGCGCCAGGGGGAGGAGGGCTGCACGCTAGTAGTTGGCTTTTCATAGAGAGAACACACTGGATATAAACTGCTGGCCTATCTCTAAATAAATGTTAGGCCAGTGGTCTGAGCATCCTATATAATAAGAGAGGAATATGCTAATTATCCGTTATGCAGTACGGTGTAACAACTGACTGCGTAAAGACTGGATCATGGATCTGCAGGTGGGTGGGGCAGCGAACTGCAAGTGGACGGTGGAGAGCTACAGGAGGGGGCAGGGCAGCAAGCTCTAAGTGGGGGAGGGGGCGAGGGGAGCTACAGGAGGGAGGGGCAGGGGGTAGAGAGCTGCAGGAGGGCGGCAGAGAGCTACTGGCGCACGGATTCATGTGCAGGGCTACTAGTTTAGAAATAAGGGGCTGCAGTGTGCGAACCAGCTGGGGTGCAGAGGTGAGACGGCATGTGTGCATATGCCCTCCTTGCAGAAATCCTGGCCCAGAGATGCCTTCATTCATTCCCTGTGAGTATCCCTCTGGGACCTGAGCCCAGGCAGAGGGCAAGGGGCTTGCCCAAGATCCCACCGCTGGTGTATATGGGACTCGGGGCACCAGCAGACCTGTTTTTCCCCTCTAACTCTGCAGCAGGGTAGGCGAACCATGGCCATGCGCTGAATCGGTCACCCAGCTGTCTGTGTGTGTTCTGTGAGCTAAGAATGGATTTTTTTAAACTGTTAGGGGAAAAAACACAAGAATTATATTTTGCAACATGTGAAAATGATATGAAATTCAAATTTCAGTGCCCATAAATGCAGTTTCATTGGGACACAGCCATGCCCTCTGTTTATGTCCTGTCTGTGGCTGCTTTTGTGTGAGAAGAGAGTTGGGTAGTTGTAGCAGAAACTACCTGGCCTGTGAAGCCTAAAATATTTACTCTCTAGACCTTTACAGAAGGAGTTTGCTGACTCCTGCTCTCTAGCCTCTTGGTCAGTGTTCTGAGGGCTCCTATGTGAACAGTTACTGTCCTACCCGGGAAAGCTTAGAGACACACGTCAGTACCTGGGAACCAAAAAGATGAGAAATGTTTTGATAGTGTCCGAGCTTGAGTGAGGCGATCCCACGGGGCCCAGGAAGAGACCTGAGATGATGAAAGATTCTGGGATTGACTTTAATTCCAGCCTATCTTTTAGACCACAGGCCTGGCTTTCAGCAGGGCCTTTGCAAAGTCTCTTGAGAGACCCTATGAATCTAATAGAAAAAAATGTGTGGATTTGATGATAACAGTTAGAAAGCTCTCTTGTGGGCTGATCAACTGTACCTGTGGGATTTGATGGATGAATTGCTGCCAATGTAAGGTCGTTAGTAATAGACTGTGGGCCATGTCTTTGTGCCTGTCTCTCTAATATTTATATCAAATGTTTGAATAAAGACACAGAGCATGCTTGTCCAGCCCAAGTAAAATACGGCTGGGTGCCTCAGCTGTCCCAGTCAGAGGACTAGGAGTTTCACGGAGGCCCAGGAGTGTGACATGCAAAAGCAATGTAATGTGAAGACTAAGAAAGCAGTGTGTGCCCAGATCAAGAGCAACCATAGGGCACACTACATTGAGCAGGCACCCTGTGCCAGCCTCCAAGTTGTAGGCGAGACCGTGGGGAGTGAGGTGACCAGGGAGAAGCTCATCAGGTGATTCCAGGTCTGGGAACAGTGTCCCAGGAGGACTGGGAGAAGGACCAGGAAGGTTTGGCTTGGGGAAGAGAACATAAAGAGGGCATTGTCTTAGTTGGGTTCCCCAGAGAAAGACCCTGAGACAAGGGTTGGGTGTGTGTGTTTTATCTGGGAAGTGCAGAAACACTGGGAAGGGCACAGGGAAGGGAAGGCAGCCGGTAAAGGGCGTGTACCCACCAGCTCCCACTGTGAGGAACTGGGCTTTATGCGGTGGAGACACTCTGGTCAATAGTGTAGAACTGGACATTTCAGTGGTCCCACCCAATGGGTGAAGAGTCTGGGGACTTCGTATGCCAACTCCCACCTGCCATTGATTGAGGACTGTGCCCAGGCTTCAGAGAGAGTCCCCAGACTCAGATGCGACACCATTGTGGGAAGGCTCGATGAATGGGCATCAGAATTGTCCTCCGTGATGTGAAAAGCTGTGATTAGGTGAGAAACACAGGAAGTAAATTCCTTCTGGCTCACTGGTGGGGGCGGGGCCTGGAGAGGTGGTGGAGGAATTGCCAGCTATTTCCAGTCCAGGCCTTTGATTCCAGCATCGAGGTTGGTGAGCAAAGTTGAAGGGCACTTAAAGCCTGTGTTCAAAATCAACCCCTCAGCAAAAACATGAACGCAAGTCAAGACCAGCGTGCCACCATTTATTGGCCCCTCCACTCCGTCTCTGAGGTGAGGGGGCCCAGAGCTTCGCATCCTCTGTGCTGGCTCTCCTAGGCCCTCCTCTTCCAGGCCCTCCGAGCCGGAGCTCAGCAGCTCACTTTGGAGGCAGCTCATTATTTTGCTTCAGTTGACTTGAAATCTGAAATCAATCGGGTATCAAATATGCAGTCCTCAGTTTGATACCATTTTTCAAAGGTGCAATAACATTCAGAAATGACACTGCATTTCCTAATTATGAAATTCTGTCATTGCTGCTCAGTCTAGGATGACTTGGCTGCAGGGTTTTCTTTTCCTTTTTTGTAAGGTTTAGCATACGCTACGATTATTTTAAAATGGCTTTGGAAGAATGTATTTCATCAGCGAACTACGAGTGAGCTTATGACTGAGGTTTGGAAGCAATTTGAGAGGAAGGATACATTCGCATGGGCTCCGAGGCCTCGGGAAGCATGCACCCCCTTGTCCCACGGCTTCCTTCTTCCACAGCTAATCAAGCCTCTCACTACGGCACCTCCAGACTGCTGCCCACCTCACTCACAGACACTGGTCAAGGTCATGAACTGTTTGGGTACTGGGAGGGGCAACCACAAACCTCTGCTCCACATTAGAGCTGTGGAAGGATGAAGAAGCAGGGAGAGGTTAACCCAAGGCCCCCCTGGAAGCCAGGGTCCCTCAGATCCCCTGAGTTCCACAACCAGAGAAGAGCTGCCATAGATCCTGAGATCTGGGAAGCGGAGGTTTCCACAGGGAGCGGATGCCTCTGTGGGGAGTGGGGCTGTTGAGTGAGCTCCCAACATTTAAAATGTCAGGAGCAGATCACTGACACACACAAAGGCATGTGGCTCTCACACGTCATGTGGAGCAAAAGAAGCCCTTTAGGGCCCAGGCTGCATGACTCAACGATGCCACTGCTCTGCAACAGCCAGACTCGCCTCAGAGATGGACACGGAATGGCAGTGCCTCTGGAGAGAGCAGCAGGAAAGGGCGGGAGGGGCGTGCTGGGTGAGGACATGTTCTCCATCCTGATTAGGGTGTGATCACAGGATGTAGAGGGTTATCAGCATTCCTGGGACTGTACACTTGAACATACATTATGGTGATTTAATGCTACTTAGATGAATGTAGAGGCTTACGGGCCATTGCAGCCCACCCTGATGCCCACCAGCTACTCAGCTCTCTCTGGATGACACCACTTCATAGGTTTATACTTCCTGTTAAGAAATAAAGTCACAGAGGCTTCCCATGCTTTGTTAGCCTAGCCACCAGCCAAATAGCTGCACCGCCCCACTCTCCGGGAAGCAGCTGGCTGACGGAGTAACATCTTCAACCTGGCGCCACCCCATCCCTAGCTCCGCGGGAAGTGACTGATGGGCAGGATTAGCACAAAATCCAAAGCTGGAGGACAGATGCTGAGAACACGCATGTGGCTCCCCCGGGGCTGGGGTGAAGGGAACCACCTCATTTGTATGAGAGGATACTTCTCAGGGAACTTTTTTCCTTTCTTGCCTTTTTTTTTTTTTGGTAACATAGACCTCTGCACATTGACGAATTATGAATATGCAGAAAAGATGGTGTGAGACCACTTCTTGTCTCTGCACGGAGGCCAGTTTAATTCCTAGGACTCCAAGTCACTGGTACTTTTCCTGCATTTTCAGCAGCACCTGAAATAGATTTCACTTCATATGAAATGCAAAAGACTGCGGAGTAGAAAGCTCGCCCCGTCTCTGATCCAGGCGAGTGTTCTCAAGCCTGGTCTTCTTCCCTCCCTTTCTTCGAAATGCCGCCTTGCTAAATGCGCAGCTGGGGACCAGAGGATAAGTCGATGCATAACATATCACCCCAAATATCCCACCAGGCTCCCTTCCACAGGCCAGGGGGACTTGCAAACGGGATCTCCCAGGTCCCCACACTTCCAGCCGAGACGTTCTCCCTCCGAATTAAGATTATGTCAGCATTTCTGTTCCAGATCCTGGCGGTAAAATCCACTCTGAAGCGAGCTTGGTTTTAAAGCTCTTGGTCCTGGAGAAAACTCTCTCTGACAATGGTTGTGAGCCATTCTCCGTGGAACTAGAGAGAAAAATGCACAGTTGGTCAGGAGTGGGGGCTATGCTGTGGTCAAGGGGTTGGTTGGATAGAGGAAGTCCGTCTGAGGCCTCACAGTCTCCTGAACATTGGCAAATGCAGCAGGAAGAGTCTGAGTTCAAGCTAGTGCCCCCAACCTATCCTCTGCTGATCCCCTATATCAGAATCACCTGAGCAGTGCCTGTTTAAATGCGGGTTCTTGCCCTCTTTTTTTAAAAAAATATTTTTTATTGATATCAGAGATGAAGGAGGGGGGGGGGAGAGAGAGAGAGAGAGAGAGAGACAGAGAGAGAGAGGGAGAGGGAGAGAGAACGAGAGAAATATCAATGATGAGAGAGAATCATTAATTGGTTGCCTCCTGCAGTTGCTTACTGCATGCCCCCTACTGGGGATTGAGCTGTGACCTGGGCATATGCCCTGACCGGGAATCGAACCTCCTGGTTCATAGGTCGATGTTCAGCCAAGGAGCCACGCTGGTCAGGAGGTTCTTGCCCTCTATGGCACAGTCTACCTGGCATACCTACCCCACACAATCAGGAATCCAGGGTGGGGTCTGGGATTCTGTTTTGTAATTAATTTTCCCAGATGATTCCTTTTCCCAGGAAAGATGAAGTCTCCTAATCTAGGCTTTGCTATTTTGTTGCTGTTGACCTTGGACAAATATTTTCACACCATTATGCCTTGTATCCTCATTTATAAAATAACAGCTAACATTTATTACCGAGTGTTTATTACATGTCAAGCATGTTCTGAGAGAGTACCATGAATTAGTTCATCTAAATCCTCACAGCAGGCCTATGAGGTTGGAACCAAGATTATCTCCATTTTTAGGAAGTGTAGGAGACACAGAGAGGTTAAGTAAGTTTCCCAAATCACACAGCTAGTTGACTGGCAGAGCTGGGCTTTGAACTCAGGGAGTCTGGCTCTGCCACATGGTGATACCTCTTGGAGGGTAGTTATAACTCTCACCATCCTGGGTTGTGAGCGGCTAATGAAGAGAATGTCAAATGGCTCTGTGGCCTGGAATTTTGACCTTAGATTCTCGAACCCTGGGTTCATGCCTCTTTCCAGTTACTATTTAGAATTGTCTTGGGTCTTCCCAGTCTCCTGTCATCCTTCCTCTCCATTCCTGGTGCCATTCTAATTTTTGATTTGTGAGCAGCTAATCTCACTGGCTAATTTACATTCCAGTGTTAATAAATGATGATAGCTTAATACGTTTGCTTTTCTCAGATAATGTGCTTTCATTTTAGCTGAAGTTTTAACTCAGAGTTTCCTAATCTGCTGACATTGGGAACCCCCTCACTGTCTGTTTCCTCACTGGCCCCATGTTCTATGAGTGTTTCTGAAAGAAGCCAACTTCATTAATTAATTAGAAATTAGTTCCACATATATACTGAGTGGCCAGATTATTATGATCTCTGAAAGCATAATAATCTGGCCCACTCAGTGTGTGTGTGTGTGTGTGTGTGTGTGTGTGTGTGTGTGTAATATACATATTAGAGGCCCAGTACATGAATTTGTGCATGGGTGGGGTCCGGCCAGCCTGGCCAGGGGGAGGGTACGTGGGTGGTTGTCCGGCCTGCCTGCTGGTAGAGGGGACAATTTGCATATTTTGAAACAATTTGAACTCCTGATCGAGGGGACAATTTGCATATTTGCCTTTTATTATATAGGATATACACTGAGTGGCCAGATTATTATGCTGTCAGATTCCAGGGGCAGCAGCTGGCATGTGGACTTCCCCTGGGAGCTGATGAGAGGATGGACAGCAGTGTCATTCCAGGGGCAGCATGCTGTCAGAGATAATAATAATCTGGCCACTCAGTGTTCATCTTTATATTTTATCAAACAGAAGAGAAGTTATAGACATATTTCTGTGGCTTATTTGAAAGTTGGAAATTTCAGAAGGAATTTTCCTTATTGCCATCTTTAAAAAAAAAGTTTTTATTTACTTCAGAGGGAGGGAGAGGGAGAGAGAGACAGAAACATTGATGAGAGAGAAACTTTGATTGGCTGCCTCTTGCACGCTCCCTCCTGGGGATCGAGCCTGCAACCAAACATGTGCTCTGACTGGGAATCCAACTGTGATCTTTGCGGGCGTGGGACCATACAAACTGAGCCACATAGGCTCATTGCCATCCTAACTGGTCAACAAGTGTCCAAAGACCCCTCCTCGGGACCACTGTGTCTTCCCAAGGGCTGAGAGCCACATGACAGAATGGAATCTGTCAGGGTGGGGGGTGAGGGTGGGGCGGACAAGAGTTTGTGACAGGCAGGGTCCAGCTCTGACCGCAGGTTGGCTGGTCCTGCTGCTCAGGACTTCCCCTGGGAGCTGATGAGAGGATGGACAGCAGTGTCATTCCAGGGGCAGCAGCTGGCATGTGGAGCCCATGGGGTGGGATGGGGTTGCTGCTCCGCTGCCAGGGGGAGGGGGAAGGGACAGGTGGCCCACATGACTGGGTGCTGCTGGGTAAGGTGAATGTGTTTGCTGAGATCATTATAGCCTGTCACCACTCTGTGGACTTGTACTTTCCCTAGTTTATGAATGGCTATATTCCCTGTGCTCAGTGTGCATGTGGGACCCACACTGGGTGTGAATGACCATGCGCTTAGTGGCCTCCTCTCTCCCCTCAACCCCTGTTCTCCAGCCACACTGGCCCTGTGAGCACAGCGGCCATGTTCCTGCCTCAGGGCCTTCAGCTGGTTCTCTCTTAGGGTTTTCGTGCCGAAAGCCTTGGTTTTAGTACTAGTTTTAGTCCTGAAAGACTTAGATCCTGGGAAACCCCACAGTGCTGCGCAAACTGAAGCAGTTGATCACCCTACATTTCTCTGGAACATTCTTCTCCAAAATGCCTACCAGGCAAACCTCTTCACTCCCATCAGGCCTTTGATCAAATCATGCTTTCTCAGTGAGACCCTCTGGTTTCCACCCTCACCACTCCAACTCCCCTTATCTGGCTTCACTTTTATACCATTTATTATCTGCTTGCATACTATGTGCTTTACATGCTTACATTGATCATTTATGGTTCCTCTCTTGCCCCTAGAATTCCACACCATGAGGGCAGAATAGCCCAAATGTAGAAGCTCCATAAATACTGAATGAATGAATGATCATATTTTCTGTGCAGACTGTACTAGATACTATGGGGGATTACAAAAGCATAGACTACAATCCCTGCTTTCAGAGAATTTATATCTAGTAGGAGAAAGACAGCAAAAGAAGTAGTCAAGAGTTTCTCATCTGAAAAGATACATCCTTCATCCTGAGGCCCACTCTTGATATAATCTATCTAGAGGCCCGATGCATGAAATTTGTGTAAGAGTAGGCCTTCCTTCCCTGGACTGCTGGCACCGGCTTCCCTCTGGCACCCGGAACCTGGGCTTCCCTTGCAGCCCCAGCTTCATCCAGAAGGTCATCTAGAAGAACGTCTAGTCTAATTAGCATATTATCCTTTTATTATTATAGACTAGAGGCCTGGTGCACAAAATTCATGCATGGGAGGGGGTCCCTCAGCCTGGCCTGCACCCTCTTGCAATCTGGGACCCCTTGGGGGAGGTCTGATTGGCAGTCGGACATCCCTCTCGCAATCCAGGACCCTTGGCTCCTAGCCGCTGGCCTGTCTGCCTGCCTGATCGTCCCTAACCACTCGCCTGCCTGCCTGGTCACTCCTCACTGCTTGCCTGCCTGCCTGATCGCTCCTATCCATTCTGCCTGCCTGCCTGATCACCCCAACTGCTCACCTGCCTGCCTGATCACCTCTAACCGCCTCTGCCTCAGCCTGCAACACCATGGCTTCATCCAGAAGGATGTCTGGAATGACGTACTGAAGGTCATTTGGGTGTCCAGTCTAATTAGCATATTATGCTTTTATTATTATAGATTCTTCTACCGCTGGTCATAGAAACTTTGTGGAAGGATAAATTCCTTGTAATGCACCTATTTCTTCACTGCCCTTCTAAACCTGTACTATCTGACCTTGACTTCTTGTGCTCCATTGAAATCCCACTCCTGAAAAGCATCAGTTATTCCTTTAGTAAATAGCTGTTGGTCCTTAGCCTGTGAACCCTCAGCCACATCTGCCTGCATTGGATGCTTCCTCCTTCATCACGTGCTCCCTTCTCTTGATTTTGTTTATCTCCTTGTGGAAACTGTTTCTTTTGCAGGTTCCTATTCCTCTGTGAACTTCCTAAATGCTGGTTTCCTGAGAGTTTTGTCCTTGGCCTGCTCTGTGTTCTCTCGATACTCTCCCTACGTGACCTCACTCACTTTTAGGGTTTCAACAGTTTTATAGTCCTGATCCACACATATGTATCTCCAGCTCAAATCTCACCTCCAAGTGTTAGTGTCGTTTACATGGCCTACTTAGCATCTGCCCTTGGATTACATCCAGGCCCCTGACGCTGACCACCTCGCAATAGAACTAACTAACAACATGTTCTGCTTCCTGCTTCCTTTAGTATTGTTGACAGCACCTCTGTTTAGCTGACCTGTTGAGCTGGAAAAGTGGGCATCATCCTTAACTTCTCTTTGCTCCTTTCTTCCCATATTCAGTAAACCAACAAATCCTATTAATTTTACTTCTCAAAGATTTCTCAACTAGGTCACTTTCATTCTCTACCAACAACCAACTCCTCCTTCTCTCCCATTCAGCTTTATTACAACAGACTCCTAATAGATCCCTTGCCTCTGGTTTCCCCTGAACTCCATTCTCTACACAGCTGGCATTCTTTCCCCCCTGAACACCTATCTTGTACCAAGCAGGGTGATATGTACTAGGGACAAATCAGGGAACAAGATAGACAAGGACCCTATTCTGGTAAATCAGTAGGATGCACATAAATAATAAATCTTACACTGACCTTCTCTGGCTTACAACTTTTTAAGATGTTTCAACTCTCTTCCCCAGTTATCCTTTGCATGTTTGGGGTCATCAGCCCCTTTTAGAATTGGATAAAAGCTGGATTTGTGCACAAAACTTTGCTTCCAACTTCAGGGGAGAGGGCACTGGACCCTGAAGACAAGACTTCAGGAATCCTTGACCTGCATGGTCAAATTTAAACCTTTTGAACAATACACACAGCTCTCTGTGGCCTGATCTGTGACCCCTCTCCTAGCCTTGCCTCTAATCATGTCCACCTGGCTCACTCTTTGGAGTTACAGCAATGTGGAACTTTCTGAAGTTGTTAATTCATCACATGCATTGTCCATTCATCCAGTGACCATTTACTGAGAGCCTGTTTCTTTGGATTCTGAGTCACCAGAGGTACAGAGGTGGGAAAGAATATGATGTGGGCTTTGCATTCTAATGCTGCGCCCTTCTCTTGCTTAGGCCGTACCTTGTCCTGGTGCCCCTCTGGTCCTTCCCTATTCACTGACCATTGTCCACTTCCAAATTTATTGGTGGCATCTTTCTTCTTAAAAGATATTCCTAAATGTAACTCCCCCTCCCTTACTCCAGGTTGGTTTCATACAGGAGTCCTTCTCTGGGTTCCCATATTTCCTTGCCAATATCGGCTTTCTGTCCTTAAGACATTATATGGAAGGAACCAAGATGGCAGCATAGGTAAACACTTGTACTTGCTGCCTCTCACAACTACATCAAAATTACAACTAAAAGACAGAACAGCTATCATCCAGAACAGTGGGAAAGCTGGCTGAGTCGAAGTTCTATGACTAGAGGTAAAGAAGAAAGTGCATTGAGACTGGTAGGAGGTGCAGAACAGGCTGGCACCTGGGTGTGCTGCTTTTTAAATCGGGAGGGAGATACAAGCTCCCACTTGCTCTGAACTCCAGTTACGGGCGAGACTCTGGGGGACCCAGACACATGGGGAGAGACACTGGACTGTCTGGCATCAGGACAGGAACAGGAGTGTGGCTTGCTTTCAGATGGAGGTGCTCGCAGCGGTCATTTTTCCTGCATTGGGACCTCTCCAGTGCAGGGCTGACTGGCAGCCGTTGCTGTTTGCTCCACCCAGGAGATTTCCTGAGACCCTGCCCAACCCAATTTACAACCCCACCCAAGCTGTGCATAGTAGTCGCTTGGCTTTAGCATATGAATGGCTTGTCCTTTCTCAGCCTAAAACCTGTCAAACAGGCAAAAGCGGCCTGCCTTGCTACACAGCTGGGCCTCATCTGGGCACTTCCAAACCCGATACAAAGAGGAGGAATCTGCAGATCTCTCTGTAGCTCCTGATGAGTGGCCCCAGGCAGTGGCTGACTTTGTACTTCCTTGGAGATCCAAGAGCCAGTGTACCAGTGGTCAGTGTGAGACCATACCAGATTATAGCTCTTCACATCCATAAGTGACACACTCAAGGGGCAGAATCAGTGAGCACCAAAGCCCCACCAAAGCAAGTCCTGCCCCATAGGTGTGTTCCTATACAGCAGCTCTTCCATTATAGATACAGCTGGTCCTCACAGCCAATTGGCCTGGAGGTCAAGTCCTCCCAGTGATACCAACAGCAACCAAGCCTTAACTACAACAAGACTATGCACACAGCCCACAAAGGAGTGCACCAAGAGTGTCCACCTCAGGTGACTGGGGAGACTGAGCCACTGGGCCCTATAGGACACCTACCACACAAGGCAACTCTATCAACTCAAGGAGACTTAGCAGCTACCCAGTACATAGAAACAAACACAGGGAAGCAGTCAAAATGCAGAGACAAAGAAAGATGTCACAAATGAAAGAAATGGATGAAAGCAAAATACTGGATATAGAGTTCAAAACCACAGTTATAAGGTTACTCAAGAATCTTCTAGAAACCTCTGAGGAACTTAGTGAGACCTTCAAGGATCTTAGTGAGAATGCCAAAAAAAATGGAATAGGACCAGTCAGAAGTTAAGCATACACTGACTGAAATAAAGAATAATATACAGAGATTCAACAGTGGACTAGAGGATCCCAAGAATCAAGTCAAAGATTTGAAATATGAGGAAGCAAAAACACCCAACAGGAAAAGCAAAAAAGAAAAAAAGAATCCAAAAATTTGAAGATAGTGTAAGGAGATTCTGGGACAACCTCAAGCATACCAACATCCAAATTATGGGGGTGCCAGAAGAAGAGAGAGAGCAAGATATTGAAAACCTATTTGAAGAAATAATGACAGAAAACTTCCTCTACCTGCTGAAAGAAATAGACTTACAAGTCCAGGAAGCACAGAGAACCTCAAACAAGAGGAATCCAAAGAGGACCACACCAAGACACATCATAATTAAAATGCCAAGAGTAAAAGACAAGGAGAGAATCTTAAAAGCAGCAAGAGAAAAACAGTTAGTTGCCTACAAGGGAGTAACCATATGACTATCAGCTGATTTCTCAACAGAAAATATGCAGACCAGAAGGGAGTGGCAAGAAATATTCCAAGTGATGAATAGCAAGAACCTACAACCAAGATTACTCTACCCAGCAAAGCTATCATTCAGAGTTGAAGGTCAGATAAAGAGTTTCACAGACAAGAAAAAGCTAAAGGAGTACATCACCACCAAACCAGTATTGTATGAAATGCTGAAGGGTATTCTTTAAGATGAGGAGGAAGAAGAAAAAGGTAAATATAAAAATTATGAACAACAAAGTGACAACAAATACATATCTATCAACAAGTAAGTCTAAAAATAAAATGAATAAAAAATCCAATGAACAGAAACTGGTGAATGTAATAGAATCAGGGGCATGGAAAGGGAGAGACTGACAATTCTCATGGGGAAGGGGGTGTGGGGGGTGTGGGAAGAGATTGGACAAAGAGCTTACACCTATGGATGAGTACAGTGGCGGGGGGGTGGTGAGGACCTGGAGTGGGGTGGGAACTGGGTGGAGGGGAGCTAGGGGGGGGGGGGGAAGAGGAAACATCTGTAATAATCTGAACAATAAAGATTTAAAAAAAGACATTATATGGCATTTTCTGTTTATGTGGCTGTTTCTTGCACTAAATTAGGAGCTTTAAAGGACAGAAACAGTTCTATTCTTGATTATATTATCCTGGGTGCCTATTTTAATTCAATACATAATAATTATCTGTTGAATGAATGAATGAGTGAACGAACAAGTGAATGAATGAATAGGAAGGATGAAGATGGTTAGAAAGGCTGTATCAAGCTGCACCAAAGGAGATCCATGGATGCTAGCCTGGGCATTTTGTTCTTTTTTGAGTAGCTCGTTGGAAGTGTTGGGCCGAGGATGATAGGGTAAAAGTGAGTCTTTGTGAGGGCAAATCTGACAATGGCTTCCAGGGTACATGTAAGGGCCCAGGCCTCTGTTTGAGCAGGACCTAAGCACTGAGGGGAAGAGGCAATGTGGGCAAGGGGAGGGGCCTGGGGAAAGGCTGGGCTGTGGTCAGGCATCAGCATGGCCACGTGTTCCACGTGGGGTATTAGGCTTTTCCCTCTCCTGGCTTTGGTTTCTGCACTTGTTAAGTTAGGAGTTATGTGAATGTGCTCTAGGATGCTGTTTCTCGGTCTTTCCAGCTTGACAGCACTTCTCTGATGCAGGGGCCAAACCTGCAGCTTCTTTAAGAGCCAGAGATTTCATTGGATGTTTGCTAGAGGTGGCCTGGGGATGCTTTCTGGGTCTGGATGCCTGGATCAAGAACTCAAACTTGGAAGGCATCAGCGGGTGTTTCAGAGTTGATACGGATCTCACATGCCACCTGGGCGTTGACTGCCCAATAATTAGGCCCCAAGAGAGGCTGGCCAGGTCTCCAGCTCCTTGTCCCTGTCCACGTGGCTCCAGCTCCCGCGTTTCCTCTCCTTGGTTAGAGAGTCAGCTGCTGCTGTGACCTTCCCGCCAGATGGGCCTTTCTTGCAGCTGGATGAGGCGCCCCTCAGAAGGCCCTCACAGGTAGGTGAGGCCCATGTCTGCTTTGCCTCTGACTGACAGAGTCTCCCGGGCACTGTAAACAGACCCAACATCCAGGAAGGCAGAGGTGCCGGAGGGGACAGGTGTCTTGCAGAGTGAGGGGGACAGGGATGTTGAAAGGAGGACTCAATCCCCCTTCCTCCACCCCCACCGTCAGGTGGCCTTGTCTACTTCTCTTGAGAAATGAGGAAGTCAAGGCCCAGAGAATCTGAGGAACTTACCCAAGTCTCCGAGCCAGCATTCTCCCAGGGCCCGTGGACTGGGGCATTTGTGTTCTTTCTAATCATGGGTGCAGAGAACCAGCCACTCCACACCAGGCTCCCTGCCATGGGATTGTCACTATTGCAGAAAAATCAAGGACACTTGCAATGCAGGATGGGGGTGTGACCTTGGCAAGTGGCTCCACACCTGTGGGCTTCATTTGTCTTATTCCACTTATTGTACAAGCTTGGTGTAAGAACTGGGCTAACACAGATGTTAATCTTTGCCGCTCTCATATCTGGTGGTGAGTTTTGGAGGGTGGGGTGGGGTGGACTACAGCTTGGTAGCCAAGGGTTGGCAGAGACTCAAGGGAATGTGGGCTCCAGGCTTCCTTGGAAGTGACAACACCACAGTGGGAGGAAGTGGAGGGCATCTCTAGGGCACCCTTTGTCTCAACCTTTGTGGGGGAAGCTCTAGAGTGAGGTTGAAAGGCCTCCAGTGCTTAGGGTGAGGGTGGAGGTGAGGATGGTGGAAGCCACCTGCTGGGAGGCAGCAGCCCTAGGACTAAAGTCCATCCAGCCTCAGCACCTGCCCGCTATAAGCCTTCGTTCAATTGCCTCAGCCTGTGAGTCCCCAGGCCCTGTGCCCTAGGCACTCTCAGTAACCCCACAAGTTATGATACAGATTTGAACAGGAGGGGAGACTGAAGGGGAAGAAACATATGGAAGCCATATAGTTTCTAAAAATTTGGGTTGCTGGTTTAACATGGAATCCTTTTTTTCCCCCCTCCTGAAATATGAATTTCTTGATGTGAAAAGTTTTACAAATGGATAGAATCAAACTGTATTTTTGGTATAATTTAATGAATAATCTTTGTTTCAAAGATTCATAGCACTTTGGAATTCCGCTAAAAAAAGTCTAGGCTATTTGATCACTGTCGACAAGGAATTTCTTTTACTCGTTTTTCCCTCATGTCAATTGCAAGGGGATGTTGGTAGAGATCATGACAAGAGCAGGGGGAAAAACAAAACCTCCCCTGTAACTATCGAACACGTCCACTGAACATATTTTTACCTGTTGACTCCTATTCCCCAACAAGGACAAACACCCTTTCTTGAATGCCTTTTCCTTTCCCTCTTCAATATTAATTCTCTCTATGATGCCCTTTTCTAGAAACCAAAATAAGGATTTGCTTGCTAATAAATAATGACATAGTACGTAGTCCTGGACTAGCACAGCACACCAATTCAGGCTTGATGTTCCCCTGTTATTTATTGTGCAATCAGCACAGCTTCTCAATTGGATCCTAGTCTTAAATCAGGGATCCCATCACAGAACCTAACATGAAAGAAAACCAAATGCACCGGGAGCCTCCGTTATTTATCCTCCCTGGCTTGTCAAGCAGTTTGAGAGCGGAGACTTGACATTAAAAGGTATGTGCTGAATAGCTCTGTCTGGTTGCTAATGACACTGTGATGTGGCAAAACACTAACTGCTGCAGATGCCACTCCGAGCAGATCTGTATTCCAGAGGAGTCAGTCCCAAACTCGTTTGTCTAATAAGACATTTAGCATTTAGAATGTATAGCCAGAGCTCCTCAAGGCAGTTGAAATTTTATTTGAGTCTTATGGGAAATGTAAAAGGGTCAAGGAGTCAGGAGAGTTCTTTGAGCTTTGAGGTCAACTCAGTTGGTTCAAATCTACTGGGGGGTTTGCTGAGATGGAATACCTGAATTTGGTATGGGACTGGGTCCCTGATGAACTGCATCTGGGCCAGTGGGGTTATCAACAGGCACATCTACTATGTGCCAGGCACTGGGATGCATTCTAGAGGTGGAAGCAGAGGTCAGAATCCCTTGCTCCCTGCCCTAGTGAACCCATGTTCTGAGGAGGGATGGGCAAACAGATGATCACAATATCCAGGTAAGGATTCTGCAAGGCTCCCTGTGTGGGAGCCTGGAAGGCCTGTTAGACTCTGGCTTTGGAGTGTCAATTCTGAGGATGGTTTCTGCACTCAACCCTCTGACCTCTGAGGGTGATTTTCAGGTGTCCTCTTTGTTCATTTCCTCACAGTAATTAACTAAAGGGCAAGGAAAGGCATTTCAATGAAAGAAAAGTGGTATCAGGTGAGATACCTAAGCCCAAAGTTAGAAACCATAACTCTTCTTGGTAACCACTAAGAACATTATAAGCAGTTGATTATTTGCAAAAAGCATGAACACATAAATAAATGTCACCACAGTGGAAAGAATTAGTGCAAGAAGTGGGGCAGAAGAGTAGATCAGCATAGGTGCATGAGGCAATGCAGAGTTTTGCTCCCATCTATATATCTAAAAAGCCCGTGGCCCTAACGCCGTAAAGACTGGCACGGTTGGGCAGGGCTGTGAGCACAGTGGGGTGGAGGGTGGGTGGGTGGGGCATGCATGGGTGGGTGGGGCTGTGAGCACAGTGAGGCCACACGGGTGGGTGGGGCCATGTGATTTTGAGCACTGGGCTTCTAGTTTACATATAAGGAACCTGAGGCTTGGAGAGCAGTGAGTGATTTGGGGTAGTGGGATAAGTTGGCAGGTTCTCAAATGCCAGGCTGAGATGTCAAATTCCAGGTGATGAGATTTTTAGCCCCCTCCCCCTCAGTTTACACTGAGGGGAGATTACTCAGGGCTCTCAGGACCCTTCACTGCTCCTTAGCAATGAGCCAAGATGTGGAAGCCAACGTGGAGATGAACAACCACTGGCTAACTTACTATGCTCCAAAGTTTTAATGAAAGAGCTGCAATTACCAAGCTCTCTGCCTTTGGCACTTGAGAATCCATCTCAATTTCCTCTTTCTTTCGGTTGCGACAGTGATTAAGGATTCATTCTGCACATAAAACAAGTGATCAATGGCTCCTGGCAGTTGCCATTGTCTCTCCACACTGCCTCCCCCCCACCCCCCATCAGTAGACAATGTATCTTGGGGAGCTGCCTGGGCCTGAGAAAAATGAGCTTGCCAGACACAGTTCTATTTTGATTTAGATCACAAATAGCTCAGCTCAGTTTTTACATTGATAACAAGGATATGGGTTCCATTTCCCGAGTTCTGCAATCTGAGAATAAGTCCATCTCTGTTGTAAGAAAGAGAGAAATGGAGATTGATCTTTTTGTGTTAATCGTAATACCCCATCCCCAGATTTTTGTGATCAAGCAGATACACAAGGACCCTCAGGCTGACTTCCCTCACCCTTTTCCTGGAATCTCAGATTACCAAGCCTGGAACCCTAGTAACTTCCTAGACCACCAAACCAGTCTTCACCAGGAAGTTAGTGGTGGACATCTGCCCTAGAAAGGGGGTAAAGGCAAGGGGCAGGCCAGGCTTGGAGGAGAGACTGTCAGCCTACAACACCCAGGTGTGCTGATGAGGTAATGGTGAGAGCAGGAAATCCAGGAAGAGCTAGTGAGTGGAAAGGGAAGCCTCAGGCTAAGGCTGCCAGGCCCCCAGGTGTACCCGTAGGGACATCTGCCAGGAGGAGGGATGGGCATTTGAGGAGAGGAGGTTCATACCCTACCCCAAACATTCTCCTTCCCTCCAACTCCTTTCCCCTAAAGGTGGCCAAGGAACTCAGGTTTGGAGCGGGAGCCAGTCACAGGCCAGAGGAGCAGCAATAGAAGCAACTGCAGAGGTTCTGAGGAAGCTTCACTGAGGAGGAGACATCTGGGCAGATGAGGAGGCAAAGTAGGGGCTTTCCAGCCAGGCAGTCAGGGGAGGGGCATTCCATCAGGACACCATCCGGCTGAGGACAGGGATCCTCTGGAGCTGGCTGGGCAGAGGTGTGAGGGGAGGTGGTAGGAGGTGGGGAGGAAGGGTGGGCTGGTGTCCAGGGACTATAGTACCAGAGGTTATTCTGAGGCAAGAAATGAATTCAGATAAAATTGTGTCTACATATCATTTCAATCATTACAATAACCATTGAAAATAAATTTGGGAACAAAAGAACCCAAAATGTTAGCAGTGCTTACCTCTGGTAGTCACGAGTGACTTCTTTGTCCTTTGTTATATTTTTTTCTGTGTACTCCAACTGTTGGCGAGTATGTGCCACTCAGCTTTTTAATTTTTTGGCCTATTTAATTTTAAACAGCTTTATTGAGATAAAACTCACATACCGTACAATTCACCCATTTAAAGTGCAAAATTTGATGTTTAGTGTATTGCAACCATCACCATCAATTTTAGAACATGTTCATTATCCCAGAGAGAAGCCCTGTACCTAATTAGCAGTCACTCTCCATTTCCCCTATCCACCCCCACTCCCACTTTCTCTCTCTCAAAATTTGTCATGCAGCACGTGGTCTTTTGTGACTGGCTTTTCTTTCTTGAAATTGTGTTTTAAGGTTCATCCATGTTGTAGCATGTGTCAGTGCTCCATTCCTTTTTATGTCTGAACTGGAGGCCCGGTGCATGAAATTCATGCATGGGGGGGAGGGAAGAAGGGTGTCCCTCAGCCCAGCTTGCACCCTCTCCAATCTGGGACCCCATGAGGGATGTCCAGCTGCCAGTTTAGGCCTGATCCCACAGTCAGACAGCCCTCTCACAGTCCAGGATTGCTGGCTCCCAACTGCTCACCTGCCTGCTTTCCTGATTGCCCCTAACCACTTCTGCCTGCCAGCCTGATCACCCCCTAACCACTCCCTTGCCAGCCTGCTTGCCCCTAATAACCCTCTCCTGTAGGCCTGGTCACCCCTAACTGCTCTCCCCTGCAGGCCTGGGTCCCCCCCAGCTGCCCTTCCCTGCAGGCCCAGTCACCCCCAACTTCCCTCCTCTGCCAGCCTGGTCACCCCTAACTGCCCTCCCTTACAGGCCTGGTTCCTCCCAACTGCCCTCCCATGCTGACCATCTTGTGGTGGCCATCTTGTGTCCACATGGGGGCAGGATCTTTGACCACATGGGGGCAGCCATCTTGTGTGTTGGAGTGATGCTCAATTTGCATACTACTCTCTTATTAGATAGGATAGAGGCCTGATGCATGGGTGGGGGCCAGCTGGTTTGCCCTGAAGGGTGTCCTGGATCAGGGTGGGGGTTCCCTTGGGGTGTGGGGCAGCCTGGGCGAAGGGCCTGTGGTGGTTTGCAGGCCAGCCACACCCCCAGGCAACCCAAGTAAAGGCCCTGGTATCTGGGATTTATTTATCTTCTACAACTGAAACTTTGTAGCCTGGAGCAGAACCAAGCCTACTGCTCGCTCAGTGGCAGCAGCCATTTCTGTTGGGATTTATGTATCTTCTATAATTGAAACTTTGTAGGCTGGAGTGGAGGCCTAGGCCAGCCAGGGTGTGCGGAAAGCTTGGCTTCCTCCATCACCGGGGAAACCCAAGCCTCCCTCCTGTTCTTTCTGTGGCTACAGCCATCTTGGTTGGGTTAATTTGCATACATGCTCCTGATTGGGGGTGGGCGTGGCTGGTGGGCATGGCTTGTGAGTGTAGTGGAGTGATGATTAATTTACATATTACTCTTTTATTAGATAGGATAGTATTCCATTGTAGGTATATACTACCTTTGTTTATCCAACACATTTGAGATGAACATTTCAGTTATTTCTACATTCTGGTTGTTATGAATAATGCTTCTATGAACATTCATATATGAGTTTTGTGTGAACATAAAGTTTTTAATTGTCTTGGGTATATACCCAAGAGTGGAATTGCTGGGTCATATGGTAACTCATATATTTAATTTCTAAAGAACTGCCTGACTGTTTTTCAAAGCAGCTCCACCACTTTACATTCCCACCAGCAATGTAGGAGGGTTCCAGTTTCTTCTCATCTTCTTCAATGCTTATTATTATGTATCTTTTTAAAAATTTTATTCTAGCCATCCTAGTGGGTATGAAGTAGTAGCTCATTATGGTTTCAATTTGCATTTCCCTAATGACTAATGATATTTTTTCATGTGCTTATTGGCTATTTGTATGTCTTCTTATGAGAAATGTCTATTCAAAACCTTTGCTTATTTTAAAATTGGGTTATTTTCTGTTGTTAAGAGTTCTTTATGTACTCTGGATGCTCCAACCGTATAAAATGTATGATTTGCAAATATTTTGTCACATTCTGTAGGTTGTCTTTTCTCTTCCTGGATAATGTCATTTGAAGAATAAAAGTTTTTGATTTTTATGAAGTCCAATTTATCTCTTTTTCTTTGGTTGCTTGTTCTTTAAGTACTAAGAAACTTTGGCCTAATCTAGAATCACAAAGATTTACCCTTGTTTTCTTCTAAGAGTTTTATAATTTCAGCTTTTACATTTAAATCTTTGACCTATTTTGAGTTAACTTTCACATATGGTATAAGGCAAGTTTCCAATTTTACTTTTTGCATGTGGCTATCTAGTTGTCCCAGAGCCATTTATTGAAAAGACCATTCTTTCTTTCATTAAATTGTCTTGGCACTCTTGTCAAAAATTAATTTTCCTTAAGGGTACGGATTTATTTCTGGACTCTAAATTCATTCCATTGATCTATATGTCTTTCCTTTGCCAGCACATTATGCCAAACAGTTTTGATTACCATAGCTTTGTAGTGAGTTTTGAAGTTGTAAAGCATGAATTCTTCAACTTTGTTCTTATTAAGTTTTATTTTGGCTCTTCTGGGTCCCTTGACTTATTATATGAATTTTAGAATCAATTTCACCAAAAATCCCTACTGGGATTTGACAGGGGTTGCATCAAATCTGTAGATCAATTTGGGGCTTTACTTTTAAAGAAAAAAGTGGTCTCTAAGTGAGGTGGTATGGCGCAGCCTTCGAAGTCAGGCAGACATCCATTCATAGCTGACTTTCTAGCACTGACTTGCTTTGTGATCATGAGAAAATCAAGTCTTCTTCTTGAGCCTCAGACTCCTCATCTGTAAACCAGGCCTACGGATACTCATTTGAAGGTGTTTTGGGAATAAGTGAGTTTACCTAGGCAGGGTGTAAGGACATTCCTGGCACATAACTCCAGCATCCATACATTTTCTGGGGGCATTGGAACTCACCCAATGAACAGGTGGGAAGGCATCAGATTAGCAAAATAAATGTAAAGACTAGAAAGGACCTCAGTGATTAAATGAGTGCATATTTAAATGTTGTTGTCTGTGACCTTAATCTTTCCCAGGGAAGATTAAGGTCACTTAGTGTGTTGGACCATCACTCCAACACACTATGCCCCTAGAATACCTTTCTCCCTAAACCTTTGACAAAATTCTCCCATTCTGATGGCCTAGTTGGAAGTAACCTCTTTTCATAATGCACCCAGTACTATTTCTTCTCTGACAGCATCTAATTCTTTTTGCCTGTTTTCTACAGATTTGGGTATGAGTCTTAATTCTACTTCTTTTTTAAAAAATATTTTTATTGATTTCAGAGAGAAGAGAGAGGAAGAGAGAGATAGAAACAGCAATGATAGAGAATCATCGATAACGATCTAACCTTGACCTCCTGGTTCAACCACCGAGCTATGCTGGTCAGGCTTAATTCTACTTCTGAACTGTAAGCCTATAAAGGCAGAATGTGACCTATGCCCTCCTTGATATATCAGGGCTGAATTAAGCATGGCCTCATTCATGTTCAGAATATGTGGATGTGTGTGCGTGTGAGTGGTCGACTTTCCTGTGCTTCTCTCCCCATCTTCCCTAAGCACAAGCATACCCTGCTCATGGCCCACCAGGCTCTGTGAACAGTGAAATATTTAAGGACACAGATGAGTTGATTCTTAAAGACCACGAAAGGTCTATAGAGGTTTCTTCTGCCTTGGGGTGTGGGTGCTTACTTCACCACCTATGCCTGGCACAGCTGGGAGGCAGCCAGCACCCTCTTCAGCCATTTTACCATTGATTTTAATTGTGCCAATTTGACAGATGAAAAGTAGTATTATATATTGATTTGCATCTCTTTCATTACAGCTGAGGTTGAATTTGTTCATATGTTCATTAGCCATTTATACTTCTTTTTTGATTATCTTTTTGACCTGAAGTATTGCAGCATTTGGATTTGAACTGATAAGGAATACATTGCTGATTAACAGGAGGTACTGTTCAACAACTTGTTAGGGGCTGATTAGTCAAACGTTTTGAAATGGTACGATGTGGTGTGTGTGTGTGTGTGTGTGTGTGTGTGTGTGTGTGTGTGTGTGTGTGTGTGTAGATGAAGACACAGCCTGAGATATCAGGAGACTCCCCACTGACTTCATTCTGTGGCACTATAATAGTTTATAGAATAGAATGTTTATGCCATGTGGTCCTTATTAAATGCAAATTGTAGCATTGTAGCTTTCCACACAGAGCTGCAGTTAAGATCTGTTTCTCTTAATTCTTTCATTTAAGCCTCCTTGCTGACTTCAGACGTTGGTGATTCTGTCAAAATATCTCTTATGTGTGCACAGGCTTCTGATCACTTTCCTTGGCAAAATAGAATTTAACATTACACACTCCTATTGGGGTGAGAAATTGCTTTTTAGTGTCTGTTGCCAGTTGCCAGTTAATTACCTACATGTTTGATGAAAGCTGGGAGTGGGGCTGGGGCTGGAGGCAGGCAGAAAGGGAGAGGGGAAGCCATGCCTGATGGGCAGGACGGGCAGAAAAAAGTCAAACTAGAACATGGTGTTTGGCCCCAGGGCCCACTGAGGGCAAAGAGCCCAAGAGGAAGGCTTAGGTGGCTTCACAAAGCAGGAGATGTTTGGACTGAAAGTGGGTAGCAAGGGATAACAGTGTTCTAGGTGGAGGGGGCATCCAGGGCCACGGCCTGGTGCCACAGAGAGCCGGCACGTGGACAGGGGCAGGTGATTGCCACAGTAGGGCTCTAGCTCTCTGGGCCTGGGCAGAGGGTGCAGGTGAATAATGGGGATGGAAAAAGGGCCGTGGGCATCTGGCAGAGGCTTTGGGGCTATATTCTGTAGGAGATGGAAATGTAAAGGTGGGACAGCTTTAGTTTGAGAGCTTGGGAGAAAAAAACCTGCCTGTGTCTATCTATGGGTGATTGGGCTAAGTGATGGTATAGAACAGTGGTTGGCAAACTCATTTAGTCAACAGAGCCAAATATCAACAGTACAATGATTGAAATTTTTTTGAGAGCCAAATTTTTTAAACTTAAACTTCTTCTAATGCCACTTCTTCAAAATAGACTCGCTCAGGCCGTGGTATTTTGTGGAAGAGCCACACTCAAGGGGCCAAAGAGCCGCATGTGGCTCGCGAGCTGCACTTTGCCGACCATGGGTATAGGGTATTACAGGACCGATTCTGGCTTCCAGTTTGGGAACCTGGGTGGATGAGACAGGGGATATCAGTAACGAGTTCAGGATTGACTGTGTTGCAACTGGTAGTCTGTGGTACATCTAAGAAGGTGGGAGTTTGGGGAACGTCAGGATTGATGGGAAGAACACGGAAAACCTGTGAGAGAGACAGAGGTGAGAGGAAATTCGCTCCAGGTCAGGTTCCCGGAAGCCCAAAGAGGAGAACTTCCCTGGGAAGGAGGTATTGGTGATAGTGTCAAATGCCACAAAGAGATCTGGCCACATCGAGGCTAAGGTGGATCTGGCAATGCAGCATTTGGCCAAGGGCATGGGCTTCGGGTTGAGATAAACCCGGGTTCAAGTCCTAGTTCCAGAACTAAGTATAACTAGGGTCTTAGAGATGTCACTTAAGCTGAGCCTCAACCTCTGCATCTATAAAATGAGGAGGTGTAATAGTAGCCACTTCACAGGGGTGTTGCAAGGATTAGGTGCATTATTGTGGATGAGGTGCTCAGCACTGATCCTGGCACATTGTGAACAGGCAATAGATGTCACTATTATACTATGAGAGATAAAAATGGTAACAATATCTACTTATAAACTGGAGAGAAATCCATGAGAACATGTTATATCTTTTGTCCAGTCCCAGCTGGTAGGTGTGATATTGTGATTTATAATAAGAAATATATATTTGGTTTTTGTCCCCTTTCCAGGCACAGATCTCCTAAAACTTTTGGTATCTCCTAAGTGATGAGAGCCATAAAAGTTTTTTTTTTTTTTGCAATGTAGGTGACATTTAGAAACCACCTAAGAATGGGGGCCGATTGCCAGGGAAACCAACTGAGCGATGAGAGGGCTGGAATGTGCAGTCCCACCCCCAACCTCTGTGACCTGGATAGGGAGAGGGACTCATATGGAGTTTAATCTCCAAAGGCCAGTATTGAATGGAGCTTCTAGCAAAACTCAAAAGGCAGGGTTTAAAGAGCTTCCAGGCTGGTGGCCACATGGAGATCTGGGGAGAGTGGCCTGCCTGGATGGGGCACGAAACTCCTCACCCCTTCCCCACACCTGCTCTGTGCATCTCTTCCATCTGTCTGTTCCTGAGTGGTATCCTTTTATAAGAAACCCATCATCTGGTAAGTAAAATGTATCCCTGAATTCTGAGAGCCTCTCAAGCAAGTTAATCAAACCCAAGGAGGGGTCATGGAAACCTATGATTTATAGCAGGTCGGTCAGAAGCAACCTGGACTTGCAATTGGCATCTGAAGTGGAGGAGGGCAGTCTTGTGGGACTGAGCCTTGAATCTGGGGATCTGATGCTATCTCCAGGTCATGTCAGAATTGAGTCGAATTGTAGAGACCCAAGCTGGTGTCAGAGCATTGCTTGGATGTGTGGGAACCTCCTACACACACATACACACACACACACACACACACACACACACACACACACACACACACACTGTAATTAGGAGCAGAACCCTTAGTGGGGGTGACAGCTCCGACCAGGGAGAAGGCAGGAACTGGACCCAGGCCAGGAGGAGGGTGGTGTGGGCTTCAGAGAGGCCTGAAGTCTGGACCAAGACTGAGAGCATTAGATTAAGCTCCGTGCAGGTGGGGTCTGATCTGAATACGTGGAGACTAAAGTGATAGTATTTGTGGGAGGCTCATGATTTTCCAGTGAAGTTTTGAAACATAAATCCAGACCAGGCTAGGTGAGGAGGGTCAGGAGGATGAGCCTCTAAGGCAGACTTGGGTGGGCAGTGTGGGCTCAGATGGTGGGTGCTTACTTTATGGGGAATTGCAGCTGACTTTCCTAGTGGGAACTCAGGAGCACGCTGCACCCTGAGGGCACAGGCACGAGAACCAGAGACTATTTGCAGACCCTGCTAGCTCGTGGGCCATGTTCCCAGGTCTGGTTCTCATTGACCCAGGACCCAGGCCTTTGGAACTGAGCCTGCAGGTTACAGGGCACATTCTAGACAGTGGGGGATCATTGTTCACAGGCTGGCTAATGCTGTGAAAATGCCTAGATGGGTCCAGAGTTGGGAATTCACAGTTTGAAAGATCCCTTGATTTCAAATACATTGCAATGATACAATAACTATTTCAGAAAGAACGTAAACATAGCCACATTCAACAAGATAAAGACCTTTGTGGGCAAAAACAACAAACAGAACATGGAGCTTGAGGCCGTACACTTGCTGGGAATAAGCAGAGGTGCTTGAGATGTGGCTGCCAGGAGATGACAGGGACTAGAGCTCTGGGCTCACAATTGCGGACTGGATCCAAGCTCAGAGGTGACACTGAGGCCTATTGCCAGCTCTGTAAGGGCGGCTGGAAGAAGCGTCAGTCACTGCTAGGAGCTGCAGCATATTGTGATGCTAAATGCCTAGGTGGAGGGAAGGGGCAGAGGACACCACACCACGAGGACATGCTGGCTCGGCAACTAGATCTGAGCTACCTCTAAGATCACCTTAAGACAGGGAACTGGAGTCACCATTATCAGACCTGACTCTGGGCTAGGAGTTCTAAGGGAGAAAACTGATTAACTCCCAGACAGGGAGTGGTGAGAGGAAAGAGAGAGGGGTGAGGGGGAAACAGAACATATCCTCTCTGGATGAATTTGCTAATAACGAAAGTTCCAAAGCACATGAAGAGAACGAATGCCAGAAAAGACAGTCAACAAGCTGAAAATCAGTAGAATTCATTCCCATTGAAAGTCAATAATAGAGCAATCTGAAAATGACTTTAAAATGAGTCTGTTTAAGCTTCTCAAATATATAAAGGAAGGAATGACACCTAACAAGAGCAAAACATTTTGAAATAAAACCAGGCAGGTAGAAATCAAGAACAGGTGTATATGAAAATGAGCTAATTAGGCACTGGAAATGAAAAATCAAGTAACTGGAATAAAAATATGTCCAGGAGACAAGATCAACTGTGGACTGGATATGCCCAGAAGATAATACTGTGTTTATCACAAATGTTGCACAGAGATAAAGAGATGGAAAATATGAAAGACAAGTTAGGAGACGTGGAGAACAGACTGAGAATGTCCAACACATGTGCTTTCAGAAATAGAGAACTGAAGGAGTGGGAGATGTGGTTTTCCAAATGTTAAAAGCTGAAAAGAAAAAATTCAATTCTGAAATTAAAGGAAGAATTTGCAACTAGAAATTTTTGTGAAATAGAATTAAAGTCTATTCAGTGGTAATTAGAATGGGCTATATTTATCAAAGGAGCTCTTTAAAATACATCATTTGACATTTTGTTTTTGTTTTTACACTTGAATGTTTATTTTTTTAAAAAAGGAAGACTACTAAAGATGCAAGAATGTTTCCAGTAATTTAAAAAGCAAAAATGCGGAAGAAAATAATACCCTTTTCAACAAATGTGCAAAAATTTTAAGTATACTCCACTTGGTCAGGATTCTACAAAATGGGGCAAATTTATACTGTGAGTGAGGTATTAATTTTTGAAGGTTTTTGCAGAATCAGTTGACAAATAAGAAACTGAAATGGAAAGTTCTGTACAAAATTTTAATTCTGCAATTGAAAAAGACATGAGCCCTCAGATGAGAAGCACATGCTAAATGCTGAACAGGAATATGCCTAACACAGTTCCCTCCCTCCCTCCCTCCCTCCCTCCCTTCCTCCCACCCTCCCTCCCTCTCCCCTCCTTCTTTCTAGAAACAACCTTGAATATCTGGTATGAACCTGACACTGTGCTGGGCTTTGGGCATACAAAGATAATTATAATACATCCCCCTTGACAAACAGGTGTGAGTTTGGTAGGGAGGTAGAAATGTAAACCAGTACATTCACCAAAGTTACAGGACCTGTGACAGAAAGCTATATAGTCTAGAAGATTAAAAAAAAGGAAAGAAAGCCGTGTGTGTGTGTGTGTGTGTGTGTGTGTGTGTGTGTGTGTGTGTGTGTGGCAGTCTTGCTAGATTAGGTGATGCTTTAGTGAAGGGGGAAAAAGCAAAGGAAAGAAGCTGCGTGGACTAAGGTGCAGACAGCGCCTTTGCACGTGGGGGGAATTCGGCAGCTCCCTGTGGTTGGAGTGTAGTATTTGAGGGACGTGTGTCTTTCCTTCCTCTACCCCATACATTAGGAACTCCCCAAAGGTAGGCTCTGCGGGACCAGTACTTTCCCAGAGCACATCCAGCAAGGCTTGTGAACGACGAACTTTAAAAGCTGTCTCACTGACTCACCTGCACAGATGCAGAGCTATCTTGGTGATAGATGTTGTTGCCAGATTCCGAGGCTCAGTGCCTTCTGGATACCCTGCGTTGCTCATGTTCAGGCACCCCTTAAACCCAAACCCCTTAGAAAAGGGTTCTCACAGCCCCAGGGAGGCGATGATGCCCTGGAGGGAGGCCGATCTGCTCTTGTGTCCTCAGCTGATTCACTTGGCGGGCAGTCTCTTAGCTTCTCTGTTCTTTCATCTGTCACCGAGGAATGACAATGCCTTCCATTTCTGTTTCACAGACATCTGTTATCAGGAACATTGGCTACACTCTTTGATACACGGAGATGAAAGATGCTGGATTAATTCAAAGCTGTATTTGCTGTTTTCACTATTATTACTAGTTAAATTGCCGAGCACACTTTTGACATCTTGTCAGAAGCTGTGTCGTATGTCCTCTCCCTGGAAGAGTAAATATCGCCTTCAGAGGCTTGACTACTATTTTTTTTTTTTCTTTCTTGGCAGTGAAAAATGACTTCAAATCACAGTATTTAGGATGATGATATTTTTGACGTACTCTATACTCTTTCAAGCTCTTCCTTTACTCCCCATTCTTGTGAAAAAACAAAAGGGCAGAGAAAAACTCAGAGGTCAGCCTTGCCTTGGCCTCCAGAGCCCCCCGGGGGCCCGTGTGAGGAGGCTGTCCTCTGACTGCCCTTGAGAAGTGGTGGCCACTCAGAATCAGAGACTTCTGGGTGTTCAGTTTCCTGGTGTGTGTTAGAGGGGCGGTACAAGGGCCTAGTCTAAATGTCTGGTTGTTGCTGTCTCTGAACAGATTTGCCTTCTTTCCTAAGCCACAAGCTCCTTCAGAGCCTGAATTTTATGCAACTATCTCTGTTTTCTGGGTGGAAAAGAATTCTTTGAAGCTACCAGAGTTTAAGTGTTTAGGGTCCTTCATCTAAGATCCCTTCCAAAGCCCCAGGGGAGCCCTAGCAATGTGCTCACATGTGTTTGTATAATTCACAACAGTAAGATATTTTCATGTCAGCGAGCACCACAGTGTCTTTCCAGTCTAGCTTCTCCTTCCTGTGTGTCCAGGTGGCATGGAGTGGCCATAAATATGGGATTCTGCTAAAGGAAAGTTGGTTGGGAATATGCCAATTTGACTGCAGCTTGCAAAGATCATTTGGAACATATCAATAAAACAAGTAATAATTTCTGGTTTGAATCTATTGAAGAGTACTCACTTTTGCCATCTTTATTTATTAAACAATGAGAAAATTCAAATGAAGATTAATAGGCTGTGAAATGAAAATAATAAGATAAATGATTACTCAATAAGAATAGTTTACTTTCTGATGTCAAAATTGTGACAAAAATTCAGAATCTATTAAAAGGAGAACATCTATAAGGTATACACTTTACAATTTACTGACATTTAGGGTCAGATAATTCTTATCTGTAGTATCCTGGGCATTGTAGAATGTTTAGCAGCATCCTTGGCCTCTCTCATTACATATCAGTACTATTTCCCCAGTTGTGACAACCTGAAATGTTTATAGACATTGCCAAATGTGCCCTTGGGGCAAAATAGCCCCCTTTGAGAACCATCGATATAACTACAATTGAAAGGATGGAGAAGAAAGGAGCTGACTCAAACACTTCTGCAAATCTGTGTTTTGACTATACACTGGAAGGCTAGAGACAAAAAGAACTGCATGCACATACTTTTCCTACAGGGATATGGGTTAGCATTTCTGAAACTATCTGTGTACACTAAGGTTGAACAAATAAGTATGTAGATAATGAAAGGCAGGTTTTTTACTGTGAGAAAAAGAAGTAACAAGAAAAGAGAATGGTATGAATGTTGTGGTGCTAGATTGGACTCAGAGAATCATAGGAACTCCTATTTTTAAATACAACGCACACATATATCTATATCTACATATACATATGTAGGTAGATACAGAAATAAATATAGATGTGCATGCCATGGGTTAGTGTACAATCATATTTGTACCTGTGTCCACTGAGAAGACTTGGAAGCAATGACACCCCCATAATAACAAACACACCTAACCTCCACATCTTGGTTTCTAAATACCACTCTCCATTATAAGGAACTGGAGTTCCCTGGAGAAGTGGCTAATTCAAGGGCTGGGGTAGAGAACATAGAAGATGAGCCTGGAGCATCTTGTGCTGTCATAAAGTAAGGAAGTGCTTAAAAAAGAGAAAGATGGGAGCATGTTGAAGGACACAGTCACCAATATTAAAGAACTCCCAAAGTCAAAACTAGAAGAATTTGAGCAACAAAGTAAATTAGGGCAATATCATATTATAACCCAAAGAATAAAATAAATAGACAATAATCCATACACATATGAAAAGTAATTTATAAATAAATAAATGTAGGAGAAGACCCAACTCTTCCATATGGAAGAATTCCACTTAATAAATGGAGAAAAGAGAGAAATGGAAAATCACCATTAAAACCACAGCATTACCACATTAACAATCATTGTAAACAAGCTCCATTAGTGGGTAATAAAGTTAGAAAATGAAAGTTTAAGGAAAACCAGGATTTTTGCACAGTCTCAAAATGTCTCCTCCCAAATATTTAAAAATACAAATGGAGAAAGAGTAACTATCCAGTGGACAAATTTGGCCGATTCCACCTTTACCAGGTGATCAAGGTTAACACCACCAGTAATAAGACAGCAGCATCTTGTCTCCCTGATATGATGCACCAGGGCACTTTTCCTTGGGAATTCTTTCCAGGAATGTATAAGTTCAATTTAATCATGAAAAAACACCAGGAAATTCAAATTGAGGGTCCTTCTGTGATATGTCTGACAGTGCTCTTAAAAACGTCAAGACCATAAAAGACAAAAAATGGTAGAGGAACTGTCACAGACTAGAGGAAACTAATGAAATACAAAAACTAAATGCAATGTGGATTGAATCCTGAAACAGAGAAAGTAGGTAAGTGAAAAAACGAGTGAAATCCAAATAAAGTACATAGTTTTGTTCATAGCATTGTGCCAAAGTTAATTTCTTACATTTGGTGATTATACTATAGCTACAAAACATGTTAACTTAGGGTAAGCTGGGTGAACTTTTTGTACTATTTTTGAAACTTCTGTAAGTCTAAAATGATCTCAATATAAAATTAAAAATTTTTCGGTTAACCACACCAGAGGAAAAAATTATCTTTCTACATTTTAGGTAGCAAATATCTTATCTAATAAAAGAGTAATATGCAAATTGACCATCATTCCAACACACAAGGCTGCCCCCATGTGGTCAAAGATGGCCACCCCCATGTGGACACAAGATGGCCACCACAAGATGGCTGGCAGGGGAGGGCAATTGTGGGTGATCAGGCCAGCAGGGGAGGGCAGTTGTGGGCAATCAGGCCTGCAAGGGAGGGCAGTTGGGAGCAATCAGGCTTGCAGGGGAGGGCAGTTAGGTGTGACCAGGTGGGCAGAAGAGGGCAGTTGGGGGCGACCAGGCCTGCAGGAGCGGGCAGTTGGGGATGACCAGGCCTGCAGGGAAGGGCAGTTGGGGGCGACTGGGCCTGCAGGGGAGGGCAGTTGTGGGCAATCAGGCCTGCAAGGGAGGGCAGTTGGGAGCAATCAGGCCTGCAGGGGAGGGCAGTTAGGTATGACCGGGCAGGCAGAAGAGGGCAGTTAGGGGTGACCAGGCCTTCAGGGAAGGGCAGTTGGGAGGGCAGGCCTTCAAGGGAGGACAGTTAGGGGTGACCAGGCCTGCAGGGGAGGGCAGTTAGGGGCAATTGGGCTGGAAGGGGAGGGCAGTTCTGGATGACCAGGCTGGCAAGGGAGGGAAATTAGGGGTGACTGGGCCAGTAGGGGAGGGCAGTTGGGGGTAACCAGGCCAGTAGGGAAGGGCAGTTGGGGCAATTGGGCCGGCAGGGGAGCAGTTAGGCATTGATCAGACTGGCAGGGGAGTGGTTAGGGGATGATCAGGCTGGCAGGCAGAAGTGGTTAGGGGCAAGCAGGCAGGCAAGCAGGTGAGCATTTAGGAGCCAGCAGTCCTGGATTGTGAGAGGGATGTCTGACTGCCTGTTTAGGCCTGATCCTGGTGGTTAAATGGGCAGGGCAGTTGGATATCCCTAGAGGGGTCCCAGATTGGAGAAGGTGCAGGCTGGGCTGAGGGACACCCTCCCCCCCCCCCCCCCCCCATTCATGAATTTCTTGCACCGGGCCTCTAGTTATAAAATAATTGTCACATGAAATGTTAATGACAGTATATAGTAAAAAATTTAGGAAAATATATCATAGAGGAATTTAGAGCAGTTAAGTAAGAAAAACATTGTTATTTTTATGGAGTTTATGGTGCTCTGTATTTGTCAACTTCTTATATTTTAATCTGTAGTTATTTCTCTTATTTTATGTAAATACTCATTTTTGTACTTAAATCTGTATTCTTCATCTTATAATCAAAGTCAGGCACAGAGTGGTTCTCTATTCTATGTTGGTTTCCTGCTCTATTATTTTCATATCTCCTGGCCTGGTGGCTGTAAGAGGGCCTGTTTTCTCCATAGGTTCACCTCCATTGTCTTCTACATAATGGCGAGGTCAGCATCATCCCTGCTCCCTTCACTGATAGTTTTAACAGTCATGGTGTGTCTGCAAAAGAGACCCTCCCCCCGGTAAAAGGATGCTCTTGGGAACCTGCTGACTCAGAGTTGCTCTAAATCTTTCTGGCTCTCTCTCCAGTGGCCCCACTTCACATCTCTTCTTCCAGTGTTTTATCCTTGACCTTAGCTGAGTGTCATTATTTGGGGTCTCTAATGATGAGAAAATATATTTGTTTTTTCTCTTTTATTTTTGAAGTTGTCATTTTCTCTCTTAAAAAATAAATATTCTCTCTTTGAAATGAAAGAGAAAAAATTCTTTCTCAGACATTCAAGCCTAACCCTAACCATTGTAAAAATGTTGGTATCTCCTATCTGTCTTATTCGTTGGCATGGGGATGTGAATATGTATATTTTAAAACATAATGGTGATAATGCTACCTGTACCATTTTGTTTCCTAACAGCAAAACGTAAATATTTTCTCACAGTGTTTTATGTAGTCTGTATACATATAGTATTAGTGACTGCATACTCTTCTGTGGAATGGGTATCATAGTTTAATTAACCATTCGTGGGTCACTAAATGGAGCAATAGACTTTATTAATTGAGTATGTGCATGTATGTGCATGCATGTATGTGTATGTATGAGTGACTTTAATGAGATGCACTAAGGAGTGGCAAATGAAAAACCCCAGATGGATGTAAGCTAAGTCCCTGGTGTTGTTCCTTGGAGGCTGTAAGAAATAGGGGGGACCATAGAATAGCAAGACCAGTTTTGGTTCTAGGAAGGGTCTGAAATTTAGCTTTTTGGTTGAGATAAATGATTTCCTTCTTCCATGATGAGTGTCTAAGAGGATGTTTATTAAGCACCAGGAGAAACGAAAATTAATGCAAATGTCTACTAGCCACTAAAGCCCAAGGAAGGACAAGAATGAGACGTTGCAGCAGAGAGGAAATGCAATCCATAATAATGGAGCAAACAGCATGTGTGGAGACTTCCAAAGAAGACAGACTTGCAGCATAATTAAATCAAGTCCTCAGACAGCTGAGAAACAGGCCACTAATGTGCTGAAGCCCGCTCCGCAGCAGAGGTGGCCGAAGATGCATTAGAGATTAGAGTCTTGGCTCTCAACGTCTGTGGAAGCCACACCATTCCTCTCAGCATCTCAAGGAGAAAAATTGTGTTAATTAGTAACATGAGTGATACGGAGGGCCCTGATTCTGCCGATTTGCCTCAGGTAATGGAATGCAGATGGTCATTTTTTTTTTTTTTTATTTAGAAACGCAAATAATATTTTACTAAGGAAGGGAACTATTCAGTTATACAGTTTTGTAGAACTATGCCTCATAGACAATCCATATGCATTGAAGAATGCTGGTGACATTAAAAAATCCAGAAAAGCTTGGCTTGGAGAGAACAATGGGAATTGGAGACACAGCAGCCCAGGAACTCTGCAACAGCCAGCCAAGTGCTTTGAAGCAAGCTGGTATTGGAGATAGTCAACAATCTACCAGAGGAACCCCAAGGATTATAGGGGCTGCCACTCACCTCAAAGAGAAGACTTTGTGTCAGGAGTCAAGCTCTTGCCATCATCTTGATGCCCTTGACTTCCCAAGGTGTTTCTAAAAGAAAGCAAAAATGCTATTCTACACACGTCCACAGACCCTGCCAAGTCAAGAGAGTCTGGATTCTCTCAGGGGCCTGCTCAGTTGCTCAATGGAGAAGGGAAATGAAAAGGGGAAATTGTTCTTTTGGTGCAGAATGCAGTGAGCTGAAGGGATGCCCTGTGCCATGTTGGCATCTGACAGGATGAGAGTTGTTTCTGAGCCAAACATCGAGGTGCTTTTCTCTGTCATATGTGTTTGCCTCGGTGACTGTCCATGAACTCTGCATGGACCAACTTGATATTCACCCCTCTCAGGGTATTTCTGCATCAGACAAGACTCACACAGAACATAGAGGATACACTCACATTAGGGTTATTCCAGGGAGAGTTTAATAAAGTTACCAATAAAACAATAGAGGCACTATTCACTGAAGAACAGAGAGGTTGTGGACCCATCAACAGCCCTAGATCCAAAGGAATAAGAAAAGGGAGGAGTTACCAGAATCCAAACTCCGAAGGACAGAGTGATGCATGAAAGGCCATTTTGAGAGAAATTAAACTCAGATGTTTTTAAAAAAAATTCCCTGAATGCCCTCTCTTCCCTCCTGATTTCTCACTGGAGCTCCCCATTAGCCATATCCACCCAAAGACAGAGAGCATGGGAGTCTTGTTGTTGAGATCCAAATGGATCAGCCCGGGGGCAACATGAAGGAACCGTCTTGAGATGGGGAGTGTGCCTTGTCTGAAGTTATGGATTCTCCGATGCCTGTATTCCCCCCACCCACGTCTGTTCTCAGGCTCCCAGGACCCCACTCCCTGCTTCAGTTCTACCAAACTACTCCAACCTTGCCCTATATCCAGGCCCACCCAGATTTTCTTTGACCTAAGTTATTTCATGGTTAATAGTTCATAAATTATGGGGTGCTACTGTTGCATTCTTGCAAGGTTTCTTGAAGAGGTTTATTAGAGAAATAACCTAATAAACAGGATCTTTTAATAGGGAAGGATAGAAGGTGATAGACAATTTGATTCTATTCCAAATGTAGAGTAGCTTTCATTATCTGCCAACCTGACCAACACCAAATGTTAACTTGAAGGACAGCATATGAATGCGTCTATTTTCAATACTTACTGCCGGGGAGCAGCCTCCATGAATGCTGTTAGGGATAGTGTGCCCTCACGAAGGAGAGAAGTGAAGCAAAGGTGAGCCTGTGTCAGGAAATGCTGAGTAGTCTGCAAGTTAACTTCATAGCTTTCTGTCCCAGAGTCAGCTCACTTCTCCCTATTAGGCAAAGGCTTGGACTCCTGAGGAAATGTGCATGTAAGTAGGTGACTTTGATGCAAGGCAAGAACAGGGCTGCGTCCTGGATAAAGGTTGATCGGGAAGATAAATGCTCCCTCTGTGTCCATGCTTCACACGGGTGAATAGAGTGATAGTCAACCTGTTTATTTTCCAGCCAAGGGGACGTGGCCATGTGACACGTGAAGAAAGAGCTTGCATTTACCTCCCAGATATTTGACCCTGTCCTTCTGAGAGCCACCGGGCATATTTCAAGTCTGAATCCACAGGAGAGTGTTTCCAGAGCACACGGCCCAGCATTCAGACGGAGAGGAGGGAGCAGCCTGGACCAGGACGCATTAAGAAAATCCAGTTTCGTGACCTTCATCAGCATCCAGTACAGCACCCACGTCTCATGTCATTTTTGGTAATGTGCCTGACTGTCATTTTTCTCTAAATTTCCCCCCTCCCCTGCCATACTGCCTGGTAGATTCTATCAAGTTCCTACCTTAGGAGTTCCTGCAAGAAGCACACAATTCATCTTTTATAGACCTACTCACCTCAGTGTGAAGGCACTTTGTTTACAACACCGTCATTCCCATGAACCCTGAATCCCCTGTGGTGGATGTTTGTTGAGCAAGGTCCTGGCTTACAGGATGATGGGTTCAGTTCAGCTCAAGAAAACACTCAGAGCTATAGGTTTCAATTCAGGGGGGGGGGGGGGGGGCGCGGGGTTCTTAGAGATCGAGTTAGTGACTGGGGAAGGTGTATTTTGCTTACAGAAACCGTGATCCTCTGTGTGTCTGTCTACATTCGTGTGAAGGACCCTCTGCCCTTGTGAGGTGGAGATGGACACTGCCATGGCTTTCCAAACATTTTTTTAAAGTAACAGAAACCCATCATACAGATCTAATAATAAAACCAACATATTCAACAAATAAATTGGTAGGTATTTTAATTTTTTAAACTTAATTTCAGAGAAAGGAAGGGAGAGGGAGAGATAGAAACATCAATGATGAGAGAGAATCATTGATTGGCACACCCTCTACTGGGGATCGACCCCTAAACCCAGGCATGTAGCATATGCCCTGATTGGGAATGGAACCATAACCTCCTTCTTGGTTCATGGGTCGATGCTCAACCACTGAGCCACATGGGCTGGGCTAAATTGGTAGGTATTTTAGTAGCAAAGTATGTGATGAGTTCAATACTGGATACAGTTAATGAAAGCAGGGAAGTGCCTGCAGAACACAGAAATTTGAAACTGCTAGTGATTGATGACAATTGCTATCCTTTATCATTTTCAGCATCTGCTTCATTTCTATATTTTTGTATTTAGGTCGTACTGTACCAAGAAAAGTGAGGTTTATGTAGATCAGTAATTGCAAGTTGTATGTCTTCTAACAGCTTACCTTATAATCTCTTCAGTTAAAAGCACAGAGATTCTGGGGCTCAATAAAAATAAAGTTACCTGGGAATAAATAAAGTTCGTGGGAAGCTCCCATGAACACACTGGGTATGGAAACGTTTTATGTTAACATTTGGGATCTAACACATTTGCATGTCAACATGCTTTTCAGCAGTTTGATAAGTAAAAATACTTCTGAAAACTGCGATGGGAGAGTCTGGATGCTGGGACGTATGTAGCAGGCATATCCCACCTGCCTCTGCTCTGAAAGGAGAGAAGTCCCGGACAGAACACACGCAGCAGTTTGGAGACTGGAAATAAACGGTGCAGGCCGACTGAAAAAGGAGACCAGACCTCGAAGTCTACAAAACTGCTGCTGAGGACTTGTGCTTTTCCCCTTTGATACTGCCTGGTTGGGATGCAGAGGTAGCTCCCAGATCCAGAAGTACACATATACTGGGAATGGAAACAAAAACTGAAGAGAGCACCTCTTTCTCTGGTCCCGGGAACTGGAAAAGGCTCCTTCAGGTCAGAGAACGTGGGAGAATCTTTGGAATTTCTCTTCTCCTTCTATGTTCTATCTCCAGGCAGGCCAGTGAACGCAATGGTGACCAGACAGGTGCCTAAAATTCTAACCAGAATACCTGTGGTCTCAAGAATGTGGAGCGAATTTCCATTGATTTTTTAAAAAATATATTTTATTGATTTTTTACAGAGAGGAAGGGAGAGGGACAGAGAGTTAGGAACATCCATGAGAGAGAAGCATCGATCAGCTGCCTCCTGCACGCCCCCTACTGGGGATGTGTCTGCAACCAAGGTACCTGCCCTTGACAGGAATCGAACCTGGGATCCTAGAGTCTGCAGGCTGATGCTCTATCCACTCAGCCAAACCAGTTAGGGCTCCATTGATTTTTTTTTCTCTCTCTCTCTCTCTGCCTCCCACTGCTTGGCCCTGAATGCAGACACAATTGTGGGAAGTTCATGACTCAGGGTGGAAAAGTCAAGTCCTAACTTTCCTTCTTTCTTTTTCCTTCTTTTTTTCTTTTCTTGATATTTTTCACTCAGGTATCCCAAGGTGCCAGCTTTCTGGCTTGAGGACTGTGAAGAGAGGCCCCAGATAGCCAGAAAGTGTGGGGGAGATCATGGAGACAAGGGAGGTGAAGAGAATAATCTCACTAAATTGCATGTGAGTTTCTGGGTTCACTTCTGAAGTATACATGCTTGAATCTGACCCCAAACCGCATACAGCAGGCTTTGAGAACTGAGCTATGGGGAGAATCATCCAAATCTCCAGACTGGCTACTGCAGCACATATGCAGGGCAGATCCAACTAGCACAACAAACACTTTGAAACCTGAACTGACTGTAACCATCATCCATAGAAGGCAGATTAAAACTTGCAGCCTGAATCTAACCTAGGCAATTGCCTAGTAAGATAAACCAAAATCAATGTTCTTCTTAGGATTTATACAAGACCTGGAGTCTCTTACATAGTATTTAAAGTATCAGGGTACAATTCAACACTCAAGAGCAAGAACTTTAACTCTAGGAAGGCAGAGGTGTTGGAATTATCAGTCAGTAACTAAAAAGTATAAAACAGTATGATCCTTTAAGAAATAAGGTCGAACATTTTTGAAATTAATATAAAATCTCAGCAAAGAGATAAAAGGTATAAAGAAGAATCAAAAGGAAATTAAGAGCAGGGTGTCTCAGTTGGTTGGAGTATTGTTCCATACACGAAAAGGTTTAAGTTTTTTATTCCTGGTCAGGGCACATACCTAGGCTGTGGGTTCAAGTCCTAATGGTGGCATGTATGGGAGGCAACTGATTGATGTTTCTCTCACATTGATGTTCCTCTCTCTCTCTCTCTCTCTCTGTCTCTCTCCCCATCCCTCCCTCCCTCTCAAGAAATCATTAAAAGATTTAACAAAAGGAAATTAAGAACTTAATCCTATCTAATAAAAAGGTAATATGCAAATTGACCATACCTCTGCTACACCCACCAGCCATGCCCACCAGCCATGCCCACCAGCCAATCAGGAGGGAATATGCAAATAAATCCAACCAAGATGGCTGCAGCCACAGAGAGCAGGAGGGAGGCTTGGGTTTCCCTGGCAATGGAGGAAGCCAAGCTTTCCGCCTGCCCTTGCCGGCCCAGGCCTCCACTCAATGCTACAAAGTTTCAATTATAGAAGATAAATAAATCCCAACAAAAATGGCGGCAGCCACGGAGCTGGAGAGAGCAGGAGGCTAGGGTTGCCTGTGGTGATGGAGGAAGCCAAGTTTCTGCAGCCCTGGCCTGCTTTGGCCTCTGCTTAAGGCTACAAAGTTTCAATTATAGAAGATACATAAATCCCAACAGAAATGGCTGCTGCCACAGAGTGGGCAGAAGGCTTGGCTCCACTCCAGGCTACAAAGTTTCAATTGTAGAAGATAAATAAATCCCAGATCCCAGGGCCTCTGCTTGGGTCGCTGGAGGGCATGGCCGGCCTGCAAACCACCACAGGCCCCTCACCCAGGCCGCCCCACCCCCCAATGAACCCCCACCATGATCCAGGACACCCTTCAGAGTAAACCAGCTGGCCCCCACCCATGCACCAGGCCTCTATCCTATCTAATAAAAGAGTAATATGCAGATTGAGCATCACTCCAACACACAAGATGGCTGCCCCCATGTGGTCAAAGATCCTGCCCCCATGTGGACACAAGATGGCCACCACAAGATGGCCAGCATAGGAGGGCAGTTGGGAGGGACCAGGCCTGCAAGGGAGGGCAGTTGTGGGTGATCAGGCCAGCAGGGGAGGGTAGTTGGGAGGGACCAGGCCTGCAATGGAGCAGTTGGGGGCGATCAAGCCTGCTGGGGAGGGCAGTTAGGGGTGACCTGGCAGGCAGAGGAGGGAAGTTGGGGGTGACTGGGTCTGCAGGGAAGGGCAGTTGGGGGTGACCAGGCCTGCAGGGGAGCAGTTAGGCATCAATCAGGTTGGCAGGGGAGTGGTTAGGGGGTGATCAGGCTGGCAGGCAGAAGCAGTTAGGGGCAATCAGGAAGGCAAGCAGGTGAGCAGTTGGGAGCCAGCAGTCCTGGATTGTGAGAGGGATGTCTGACGGTCCAACGGGCAGTCGGACATCCCTCGAGGGTTTCCAGATTGGACAGGGTGCAGGTTGGGCTGAGGAACACCCCCCTCCCCATGCACGAATTTTGTGCACCAGGCCTCCAGTTTCAAAATAATTTGCTAAGTGAACTTGATGATATATCAATAGAATTATTCAATCTGAACAACACAGAAAGAAAAAAAGATTGAAATAAACAGAGCCTTAGGAAGCTATAGGATAATAAAAAAATATGATTTGGGTAACATATTTGTCAATCAAAGATATTTATAAACATTAAGTCAAACCTCTGGTTATACTTAATGGAGGAAAAGCTTTCCTTTCCTTGAGGAATTGGTATGTTATTGCTTAAAGTAAGTGAGAAAAATGTAACACACCATTCCATTTTCCCTTGTCATTTTGGTTTCTGTACAACTGAGTTAAATTTCAGGCCCTACTACAACAAATTTGGAAGCTTCCATTTTCATTATTTCCAATGTAAAAGGCAAAGAAAAAATAAAAGGAATAAATTTGGAAAGGAGCAAGCAAAACTGTTGTTATTAACAGATGACATGATTATTTTTATAGAATTTTATGGAATCTTAAAAAAATACTAGAACTAATAGGTGAATTTACCATTATTAAAGGCTACAAGGTCAGAATACAAAAATCACTTGAATTTCCTAATATTAGCAATGACCAATTGGAGAACGAACATTTAAGAGAATCAGAGTAAATTACAAAAGTATCAAAACAACAGATACTAGAAAAAACTTTAAAGAAATATGTGAAACACCTCCCCAGTAAACACTACAAAACATTAAACAATTAAAGCAGTTTTTTTTTTAAAGGAGAGTTATATCATATTCATTTTGATTTTGAATCAGTCTTGCATTTCTTATTTGAAACCTTCATCATCATGAAGTATGAAACTTTTATGTAATTTTCGGTTACATTTTTATAATTTTCCTAGGAAGTTATTTTTAATTTTTATATATTTATATTTATATTTATTTATATTTTTATTGTTGAGAGTATTACAGATGTTCTCCACTTTTCCTCCTTTGTCCCCCTCAACTTGGCTCTTGCCCCACCCCAGGCCTTCATCACACTATTGTCTGTCCATGGGCTATGCATATCTATACTAATAAAAGAGAAACATGCAAATTGACCATCACTCTGCTATGCCCACCAGCCAATCAGAGTGAGTATGCAAATTAACCCAACTAAGATGGCAACTGCCATGAAGCTGGAGAGAGCAGGAGGCTTGGGTTGTCCTCAGCGATGGAGGAAGCCAAGCTTCCCACCCGCCCTGGCCTGCCCTGGCCTCTGCTCAAGGCTACAAAGTTTCAATTATAAAAGATAAATAAATCCCAACAAAGATGGTGGCGGCCACGGATCTGGAGCCAGCTGGAGGCTTGGGTTGCCCCTGGCAATGGAGGAAGCCAAGCTTCCCACCCGCCCTGGCCTGCCCTGGCCTCTGCTCAAGGCTACGAAGTTTTAATTATAGAAGATGAATAAATCCCAGATACCTGCTTCCAGCTGGCCCTGGCCTATGCTTGGGTCACCGGGGGGAAGTGGGGGGGAGGGGGAGAGGTGTGTGTGTGGCTGGCCTGCAAACCACCACAAGCCCCTCGCCCAGGCCACCCCATGCCCCAAGGGGACCCCCACCCTGATCTGGGACACCCTTCAGGGCAAACCAGCCGGCCCCCACCTACGCACCAGGCCTCTATCCTATCTAACAAAAGAGTAATATGCAAATTGACTGTCACTCCAACACACAAGAGGGCTGCCCCCATGTGGTTAAAGATGGCTGCCCCCGTGTGGACACAAGATGGCTGCCACAAGATGGCAAGCAGGAGAGGGCAGATGGGAGGGACCAGGCCTGCAAGGGAGGGGAGTTGGGGGTGACTGGGCCTGCAGGGAAGGAAAGTTGGGGGGGACCAGGCATGCAGGGGAGAGCAGTTGGGGGCAATAAAGCCTGAGGGCAGTTATGGCTCACCAGGCCGGCAGAGGAGGGAAGTTGGGGGCGACTGGGCCTGCAGGGAAGGGAAGTTGGGGGGACCCAGGCCTACAGGGGAGAGCAGTTGAGGGTGATCAAGCCTGCAGGGGAGGGCAGTTGGGGTGGACCAGGCCTGCAGGGGAGGGGAGTTGGCGGGGGGGGGGGGCAGACCAGAAGGGGAGAGCAGTTAGGGGCGATGAGGCTGGCAGGGGAGCAGTTAGGCATCAATCAGGCTGGCAGGGGAATGATTAGGGGGTGATCAGGCTGGCAGGCAAAAGCAGTTAGGGGCAATCAGGAAGGCAGGCAGGTGAGCATTTGGGAGCCAGCAATCCTGGATTGTGAGAGGGATGTTCAACTGCCTGTTTAGGCCCGATTCCTCAAGGGGTCCCAGATTGGAGAGGGTGCAGGCTGGGCTGGGGGACACCCCCCCTCCATGCACACATTTTGTGCATTGGGCCTCTAGTCCTATATAATAAAAGGGTAACATGCAAATTGTCCCCTTGACAGGGAGTTCCATTGGAGTTTGACTAGGGGGGTGGGCTGGCCCACCAACTGCCTGCATTCCCTCCCCCTGGCCATGCATGAGTTTGTACACAGGGCCTCTAGTATTCATATAAGTTCTTTGGTTTTGTCTTGATGTCCATGTAGATATTGATTTGTGCTTTTTTAATAAAATTCATGTTTTAATATCAGGGTGACACTAATCCTATAAACTGGTTTGGGAAACTTTTAATCCTTTTATGTTTACCAAAAGACATTGCATATGATTGATTTTTTTTTACATGTTTGAAAAAATTAAAACCTGAGAACCTATCTGGGATTGAACTGTCCATTGTGAGAAGATTTCTAATTATTAATTTACTTTTTTTTAAGTCAAGGGCTATGCAGATTATCTGCCTCTTCTTGTTTCAGTTACACCAATTAGTATTTTAAAAGAAATTTGCCCATTTCATCTGATTTGTTAACTTTATGCCAATGTTGCATTACTATTTTTTAAAAAGGTGGTATGTCTAGTGATGTCATATCATCTCTTTCATTCCAGATATTGTTAAGTTATGCATTATTCTTTTATTTTTGATCAATCTAGTTAAAGGGGTTATAACATTTTTTCATATTTCCAAGAACTAATATTTGTTTACATTTATTTATTCTATTGTTAGTCTATTTTCTACTTCATTGACATCTGCACTACTCTTTTTTTAAATCATTTTTTTATGTTGCCTTAAAATTGATCTTCTCTGCTCAGCTTCTTAAGGAGAAAGTTTACACTCTCCCCCCCACACCAATAGAAGCATTTGGAGCAATAAATTTCCTCCTAATCACTGCTTTATTTACATCCCACACTTTTTCAATGGATGTATTTTCATTATCACTGAGTTTCATATAGTTTTAAATTTCCTTCATGATTTCTTTCTTGGACCTATGGATTATTTAGAAGTGTTTGGCTTAATTTTCAAATATTTGAGGATTTTCCATAAAAATATTATTATTATTATTATTATTATTATTATTATTATTATTATTATTTTCTAGTTTAAGTCCACTGTGGTGAAAGGCCATACTCGGTATGATTGCAATATTCTTAAATTTATTGATCCATGTCTTATGTCTCAGCACATGGTTTATTTCAATGAATTCTTTGCATAGTGACTTGTTAAATATGTGCTCTGCTGTTGGGTGGGTGCACTGTCCTATAAATATCAATTGGATTAAGTTACGTGCTGATGTTACTCAAATACCTATTTTTGCCATTTTTTTGTGTATTTCCATTATTGAGATGGGTGTGTTAAAACTTGTCACTATGAATTTAAATTGGTATATTTTCCTGGTCAATTCTGGCAGTTTTTGCTTCATGTATCTTGAAACTGTTTTTAGATGTATACACATTTAGGACTGTAATGTCTTCTCACTGAATCGACCCTTTATTGTTATAAAATGTCCCCTTTTCCTTGTTTTACTCTCTAGTTCTTGTTTGGAGGACTACTTTGTTATCTATTAAGCCACTTGTGATTAGTTTTTTGCATGTGTAATATTTTCTGACGTTTACTTCAAACTTTCATGTGTCTTTATATTTAAAGCATACCTCCTATAAGCAACATGTAGATTGATCTCTACTTTTTACTAGTCTGGCATTTTCTAACTTTGAATTAGAGTCTTAATCCACTTTCAGTTAATGAATTATCTTATCGACATGGTTAACTTTAAGTCTACCGTTTTGCTATTTGTTTTCCATTATTTGACTAGGTTTTAATTTTCCATTTTACTTCCTCTATTGGCTTTTTATCTATGTCACTCTGTGTTTTACTCTTTTTATATTTTCTCTAGGCATTACAATACACATTCTTGACTGATTGCAATCTACCATTGATTAATATTATACCACTTCTACATATCTATAATAATAAAAGCATAATATGCTAATTAGACTGGATGTCTTTCCGGACAAAGCTAGGGCTGTGAGGGCCGAGGCAAGACGCCATGGCTGCAAGGGCTGAGCCTTGCACAAATTTCATGCATCGGGCCTCTAGTAGACTTATAATAGTATGCATCCATTCACCTCATTCCATTTTTTGTGCTATTGTTGCCACATTGTACTTCTATGTTATAAACCTCTAATATGTTTTTATATTTTCAAATGTCCATTACATGTTAAATTAAATTTTAAAAGTCTTTTATATTTTACCCACATATTTACATTTGTTTTGCTTTTTACTTCTTTACATGGATCCTTGTTTCCATATGATATAGTTTTCTATTAGTCTAAAGGACTTCCTTTAACATTTATTATAGTGTATGTATGCTGGTGATTTATCTTACTTTAAAAAATTTTTAAAAAATATATTTTATTGATTTTTTACAGAGAGGAAGGGAGAGGGATAGAGTTAGAAACATTGATGAGAGAGAGACATCAATCAACTGCTTCCTGGACACCCTGTACTAGGATGTGCCTGCAACCAGGGTACATGCCCCTGACCAGAATCGAACCTGAGACCCTTCAGTCCACAGGCTGACGCTGTATCCACTGAGTCAAACCAGTTAGGGCTACTTTTATTTTTGAAGGCTACCTTTTACTGGATGTTGTAATCTAAGTTGATTTATTTTAGCATGTTAGAGGTATTATTCCATTGTATTCTGGTTTGCACTAAAAGTGGTTAGTTTTATCATTATTTCCTGTAAATGATGTATATTTTTCTTTAACTGCTTTTAGGATTGTCTCTTCATCTCTGGTTTTTACCTATTTGACTCTGATGTAGTAGATGTGGTTCTCTTTATCTTTTTCCTACTTGGGTTTCTTGAACTTTGTGTACAGGTTGGTTGATATTTTTCATTAAATTTAGATAAATTTAGCCATTATTTCTTAATATTTTTTGTCCTACTTTCTCTTTCTTCTACATTTTGGACTCAAATTATATGCATATTGTCTTTCTACATTTCACTGAGACTTTTCATGTATTTTAGTTTTATTTTTTCTGTGTTTCAATTGTGATGGTTTCGATTACCCTGTCTTCAAGTTTACTTTCTTCTGTAATGTCTGTCATATGTATTTGGAGGCTCATCCAGTGAATTTTTACTTTCAGTTATTAGATTTTCCAGCTCTAGAATTTCCAGTGATTTTATTTATTTATTTATTTATTTATTTATTTATTTATTTATTTATTTATTTTATTGTTTAAGGTATTACAAATAGTAGTACATATGTCTCCTTCCCACCCCCACCCCCCATTGATCTCTCCCCCAGCCTCCCCTATCTCCCAATACTTGCCTGCAATGATTATTTTTAAATAGTTTCCATTTATTTATTGAGATTCTCCATTTGTTTGCTCATTTTGTCCATCTTTTTAAATAGTCATTAAACATAATAGCTACATTGAATTCCTCATCAGCTAATTAAAAAATCTCTGTTATCTCTGGTTATATTTCTACTAGAGGCCTGGTGCATAACAGTTGTGCACTGCAGGGGGCACTGTCTCTCAGTGTGGTCTGTGCTCTCTCACAGTCCGGGACCTCGAGAGGTCCTTAGCTCTGCTGCAAAGTTGGGAGAGGCTCCTGCCCCTGCAGCTGTGCTCACCAGCCATGAGCCAGACTCTTGGTTGAGCAGAGCTACTGCTGTGGGAGTGCACTGACTACCAGGGGGCAGTTCCTGCCACGAGCATCTGCCCCCTGGTGGTCAGTGTGCATCATATTGACTGGTTGTTCTGTCGCTCGGTCAATTTGCATATTAGCTTTTTATTATATAAGATAGATTTCCCCCACCCCCTAGTTATGGGTTAAATTTTATTTCTTTACACATCTAATATTTTTCATTATGTGCTGGATATAGTTGAGAGATTGGATTTTATTGTCTTTCTTTAAAGAGTTTTACTTGTATAGACAGTAAATTTATGGTCAGATTGGTTTAATACCTTTGAGCTTTTTTAATAAGTTTAGAGTGAGTCTAGATGAGCTCTTACTATTGAATGACTGGGAGTACTCAGCAAGGTCTCTAAACTCTGGCTGTTAAAAATTCCTATGTTTTGTAGCACTGTGTGACTCCCAGAATCTCCATTTAGCTCATATTGCCTGTGCATGTACAGCTAATTACATGTTCTGAGCATATCCAACACAGTATTCTCCCAAAGCGTCATGGATTTCTGTAACCCCTTCTCTGCAGCTTCCTCTTCTCTGGTACCCTGTCCTGTAAATCAACCATTTCATCGGCCTTGGCTTTCAGTCTGCACCTCTTCAGTTCATCAAGACCTCGGAGTTCTGCTTGGGAACCAGCTCCCTACTTTGCTGTCCAAAAACTAACTTTGAGCAGACATGTGGGATAGTGGTGGCAATCATCACATCTGTTGTTCTTTTCTCAGGAGTGACAATCCTGTGCTGTTTTCCAATAACTGAAAATAACTTATTTTGTGTATTTTGTTGTTGTTGTTTATTCTTACTCAAGGATTTTTGTTTTTTTACATTTTATTTTTAGAGAGAGGAAGGGATGGGGAGAGACAGAGAGAAAAACATCGATGTGAGAGAGAAACATCGATTGGTTGCCTCCTGCACACATGCATCCCAGCTGGGGCCAAGGGTCAAACCTGCAACTCAGGTACATGCCCTTGACTGGGAATCAAACCCAAGACCCTTCAGTGCATGGGCCAATGCTCTAACCACTGTGCGACCAGCCAGGGTTATTTTGTGTAGTTTGAGAATTGTTTAAAATAGCAGGGTGAGTCTGGTATCAAGTACTCCCTCATGATTAGAAGCAGAAGTCTCACTTGTTTTTGACTAAGTTCAACCAATCATTTAAAATAGTGAGGTGTTAACTAAATCCAGCTGCTATTCCTTCTCACTCTCCTTAAAACAAGTCAAAATCATATTAGAGCACCTAAAATTTTAAGGACTAAGATCATCAAATATATGTAATTAATACTACTGCTCTAATAAATTCAAGTATGAAAACATAAATTGGCATTTAAGCTTGAATTTTGAGTTTGGCATGATAATTTTTAAAGCTCTTTCAAGAAAGAATTTTTAAAAGGCAAGTCAAAAGCTCTCTATGGATCGAATATTGGAGGTTGTGTTTTTTCCATTTGGAAGCATTGATTTCTTCCCTGCATGGGTTTTATGTGATGTGATGATTGACGTGGCTGCCTTAGGATGGCAAGTCCATTGCATTTCATTTCTTTTATCATTTCCGAACATCTTGCTTGAGGCCTCAGAGTCATTGATTGGTTACAGTGTTGTCCTGAGCATTGTGATGGGTTGTTTTGTTTTAAAATTTAACCTCTGTGGGTAAAGTGAAGGACAAAGTCATAGGACTTTGTAGACCCTGCTTCCAGTGGTTACTTTTGTGACCATTTATTCAGATTCCTGTGAATTGTGATTTGTGGTACTCTAGGCCAGTGGTCGGCAAACTCATTAGTGAACAGAGTGGCAAATGCTAGTAGAAGTTAACCTTAGCTATCTCTTCTTAGAAGAGGCAAAAAGTTGTCAAGAAACACAGAATTCCCCTCCTCATTTCCCCAGGTCACCCTGACACGCAGAAGGCTTTAGGGTTCAATATTTCAAAGAACGTGGCTCTGAAGCTTTAACCACATTGTTTGGCTTCCCATTCATGTACTGAGTGGAGCAAGAGCTGAGCTAAAGATAGCCTGTACAGGCACCCCACTTGTATTCTCTAGTTCTACTTTATCTCTGCCCAAGGTTAAGTTTAAGCTCTTTTGTGTTGGACTTACAAAGTCTTCAGCCTCTTACTAGCTGCCAGTTTAAGACCGGGAATTTCTTAGGCCTAATATATAGAACTAGAGGCTCGGTGCATGAAAATTCTTGCACTGGAGAGGGGTCCCTCAGCCCGGCCTGCCGCCTCTCACAGTCCGGGAGCCCTCAAGGGCAGGAGGCGACCCTGCGATCAGGGAAAGGCAATGCCCCATCACACCTCTGCTGCTGCCACTGCTGGCAGCGCAAGCCTCGGTAGGCCCTGGTTACCTGAGCCTCGGGCGGCCATGGGCAGCTGGGCAGCCACCATCCAAGGCTTGCCTGTGCCTCAGGCTAGCCCTGGGTGGCTGAGGGGCTGAAGGGATTGGGGGACTCCAGAGGCAGGTGTGTGGAACAGCCAGGCCTGCCTGGGGGTGGGCCCAGGCTTGCCATGTGCCTGCCGCCCCGCGGGGCTGAGGGGACTGGGTGCCCCATCTTGTGGCTGTGGGCGCCACCATCTTTAGGGGGTGTGACAGTCAATTAGCATATTCTCTTTTTATTGGCTGTGGGTGCCACCATATTTGTGGGTGGAACAGTCAATTAGCATATCCCCTCCTTATTGGCTGTGGGCGCTGCCATCTTTGCGATGGTATGAGGGTCAATTAGCATATTCCCTCTTTATTAGATAGGATGTGTCATACAATCTCAGCTTTTTCTCTTTGTTAGAAGGAGTTGGAGAGAAATGAGGATATTTAGACAGCCTCTAGGAATCTGGTTATATATTTTATTTATTTATTTATTTATTTATTTTTTAAAAATAAATCTTTATTGTTCAGATTATTACAGGTGTTCCTCTTTTATTTTTCCCCATAGCTCCCCTCCACTTGATTCCCCACCCCACCCCATGCCCTTACCCCCCGCCACTGTCTTCATCCATAGGAGTAAGATTTTTGTCCAATCTCTTCCCGCACCCCTCACACCTGCTTCCCCTGAGAATCGTCAGTCCACTCCCTTTCTATGTCCCTGATTCTATTATATTCACCAGTCCATTCTGTTCTTCAGATTTTTCATTCACTTGATTTTTAGATTCACTTGTTGGTAGGTATGTATTTGATGTCATTTTGTTGTTCATAATTTTTATCTTTACCTTTTTCTTCTTCTTCCTCTTCTTAAAGGATACCCTTCAGCATTTCGTGTAATCCTGGTTTGGTGGTGATGAACTCCTTTAGCTTTTTCTTGTCTGTGAAGCTCTTTATCTGACCTTCAACTCTGAATGATAAAAATCTGATAAAATGATAAAAAATTGCTGGGTAGAGTAATCTTGGTTGTAGGTTCTTGCTGTTCATCACTTTGAATATTTCTTGCCACTCCCTTCTGGCCTGCATAGTTTCTGTTGAGAAATCAGCTGACAGTCATATGGGTACTCCCTTGTAGGTAATTAACTGTTTTTCTCTTGCTACTTTTAATATTCTCTCTTTGTCTTTTGCCCTTGGCATTTTAATTATGATGTGTCTTGGTGTGCTCCTTGGATTCCTCTTGTATGGGGTTCTGTGCACTTCCTGAACTTGTAAGTCTATTTCTTTCACCAGGTAGGGAAAGTTTTCTGTCATTATTTCTTCTAATAGGTTTTCAATATTTTGCTCTCTCCCTTCTTCTGGCACCCCAAAAATTCAGATGTTGGTTCGCTTGAAGTTGTCCCAGAGGCTCCTTACACTATCTTCATATTTTTGGATTCTTTTTTCTTTTTGTTTTTCTGGTTGGATGTTTTTTGTTTCCACATATTTCAGATCTTTGGTTTGATTCTTGGGGTATGTTGATCTACAATTGAGTTTCTGTATATTCTTTATTTTAGACAGTGTATGCTTCATTTCTGACTGGTCCTTTTCCATTTTTTTTGCATTCTCATTAAGGTCCTTGAAGGTCTCATTAAGGTTCTTGAAGCTCCTCAAAAGTGTCATCAAGTTTCTCAGCGGTTTTTACAAGATTCTTGAGTAACCTTATACATATGGTTCTGAACTCTATGTCATCCAGTAGTTTGCTTTCCTCCGTTTCTTTCATTTGTGACATGTTTCTTTGTTTCTGCATTTTGGCTGCTTCCCTGTGTTGATGGAGTGGCTTTGTGTGGTAGGTGACCTATAGGGGGCAGTAGCTCAGCCTCCCCAATCACCTGATGTGGATGCTCTTGGTCACCCCTTTGTGGGCTGAGTGCAAAGTCTTGGTGTAGTTAAGCCTTAATTGCTGTTGGTACGCTGGGAGGAATTGACCTCCAGGCCAATTAGCTGTGAGCACTCCCTGTGTCTATAATGGAAGAACTGCTGCGCTGAAGAGACACTTATGGGGCAGGACTTGTTTCAGTGGGGCTTTGGTGCTCACTGAGTCTTCCTCTTGAATGTGTCACTTATGGATGTGAGGAGTTGAAATCTGGTGTCTCACACTGACCACTAGGTACACTGGCTTCTGGATCTCCAATGGGGTGCAGGTCAGCTACTGTCTGAGGCCACTCAGCAGGAGCTACAGTGAGAGCTGCAGTTTTCTCCTCTTTGCTTGGGGTTTGGAGGTTTTGGAGCTGTCTGACCCGGGCTGCAAGTTTGCTAGGTTAAGCTGCGATAGGGCAGGCCTTTCTTATGCTAACTCTGCTGCTTGGAGCTTGGGTGGGTTTGTAGGTTGTGCAGGGCGGGGCCTCAGGGTGTCACTAGGTTAGGGCTTGGCAAACAGCAATGGCTGCTAGTTAGCCGGCTCTGCGTCCCCAATGGCATCCGCGAGTCCCGAGCCCCAGTGCAGTAAACAATTATTCCTGTGCGCAACTCTGCAAGCAAGCCACCCTCACTGGCAGACAGTCCAGCTTCTCCCCGTAGGAGTTTGGGTCCCCCGCCATCTCCCCAGAGACTGGATTTCAGAGTAATCGGGGGCTTGTCTCTGTTCGGGTTGAAAAAAGCAACGCACCCAGTCGCCCGCAGCCAGCCCGGATCACGCGCCTCCGTACCTCAGCTTTTCAGCGCTCGTGCATGTCTCAATGCTCTTTTCTCTTTCCTTCTAGTTGTAGAACTTCCACTCAGCCAGCTTTCCCGTGGTTCTGGGTGATAGATGTTTTGTCTTTTAGTTGCAGTTTAAATTGTTGTGGGAGGCAGCAGTTTAGGTGTTTACCTATACCGCCATCTTGGATTCTCTGGTTATATTTTAATATATTGTTAATATAGTATTTTAATATATAGGCATGAGCAAAAGTAGGTTTATAGTTCACATGGAAAATAATACAATAATTAATAAATAATAATACAAGAAAAAACTGTTTCATGTACTCATAACTGTAAATCTACTTTTGCCCACCCTTGTACTATCTAAAATATTTCCTAAAATCATTGACTTGAACATACTTAGGTTTGCTGTTTTTTTTTCTATGCTTCCTGAGAATACTAAAGATATATTTCTTTAAAGAGTAATTCCCAATTCAGACTTTTTAAATCTGCTTGAATAAGGACATTTTACTGTATTTTAATTTTGGGTATCAAATGGGCTTTTTTTTTGTTTTTTTTTTGTTCCCAGTTTTAATGCAATTTAGGTTTGTTAAATAATTGTGCAAAGAAATTATATTATTCATTTAACATCACAAATATGTTTAGATACTCTTTAGAATCTACTGATGTAATATGCTTATTTTATTTGCTTTTAGAATTCAATCCTATGCAAGAATAATCCACAACTATGAGAAGCTCACTCCTCCATCTATCTTATGGTGCCCTTAACTCACTATCCTTGAGTATACTGTTGGGAACAGCCTTATATGGAAAACAGTAGAATGGGTGGACTAAAGAATTCCTTTGATTTTCCACACTTAGGAGTATATGTTCTGTCAGACCCATTTGCTCTTTGGAGACCTCATAATAACTGGCATCACAGGAGTTGAGATATCCCTAAATCCTCTGTACTCACACATTTCATCTTTCCTGCTATGAAGGTTTGTTAGGACTCTGGCCTCAGACGAAAGGTTATCTAGTCTTTAAAAATTTTTTCCATTCTGTAATTGGTAGCAATCTTTAATTTCCCATCTACAAAGAAAGAGAGAGGGGGACTCTAATAATAACTAAATGTAATACAAAACATCAGAATTTACAAAGGACTTTCTTATAAAAGCCTCACAACAACTCTGGAAGGGAGGCAACATTATTCTCATCACCACTGTACAAAAGAAGAATGGAGATCTGTAACCATATCATAGATGTTATGGAATGTGAACATGAGAATAGCTTGATAGATGAGTAGAGAGATGTTGAAATTTTAAACATTAAATTTTGTTTTTCATTGAATGGTGCAACTGGAAGGGATCTGTGAAGCTCAATAGTCTTATTTTTCCCATATAGAGACTTAGACCCAGGGAACTAGGACCTGCTAAGGGCCGAAGGGCTGCCCAGTATCAGAAGTGGAACTGGGTGCCCTGGCTAGAAGAGTAGCCTCCAGGGCAAGCTGACTATTCGTGTTACCAACAAGCTGCTTCCTCCTAATCATTCCTCAGCACGCTGCCCACACTGAACATTGGAGTGAGGCCTGGCTTGTTGAGGGCACAGTAAGGGCACATATATCCTGCCCTTAAGTCACTTTTGCTCTCAGGCATTGGATCTCTCAAGACCCTGATTAAAATGCAACTTTATGGTGTTGGAAGGGAAGAATCTAGACTCTTCCCTTCCAACACCATAGTAGGCTCTGCAATCACATCAGCATGAATTAGTTGGTCTAATTGGCTTGCTGTCACCTTGTAGTCTGACTTCCACAGTGACAGCTGGCTGGACTGGCACATTTTTATTGGACAACAAAATGAAAGAAAGGCTACAGTGCATGGGATTGGGGGAGCAGAACCTAATTGGGGAATCATGATGGACAGTCTGGGGAGCTCAGTGGTCATCGAGCAACTGGGTTTGGCAGGTTGGGAGGACACCAGGCTTCACCTAGTTCTGCACAGGGCCAATTTTATTTGGATCTTTCAGTGTCATTCCAGGAATTGATTGGTTATTCATTCATTCATTCATTCACTTATCAAACATTTTGTATTTACTTTTATTCAAGGAATTTTGCTGAGCCTGTTATAGGAGATTAATTATGTTCTAAATACAGAAAAGCGCAGTGCTGGACACTGAGAGAACACGAAGATGAAAGTGACATAGTCCTTGACCTCAAAGAGTCTACAGCCTAGTACACAAGTAAGTACAATGAGGTAAAAGGAATACAGAGGTAGATGCTCAAGGAAATATACAGAAAATGCAACATCCAGGAATGAAGAACTTTTGTGCAGCTGGGGGAGATTAAAGAAGGGTTTATAGAGAAGGTGCATTTGAACTGGCCCTTGAAGGTTGAGAAAAATGTGACTCCAAAATGCATATCTTCAGACCACACATCTCCCCTGAGTCCAGATTCAAATGTCCAACTGCCTGGTCAGTATCCTCACGCAGATGTCAAATAGGCCTCTCATACCCGACATGTCCATAATTAGCCTTCTGGTCGTATCATCACCCCTAACGGGCTTGTCCCGCAGTCTTACTGATGTCAGTTAAGTGAACTCCGTTTTTCCTATTGGTCAGGGCTTTTCTCTTTTCTTAAATCTACCTCTTTTGCCAAAGCCACAATTTAATGCATTCAGTGGATTATTGCAATGTGAGACTTAGATTTTTGATGTGTTAATGAGTCTCATAAATAGCCAATAAGGACTCAATAGAATTTAAATAAAAGATCTGATGGAAAATGATTTTTACATGTGTAAGACAATCCACTCAGGGTCTTTCTTATCTGTACTCAGGACTTTAAACTTACCTGTATTTTACAAGGATTAATACATTCATAAGATTTGTGTCACACTTAACCATTTTACCACATATGATCTCACTGTGCATTTTCATTTGATTTCACAGCAAGAACGTTGACACAGATGCCTTTATTTTCCTTAGTCCACAGATGAGGAAGCTAAAGGAGAATGACTGGCTTAGCTGTGATCTACCTACTAGTCCAGGGAAGAGCCTGGCCCCACAGCCTGGCGCCGAAGCCCACTGGGCATCTTGGGGCCTCCAGGCAATCCGTGGTTCAGCCTGAGTGAGGGCACGGTGTAGTTTCTTCTGGAGAGAAAGCTTGGAACTGGCTTGTGGAGAGCCTTGGATGCTACTCAGCAATTAGGACTTGATCTTCTAAAACTGAGATCTCCAGAATGGGACCCACCCCTTTTAGGAGTGTGCTAAGCAATTACTCTGGCACAGCAAAACATTAACACTTCTATTCAGATTTGCAAACATTCTCTTTCAATTAATATTTTTGCTAATGTTTTATAACATGGAAATATATGTTCAGAGTAATAAATGAATACACATGCATGGGTATATCTCAAAATTGTTTTTATAGGTAAGAGTGACATGGTGTTTTTTTAGTATGACAGTGTCATGAGGTCTGCAGTTGTTTGAGAAAATTAATTGTAAGTCCCATACCTGGGGACACCCAGAGAGCCCCACCAATAAAGCTCTCAAGCCAGTCTGGTTTATCCAGGAAGCAGAAGTGAGATGATATGAATGAAAGTACCCTAAAAATATAAAATAAATAAGAAAGAATATCAAAAGATGCAAACAGAATTTGTCTTTATTTTTATTATTTTAATATTTTTATTGACTTCAGAGAGGAAGGGAAAGGGAGTGAGAGATAGAAACATCAATAATGAGAGAGAATCATTTGACTAGTCATCTCCTGCACACTCTACGCTGGGGATCAAGCTTGCAATCCGGGCATGTGCCCTGACCGGGAATCAAACTGTGAACTCCTGGTTCATAGGTTGACACTCAACCACTGAGCCAGGTCGGCTGGGCCAGATTTTTTTTTCTTTTTGTCTTTAAAACTGCCCCAAAGCTGATGCTAGATTCTTGGAAATCAAGGACTCTGTTAAAGGCTAAGAGAAACTTAAAAAAAATATATGAGGAGTTTGGAACTGATGCCTCCTTTCTCATCTGATTGAGCAGATTTGAACTGTTTATTTACTCGGCATTTCTACTGTCTGTTCTAGAATCATTAGGGCCTAATATGTGGAAAAATAAAAACACTTCAGAAAGTGGAGCTGTGCTTTGAAACACCCGAATGAGTTTTCAGGCCTCTTTACCTTTTTATACAGGACAGCATTCATCATTCTGTGGCCCAGCACTGATAAAACATTAGCAGAAAGTCAGGCGGTGAAGGAAGTAGCCGTGTGGAGAAACGGACTACCCAAGCATTAATAAGTAGGAGGTTCCATTTGTTCTAAACCCCCTCAAGCTTCAACATTTTCTTTTTTATGCCCAGAAGCCAAGACGACATTTTCTTTTTTTTTTTTTTTTTTTCCAGAACTGAGCTGAACCTGTGTTTCAGGAGCTCTGCCTTGAAAAGCTTTTATTCTACAAGGAACAAAGGGGCAAACTTTCTAATTTAGTTAAAATTCCTGTAACTTAAGAACCAGCTAAAAAGGATCTTGGTGCAGAACAGTCTGTTTGCCAGAGCGAGGACTCCACTGGCGTGACAACTATTTTTAGGGAGGATGCTGGCAGGCAGCATTCTAATGAAAGGCACAACACAAGGCCCTAGGGCCCTCAGTGCCTCTCCTCTATGTCCATCCTGGGCTGGGGAGGCCAGTGTTACAATCCCATTTCCATTCAATCAAAGACTTCATATATGTCTGTGCATATTGAGTATGGTTCCATCACTGCTAAGTCTCATGGATGGGGAAAAAAAATGACCATTTGCAAATCCATGAATTAATGGTAGTTGCTGGTAGGTCAGGAATGATTAACTCTTGGCTTAAGGAAGGCTGTGTTGAGAGACATCAAATCTTAATCAGGAGTGAATAAGTGAAATTCAAACGTTTCATGGAGGAAGTAATGCATTTATAGTTATGAATGCCTTTGTTGAAGACAAGAGATTTTTTTGTTAGAACAAAGAATTCTACTTAAACAGAGATATAAACAGGACATTCCTCACCGGCTCCTCCTGGCTTTGGGTTCCTTGTGGGTTGGCTTCCTGTGAGAATTGTGGCTGGAGGGAGCTGAGGGCAGCAGGGGCGCTGAGCTGGGTGGAGGTGAGGACACCCAGTTCTGGTTTGTCTCTGTCAGGGACCAACTTGTCGCTATTACCTTGAGCAAAAGCTTCTCCTCTCAGGCCTCAGTATCTCCTCCTATAACTTGGAGTGCTGCTTCCAGAGGCTCCTTCTCAGTCTAGAATGTTACGCCGTACCTACAACTTTCCACGTTTCTCCTTTTTTCACTAGACAGCGTGAGAGTAACTATTCTTTCCTATGACAACCCAGCCCTGCTCTGGTCTGGCACTGAGCTGTCCCGGGGGATAGACATGCCAGCAACAAGCACCATTGTCCATCGGATCTAACTCACCTTTGATTGCAGGTTGCACCATTATGTTCCATACCTACTACACACATGCACAACTCTACCTGTTTTATTTGGCTATCAATTGTAGGATGCATCTTGATTTCAGAGATGTTAAAGAAAGATAATAATGTGCACCTGGAGAATGATGTAAAGCAGCCAGGAAGTCTAGAGTGGTAATTGGTGGAACAGATGCTGGAGAGAGTGGTCACTCTGCTTTGGGAGGGTGAGGTGGAAAGTTTTTAAAAAGGCTCTGGCTCAGCTGAGAGGCGGTGCTGTGTTAGAACCCAGCCTGCCTGAGTCCTACTTCCAGCTCCGCCTCTTACTGCCTCTAAGACCCAAGGCAAGTTTCTTTATCTGTTTGTAACTCAGTTTGTTCAACTATGAAATGAGGAATGGGGATAGCAATCGCTTCAGAGCATTGTTGTAAGAATTAAATTAATGACTGTTTGGAAAGTATGTAGAACCAGGCCAGGCATTTAGTAATCACTCTCTGAATGCCATGATTGATGTGATTGTGTGGTTAACACCTGGCTCCCTCTCCAGATGTGAGCTCTAGGAAAGCTGGGAGCAGACCCGTTCCCCCCCAACCCCCCCCCCCCCCCACACACACACACATTGCAGTGCCTCAGAGTGCTTGCCATATAATCTGTTGTTCAGTATTTGCCAAATAAGTGGATTTGCTATTTGTTACTGCCTATTGGACATTAGCCAGCATTCCCCTTTATCTCTGACAGTACACCCCACTCTCTGACCTCACAAGGCTTTTCCATGAAACGAGCATAATAAAAACCCATTGAAATTAGTTTTGGTGTCATTAGCAAGTATTTCCATGAACTATACTCCTAGGTACTTGCAAGTGATGGCTGTTTTTGGCTTATCGGCCTGTAGACTGTGGCCTATTAATAAGGACAAAAGTAGATGCTAGAAATAAATGAGTAAGAAGACCCGTTGTTCCCACAGCTCAACTTTCTCAAGGCTCTGCTGATCGGAAGGCAGATGATGTCCTTGAGCGACTCCACAACCCAGATAAGGCTGTCTGAGACAAAGGGACTGTCCCTGCTTTGACAAATGGGACTGACCTTCCAGTCCTGGTAAAACATTCTGGTTTCAACAAAGTCTGTATCAGGTGGGAGATGATATATGGCTGGAAGTATGCAAATCCACAGGCAGGTGTTAACTGGCTGCCTTGTTATGCAATTAACCCACAATTCACAAGCTCATCCAAGAAAGAAAGAAAAGTTGTATTTGCCATCTCTTCTGGCTTTATAGTTAAGTAGATGTATTAAGAAACACTTCTGAAAAAGAAAGATTCATTAGTTGTAGATTCTAAGCATCTCTATCTGAATCAAAACTCTATATTCAGCTTCAAGTAACACTTGTCTAAACACAAGATGAGTCAATTAGCAGAATTGGAGCGATACCAAGCTTTCTTTATATGTTTTCACTGGTGTTACCCCCAGCAGTCAAGGAATGTGACTGCAGAAATATCTTTACTCTATCAGGCTGGAAGTGAATGCCAATCCAGGAATGAGAATTTCACAGTGAATTTGAATCAAAGGAAGAAAAGACATCTTATATTATCTGCTTCTCTGGCCTCAGTTTCAGATAGGAACTGGCTTTCCTATCCATTATCTTTTTCTCTGATCCAACATGCCCACTTGATTGTCTTTCTCCAAAGCTAATCCTATATTTTTCAAAACTTGCAATTCAATGTTAGATACTTGAACTTTTGAATTCCTAATTGAAATTTATATTCAATTTCTAAAAATGAGGACATGGGAATGCATGATAATTATCTTCCAATAGTTGAAGGTCTGTCACGGCAAAGATGAAAAACATTTTTCTGGAAAAGTATAGCAAAGGACAGAGGTGCAGAGGGAGTTGTTAACTCATTATAGAGACATGCTGTTTATCAATCAAGGATGAGCAAAAATAAAGTGTGTAATCCCAGGAGATAGTAGGTTTCTCAGATGAGGGTAATCCGTGGATTTGGCAGGGATTGTAGATTTGATAACCATTAATGCTGCTCACCAATATCTGGCTCTCCTCTCATTCAGTTACTTGGAAAAGGAAATTCCTAGCCCTCTTGTAGTGGAGTGGGGCCATGTGACTACTTTCAGCTGTTAGCTCCAGCCCATAATATTTAATGACCATGATGAGACTTCAAGAGCTCTCCTCCCCTGCCAATGTCATCCAGAAAGTCTAGGCCTAGATGGGGCTTCATCAACCGGGCTCCCAGGGGGTTAACCAAAGCAGAGACCCCTTGTCATCCTGCACTGATCATATAGCAAGAAGGAAAAATAAACTTTGTTACTTTACTCCACCAGGGCATAACCTAACTCAACCTTGCACATACTAACCAATTTTCTTAGAACAACTCTTCTCCCCTCTTACCCCCCCACCCCCCCTCAATTTGCTCAGCCTAATCCCCATCCTCCCTAAGGGCCTCCTTCCTTCTCATAGAAACCTCCCTCACTTCTCTAATGATGGCTTAGCTGTTCTTCTCTGTGTAAGCATCACACTCAATTTTTACCATGATCTTAGCATTTTTCACCATCCTATATAATAAAAGGCTAACATACAGATTGTCCCCTCAACTGGGATTTCAATTGGGAATTTGACCATGGGACAGGGCCGAACCGTCAACCGCCCGTGGCCTCTCCCCCTGGCTGGACCCCACATATGCACAAATTCTGCACCAGAGTTATAGTTTCCTATAAGTCCTCTGTCTCTCTCCCTAGATTTTTGAGAGTTATTATTGCCTTTTGGAAAAGTGCCTGACATGTTTTAGGTCCTCCTAGGACCTAAAACATGGACTGTGCATGCTATCACCATATGTCTCTGTTTGAGACAGAAGAAATAGTCCATGTGGGTTTTGAGAACACTGTTGTGGTGATGAGCCAGGGATGCATGGCAGGAGGTAGGGATGGTGAGAGAGATAACTTGGGTGAGACAAGGCTCTGGGTCTGGAAGTGTAAACATGCAAACAGTGTGTACGTGACAAAGCCAGAAGTCAGAACAAGAGCAGGGTTAGAGACTCAGAAGGCATGCTCTGGGCCCGGGAAGCCATCCAGCTGGACAGATTCTGGGCAAAAGCCTGGTGAGGAGAGAACACCCAGCTTGAGATAGCAAAGGCCTAAAACAGAGCTGTCTCTGAACACAGAGCCGGGGAAAGCCTTCTTTTTCTTCTTCTTTTTAATTTATTTTTATTGTTGAGGGTTATTAGAGGTGTCCCCCATTTTCTCCTCTTTGCCCTCCGTTGCCTGGCTCCTGCCCCATTCCTGGTCTTCACCTTACAATTGTTTGTGTCTGTGGATTATGCATATAAATTATTTGGTTAATCCCCTCCAACCCTTTCCTCTGAGATTTGTCAGTCACATGCTTCCATGTCTCTGGATCTATTTGTTCGTCAGTTTATTTTGTTTATTATGTTCCACATATAAGTGAGGTCATGTGATATTTATCTTTCTCTGACTGGCTCATTTCACTTAGCATAATAAGATTTCTTTAATACAGAGAGAACGTAGTTGACCTGAGAGAGGTGCAAGGAGGAGAAGAAAAAAAAAGACAAGCAACCTGTGTCCAGCTGAGAAAGCTATCTGTAACCATGCATCTGTCTGTGAACCACTGCCTGAATAGAGACGGTGTGCCCAAGACCTTCATGTTGCGGTAGATGGACCTTCTAATTCAAGCAGGCAGAGGATGGAGGCTGAGCCTGGCTCAGGACGGAGGAAGAGCAGAGCTGTGGTCTCGGGCTCAGCTGCACCCTGGGAGGAGAAGCATTAAGAACCATTCATACACTCAGGATCCTTTGGCATGAGGATGCCTCTGGTTTCTGCCACAGATGAGCAGAAATAGTTCAGAATGGTGACGAATCCATCAAGAACCACAGATCTGCCTGAAGAGTTGATAAAGGAGGAGAACCAAAACTGGGCTTTGTTGGAGGAGAAATTTATCATGTACTAAGTATGGACCAGAATCCAGAAAGGACACTTTGCCCAGGCCAAGGTTTTCTAAAAATCTTACCTCGGAACTTTACTAGTGAACATCTAGCTGTCACCAGAACACACTCAGAATCCCCATGAGATCGTGAGGGTCAGTTGCTGATCTTTTCTAAGGGTTAAGGTGGCCCAAGGGTTAAGAATCCATGTCTTCTTGCTGAATTCAACCCCTGAATGATGTCTTCTAAGAATTATAGGAGCAATAGAGAGCCCTGTCTTTTGGCTTTCTCTTGCCTCAGTGGGGCAATGGCAGCTTCACAGCCAAGTTTCCAGTCTCCTCTATGGCCAGGTCTTTGCCCTTCCTCACCTCCAAATGCCAATCACATGAGGCTTCCATATGGATTTATTACTTTAACTGTATTTTTATTTTATGGAATGAAATTTCCATGAGGGACCTCCCACCCTATTTCCCAACTCCTTGTTGTTATTCTCTGGGCATTCGTACTCAGTCCTGTTATTTCTTTTCAATAACAATGAACTGTTCTTCACAGGGGCATGAAGATTAAGCAAAACACTATGGTGGGTGTGCCCAGATGGGGTACATACTCTACAAATGCTTTTTCCATGGACAGCAAGTAAGTCTGACTTTCAAATACCGCTGAATTTAGAATTAAACTTAATACTCTCAGAGTCTTTCTGTCCCCAGGAGAATTTTTTTACAACTATGTCTCTAATAATTGTCTTTCCTTGTTTCTGATTTAAAAAAAAAAGCCTCATATTTTGTTTCTCATGTAACACATGTAGCTCACATTATTTTCTGTTGTCCATAAGAATAGCATAAAACCTATCACACTCTATGAAGACTTTTTAACAAGTGAAGGAATTTTATAACACATGAGGAAATGTATACTGACCGATCATTAACAGTGACATGATTTGGCTGAGAGGAGCCTGCTCGTGAAAACAGAATGGTCAGCCTGAATTCTCCAGGCCTTCATCATGTGCCTGCTGGGCCCAGTGCTGCATTTGTAGAAAAGGATTATTTTTTTGGAGAAATGAGCAATATTTCAAAGATGATAAAAGGAGCTATATCTGCAGAATAGAAGTTGTCACCTAGCATATCACTGAGATCAAAGGAGATTCAAGTGGGAATATCAGGGTAAAGACCAGGGAACAGCTCCAGATTGAGGGTGGAAGGGATCACTCAGTCCTTGCAGCCCACTGAGTTTCATCCATCAGTGGGCTGCAAGGACTCTGGTCCTTTAATACCAGCACTAATGAAGGGACATGGCCCAATAATAATAACAAACACAGCATAAATACTGTATGCTCTATATTGTTTAAAAAGCTTTACATATTTCATCTCCTGTACTTACTATAGTAACCCAATGAGGTAATTATTATTATCATACCCATTTTATAGGTGAAGGGAATCGAGACACAGAGAAATCAGATGGCTTACCCAGTGAGAGAGTGATTGAGCTGGGATTTGAACCCATACAGTCTGGCTGCAAAGCTTGCTATGCACTATTGCCTCTCCACACAGATGAGATCCAAGTCATTCATATTTGAGTTGGTAGTTCATGTTATGTTCCCACCTTTAGTAGCTCTTTCTTTCCTCTTATGAATGCACTGGTGTCCCAGTGCACGATTCATGCACATTGAAGGGAAATTAATTGGAAGAAATATTTTAATATCGCTATTTGCTCTTTCTCTATAATAGAAGTGTCAACCAAATTCATGATCACAATGACAGATCTAGACACACGCATGCAATTGACTCCAGCTAGAGCTTAGTATGTATTGCGCATGTACAAGTCAACTTAGCCTTTTATTGATATAGAATAAACTTGCTTAATTAGACCTGTTTTCTGATGTAGCTAAGCTTTCTATAGCCCAGTGAAGCACCCCAACTTGTCTTTCAGGTAATTGTCAGCAACACATCAGTAAATATCAACACGAAGCAGATTATTATTATGGATCATGCAGGGAGAACAAAGGGTAAAATATTTAACTGTTGCAGTGTTTGACTGTATTCTGGGCAGTGAGAAAACCTGAAGTCATTTTCAAGTTCCACCGTTTCTTACTTCTTTTCAGTCGGATCAAGTTTCTAAACTTTCTAAATCTCCATTTTCTGGCTAATGAAAAGAAAATAGGATTCCACCAAGTCTCCTATCTATCTACTCCAGGACTTCTGTGAGGATCAAATGAGATGAGAATGCAGGAAAAATGCATCACAAACATTTGGTAAACATTTGGTCAAAGTGTGAAATGTTTGCACCTGGCTATAAAGCGTGTTCCTGGGCTGGTCGCTAGGTAGAGGAAGCTGGGTGTTGCGCCGTGACATCATTACCTGGTGCTCACAGCCACCATTTTCAGGCTGGGCTGGGCTGTGGGCCGCATTTTGCACCATGGGGTCTTGGCAGCATTGGCTGCAATTTGGTGGGGTGTCTCTCTAGGGTGGTGGCGGGGCCTGTGTCCCAGATGGGGGAAGCTGAGTGTTGGTTTGTCAGTACCAGATCCATGGTGCTGTTTATTTTTATTTTTTAAAATATATTTTATTGACTTTTTACGGAGAGGAAGGAAGAGGGATAGAGAGCTAGAAACATCGATGAGAGAGAAACATCGATCAGCTGCCTCCTGCACACACCCTACTGGCGATGTGCCCGCAACCAAGGTACATGCCCTTGACCGGAATCGAACCTGGGACCCTTCAGTCCGCAGGCTGATGCTCTACCACTGAGCCAAACCGGTTTCAGTAGTGCTATTTATTTTTAAATGGCCAGTGTGTGTCATGGCAGCTCCTGCATTGAGTGTCTGCCCCCTGGTGGTCAGTGCATGGTCAAAGCTACCGGTCAGATGGACACTTAACCTTTTGTATATATAGATAGGGTGTCCCCAAAAAATGTACACTCACACTTTGAATAATTATAAAGGCAGTGTTTATTAAAATATATTTCTATTTTATGTGAAAATAACAATTTTCACAATTGAGCTATCAGCTGTTAAAGTGTGTTCATATTTGTTGGGGACAACCTGTGCATGTAGTGACATTGTTGATCTTTCTGCCCACTTAAGTTTAGTGACACTCACTGAAGGTTAGGTACCAGTTAGTAGTTGTTCACTCACTGGTCTGGCGTCTGGGGAATCCTTAGAGGATGCATGCTAGACAGGGCAAGTTGGCCTGGCAATGAGCCAAACATAATGGAACTGATTTTCTGAAGTCAGTTGAGCCCATGGGCTAAAACAAAAATTGGAACCCAGTGAGTCTTTGACAGGTAGGCCCTCACCTCAGGAGTTCCTCTCCCACCCAAGGCTGTCCAGCTGGTGACTTTTGGGGCTATGTGTTAGGTGAGGCATACATGTGAAAAGACCAGTGCTTCCTTACATTTTCTTCAGAGGGAAGCGAAAGAAAAAAGGTTGGAAATTGACAGGAGTGTGGTCCTCTTGTTGAGGGAGATCAGCCATAAAAGAGACCAGAGTCCTCTCTGCTCACCCTCCAAGCCCCCCATTTTCCCAAGCCCCTTCCAAGCCTTGGCATTGTAGGGATTACCCTCTTGCTGCATTTGTCTGCCAGAATCCCATACATTTTCCAAGGCCCAGTGCAAGGCTGTGCTCCTCTGTGATGCCCTCCTGGTCCCCAGCCCTCACCACCTCACACTTCCACTTAGCGCATGATTAGAAACACAGGCTCTCAGAAATAGCTTTACTTACTGTTGAGCTCTGTACCAATATGGAAAGTACTAGAAGATGGAGACTATCCCAATTTAACATGCTCCCCCAGATTCCCCACTATACTGGCCCACTGTCTACTGTGTACTGATGGATGTTTTCTCATAATCCACACATTTTGGCACAGGGTTTGTAATCTTTGGATTTGCAGTGGGGCAAAAGAGAAGCTTGAGAGAAAAAAAGATAGTCTGCTTTGGGAGAAGAGAAAATCTTTCCTAATCTATAATAATAAAAGGGTAATATGCTAATTAGACCAGACATCCTTCCAGATGTTTTTCCTTTCTGACAAAGCCGCAGTGGGCGGGGGCCAGGGCCAAGGCCCTTGCAAGAATTTCGTGCATCGGGCCTCTAGTAAAAGATAGAATGGCTACATGGGGGTAGACTTGTGCCCCTGAGGTAAGAAAAAAGGTCATTTATTTAAACACTAAATGGCTATAAATGCAGGTCAGATTTATAGGGCACCTACAGAACCATAAAAAAAGCTTGCACACAGATGCACACATATTAATCCCAAATTGGTTATGAAATTTATCTTTATGATTAGAGAGAGGAGGAATTGTTGATCCTGTTATGAATTTTTTTACCCTGTCTTTCCAAAGAAGGTAAGATTAATACCAGGAGAGATAAATCATGATGTGATTTTTTTTTGTATATATGCACAAAGCAAACACAATGAATATTTGATTTTCTCCAACTTCTGCAGGGCTAACTCAATTTCAAAAGATAATGGTAGAGGATTAAGTTATTGGAACGTGTGTAACTATAAAGTTTTGAATACAGTTAACTCACAGATTATTATGATTTCAGTATAACATCTGTTATCATTGAAATAACAGATGTGTATTGCATTGTGAAACTAAGGGAAGATTGCATAAGTGCACGTTTTTCAAAAGAAACCAGGCTCCTGTTGAATTATTTGTGAAGTGCAGGACTCTAAAAATTACTGGGAAGGGTAAACTACCTGACAGGGTGTCCTCAAGACACGGCTACCTCCCCATGATGCTGTTAATAGAAAATCACCTGAAAATATGAGGCAAACAAAATATCATATGAGCTCCCATACTTGGCCAAATTAGAAAGAAGGAAAGTTATCATGCTTCAGGACTTAGAAAACTATAAAGGCACAAAACAAAAAATAGCAAAAAGTGGGCTTGGTGTAAAGAACGATGATTTCCCAACTCTGCTGTCCAGGCTCAGTGTCCTTGATTGGACTCCTTCGCTATGGTAACTGAACTAGAATCCTTGTGAACACTGAGGTATGTCCACCATCCTCTCAACAGTCATATCTGAACCCAGAGTTGGGACATGAGCTTTAACAAGAACATGTGGATGTGCAGGAAGGAGGGAAAAGGATATTTGAGGTTTTCTCCTAAAATTCGGAATGTATGGTGACTTCTCTGTGTTGGCCAGCAAAGTGCTGGGCTTACAGCAGAGACTCAGGAACTATTTACTCATGGACCCAAATTGCTACCTGATCTGTGCCAAGTGCAAGCCTTGAGGCGCTCTGTGTGTTTTCTGATTACATTACCATGATTGCAATTATTAGTAGCATTCAGCTAATATTTTTTGTCTGGAGTCTTGAAATTGGTTGCTACATTTTTATTTTCTTTCTCCACCTGTCCACAATTGTGCTTTTCTTGTCTGAAAGGTTTGGGAAATGAATCTCACTGTATTATTATTTATCAAGTTTCATGGCCAGGAGAGAATATACTAGAAATGGAAGGTTGTGGGGGAGGGGAGATCTAATTAAGCTTGACTCTGTCTGGTTTCAATTCTACTACCGTTGACAGCTCGCTCCTAGGAGAAAGAGGTCCCAGTTGGTCTCCACCACAAAAAGGTTTTTAATAAAATATTCAAGATCGCTGAGGACCTGTAGAATGGGTAATTTTATTCAACATACACTATGATCTTCCCGCTGGTTGTGGCCTCTGGACCAATACCCAGGAGCTTCTTTTGCAGTGAACGACTATTATGCATTATGTTTGAGTATTTTGTGAAAAATCAATTTACTCAGAGTCAGATACTCCATATTTTAACTTTGAGACTAAAATTGTCTCTGGGGTTTAGTTTGCTGCCATGATTAGGTTCTTACCGTTCTGCAAATCCTGAATTTATTTTTAACTGCTTCACTGCTGCATTTTTAAAAGACTAATGAATGGTTAAAAAAGAAAGAGAAAGAAAGAAACACACACAAAAAAAAAAAATCTAGGGCTCAGGAAGAATACTCTGATAAAGTGCAAACTTTCATTAAATAATGCCTGTAGTGAGTTTACCTGCCGTCGGCTTTGCCTCTGGTTTCGTGAGCCTCCTAACCAAGCCGAGGACTTAATGAGGTGGCTCCCTTCAGTGTCTTAGACACTTAGCTCTCAAAAATCTTTATCTACAAACCAATTTTTCCCATCCATTATAAAACGAGGAGAAATTGAATGCGTGGCTTGAAATCCCTGTTAATCAATTGGACTATTCCCCTTGGGTTGTGGTTGAAGAACAAGTTTTCATTATCTCTAATAATTAGCATCATCTTTTTTGAAATTAGCTGAATGGACTGACACAGTAATCCGTGGTGGATATGTCATGTGTCTTTCCATTATTAACTTTTTTGGGAGGAGGGTAGAGTGAGCAGGAGAAGAAAGGACTATGGGAATTTTTTTCTTATCTTGGTGGCATTTAACATCAGTGGGGGTTGGGGTTTATTTCAGATGATTTAAAAGTGTAATGAGCACGAGCTATGGAGACATAACAGCTTGAATCCTGTTCCTACAATTTACTTGGTGAGTGAAATTGGGCAAGTTACTTCCCTAAGTCCACACTTCTGTCTCTGTGAGATGGAGATAATGTATCCCTTATGAGGTTATTGTAAAGATTAAATGAGAGGCTGCATATAAAGCCCCCGAAAAGTTACTGACACTTAGTGAATACCCAGCACATTGTAGCTGCTTTTATTGTAGTTCCTGTGTTTTAGGTAGCTATAATATTAAATGGAAATTTTTTTATTCCTCAAATATTGATGGGTTCACTTAACCACTATTTCTTAAGACTCTTGACAAAGCATAGAGAACTGAATCCACTGGGGCAGTGGTTGGCAAACTGCGGCTCGCGAGCCACAAGCAGCTTGCGAGCCGCGGTTTGCCGCTCTGTTGACTAATGAGTTTGCCGACCACTGCACTGGGGAGATCTGGCATGGTCAGAAATGATCATGGCTTAAGGTGGGAGGTGACAGATGCCTGAAGGTGAACAGGGCAGTGGCTGGTGCCGAAGTGCTAACGGAACAAGCTCCTTTGTGAGTGGTTCATGGCAAAAGATTGTGGAACTGTGCTGCAGGTTGACTTCTGGCTATGGATCTTAGCAGCAGAGTCCTGAAGCTTTGCTTTCTTTTTAAGGTTGTTATGGAATGAATGTTTGTGTTATGATCCCCAAATTCATACGCTGAAGCCCTACCCCCACCAGTGTGATGGTCTTTGGAGGTGGGGCTTGTTGGGAAGTGATTAGGTTTAGTTGAGTTCATGAGAATAAGACCCCTCTGATGGGATTAGTGTCCTTATAAGAAGAGACAACAAAGCTCCAACTCTATCTCTACCTATCTTATTTCTCTCTCTCTCTCTCTCTCTCTCTCTCTCTCTCTCTCTCTCTCTCTCTCTCTCTCTCTCCCCATCTCCACCTCCACCTCCACCTCCATCTCCACGTCCACCTCCACCTCCACCTCCACCTCCATCTCCACGTCCACCTCCATCTCCATCTCCATCTCCATCTCCATCTCCATCTCCATCTCCATCTCCATCTCCATCTCCATCTCCATCTCCATCTTTACCTCTATCTCAATCCCTCTCTCTCCCTGCCTTGTAGGGACACAGCAAGAAAGTGGCTATCTGCAGGCCTGGGTGGGGCTGCAACAGGAACCAAATCTGCTGTCACCTTGATCTTGGATTTCTCAGTCTCCAGAACTGTGAGACATAAATGCCTATTGCTTAAGCCACCTCATCTGGTATTTGGTTATAGCAGCCAGGGCTGACTTAGACAGAGGGCGTCAGTGAGCTTCCTGTTATTCTTTTAAGAAATCACTTTCTGCTTCAAACAGCCACAGTCCATTTGCTGTTTGCCAATAGGGACTCATCAATGTACCCCTCAATAGCAGGATGTGCATTCTGAGGCTTTGGCACAGCCTGTATCTCTGGTCATCTCTGCCTATCTTCTTTTTCATCCTGCTCCGACAGGCTAATTCCTTCAGTGTTCCCCCATTCATTTTCCTAGTGGGAGCATCCAAACAGCATAGTTAATTGCAATTGGGCAGAGTGTGGCATTACACTACTCCAATGGTCAACCTGGAAACTGGGCCACCCTTGGTCTAATCAGAAGCAAAACATGCTCAGGGCAGACAGAGCTTGGGACATCTTCTCTTAGCATGGGGCACAAAGGGGCATTTCCCTCAGACAGGGGTAGTGAGTGTGGTAGGCACCATGAATCACTTTTCTAGTACAGTTTTTACCATGTAACATAAAACAAGGACAATTTTTTTATTCATCAGATTTTGATGCACAAACTGGCAAGGTAGAGTTGGGGGGTGGGGCGAAAAATCCAGGGCTAGGATGGAATAATTGGGAAGGGCTTATTAGAGAGAAATGCCAACTCCACCTCTCCTTCAACTATCACTGTATGTATTTCTAATGGTCTGTATGCCTTTAGTTGTGTTCCTATAAAATATTAGACATTCTTTTATTGCAAAATTTTCATATTCTATTTATGTTATTTATGTTTCACTGTCCCCTCTTTTCTGTGAATTCTTTAAGGTCAGGAGCCAAGTTATAAAAATAGAGCCTAGTAGAGAGGCTGATCTCTAAAAGTTCATATTAGCCAGGGTGTTTGTTGATTGCTGTTGAAGAAACAAGCTCCCACTTACAATGACCCAGACATGATGGATGGAAGTCTAATTCCCCCTTGCATAAAGACTCAGATGGCTGTTCCTGATTAGTGGGTGATCTTGCTCTAAGCAGGGCTCAGGGCTCAGACCCTTCTACCTTATGGCTTCACGATATTCAACATGTGGCTTCCCCAGTCTCCATGAGCATCTGTATTGACCTGGAAGGAAGATTCTTCATGTAGTGTTTTTTTTAATTGATTTTAGAGAGGGGAGATAGAGATAGAGATAGATAGATAGATGATAGATAGATAGGTAGATAGAGAAACATCAATGTGTATTAGAAGCATCGATTGGTTGCCTCCAGCACACTCCCAGACTGGGGATCAAACCTGAAACCTGAGTATGTGCCCTGACTGGGAATCAAACCCACCCTTTTGGTAGACAGCACTGGTCGGCAAACTGTCGGCAAACACGTGGCTTGCAAGCCATGGTTTGCAGCTCTGTTGACTAGTGAGTTTGCTGACCCCTGGGATAGGGCCTTAATCACAAGGAGCAACAACAGCCTGTAATTATTGGAATTGAGAGTCTAGGTCAGTGGTCGGCAAACTCATTAGTCAACAGAGCGACAAACCGCGGCTCACGAGCAGCATGTGGCTCGTGAGCCGCAGTTTGCCGACTACTGGTGTACAGGATGGTGCTCCAATTGACTGGGCCACACTGGCTAGGGCCCCCGTGCATTTTTATAAGCCAGGCCTTGAAGTGGCATGTATCACTTCCATTCACATTCCATTGGCTAGAGTGCAGTTACATACCACCTCTAAATGCAAGGGAGGTTGGAAAATGTAGTCTAACTGTGGGCCCAGGAAGAAGATATTGGGTTTGGCATGCAGTTCGTTAACTTCTGGAGTCTTGAGCTGGAGCATGAAAAGTCTTGAAGAGAAAAAGGATCTGAAGGGATAGAAACAAGGGGATGATGACCTCTCAGACAGCAGCAGGCAAGAGAACTGGAGGATGGAGAGCAAAAAGAGAGGGCTGGCGATGAGGAGCTCAAAATGGAAAATGAGCCTTGTTATCACCGAAGTTTCCAGACTGAGATTTCAGGATTTCAAATGAAGAAAGAGTGCTTGTGGTTGAAAATGTTAGCTGGGGGTACAAAATGCCTGGTTCAAATCTCAGCTGAGATATTTCCTAGCAGTGTACCAAAAAGCATGAGCTCTCTGTGCTTCATTTCCTTCATCTGTGAAATAGGGATAGAAATACTATCTACTTCATAGGCATGTTTTGAGGATACAATGAGTTAAAAATAGAAGAGGGAGCCCTGGTCAGGTAGCTCAGTTGGTTAGAGCATCATTCCAGTATTCTAAGGTTTTAGGTTTGATCTCCAATCAGGCAAGAAGCAACCAATGAATGCATAAATAAGTGTAAAATATAAATCTCTCTCCCTTTGTCTTTCTAAAGTCAATAAATTTTAAAAAATAGAAGAGGGCCTGGCATATAATAAGAATTTAATAAATGTTACTACTTTTACTCTTTCCATATATATGTACATGAAGTGTGTGTGTGTGTGTGTAAATTTTAACACCATGAGGACATAGATTTAGAAAAATGGGGTAAGGGAAAGAGAAGGAAGAGTGAGCAAAGGATTTGACTTCAGCTTTGTATTTTGGTCACTGACTAATAATGTCACAACACTAACTCATGCTTATTAATCTTAATTATCTTAGTACTTTAGACAGTCAGTGCTTTTTTCTGATTGCCTTTGCTGTCCCACCAATTATCAGTTTGTTCTTTATTGACATTTGGTCATACATTTTGTATTTTATGTTATGACATAAATCTTGCCTCTCTTCCACCTTTTGTCTGTAATTTGGCTCATTGTACAAGGGCTATAATGACACTCATTAGTATTGGTAGAACCCAGCCGCTGCCGGCTTCCTCAGAGCAAAGTCCCAGTCACACGGGCTTTGGTTTCACTGGGGTATGCTGCCCATTAGTGCAAGGTCATTGCCAGTTCCTGCTCTTGTTTCCTCTATCCTCTCTGTGCCTATATTATCACCCGGTGGACTGCCTCCCACGATCAAAGGCCACCTTGCACACACTCTCCCCACGTGGGCTGCCTCCCATGGTCAAAGGCCACCTTGCACACACTCTCCCCATGTGGGCTGCAAGTTCATGGGGTGCTATGCCAATATCCCCAAGTCAGCAGCTGCCCCACCAGCTGTCAGGAGGGGTGGAGCAGCAGCCTCCGGATAAGGTGATGGGTAATGGGCACTGACATTTGATGAACTACCTCTCTGCATTCTTGCTTCATAGAGAGGCCCAGCAGAATGGGTTGCCAAGTTCTCAAATAAGAAAACACTGTGTTTCCGCTCGACTTCACATTCGGAAGTAAACTCGCCGGGCAACTTCTTACATGAGGCTCATGTAACTTTAATGCCTCATCCTGGCATTGTTTACTTGCCCGGCTGGTACTGGCCCCTCTGCATGGTGTCCTGGAGGACAGGATTTGTTCCGTGCCTCGAGGGCATGCTGTCCAGGTCAGCAGATGGCCTTCTGATTACTGCTTCCAGCCCATCTTACCTGACCATTCCCTCACTGTATGAACAGCTGTTTCCTTCACTTCAGTGCTGCCCAACCGGATTGGTGATTTTTCTTCTGCCCTTTTGTTTGCACAGAACATAAATCTTTCTCTTTTTCTGACCTGGCCTGCAGTTCCATCCACCTGTGCCCGCCTTGAGCAATACATAACTCTCGCCAGGTTTTGTTTCCTTTGCTCACTTCAGTTTATGAACCAAACTTTCTTCTTCCTTCCACCTCCTCTTTTGGGCTGATTCAGCACTTGCCTAGCACCTGGCTGCCAGTTAACACTTAACCACACAAAATACATTATTTTATGGGTCTGACCTGCACAGGAAACTTCTGACAGAATGAGATATGCACCAGAAATCTCAGTCCCATTGGCCTCCTTTCTCTCTTTTTCTAGAATCTGAGGAGACTTCACTTACATCAGGTTAGCAGCGACTGTGCTAATTGAAAATGAGTTAATTAAATAACTTGGTACTTTGAGCTGTCAAAATAGAGCCAATCAATTGAATCAGTCCAGTTAAATCTTGAACAAGGATGACAAAAATCAGATATGAACTTAAGAAGAAAGGAAAGGGAAATTCCTAAGAGGGTACTCTTGTGGCTTCCAGACTGTGACTAGTCAAATGCTACTGACTTTTCTAAGTGCTGCAACAGTGTCAGTGGTGTTTGGTTTTGTAATTTTACTTTTGGTTTCATGGATTTGAGAAGACTCCCTCAACATTTGCTGGTTGCCCTCTTTTCACAGAAGTTGTAAAATGCTCTCACAACATGGTTTCTCACCTTCATTTGAAAACTGAGATAGTGAAAGTATTCATGCAGTGAAGGTGTAGCAACAGGCTGGCCAGCAAGGGGGGCACAGCTGGGATTCTAATAAGCCTCCCAGGGAAGTGAATGAGGTCTCTGTTGCATTCTGATCTAGAATCTACCAAACACATAGACATGTAACCCTTCATCGGTGATAACTGGTTGAGAATGTTTAGCTACCTTTCCCATTTCTTCTGGATGCTAAGCATGTTGGTTTAAAAGATGGATCTCTCTTCCCAGTGTTTACTTTGTGGTGGGTTAAGATTTGGAGTGTAATTAACACTGAAGTATCTAAATGAGAGCTTAATTGACAAGGAGAGTGTATGTAACATAAAGGATATCTTCAAGCTGCCTGAGGCTGAATTGACAGAGCAGCAAGCATCTGGATAGAAAATTCTGATAGTGCATCCATTCGGCAGAGCTCTTTTACCTCACGGAAGTGGCACATTGAATCCATCCCACTTGAATTAATTAATCATCTCATTTCTTTGACAGAGTAGACTAATAGATTATAATGTATGCAGTTTGGTTTTTATTTTCCAATGTATTTTCACATTTAATATCTCTTTTGATTCTCACTTCAACCCTGTGACATACGTAGATCAGGTATAACTTTTCCATGTTATACAGCAGTCCTCCCTTATGCACAGTTTCACGTTCTGTGGTTTTAGTGACCATCCGTCAACTGTGGTCCAAAAATATTACGTGGAAAGTTCCAGAAATAAACAATGCATACAGTTTAAATTGACACTATTCTGAATAGCTTGATGAAATCTCATGCCATTGCTCTCCATCCCACTTGGACATGAATTATCCCTTTGTTGGGCATATCCTTGCTGTATAGTGTACTTCCCGCCCCTTAGTTATTCAGTAGCCCTCTTGGTTATCAGATTGGCTGGCATGTATCGCAGTGCTTGGGTTCCAGTAACACTTATTTTACTTAATAATTGCCCCAAAGCACCAGAGTAGTGATGCTGGCAATTTGGAGGTGCCAAAGAGAAGCCATAAAGAATTTCCTTTAAGTGAAAAAGTGAAAGTTCTCGACTTAATAAGGAAAGAAAAAGATTGTATGTTGAGGTTGCTGAGCTCTATGGTAAGAACAAATCTTCTATCATGAAATTGTTACGAAGGAAAAGGAATGTGTGCTACTGTTTGTTGTCCCACCTCAAAGACAAAAGTTGCAGTCCCAGTGTGTGATAAGTGCTTAGTTAAGACGGAAAAGGCATTAAACTTGTGGTGGGAGACATAAACAGAAAACGTTTCTGGTTGATGGCAATGGGTTGCACACGTGACACCAAGCCATTTACTGCAAGTAAGGAATGGCACCATACAGAGTCATTACTATTGACTATGTTTCCTTTGCTGTACTTTACATCCCTACGACTACCGATCTACCCTTCTCAATCCCTTCACCTTTCTCACCCAGTCGCCCAACCCCTGTCCCCTGTAGCAACTGCCAGTCTGTTCTCTGTATTTATGAGTCTGTTTCTGTTTTGTTTGTTCAGTTATATTGTTTTAAAGATTTCACATATAAGTGAAATCATATGTTTGTTTTTCTTTCTCTGACTGACTTATTACCCTGCAGGTTCATCCATGCTGTCACACATGGTAAGATTTCTTTACTTTTTTGTGGTCGAGTAATATTCCATTGTATATATATACCACCGCTTTTTTATCCACTTATCTATTGATGGGCACTTGGGTGGCTTCCATAGCTTGGCTCTTTACAATAAATAACACTGCAGTGAACATAGGGGTGCATATAATCTTTCTAATTAGTGTTTGGGGTTTCTTCAGATATATATCCAGAAGTGGAATTCCATAAGGCAGTTACATTTTTTACTTTTTAGGGAACCTCCACACTGTTTTCCACAGTGGCTGAACCATTTCCACCAAGAGTGCATAAGGGTCTCCTTTTTTCCATATCCTTGCCAACACTTGTTTGTTGATCTATTGATGTTAGCCATTCTGACAGGTATGAGGTAATATTCTATTGTGGTTTTAATTTGCATTTATCTGATGATCAGTGACACTGAGCATCTTTTCTTATGTCTATTGGCCATCTGTATGTCCTTTTGGAAGTGTCTATTCAGGTCCTTTGCCCATTTTTTAAGTTGGATTGTTTGTGTTTTTGGTGTTGAATTGTATGAGTTCTTGATATATTTTGGATATTAACCCATTATCATATGAATTGCTGGTGATTATGTTCTCTGATTCTGTGGTTCAGTGTTGGTTTGTGTCTCTAGTGACAAGTTCTGGCACTACCAAGTCCTAAAGTGCCGTCTGAGTCATCAAAGCAAGAGTACATTATGCACATGCAGCTCTGATTCTAAGACCAAGCCACTGCTGATGAACAACATCTCTTTCTTAGACATTTGTAATTCATCTGAGGTACTGATATTATTTGCCAAGTAAATAAACATTCAGTTATTCAGGACAGCAAGCATTTTGTTCTCAGTGGGTAGAAGAATAAAACTTGAAAGAGGACAGGGACAATAAAGCCATCTAGTTGAGTCTTTTCATTTTAACGAGGAGGAAGTCAAAACCCCCAGAGAAATGAAGTGATTCTATCAAGAACCCATGATATTTGACAGCAGACTTGGGTCCCTGCCTTTCAGTCTATTGCCTGTTCACCCTGGTGTCACCTCAGTCATGTGAACCTGAATCCAACCTCATGGAAGGGATAGAAGCCTTCCAGGGAGAAGGGGATCCCACCGTGATTACGTTTTCCCATTTAATTCTCTTCAGCTGATACAATTATAATTTCATTTGATAGACAAGGAGGCTACCCCCTCATTAAATGGTAGAGTGTTTTTTATTTTATTATTGATTTCAGATAGGAAGGAAGAGAGATAGAGAGATAGAAACATCAGTGATAAGAGAGAATCATTGATTGGCTGCCTCCTGCATGCCCCCTACTGGGGATTGAGCCAGCAACCAGGCATGTGCCCTTGACCGGAATCAAACTCCAGACCCTTCAGTCTGAAGGCCGATACTGTATCCACTGAGCGAAACCAGCTAGGGCTCATACTGTGATTTCTTTGGTAATTATGAAATGAACTGCAAATTAAGAATGTAAAGTTACTCAACATTTTATGCTAAGGACTTTTGGATCCGGACCAGGTAAATTAGTTCAAGAGGGCTCTCCAAGGGTGCTGACTACCCACACACCTTATAGAATGACTCTAGGTTGTGAAACTTCTCTAGAAAATTCCGAACCTCTAAAGAAAATTTTAAGCATGTGTAAAGAGCAGTCTGTATAAAAACATCTTTCATAATCTGGATACTTGCTTTAGCAGATAATGAAGACATATACTTACAAAGAAACAAGCAGTGTTGAAATAATTATGAAACTAGGTCTTAAAGCCCAACTTAAAATTTTATCTCTTTGTTTCTAAGTTGGAAATAGGGCAATAAAGTTACATATTTTTTCCTGCTTTATTCTTTCTCTAGGTGTCATCCCTCAGATTTTACCTGCTGATCGCTGAAAATTCAGCATGATCCCTCTCCTCGCAGGAAGGCTGCCCATCTCAGGTGAGTACTCAGAATAATTAGCTTTTGATTTTGAAACCACACCAGTTTAATAAGGAAGAACCCACAGAGAGCTTAAGCAACCTCACAATATCTCTTTTCCAGCTCCATTTCCCCTCAACTTACCACCAGTTTTTCAATAAATATAAGCTATGGAAGAAAAAGCTACATTCAATTTTATGCTTCTCATATTCTATTTTCCTTTTTAAGTTGCAAACTCAAGCCTGATCATACTGCACTCCCACCAAAAGACCCCCTCAGGCAAGAACACATTATGGAAAGCTATTTATAAGGTTTAAATTATCCATATTAACATACTTAAGATTCACCAGGGTGGTTTCTAGATGCCATATCCAATCCACAGTAATGTCTCAGCTTTGGGTCGTATAGTTGACTGCATAGAGCCTCTCAGGAGGAAGATGCAAGGAAAACCATGGGCTGGAAGCCCCCTGGAGGAGCTAACTAATCTATCCCCCTGCCTCCGGCAGGACCAAAAGCAAAACCCATTTCCATGTCAGCACAGCCTTATATGCCTGTTGGTTTGCAAAACCTGATTGGTTCCATCTCTTTCCATTTTTTTAAGTGAAAGCTATAGGCAAAGTATAGGAGAAAAAATTACTTAATATATATAGACACTCTTGTATACTTCATCATTAAGTATTTATTGGAATTCTCCTTTATTGAAAGAACAGCATTAGGCCCAGAAAGTTAAGCCGTTGTAAGTAAAAATACAGTGCATGATCAGAAGGAGCTTACAGTTTGGTTAGGAAGACATGACATACATTAGGAACATTCCTAGTCCAACCCAAGACATCACTGGATTGTGTTGACATAAGTATTAGAGACCTAATATGTACCAGCACAGACAATTCCAGTCACAGTCACTAGGACTTCTGGTTCTTTTATAATTTTATGTCCTGGGAATTCATTCACGACATTTTGAAATCTTGATCTTACAAAGGTTGGAGACATCTAATTTTTCTATCTTGAATTCTTGCCCAGAAATGCGTCTGCTCCCTCCAACCCCATCCCACTGCTGGAAATTAGTAGCGTCAGTTGGAATGACCTACAGGACCAGGAAAACAGGACCAAGGTCTCCATGTACGGTTTTGATTCACTGACTCCCCTGGGCTAAGGGGAGGATTTTCAAATGGGGAGAAATGCTTAATGGTCCCTCACTCCTGTGTCTCCTCAAGTGGGGTCCACAGGCTCCTACTTGGCTCATAAAGCATAGAATTACACAGAACACTGGGTAGGAAAGCACCTTTCAATAATTCATGCATTTATTCAATGGGCTGGTATGGGCCAGGCTCGGGGCTACAAAAATGCTTGGCGCTTGGCTCCTGTTTGTGAAGAGCTCACAATAAACATGGAACCATGATCCTGTGGCAATGGGCAATAGTTGAGGCACTGTGGGAGCCAGGTTGGGAGAAGGGTAAAATCAACATGAGGTCAGCAGAATGTCTCATGAATTCTGTCACATTTAAACTGGGTTTTGGCATATAAGGGTTTTCATCGGAGGAAGAAGAGGCAAGAACCATTCTAGGCAGAAAGAACACCATGTGCAAAATAGTGGCCTTGGAATATGGTGTGGTCAGAGAAGGACAAGGAGAAGGGGAGCTGGGAAGGGGTGAGGAGCTGAGGCTGAATAGCAGTCTGTTGACCACATTAGAAAGGGCCTTTATAAAGCTTGGTTTAGGGCAGTGGTCGGCAAACTGCAGCTCGTGAGCCACATGCGGCTCGCGAGCCGCGATTTGCCTCTCTGTTGACTAATGAGTTTGCCCACCACTGGTTTAGGGCTTTGTATCTGAGCCAGAGAGAGGAATGCGGACAAGGGATAGGAATCAGTTAAGACTCTTAAATAGGACATGTTTGGATAGATGCTTTATTTATTTATTCTCTCCAGCAGTCAGTGTGTGAAGGGAATGTTGAGGGGGGAAAAGCTGGGAACAGCAAGACTGGCTGGGAGGCCATGACAATAGTGTAGGTGAGAGAAGACGAGGGCTGAGCCAGGGTGGAAAGAGAATGGCCACAGGAGATGGTTGGCTTCCTCAGAAATAGCAGGATTTAAAGACTGTATCTTTCATTCAAAGGAGAGAAAAGCTTGGGGTAGTGCTCAGCTTCTTCTCTGGGGATGCGTGGAGATCAATGTTACGTGAGAAGAGCAGAAAGGGATAGGGGATAGGGGTAGAGCCAAGGCATTTTTGAAATAAGTTTAGTTGTAGGCATGTGTTTGTGGGACAAGTAGTCGGTGATATTAAGTTCAGTGGAAAATATGCGATTGTAGAGTTGGGGAGTAATGCACAGGTAGGATAGGACAACTAAACTGCCTATTGGTGACTGAATGGGGGATATGGTTTTGGGAAATGCTGGTGTGCTGGGGGAATCTATCTGCCAGCTCCCTAGAGATGGTTGTGAGATCATTAGTCTCAGTCCCACTGTGATTCACACAGGTCAACACCTTGCTAATTTTTTTTACCAACATGCTACAGGGGAGACTGAGGTCTGGGGGGAAAGGATAAATTTTCTTGTAAGTGCCTCTTCTCTCTGAAAATGTCTGAATTCTGCTGCATAAAATATCCATGCTTGTCTTGATATAACTTATGTTTAAATTATTTTTACTAGTTCAATCATGCATGCTAACTGCCTCTGCCAACCAATGCATATCTGGGAGATGCACTGTGGTTATCCTGTGACCTTGGGCCCTTGGCACCCGCGAATCCCCCCTCCCCCCCGCCCCTGCTCCCATGCTCCTTGCTTTGTGAGCCACAGAACTAAATGAGATCTGACCAGTACTGTGGTCAGTTCTTCTGTTTAGAAAGAGCCTCCTGGTTCCTACATCTTGAGTATCAGGTTGTGATAACCCAGAAATCTGAGCCATACCTTTGTCCTTTCTTTTTCCCCTAAAAAAGATATTATGAATTTGACCTTTTTAAAATTACAAAGATAGGACACAAAGAAAAAAATGAATACTACACAAGTGCATAAAATATCAACTATATGATTCTATTGCCTCCTAGTATCTTCCCTCTCTCCCACCCCTCTCCTCAGGGGTGAGCTATCTGAATAATGGGTGTGTTATACAGGGTGGGACAGAAGTAGTTTTACTGTGAGAATGCAAAACAGAGTTTATTATTGATTTATTACATATTAATTATTATATTACTTATTTGTATTATAACTATAAACGAACTTATGATACATTCCTTATCACCTCCCGTACCTCCACCATCTCCATCAGAAATCAATGTCTTTAGTATATCCACTACCTAAGACCCTTTTTTTGGACTTTAGTTTCTGTGCTATGAAAATAATAGTTGTGCTTTCATTTTTCAACTATAAAAACATAATATTGAATATGTTTTCTCAAACTACATGTTGTTTTCATGTCCCACCTGGGGAGTTCGCTCTCCTCCAAGAGAATCACTATGCCAGGAATTTACTGCAGGTGAAATTTTGGAAAGAATCATCATGGAAGATCATGCCATAGATCATGGATTAAATATGATTCTGGGAAGGCATTTTGGCTATTTCTACCAGGTGTACTGGTTAATAAATGCAGATTTTGTAATCAAAGAAAACATGATAATTTCAAGAGAAACATCAAAAGTGTTTTATTTAAAGTAATGTCCATCACTGGTTACACATTTCCCCCATCTTTTAGGTAATTTGTGGATACCGTCCCAATAGGACTTTTCTTATTTTGAGGCAAAACATTCAGAGACCCAATTTTCCACTTCTTCATACGTTTCAAGTGCTGCTCAGAAAGTGTGTGTGCCATTGATCAGAACAAGTGGTAATCTGAAGGAGTAAGGTCTGCTGAATATGGTGGGTGGGTTACTACTTCCCAGGCAAGATCTTTTAACGTGTCTTTAACTGGTTTTGAAGTGTGTGATGGTGCATTATCATGAAGCAAAATTACTTTGCCGTGTCTTCTGGGCCCATTCTGGTCATTTTATGATCAAAGCATGGTTCAAATTGATTATTTGCTGTCGGTAGTCATCAGTATTAAAGATTTTACCTGGTTTTAGAAGCTCATAATTCTAGTATACCACACCTTCCTGATCCCACCAAATGCAGAGCATTGTCTTCTTTCCAAAGCGGTTTGGCCTTGCAGTTGATGTTGATGGTTGACCTGGATCAACCCATGATTTTGTACATTTGGGATTCTCAAAATAAATCCACTTTTCATTGTCACTCACAATTTGATGCAAAAAAGACTCTTTCGTGCCATTGAAGCAACATTTTACTAATGACTTTTTGGTTTTCCATTTGTCTTTCATTCAGTTGATGTGGCACCCATTTTCCTTCCTTTGAAATCTTTACCATTGCTTGTGAACAACCTGAAATTGTTTGCTGAGCGACATTTAATCTTTCTGCAAGTTGTTTTTGAGTATGACACGCATCTTCATCCAATAATGCTTGTAATTGTTGGTCTTCAAACTTTTTCAGTTGACCTGGATGTTCTTTTCTTTCACCATCACTTTTAAAGCATTTAAACCAGCGCTCACAAGTATCTTGAGATGGAGCATGTTCACCATAAGCTTCCCGAAGTATATGATAACTTTCAGCAGCACTTTTCTTCAAAATAGAGTAATGAATTGAAACTTCCCACAGATGCTCCTTTTTTTGGAACAGAAATTCAACATTTTTAAGCATAAAAATATCTATGATGTGAACACCTTCAGAAAATTTGACATATGAAGTTTTGAAGTTTGCTGTCAATACAACAAAACAGCATACATATCAAATCACATATATATCAACATATGTGTAACTCCATCTATTGAAAAAAAAATCCACATTATTAACCGGTACAGCTGATAAGTTATAATTTCAGCCATGCTTGCCAATTTCTGAAATTTCTTTAATAAAGAACCACTTTATTTTTTCCATTGGAAGTTAGGGTTTTAAAAGCCCTGTGGGATGCCCTTTCCGGCAATGAAATTCCCACTAAAGTGTAAATGATTGAACAATGTCTTTCCTTGAAGTAAATTTTGATGTGTGGGGAGGGAAAGAGCATGAGAGCTTTCTGTATCAGAAAAACAGAAGATGGAAAAGCCACAGAAAGAGGAGACACAGGATGTGGAAGACGTGTAGCTAGTGTACAGTTATTCCATAGGAGTTTCATTGTTTTGATGTCCTCTTTTCATTAACGGGAAGTGAAAGGCCAAAATGATATTTCTACTTGTATCCCAGTATAGCATCTGCCACATAGGTGCTCGTAAATGTTTAATGGATAAAGGAACCCTTAAAAATATTGCTTGGTATCTTCTCTAATTTTTGCTACCTGTCATAAGGGAAAGAATGGTCAGTGGAGAGATGGCTTGTAACATCTCAGGGGCTTAATCTGCCAGCTCCCTAGAGATGGTTGTGAGATCATTAGTCTCAGTCCCACTGTGATTCACACAGGTCAACACCTTGCTAATGTCATCTGGGCATCTCAGGAGAACTTTATAGAAAAAGATAATTTTTACAAAATATCTGTAAGATACATAGAACAAATGTCAGAAGCCTGATCTTAGCTTTGCTACTACCATTATGAAATGCTCCACATCTTAGTTTTGCATCTATAAAAATGTAGTAGTGAGTATTTCATAGAATTGCCATGAGGATTAAATGAGATATATAGGGTATGAGATACAGGGACTGTCACTGTATAGATGTAAAAAAAAAATACAGTTACCTTAAAGTTTTTCATGAAAGGTACAAAATTAAGTGGTGATCTGAATTCTCTGCCAATTAAATTCCTTTGGAATAATGATTTTTAGGCCTGTGGATATTTTGACAAGTGGTCTATTTCATAAGCATGGAGTGGTCCTCTATGGAGACCTTGCCTGATTCTCAGCTAGGGCATTCTAGTGGCTGGTAGATACTTTCTGAGTGAATGAATGAATATCAAAATGAAGGCTAACTAGAGAAATGAGATAGAAATGTTAGAGTGCAGGTTGGGAACCAACATAGAGAGGGAGGCTGGGGATGGATGGGGACAAGGCTGGTGGTTCAATACAAGGAGTAGTGTAAAGAGAAGCCTGAGCAAAGGTCACACCCAAGCCAGTTCCCCTGGAGTTTTTTGTCTTGGTGCTGTCCCCAAACTCCACATTCTCTAGGGAAACTATAGGCTTTCTCAGAGGGCCTCCCCACTGGCAGCTGGGTCCTAACCTGAGTCACTTTGGGGAGTTGACTTGAGGAGAGGCCAAGTTTGGGTCACCTTTGGTGTCAAGGTTCTTAGTCTGACCTGCATGGCTGCCTGATTAGAGTGGAGGCAGAATGCCTTAGATGCTTGGGATCACTTGTGTATGAGTCACCTTTGGGCTGCAGCCAGCTGTCCCCTTGCACCCCGGCTGGTGCTATTGCAGAATGCTTTGATTCCATCCTTAGTAGTGTGTGTGTGTGTGTGTGTGTGTGTGTGTGTGTGTGTGTGTGTGTGTTAATCTTTCTCCTCTTACCTTAAGATACACCACTTGACCCTGGAAGCAGATACTTATGACCAGGCCACACAGTCCAGGAGAAAGGTGACCCAGACTTGTGCAACATTTTTTCATTTATCCTTAAAACTTTTTTATTATGGGGAATAGGACCCTCCATATGCTCATCAAATGACTGCAAAAATTATTAACTCCTGTGTACCGCCTCCCCTACTCTTTGAAGTAAATCCAGGCAAAGTACCATTTCATAGGCTAGGAATTCACCATTACAAGCATCACTACCACCACCACCATAATCATCATCATCAAAGCTTCCTTTGAGAATCTGGTAGAAATGAGACTTCCCTCACCAGAAAAATGTATTCACACACCTGCACCCAAAATCTTGCATACTATTTTAGAGGATTCAAAAAATTCCTGAAACTTTGTCAAAGATCCCATAATAAGAAACCCAGCTTTGGACTGAAGTAGTCAGCTCTGGTCTCTCTTATTGGACCTCCATCAGGCGAGAAGACTCTTGATTAACACAGAACAACGTGATATCCTGCTGCAGAGTGGGCAAGCGGAGGTCCTTGCTAAGAGGAGTTGAAGTCCATCCTAATTTGTTACCTTAGCCCATGTCTGAGGTGTCACTTACCAGTACGTTAGTCTAAAGCACAAAATACAATTTTCAGTAAAGTTGGAAGTAGCTCAAAACCTTTAAATTAATACTTATGAATATGTAATAAAAGGTGAGTCTGGGTTTATTGAAGTAGCAGATACTTTTAATGAATATTAATGAGGGAATCTGAGACTAAAAGAGATAGTGGATTATAATACTCATGCACCAAAATTGAGAAAGATAAACTTTAACAGAAATGATTAAAATAATTGATCTAATATAATTTTTATATATCTCAAAATTTTAAGGGGCAAGAAATTGCTTTGCAATTCAAGGTTAGTAGATTACGTGTTTAAATGCCAGCTCAGCTGCAACTGTGCCATTACTAACTTTCACTAAGTATTGAAAAATCTATGTGGGGTATATTTCGATTTCCCAATTTTGCTCTTTCTAAGAGAGAAAAGTTAAAAGGCGAATCCATCACCAAGCTGGTATTTAAGCTAATAATCAGGATGACCAGCATAACATTTAAGATACAGGTTGCTGAAAATAATTGATTATCTCATGTACAATGTCATTAATATATGGCAAAGTTACAGCACAAATATGAGAGTCAGCATAAAATCCACTTGCTTGAAAGTACTAAAAATTTTATCATTAGGTAACCAAAAATATGTCTTCTTAACAAGGCCTAGGAATCATTTCCTTTCTTTCTTGCCAATTACGTTTTCTCTGCACATCCCATCTCCAATTCCCTCTGCTGTGCTGGTTATGCCTCTCCATTATCTAAGTGTTTTTCCTGACTGTTTAGAAAGACAGAGATGGCCATCACTCATTTGACCTCCACTGACTAACTCATTATCCTCTAGGTGGGGGATCTGAACTGATGAGCTCACCTTTAATGATCTTTACTCATTTTCTACCACTCCATCTTCAGCCTAGTTTGTTTCAGGCTGAGAATAAGCATGCTAACTTCTGACTTGATCTCTCTCTCTTTTTCGCTCTCTCTTCTCTCTCTCTCTCTCTCTCTCTCTCTCTCTCTCTCTATATATATATATATATATATATATATAGAGAGAGAGAGAGAGAGAGAGAGAGAGAGATATATATATATATATATAGAGAGAGAGAGAGAGAGAGATATATATATATATATATATATATATATATATATATAGAGAGAGAGAGAGAGAGAGAGAGAGAGAGAGAGATATATATATATATATATATATAGAGAGAGAGAGATATATATATATATATATATATATATATATATATATATATATATATATATATTCGTGCACGGGGGTGTGGGGTGTGTGTGTCCCTCAGCCCAGCCTGCACCCTCTCCAATCTGGGACCCCCGTTTAGGCCCGATCCCAGTGGGAATAGGCCTAAACGGGCAGTCCAACATCCCTCTCACAATCCAGGACTGCTGGCTTCCAACTGCCCACCTGCTTGCCTGACTGATTGCACCTAACTGCTTCTGCCTGCCAGCCTGATCACCCCCTAACCACTCCCCTGCCAGCCTGATTGATGCCTAATTGCTCCCCTGCCAGCCCGATTACCCCTAACTGCCCTTCCCTGCAGACCCAGTCACCCCCAACTTCCCTCCTCTGCCAGCTGGGTCACCCCTAACTGCCCTCCCCAGAAGGCTTGATTGCCCCCAACTGCCCTCCCTTGTAGACCTGGTCCCTCCCAACTGACCCCCCCCCCTGCTGGCCATCTTGTGGTGGCCATCTTGTGTCCACATGGGGGAAGGATCTTTGACCACATGGGGGCAGCCATCTTGTGTGTTGGTGTGATGGTCAACCTGCATATTACTCTTCTATTAGATAGGATAGAGGCCTGGTGCACGGGTGGGGGCCAGCTGGTTTGCCCAGAAGGGTGTCCTGGATCAGGGTGGGGGTTCCCTTGGAGTGTGGGGTGGCCTGGGTGAGGGGCCTATGGTGGTTTGCAGGCCAGCCATGCCCCCCGGTGACCCAAGCAGAGGCCCTGGGATCTGGGATTTATTTATCTTCTACAATTGAAACTCTGTAGCCTTAAGCAGAGGCCAAAACAGGCCAGGGCTGCAGAAGCTTGGCTTCCTCCATTGCCGTGGGCAACCCTAGCCTCCTGCTCTCTCCAGCTCTGTGGTTGCTGCCATTTCTGTTGGGAATTATTTATCTTCTATCATTGAAACTTTGTAGCCTTAAGCAGAGGCCTGGGCCAGCCAGGGTGTGTGGAAAGCTTGGCTTCCTCCATCGCTGAGGAAACCCAAGCCTCCCTCCTGCTCTCTTTGTGGCCATAGCCATCTTGGTTGGGGTTAATTTGCATACGCTTCTGATTGGCTAGTGGGCTTGGCTTGTGTGTGTAGCGGAGTGATGGTTAATTTACATGTTACTCTTTTATTAGATAGGAGATATATATATATTTCACATTTTTCCCCTTTCTATGAGCTCAGACTTGCATTAAGAAAATAATGCATATCCAGAATTTCTAGATATTTGTAATAGAAGTGTTTTTAGGTTATCTTTAGTCTTTCCCAAACTACAAGTTTGACATAGTTTCTATCTATATCTGCTTGGCCTTGTCTAGTCCTCAGGTTCCAGATAATAATTTCTTAGAAGGTTCTCGGCTTCCCCATCATGGTAACCAAGATAATGTCTACAGTTCCAGATGTTCATACCAACAAATCCAGAGGTAGCTCTCCTAGAAGAAAGTGTGATTTTACTTTGCTGGAAACACCTTGAGTCTCATTAAGTCACATTGGGCTGTATGCCCACACTTAGCAAATCAACTGTGGCAGATGCTGAATGGCTGAAGCTCTCAAGGAGATGGCCCCTGTATCCATATTGGAAGTCCAACTCACCCAAGCCAGAAATTCAGGGTATTGGTATCCAGAAGGAGGGAGAATGTGTGCTAGACAGTAAGTGACAGATATTCATTTTACATTCCTTTTTGCTTTCACTTGGACCTGTGTTTGATGAAATGTGTTCATATGCTTATTATGCCAAAATTTGGGGTTTGCAATGGTAGAATCATTAAATGGAGGTCAGGAAAAGGATATACAGTATCATTATGTGGAAGAAGAAATAATTTCATCCTAATGTTTTTTAGGTGAGCAATAAGTCTGTTGTTATGAGGACTAAAATGTCTTGAAAGCCTAAAAGTCATGATGGAATCCAGTATTTTAATACTGGTGGTTAATCTATAATAATAAAAGCATAATATGCTAATTAGACTAGACAGCTGAAGGACCTTTGGACATCATTCCAGACATCCTTCTGGATGAAGCCACGGTGGCGGGGCTGGGGCAGAGGCAGTTAGGGGCGATCAGGCAGGCAGGCAAGCAGTTAGGGTGGTCAGGTAGGCAGGTGAGCAGTTAGGGGCAATGAGGCAGGCAGGCCAGTGGTTAGGGGTGATCAGGCAGGCAGGCAGGTGAGCAGTTAGGAGCCAGCGGTCCCAGATTATGAGAGGGATATCCAACTGCTGGTTTAGGCCCGACCAGGATCAGGCCTAAACTGTCAGTCGGACATCCCCTGAGGGGTCCCGGATTGTGAGAGGGTGCAGGCTGGGCTGAGGGACCCCTCCCCATCCATGCACAACTTTTGTACACTGGGCCTCTAGTACTACCATAAGTAACAATAATACAGTTATATGTCAATTTGCCTTATAGGACTCTTTTACATTCATTTACATTCACTGGTATATGTAAGGCTGGTATGAATTTCATTCCTAGTAACAGAATCCCCACAATCATACTGACTAACCCAGTGATTTGTAGGAGTAACAGTTTGTTCTAAAATTACAGTGTTATTTTACTCTGGAAGTAAATATGTGCCTCCAATGACAACACATTAGCTATTCAAAATTTTATGTACAAAGATATTTATAATAACAAAATAATTGGAAACTGCATGAATATTGAATAGTAATAGAATGGTTAAATAAATCATGATGTATCTATTCCATTGCATTATCAGTAGATGATTTTAAAATGATGCCCTCAAGCAATGCCTAATGACAGGAAAAGTTCATTATATCAGTAATAAAAACAATTTAAAAATCTGAATAAACCAATGTTCAGTATGTTTCCAATATTATTAAAAATAAACACATAGGAATGAACCATGCACACAAACATAGGGATAATTTAATACCCAAAATGTTTAAAAATTGTTACAACAGGCACTAGCCAATCAGAATGGGCACCTTCTATTCTTAGCTGGTATGACCAGTCCAGTGCTTATGAGTTCAGTTTCTACCCTCAGAAAAATAACAGTGGTAAGATAATGGAAAAGAATTTTCTTCTTTTTGCTTAAAAATTTTTTGTAGTTTTTAAAAAAAAATGTATTTTATTGATTTTTTACAGAGAGGAAGGAAGAGGGATAGAGAGCTAGAAACATCGATGAGAGAGAAACATCAATCAGCTGCCTCCTGCACACCCCCTACTGGGGATGTGCCCACAACCAAGGTACATGCCCTTGACCGGAATCAAACCCGGGACCTTTCAGTCCGCAGGTCGACGCTCTATCCACCGAGCCAAACCGGTTTTGGCTTTTGTACGTTTTTCTGATTTTTAAATTTTATACAATGAGAATGTATTATTTATAATAAGAATTAGAAAAGAATACCATGCCTTCATATTCCTTTTAGAAAAATCTATAATTTCATAGAATTTTACAGTGCTTTTCCACTCTTCTCAGTTTCTGCAGCCCTTTCCCTCCTCCATCCATGGAATTTGCCTCCTCCAGTCCATGCAATTTACAGAAAACATCAGATATGTATCAAAAGATGTGCCCTTTTAAATGCCCAACAAAACTAAATTAAATCAGCACCATAAAAAGGAAAACTCCATTGTCTCTTAATGTTTATTGGTGTAACACCACAATGAGACCAGTTACATTTTGAGTGGGATAGTCACAGTGGCCAGTTGACCTATTGACTATTGAAATCTTTTCTCTGTCAACAGAAGAAAATAATTACAACATTCACTTAACGTTCACTGTGCACCAGGCCCTGTTACAAGCACCTTTCTTAGATGTTCCTTTTATCCTCATGACCACCCCATCAAGTAGGTGCCATTTTTGTCTTCAGTATATAGATGAGGCTTAGAGAGGTCAAGTAATTTGTATAAGGTCACCCAGCTAGCAGTGGGGGAGCTTAGGTTTGATGGCAGAGAGTCCAATTCCACTGGTTTGCTCTTCACCACTTTGTTACCTCGCTACCATAGTTTCATTCATGAGTGCAGGAGTCAGATTCTAAAAATAAGAGTGCAGATAGATTATTCTCACATACACACCCAAAGGACTATAATTGGTGCTTAATGAATGCTAGATAATGATCCTTATTATTATTGAATGGTTGGCATTTAAACATTTTTCTAGTGGACAGTGCTCATAATGTAGGACATACTGGTAGTGCCTGTGATCTGTAGGAATTGCTTGCTCTCTGTTTGCAGTAATATCTATGATCTTATGCCTCAGTTTTCTTCCCCATTAAATGCATATAGTAATGATATCAACCATGCCGCCTGTGTGAATTAAAAAAGTTAAAGTATATAAAGCCCTTAGATACAAGCCTGGCAGAAGTAAGAACCCAGTTAATGTGAGTTGTTGCTGTTTTGTTATAACTTTTTCACTTAGAAATATATGCTTATGAGGGTTGAACTCGGTCATCAGCAAGGCTCCTGTGGAAAGGCTGATCACAGGTTCTTCAACCATAAAGGCCCACGTAGAACATGCAGTCACTATCTTCATTTCTAGCCTTCATATCTATTTGCACTGTGTGTTCCAGAGTCCCCCTGCCCCTGAATAACTTCCTCCTTATGACCCTGCCTTGCTCTGTAGTTTGGTTAAGACTTCCCCTAATCAATTTTGCATATAGTTACTGCCCTTACGTTGTTGATTTAAGATTAGCTTAGAGTGAATTTCAGCCGGCATGGATTTCAGCAATTGATTGCAAGTTCATGCACAATCTGGCCGAGGTGAAGAGAATTTTGTCCAGTGGTTTGATGTTAACAGAGTGGGAGGCTAATGGGGTATTAAGTGAGCGGGGATGCCTAATCTGGAGTGGCAGAGGACTTGTGCTGGCAGTGTGGGTAGTGAAGGTGCTCGGGGAAGCTGAGTTGTGGGATTTGGAAAAGGACTAACTAGCCTTGTTCATTTCTGCATCCTTGCAGCCCAGTGGGTCTTGTCCTTCCAAATTTTCTGGGCAAGTGGCAGCTGCTGGGACAGAAATCCTGATTTGTGGGAGTTGAAAGGATGGTGAGAGAAAGCTCTTTCCCTTCCAGGGGATAAAGTAGACCAGCAATCCATTTCTGGGGCAAGCAACCTCTAAACGATTGTGCACTCCCTGATAATTTAGGGAGCTGCTAACATTTTTGGAAATGGGAATATATTTAAAATTCTAACATATAATTTCTAGCTATTTCCAACCTTCCATATGTGTATTGCCAAAAGTGAATTTGGAGAGCAGTAGTGGGAAAATACTGCCTGGGGATAAAGAAAAGTTACCGCAGGAGTCTGGTTTCTCTATTAATTTATTTCACAATAAGAGCAAATTCCTTTCCCTAGGGGAGTATTTGACAGACTAATTGCACTAGGGAACAGTCACTGTTTCGTTTCATTTTCTCTCTCTTATTTAAACTTTCTTTGTAAAGCAAGGTGTTATAAATCTCTCTGAAAGAGCAGCTTAAACAAGATACGCGGGTTGTGAGATATGTGTTTTATGTGTGTGTGTATATATATTGAAAATGAATATTATATATAGGTATATTCATTCATTTATTATTGTTGGATCTCAGAATGACATTTTCACAATCAAAAGAGAAAATCAGAAATACACAAGATCAGAACGATATGAAACACATCTTCCCAGATTTAAGAGTAAGTGAACACATGCCATCTACATGTTATGGATCATAAGCAAAAGCCGTAGACCTGAGTTCAACTTGCATTGCCTCTGACCAAGTAATAATGATTTTATTACTTACAAAGAGTTTTAAACATTGGAATTGTTTTTATAATACAAATTTTAAGGAACGAATTTCTATGAATATGATGCTTTTAATAGCTGACACATACCCAATATAAACCATTGTACTTTATGATAGAAGAATTTGAGAGGTACGTCTTTCTGTATTGCAGCTTTCGATAGAGACCAGTTCCAGGCTCCTTCTCACTCTCCTCAGGGGCTTAGGTACTGTCAAGCTCTTCTTGTAACGTCTAGAAAACCTCTAATAAACTCTGCTGCACCAAGGTTGGGGAATTAAGCTGCCGTCCCTCCCTGGAGCATTTGTAGCTGAAAAGACAACACAAACAAGAGGAATCAGTTCCACTATTAGAAGAAAGGTGGAATTTCAGGCATGAGCAGCATGTGTTTCAGTGTGGGACGTTTCCTGGCATACTTCAGTGGGTATCATGAACAAAGCATGCACATGATACACATACACACCAAATTCCACAAGGAATCTGAAGCTGCTTACAAAAATTAAAATATAAAATAATAAAAGCATTGCAAAACTTTAAAAAGTAAGAGAGGGAAACAAAGGCTATGGAAAAATAAGAGAAAAATAAGTTGATTCTAAGGAGAATAACATTTCAAACATATGTTAAATCTCTATTGTATTATTATACCATTTTTGGTGGTATAAAGACAATATACCACTATAGAAAACTGGGAAACTGAAAAAATAGTTCCTGTAATAATTTCCCCAAAACAAAAGTTACTCTTTTTAAAAGAAATTTGTTTCAACAATCTAATTTCACAGGTTAAGAAACTATTATTTCCAAAAATTAACTGACTTGCTCATGATGACACAGCTCAGCAAGAACAACAAGCAGGACACACAATTATGGAAGGGGTGATAACTTCTAAGGAAGAGTTCCTTGCTGATTTTCAAGTGCCATCAACTCATGCCAGCCTGTGTCTAATAAAGACTCTGTGATCAGTACATTCCATTGGACTTACTTTAGGAATGAGGACTCTTCCGGACATCTCTGAAGCTCTAGAACAAATGATAAAAGCAGAGCTGGGCCAGACTCCAAGATTCCTATCTCTAAGCCCAGCCTTTCCCCTACTGCACTTTGCTCCTTTACTGATTGAATAATGAAGTCTAGAATGGATATTGTTCATAGTTTTATCGGAATGATTTGTTCTCCCAGATGAGGATGACAGCTTCTTTTCATGTGAAAATAAATTTAGGTTGGAAATATGAGCAGCAGCTCCATGAGGCAGTTAATATTATGGTCTTTTGATAATAGATAAGGGAACCTGAAGCCTAGAAGGTTGAGTGGAGAGATGATTCAGTCTTAAGGTAGATCTATGAAACCTGAACGCCCATGCTCTCAAATAGTAATGGGTATGTGTGGAAAATATGTCGGAGTCCTCTTATGCCTCCTCAATGTCTTGCCAGATGTTGCTAATTAGGCAAGATACTCTTTCTTGAGTCCACATTCAGCCTCAGAATTCTTCTCAACACATCACTTTAGGCAACCACTACCAATCAATGGGAACTGACATAATGTGAAACTTATTGGCCAACCTGGCACTGCTGTAAATTCCTCCCCTAAACTAGGTTCAAGTAATGTGTAGAGCCCTGAACATCTGTCTGTCTCACTTATGTGAGTCTGTGAGCAAGTCCCTTAAACTCTCAAAGCCTCATACTCTGCATATCCTATCTAATAAAAGATTAATATGCAAATTGACTGTACCTCCGCTACACCCACAAGCCATGCCCACCAGCCACACCCACCAGCCAATCAGGAGGGAATATGCAAATAAACCCAACCAAGATGGCTGCAGCCACAGAGAGCAGGAGGGAGGCTTGGTTTTCCCTGGAAATGGAGGAAGGCAAGCTTTCCACCTGCCCTTGCCGGCCCAGGACCTCCACTCAATGCTACAAAGTTTCAATTACAGAAGATAAATAAATCCCAACAGAAATGGCGGCAGCCACGGAGCTGGAGAGAGCAGGAGGCTAGGGTTGCCCGCTGCAATGGAGGAAGCCAAGCTTCTGCAGCCCTTGCCTGCTTAGGCCTCTGCTTAAGGCTACAAAGTTTCAATTATAGAAGATACATAAATCCCAACAGAAATGGCTGCTGCCACAGAGTGAGCAGAAGGCTTGGCTCCACTCCAGGCTACAAAGTTTCAATTGTAGAAGATAAATAAATCCCAGATCCCAGGGCCTCTGCTTGGGTCGCTGGGGGGGGTGGGGGTAGGGGGGGTGCCCATGGCCTGTGCAAACCACCACAGGCCCCTCACCCAGGCCACCCCACGCCCCAAGGGAACCCCCACCCTGATCCGGGACATCCTTCAGGGCAAACCAGCTGGCCCCCACCCTTGCACCAGGCCTCTGTCCTATCTAATAAAAGAGTAATATTCAGATTGACCATCACTCCAACACACAGGATGGCTGCCCCCATGTGGTCAAAGATCTTTCCCCATGTGGACAAAAGATGGCCACCACAAGATGGCCAGCAGGGGAGGGCATTTGGGAGGGACCAGGCCTGCAAGGGAGGGCAGTTGGGGGTGATCAAGCCTTCTGGGGAGGGCAGTTAGGGGTGACCCAGCTGGCAGAGGAGGGAACTTGGGGGTGACTGGGTCTGCAGGGAAGGGCAGTTGGGTGGAGGACCCAGGCCTGCAGGGGAGAGCAGTTGGGGGGTACCAGGCCTGCAGGGGAAGGCAGTTAGGGGCAAACAGGCTGGCAGGAGAGCATTTAGGCATCAATCAGGCTGGCAGGGGAGTGGTTAGGGGGTGATCAGGCTGGCAGGCAGAAGCGTTTAGGAGCAATTAGGAAGGCAAGCAGGTGAGCAGTTGGGAGCCAGCAGTCCTGGATTGTGAGAGGGATGTCTGACTGCCCGTTTAGGCCAGATCCCACTGCCTAAACGGGCAGTCGGACATCCCTTGAGGGGTCCCAGATTGCCAGAGGATGCAGGCCAAGCCAAGGGACCCCACCGGTGCATGATGGGGCAGGGGAGGGATGCAGGAGGTTGGCCAGCCAGGAAGAGACCGCAGGAGGGCTCCAGGGTGTGTCCAGCCCATCTCACTTAGTCCTGATTGGCCAAACCCCAACAGCAAGCTAACCTACCAGTCCGGACATCTGCCCCCTGGTGGTCAGTGCACATCACAGCGAGTGGTTGAGTGACCTTAGCATATCATTAGCATATTATGGTTTGATTGGTTGAACGGCTGACTGGATTACCAGACACTTAGCGTATTAGGCTTTTATTATATAAGATTATCTTTTTGACAGCCTGGACACCCAGAAGTGGGGAAAAGTTGTTAAAATCGTGCTCCCTTTCTACAGTAGTATTTGCTACCTATCCCAACATATGAGTTGCCTTAAACTTCTATGAAGTGGGTGTGGCTTCTAACCTCCTTTGCATTTCTTGAGTAGTCTTAACCCCATCCCTTCCTTTTCTCCTAGCACTGGGATAGTGAGGCGGGAGACAGTGTATGAAGGCATGAGCAAGGTGAAAGTACCAGCAAAGGAAGTGCCCTGGGACTCAAATCAGTAGAGAACTTGTTCCCATCTGGGCTTGCAGGACCACAGGAGAGAGGGGTTGCTCAAACCTGGAGAGGGTGGCCACTGCAGAGGGCTGCTGGTTGGAAGCTTGGACCTTCAGAAGAGAAATGAATGCAGCCTGTGGCACCCTGTAACACAGCAGAAAAGGAACCAATACTTGGAAGGCAAGGGAGACTAACCAAATGTGTTGGGCTGCCTTGGAGGACCCTCAACTCCCCTCAGCTTACAATAAGAGACCCACTTACAATAGAATGCTTTTGTGTCTAGTTCTGAGGTTGGCTCCCTATTCTGATTCTAGTCTCCTCTACCTAGTGTGGTCCATGTTCATGTACTCTGTCTCTTTGGCACAGAGAGGCGGGGAAAGAAGGGACTGGAGTACACAAAAGATTCCCAAAGCAGTAGGCATTCAGAAAAATAAGTAGAGTGATGTTTGGAGGGATGAGATTTATTTGGGGCTTTGGCAGGAGGTGAAGAGAAGAGGAGGAGGAGGACGTATGGTCCCTAGGTCTTGATAGTCCAGGTGAGATGAGGTTCCTTATATTTTGTGGAGATGCCAGATTGAGTCACCCTCCTGGAGGTGAAATGGAGACCCAATATGAAGTTCTAAAATCAATCAGACATTCTCCTAGGCTCTCTGAGTTCCCTTTCGGAAGCAAGTGAGATTGCCAGAAAGCTAAATATCTGCAATAAACTTCCTTGGTTTCTAAGAGAAATCTTCCCAGGGCAGTGATACAATGCTCTGTCTTCAATATTGTTTATAAAGATATAATTTAGATATAACTTGTGTAACTTTACATCATACAATGTGTTGATTTGATACACATATATTGTGAAATGATTACCACCATTGCATTAGCTAACACCTAACACCTTCATCATCTCACATAATTACCATTTTATTTTTGTGGTGGGAACCTTTAAGATCTTCTCTCTTAGCAACTTTCAAGTATATAATACAATATTGTCACCTCAAGTCACCACACTATGCATTAGATCCCCAGAACATATTCATCTTATAATTGAAAGTTTATAACTTTTGACCAACTTCTCTCGATTTCCCCAACCCCTATCCCCTGGCAACCATCATTTGATTCCATTTCTAAGAGTTTGGCTTTTTTAGATTCCAAATATAAATTATATCATATACTATTTGTCTTTCTTTGTCTGACTTAAGTCACTTAGCATAGTGTCCTCAAGTTCATCCAGGTTGTCTCAGTGACAAATTTCCTTCTTTCTCATGGCTGCATAATAATCTATAATATATAATACTAGAGGCCCAGTGCACGAAATTTGTGCATGGGGGTGTGTGTCCCTCAGCCCAGCCTGCACCATCTCCAATCTGGAACCCCTTGAGGGATGTCCGACTGCCCATATAGGCCTGATCCCAGTCTAAATGGGCCGTTGGACATCCCTCTCACAATCTAGGACTGCTGGCTCCCAACTGCTCACTTGCCTGCCTGCCTGATTGCCCCTAACCACTTCTGCCTGCCAGCCTCATCACTCCCTAACCACTCCCCTGCCAGCCTGGTCAACACCTAACTGCTCCCCTGCAGTCCTGGTCCCCCCAACTGCCCTCCCCTGCAGGCCTGGGTCCCCCCAACTGTCCTCCCTTGCAGGCCTGGTCCCTCCCAACTTCCCTCCTCTGCCAGCCTGATCACCCCTAACCGCCCTCCCCTGCTGGCCTAATCGCCCACAACTGCCCTCCCCTGCAGGCCTGGTCTCCTCCAACTGCCCTCCCCTGCAGGCCTGGTCCCCCCAACAGCTCCCCTTGCAAGTCTGGGTCCCCCCCAGTTGTCCTCCCTGCAGGCCTGGTCCTCCCCAACTGCTCTCCCCTGCAGGCCTGGTACCCCCCCCAACTGCCCTCCTCTGCTGGCTTGGTCCTCCCCAACTGTCCTTACCTGCAGGCCTGGGTCCCCCCCAACTGTCCTCCCTTGCAGGCCTGGTCCCTCCCAACTGCCCTTCCTGCTGGCCTGATTGCCCACAACTGCCCTCTTCTGTTGGCCATCTTGTGGTGGCCATCTTATGTTCACATGGGGGCAGCCATCTTTGACCACATGGGGATGGCCATCTTGTGTGTTGGAGTGATGTTCAATTTGCATATTACTCTTTTATTATATAGGATATACTATATACTATATATAATCTATATATCTATATCTATATACATATACATATATGTATATATAATTGTGCATATATACACAATGGGAATGAAAACAGAACCCTGAAGAGACATCTGTACACCCCTATTCACTACAGCACTATTCACGATAGCAAAGATATAGAAACAACCTGTGTCTATCAATGGATGAATGGATAAAGAAGATTTGCTATATATTTTAATATATAGGGTGTCCCAAAAATGTATACACACTTAGGATGATTATAAAGTCAGTGTTTATTAACATACACTTCATTTTCAAAATTTAAAAGAATCTATAGAAATGAATAATTTTTTTGTCAATGCTTGTTTTCAAACTAATGACTGTTCTGGTCCAGACACTGCTGATAACACAAAATAGTGGAATCACAAACATTAAGAATCATTTCATTTGGTACTTGTGCACCCTCAATTTGTCAACTGTTGCTGATTTTGTTCTATAAACTTTATCTTTTATGTAGCCCCATAAAAAAATATAATGGATACATTTTCTTTATTCAAAGTTTAGTCTGGCTTTACACATTTTTTCAAATCAGTTAAACCTGTAAATCTGAAAATTAAGTGAGGTATCAGCCGTTAAAATGTGTATAAATTTTTTTCAAAATTATGTATACACTAGTGACCCGGTGCACAAAATTCATGCACATTAAAAGGGAATTAATTAGAGGAAATATTTTAATATTGTTATTTGCCCTTTCTCTATAATAGAAGTGTCAGAGATGAAAGAAAATTAGTAAAATCTATATGAAAATCTTCCTCTTGTCAGAGTCTGGGGCGCGCCATGGGAACCAAATCAAGTTCTTGCCCACCCACGTGCACTTTGAAATCACACAAGACCCAGACCCAGCTGGCCCCCCCGTCAAGCTCCACCGGGTGGGGCGGTGCAGCCTCAGGTCGCCTGACCAGGCATGGGGGCGGGGGGCATGCCTTGCGGTCCCCTGGCCCAGGCCAGGGGGTGTGGCCTGAGGTCCCCCTCAAGCCCCGCCAGGCAGGGGTCACAACCTCAGATCCCCTGGCCTAGCACTGGGGTGGGGTGCAGGGCCTGAGGTTCCCTGGCTCAGGCTGGGGCAGGGGAATGCCTTGAGATCCCTCGCAAGCTCTGCTGGGTGGGGGGCACTAGGGCGGGGGGTGCAGCCTGAGGTCCCCAATCAAGCCCTTCCAGGTGGGGGGCATGGCCTCAGGTCCCCCAGCCTGGCATTGGGGCGGGGTGTGCGGCTGAGGTCCCCTGTCAAGCACTATCAGGTCGGGCGGGGAGGCCGCAGCCTCAGGTCCCCTGCCCTGGCCCAGCGCCATGCAGCCTCAGGTCCCTGCTGATTGCTAGTTAAGGCTTGTTACAGGAACTTGGCCTCCACTGTGGGCACAGCCATCTTGTTATGGTGTGATGGTCAATTTGCATATTGCCTCTTTATTAGATAGGATACCTTGAATAATTATAAAGGCTGTGTTTGTACTTCAACTGTGTTTTTAAACATCTAGTAGCATTTTTGGATGAATTTCCTTTGTTCAAAGCTTAGTGTGGCTGAAAAGAAAGAAACATCAACTGAGCTATCTGATGTTAAAGTATGTTTTTGGGAAACGATATATATATATATATATATATATATATATATATATATATATATATATATATAAATAAATATATATATATGTATATATATATACACACATACACACACACACACACACGATTATTCATCCTATATCTAATATCTATATATCACATATAAGAACATATATCTCACATATGCAATATATACCATATAAGATCATATACAGGGTAAGGCAAAAGTAGGTTTACAGTTGCTCATATGGAAAATAGCATAATCGTATATAATAAAAGCCTGATATGCAAATCAACTGAACAGAGGAACAACCTGTCACTATGATGTGCACTGACCACCAGGGGACAGACACTCAACACAGGAGCTGCCCCCTGATGGTCAGTGCGCTTCCATAGGGGGAGCGCTGTTCAGCCAGAAGCTAGGCTCAAGGCTGGTGAGCGCAGTGTTGGTGGTGGGAGCCTCTCCCACCTCTGGCAGCACTAAGGAGCAGCAAGCCAAGTATTAGGGAGCAGCAAGCAGTTGGGCAGTAAGGAGCAAGGGGTCCTGAACTGCAAGAAGGTGCAGGCTGGGCTGAGGGGCCCCTCCCCCCCCAATGCATGAATTTCGTGCACTGGGCCTTTAGTGATTAATAAGTAATAATACAAGAATAAACTGTTTTGTGTACTCACAATTGTAAACCTACCTTTTCCCCACCCTGTATATCACATATAAACTATCTACACTTATATGACATCTTCTTTATCCTTTCATCTGTTGATGAACACTAAGGTTGTTTTCATATCTTGGCTGTTGTGATTAATGCTGATTGGAATGTAGGTCCTCTTTGAGATCCTGTTTTAATTTCCTTTTGATATATACCCAGAAGTGGGATTGCTGGATAATATGGTAGTTCTATTTTTAATTTTTTAAGGAGCCTTCATACATTTTCTATAGTGGTTGCACCAATTTACATTCCCACCACACTGAACAAGGGTTCCTTTTTCTCCACATTGCTGCCAACACTTGCTATCTCTTGTCTTTTTAATGATAGTCATTCTAACAGGTGTGAGGTGGTAGCTCATTGTGGTTTTGATTTGTGTTTTCCGAATGATTAGTGATGTTAAGCACCTTTTCATGTACTTGTTGACCATTTGTATGTTTTTGGGAAAATATTTATTCAGTTCCTCTGCCAATTTTTTTTGCATTAGATTGATTATTAATTAATTTATTTTTTGCCATTGAGTTGTATTAATTCTCTATATATTTTAGATATTGACCTCCTCATTAGATATATGATTTGCAAAGATATTTTTCCAAGTTGGGTGGGTTGCCTTTTCATCTTGTTAATTGTGTTTTTTTTTTTTGCTCTGCAGAAGCTTTTTAGCTTAATATAGTTCCACATATTAACTTTTGATTTTATTGCTTTTAATTTTAGGTGTCATATCCAATAAGTAATTGCCAAGAACAGTGTCAAGAAGCTTTCCCCTGTTTATTCTATGAGTTTATGGTTTGAGCTCTTATTTTTATGTTTTTAGTCCACTTTAAGTTAATTTTTGTGAGTGGTATAAGATAGGGATTCAATTTCATTCTTAGGCATGTGGTTATTCAGTTTTCCCAGCACCATTTATTGAAGAGATTATTCTTTTCCCACTGAGTATTTGTAGCTCTTTTGTCAAATATTAGTTGGCCATATATGCGAGGGTTTATTTCTGGGTTGTCAATTCTTTGCCAATGGACTCAGTGTCTATTTTTATGCTCATACTGTACGGTTTTTATTGCTATATCTCTGAGGTATAGTTTGAAATCAAGATGTGTGATGCCTCCAGCTTTGTTCTTCTTTCTTAGGATTTGGTTGGCTATTCAGAGTCTATTGTGGTTCCATACAAATTTTAGAATATTTTTTTCTATTTCTGTGAAGAGTACCATTGGAATTTTGAATAAAGATCATACTGAATCTATAGGTAGTTTTGAGTAGCATGGATATTAAATGATATTAATTCTTCTGATCTCTGAACATGTGATATCTTTCCATTTATTTGTTTCTTCGATTTCTATCATCAAATTCTTGTGTTTCTCATTGTACAGATCTTTTACTTCCTTGGCTAAGTTTGTTCCTAAGTATTTTATTTTTTGATGCTGTCTTTATTTTCTTTACTTCTTTTGCAGAAATTTTATTGTTACTGCATAGAGACCTAATTGATTTCTATATGTGGATTTTGTATCCTGTAATTTTACTGAATTCATTGATTAGTTTTCACAGTTTTTTTTTGGTGGAAATTTAGGATTTTCTACATATAAGATTTTATTACTTGTGAACAAAGTCAATTTTACTTCTTCTTTTCCAATTTGGATTACTTTTCTTTTCTTGCTTGATTGCTCTGGCTAGAACTTCCAGTACTGTTGAATAGGAGTGGTGAGAGTAGGCATCCTTGACCTGTTCCTGATCTTAGAGAAAAAGCTTTTAATCTTTCATTGTTGAGTCTGATGTTATTTTATAAGAAAAAAAATCTTGAGACAAATGAAAGTGCAAGTATAACATATCAAAACTTATGGGATGTAGCAAAAGCAATTCTAACAAGGAATTTTATAGCAATAAATGCCTACATTAAGAAAAAAGAAAGCTCTCAATAAAATGTCCTTAGTATTTTACCTAGAATTGAGTTTTTTGAAAAGTCATTCCAAGAATGTTTCTTTCCATAGTTACTTTAAGATTATTGAGTTGTTCAAAGAGCATACCATGAAGTTCTTGAGAACCAATGTTTATCATGTGTGATCACTAAACTATTTGCAACAAAATTACCAGGAGTTGGTATTGAAAATGTGGATTCCTGGGCCCCGGACAAGACTGACTGAGTTATGATCTGCAGGGGCATCCCAGGAATCTGTTTCACACAGGTTCCCCAGGTCATTCCTGGGGACCCTAAACTTGGAGAGCCACAGTTTCAGAGTTTTATACAAGAGAAAACAGTGTTTCTCTAGAACTCAGTGATTGATTATCTCACATGATTTAGAACTTCATGGCTTTTGGTTCAAGCAGCTTTCTTCTTTTCTTATTTAGCTATAATCATTTTATTCTTATTTTAATTTTTAAGTATATGTAAGCAGCCTCAAACATTTTTAGAAGTTGACAAGGTATAAGTAATTCAAGAATAAAGTTAAGGTATAACATAATAGTTCCCCCCCTGCTGCTGACTCATATATTTGTTTCATACTATGCAGGTGTTTTTTTTTTAATGTGAAAATTTTACTCTGATAAAAATTTGTTAAAACTTACACCTTTGACTTTAAAGCTCACATTCTGAGTCATCCAGTTGCACATTACTGTTTGACACTTGGCCTGCATTTCCAGTATCTGCAACTAATTGCACTTATTTAAAAACATGTCTCAGTTCCTAGGTATCTCTTTTGGGGTCTTCAGGGGGCCCAGCTGTGAGTGTAGAAGGCAAAGGTCATGGGGGAATGGGTCCCAGAGATGCCGTGTGTTGCCACCAAATATCTGCCATCGTGGCCTGCTTTACACCAAACACGTTTCCCAGGGATTCTTGGAAAGTAAAGATTCAGTGAAGATATTCATCCATCCTTAGTGTCAGACAAACTTAGTTTCAGTCCTGGCTTTATCACTTACTGCTGTATAACTAACTGTGGACCAGATTCTTTTTCTTTTTTTAATCCTCATTTGAGGATATTTTTCCCATTGATTTTTAGAGATAATGGAAGGGAGGGAGAGAGAGGGGAAAAAACATTGATGTGAGAGAGACACATCGATTGGTTGCATCCTGCACTCACCTCAACCAGACTGGGGATTGAACCTGCAACTCAGGTACATGCCCTTCACAGGGAATCAATCCCATAACCCTTCAGAATTCAAACCACCCCTCTAAGATGAGCCAGGGCTGGACTTGATTCTTAATTCTTAAGCATTAGTTTCAGTGGAGGAAATAGCTCTTAGTGGTAGATTGGATAAAGTGGGTGAAAGTGAAGAATGAAGCCAAGGTGATGCTGAGACTGTTTTATTGGAGGTCAGTAAAAGGGGTTATTTTCAGGAGCAGTCTCTGTGAGCCTTGCTATATTTGAGGGCTTACCACATAAGTTAGGCAGGTCCTAGTTTAGCATCCTAAGAGCACTTTTCATGTTGGAGTCCTAGTTCCTTTTTCAGGTCCCCACTGACCTGTCTTAGTAGGGATCCTCTAATGTAGTGGTTGGAAGACTAAAGCCAGTAGACCAAATCTAGCCCACATCCCCTATTTTTGTAAATAAAGTTTTATTAAAGCATAGTCACATTTATTTATTCATTGGTTCACAGGGCTATGGCTGCTTTCATGCTACAACAGTAGAGTTATATAGTTGCGAGAGAGACCAAGTGGCCCACAGAATCTACAATATTTACTCCCAGGTTTACTATTTACTGAACATGTTTGCTGCCCCTTGCTCCAAGCCAACGTTTCCTTGCCTCACCCATCTCTCCCATTGGGGCCTTTGGAGGAGATTGACAGATCCGAGACATCCTCTTGATGAAATTGCTCCTGGTGTCATTCTGGTCTATAGCATTCTCTTTAGCATCAGCCTTTAAAAGCCTTGTTCTAAGAAGGAAGCAATGTAGAAACTGAAGGCAGAATCAATGGGGTGCATTTGGGACTGTGGAAATTTATCTTTACTCAAGTCATACTACACTGACAGAACATCTACAGAGGCTGAACGTGTTTTTGTAGTTAGTATACTAGATCAGTATTCTCACATTAGAAGGGAGGCAGAGACAGAGGCAAGAATGGGAACAGTAGGGCACTTTATGGGTGTTGTCTATCTCCTTACTGAGCTGAGGGACTTGACCTCCATGGGGGAGCAGTCAAGTGCTTAAGGCTAATTAAAGTTGAGTGATGAAAGCTTAGTCCTGCTGCTTCCTAGGCCAAAGGCTAACCAGATGTTGGGCTGCCTTGGAAGACCCCCAACCCCTCTAGATCACAATAAGAGACCCAGCAACAGGAAGCTTTCATGTCAAGTTCTGAGGTTGACTCCCCACTTCTGATCCCAGCCTCCTCTGTCTGGGCAAGACACCTCCCAATCCTCTCCTTCCCCATCCCAGCTCAGTCAGTATTTCCTTCCCTTTTGCCTGCTTTTTATACTTCTCCTTTTTTGGGCATGCTGTTCCTTCTGTCTGGGCTTCCCTTCATCTCTTTTCATCTTTGGTGATCAAACTCCCATTCCCCCTTCAAATCCTAGATCTAATGTCTCCTCTGCTATGAATGTCTCCTTGGCTCCACCAGCCACATCTCTTCTTTCTGCGACCCCAGAATGGTTTCCAACACTGTGTAGTCTCACTCAGATGGTGTATTTGTATTTTCATCTCTCACTGCCTCAGATAGTGGGTGAGGACTGCATCTTTTTCATCGTTGTATTCCAGTTCCTAGCACAGTGGCCAGCATCCAAGAGAGCACCCAGTAAATGCAAAGCAGTAAAGCATTAAGGCTATGAGCAGGAGTGAAGATCTGTGGGACCCTGGACAAGCTACTTATTCTCTTTAAGCATCACTTCCCAGTGTCATGTGGGAATAATGACAATTCTCCACTGTAGGATTGTTGTGAGGATTAAATGAACTGATAAGGAAAGGTGCTAGCACAGTGCCTGCTATGTAGTGAAGTCTCAATAAGTATCAACTGTTGCTATTACTAATAATACCCTCCAGTTCTTTAATTGGCTAATATAGTGAACAAAAGTACTGATGATAAGTTGATGACTGAATAAACTGATGGGTGAATGGTCTTTATTCTCCTTCATTCTCTTAATGAGGCCACTGACAAAGACAGGTGTGCTACCTAAATGGAAAAGCTGTCCTTTGGCTTCTTCCAAAGATACTCCTTTTCTGAAAAGCCGTCTTCCCACTTGGGCGAAGTTTAGAGTCTCTGAACTTTCCTTTTCTTCAATCAGGTCAAGTGATCCTGTGCAGGGGGGAACCCACACCAAAGGCCAAGGAATGGGCTCCAACACCCCAACTCATTAATATCGTCAGCATCTAACAAATGGGAGGCCGGAGAGCCAGACCGAGCAGCCACTTGGTCACATGGCGGGGGTCTGCCCTGGGGCCCTGCGCACATTGAGCGGATGGGCACAAGTGCCATCCATATTTCTCTGCTCAGCCCCGGCCCCCACCTCCCTTGTCAGCCTGCTGGGCAGGCTTGGCTGAGGCTCTCATGCTTCACAGAGAAGATTTATTCCTCAAGACTGACCTACATGGATGTATGTATCTAAATTCACAAAAGCCCTAGTTTGATGGCAAGCAACAAAAGGTCAGAGGAAAAACAGGCAAGGCGTTTAAATCAAAGTGATAAAACTGGGTAATTTCATTAGCAACAGTTGTATTTACTGGAAGTCACAGATGGTACAGTTTAGCTCTTAGCCAAGTTTTTAGGACAAAATAAGAATGAAGAAAGAAATATTTCAAGGGAGAGGTGGTTAAAAATTAAATAGGCACCAGATGGCTCAAGATTGTCCTTCCTATAAATTTGGTGAAGGAAGGCATGCTGAATCCAAAGCCTTTCTGAATGGGTCTTTAAGCATATATAAATAAGGCCTTTGGTAGAAAGAGAGCGATCAAGTGAGGAATTATATATTAAGTGGAGATAATAGTTACTTATATAAACCATATTACATTTCATTTATTTAGCATTTACTGAGAATCTACTGTATGCTATGTTCTGTTTTTAAAGCCTATTAATGATCCAAAGGAAGGCTATAGTTCCCTGAAATGTTAGAAAACGCCTTGCTTAGGTTAAGAGAGGGAAAACATGGCTTTGAAATGCAGTTGGCCATGGACACACTCGTTTTTCCTTTGTGCATTTGGTGAAAAACACTTCAATGATTTCCATTGATTAGAGATTAAAATCTAAACATGTTACCATGCATGGAGCCCTCGTGACTCTCTAGACGTGAATTTCCCAAAGCTGCTATGTGCCAGATGGTCTGAGGACCTGCATTTCAGCAGACACCTCTGATGCCATTGTGTGAGGAGGACTGGGAACTACTGATCTAGACTCTCCTCTTACCTTTCTCATCAGATCTTCTGTTCAGTCTGGCAGGAGCTAGTTGTCACTCTCTGAACTCCCAAGTCTCAAGTCTTTTACGTCTTTGCACATAGTATTTTATAAAGCACTTTCTTATTTTGTCATCATGTTCACCCTCAAGTCTCTGTTTAACAAAATCTCCTCTGGAAACACCTTTCTTGCTACCAGGGTCCAGACTACGTATAGCCATCACAAGAACTTTGGCTGTTACTTGGGTGAAGAGATGTCCTTTGCAGTATTTTAAGTAGAGGAGGGACAAATATGATGTGTGTTTCACAGGCTCTTTCTAAGTTTTAGTTCTAGTAATGGTAAAATGGCCTTTATTGGACTAAACCTCCTACTGATGGAAAATATATGGAACCATTGTTTAAAGGCAGTAGAAAACAATATGTGGCAGGCAGAAGCTGGAGAGGACTTGACATTTGAAATAAGGGAACAGTATTAGATGAGGCCCATGTCATAAGCCTTTTCTTTGGATGGCAGTCCTCAGTCTGTGCAATGCGTAGTAAGGGAGCTCAAGCAGAAAGCCTCCCTTTTACTCCTAGGGCTGCAGAGCAACTGGTAATTGAGGTAGGATGTACTGGAAAGTGGTGACCATCAAGCTGCATCCAGGCTGCCCTCAGTTCCCTGGCTGCCCCCTGAATTGCCCATGTACAGGGTGAGATTCCAAGGGCCCAGAGGAAAAATGACTGTAAAACACTTAAAAAGCTCAGCAGAGATTTCTGCCTTCGGCAGGGAGACTGAGTCTGGAGTCGAATCCTGCCAAGACTTTGAGGGGCTGTGCCAATGCCTTGGGCTTGCCGTGAAAATCCTAGAAAGATCACATATTACAGTAAAGACCAAATTTTAGGATTAAGGCACTGAAATAGACATGCCCTAACAAAGCCTACACATAAGCCTCCACTAGTTCAAGGTGATCCACCAGTAATTTAAATGCCCACAGGGCTAAAACCCAGAGCTCTTCAGACCAAGCTCCGTGATGTAGCATTCACAACGTCGGTATACTTTTAAATTAGAGAATTTCCCAGGCAGAAGAAACCAGGCATGTATGTGTTTTATGATTTTATGTCCTGGCTTATTTGTTTGATTTCTTATCTTAAAGAAAATCTCTAGCTTTAAGTCATTTCATATTAAGTCGAACCCTACTGTAAATGCTTTTGATTATCGGGGTTCCAAGATTAAATACCTAATGACATTTCTGATGTTATTGGTTGGTGTAGTAGGTAGCTAACCATTTATCTTTGGGTCAGCATCCACATTTTCTCCATGATTTTAGTTCATGTTTTCCTTTACGTTATCCGATACTACTCTATCATAATTCTTGATAATTTCATTATAGATATACTTGATATTGCCAATATTTTGGCCTCCCAATTCCTTGAGCTCATCTTGCCCATGAATCTGTCCTCCCCTAATTCATCCATTCACTTTCAAGGTGAAACCCTAGAATTTGTCATTACTAATATAATTTCTAACATCCATCTCTATGATCACTACCTTCTCTCTCTCTAGCTTGCATCCTCAGTTCCAACAGCCCATCACATATTAGCCATTGATCCACCTACATTATGCTCTTACCTTTCCCCTAACATTCCAGAAGCCTTCTCTTCTCTCACTATTTCATTATTCCCCCCCCCCCCCCCCCCCCCCTTGCTCTTCTTCTACTTCTGCATTCTGGCTTGATGAACCACAATTTGTTAAATCCCACTCTTTGTCTCCTGCAAGCCTGTGCCTCTGCGGCGGGAGGAAAACACAAAATCGAGTTGAGGGCTTCAGTGGAGCCCTCCCCTACTTCCTCTCCCACTCTCTAGCCTCTCTTTTCTCCTCAAAGCCCTCAGATCTCTTCCTCATCCTCCCATTCAGACCTCGTCTCCTATTTCACTGAAAACAAACTTTTAATAGAAGGAATCAGCAAAGACTCATCACCACATCTCCCCCTTCCCATCCTATGTCCATTTACTCTGCCTCATGATACGGACAAATAGCCTTTTAAGTCTCATCCTTCCATGCGGCACTACCTCTCAAAGGTATTGCTTCAGCATGTCTCTCCTTTCCCTCCTAGGACATCAACAGTTTTTCTCTCCACTGGATCATCCTGAGCAGCATACGGAGTGAGCTTAAAAATTAAAACTGTAGGGCTCCACCTTTCTCTTTAGCTGCTTCCCTATTACTCCTCATTATAGCTAGTCTCCCCCAAAGCACCAGCCCTGCTTGATGCCTACTATAACTCTTGAACTCTATCATCCTTGCAGTATTCTCAGTATTGTATATTAGGTGATTTAGTATAGCCATACATTGTCCTTTAATTTTTTTTTAAGAAACATTATATTTTGGTGGAGCTGTGGGTAATCATGATTTTCTGCCTTTCACTTACTTGTACTTTCTAAATTTTTCTGTGATGAATATGCAATACTTTGGTTAAAGTGGGAGACAATAAAATTATATAAAAGGAAATACCATATTTTATGAATACTTTACAATCAAATTTTATAGCAAAAATTGGCAGTGGGTTGGAGTGGAATGGGCATCGGGACTGGGGCCAGTTTTACTCCTGACTTGCTCTTGAAAAGTCACTAAAGTTCTCTGAGTTTCAGATTCCTCAGCTGTGAAGGATGGGGAAAACCATTTCCCCAGCCTTCCTTTCAACAATCCTGTGAGGATCTAAAAAAAAAGGTGTGACTATGCTTTGGGGTCATACAAAAGTGAGCCCCTATTACCCATTATCCAGACATTTGTTCTGAGCTACATGGACAACATCTTCCTTTTACTAATGAAGAGATGGGGCAGGTTTGAAGACATATAAAAAATGAACAGGACAAGATGAGGTTTTCGATTCTTGACCAGGTTTTTTTCTGTGTCCCAATTTCTCCATCTACCCCATTTCCAAAATATCCAGCAGGAGAGGGTCTTCTTCCTTCCATCAAAGATGACTGTAAGGGTGTTGCCAAGAATCAGGTGCTGTGAAGGCATCTTGGGTCACCAGATGCTATGGAGATACCAACTGAAGGCCAGTGACAGCATTTGCGTTTTAATGTATGTCAGAGAGCATACTCCTTAGCTCTGTGGGACCCTCATAAAGATTAGCCTAGTAGGTTTATTGTGCTAATTGTGATCTGGAATCCACAACACCACGGCCTGTGTGGGTATTGGCTCTGACTCCACATGTGTGCAGCAAGTAGGGTGTTAGTATCAGTTGTTTCACTCCCACTCTGTTCTTTGTTTCTTCCTTTTCTTCTAGGATTTGGATTACATTTCTAGTAAGTAGGGAGGAGAAACCTCACTGATGCCTCTGAGGGAAGAGAGTTGGTACATTTCCAGGCATGACCCATGCTCTATGTTAATCACCTCCCCTCCTTTTACTTGTCCTTAAATTTAGCCCTTGACCCAAGATTTGATGAAAGAATCCCTATTTTCAATGGGACAAGTAATTTTCTTGCCATAGACCTGGCCACCTAATTTCCTCATTGCCCAGCCCCCCATGACTCAGAGCTTCTCACTTCCCAGGAGGATGCTTACCTTTGTTTTCTCCCAATCGCCATCCTACTCTTCATTCAGAAGGGAATAGTGATTACTGAATGTCTACTTTGTGCCAGGGGCATTCATAATAAATTGCTCCATTTAATCATCAAGATAGTCTTTTCGGGTACACACTAACCCAGTTAACGGAAACTCTGACCCCACTGCATAGAGATGTCTAGATGAACTGAAGCTCAAGCAGAGAAGACAGGGGCCTGGGCTTTGAGTGAATGCTGTGGGATTCCAGAGCAGAGTGCTTTCTACCATCCCAAGGGGTTTTTCCTCTATAATGTTTCCCTTGACAACCCCTCCCTCTCTACCCATTGAAGTGTAAGGAATGTTTGCTCCCATGCTTCCCCAACTTCCATCTTTTTCTACTGAAGAACACATCATTTTAGTTTTGTCCTTGAATGTGCTGGGGTGCTGACCAAATCCATTTGGACAGGAACAACTGGCTTCAGGCTCAACAGAGTTGTTTCTTGTGAAGGAGAAGGGCTCCACCCAAAAGGCTTAAAAATGACATGTTGGTTTTCTTGATAATTGGATTGTTAGAGTTTTCATGGATAGAGTCAGAATCCAGAAAAGCACAATCTAAATGTAAATGAATGTTTACATGGGTATTTGGAGGGACTTTGGGGTCGGAATACTGATGTGGTGGTGCTTAATAATGCACAGGGACGTTGGAGGAGAGGGGTGGAGAATGACTCCTCCTCCTCCTCCTCTTCTCAGCTCGATAGAGAGAAATGGATCTGCTCTCGCTTAAGGGCCTCATTGAACCTGTCTGTTTAAGTCTGTTGTCAATCAGTCGATAACAACACAATAATGAAAAAATACTTATTGAACTGCAAAAGGAGCTACGGAATTGGCCCCAGCCTCCCAGTAGTTATGCTCCAACTGGACTGCCCTTAGGCAGTCTCTCGTACGGTCCACTGTGACTGTCTTCTTTGTCCTTGACCTCCCTGCTGTACTGTACACTGTAGATGGCTGCTCTTCCTCCTCTGTCAGATCCCGGGAGCCCAGGACTCAACACCTGAGCTTTTGCTCTTGGCTCTACCTTCTCTCCCTCAGACAGCTCATCTGTCCTCTTGGCTCTGATAGTTCCCCTCCCTTCCAGCTTGGACTCATGGGTACAGCATTTTCTCCCAAGTGCTCAGATCCTATTCGCAACAATGACCATGCCTCTTTGCAGGTGGAGAGCATGTCTGATACTACTGTATGCCCACTAGGACAGAACCCATAGTAGATGCTCAAAAACTGTTTTTAACCCTTGCCACACATACAAAACCCAGAACTTTCACCTTTCAATAAATATGTAATGAGTGTGTACATAATGAATGATTTTAAGATTAACACATTAAAAGAGAAAATATACGGAATCACACAATCTTTAATACACCCGACCTTCTACCAGGCTGAGTGATATATAAAGAGAAAAAAGGTTATTTTTAGGTGGAGAGTAAGTATATGATAGGAACACTGTGCTCTCAATTAAATTAAAAACTACATATTGAGTCTATACTATGTTTCAGACAGGCTGTGAGCTAGATGCTAAGATGTGCCTATAACCTGCTCCACTGTCTGGGAGATCACAGTTTAAAAGCAGAGACAGACCAGTACAGAAGGTTTACCTTGCAATGTGACAAGAGATTACGTCCGTGTAAGAAGATGGAGCTGTTGGGAGACAGGGAAGACTATCAGAAAGGCATTCTAAGGGAAGGGAGTAACTGAGTTTTGTTGTAAAGGCTAAATAGAAATGTGCTAGGCAAGAATAGGAAGGAGTATGCCAGGCAGAGAGTGCTATATATACAAACGCTGGGAATGAGCAAAGGCAACTGTATGGGAGACCAAAGCATTATTGAAGCACTAGGGAGAATGGAAAGAGATGGGGGCGGAGGGAGAAATAGACCCAGAGGGTCCCCTGCAGCCCATCTTACGGTCTTATTCTTTATTCTGTTCTGTGGGGAACACATAGAGGGCTACAGCAGAGGAGAGGCAACGCCCTGAGCTGCTGTAGAAAGATAGACAGGAACAGTGTGGGACTGCAGGCTCAGAGACTAGGTATGAGCCTATTGAAACAGTCAAGGAGTGATATAATGAAGGGGTGAAGAAGATAGAGATTTGACAGATGCATTTTTGCTGCAAAGATGAGGAGAAGAAGATAGTGAGATATCAATGCTGTGTAATTTATCCTTGTTCCTCTAACCTTCTATTGCAGGGAACAGTGTTTGATGCATTGTAGGCTCTTAATAAATGTGGAAGTGAACGAATAACCCCAAATAGTTATCTAATTCCTACAACTGGTCAAATTAAAAAACAAAAACAAAAATAGAAGCTGGGTCTGAAAAGTGTGGGTGGAACAGTGTCAGCAAATTTACATAACAAGCCACTTGTCACTTGTAGACTAGAGGAGCTGGCACCAGACACAGTTTGATTGACTGAGATCCAACTGGATTATTTATAGTAGAATGTGTGGCCTTGAATGATGCATTTAAATTACTCAAGACCTAATTTTCTTATCTATCTTTTTGATGGAGCTGATAGTATTTTCCTCACAGATGCGTTGTGAAGAGCAAGAGAGAAAATGTGTGTCAAAATATTTTGCCATCTATAAGGGCAATAGAATGGCACAGCTCTGTAAGGACTGCTCCAGGTGGAGAACTGGGTGCTGATCCACAGGGCTGATCTGAGAAAGTCAACTGGGCACAAACGAGCTTTCTCTGTGTCCAGCCCCAGCCCCTGTGAAAAGACGAGAACCACAGAAGCCACCGTCTCTGAAAATGTCACCTTCTTCCTTCTCTACTCTGGTAGTCCCTTTTCTTCCTGCACCTGCCCCAGGGTGACCCTGCCTGGTGCCCACCTCATAGGACAGCACCCAGGATGCTGCCACCCCCTCCCCTGCTCAGACACTAACCCCGCTTTAGATAAGCAGGTGGCTATGAGCCCCAGGCAGTACCAGGGAGGTGGTGGGATCTATGGCAGAGTGTGGCCCTATGTGAGAGTAGGTGAAAAACAAGTGTGCTAAGGGTTCTTTCCCACATAAGCATTTTGTTGTTAATCCTCACCTGAGGCTATTTTCCATTGATTTTTTTAGAGAGAGTGAAAGGGAGGGAGACAGACAGAAAGAAACGTCAATGTGAGAGAGACACATCCACTGGTTGCCTCCCACATCTGCCCCAACCAGGGCTAGGGATCGAACCTGCAACCTAGGTACATGCCCTTGACTGGAATTAAACCTGAGACATTTCAGTCTGCAGCTGAACCAGCTAGGGCTAAATAAGCATTCTAACCACTGAGCCAAACCAGCTGGGGCCACATGAGCATTCTTGTAGAAAGTTGTGTAGTGTGCCTGTCAGTGGGGGGCAGTACTCAAAAACTATGCCATCATGATAGTGCAGATGAAAGCAGCTGAAGTTCAGCTGGCACTTGGGTTTACAAAACTTTTTCACTTCTGTTCTATCACATGATCTTTTTTTTGGTGTATGAGACGATGTTCCAACCAACTGAGCCACCTGGCTGGGAGTATGATGTTTCTGTTTTTAACTCACTGGTTACCTAGAAGTGTGATTTTTTCTTTCTAAATTTATGCTTTTTATTTCTATTTAATTTTAATTACTTTATAGTCATATAATAAGTTCTTGGTGACATAGATTTCATGAAATTTCTGGAAACAGCCTTTATGACTTAGTAGGTGATCAACTTAAGATGTTCTCTGTATGTAAAAAGAATGAATATTCTCTACTTGTTGGGTCCCAGGGCTTTTTGTGTCATTATTAGCTCAAGGTTGTCATTAGTTCTCTTCAAATCCATTTATTTGCTAATTTTTGGTCTGCTTGATCTCTTACTAATTGATGTGTGAAGAAAATTCCCACTAGCTATGTTGATTTGCCAACTTATCCATGTAATTCTGTCACTTTTGCTTTACGTGAGAAGATACTATTACACTCCCACAAATTCATGATTTTTTTATCTCCTTGGAGGATTGTCTTGTGGAAGGTATGGTTAGTACTCTATATTCTTGCTGTCAGGCTGGGCCATCTGACTAGTTCTGGAGAATGTACTGTGAGAAGAGGTGACATGTTTCACCTCTGGGGTGCCTCCTTCATGCCTTTCTTCCCTTGCTATGATCATCTTGGAGGCCACACGCCCCAGATGACAGAGCTACAATGTGGAGGCAGCCTCCTAGTCTATGTAAGACTTTATATAGCAAGCCATTGGGATTTCAGGGGTTTGTCATCATAGCAGCTAGAGTTAATCATCCTGAAATATTCTTGTTATTATGCTTTAGGCCATAACTTTATTTCCCATTTTGTTAGTATTTCCCTATCATATTACATCTTTTTTTTCTTTTTTATTACTTTTTGTTCAAACTATAAATTCCTTTATATTCAACTTTTGCATTGAACTTGCTTTAAATATGTATTTTTAAAAATGGAATATTGCTTGTTTAAGAATTCATTTAGGTGTTTCTATTTTTTTTTTTTTAGTGAATGTAATTTTATTTGTTGTGATTACAAGTATTACAAGTAAATTTCTACAATTTTATTTTGTATTTTTAATAAGCTTTCCCTCCCCTCCCCTCTTTCCCCTGTACTCCCTTTGCTTTCTATTCGATTTCTTTAGTGTTCTCTATTTTCTTCATTTTTATTTTTTGGTGGTACTCCTGTGTGTGTGTGTTTTCATGTGTTTTCCTGGCTATCCAATGCATGTTTTCTTCCCCTTATGTGAACTTTAGTTGCAACTTGTCTAACTTCTTAACAATGCTTGTTGAAATTGTATTGAACTTGCATTAAGTTTTTTAATTAACCAAGGGAGATGGGAAATTTTTATTATGTTGAGTCATCCTTATCCAAGAATGGATTCCTTCCATTTGTTTAACTTTATTTTCATGTCTTCCAAGAGTTTTTAAAAGTTTTGCTTATATAGATTTTATACATTTCTTGCTAAGCTTTCCTAAAAATTTAATCTTTTGTTATATCAAATGTGTTTTTGTTTTTTTTGCCTCTACCATTATTTCCTTAACTGGTTATTATGTATGTAGAGGCTGATGACTTGTATATTAACATGCATTTTTCTTATTGATGTATAATTGACATATAACATTACATTAGTTTCAGATGTACAATGTAATGATTTAATATTTTTACACATTGTAATTTATCACTACAATAAATCTATTGAACTTCCATTAAAATTTTTACTTAACCAAGGGAAAACTGACAATTTCTAGGATGTTGAGTCATCTCTAGCTTATTTGACTTTATTATTTGTGGTTTATAGTAAAGTTTAACATCCTTTACCATACATAGTTACAAATTTTTCCCCTTGTGATGAGATCTTTTAAGATCTACCCTCTTAGTAACTTTCAATTATGCAATACATTATTATTAACTACTAGAGGCCCAGTGCACAAAATTCATGCATGGGTAGGGTGCCTAGGCCTGGCCAGTGATCAGGGCTGATTGGGGCTTTCCAGCTACCAGCCAGGCCTTCCTTCATTCTTCACTGCCCCCTGTGGTCAGTGCTCGTCATAGCAAGTGGTCAAACTCCCGGTCAGTTGAACTCCCGAGGGGACAATTTGCATATTAACCTTTTATTATATAGGATATTCATCATGCTGCATGTTATATTCCATGGCATTTATTTTATAACTGAAAATTTGTATCTTTTGACCCTTTCACCCATTCTGCCCACCCCTACTTTATGCCTCTGGCAACTCCAATTTGTTCTCTGTATTTATGAGTTTGTTTATTGTTGTTTATATTTACATACAAGGGAAGTTATATAGCATTTGTCTTTCTCTGTATGACTTTACTTCACTTAGTATAATGCCCTCAAGGTCTATAGATGTAGAAAATGGAAATACTTAATTATTTTTATGGCTAAATAATATTCCACTGTGTGCATGTGTGTAGTTTCTTTATCCAGTCATCCATCAATGAACACTTAGGTTGTTTCCATGTTTTGGCTGTTGTAAATAATGCTGCAGTGAGTATGGGCTAGATATATATTTTTGAATTAGTGTTTTTGTTTTGAAATTAATTTTAAATTTAATATACTGTAACTCTCATTCATTAACTTCACTTTCCTCCTGAACAATGTAGAAACTTAAACTTTAATCTCTCCTCTCACACTTTCCATTTTATTTTTCTTCAGTAATTAAGTTTCTCCTTGATTTCTTCTCACACTTGTCCTAATTTTAGGTTTGCCAATATCTTCCTTTCTTCCTGAAGTATTTTTTAGTAAGTATTTCAGAAAGAATCTGTGTATGGTAAACTATTTCAGTATATATCTGAAAATGCCATTGTTTAGCATTCATTCTTGAATGGTGGTTTAGTTGGTTGGTATACTCTACTGTTTTCCAGCATCTGCTGTTCCTAGTAGCAAGTCTGTAGTTGGCCTAATCGCTGTGCTTGCTAATTTTTCTTTTTTGTCTCTGCTGGCTTTTAAAGTTGTCTGTTTATCATATATTTTTTATTACTATGTATGTAGGTGTGCATTTGCTTTAATTTATTCTTCGCAGGATTTTGTATGTTACTACCATATGTGGACTTATGTCTTCAATTCTGGAAATTCTTCAGTATTATCTCTTTGAATATTGACTCTTCTCCATTTTTTTTTCTATTTACATGTTCTGCAACTAATGTATATGTTGGAAGTTACTATATCCTTCATGTATATTAAATCTTTTTTATATTTTCCATCTCCTTGTTGCATTTTGAGTAGTATCCTTATATCTATTTTCATATTTTGCTAAATCTTCCATTTGTTCTGTCTAGTTTTTTGTTCAAACCCTTCCACTGATTTTTTTTTTACTCACTGTATTTTTTCCTGATTTCATATTTGATTCTTTTTCATTTTTTTTCATACTGCCCTATTTATGCCATATAATTTCTATTCCTGTTGTTAACTTTTAACTAACATTTTGTGAAACCTGAAGCTTATACATGTGGAAGGCCTCTCTTTAAAAAAAGAAATATGCAATTACAAACACAAAATTAAATACAATAGTCAATATTTATTTGGAATGAGAACAGAAATCACGAAAATTACAGATTTACAAAACTTGATAAATGCCACCAAATATCACACAAAATTTAGAAAAATAACATTATACTTTTATTAACTGCCTGACACATCTCTAAAGTTGACCTCTTCCAGGTATGTCATATTTCTAATATTCTCTTTAAGATGAAAATGGAAAGATAACTTATTCTTTTCTCTAGCATATTTTATCAAAATTTAAATTTATTATTTGTGGTTTAAAAAAGTTACTTTCATCTTTTGGCAATATCATACATTTAATTTCTAATTTCTTTCAGATATGATTTATAAGAACTGAAAGAATTTTCTACATATAAGCTCCAGGATCTATACTTTTCAATGTATTTTTTTCTTTTCTACATATTTGTGTGGTGCAGGGGACTGTAGAACAAGTTTATATTGGGATACTATCTCTGGTCCTGTACTTTCATATCACTACATAGAAATGATTATGAACCACATATATATGTTCCATTAAATCCAAATGAAATTATATCTTCAACTTTAGCCCAATCCCAGAGGTGCCCATTGCCATTCCAATGACTTCAAATAATACTAGAAGTGTGACAGAGGCAGAATAGAAAGAGACAATGGTCTTAACCAATTAAGTTAAATTATCTTTTATAAATTTTATAAAAACCTATTTGAGCACATTGCTAGAGTCCCCATGGGTTTTGCAAAGGGCCTGTGCCAGTGAGAGGCCCTGAGCTTTGGCTTCATTAGCTTCACAGTAAATGTGCCTCTGCTTTGAACATCTTAATCAGAAGGATTTTAAAGCCTCTTTCAGATTGCTTTGTTATTTCTAGGCACAAGGGGTGCATCTGCTGACTTTGTCCATGATGGTGTTTTACCTTGCAATACCTATAATCTTGGATTATGAAGCCAAGTTCTGTGGGGTTTGCTTTTTCTGTGGGAGTTACTTGGGTCAATAGTGAATTGGTGGTTGCCTTTGCCAGGGCTCCTGGGTCCTAGACCATGAGTATGTTAATTTCTCAGCTTGGGTGGAGGGTCACACTATATGCAGTGTACAATGTGAACGTCTCAGTTTAGACTGGGGGTTCCAACTCCTGACAGGTGATGCTTTTCACCCTTGTCTGGTGGACATCAAGCTCCCTTTCTGCTTCATTGAACCATGGCTGAAGCTCTGCTGTTTCAAATGTGGTGCAGCCCTTCCTGGGTACTGGCAGTTTTAGCCTTTCATGAGCATGAAGCCATTGGTCTCTCTCCCCTCCCTGCACATATCAGAAATCTGTTCCCCAGCTATTAGGACTTATACCCAGACCCAAAAATAATAAGACATTTTAGTTTTAGTTCTTGTTCACCACACTGACTTTGAGTCTTTTCTTTTTCTTTTTCTTTTATTTTTTTCCATTTTTATTTATTTATTTATTTATTTTTAAAATAAATCTTTATTGTTCAGATTACAGGTGTTCCTCTTTTTGTTTTCCCCCTATAGCTCCCCTCCACCTGATTCCCCACCCCACCCTACCCCACGCCCTTACCCCCTGCCACTGTCTTCATCCGTAGGAGTAAGATTTTTCATTACTCTTCCCACACCACTCACATCCCCTTCCCCCTGAGAATTGTCAGTCCACTCCCTTTCTATGTCCCTGATTCTATTATATTCACCAGTCCATTCTCTTCTTCAGATTTTTTATTTACTTGATTTTTAGATTCACTTGTTGGTAGGTATGTATTTGATGTCATTTTGTTGTTCATAATTTTTATCTTTACCTTTTTCTTCTTCTTACTCTTCTTAAAGAATACCCTTCAGCATTTCATGTAATCCTGGTTTGGTGGTGATGAACTCCTTTAGCTTTTTCTTGTCTGTGAAGCTCTTTATCTGACCTTCAACTCTGAATGATAGCTTTGTTGGGTAGAGTAATCTTGGTTGTAGGTTCTTGCTGTTCATCACTTTGAATATTTCTTGCTACTCCCTTCTGGCCTGCATAGTTTCTGCTGAGAAATCAGCTGACAGTCGTATGGGTACTCCCTTGTAGGTAACTAACCGTTTTTCTCTTGCTGCTTTCAAGATTCTCTGTTTTTTCCCCTTGGCATTTTAATTATGATGTGTCTTGGTTTGGTCCTCTTTGGATTCCTTTTGTTTGGGGTTCTGTGCGCTTCCTGGACTTGTAAGTCTATTTCTTTCACCAGGTAGCGAAAGTTTTCTGTCATTATTTCTTTTAATAGGTTTTCAGTATTTTGCTCTCTCTCTTCTTCTGGCACCCCAAAAATTCGGATGTTGGTACCCTTGAAGTTGTCCCAGAGGTTCCTTACACTATCTTCATATTTTTGGATTATTTTTTCTTTTTGTTTTTCTGGTTGGATGTTTTTTGTTTCCTCATATTTCAGATCTTTGGTTTGATTCTTGATCTACAGTTGAGTTTCTGTACATTCTTTATTTTAGACAGTGTATGCTTCATTTCTGACTGGTCCTTTTCCATTTTCTTTTGGCATTCTCATTAAGGTCCTTGAAGGTCTCACTAAGCTCCTCAGAAGTGTCATCAAGTTTCTCGGCGGTTTTTAGAAGATTCTTGAGTAACCTTATATATGTGGTTCTGAACTCTATGTCATCCAGTAGTTTGCTTTCCTCCGTTTCTTTCATTCGTGACATGTTTCTTTGTCTCCACATTTTGGCTGCTTCCCTGTGTTGATGGAGTGGCTTTGTGTGGTAGGTGACCTATAGGGGGCAGTAGCTCAGCCTCCCCAATCACCTGATGTGGATGCTCTTGGTACACCCCTTTGTGGGCTGAGTGCAAAGTCTTGGTGTAGTTAAGCCTTAATTGCTGTTGGTACGCTGGGAGGAATTGACCTCCAGGCCAATCGGCTGTGAGGACTTGCTGTGTCTATAAGAACTGCTGTGCTGGAGACACGCTTATGTTTCAGTGGGGCTTTGGTGCTCGCTGAGTCTGCCTCTTGAATGTGTCACTTATGGATGTGAGGAGTTGAAATCTGGTTTCTCACACTGACCACTAGGTATACTGTCTTCTGGATCTCCAATGGGGTGCAGGTCAGCTATTGTCTGAGTCCACCCAGCAGGAGCTAAGCGAGAGCTACAGTTTTCTCCTCTTTGCTTGGGGTTTGGAGGTTTTGGAGCTGTCTGACACAGGCTGCAAGTTTGCTAGGTTAAGCTGCTGTGATAGGGCAGGCCTTCCTTATGTAAAGCTGCTGCTTGGAGCTTGGGTGGGTTTGTAGGTTGTGTGGGGCGGGGTCTCAGGGTGTCACTAGGCTAGGGCATGACAAACAGCAATGGCTGCTAGTTAGCCGGCTCTGTGTCTCCGACTGTGTCCTGTGCCCCAGTGCAGTAAACAATTATTCTTGCGCACAGCTCTGCAAGCAGGCCCCCCTCACTTTCTGACCCGGTGGCAGACAATCCAGCTTCTCCCCATAGGAGTTTGGGTCCCCCGCGTCTCCCCAGAAACTGTATTTCAGAGTAATCAGGGGCTTGTCTCCCTTAGGGTTTAAAAAAGCAACGCCTGCTTCCAGCCCAGATCACGCGCTTCCGTACCTCAGCTTTTCAGCGCTTGTGCACGTCTCAATGTTCTTTTCTCTTTCCTTCTAGTTGTAGAACTTCCACTCAGCCAGCTTTCCCGAAGTTCTGAGTGATAGACATTTTGTCTTTTAGTTGTAGTTTTGAAATTGTTGTGCGAGGCAGCAGTTTAGGTGTTTACCTACGCCACCATCTTGGATTCTCTCTGGAGTCTTTTCTTTATGTTTGTCATCTACCTTGGTTTCAAGCTCCATTATGTACAGAACATTTTTGGGTTAGATTTTATCTGACATATCCATGTATTTGGAAATGGAGAATGATCAGTTTGAGTAAATCTAGGTAGGTCAGCTGCAACTCATTCATTGATTCAACACTAGATTGTCGAGGGCCTTTATGTGTCAGACATTTTCAAGAGTACTATCTATGCATCAATATGTAATTCATACTCCTTGCCCTTATGGAGTTTACTTTATAGTAAATTGAAATCAGTTCTTTTGTGCTAGAGACTCTCTTTATCTTCCCCTGCAGAGGGAGAAAAGGGGCCCATCTTTCCTCTCTTCTGTTTCCTGGGCGTACCTGAGGTTACAATCATGCTGTAGCAGGTCTGCGACTATGAGTACTGTCTGAGCATGGGAGGACACATTAAAACTCAACTCAAGGTCTTCCCTGTAGTCTTAGTGTGCCCAGACCTTTCTACCACTGCAGACCCCCTTTATTTAGAGAGGGTTTGCCTATCATATACATTGCAATACTAATTAAGTCCCACAGCATAATTCTTTACTTTAGTTATCTGAAAATATTTTCCCTTTTATTCACTTACAGAGAGAAAAATTCACCCTAAGAGACTTGACAAACTATGCAGTCATGTAGCCACCACCACAATCATGATACAAAAGTGTTCCATTACCCCAAATATTCCCTTACACCTTTGTAGTCAAACCCTCCTCCTCCCCCAGCCCTTGGCAGCCTGATACCTTGCTATCTTCTCAAGAATATCATACGAACGGACTCATGCAGGATATAGCCTTTTTTGTCTGTCTTCTTTCACTTAGCATAGTGTGTTTAGGATTCATCCACATGGTTGCATGCATCAGTAGTTTGTTCCTTTTCTCCCATTTTATTTTAAAAAGTTCTTAATCAGAATTCTTGTTTATAAAAGTTAATTATGGTTGGAACAAATTTATTGATATATATTTGTTGTTGCTAAGATCAAATATACCAACAAATAAATATATCTAATAAATACCACATTATAGATTTCTAGGGTAAAAAAACAATTGTAAGACTTCTGTTTTAAAATATTAAAATGGGAATAAATATGCTGCTTGGCATTCAGAAAATGTGTAATCTCAGGCCAAGCCAAAGAATATGGCAAAGTTTCAGAAAATGTGGGAAACCTGATAGGTGGTAAATACAATATTTTTAAAGCTGTTTTAAAATACTGAAACTAGCAGGTGCTCAACAAATATTTGTTACATACGTGAAGGATGGACTGATGGAGCCTCATGGAACCGTAGGGGCTTCCTGAAGTGTGGACACTCGCAAGTTGGTGATTTCTTGCCCCAAAGACTCTCTGCCTTTGATCCCAAACCTTCTGGCTGCTGCCTGCAGTTCTCTCTACCTGCAGTAGCAAGCGGTCTGGCATGTTCTCAACCTCGTGGGCTTGTGAGGCAACACAAAAGAGCAGCCAGTTAGCGCACTGCAGTCATTGTCCTATATCTTTCTGGGACCGTGTTTGGGGTCCGCCTGCCAGCAGCACACCTGCTCCAGCTTGCCTAGTCACATGGCCCACCACGCAGTGTGTCCCCATGCATGAGGCAGACACGCACCTGTTTTCTTTATTCAGACAAGTAAATGTGTTTATGGCATGAATTGAATTTCACCTTCAGATGTATGCTCAGAGCCCCCACCACAGGTGACAGGAGGCAACTGCACCTCTGGGGCAGGGATGGACCCCTGTGGCTGACGGAAGTGGTCTCTTCCCACACCTGTGTGCTTCAGATTCAAGCCAAAGGATATAAAACACAAGTTAAATACAATCACTGCTTCGAAGAGCTTACTGCCATTTTGGAGGCAGTGTGCCATATTGGAGAAGGTTCTTGTTGCATGCTTGCTGAGTGAATGGCACCTTCCCATCCTTTTAGGCAGAGAGTATATGTGTATAGAATATCAGTGTTGGAAAGACTATAAAGATCATCCATGCCATCCAGTCAAGCCAACCAGGTGACCGTGTTGCTTGAACAGCTGTCTCTGCCTCTCTGCTGAGTCATGCGTGACAGCGGATGTCAATCACATCCCCAGTTGGGTCTCCTCTGGGCATTCCCAGATATCTTAGCTCAGAAGCATCGATGAGCTAGGCTCCCAGCTGTGAGCAACTCCTGGTGCACTAACTGGGAGCAAGAGTGAGAGGCCCTGGTTTCATCTGGTCATTCTGAAAGTTTGATTGTGGCCAGCTTCTTGATGAACAAGGATTTGATTTTAAAGCAAAATAAGCCAGTCAGAGAAAGACAAGTATTACTTGATTTCACTCCTATATGGAATCTAAAGATCCAAATAAACTGAAGAAAATAGATCATGAGACAAAATAGATCTAAAGACATAGCAGCAAAGAGGGAAGGCAGGGGTGGGTGGGTAGGAAGAGATTAACCAAATAACTTATATGCATATATTCATAACCCATGGACACAAACAATAGTGTGGCGAAGGCCTGGGGGAGCGGGAGGCAGTGGGCAGATGCAGGCTAGAAGGGGCCCATGGGGAAAAAGTGGGAACATCTGTAATACTTTCAACAATAAAGATAAATTTAAAAAAGAAAATAAAGTCAAGTTAGTTTTTATTTTTATTTTAAATTTATGGGCAAATGGTGTGTCCATAGGAAATGTTTTCTTAGTTTCTCTTTTTTGTGACTTTGTTTTTATATCAGACTAAGGTTTATTTATTAGAATCCTAAAACGTAAATGACTAAGGGTTACTAAGATTTGGTATCCGAAACTAAAATGGTTCATTTACTTAACCTTCTCCTACTTTGGAATGTTTTGATTAAAATTCTTTTCTATCATTTTTATGGATCTGTAAAATAGAAAATCCACTCATGCAAAGGGTAACCACATTTGCTAGCCTTTGTGCAGAGCAATAAAGCCTCCCTTGGAATGCAGACAATTGAAACCCACAGTCCAAAAAGAGCTCATCCATGTTTTAGTTTAGAAATCTTAGCCAAGGAGCTGGGTAAGCAGTGATCAGAAACACAAATGATATTCGACCAAAGAAATTCATAATATATGAATGCACAATGTTTAACTATGCACTGCATCTTTTATTAAAATCTCTTGGCTTATTAAATGCCATATTTAAGGGTGCTTTCCATATACAGTTTTAATAATGATTGTAAGTGCACTCGCTGCAGCGTCGTTTGCCCCATTAAAAGAGAAAAATATACTTACACCGTGTAGCCACCAAGTCTGTAAACTGCCATTTTGTAAGTGGCTAAGAAGTGGATTGCCACAGAAACCCAGACTTGCAGCAGCTGCAAAGAAAGGAAAGAAGTTTCTAAACGCTGACACTGGTCATGAAACTGATATTTTATTTAGATGTCCTTGCAGCACGGAGCTCTCAGAAATCATGTTTGTGGTCTTCGTGCAACAGAAATACAAGCAATGGTGTATATTTTGGCAGGTAGTGCCCGATTTAGTTGTAATAATTCACAGCACTGCTCCAGGGCTTCCATGTTGCTGCGGGCAAAAACCTGTATTATAAATTATATCACACAAAGCTGAATTTGACCTACCAGTTGATGCATAATAAACTGATTTAATTCTGAATATTAACTACACATTGTGGCCTAAAGGTTTTATGCTCTCTAAATGTAACAATAAATTATACAAAAATCTTCCTCTTGGGTGAAGCCTAAATATAAATAAATCCCTAATCTTAATACTATGCCGAAAGACCGGTTACTATAGATACCAGAGAGAATATATTAATCTTAAATATTATTGCTGAATAAAATGACTTTAGAATATCACTAAGTACTTGAAGTAATTATAGAAACTTTGGGGAAAAGTTTCAGAGTTTAATAAACCACTTTCCTGTTTGCCCCATATCTTAAGTGGTTAACTGAAAGACAGCACCTTGTCTCCTCAGTGATCATCATGAGTAAAATGATTTGTTTTTTAAAATTCTCCCCCGTGCTTGGGACCCTAACCCTAACTTAACCTTAACCCTAACCTTAACCCTAGTCCCAAGCACAGGGTTAGTTCATATAAGTGTTCAGCAATTGTTTGTCAGTGAATGGATGAATTAGCAAAGTCTGAAACATATTGTCTGATCAAAACACTCTTGGGTTTGAAGAATGGATATTCCTGGATTTAGGTATTTTGTTTTACAAATTACTGCTTCACATAATTGTGAATAGTGGTTTGTGAATAGTTGAGACCCATGTCTGTGAAGTATTTTGAAATGTGCTATTTCTAGCAAAGATGTCATATACAGGCAGGAAACGACCAACCCTATCAAGAGGGGTGGACTCTTTTTGCCTTCCTTGTATCATGTGACCCCATCCCGCCCTGGTCACACTTGATTATATCTGAGAAGATAGGTCTTCTCTTTTGAGAATTTGAACTCTGAGAGCCAGAGCCTAAGTTAGTTCATATTTATCCCTAACCTGGAAGTTCCTTCTTGGGGCCTGCCTCCATTTCCTGCCCCCAGTTTCTATTCTTGTATCTAATAAAAAATCTCCCTTTCCTCAAGTTATATTGAGTAGGATTCTATTTCTGACAACTGAACAACTCTGAGACAAATTTGTACAAGTCCCTTTACTCATTTCTTGAGCACCTATCATAACCAGACTAAGGTATTTTTGATTTAATATTGAGGGGATAAAACTATGAGTCAAAAATGCTAATACATATAAAAATATAAGCTGTGGTTTAAGTGAAACAGCAGGGAGAAATAATATCTACTGAAGGATGTGGGGTAGATTAGGAAGGACCTAATAGATGAAGGGCATTATATGCATCCCTTCTTTTTTGTATGCACTGCCTCTACTATGGTAAAAACACTCCATTATGTCTTGCGTGGACTATCATAGCTTTCGAACTGCTATCTTTGCCCTCTGTCTGCCCTCCACACTGCTATCAGAGTTATCAGGTAACATCAAACATATAGTATCAGACATTGGTCCTAAATGACCCTTAAAAGGCCCCCACACCCTTGGGTTAAAGTCCAAACTCCTACTTTGGCAGACCTGACACTCTAGGTTCCAGAATTCCCTTCCAGACTCATGTACTTCTTCTGCTCCACACAGTCTGGGCTCCAACTACCTTGAATCTGTCTCTGTTCTTGATTGCATTTTGTACCTGCCTCTGTGCCTTTGTATGTGACATTCTGTCATCTTTCCTGGAAACCCACTGCTCACTTTAGAGCCTCTGCTGAAATGCTGCCACCTCCTGGAGCCTTCCCACAACCTCTTTTTGGTGGTAGGATTAATATTTAATAGTCTACCTTGTCTATATGATACATTCTGTATATCAGCTCATTGTATTATAGTTAACTAGAGGCCCGGTGCATGAATTCGTGAATGGGGGGTGTGTGTCCCTTGGCCTCTCCCACTCTCACAATCTGGGATCCCTTGGGGGATCTCGGAGGCCTGATGCATGGATTTCCCCCCAATCCCCACAGGCCAGGCCAAGGGACCCCACTGGTGCACAAATCTGTGTACCAGGCCTCTAGTATGCATATAAGATCTTTGGTTAATCTTTACCTGCCCTTCCCCTGCCCCCTTTCCCTCTGAGATTCATCAGTCTGTTCCACATTTCCATGCTGGTGCGTTGAGTGTCTGCCCCCTGGTGGTCAGTGTGTGTCATAGCTACCGGTTGAACGGTCGAATGGTCGCTTAGACTTTTATATATATAGATTGTTTATGTGTCTGTCTTGCCTTCTCTTAGGAAGGAACTAGAAAGCAGGACAGGTACTACTCATCTTTGCACCTCCAGTGAGAAAATGGAAGGAGCTCATGGAAAGGGCATAGTGAAGTGATTGCTTAATTGGTTGGGTATGAGATTTAAATTGGTCCTGGAATAGTGCCTACAGTGGATGTAGGAGAGAGACTTTAAGGACCAGGGAACAAGAGCCTGGGCATGCAGGGGGAGGGGGCAGGAAAGTTCAGAGCAAATTCAGGCAGAACATGTCATCGGTTTGGCTGGAACAAAAGAGGAGATAATGAAGATAAAGAAGGTAACATTGGAAAAATCATTTGGGATCTTGTTGTGAAGGATTTTAAATTTTAAAAACCTGAGCTTAATTTTGTAGGCAGCGGGGAGCCATATCCATTGAGCATAATGGTGATGTGATCAAAACTGCCTTTAAGGAGATGAACCCGGGCAGGGTGCAGAGACAGTGGACTGGCCTGGAGAGCCCACTACTCTCATCACGCTCCAAGGAGGGCCAGTCACCATCTCCCATTGTTTCAATCTTCTTAGCTATTTCATTATATTTTACTATTCTCTTTTTTTTTTTTGACAAATTAAAGAAAGAGTCATCCACTATGGCAGTCTCCTTTTCCTTCATCTCAGGTGCTGCAAAGATTTTTGGGGCTTTAAAGCTGATAGACAAGAACAAGGGCACATCATTTCCATCCAGATGATGGCCCTGACGTTCATTTTTAGTAACGCTGGCGAGATGGAAATGGTTTGATATGGAGACACGTTTGCCCTGTTCTATTTTTGCCATGCTTTCAGGCAGCTTAACAAGGACACTGGTTACCTGCTTCGATGAGGGAATTGGAAGGTTTCACTTTCCCTCGGTGGCATTGATTTCCTAAACTCAGCAAAATTCAGAAACCATGACCTCCAAGTCTCAGCTGCTTTCTATCACAAATATCACTTCCTCCTTGAAGCCTTCTGAGATTCTTAACCCTCTACCCCTAAGTCTGAAGTGATCCTACCCCTATGGTATTTCCTTTTTCCACCTGAAATTGTGATTATTTTGAAAATGACTCTAGGTACCTACTAGCCTGAAATTTTCTGGAGGGCAGAGTCAGGTCTTACTCATCCTAATAGTCATCTCCTCCCAGCTGTTTCACTAGGGCCCATGTGTCTTTCACATAAGCAGGTACCAATAATTTACATCAACTATTTGACTGATATATCTAAGGTTGCATGAAATGTCAAAGTAGAGACCAAAATCCACTTTTTTCCCCCTTTCAAATGCTTTAATAATCTTTCTAGTATAACCTCCTACCTCATGCTGTCTGATGAACGAGTGAATTTGAATTTTAGTTAGGACTTTTTAATTATAGAAAATTTTAGTGAGGAAAGAACCTGGTGAGATGCCATCACACTCCGCAGTGTCCTGGGGAGGCACACATGACAAGCAGGGTGGTGAGGGAGACTTCCTTGATCGGCCTGAGATAGTTAAAATTCAGCCATTAATCACGGCAGCTGCATTCTCGCTTCAAGTGATCAGATCCTAATGATTTCGACATTCTGAGTTTTAGAAATTCCTGTTAATTGTCCTTAAAAAAAGAGAAAAGGCAAGAATGAATAATCTTGACTTCCTTTGTGAGGAAAGTCAATTTCTCTCACTCACGTTCCCTTATTCCTTAAAGGCTGTATGTTCTAGTTAGCACTTTGGTCCTTAGTATCAATAGGGAGGGATGGTGCTTTGATAACAGGTGCTTCTGGGAGCCAGCTTAGCTTCAGAACACAGCCCAGCCAGTAGACCTAAGGCAGGATGCAAAGCTGAAGATGGTAAGCATCCAACCCATGCTTATGGTGCTGAATTTCTCTAACATTGAAGAGACAGTGTAGCTTCAAAGATAATATATGAGTCCATATATATGTGTGTATACTTACATGGATTTATAGATGTGCACACACACAAGACATACATGTATACATAGATTAACATATATATACATAGGCATATGTGTGTAAACACATGGATATATATGTACATGCACAGTCATATATGTATGTGTATATGTGTGCCTATGTACATATATATGGAGGGTGTAAATTTATATATATCTATATCTGAATCTGTGTCATCTGTATGTAATCACCCTATGCAATGCATACTTAATGCCAAAGCTTTTGGGTGTCTCCATAATTCCTTTTATTCTTTGCTCATAAATTCACAGAATTTGTATAAAGGTTTGGAGGCTTTTAAAATGGGTTATTTTTCATCTTAACTTGCTATGCAAGGTAATCAATCAGTCTTCAATAAGTCACTGATGATCAGAAAGACAGCCATCCCATAGACTGCATTCCATTGCTGATAAGTGAGGAGTTTAATTTTCTTTCTCATGGGAACATTCCTAAGATGATTCCATCAGGTTTGTTTTTAATCATTTGTATTTAGATGTTTTATATGAACTTGCATACCAGTTTGGTAGGCTGCTGTAGCAAAGTACCACAAACAAGGTGGCTTAAGCAACAGAAATTTATTGTCCCATAGTTCTGGAGGCCCAAAGTCCAAGATCAAGCCAGCCTCCTTCTGAAGGTCCTAGGGAAGAATCTGTTCCAGGCCTCTCCTAGCCTCTGGCAGGTCTTGACTGTGGCAACATAACTCCAGTATTCACAGGACATTCCCCCAGCTTGGGTCCAAATTTCCCTTTTTTGATATAGCCACCAGTCATACTGTTTCAGAGTCCACTCTACTCCAGCACAACAGCATCTTAACTCATTACATCTGCAGGACCTGTCTCCGAATATGGTCACACTCTTAGGTTCTGAGAATGAGGACTCCAATGTCTGAACTGTGAGGAGACACAATTGAACACCCAACAGTTTCCCCTCTGCACATACCCCAAATTCATGTCCTTCTCACATGCAAAATACATTCACTCCATTCTAATGTTCCTAAAAGTCTTAACCCATTCCAGAATCAACTCTAAGTCCTAAATGTCATCAACTAAATCAAGCATGGGTGATACTTAGGGTATAATTTCTACCTGAGGCAAAATTCTTCTTTATTTTGTGTGAAAACAGGTATCTACTTCTAGAATCCAATCAGAGAGGCATAGGATGGATAATCCATTCCAAAAAGGAGAGATCAGAGAGAAAAAGGGAAGTCTGAAACCCAGCAGTGTGACAACCATTGGGTCTAAAGTTTGAGAATAATCTTCTTTATCTAGATGCTCTGTCCTCAGCCCTGGGACAGTAGCCTCTCTTGCTCAGCCCTGGGCAGTGGCCCTCCCCTCTGGAATGGAGGAAGTGTTTTTTCTTTCTGGAAGCAAGGAGGTGGCTTGGGCTCGGGGTTGTTTCCCTCTTTTCATGAAGGATAATATGTTTACAGTCAAACAACTCTGTTGCACTTTTCCTGCCTGTGGAACCCTAGAGGTCTGACGGCCTTTCTTCATTTTTGCTCTGTCTCTGTCCCTTTCAGTCCAAGTTAGTAGCATTTCCACTGAGGCGGGTGATTGGATCCATGCCTAATTTCTGTAGCAAACAGTTGTCTAGTCATATCCTTGGTGTTCTTTCTAAAGTACACATTTTCATCATTTTTTGCAATACGAGTGGCATGAGAATTTTTGAAATCTTCAAATTCTGGTTTTTTTTTTTGGGCTTAGCAACTTTTTTGATTTATCTCTGTTCTTGCATTTTACTGTAAGTAGTAAGAATAAACTAGGCCAGGCCCTACCAGGGTAGCTCAGTTGGTTAGAGCATTGTCCCAAAATGCCAAGAATGTGTGTTAAATCCCCAGTCAGGGCACACACATGAATCAACCAGTGAATACATAAAAACATGGAACAACAGATTAATGCTTTTTTCGTTCTCTCTCTCCCTTCCCCTCTCTTGCTAAAATTAATTAAGAGAGAGAGAAAGAGAGAGAGAGAGAGAGAGAGAGAGAGAGAGAGAGAGAGAGAGAGAGAGAACCAAGCCACACACTAACACTTTACTTAAACATCTCTTCAACTAAATATCCAGGTTCATCACTTACAAGTTCTACTTTCCTCCATCAGTAGAAAACTAAGTTTTCTGCCACTTTATAAGAAGGATTTTCCTTCCTAATTAAATCCAAAATGACCACATTTCCAAATAAGCTTACATTCTGATGTATTCGGGGTTAGGACTTTAACATATGAATTTTGAGGGAACAAAATTCAACCCATAACAACCTGTTAATTTTCCAGTGTTCTAGAAGAACTCAGCTATGCCCTCACTCAAATTCCAGGTTGCGTTTTTGACATAGATGTTCTCACATGACAAGATAGCCACCAGAGATGTCAGCAATTAAGCCAGTCAACTTCTATGGAATCCATTTCATGGCTGGATCAAGGTCTCAGCCCCATGTCCTGGCCCAGCTAAGCTGGCAGGCATTAAATAATAGAACCATGTACCAAATTCCTACAACATATGAGGGACTATTCTAGGGTCCTTACAAATATTATATAATCCTTAAGCAAATACTGCAAGGTGTTATTTATAATGCCCATTTTACAGATTATAAAACTGAAGCTCAGATAGTTTAAGAGACTTGCCCATGGTTATCTCTGCAGAGATCTGTGCCTTGCAGTGTTTCAGAAATCTGTTGCTATGGTTGAGTTAGTCTGGAATCATCCACAGACCTAGTGTTTGGTCTGTCTTGGTTAACTCATCAATACAGCCTCACTCCTGTTGAGGCTCTAGGTCCAGATACTCAGGAATCTTCCCATTAAAAAAATTAGTTTTGGTTGTTTTTCTAAATTGTTACCACATCCACAGAGTAGATCAATGGTCTGTTGACTTGGTTGGCACCTTGGCTACTGCCTCGTTCCTTCCAGTCCCTTCCTGGAAGGGGTCAGGAATCCTGGCAACTAGCTGTAATACTGCGCTCATTTGGAAGGACCTGCTTGGAGCAGGACTTGCTAGACAACATGCACTGTACCTGTTTGAGCAGTCTCCCTGTAGACTGAGCTCAGCTTGGGTCATACCTGAAATTTTCCATATCCTCATGCATTTCCAGACACCGTACTGCATGTTAGTTTAACAATACCAAAAGCCACAGTCCGGACCCCTGCCCTCTTAGAGCATCTCTGTTTCACTCCAAGACCTGTTTACTCCCTGCTCTTGAGTTCCTATCATTGAGATCTTAGCCTGTCCCACAGTCATAGCTGCATAAGTTAGAACATGCCTACAGGACAGAAGCCCATGGAGTTCTTAAGATGAAATGTACAAATCTGTGCTCCAAAAATTTTCAGGTTACAGCCACACCATGTTGTTCTGACTCCCATACATTCTAATATCCTTGCTTGAGTAGACAATAAAGTGGTGAAAGTAGAGCTCATATTTTGTCTATGCCAGAGGCCAAAATCTGGAGATACCCAGAGGAGTATGTGTTGTGTTTGTGAATGCCATCCATCCTGTGTGCCATAGAAAAAAGTTTGCAACTGCATACTAGACCAATTTCAATAGATTATGGCAAAACCTCGTCAAACATCTTTACTCCATAGTGATCCACATGGATCTCTTACCCATAAATTCCTCTCTATGTGCTTTGAGTCTATTTATAAATGACCTATGCCACCTCCAGGGCAGTAAGTCCCATAAGTTTCCTACCTGCTGTGTATAGTTATATTTTCTTTCAATTGTTTCCAAATGGCTTCCTTCTAATTCAGAGGCTGCTCTCTAGTCCTGTGTGGGAGGTTAGCTGAACAAGGCCATGTACAACTTCCCACTTCCCCTAATCATTATCTTCGGAGACTTAGTTTGGGTTGTTTCTGGGTCCTGGCCTTTACAGGCTGAGGAAGCTGTATTGTTTGAAACCCTTCCTAACACTGCAGAGGCAGCCTGACCTTGATCATCCTGACTTCCCACCACCATGGGGCTGCTCCAACTGTTAGGTCTCTAAAAGCGTGGCACCCACAGCAGCAGGGGCTTTCCTGGCAGACCGCCTCCTCACCCTTCCCCCCCACACACATCCCTTGCCGGCAATAATGAAATCTCCTGGCCACATCTTCCTTGCTCTCATCCCCCTGAAGATTCCTTCGACCAGGAGAGTGTCCCTCTGAGAATTCTAAAGCAGCAGACATCCCACAAAAGGGAAATAAATTGCCTTGGGGTCACATCATGTGCTATCATTCCAGGCATCTGGTGTTAGATTCTGAAGTTCTGAAAACCCCAAAGAGTGGAATCTCCTGCCGAGACATGGCACAGCTGGCCAGGAAGAGTCCCTTGAAGCAGGCTTTATTTCAAGTGTGCGGGCCTGGTTTATTAGAAGCACTAGGGGAGAAAACCCACCTGAGACTTCACACATGCTTGTGAAATTCAGATATAAGAAGGAATATCTTGGGATCAATCAGACCCAGCTGGCCACCTGGCTAGAAGCAGATGTCCAGGAGGGGAATGGTGGAGACTTTGAACATTCTGCCTTGGATAAAGCGCCCAGGCCCCCAGGGGTTGGACAAGGATGAATGAAACCTGCTTTGGCTTGTGCATGATCCAGTCTTGGAGAGATTGTCTCAGCTGCAGGAAACAGGGCATTCTGTTCTTTTTCAAGAGAAACTTTGTGATGCCTGGTTTGGAATCTCACAGCCCTGCCATTCCCCCTCCCTGTAGAGGATGGCTTGTCAACATCTAGTGTTGGGTTAACCTTGAAAAGGTAGTCTTGTTCTTGGCCAAATGCTGATGAAAAATTAGGTTTTCCTCCACACTTGCAACTGAAGATCAACTTAGGCTTAACTAAGAGTGGGCTGATGAGAAAGAAAAATAACCATCTTAGTGGTAACTCTGCCTTTTAGGGAACATCATTAAAAAGTGTTTTGTTTTTTTTTTTTGGCCTTAGCTGGTTTTGCTCAGTGGTTAGAGCATTGGTCCGCGCAGATTGAAGGGTCCTGGGTTTGATTCCGGTCAAAGGCATGTATCTTAATTACAGGCTTAATCCCCTACCCTGGTCAGGTTGACTGTGGGAGGCAAGTAATCAATGTTTCTCTCTGTCTCTCCCCCTTCCTTCCACTCTCTCTCTAAAAATCAATTGAAAAATATCTTTGGGTGAGGATTAACAACAACAAAAGAATAATAAAAAGTGGTTTTAATCCTAAGTGATATTGTTTTACCTTCAACCATTTGTAGTTATGGGGAGGTATGGGAGGCACAAAGGTGGAGAGGAAAGGCCGTGGATGTACTGAAATGAGCAGACTTTCAGGTCGGGGAAATCCACTTACTTCTGGTAGGCTGTGACTACATTTATTTTTTAACTATATTTATTTAATTAGTGGGCTGGTGCATGAAATTTGTGTACATTAAAAGGGAATTAATTAGAGGAAATATTTTAATATTGTTATTTGCCCTTTCTCTATACTAGAAGTGTCAGAGATGAAAGAAAATTAGTAAAATGTATATGAAAATCTCCCTCCTGTCAGAGCCTGGGGCATGCTGCGGAACCTATAGTCAAGTCCCCACCCACCACCCACACAAGCTTTGAAAACACAGGAGATCCAGACCCAGCTGGTCCCACCTCCATTGGGTGAGACCCAGACCTGGCCGGCCCCACCCCGTTAAGCCCCTCTGGGCAGGAGGCACAGCCTCAGGTCCCCCAGCCTGGCACCAGGGCAGAGGGTGTGGCCTCAGGTCCCCCATCAAGCCCCGCCGGGCAGGGGGCACGGCCTGAGTTCCCCCGGCCCAGTGCCGGGGTGGTGGGTGCTGCCTGAGGTCCCCTGTCAAGCCTTGGCGGGGCAAGGTGGCCTGAAGTCCCCCGCCTCGCTGGGCGCCATGCAGCCTCAGGTCCCTGCTATTCGGTCGTTACATTACAGCGTCCTGGCCAATTTGCATATCTCTCTATTATTAGGATAGATTCTGTGCCCTTAGATAAATAACTAAAGAAAACGTTAAGACACCAAAACATGGATAGAAGTTGCAGGACTCAAAAGACCTCAGTCACCTGAGAAAAAAAAGAAAGAAAAGTGTATTATGGTCAATGAAACAGAACCCAACCATCTACTTGGGCCATAAAATGTCCCCCATCTCTGCTGTGAGCAGCCTTGCCTCTTTCAATCCACTATTCCATATTGAGCTCTGTCATTGTGGGTCCACCAGCCCATATGCTATCCATTTCTCTCCCCATCCTTTCCCGACACCTCAGGGTAACTTAGAGGACCTCTCTTCTGGGTACTTACTGTACCCTTTTTAATGTCATGTTTCATATGTTATTCTGTTGATCTTACATAATCCACTTTAGGAAAAAGGATATAAAATTAGACATGAAATTATTAATTTGAATGAGAAAAGAAGTCATACAAATTACAAATGTAAAAAAAGCTGACAAATGACATAAATGTCACAACTTTGGGGAAATTGCTCATTGTTTCAATCAACAAATCAAGTGACAAATCTCTTGTACAATTTTTGTTTCATACTCTTTGATCTTTTTTTCCTGTGAAGATGATTATGTAATATTGTTTGTAGAGAAAATAGAAAGATAAACCACTTCTCTATCATAGTTGATTGAAAGTGGTTTTTATTATTCATGATTTATAATGGTTTTGTTTAGCTTCACAACTAGTTATTAATAATTTCATGTAAAATTTTAGGATTTTTGTTAAGTTTTCGAAACAATAATCAAGTTTTTTTTCCTATGAAAACTGTAAAATTTAAGGGCATTTTACCTTTTTATTGACTAAACTTTAATGCTCTTTAAATTGATTGTAGTAGGAATGTTCCTGGAAGTTAGTATAGCTAGAAATAACTGAATTATACTTAGAAGTTACCATGTTCTACATAAATACATTCTAGTAAAATTAAATGTTTCCCCAACTCACCTTTCCAAAAGCTGCATCTCCCAATTGCTCAAGACCACTCTAATGGCCTCTGGAGTGGAAAAATAATGGATGGTAAATTGGACTGGCAAGAGAGAGGAATAAACCAATTGAAGTCAAACTACTACTCTTTGCAATTTTTTAAAATTATACCTTAACTTTCATTAGTGTCATGGTCAGTCTGTCTCCATCCTCTGGCTCTGGAACTGCCCATACTGGCACCTGGTAGAAGGTCAGTTAGAGGAATGAAGGATACTCCAGGCATTGTTGACATTCTCACACCACTAATGCCTTTCTTTCTCTCTTCTTCTCTCCCTCCCTCCCTTCCTCCCTCTCTTCTTTCCTCCCTCCAATTCCTACCCAGCCTTCAAGGTCCCACTCACATACCACCTCCTCCACCATGATCTCCTGGTCTTATATTGTTCATATCAACTTCTCACCTGCCACTACTACATTCCCAGGGAGGTGGTCATCTACCTGGGGCAAGGACACCTAGCACAGCTTTGCCACTTGGAGTAGACACTCCGCAAATAATTCTCTTGACAAACAGATTTGAAAATCAATCCGTTTTCCTGTGGTTAACTAATTGGTGACTGCCCTCCTGACCTGGACCACTCGCTACAACCAGATGTTTCTCCTGGTTATTTTAAGGATTGCTTTATAAATGGAATTTCTACTCTTTTTCTCCAAAGATAAAGGAAAGCCTGCTGGGTTATTGCTCTCTGTCTACAGAACGTACAGAAGAGAAAAGCCTTTCATAGATGACTGATTTCTAAAACAGATGTGCCAAGTTCCTTGAGCTGAAAACTCTTTAGTTGGAAACGAACTGAGGCATTTTTAATACGACTTTTTAGAACGTGTACTTTGAGCAATGCTAATAATGATCAGTGCGATGGTGACTTGGTTTAAGGGTTTTGAGGATCCAGAGTGCTAATAAAACTGCCTGGAGGAACGTGAGCTCACCTGATACTGCAGAACTAATGAAGGACTCCTCGCACAAAAGTGTCTCTTGTCAGAGAGGAAGTATTTGTGCATGATCTCATCCCACGATGCACTTGACAAGGACAGAAATAGAAAACTGTCTGTGGCCACCTGGCAGAGATTTTCCTCGTGCCTCGGTTTATTATTCCTACTATTGTACTTCCTTCTTCCTAAAAATCTTTTTCCCCCTCTTTGCCTTTCAGTTGGCTTCAGCACCTTTTGTGAGTTTTCATCAGCACATTTCATTCTTTACTGCACAATGCAAAGATAAGGGAGGGAGGAATGAGGGAACGAGTCTATTACTAATTGTGATGGGGAAGTCAGGGGGAATGGTGCCGGCTTCCCTGTTGTTCATCCAAATCATGTAGTTAATTTTCCTTGACACGTGCAAGAGGGAGAGGAGGGTTTCTGTGTTTAAATGAACCATGAGCATTGGGAGCCTTCTCTGTGGCAAGATGGCAGTCATTATTTACTGAGTGCCTACTATATGCTGAGCTCTGTGCTGGGCACTGAAGCCAGAGGGGAAAGACAAATCGCCTGTGCCCAGGTTCTTCCAAAGCTCTCAGGCTGGTATTTGTTGTTCTTTTAGCACAATGATGACAATCCTGATGGAACACCTTCTGTGTGTTAGAGGCTATGAGAGACCCAGCAAGGTAAGATGGCCCAGGCAACGTGTGGCAATGCAGAGAGCAGTCAGTCTTCTTAGGTCCCTGGCACAGAGAGTAACATCAGTGTGGGCTGACAGGGGAAAGGGTTGTGAAGGAACACAGTGCATTACTTATGCTGGTCAGCCCACAGCAGCCCGAGGAGGTAGATATTATCCCATTGAAAATGTGAGTTGTGGCCCTAGCCGGTTTGGCTCAGTGGATAGAGCGTCGGCCTGTGGACTAAAGGGTCCCAGGTTTGATTCCCACCAAGGGAACATGCCCTGGTTGTGGGCTCAATCCCCAGTAGGGGGTGTGCAGGAGGCAGCCAATCGATGGTTCTCTCTCATCATTGATGATTCTCTTTCTCACCCTCTACCTTCCTCTCTGAAATCAATAATATATATATATAAATAAAAAAAGAAAAGAAAATGTGAGTTCTGCCTCAGAGGGGGCAATTGTTCTTCTCAGTGCCCCACCGCTCGTGAAGGCTGGCTATGTCTTATTCACCTGTATATCTTCAAAACATTCAAGGGAAATCCTCATTCAATCCTTGGGAATAAAAAGTAACAACATCCCGGAAGTCTTCCAGTTCTTCCATGGTGGACACTGCTGACAGAATTGGAAAAATCAAGATGAGTAAATGGCTAAGACAAACAGACATAAGTCCACGTTCAAACATGTTGAATTTCAGTGACAATGGGAATTCCTAAATACCCCTGGTGGATGTGGGACTGAGGTTGAAGAGTAAGGTCAGGGCTGATGGGGGAGACTCTAGAACCATGGTGAGTGGCTGAGGTGGACAGAGCCAGAGAGGAGGGAAGGAGAGAAGCCTGGGTCTGGGGAAAGTGACCTCCTTAGCATTATTTAAGTGGCCCAGGTTGGGTGCCTTGGGAATCATTGAGTACACCACTTCATTCTGCAAGTGAGGAAACTGAGACCTGAAAGGTCACTTGCACATGCAGTCAGCGGCTGGACACATGGACTCCCTGTACCTCCCTTTCCCATGAGTTGCCGGTGGTCACCCAAGGAGCAAATATTTAATGTGTCTACTGTCACTTGCATCCATCTTTGCTTTGTATTTCTATTTTTTTAATGGAAATTTAGGGCAACTGGACAAGCACTGAACCCCAAGAAAAGGTTCTCTTTAGTGTGTTTGGTTGAATTTCCATAGTGCAGGTCATTTGGTCATTGGTCTCTAAAAAGCTGAGACTTGTCCTCATCTGACAATTGAGATCTCATCATATAGTGTCCAGTATTTAGCATGACTCTATATTTGATTTTATATGAATATTGCAAGGGTCTGATGGGATGATGCAATAAAGAATAGCCTGTGTACAAATCTGATATGCTCTTAATATGGTGCCTGACAGCCTCTCACTTAAGGAGAAGACGTTCTGTCAATCAGCATAAAGCAGGCTTTAAAATCTCCGTTTCCACAAAGTTCTTCATGCCTGCAGAGCAGCTTTCTTCTCCTTGACTCTAAGTGTCTTTAATATAATATGCCAGCTGTGGCAATGGAAGCATAGTGAATGGTAAGTTGCTTTCTTACCCTCAAGAACTTGTTATTCCCCTGACTACAGCAAGACTCTGGCTTCCGAGTGCTGATCCATTAGCACTTCAGCTGTCTAACCTATACTCTCTCCCCTACTTGGAGGGCAGAGCAGAAGTAAACGAATGATCAGGCATTTGCCCTAAACTGAGTACTGTGCTATTTGATTTCTGTTCATCCTCTTATTTAATCCTCACAAAAGTCTTGGAAAGGAGGTGGATGAGGCATATGATAGTGTCCCCATTGTAGAGATCAGACACTGCATGTTATGGACTGAATTGTGTGCCCAAAAATTCATCTCTCCAAGCCCTAACCATATATATATATATATATATATATATATATATATATATATATATACACACACACACACACACACACACACACACACACATGTGTGTGTTTATCTGACCGGTAGCTATGATGTACACTGACCACCAAGGGACAGGCGTTCAATGCAGGAGCAAGAAACCACAGGTATGGAAACATGGAACAGACTGATGAATCTCAGAGGGAAGAGGGGAGGGGAGAAGGTGGGAAGAGATTAACCAAAGATCTTATATTCATACTAGAGGCCCAGTACATGGATTCATGCGCTGGTGGGGTCCCTTGGCCTGGCCTACAGGGATTGGGCCGAAACTGGCCCAGTGCACGGATTTGTGCACAGGTGGGGTCCCTAAGCCTGACCTGTGGGGATTGGGCTGAAATTGGCTCTCCAATATCCCCTGAGGGGTCCCAGATTGCGAGAGGACACAGGCCAGGCTGAGGGACTCCACAGGTGCACGAATCTATGCACTAGGCCTCTAGTTTAAAAATAAATGACACCACTGATCTGGTGCCAACAAACCAACACTCAGCTTCCCCCAAGTGGGACACAGGCCCTGCCACCACCCCAGAGCAGCATCCCACCAAATCACAGCCAACACTGCCAAGACCCCATGGCACAAAATGTGGCCCATAGCCCAGCCCAGCCTTGAAACGGTCACTGTGGGCACTGGATAATGACATCATGTAGCAACATCTGGCTTCTTCTCCCTAGCGACTAGCCTCCTTGGAGTTTCTTCAGCCCAGGAACTCAACTTGCTTTATAGCCAGGTGCAAAAATTTTACAGTTTAACCAAATGTTTGTGATGCGTTTTCCCGTGACTCATCTCATTTGATCTTCACAGAAGTCCTGGAGTAGGTAGATAGGAGACTCATAGAATCCTATTTTCTTTTCATTAGCAAGATATGAATAGCAATATTAAAATATTTCTTCTAATTAATATTCTTTCTATGTGCATGAATCCGTGCACAGGGACACTAGTATGAGTATATTTGGACACAGGGCCTTTAAAGTGGTAATTAAGGTTAAATGAAATCATAAGGATAGGGCCCTATTCCAATAGGATCAGTGTCCGTTAAAGAAGAGAGAGACACAAACCAAGGATACTTGCACACAGTGAAAAGGCAATGTGAGAACTCAGTGAGAAGACATCCATCTGCTAGCCAAGGATAGAGGCCTCAGGAGAAATCTAACCTACTGACACCTTGATCTTGGACTTTTTTGCTTCCAGAACTATAAGAAAATAAATTTCTGTTGTTTGAGCCCAGTCTGTAATGTTTTGTTATGTCTCTAGCCAAACCAATATACCGAGGCTCAGGAAAAATTACATAAATAGCCCAGAAATGGCTATTTCCCCCATTTGAGAACCAGAAGAAGCCCTCTGGGACAGGGTAGGGACTTAGGAGAGGTGGGTTTGCATCCAGGCTGTGTCACTAAATGAGCCATGTGACATAGGAGAGTCACTACAGGTCTCTAGACCCATTTCTTTGATTATTGAAAATCAAAGGAGCAAATAATTGAGCTCTGACACCCCTTCCAACTCTGAAATTCTGAGTTTCTTGACAATTTATTTTAGGCCTTATTTCCTCCTTTGTAAAGGGGAATAAGAATACCTTCCCTAAGCAGCCTGAGGAATGTGAAGAGAATCAGTGAATTCAATAAAGGGGCTTAAATGAAAGAAGGGCTAAGTGTGTATCAGATGACAGAGCATGCAAATCTGCCTAGGCTCTAGTCCCAGCTAGCCCTTTCCTCTTCCTAGCCAAGGGGTCTTGGATAAGTGAACTTACTATTTTCAAACTTCCATTAATTCATCTACAATATGGGCGAATCAATATTTCTTAATTAAAGGTTTATTGTAAAAAAAAAAAAAAGATATACTCTCTGCAATAAGCCCAACACAAAGCAGAGCTCATCACATTCTCTGCATCATGTCGGTGATTATTACTGGTATTCTTAAGGCCCTAGAATGGTGGCTTGTCTGTCGTGAGTTCAGAGCATGGCATTTAGAATTCTCAGGGTCAGCTGCAGTTCCCAGTCCAACACTCACAGGCAGGTTGGACTTAGCCTCTGTGATCTTCGAGGTTCTGACAATTCCATCTGTTAGGTTATTCCTACTGTACAGACAACTAATTGAGATGAGGCACTGAATGTGCTTTGTATATAACTGTGGAGACTTACTGCCATGAACACAGATTATTTCTCTGTTTTCTGCCAAGAGTCTTGCTCAGAGATGCTTGAAAGATGGGTAGAGTAGAAGGGATGGAAGACAAATGCTGACTGTAGTGATGGTAGCACACAGCTGTCTCATATTAGAGCAGAATGAATGATAAAACATATTCCAAAGTCATTCCCCCCAGTTATTGCTAGAGAGTGCCTCAAGGCAGGAAAGCACCGACAGGACCAATATGGCTCATCCACATAGAGCTGGGATGGCTCTGCTAAATAAACACACCTCCCTGCCAACTGGCTTATCTATCTGGTCCTCAGAAGCTAGACTTTAAGGAATTTCAAGGTTAGGCCTGTGGTTCTTGGTTGTCGCCCATTTGGAATATCATAGGGTATATGATCGAAAGAAATCTGTGTGGAACCCAAGGCCAATGGAGAAGGTAAAATCAGAGCCTCCTAGGACTAAGGGTTCCTGTCCAAGCAGTAGCTCTGTATTGATGGGATCCACCCACCCACTCCCGCCTCTTCAGCAGCCTCTTCATGGAAGCAGAGGTTACGATGATGGGTTGGATTGGAGCTAGTAATATGAGGAGTGCGAGATGATTCAGGATATTTCCTGACTCCCATTGCCTGAGGAACACCATGAGCTCGATAAAATTTCCTAAGATTCTGCTATTCAGTAGTTCCTGTGTTAATTTCTATGAACTGTTTTTCAAATGTTTTTGAATGCAACTCATTAAGAAGCATACTTTAGTTAATGATGCAATTCATACATATGTGTGGAATATATTTTTTTTCACAAATTAGTATTTACTATACTTTGTGCAATGTACTGTGATATGTTCTATTCTAATTTTTTACTTAAATTCTTTATTGTTTAAAGTATTACATATAATATTTCAGATGTCTCCCTTTTCCTCCATTGAGCTCTCCCTGGCCACCCCCAACTCCCAGCACATGACCTCACTACCCTAGTGTTTGTGTCCATTGGTTATGCTTATTTGCATCCATACAGGTCATTTGGTTGATCTTTTACACCCCCCTCGCCCCCTTCAAACACACACTTTCCCTTGGCATCCCTCTGAGGTTTGACGATCTGTTCAATACTTCTCTGTCTCTGGATCTATTTTTGTTAATTAGTTTATGTTGTTCATTATATTCCATAAATGAGTGAGATCATGTGATACTTATATTTCTTTAACTGGCTTATTTCACTTACCATAAGGCTCTCCATGTCCATCCATGCTGTTGCGAATGATAAAAGTTCTTTCTTTTTTACAACAGTGTAGTATTCCAGTGTATAGATGTACCAAGATTTTTTAATCCACTCATTGCTGATGGGCACTTAGGCTGTTTCCAATTCTTAGCTATGGTAAATTGTGCTGCTATGAACATAGGGGTGCATATATCCTTTCTGATTGGTGTTTCTGGTTTCTTGGGATACAGTCCTAGAAGTGCAATTACTGGGTCAAATGGGAGTTCCATTTTTAACTTTTTGAGGAAACTCCATACTGTTTTCCATGGTGGCTGCACTAGTCTGCATTCCCACCAGCAGTACACATGGGTTCCTTTTTTTCCACATCCTTGCCAGCACCTGTCATTTGTTGATTTGTTGATGATCCATTCTGACAGGTGTGAGATGGTATCTCATTGCCATTTATATTTGCATCTCTTGGATGAATAGTGACTTTGAGCATGTTTTCCTTTGTCTCTTGGTCTTCTGTATGTCCACTTTGGAAAAGTATCTATTTAAGTCCTTTGCCAATTTTTTGATTGGATTGTTTATCTTCCTTTTGTTAAGATGTATAAGTTCCAAATAACTTTTGGAGACTAGGCAATTATCAGATATAACATTGGCAAATATGTCTTCCCATGCAGAGGGCTTTCTTGTTGTTTTGTTGATGATTTATTGTGCTGTGTGCAGAAGCTTTTTATTTTGATGTAGCCCCATTTGTTTATTTCTCCTTAGTTTCCATTGCCCTAGGAGCTGTATCAGTAAAGATATTGCTATGACATATGTCTGATATTTTGCTGCCTATAGATTCTTCTAAGATTTTTATGGTTTCCTGTCTTACATTTAAGTCCTTTATCCATGTCCAGTTTATTTTTATGTATGGTGTTAGTTGGTGGTCTAGTTTCACTTTTTTGCATGTATCTGTCCAATTCTTTCAACACCATTTATTGAAGAGACTTTCTTGACTCCATTGTATGCTCTTGCCTCCTTTGTTAAATACTAATTGAGCATAATGGCTTGGGCCAATTTCTGGGTTCTTTGTTCGGTTCCATTGATCTATATGTGTGTTCTTGTGCCCAGTACCAGGCAGTTTTGAGAACCATGGCTTTGTAATATATCTTGATATCTGGTATTGTGATTCCCTCCAACTTTGTTCTTCTTTCTCAAGATTGCTGCGGCTATTCAGGGTCTTTTTTTTTTTTTAATTCCATATGAATTTTTGGAGAGTTTGTTCTAGGTCTGTGAAATATGCTATTGGCATTTTAATGAGGATTGCATTAAATCTATAGATTCCTTTGGGTAGTATGGACATTTTAATGATGTTGGTTTTATCAGTCTATGAACATGATATATTCTTCCATTTGTTTATGTCTTCCTCTATCTCTTTTTTCAATGTCCTGTAGTTTTCCAAGTACAGGTCTTTTACCTCCTTAGTTAAGTATATTTCTTGGTATCTTAATTTTTTTGTTGCAATGGTAAATGGGATTGTTTTTTAGTTTCTTTTTCTGTGAGTTCATTATTTGTGTATAAAGAAGCCGCAGATTTCTGGGTGTTAATTTTGTATCCTGTTACATTGCCAAATTCATTTATTAGTTCTAGTAGTTTTTTGATGGAGTCTTTAGGGTTTTCTATGTACAATATCATGTCATCTGTGAATAATGACAGTTTTACTTCTTTTTTTTTCCAATTTGGATGCTTTTTATTTTTTTCTTCTTGTCTGATCTCTATGACTAGCACTTTTAGTACTATGTCAACAGGAGTGGTGAGAGTGAGCATCCTTGTCTATTCCTGTACTTAAGGGTAATGGTTTTAGTTTTTGCCCATTGAGTATGATGTTGGCTGTAGGTTGTCATATAAGGCTTTTATTATGTTGAGGTCTGATCCATCTATTCCCACTTTGCTGAGAAATTTTATCAAGAAAGGGTGTTGGATTTTTTCAAATGCTTTTTCTGCATTGATTGATATGATTATGTGATTTTTTTGTCTCTCAGTTTGTTTCTGTGATGTATCACGTTTATTGATTTGCAGATGTTGTACCATCCTTGCATCCCCGGTATAAATCCCATTTGGTTATGGTGTATGATCTTTCTAATATAATGTTGGATCCGATTTGCTAGGATTTTGTTGAGGATTTTAACAACTATGTTCATCAAAGATATTGACCTGCAATTCTCTTTCTTTGTAGCATTTTTATCTGGTTTTGGGGTTAGGGTAATGCTGGCTTCATAAAAGAGCTTGTAAGTGTTCCTTCCTCTTGACTTTTTTTGAATTTTTGAATAGTCTGAGGAGGATAGGTTTTCGTTCTTCTTTGAATGTTGTGTAAAACTCCCCTGCAAAGCTGTCTCCCTCAGAGCTTTCATTTGCTGGAAGATTTTTGATTACTGCTTCAATTTCCTCCATAGTTTTGGCCTATTCAGATTTTTTTATTCTTCCTGATTGTTTTTTGGAAGGTTGTATTTTTCTAGGAATATGTCCATTTCTTCTAGATTGACCAGTTTTTTGGAATAGAGTTGTTCATAGTATTTTTTATTTTATTTTTTTACAATCCTTTGTTTTTCTGTGGTGTCTGTTGTTATTTTGCCTCTTTCATTTCTGATTTTGTTTATTTGGGTCCTCTCTCTTTGCTTCTTGGAGAGTCTGGCTAGAGGTTCATCAATCTAGTTTATCCTTTCAAAGAACCAGCTCTTGATTTTATTGGTCTTTTGTATTTTTTTTTTTTTGGGAGGGGGTGTCTCTATCTTATTTATTTCCACTCTGATCTTTATTATTTCCTTCCTTCTGCTCACTCTGGGCTTTTCTTGTTGCTCTATTTCTAATTCTTTAAGTTGTAGAGTTAGATAATTTATTAATAGTATTTCTTGTTTTTAGAGATAGGCCTATAATGTTATAAACTTTCCTCTCAAGACTGATTTCACTGTGTCCCATAGATGTTGGATTGTTTTGTGTTCATTGTCATTTGATGCCAGGATGTTTTTTATTTTTTTTTTATAGCTTTGATAATCCAATCATTGTTTAATAAGATGCTGTTTAGACTCCAAGTGTTTAAATTTTTGTGATTGTTTTTATTGTAGTTGATTTCTAATATTATGCCATTGTGATCTAAGAAGATGCTTGATATAATTTCAATCTTCTTGAATTTTAAGAGATTTTGCCTGTATCCCATTATGTGGTCTATCTTTGAAAAGGACCTATGTGCACTTGAGAAGAATGTATATTCTGTTTCTTTGGGGTGAAATGTTCTGAAGATGTTGGTTAAGTCCATCTGATTTAGTAAGTCATTTAGGATTTATGTTTCTTTGCAGATTTTTTGTCTAGAGAATTTATCTAGTGATGTCAATGGTGTATTAAAGTCTGGTACTATGATTGTATTGCTGTCAATCTCTCCCTTAATATCTTCCAAAGTTTATGTATTTAGGTGTTCTACATTGGATGCATGTATGTTTATCAGTTATAGCCTCTTGTTGTATTAATCCCTTTAGTATTATGAAGTGGCCTTCCTTATCTCTTCTTATGGTCTTCACTCTGAGGTCTATTTGGTCAAATATAAGTATTGATACCCCAGCTTATCTTTCATTTCCATTTGCTTAAAAAATATTTTTCTATCTATTCACTTTCAGTCTGTGTAATTCTCTTTTTCTTAGGTGGGTCTCTTATAGACAGTATATATATGGGTCATGTTTTCTTTTCCATTCAGCCACTATATGCCTTTTGATTGGATCATTTAGTCCATTTACATTTAAGATTATTATTGACTAGTGGCCCAGTGCATGAAATTCGTGCATGGGGTGAGAGGTATTCCTCAACCTGGCCTGCACCCTCTCCAATCTGGGACCCCTCGAAGGATGTCCTAGTGCCGGTTTACAGGGATCAGGCCTAACCGGCAGTCGGACATCCCTCTCTCAATCAGGACTGCTGGCTCCTAACTGCTCACCTGCCTGCCTGCCTGCCTGATTGCCCCTAACCACTCTGCCTGCCAGCCTGCTCACTCCCAACTGCCTCCTGCCTCCAGCCTGCTCACCCCCAAATGTCCCCCTGCCAAGCTGATCAGCCCCAACTGCCCCCGTGCCAGTGTGCTCACCCCCAACTGCCTCCCATGCCAGCCTGCTCACCCCCAACTGCCCCCATGCTGGCCTGCTCACTCCAAACTGCCTCCCTCCCCGCTGTCCTGAATCACCTCCAACTGACCCCCACTGATGGCCTGTTTACCTGTAACTGGCCCCCCTGCTGGTCTGCTTTCCCCCCAATGGCCACACCTCCCACCAGCCTGATCACCCATAACTGCCATCCCATCCTGGCCTGATCACCCACAACTGCCCTGTCCTCTTGGCCTCTAACCGCCTCTACCTTGGCCTCGCCACCATGGCTTTGTCCAGAAGAATGTCCGGAAGGTCTCCTGGAAAGTCTCCCAGTCTAATTAGTATATTACCCTTTTATTAGTATAGTAGAGGCCTGGTGCACAGGTGAGGGCCAGCTGGTTTGCCCTGAAGTGTGTCCCGGATCAGGGTGGGGGTTCCCTTGGGACATGGGACAGCTTGGGCGAGGGGCCTGTGGTGGTTTGCAGGCTGGCCACAGCCCCTTCAGAGTAGAGGGTCCCACTGGGGTACCTGACCAGCCTGGGTGAGGGCCTGAGGGCTGTTTTAAGGCTGGCCATGCCCCCCGGCAACCCAAGCTTCCAGCCCCTCCTTTTTTCTTTTCTTTGTGAGCGCCTCCTTGAGTGGAGGCCAGGGCTGGATGGAAGCAGGTATCTGGGATTTATTTATTTTCTATAATTGAAACTTAGTAGCCGGGCTGGCTGGAATCCTGGGTTGCCCCTGGCAACCCAAGCTCCCAGCCCCTCCTTGAGCAGAGGCCAGGGCCAGCTGTAAGCAGGTATCTGGGATTTATTTATCTTCTATAACTGAAACTTTAGCCTTGAGTAGAGGTCAGGTCAGGCCAGGGCAGGTGGGAAGCTTGGCTTCCTCCATCGCCAGGGGCAACCCAAGCCTCCTGCTCACTCCAGCTCTGTGGCTGCCGCCTTCTTAGTTGGGTTAATTTGCATACACACTCTGATTGGCTGGGGGGGTGTAGCAGAGGTAAGGTCAATTTGCACATTTCTCTTTTATTAGATAGGATAGGTACTTGTTTGTAGCCATTTTTATTCTCTATGCCTGTGTCCCTTCTTCCCTTTCTATTTCTTCTTTTTACAACAGTCCCTTTAGCATTTATTGCATTTCTGGCTTGGTAATGATAAACTCCCTTAGCCTTTTTTTTTGTCTGTGAAGCTTCTGATTTCCTCTTCAATTCTTAATGATAACCTTGCTGGATAGAGTATTCTTGATTCAGTCCTTTGCTTTGCATCACTTTGTATACTTCATTCCATTCCCTTCTGGCCTTATGTGTTTCTTATGAGAAATCATTTGATAATCTAATGGGAGATTCTTTGTAGGTAACTCTATGTCTTTGTCTTGCAGCCTTTAAGACTCTCTCTTTGTCATTAACATTTGCCATTGTAATTATGATGTGTCTTGGCATCAGTCTTCTTGGGTTCTTCTTGTTTGGGACTCTCTGTGCTTGTGTGACTTTTTCTTCCCCAAATTAGGGAAGTTTTCTGTCATTATTTCTATTTCTTCAAATAGGTTTGCTAATCCTTGTTTCTCTTCTTATTCTTCTGGCACCCCTATTACTTTGTTTCATGTTGTCTCAAAGTTCCCTTAGGCTCTCCTCCTGTTTTCTATTTTTTTCCTCTAATTTCTGTTCAGATTGTCTATGGTTTACCTGCTCTGTCTTCTAACACACTAATTTTGTCCTCCACTTCTTCTAGTATACTTTTGAAACCTTCCATTGTGTTTTTTATTGTACCTATATAATTTTTTTATTTCTCTTTATTCTTACATAAGTTGTTGATTTTCTCATCCATCTGAATTCTTTTTTTGACATATTGCATGCCTCCCTTTCATTTAAATCCTTTTCTGGCGATTCCACCTTTTCTTTCTTCTTGGGGTTGTTTTTTTGTCTCCCCATTTTTGCTATCACTGGAAAGCTTAGGCACTGGGGTGCTCAGCCTTGGGGACTGGAGTCTCGGTGTCCTTGGGTATGCAGCTGCAGTGGCAGGTCTTTGGCCAGAGTGGCTGTAGGTTCCAGGATGGTGTCTGAGGCCAGTCTGGGTGGTGGTGAGGCTGGGCTCCTAGTCATAGCAGCTCTCTCCTTCAAGATGGTGTGGTTGCTGTGCCATCGCTAGCTTCCTGGGAGTGCTTGCAGCAGTAGCGGGGGCTCCCCATCTAAGAGAGGCTGGTCCGCCAGCTCCCGAATGTCCTAAAGGATCTAGCTTTCACACACACACACACACACACACACACACACACACACACACACCACATATGTTCACACATTCCCCTTTTGCTCTCTCACTCATTCATACTCTCTTCCTCACTGCTGTTCTGCTGGCCACCATCTTTCCATCCTCTATTCTATCTTTCTTAATGTTGGTCAAGGCACATTAAATTGAAGCGATGATGCACAAAGACTTTGTAAACCGCAGTTTGGAACTACTTGAATATTCTGTGGCATCCAGAGATACTGGGGAATCCTGTGAACAGTCATTTGTCTGTATCTTTGTGATGTGTGCACCTTCTGAGGCAGGAAGTCAATGTGGAAAATTATTGGGCATTAGAATTAGACCTGGAGCTAACTGTTTTAACCTCTGCTTCTTCACAATGCCTCTTTTGGGAGAACTTGTAAGGGCTGGGTGATTACAAGTATGTGAAAATATCTAACATAGCCTAGCCCAAAGTAGAACTTCCATAAACATTAACTCTCTTTTTCTTTCTAACCAAGTTGAGATCCATAGTCTCTGACAATATTTGTAGTTTCTTAGAATACCTGGTCCTGATATGTCTGCCTGCTGGGTTCAGATTGTCTTTGATGAGAAACAAAAGCTTGCTTCTTTAACTGATTGCTTTGAAGGGTTTCTTTGAGATTGAATTTCAATAATCTCAGGGTTACTGGGAGTACATCAGTATTGTTTGCACTTAATGGATTAGATAATTAGGGACCTTGCAACAGAGAAGGATGAAATATTTGGCCCTAGTTAGATATATTTTCTGGGTAAGATGATACTACACACACAAATCCAGAAGATATGTTGTCCATCCTGACCAGTGTGGCTCAGTTGGTTGAGCATTGACCCATGCACCAAGAGATCATAGGTTCGATTCCTGGTCAGGGTGCATGCTTGGGTTGCAGGCTTGATCCCCAGTAGGGGGCATGCAGGAGTCAGCATGAGGCAGCAGGAGGCAGTCAATTGATTTTTCTCTCCCTCTCCCTCCCCGCTTTCTCTCTAAAAACAATAAAAAATATATTTAATAAAAAAGAAGAGATGTTGTCCAAACTGCCTATAATAGTAGGGGTGTCTTTAATATAAATCTAGGACAAGAACAAACTTACCTACAGCTGAGCCAATAAAAATACTGTAGCTATGGGTGAACAATTAGAAGAAATGAAATTGATCATTCTATGCTTGATTTCAGATTTTTGTGTTCTATGTTTGGTTTCCCATGACATCCTTGCTCATAGCCTGGACTCAGTATAATTTTGTTACTACTACCTGCTTGTGTCCTAGACACATCAGAGAAGGGAGTAGGATGGTCTTCCTAATATATTGGAAGAAAGAGTAGTCTGTTTTCTTCTTGTCAGTTTACATTTCACCAGTGCTTGATAATCTACTTTGTGGCTGGTGCTCTGAATCCCATTCTCTTTAGATACACTGCTGCCAATTGTAAAGGCAAGACTGCCCTTCCATCATTTGCTGTCCCATGTGTGAACCCACACTTCCCACTGTGTCACAGGACTCTGTGTTTAACACATCTACCTAGAGGGATGAGCATCCTCACTGGAATCCCCTCCTGGACCTGCCATTAAACCTCACCCTGCATGATATCAAGGGCCTATTCTTTAAATTCATCAGATCAGAATCCCCCCTTCTCATTTTCTCTTTTACTTAAATCCTGCTTCCTTTTGACACTTCCTCTTCCTACTACCCAGGCAACTCTAAATTCAATTTATCATACAATACCTTCTCCCCAAAAAGGACTCACTTTATCATGCAGTCTGGTTTAGTTCTTTGCTTCAGTTCCTCTCCTTCACAAAAAATCCACTGCAGGTCCATTACCTTCAAAAACTGTCTTCATTCCTGAGATAAATTTTTTTATTCCTAGAATTTGAAAAGGCGTACAGTGTTTTGTTTTGGGATACCTTTTCCAACTTCCATACCTACCTCTAAAGTTACTTCCTGGTCTCAGACTGATGTTTCTGATGCCAGATCTTGTTTTATTTTCTCCAGATGGCCAGCCTCTGGAGTGGTAGGAACTACAGAGGAATGTACTTTGTTCTACATAAGAAAGGATTGGGCACATGCCTGGGTGGGGTCGGGAGCGGGGAGGGAGTTTCCAGCCTTATCCCTGGTGCGGGGGAGGGCGTGCAGAAGGCAGCCAATCAATGTTTCACTCTTGCATCAATATTTCTCTCTCTCCTCCCTTCATCTCTCTCTAAAAATCAATATAAAGTCTTAAAAAAAAGATAAAGAAAGGATTGGGTCATGGTCATAGTTAGAGAGGGGAGGGTGTCTTAGCAAGACTGTAGCAGCTAGAGACTAATTTCCATGGAGTATGACTGAGAATCAAATATAATATTGCCCTAAGTGGTGTCCTTCTGGCACTAGGTAATAACAGTTCGTGGATCCCTTGTCAGGAGCTATCCAAGGAGCAGAGACATCTGGCATATGTGGAGGGCATTGGATGCATTAATATGTTATTAGGAGATGATGGGAACAAATATTCAATCCAGGGACCTGACTCTTATCAGTAGGGCTCTTGGTGCATTAGGAGAGAAATTACCTTCCACTTGAGATGTGCAGCATGTGCTCAGATGTGTGAGTCTGGTTTTGGAGTCACAAATGGAGATGCGTGGAGCCTGACAGGGGTGACAGCTTCTCACATATGGAAAACTGAATAATAACAATAATTCCATTTGTGAAGAAGAGCTGGAAATTACGTTTTCAATTCTCATGCAAGGCAGGGGCTCACTATTTTCCTTTTTAAGTGACAAAGGAAATAACGGTTGATGAAGTTGCCTCTAGGGGATCTGGGAAACATTCTTTCTGCTATTAAAAAAAATGAGATTTCACATGGAGGCTATTAATTTTTACCAGCCATTTGATAAATGCAGCATTACGTGGTATAGCACTATCAAACATCATATCGCCCATCATGATCTGAATGGCATACTTCTAAATATAGATTCCTGATAGTCACAGAGGAGTATCTACCTATGGAAGGTATAAGTTTTTGTTTTTGTTTTGTTTGTTTTGGTGTGATGGAGCTCTGAATATAAGGGATAAGTATATGATTTACGTTACTTTAGAAAATTCATATCCAGACAAAACTGGTTTTAAATTGGGGGGAGGGAGGGAATCTTTAGTCCTAGTCTCTAAGAAGGATCAAATATAGGGTGGGGCAAAAGTAGGCTTACAGTTGTGAGTATGTGAAGCAGAATTTAGTCTTGTATTATTATTTATTTTTTACTGTATTATTTTCCATACAAACAACTGTAAACCTACTTTTGCCCTACCTTGTATTTATACAATTACTGCATTTAAAACTAAAGTTACTTTTGATTTCAATTTATTGTAACAAGGTCTCTAAAGTTTGGGTCTGGAATCAGAGGCAAATTAGCGTGAGCCTATGTCCTAGCTTGATTTGTAGTTCTTGCCTAGATGGCTAGTTCGCATAGGCTACTGGATCACAGGGCTGAAATTAGCCCTAGGTTAAACTTTAGAATAGAGGTTCTCTCCCTGTATGTTGTGTTCACTTATATACTGATGTTGAAGACTCTGATGTGGAGAACCAGGCATCTAAGAGCCAATTATCCCCAAAATAAAAGCTAGCGTCTATCGAATAAAGAGGGAATATGCAAATTGACCATCACACCATCACAAAGATGGCGAAGCCCACAGCAGAGGCGGGGTTTCCGTAACACAAGGTGGCTGCACCCACAGTGGAGGCTGAGTTCCTGTAACAAGCCTTAAAGAGCAATCAGCAGGGCCCAGAGTCTGCATGGTGCTGGGCCAGGGCAGGGGACCTGAGCTTGCATTGCCCCCTGCCCCCTGCCCAGAGGGGCTTGACAGGGGACCTCAGGCTGCACCCCCTGCCCCAGCGCCAGGCTGGGGGACCTGAGACTGTGCCTCCCCACCCAGCAGGGCTTGACGGGAGACCTCTAGGTGGCCCCATGCCTGGTGGGGCTTGATGGGGGTGGGGTCAGCTGGGTCTGGGTCTCGCACAATTTTGAGGCACCGTGGGTGCACGGGGACTTGACTCTGGGTCCTGTGGCATGCCCCAGACTCTGACAGGAGGAAGATTTTCATATACATTTTACTAATTTTCTTTCATCTCTGACACTTCTATTATAGAGAAAGGGCAAATAGCAATGTTAAAATATTTCCTCTAATTAAACCCCTTTTAATGTGCACGGATTTTGTGCACTGGGCCACTAGTCAAGACATAATACCAAAAGAACTCTTAAGGCTTTGGAGACTGAAAAGAGTGAAGCAGACAGATTTTGGAGGTGAGTTGAACCTTGAAGCAAGTGACTTTTATGGAGAAAGTTCCATGGCTCAGCCAAAACTCTGATTCAAAGCCCTCTGAATGTTTAGATGGAGGAACTAAAGGAAAGAGCCTAGGTTGACCAGAGCCAAGGTGTGAGAGGGAAAACCTGAAAAGGAAAGAGCTAGAGAAGAGGAACTCCAAATTCTGTGTCTAAACTCAGCCCAAGTTTCCATCTAATCCTTGCAGCATGAATGTGAGGGGCACACTGGAAGCATGATGTAGCTAAGGCTGAAAGAACTAAACTGAGGTCTGAACTCTCCCCACCTCAGGTGTGACAATGTAATCTGAGTTTAACCAAGTGAATTGTCTACTAAAACAAAAATGTCAACACTCTTTGAAGAAATATAACATAATCTAAAGTCCTTACAACTTTCTATTTACAATGTCTAGGATACAATAAAAAATTACCCAACATGTTAAGAGCCAGGAATATTTGAACTGGTTTTGTGAGAAGAAATCATCAACAGCTGTTAGCCTGTATGTATTAGTTTCCTATGGCTGCTGTAACAAACTGTCACAGACTGGGTGGCTTAAAATGATGGAAATTGATTCTTTCAGTTTTGGAGGTCGGGAGTCTGAAATCAGTGTGTAGTAGGGATATTTCCTTCAGGAGGCTATGAAGGAGAATCCTTTCCACACCCTTTTTTAGCTTTTGGTTGTTGACAATCCTTGCTGGGGCTGCATGTATCTAGGCTCTGCCTCCATCTTCAGTGTCCTCCACTCTGTGTCTCTATGTATTGTCTCCCTATTCTGTTTCTTATTAGGCCCCATAGTATATTTTTTATTGTCTAAAGTTTTACATATGTCTCCTTTTTCCCCAATTGACGCCCCCTCCAAGCCATTCCCACCAAAGGCAAGCCCCTACCACCCCAGTGTCTGTGTCCATTGGTTATGCTAATATGCATGCATACGTGTCCTTTGGTTGTTCTCTAGCCCCCTGCCATTTGTCTCTGGATCTATTCTTGTTCATCAAATTATGTTGATCATTATATCCCACAAATGAGTGAGATAATGTGATATTTATCTTTCTCTGACTGGCTTATTTCGCTTAGCATAATGCTCTCCAGTTCCATCCATGCTGTTGCAAATGTAAAAGTTCCTTCTTTTTATAGCAGCATAGTATTCCATTGTGTAGATGTACCACAGTTGTTTAATGCACTCCTCTGCTGATGGGCACTTAGGCTGTTTCCAATTCTTAGCTATTGTAAATTGTGCTGCTATGAACATAGGGGTGCATATATCCTTTCTGATTGGTGTTTCTGGTTTCTTGGGATATAGTCCTATAAGTGGGATTACTGGGTCAAATGGGAGTTCCATTTTTAACTTTTTGAGGGAACTCTAGACTGTCTTCCACAGTAGCCTTACCAGTCTGCATTCCTATCAGCAGTGCAGGAGGGTTCCTTTTTCTCCACATCCTCGCCAGCACTTGTCGTTTGTTGATTTGTTGATGATAGCCATTCTGGCAGGTGTGAGATAGTATCTCATTGCCATTTTGATTAGCGTCTTTGGGATGATTAGTGACTTTGAGCATGTTTTCATATGTCTCTGAGCCTTCTTTAGGTCCTCTTTAGAAAAGTGTCCATTTAGATCCTTTGCCCATTTTTTGATTGGATTGTTTATCTTTTGTTAAGTTGTATGAGTTCTCTGTAAATTTTGGAGATTAAACCCTTATCTGAAATATCATTGGCAAATATGTTCTCCCATGCAGTGGGCTTTCTTGTTGTTTTGTTGATGGTTTCTCTTGCTGTGCAGAAGCTTTTTATTTTGATGTAGTCCCATTTGTTTATTTTCTCCTTAGTCTCCATTGCCCTAGGAGCTGTGTCTGTAAAGATATTGCTTCAACAAATGTCTGCTATTTTGCTGCCTATGGAATCTTGTAGGATTTTTATGGTTTCCTGTCTTACATTTAAGTCCTTTAGCCATTTTGAGTTTGTTTTTGTGTATGATGTAAGTTGGTGATCTAGTTCATATTTTTGCATGTATCTAACCAAATTTCCCAGCACCGTTAATTGAAGAGACTGTCTTGACTCTATTGTATGATCTTGCCTCCTTTGTCAAATATTAATTGAGCATAATGGCTTGGATTGATTTCTGTGTTCTCTATTCTGTTCCATTGGTCTATATGTATGTTCTTGTGCCAGCATCAGGCAGTTTTCAGAACCATGGCTTGGTAATATAGGTTGATATCTGGTATTGTGATCCATCCAACTTTGTTCTTCTTTCTCAAGATTGTTGCGGCTATTCAGGGTCTTTTTAAAAAATTTTTATTCCAGATGAATTTTTGGAGAGTTTGTTCTAGATCTTTGAAATATACCATTGGTATTTTAATGGGGATTGCTTTGAATCTATAGATTCCTTTGGGTAGTATGGACATTTTAATGATGTTGGTTTTACCACTCCATGAACACGATATATTCTTCCATTTGTTTATGTCTTCCTCTCTTTTTTCAATGTCCTGTAGTTTTCTAGGTACAGGTCTTTTACCTCCTTAGTTAAGTTTATTTCTTGGTATCTTAATTTTTTTTGTTGCAATGGTAAATGGGATTGTTTTTTAGTTTCTCTTTCTGTGAGTTCATTATTTGTGTATAAAAAAGCCGCAGATTTCTGGGTGTTAATTTTGTATCCTGCTACATTGCCAAATTCATTTATTAGTTCTAGTAGTTTTTTGATGGAGTCTTTAGGGTTTTCTATGTACACTATCATGTCATCTGTGAATAATGACAGTTTTACTTTTTTTTTTTTTCCAATTTGGATGCCTTTTATTTCTTCTTCTTGTCTGATCTCTATGACTAGCACTTCTAGTACTATGTCAACAGGAGTGGTGAGAGTGAGCATCCTTGTCTATTCCTGTACTTAGGGGAAATGGTTTTAGTTTTTGCCCATTGAGTATGATGTTGTCTGTAGGTTTGTCATATAAGGCTTTTATTATGTTGAGGTCTGATCCATTTATTCCCACTTTGCTGAGAATTTTTATCAAGAAAGGGTGTTGGATTTTTTCAAATGCTTTTTCTGCATTGATTGATATGATTATGTGATTTTTGTCTCTCAATTTGTTTCTGTGATGTATCACATTTATTGATTTGCGGATATTGTACCATCCTTGCATCCCTGGAATAAATTCCACTTGGTCATGGTGTATGGCCTTTCTAATGTAATGGAGAATCTGATTTGCTAGAATTTTGTTGATAATTTTAGCATCTATGTTCATCAAATATATTGGCCTATAGTTCTCTTTTTTTGTGGTTTCTTTATCTGGTTTTGGGGTTAGGGGTTTTGGGGTTTTCTAATGCTGGCTTCATAGAAAGAGCTTGTAAGTGTTCCTTCCTCTTGAGTTTTTTGGAATAGTCTGAAGAGGATAGGTTTAGTTCTTCTTGGAATGCTTGGTAGAACTCCCCTTTAAAGCTGTCTGGACCAGGCCTTTTGATTGCTGGAAGATTTTTGATCGCTGCTTCAACTTGTTCAGTAGTTATCAGCCTATTCAGGTTTTTGGTTCTTCCTGATTGAGTTTTGGGAGCTTGTATTTTTCTATGAATATGCCCATTTTGTCTAGGTTGTTCATTTTGTTGGAATAGAGTTGTTCATAGTATTTTTTCATAATTGTTTTTATTTCTGTGGAATAGGTTGTTACTTTGCCTCTTTCATTTCTGATTTTGTTTATTTCAGTTCTCTCTCTTTACTTCTTGGTGATCCTGGCTAGAGGTTCATCAATATTGTTTATCCTTTCAAAGAACCAGCTCTTGGTTTTATTGATTTTTTGTATTTTTTTTTTGGGGGTGGCGGCAGTCTCTATCTCATTTATTCGCACTCTGATATTTATTATTTCCTTCCTACTGCTTACACTAGGCTTTTTTTGTTTTTCTCTTTCTAACTATTTGAGTTGTAGAGTTAGATAATTTACTATCATTTTTTCTTGTTTTATTGAGGTAGGCCTGTAGAGCTATGAATTTCCCTCTCAAGACTGCTTTCACTGTGTGCCATAGATTTTGGATTGTTGTGTTTTCATTGTCATTTGTGGCCATGATGCTTTTTATTTATTCTTTAATCTCTTTTGTCATCCAATCCTTGTTTAATGACATGCTATTTAGCCTCCAAGTGTTCGCTTTTTTTCTTGTTTTTATTGTAGTTGATTTCTAGTTTTATGCCATTGTGATCTTAGAAGATGCTTGATATGATATCTATCTTCTTGAATTTGAAGAGACTTTGCCTGTGTCCAAATATGTGATCTATCTTTGAAAAGGACCCATGTGCACTTGAGAAGAATGTATAGTCTGTGGCTTTGGAGTGCAATGTTCTGAAGATGTCAATTAATTCCATCTGATCTAGTGAGTCATTTAGGATTGATGTTTCTTTGCTGATTTTTTTCTAGAGGATTTGTCCAGTGGTGTTAATGAGGGTATTAAAGTCCCCTACTATGATTGTATTGCTGTCAATCTCTCCCTTGATATCCTCCAGAAGCTTTATAAAATGTATTTGGGTGCTCCTGTATTGGGTGCATATATGTTTACCAGAGTTATATCTTCTTATTGAATTGCTCCCTTTAGTATTATGAAGTGGCTTTCCTTATCTCTTGTTATGGCCTTCACTTTGAGGTATAATTTGTCAGATATAAGTATTGCTACCTCAGCTTTTTTTTCATTTTCATGTGCCTGAAAAACCTTTTTGATCTCTTCCCCATCAATCTGTGAGAATCCTTTGTTCTGAGGTGGGTTTCCTGTAGACAGCAGATATATGGGTCATGTTTTCTTACCCACTCAGCCACCCTATGTGTTTTGATTGGGGCATTTAATCCATTTACATTTAAAGTTATTATTGATAGGTACTTTTTTGTCTCTATTTTTATTCTTTATGCCTGTGTTCCTTCTTCCCTTCCTATTTCTTATTTTTACTGCAGACCCTTTAGAATTTCTTTCATTGCTGGTTTGGTGGTAATAAATTCCTTTAGTCATTTTTTTTCTCTCTGTGAAGCTCCTGATTTCACCATCAACTTTGATTGATAGTCTTGCTGGGTACAGTATTCTTGGATTCAGACCCTTGCTTTGCAGGACTTTGTATATTTTATTCCATTCCTTTCTGGCCTGATGTGCTGCTGTTGAGAAATCAGTCCATAGTCTGATGGGAGATCCCTTGTAGGTAACTTTCTGTCTCTCTCTGGTAGCCTTTAAGATTCTTACTTTGTCGTTGGTGTTTGCCAATTTAATTATAATGTGTCTTTGTGTCAGTCTTTTGGGGTTCATCTTGTTTGGAACGCTGTGAGCTTCTTGGACTTGTGTGAGTTTTTTCTTCCTAATATCAGGGAAGTTTTCTGTCATTGTTTCTTCAAACTTGTTTTCTATTCCTTGCTCAGTTTCCTCTCCTTCTGGCTCCCCTATTATGTGGATGTTATTTTGTTTCATGTTGTCCCAAAGTTCCCTTAAGGCTCTCCTCTGTTTTTTTTTGTTTTTGTTTTTTGTTTTTCTTTTTTTTCTAGATGCTGCTCTGCTTGGGTATTTTTTCCTACCTTGTGTTCTAGCTCACTGATGTGGTTCTCTGCTTTTTTTACTCTACTGTTGATGCTTTCTATTGAGTTCTTCTGTGTAGAGATATCATTTTTCATTTCTTCTTGGTTCTTCTTCATTTCCTCTTGGTTCTTACACATATTGTTGAATTTGTCTTCCATCCTTTCCAGCGTCCTTATGACCATTGCTCTGAATTCTTTCTCTGACATATTGCTTGCCTCTATTTCATTTACTTCCTTTTCTGGTGATTCCTCCTTTTCTTTTGTATGTGGGCTGTTTCCTTGTCTCCCCATGATGGCTCCTCTCAGAGTGTCTGGTTAAGTAGCTCTCTCTCTTCTGCATTGACTTAAAGACAAAAAAATACAACACAAAAAGACACAATGCACAGAGCACCAAACACAAATGTATTCATGATACTAATAACCCCAAATAAAGGTGACCACCAGATAAAAGAGAATTAGGGGATAGAAAAGAGTGCAAAAATGATATTCAGAAATGGAAAAAATGTAAGGGAGAAAAGAAAGAGAAGAAAAAAGAAGGCAGAAAATATATGTATATGGGGAGAAAACAAAAAACAACAACAAATCCAAAAAATGCAAACAACAAATACTCAGAGATGAATGCAAACAACAAACAAGAAGTAATCCAAAAAATGCAAACATACACCCAAACAAAAAGCACCCAGATGAATCTGAGGAGGCAGAACTTTCTGTAGGTGATATCTGACCTTTCCATCCATGGATTGCCTCACTAGCTGTGTTTAATTTGCCAATTCTGTGTGAGTGTTGTTCGATTCAGCTGTTCCTTCTATCTGTTCTGTGAGAAGGTGCAGCGCCCATCTGCATATTCAACACCACTTTGTGTCCCCCTGGACAGACATTTTAGGTGCCCACAATCAGGTATGCTGGAGTCTTGGTGTTCGTGGGTTTGCAGCTGAGGCAGCTGGTCTTGGGGTGTTGTGGTTGTAGAGTTCCGGGAGGTATCCAAGGTCTCCCCGGTTGAAGTAAGGCTGGGCTTCCCATCACAGCTGCTCTCCCCTTCAAGATGGTGCAGTCTCTGTGGTAGAGCCAGCTGCTCTGGGAGAGATTTCAGCAGTAGTAGAAGCTGCCTGGCCAGTGGGGCCTGGTCTGCCAGTCCCCAACAGTCCTGTGGAATTTAACTGTCCCTCACTCACAAATACAGACACTCCCTGCACATCCACACACTTTCCTTTAATTTTCCTCACTCACAAACTATCTTGCAGCCTGCCATCCTGCTGGCAGCCATCTTGGATCTTCAGCCCCACAGTATTTTAAACCTAAAATATATACAGCCATATTATCCTCCAATTATGAACACATAATGAAAGTATCTGCAGGCATACAAGGTCACAGATGGTTTACAATAAACAAAGATCCATAGTGAAAGTAACTTTTGAAGGAAACATTTACATAAATAAATAACTCTAGTAGATGATGAAAGAAATATACAACAAAAAATAGGATGATTAAATATTTTGGCAAAGAATGGGTGTTAAAGCTAAGAGAAATAAGAAGTATATATTTTATAACCTAAAATTAAAATTCTACACAGTATCAATAAGAAGAGAGTTTGGAATGGAGTATGTGGGTGGATAGAGAAACCAAGGGATAGAAGAGCAGGATAAAGATTTTGTTTTGCTAGGAAGAAGATATATTATCAATTTTTTTAAAAGAAGACAAGAGAGGAGACTAAAGAGAAAACAAAATGGTTAGTAAATTGAAAGTTGTAGCAATAAATTCTCATATTTAAATACTCATAAACATATTGTCTAACTCAGTGGTCGGCAAACTGCAGCTTGCGAGCCACATGCGGCTAGTGAGCCACATGCAGCTTGCAAGCCGTGGTTTGCCGCTCTGTTGACTAATTAGTTTGCCGACCACTGTCATATACTACCTTTTACCTCTTTGCACACAATATGCCACAATTGCCTAATCCTTACAGCTTCCAACTACATGGTAACATTTAGTCAGTCAACAGAGCAGCAAACTGCGGCCCGCGAGCTGCATGTGGCTCGTGAGCCGTGGTTTGCCGACCACTGGTCTAACTAAATCCTCAAATTAAAAAATGGATATTGCAAGGTTAGATTTTTAAAATCCAGTTTTATTTTTTTTTTGTAAGAGCCTAAATCATAATGAAATAGAAAATTGAGAGTAAAAGGGTGGGAAAAGATATATCAGGTAAATATTAACCAAAAGAAAATTGATGTAACTGCATTAGTAACCAAATAAGTAGTTTTTTTTTAACAAAAAAGCAAACAGAGCTTGAAAGAGTCATTATATAATGATAAGAAGTTTGATGTACCAAGAAGATAGAATAAGTCAAACCATGGATACAATTAATAAAATATTCTTAAAATACATAAAGCAAAAAGTGTTAAGTATAGGATATATCAATGAATTCCCTATCATAGTGGGGGATTTCAACTCACCTCTTTTGTTTAGTGTTAGGTCAAATAGACAAAAAGATTAGTAAAGAGGCAGATGGTTTGAATAACAAAGCTGGCAGATATAATCTAATGAAGACATATGGAAGTCTATATCCAAATATTAAAGAAAACATGTTATATTTGTTATAGAATTTGTTAGGTACTTAAGATATTTATGGGTAGCGATTTTTGAATTGATTTTTCAGTGTATTACTTGTATAAAACTATATATTTTTGTGTGCTCTCCTCCTATATTTATTTTTTCTTATTGTGCAACAAATTACTTTAAATATAGTGGCTTAAAACAAAACAAAAGTTTCTGTCAAGTTAGAAGTCTAGCATTGTGTGGCCAGAATTTTTCTTAGGGTACTACCATGCAAAAATGAAGTTTCCCCCCAGGGGTCAGTTCTCATCTGGGGCTAAAGGTCCTTTTGCAAACTCACTGGTCATTGGCAGAATTCAGTTCTTCGTTGTAGAAGCAAGGTTTCCATTTCCTTGCTGTCTGTCAGCCAGTGTCTGCTCTCTGCTCCTAGGGTCCCCACAATGCTTTCCCCGTGGCTCCCTCCATCTTCCAGCCAGCAGTGGCTCATGTAATCCTACTCATGCTATCAATGTCTCTGACTTCCCCTACATCCTCCTCTGTTACCACCAGTCAGAGGAAATTCTCTCCTTTCATGGGCTCATGTGACTGGATTAAGCCCACCTGACATTAAGCCCACATTGTCCTTTTTTAAAAGTCCACTGTGCCATGCAACATAACTGGATCCTAGGAGTGATATAATCTCAGATTCACAGGTACCAGACAGTGGGATCTTGGGGGCCATGCCTAGAAATTCTGCCTATTACAACCCTCACCCATTTTTTACCCTTGAGTCCTGATATTTTTATTGTGTGAAATTCTATGACATAGTACTTTTGTAGGAATTCATAATCTATACTATAAGAGCAATGACTGTATTTCACAATTTCTCAAATGATCATCTCCTTAAACTATAGGTATGATGCTACTTAATTTCTAGACATATGGGAGTTTTGGGGTAAATTTATCATTTTGTAATTGATATCTGTATTATGGTCACAGAAATAAACTGTAAAATGTTAATTCTCTGGAATTTATGAAAGCTTTCTTTGAAGCCAGCACATAGGTAATTTTTATAAAGGTTCTATTTTTTTCCTTAATATAAATTTGTGGTCTCCATTTGGTCTAAACTTCTGTTAATTGTGTTATTAATTTTTTTTTACATTTTAATATTTTACAATTTAATTTTCTAAATCATCTATCAGTTTCTGAGAGTATTTTAAAATCAACTACAAATGATTTATTGTTCCCATAATATTGGCATCTCAAGACTATGTTTTAGATACATATAGGTCATTGTATATTCTTTTCTTCATTAGTTTGTGCAACTTAATTGAAGGAAAATTAATAAAACATTAGCAGAGATATTAGGTGATTACTATTCCATTGACAGCTTCCAATATTTTTCACAGATATTTTATTGGACTATGGACTATTAGCACCACGCCTCCTGACAATTTATTTATTTATTTTAAAAATATATTTTATTGATTTTTTACAGAGAGGAAGGGAGAAGGATAGAGAGTTAGAAACATCAATGAGAGAAACATCCATCAGCTGCCTCCTGCACACCCCCTACTGGGGATGTGCCCGCAACCAAGATACATGCTCTTGACCAGAATCAAACCTGGGACCCTTCAGTCTGTAGGCCGATACTCTATCCACTGAGCCAAACCGGTTAGGGCTCTCCTGATAATTTAAATAAAAATCACAAATTAAAATGTGCAAAATAAGGAGGATGCAAAAAAATTACAATATGTTGAAGCCTTTGTTTAGAAATTAAGGTGTCCCAATTTCTATTTTCTAGAACCCAAGAGTAGGTGATTTCCTTGATTGACATGCATAAAATACATCACCTTGTACTGCTGATGCTATATATTCGGCACCAATTCTTTAGCTACTTCAGTAAAGGCAGAAAATGTATCAGGGACCTCAAACCTCGGCACTACAGCAGTGGTGCCCCTCTGATGTGACAACTGCGAATCCGTCTCTCCCCTCCTTCCACTCCAGTTGATCACTTCAGCAGATTAGAGCGGTGAGGCTATTTCAGTCCTAACAAAGTTAGATTGAAATATTGGCCCCATATCACACAAGCTCCATATTGAAGCATTCTGAATCTTGGTTACCTGTTCTCTTGTAACTACATTTTCTAAGAGCAGTAACTATCCAAAGCTGCAAACACCTGAGTCATTTTGGGTGGGCACATGTGCGGGTAGGGGAAAGTAAACAAAAAATAAAAATCTTATAAAATATAGAGGGGAGCTGCCAGATTAGAAGATAAAAAAGGAGCAGTTATTTAAAGTTCATCCCTCTCATAGCGTAGGTTATTCTGACATTAAAGTAGCACCATTGCGCTCCATACTTCTGGAACCTATCCCACAGTGTTTTGTTGACTTTACCTCATTTTATATTTTTGTCTTATCTCTGATACTAGAATTATCATCTGGGTTTGGATCAGATAGCATTGAAAAAATGGATAAGAGAACCTTTGGAATAGTTAAGGCAGGTAACATCAATATCAATATTAAGATTTCTAGACAAATATTGTCATTATTATTAATATATGATGATAACTTATTTTCAATACAACCTTTAGTGGTTTCAATGCAACTTTTGGTTGGTCTGTAAGAAAATAAATTTTCAAAAAGCAAGCACTACTTGATATGGGCAATTTGATGCCATAATTGTGACTTGCCAAGGAAACATCATTCCTGACCATGTGTACGAACGTTGGGCTGGACATCACAGGCCAGAAGCTGATTTCAGTGCTGTGGTTTGTCCTTTTATGGTCTGCCTCTGCACCCTCTTAGTGTGGGTCAAAATTTTTGACCAAAACACTTGATTTTCCAGGATGGCAGGGATGGTGTCTTTTGACTAAGCGGGCAGTAAGTTAGACAGGTAGGGCAGAGGCCAGGGGCCAGTCATAGGATGGGTGAAAGAGGGCAGTGATAGTAAACAGACAGTGGAAATCTTTAGACTTAGACAACCAAAGAGAACCAAAGAAGACCATCCATTATATGGATGTTCTTGATGTGTTGTCCCTTCGATCTGCATATACTATTCTTGATGTTCTTGATGTGTTGTCCCTTCGATCTGCATATACTATTATCACTTGTGGTTTTTTTAAAATAGATTTTTATTGATTTCAGAGAGGAAGGGAGGGGAGAGAGAGAGAGAGAGAGAGAGAGAGAGAGAGAGAGAGAGAGAGAGAGAGAGAGAGAGAGAGAAACATCACTGATAAAAGAGAATCATTGATTGGCTGCCTCCTGTATGCTCCCTGCTGGGGATTGAGCCCGAAACCCAGGCATGTACCCTGACTACCTGGTTCATAGGTTGACACTCAACCAGTGAGCAAGACTGGCCAGGCTTACTCCTTGTTTTTCACTATAATTTCTATCTTTAAATCCTGGGTGATATTTGGACTTAACCCTATGTGTTGGATATGAGGGAAAGTGGAGACAGGTCTGGAGTGTGGGGTGAATATATTGCCCTCCAGGGGAGAGGCCTCTGCAAATGTGCAGGAGATGGGGCACACTCGACAGGGAGGAGCTGAGCACTTTTGCAGGCCAGAGGGTTTGGGGAATACTAAGGGAAAATTATGTCAGTGAATCAACCCAGAGTTCCTCTCTTTCCCAGTCAGCACCCTAACCTGGGCTGCTCGACCTGCCTATGTTGAGAACTGAACCTTCTTTGGAGCTCTGCTGCTCTTGTGGCCTTAGTACTGAAGCTCAGTTTTACCTTTCCTTCCCCCAGGGAAGCCCTGTCATTTTCATACTTAGCTTGAATTGACAATTCATCACCCTCAGCATCTTATTGTCTTTCTAAAGTGTCAGGTGTCTCCAGCAACCATCATCCAGTTCTGTTGTCCTTAAGAATTCTCATTTTCTCTATATTTCCCAATACCTGACCTATTGCATTCTTCCCACTGGTATATACCATCCCAGTTCACCACTGGTGAACGTTGTTGCAGCTGCACTGCAAGCCTGTGCGAGGTGCAAATTGTGCTCCAGCTCCCACTGGCAGCGGTGCCCTTGATCTGGCTCCCAAATCCTATTTTAATGTTGCCGTCTAGGACCATCCCTGGCATTATCTCTTGTAAGCTGAGATCTCTGAAAAATAGACTCAGAGATAGAAATCAGTGTGTAGGGATTTCATCAGAGAATAATCTGAGGAACAACAACTGTGGGGAAGGGTGGGTGGTAGGATGGGGTAGAGGGCAGTCTCAATAGAGGCCTCAGTTGATCACATAAGTGCTCAGAGGCTGGAGTGGCCTTTCAGCATTGTCCTCAGTTGTGGCTAGGTATCTGGGCTGTTATGTCTCTGCAATGAGCAGATATTGGGTCCAAGTTGCTCTGGAAATGGGTGTGACTTTGAGTGACCTTATTTCTTCAGCTGAGGACAATTCCTGGAGAGCACTGAGAGCTCAGGGCGCTTAGAGCATCTGTGGAAAGGGTGACATGGTGGCACATTTGTGCTCCAGGGGAGACAGCAGATCTTGTTAGTTTATTATCTTGTTACCTGTTTTATACTTCTCAGAGTTGGTATGAGGAATATGTGTAAAGTGACTGGCATAGTTGTTGCTCAATAGATTATTATTATATCCTTATAGTACTTTGTCATGTATTTCTTCAGATTTATAATCAACCTAATTCTCATAACTATGATTTTGAATAGTGCTAAGTATTTAATTCCAGTGGATTTGCCACAATGTATTACATTATATTTTACTTTGTATATAGTTTTATGTTTCCTTAGTTATGATCCTGAGTTAGACATCTTCATGCATCAATATTTTTTTCTAGGCTTCAAATTACTTTTTTAGGCTAGATTCCCAGAACTGGAATTACTGGGTCAAAATATTTTGACAGGTTTTGGTCAACAGTGCCAAATTAATTTATAAATACTTTCTGATAATTTTGCTGCCACTAGTAATATAAAGAATATCAATTTTCCTGAAGCTTTGCCAACAATGGTTGTTGCCATTTAAAAAATGTTACTTTTATAGGTGAATAATTATAACTGGTTTTAATATCTATTTCGTTGACCACCAGTGAATTGAATATTTTTATAAATGTTTATTTACTAGTAATATGTCCTCTTTAAAGATTATCTATTCATAGCCATTGCATATTTATGGGATATTATTAGGGCATTAAGATAATCAATTATTTGGGCTTCTCATGTAGTAAAAATTATTCATCCTATGCTTTATTCAACATGTTTTGTTAGTCTGTAATTTCTCTTTCTCTTTCACTGTGTTAGAGATATAATGTTTTAGATTTTTTGGTGGTCATTTTTTTTATCTTTTATTTTGTAATTAATCCATCCTTTTATAACTTAGCACATCATGTCATCTAAGGAGTCTCATATAAACATTCAATTTTATCTTTTAATTAAAAATTATTTTTAGTCAACTAATTCACTCAGAATTGATCTTTTCTCATGGACTGACATAAAAATACAGTTAACCAGTTACTCACCACCTGGAAACTATTATGCTAAGTGAAATGAGCCAGTCAGAGAGAGGCAAGTATTACATGATCTCACTCATACGTGGAATCTAATGAACAAAATAAACTGGTGAACAAACTAGAGACATGGAAGCATGGAACAGACTGATGAAGCTCAGAGAGAAGGCAAGGGTGGGTGGGTGGGGAGAGATCAACCAAAGAACTTATATGCATATATGTATAACCCATGGACACATAATGTGGTAACAGTCTGGGGGTGGGTGTGGATGCAGGGTGTAGGGGGTCAATGGGGAGAAAAAGAGGACTTTCTTTCAATAGTACTTTCAACAATAAAGATAATTTTTAAAAAATCAGGTGAACAAAGATGTTAAATATCAAGCTATATATATAATAGGAACTATTTGATACCATCTTTATATATATCATATACTAGTATATTTTAAATATATATTTAACTCTCATTTTATATAGCATAAAGAAAGAACAAGAGTGTAGTGCAGGGTATAAGACTTCCCCCTAAACAGAGCATACTAGGTGTACTGGTTAATAATGGCAGATTTTGTAATCAAAGAAAACATGATAATTTCAAGAGAAATATCAAAAGTGCTTTATTCAAAGTAATGTCCATTGCTAGCTACACATTTCCCCCATCTTTCAGGTAATTTGTGGATACCGTCCCAATAGAACTTTTCTTCTTTTGAGGCAAACCATTCAGAGACCCAATTTTCCACTTCTTCGTATGTTTTGAAGTGCTGCTCAGAAAGTGCGTGTGCCATTCATCCGAACAAGTGGTAATCTGAAGGAGCAAGGTCTGGTGAATATGGTGGATGGGATAATACTTTCCAGGCAAGATCTTTTCACGTGTCTTTAACTGGTTTTGAAGTGTGTGATGGTGCGTCATCATGAAGCAAAATTATTTTGCTGTGTCTTCCAGCACATTCTGGTCGTTTCACCATCAAAGCGTGATTCAAATTGATTATTTGTTGTCAGTAGCAATCAATATTAATGGTTTTGCCTGGTTTTAGAAGCTCATAATACACCTTCCTGATCCCACCAAACGCAGACCATTGTCTTCTTTACGAAGCTATTTGGCCTTGCAGTCAATGTTGATCTGGATCAACCCATGATTTTGTGCATTTGGGATTCTCAAAATAAATCCACTTTTCATCGCCATTCACAATTCCATGCAAAAAAAAAAAAAAAAAGAGAGACTTTCTTTCGTGCCGTTGAAGCAACATTTTACTGATGACTTTCGATTTTCCATTTGTCTTTCGTTCAGTTGATGTGGCACCCATTTTCCTTCCTTTAAAATCTTTCCTATTGCTTGTAAACGATTGGAAATTGTTTGCTGAGCAATGTTTAATCTTTCTGCAAGTTGTTTTTGAGTCTGACACAGGCATTTTCATCCAATAATGCTTGTAATTGTTGGTCTTCAAACTTTTTCAGTTGACCTGGACGTTTTTTGTCTTTCACATCGAAATCATCACCTTTAAAGCGTTAAACCAGTGTTTATAAGTATCTTGAGATGGAGCATGTTCACCATAAGCGTCCTGAAGTATATGATAACTTTTTCTTCAAAATAAAATAATGAATTAAAACTTCCTGCAAATGCTCTTTTTTTTTGGCACAAAATTCAGCATTTTTAAGAGTAAAAATATCTATGATGTTAAAACCTTCAACAATTAGACATATGAAGTTTTGAAGCTTGCTGTCAATACAACAAAATAGCATACATATCAAATTGCATATATATCAACATATGTGTAACTCCATGTATTGAAAAAAATTCATATTATTAACTGGTATACCGAGTACTGATTAAACTTAATTGAACTGCAGCTGAATCAGTTCTCTAATTCTACCAGTTATAAGGTCATTGTACTTACTGGGTTGGAAATTTTATTAGATTTCACAGAATTCCTAGAATTGCTATGGGTTGGTGTAGAAGGTTGGAAGATTAAAAGGATTAGGAAGATAAAGTCCAGCCTGGTAAGGAGCAGAGCCGAGAGAAGGGGATCAGTGAAGCCAGGTCTCAGTTCTGTTCAATGTGGGTTTAGGTTGCATTAACTTATTGTGGTGGAGATGAAGTAGATAAACTGATATTGAGAAGGGGTGTGGGAGAAGCACTTGACCAAGTGTGTGAAAGTTTCCACTTAGTGAAGTCAAACCCAGAAAGCTTCCCTATCCCAAGTATCCAGGGTTTCCCATTGCTCTGGAGCCAAAATGCAACCACAGTGAAGGCCAACGTGTTGAGAAGTCATTCTTTCCCCATTGATTAATAATCTTATATTTACCTCTAATTACTATTCTGTGCTCTGATCAAGCCATTTATTTTTGCATTGGTACCAAACCCTTTTAATTATTGACATTTTCCTGTGTGTTCTGGATTTGGAAGGGCTTCTTTCACCCCCATATTACATGATTTTGTTCTTTAAATATATCTTTTCTTGATTTTTCTTCCAAATTAATTTTACAATAATGTTACCCAGTTTAAGCAAATAAAACAAAACACTCTATTGGGATTTTAAAAAATATGTTTTTATTTATTTCAGAGAAGAAGGGAGAGAAAGCAAGAGATAGCAACATCAATGATGAGATAGAATCATTGATCGGCTGCCTCCTGCTTGCCCTCTACTGGGATTGAGCCCATAACCCGGGTATGTGCCCTAAAAGGGATTGAATTGTGACCTCCTGGTTCATGGGTCAGTGCTCAATCACTGAGCCACACCAGCTGGACTCTATAGAGATTTTAATTGAAATTGCTTTAAAGCAATACATTAATTGAAAAGAACTGACATCCTTAAAATATTTAGACTTTTCATAGAGGAACAACTGACTTCCCATTAGTCAGGTTTTATTTGACATCTCTCAGTAAAATACTCTAGGCTCCTACTCCCATCTCTCCCAATCTAGGTCACACACATTTCCCATTAAGATTCTATCTTCATATTTTATACTTTTTGTTCTATTGGGAATTTTTTTTTTTAAATCATGAAATGTTCTATATCTTTATCTAGCATTTTTTCCCCCAAAATTAATTCAGATCCTTTCTTTCCAATGGATTTTCTGTAAATAGTAATGATTTTTTGTTTGCTTGTTTCTTTTCCAATAGATGTAAATCTTTTTCTATTTCCCTCTTATTGCTGGTCAGAACCCTACTATGAGTCTGTTTTATACCTGATTTTACTAGTGTTGTCTCTAGTGGTATCAATTTTAAGTGTGGTGTTTGTTGATTTAAAACAAATGTTTATATGTTGAATGAGACATGATTCTATTTCCACTATTTGAAGGTGTTTTATAAATAGTAGGTATTTAATTTTATCTGCTTCTTTTCATCTTTTTATGATAGGATTGTCTGATTTTTCTTACTTGGCATATAGGTGAAACTATTATAATTTCTAGTACTGATATGTTCTTACTTTCCAAAAATAATTGCTATTTGATTATAATGGCCAGCTCTTTAAATTAGTTAATGAATTTTATTTGCTATTATAGTTGTGATTTTTCTATCTCTATTTATAAGTAATATTGATCTGTTAGTTTTTATCCTGTATAATTCAGATTTTGTGTCACTTCTATATCTGCTTGGAATTGTGTAGTTTTTAATATATGTTTATCAAATTTCAAATAAATTTGTAATGATTTTTTATTTATTTTTATTTTCTTTAGAAAGTTTTTAAAAAATTGTTAGCAAGAGCAACAAATTCCAGGGATTTTTGAAATTTTAAAAATATTAAAAAATTTTAATCTTTATTTATTATCCTACTAGAGGTCTGGTGCATGAAATTCATGCACTTGGGGGGAGGGTCCCTCAGCCCAGCCTGCACCCTCTCGCAGTCCGGGAGCCCTCAAAGGATGTCTGACTGCTAGCCTAGCTGGCAATCTGACATCCTTAGTGCTACTGTGGAGGTGGGAGAGGCTCCTGCCTCCACCACTGCGCCCATCAGCCATGAGCCCAGGTTCTGGCTGAGCGGCACTCTCCCTATGAGAGTGCACTGACCACAAGGGGTCAGCTCCCGCATTGAGCATCTGTTACCTGGTGGTCAATGTGTGTCATAGTGACCAGTTGTCGGTTGTTGGGCCGAAACCAGCTCTCTGACATTCCGCAAGGGGTCTTGGGTTGCGAGAGGGTGCTGGCCAGGCTGAGGGACCCCGCTGATGCATGATTGAGGCTGGGGAGGGACATGGGGCATTGGCCAGCCATGGAGGGACTGTGGGAGGGCTCCAGGGCATGTCGGGTTCATCTCACTCAGTCCCAATCAGCTGGACCCCAGCAGTAAACTAACCTACCAGTTGGAGCATCTGCCCCCTGGTGGTCAGTGCATGTCATAGAGAGTGGTTGAGTGGCCTTAGCATATCATTAGCATATTATGCTTTGATTGGTTGAACGGCTAACCAGACGATCGGACGCTTAGCATATTAGGCTTTTATTATTTAGGATTTAGGTTTTATCTTTATCAATTTTAGTAATTTTTTTTCAGAATAGTACCAGTTTCATTGATAATTTCAAATATAACAATATTATTTCATTTTCATAATCTATATATCGGTTGCTAATAATTTCTTTCATTAAAAAAAGCTTTTAGTCTTTCTCCCTGGCTTTGTATGCCATATATTTTGTTCATAATTAAAAATAATACTCAGATAATGGTTTTATTTAGTAATTCTACTGTCCAAAGACAGGAGCCACATGCACACAAATTATTAGAAAATGGACAGTAGAATTACTAAGTTAAATTAGTAATCTGGCCCTGGTTTTCTTTTTCCTTTGTAGATCATCATTTTACTGCAATCTGGATAGTGCAAAGTTTACTCTTTATCTCTGGAATTTATATTTCCCAGGGATATACTCAGTTTAATTCTTTCAACAATAATCTTGCCTTTAACTCAATCAGTTTTTTTCAATACAAAGAATCAAATATTTTGGAGAAAATATTCCCCTATTCTTTTTAAACTTTATGGCTTCTCTACAAAATTTAACTTTTGTTTTTACTAAAGTTTTACATGTGTTTTATTTAAAGAGTCAAGTAAACCCACAAGTCTTGCCATGAAGTACATCCCTCTCCCTACCAGCCAGTTCCCCTTCCTGCAATTTTCTATTTTCCAGAGGCATCTATTTTCACATCTTAGCTTTTAAATCTCCAATTTAAATAACATGCTTATTTAATTGCATCTTGAGTGTTTAGGTGTTGGTATCCTCTGCTAGATTTTCATAATGGACGTTGCTTTACCTCTCCCCCTCCCCATTCATGCCCCACACAAGCATACTTCCTCGTCCCCCTTCTCCCAATTTGGTCCTCTAACTTTTTTACATATTTCTCTTATTTTCCATTCTTTATCTTTTTGCTCTATATTTTGGGAGATTTCCTTAACTTTATCTTTCATTCTTGTCTTTACTATCATTTTAGTAAGGTTTGAGTATTACTCACACTTCCTTCTTTAATCAGAAATCTGATTATTGCTGTGCTCAACTTCTGCTGTAAAAAAATAAGAGCTATTGACTCCACCTTCTTTGCTTCTTATTTGTTAACTTGACATTTATATTTTTGCTTTTTATTATGTAAGAATTTCATGAGCCAGTCTTTTAAATTATTCCCTTTCTCCATTTTTGTCGTTCTTGCTATTCACTGCCTTAATTAAATTTCATTTTTTTTAAAAAAATAGGGTGATTTAAAGTGCTTTCTAATGATACTTCTATATTTTCCAGTTCCTTCATTTACTCTTGTTTTATGAAATATATAAATCTGTGTATTAAAAAAGCATGCATATTATTCCCTGAACTCAGCCTATCAATAGAAACTACTTACTTCAAAATTTTTAGCTTGGTTCTCCTTTTTCAAACTGTTAATCTTTTTACACACACACACACACACACACACACACACATATTTATCTTCCAATTTTATGAGTGAAAGTTTCTATAAGTGCAAGTTTCATATTTTGAGATCAATCAGGATTGACAGCTGGTGTAGATTTCATCAAGAGTGTGGTGTATAAGCTGTTGGTGTGTGTGTCTCTGTGTGTGAAATGAACTGTGATTCTATTTTCCCTTGTGGACCTCTCTATAGAGCAATCTATTTCATCTCTCATTCACTTCCTCAGAATTTTAGGAGTGCTTCTCAGATTTGTTTTCAGCTTCATTAATGAAAAGGCCGTTACTATCTAGCCACTGCCATTTTACTTTGGAGTAGTCTTTTTGATTCAGTAAAAGACATATGTAATGGTATATTATTGAAAGCATGAAGCAGTTTTTTTTCCTGATATGGAGCAAATCGATTTCAGAGAAAGAATTTTACTTGGCGGAGGAATAACTTTTTGTTACCTTGTGCTGGATATTGTCATAGACTCACTTGATTTTATTCTTTTTCTTTTACTTTATTTTCGAGCTAGGAGAAATGTTGGCCCAGTATTGATGAGGAGTCAGGAGGCGAGAATTGCCATCAAGTGCGAGTTCTGCCTGAGCCCTGCATCCCTTCTCTCAGGATGACCCCAGCAGTTCCTGTTTTGTAGAAAGAATTGTGTGCCCAACTCCAAGTTCGTCCAGTCCTTACACCAGATTGCCCAAAAGAACTTTCTCAGAGAATACTGCATTATCATGGCTGTAACTGCTCTGTCTAACAGAGTAGCCATTCATCACATATGGCTATTAAGCACTTGAAATGTGGCTAATGTTACTGAGTACCTATATTTAAAACTTGATTTAGTTTCAATTAATTTGAATTTGAAGAACTACATGTAGCTAGTGCTGACCATATTGGACAGCAGAGCTCTTGGCAGCTCAGAGCATTCAGGTGAAGAAGAAAATGTCCCTTGCAAGAGTAGCTCTGAGTCTAGATGAGAAGAAAGATGTCAGCCAGCAGCTCCTGGTCTTCTAAGATCCTTGGTTCACAGAAGTAGATGGAAGTGTCAAGTGAGACTGAGAGGTCTTTTGGTTTGAGAAAATACAGATTCACTGAAAGAATAGTTGAAATTCCATCAGAAGAAGTACAGGTGTTGAGGGATGGAGACCCAAATGCTCACTGGAATGGGAAAAAACCGATACATGGGACTCAAAGTTACCTCTGAAAAGGGCTGGTTCTTAATCCTTGAGTTATTATTTCATACATTCCCACCAGCACCTGTATACTATTTATTCCTGCTTCTCTTGGTTACACAAAGGTTTCCTTTCCTAAGGTTTAACATTTAGTTTAAGGATAATTTGGGAAAGGAGTTTCCTTGTACTTTACTTAGGCATCTTTCCAGAATCCTCCTAATTTTATTTTTTAATTTGGAAAAGGAGCTAAGTTATCAGTCAGGCTGATAAAATGATTAGTTTGATCATCTGAGAACTGAGAGCTTGTAAAAGGCATTTGTTTGAGCTCTCCACTTAATCTTGACAGCACCTTGCCATCTGACACTCAATTTAATGTTAAATTGGGGGAGAAAGTAGAATACGAGGGGTGTGGGTGTCATTTGTTGTCACCTCAAAGACAGGGTCACCTCTGTCTTCATGTGCCTGAGAACTCCTATCCCATTCTGATTCTGCAGTCTCCGGTCATTTTAACCTGAATATCGTCTCAGCAAAACAACTTCCTATCCTGCTTCACCTTAATCAGATTCTTTTTAAGTAAGAAAGATGAGGTCCATGATTGCATCCTCAAAACTCCATCCATTTGACACTGTGGCCAGCTGTCAAACAGTCCACAGTCTTGCTGTCAATGAGTTCTTTAAAACCAATGCCACACCAGGATGGCCTTATTTGCTTTCTGCTTTAAGTAGAAAAATTGAATTTAGAAAGCTTTTCCTAATCTGGATCTGTGCAATATATAATAAACTTCTTACATCTGTCACCATCAGCATTCTGCTTGCTGTCTCTGCTTTTATGTTTTAAAGAGGAAAGACAAGGGTGCCCTTTCTTTTTCTTCTTATTCAAGTGCTATCTTGGGACAGCAAGCCCTGGAGATTAGTGACATCTTCCTGGCTGGGATGATGGGGACCGGAACAAATTTAGGATTGCCCTCTATACCAGCCGTGTTCTGTCCTTATTAACTCAAAGGCGCAACTCTTGATCTGGAAGCCTCTGAATGTTTGGAAACTTTTCAGATTGTAAAATGAAAGTTACGCTTAAAGCTCTCTGAACATCCTCCTTATTGATGACATTGATGACCTTCTAAAGATGTTTTCAAAGTAGGGATTGAAGCCTGCTTGCACCAGAGTCACCTCCCATACTAGTTAAAATGCAGACTCCCAGGTCCACGCCAGGCCCTACTAAACTAGAATCTCTGAGTTTGAGGCCCTATCTGTATGTTAATACCTTCTCAGGTAGTGTTTACGCTTTTTGAGAACAAATTTAAAGAAGTAATATTGTCAAATAGCTCACTCAATGGTCACTCTTACAGGCTGGGGAATCACACAGCAGCCTTTCCATCAGTAGAGAACGGAGCAGTGGAGATTAAAGCGTAAAGTAGAGGAACACAAATGGCACAATGTTTAATTCTGTGGCATTATTTACTTGCTGTGGGACAATAAGGAGACATTTAGCCTCCCTGACTTGCATTCCTTGTTTCTAAACGCTTGCTTCACAGGCTTGATGAGGTATGAATATAAATCACCTGGCACAGAGCGAGCACTTGGTTAACGTTTTTCACTATGATTTCTCAATGGATGCTACGTTTTAAAAAGATTTTATCTATGAGACAACTTCATTCTACAAAGCAGTGACTTATTTATTCATCAAAGACAGGGACACCTGCCAGTTAGGGTTCTGGTGAGCTTAAGTTCTCTCAGTGTTGTCATTCCTGCCAGTTGCTTGCAAAGGAGTTTCATGTCTCAACACAATATTGCCCTTTGGTTTTTTGAAATATTCAAATAGCTTCTGTTCCCCCTTGACTACAACCTTTGTCAGTTCGTACTGGTACCTAAAACTGGTTGGCAGCTGCACAACCCTAGGCCCATGCTTAGCTAACAGGGGCCAACTGTCTTCTGGGTCCTATAATCGGGAGTACAATTCAAGGGGGTTCAATTCCATGCTCACTCTTTGTTAGGGCTGTTCCTATATCATGTTCTCTCTCTGTTAGGGCTGTCAGACGGGCATTACTCATCCTTCTTCCTTGAAGCACATTTTACTGATTTGGGGGTTTATTTTTCTCTTCAGAAATATTTTTCCTCATCATTAATAAGTCAATCCTTGGAGTTGGATTCACCTGGGGGGAGTGGGGTGTTGGAGTACCTGGGGATCTGGCTCCTACTTTATGGAGAAGTTTGAACTATCAGAAGGCATGTCCTGATGTATGCTCCAGGCTTTCTGAGAGATGCCTGGGAGACTGAGGGAGACTGGTGTGGGGAAAGATGATCCATAAGATCTGCACCTCTTAGCCCTCTTCAACCACATCAGCTTTGCATGGAATCCATTCCATATTTTAGTAATCATGTATAAATTTGAGAAAAGAGTGTCATTGTAAACACTGAACAACAATCTTTGAAAACTACTGATGTAGTAAACATATTAAAGTTTGAATTATGGCTAAGCAAACTGGTAAAGGGAGCAAGGGTCTAGCCCTTGTAAACATTTATGTACCCAACATAGGAACACCTAAATATATAAAGCAAATCTTGATGGACATAACAGGAGAAATCGACAGTAATACACTTATAGTAGGGGATTTTAACACCCCATTGACATCAATGGCTAGATCTTCCTGGGAGAAAACCAGCAAGGAAATAGTAGCCTTAATTGACACAGTGGATTAGATGGATTTAATTGATATCTTCAGAGCATTTTACCCAAAAGCAACAGAATATACATTCTTTTCAAATGCTCATGGGACATTTTCTAGGAGAGACCACATGTTAGGACACAAAACAAGTCTCAATAAATTTAAGAAGATTGAAATCATGTCAAGCATCTTCTCTGACCAAAGTGATATGAAACCAGAAATCAGTCACAAGAAAGAAAAAAAAAAACAAATAACAACCTGAAAAACAGACAAATACATGGAGGCTAAATAGCAGGTTATTAAACAACGAGTGGGTTAACAATGAGACCAAGGAAGAAGAAATCGAAAGATGCCTTGAAGCAAATGAAAATGAGAACTCAACAACCCAGAATTTATGGGTCACCATGAAAACTATCTTAACTTATGAAAAAAGAAAAACCTCAAATAAACAATCTAACTTTACTCTTACAGGAACTAGAAAACAACAACAAACAAACAATGCCCAAAGTGAGTAGAAGAAAAGAAATAATAAAGATCAGAGAAGAAATAAATGAAATACAGTCTAAAATAAACATACAAAAGATCAATGAAACCAAGAGCTGATTTTATGAAAAGGTAAATAAGATTAACAAATCTTTATCCAGACTCATCAAGAAAAAAAGAGAGAGGACCCAAATAAATAAAATCAGAAATCAAAGAGGAGAAGTAACAACTGACACCACAGAATTACAAAGGATTGTAAGAAAATATTATGAACAACTATATGCCAACAAATTGGATAAGATGGAATGGATAAATTCTAGAGATCTTTATTATGTTTCACTGTTTCCCTTTACACTATACTGCTTGGAAGTTTCATCAAGATTTGATGTAGGTAGGAGGTTGATACCATGATTCACTGGTGAGAGAGATATTTGAAATAAGTGGGTTTGGTAACAACCTTTTCAAATTATATCAAGGGAATGATAGTCAAATTCTTGGTTTTTATAACTTTGCTGGGGTTTATAACCTCTACCTTAAGGTCTAAGGTTTCACTTTATGCATACTGTTTTACCAGCCACTCCATGAGCATATTTTATTTTTACCACATCTTTGTGAAAGGCTGTATAAATTCGCTTTTACTGCATAACAAACTACCCCCATATTTGGTGACTTAAAACCATAGTCATTTACTTAGCTCATGGCTCTGTGGGCTGGAAAATTGGGCTGGGCTCAGCTAGGCTAACTCTTGTGTTTGAAGCCAGCTGCCAGATTTGCTGGGGCTAGTAGGTCTGATATGAAGTTCTGCTGGGTGACTCATTCTCACTCCTTCATGTTCTTGTTTTCTAGGCTGCTAGCCTGGACTTGTTCATATGGTGGTGGAAGAGTTCTAAGAACAAACTCTAATGTGCAAGCACTTTTTAAGTCTCTGCATTTTTCATGTTTGCCATTTGTCTCAAATGGCCAAAGCAAGTCACATGATCTAGCGCAGTCAGTGTCCAGGGCACATGGAAACTTTGAATACATTACTGCTACAATTTACCACTCAGGCTTTGCAAAGCCAGTCACAGTGAGAATACAGGCTTGGAGGGACATGAAGGAGGGTACCTCCAGTGGAGTGGCACTGCATATCCATCTTACTTGGGAGCAGTCAGACATACGTATAGTGTGATTTTGGTCCCAGATGGTCCTAGAAAGTGACATGACACATCAGGGACCACACACTCCCAAGTTGTCCCCTTCACACTCCCAGGCTCAACCCTTGGATCTGAAGGAGACACTTGTCAGAGATAGCATTCTAGTAGCTGGTGAGGGCTAAGCTAAGAAATGACTGGTTTACTTTTATCTTCCTTCACTGTGCCCCTAGGCTGGCATGGCCTGGAGAAAGAGCTGCTTCATCCATTAGAATTTCTATAGCCCTTAAAATACCTTGGCAAAGGCACCTGCAGCACTCTCTACTCACTGCCATTCCAAATGGCCACTAGGCTAATCTTATCTTTGAAATTAGATGATGATGGTATCATCACACAAACTCTCTGAGGTCATAAGCTTTAGGTTTAACATTCTATTTTTTTTTTTTTTTGCCATATCAATGGTTTCAGTAGTTTCATTTCTATTCAACTGTATGTTTGTTATGTCCCATTTTATTTCATGAAAAAAGAAATACTGCACGGTATCTCTGGACTTTGGTATCCGGTATCAAGTTGGACGCACATAAGGTTATGACCCATTACTTAGTGCTGGTTGTCCTGGGGAACTACAATTAAGAGTCTGGTGGAAACAATTTTTTTTTTAAAGTTCTCCTTTTCCTCCTGGAATTTTAGCATGGAAGATGGCATAATAATAAAATTCACCTGAACCTGAAAAACATTTTATCTCTTTGTAAATATCTTAAGAAATAGTGCAGTAATACTTTCATACCCTGAAATTTGAGACTCAGAGCAAGAGATTCCAGGGGAGTGAGGGGATCATGCCTGTCAGGACTCAGCCTTGCTTACCGCTGCCATCATCAGGTTCTGGATTTGGCCTTTGGTGACTCCAGTTTTGATTTCACAGGCCTTCTGTGAAGCCCTCTTTTGTTTATGTGGCTTTTTTACACTTTCCACAGATACTGTTAATTGAGGGTTTGAGGATGCCAGGTTTCTGTTCCCTAGGGATATTTGGTTGACATTAGACCATCAGCTTAGTTCATTCAATAAGCATTTTTGGAGCTCCTTCTATGCCCAGGTCTGTGCGAGGCCCTGACTTTTGGGTATTTAGAATCTGATGGAATTCAGTGAAAGAGGCAGGCCTGTGGGCTGAAAGAATATTAGATGATAAAGTCACCATGAAGAAGTACCTCGAAGAGGTGGATTCCTTTTTGTGGGGGGGCAGAAGATCACAGAGGTGATATTTAAGGGATGTTTTGGAAAATGATCATTGAAGGTCATTCCACCTGCCTTGCTGAAAACCGAGGCCTAAAGATTGAATGGATTATTATGTCTGGAGAAATGATGGACTATATAGTTTATAAACTACCAAAATATGCTTGGCAAAATATCTAAATTAACTATGCTGGACAAAATGTTGAATATGTCATAATCTATAATAATAAAAGCATAATATGCAAATTGACTGAATGGCCCAATAGCGGAACAACCATCTGGATGACCACTGGCGCCAGGCCAGCCAAGGTGGATGTGATGCAATTGGTCGTGGCCCTGGCCATCACCCCATGATTGCCTTACAGAGGGAGGCTGAGGCTACCAACCCGGGGGCTGTGGCAGATGGGAGGGGCCTCCCTCTGCAGGGCATGATTGATTGCATGATTGCCCTGCAGAGGGAGTCCCAGGCCACTGGCCGGGTGGGGCAATCAATTGGGGGCCTCCATGATTGCCCTAAAGAGGGAGGCCCAGGCTACCTGGTTGGTGGCACTGCAGTGGCCTCCCTTTGCATTGCAATCCATTGCAGAGCCCAGGCAGGGTGAGTAGGGCCTACCTCCTTGGGGGATCCATTGTGGAATCCTGGCTAGGTGGGTGGGGCCTACCTCTTTGAGGCAATCGATTGCAGGCTCCCGAACTGTGAGAGGGCACAGGCCGAGCTGAGGGACAACCAACCCCCCCCCCCCAAGTGCATGAATTTCATGCACTGGGCCTCTATTTTTTAATAAAAGGATGAGCAAAAGTAAGGGAATTTCTCCAAGGTTAAGGATGGAACAGGAGCAGGAGACCAAAGAGATAAGTGAGAGCCTGTTTTACTACCAGCTACCAATAAATTCCAGGTGACCAGAAGCTCTGGCTTCCATAGCAGTGCCTTTGTTTAAGGGAGGCAAGTAAAAAGGCCTGCATAGGGAGGGAGGTGAGCTGGGACTCCTAAGTAAAGCTGAAGAACAACATCCTCGGGGGAAATGGTGAATTAGAAAAGACAATCACTCCATGAAGACAGACGACAAAGAACCTTGGCTGATTGATTTAGACTTGCTATTGATGGGTGGCAAACATGACAATGAACCAGCTATTACATAGATTTAGGACCTGAATTCACAGTATTTGTGTAGCCTGCATAACCACAAGCTGAGGTTTTTAATTTAAAGCATACCTGGTAGGTATGAACATACATCCCCAGAGGAATCCTCATCCAATCCATACTCTAAAGAATTCTGATAGATTGAGTCTCAATGAACATGAACTAATAAGTATAAATCACAAAATGTACAAGGAAACAAAACATCATGAGTGAGAGGTAATAGGGACAGCCAGTTACAGCAATGACCTCACATATTTAACATGTTTAATATATTTAAAGAAATAAAAGAGGATAATGAAAATATGAGTAAGGAGCAAGAGACTATAAAAAGTGACCTGACATGAAATATTTGAAAAAGTACTAAATGGAATGTCTGAAAATTAAAAAAAAAGAATGATTGAAATTTAAAATTCAATGAAATAACAGCCTTAAAGTAAAAATGCAGAAATCTAGCAACTGCAGAAGGGATAAATAAGCTGTGGTATATTCACACAATGGAACATTACAATACAATGGAAAAGAGCAAATTACTTCTAATAACACAACATGTATAAACCTCATAGTCACATTATGAAGCAAAAGAAGGCAGATACAGTGTACATGTGCTCTATGATTACATATGTAGCAAGTTCACAGGCAAAGTTAGTCTATGATCATTGTGGTCTGAATAGTGGCTAAATAATGTGGGAGGGTATTGCTGGAAAAGGGGCATGCAGGAGCAGGCTGGGGTGCTGGGAATATTCTATATCTTGGTATGGAAGGTAAATGAGCATGCATACCTACCTGTAAAAGGTCATCAGGCTGTACACTTAAGATGTGTGCTTTTACTGTGATAAGATGTGTGCCTCCAAACAAAAGAATGAAAACCTCAATGGCCTTATCTTCCAATTCCTTTGACACCCCTTCCCCCCCTCCCCAAGACTAGATTAGACACAACCCAGGAGAAAAATTAGTGAGCTGGAACTAAAAAATTATATATGCAAAATTCAGCACATAGAAGCAAAGACCACAAAATGACAGACATTAAGAGACGTGGAGGCTAGAGTGAAGTCTCTGCAGAACTCTAGAAGATATAATGGATGAACATTTTCTAAGAAAGACACCATTCCTTGGGTTCTGAATGTCTAATGAACTCTATGCAGGATAAATAAAAGAAATCCATACCTAAACACTTATTAGTAAAACTTAGGCCAAAGACAAAGAGAAGATCCAAAAAGCGCCTAGGATGAAAATACAGATTGTCTACATAAAACTGTCAATTAAATGAGGAACTCAGTAATGTTGCAAATCAGTAGATGAAAGGATGCTACCATCAAAACAAAGCAATTCTCAATCTAAAATATAAACTGAAGGAATGAAGGCAAAATAATAATTTTTAAAAATCAAGTGAACAAAGATGTTAGATTTCCAGCTATATACGTATATAATAGGAACTATTTGATATCATCTTTATATATATTTGAATACATATTTGACCCTCATTTTATATAGCATAAAGAAAGAACTAGAGTGCTATGCAGGATAGAAGACTTCCCCCCAAACAGAGCATACTGATGAAAGTTAGTTGAATTGCTGTTGAATCTTCCTTTCTCTAATTCTACCTGTTATAAGCTCATTGTACTTCTTGGGTTGGGAATTTTGTCAGATTTCATGGAATTCCTAGAATTGCTGCTGAACCACTGTCTCTGTTATATGTGTCAATTCTGCCATTCCTGATATTGTCAGTGTTCTTCTTCATTATAGTTATTGAAAATAGCAACGCCACAATAAAATAAAAACAGATCTTATTCTTATAATGCAAGTAAAGCCTAGAGATTAATTAAAAACAGATTGTATTCATTTACATAATTAGGAAATTATTTGCAGCATCAATCCTAATACATGTGGATTTGTTTGACAAATGTGATGATTTGTTCTGGGATAAATATGTATCCTTTGGAAATGCTTTTGATATTGATAGAGGGAAAGGGATCTGTAAGGAGCAAATGACACAAATGCCTGCCTGCCCTTTGGAGCACTAAGTGCTATGAAAACAGGAGGTATTGCTCCCAGTCCCTGCAAGGTGAGCAAGCACCCTGCAGAGGGTGCAGAGGGTGGCTGCTGGGAGCCTCAGCTGATGATTTCAGAATCCATTTTCTTGGCATTCTGCTATCACTGTTGTAATGACAGGTTGGTGACTTTAAATCTTGACCTCAATTTTCTAGTTTTGTTTTTTTTTTTAAGACCCCATCTTCAACAGTCCTTTGATGGCCTTTAATTTCTTAGTGAGTATTTTAACCTAAATAAAAATTCAGCTTTTCCACTTAAGAGACAGCTCAGATCTCACCTTCTCTGTAAATTATGCCCTGAATTCCTGGCAGGATTAACCATATGCTCCTCCGCACTCCCCTGCCATTCATGTCTCTCAATTGCAATGATTTGTTTGTAGGTAGACAGAGGACTTGGGGATGGTGGAGACTTGGCCAGCCTCTCATTTCTCCACCCGTAGTAATCAGGCTGGTAAATGCTTGTTACATCAAAATGCAATGATGTCTATTTGAGCAGAAATGTGGTTTATGTGAGCTGCACCTGATGGAGACCATGGTGAAGCCTTAAGCTTCTGTCGTGCTTCATGTCTCCAAGTGCAGTTACAATGGCCTCCTCTTACTGCATCTGCCCCATTAGGTAGTGAGAGCGCATATCTGAACTCTTGTTTGATAGATAACAGTCCAAGAAGAGAAAGTTTAAATGGCTCACACAGGTCCGCAGTTGGTGCAGAGAGTGAGCCAATGGAGAGAGTGGCAAATGGGAAATAATAAGGAATAGGGTTTCTACTCCTTAGAGAAATCACTTCATTAACTTTCTTTCTACTTAAATCCAGCTCCGCCTTCTCCAGGCCCTTTCTTCCTGGGATCAGAGAAGCAGCTTTTTGATGGAAGAGAGACATACCACAGAGACGCTAAGTGGGAGCTGACCCTCACGTGGGGATCATTTTCCTGCGGTGGCAGCAATAATCATAATCATAATGTCCGCTTGAACTTGGCGCTTTCCTTCTCTTGGGCATAGAATCGGAAATTACCCGCTGAGGCCTTCGGCGGGGCAGCGGGCTGCCGAACAGAGAGGCTGGGGCAGCGATGTGTGTTAATGTGGAGAAATTCTCGAAGCTCTCAGGCTTGAGAATGGCTTTGGCGAATAAGCCACCGTGGGGCAGTCCGTAGGCAGGGTGATAAGGAAGAAGCTGTGATATTGTTTCCATAGAAGAGAGGGCCGGGCTCTCTCAGGGGCTGTGTTGTGTTCAGCACCGGGCAGGAAGGCCCATAAGAGGACCGCACCAAACCTTCAGGCTTGAACAAACTAAACCCTGTAGTTCAGGGACCTCTGCGATGTCAGGGAATCTCGTTTTATAGAGGATTCGAAGCACTGATAACTCTTCGTCTTTTTTTTTCTCCTTAAAAAGGTCACACACTACTGTGAGGATTCTCAGGCGTTAAATTTTCTTAGATGTGAATGGAACCCATTTCTGTGGCGATCTCTGTCCTGCTTTCTCCCACGCAGAAAAGGAGAAATAGTGAGGATTTAGGAACAGTCAAGGGCTCTTCTTCATTGTATTTCTTTTGGCAACAAATAGGATAGATTTCCATAGCACAGACCTGCCTGCCCCCAAACAGGTGGCATTTCCTTCCTTTCCCCCAGCTGTAGTGAGATCTAACTAACACGTGACATGGTGCAAATGGAAGGTGAACGGCATGTTGATTTGATACACATATTGAACCAGGTGCCATTTTCAACTCTTGGCCTTTGTCTCTCAGCTGCACTCAGGAGTTCTGTGAGAACGAGGTCATTGAATCCAGGTGGCAGGAGAATGTGTTTTAGGAGAGGATCATCCTTAGTTAGTGTTCCTGACCGCTGCTGTACGTCAAAATATTGATGCCATCCACCACGCCTGATCGGATTGATCTGAGGCAGGGCCTTATAGACGCCCCCATGGTGCTGCCGGGGGGCAGGGGAGAGGGGACTTAGGCCTGTCCTCGGGGTCAGGGGGTCCCAGCCATCCCAATCAGCACACTCCAAGGGGCAGGCAGTTCAGCTGGTTGAAGGCATGAGTGTGGAATCGGCCCATGAGTTCTGCCTCCACACTCCCTCTAGCTGAACAGGCAGGTGTGCGGACTCCCATTTTAATCAAGAGAAGGTGACATACTCCGGAGGGAGCCTTTAGCCAGGTCTGTGTTCGGTGCCTCAGCAGCTGCCTGGCGCTGACCTCTGATTCTTCTGACTACTACTCTACTTTCCCTGGTCCTCGACCCCTCTCTGACCCTGACCCAAATCCCTATTCTGGATTCTAGATTATTCTGCTTCTATATTACCCACAAAAGAGCAGTGAAGAAGGAAGAAAAGAAGGAAGACTCTCTGTATTAAGCACCTAAATTGTGCTGAGTGGTAGGACGAGAGCGTTTCAGGAGCTGCAGTAGTACTGTAGGTCTAGTGCAGGCAGAAAGGCGGGAGGTGAACTGAGAGAAAAGGTATTAAGGCTTCATGTAGGAGGTGACAGCTGAGCTGAGTGGGGCAGAAAAAAGGGGGTGGGAGGAGATGGAGGAACTAGGCAGCATGGCAGGCTCATGCTCATGCAGTCCTTCTGAATTCCTGGGGTATGAAGGTTGAGCGGGGACAGAAAGAGATGAGGCAGGAGAGATGCTCAGGGACTGGACTGTAAGGGCTTGGTGGGCCAGGCTAGGAAGTGTGGACCAAAGCCAGAGGGACTGCCTCAGGGGTAGGGCTGGCCTCAAGGGGGCACTGAAGTTCAAGTCACCGTGTCCAAAGGTGCATAGCACACTTGATTTGGGCTGCACTGGTATCAGAGGGCCTCAGAGTGCTCTGGTGGCAGTGGTCTGTGAGGCTAGGTGTTGATGGCCTTTTCATTTGGAGCAGAACCTTAGCCTGTGGCTGTGGGGACAGGATACAGAATCCACCCTGCATGAGAGGATTGGGCAAGACCAAGCCACATGTCAGAGTCATGGGAAAATGGGCTGGTTTCATGAAAGGAGCAGCCCAGCAGTGTAAACTGGCCAATCCAGCAGTGTAGACTAGAATAAGAGAAGTGGTTTAAGAGGTTCACTTATGGAGACCAAGTCTCTAGGCAGCAGAATAATTCCAGATCCCACCTTCCAGTGAAGAGGAGACATCTAAAATGCTCCCTCACCCACTTGGGCTAGCTCGCAAGCTCAGTGAAGCAGAGCTGCAGCCTGGGAGGCCGGAACTAGGGAAGACAGAGGCTGATGTGGAGATTTCAAAGCAAAAGTGGTTGATGTTTGAGGGAAGCAGGCTTCTCTTGGTTCTGGGTAATGCCAACTTTCTTCTCTGTGACCTTCACAGGTGTGTCCTCTGCCTGGGGCACTCATCTAGCTCTGCTTTTAGCCAGTAGCCACCAGAGGCCTGTGGTCTGGTCCAAAGCACTAAAATCCCAGTATCTGCATAAGAAACCTCCTCTCCCTCAGCTGAGCCCCAACCAGGAGCTCTCTGCTCAGACCGAGAGCTGGGACAGGCTGTCCTGGCCAAGGCTTCCTCACTCCTCTAGAATCTGCCACTGGATAGAGGCATCAAAGGCAATTCCAGCTCCCCAGGGGACCAGGCTGTTACCCTGTCCTAGTGCCTAAATCATGACTTTGTGAGGCTGCCAAGGGCAGTATTTTCAGAATGGTTTATGAGAAATCGTCTGATAATCTAATCTGCTCCATTCCACAGAGATTTTTTTCATCTTCCAAATACACACATTTTGGGACATTTACTGCTAATTTCAAAGAGCCACTAATGGGTTTCTTCCCTTCCCACACCCCCCACCCTCTAGTCCTCTGGGATGCTGACAGATTTAAAATTGAATAGTTCCTGCACTGTTGTGAAGAAATGATTTAAATAAAACTCTGCTGCCCACTGAGACTATGTCCTGGACCTTCAGCCATAGCCTGGGGTCCTGTCCCCAATTCTGGGCCACCATGTTGTCACCTACCTGACTGTGAAGTGTCTGAGCTGATGATGGGTGGAATATGCCCGTAGAAGCCCCCAGTCCAGTGGTGATATCCTTGTGTTGGTTTTACTCTCTCCTTCCTAATGCCAGCAGCTGGATGGCGCTGTCGAGGCTGGTGGTCCCAGGGAAAGGCAGGCCCCTTCTGGAGGACAGGGACTAGCCCTAATGTTCCTGATGTTCCCTGGGACTAGCAGGGGTGATGCCTGTTGTTGCTCTGAAAAAGTGAGTTAGATCAATCTGCTGAATGAAGGGTAGGGTCATCTTGGGGGTTAGGCAGGGTTCAAAGTGCGGGAACTGGTCTGAAATGACACTGTCTTGGGTATGGTGTCTGAAAGGACAGGAGCCAAAGGTGTGTCCGAGAGGGTGTGAGATTAAGTGAACCCAGCCTCAGGATTAGGTGAACTTGTTAGAAGGGCTGGCAGCTATTCTATCTCTGCCCGAAGGAGCCTTTAAAAAAATCTGAACCTTGTTGCCACATTTATTAACATTTATCATATGGTGTAAATCTACATATATTTACTTAAATTATTTTTGTTTGGTAACTTTTTAAAAAGTTGAATTTATTGGGGTAACATTAGTTAATAAAACCATACAGGTTTCCAATATACAACTCTATACACATCATCTACATACTGCATTGTGGGCTCATCAGCCAAAGTCAAGTCTCCACTACCATTCATCTCCCTTTTGCCCTCTTCCACCTCCCCAACTGCCCTTTTTCATCTCCTTAAGTTCAAACATAAGCTGAGAGGGAGGACAACCAGTGACCTGGGAGAATGCGTGGTTTCGGGAGGGGCTTAGCACTCCTGCTCTGTACCCCTCTTCCTCCCTGAGACTACATCTTCTCATTCCCTCAGAAACAGTTTTCTAAGAACTCCAAAGAAGGGAATTAACATGAAAAATAGAACTATTAGTATTTTGCTGGTTTCTTTACTACCTGATCCATAAACACACACACACACAAAAACAAACAAAACAAAACAAAAAAACAAAAACAAAAACAAAAACCTTGCAAAATAATTGATTTTCTTATTTCCAGATAGGCAAACTGAGACTTAGAGAGGAAGTCATCCAACTTGAGACACTTTTAAGAGTAAAAGGGAATGTTAAAAATACTCAGAATTACTCACAGATATATTTTAAAGTATTTATTATGTGATGAATGTGTTTTATTATGTTTTCAAACAAAATAATTCTACTCAAAATACTTATCTATATATGTAAAAGCCTAAGCGACCAGCTGACCGGCTGACCGGCCAGTAGCTATGACATGCACTGACCACCAGGGGGCAGACACTCAACGCAGGAGCTGCCAAGCTTTGGTCACTTGGCAGTGGTAGTTCTCAAGTGACACACCCAGAACCAGAGAGGAGGGAGCCCAATTCTGTGGTATGTCACCTGAGGACCACCCTCTCGCAATCTGGGACCCCTTGGGGGATGTCAGAGAGCTGGTTTTGGCCCGATCCTCACAGGCCAGGCTGAGAGATCCCACCAGTGCATGAATCTGTGCACCGGGCCTCTAGTTACGAATAAAGTTCTTTCTTAAAAAAAAATATCAACAGATATAAACTAGGACTATCTCTGGCAAGTGGATCTGTGTGGTCATTTGGATATTAAGTGACTTTTCCAAGGTCACATGGCTAGTAAATGGCAAAGCCAGGGAGACATCAAAGCCAATCTCTGTCCCTGATTTAATGCTGCTTAATTTTGGGGGAGTAGGTTGCCAGAGAGTTCACTAAGTGTCCCAGAAGTTTATTTTCAGGCCCATATAGTCCTCTCTTCCACTCTTCACACTGAGGGGGAGCTGGGTCATTTCCTTCCTGCCTCACTCCCGTGTTGTTGTTGTTGTGTGTGTGTGTGCGTGTATGTGTGTGTGTGTGTGTGTGTGTGTGTGTGTGTGTGTGTGGAGGGGGGGAGGAAGAGCTAGGTTGCTCCCTGGGTCTCCTCACTCCTAGCACTCCCTGACAGATGTGTGGCATTTGGCATGATGGCAGACCCTCTATCTTGGCTTCTGGCACTTAGGTATCAATAGGCGCTGGGTGTCAGGCCCTGGATCCTCTGTTTCTTGACCCTTCATTGCTCCCTTGGGTTCTGGCTACTGGATCTGCCTTGACCATAAACCCTCCAGCTCGCCTCTGGGATACTGAGCCTGGTTCCCTTCCTACATAGCTTTGCTTACCTCTCCCTGACCTGGTCCACATGCTGTTCATCCCTTGCTGTGTTCCCTTCACTCCGCCCCCACACCCACATTCACAACTTGACAGTTTTTGAGATTCAATCAACTAGTTCATTGAGCAATCAGGTGTATACCCACCTGATTTGATGAGAATTAGTTTAATGAAGATAATCATGTGGCCTAGATTTTCTGGGGCAGCCCTAATTTTAAGTATTATGTCTCTTTGTCCTCACAAAAACTGAGTACGGAAAGTCCCAGTATGTTGGCATTTAAATGACATCTTCTATATTGCTTCAGGCACCCAGAAACAAAGGCATAGATCCATGGTCAGACACTATGCCCTATCTTTGGCTCAGGGCATACAAGTCTCTGTTAAACCTTTATTTTTGGCAGCATGGATAAGCCTGAGAGAGAACAGCCTTTTTGTTTATTTTCAGAAATGTCATCCATATTGGTGTCCTGTGGTGGCCCCTACTTTCTATAAGAAGTACTTGATTGTCTTCAGTGGATGGCCAATGTGTTTCTTGCTGAGTTACACTGCAATTTCTGTGGTCTATGTATCACCAGTCAGTGCCTAATGCCATGTCTGTTTTAACAACCTCAGAGAGGTAGCTTCCCTGTGAAATTTAGAAGGGCCAGATATCCACCTCTTTTCTGTCTCCTAAGCCTCCAGGGAAATGGCACTCCCAACAAAGGCCCATCCTTGCCTTTGGCTGGCTCCTTGGCTGCAAATGCCCTCCTCACTGGCCTGGGGTTGCTTAGTGAGACCTTGTGTTAGGACTCCCCCAAAGGTCAGAGCAGCCACAGCCCTCAGCTCCTGCCCCAGGTCCTTCTTGGAGTCCAGTCTGGACCTCCAAGAAGAGGGTGCTTCTCTCAGGCCCAGTTCTCACAACTGAGGGAAGAGGAGATATCAAAGAGGAAGAGCATTCTGAGTGGGCACAATAGACAGAACAGGGAGGCGTGGCAAAGAGAAGTGGTCTCCACACGTGTTCTGAGGATCACTGGTTCCCTGAGCTCCCCACAGGGGTCTGTGGCCAACAGAGCAGCATAGGGCTTCACAGTGGCTGGGATGCCACCGGCACACTGACAGTGCTGAGAAGTTCTGCACCTAAGTCACCAACTTTCCCTAAACAATTTGCCCGCAGGATACCTTTTTCATATAACAACCTTTAGTATCTGGAAGAATTAGGGTAAAACAAAAGAGATGAGGGTTTAGAGCCAGAGGGTCCTGCCTGGATTCAAGTTCAAAATCTTCACATTCACCTGTGTGACTTTGGGTAAGTTATTTTGCCTTAGTTTACTGGTCAGTAAATGAGGATAATGACAAATGACCTCCCACAGGGTTGTGGTGAGAGTTAAATGGTCCTGGATATGAAAGCACTTGGCACAAATGTAGGGTATCTATGAAAGAAGAGGCATTCATAGATACCCTTACAAGGCTAGTGCACCTTGTAAGGAAGAGTGTTCAGAAGCCGTGCTACCCCACTTGTGGTTATTCAGGGTTGCCAGGACCAGTATGTTTCCTGTAAATGTCAGCAGTCTTTGATAGCTAAACAATGGAGGATGCTTGTGAATTAAGGCATGCTTTTAAGAAAATATTTTAAATTTTGCAATAAAGTACAGGATGGATTAGAGTAGAGAGGCTTAGGGTTCAGTCACCCCATCTATAGAAAGAGGCCATGCATTAGAAAGCTGCTAAAGATGCCAGAGGACCTGGGATGGGTTAGAGGCCTGGGCATGGAGAGGCTGGGACAGAACTGAGACCCACTGCAAGGAAGTGTTGGTGGGACCAGATGCTCTCCAAGGATCTGCATGTGTGCACATAAGAATTAACCCCTACATATTCCAAATATCTTTTAACGCCTTGGGTTTTTGTCATCTTCATACATTAAACCAGTAGTTCTTAACCTGTACAGCATAGTCCATTAGGTGGAGAGGCAAGGCCAACGGGTTTGCTTCAAGTGTCCAGAAATTCATTGAAAATAGAAGCAAAGTTTGTGTGCATAGGCATATGTGTGTTTTTAGAGGGAAGGAAGTTGTAAAGCAGAGTGGCTTTTGGTCTCTGTGAACTGCACAAATCACATTCTGAATAAACTCCCTGGCCAGCAGAGTTCACTCTACAATGGATAATTGGACAGGGGCTCCAGCACTCCTTTGGACCTCCTGGGCATCTGTGCCTGGTCAGAGGCACTTGGCTGTACTGCATCATCAGCAAGACTTTGGTTCTGCTTGGTCCTCCTGCTCTGGGGAGCTGTTTCCTGATTCCTCCTTTCCTCCTTGGCATGCAATGCCCTTAAAACCTGCTGTGGATGCTACTGTAAATCCTGGGTCACCTATAGGTGGCTGATGTGACTTTCACAATTACATAGGGAGCAAGCAATGTGAATGGCAGGTAACTGAAGCTACTTGCATTTCAGCAGATACTTGGCATAAACCTTTGGTGCCATGCATTGTGCTAGGACCTAGACATAGGGAGGTGATAAAAAATGAAAAAGGATGACAAACAGTCCCTGCCTTTCAGAGGCTTCCAGTCCAGTGAATTCAGACAAATGTACAACTCATCTATGTATATATAAAAGCCTAAGCAACCATTATGACTGAACAAACAGAAAAAATGACCAGTTGACCAGTTGCTAGGATGAACACTGACCACCAGGGGGCAGAAGCTCAATGCAGGAGCCGCCCCCTGGTGGTCAGTGCGCTCCCACAGCCAACCTTCCATGCCCCATCTCCCTGGCTGACCCACTGATCAGCCCCAATCAGGGGGGCTGGCCGGCTAACCTCCCATGACCCCTCCCCCCTAGCCTGTTGATCAACCTACTGTGGCTCCTCCCGCTGGCTGGCTGGCCCCCCATAGACCTCGATTGCCAGCCAGGCGGAGGGACCCGACCTGTGCACAAATTCATGCACCGGGCCTCGAATAAGCAATAAAAAGTAACTGTGGCCCCTGTATTGTTAGAGATGTACTCTAACACTAATGTTACACAAGACTGAGCATGCCCTGGTGTCCTTAGGTCTCTACATTTATTTAACATATATTGATGGTGTGCCCATCATGTGTCAGGCACTGCATGGAATACTGAGGATCCATTGGCAAGCAAACACAGGGTTCATGGCTAGTGCGGAAACTGACATTAACTGAAGTAATCACACATATATACACAAATGTAAAACTAAAACTGAGCTATGAGCTCTAAGAATGAGAGACACCCTAATATATATAAAGAGCTAGGTGGTGTTACAACTGAACAGGTGACCGGTCACCATGAAGTGCATGGAGCACCTCTCAGTCCCCCCTCTCCCCCAGCCCCTGAGCTGCTTACCATGAGGGGGCGCTGGTGGCGGGGTGGGACTGGGGACTGTTGAGCAGCAGTGGCAGGCTTCTTTGCGGGGTGGCCGTGAGCTTAGTGGAGCAGTCACCCAGGCAGCAGCGAGTTTCGCAGAGCAGTTGCGAGGTCGGGGGAGCCTGTGGAGCAGTGGTGGAGCAGGGGGAGTTTTGTGAAGAGTCCAGTGGTGAGCTTCATGGGGCGGCAGCAAGTTTGGCGGAGCAGTCGAGGGGCCGCGAGCATCGCGGAGTGTCTCGGGGTGGGAAGCTTCATGTAGCATCACAGGGTGGCAGAGGCCATGCGATGGAGGCCAGGCTAGGCCTAAGGACTCTAACTGTGCATGATTTCATGTGCGCTGGGCCTCTAGTAGTACAATAAAAGAATATTACAAGGTACACCTGACCTTGTCAGAAAGATCTCTGAAGGCTTTCCTAAGGAAACAACACCTGATACGGAAAAATGGGAGTTAACAAGGTGAAAGGGTAAAGACAGGAGGGAAACGCCAGACACTAGGAACAGCATGTACAAAGGCCCAGTGACAGGGAATAGCCTGGAGCCTGTTAGTAAATAAAAGGAAGTTCAGTGAGACCGTAATCCAGAGATAGCAAAGAGCACTGGGCAAAATGAGGCCAGACCAGGCTATAGGGAGCTTTGTAAGTCAGGTTGGACTGTGTCTTTATCCTGCATTCAAAATCAAGTCAGGAACATGACAAGCCATTTTGATTGGAGAGATTAGGGAAGATTTCACATAGTAGGTGGCTTTGGAGCTAATATTTGGAGGATGAGTAGGAGCTCAGTTGTTAAAGAGAGAAAATAGCTTTATGGAAACAGCCAAAGATGAAAAACACGGAAGAGTAGGTGTTTACACAGTGCCTTGGAAATGGGGAGTGGTAGCTACGACAGAAGCTTCCTGTGTTTGGAGAATGACTTGGAAAAGTTAAGCAAGGCCAAGCCATGAAGAATTGAAATACTGTGCTGGAAGAGTTAGGCTTTATGGAGTGAGAAGTCAGAGCTTTTAAGGTTGTAGCATGATTTTACTTGCAGCTTGAATCATAACTCTCCAATCATGTTTAGCCTCTGGTTTCTATCTCTACTTGGATTTTGAACAAAGATTGCCAGGTGCCTAATCAGAAACCTAAATTGCTGTGGCAGAAACTATCATTTGAGTCCACCTTTGACATGGGCTGTCCTTGGTTTTCACTTTATATTGGGGTTGGTCATCTTGATTTTCAATAAACTGAAGTTTGTAGCATCCTAACCCCCAGAAAGCACTGAGATCCGGAGGTTCCCCTCTCCTCTTGCAATCACTTACAGATGAGGCTGTCCTGCTCGGGGAGTTTCCCGAGCAAGCAAATGGAAGCTAAACTTTATTAAGCATTTGAAAAAACTATGTTAAGTGATAGAAACATTTACTTCTTGAGTCTGAGATATCTTGTCAGTGTGGTTGGTAACTAAAACAATTCTGAATTTTTCAACTCTTACTTTGTGGGAAAAAATTTAAATGTCTTTCTGGGTTTGGCAGTTCTTGAGCATGGAGAATGTGCCTAGAAGATACCAAATGCTTGAACCACTGCAGAGGTCAGAAACCATTCTGTGAAGGTGTTGTTAAGCATACACTGGAGGCTGGAATAAGGGTTGGAAATAAGCCCTGAAAATAAAGCCAAAATACATGCTAAGTGTTTCTTCCTAGGACACATTCTGAAGGTAAAGATATGAAGAAGAGGAAATGTCCTAAGAATTGTTCAGAGATTTTTGAGATTTTTATCTATATTTGTAATATGACTTTAAAGTGTTATGTGTACTGTTTGAGAGGCAAGGAAGAATTTTCCCTTTGAAGTGGCTGAAGGAAGGAAGGAAGTAGATGGGAAGTAGATTTCATTGAGTATCTGGTACATACAGATACTCAATGAAAGGGCGTGCTACTTGTAAGTGGCAGGGCTAAAATTTGAATTTGGGTTTGTTTTCAAGTACCATGTCTTTTTTTTTAATTGATACCAGAGAGGAAGGGAGAGGGAGAGAGAGAGAGAAACATCAATGATGAGAGAGAATCACTGATTGGCTGCCTCCTGCACACCCCACACTGGGTATTGAGCCCACAGAATTGAATTGTGACCTCCTAGTTCATGTGTCGATGCTCAACCACTGAACCATGCAGGCCAGGCAAGTACCATATCTTTTGCATCATTCCAATTTTACAGACGAAGAAGCGGAAAAAGAGATATTTCCGTGGGTAGGTGACAATGCCAGCTCTCAAGTTGGATTGTCTGACCTACTCATCAGATGGCCTTGGAGGAGAATGGGGCGAGGCCCAAATAACCAGAATCATGATAACTAATGTTTATTGAGTACTAAACTCTTCACAGGTTTTATCTCATTTAATTCTCATGACAACCCTATTATTCCTACTGTCTAGAGGAGGAAACTGAGGCAGAGAGCCAGACTAATTTACCCATGCTCTCATAGCCAGTCAGTACTAAATCTGTGATTCAAACTCAGGCGGTCTGAGTCTAATACCTGTGGTTATAGCCCCCTTGCCACGCAGCCGAGCTTTCAACAACCTATCCTGGGAAGCTCTTTAAAAAGCCCTGTTCCTACTGAGACTGATGCTTCTGTTTTCTCACCAACACAGCTTGTTGGGCTAATGTTTCCCTCTATTTCCATTTCATCCTGCATATAAAGATACTGCTAAGCATGTGATATCAGACTGTGGGAAATGCTATCAACACATTCTTTTTGACCAGCCCCTCATTCAGAGGGATTTGTTCTAAGCATGCTGGAAGAATCCCACCAAGCTTAATTTACAGGGCCATAAGCCATAAACCATGGTACCTTTTGGGTAAATTTTACTTATTGACTCTCAGGATAGATGACTCATAAATAAATGGCTCCTTTTCCTTGTCAATTTCTGCCCCTATGTTTAGGAATGCATGGTTGCCTTAAGAATTTGCAAAGAAAAGAAATTGGATTCTGTGTTAGTGACACTGCTGGGTGCCTCTCTCTGACATTCTGAATATTTCACCCTTTTTACCATCATGGAAATCTCTGCAGTCCTAATAGGATTATTCCTTGTATGGTGCTTCATGCAAAATGACATTATTAATATTAAAAGGATAAATATTGTGACTCGCGAAATGATATGTTTTGATCACACTTTAACTGTGGTGAAACACTTTTCTAGCATTCTTTCAAATGTTGTTATGACCTTATAGTCACAAGCCCACACAGATATGGGTCATCTGGACTGACATTTGAAGGGATGAAACCAAGCTAATTCACCCACAATAGTCTTTGATGTAAATTATAAGGGAATGACATTTTTCTGGATAGTAGGTATGCTTCAAAAGAAATTTTAATCATTCCTTTTCATTGGGACATGAATCAAGTCTTAAATGATTTTTGGACATGAGCTCACACAGCTGAATTTGTGTGTTAACATGGCCTTAACTTGCCAGACACAAGTTCCCTACATCCTCAGGAGAGAGAGCTGTGCCTAGTGTCTGTGGCGCCACCACAATCTAATGGAATAAAATGAAGTTAGGGCAGGGGATCAGGAGGCCCGATGGTTAACACCAACTTAGGAAAATACACTAAATGAAGTGGGCAAACTCCTTTCTCCTGAGTCTGTTTCCCCATTGGCACAACAAAGGGCTTGAATGGGCCTCCCTTTTTTTTTTTTTTAAATTCTTTATTGTTTAAAGTATTACATATGTCTCCTCTGCCCCCCTCCCCGCCCCCCATTTACCTCTCCCCGGCCACCCCAACCCTCAGCACATGCTCTGAACCCCCTAGTGTTTGTGTCCATTGGTTATGCTTATATGCATGCATTCAAGTCCTTTGGTTCATCTCTTACAACCCTCTTCCCCCCCACACACACTCTCCCCTGCCTTCCCTCTGAGGTTTGACAGTCTGTTCAATGTGTCTCTGTCTCTGGATCTATTTTCATTCATCAGTTTATGTTGTTCATTATATTTCACAAATGAGTGAGATCATGTGATGTTTATCTTTCTTGGACTGGCTTAATTCATTTAGCATAATGACCTCCAGGTCCATTCATGATGGTGCAAATGGTAAGAGTTCTTCCTTTTATACAGCAGCATATTATTCCATTGTGTAGATATACCACAGCTTTTTAATTGTAATGGACACATAGGCTGTTTCCAAATCTTAGCTATTGTAAATTGTGCTGCTATGAACATAGGAGTGCATATGTCCTTTCTGATTGGGGATTCTGATTTCCTGAGATATATTACTAGAAGTGGTATTACTGGGTCAAATGAGAGTTCCATTTTCAATTTGTTGAGTAAACTCCATACTGTTTTCCACAGTGGCTGCACCAGTCTGCATTCCCACCAGGAGTACACGAGGATTACTTTTTTCTCCACATCCTCATCAGCACTTGTCCTTTGTTGATGTGATGATAGCCATTCTGAAAGGCGTAAGATGGTATCACATTGTCGTTTTGATTTGCATATCTCAGATGAGTAGTGACTTTGAGCAGGTTTTCACATGTCTCATGACCTTTTGTATGTCCACTTTCAAAAAGTGTTTATTTAAATCCTTAGCACATTTTTTTTCATTGGATTGTTTATCTTTCCTTTGTTAAGATGTATGAGTTCCCTATAAATTTTGGAGATTAGGCCCTTATTGGATATAATATTGGCAAATATGTTCTCCCATGCAGTAGGCTTTCTGTTATTTTGTTGATCATTTCTTTTGCTGTGAAGAATTTTTTTATTTTGATATAGTTCCATTTCTTTATTTTCTCTTTAGTTTCCATTGCCCTAGGAGCTGTATTGGTAAAGATATTGCTATGAGATATATCTGATATTTTGCTGCCTGTGGAGTCTTCTAAGATATTTATGGTTTCCCGTCTTACATTTAAGTCCTTTATCCATTTTGAGTTTATTTTTGTGTACAGTGTAAGTTGGTGGTCTAGTTTCATATTTTTGCACATATCTATCCAATTTTCCCAACACCATTTATTGAAGAGACTGTATTGACTCCATTGTATGCTCTTGCCTCCTTTGTCAAATATTAATTAAACATAATGGCTTGGGTTGGATATAGGGTTCTCTGTTCAGTTCCATTGATCTATATGTGTGTTCTTGGGCCAGTACCAGGCAGTTTTGAGAAGAGTAGCTTTGTAATATAGCTTGATATCAGGTATTGTGATCCATCCAACTTTGTTCTTCTTTCTCAAGATTGCTGCAACTTTTTTTTTATTACAGATGAATTTTTGGAGAGTTTGTTTTGGGTCTGTGAAATATGCCATTGGCATTTTAATGGGGGTTGCTTTAAATCTATAGAGTGCTTTGGGTAATATGAACATTTTAATGATGTTGATTTTACCAGTCCATGGACAGGGCATATTCTCCCATTTCTTTATGTCTTCCTCTACCTCTTTTTTCAATGTCCTGTAGTTTTCTGAGTACAGGTTTTTCCCTCCTTAGTTAAGTATATTTCTAGGTATCTTAATTTTTTTTTTGGTACAACAGTAAATGGGATTGTTATTTGTTTCTCTTTCTGTGAGTTAATTTTTGGTATATTAAAAAGCCATAGATTTCTGGGTGTTAATTTTGTATCCTGCTACATTGCCAAATTCATTGATTAAATCTAGTAGTTTTTGATGGAGTCTTTAGGGTTTTCTATGTACAATATCATGTCATCTGATAATAATGACAGTTTTGCTTCTTCTTTTCCAATTTGGATGCCTTTTATTTCTTCTTGTCTGATCACTATGGCTAGTACTTCCAGTACTGTCAAACAGGAGTGGTGAGAGTGGGCATCCCTGTCTTGTTCTTGTTCTTAGGGGAAATGGTTTTAGTTTTTGCCCATTGAATATGATGTTATCTATAGGTTTGTCATATAAGGCTTTTATTATGTTGAGGTATGATTCCTCTATTCCCACTGAGATTTTTTTTTTTTTTTATCAAGAAAGGGTGTTGGATTTTGTAAAATGCTTTTCTGCATCAATTGATATGATGGTGTGATTTTTACCTCTCAATTTGTTTATGTGGTGTATCACTTTTATTGATTTGTGGATGTTGTACCATCCTTGCATCCCTGGAATAAATCCCATTTGGTTATGGTGTATGATCTTTCTAATATAATGCTGGATCCGATTTGCTAGAATTTTGTTGAGGATTTTAGCATTTATGTTCATCAGAGATATTGGCCTGTAATTCTCTTTCTTTGTAGTGTCTTTATCTGGTTTTAGTATTAGGGTAATGCTGGCTTCATAGAAAGAGTATGTAAGTGTTTCTTCCTCTTGAATTTTTGGGAATAGTCTGAGGAGGATAGGTTTTAGTTCTTCTTTGAATGTTTGGTAAAACTCCCCTGTGAAGCCATCTGGCCCAGGGCTTTAGTTTGCTGGAAGTTTTTGATTACTGTTTCAATTTCCTCCATAGTTATGGGCCTATTTAGATTTTTTGATTCTTCCTGATTGATTTCTGGAAGGTCATATTTTTCTAGGAATATATCCATTTCTTCTAGGTTGACCAGTTTGTTGGGATAGAGTTGTTCATAGTATTTATTTATTTATTTATTTTTACAATCCTTTGTATTTCTGTGGGGTCTTTTGTTATTTTGCCTCTTACATTTCTGATTTTGCTTATTTGAGTACTCTCTCTCTGTTTCTTGGTGAGCCTGGCTAGAATTTCATCAATCTTTTTTTATCCTTTCAAAGAATCAGCTCTTTGTCTTATTGATCTTTTTTTTTTTTTCTTCTCTTTTTTTAAATTTATTTATTTTTTTTACCATTTTTTTTATTGTTTTAAGTATTACAAATAGTAGTACATATGTCTCCCTTTTTCCCCCCCATTGATCTCCCCCCGACCTCCCCTACCCCCCAGTACATGCCTTCATCTGCCCGCCCTCCCCCCCGCCCCAGTCTTTTTTATTGTGTTTTTTGTTTTTGTTTTTTGTCTCTATGTCATTGATTTCTGCTCTAATCTTTATTATTTCCTTCCTTCTGCTCACTGTGGGCTTTTCTTGTTGCTCTCTTTCGAATTCTTTAAGTTGTAGAGTTAGATAATATATTACCAGTTTTTATTGTTTTTTTTTGAGGCAAGCCTGTAATACTATGAACTTCCCTCTCAGGACTGCTTTCACTGTGTCCCATAGATTTTGTATTGCTGTGTTTTCATTGTCATTTGTTTTTAGGATTTTTTTTTTTATATAAATCTTTATTGTTCAGATTATTACAGGTGTTCCTCTATTTTTTCCCCCATAGCTCCCCTCCACCTGATTCCCCACCCCACCCCATGCCCTTACCCCCGCCACTGTCTTCATCCATAGGAGTAAGATTTTTGTCCAATCTCTTCCCGCACCCCTCACACCTGCTTCCCCTGAGAGTCGTCAGTCCACTCCCTTTCTATGTCCCTGATTCTATTATATTCACCAGTCCATTCTGTTCTTCAGATTTTTCATTCACTTGATTTTTAGATTCACTTGTTGGTAGGTATGTATTTGATGTCATTTTGTTGTTCATAATTTTTATCTTTACCTTTTTCTTCTTCTTCCTCTCCTTAAAGAATACCCTTCAGCATTTCACGTAATCCTGGTTTGGTGGTGATGAACTCCTTTAGCTTTTTCTTGTCTGTGAAGCTCTTTATCTGACCTTCAACTCTGAATGATAGCTTTGCTGGGTAGAGTAATCTTGGCTGTAGGTTCTTGCTGTTCATCACTTTGAATATTTCTTGCCACTTCCTTCTGGCCTGCATAGTTTCTGTTGAGAAATCAGCTGACAGTCGTATGGGTACTCCCTTGTAGGTAATTAACTGTTTTTCTCTTGCTGCTTTTAATATTCTCTCTTTGTCTTTTGCCCTTGGCATTTTAATTATGATGTGTCTTGGTGTGGTCCTCTTTGGATTCCTCTTGTATGGGGTTCTGTGCGCTTCCTGAACTTGTAAGTCTATTTCTTTCACCAGGTAGGGAAAGTTTTCTGTCATTATTTCTTCTAATAGGTTTTCAATATTTTGCTCTCTCCCTTCTTCTGGCACCCCAAAAATTCAGATGTTGGTTCGCTTGAAGTTGTCCCAGAGGCTCCTTACACTATCTTCATATTTTTGGATTCTTTTTTCTTTTTGTTTTTCTGGTTGGATGTTTTTTGTTTCCACATATTTCAGATCTTTGGTTTGATTCTTGGGGTACGTTGATCTACAGTTGAGTTTCTGTATATTCTTTATTTCAGACAGTGTATGCTTCATTTCTGACTGATCCTTTTCCATTTTTTTGGCATTCTCATTAAGCTCCTTGAAGGTCTCATCAAGTTTCTCAGCGGTTTTAAGAAGATTCTTGAGTAACCTTATAAATGTGGTTCTGAACTCTATGTCATCCAGTAGTTTGCTTTCCTCTGTTTCTTTCATTCGTGACATGTTTCTTTGTCTCTTCATTTTGGCTGCTTCCCTGTGTTGATGGAGTAGCTTTGTGTGGTAGGTGACCTATAGGGGGCAGTAGCTCAGCCTCCCCAATCACCTGATGTGGACACTCTTGGTACACCCCTTTGTGGGCTGAGTGCAAAGACTTGGTGCAGTTAAAGCCTTAATTGCTGTTGGTATACTGGGAGGAATTGACCTCCAGGCCAATTAGCTGTGAGCACTCACTGTGTCTATAATGGAAGAACTGCTGCGCTGAAGACACACTTATGGGGCAGGACTTGTTTCAGTGGGGCTTTGGTGTTCACTGAGTCTGCCTTTGAATGTGTCACTTATGGATGTGAGGAGTTGAAATCTGGTGTCTCACTCTGACCACTAGGTACACTGGCTTCTGGATCTCCAATGGGGTTCAGGTAGCTACTGTCTGAGGCCATCCAGCAGGAGCTACAGTGAGAGCTACAGTTTTCTCCTCTTTGCTTGGGGTTTGGAGGTTTTGGAGCTGTCTGACCCAGGCTGCAAGTTTGCTAGGTTAAGCTGCGATAGGGCGGGGCTTTCTTCTGCTAACGCTGCTGCTTGGAGCTTGGGTGGGTTTGTAGGTTGTGCAGGGCGGGGCCTCAGGGTGTCACTAGGCTAGGGCGTGGCAAACAGCAATGGCTGCTAGTTAGCCGGCTCTGTGTCCCCAAGGGCGTCCCAGAGTCCCGTGCCCCAGTGCCGTAAACAATTATTCCTGCGTGCAGCTCTGCAAGTAAGCCACCCTCACTGGCAGACAGTCCAGCTTTTCCCGTAGGAGTTTGGGTCCCCCACGTCTCCCCAGAAACTGGATTTCAGAGTAGTTGGGGGCTTGTCTCCCTTTGGGTTGAAAAAAGCAACGCCCGCCGCCAGCCCGGATCACGCGCCTCCGTACCTCAGCTTTTCAGCGCTTGTGCACGTCTTGATGCTCTTTTCTCTTTCCTTCTAGTTGTAGAACTTCCACTCAGCCAGCTTTCCCGTGGTTCTGGGTGATAGATGTTTTGTCTTTTAGTTGAATTTTTGAAATTGTTGCGCGAGGCAGCAGTTTAGGTGTTTATCTACGCCGCCATCTTGGATTCTCCCCTTTAGGATTTTTTTTAATTTCCTTTTTGATCTCTGGTAACCCAATCATTCTTTAATAACATGCTATTTAGCCTCCAAGTGTTTGAATTTTTTGATTATTTAATTGTAGTTGATTTCTAATATTATGCCACTGTGATCTGAGAAGATGCTTGATATGATTTCAATCTTCTTGAATTTGAAGAGACTTTGCCTGTATATCAATATGTGGTCTATCTTTGAGAATGTCCCATGTGCACTTGAGAAGAATGTATATTCTATAGCTTTGGGGTGAAATGTTCTGAAGATGTTGATTAAGTCCATCTGATCTAATAAATAATTTAGGATAGCTGTTTCTTTGCTGATTTTTTTGTCTAGAGAATTTATCCAGTGATATCAATGGGGTATTAAAATTCCCCACTGTGATTATACAATCTGTTATATAAACAATCTGTTATATGAAGCTGTTGATCTCTTGCTTAATATCTTCCAGAAGTTTTTTTATGTATTTGGGTGCTCCTGCATTGGGTCATATACATTTGCCAAAGTTATATCCTCTTGGTGTACTGATCCCTTTAGTATTACGAAGTGACGTTCCTTATCTCTTGTTACTGCCTTCACTTTGAGGTATTTGGTCAAACATAAGTATTGCTACCCCAGCTTTTTTTTCATTTCCATTTCCCTGAAAAATATTTTTCCATCCCTTCACTTTCAGTCTGTGTGAGTCCCTTGTTCTGAGGTGGGTCTCTTGTAGACAGCATATATATGTTTCTTATCCATTTGTCTATTCTATGTATTTTTATTAGAGCATTAATCCACTTACATTTAAGGTTATTATTGATAGGTATTTGTTTGTAGCCATTTTTATTCTTTACTAGGGGTCCAGTGCATGAATTCATGCACCTAGAAAGGAACTGTGGGCTGTGAGGCTGCAGTGGGCACAGGGGCAGGTCTCATCCCATCCTCCACGCCCTCACCTGGCCCCTCCTGCCATGCCCCCAGTCCCCTGTCTGCAGGCAGCCCCACTTCCGCCACTGCTGCTACCACGTGCTGATGGCACTGGCCCTGCATGCACCTGCTGATGGAGCAGAGTGATTGGGACCGGTGCCAGCAGTGGGTGCGAGTGGGGCTGGCGTTGTCAGTGGGTGCAAGTGGTGGCTGCTGACCTGATTACCCCTCAGGAGCAGGGGGAGGTGGAGAAGCCCTCAGGAGTGATTGGGGATGGTAGCTGCCGCTTGTACCCACTGATGGTGCCAAGCGGTTGGGATGAGTGCTGGGCACCAGCAATGAGTGCAAGCGGCGGCTAGCGCACCAGCAGTGGGTGCGGGCAGAGTTGGCACTGGCAGCAGGTGCAAGCACCAGGGGGGACCATGGCATACAGGAGCAAAGAATTTTCAATAACCACCAGAGGCTCACCCTGATGACAGCAACCAGTGTCTTGGTTTGGCACTCCTGCTCACCTGCTCCACCATCCTGCTGTGGCTGACACCTGCCATGTTCCATGCTCTGCTGCCTGCTGCCGACACCTGCCATGTTCCATGCATGCCCCCTGGTGGTCAGTGCACATCATAGTGACTAGTTGTTCGGTTGTTTGGTTATTCGGTTGTTGCACCATTCGGTCTATTTGTATATTATTTGGGTGCTCCTGCATTAGGTGCATATATGTTTGCCAAAGATATATCCTCTTGGTGTACCGATCCCTATATATATAGGGTTTTATATATATAGATGCCTGTGTCCCTTCTTCCCTTTCTATTTCTTTCTTTTACAATAGTCTCTTTAGCATTTCTTACATTGCTGGCTTGGTAGTGATAAACTCCCTTAGCCTTTTTTTTGTGTGTCTGTGAAGCTCCTGATTTCCCCTTCAATTTTGAATGATAGCCTTGCTGGATAGAGTATTCTTATTTCATTCCCTTGCTTTGCATCACTTTGTATACTTCATTCCATTAACCTTTTGTCCTGATGTGTTTTTATTGAGAAATCATTTGATAATCTAATGGGAGATCCTTTGTAAGTAACTCTCTGTCTCTGTCTTGCATCCTTTAAGATTCTCTCTTTGTCATTAATGTTTGCTATTGTAATTACCACATGTCTTGGTGTGGGTCTTTTTATTAAAAATATATATTTTATTGATATTTTACAGAGAGGAAGGAAGAGGGATAGAGAGCTAGAAACATTGATGAGAGAGAAACATCAATCAGCTGCCTCCTGCACACCCCCTACTGGGGATGTGCCCACAACTAAGGCACATGCCCTTGACCGGAATTGAATCCAGGACCCTTCAATCCACTGAGCCAAACTGGTTTCGGCTTGGTGTGGGTCTCTTTGGGTTCATCTTGTTTGGGACTCTCTGTACTTGTGAGACCTTTTTATTCACCAAATCAGGGAAATTTTCTGTCATTTCTTCAAATAGGTTTTCTAATCCTTGCTCCACTTCTTGTTCTTTTGGTACCACTTTTATACACTGAGTGGCCAGATTATTATGATCTCTGAATGCATAATAATCTGGCCACTCAGTGTATATCCTTAATCTGGCCACTGAGTGTATATCCTATATAATAAAAGGCTAATATGCAAATTGTCCCCTCAACCAGGAGTTTGACCAGCAGTCAGGCTGGCCAACTGCCCATGTCCCCTCCCCCTGGCCAGGCTGGCTAGACCCCACCCATGCACGAATTCATGAATTCATGCACCAGGCCTCATACACACACACACACACACACACACACACACACACACACACTGAGTGACCAGATTATTATGCGTTCAAAGATCATAATAATCTGGCCACTCAGTGTATGTATGTTACTTCATTTCATGTTGTCCCAAAGCTCCCTTATTCTCTCCTCATGCTTTCTAATTTTTTTCTACAATTGCTGTTCAGATTGGGTATGTTTCTCTTCCATTGTGTTTTTATTGTAGTTATACCATTTTTTATTTCCTCTTGATTCTCACATAAATTATTGATTTTCTCATCCATCCAATTTATGAACTATATGACCCTTACTCTGAATTTTTTTTATGACATATTGCATGCCCCCATCTCATTTACTTCGTTTTCTAGTGATTCCTCCTTTTCTTCCTTGGATGGTTGTTTCTTTGCCTCCCCATTTTTGCTATGTGTGTGTTTCTGGCACTGGGTACCCTGCGTAGGGCTTGATACTTTGAAGACCCTATCAGGGCAATCGTCCAGAAGTTGTTAGCCCAGAGGCTGGGTCTGCATTGAGTCTCATGCCTTTATTGTCTCTGCTCTGAGTTGTATACTCTTCTCCCATGGATCTGGTCCCTCACTTGTCTGCTGCAGATGCTCAGGGTGGTGGGAGTGCATGCACAATTCCTCTGATGTGCAACTCCCTGTGAGGATCCAGAGCCCTCTGGCATGCACTTAGCTGTGCATCCCCAGCACCGGTGGCAGAGTGGCACCCTAGGTCCCTCTTGTAGCACACTCTCAGCCTGGTCCTATGGTCCCTGGCTGGGCACATTGGTTTTCTCCGGATCCTCCTGGTAGCACTCTCCTGTGGCCTGAATTGAGGCTGGGTTGCTCTGGGTAGCCTCTGCAGGACTGTCCCAGGGGCTGGGGAGCAGCAGGTGCAGGTTCCTCTAGGTCACATAGTTGGAGTTCCTTTGTGGTCTGAATGGGGCACGCTCTGAGTTACTCCAAGGCAAGCATGTCAAACTCACAGCCAGTGGGCCTTGAGTTTGACATGCTTGCTCCAAGGACCTCTCTTCTTAAAGCTTAATGTGAAATTAATACTTTTTCTATTACCATCCTCTCTAGTTTTTCTTTAGAAGGAGCAATAAAAAGGAGAATTGAATTTATAGGGTTTCCTACCCCTGAAAATATTAAAACTATAATAAAAACTATTGTTTATTCTGTGCCTAAAAGTGCCCATAGAGGACTACCAAGTATTTTGATTTTTATATGTTTTAATTTGCAAGGAAGGTAGTAGTTATCCCATTTTATAAACGAGGAAGCTGAAGTTCAGAGATGTAAAGTCACTCACCAAAATTTACAAAGCTATCAAGTGGCAGAATAGAGAGAAAACCCCTGGTATGGAATTCCAAGCTTGAACTTTGCTACTACCTTCATAGCCAGCCCACCCTGACATTTGTGGGGATAGGAGAAAGAGTCCAAAAGAAGACTCGCATACCATATGTCTAAACATATAGAAGTTATACTTCATGTTGACCATGTAGGAGCATTATTTTCTTTAAATATATTTTTATTGATTTCAGAGAGGAAGGGAGAGAGAGAGAGATAGAAACATCAACGATGAGAGAGATCATTGATTGGATGCCTCCTGCATACCCCACACTGGGGACTGAGCTTGCAACTCTGGCATGTGCCCTGACCAGGAATCGAACTATGACCTTCTGGTTCATAATTCAATGCTCAACCTCTGAGCAACATCAGCCAGGCTAAGGGCCTTCTTTACAAGGTACACAAATGGGTCATCCCCAGAGTCAAGGTCAATAGCAGTGTTTGTGCTCTGACTCAGCCCCCTGCTTTTCTTCATTTGCCTTTTGTGAGCTGAGAAGGGGTGTTTCATAGCTATACAGGAGCATAGCTTCTGACTATTGGCCAGCATTTCTTTAGCTCCTGTATTATTTTCCAAGTGCTGCCATGACAAATTACCATAAACTGCATGGCTTACATTAATAGGAACTTATTCTCAGAGTTGTTTTGTTCAGAAGTCTGAATTCAATGTGTTGGCAGGCTCCCTCTGAAGGCTCCAGGGAACCAACTTTCCATGCCCCTTCCAGCTGGTAGCTCCAGGCATTCCTTGGCTTGTGGCTGCACATCTCCAATCTCTGCATCTGTCTCTAGGTAGCCTTCTTCCTAGTTTCTCTGAGTCTCAAATATCCCTCTACCTTCCTCTTATAAAGATACCTGCCATTAGATTTAGGGCCTAAATCTAGGATGACTCATCTGAAGATCCTTAACTTAATTATGCCAGTGAAGAGCCATTTTACATTTATAGATTCTGGGGGTTAGGGCACAGACATATCTTTCTGGGGCCACCATTCAACCCACTACAGTCCCAGATGTCACCAGCTGGACTAACTGAGGCCTGAGAAGACCATTGGATGAATAGAGGCATAGATGGATGCAAAATGGACACTCACTAGGCACAGAAGGAGCAAGCAATGGATCAGAGAAGGAGGGGAACAATTAGTGGGAGAACTATTGAAATTGACACACCAGGGGCAGGGTTATGAGATGAAAGACCACATTAAGACACCCACTGTCAACAGCCAACACGTACCGAGTTTCTACCCTATGAGGTCCTACTGGAACATCGAGATGTTTGAGCCAATGCTAGGGCCCAGTGTTTTCAGACTGGGGACAGGAATGACTAAGGGGAAAGATCCCAGAGAGCACAGCATGCTGAGACCTTGGTAATACCTATATGGTGAATCTGGCAGGACACTAGGATGGGTTTGGGTAGTGACTAGAGAGTAGAGAAATGCTTTCAAATCCAAGGAAAAATTTTTTTTCATTGCCAGGTTGAAATATTTATTTGAAAAATTGAAAACACAGGTGCAATGTATTATACAAAGAAAGATCTTAATACCATAATAAAAGTATTGTTGGAAGAGAACAAAAGCCAGTAGCTACCTGCCCTGGGAAGGTAGGCACTCAGTGATAAATGTAATTCATTTATAGGAAATATTCTAATGGAAAAGCTTACAAAATTTACTCAGCAAAGGGTAGAACAATGAACACTAAGCAAGGCAGGCTATGTATGGAATTAGTAGCATTAATAGGTACCCTTTGTGGAATGCTTACTGCATATCAGGAGGCTTTGTGCATCATCTTGTTTAATTCTTGCAGCAGCCCTGTGAGGAAGGCACAGTTTTCACAGGGGAATTTGAAACTCAGATTTTCAGGAAGTTCCCTTCATTTCACAGCCCACCAGGGGCAGGACAGGTATTCACATCCTGGGCTGTATCTATTAATGGCCCTCTCTTTAGTCCTTGCCAGAGCATACGGGTGAAGATCTGCCCATACCCGGCAGGGCCCAGACATTTTCTAGAGGTGCAAGGGGACATGAAGCCAGCCCCTGGGAGAGACATAAAGAACTAGGGTACAGTCAAGTGGGCTGGGGTTTAGGATGAGCCTTAAGCTGCGTATTAGTTCAGGAAGCCAGCTGGTCGCTGGGCATAGATTGAGGCCGAGGCCAGCCCTCATAGCTTGCTCCTGGTATGTGGGAAAATGGAGGCAGCAAGACAGGCTTCTTGCAAGGGAAGTGGCCTGATGATTGGGTATGCAGAAACCTCTCTCTTCTAGGAGTGCCCTCATGGAGGGAGTGGCTTATTTCAGTTCTTTTGCTTCAAACTAAAATCAGCTCAAAACAGGGTGGTGGTGAGGAATAGGTTGAGGGGTAGGATGGATGGATAACAGTGTGCCCAACCCTGAGAAGCTAGAGAATGTCTCAGAAATAAGGTGGCCGCTCACACGCACAGATATGTGTTCACCAGTGTGCACATATGTGCATTTATCAGGTTGTGGAGGGCCATAACTAAGGCAGAGGCATGGGACTCGTGATTCTCCTAAGTTTCCCTCTGGTTCCTAGATCCTCCATCTCAGAGTCTTTCTCCTTCCCCTCTAAAAAGTGAAAGCCTATGCAAGTTCGGAGAATTTCTCAAAGTGAACTTGTTAGCACTTTAGTTGTATAAATAAGTATTTTAATTTTTGTGGCGCACATTAAAGTTGGTGGATGGGAGGCTGTCAGAATTCTTAATCGTCATGAAATATGCTCTTAATAATCAGTCTTATTAAATCTAAATGAAATGCCTGTGTGAGGCCCTATTTCAGTATTTTCTGAACTCACTGCAGCTTTTTTATCTCAAACAGCAAGCAGAGTCATTCTAAATTATCATCAAATTAACTATTTATGCTCCCTTTCACCAACATTCCCTTTCTCCCCTGGTCTGCCTCTTTACCGCCCTCTCTGCAGATCTCATGTTTTATGGATAAGTAATCAACTTCTGCAGTTTGGCAGAGGACACCCTTGGAGCGCTGGGAGGGAGGTCCAGGATCCAGTAGGACAATCCCCGAAGCTCCAGGGAGTCCAGGGGAAGCGTCTCCCCAGAGGATGCTTTAGGGGCATGCCCATAGGAGCTAGCCTCTTTGGAGATGTTGGAGTTGCTCCTCAGTCAGTGTCTCTTGGTGGAAGGCCAGCGACAAGGTAATGCCTCATCTCAATCTCCTTCAGATGTGATTTGAAGGCAAGGAGCCGACCAGCTTTTCAAGACCTTATCTCTTTTGCCTTTTGGGAGGCAGAGAAGAACATTTCCAATGCAAAGATCTTGGCCAAATGATAGTGGCAGAGATGTACAATAACGTGTCACTTCAACGTCTGGACAAGATTATGAAAGTTTCGCCTGTGACTTTCTAAGGCGCAGGGATCAAGAGAGCTCAGAGGCAACATCTTCTGTGTAAAGACAAATTTCCCTCCACTTGCTTTGGGAAAACAAGTTGGACTTGTTCCTGGAAGAAAAGGGGAAGGACACGAGTAGTGTGTTATGGGAGTTTCAGAGCACAGATTGCTTATCTTAAGGAGCTAACATCTCACCGGAGACCCTGCCCCAGACTGTGATCCCTCATATGCTCTCCACACCTTGGGTGGCAATGGAAGTGATTACTCATCTGCTCAGCTCATCTTGGGTGTCTCGACTCCCTTCCACTCAACAGAACAGCCTGGGTCTAAGGCCTTGCTTTATTCAGTCCTTTCTCATGGGCTGGTACCCTCTTCCTCCTCCATGACTGAAGCTGGAGCTGGACCTTTGGTCAGGCTGTCAGTTTCGGGTCAGAGGTAGCAGATGGCATCAGTTAGATATGAAGAAGCCTTTCTACTTTCTTAGGAAACACCAACTTAGCAATAAGCACTACGGACACGGAGGCTCCTCATCCACTTTCCCAACTTGTAAACGGGGTAGTCTCCCTGGTAGAGTGGGGAGGGAAGGAATTGTAATAACTCTGAATGCCATATCCCTGCCCCATCCTAGCACAGACTCCAGACCATTCTGTATAGCTCCTGGTCCCGAATGTAGGATCACTGTGACCGATGAGACCCAAATACTCCTCTATTCTTCCACAGGGAAGCCTTCCTCAGGGCCTTCTTAACACATCTGGGCTCTCTTTTGTCATCTGAGTCATCTTAGAATTTGGAAGATGTTTCCACTGTGGTGTCAGATCTGGTTTGAATCCCACATCCACCACTCACTGATTAGCAATCTTGGCCAAGTGAGATAACCATCCCAAGTCTCAATTTCTTATCTTTAAAATGGGGACAATAACGTCATCCTCAGAGATTTAAATGAGAAAGCACATGTGAATTTTTGGACCCAGGGTTGGGGTTCAGTAAAGGCTATTTCCTTCTTTTCTTCCACCACGACAAATGTCATCAATGAAGGGACAGGTTTCTGGACTGTGTTTGGCATCATTTAGATGCTGCCATTACACAAAGATGTTTGAGTCTGGACTTGGCACCACCCTTTTGTATACTGAAATTGTCATTTTATTGAAATGAGCATATTATGTCAAGTTCAGCTATTTTTATACCATGGAGAAAAATGCTTGTCGGTTAAGAACACAGACCCCGTCAGAAGGAGTTGGGAAGGAATGTTCCCAAGAACTGATGGGGGCAAACCAGGGGCTCTGCATGAGTTCAGCCATGCCCTGGCAAAGTGATGGTTTCTGCCTTCTCTGACCTGTCTCAGAGGGACCATAAACCCAAAGCACAGCAGCTGTGGCATACCTTCCGAGGTTCCTTGCAGGTGGTCTACTGCCAGAACACACCTCGGGCCTGGTTCGTCTCAGCCTCACACCATAGCACCACTCCAGGTGCTTCTGCATCCTTGTAGTCTAAGCTTCTCCCCTTCCTTCATTCCTTCATCAAACATTTATAAATCTTCCCTTTAATGCTAAGCCCTGGAGAGGCAATGATGATCAGTAGTATTATTGTTACAAAATAATAGCGCCTTTAAATGATAAAGCTACATTGAAATATGTGTAACGACCAAGAAACTAACAAAACCCCTGCATGTCAGCAAATATAAAAAATAGCTTTGCTGTTAAAAATTGGCTGTTTAGAAGGGAGAACGCTTTTGCTGGAATCACCTGTGCAGCGATGGAAAAAGAATTGGATTGTGACCCAGGGTAGCTAGGTCTAAATCCTGACTTTTGGTTTTGGTTAAGTTACTTAGCTTGTTAAAGCTCCAGTTTCCTCTTGTGTAAAACTGGAGCCATAAACACTTTCCATATGGTTTCCTTAATAATATTAAATAAAATCAGCAAGGTTCATGCAAACACTAGGTACAGGGCCTGATACATGAGTGCTCCGTGAATGGAGGCTGAAACTGTGTTTGGAAATGCTGCAGAGAGGGTCAAAGCTTCAGACAAATCTCACGTCCAATGAGGTTCAGGCAGCGTGACTGAGAACAGATGCCTCTCCAATTATCCAAATTAAACTGAATGAAAAATCCACCCTGGAGATTTTTAGGTGAATTTAGATCCTGCACCTACTCTTTAGCATTTTAGCTCCTTCACTTGACCACCCACTGTGTAAAGTTGTTTTGCCTTTAATTTGTCCAACATCTACCTCTTTCAAATTCCATAGGGAACCGTTCCGTTCATGTGGATCTTAATTCTTTATTGACACAGGAGTTAGGAAATGTATGCACTGAACAAGTGAATCTCTGTGAAGTTTCATGTCAATATCTGTCTCAAGTATCTTCTTCTGGGGCCTATTTAAATACAAACCAACTTGTCCTAACTCCTTCCCTCAATATCCCTTCTGCCCTTAGCCCTTCACCTGGCTCACAAAACATTTGCTGTTTTCAGGTGGTATCAGGAAGTCGTGAAATCACAGGTGGGAAAATGACAGTGAGTGTGTGTGAGAGAGCTGGTCAGGGTCCCTCATCTTCTGACCTTGGCCCAGCACTTTTTTCCTTTCTGCAATCACTTAGTGCTCAGAGCTCAGGTGCTCAGATCTCCTCTCACCTGTGCTCTCAAGAAGAGCACACCTTCCTATCAGCCTCAGATAGTTCAGCAGGAGGCACCTTGCCTCACCCCTCTCCTATCTTGTTCACTGCATTCTGGTACAAGGAAACTGCCCATCATTTATTTTACAAAGCTGGATCAGTACATCCTACCCGAGTGGACTTATCAAAACCTATGATTGTTTTATTCGGCCCTCCCCCAATGCCATTGATGCTGTCATTCTTAAAAACAAAGCAAAATCTTTGCAATTACATAGCAATTTATGCTTTTCAAGGCATTTCTTGCATACATTATTCCAGTTTATCCTCACAGAGCCTTCTGCAGCAGGTGTGGCATTATTACCTCCCCTTTTTTATAGATATAATAAAAGCACAGACTTATGCGGTGACTCCTCTTGGCTCACACAGCAAAGCCAAGATGAAGCACATTCTTCACCCAGGTCTCTGACTTGGGGTGAGTACTTGGGGCCACGTCTCTGTCAAGGCGCCAGTGATCTTTAGGGAAACTTAAGCGCCAGCTCTTGGCGTAAGTCTGCAATTCCTCTTCAGCTACATCTACCACCCCTGTGCACACTTGCAGGCCTCTTTCTTCCAGGAATGATTACGCAGAAAATGGGAGCTGACAGTGATAGATGGACTTTTCCATTTTCTGCTAACGCGGCTATGAAGTCAGAGCCCATTTTAATGAATGTCCATTAAGGTCAAATTTGGAAAGCAGGTATTAAGAGCCATTGCCACTAATTACACCCTGAGAGCTCTATTTGTATTTTCAAATTGGATAAAAAGGTTAATAAAATGGAACGTTTCAGCACAGCCTGGCTCCCGGCTTGCTCTCCAAGTTTTCGGAAATGGTCGGCTGCCCAAACTTGCTGAGAAATAATGTTCTGTCTTATTCTTGCCTCATACCTTACAGGTGAGCCAGCGCCCCCAGGAGCGGTTGCCTCTTGAATCCTGTCAGTATCTGGCAGATCCGATTACATCTGGGACCCTTAAACCCTTAAGAGTACTTGAAGCAAAGGGCCATGGTCTATTTTAATCCTGCTCCTTCTAGAAACTAGAAACTGTAAGCAGAGTCTTCCTGCTGACAGGTGGCTCCATAAAAGTCGTCCATCTGCTGCTAATTATGGCAGAGAGAAAATTCACACAGCCGAGTTTTCAGTTTATTTGCTAAAGATCTCCAAAGGTGTAACTGCCTTCCTGGATCACAAGGCCATTCGCAGCATTACATCTATAGAGCCTGTTAATTATTTAAATAATTTAAAACCTGGGGCGGCAGGGAGCATTTAACAGAAGCTGGGCTGGGAGAGATTGGTGTGATGGTCTATCATGGCAGAGGGAGGTAATCTGTTCTCACAGCTCAGACTCGACTCACGGGGTTTTGTTTTTCTCCCTGCCATTCTTTCCAAGGGAAATTCAGGTGCAGGATTAGCTCTACTTCAGACTTCATTGGCTTTGATTCCCAAACTCCAGTATATGTCTCTTCTATTTGTGATGACATCTGTAGAATGGGTGTGAGCTCCCACTGCCTAACTCAGAAGGCTGTTGTGATCTTGGAATAGGGTAACTTATTAGAAGGTGTATGTATAGAGTAATATACTGTGTAAAGATCTTAGGCCTAATAAATAAGTAGAAATGATTAAGTCTGATAGATCAGATGATGAAGTAACTTAATAATAGAAGAACCAATATTTTCTTTATACTTGCTGTGTTTTTTTCCTTTCTTACATGTAGGAACCAGTATAATTTTTTTTAAATTTCTTTATTGATTAAGGTATTACATATGTGTCCTTTTTCCTCCATTACTCCCCACCTCCCATTCATGACCCCACCCCCCTGTTGTCTGTGTCCACTGATTAGACTTATATACATGTGTATAAGTCCTTTGGTTGATCTCTCCCCCATATCCCCACCCTCCCCTACCTTCCCTGAGGTTAGACGTTCTGATTGATGTTTCTCTGTGTCTGGATCTATTTTTGTTCATCAGTTTATGTTGTTCATTATATTCCATAAATGAGTGAGATCATGTGATATTTATCTTTCTCTGCCTGGCTTATTTCACTTAGCATAATGCTCTCCATCTCCATCCATGTTGTTGCAAATGGTAAGAACAACTCCCTTTTTACAGCAGCATAGTATTCCATTGTGTAGATGTACCATAGTTTTTTAATCCACTCATCTGCTGATGGGCACTTAGGCTGTTTCCAAATCTTAGCTATGGTGAATTGTGCTGCTATGAACATAGGGGTGCATATATCCTTTCTGATTCGTGTTTCTAGTTTCTTAGGATATATTCCTAGAAGTGGGATCACTGGGTCAAATGGGAGCTCCATTTTTATATTTTTGAGGAAACTCCATACTGTTCTCCACAGTGGCTGCACCAGTCTGCATTGCCACCAGCAGTGCACGAGAGTTCCTTTTTCTCCACATCCTCACCAGCACTTGTCATTTGCTGATTTGTTGATAAAAGCCATTCTGACAGGTGTGAGATGGTACCGCATTGTTGTTTTGATTTGCATCTCTCTGATGATTAGTGACTTTGAGCAGGTTTTCATATGTCTCTTGGCCTTCCTTCTGTCTTCTTTTGAAAAGTGTCTATTTAGATCGGTTAACCATTTTTTTTTTATTGGGTTGTTTATCTTCTTTTTGTTAAGCTGCATGAGTTCCCTGTAAATGTTGGAGATTAAACCCTTATCGTTGATATCATTGGCAAATATGTTCTCCCATGCAGTGGGCTTTCTTGTTGTTTTATTGATGGTTTCCTTTGGTGTGCAAAAGCTTTTTATTTTGATGTGGTCCCACTGGTTTATTTTCTCTTTAGTGTCCATTGCCCTAGGAGCAGTATCAGTGAAGAAATTGCTTTGGCATATGTCAGAGATTTTTCTGGCTGTGGATTTCTCTTAGTATTTTTATGGTTTCTCGTTGTAAGTTTAAGTCCTTGATCCATTTTGAGTTTATTTTTGTGTATGGTGTTAGTTGGTGGTCTAGTTCATTTTTTTTGGCATGTATCTGTCCAATTTTCCCAACACCATTTATTGAAGAGACTGTCTTGACTCCATTGTATGCTCTTGCTTCCTTTGTCAAATATTAATTGAGCATAGTGATTTGGGTCGATTTCTGGGTTCTCTATTCTATTCCATTGATCTATATGTCTGTTCTTGTGCCAGTACCAGGCAGTTTTAAGAACAGTGGCTTTGTAATACAGCTTGAAATCTGGTATTGAGATCCCACCTATTTTGTTCTTCTTTCTCAGGATTGCTGTGGCTATTCGGGGTCTTTTTTATTCCAGGTGAATTTTTGGAGAGTTCTTTCTAGGTCTGTGAAATATGCCATTGGTATTTTAATGGGGAGTGCATTGAATTATAGATTGCTTTGGGTAGTATGGACATTTTAATGATGTTGATTCTCCCAATCCATGAACATGGTATGTTCTTCCATCTGTTTACATCTTCCTCTATCTCTTTTCTCAGTGTCCTGTAGTTTTCCGCATACAGGTCTTTTACCTCCTTAGTTAAGTTTATTCCTAAGTATCTTAATTTTTTTGGTGCGATGGTAAATGGGATTGCTTTTTTAGTCTCTCTTTCTGTAAGTTTGCTATTGTTGTATAGAAATGCCATAGATTTCTTGGCGTTAATTTTGTATCCTGATACATTGCTGAATTCACTTATTAAGTCTATTAGTTTTTTGATGGAGCCTTTCAGGTTTTTTATGTACAATGTCATGTCATCTGCAAATAAGGACAGCTTTACTTCTTCTTTTCCAATTTGGATGCCTTTTATTTCTTCTTCTTGTCTAATTGCAATGGCTAATACTTCCAGTACTATGTTGAACAGGAGTGGTCAGAGTGGGCATCCCTGTCCTGTTCCTGTTCTTAGGGGAAATGGTTTTAGTTTTTGCCCATTGAGTATGATGTTAGCTGTGGGTTTATCATATATAGCTTTTATTATGTTGATGTATGATCCTTCTATTCCCACCTTGTTGAGAGTTTTTATCAAGAAAAGGTGTTGGATTTTGTCAAATGCTTTTTCTGCATCAATTTATATGACTATGTGATTTTTATCTCTCAATTTGTTTATGTGATGTATCATGTTTGTTGATTTGTGGATATTGTACCATCCTTGCATTCCTGGGATAAATCCTACTTGGTCATGGTGTATGATCTTTCTGATGTAGTGCTGGATCTGATTTGCTAGAACTTTGTTGAGGATTTTGGCATCTATGTTCATGAGGGATATTGGCCAGTAATTCTCTTTCATTGTGTTGTCTTTATCTGATTTTGGTATTAGGGTGATGCTGGCTTCATAGAATGAGCTTGGAAGTGTTCCTTCCTCTTGAATTTTTTGGAATAGTCTGAGGAGGATAGGTTTTAGTTCTTCCTTGAATGTTTGGTAAAACTCCCCTGTGAAGCCATCTGGCCCCGGGATTTTGTTTGCTGGAAGCTTTTTGATGACAGCTTCAATTTCTTCCATAGTTATTGGCCGATTGAGATATTTAGATTCTTCCTGATTGAGTTTTGGAAGGTTATATTTTTCTAGGAATATGTCCATTTCCTCCAGGTTGTCCAGTTTGTTGGAATAGAGTTGTTCATAGTATTTTTTTAAACAATCCTTTGTATTTCGGTGGGGTCTGTTATTTCACCTCTTTCATTTCTGATTTTGTTTATTTGGGTCCTCTCTCTTTGCTTCTTGGTGAGCCTGGCTAGGGGTTAATCAATCTTGTTTGTCCTTTCAAAGAACCAGCTCTTGGTTCTGTTGATCTTTCGTATTTATTTTTTGCTCTCAATGTCATTTATCTCCGCTCTGATCTTTATTATTTCCTTCCTTCTGCTTACACTGGGCTTTTCTTGTTGCTCTCTTTCTAACTCTTTGAGTTGTAGGATTAGGTAATTTATCACCATTGTTTCTTGGTTTTTGCAGTAGGCTTGTAGAGCTATGAACTTCCCTCTCAAGACTGCTTTCGCTGTGTCCCATAGGTTTTGGATTGTTGTGTTTTCATTGTCATTTGTTGTCATGATGTTTTTTTAAATTTCTTCCTTGATCTCTCTGGTACCCAGTCATTGTTTAATAGCATGCTGTTTAGTCTCCATGTGTTTGATTTTTTTGGATTGTTTTTATTGGAGTTGATTTCCAGTTTTATGCCACTGTGATCTGAGAAGATGCTTGATATGATTTCTATCTTCTTGAATTTGAAGAGACTTTGCCTATGACCCAACATATGGTCTATCTTTGAAAATGACCCATGAGCCCTTGAGAAGAATGTATATTCTGTGGCTTTGGGGTGAAATGTTCTGAAGATGTCAATTAATTCCAATTTGTCTAGTGAGTCATTTAGGATTGATGTTTATTTTCTGATTTTTTTGTTTAGAAGATTTGTCCAATGGTGATAGTGGGGTATTAAAGTCTCCTACTATGATTGCTGTTAATCTCTCTTTTGATATCCTCCAGGAGTTTTTTTCTGTTAATGTATTTGGGTGCTCCTGTATTGGGTGAATATGTTTACCAGGGTTATTTCTTCTTGTTGGATTGCTCCCTTTAGTATTATGAAGTGGCCTTCCTTGTCTCTTGTTATGTCCTTCACTTTGAGATCTAATTTGTCAGATATAAGTATTGCTACCCCAGCTTTTTTTTTCATTTCCATTTTCCTGAAAAACCTTTTCCATCCCTTCACCCTCAGTCTGTGTGCGTCTTTTTTTCTGAGGTGGGTTTCTTGTAGACAGCAGATATATCTGTCAGGTTTTCTTATCCAATCTGTTACCCTTGTCTTTTGATTGGGGCATTTAATCCATTTACATTTAACATTATTATTGATAGGTACTTGTTTGCCACCATTTTTATTTTTTACCCCTGTGTTCCTTCCTCGCTTCCTATGTTTTGTTTTACAGCAGACCTTTTAGCATTTCTTTCATCGCTGGTTTGGTGGTAATAAATTCCCTTAGTCCTCTTTTGTCTGTGAAGTACCTGATTTCACCTTCAATTTTGATTGATAGCCTTGCTGGGTACAGTGTTCTTGGATTAAGACCCTTCCTTTGCATGACTTTGTATATTTCATTCCTTTCCCTTCTGGCCTGATGAGTTTCTGTTGAGAAATCAGTTGCTAGTCTGAAGGGGGTTCCTTTGTAGGTAACTTTCTGTCTCTCTCTGGCCACTTTTAAGATTCTTACTTTGTCGTTGGTTTTTGCCAATTTAATTATAATGTGCCTTGGTGTCAGTCTTTTGGGGTTCATTTTGCTTGGGACTCTCTGAGCTTCTTGTATTTGTGTGGGGTTTTTCTTCCCCATATCAGGGAAGTTTTCTGTCATTATTTCTTCAAACAGGTTTTCTATTCCTTGCTCAGTTTCCTCTCCTTCTGGCTCCCTTATTATGCGGATGTTGTTTTGTTTTGTGTTGTCCCAAAGTTCCCTTAGGCCATCCTCCTGCTTTTTAATTTTTTTTTCTAGAAGCTGCTCTACTTGGGTATTTTTTCCTGCCTTGTCTTCTAGCTCACTGATGTGGTCCTCTGTTTCTTCTAGTCTACTCTTGATGCTTTCTATTGAGTTCTTTACAGCAGCGATGCCATTTTTCATTTCTTCTTGGTTCTTCTTTATTTCCTCTTGGGAACCAGTATAATTTAAAAGTTGTTTCTTTCACTGTGTACTCATAGAATTATATATCTCTTCATTTACTTATCCTATATAATAAAGAGGTAATATGCTAATTAGACTGGATGGCCAAATGACCTTCTGGATGACCATCTGGATGACCTTCCAGACGAAGCTGGGGCTGTGAGGACCGAGCCCCTTGCACAAATTTTGTGCATTGGGCCTCTAGTTCCACAATAAGTTTTACATTTTATTTAATCATTGGTTTATGGGTCCATCTCCCTAAGCTAGGAGTGCTTTGAAGATGGGAACAAAGTACCTAGTACATAGTAAATGTTCAATATATGTTAAATTGAAGAACCCAGATATTTATGGTAAAGTTATGTTCAACATTAAACTTAATAACTGTCAGGTTCAATCATTTCTGACATACTTGATAATTTTGTGTGTGTGTGTGTGTGTGTGTGTGTGTGCAAATGCTAGAATGTCCATAAAATCCACTTAGCAAAGCTATAACTCCAAGTTGGGTGTGATGAGCTGAGACCCTCCTGATCTGTTCTCTAGATTCTGTCCTTGGCCATCACACTTTTCCCTCCATCAGAGTCTGGTTTTCAGGTAGAAAATGAAGGTGGGACAGATAGGGTTAAGTGACTTAGGCTACATTAAATATTCCCTGATGGCTAAAACCTGGAGCCAGAGACTGGTCCCTCGTTGAATGATTTGCAGAGAATATACAGAAAATACACAAATAAAATGAAGCAATTAAAAATGAAAATGGTAGAACAATGAGACAATGGTGAGGTCAGAGAATGGGTCCATCTCATAAGGCAAAAGCAGTGGTAGGTTATCCCTGACTCCATCTGACCCAATTGTCAGGTGGCATTTGATGTCCTTTAATCTAAATGATAATGTTGGAATACAGTTCACATGGTCTTCCATATATTCAGGTCCCAATAGAGGAAAATAAGTTATGATAAAAATGATGTAAATCCAGATAAATAAGTCTAAAAAAGGGTTATAAAGCATTGGCTGGGATAGTGAAAATATTTTTATTCCAATTTGTTCCATTAGATAAACCTGGTTGTTTTGCTGTTGGTTTTATTTTTGAAGTGTTTTGTTTATTCAGTGCTCTTCTACTCTTGTAATGTTACATGTGCACTGAGGCTGCAAAGCAGGCACTAGGTAGGATTCGGCCTCCTTATACCCTAACATTGTTGGGAATCTCAGTTTTAACTAATTGCATCACTCCCCTTGCCTTTAGTTCCTCCCATTATGATCTTAGCAGTTCCTTGCCTCATAATCCAATCCCATGAAGCCAAGCCTCACCTGGCCTCACTTCTCTGCCTTTGGTCTTTGGTTTCTCTCCTTGATCTCTCCTTCAGTAATCTCTTGTGACCTGACATCACCCCTGAGAGTAATACTTCTTGCCTAGTCCTCTGGCCCCATGAGTAGAACTTGAATGAGACATGAAGTAGACCAGCCTCAGGTAATTCTTCCTATAATCTCTTCCACCTTCCACAGTCTTTTCCATTTTCCACTATACTATTCCATAAGCTCCCATGGCAGGATTTAAATATCTGATTGCTCTCAAAGCCTTATGTGTTTGATTATAAGAGATATTATTGTAGCTTACAATTGTAAGACATAAGGAAAATGAAAAAGGGACTCAGGAAAAGATTGGGAATCTTTTATTCATAATCTGGATATCATGAACTATAATATTGCTTGTCTCCTTAAATAGATGATCAGTTCCCTAGAAGGTATAACTCTCTTGTATCTCCTTCAAGTTTCATATAGTGCCCACATATACCATAGGACTATTAAGTGTTATGAAAGTCATCATACTCTATGCATTAAGTCCTGCTTGAGAGCTATCGCTACCACAAAAAAGCTGCCGAGAACACATACACTTCTCTGTCCTCATTCCTTTAAGATGAGATACCTTTGTAAACCAAGGCCAGTGAGGTTGTACTTTTATGCCAATACCTTAATATGGTAAAATGGTTGCTATTATAGCCTAAATAAGTATTTTTTTGGGTGATTTTATATTTTAGCAAAAAATTTCTATAATAAAATGAAATACATATACAAAAAGATTTTTGGTCATTATTTTTTTTAACACTCCAGTGTGTAGTTTGATGTTTTGAGAAAACACCTCCATTGTCACTACTCCATGGAACTTTTGCCAAGGAACATTTTGCTTTGCTAAGTGTAGAAACGGCCTTTCTGTGACCATTAAGGATTTCTTGGCAATTCTGAATCAAAATGTCCTTGCCAGAGCCTAATTTGGGGAATTGCATTTTTTCTCACTAATTAACTCCATTGTTTCAATTAGGAAAGAACTATTCCTTCCAGCCCAGAACACTGTCTCTGTACAGGAAGATGGCTTTGAAATGCTTTCACAGTGAAGCCAAGGATTTGGACTAAGCTCACCCAGCATCCCCCATAGCCAAATTTTCAAGATGGCTGATCCTGTTTTTAAGGGTCAGTATGCTGGAATCAGAAGGTTATATAGAGATAGAAGTAACATTAAAAGAGTATAGAGAAAGCTAAAAGGATTCTTTTTGTTCCAATCTTATAGATGAAGGCTCACCAAAGTCAAAAATATTGCCCAGGGTCACCAGTTAGAAAGTAGGAGAATCAAGATTAGACTATAGGTCTATTCTCTCCTTGTCTAAGCAAAGTAGTTCTAACTAGCTCAAATGGAGCTCAAATCCTTATAACTTGTCTCCTCAGAAGTTTTGTAACTAGCCAAGTGAATCAGTCATAAATTCCCATAATCATATCAGCCACTTGATCCGCATGATGCATGACTGAAGATATACTTTGAACCTAAAGTATAGGACATAGTCAGTAGTCTGTGATCTTTGGCTAAGAAATCTAAAATTACTTCCTTTCTATTAATGCAAATTATTATAATTAACATTGATGATGTATTTAATTTCTATTTGCAAAAAACTACTTTCTATATGCATTAGGATTTGGAAAAATTGCTATAAATATTTTGGTAGTTTGTGAGAGTAAGTTAATTGCAGTACTGACTTCAGAATAATTTCGAACCTTGTTGATCTGTCGGCTCATTTCCCCAAGGGACTTTGTTCCCTTGAATGAGAAAAAAAAAGTCACCAAAGATACCTTTGCCTTTGAAAGATGCTCTTTCTCTGTCATCTCTATGTTGAAGATTTTTATGTTCAAGGAGAATGATAGAGTGTGAAAGATGCTAGTTGGCTTTTCAGAAGAGGCTTTCAGAGCTGATGGGAGGAGGTGTAATATTAAGCTACCCTTTTCTATTCTCATAAGATTTCCTGTCTTACTTCACCTATGGAATATTAACTGAGCATAAGACATGGGATCTAGGGGTCAGACACATGCTCCATCCAGCTCAAAATATACTCCAACAGCAGCTTCAAGGTTGTCAATACAGGAGCAGAAATCAAACACCCCTTATTAGAGCCTCATTATATATTGTCCAACTATTGATTTATAGATTATCATCGCAACTAATAAATTATATTGATTCGCTGAGTTCCCTGTTTTGACTCTTGCCTGTATGAAGAAAACTTTCCTTTTTTCTATTTATTCTGAATCTACACTTGTGAAAACTCCATGTACTGTTCTCTATTCTGATGTTCCTGGTTTAATTAGGCCAGTGGGAGTGGGGGTTATACTTGAAGAAGAATGTGTGGCTGATGCTCCAGCCACTGTTAAAAGTAGTCACCATGAGAACACCATGTTTACGGTATTGTCTCCTATTGTTTGCAAAGTTGCTAGTCTTTGCAGTGCTGAGTTTGTTAGAGAATTGGAGCAAAAGTCTCCCCTCCAATATTGTGATTTCTTGTCACTTGCATCTAACACAACTGATACCCAAATCTTTGTTCTGACTCAGCATTTCCTTCCTAATGATGCCTAACATTTTGCTGATTTTTTTAGTAGCTATACATTGATCAATATATGTTAGAAACAATGATTTTTAAATCCATTGTTTAGTTGGAAAACTTTTTCTTATATATTAGGAGAAGATATTCCCATTTAAAATTTATAGATTAAGTGCTATTTAAAAAATTGGACTATATTGTAAGAACTTGGGGTTTATTAATAGTTTTATTCATGATTTTATACCTCAGGGTATAAAATAGTACCTAAAACATAGGGAAATATACATTCAAATTCTCTAAATTAAATCAAACAAGAGAAATGACTATGGCCTTCTGCGGTCTTCAGAATATTTAAAATGGTATTTGGAAGACTCTAGGAGATGACAGTGGCAATAACATAGTTTTCAAACATCCATGAAAAAAATCTCAGAGTAACTAAGGTAGTAAAATCAAAAACACATATACAATATCTACCAAAAAACTAAGGGAAAAGGTATCTCCACATATGCCAAAGATCAAGCAATATTAACTGGATCAGCATAGTTAGGAGAAAGCAGAAGGGAAAAAAAGGGACTTCTGATAAACTAAGTAATAATAACCAAACTGGCAGACACTCACTAGGAAGTTCAACAGGATTACCCAGGAAGAGCACCCTAATCTGGGAAGGAGGCATTGGATTAGAATTCATGGGTAAGGCTGATGTTGCCAGAGAAATCTAACCTATGAACTTTTGATACGAATCATCCAAATATTTCTTATAAGATGATACCCCCAGGGAACAAAGACTTCTGTGGGTAGAATCCAAATTGGTTAGGTTAGGGACAATAGGAGCAAAGAAAAGAAAAAAATTAGGGAAAGGGAGTAGAGTCAGCAGATCTTAGGAAGTGTGAGGGTAAATGGTTCTTAGCACTTAACACAAATAATAGAAAAGGGAGCTGTAGAGCAGTGACTCTAAGAATATCTACCCGTGTTTCCCTTTTAAAACAGGAAAACTTCTTTCACTTAACAGAAGCAAGAGAAAAGAATTTTAGGCAAATCCCATCAAAATTATTATAAGAAAAAACCATAGTCCCATACAGATTATTATAAAAATCCAGTCAACATCACTATCGACAAACAATGAAACCAGAAAAGTATGCCCACAAAATAGATGAAAAGTATAAAAAGTATAAACTAATATTTCAAAGTAGATATAAGATAAGAAAATAATAGAAGCTGTGAAGGAACAACACAAAATTTGAATTAGAGAAAATCAGACATTATGTGAATGGAGAAGCTATAAGAGAAAAAGCAGGCTTGAAAAAAAGATTTATCTAAACTCAGAGAATAATTAAAAATGAGATAAAATATTTTACTAATGAAGACTGAATGAGAAAGAATACAAGAATGAATAAAGACCACAGAAAATTTCTTAAGAGAGATAGAAGATGGAAAAGAGGGGGAAAATTTGAATCAAAATGAAATTAAGAAATAATTAAAACAGGTTAGAGAGAAAGTGATACAAAAGCCACACAGTGAAGATTCAATCTATATATATATAAACCTAAGTGACCAAATGACCGGTCAACCAGTTGCTATGATGCACACTGACCACCAGGGGACAGACGCTCAATGCACAGGATTGAGCTCCCTCTTGCCTGGATCGGGCCTATGGGGATCAGGCTCCTCCTGCCTGGATCGGGCCTGTGGGGATCAGGTCGAAACTGGCTATTGGACATCCCCCAAGGGGTCCTGGATTGCCAGGGGGTGCAGGCCAGGCCGAGGGACCCCACTGGTGCATGAATCCATGCACCAGGCCTCTAGTACATATCTAATGGGAGTTCCAAAAAAGAAACCAAAGCATGGAACAGAATAAAATTAAAAATTATAATTCAAGCAAACTTTTTGAAATAAAAGGCAAATAAAATATATACACTGAAAAGAAACATGTGTTTTTGTTTTTTGTTTTCCCTGGGAAAATCAGTCCAGTGTGGCGAAATGGCTTAAAAATGAAAAGAAATGATTCCTTCAGACCATGGTATTGAGCCATTCATAAGGGGGCGGGGGGCATTCAGATTGTCTTAAGTCTTTTAAAAAGCAATGCTTTATTATCTGAAGACAATGAAGAGACATATTTAGGATATTCAAGGACATAAAAGAGTTTATACCCAGCCAAACTGATCTTCAAGTACAAAGATTGCAACAACATGTTAATTATACATACAAAATTCAGGGGACAGCTGAGGAATCTACCGAATGAAAAAAGAGACATTGGTGTAAAGATTGATGTCTACTAGTAACAATCAGAACATGTGAATATAAAATTACATGTGCATGCCTGTGCATTTCTTCTAAAAACAGAAAGCTTGAGTACAAATGAACCTTTTAAGCAAGTATATAAGGTCAAGTATAGTCAAGGATAAACAAGCAGTGTTCAACTAGTTCATATGCATCGAATCAGAGGTGGATTATCATGAATGAATCTCCCTTAAGGTACTCATTGCTTGTGTAAGATGAGGCTTTGTTTGCCACATTGGAGAAGTAGCTATAGGTCAGTTTCCATGAATTGTTGGATGCACTTGGCTTTTGTAAGGATCCATTCACAAAACAGCTGCAAAGAATACCAATATCAATACCAACAGCACTGGCTATATCTCTGAGACATCCTTGACCAACAACTACCTTAGGCAAACTTTTCCTTAGGAAACTATTTCTAGAAGTGGGTATTAGCCTGTTCTGGAAAAAAAAAAAGTCATTCTGTATTGCTTGCAGAAAGATAGGACACAGTCTTTGAAACTAATGGGCTAAATTTTGCCGAATAACATTTTCCTTGTTTTATTTATCCCCAATAAAAATAATTTTGAAATACTCTAAAAATAATTGTATTGGATACAATTTTCCTTTTGGAATTGAACAGAAATAACCATGTCAGAAGCCAACAAGCAGATGGTAAACTTTCCATTTCTGCTGACTTGGGCTAGATTGTTCTTAAAGCTGAGAGGGGCTTTATGCCCTAAGATTTTGATGCCTTCCAATCCCTTTTAACTGTAACAGATTTGGGTCATTCACTGAAAACCCACATTTATTTCTAATTTACCTAATCTCAGTGTTATCTCACTGTTTAATTACTCTAAGTGATTGACACCAGAAATGCTGAAACATGCATCTGAAATTATGAAAAACTCTTAAATTCTGGTGTTAATGAAACCAGCATCATTTCTGATTTTTTTCTTATTGGGATTTCTGTTTGAAGTTGCTGGGATCCTGTAAACTCCCTCCTTTTCTGGATAATTCCAGAACCATACACTGTTTATAGAGGCAGCTGAAGGTCTGTTAGGTCAGTATGCTTGTGGCTTCAGTTTTTGTGGTTCCTAGCAGACCAGAGGTAGTTTATGACTTCCTCTGTGATTTCTACTTTCCCCTCTAGTGTTGTCAGGGATACTGTCCCTTTTCAAACTTCAGTCTCCACGATTCAACAGCATTCACTGAGCACTCATCCCATGTTAGGCATTTGGTTAGACACATTCACTTTCCCAATGTAATCCTTGTAGTGATGGACTTGTACATGGTAGGGCTAGTTATCCCTCTTATTTTTAAAAAGAGGGATGAGTAAAACTGAAGTTTACTAACTGGGTGACTGACTAAGGCCACAGAAAGTAAGTTTCTGAGCAGAACTTGAGTACTTGGGCTTTGGAATCAAAATATCCGGTTGTGAATCCTGAAAACAACATTTACAAGAAAATCACAAGCTCATTCTCACAACTACCTATTTGTTTTACTTTCCTACTGAATGACAGACCTTCCTCATTCCTCTCCACTAATCTCAATCCTGTCCATCCTTAAAAGTCCAAGATCACATCGGTCTCTGCCACAAGCCTTCCCAGCTTCTCCTTCGTCCTCTCTCTCCCTCTCTTTCTTTATCTCTATTTGCCTTTTTCTTTTTTTTTAACCCTTCTAGTTCAGCCCAGTCTCATGATCTCACCCTCAGCCATTCTCTGCTTTGAGGGCAGGGGAAGAATGTGATGCTGGCTGGCTGGACTGCCTTGCCCTGGTCTTAGGAATGCCAATTGTCTACTTTCACACCTCCAGTCCAAGCCACATGGACCCCCAGACATAATGGCCGGGATGCCATGGGGAGTTTCAGTTACTCCCACCGGAGTCCCAGCTTTTCAGGACTGGATGAAATCGGGCAGGAGTTGCCCCCCTGCACCCCAGACCTTGACCCACAAAGTCCGCTTCTTTGTGTGAATGCTCTCCACTTCCTGTCTCAAGGTGCTGTGTGCTAAAAAGTCAGAGTGGGTTGAGAGAAGCCCTACTTAACCTGCACAGGCCGCTCGTCTCGGCACCGTTTCCCTGAGCCCTGGGTTATTTTTACTCTCTCTGAGCTTCTTCCCATTCTTCAGGTGCTGGGCGAGGTGGCGTTCATTTGGCTTTGCTTCTGACACAAGATAAACGAGCTTGGGGCCCTCGGCGATTCACTCTGGCTGCCAGGGGGTTCCAAAATAGCAAACTATTTTTCATAACAGCAACGTGATATGAAGGGAGATGCAGCAGGTGCACTCAGATTCCCCGTCGCCTTCTGGGGCGAGTGGTGGAGGGAGAGGATCCATTAAAGTTTGCACTTGTGTCTAGAAAAAAGCAAGGTCCACTCTCACAGTGGACATTTCCCTTTGGCTGGGTCAAGGTCTCCCTCCTGAAGGCGAATCTTGTCCTTCGGCAAGGTGGAAGTACAATAACACAGCAGCCCAGCCACCCCCATGGAGTTCCATGCTTTTTTTTCTTTCCCTTGTAGAAAGATAAGGGTATGGATATGAATATCTACTGCGTATTTTTAACACTATGTTGTATATTAAACAAAGCAGTAAGATTTCTTAAAAGTTTCAAATATCTGGCATTTTCGTTTACTACATGTGTGGTCATTTCAGAAAGTTTAAACTCTTCTGCTCTTCCTGATTCCAGCGATGTAAAGGTGAAAGGTCAAACTGGCATTGCCTCTTTGCCTTTCTCCTGCTCTTGACTCCTTAGAAAAAAGCTTCTGCTTTCATGGCACGAGTCTCTATTAAAAAGCTGGTCCCCAGCCCTATATCTCCATCTGATACTCTCCCATTGTCCCTCATCATGAATTATGTACATGTGTTTAGGATGGAAATTATAACAAAGCAAAGAGGATTTCAATTTAGATTTGCATGCTCTGTGAGTTTCTTTTTGATATCTCCTCCCCTCCCCACACACTACCCCTATCGTTACTAGATCTTCCTGGATAGCAATGAGCTAAAAATAAAATTGAAGTATATGTTATAATAATGATACTAATAAAGGCTTTTTAAAACTGAAGTGAGGCAGGGGGCCAAATTTTTGTGTGAATTGAGTATGAGGAAGCAAGTGCTATGTAAAAGGTTCATGCTAGTGAGCTGTAATTGAGTGCATAAGACACTGGATTTTGTCTTATAATACATCTTAATTTAAACAGTTCTTTTCCCAGGGGACCACAGAGTATGCGGTGCATGAATAAATACATGTCAGGACTTATTTTGGAGGCTCCAATCATAATACAATTATATGCATTGCAAATTTTCATATGCTACTTTTAGTTTCTAGGTTTTTCCCTTTCAATTATTAAACTGCATTGCAGAAGAGATATACCCTAATGCAGCCATGAAAATGGAGTCCAGGAGGTTAGTCAAACTAGACAGCAGAATCCCTTCCATCATGAGCTTGACCCCATCTGAAGGATGGTGATCACATTTTACATGGAGTTATACTAATTACTGGACAGGCTCAATCAGGCATAGAGAGACCAGACATAGAAAGACAGAGGTGCCATTCCCTCTTATTGTCTTGTCTTGCTGGATTTTAGAGACCATTTCTCTTCTCAAATCAGTGGTAGCTCCTGATCCTACCAGAGGAATATAATAAATTTTTCCTCCTTAAGAACAGCATTTTCTTTCCTCAGGTCACTAAGATCCATTTGCTAAATAACTCTTGAAGTCTAAAAAATTGTCTCTAAGTAGCCAGAAGAGGTGAATTCAACCTTGCAAATAGTTCTCTAAAACCATCACCCTCCTCAAAAGCCTTCTCTCTTTATACGGTGTGTACAAGTCCTACTCACAAGGGGCACTTTGTCATCTTCTAGTCTTTCCTTCTTATCTCAGATCTCTATCTCTCTCTATTTCTCCTTATTAAAAAAACATTATAGAGATGCAGGATAATGGGCATGGGTAAGAGCACTGGCTTACAATTATACAGACCAGGGTTTGAGTCATTTCTATCTACTCCCTACTTATTTACCAGCTGTGTGACCCTTGGCATGTTACTTAACCTCTCTGTTCCTCAATTTTCTCACATATCAGCAGATCCCAATAAACACTAACCATTATCATATCAAAAGCATCTTCCTATAGTAAAACTACTCTGCTTATGGTTTCCCATACCAATCTAATTAAGAAATTAAAACCAATCAGATATTTGGATTAACCTGGTTTGGGGACTGAGTTATTCTCTTTCATTTTGTCACGTCAAAGAAAACCCAGAATTTCCTGAACAGGCATATCCTTCTCTCCATATACCCTGGTCTCTTGGGCAAGGAATTTACTGCTTTCATGAAGTTGATTTTTTTTTTTTCTGCATACCCAGACACATTGACTAATTTTTCTCCTTCTTAATATGGAGAGCCCTGATGACTTCTGCCTCACTGGAAAGCTCCAGCTCTGGGCTCATGAGCCCCCTACGAGGCTGATTATTATAAATCATCCTTGTACTCCTATCCACTTAAACCCAGAGGTCAGAACTTTAAAGACATTGCAAAGAGTTCACATGGGTGCATTTAGGCTTCAGCTTTAGAGCAACCTGGTAGTGCTGTGTGGGAGAGATAACCGTGGTTACCAGGCCTGGTGGAGCAAGATAGGGGCCAGCCTCCTCAGGCTGGTAGGAGAGGTAGAGACTTGTGAATGAAGGTCAAGGACAAGGATGGCACACCAGCGACTCTGGCCAGTAGGAGGGACCACAGCCCATCTCCACCAGTCAAGTGGAGCCCCCTAGATGCTTCCTGCTACCTATGGCTTCCATTTTTCCTTTGAAACTTAACTTCTCCTTTCTCTCTCCCTTTTCACTACTGTAAAGTTAGTAGTATTTTTCCTTCCTTTTCTTTATTCCCATTCAATTCACTTCACAGACATTGAAGTGCCAGCTATGTGCCAGGTGTGGATCCAGGCCCTGTAAATATAGGGTCTCTGTGCTTTGGATGCGGACATTTAGAGATATAAGATAGAACTTCTCAAACATTACCATGCATGAGCATCATCTGAGGATCTTGTGAAAATCCAGATTCTGATTCAGGAGCTAGAGATCCTGCAGTTCTAACTAGGGGTGCCAGCACGGCTAGTCTAAGGCCTATCCTTTGCGTAGCAAGAATACAAAGTACTTCTGTCCCCCCTGCACTCCCCTTAAGTAACTGGATGATTGTCTTCATTTATGTCAGTGGAGTTTCACAATGTCACAGACTTGACCTTCTCTGTGAGACTGTCAGCCATGTTCTGTGACTCTGACCTAGGCCAGCATTCACCAATATCTACAAAGTGAAGGGAGAAATGGGTGGGAGGGTATGGATAGATGACCCAGCGGGTTTCCATCCTGGCCAAGTCCCATGCTGTATGAGTGGGACCACTGAGTGTCATTGTATGCACAGGGGCAGCTCCTGGCTCCTGGATGATAATAGTACATTAAGCACATTGCATGATATAGTCTTTCTCTGGTGAGTGGGGTGCCACTTACTAATTTGATGCTCTTACATGACTAATTTAACTCTAGTTACTATTCAGTCATTAGGGAGTCACTTATTCACAAAGCAGAATCAGGCTAAATAAATAATAGGAAGCTGGGGAAAGAGGCAGATGAAAGAAGAGAGAGTGGAAGTTAGCTAATGCAGGCTAGAGACTTGCTGGTGTTTAATGCAGATCCCTATTTAGGGCATAAATGTAGCCTCTTCCTCTGTTTTTAAGTCCCTGTGACCCTAAATGAATAGAAGCCTGTAGCAGAGAGCAGCTACCTTCTCTTCTAATAAGAATCACATCCCAATAGAACGTACATTTCCAATTACTATGCAAAAACAATGGCAGAATTACTTAAAAATGTACAGCCCCCTAAGGGCTCTCCATGCTGTAGTCCATGTGAGTCTATCATTTGCATGCAACCATTGTGGGGAACAACTAAATCCTCCATCACAGGCCATTTAATCAAGCGATAAGCCCCTACATTTCTTTGCAAAGATCCACAAGTTCTGGAGCTGAATGTGCTATTGGTAAAATATTCTGGCTGTCTGCATGCAGCCTTCCTTGCTTCATTCTGAATGACATGGTGTTTGCATTGACATTTAGATGATGGGTCATCTTGGGTTTCTTCTGTTCACAGCTGGAACTTTAGTGGCATCTCCCGTTAGTAATCACTGTGCTTTTTTTCCCCTTAGTGACTGAGCCATTTACAAACCAAGAAGAGAAAAAATTATATATTTGGGTACAGAATGTAGAGGAAAAATAAAGTAACAGCACAGTAGGAAAGGTGCCTAGGGTTACTTTCTGTGGATAACTGAAGATAAAGTAAAGGACTGAAATGATGTGTTTCCTGCACCCTCACTCACCAGCCCTATTGCCAGACTTGTTATTGGAAAGTTAGATGAAAATGGTCTGCAAAGACAGACTCCAGGACCAACCACAGCCACTAATGCGATACAATTTGAGGGAAGCAGAAAGACTTATTTTTACAAATATCTACTTTTCTGATCTATCTGGGTGCCTGGAATTCTCCCTTGCTTATCTATCTACCTATTATCTATCTATCTATCTATCTATCTATCTATCTATCTATCTATCTATCATCTATCTATCTACCTACTATCTATCTGTCATCTATCTATCATCTACCTATTATCTATCTATCTATCTATCTATCTATCTATCTATCTATCTATCTATCTATCTATCTATCTACCTACCTACCTATCATCTATCTATTATCTACCTATTATCCATCTATCTATCTATCCATCCATCCATCCAACCCCCTGAAGTCCTGTTAAGATACAGATGGATTTTCTGGATGGACACCTATCCTAAGGCACCGGTAGTCACAAATACTTTGGTTTTACTTAGTTACCAGCCTCAGCAATTTGTAGCAGGGCACTGAGGGACCACTGTAGCTAAGAACCACAGGGAGCAGGCCAGAGGCAATGTTTTCAGAATGGCGGAGGCCCCAAGCATTGAACACATAATGTCCACTGCCTCCAGTACACAATGCAAAATAAAGATTTTGTACTATAAAATTAGTGTAAGAAAGTGAAACTCAGTTTTGGTTTTTCCCAGGATAGCAAAGTATTTCCATCGCATTTTGTGTCACTGTCCTTGTTCTGTAAGTGTCCTAAGCTTGTGCTTGGCCTTTCAAGCCAATTTGGCCCATTCTGGGAGCCCGAAAAATCCAGGAAGAGTCAAGGCACGGGATGGAAGTGTGTCAGAGGCAGGGGAATGGAAGCAGAGGAGAGAGAAGGGAGTGAAGTGTTTCTCAGGGAAATGTGCCTACTTGGCAATTTTGTTAAGTCTGGCCTGTGCAGCTTTTCTTTCAAAGATGAAAAGAAGTCATCCTCTTTTCCTCTTTAATCTTTCAAATCATTTTCTATGATTTCCCCTGCTATGTAACTCCCAAGTCAGCTCTGAGGCTGACCCAGCAGAGCACCTGTCACTCCACTGATGAATTGCAAGGTTTCTTTGGGCCGGTTTGGCTAAAGTGGTGACTCCTTGCACCCTCTCTGAGGTGGGAAAAACAGGTCAGGGAAGATGTGAACCAGAATGGTCACTGTCCACTTTCCCCTCCTGCTGTGGGAATGGTGGGGGCTGGTCCACTTTTCTCACAGTGCTGGGCTTTGCTTATTTTAAACATCAACAGATGACCCATTTTCTAGAATTAGGATGGGACAGTGAGAACACTTATAGAAATAGTTTATATCTGTGAGAGATGGTTACACATATTAGCTCATTTGCAACTCATAGCAGTTCTCCGAGGTAAGTATAGTTATCAGTGGCGTCACTCTCATTTCATGAATTTGGAATCTGAGATCCAGAGTGGCTAAGCAAATTGCCCAAGGTTATGCAGTTAGAAAATTACAGAATGAACTTGAACTCAAGGATTCTAACATTTTCTACCATATTCCACCTATGGGCCCCCCTCTTGTGTCCTAAGTGGGAGAAACACAGGAGCTTCAAAGGCAGAAGTGATAATCTTTGTGGGAACTATCAGACATAAAAACAGATCATCTGCTGCCATGGTAGGCAACACACTTCAGCTCAGCAAAGAGCAGTGTGAAATAAAGGAGCAGAAGCCACGTGCAATAAATTGAAGAGTTAGAAGTCTGTAGGAAATGTGTTTTGACTTCTTCTTTTAAAAAGTTGGCTATATAGCTTGATCTGAGAAGTATAGCATTTTGTATTTATTTTTATTTCAAGAAAAGGGAGGCCTAAGCATATTTTAGGCTAAGGAAAAAGAGCCAGAAGAGGCAGAAGAAAGAGAAAGAATGTATAGTAGACCTATCTCTTCCAAAAACATACTTCATACTAAAAACTGAAACTTTCTTAATTTGAAGAGTTTGAATTCTGCAAAATTAAAGCTATGTTTTTCTGCAGACATAAGAATGATACCAGGATGGTGAGTGAAAATACTGAAAGTTTCCGTGGTTAAAAGGGGGTAGATTGAAAACTCTTGAGTTGCATACACATGAGCAGTAAAGTTGGTGGGTCTTATTCTTCTCCATGTGCAAGGAATAGAAATAGGCAAAGGAGTCTGGGAAGCCTGGAAAAGGTTTGGGTCAGCCACTATGGATAGTGCAGCAGGAAGCTGTCAATAAAATTATGGAGCCAGAGGCCAGTGAGAATAATAAGAGTCAGCTTTTCTTGAATCACATTATCACTATTTTCATGACTTTCTCCACACATGAGATGGCAGACACTTACTCACTGGAAGTTGTCAAGGAAGAATGGTGGATATCACTGGCAATGAGATAGGGTGAGGAGCAAAGAATTCTCTGAAAGGAAGTAGATGACCATTGGGTTTTGGCCAGAAGGGAAAGCAAATGGACCCAGAAGAGGACAAAATGGGCAAAGAGGGAGGGCTTGAGGGACTGGTTTACTTGATAAGGAAGACTAACAAATGCAGCTCGGGTACTCACTGGACCCTAAGTGGACTCAGTACTTGATCACTTGTACTCCTTCCTCAACTGAACCTTAAGTTTGGAATTCACTTCTTCCTATTCCATCTCCATCTGTCAAAATTCTATCCACCCTTCACTGCCCAAGTCAAATGTCACCTGTTCTAGGTAGCTGTCTACGATTTCCTCCAATTATATCTCTATAATTTCTTTCATTCTCCCTCTTGTTCGGTATTCATATCTCTGTTATGGGACTTTGCACATTCCACCTTTTAACTATTTCCCCACCATGTTATAGTAACTCAGAGAGTATTCAGGCTGACAGAAACTGTCTAATTTGTTTTTATCATTTCTTAAAGTACCTAGAATATAGCAAGTGATCAATAAAATCTTGGTGAGTGAATGTCAGAAGTGGAGAAAGAAGCAGTGGCAGGTCAAGTTTCATGGAGGAGGCGCCCTGAAGTACTAAGAAGTCTTTTGGTGTCATAGTAATTGTGGTACACTTTATTCCATCCTGGTCACAAGTATCCCATAAAAGCTACCTACCTTGAGTGTTTGTGTTCGTGCTGCAGACACTAGACAAGCACTTCCAATGCATTATTCTACTTATTCTCATAATACCATAGGTGAATACTACAACTAGCTCTCTTAACAAGCTTAAAACCTGATCCATAAAAGAATCTTTAGAGTGCTCAAATAATTTGCCAGAGGTCACATTGATTAGGGCAAATGCCTAACCTCTTAATGACTACACTACATGGTTTCCATATGCCAAAGCAATATCTTCACTGATATAGTTCCTTGGGCAATGGAAACTAAAGGGAAAATAAACAAATGGTACTACATCAAAATAAAAAGCTTCTGCACAGCAAAAGAAACCATCAACAAAACAACAAGAAAACCCACTGCATGGGAGAACATATTTTCCAATATTATCTCCAATGAGGGATTAATCTCCAACATTTACAGGGAACTCATACAACTCAACAAAAGGAAGATAAACAACCCAATCAAAAAAATGGGTAACGGACCTAAATAGATACTTTTTGAAAGAGGACCTAAGGAAGGCCAATAGACATATGAAACATGCTCAAAGTTACTAATCATCCCAAAGATGCAAATCAAAACGACAATGCGGTACCATCTCACACCTGTCAGAATGGCTATCATCAACAAATAACAAAGTGCTGGAGAGGATGCAGAGTAAAAGGAACCCTTGTGCACTGCTGGTGGGAATGAAGACTGGTGCAGCCACTGTAGGGAACAGTATGGAGTTTCCTCAAAAAACTAAAAATGGAACTCCCGTTTGACCCAGTAATCCCACTTCTAGGACTATATCCCAAGAAACCAGAAACACCAATCAGAAAGGATATATGTGGGGTGAAAATCATTGCTTATTTTATAATGGCAGTCTAGACTCAACTAGATTATAGAACAGAGCAAACAGTGATAGCATCTGAGTGAGTATTCTTTGCCATTTAGTAATTATTTAGTAATTTCTAAGTTACTAAGAAAATGAATTTCTAACTACAAAATGGCATGTATTTTCATAAGTTTCACAATGTATCTATGTCTTTGAAACAGCATCTGTGTTAAACCCAACTCTGTCTCTAAGCTAAACAGGAAATATTTTCAGAGACTGTGTAAAGTATAATGAAAATATTGTCTTTCTGTCTTCCTTTAAAGACATAGACCATTAGGGGCTCCCCACAGTTCCATCATGGTGGAATCTCTTTTAGGTTTATTACATCCTATCAGTCTTCATTTATTGGAAATTTTACTTAAAAGCAAGTGTACCCTTTGAGTTTCTTAACCAAGATATCAATTTGGTGCTTTTAATGTAATGATCTAATTTTCTAGAATTATTTGCTAACAATAACAGCTTGTTATCAAATGAATATTAGGCACATTAGGGGAAAATGAGTGAAACATTCTAAGACCCTTGGAGCTAGCTCAAAACCTGGAGATACATGTATCATTATTTTTAGGACTAAAACTATCTAACCACCTTGCTGAATCTAGTAACCAGACTTTCAAAGAGGAACCCCTTTAAGTGTATATATTCCTTCCTCCCTCCCTCAATTGGTCAATTAGTGGGTATCTTTTAAGAAACTACCTGATTTCAAAATTGTGTTTATTGACTTAGATTGGCTGGCAAAGCAGGGTTCTGTACTCTAACAAATTTATAACTTAGTCCTGAAGATAAGATATAAACATAGCTAATATATGTGTGTTATGAATCTAACCAAGATATACAATGAATACGATCTAGACCAAGGTTTAGTAAATTATAATCTGTGGCCCACTGCTTATTTTTATAAATACATTTTTATTGATACAGAGCTACCTCATCCTTTTACTTATTGTCTATAGCTGCTTCTGTGCTATACCACAGAGTTGAATAGTTATGATAGAAACTATCTGGCCCACAAAACCTAAAATAGTTGCTATCTTGCCCTTTACAGAAAATGTGTGCTGAATCCTGGTCTGGATTACACTGAGGAAGGCTTTACAATTAGGCAGCCTAAAAGTAAAGACAAAAATATAGTTACCAGTGATTTTTAGCTCACTTTTATGTTAGGATGTCAACAAGATAAGGTTTGCCCCACTGGCGTGGCTCAGTGGTTGAGCGTCGACCTATGTACGAGGAGGTCACAGTTCAATTCCTGGTTGGTCAGGGCAATTGTCTAGGCTGCGGACTGGATTCCCAATGTGAGGCATGCAGGAGGCAGCTGATCAATGATTCTCTCTCATCACTGACATTTCTCTCTCTCACTCCCTCTTCCTTCCTCTCTGAAATCAATTATATATATACTAGAGGCCCAGTGCACAAAATTTATGCACAGGGGGTGGTGGTGTCCCTCAGCCCAGCCTGCACCCTCTCCAATCTGGGACCCCTTGAGGGATGTCCGACTGCCCATTTAGGCCCGATCCCAGTGGTGGGATCGGGCCTAAATGGGCAGTTAGACATCCTTCTCACAATCCAGGACTGCTGGCTCCCAACTGCTCGCCTGCCTGCCTGCCTGATTGCCCCTAACCACTTCTGCCTGCCAGCCTGATCACCCCCTAACCACTCCCCTGCCAGCCTGATAGATACCTAACTGCTCCCCTGCTGGCCTGGTTGCCCCCAACTGCCCTCCCCTGCAGGCCTGGGTCCTCCCTCCAACTGTCCTCCTCTGCAGGCCTGGTCACCCCCAACTGCCCTCCCCTGCAGGCCTGGTTGCCCCCAACTGCCCTCCCCTGCTGGCCATTTTGTGGTGGCCATATTTGACCACATGGGGGTGGCCATCTTGTGTGTTGGAGTGATGGTCAATTTGCATGTTACCTCTTTATTATATAGGATATGGAAAAGAGCTCATCTTCTAAAAAAGAAGATGAAGTTCTATTTCTACCTTTCCCACCTAGTAGCTGGAAGACTTTGGGCAAGCTTGGCTTAGATTATTTAAGCTTGGGAATCACAACAAAATTTTTAATGTCTTAAGTCTGTATTTTCAGGGAACTCAAAGTGAGCATTTACTACAACACCAAAAGAGAAGTCAATATTAATGAACATCACTACCAAGCAGCTTTATATTGTAGACAGATTATATGATGAGGGGATGAGGCATAGGTAGAAATTTCAAGGACTGTGGTCATATGTAGGGATTTTAGTTTTAAAAAAAAATTCTGAGTGAACTGCGAAATGGAGAATATTTTTCACACAGAAGAATATTTTATATACACTCTAACAATTCAATAATAGTGTTGATGATTAAACAATATCAATGGAGAAGCCAAATAGAGGTAGAAAAAGTTATCATTGTTCTGGTAAAATCTAAATTACATCTACTATCCCTTTGAAGAAGGAAATTTCCTCTAATTTTATATTTTCCTCCTACTTTGATTTGAAGGTTCTTTTAAAAACATTTCTAACAGCTGTAGTGTGTGACCCTTGGAACATGTCATTTATCTGGGAAATAACATTCATTTTAATATCATTTCAACAAGGAAGCAAGACTTAAAACCACATTTTCTGATCCACTTAGTTGATAATATTCTTGTAAAAAAATTTCTGGCTGGTGAAAGGAAGATAATTTAATTTAAAGAGATTAGATATATTGCTTGAAATGCAAGTCCCCCAGAATTTGACAGCAGAACAAGACCAGTGAACAGAAAACTCATTTTGCTTCCTTGCTAATACGTGCATCAGGGAATTTATAAGTTGGGCCGTCAGTCTTTGCTTCATGGAGTAATGTCAATGTCGTTGATTCTTAAAATCTGACATTCATTAAAAGCACCCATAGTATGGTTCTGTAGCAGGATTTTTGACAAATCAGCCAAGTGTCAGCATCTTGTAAAGGATTATACAGTGATGCTTTTCAACTTTGAGCTCTTTCTTTAGACTGAATAGATCTTGTCTTCATAGAGCACATGAAAGATTGCGTTTCATCACTATACTAATGGGCTGATTTCGTGTTTTCCCATCAAAACCAGGAGGAACTCAGAAGCCAGAGGAGCTAACATTTATTATTTATTTACTATGTGCCAGGTATTGTGTAGCTTCACTCTATCTATCTAATCTCTCTCTCTCTATCTATCTATCATCTATTCATTTATTGACCTATAAACACACAAAAATGTTATATACTTATGTATGTGTGTGCATTACAATATTTTATGAGTTAGCTGTTATAATTTATCCCCATTTAACAGATAAATAAACAGAGGCTGAATAGGGCCTAGTCATTTGCCCAAATAATAGAGCTTCAGTGAAGAGAAAATTTGTAAACTTTTGGTAGAAAATGTATCAGTGACCAAAAAGTGCCATACACAATGACATTGATGAGGCTTTTCTTCCCACTTCCACCTTTGTAGAAGAACTAGAAATCTACTAATGCTGATTGGCTCACTAAACCTCATGCTCTTCCCAAAAGCCTTGTGCAGAAAACACTATAGCAGTGTTTAATATTTTGAAAACGAGCACACACCTACCCCTGCCCCCAGTTGTGTTGTTAGATTGGAAAGAATGCCGCCTGTGGCTCTCTGTACCCTCCCCTCTCATTACAGCCCATCCTTGGAACACAATCATTTTCCGTGTTATCCAAAGGTGTCATTACAGGGTGCCTGCAATCTAGTTAGTGCAGCGTCAGCATATTCGGTTTAAACTCCCTCCCACCGCCAGTTTCCATCCCTAGAGGATATAACTAGGCCATAAGAATTCCTTTGGGGCTACTATATTGAGTAGGTACATACTTATGTGTCTGGGAGCACTGTTTTCATGAATTATTATCTATGACTTTGGGTTAAATTTGAATAAATTCTCCCCTCAATTCCAGGAAAACAACAGATTCACAATTTGAGATAGAAATATAAAGTGCATTTGCATGACAGCTTTGAGGAGATCAAAAACGCCCTGGAATGAAAAACTTGAAATAAAACTGCTTTACTTAAATTGGAAGTTGTAAAATGAATATTGTTGAGGCAGAATTGTATGTTCTAGTGAGCATTTTATGCTGGAACTTAATCTTCTAGCAAATAGTTTAATGGGAATTTGAAGTCTTCACATAATATTTCAGGGTCCTGAACATCTGACAGTTATGTCCATGTTTTCCTTGCAGCAGCACCTTTGAATAAATGATGCCTTATTCCAACTTCAAATATTTTTAAATTGAAAAATAGAAAGGGCTATCTTCAGAGTATACCTTAAAGGTAGAGAATGCATAGATTGTTAACCACGAGAATACTAACCACAGTTTATTGTTAGCTAATATAAGAACGACTATTTATTAAGCAAGGTATAGGAGCATGGGCTGTGAAATCATAATGCTTGAGCAATTCAGATGTCAAGAGCTTCACACCTTATGAGCCATGCAACCTGGGGCAGGTTACTCAACTTCTCTGTTTACCTGTTTCCTCCTCTATAAAATTAGGATACTAGTACCTACCTAATAGGGTTGTTTAGGAGGATTAAATTGGTGAATTCATGTGTTGAGAAAGAAAAAACTTTTCCTCCACTATCTTAGGTTCAATCCGTGGGGGCCTGTGAATTAAACAAAAGACAGATTAACAGGAGAAAAGGTACACAATGTTTATTAATGGTTACATGCATGGAGTTCACAGCAAAGAACTGAAACTCAAAGAAGTGGTTCCACTTGGGGCTTATATACCATTTTAACAATGGAGGGGGTTGGGCTTCAGGAGATGATATATGGCAGGAGAGTGACTAAGAAACACCTGGGGGAATATGGGGTAACTGATGGAAGACAAAGGTCATTTTCGTACGGTCTGTTTATACAAATTTATTTCTGTGTTGGCTCTCCATCTCTGGTAATAAGAGTCACTCATCACTTCCCGGTACAAGGAGGGGGTGTGGAGAGACCTTCACGAAGGGAAATCTATGCCCATATTTTAGGCAAGTAAGAGGAGGGGAGAGAACTTTCTGCATCTTCTGATTCTCAATTGCCTTCAGCTCAAAATAATCCTTAGGCCAAAGCGGCATAATTTGGGGTGGCATATCCTGATCTCCCTCGCATGTAAAGTATTTTAAAAAGTGCCAAGCACAATGTGATTATAATTCTTACAATGTTAATATTTATAACTATCTGGTACTGTTAAAAACATCAACTCTAATCCTCACAAGAACCATGAAAGCTAGAGTAACCGCCATTTTACAGGTGAGAAAACCAAAGCTCAAAGCCCACATTCTCAGAGCCTGGAGGCCTGGCCAGGAGTGTGGCAGGGCTCTGGGCCAAAGGCCATGCGGGGGAGGGGGAGTGCAGGACCATTGGAGGCCAGAGCAGGGAGTGAACTGCGCACGCGTGGCCTCAAACCTATAGTCTGGACTGGGGCAGTGAGGAGGGCTGCTGGAGAGCGACCCTGGCGCCCCAATTCGACTTCTGCCAAGGTCCAAGCCTTAGCAACTGCACGTACCCTTCCATTGCACATTCTCTGGGACATTGTGAAATTCGTCCTAGGAGACCACCGCAGCCTGTTCCTGCAGCCTTTCACCTGAGGAGCAGTCTCAGGTAATTATCTTTCTTTTTGACCCAGCCCATCTATCAGTACCCTGTAGTGGGAGCTGGGTCCTTCACCCAGTCCCTGCCATCAGGAAACAGTCTCTCCTTTGAACACCCAGGGGAACACCTGCAGTGGGCCTGGTCCAGGTGGAGTGTGAGGTTTTCCGCAGGCAGTCAGCGAGCAGTTGGAGCCCCCAGTGCATCATGTGACTTTGGGCACGTGGGGGCGGTGGTAGTGGTGGTGGAGGGAAGGCCAGTCTTGGTGGAGGATAGACAGAGTATGGGCTGGGGTGCGCTGAGCCTTAGAAGCGAGGCGGCTCAGTAAATGGTGGAATCAGGTTCCAGGGAGCTGTAGATGTGACTGCCCTTCCCTAAGAAAGGCAGATATCCCTGGACCCTCTGTAGTGGTCTGGGCTCCACTGGGAGTCCTGGCATGAGAAACACCTGAGTCAACCAGAGGAATTCATCCAAGCCCCAAAAATGTTATCTTGTAGATTTTGGACAGAACTCTGCAAGGAAGTGCAGGAGTTGAGGTGGGAGTAGAGAGATTGAAGATAGTATGTGTGTGTGTGTGTGTGTGTGTGTGTGTGTGTGCGCGCGCGCGTGTGCATGCACACATGCTATGAAAGGGAGGGGTGTGGGGTGACATGCTAGGCTCACTAAATAAATGGATCCACCAGCAATTGCTCCACATTGTTGAGGGGGTAATATAAAGCACCGGGGGAGCTCACAGGCTATTTGGGGAATCAGGGTGATCAGAGTTCACCAGGGTCCGTAGCAAAGTAAATTGGAGTAGTTCAGAAGGGATGGAGCTCCCTGGGACCTGGAGGAGGTGGGGAGGGTCTGTGAAGGAGGGAGGGCTTGATGCAGGTGACTGGAGAATTAATACATGATTGATCTTAAAAGAGTACCTGAAAAATTCCCAGCCTCTATGTGTGTGCCTGAGGCAGGCACTGACCAGACTAGAAAGAGTTGCTCATTTATACATTTATTAAGCTTGTATAGATCAGACACTATGCCAAGTTCTTTGTATGGATGATCTGACTTGGGTCATGCTAGAAATGCCATTTATTGAGTGTCTACAATGTGTGTCGGACATTAGGCACTGGAGAGTCAGCAGTGAACAAAAATTGCAGGTCCCTGTCCTCATGGAGATTTTGTAGTTATTCTCCCTAACAGCCCATATTACAAGAAATAACATAGTTCTCATTTTACAAAGGAAACAGCTGAGGTACAGTGTAGAGAGATTAAGTAATTTGTCCCAAATGACATGGATAAATGCAGAGTCCTCACTAAATAAAGGAGACTGGGGTAGGTGCTGAATATAAGTAGATGGATAATATGATTTTATGCTCCAAATGAGCTTGGAGGTGAGTGGGGGGAAGGTGAGCATACATGCAATGATAATAGGTTAATGTAGCATATTCAAGCTGTTGAGGAAATAAGGAGCAATGAAGTTTGCCAGTGGGGTAGGGAATTCTTCCTTCAAAAGAGATGAAAGGATGAGTAGGAACTTATTAGGTAAAAAAGTGGGTTGGAAGGCAAGAGGACATTTTGGGCATGGAAAATAGTATGCTCCAAATGTATAGAAGAGAAGGGATAGGGAGGGAAACTAACCTTTGTTGATTATGTGCTTTTTACTAGTGCTGCACATATTTTTAAAATTAAATACATAGAAAAGAGATTGATTTTATGTATGAATATGTATGTATCATATATGTATATATGTATAGGTATATATGTATAGGGGTGTGTGTGTGTGTATATATATATGTACAGGATAGGGCAAAAATAAGTTTACAGTTGTTTGTATTGAAAAGAATACAATAATAAATAAATAATACTACAAGAATTAACTGTGTTTGCATACTCACAACTGTAATCCTATCTAATAAAAGAGTAATATGCAGATTGACCATCATTCCAACACACAAGATGGCTGCCCCTATGTGGTCAAAGGTGGCTTCCCCCATGTGGACACAAGATGGCCATCACAAGATGGCCTGCAAGGGAGGGCAGTTGGGAGGGAACAGGCCTGCAAGGGAGGGCAGTTGGGGTAATCAAGCCTGCAAGGGAGGTCAGTTAGGGGTGATCAGGCTGGCAGGGGAGCAGTTAAGCATCAATCAGGCTGGCAGGGTAGTGGTTAGGGGGTGATCAGGCTGGCAGGAAGAAGCGGTTGGGGCAATTAGGAAGGCAGGCAGGCGAGCAGTTGGGTGCCAGCAGTCCTGGCTTGTGAGAGGGCAGTCAGACATCCCTCAAGGGGTCCCAGATTGGAGAAGGTGCAGGCATGGGACACACACCACCCCATGCAAGAATTTTGGGCACCGGGCCTCCAGTATGTTATATATATATAATATATATGTATAGAATATATCTATAGATATAAAAGCCTAAACGACCATTACAATGGAAAGACCAGAATGACCAGAACAACCAGTCGTTATGATGTGTACTGACCACAAGGGGACAGATGCTCAATGCAGGAGCTGCCCCCAGCCCATAGGCCCCAATCGCTGATGGGGACTGCAGGCCAACCTCCCGGTCCCTCCCCCTGGTCAGCAGGTCCTGATCACCCAATCGGGACCTGGCCCGGGCTGGGACAGGGAACTGGGAATGGGTGGTGGCAGACACAGACACGAAGGAAGGAGGAGAGGGGGGAGGCAGGGAGGTGGGAAACCACATGGTGGCGGTGCCTGGGTGGTGAGGGAAGGAAGAGGCGGGGAGGCAGAGAACCAGATTGGTCCTCATTGCCAGCCAGACCTAAGGATCCCACCCGCATACAAATTTCATGCACTGGGCCTCTATTGTATATATAATATGTGTATATACAGTGGTGGGCAAAAGTAGGTTTATAGTTGTTCATATGGAAAAATATATAATACAGGAACAACTAAAAGAAACCAGCATCAAAATGAAAAGGGAATCCAATGTATGGGAGAACATATTAGCCAATGATACATCTGATAAGGTTTTAATTTCCAAAATATATGAAGTACTCATACAACTCAACAAACTGAAGAAAACCCAATTAAAAAAAAAATAGGCAGAGGAGCTAAATAGATACTTCTTCAAAGAGGACATGCAAATGTTTAAGAGACATATGAAAACATGCTCAACATCACTAATCACCAGAGAGATACAAATTAAAAAAACAATGAAGTACCACCTCACACCTGTCAAGATGGCTACCATCAATAAATCAATAAACAACAAGTGCTGGTGAGGATGTGGAGAAAAAAGGAACCCTACCACACTGCTGGTGGGAATGCAGACTGGTGCAGCCATCATGGAAAACAGTATGGAGTTTCCTAAAAAAATGAAACATGGAGCTGCCATTTGACCCAGTGATCCCACTTCTAACAATATATCCTAAGAACCCCAAAACACCAATCAGAAAGAGCATACACATTCCTATGTTCATCATAGCATTGTTTATAACTAGAGGCCTGGTGCATGAAATTCGAGGACTCAGGTGCGGGGGGGTGGTGTCACTCAGCCCAGCCTGCACCCTCCTGCAGTCTGGGAGTCCTCGGGTCTAAGCTGTCAGTCAGACATCCTTAGCACTGCCTTGGAGGCAGGAGAGGCTCCCACCACTGCTGCTACACTCACCAGCTGTGAACCCGGCTTGTGGCTGAGTGGCACTCCCCCTGTGGGAGCACACTGACCATTAAGGGGCAGCTCCTGCATTGAGTGTCTGCCCCCTGGTAGTCAGTGCCCATCATAGCAACCAGTCATTCTGCAGTTTGAGCAATGTGAATACTATCCTTTTATTATATAGTACTAGAGGCCCAGTGCACGAAATTCATGCACGGGGTGAGTGTTCCTTAGCCCAGCTTGCACCCTCTCCAATCTGGGACTCCTCGAGGGATGTTCGACTGCCTGTTTAGGCCTGGTCCCAGTGGGATTGGGCCTAAACAAGCAGCCGGACATCCCTTTCACAATCCAGGACTGCTGGCTCCCAACTGCTCGCCTTCTTGCCATCCTGATTGCCCCTAACTGCTTCAGCCTGCCAGCCTGATCACCCCCTAACCACTCCCCTGCCAACCTGATTGATGCCTAACTGCTCCCCTGCCAGCCTCTTTGCCCCTAACTGCCTTCCCCTGCAGGCCTGGTCACCCCTATCTGCCCACCCTGCAGGTCTGGTACCCCCCAACCTCTCTGCCCTGCAGGCCTGGGTGCCCGCCAACTGCCCTTCCCTGCAGACCCAGTCACCCCCAACTTCCCTCCTCTGCTGCCCGGGTCACCCCTAACTGCCCTCCTCAGCAGGCTTGATCGCCCACAACTGCCCTCCCTTGTAGGCCTGGTTCCTCCCAACTGCCCTCCCCTAATGGCCATCTTATGGTGGCTATCTTGTGTCCACATGGGGGCAGGATCTTTGACCACATGGGGGCAGCCATCTTGTGTGTTGGAGTGATGCTCAATCTGCATATTACTCTTGTATTAGATAGGATAGAGGCCTGGTGCATGGGTGGGGGTCAGCTGGTTTGCTCTGAAGGGTATCCCGAATCATGGTGGGGGTTCCCTTGGGGCGTGGGGTGGCCTGGGCAAGGGGCCTGTGGTAGTTTGCAGGCCAGCCACTCCCCCCGTCGACCCAAGCAAAGGCCCTGGGATCTGGGATTTATTTATCTTCTACAATTGAAACTTTGTAGCCTGCAGTGGAGCCAAGCCTTCTGCTTGCTCCCTGGGGGCAGCCATTTCTGTTGGGATTTATTTATCTTCTATAATTTAAACTTTGTAGCCTTAAGCGGAGGCCTATGCAGGCCAGGGCTGCAGAAGCTTGGCTTCCTCCATCACTGCGGGCAACCCTAGCCTCCTGCTCTTTCCAGCTCCATGGCTGCCGCCATTTTTGTTGGGATTTATTTATCTTCTATAATTGAAACTTTGTAGCATTGAGTGGAGTCCTGTCAGCAAGGGCAGGCAGAAAGCTTGGCTTCCTCCATTGCCAGGGAAACCCAAGCCTCCCTCTTGCTCTCTGTGGCTGCAGCCATCTTGATTGGGTTTATTTGCATATTTCTTCCTGATTGGTTGTTGGGTGTGGCTGGTGGGCATGGCTGGTGGGTGTAGCAGAGGTACAGTCAATTTGCATATTACTCTTTTATTAGATAAGATTGTTGAGATCTGGAAACAGCTCAAGTGCCCATCAGTAGATGAACAGATTAAAAAAAAGTTGTGGTACAGTTACATGATGGAATACTATCCTATATAATAAAAGGCTAATATACAAATTGTCCCCTCGACCAGGAGTTCAACCAGCAGGCAGGCCGGCCAAGCACCCATGTCCCCTCCCTCTGGAAAGGCTGGCTGAACCCCACCCATGCATGAATTCATGCACCGGGCCTCTAATATATATATATATATAAATGTATAAATGTGTGTACATATATATATATATATATGTATAAATGTATAAATGTGTGTGTGTGTATATATATATATCTCCTACCTAATAAAAGAGTAATATGCAAATTAACCACCTCCGCTTAAGGCTACAAAATTTCAATTATAGAAGATAAATAAATCCCAACAGAAATGGCTGCCACCAGGGAGCGAGTAGAAGGCTTGGCTCCACTCCAGACTACAAAGTTTCAATTATAGAAGATAAATAAATCCCAGATCCCAGGGCCTCTGCTTGGGTCGCAGGGGGGTGTGGCCGGCCTGCAAACCATCACAGGCCCCTTGCCCAGGCCACCCCACGCCCCAAGGGAACCCCCACCCTGATCCAGGCCACTCTTCAGGGCAAACCAGCTGGCCCCCACCCATGCACCAGGCCTCTATCCTATCTAATACAAGAGTAATATGCAGATTGAGCATCACTCCAACACACAAGATGGCTGCCCCCATGTGGTCAAAGATCCTGCCCCCATGTGGACACAAGATGGCCACCACAAGATGGCCATCAGGGGAGGGCAGTTGGGAGGAACAAGGCCTGCAAGGGAGGGCAGTTGTGGCTGATCAAGCCAACAGGGGAGGGCAGTTAGGGGAGACCCAGGCCTGCAGGGGAGAGAAGTTGGGGGGTACCAGACCTGCAGGGTGGGCAGTTAGGGGTGACCAGGCCTGTAGGGGAGGGCAGTTAGGGGTGACCAGGCCTGCAGGGAAGGCAGTTAGGGGCAAAGAGGCTGGCAGGGGAGCAGTTAGGCATCAATCAGGTTGGCAGGGGAGTGGTTAGGGGGTGATCAGGCTGGCAGGCAGAAACAGTTAGGGACAATCAGGAAGATAAGCAGGTGAGCAGTTGGAAGAGGGTTGTCCGACTGTTCATTTAGGCCTATGGGATCGGGCCTAAACGGGCAGTCAGACATCCCTCAAGGGGTCCCTGATTAGAGAGGGTGCAGGCTGGGCTGAGGGACAACCCCCCCACCCCCCACCCCCCACCCATGCACAAATTTTGTGCACAGGGCCTCTAGTGTAGCTATGAAAAAGAAGCATCTATTACCCTTTGAGACAGCATGGAGGGATCTGGAGATGATTATGCTAAGTAAAATAAACCAGTCAGAGAAAGGCAAATATCTCACTTACATGTGGAATCTAATGATCACAATAAACTGATGAATAAAATAGAACCAGAGGCATAGTAACGTGGAACAGACTGATGAACTTCAGAGGGGAAGGGGTGGAGGATGGGGGTAGGGGAGGTTGGGGAGTGGGCTGGACGAGACTGACCAAAGAACGTATATGTATACATGCATTGTCCATGAATGCTGACAATAGGATGGTGAAGGACTGGGGCAGGGTCGAAACAGGGTGATGCGGGGTAAGGGAAGAAAAAGTAGGGGCATCTATAATACTGTCAACAACAAAGTTGTAAGAAAAGAATAAATAATAATGCAATAATAAACTGTAAATCTACTTTTGCCAACCCGTGTGTGTGTGTGTGTGTGTGTGTGTGTGTGTGTGTGTGTGTGTGTGTGTAATTTCTAAAGTTTCAACTAGTGGTAAATTTTCAGAGGAGCAAAGCAATCCAGAGTGTTGCGCCTGGGATAGAATGTGACTGGGCTGGATAAATTTCTGCTTTCACTAGGATGTCAGAGTGGGCCTCTGGAAAAGAGACTTTGATCTAATTCCTGAATGTTGACAAGCATTAGTGATGTGAAGTCCTAGGGGAAAGTGCTTCAGGCAGAGCAAACAGCAAGTACAAAGGCCCTGAGGTGGGTTCCGTTGAGAGTTTTAGAAGACCAAATACTGCCACCAGAAGACCTTAGCTCCAGGCAGGTTCACCTTTCCACAGTGTGCTTAACTTACATGTGCAGTACAAATAGAAAGGTTGCTCCAGTGAAAAACTGGGCAAGTGTTAACATTAGTACTCAGTCAAAGGCAAATATCCCTATCACTGAATGAACTTCTAGGGCAGGAGTGGGAACAGCTGACCACCGGCCATATAAGGCCCACAAAATCATTTGGTCTGGTCCTGCCAAGGCAATTGCAGGCAGGACTCAAAATTCAATAAATCTAGGAGCTTTTTTCATACCAACTTAAATGTATATTATGTAAATTATGTTAAGTGAATGATGTTATAAATATCCAAATGGCCCTTGGCAGTAAAAAAGGCTCCCACCCCTCTATCTAGGGAATGGGAATGAATCTGATATATAACTTAACAATAAAACATTATGACAGTTTTTTTACAATTTTATTGAGGCATAATTGATATATTCATTGTATTAATCTAAGACTTCCAACATAATGATTTGATATATTGCAAAATTAAAAAAATTATTGTGTGACTTTAGCGAGAGAGGAAGGGAAAGAAGGAGAGGGAGAGATAGACACAGAGAAACATATCTATTGTTGTTTCACTTATTTATGCATTCATTGGTTGATTCCTGCATGTGTCCTGACCAGAGATTAAACCTGCAACCTTGGCATACTGGGACAACGCTGTAACCAACTGAGTTACCTGGCCAGGGCTATATTGCAAAATTATTACTACTATAAGTTTAGTTAACATCAATCACCTCACATGGTTAACACACTTTTTCTTAAGACAAGAACATTTAAGATCTACTCTCTTAGCAAATTTTAAAAATGCAACACAGTATCATCATTATTATTATTTACAATCATCTGAGGATATTTTTTCCATTAATTTTAGAGAGAGTGGAAAATAGGGAGGGAGTGAGTTGTGGGGAGAGAGAAAGAGAGAAGCAGTAATGTGAGAGAGACACATTGATTGGTTGCCTCCCCCAAGCAGCCAGATCAGGCCATGGATGGAACCTGCAACTCAGGTATGTGCCCTTGACTGTGAATCAGACCCATGACCCTTTGGTGCATGGGTTGACATACTAACCATTGAGCAACACCACCCAGGGTACAATACAGTATTATTAACTATAGTTACCATGCTGTACTTACATTTCCAGAACTTATCTGAGAATTGGAACTTTGTACTTTTTGATCACCTTCGCCCATTTCCCCCACTAACAAACTGTTCTGTGAGGCTGAGTTTGTTTTTTATTTAGATTCCACATATAAGTGAAAATATACAGCATTTGACTTATTTCATTTAGCATTTAATACCCGCAAGGTTTATCCATGTTGTGACAAATGTCAGGATTTTCTTCTTTTTATGATTGAATAATATTCTGTTGTATACATATTACCACAACTTCTTTATTCATTTATCTGCTGATGGACAATTAGTTTTCTTTCATGTCTTGGCTATCTTCAATAATGCTACAGTGAACATGGGAGGTTCAGATATCTTTTCAAGATTGTGATTTCATTGCCATTGGCTATATACACAGACATACAAATCTTCTGCTAAATTTTGAGGTAGATCAATTTTTTATATTTTTGTGGACCCTCTGTCCTGTTCATAGTGGCTGCACCAATTTTTATTCCCACCAACAGTGCATGAGGGTTTCCTTTTCTCCACATCCTCACCAACACTTGTTATTTTTTATGTTTTTGATAATAGCCATTGTGACAAATGTGAGGTGATATCTCATTGTGGTTTGAATTTGCATTTCTCTGATGATTAGTGATGCTGAGTACCTTTTCATATACCTGTTGACTGTTTGGATATTTTTTTTTTTTAAATGCCTGTTAGCTTCTCTGCTCATTTTTTCATTGAATTGTTCTTTTGCTTGAGTTGTGAATTCTTTAAATATTTTGGACATTAATCCCTTATGAGATATATGATTTGCAAATATTTTTTCTCCCATTCTGTAGATCGCCTTTTCATTTGTTGATCATTTTCTTTGCTGTGGAATGTATTATTACAATTTTAGTAGTAAAATTAAAAAAATATATTATTATGTTGCAGGAACCCCCATCACTACATAGAAACTAACTTTAAACTGACATATTTAATAACAGCACTAGACTTACGTGTATGACAGAATATAATTCAAAATAAAAGGTTTCCAGTAGCATGCGTTTTGAAAGTGTTGTAGGTGGAAATCAGGCTCTTCCGTGGGACCACGAGGAAAGCATTCCAAGGACCCAGGCATGGGAGATTGTGCTGTGGCAAGGTTTATTTGGGAAGGCTGCCCCTGGATTTCCAATGCCCCACCTCCCTCTGCTTCTTCATGGAACACGTCCAATCTTGTCTTCATTAAGACCAAAATAAAGGCCCGTGTCCAGAGTTTCTGTTCCATACTAAAGCTTAGTCATTTGGAGCCCACACAGTCTGCCATGGGTCCTGGTAGCTGCTAGACACATGTTCCAGAGGAGAGAGAGAATGTGAATGAACAGGGCGATTGTGAGTTACAGAGAGGGAGAGGGAGAGGGAGAGGGAGAGGGAGAGGGGGAGGGGGAGGGGGAGGGGGAGGGGGGAGGGGGAGGGGGAGGGGGAGGGAGAGGGAGAGAGGGATTCTTTGTTCCCCTTTCATTATCTTGGTCTTTTACACAATAACCAATCAACTTCCCAAGCTTTCCAGGGCTTCTGTTGAGCCCTCCCCCTAACCAATGATCCCTTTCCCAGGCTAGACTGACAGTACTCTATGGTCAAGCACCTCCCCCTGCACCATTTGACCTGTACTGGGCATGTGCTTGCCTCCCCCTGCTCTCTCCAACAGTCTGGTACTGGAGCAGGCAGTGCCCTAGAGAGATTTCCTGTCTGCTTTAGAGAGGATTAAGTCTCCTTGGTGGCAGTCCCCTGGAGTGTGTGAATGAGTCTGTAGCTTTTTGGCAAAGCAAACAGGCTCAGTATCCAATTCCTTTTGCTCTCTCTTCTTTATTAATAACTAGCTAACTTCGGTAACAGAAGGAACTTTGTTTTTAGGACACATTGGTTGGTCAACCTAAAACCCTTTTCCTTATAAATAATGAAAATGCTATATATACTTAGTAGTGTGTGATATAGCATCATTTAAACAATCTATTTGTTTAAAGTTTAGCTTCCGTGGGTGGGGGAAACAGTAAGGACTGTTTTCCTAAAATAGTCTTGTCAACTCAGTTGTTTTGTTGAAGTTTGGTGAGAATAAAATGTATGGGTTCCTTATTTGTGTCTAATAATCTTTGTCCTGTATGTTGTTTTTATTTTTCATTTTGTTGGGACCAAAGATAATCTATGGTAAATTTTGTTGTACAAGATTCTGGAGTTTCCTCATGAGATTTTGATATGGTGAATTTGACATTCTCCTGTTACTTTGTCCTCACAAAATGTGAGGAATTCCCAAATAAGATATTTTCTTAACTCTTGGCCTCAATGGAACTAAATAATAACAATTTAAATACACTTTCTAAAGGTGTTTTAATGCAATGATTGCTAATATACTAAACAATTCTACAAGAATTAGAAATATGATACAATTGAATCTCTATTATTCCACTTTGCATTGTTATTTAAATTTCTATATTTAAATTATCCCTTGGCTCAAAAAGGATATAAGTCAAGTAGCTGACATATTCTCTTAGCATTTATATTGTCAATTATACTTTTCTATTTATTTAACCATTTGAAAACTAAAATTGTTTTTGGTGCCAAAAAACTTTGTATGCTGTTAATCATTGTAGCATATTACTCAAGCAAAAATATATATGCCTCGTGTACTGACTAATAATATTCAACCTATAAACCAGATAAGGAGACTTTTCTTGTTACAACTAGAATACTTTCCTATATTTAAAAGTAACAAAGTCAAATGATATTATCACAATGTAATACTTAGATATTAACATTGATTATGCTCATATGATCATTGATCATGCATAAGTTCAGGAAGCCAGAAATGATTTTGATGTAGGCATTTGGTGATTTGAGCTTTCAAAGGCTGAAGCTGAAATCAGTTTTTTTTTTGTTTTGTTTTTTTTCTTTATTGATTAAAGTATTACATATGTGTTATGGCCAATTCCAAGACTGGTTTTCCATGTGTAGTGTAGATCCTAGTCTTGTTTTCATTTTGTTTTGTTTTAAACTGTTTTCTCCAAGTATAATATATTAAGGAAGTACTCAAATCATAAGTGTTCAGTTTGATTAAGTTTTACGAAGTTAATGTACCCAAGTAGCCAGCAGCACCCAGGTCAAGAAAAAAACCAGTAGTAGCATCTAAGAAGACCCCTTCATGCCTCCTTTCAGAAACCACCATCATCAGGGGAAGCAATTATTCTGATCTTTAACACTATAGATGCTCAGATGACCTTGAACTTTTTGTAAACGTAATCACTTGTATGTCTGTGCTCTTTGGTGTCTGCTATCTTTGGTTTAGTATTACTTTTGTGAGATTCATTAATTTTGGTAGCTGTAGCAGGTAGCTGTAGGTTGTTCATTGTCATTGCTGTATAGTTTTCCCTTGTGGGATATATATTTATTTACTTATTTATTTTAATATATTTTTATTGAGTTCAGAGAGGAAGGGAGAGGAAGAGAGAGATAGAAACATCAATGATGAGAGAGAATCATTAATCGGCTGCCTCTTGCATGACCTCTACTGGGGATCGAGCCTGCGCCCGGCACAGGCCCTTGATTGGAATTGAACCCAGGACCCTTCAGTCCACAGGCTGATGGTCTATCCACTGAGCCAAACTGGTTAGGGCTATCATAATTTATTTATCCATTTTGCTGTCAATGGGCACAGAGAAACTTCCTAGGTCCTTAACTTTTCTCAAAGACTTATTTTAAAAAGAAAAAAAAGGGAGTACAAACACAGTTTTTGTACATAAAATTATCATTGAAGTTCTTGTCAATTTCATCTTTCAATAACCTCTAAGTCATGCTCCCATTTTAGATATTTCAGAATTTAGTGCCAGTGAAAACCTTGTTTCCCTGATAATTAGTATATTTCCACCTTTTAATATGTACTTATTAAAACTTACCTTGTTCCAGAAAGAACCAAAGACAGTTTAATGAAATAAAGACAATTTTGCAAATTAGGGACAGATTAAAAAAAGGTGAGGCAAAGTGAGAACTCATCCATGGACTTGCATCGAGGCTTATTCAAGCACTGGTATGATGAAGTCCCATACACTTTCTTACTTAGAGCCCAGATTCAGCTCTGAGCTCCAAATCAGCTGATTCTAAAAGGAAGATGAGTCCTACCAATCTGTGTCCAAAATATAGGAGCATGCTGGTTCCTAAGAAGAAGGGCGCCTCTTCCTCGTGTCAGGGACACATTTCTCTTAAGGCCTCTCTGGCAGGGGGTTGTCTGGGTATCTGTAGGTAGATAGGGCAATAAGTGTAATGGGGCTTTTTTGACTGCCTTTCCTCATGGCATGATGGCATTACACAAGGTGGGGTGGGATGGCAACTCAGTACAAGTATTTAAACAATTCAGAGAAGGCCTGAGAGGGTGTTTGAAAGAAGTCATTCAATACCATCATGGAAGCCATTCATTTCCCAGCTGGCCTGACTTAATTCCATGGTAGGTATTGAGTATCTGGACAAAGATAGATGAGAAATCATTTGAATTACTCCCCACCTCCACCCTCATAAACATTACTTTCCTCAATAAACTTGATAGGTACAGCGTGGTAAAAAGATTGAGATTCATAGCAAACATGGAGTGTAGTTCTTGTATGTGTCCAGTTAAGTATGGTGCCACTCACTGTAACAGCCCACTGAAAAGGGGTCTAGTTAATAACACTCTGTTAAGGGAACTGAGGATCCCAGCTCTGGCTCCTGTGGCTCAGTTGGTTGGATGTTGTCCACTACACTGAAAGCTTGCTAGTTTGATTCCCAGTCAGGAAGCAGCCAATCAGTGTCCCGCTCTCCCATCGATGTTACTCTCTTTTTCTTACTCTTTCTTCCTCTCTCTCTCTCTCTAAAAATCAATTTTTAAGAAAATCTTTAAAAAGAGAGAACTGAGGATCCCATACAGAAGATTCCCCACCTCTTCTTTGGCTGAGCCAAGATTCAATATAGAAAATAATTTTGAATCTACTGTTCTAATGCCTGTTAAATGGCTTCTCAGAACGACTGAGTCCTGTTCCATACAACATGGCTGTAATGACTGCAGCCTGGACAATTTTAAGCAGGTGTAAACAAATGCCATTTAACATCAAACTCCTCTTTGAAACCTAGTATGACAGTTATATAACATGCCATGTTTGCTTCTTGTCCTAGCTGGCAGGAATCTCAGAGACAATTTGTAGAGTTTAATTTTTTGCTTTAATTACTAAACTTAATTTTTAAACCCTAATCACAGCAGCTTTGCTTATCTTTACATTTAAAATATGTACTGCGTCACTTGACTCGGGTTTCCTCTTCTCTGTTCCTATTTTATATCCTTACTGTAGATAAATCTTATTTTAAAAAAGGTCTCAAGGCCTTTTGGGAAAAAGACATGGTCTAAACAAATTTCAAGAGAACAAAGTATAAAGGGTGAGGAAAGTGATCAAGAATTGGCAAGTGTCTAATGCTTGTCTCCAGTTCTTCTGCCTCGGGAATAAAGACCTGTCTGTACAAAGGCTTCTTGACAGCCGAAGGAACAAAATGCTCTCCGGAAAGAAAAGAGCCGGAGTCACTCCATATCCCCTCCACCCCTGCTTTAAAACGAAACAATGCCTCCCAAAGGAGCTGGCAGCTGGCCCTTGGCAGGTGGCAGAAACAGCACTGCAGCTTGCACAAAAGGAGAAAACCCTAACTTTCAGCTTTGGGGAACAGTGTGATTATTCTGCCCACAATCTCTAGAAAGAGAAAGGACTGCCCCATCAACCAACCGAGTTGAGCGTGTGGAAATCAGAGGCTGCTTCTCCCTTCAGCAATTTCCACTTTTGCTCCTGTTGCCTCAGGGCCGGCAGATACACAGCTCCCGACCTTGTCCCCTTGGCTCCTTGTTCATTCTAAGTGTGTTCACTCACCTTTTGTTGATGTGCTTGCAGTGACTGCCAACATGCCAGGAGGGCACAGGCAGAATAGTCAGGAAAGGGAGGGAAATGGGAGATCAGTCCTGCAAAAAGAGGGGCCAGTGATGTGTATCCTGCACTTGAAGGGCCTGGGGAGGAATTGAGGGTAAACTAGACTTAGGTTGTCTGTGTGGTTTCTGGGTTTTGCTGCTTATTTTGACTCTTTGGTAGGAGGTAAATATGTAGAACAGTTCTAATGGACAAGAACTTTTTTCACTCTTCACCTTACCTGAAGATGGAAAAATCAGTGAGGACATGAAGGTCATAGTTATTTCACTCAGCCTGTACTTATTTATTACCTACTATGTGGTCATGACTACATGGTACTTACTAATTACCTACTATCCAGTCACTACTACAGTGTATTTGTTGGTTTCCTACTGTATGAACAAGTGCAACAAGCATGCTCTTTGCAGACAGACAGACAGACCTACTTGTGCCATTTACTAGCTTGGAAGCTTTGGACAACTTAGGCCACCCCCCTGAGTCTCGATGAACATGTGAAAAATAGAGATGCTAATGCATATGGCATAGGGCTTCTCTCATAATGAAATGGAGCTAACATATGCAGGATACCTGGTAGGGCATACAGTTGGAATTCAGTAAATGAATGCTATTATCATCAGGATAATGTCCATGAGTGATGCATTAATTTTAGGAAGAAGAGCATTTGGTATTGGAAAAGTTTGTGGGCTGAGGGTACTAAATGTATGATAATATTCTTCAGTTTTCAAAATATATAATTGTCTTTTCCAGAACCACAATGATGATCAGGGTCACTGGAGAAGTGACTGAATCATTGGGTTAAAAGTACAAGATATCACGAGGATGCTCACCCTCATTAGCTGCTAGGGCAGATCCACACCAGGAACTTTAAGAAAAGAAGAAGAACTATTGATTGCAGGACTGATGGTGGCAGAGTGGGAAGTAGGAGGTAGGGCTAAAAAGTGCCAGTCCTAGCACTTTGGCTGCTGAGTTCGGTGACTTTGAGAAAATCACAAAAGATAATTAAACACTTATTCATTTATTCAGTGCCAAACACATAAGGACTTTACACATCTACCTATCTCATTTAATCTTGTGGATAATAATATCTACCTCTCACAGAGTATCTAGAAAGGTGGATGGCAGATGCCAGAGACCTTAATATTACTATTGTCATCATTAAAATGGAATGTTCACTGATTCCTGGAGAGTGGCCTGCAATTGTCACTTATGCCTTGTTGCTTGAAAACTTTCACTCTGTTCTCTACAACTGCCAACATACTCTGAACCTGACACAGTTTAATATTATTAACACCAACTATGTTAAGGCACTGAAATGGGGTGGCAGCCTTAGTTTCCTCAGATGGGATGTGTGTTTTTGTGGGGGCTACTTCAGAATGCTAAGTATGAGAAAGATAGCAATTCTAATGTTTTTTTAAATTTCTTTATTGATTAAGGTATCACATATTTGTCCACATCCCTCCATTCCCATCCCAAACCCCTCCCCATGCATTGCCCCCACCCCCCTGTTGTCTGTGACCACTGGTTAGGCTTATATGCATGCATACAAGTCCTTTGGTTGATCTCTCCCCTTTACCCCCACCCTCCCCTACCTTCCCTCTGAGGTTTGACAGTCTCGTCGATGCTTCCCTGTCTCCGGGTCTGTTTTTGTTCATCAGTTTATGTTGTTCATTATTTCCCCTAGATGAGTGAGACCATGTGATACTAGAAATAAATTTATAAGAGCCGAAAATGAGACAAGCAATAATGGTTATGTTGAGAGGCAAATGAATCAGTCTGTAGTGAGTTTCTTTCTGGGCCAACAGCTCTTTTGAGTCCCAATTTCAATGTCAAACAGTTCCTTATGTGTACATGTCAGCAATGATATTTCAATTCTGGATGGTGGACAAATGGTGGTAATGCAGGTCTGACCCTCTCTGGTTTGGTTCTGGGCAACCTGCAGCGACGCACAGCTGCTGACTGCTAGTATGACAAGGCGTCGTCAGCATCTTCCATCTCTGGACTGCTCTTCTGTCTTCATGGCTGGAGCAGTCCTGTCAATTCCTCTCTGTTGCAGGAATCCACATGGTCTTGGAGTTGTTTTCTGAAAATATACAAACATATTCTCGACCAAAAGTTAATAAAGGAATATTTTCTATAAATTTGACTTTGGGATCCTTTTTCCTTTTTTGCCCAAACGATTTTCCTTTGGCTTGTTTTGACACCATGTGTGTTTTTCATGGGTGTCTTGCTGTTAGCATTTCAAATGAAAGTTAATTTTCTAAAGTAAAATTTTTCTAGATGTAATTTACTTACAGGATATTTTTCCTTACATGATATTCTTCTATTACCCCCCATTTTTTGATTTAAATATTAGGAGGCTTTTGGAAATTTTATAATGTAGTCTAATGGGTTTTGAAGAAAAGAATTAACCTGCCTGTGGAGTGAGGGTGGGAGGGAGGAGAGGGATCAGGTTTCAGAGTCTTCTTGAGGAGGTGTTATTTAGTGATAAGCCTTGAAAATTGAGCATGATTTTTAAATTATCTTTTTGTAAATCAATAGGAAAGTTAATTGAATCATTAAAAATACATTAAAACAAAAAAGTAAAAAGTTAACCCATCTGACAACCAATCAAGGTTATTGTTGTATTTTGAGGTATTTTCTTACAGTAGTTTTCCATGTACTTAAGTATGTAAATATATATACACTTAAAAGTATGTATATATGTATATGAATATACATGTACATGTGCACTATATATAGTTACATACTTTTATGTCCTGCTTTTTTTTCACTTGAAATTTTAAGTGTTTTCCCAGTCTGTAAAGACTTTTTATGAGTATGGTTTTAATAACTGCAAAATAATGTCCCAATGAAAATATATGCCAAAAATAAACCTAATGAATCCCATGTTTTAAAATACTCTGGTTTATCATTTTTAGCTATTATAAGTGATCCAGTGATTTGTTTAGCAGAAGCAATAAAGCTACATGCCAATTATCTGGTCTGAGACATTGACAAATAGCCTGTAGGTATCAAAAAATTGTCTATGACAAGCATTTTCTCCACTTCAATCCTTTCTTCCTTCTAAACTTCATAAATCATTTCACTCTCATTTTCAGAATCTTCACAATGAAGAATTTCAATTACTCACAATATAAAATCCCAACTTCACCTCCTGCCATTCAGGATCTCCAGACCAGCTCTTATTTCCTGTTGTTGCCTTCCCTCCTTCATATTAATAATTTTAATATAAAATTATTCATTTAATATTGAATAATTTTCATATTAAATCCTATCTAATAAAAGAGTAACATGCAAATTGATTGTACCTCCACTACACCCACAAGCCATGCCCACCAGCCAATCAGGAGCAAGTATGTAAATTAACCCAACCAAGATGGCTGTGGCCACAGAGTGAGCAGGAGGCTTGGGTTTCCCTGGCAATGGAAGAAGTCAAGCTTCCTGCACACCCTGGCTGGCCCAGGCCTCCCTCCACTCAAGGCTACAAAGTTTCAATTATAGAAGATAAATAAATCCCAACAAAAATGGCTGCTGTGGCCACAGAGTGAACAGGAGGCTTGGGTTTCCCCGGTGATGGAGGAAGCCAAGTTCCTGGCCTGCTCTGGCCTCTGCTGAAGGCTACAAAGTTTCAATTATAGAAGATAAATAAATCCCAGATACTAGGGCTTCTTCTTGGGTTGCTGGGGGGCGTGGTCAGCCTGCAAACCACCACAGGCCCCTCGCCCAGGCTGCCCCATGCCCCAAGGGAACCCCCACCCTGATCTGGGACACCCTTAAAGGCAAACCAGCTGGCCCCCACCCATGCACCAGGCCTCTAGCCTACCTAATAAAAGAGTAATATGCAAATTGACCAGCACTCCAACACACAAGATGGCTGCCCCCAGGTGGTCAAAAGTGGCCACCACAAGACGGCCAGCAGGGGAGGGCAATTGGGAGGGACCAGGCCTGCAAGGGAGAGCAATTGGGGGAGGGACCATGCCTGCAGGGGAGGGCAGTTAGGGGTGACTAGGCCTGTAGGGGAGGGCAGTTAGGGGCAAACAGGCTGGCAGGTGAGCAGTTAGGCATCAATAAGGCTGGCAGGGAAGTGGTTAGGAGGTGAATCAGGCTGGCAGGCAGAAGCAGTTAGGGACAATCAGGAAGGCAGGCAGGTGAGCAGTTGGGAGCCAGCAGTCCTGGATTGTGAGGATGTCTGACCGCCCGTTTAGGCCCGATCCCAGTAGGATCGGGCCTAAACGGGCAGTTGGACATCCCTCGAGGGGTCCCAGATTGGAAGGGGTGCAGGCTGGGCTGAGGGACACTCCCCCCCACCCCCGTACACGAATTTCGTGCACCGGGCCTCTAGTCGCAATATAATTAGTTATATTAGTTTCAGGTATACAATATAGTAATTTGATGTTTTTGTTTTTTACAATGTGATCTCTATACTAATGCTAGTTATCATCTGTCACAGTGCAAAATTATCACAATCTTATTGACTATAGTCCCATATTTTCACCCCTCTCCCTCCTTCTTCTCTCTGGTAGTCATCTCTTTGGTTTCTGTTTCTATGAGTCTGTTTTGTGTGTGTGTGTGTGTGTGTGTGTGTGTGTGTGTGTGTGTGTGTTGTTTGTTTGTTCATTTGTTGTTGTTTTTAAGATTCAACATATAAATGAAACTATATGGTATTTGTCTTTCTCTGTCTGACTTATTTCACTTAGTAAAATACCCTCTAGGTCCATCTATGGTAAGATTTTGTTTTTTTATTGCTGCTTAATATTCCATTACACACACATTCCACATCTTATTTTCTTTATCCATTCATCTATTGTTGAACACCTAGGTTTCTTCCATATCTTGGCTATCTATATATATAAAAGCCTAAGCCACTATTACGACTGAACAATTGAATGACCAGTCACTATGACGTGCACTGACTACCAGGGGGCAGACACTCAATGCAGGAGCTGCCCCTGGTAGTCAGTGTACTCCCACAGACAACCTCCCATGGCTGGCCAACCTCCCACAGTCCTTCCCTGCAGTGGCCAACCTCCCATGGTCCCTCCCTTTGGACGGTCCCAATTGACCCCGATTGTCAGCCAGGGGGAGGGACCCCACCTGTTCATGAATTTGTGCACCGGGCCTCTAGTTGTAAATAATGTCAATGAACAGAGGGGTATATATATCTTTTTAAGTTAGTGTTTTTGTTTTCTTCCAATAAATACTTAGAAGTAGAATCACTGAGTCATATGGTAGATTTAGTTTTGTGTTGTTGTTTTTTGTTGTTGTTGTTCTGAGGAATGTCCATACCATTTTTCTGTAGTGGCTGCACCAATTTGCAGTCCCACCAATAGTGCATGAGTTTCCTTTTCTCTACATTCTCAACACATCATTTGTTGACTTTTTGATAATAGCCATTCTAAATGGTGTGAGGTGCTATCTCATTGTGGTTTTGATTTGCATTTCACTGGTGATTAGTAATGTTGGCCATTGCTATGTCTTCTTTGGAGAAATATATTTTCATATCTTCTGCCCATTTTTGATTGAATTTTTTTATTTTTTTGTTATTGAGTGTGTGAGTTCCTTATATATTTTAGATATCTCACCTTTCTTTCAGGTCATTTACTCCCCATCAAGGACTGATGTACATTTCCTCTCCCTGTGAACCTGTGTGGGCTCCAACCAGTAGAATGTTGGGGAAGTGATGCTATGTGACTTCTGAGGCCAGGTCATAAAAAAGGGTATAGTTTCTCACTCTTTGAATGTTTACCTTTGGAACCCAGCCACCAGCTGTGAAGAAGCATGAGCTATGTGGAGAGGCAACATGTAGACACTCCAGTCAGTAGTTCCAGCTAAGATACCAGCTAGCAGGGACCAATAGACATGTGAGTGAGAGAGCTTTGGATGCTTCCAGTCACCAGAATTCAAGTTACCTGGTTGATGTTGAATGGAAGAATGACAGCTGTCCCTTCCAAGCACCGCCCAAATTACAGCTAGTGAGCAAAATAAGTCTTATTTTTTAAAAATTTGAGTGACATTGGCTAATGAATTTATATAGATTTCAAATGTACAATTCTATGATACATCTGTATATTGCATTATGTGCCCACCACCCAAAGTCTAATCTTCTATCACCATATATTTGACCCCCTTTATCCTTTGTTACTGCCCACCCTTCCTTCCCTCTGGTAACCACCATACTGTTAGCTTCTGCAAAGCAAAAGAAACCACTAACAAAACAAAAAGACAACCAACCAAATGGGAGAAGATATTTACAAATAACAGACATGGGGTTAATATCCAAAGTATATAAAGAACTCATACAGCTCAACACAAAAAAACCCCAAATATTCTAATGAAAAAACAGGCAGAGGACCTGAACAGGCATTTCTCCCAGGAAGACATACAAATGGACAATAGATATATGAAAAGATGCTCAACTTTACTAGCTTGTAGGAAAATAAATATTGTTTTAAGTCACTAAGTCTTGGGGTCATTTGTTTCTCAGTAATGGATAATCAGGCAGTACACTGGAACTCCTAACTGTAATACTTGGATGAAGAAACTGAGACCCAAGAAAGGTAAATGACTTGCCCAAATTTACCTTTTCTCCACTTAGCGAATTCTGCCATTTACAAAGTCTTCACAAGGTCTCCTCTACCAGACCTTTTGGCTGTGTCAATGCACACAGACCCTCCCTTCTTTACACTCCAAGAGCCAATTGCATTCTTGATAGCCCACAACAGCCTCTTAATGTAGATATATCATATTCCTTGTTTTACAGTTAAGGTATACAAAGAGATTGGAAATTTGTTTAAGGAAACAGTAAGTGGCAGAGGTCTGTCTTCTCCAAATCTCATTCTTTTAAAAATTTTTTGAATTTATGGTGGGGACATTGGTTAATAAAATTATGTAGGTGTCAGATGTACAGTTCTGTAACACTTCATCTGTATATTGTATTGTGTTCACCACCCCAAGTCAAATCTCCTTCCATCACTATTTATCCCCCCTTCACCTTCTTTTACCTCCCTTCACCCCCTTTCCCTCTGGTAATCACCATACTGGTGCTTTATTTTTATTTTTTATTTTTTTGGCTTGATCCCTTCACGTTTTTCGCCCAGCCCCCAACCACTTTCCTCTTTGACAGCTGTCAGTATATTAGTTTAAACAATTCCATAATTACCTTTCTAAGGTCTTTATTGAGATCACTTGTTTTAATGCAATATTGTTTTATATCTTAACCAACGGCCCAGTGCACAGATCCATGCACCTTGAAAGGAACTGTGGGCCGGGAGGCTGTGGTGGGTACAGGGGCAGTTCTTGGCACATCCTATGTGCCCCCCTTCCTGGCCCCTCCACCGCAGCCCCCAGTCCCCTGTCTGCTGGCAGCCCCACTCCCTCCACCGCTCCCACCGCTGATGGTGCTGGCCCCACTCGCACCTGCTGCCTGTGCTGAGTGATCGGGACCAGAGCTGGGCACTGGCAGCAGGTGCAAGTGGGGCCATCGCTGGCAGCGGGTGCGAGAGGCAGCTGCTGGCCCCAATTGCCCCTTAGGAGCAGGGGGAGGTGGAGAAGCCCTGAGGGGAGATTGGGGCTGACAGCTGCCACTTACACCCGGTGATCACACCAAGCAATCGGGGCTGGTGCCGGGTGCCAGCAGTGGGTGCCAGTGGCTGCCAGCTCCAATCTCCCCTCAGGGCTTCTCCACGGTACCGCGGCATGTGGGAGCAAAGAATTTTCAGTAACCACCAGAGACTCGCCCCATTGACAATGACTGGTGACCGCCTTGGTCTGGTGCCCCTGCTCACCTGCTCCACCATCCTGCCATGGCTGATGCCCACCATGTTCTGCATGCGCCCCCTGGTGGTCAGCACATGTCATAGCGGCCAGTTGTTCGGTTGTTCCACCGTTCAGTCAAGTCTATTTGCATATTAGCCTTTTATTATAGAAGATCCTTTTTTATATGTATTCCCATTTTCCATATGGGATTGTACATTCCTATACAGTCTTTATGTATAACAAGGCTACAGCAGACATTTCTTTGGGATGCTTCTTAGCACTCTGTATAGTGTGGGGCACGTAAGGGTCACTCATCGATTAAATACATGTAAAAAGTCATTCAGCATCCACAAAAGGTACTTTTACAGCTGCATTGAGAAAAACACATAGAAACACAGAAGTTAAACCTTGCAGCTCAATCGGTAAGGGCTTTAGGCTAGTCTTAATGATTTCCATTTTTTTTTCTGCCTAAAAATATCTTTCTTTTAAAAAATGTTCAGATCTATCACAAGTGTAAATACCTGGTTATGTATTTTTAAAGCAGCTTATTTTAAAAAAATGTGGTTTTCTCATCAACCTAGTGTTTTTGTAGAGGCTTAGAATCTGTTTTGTTTTTAGGAGATGAGATATTTGAATGAAAGCCTCATATTGATCTCACTTATTGCTGTCAGCTCCAGTTTCAAATTGAAACTTGATCAATATGAATTTGAGTCAGTCGGGAACATTAAATAAGACCTTGTTAGACTGATAATTTTTCCTTTGTATTTAATCTGAGGAGCAAGGAACAGAAAAGATGGGTGAGAAATGGCTGCATATTTCACTTAGGTGCTGGGAGTGAGTGATTTTCTTTCTCATGGTTTCCCCTGTGCAGGAGTCCTAGATGAATGGTGACAAACTGAGTGGCATTGTTATGACTATCCTATGCACTCACAATCCCCTTGTCCAAATGTAGATTATATTTTTATTATTTTTTATTGTTTAAAGTATTACATATAGTAGTACATATATCTCCTCCCCCACATTGACCTTCCCCCAGCCTCCCCTACCCCCTGTGGCGTGCCCTCATCCCACCCCCCCAGTGTCTTGTGTCCATTAGTTGTGCTTATATGCGTGCATACAAGTCCTTTGGTTGATCTATTTCCCTCCCTCCCCAACACTCCCCTGCCTTCCCGCTGTATTTGACAGTCTGTTCGGTGCTTCACTGCCTCTGTATCTATCTTTTTGTTCATCAGGTTATAAAGTTCTTTATTTACCATAAATGAGTGAGATCATGTGGTATTTTTCTTTCATTGCCTGGCTTATTTCACTTAACATAATGCTCTCCAGGTCCATCCATGCTGCTGCAAATGGTAAGAATTTCTTCTTTTTTATAGCAGCATACTATTTCATTGTGTAGATGTACCATAGTTTTCTAATCCACTCATCTGCTGATGGGCATTTAGGCTGTTTCCAAATCTTAGCTATGGTGAATTGTGCTGCTATGAACATAAGGGTGCATATATCCTTTCTGATTGGTGTTTCTAGTTTCTTGGGATATATTCCTAGAAGTGGGATTACTGGGTCCTTCTCAAAAAAATTAACATCATTAAAATGTTCATTCTGCCCAAAGCAATATACAGATTCAATGAAATTCCTATCAAGATACCAATGACATATTTCACAGAATTAGAAACAAATATTTCAAAAACTTGTAGGGAACTACAAAGACTCTGAGTAGCCACAGCAATCTTGAGAAAAAAGAACAAAGTTGGAGGATTCATACTACCTGATATCAAACTATACTATGAGGCATTAGTAATCAAAACAGGTTGGTAATGGCATAAAAACAGACACATAGATCAATGGAACAGAATAGAGACCCCAGAAATAAGCACATGCCTTTATAATCAATATTTGGCAAAGAAGGCAAAAACATACAATGGGGTAAAGATAGTCTATTCATAAATGGTGTTGGAAAAATTGGGCAGATACATGCAAAACATAAAACTAGACCACCTTATTATACCACATACAAGAGTAAGCTCAAAATGGGTTAAAAACTTGAATATTAGACCCAAAACCATAAAAATCCTAGAAGAAAACATATGCAGTAAAATCTCGGACATTTATTGCAGCAATATGTTTTCTAATATATCTCCTCAGGCAATGGAAACAATATAAAAAATAAACAAATAGGACTACATTAAACTAAAAAGATATTTCACAGCAAAGAAAACCATCAACAAAATGTAAAGAAAACCTACTGAATGGGAGAACATATTCAACTATGATACATCTGATGAGGGTTTAATATCCAAAATTTATAAACAACTTATAAAACTCAACACCAATAAAACAAACAGTCAACTTAAAAATGAGCAAAGGACCTGAATAGACATGTCTCCAAAGGGGACATACAGATGGCCAGTAGACATATGAAAAGATGCTCAATGTCACTGATCATCTGAGAAATGCAAATTAAAACCATAATGAGATATCATCTCACACCTGTCAGAATGGCTATCATCAACAAATCAATAAACAACAAGTGTTGGTGAGGATGTGGAGAAAAGGGAACTCTTGTGCACTGTTAGTGGGAGTGTAGTCTGGGGGAGCCACTGTGGAAAAGAGTATGGAATTTTCTCAAAAAATTAAAAATGGAACTGCCTTATGACTCAATGATTCCACTTCTGGGAATATATCAGAAGAAAACCGAAACACCAATTTGAAGCGTTATTTACAATAGCCAAAGTTTGGAAGCAGCCCAGGTCTCCATTAGTATATGAGAGAATAAAAAAACTGTGGTACATTTACACAATGGAACGCTACTCAGCCATAACAAAGAAGGACATCTAACCCTTTGTGGCAGCATGGATGGACCTGGAGAGCATTATGCTAAGTGGAATAAGCCAGTCAGAGAAAGACAAGTCCCATATCATTTCACTCATATGTGGAATCTAATGAACTAACAAACAAAATAGAGACAGACTCATAGATAGAGAGCAGGCTGACAGCTGTCAGGGGTTGGTTGGGGGACTGGGCCGGGAGGTGGAGGGATTGAACAAAGAAAAAAAGGAGAAAATCTTATGGACAGGAACAACAGTGTGGTGATTTCTGGTGGGATGACAGAGTTGGGGGAAGGAGAGGCGTATAGGAACGGATAAATGGTGATGGAAGGAGACTTTACTTGTAGTGATAGACACACAATACAGTGTACAAGTGATGTGTTGTGGAATTGTGCACCTGAAACCTGTATTATTTTGTTAACCAGTTTCACCTCAATAAATCCAATTAAAACAATATGTATGCTAAAAAAGAGAGAACATTTTCAAAGCTATTGAGAAATTTTGAGGAAAGGAATGACACTTTTTAAGAAAATATAAATTTTTATTGATTTCGGAGAGAAAGGAAGAGGGCGAGAGAGAGAGAAACATCAATAATGGAAGAGAATCATTGATTGGCTGCCTCCTGCATGTCCCGCACTGGGGATCTAGCTGCAACCTGTGTAAGTGCCCTTGACTGGAATCGAACCTGGAACCTTTCAGTCCACAGGCTGACACTCTATCCACTGAGGCAAACCAGCTGATGCAGGAATGACACTTTAAGGGCCCCGTCCAGGAAATAAAAATATAGGCCTTTTTAAAATCACCATTGACACTCATTTACTGAGCACCTACTGTGAGCCAGGCACAAGGATAGCAAAATGGAAAACACTATGTGGCTAATCTCAAAGAGCTTGCAGCCTTGCCTACCATTTCAAGGCAATATTCTCTCTGAAAGATATGGGGCTGGAAAGAGCTGTCAAAATGTAATCTCATCTGACATGACTGTTCTCATAGCAACACTACCTTATAGTTTTGCTAAATATGAGTCTTACAGCATTTTGGATTAATAACTAGTTTCTCAATATAAACTGCTTAATGTGGGAGATCCTTAATGTCTGCATGTCCCTTAAGCTTAACACTAATTTTGAGGCATAACTTAAATAACCGGCATTTAAAAAATGGGGGGAGATAAAAATATCACAGTATAATAGTGGTGGGAAAGCTGAGACTTCTCATTTTATAGATGAGGAAATGGAGGCCCATGGCAGTGAATCGTTTAACTCCATCAGGGTTAATGGATCCATAAACACACCCACTTAACCAACAGAAATGTATAAATGAGGGTGATTTTCTTGGCTGATAGAGCAGTATTGTGAATACACAATAAATAAAATACAGCTGCTGCCTTCAGGGAGCTTAAGTTAAAATTATAACAATGTAGAAAGAAGAAAACAATAGTTGTTATTCTGCTGTCTTCTAAGTTGAAGACCATTTTAATTTTATTAACTACTAGAGGCCTGGTGCACAGGTTCGTGCACCGGTGGGGTCCCTTGGCATGACCTGTGGGGATCGGGCCATGTTAGGAAGCCAGGGAGGAGCCCAAGCCTGGGCCAGGCACTGCACCGCTCCTGGTCATCCTGGCCCCGCTGCACCTGCCGCAGGCTCAGGTCCAGTCAGTCCCCATCAGGAGAGGCTTGTGCCACCACAGTGGTGCTTGCCAGCCATGAGCCCAGCATCTGGCGCCCTTCCATTAGCTGAGCAGTGCTTCCACTGTGGGAGCACACTGACCACCAGGGGCCAGCTCCTGTGTTGAGCATCTGCCCCCTGGTGTCAGTGTGCATCATAGCAACCAGGCAACCGGTCGCTTAGGCTTTTATATATATGGACTAGAGGCCCAGTGCATTAAATTCGTGCATGGGTGGTGTCCCTCCGCCCAGCCTGTGCCCTCTCACAATCTGGGACCCCTTGACAGTCAGACATCCCACTCACAACCTGGGATACTGCATGCACAGTGACCATACTTTTCATACAGGAGAAAGGCACCTTGCTGTTGTATGAGCCGCTACGTTATTTTGCCCTGATTATAAAAAGTAGTACATAACATGATCCTTCTGAGGCAGTAGTACCATTTTCCCCATCTCATGGGGGGAAAACTGAAGCAGAGAGAAGTTAAGAAATTGGCTTTGTCACACAGTTATAAGTGTCAGAATCAGGGCTGATCACAAAATGTGCAAGCCAGAGTCCATGCATGTCATCTCTGCATCATCCTGTTTTTTCAGTGTTAGAGTAGCCTTGCCAGGTTTTAATTTTTAAGTCTAAGAGACTGTTCTCAATATATAGGGTAGGGTCCCTAGGCCTGGCTGGTGATCAAGGCCGATCTGTGGGGCAACCGGCGGGTGATTGGGGGGCCCCTACTGACACCCGCCTTGGTTGGCAGCCAGGCCCACCTGCTTGCTAGCCCCTACCGGGGGCAGCTCCTGCATTGAGGATCTGCCACCTGGTGGTCAGTGTGCATCATAGCAACCGGTCGTTCTGCCAGTCGTTTTGCCGTTTGGTCGATTTGCATATTAGGGTTTTATTATATAGGATAGGTAAACCTCTTTGGTCCATGATGCTTTAAGGTTTTATTTCACCTTTATCTGACAATAACATCACTGCTCCTGTTATCTTTTGGTTTGCTTGACCAAGTAAATTTTGCATAGTCCTTTAATTCTAACTTAATTTTCATGCACGGTTGAATATGTGATTTTGACTCTAATCTGCAGTTCTTCGTCTTCTAAAGAGGAAGTTTATCCCATTCACATTCATTTTTACTAGTTGCCCTTGGTCTTCTGTCACTCTGCTTTTAATAATTTATATCACTTGACAAATAGACTTTTTAAAAATTCTAAGTGATTTAGATGATATAAAGTCTGTTTTCTTTCTATTAGTGGTTACATTTACATTATTTCATAATATTTTTGAACCAATATTTTTATATCAAGTTTACAATGTCAAGAATGAAACATAAAATATAGGATCATATATAATCCAAACTTGGGGAGATGAAAATGAATCTCTGGTTGTTCTAAAGTAACATTGACATTTTACTTGTGCCTGTGATTTTCGCTCAGGGTGATTTTGTCCCCCTGGGGATTTCTGGCAATGTCTGGAGATGTTTTTCATTGCCACAGCTGTGCTTCTGGCATCTAGTGTGTAGAGATGCAATGAGCATGGCAATGAACACGGCAGTCCCACAACTAAGAATGATCTGCCCCAGAGGTCAGTAGTGCAGACGCTGAGAAATCCTAGTCACACTTTTGCTTCTTTACATTTGCTAAGTAAATTTTAACCACCACAAATGATATTTTTTTCTAATTTCAAAATTGAAAATAAAAAGAAAAGAAATTGCAGGTATATATTTCCTATCTCCTTGTTTTCTCTTAATTTATCTTTCTTAATTTGTTCTTCCTAAAGATCAACACACCTTTGATGAAATACCTCTTTTCCAGTATTTGTTTACTTTTGCCTGGTCCTTCTCAGGCGTGTTGTACTGGAGTTAAGGCATTACTCAAGGGTGGCGGACGTAAGGGACACTATTCCCTTCACACATCTAGATGAATTCAAATACAAGCACAGATGGCATCAGGACATTCCTGGCCTCTTTCCTGAGCTTCGCCATTCCCTGCTCCCCCATTACCACATCCCACCTGGACTCTGGACCTTACCTGGGAGCAGAGGGCAGACATTCTCTAACATCCAATGGATGCCTATTTGCACACAGCCACGGTTGCTGCTTGTGGGCATTGAGAATGTCCCTCAGGCAGAGCTGTTCAGACTGTGCAATAATGCACTAACTTAATTGTTTTTCCCTGGAGGAAGAAGTAAATATAATAAGGAAGTTTAGAGCCAGATTGTTATAAAATTATTTTCATCATATATCTTCTTTCAATAATTGTTATTAGTGATAGTTATTTAATTAACTATGTTTTAGTAGAGTAATTTTCAACCATAGCTACACATTAGAATCATCTGGGGAACTACTTAAAATACTTTTGGGGCGCCCACTGTAGACCAATTAAGTCAGTATATCTGTACATAGAAAAAGGCAGTGGTACTCTCAGATGCTTCCCAGAGATTCCAATGTGCAGCCAAGTTTAAGAACCCATTGGTTTAGTGGTTACATCACTCACCACCAATTCTGTTATACCCAAACTCCCTCATTCTTGATGTCTTAATTTTACTCTTCTCTTGGTAATTGTCTGATGATTCTGTACATGAAAATAATATCATTGGTTTCCTTTGCACATGAATAAGAATTTTTTTTTTGTGTTCAGGTTACTATTTATAAATTATTATCATGATCAGAATTGTATAGGCATTGCTTCATTTGTGTGTGTATTTGCATATTAAGATGATATTTTTCTCTGCCTAGATTATTCTATGACATTTTCTTTGTCCTTGAAATTCAGCAATTTACAAGGCTATAACTGAGTAGGTTTCTTTTAACTTGTTCTATCTAAACATCAATGAGCCCTTTGATGATGAGGCACAAGTTTTACTTCATCTTGAGAAAACTTTCTTATACTGTATTTTCTATTTTTTCCTTCTCTCCTGTGTGGTTGGCCAATTTATTGGAAGTGGCTCCCAAATTTGTTTACATATTAAATTTACTGTGGATCTTTTCAAACTCCCCAAGCTCAGGCCACACTCAGTCTGATTAAATCCCATTCTCTGAAGGTGGAGCACAGATATCAGGAGTATCTACAGCTCCCAGGTGTGCAGACAATGTTGGGAACCACAGATGTGTTGGGTTTTGGGATTTGTTTTCCATGTCTTTCTTGTTTCTTCATTGTTTTCAGTTGTACTCACCTGTGTGCTCAGAATAAGGTCCAGAGACTCTGAAAGACCCGTGTCATTCTGTTTCTCTCCATTTGGTCCCCAGGTCGGGTGAGTTTACAGCTGTCTTCGTATATTCCTTTGGCACAGTTCAGATCTTATCTTATTGTTTGGGTTTGTTTTCTGTGTCTATTAATACTGTCTTCAATGACATGTATTTCTATTTCTACCATGGTGCCTTTTAATGAAATTGGGATTCCTTTTCTTAGGAAACAGTCGTTCTCAAATTAGATTGCACATTAGAGCTTTCTGAATCCATTCCAAGAGATTCACGTTTTTTTTTGTTTTGTTCTTGAGTTCAGAAGGCTGAAAAAATTTTTTAACACTCTTCAGGTGGTGCTAATATACAACCAAAGTTGAGAATCACTTCCCTAAGGCCTTTTATTAGCCTATTTTTTGTGTATGTGATGATAGCAATAGTTCTCAAACTTTAGTGTGCAATTGAATCACTTTGGCCCCCGCTCCCTACATTTCTGATTTAGTGGGTCAATAATTTACATGTTACAAGCTTTCAGGTGAGGCAGATGCCATCTGGAGACCCCTGGATTTAGGTCTACTAGTAGTTGGCCCAGAATTATTGAACTCCTTTAATAACCCACTTCCCCTTCTCACCCATGTCCATGATATATTGGATTTCTCTAACAGTGGCGTTTGTCTTACCTATATGTGTTTTTATGTGCATGCATATAAATACAGTTTTGTGGCTGTGGAAAAAGAGATGGAGCTAAAATGGTTCACAATTGGGATAATCCTCTGTGGCTCAACATATAAACTATAGGTGTATTTGTGCAAATTTACTCCTTGGGGCTGACCCTATAGAAATGCCTTTTCTGCTCCCACCGTGCCTCTGTGTACCTTGACTCTGACAACATCTTAAAACTTCTGCAGATCAGAAGAATCTTTGTCTTTTGTGAGGTCAGGGTGGCCCCAGCATGGAAACACCATTTACTGACTTGATTTCACTTTTTAATATAGCAATGACATGCTACCCTTCAAAACAGTTTTCCTTTCCTCATGACTACCTGTTCTAGTTTTATAAACACAGTAGTCTCTTGATATATGTTGAGAATGTAGTTAGAATGTTTCAAATTTCCTTCCTTGGATAATTTTCATGGGAAGACATTGGCTCTGATTATTCAGTACGGTTCCTCATTTTGTGAACTGCAAAAAATTTGCCTGTTTCTAGTCATTTTTCTCCCTATACTTGTCCTTTCCAAAGGAGTTCTATACTTTTCTAATACTGGAAGCTGAGGTGGGTTTTGTCAGAATCTGTGTGTACTCTATTTCAAATCTGATAGCCAAAGGGGAAAATTTATTTTTCCTCTGCCAGTGTGGACGTGCAACAGCCTGGGGATATAGTGTGAATGCCAAATTTAGAGGCTATGCCAGAAACCTGTGCCTCTCAGTTCAACAGTTATTTATGGCAAGCAGAAATTAACTGAGTGCCATCCATCTCTTTGCCTAGTGAGGGCTACAGTACCATAGATGGGTCAGGGGCCGCAGCCATGGCCTACCCTCATTGGAAGGCCATTGGTGTTTTTATGCTTGCAAAGGCAGTTGTAGGAGTCACAGGTTGCTCATTGTCCCCTTGCCTGGCTTAATCTCCAGGCCTCATCCCTTCCAGTAAGCGGGTGTTTTCATCTTATTCCCTGAGCTATTCCTTCACAGGTGGGAAGCTGTAGCAATAGAACAAAGATCTCTAATCATTTATGTAAAGAGCCACATAGTAAATATTTTAGGCTTTGCAGAAGATACTATCTTTGTTAAAACTACTCATATCTGCTGTTTTATTGTGAAAGCATCCAAAAAGAAAACATAAGCAAATAGGAATGGTTATACTCTGATAAAATATACTTAACAAACATGGTCATATTTTGCTGACCACTGAAATGGATGGTCTGCTTACCATGATGCCCATTTGAACTCTATCCATCAAAATGTCTGCAGTTTCTCATGTCCTCATTTCCCAACTTATAATTTGATAGAGGACTTTCTTCATTTTTTTCTATTATATTTGTCACTTGAAAGGTGATAATGGAAGTGAGTCAGACACTTGTCCTCACATAGTCATGTTTTCTGGAATCCCCAATGCCTAATTGTTTAAATTGTTCAGTATCATGTTCCATGATAAACACCCTTAATGTTCTTTAACTCCTCATTGATATTTAGCCTGAAAATGAATAGTAATATCTGAAGCCCACTTTTTAATTTTCTTTTAAGAATTCTCTTCTATACTTACTTAATAGCAAACAAATAAGCAAACTGTGAAAACACTCCTGAGACAGTAAGACTTGTGTGAAGCCTGAATTTCTGGGCTTAACTGCAGTTTGTACTATTACAGAAAGACTTTATGGTTAGAAAAAAACCAAATTTCTTTTCAGATTCAACTTAAAAAATATTAGTGCTTGAGTCCCATTTGAGGAATCATGAAGACTAAAGTAAAAGACTCCTTCTCAAGGTCATATTTTTAAAAAGTTATGAACTGATGAAAACATGAGATCTCCCTAGGTGGAAATTCAAGCAGTGAATAGAAAATATTTGCTCTGTGATAGATACCATGGATGTTTCAGAGGCTTAAATTGTAGTCCCTAGCTTCTAAGAATCCATTGTGGAATTAAAGGAGGGGGTATCTGGCAGTAGTATCTGATTGATTGGTTCATTACTTTTTCAACATTTGTTGAGTGCTTATTACATGTAAGGTCCTGTTCTAGGTACTGCAAACACAAAAATGGAGATATGGTCCCTGTGAAGATGTTTATAGTCCATCATAAAAAATGGTGCTAACCAATAATTGCAATAGTGATAAGTATATAATGAAGCAGGTTACAAAGCGTGGTGAGTGGACTCAATCCTAGTAGGAGCAGGAGAAATTCAGGGCAGGCTTTCCAGGAGTTAAGTTGAATGGATTGAGTTGAAATGACCAAGATTTTTCCACTCAGATGGGGAGGAGGTGGCAGAATGTGCAAAGTCGTGAAACAGTGAAATCCCTGGGGAACTCAGGGAATTGTATGTAGGTGCATAATTAAAATTTACACACTAGGTTTTCACTTTTAACTCATCTCAACCAAAATCAAGGGCTGTGGTAGAGAGGAATTGAAAAATTTCTTAAAATATAATTGTATAACCTGTGCAGAGAGAGGGTATTACTTAATCACTGTGTCTTCAGCACCTAGGACAGTGCCAGGCAGAGTAGACATGAATACGTGTTTGTTGAATCCTTGATCCCTTAGCTAGTAAATGAATACAGCTCTCAGGTGGCAGTGTGGTTTTGATATTCTGTATTCAGCCTAGAATCTATTGTGAAATGATTATTCAAAACTACAAATCTTTTGTGGGGGGAAAATGGTCCTGGAAAGATAGCACATTGCTAGTCTTGATGATGAAAGTTGAGATGGCTAGGGGAGACTCCTATGTGGTCAGCCCCATCTCATTAAATGTTACAAAGTTTTGAGTAACTCCTGTCTCCTGTTTCTCTCACGTCACTTTTCCATACACACAAAGATCCAGTCCATCACAAAACCCTATGCTTCTCTCTTTGAACTCTAAGGTGAATCTAGCATTTTTTTCTATCTCTACCACAGCCCAAGCACCATCATTGTAAATAACCATCACTCATTGTCATTGTAGTCACTTTGTTTCTGGTCCCTCTGCTTCTTTCTACCAATGAGTCTTAATTATATTTTATCTTTGAGGAGCCAGAGCAACCATCCAAAAGGTAAATCAGATTAGTTGGCCCTCTGCTCAAAACCCTCCCCGGGCTCCCCACAGTAATAACCAAAGTCATTACCATGGCCTATAAGACCCTGTATGGCCAAGCCCACCACTTTCTATGACCTTATTCCCCACAACTCTCCTCACTGCTCACTGAACTCCAGCTCTTCTAGGTTCCCTGCCTTCCCATGGACTCTTCCAGTTTACTTCCTCCTCAGGGCTTTTGAACTTGTTTTTGCCTCTTTGGATTGCTCCCTTATGCCATCCATTCTCTTCTCTAATGCCATATTGTTGGAGAGGCCACCCCTAACTCCCATCTAAAATGGCACCTCTGCCATCCCAGACATGTTATATGCTTATATGTTTGTTTTTCATGACTTATTTTCCCCACTCTAATCTAAGTTCCATGGGATCATTGTTTGTTTCACATGAATGATTCTTAACCAGAACAATACACAATATGATTTTATTACAGAGTGAAATTTTGAATCCAGGGGTGGCTTAGATTCACAATGCGAATTACCCTCTGCTCCATGTGGAAGGGAGGGAAGAATACATAGAGCTGTTTCAGGAGGGCACTGCAGTTCTCCCACAAGGAACGTAGGTAGGGGTGAGCTGGGACATGGTTGTGTCTCAGAAACTACAGTTTTTAGGGATGCAAAACATTTTTATACGTCTGTTATAAATGATAAAACGGCTAAAATTGGTAGACCAACTATGTAACCTACAAATAGGTATTGTATTATCTCCATTTTGTAGATAAGGAAACGGGGGTGCAGAGAGGTTAAATAACTTTCCTGAAGTCTTGCTGTGAGCAAAGCAGTCAGTAGAGCTGGGATTTACAGTCAGTCCAGCCAGCTCCACAGTCTGCCTGCTCGACCACCTCGCTGCTCTGCCTGAGGGACAAGAACAAAGGATGTTTTCCTGATGTCTGCCCATCACATTCCCAGACCAGACTTAGTCTCTTTGTTGTACTAAGTGCTGCTTGTGGCACCAACTAAGAGCTTTGTCTTAGTGTCTTCACTGAAAATATACTTACCACGTTTTTAGGAGTGCTGGGAGCAGACAATGTGAAATATTATAAAATGCATTCATTTGCCAAACAAATCAGCCTTAAGTGGGGCAGAAGGATTGAAGACCTCTCCTTAAGTGAATGATTTTGTAGATTATTGATTTGGGCAGCAGTTTATTTAAACATTTAAAACTTGAATGAAGTAACTTAGCCTGAAGAAAAATGTGTCAAGTACAGTCCTTGTTACAGCTGGTTTTTCAGCCTCTGAGGACTTTGTAAACTGTCCAGATATATTTAGTTTTAAAAAATATTTTCTCAAGGAAATAAAAAGGTTGGATTGGAAAGTGAGGATGAGATTTGTCTCTAGAAATTATAATCTCTTTGAAAAGGAAACATCTGAAAGGATTCTTTTTCTTTCCAGAAGCATTCTCTGCCTTTTGAGCCAATCCTAAAACATTAGCTGGTGTTACTCAGATTCTGAAAAATGTAAAATGCCTCCCTCTCTCTTCCTGGTTGTATCCATATCCTTTATCCTTCTTTATTACAGTTGGTCTATGGACTTGGTATTCCCACCAAAGGAGTTGGAGGAGATGGGAACATTAATTAACTGGAGGGTAAAAATGGATTGTCCTGTCTACTGTGTCACCAAATAACAATTAAATGATGCTTTGTAGTTGAATGTAGGTCAGGGCACCATTACACATTTCCTTTTGATGACAACATCACTGACTTTCCCCCTCCTCATCTTATGTGTGTTAATCTTGGCTCTACAACTAGTGTGCAAACTTTTTGAGAACAGGAGATGTATGTGTGAGAGGTAGTTAAGAAGGTAAGCACCTGATTCCACCATTTGCCAAAGCTGTGTGAGTGGAGCAGGTATCTCCATAATTCTTGGTTTCTGCAACTGTAATATGGAAATAACATTGGGATAATAACAACAATGGAATAAGGAGCTAATATTTATAAATTTGTCAGTACAATGCCTCACATATTTTTACTTGAATTATCAGAGGCCTTCCTAAATCTTCAATAAATTGTTGTTATTAATCTTTACAAACTAACTTATTTTCTCTAAAAATGGCATCACTTGAAGAGAATCCCTTTCAGAATTACCAGTAATCAATTTCTCAAGAAATGGAATGAATGAGAAAATGAAAATATAGAATTGATTAAAAGCATAAGATTGATTAACTCACAGTGATTATGGTAATGCTATAGGGGGCAAACAGGAATGGGCAACAGTAGGTTTACTGTGAAATCCTTTTAAATTAATAAAGCTATTGTAATAACCATAACCTGCATGTCTTTTTACATATGTACAACTGTAAACCTACTTTTCCCCATCCCTGTACTTTTATTAGAGGCCCTTGCATATATACCTTATCATCTTAGTACAGGCTCTATACTCATTAGGAAGAAAAGCACAATTAAGTTGAAAAGAATTAATTGTCAAATATATATGTAATGAGTTTTGCTATGCTAGGAGCAAGGGTTCCCTGCTCTGTTTTTATTGATTGATTAATTTTAGAGATACAGTAAGGGAGAGAAAGAAAAAGAAACATCAATTTGTTGTTCCACTTTATTCATTCATTGGTTGATTCTTGTATGTGCTCTGACCAGGGATCAAACCCCCAACCTTGGTATATCAGGAGGATGCTCTTACAATATGAGCTACAGAGCCTCCCTGCTCTACATTGAGATTCAGAGATTTCAATGGGTGGGGTTAGCAGATTGGAATCATTTGAGTAAAATATAAAATCATTCCACCTACTCATTTCTTACCCATGATAACTGAACCCAGTCCCTACCAGTCAAATCTTTTGTCTCTCCATCTCTAACCAAGAAGCTCTGATTGGTATCTTTTCCCCTTTTCAGAACTTTTCCTGAGCATGTTCCTAAAGTAGGAATATATCACTGCTAGAGCTTCTCCATCCCTACATAGGGCCTTAAAAATTATGCTAAAAATAAACAATAAAGGAAATAAGATAGATGCCTTTACATTTTAAAACAATAGTAATTTGGTATAAAAATGAAATTTGGTGAAACATGAAAAAAGTCTGTGTGTTTTTTTAGTTCATAGTGATGTGCCAATGCTAACTTTTTAGTTTTGAAAAAGGTATCATGGTGATATAATGTTTTATTAGGGAAAACTAGGAGAAAGGGAACTCTGTATTATCTTTGCAACTTTTATGCATCTAAGATTATTTAAAATGAAAAAGTTATTTTAAAAAATGAAATTTGGGATAATGTAATCCATTTATCTTAATGTATATGCAAAGAAACTGAGTTTTAGAACTCAGGTACCTGAGTGACCAAAATCTTAGTTTTCTGATGCCACAGTCTGGTCGTATATTTGAAAATTATTTTAGAGACTTTAGTTCAGTTAATTTAACCAATGATCTCTTTTTAAAATAAAATATGGTATTTTTCATTTTTGTCCTACCGTATTTTCATAGACATTGTTATAGTCCATTGCATGGTATCTGAAGGGGTTACTACACTAAGGGATCTGAATATGAGGCTAAGGCATAGAATCTCTGATCCAAAACTATCTGGCCTAAATTAACACATTTCTATTCAGCCCGTCATATTATGATGCAGGTCCTGGAATTGAGGGTCATGCAGATCCTGGAATAGAGGGCATGCATGCCCTGAAGAAATGCAGGTAGGGGTCGTAGGAGCACAGACTTTCAAAAGGAATGCCAGCGTTTGCACCCAAAGCAATTGTACCCTAATGAGTGCATCCTGGCTGCTTTCTCACTGACTTTGGAGCTCAGACTGGCAAAGAAGCCCAACTCTTGAATTTGTTGAGTTGGGACTTTGATGTATTCTGTCGACTATTCTGGTTTCCTACACCTGGTGGTGCTCATTGCCTGGAGATCCTGTTAAGCTACCAAGGCTTCAGCACCCCACCTGCTCCCTCCTGGCTTCCAAACCTCCTGACTTTCCCACTAGTCATTGGCTTTACCTTTTCCACCTGGCCTTGACAGCTTGCACTGTCCCTGTCCTGCAATGCTTATTGTCTCTTGCCTAGTAAATCACATGGACAGCATGTGGCACTGTTATGAGACAAATCTGCCTTCTCAAAAAGAACCTAAGATCCTTTAAAAGAACTGTTTTCTTGAACCAATGTTTGTCCTAGTGCTGGAAAGCATCACCACAGATGGCCTGGAAGTTGATCTAGCACTGATGATCCCTTCTTATTCTATAGACATGATCTCATCTTAGTTTTGGTTCTGCTTGAGAATAATTTCAGTACCAAAAAAAGGGACAGACTTGAAGTTATAAAATATTGGATTGAAGCTCAATTCCACTAGGGACTTTTCTTTTTTGAGCCTCATTTTCTCATTTATGAGAGGAGGTTATTTATTGGTTAATATCCTTGAGATTTCTGAGTAACTACAACCAACAATAATCCAAGTCATTTCCTATGTATAATGGAATTAAACTACCATACAACATCAGAAGTGAAGGGATGTCAGAGTCCCTCAGGTGCCCATACCCAAATTTTACAGATGCACAATTCCTGAGGTCCTATGAGATACAATTTAATCAGTAGATTGTGGAATAAATAAATGAAACCATATTCTCCAGTTTAATCCAAGAATCCTCTAGGACAGCCTCCTCTTTCAATGTGTGTTATTTCAGCCCCGAAATTTCTTGGCATTGACATTCTTGCTGTAACTTAATCTCTGAGCTAGAATACAAAACTTCATAAAGAACCTAATGGTAATTTTGTTTGAAACCTGAATACATACAGACTGAAAGGAAATACACTAAAATATTAAACAGTGGCTATATTCTTGGAATATGGGTGTTTTTATTCTTTTCTATTTTTTCCAATGAATGTATATATAACTTTTATAGTGAAAAGAGCAAAAAAGTAGTATACAAAAATAGTTTTGAAAATACCTGTGTTTACTAGGGATGAGGAAGTAATGAAGGGGATATGAAAGAGGAAGCAGTTGGAACGTCTTGAGTAAGTTATGCTTTTGTTTATTCAATAAATGTTCATTGACTACCTAGTATATATAAACCCTTGAATTAAGTCTTTGTCGGATGTAAAAGTAAATCAGAAACAGAAAAGTAAATCAGACAGTTGATTTCAAGTAATCTGTACTTTAGCAGGAGATATATAAATGTATAGAAAATGTATAATTCTAAAGTTCATGCATTAAAAGCCATATGAACACCCCCTCCCATAAGGAGCTTTGGCTTAAACAAAATAAAGGTCACTTTGGATTTCTAGGAAAGACTATTAAGCAGGTGACACTTGATTTGGGCCATGGAGAGTGAGTAGGATGTTGATAAGCAAAGATGGCAAGAGGAGAACATTGCTCTCTCCACTGACTTCTCTGTAGCTAGCCATGAAGGAATGTGAGATAGAAACAGGGGAGGTGTAAACTCTAAACTCCCAGTTGTATGCAGGTGGGCCTGTGGAGAGAAGAGTAGAAATAATGAACTTCCTGAGAGCAGGAATTCCACCCTCCTTATTTTTGTATTCCTAGTCTGAGCATATAGTGTCTCTGTGCCTAGTTAAAGCTTAGTAAATGGATAAAGAAATTACCAGTGAAGTAAAAATGCCAAAAATGGTCAACAGTAGCATGAAATTTTCCACATTCATGGAATTACTCAGATTCACTTTCCAGGAGGGAACTTAAAATGTGTAATGTGAATTTGTAAATTGGTTATACATTTGCCATTTTGACATTTCTTATTCCCCAGTGTGTACATACCTACCTTCCCCAGGTGTTCCCATTATTCTCTGAATGTTTTCTGTTCTAACTGGGAATCAATTGCTTAACTGTAATCCTTGACCCACCCCCACACATACACACACAAATACAACTATACTTGCCGAGGACCACATCTGTGCCTTCTCCATGGTGGCTCTCCTAGGGCCTAGCAAACGGACTGCTCCTAAGTCCTACTGTATAAATATTTGTGGAATGAATGAGTGCTTGGTGTCCCATGGTGATCATGATAAAGTAGCAGACAGCTGTCAATGGATGTGTCAACTTGATTAAAATTGATGATTATAAATTAGGAGGACGTTTAAACATTCAGTAACTGCCTGCAAGCTCATTTGGGGACCTAAGTTGGGTCATTGTTTAGAGACAATGGAATTAGGTTAGAGGGGAATATATCTTTTGGATAACAAAGAACAAAATAATAAATACTGTTAAATGCTGTTCGGTGGGACAGTAAGGGCCATTTAGAACTTCTGTCATGGGGTTTGAATTCTATGAGAGAGCCTCAGTTTGGTCTGGCTCAACCAAAATAGCCCTCAGGAAGTGACCAAGTAGAGAATTTTAGTACACTTCCTACAAAACACACACACACACACAAAACACATTAAATGAAATTTGTCTGAAACCAAGTTCCTTAACATTGTCCCTTGCTCAAAAGGGACAATGTTAAGGAACAGTCCTTTGCTCAAAACAGGCACCGTTAGCCTTCCTGAATAAATCCTCTAATGACTTCCACATTCAGTCTTCCCAGCTGTTCACAGAGATGAGTTGTCATTGCTCTTACCTACAGCTCATCCTCCCCTCTACCTCTGCTCCATTCTAATTCCGCTTTGATTAATTAAGGATTTTGCTCCAGGAATATTTTCTCTCTATTAGATAATTCTTATAAATATATGAACTGTTATTTCTCTCATCTTAAGAAAACCTTCTTTGCACCTCACTGCCTTTTCCTTTGTCTGCCTTTTAGCAAAATTCCTTATGAGATTGTATGCATTTGATATCTCAAATTCCTCTTCTCTCATTCCTCTTCAACCACTGCCATGGGATTTTTGCCCCCGATACACCATCAAAACTGCCACAATACACACCCGTGACCCCACATTAATAAAGCCAGTGATTAATTCCTCACCTTTCTTGGCCTATCAGTGCATTTGACATGGTTGATTATTCCCTTTTACCTTTCCCCTCACTTTGTTTTCAATTTCACTGGCCCTTCCTTTTCAGTGCGTTTTGCTGATTTTTCCTCTTTTCTGGCCTCTTAATGTTGGACTATTCCAAAGCTCACCTGTTGGTCTTCTTTCATTTATCTTCACTCCTGTCCTCATTCAGTCTTATGGCCTTAAATACCAAATATGTGTCAATAATTCTCAAATCTATCTCCAGTACAGACATCTCTCCAAAACTCTAGACCTTTACATCTAGTTGACTTCTATAAATTTCCAATTGGAGGTCCAGATACCTTACTTTTAATATATCTATCATTAATGCCTTTCTCTCATACCCTAAATCCAGTTCAGGAAATATTCTGTTAGCCCTATTATAAAAAGTACTAGAGGCCCAGTGCATGAAATTTGTATACTGTGTGTCGGGGGTTGTCCCTCAGCCCAGCCTGCACCTCTCCAATCTGGGACACCTTGGGGGATGTCTGACTGCCAGTTTAGGCCTGATCCCAGCAGTCAGAAATCCCACTCACAATCCTGGACTGTTGGCTCCTAACCACTTGCCTGCCTGCCTGCCTGCTTGATTGCCCCTAACCACTTCTGCCTGCCAGCCTGATTGCCCCCTAACCACTCCCCTGCTGGCCTAATTGATGCCTAACTGCTCCCCTGCTGGCCCAATCGCCCCCAACTGCCCTCCCCTGCTGGCCTGATCTCACCCCCAACTTCCCTCCCCTGCCGGCCTGGTCGCCCACAGCTGCCCTCCCCTGCCGGCCATCTTGTAGCAGCCATCTTGTGGTGGCCATCTTGTGATGACATGGGGCGGCCATCTTGTGACAATGGGGGGACAGCCATCTTGTGACGACATGAGGGTGGCCATCTTATAGTGACGGGAGGGCACGAGGGCCACCTAGGCTTTTATTCATATAGATATCTAGAATTCTACCTCTTATCACCACTTCCACTGCTGCCCTTTTGCTGTGAACCTCTGTTACCTCTTGCTTGAATTACTGCTAAGATCTAGCTTGTTTTCCTATTTTTGCACTTGCCCCTACAGATTCTTCTCAATACAGGAGAGACCCTTTAAAAACACAAATCAGATCATGTCACTCCTCTGATCAAACTCTCCCATGGATGTCTCCCACTCAGAGTAAAAGCCAAATTCCTTTCAATGACCCATAATGCATTATGTGATACAAACCCTTCTCACTTGTTTCTTCATCTCTTACTATACCCACCATTCATTTTTCCTTTTCTTTTTTTCAGTTTTATTTTTCAATTATATTTGACATTTCATATTATTTTGTATTAGTTTCAAATATACAGCATAGTGGATAGACAATCATATACTTTATAAAGTGATCCCCATGGTATTTCAAATACCCACCTGACACTATCCTATATAATAAAAGCCTAATATGCAAATTATCCCCTTGGGCGGTTGTTTGGGAGTTCGATCGCTTGCTATAATGTGCACTGACCACCAAGGCGTGGTGTGGAACATGGTGGGCAACCCGGCGCCCAGGCACAGAGGCTGCAACCTCTTGCCAGCTATGTGGGGGTGGGGGTGATGGGACAGAGGTGCAGTGAGAATGCGGGGTATCCACTGAGCTCATTCTCACTCTTCCTGCTACTCTCCCCTGGGATGCTAGGGCTTGCTCTCTGGGGAAGCCCCCGCACTCAGGTACTGGGCACCCGCGAGGAACCCACTGCATACCTGTGTGGCCTCTTCCAAGTGAGCCGGGCCACAGCCACCGGTGGGACTCCCCGTGGATTCACACAGGAGTGGGTCTGCAAGGCCAGCCAGGAGAGAGTGCGCTGCCCACCTGGCTCCCGTGTGGTGCTGCTGGGTGGCCCAGAGGCCCACGCTATGCCCTTGCCCATGGTGTTCAGCTGCGCTCACCACATCTGTACATGGGGTCTCGGGTGCTGTGACTCAGGCAAAGGGAGGTGTGTGGGGGCCCAGGTGCTGCCCAGGGCCCAGAGGTCAGCTGGGACCTGCCCTTCCATGCTAGATGCTCACACTTTGATTGCTGGCCAGGCCTAGGGACTGCACCCATGCTCGATTTTCATGTACCGGGCCTCTAGTATATAGATATTAGAATATTATTGACTATATCTTTATGCTATACTTTTACATCCCTGTGACTATTTTGTAACTACTAACTTGTACTTCTTAATCCCTTCATAGTTTTCAACCAAATCCTCCTCTATCTGGCAACCATCTGTCTGTCCTCTGCAATTATGAGTCTTTATATTTTATTTGTTTGTTTATTTTTTTATGTGTGTGTGTGTTTAATAGATTCCACATATAAGTAAAATCATATGACATTTGTCTATCTGACTTATTTCACTTAGCATAATTCCCTGTAGGTCCTTCCATGCTGTCACAAATGATAAGATTTTATTCACTTTTATGGCCAAGTAATATTCCACTGTATAAGTGTACCACATTTTTTAATCCACTTGTCTACTGATGGGCACTTCTGCTGCTTCCATAGTTTAACTATCGAAAATAATGCTGTAATGAACATAGGGGTACATACGTTCTTTCAAATTAGTGTTCTGGATTTCTTTAGATATATTCCTACAAGTAATCCCTGGGTCATATGGCAGCTCCATATTTAATTTTTTGAGGAAACTCCAAACTATTTTTCATAGAGGCTACACCAATCTGCATTCCCACTAACAGTGCACAAAGGTTCCATTTTCCACATCCTTGCCAGCACTTGTTGGTTGTTGATTTATTGATGATAGCCATTCTGAAGACAATGACATGTTACCATAGTCTTCCTTTCTGCTTTTGCACATACTCTTCTCTTTCACTCAGGAAATCTTCTTTCCATTCTCCCATCTGTTCTCCAATGCTTTGTGGTCAGGATCTCTGATCCCTAACAAAGTAGGCATTAATGACACATTGGCCCTAATGTGCTTATACTTAAACGTATCAAGGAGCTTTGGCCAGTAGGTGTGCTATAGAAGATATTGCAAAGAGTAAAGAATAAATGCTCTGCTTAAGGTGGGAGGAAATGAAAATACCTAAAATGCCATAATGGATTAATTTGATCTCCTCTTTGAAGTATTTCCTGACCCTATGGGCCCAAAAGATTTCTCCCCCTCTGACTTCTGACAACATTTTATTATCTGAACCACACAAATGGCTATTGTTCCTGTGCTGCGCTATGATGCCTTCTTGACTGTTCCCTTGAACAATTTAATCATGTACTGCCATTTTATTTCTCATGTGCTTATTATTGACTTTTTGCCCTCTGTGAGAACAGGAACCTTGCCATGGACTCCTGGGTATCCCTTGCACAAAGCAGGTGTTCATTAATATTTTCATTAACAAGCAGGACATATTACCATGCTGCCACCACATTGGATGGTAAGGAGGGAAAGAACTGCCTCTGTTTTTAACTGTGCCATCTGTGGTTTTAGAAACCCTGAGCCTGAACCCTGATGGTCCCATTATACAACTTTCCTTTGAATTAGGATTGAATAGCTGAGCCCAAATCCCACCCTAGTGTGGTCTTCATGCTGGTGATTGGCAACATTCCCAGGGACTAATTTTTCAGGAGCAGGACAAATTGGTCATGCCTTGCTGTGTGATAGCCCAGGGCTTAGTTCCAGGCTCTTTTCTCTACCCTCTAACAGAGCACAGAGCATAATTTTTGAGGGCTAAGAGTAGGAAAAGGGAGTGAAGAAGGGTAAAAAGGTGCTTTGTCAGGGATGGGCCCCATAGATGCAGGTTCAAATCTCACTTCTGTTTCTTATATGTTTGATTGAGGGCCAGTTGTTTAACCTCTTTGAGCCTCACTTTTAAATGAGGGATAACCCCTTGCTCATACTCTAAAGCATCTAAAATAGTGCCTGACCCAGAGTAGACACCTAGTAAGTAACTGGCAGCTGATATATGCTGCTTTTGAATTTTCAAACTTTGGCCTAAGTCATGACAACTTTTACTCCTCATAATAACCCTGTGCATCAGTGAGGGTTCATTTACTCTGTCCCTTTTACAGCTGCATAAGAGGCGCTCTGGAAAACTTAACTGGTTTTCTGAATACCACTCATAAATGTCATGACTAGATAGATTGAAAATCCAAATCTTCTGTTTTCTAAAACCAAAACACTCTGCTATATCATGTTTGATATGAATAAAGCAGTATCTTTAAAGTAATTATTGACCGAGTGGTAAAACATTTTTATGTCAATTGCAGGTACAGCATGGTGTGTTCCTTAATTAAATCCTTGTATTTAATCAATTTATTTTATATAGACTCCTGGGTGGATATTAATTTTGAGAAGGAAGGTTTATTTTCCTTTTCAGTACCTTATTATATATGTTTTGTCACCAGCACAACATATAGTAACCGAATGTATTTTTTTATTCTAAACAAAAATATAAGTAATTTCTTTATAAAAAGTAGATGAAACTTCTTTTGTGAAATGGGTCTTCAAGGAAGCAAAGAATTGCCAGACAAGTACTTACCCCCTCCATCTAGAAGGCAAAGTGTAGTCTTATTAAGATCCTGAGAATGAATTTACTGAAATTCCCTACTGCAGGATGTTTTTCTGACAAGTTCTGTCTTGAAAAAGTATGTTGTACAACTAATTAAGAAATTATTTTGACAGGATAAATGTTTTGAAGCTCCATGTTGTACACAACCTAATATAATCTAATTTTCTTCCAGTGAAACAAAATATGTGGATTAAAAAAAAAAGCCTATGTAGCCAGATAATATGAATAATAGGAGTGCTTCAATTTCAGCTGAGAATTCAGAGCGCAGCCAGCCAATTTGTCTAGGGAAATCTGCTCTCTGCTAAGATGGTATGAAAGGTCTCGCCCCTGGGTAAACCATTTATTTTAAAAGTTTAGAAAAAACATGTTTTTCACTGACTGTAAGATATTTCAGTTACCATTTTTGTGTGAGAGGATGCAAGATGCGAGGTAAATGGTTTGCTATCTAGAGGAGGATAGAAAATTGGGAAAGTTTTTGATTATTTATAATTAAGCTCTATTCTGAGTGTTAAGCATATTTTGGGCCTGAAGCATATCCCAAGAATGATGGTGGGTAAGTTGGGACATCTATAAATTCCTAGCTGATAAATTATTCTAATGTTTGTATGTATATGTATTACTATGCATGTATGTTTGCATATACATGTGTACATAAAAATGACTCCAAATAATTCAAAACCTTTGTTTTTCTTATCCCTTTTGTTTCTAATTAATGGTGTTTTCAGAGTATAGGTGAGAAAATTCATAATAAAATGAATACTTTACCAAACAAGTGCTACTTATAACATGGATTTTTATATTAATTCTTTTATAATTACTTTCATTATAAAATGAGAAATGTCTTCCTGAAGTATGTGGGGCGGGGGAGATTAGCCCATATTGTACCTAAAAATGCAAAGAACACTAAAAAATGAAAATAGTATTTCAGGTCAAAAGCTAATAAGGCTCTCAAAGTTATGAATACAAAATAGATGAGGGTATTTTCATTTTTTAGAAGGAATTAGTAAGGTATACAGAGAGGCTGTTTCTAGTTCTGCTGCTGTGTTCTGTGGGACACTGGCTCCTAAATTACACTGAATCAAATAAGTGCTTTAAAAAATGCCCATTCCCTTGCCGCAGGCCAAACAAACTGAATAAGAACTTTCCTTTCAAAGTCTCCTCAAAAGTTTTTGACTTGCCCTAGTCAGTTTGGCTCAGTGGATAGAGCGTCGGCCTGCAGACTGAAGGGTCCCAGGTTTGATTCCGGCCAAGGGCACATGCCCAGGTTGTGGGCTCAGTCCCCAGTGGGGGTCGTGCAGGAGGCGGCCAATCAATGATTCTCTCTCATCACTGATGTTTCAAAATCTCTATCCCTCTCCCTTCCTCTCTGAAATCAATAAAAGAAATATATTAAAAAAACAGTTTTTGACTAAAAAGCATTTAGTAATGAGGGAAGTCAGGGAGAGGAAGTGGTCTAGAATGACTCTGGTTTTCTGGCCTGGTTATAAGATATGGTGCCAAGAGAGAAATGCAGCTTTAAGGGGAGGGACAAGCATTCAGTCTTGGAGGTGTTGCACTGAAGGTGTTCATGGGAGACAGCCAATAGTTTGTTGCAAAACATGATTTGGAGGTCAGTGAAGGCCAGGTCAGAGACATGGATTTTGACTTGTGCACTGGGTTTTGATCATTTAAGTATCAGACATGAGCAAGTTTTCTCATAATGAGATTTTGTAGTGAGAAGGAAATGGCTATTTTTAATTCATAAAACATTTTCTGGTTACCTACTATATGCCAGGCAATGAGTGATCAGAATGATTAAGTCTGTTTCCTCAAGTTACGGCTTAGTTGGGAAGAAAAATTCTCAATTGAATATATTGGAAAATAATAATGTTCTAATTATTTATGGTAGTGCAGATGTTAGGTGACCCAGAAGAAGTGTCCAGAGGAGAGGGCCATCTTGGAAGCCCTTGATATTTGAAAAGAACAAAACAAGAAGGAAATCCTCTCAGTGATCAATGGTTTGTCCTGCTTGGGCAAGGGGGATAGAGAATTCTCAAAGCTTTTCTACATTAGGATTGTCAGATTTAAGCCCCCACCAAACCAAAACAAACACAACGAGAATGCCCTGTTAAATTTGAATGTCAGGTAAAATAAATATATTTAAGTAAGCTTCATGTAATATTTGGGGTATACTTATGGTTAAAAAAAATCACTGCTAATCTGAAATTCAAATGCCCTCTATATTTTTTCTTTTATGGTTCTGTCACCATTCCTTGTTGTTCTTGTTATTATGATATACCATTTCAATAGTGCTTTATAGCATTCAGAAGTTTTTGCAGCCTTATCATAGCCCTAGGCATGTTCAAACAATATACTTTCCCAATGGAGAATATGTTTGCACTGTATCACTGTTTGTCAACAGAACATTCTCCAAAAACATAATTATATTTCTCATGATAACACCCTTGTTTACTTTCATTCCGTGGACAAAATATTTTCACAGAACTATCTCACATGTCCTCATGACAACACTAAGAGGTGAGTAGGGCAAAGATTAGTATGTACATTTCCATGTAAGAAACAGATAACATTGAAGTTCAGAGACCTGCCCAAGGTCACACATCTTGATCATGGTAAAGTGAGTCTCTAGCTCACCTCTACTGACTTGAACTCCAGTTCATGCTTACTATGCTGTGCTGGCTCTAAACAGAGATGCAAACCCATGATATTGTGGTTAGTCTCTGCATTCTCTGATTTTTTCTTGAACATAAATTCTAATATAAATGGGACTGGCCTTCCTAAATTAGCGACATCTATAGAGAATTAATAAAAATCATTGAAAACTTCCATAATTTTTCCATTATCTTTTGAACAGCTGACATTAATGAAGCCTTGAACTATTCTTTATATGTTGATCACTAGATGTAGTCTATTCTTATGACATCCATATTTGGAAAAAATATTTTCATGACACAGTATGTCCAATTTGTTCCTTGGTGTCTGTAAACTTGTAAATAATTTTACGAATTGAACAACTCAAGAAATGAATGTAGTTATAAGTGAAACTTTAATAGGCCATACATATTTATGTAATCTCTTAGTAAATACTTGCTCAGTAATACATTTTCTATATGTTTTATGGGACATGAATATGATCACCATCTAAATTGAGGCTAGTAAATGTATCATAACAAGGACACTAGATTGTTATTAGAAGAACATTAAGCTTTTTACTTTTAAGTTTAATGCTTAATGAATATCTCTGTGTTTCTTTTAAGTTGCTGAAAATAGGGCCTCTGTTAAGTAGATAAAGAACACTGTGCCCAGGCAAACCTTTGTTATTCCCTCCCCTAACCGCTGCTCCTCTATCAGTTTTTTTCTTTCTGCTGCTTTTAGTTCATGCTCAATAAGTGATACCCGTATTTTCATGTTAAATGTTATGTTCTTTTTTAAATTTTATTTTCCCCCCAGTTTTATGGAGTGCTATGAAAAACTGCTCACTTTAAGAAATTGACAGGCCCATTAACCGAGAGCTTTATGTCTGAGAGTCCAAGCAGTTAGGCCCCTGATATTCTGGAAGTGGAGGTGCTAGACCAGTCATTTTTATTGCAGACTAAAATGATGACTGCACGGAGATGGGCTCACATTATCACTTTATATAAATCACCCACCTGTCTTTCATATCTTGCCTTCGCTTAGAAATTTGGAAAGTTCACGAAGTCCTTACACTTCAAATAAGCAAGCTTATGAGACTAAGTCTAGCCCAAGGTTCATTCAGCCCAGATTGGGTCTTGGTACCAAGGGACCTATAGGGAGACATGCATGTCCCCTGTGATTACATTCATGTGCTGCATAATGATGTTTTGGTCAATAATGGGCCACATAAATGACAGTGGTCCCAAAGGATTATAATGGAGCTCAATTTCCTGTAAGAAATGGAAGAATATGTGGGTCAGGAGGAATTTTTTTTTCTTTGATGGGAGCAATATTTGTGGGGCTTGGCAGTAGATTCACTCCCGCTCATAGCACCTCAATATTGAGTGCACAGATTACATCCCAATCAGTCAGCCACTGATCCGTTTCAGCACAAAGGAGTCTGTCCCCAGACCTACATATTCAGAGGGTACATCAGCCCTCAGATTCAGCTACAAGGTCTTCAGAGTAATTTGCTATAAATTCTTTGTTGAGGACCTATGATCCTGTACAAGTACATAAGTCCTTAGGAGCCATCCTAACAAGCATTAAGTGCCATTGCAACTTTAGTGAAATGTTTCTGTGGTAGTGTGGAGCCAGTGTCCCTATACTTTGGAAATATTTTCAGGTTGTAATATTGTAAAGCATAGATAAGTTTTGTTCCTTCCATGAACTGAGTGCTAAGAGAGTCCTTTGTGCCCACTCCAACTAAAGCAAGTGTGAAAAATCAAAATATTCAGTCCTCAGTTCTATATCCTCGCCATGTTAAACACACTCTCTCTCCTTTAAAAAAATAAATATCACGAAGTTCTTTAAACTGACCACTGCTTCAGCACGCAATAACCCAAACCACATTGCCTTGACCACCCTCTATGTTCCTTTACCACTCCATCTTTATTTCTTACTAGAGGCCCGGTGCATGAAATCTGTGCATGGGGTGGGGTTCCCTCAGCCCAGCCTACACCCTCTCCAATCTGGGACCCCTCGGGGGATGTTGGACTGCCTGTCGGACATCCCTCTTACAATCCTGGACCGCTGGCTCCTAATCACTCACCTGCCTTCCTGGTCACCCCTAATGGCCCTCCACTGCCAGCCAGGTTGCCCCCAACTCCCCCTTCCCTGCCTGCCTGGTTGATCCTAACTGCCCACCCCTGCCAGCCTGGTCACCTCTTACTGCCCCCCCCCTGCCGGGCTGGTCACCCCCAACTGTCACCCCCCACCAGCCTAGTCGTCCCTCACTGTCCCTCCTGCCAGCCTAATTGCTCCCAACTGCCCCCCCCCCCCCCCCGCTGTCCTGGTCTCCCCCAAATGCAACCTCCCCGCCAGCCTGGTCAACCCGAACTATCTTCCCCTGCTGGCCTGGTCACCGCCCCACTGGCCTAGTTGCCCCTCACGGCTCCCCCACTGGCCTGGTCACCCTACACAGCCTGCTGTTCAGCTGTTTGGTCATCCCTCCCTAACCCCCCTGCCGGCCTGGTCATAGGCAGCCATCTTGTGAGGGTGTGAGGGTTAATTTGCATATTACCTCTTTATTATATAGGATTTCTACTGATCCTCAGGGCACTTTCATTACCTCCTCACAGTCACTACTATACTGGCATACACCCAAGCCAGCCAGTTACTCCTTGGTAATTCCAATCAGTCCAGCCCATATTCATATTAATGGAGCAGCGTTGATATCTTTAATTTTCTATTTCTGACCCTGTCATAAGGAAGCAGGGGTGGGGGGGGTACTTGTGGGACAGTGTTTATAAAGTCTGCAGTAGTGTACCGTGATGTTCTAGGCCTTCACATTCACTCACCACTCATTAACTGACTCACTCAGAATAACTTCCAGTCCTGCAAGCTCCATTCATGGTAAGTGCCCTGTATAGGTGTGCCTTTTTAAAAAATCTTCTATTGTGGCTTTTCTATGTTTACATTTACAAATACTTAGCATTATGTTACAATTGCCTATAGTATTCTGTACAGTAGCATGCTGCACAGGCCTGTAGCCTAGGAGCAACAGGCTATATCATATAGCCTAGTGTGTAGTAGGCTATGCCATCTAGGTTTGTGTACTAGTAAGTGCACTCTCTGATGTTTGTACAATGGCAAGAAGGCCTACTGATGCATTTCTCATAATGTATCCTCATCATTTAGCAATGCACAACTGTAATTTCAAAGAGAATTTATGTTTCTCAAATAACTGAGCATGGTTTTGTACAGTATGCCTTTGACTAGCTATATGACCATGCATAGGTTGCTTAACTTTCCTATGACCCAGATTTTTTCATCTATAATATGGTGACAGTAATGGCCTTAGAGTTATTCTTCTGATGAGAAAAATACAGATGGCTAAGATTCTGAATTTCCCATCAGAGTTTGTTGAAGATATGCAGAGGGGTATTCAAGGAACATGCACAATGTTTATGACCAAAGCTCCAAGTGGACTTCACCCTGGGCAGCTGAAAACTGAGAGAGCTGGTTGTTTCTCTGGTCAAAGGCCCAGAATAAATGTAGCTTCCTGAGCCTCTTTCCCCTCACCCCTATCATCTGGCCCTTTGGCATCTTACCCTTCTGATGTTAAGAAGAGGGACAAAGATAAGGCAAAGGAATGAAGGTTCTCTTTCCCATGTCCCAGAGCAAGACTGACCTAACCCTTTGACTGGTGTGGCCCAGTGGTTGAGTGTGGAACTATGAACCAGGAGGTCACGATTGGATTCCTGGTCAGGGCACATGCCAAGGCTGTGGACTCAATCCCCAGTGGGGGACATACAGGAGGCAGACAATCAATGTTTCTCTCTCCCCATTGACGTTTCTCTCTCTCTCTCTCTCTTTCTCTCTCTCTCCCTTCCTTTCTGAATTCAATAAAAATATGTTTTAAAAAAGACTGACCTAATGTATCAACTCAACCCCAGGCCCTTCTGAAACCATCTTGTCCTGCCAAGGGGAGGAGTGCCAAAGGGAAGCAGCCTCAAGCCCACCTGTAGTCCTAATCACATGGATCAAGGCCTTCCACTCAGAAAGTTCTCCCCAATTACTATGGCCCAGTGGTGTATTCTCCTTCTTATGGACCAGGGCAGGGTTTCTCAGCTTCAGCACTGTGGACATTCAGGGCTGAATAATTCTTTGTTGTGGAGGTCTGTTCTATGCATTACAGGTTGTTTTACAGAATCCTAACCTCTATCAATGCCAGGATCACCCCACTTGTAGTTGTGACAACCAAAAGTATTGCCAGACATCGCCCTGGCAATGTCCCCCAGGTAACAAAACCACCCTCAGTTGAGAACCACTAGGTTAGAGGAAGGAGGGGATCTTGAAATTTCTCTGGAGGTTGGGAGAGGTCACTGATGCCTATGCAGCAGGATTAAAGACAATAAATAAAGTGCCAATGCCAAAATCCTCAACAAAATTCTAGCAAATCAGATCCAGCACTACATCAGAAAGATTATACACCATGACCAAGTAGGATTTATCCCAGGAATGCAAGGATGGTACAATATTCACAAATCAATAAACGTGATACATCACATAAACAAACTGAGAAATAAAAATCACATGGTCATATCAATTGATGCAGAAAAGCATTTGACAAAATCCAACACCCTTTCTTGATAAAAACTCTCAGCAAGGTAGGAATAGAAGGATCATCCCTCAACATAATAAAAGCCATATATGACAAACCCACAGCTAACATCATACTCAATGGGCAAAAACTAAAACTATTTCCCCTAAGAACAGGAACAAGACAGGGATGCCCACTCTGACCACTCCTGTTCAACATAGTGCTGGAAGTACTAGCCATTGCAATCAGACAAGAAGAAGAAATAAAAGGCATCCAAATTGGAAAAGAAGAAGTAAAACTGTCCTTATTTGCAGATGACATGATACTATACATAGAAAACCCTAAAGACTCCATCAAAAAATTATTAGACTTAATAAATGAATTCAACAATGTAGCAGGATACAAAATTAATGCCAAGAAATCTATGGCATTTCTATACACCAGTAATGAATTTACAGAAAGAGAGACTAAAAAAGCAATCCCATTTACCATCACACCAAAAAAATTAAGATACCTAGGAACTAAACTTAACTAAGGAGGTAAAAGACCTGTATGTGGAAAACTACATGACCCTGAAAAAAGAGATAGAGGAAGACATAAATAGATGGAAGAACATACCATGTTCATGGATTGGGAGAATCAACATCATTAAAATGTCCATACTACCCAAAGCAATCTATAAATTCAATGCACTTCCCATTAAAATACCAATGGCATATTTCACAGACCTAGAACGAAAATTCCAAAAATTCATCTGGAATAAAAAAAGACCCCGAATAGCTACAGCAATCCTGAGAAAGAAGAACAAAGTATGTGGGATCTCAATACCAGATATCAAGCTGTATTACAAAGCCACTGTTCTCAAAACTGCCTGGTATTGGCATAAGGACAGACATATAAATCAATGGAATAGAAAAGAGAACCCAGAAATCGACCCAAATCACTATGCTCAATTAATATTTGACAAAGGAAGCAAGAGCATACAATGCAGTCAAGACAGTCTCTTCAATAAATGGTGTTGGGAAAATTGGACAGATACATGCAAAAAAATGAAATTAGACCACCAACTTACACCATACACAAAAATAAACTCAAAATGGATCAAGGACTTACTCCCAACACTTTACACCCCAGACTTTCAACACTCAAGGACCAAGTGTGGCTTGAGGAATAGGGTGTGGGCACCATGCAGGGAAGGAATGTTCAGCTGAGGGGTGATGACAAAGCCGCTCTCACTAGAGAAGGTGAGCCACAGGCTGCCCAGTGGAGGACTAGGAGGCATGAGACCCTAGCATAGACACGGAATTTGCATAACATTTATTGAGTACTTATCACATCCAAGGGCCTTTTCTCTGACCTGCCTTTTCTGATCATTTTCTGATGTCCTATTAAGGACAGTCATTTTTCCAGATGAGGGAACTGAGACAGACAATCCATTCAGACTGGAAGTGTAGACCTCGAACGCAGAATATAAAATGTCTCAGGTGATCTGGCCAAAATTTTTCATGAAATCTTACAAAGCAGAATCTAAAAGCTCATGAAATTTTAAGGTAAAATCATAAAAAAGCCAAAAAAATTTATTCTGGGCGGGGCAGGTGATTTTTAGTGACCTCTTTTGGACTCTAATTCTCTCTCATTTTTCATTTTTTAAAAATATATTTATATTGATTTCAGAGAGGAAGGGAGAGAGAAATATCAATGATGAGAGAGAATCATTGATTGGATGCCTCTTGCAAGCCCCCTATTAGGGATAAAACCCACAACCCTGGTATGTGTCCTGATGTGGAATTGAACTGTAACCACCTGGTTCATAGGTCGATGCTCAACCACTGAGGCACACCGGTCAAGTCACTCTCATATTTTAGAGGAAAACCCATTTCCTCAATTTTGGTTTTCCCTAAACACCTCCAGCTTCCCTTCTCTGTTTTCTCACTCCCCTGGAGAGGTGGAGTGGACCTCTCTAGTAGGCAAATGTGGAAAGAGTAACTAAGTATGCTCAGCAACTCCTTTGTTGTTTTTCTTTCTAGTGCTCCATTCCTTGTTAGTGATTAGTTGGGAGTCTTCCACTCCCCATTTCCTGGGTAGGTTGCTATGTCATGACTGGTGGGTAAGAAGCCTTCCTAGTTCAGGGTTTCAGTTAGCTGGTCACTGGATTCCCTCCTATGTTGTGGTCTCTTGTTTAGCTTTTGTGATATATGGCCTCCACCTCAATTCTTCTATTTCTGAAATGGTTCAGAACCTGGCTGGACAAAGGAAGTCCATTTATTGCCCATTCCTTTGGAGCTCTCAACATCCCTGACGGTGAGGAGTATGTGGGGAAAGCCTGAGACCCACAGGTCTGAGCACTGAACTTGCTTTCTTTTTGTTCAGCCTTAGCCTGGGAGCTTCTTGCAAGCAGGAAATCTATTCATCTAATTCATCTTTCTCCCTCATAACCTTCCTCTTTCCAGGTTCCACAGCAAGGCACAAAATAATTATTTTATTATCTACATGTCTTATGTTCCTTGGGTGTACAAAAGCAGGCCTCATACCCTGAAAATCATCTCTTCAAAGAGGATCTGGTTGTTTCAAAAATGATATTAATAAGAAAACATATGAAATGGACCATTTTCATAGGGCACCCGTGGTAAGGTTCTTGTTATAACTGACAAACCAGGTGCAGAATATTCCATGTATAATTTAGACCCCTTCCCTGTGGGCTGCTCTGCTGGTTTTGTATAGAACTTCAGTTATTATTGCCATTAAGAAAAGATATTTTAGGGACAAACTCATTTTTTGAATAGATTGTTATCTCAAATTAAAAAAGATTACGGGAACTGGCAATCAGTGCAGCCATCTAATTGCTATTTCTGCAATTAAAAATTAATATACAGAAAGAGCTGCCTGGAACCAATTGGTCTTTAGGTAATTTTGAAATGAGGGGAAAAATCACAGTTTAAAAGCAGTGGGGCTGGGTGGGTGAGGGAAGGGTTTGTGGCTTCTGCTCTCCTTGGCAGTGGGGCTGCAGGCACAGGCGTGCTCCTGACCCTGTGCCCATGGCCATCACACCCAGGGCTGACTGGAAACAAAGGAACGCTGAGCTCCTGCCTCATTGTTCCTTCTCTGTTAAAGATTTATGTATAAAACCACTGTGTTTTGTGATGTACTTAAGAATAGATGGCAGGTGTCATTTTCGTACAGTGCATGTCATTTTATGGAAGCGGTGGAAAATGTGTGTGACGGTGCTGTGCTAAAAATGTTCCTCTGTTCTTTGAGGATGTCAGTGGTGCCGTCCCAGCTCCTTCTGTTCCACAGAACTTCATCTGCTAAGCAGTGTTCAGAGAGACGGGGACCAAGGAGAATTAAATCAAAAGAATCCTCTGGTGTCTTGAAACAGGACGTCCTTTTCACTTGTTCAAAATAAGCCTTTTTAACCTGAAGGAGTCATACTTCGCATTTTGAGTATAATATGTACTTAATTTTAATTTGGAACAAATTATTACACATATGTGTGCATGAATACCTATGTATGTTAAATAAAATGGGTGGGAAAGCTCAAGTATCCAGAGGCATAATCAGATCCCACCCAGTAACGAGGTGGGTTTCGGTGAGAAAGAGTAGTTCTTTATTTGATGGAACAGGGGTTGTATGTGGAACCACATGGAATCCACTCCTGGGATACTGGAATGTTATTTATGGTCAATACATCTCCAGACAGGTAAGATGGAGCTGGAAAAGATTCAGAGGAAGAGCATGGGGATGAGTCAAGGGACAGGAAACTGACTAAAAAAATGAAACTCCAGTATGGGAAGACTGGGGCAGAGAAGGGATGCGCCAATTACATACATATGCATAAGGGGATTGGAGCAGATGATCAGGATTGTATCCAACACAGCCCAGCTGTATGCAGCCAGGGAACCATCTTTGAAATTTGTGAAGAGTAATTGAGGAGTCAGAATGGAAAGAACTGAGTCAGAGAGGAGACTGAGAGGCAGATTTATAACCAAAAAAAGGAATGTTACTTAGAATATAGGCACCAATCTTATGGTACTAATCATCTTCAGGTGGGTTAAATTCCATACACATGTTTCTCATCAAAATAGGGCTGATGAATCTATTATGTGATGCCAAGGAATTTCTCACAATTTCCTAGTCTTTACTTTTTCCATATATGCTCTGAGTTTCACTCAATGGCCCTATTGGTCTTTAATAGTTGAGCCTGAGCCTTGGGACTTCCTAGACACCACCTCCTCTCCCTCTTACCCAGCTCTCAAGACCTTAGACTTATGGTTCCTAAATACCTCTCTAATCAGCCATGGTTTACAGCCATCATGTCCACTGTCTTACTAATACTCATACTGTAACAGAGATCAAGCAAATAGTCTAGGGCAGGGGTGGAGAACATTCAGCCTGCAGACTGAATGAGGTCCACAAAGTCATTAGGGGTGAGTTAATTAAACGTTTGACCAAATATAACAGGCTAATTTTTAAGTTGATAATTTTGTATGGCCTGTGAATGATATTATGAATATCCAAATGGTCCTGGACAGAAAAAGGTTTCCCCACCTCTGGTGTAAGACAATGGTGTGGAGTCTGAAGCATTAGTATTTTTGAAAACTTAGCTTGTCTTAACCAAACTGTTTTCTCCTCACACATACTTCAGATTTTTCTGTCTCTTTGCCTTGATTATACAGCTCTTCTTGTGGAATGCCAACATTTTCTATATGTACATCTACAATTCCAATCATTTTTTCAGACCCAGTCCCATTGCTACCTTCTCCAAAGTTTTCCCAATCTCTACTCCAGCATTTTGGAAGAAACGACTCCTCCTCTGAACTCCCATAATACTTCTTTGTAACTCTGTTGTAGTGTACTTATCACTTTGGATCTAGACTTTTAGATGTGAATGTGCATGTCTCATTTGTCTTTGAAGAATTTAAGTTTCTTATCGACAGGTCTTATGAATTTTTTAATAGTCCTTAGTGCCAGAAAGTAAAATAGTTTCAACATGGCCACCTAATAGATTTAAGGTATCTAATCAATTATTCTTCATAATCATAAAGTAATGTAGGTAGTATTAGCATCATCACTGCCATTTTGCAGATAAGGAAACAGATATGCTAAGCCAGGGTTAGAGCTAGTATGTGGTTGAGTCAAGATTGGAACCAAGCTTTTTGAACAGCTTTCTCTGTTGCCTCTCAAATCAATGAGTAAATGAGTCAAAATGCCTGGGTTAGTGTACTGGGCATTTCAGTTTGGACCTTCTGACCACCAGGACATCTGTCCAAAGCAGAAATTCCAAAGGCTGAGTGGAGCCCTTATCAGTGTTCATAGTTCTATGCCCCAGGAACTCCTGCTTGAACCCTTCTCTCCTGGGCTGAGACCCTGGTTTTTCCTTCTATCAAAGAACCAGTATCTATAATAATAAAAGCATAATATGCTAATTAGACTGGACATCCTTCCAGACGACCTTTTGAAGCTGGGGCTATGAAGGAAGCCCAGGTCGCTGGTGCTTGCTGGTGGCTGAAGGGAAGCCCAGGTCCTAGGTGCCAGAGGGAAGCAGTGCCTGCAGCTGGGGGAAGGAAGGCCTACTCTTGCACAAGTTTTTGTGCATCAGGTCTCTAGTGCAAAGATAAAAGCCAGCATGCTCCCACATAGTCTTCCATGGAGTGCAGTTAGAGAGAAGATCACAAAAACTGTGTGTGTGTGTGTGTGTGTGTGTGTGTGTGTGTGTGTGTGTGTGTGGTTTCTATAGCTTCCTCTATAGCATTTTTTTAAAGCAGTTTGGGTATCTCTGTGCCCATGGGCTCAAATGTTTCATATTTTACCATCTTATAGGAAAACTTTATAGGTGTGTGTGTGTGGGGGGGGTGGGTTTATCATCTATACTAATAAAAGGGTAATATGATAATTAGAGCGGACGTCTTCTGGTCATCCTTCTGGAAAAAGCCGTGGATGGCAGCTGCGGCTGCGAGGGCTGGACTGAGGCTCCGGCAAACTGTAGTGGCTGTGAGGACTGAGGCTCAGGCAGCTACAGTGGCCGGCAGTGGCTGTAGCAGAGGCTTGATGGGGGTGTTGCCTTCCCCTGATCAGCCCAGTGGCTTCCCACAGAGGGAGGCCAGAGGTAGCGGTAGCGAGGGGGTTATGGGGTTGGTGCCTTCCCCTGATTGGCCAGTTGCCTCCTGCAGAGGGAACGGAGACCCAGCCTAAGCCATCAGTAGGACATCCTCTAAGGCAGTGGTCGGCAAACTCATTAGTCAACAGAGCCAAATATCAACAGTACAATGATTGAAATTTCTTTTGAGGGCCAAATTTTTTAAACTTAAACATCTTCTAATGCCACTTCTTCAAAATAGACTCGCCCAGGCCGTGGTATTTTGTGGAAGAGCCACACTCAAGGGGCCAAAGAGCCACATGTGGCTCACGAGCCATGGTTTGCTGACCACTGCCCTAGGGCTCCCAGACTATAAGAGGGGGCAGGCCAGTCTGAGGGACTCCCCCCCCCCCCCGCCCCAGTGCACAAATTTTTGTGCAACGGGCCTCTAGTATTTCTAAGAAAATGAAGTCTTCTTGGGGCCAAGTAAGGGGTAAAGGGTGGCCATTTGGGATGGGATAGACAGTTGGAATTGGAATGAGACAATTCCATCATCTTTGTAGAAGGAAAAACTGGAGAGCAAGTTGTAGGCAATGGTCATCAAAGAAGGTTCAAGAGCCATAGGACTCTGCAGCCCAGATTAGCCAAAGGCAGAGTGCCTCTGCCAAGACTGCAAATGCTGACATTATCCCACTGCAGAATTTCTCGGGCACTGCCTCCCTTTAAAGGAAACATAGTTTAAATTTCACACTGAAAAAGAAAGCACAAATATGGTCACTCATTCTACAAATAAAATTCAATCAATTATTCCTTTTCTCATCTGTTTGTTCATACACTGAACACACATGTGTTGGAGACCAGCTCTACTTGAAGCCCATGGATGGCAGTGGCCAAGGGGAAACATTTAAAAAGCCAGCCCTGCCCTCTGGAGACCGGCTCAGCACCAACTAGCTAGGATTATATTTAAAGGAATCGCTAGATAGGATGCAGAAGTGAGTATATGGGATAAAATGAGTTCATTGATTTTATGAAGTTTGACTAAAAATAGTATATCAAATTGAGTAACCCCTCAAATCACACAAGCATTTCACAAAGATGCATTTGTCTTCTTCTCCAGCACCTTCAGTTTCCTATGCCTGATTCCTTAGAGTAGCTCCATTTTCTGCATGTTTTTGCTCAGTGTATACCTTCCTCTCTTTTTATTTCGTTAAATTGTTTTTCCTTCTTTATACTGGACTTACTGGATTGGGACTCAACATTCAGGGACATGCATTCAATCGGAGATAGTGCCTGGATCATCTGTGGCCCATCCTTAATGCTAGCCACATAACGAAGAGCCTCCCCTCACAGTCTTTTTGTGGACCATTGCTGGGGGATGTTAGTAAGACAAGATGGTTGAGCCAAGTAGAGTGATCTGATAGATAGCCCCCAGAAGAACATTGGAAATGTGGTTTATTGGAGCTATGTCCTAGGCTAGCTACTATGTACCTACACCTTCTTGAATGGAGAGAGCATCGGCTTAGAGCTAGGCCAACCTGGGTTTGAAGACTATCTGCTAGTTATGAAACTCTGGGAGTTATTTGACCCTGCTGAGCCTCTGTTTTCTCATCTGTAAAATGGAGTTCAAAACAATACCCATATAATAATATTGTAGTGAAGACTACAGAATTGGGGGAAATATTTGATTAGCTATTATTATTCTGCCTATATAAGCTGGAGTAGGTCTTTAATGATTGGCTCCAAGGATGAAGCAGATAGAGAAGCTGAATTATGTCAGCCTAGCTCATATTCCTTTCCTTGAGCCTCCTTGTTGAAGCCAAGGCCAGAAGCATGGCCAGGCCTGATTGGGACACTTGGTCCAGTCCACAGGCACTCTTGCTATCTCTTGTTTCTGAGAACTGGCAACTGGATAAGAATTCTTCAGAAGGCAGAGAGCCCAAATGTCACTGCCTCCTCAGCCATCTGTTTGGTTTTGCCCAACACTCAGATGAACCTACAATCATGTCCTTGTTACTGATAGTTGCCTCTATACTTGATCATGCCACATGCTGTAATAATTTACTGGCATGAAGTTGTATCCTGATCTTCTTCTGTCATTAGGTTTGTTTTGTTAATCCTCACCCCAGGATAGTTTTCCCATTGATTTTTAGACAGAGTGGGAGGGAAGGACGGATAGGGTGGGGGAGAAAGAGAGAGAGAGAGAGAGAGAGATCTCCAACTGGTGGCTGGGGATCAAACCTGCAATCCAGGTACATGTCCTTGACCAGGAATCGCACCTGCGACCCTTTGGTGTGTAGGCCAATGCTCTAACCATTTGGCAACACTGACTAGGGCCTATCATTAGGTTTTCCCCAAAATGTTACTTAATGTACTGTTCTCCAAACCTGAGCGCCTCACTGAGACATGTTCCCATGGTGGGTTGAAAGATTTCCCTTCAGCTTTCAGTTCATCTGTATCTTACAAAGCCACGAACAAGCAATTTCCATAGACTCCACCCCCAAAACCAACTCCTACTGAACAAAGACTAAAATACCAAGAAAATTATTTGTACTTGTGTTGCAAAATGTAGAAATTACTGGAATTTATGGGACATTCTGTTCTACTAACAAGATTCCAGAACAGCATTAGGAGGGCATCAACTCACTTGGGTTACTTGCAGGGACTTTTGGAAGTTGAGCAATCTTTAGCTAGCCGCTGTTTTATATTTGATTCTCAAAATCCACATATAATACTTGGGAGCATTGGGAATGGAACATACTTCTCCCAAACCAGATTGTGTTTTGGATAATTTTAGCCTGCCTATTTAAATTACCTCTGACACTGCCTCAGGACAAGACAGAGGCTTGGATTTCTTTGGATGGAAAACGGAGTTATGTACTTCTTTTGTCTTGTGACCCCACAGTTGATGTCAAGATTCTAGTTATTCAAGTGGCAGATTCTGTGTCAACCAAGCTTGAAACACCTCAGCTTCAATCCACTGGTATAAAAGGGAAACACACACACCTACAAGGGGAGGAGGATGCTCTTCATGGTGGCTGAGCTACAGCAAGCAACATGGTTTGCCAGCAGGAAACTTGGAGGTGAATTGTGCTGAAGCAAGCCAGAGGTAAATCTATCCAGAAGAGCAAGATAAATTAAAAAGCAAGTTGCTTGCCTCTCCTCCTTCCTCTTCAGTATTTGTCTCAGAATGACCCTTGAGGTTGGTGGATAACGAATCTTTCAGACCTGCCTCTTATTTCCAAGATTTTTTAGATTATGGCCTATTTCTACTAGTATATCTTAGCAGTGAGAAGCCACGTGGCTTGGAAGGGACAGGAATGTCATGCTCTGGACCTCCATTTCTAGCCACGCTCCCACCATCTCCACTTGCTTAGGGATCTAGTTGCCACTATGGTCTCATAGCTGGTCCTGCCTTCTTGACACAGGTATTCTCATGAGTTATTGAACGAAGGGAAGGTTGACCTTCCACAGTGCTATTATGATGATCATCTGCAATTTTCTCCTAGCTGGCTTTGTCGCCTGACACAGAGAAGTCTTAATGTTCCTCCAGTGCCATTCCTCTCAGCTGAAGGAACTGATCTAGGTTGCTAATGCTGAATGAATGAAAATAGCCTCCCTGGTCAAAGGCCCCCTTGTCCTCAGAAGAGCAGCCCAAGTTCTCCAATGTCCTTTTCAGATGTGCTCTGCCATTTAAGGAGAAAGCAAAGTGAGCTCTTTCAGCACAGTGATTGAAGTCAAAACCAAGATACCCCACGGCCTAAAAGCTTAAGATAGAATTCAGAACTCTACCTCAGGCTTGGGTTTCAATTTCTGGTTGAGTTCCAGGGCAAGTTGAAGGGAGTGAATAAAATAATAAGAATCCTGAAATAAAGGCATGATTTTCACTCAGCTACTCTTAAGACAACTAACTTGACTCACCAGCTGTCTAACCCTGGACCTCTTTTTTCTTTTTCCCCCCAGTGGGAGATGGAGGTAGTCCTCTGTGCTCACAGTCTTTGCTTTATGTTCATACTTGTTGCATATGCAATGAACCAAAACCCAGGTTGGTCTTGCATTTTTTTTTTTTTTGCAGTGCTGTAACTACAATATATAGTTTACATGTTCTTTACTCACTTTGGGGGGAGGTCTGTGCCTCAGACCACTTGCTGTTAAGTATTGTGCTCTGCACCCTGATTCTCAAGGCATCATTCACCATGCTTTTTAGGCTGTATTCTTTGGGATAAAGGGTTGGTGGAGTTCCTTCAGGTAGATCAACCCTACTTCTGTTTTACATTCTGGGCTTCAGCTGAGATTTTGTTTAAGGAAAGGGCTCCTTAGTCAGCTAGTGAGTCTGAAAATACCTAGTTTGGACCCATGCTCTTGTTCTCAGAAGCTTTTTCTGGAGTTGTTCTTCTGCTTGCCCACAACATTTTGGTGGCCTTCTCCAGGATCTGCCTTAGTCTTCCGCTCTTCCCTTCTTGTGTGATTTTTCGCTCTAGGGTTTTTTAAACACACTTCTCAGATATCTTTACCTAGATAGAAAACTCAGTTTTTCTAAAACTGAACAGTCATCTTCCCATCTCCACCCTTTACCTCTCAAAAACCTAGTCTCCCTTCTATATTCTTCATCTCTTTGGGTGTCTCTTTTTTACGCCACACTGTCACTTAGGCATCAAGGACTGATGGTTCTGTCTCTTTGACATCTCTCCAATGAGTCCTCTTTTTTTCCTGTTCTCTCTGTCATGAGCTTTTGTCCAGGCTCTGAGATTCCTTTTGCTGACAAAGTAGTCTTTCTATGATAGAAATACTATGTCCTAGAACCTTTGCCCCAATGCCCCCATTTCCTACTAGTGAGATCTGATCTCCTTGGCACAGCAGATAAAGTTCTTTGTGATCTGGTCACTGCTTGCTTCTCTCACATTCCTCTTCCACTTTGCACTTTATAGTCCTGTAATATCTAAGTTCTTATGATCCCTGAAATGCATCATGCTATCAACATTTCTCACCCTTCCAACAGGCCATTTCCTCCTCTTGGAATGCCCTTCCAACCTTGTCTACTTGAGGAAGTAGTGCTCATTCTTCAAATGGCAAGCATATTAAACAGTTTCAAAGAGTCCTTATAGACAGGGGTACTGGTATACTCCCCTATATACTCTACCTTTGCCATATCAACTACCATGAAGTGTAACCATTTGTTTGCATGCCCATATTCTCTTCTAGACTGGAACTCCTTAGAACAGGATTGTGCCTTTATTTTGTTTTCCTACCCACAATGCCTAGCACACTATCTGAGATGTGGTTGATGTTCAGCTAAGCTGAATTCTCATTGAAGGTAGCTGAGTGCCAAATTACCAAATTATAGGGTTCCTTAGTGATAAAGAGGTAACTCACTTATTTTATGCTAAGTTGTCAAAACACTCATATGTTTTAAAACATCTAGTCATTATTCTGCCTAGAGAGGAATAAAGCAAATGGGAAACCAAAACTATGAAGAAAAGCATAAGGTACAAATTAAAACGCCTAGGTAAATAGTAAGAGAGACACAGTGGGGGTTTTAGTGTAAGTTCCTCAGGAAATATTTGCAGCTAATACTTTTGATACTTTCCTGGAGCTATGAATGTTCTACAACGTAGCTGACTTCTTTCCATTTGTTTTTACCTTTCTGCTGGCTTCACCTTTGCATAGATTATGTTCTCCAGTTCCATTTTAATTCCAGTTTTGCTCCTTTGGGATTTCATAGCTATTTGATTCAAAAATTTATTCCAGTGAAACCCTTTAAACTATGGTGCTTAAAACCTCATGGGAAATCAAATGGGACGAAGAATTGGTCTCCTCAGTTAAAATGTATTTTAACTAATAAAATGCTAGAGGCTTGGTGCATGGATTTGTACACATTGAAAGGAAATTAATTAGAAGAAATATTTTAGAGGCCGGGGAGGGACCATGGGAAAGCTCCAGGGTGTGCCCTGCCCATCTTGCCCAGTCCTGATCAGCCAGACCCTACCAGCAAGCTAACCTACCAGTCAGAGCATCTGCCCCTGGTGGTCAGTGCATGTCATATTGACTGGTTGAACTGTTGAACCAACAGACACTTAGCATATTAGGCTTTTATTAAGTAGGATTTCCCTTAGATGTCATAGGAAGAAAGGGAATGAATGTTTTCTGAGAAACCCACCAGCAGGTGACATACTTTTCATTAGAGCAGCCCTCCTCAAGTTCTGACTCAGCATCTGGGCGTTTAAATATTTGTGGTTTCAGAAGCTGTGCTTGTGCCTATATGAGGTGCCTCTCCCCAAGAGTCTCTGCTTTGAGGAGTTTGTATGAGGACAGAAGCTGAGGTTAGATCTTTGCTTTTTCAAGAGAAGGTAACTCATTTCTCTTTAGGTAAATTCAGCAGGTGCTGCTGCATTGAGGGAGACATAGAGTGACTAAACTTCTCCAGGCCACCTCACATTTTTTAAAAATCTCATTTTATATGGACATTTGATAATTTCTTAGTTCTATTTAAAGTGAATAAAACTTCCCTAGGAGGTTTAGCTATTTTTATTGATCCATGTTAGGCAACCTGAGTAAGAATGATGGGCTTGCTATGGACTATAACTTCAACATATATCCCCAGACCCCATCCATTCAGTTTGTCATGCCTTTGTCCCTTCTATATAGAAATTGTGAAGCCCCCTGCTATGTTTCCCAGGGGTTTAAAAAGCCTGTTTTAAGATCTCTGCTGCACTTCATTCAAGGCTACACCTAAGGTCAGTCAGCTGGTGGTCACTTGGGACAAAGCAGGGACTACATGTCCAGAGACAAGGCCACAAGCTCCAGCTCTGCCTTTAAGGAAGCAGTGCCACTGACTTCTTATCACTTTGAAAAATGCTGTGATCTGTCTATATTGTTGCATGTGCCAGTAGTTTGTTCTTTTGTATTGTTGAGCAGTATTTTATTGTGTGGGTGTTCCACAACTAGTTGATGGACCTTTATATTGCTTCCAGTTTTTAGTGATTATAAGCCCTTGCTGGTGTTTCTAAGTGGTTAGAGCTTGGCCTGCACACCAGAAGGTCACAAATTCAATTTCCAGTCAAGGTCACATACTTGGGTTGCAAGTTCAATCCCCGGCCAGGTCAGGGTGTGTGCAAGAGGCAATCATTTCTCTCTCTCACATCTTTCTCTCTCTCTCTCTTTCTCTCATCTCTTTCCCTCCCTTTCATGATCTAAAAGTCAATGGAAAAATATCCTCAGGTGAGGATTAACAAAAAAACAAAAAATTAGTCTCCATCAACATTTGTAGATAGGTTTTTATGTGGACATAAGTTTTGATTTCTCTTGGATTATACCTAGGAGCAGAATTGCTGGTCATATGGTAAGTGTATGTTTAACCTGCACTGACAAATCCATTTTCAGAGTGACCGTGCCCCTTGGCATTTCCACCAGCAATGTAGACAGTCTCATTTGGTCTGCATCCTCACTAGCCTTTGGTATTGACTTTTTAAAAATTTGGGCCATTAGAATACTGTGTAGTGCTATCTTGTGGTTTTAATTTGCATATCCCCAATGACTAGTGATGTTTAACATCTTTTCATTTGCTTATTTGCCATCCATACCTCTTCCTTGGTGAAGCATCTGTTCAGATATTTTGTCTATTTTTTAATTGGATCATTTGTTTTCTTATTGACTTTTGAGTACTCTTTGTACTCCTTATATATTGTGAATAAAAGCCCTTTTACAGAATGTTACAAATATTTTTCTCCCAGTCTGAGCTTATTTTTTTCATTCTCTTAAAACTGGTTTTGGAACAGCAGACATTTTAAATTTTGATAAAGTCTAATTAATCAATCTTTCATTTACAATTGTTCATAGCTAAATCATAAATACACTTAGGAAAAGGTAGTAGAGTAAGGGATTCACTATTTCTGGAAGAGGAAGAGGAGAAAACAACCGGTACCTTGAGGTCTTACCTAGATTTCCATCTTCAATGACCTTCACTATTAAAGTTTCTGTGTCTTTTTTCCTTACTATTCTCTCCACTGTCTGCATCTTTTTCTCATCTCTTCTCTATTCACCTCTACTTCGGCCACTCCCAGCTTTCTGTTTCAAGGTGGTTGGCTGAGATCTGAGATGAAAGCGCCCTCTGTACTCTAACTTGACTGACATCATCCCTTCCAAATTTTAAGCCACCTTAAAAATACATCTTCTCTTCCAATGTGCTCCCAAATGGGAAAGTGAAGTCCAGATTCCATACTTGCTTCTATAGGTACTCTATATGATGCTGTTTGCTCTAGGTTTTCTTGATTATTGTATTTTATGTAAACTTTCCTGCATGGATTTTTAAAATCTCTAATTACCTCTCCCTGTTTACCCAACCTCACCTGCTGTGGCTCTGTGCCAGCACAAATCTTACTGAAGCCAAATTACTTGCCTTATGATCCATGGGCACATCATATTCTTGCCTCCTTTGCAGAGATGTTTTTTGTGCTTGGGAAGGTTTTGCCTGCTAGAACCTTGTCAGCCAGTGAAGTCTTCCTGTCCCATTGACCAAATCCTCATGCAAATCCCTGCTGGGCTCCCTCCATCCTCTGTGCTCCTGCTGCACTTTGTATGTGCCTGTGAGGGAAATGTTCATTCTGTGGTCATTACGGGTCAATAAATAGACTCATTTCTTCTAGAACATGTACTCCCTGGGGGCAGGAAGTTCATCTTATTTATCTTTGTGTTTCAAGTTGCAGGCAAACTTCCTGCCACATTATAGATGCTTAATTCATCTTTGCTAAGTGAGAAATTTTACCATTGCCTTTTCTCTGGCTGTTCCTTTCCCGTGAAATGTTTCCTGTTTCTTCTTTCTGTCAACTCGAATTCCATCTGTCCTTCCAGGTCTAATTTTGATTGAGTATCCTCCATGAAGCCTTCCCTGCCCCCTCCAGATTTCAGTATGCTCTTTTCTTAGCTCTTGAGAAACTCTCAGAATGTGTTTCTTAGGCTGTTTCTTCATCATTTCACTGCCTTCCACTATTGCTTCTGTTTCATTTGTAGTTATTCTGCTTCCATAACCTGGTTATAAGGTAGTGGAGGACAGAGGCTTTGTTTAAGCTTCTTTGTATCCTAAAAATATGTGCTGTACTGTCAGTTTTCCCACTCCTGGCTGAGACTTTTTCAAACCTTCAGAATTAACCATTATGTCCTGTGTGTCACATTGAGTACTATGTAGGCTTCTGCTGTGGGACTCTAGCACTCCATTGCACTTAACGACGTACCCATCTGTCTTCCCATGACATGCTATGAATTCCTCCAAGGAAGGGACCAAAGTGTAGTCTTCAGAGTCAAACAGAGATCAAATTCCAGCTCCTCTACTTAATAGTTGAATAAAGGTGGATTAGAAAATTTCATCAATACCAGCTACAGTCTCAGTGCCTTAATACCCTAAGGTTTATTTCTTTATTATGTCAGTCAAATAAGGGTAGGTGGGGATGGCAGGAGTTTCTGCCCCACTGCCACCCCCCCACCCCCAGTCATTCATAACGCGATCTTCAGTGTGGATGAGTAGCAAATGGAAGAACAAACATGGAGGGTAATGCAGGGGATATTACTGCTTGGCCTACAAGTGGTCTATATCATTTTCACTCATATTCCATTGGCCAGAACTCAGCCATATGGCCCCAATCTAACAGCTAGGGCACTTGGGACATTTATTCTTCCTGTGCTCCTAGGAGAAAAATGAAATGGGTTTATGTTACATCTCTAGCATCATATCTGTCACAGAAGTAGAAGGAGTCCCTTAGCCTCTTTAAGCCTCCTTTTCCTCACTGGAAAAATGAAATATATCAGTTAGGATTAGGTCTTGGTTGAAGTTATGCTGCTTAGAGAAGCCTCCCCCTAGTTCTCACACAAAAAGGATGTTCATTGTAGGTGGTTCAAGAATGGTACAGTAACTTCATAGAAGGGTCAGGGACTCCAAATCCTTATAACACTATTTTTTTAAAAAAAAAAAGTATATTTTTACTGATTTCAGAGAGGAAGGGAGAGCGATGGAGAGATATAAACATCAATGATGAGAGAGAATCAATGATCGGCTGTCTTCTGCATGCTCCATACTTGGGATTGAGCCCACAACCTGTGCATGTGCTCTGACCATGAATTGAACCATGACCTCCTGGTTCATAGGTTGATGCTCAACCACTGAGCCATGCCAGGTGAGCTACAGCTCTCTATTTAACCATGCTTAAGATGTAGCCATTATCCTCATTGTTCAAAATGGAAGCTAGAGTTCCAGCCATCACATGCATGTTCTTAGAATTAGGATAGAGGCAAAGAAGAGGCAGCTCTTTAGGGAACTTCCTAGAAGCCTCTTCTTATGACTATTCTGTTTACATTTTATTGGCCAAATTTAGTTATGTCTCTACATTTACAGGTAAGAGTATCTGAGAAATACATTTAACTGACTGGGCAAAATATATCCAGTTGGAAATCAAGTTTCTATTTCTAAAAGGAAATTGAAGTAGGTAGTTAGTATTCTATGCTTCAGGGATGAGGATAATTACTTACTAGATTGTTTTAAGGGGCAAATGAGATAATGTATATAAAATGGTGGCCAATAAATGTTATTTGTTATAATTATTGTTACTTGCATGCCCAGCATACACTCAATGCTTATTTGAAATAAATAAAATGTCAATAAGCAAAGAAGCATTGAACAGACTGTCAAACTACATTGGGAAGACAGGGGAGGTTGGGCGAGGGGGGCTGTAAGAGACCAACCGAAGGACTTGTACGCATGCATATAAGCACAACCAATGGATACAAGACACTGGGGCGAAGGGGGGGAGGGGGAGGACGGGCAGGTGAAGGCATGTAATGGGGGGTAGGGGAGGTCGGGGGGAGGTCAATGGGGGGAAAAAAAGGAGACATATGTACTACTATTTGTATTACTTAAAACAATAAAAAAAATTTAAAAAAAGCAAATAAATGTTGGCCTGAATTTAATTATTTTATTATTCTATTTCTTTATTTTTTTTTTAAATTAAATTTATTGGGGTGGCATTGGTCTATTCCATTTATTTCTAATCATTCAGTATTCATTATTTTATATATTGAAGACTCCTATTCATTTAGAGAGGTCCTTGTTAGTTGATATTTGATAAGGATTTTAAAAATCATATCTTACTGAGCCCACGGTCTATGTTAGTGATAGTACCATTAAAAAATAGAGCTTATGTTAAGCCATCTTCATGAGTGCCCAACACTATTACACGTATGTATGAACTGAGACTCCAGCCTAGGACAGAGAACATCTGGTTTCTGATACTGGATCCACCACCAATAAGCCATGGGAACTTGGGCAGGTTACCTGCCCTGTCTATTTTGCTTTCCCAGTTGTGAAATGACAGGTTGGCTTAGATCTTCCCTCAGAGCACTCGCAGCTCTAAATTTCTGGTGTTGCAGTATAGCAGCCTATTGCCTTCACCACACATTCACCCCACCAAACTGGTGCTGCGGTGTAAGTGCTGGTGGTTTTCTGCTGGCTGAAGTAATTTTTCCCTGGCTCCACATGCCTCTTCAAAGGAGTAAACTGGCCCTTGACTATGGCACACTTGGCCAGGGTCTGCTCTCTGCTTCCTTTCGTCAGCAACAGCTGAGTCCTGAACCACTTGCTTGAGCCTGTTTCATGTAGTTAGTTCATCTTCCCAAACATCAAATCCTCCATTGCCTGCTTGGATCCACTCTGTATCCGTGAGCAAGTTAAATAACCTTTTTGAACCTTAGCTTTAAAATTTTAAGGGGAGTATTAGGATATGTACCATAAAAGACATGTGATGATTACTAAAAATATGAGTAAAAACTCTTGGCACATATAAACCCTACACAAAAGTAACTACTGTTACTTCCACCATAACTGTTCAGGGCCTCAATTTACCCTCCAAATCAGTGAAGTGAAATATAGGATGAATGGATGTTTAATCATTAGATAAATGAGAGCATATCTCCAAATTGCATTTCTGAAAGCAAACCTGAAGCAGAGGATGAGGGTGAGCAGGATGCTGTGCTGGTAAAACAGGTGGGTCTCAGGTCCTCCGAGTCCCAGGCTTTGAAGGGTTGTGAAACCAGAAGGGGCCAAACCTATGAAATGCTTAGCACTGTGCTCATAGGTGTGCTCTGTGAGTAATAGGTGCTCAGAACTGCACCTTGGGAGTATTCAATGCCATCTCCCTGCTTCAGAAAAAAAACACAACACAAAAAACACCTATCAGAAGCCAAATAAAACAAGCTTGAGAAATATTACTTGTATAGACTTTTCTGAGCAGTATATTCAAAACCAGCTTGATTTCACTATGAAGTAGCCCAGTTAATGCTGATCTCTAGGGGCTGATAAGATGTTTAAGCAACCTCAACAACAACGTCAATGATAAAATTAACAACAGCATTATTTATGGTTTAAAATATTCCTCCAAAAAGAAGGTGGAATGCCAACTGTCACACCAGCTTAATTGTTTACTATTGCAATTAATTGGGTAATTTGTAAAATTTATTATTCCCTTCTGGCCAGCAGAGCCTTTCTATTGAGGAATGTAATAGATGTTATTTGGGTTTTAAAACCAAAAAGGGAGGTCAAGGCAAAAGCTCATAAAAGTCTTAGTTTCAGAAGGATCCCTGCTTAGACCTGAGCTACGTTAGCTCATCCTAGGGATATATGTCCCTGTCTTAGCAAGAGATCAGGGAGTGAGAGTAACTGTAGAAGCAGATGCTGATATTCTGAGAGGCCACCCTGGGTAAGGAGCATGAGAATTGTTTTCATTCTGATAGAGAATGCTACACTAGAAGCTTATTTCTCTTCCAGTTACAGCTGAGGGGGTAACAGGCTGGAGGGACAATCCATCTGCCCCTCATGCTCTGCACACTTGTGAGTCATTTTTTCCAAAAGTAGAAAAATCTTAAACCCATAAACACTTAAGACATCTGCCAGTGTTCTGGGGCAATGGGACAAGCCACCAGGAAGTCCCAGTGATCTTTTGTTAAGGAATAGTGTAGATCTTATAATCTAAGGATAACATAGGCAGAGTGCTGAAATTGGCATACTTTTGTGTCAATGAATGTGTCCCAGGCTGCCTGTACCATGAGCTTTAGGCTTTTCCACAGCAGGGACCTTCCCTTGTGCCTCATTGTTGGTAGGTCAGGTGCTCCCGATGACTGTGCTGTATGCTGTTCTGCCATGGACATTATGTCCAGAAGGGCACTAAGAAGGCCCTTTGCCCCTGGAGAGCTACTGGAATTGCCCTCCAGGCAAGCCAACTTGGATGAGATTTCCTCTTATCAATAATTATAGGCCTGGTGCATGAAAATTCGCACACTGGGGGTGGCGTCCTTCAGCCTGGCCTGCCCCCTCTCACAGTCCAGGAGCCTCAGAGGATGTCCTTCTCTGCAGGAGGCAACCAGGCTGATCAGGGGAAGGCACTGCCCTCATCACCCCGCTGCTGCTGCTGCTGCCACTGCCAGCTGCTGCAGCTGCTGGCCCTTAGTTCTCGCTTCTTAGTGCTGGCCCTGCTCCCTACCCACTGGTGGGTAGGGGGAGATCTAGGGCCAGGTTAGCTGGGGAAGAGGCTGTGGGAGGTTGAGGCACAGCAGATTTCACCCTGTCCAGCCTCTACAGAGGCATTGCACCTTGACCGGGCCCATGCTGCTGCCTCTGTGGCTGCCTCTGCAGAAGGGGCAGCACTGCCTCTACAGAAGGGGGCGTGGTACTGCCTTCTTGCGCAGGCACTACCTTCTCGCCTGGGCTCTGCCTTCTCGTGTGGGCACCGCCTTCTCATGTGGGTGCCATCTTCTTGCCACCTCTGCAAAAGGGGCCGTGATGCTGGACCAGCCTGCAGTGCCACCTACGTCTCCCACAGTGGTGCCTCTCCAGTGCACCACTGTGGCTTTGTCCAGATGGCCATCCAGATGGATGTCCGGAAGACATCCTAATTAGCTTATTACCCTTTTATTAGTATAGATTATCAGGATTTAAGTTAAACTAGGCAGCAGAACATGAAAGGATGTCTTCTCTCTGCCCCTACTGTACCTGGAGCTCCCTCAGGTCATGCCATGTCTTATTTGACTTTGGGGGGTTCTGGTGCCTAGTACAGTGGTTGGTACTTAGTAGGCACTCAGAAATGTTGACTAGAAGAATGTCATTTCCAGCAGAAGGATAAAGTGGGAGACCACCTCCTTGTTTGAAACCCATCTGACTTTATTGCCAAAAATGGACCTGTTTTTCTGCTTCCTGTTGTCACTATTGAAAGTCCATAAATGAATAAAGTGCCTAGGTGTGCTTTTCTAGGATGGTTAGAAGCTCCTGCTCTTCAATTCTGATAGTTATGAGTTTATGCAAATTCTAATGGGACCGACAATCCTGCAGGATATTCTTTGGAATTGGAGATTATAATTTGCATAGGTTTGTTAACTATGAACTGGATATCACACCAAGTGCTGATGGAAAATAAAGAGAATTTTTTTTCTAAATTGCTCACATTCCAGAATGGGAGGTAGTCACTTAAACAAGTGGGTATAATGAAGTTCAATTTTTAAAAAATCCAGTACAGGGATTTTAGAGCACCACAGAAGTGCAAAAGAGAGATTGGCAGGGCAGAGAGAAGTTTTAAAAGATGTGAAATGGGAGCCAGCTCCTTAAAGATGACTAGGAGTTTGCTAGAAGAGACAGGGTGTTATTTCAGACATTGGGACCAGCACGTTCCAATTTCATTCCCAGGAACATTCGAGGCCATGGTGGTTTGGAGAAAGGTGAAACATGCTTATTGTCAGGGATGGGGAGCAGTGGCTATGGATAGGGAAAGAAGGTGGGCTTGGGCTGCAAGGTGGGGGGCCTGGTATGCAAGGTTAAAACATTTGGATTTCACCCAATGAGCATTCATTCATGTAACAAATCCTTGTTGAGGGCCTATCCTGTGCCAGGCACTGTGCGAAATGGTAGGGTCTCACACGAGCAGAAAAGAATATTACCCTGTGGCACCAATATTCTAGTGTAAAGACAGACAGCAGGGAAATGAAGAAAGTAATAGCAGACTCTGATAAGTGCTGTGAAGGAACTAAAGAGAGTTATGAACAATAAATCAATAGGGTGATTTCTTTAGATATAACAGCTTTTTAGAGGCAGAATTATATTTAAACTGTGTCTTAGGGAAGTCATTCAGTCAGGATAAATGGCTGGAGGTAATTAGCAAGAAGATCAGGGAGGAGGTTGGGGGAGGAATATGAGATATTTCAGCATGAGATTGCACAGACCTCAACGTACAAGGTAGAGAGGGATGTATCTTGGCAAACTCTTGATGTATGAGATGGTACCTTTAAAAAACAACAACAGCTATAAGCTGTAGTTGAATATGGAGCCCAGGTAAGAGAAGGGAGATTGGGAGTCTTCAGCACATAAATCATAACGGATTCCAAATACCTTCCATCCACTGATGTGGTGTCTCCCTCTCGTCCCTTCCTTGCTGATGATGGCTTTGTGTTACCAACAGGAGTAACAATTTTTTCATTGAGACTAGAGAGCTAAAAGGCCTGGAGGGATTGTCCTGTGCAAGTTCCTGATTTTGGTACTGAGAAAGGTTCACATTAGCACCATCTAACAGATGTGGCAAACTGAGGTCTAAAAAATTCAAGTGATGTTTTCAGTGTTAGCCAGCTAATACTTTGGGTGTATGGACTGGAAAACTTATCTTCTGACTCCTGGCCTAGTGCTCTTTCCATAATGCCATGGCCCACGTTGAGGCAGGCACTTGGGGGAGGGAGCATTAGAGCCCAGGCAGGGAAGGGACTCACTATAGATGCAGTCAGGCTTCCTACAGGGGAGTTAGAGGTCTTTGAGATAATCTGGAACAGCTCCTCAAGTGTACAGATAGGAACACTGAGGTACAGAGACAGGGGTGAATTTCTTATATTCACTTAACCAATAATCAAGATGTGCTTTCTCCATGTCACTAGTTCTCCATCCTGGCTGCACAGCAGAATGATCCAAGAATGCCAAGAAAAAGCTTGGTCTTCACTCCAGAGGTTCTGATGTGAACCCAGTCATAGTTTTATTTTTGTTAATTGTCACTGACTGATTCTAACATGTAACTAGGGTTATGTTAAATAACAAAAATTAAACGAGTGAAATGTAAAGGGGTTATTGGTTTTATTGAATGATTAATGAATCTGGCAGCATCCCATCTAGCAAGTAGACAGTTGCCCCAAAGGGCTGTACAAAATGGAAGGTTTTTTAAGGCAGAAAGGGAAACTATTCGTTAAGAATACATTGTTTCAGGCAAGGTTGCCCTCTTAAGGGGAACAGTGGGGGGCTGTCAGCAGATTGCCTCCTAGTGCAAACCAGGATTCCAGGTTTGGCAGGCTAAAGTTCATATTCCCGGGGAAGTTCAAAACTGTAATTAGGTTAGGTATTAAGTCTTGGTTTGCTGATGTGAGCCTAATACAAGTGACTCCATCTTTTTGATATATTAGAACCACTGTCTCTTCCAATGACTATCTCAAGACTTATCACTCACTTTCTCAGAGAAAATGTTGACAGAGATTTCAGTAGTCTTGAATTTGTGGAGCAACCCATACATCAAGATGCTTCACACAATTGCAGAAACACTTCAATTTACTGTCTGTTTTTTGGGGCCTGGGACAATTTCCAAAGGCCATCAACAATAATAAATATAGGCATCTGTGGGTTAGGAGAAAGAACTGAGAAAAGATATGGTACCAACGAAAGTATTGAAACCATGAATTTCTTATTAAAGAAAAGCATCCAGTCCCATCTTCTTCTAAGCATTGTACAGCCTCATTAGAGCTACCTTTGAAATAAGGTTCATGAGCCCCATCCTTTCTCTCCTCCTTCTTCACCCTTCCCACCATGATAGGGCTTTTAGGAGACACAAGACAAGGGCACCCTTAGGCTTTGAATTTCACTCAGAAAGCACTCACGTCTGCCAGTCTTCCACTGACTTCTTCACTTGAATATAACCAGCATATTCTTTAGTGTATCTTGTCAGCTCTGGGATCCGAATCCAGCCTCTGGCAAATGTTAACTGTCTGTGGTTCCTAAGGACATCTCTCTTTGACCCTGCAAAGCCTACTTCACCCAACTCACCTCCCAGGGTCTCCGGGGAGTAACTTCATGCTATAATGTGTCACTTGGGAACATTCTTCCCCCCTATGAACATGATCCCTTCTCTCTCTGCCACAGGGTCCTTGCACACAATATTCTTGCAGCTTAAAAAGCCCTCAGCACAGATCTAATTTCTCATTTATATATGTGATTATTTGATTAATGTATGTCTCATTAAATGGTAGGATTTCTGCCTGGCTGGATTGGCCCAGTTGGTTGAATGCTGTCCTATATACCAAAAGGTTGCTGGTTCAATCCCTGGTAGGACATGGATGAAAGGCAACCCATCTATGTTTCTCTCTGTCTGTCTCTCTCTCCATCTTCTCCTCTCTAAACATGTCCTCAGGTGAGGATTAAAAATAAAAGGAAAATAAATGGTAGGATTTTTGAGGGCATAGAATAGCTCTTTTTGTCTACCAATATATTTTGGTCATCTACATTTCTGGCTCATAGTAGATGGTCAATAAATATTTACTGAGTAGATGACTTGAATAAATGGATGAATGAGTCACAACTTGTTTGGGGAATATAATGGGACAGTATATGTGTGAAAGCATTGTATAAGCTATAACATTATTGTTATTTTTGTGATTGGGCTGCTTTGTTAAGATGCCTATTCCCTGTTGAGAGAACACTATAGAGAAATACTGTCTAGCACCAAGCACTAGATATGTTATGGATAAAAGATTCTGATCACCAGAAGCTTGTCATTCTGTATGAACCTGTTCCATTACTTGTTTACATCAATATAGACTCAGAAGAATGAATTAAATGACAGAAATGGGTAATTGCCATCCTCCTTGACTGTGGGATCTTCTCTGTTGGTTTGTTGAGATGGTTTCAGAAGGGAATTCAATCTCTGAGTGCCATCATGTACAAGAAATTTTCTGTATTGCCGTTTAGTTGATCTTTACTGGTACAGCAATTCCAAAAGTAGACATTATCCAACTTTATTGAAAATGGAAAGAGGTTAACTAATTTGCTCAAGGTCTCATAGTTATTAAGTGGGTGGGTAGAATGCAAACCAAAGTATGTCTGCTTCAAGGCACTTGGTCTTTTCATGGCTTATGCTGACTCTTCAATAAAACCCAAGTGGCCAGTGCACAAACAGATGTTGGTAGAGGAAACCCAAATCCTGGGCTATTGACAGCAAATCTGAACCACAGAGAGGTTCAAGTCATTTCCTCTCAAACTAACAGCAAAAGACCGCAGTGCATTTGAGGGGCATGAACCCAGATCTTGACTATCTCAGCCTAATGATATTTAAATTATGCTTGTCTGACATAAAAATATATTGCAACTTGCTAAAAAATGTACTGCCTGCTGGTAAGTGCTGTCAGTTGCTTCCATTTTCGTCTTTTCCCTCATCTTGTTCTACTTCACGTTACTCTAAAAGATACTGCAGAGTCCCATTAAGCATTTTTGACATCTGTTACTTTTTAAAATCTTATTTCTTTTATTGTTTATTAACTATTTTCATTGAAAAAGTAATATACACATGGTAGAAAAATCGTAATGCTACAATAAGGCATATGGGAAAATGAAAGTCTCTCTCTTGATTGCAGATCTCCTCCCACCATTACCCCTTTCTTGGGCATCCATTTGGGAATATTCTACATAGCTGCAAGTGTGTGTGTGTGTGTGTGTGTGTGTGTGTGTGTGTGTGCGCACATATATAGTTATGTATACCTCTTTCTAATGGACAAAATAATTCCATGTTTTACAGGACTCTGAAAAGTGTATTGTTAAACATTTTTCTCTAATACTATCCAAATTTTTAGTTCAAACTCTTAATTGTCTTCTATTTATTTATATGTTTGGGATTCATTATTGGAAGTACAAAGAACTTGGCAGCACCAAGGCATTTGGCAAGAAATCTTTCCTTTTCTTTTTTAAAAAAATATATTTTATTAATTTTTTACAGAGAGGAAGGGAGAGAGAGAGTTAGAAACATCCATGAGAGAGAAACATCCATCAGCTGCCTCCTGCACACCCCCTATTGGGGATGTGCCCACAACCAAGGTACATGCCCTTGGCCAGAATTGAACCTGGGACCCTACAGTCCCCAGGCTGACGCTCTATCTACTGAGCCAAACTGGTCAGGGCCTTCCTTTTCTTATAGTGGTGATTAAAAGCCTGCTTCAGAATGGAATGAATCTGGTAGATCAAATGAGTAGATATGTATTAGGCTAATCTAAGTGCCCTGGTGTGATACAAGCAGCACAGAATGCTGGGAATCAGGAATCTGGCTTTTCTACTAGCAGTGTGGTCCTTGATAAGTCACTTCATCTCTCTGAGGCTCAGTTTCCCTACCAGTAAATTTAGAAACCTAGGCTAGATGTTTTGCTAGGTCTCCCTGCTCTGCCACTTTATGGCTCTATGAATTCTGCTTAAGAACATACCATGCTGGAAATAGAGAGCCTGGGAATTTACCACATCAGAGTCATCAATTCTGTTGATCAAATAGTTCTCATTCCTTTAGTTACACAGTAGAATTACACTCCCTCCTCCTTTGATGTCAACCTCAGCCATGTGACTTGCTGGTGGTCCATGAAATGTGAGTGGTCATGACATGCTTCATTCCCAGGCAGAAGCTTGAAGAGTCAGTGCATGATTTCCTGTGTTCTCTCTATCTAAGTATTCATAGAGATGCCTCCCCATTCCCAGTCTGGGTTCCTAAGTGAGAACAAGGGAGGGCAGAGCATCAGTTGAATCACAATGGACCTATAGTATGAGCAAGAACTAAACCTTCCTTGTTATAAGCCAATGAGATATGGACACTGTTATTGACACGTGCCCTAGTATAGTTTGACCAATGTCATGTGAATGCTAGATGAGTTTCTGAAAAGTCAGAAACTTCAGAAAAATGACAGTAATCTCCCAGTATGCATGTAGCTCATTTTGCACAGATGAAGGATTTTTCAGTGATCTTCCTGGGCATTTTTAATGCCTTGTAGAATCTGAAGTTGTATTTTTTCCTCATCTTTCTTCTTTCTTATTCTTCTCTGTTCTCTTTTCATTGGTTTCCTAAACTTTTGACCTGCTTCCCTATTTTATATTTCCTCTTCTAAGAGCTTGCTGTCTTCTCTCCCATTACCCTTGTGCCTCTCTTTTTCCTACAAAGCCTTTTCTTGACACTTATCCCCTGACAATTGCTTCCCTGGGTCTGCCTTTCAGCTTCATAAAGCCCATTGTGGTCCCTACCTCCAGTTTTTTGCCCCCCATGCATCTTGCTTCTTTCTTTGGATCTTATCTAATCTGTTTTGTGTGTATTCTCTAATCAAATGGACAAACAACTTCTCAAAAACCTTTAGGTGATCCTCATCCTCCTTGACCAACCTACTCCCCTGAGACACCTCTTTCTTCTTTGGTAACTATTAGTTTCAGTAAACCTTTTGTTTCTGGGGGCTTTTGCAAATAATGGACATTGATTTTTATTTCAATTTAACTAACATTTTCTGAATCTCTACTATGAATGGATCACTGTACTGTTGATGAGAAACCTAAAGGTTATCTTGACATCAGGGATAGGTTTGAGGAGTAATACACTACATGAGTGCTAACAATATTTCTTTTTTTTAAGGAAATATTTCTGAAATAGGACAAGTATGACCTTTGAGAGTTGTGAGAGTGTGAGAATAACCTGCCAGTATAGATCCAGCTCCATTTTATGTTTCATCAGGCACTTGCCAGGTGTTAGGTCAAAGGAGCTAAGTAAGCACATTCCTGTGCCAGTGTTGTGGTCAGGAGCCATGCACAAAACCTTATAGAAGCAGTCAAGTAACAGGACCTTGAAGAGGATCTAAGGGGATCATGTAACCAAATTCTGATGGTCAGAGTTCTACTGAAATGGAAGTCCCATTAAAGAGCCAGGGGTTACCTTCAAGGTCCTGCTGTGGTGACCAGTAGGAGAGGTGAACACACGTACATGCAACTCTTCCTAATTCAGAATGGGTTGAGATGCCTGCCACAAGTGTCAGTAGCATGAAGGAAGCTCCTACGATGGGGTGGGGGACAACCATGAGGTGCTCAAGTAACGAGGCTTCACAGACGAGATCTGAGCTGGCCTCATCCAGACAATGAGGGCAGTAATCCCCCTAATGCAGTTGTAGTGAGGAGTTAGGGAGGGCAGGCACTCGAGGGGGAGGGTCAGGTACAAGGATGTGTGGCATGTGTTGTGGAAGTTCATTAACTGCAGGAGAAAGGGTAAGAGAGGGAGGAGCAGAGAATGGTTCCCATAGTCTCTTTTTTTGAACGCTGATTTCTTTCTCTTTGTTTTGAGATTCAACTTGTTACAAGTAGTGGCATTAAGTATGATCTTCTGAGGCAGACAGTAATTCTAACATGAAAAGGGTCAGTTTGCAAACTGGCTGAGAGTGTAGATTCTGGACTCAGCCTGGGTTTAATCTTGGCTATCCTTATGCTAACTAGGTGAACCCTCATCTTACGTATTTCTAATCCTTCATTTTTTTCATCTATAAAATGAGAATGATTACAGTATTCTAGTAAAGATTGAATGAGATGACATAGTCCTGGCCCATGGGAAGCATTCAATAAATTGTTTTTTGTTACACTAAATGTATTGGTAACCAGTGTTTAATCAAGAGGACAGAAACTATTTCAAAGAGAAAAGGAATTAAAACAGAATTCAGTTTGTAAAATTTCATCAAGCTGAACTACTTATGTATCTTATATTTTAGTGTATACTATTTCTGTAGGTATATTTTAATAAAACATTGAATAATTAAAAAAAAAAAGCTATGGAAGGACTGGCTGCATAAATTAAAGCAAAGGGGCAGCCATGCACTTTTAGCTTTATTGCTGAAGCTGTGATTCTGAGAATCAGGAAGTTACTTCCACCTCCCAGTGGTCAAGAAACAGCAGAAAACCAGCATGGGCAATAGTCACAGCTGGCCCTGCAACCCTGACAGTCAGGGGAACAGGGAAGCCACTGATGACATGTAGCCAAAGCCATATGTTCACCCGCACTGCCAGAGGAAAAATAACTTCTCTTCCAAAACTCATTTAAGTGCATCTCACAGGCAGAACCTAAACCATCACAGGAACCCTACTGACATAAGAGTCTAAGAAATGCAGTTTCCAGGTTCCCCGAGACATCGGGAGAGCATAAATAGTAGAAGGGGCCGGGCATGAAGCAAGTGCCAATTAGTATCTCCCACACAGATGTGCCTGCATCCAGAATTCTAACGATGAGCTAGAAGGCTCCATTCTATTTCCTTCCCATTTTCCATGATTGACACCCCGAGGGGACTCTGGCTCTCCTCCTTTGAGCTCCTGAGTCTGCCATCAAGTGGTGTCCTTACTTGGCCGCTATTGGGTCTCTGGCTGAAGTCAGGGAATGTCCACTGTCACATTTAATGTCCCTGCCTTCCACAGTGAGGCCAGTGTCATCTTTGAAATTCATGCCAAATGCATTCACAATGTTTTGGATCCAACTACACAAACTTTGGACTGGAATGGAGGCACTTTTAGCTCTTAGAATGCTTCAGCAACATATGATTCTCCTCCACAAAGTGCCTTCCATATGTCCTGGCAGATTTTCCACACTTGCTTTCTTTTGAAGCACTTTTAAGTTGACTGAGATTTAGCAGCATCACCTTCCTGCTTTCAGTCGGCCATCCATTGGCTGTAGGACTGGGGAAAATGGCTTAATCTTTCTGGGCCCTGGTTGAACTATGCACAGAATAAGGGAGTTAAGTTAGATGGTCTCTGAGCTTTCTTCCAGGCCTATGTTATGATTGGAGGCTGCAGAGAGCAGTGGTTTAAACACAGGCTTGCACCCTGACAATGCTGTGGAAGTCTCACACACTAAGGTTATTGTCTCCCTTTAGTTTGTAGCTGACCCACCCACCCGTTCCCTCAACTTGTTGAGGACCCTTGGGTCAGAGACCACAAAGGAACACCTTACACTACTTTGTCACCATTGGCACAGTTCAGACACTGCTTGTGTCTGAAGCACAGGAGACTCTGTGCCACAGGCTGGGCACCCATGAGAGGCTAGGCAAATCCATGTTAGGACAGAGACATGTCACGGCTCATTTTTGCCATTGAGGCCCTCTTTGTTTGGAAGACGCTTGTTGTCTAAAGTCAGCTAAATTTAGCCATATTTTGTCAGCTATGTACGCTCCAAAGAGAAGCCTAGCAAATCTCAGCCATGTCACACTTTATTAGTCATGCAAGCACTTAAAGGCATGCGAGGAGAGCCTGCTTCCTGGGATTGGTGGTCGCCGTGCTGAGAAATGCTGTGTGGACTCTTTTAGGATTTACCTAAAGAAGCAGGTTGGAAGGGAAAGCATGAAATCCTCCAAACAACGAGTGATTTTTTTTTCTTTCTCGCAAGATTGACAAATGGGATATTCAAATGAGGAGAAAATGTATACAGTGGGATAGAGAGTGTTTGTGTGGCCTTTTTCTTAGACACACCATCCAGATTCCCTCTCCCCAACCTTCACCTCACTTTGAATTTAGAAATATAGTTTCGTGGCTGCCTTTGGGTTAAATATTTAGGGACAGACTGGGAGAGGAAGTCACCTACCTTTGTTGAGTACTCACTTGGTGTATGTGCTTTATGTTCATCATTTCCACTAGTGTGGCAAGTGGTTGACCCTCATTTTGCAAAAGAAGAAACTAAAATTCAGAGAGGTGAATTAGAAGAGCCAGGTGGTACATTCATTTTGCTTAACACCTAAATCCATGCTCTTCCCACAGGTAGTGTCAAGGTAAGCACAGAGAGGAAATCAACTTAGCCATGACCTTGAGATTTACACATCCCTGCCGTTATATTGGCTTCCTGTTTCTGGTACATAGCTCTCTGTCAGGCTGTATAATTTTATCCTGCCAGGCTCAAGGGTCAGGGCATGTGTTCAAATAAAAGCTGTAGATCTCCAGTGACCACACACCCTCCAGGGGTTGGGCCCAGGTTGCTTTGGCGGTTGCTGAACAAAATCTCCTGTCTGAAAAAAGATATGTATCTGCTCCACCCTAAGGCCCATACAATGAAAAAGCAAACCCCTCTGCTATCAAGGGCCAAGGAACTCTCCACAGCTTCTGTTCGTCTGTAAGTCTATGGTAGGTTTGACAATTTAAACTCTTCCCTAACAAACCCTTCCTGTAAAATTTCCAGTTTCTATATGAAGATAAACGCTTAATTCAATATGACAAGATGCCTCAAAGCATCCTGCAAAGAGCAATCGCTTTAGTGTCCCGACCCTACCACATCTGCCCTTTCCTGGGAATTAAAGGCCCAATGAAAGCCCCAGTCTGGATTGTCTGAGATCTCTTCTCTTATCTCAAAGAGCATAATGGGATTCGTGACCCTCTGTGAACTGGCTATCTGTATGTTAGTGATGGAAGGTGCCTGGGAGATGAGAAAATAAAGTCAATAAAATGAAGTGATCCATGCCAGATTTGACTGCTACTTAGTGACAGAGTAAACATGGGTCTTCTGACTTGAGGATCAATGGACAACAGTATGGCAGCATTGAAGAAAGCAGCCTCTACTTTTGATGCCACCTCTTAACAAATTACATGACCTTAGAAAACTCTTAACCAATCTGAGCCCCAATTTCATTAAAAAAAAATGATGAGGGTTGTAAAGAGCATTAATGTTGGTCAAGTACTCAGGAAAGTACTGCCATAGAGTGGGCTCTCAATAAATGGTAGCTAGTATGATTAAGGGGTAAAAACACTAAAGGTTATAGGAGTTCTAGGAAGGACAAGACCAACATACTGGATTGGTAAGGAAGGATACTTAAGGATGGCATTGAATTAGGCCTTGCAGATCTGATATTTGGAAGGGAGTAAGAACAAGCAGGGCATGCTTGAGAGGACAATGAAATGCCTACATGATTGTAGGCAGAAAATGCAAAGATCCAATTTAAGAACAATGATTAAATGGGTTTGACTGGAGCATTAGGTGCAGGAAAGTGAGTTGCTGGTGATCAAACTGCCAAAGTCAGACTGAGAAGAACTTGAACATCATGCTAAGAAGTTAGAGATGTAGGCAGTCAGGAACCTTTGAAGGGGCTTAAGAGAAGAATCACTGAACACAGTAAATCAGTCAAAATGACATGGAGCCAGCTGGAGGTGAGAGGAATCATGGAAAGGTTCATGTAGCAAGCTAGGCAGGAGAAGAAGAACACAAATGAAAGTTGTGGCTGCTGAAATGAATAGGAAAAGAGGAGTGTGAAGGACATTTTAAAAGAAAAGTTGGCAGGAAGAATCAATACTATTACAGGAGAAAAAATAAATTAGCTTTGTAAAGTGGAGAGAGAATATTCACCTATTGTTGGCTTGAGTACTGTATTTTAAAGGAAAAGTGTCCCGATCCACAGATTGAAGAGAAAAAGAACATGATAAATGATTAAGCCAAAATGACTAAAAGACTTTAAGAAATTATAAAGTGAACTCAAATGAAAATTAAATAAATGTTCAAGATCTGAAAGTCTTGGCTCACATAAAGACCCTTAGGGTTAATTTTCAATATGTATCTTGGTGATTCTTTGAAGCCTTTGTATTAATGGCAGATCTAGTTGCTGAAAAATAATGGTAGCATATTAAACATTGGTAGCATTTTAATGCTCCCTTCGCTGTACTGTCCCTTATTTCTACAGGGAGGTTCACCAAGTCCATTTGAGCCTTTCCTAACAATTACATTTTTATATTAATATAATACTCAGAGCTTCCTTTCTTTTAGACAGCTGTTTGGTGGAAGGCTGGACCCCTGAGCTGTCCGTTGAGGAAAGGGACATCCTCTTATCTAATAAAAGAGTAATATGCAAATTGACCATCACTCCAAGACACAAGATGGCTGCCCCCATGTGGGCACAAGTTGGCTGCCACAAGATGGCTGGCAGGGGAGGACAGTTGTGGGCAATTGTGGGTGACCAGGCTGGCAGAGGAGGGCAGTTGGGGGAGACCAGGCCAGCAAGGAAGAGCAGTTGGGGGGACCCAGGCCTGCAGGGGAGGTCAGTTAGGGGTGACCAGGCCTGCAGGGGAGGGCAGTTGTGGGCAATCAGGCCAGCAAGGAGGGAAGTTAGGGGTTACAGGGCCAGCAGAGGAGGGCAGTTGGGGGAGACCAGGCAAGCAGGGGAGCGCAGTTGCGGGGGGCCAGGCCTGCAGGGGAAGACAGTTGGGGGGGAGGCCCAGGCCTGCAGGGGAGGGCAGTTAGGGGTGACCAGGCCTGCAGGGGAGGGCAGCTGTGGGCAATCAGGCCAGCATGGAGGGCAGTTAGGGGTGACCAGGCCAGCATAGGAGGGCAGTTGGTGGAGACCAGGTCTGCAGAGGAGGGCAGTTGTGGGCAATCAGGCCAGCAGGGAGGGCAGTTGGGGGAGACCAGGCCAGCAGGGGAGGGCAGTTGTGGGGGGACCAGGCCTGCAGGGGAGGACAGTCGGGGGCAATTGGGCCAGCTAGGGAGCAGTTTGGTGTTGATCAGGTTGGCAGTGGAGTGGTTAGGGGGTGATCAGGCTGGCAGGCAGAAGTGGTTAGGGGCAATCAGGCAGAGGCAGGCAAGTGGATGGGAGCCAGCAGTCCTGGATTGTGAGAGGGATGTCTGACCGCCCATTTAGGCCCAATCCTAAACGGGCAGTTGGACATTCCTCAAGGCATCCCAGATTGGAGAGGGTGCAGGCTGGGCTGAGGGACACTCCCACCCTGTGCACGAATTTCATGCACCGGGCCTCTAGTAGTCCAATAAGGTCTTAAAATATCATATACAGCCAGAGGTCAGTCAGAAGACAAAAACCTACCAATTATTTGAACAGAAAGAAATGAATATAAAGGTAGTTATGACATTATTAACTAAGTAACTGAAAAGGCAGAAGATTAAGTTACCACAGAAGTAGCAACTGCAAGCATCAGTGCTCACCCCTACTGATGATATTATTAAATATACCAGCTGGTATCCATAGGGCTGGTTCTATTAAATCCTAGAAGCTTGCAAAAAGGGCACCAAGTTAGACCTCTGAGGAGGAGGTGCTGCTTTCAGGGTGCTAGTTTCTGAGCTCAGAGGAGGAAGAGCCCCCATAGATCTGGGATCCAGACTTCTGAGGAGGGGGTGCCAGTCAGCTGGTGCTGGCATGTCCTGTGCAGTGAGGCTGGTTCTGTAAGTGTTGGAAAAAGAACAAACTGGATTCAGCCGCTGCTACAAGAAGTACTTGCTGCTGCCAACCTGAAGAACTGCTGCGAGGCTGATACTTACAGGAGAGAAATAGGGTGGAAGCAAACAGGTAGATCCTCCTCCATCCTCCCTAGTGCCTCCCAGTACCCCTTAGTGGCAGAGCATATCAGGGGATAGCTACCAAAGCAGAAATGAGGTTTGCAGAGTTCTAGTTCCAGCACGGTAAACAGATGGGTTTAGAGCTGAGACACAATAATTTACTAATTGGCACATGCCACTTTCTGTATCAGCCTCTTGGATAGTTACTGTGTATATTAAAGGCTCTGAGCAGTTATAGACAAAAGAAATCAGATTAACTATGTAATTGAGCATTCCTCAAGTGGACAGGAATGCAACTATAAAAACAAATGGGCTCAATCTATACATTGGCATAGAAAGATGCTTATTATGAACTACTTTACTTTTATATCAAAAACAGGTTATATCCTATATAATAAAAGCCTAATATGCTAAGTGTCTGACCGTTTGACCAGTTGCTGTGATGTGCACTGACCACCAGGGGGCAGATGCTCCAACTGGTAGGTTAGCTTGCTGCTGGCGTCTGGCTGATCTGGACTGGGTAAGATGGGCTGGACATGCCCTGGAGCCCTCCTGTAGTCCTTCCCCAGCCCCGATCATGCACTGGTGGGGTCCCTTGGCCTAGCCTGCACCCTCTTGCAATCTGGAACCCCTCGGGGAATGTCAGAGAGCCGATTTTGGCCTGATCCCCACAGGTCAGGCCTGAGGGACCCCACCGGTGCACAAATCTGTGCACCAGGCCTCTAGTATGTATATAAAAATAGAGCAAAAGGTTGAAGGCTACATACCAAACTATGAACAGTTCTGTCTGGAAGGGTTTATTTATGGAGTTTCTTTCACTTTCTACCTTACTTCTATAGTGTTTGAATTGTAACATCAGTGTGTATTATTTTATAATAAACCTATCACTTTTGATGTTAAAAAAGAAAGAACACTTAGAAAAGGCAGTTTTCACAATACTATCAGTGTTCCTGTTAGTATATGGCACCAAAATGAATGTACTATCTTTGAAGAGAAGAAAAAAAAAAAGAAGGTAAACAGCATTTACTAAACACCTAATACATGGCAAGCTGTTGGGAGTGTAGCATACATTATCCCATTTAATCTTCTCATCAATTCTATCTTCTAGTTTCCCAGATCAGGAGCAAGGCTCAGAATTATATGTAATTTCCCCAGTATCTAGTAAACATAAGTTACTACAAACCTACTGCACTGTACTACTTCATTATTTATCTTATAGATTTAGCTTATGTTTCTTATATTTAATTTGCTGTCTAATAAGAATTTTTAATATTCAAGTGTGCCGCACCAGCACAGCCAAGGGTTCGGCGAGCCTGAGGGAGGGCCGGCGAAGGATGAAGAAAAGACAAAGAGAATAATCTGGGTCTAGGTGGATCTTCTGTGCTGACTAAGACCACAGAACAGATCCAGACTGCAAGCTGATGCTTTATGTTATAGTCAGAGGTAAACAAAGTAGTGGTCACCATAGTTACAATGTTCTTGTGAGTTTCACTTGTTTTGGCAGCACTTGCTGCACCTCCCCCAGCCCATTAGCTACCCAGGAAAGATCTAGGGAGCAGTCACAAGAGCAAGCTTAATTATGCTAAGAGGGCTGTGCCCTCTAAGCTGGGACTTGTTTGTGGCTTTGCCAGCAGATCAGTCTGAGGCTTAATCCTATAACCACTCCCTACATTCAAGGACTTAGATGTTATTTTCTAACATATCTTAATCCTTTTGAGTGATGGAATATGAACCCCCAATTCATATCTTGAAGTCCTAATCCCCATTACCTCAGAATGTAACAGTATTTGGAGATGCCTTTAACCAGGGGTCTAAAATGAGGTTGCAAGGTGAACCGCAAGCCAATCTCACTGACATAGTTATAAGAAGAAGAAATTTTGACAATCAAAGGAACACTGGCAGTTCACATACATGGACTAAGGGCTGACCATGTGAAGACACAATGAGAAGGTGGCCATCTGCAACCCAAAGAGACGGGCTTCAGAAGAAATCAGGCCTGTCCACATCTTGATGTTGGACTTCTAGCTCCAGAACTGTGAATGCCTATTGTTTAAGCACTTCGTTGGTGTTATTTTGTTATGGCAGCCCTAGCAGAATCATACAATGGAATTATTATGGCTTATACTTTCTTACGTTATATGAAAATACATTATGTTAGTGCTTTGCATATAGCAGATCTTTTGTAAGCATTTTGGTTATTTATTTCTTTGATCTTTTTTTCATTCATTTATTCAATAAGTCTTACTTGAAGTTCCCTGTGCCAGGCATTATTCTAGACCTTGAGGATATACAGTGGACAAAACCAAGAAAAATCCCCACCATCATGAAGCTTAGATACTACTGGGGGAAGACAAGAAAAAAGATAAATAAGTAAATATACACTATGTTAGAATTGATAAATAAGAAAAATAAGGAGAGAGAAAAAAATAAATGCAGGAGAAGGAGATGGAATGGGGAAGGAGGTGTCCAGGAAAGATTGTATGAAGTAGGTGACATTGGACCTTTATTGCTGTTGGAATCAGCAGGCAATCTCGAGTATGTTCCCTTGGTCATTTTACACTTCTCAATCTTCTAAAAGGCAGCAAACATGTACTTCTTATACTCTTTAAAAATCAAATTTTCATTGCAATAGGTCATTAACCAGCTATGAGATACAGGTTAATAACAGACATGCTTTTTGCTTAAAAAACTAATTACTGCCCTCTCTCCACCCCCTTTTAAAGCTTTGCCATCGCAATCTTTAAAAAAAAGAAGAAGAAAGGAGAAAATGCCTAAAAGTTATTTTCATCCAGTCAAAAAATGGAACTGACTTTTAGTGTGTGTTAGCATTCCCACTAGAAAAGACCTAGGACATTTTCTGTTTGCTCACACAGCTTTCATATTTAAGCAGCAACAGGAAGCAGTATAGGGTAATAGTTGGAGAAGAGCAGAAAGACAATCATTTCCAGCCAGCCAGTGATTTGCTGGCTGACCTCACTAAATCACCTTAACCTCTTTTCTTGAAGCCATAGTTTCACACAATAGTAAAGATAAAGAAATTTGTGGTTTTGGTGTTATTATCAAATGTTTAGAGCTTGTGGTTACAAAAGACAAAAAGCAGGCTGCTGTATTTGCATCGCATTTTTATTGCTCCTTTTCTCCGTTCTGGTTGCTGTTGTAATCCAACTCTGGACAGGCAGTTGCTCTCCTCTGCCCTCCCAGACCATGGAAGAGATGCTGCCTGCGACCTCTCTGATTCTCTCAGTCTTTGGGGACAGCCATTGCTCAAACCTGGTGGCTGTGAGCTAACAGTTAAGCCTATGGCTGCCTCCACCTGCAGCATCCCTTTGTTTTAGCCACAATTTTAGCTTCATTATATCTATCTGTGGCTACAGGGCAATGTCAGTGGCAGGAGAGAAACCTGATGGACAGGGAGAACTAATTGAATTTCACAGACTCCATTAAGCCACCCTTGTTACCTGGGAATTAAGGGCTTGGACAAAGACACCTCCCTGAGAGGGCCTCCCCTTGTGATGCCTGGCTGGGATCTGTGTCCTGAGACTGGTGGGAACAAATTTCCTGTGTTCCAAGATGGCAAATATGAGAGGCCAGTGTCACAAGGGGCACTTTCTCAGGCTTCTCAAACAGACAAGTAAAGTTGACACAAGGTGAAGAGGCTTTTGGTAATTGAGGCCTGGAGGCTACTAGCAGCATCCCTGATTCGGCCCATTCCCAGGACCTCATCCACCTTGCCAGATCCCCTTAGGATTCCCCCAAATGACAGATGGCTCTCCCGGATGGCCAATCAGCACAGATGTGATCTCAGCCTTTAGATAAACAATAGCCCTCGCTGGCATGGAAAGTAACCTAAATTCCTCCAATTATAAGTTCAGCAAATGCCATAGTCTTGAACAGACACTGTTTCTAGGTCCCTATGGTCAAATTAAGGACAGAGGTGCTTGCACAGAGTAGAAGTTGGAATCACATAGGGGGAAAGCTTGAGTTCTGGTCCCAGCTCTTTCACCAAAGAGCTGAGCAACCTTGGCCAAGTCACTTCCACCTCTGGGCCTCAGTGTCCTCAAATAGATTGCAGCCTTAGGCCTTTGTGGCCCACAATCCACCTGTAATGCATGTGTCCACTTCAATACCTGCCCTTTGAGACCCCCGTCTCCCAATATCTGGTGATTGAGAGTAGGAAGAAGAGAAGGCTCATGGCTTTTTCCTCCTCTCTTCCTCTCTTGTGACAGGTAGATTCCCCAGTTTTTAGCTCATGTGTGAGGATCCAGCTCTGGCCTGTGATCCATTTTACCAATGAATAATCACACAAAAAGTTTCTAGTGCCAGGCCTCTGTGTGGGAGGCAACCCTGAAACATTCAGTAGGAGGGAAACCATAGACTTGATCTTAGACACCCTGAAAGGCCATCCCTGCCAACCTGGGTTCCAGGCTCTGGCCACAAGGCCGGGGTCTCTTTCTCCTTCCCACTCCTTGTTTCTTCTCAGGAATAAAAGCAAATCTTTCCATTTTCTATGCAGAGCAATTAATTTCCTGTTCTGCTACTGTCTTCCTGCTTTTCCCTTCCAGACCTTGTTCTGGAGGCTTTATGATTTCACTCTCAAATTGCCCATTAATGTATTTTCTTCAGTGTAGTTAGTTCCTTTCTAAGAGGAATTCCAGTACTAGGTATTATGTTAACACACACACATTTAATCCCTCCACACTTGTAAGTCCTCAATATTTCAATCTAACAACTAGTGTGCTTGGTACGGGGGCTGCTCACTATGGGATCTAAAATAAATGATATATCTGAATTGGCACCTACTCAGGTGGGAAAACAAGATTAAAACACTCAGAGAACTGATTATAATTAATTGGCAAAGTATATTCTGGATGAGGTTAAGATAAGGAAGGACCAACTTGATACAGAAGGATTTTCACCAATGGTAAATCTTGAGAGGGGCCCCAACCGATAGGCTGCCTGCACCAGTTAACTATATTTGGAGAAGTAGGTCACTTTCAAAATCTAAGAAGCAGAGCCACCATCTTCTGTGAGGTGCAGTGATGTTTTTCTCAAAACATACCTAGTTGGAACGTTCAGTTTGAGCCCACGTGTGGTTTTTCTAACACAGAGATGATACTGGTCCCTACCCGTTTTTATCCCATTTGGTAACCAATTACTATAAACCCACCCTCATGTAGCTATGCTCTGGATTGCCCAGTGATTGGGTGGTGGCATTTGAGTCCGGTTGTCAGCCCATCTGCTTGGGTCAGTGGCACACATCTGTGAGAGCAAGACTGAAGACTGAGGGCAGGGTACAGTCCATGAGAGTAGACACTGGAAAAAGTGAAGATATAAGCCCAGTGCCACCTAAGCAGCAAGTATGTGCTCCCATTCATTCTGTCACTGGCCATTTAGAGTGCTCAGTATGTGCCAGGGGATGGAAAAGGGAGTAAAACCCATTCCTTCCCCTATGGAATTACCAGTCTTTTAAGTCCTAGTTAAAAGATGAATACTGTTATATTAATGGGTAATGAGAGCTCCAGGAGTACAAAGTAAGAAGAAAATAATCTTCAAGGGTCATCAGATGTTTCATAGAGGAAGTGACTTTCAGAAAAGGAGTACCAGCCTCTAAGCAGAATGGGTATATGGAATCTACAAAAACCTAAGTGTGTTAAAGAATCAAAATATTTCAGAAATACAAGTTCAAATAGATGTTATAAGATATATGAGATGTTCACATCACTAATCATCAAGGAAATGCAAATCAAAACAACATGAAATACCACCTCACACCTGTTAAAATGGCTATTACCAAAAAGTTTACAAATAACATGTTGGTGAGGGTATAGAGGAAAGGAAATTCTCATGTACTGTTGGTGGTATTTTAATTTGGAAAAAAGAGGCTCCTCAAAAGATTAAAATGGGCCAGCCGGGTATAGCTCAGTGGTTGAGCATCGACCCAGGAACCAAGAGGTCACTGGTTTGATTCCCGGTCAGGGCATGTGCCCAGGTTGCGGGCTCGATCCCCAGTTGGAGTTGTGCAGGAGGCAGCCAATCAATGATTCTCTCTCATCATTGATGTTTCTATCTCTCCCTCTCCCTTCCTCTCTGAAATCAATAAAAATATATTAAAAAATATTAAAATGAAACTACCATATGACCCAGCAATTTCATTCCTAGGTACTTATCTGAAGAAAACAAAAACATGAATTTTAAAAAGAATCATACACCCTGATGTCCATTGCAGCATCCTATGTAATAAAAGAGTAATATGCAAATTTACCATTCTTCCACTACACCCACAAGCCATACCCATCAGCCAATCGGGAGCGAGTATGCAAATTAACCCAACCAAGATGGCTGCAGCCATGGAGAGAGCAGGAGGCTTGGGTTTCCCTGGTGATGGAGGAAGGCAAGCTTTCCACCTGCCCTGGCCTGCCTTGGCCTCCGCTTAAGGCTACAAAGTTTCAATTATAGAAGATAAATAAATCCCAATAAAAATGGCTGCAGCCATGGAGCAAGCAGGAAGCTTGGCTCCACTCAAGGCTACAAAGTTTCAATTATTAGAAGATAAATAAATCCCAGATCCCAGGGCCTCCGCTTGGGTCGCTGGGGGGTGTGGCCAGCCTGAAAACCACCACAGGCCCCTTGCCCAGGCCACCCCATGCCCCAAGGGAACCCCCACCCTGATCTGGGACACCCTTCAAGTCAAACCAGCTGGCCCCCACCCGTGCACCAGGCCTCTATCCTATCTAATAAAAGAATAATATGCAAATTGACCATCATTCCAACACACAAGATAGCTGACCCCATGTGGTCAAAGATGACTGCCCCATGTGGACACAAGATGGCCACCACAAGATGGCCAGCAGAAGAGGGTAGTCGGGAGGGACCAGATCTGCAAGGCAGGGCAGTTGTGGGCGATCAGGCCAGCAGGGGAGGGCTGTTGGGGGGGGACCAGGCCTGCAGGGGAGGGCAGTTAGGGACAAACAGGCTGACAGGAGAGCAGTTAGGCATCAATCAAGCTGTCAGGGGAGTGGTTAGGGGGTGATCAGGCTGGCAGGCAGAAGTGGTTAGGGGCAATCAGGAAGGCAGGCAGGTGACCAGTTGGGAGCCAGCAGTCCTGGATTGTGAGAGGGATGTCCCAGATTGGAGAGGGTGCAGGCTGGGCTGAGGGACACTGCCCGCCCCCCCCCCCCCCCGTGCATGAATTTTGTGCACCGGGCCTCTAGTTATTTATAATAGCCAAAAAATTGAAGCAACCTCATTGTCCATCAATAGATAAATAACTAAAGGAGAGGTGATACATATATACAATGGAATATTACACAGCCATAGAAAAGAATGAGATCTTGCTGTTTGCAGCATCATGGACAGACCTTGAGGGTATTTTGCTAAGTGGAATAAGTCAGAAAGAGACAGTCAAATAAATACTGTTTTCTTTAGATTTCACATATAAGTGAACAAAGGAACATGCAAAACTGAGATTCATCAATTTAGATAACAAACTGATGGTTGTCAGAGGGGATGGATGAAAGGTTGAAGGGGAGTAAGGTACAAACTTTCAGTTATAAAATAAATGTCATGGGGATGTAATATACAGCATAGGGAATATAGTCAATAATATCATAAATCTAGTAATCATTTGTATGGTGACAAATGATTACTAGATTTATTGTGGTGATCACAAAAGATATATAAATGTCGAATCATTATGTTGTATACCTGAAACTAATATAAGATTGTATGTCAATTGTACTTCAATTAAAAAATTTTAAAAAGCAGCCACTGAAAGATTGTTGAAGTGGAGTAGGTGAGAAGAGACGGCAGGGCCTTAAGGCATCAATAGAGGGTAGGATCTTTCATTAAACCATGTTTAGCTTTCATCCCATTAGCATTATGGTACCACTAGAGCTTTTAACCATATGGGCTAAGATGTTCACATTATCTCTTAGTTCTGGTGTTGGTGTGAAGGATGAACTGAATAACAAGAGGCTGATAGACAGTGAGACAGATGGGTAAGGGCTACAATCACACAAGCAAATTATGTGCGGGACTGGATGAACTGACTAAGGTTGAAGAGTTGACCTAGCCTCAGTCTTCTGTGCATAAAATAAAAATGCTTCAGTTAGGAATATGCTATTGTGTATCACTGCACCTATTATGTATTAAAAACTGTACCTCATGATTAAAAAGAGAGCTATTTCTTCCTAGTATTCTCCGTGAAGGTGACCTGTGAGAATGTGTGATAGTGGTTGCTAGGGAGTTGCAAGCTGGTCTGTGAGCCCCTCTTGTCTCGCAGTGATTGCCTGAAGATGTAGCTGGTTGCTGAACAGAACGTGCCTCTTTTACTTCCTTTCCTTAATATGATGAAGTCCCCAAGCACAAGGGGGAAAGTGGGACAGTCGGCACAGAACTGATTATAAAAATTGACTTTTATGTTGATTGTAGATTCTCTGACATGCCTCCCACCCTGTGGTGTGAGAGAAGAGAAAGTGTGACAGGTCTCACCCTGAAGGCAAAGGCGCAGCACTTGCCGAGAGCTGCCAACCTGGCAATCTGGTGCAAAGGTGTTCTCTGGAAACATGGAGCCGAAGGACATCTTGGCTGGCCTTTTCCTCCCTCCTCTGAAAGCTGCTCCTCTAGATATTTCCCTGAATCTGTACAGTACACTAAAGTGTGAAATTGTTTTGCAAAGGAGTCTAGATTTTGCAGCTGGATTTTGGGAGGTCATAGAGAAGAAGCCCAGTAAACTCCCTCTTCCGAAGTTACAAACACCAGTCAAAGAACTGTGCTTGCACCTGGAATAGCAGAAATTGCTTTAAAATTCTCAGTCTATAGCCATAATTGCCAGATCATATGTAGAAATGAGGGATTTGGGAGTTGTTATGGATGATAGTAAAATGGCCCATTTATTCCCTTTCTTGGCTTGAATGTTTCTTGAGTGAGCTGTTTTCTACTTATTGACTCCGACTATATAATGCCAAACATCTGATCCATGGAGCCAAAATTTCAGCACAGTATTTGCTGAACAATATGAAAATGAAATAATATGAAAATAATGGGTGTGTGTGTGGTGGGAAGGGTGGTGTAAAGGAAAGGGGTAGGATGAGGATGGGCTGTCCACATCATTCCAAACATTTAGATTGGCTCAAGTTTTCACTTAATTTAAAAGCTCCTTCTCAATGATGTGTTAGGGACACAACTCTTTTGAGCCTCAAAGTGACTCTCAAGCATGGCTCATGAAAATTCCATGTTTCCCCTCCTTCTTCTAGATCAGGCAGTTATTTTGATCTTTCAGTTTGGATTTCTGAATATTTTGAATGTTATTTTGTTGGTGGTGTGTTGGGCCCAAAATGTGTTCAATGAAAAAAATCAGGAAACAGAGATCTGGTTTCCTCACAGATTCCTAGGAGAAGGCCAAATGGATGCTAGTATTCTCCAAAACCCCTACATCCTGGAGGGTTATAGTAAATAACTGGGACCTTCAGTGAGTGATATAAGGAAAGAGAGATGGTCTTCAGCTGTTTCCCACTAAGTATCTTCTGATCTGCATTATCTATCCCTCTACTGTCCACTTCCAAGCTAGCTTTCAAGGTCAAGTTGTTCTGTTTGTTTATTTTTATTTAATTTTTTAAATTAATCTTTATTGTTGAGACTAGAGGCTCGGTGCACAAAATTCGTGAATGGGGGCAGGGGGCCCTCAGCTCAGCCTGGACCCTCTCCAATCTGGGACCCCTCAAGGGATGTCCGACTGCCAGTTTCGGCTCAATCCCAGGGATCGGGCCAAAACTGGCAGTTGGACATCCCTCTCACAATCTGGGACTGCTGGCTCCTAACTGCTCACCTGCCTGCCTGCCTAATCGCCTCTAACTGCCCCCCTGCCTGTCTGATCACACCTAGCCATCTCTGCCGCCAGCCTGATCACCCCTAACTGTCCCTCTGCCAGCCTGATCACCCCCAAATGTGCCCCCACCAGCTGAGTTGCCCCTCACTGCCCCCCTCTGCCTGCCTGATCACCCCTCACTGCCCTTCTCTGCTGGCCTGGTCACCCCCCACTGTGCCCTCCCCCCTGCCAGCCTGGTTGCCCCATGCAGCCTGCTGGTCAGTCGTTTGGTCATCCCTCGCTAACCCCCCTGCCAGCATGGTCCCCCATGCAGCCTGCTGGTCAGTCATTTGGTCGTCCCTCACTAACCCCCCTGCTAGCCTGGTCATCCCTAACTGTCTCCCCCACCAGCCTGTTCACCCCTTAGTGGCCCCTCTGCTGGCTTGGTTGCCCCAACTGCCCGCCCTGCCAGCTTGGTCGCCCCCAACTGCCCCCCCTGCTGGCCTGGTTGCCCCCAGCTGGCCCCCCCACTGGCCTAATTGCCCCTCACTGCCCTCTTCTGCCAGCTTAGTCACCCCTCACTGCGCCCCTGCCCCAACCCCCGCCGGCCTGGTCGCCCCATGCAGCCTGCTGTTCAGTTGTTACTGTGAGGGCATCATGACCAATTTGCATATTATCCTTTTATTAGTATAGAATCTATACTATAGATTATTACAGATGCCCCCTTTTTTTTTTCCCCATAGCTCCTCTCCACCCGGTTCCCACCCCACCCCAGGCCCTCACCACCCTATTGGCTGTGTCCATAGGGAATGCATACATGCATATAAGATATTTGTCTAATCTCTTCCCACACCCCCCACATCCCTTTCCCTTTGAGAATCATCAGTCTGTTCCATTTCATGTCCCCAATTCTATCCCATTCACCAGTTTATTCTGTTCATTAGATTTTTTTATTCACTTGATTTTTAGATTCAATTGTTGATAGATATGTATTTATTGTCACTTTGTTCATATTTTTAATCTTTACTTTTTTCTTCTTCTTCCTCTTCTTAAAGAATACACTTCAACATTGCATATAATATTGGTTTGGTGGTGGTGAATTCCTTTAGCTTTTTTTTTTTTCTTGTCCGTGAATCTCTATCTGACCTTCAATTCTAAATGATAGTTTTGCTGGGTAGAGTAATCTTGGCTGTAGGTTCTTGCTATTCATAACTTTGAATATTTTTTAAAAATATATTTTATTGATTGTTTACAGAGAGGAAGGGAGAAGGATAGAGAGTTAGAAACACCAATCAACTGCACCCTGCACACTCCCTACTGAGGATGTGCCTGCAACCAAGGTACATGCCCTTGACTGGAATCGAATCTAGGACCTTTCAGTCTGCAGGCCGATGCCCTATCCACTGAGCCAAACCGGTTACGGCTTAACTTTGAATATTTTTTGCCACTCCCTTCTGGCCTGCATAGTTTCTGTTGAGAAATCAGCTGACCATCATATGGGCACTCCCTTGTAGGTAACTAACTGTTTTTCTCTTGATGCTTTTAAGATTCTCTCTTTGTCTTTTGCCCTTGGCATTTTAATTATAATGTGTCTTGGTGTGGTCCTCTTTGGATTCCTCTTGTTGGGGGTTCTCTGTGCTTCCTGGGCTTATAAGTCTATTTTTTTCACCAGGTAGGGGAAGTTTTCTGTCATTATTTCTTCAAATAGGTTTACAGTATCTTGCTCTCTCTCTGGCACCCCCATAATTCGGATGTTAGTACTCTTGAAGTTTTCCCAGAGGCTCCTTACACTATCTTCATATTGTTGTATTCTTTTTTCTTTCTGCTCTTCTGGTTGGGTTTCTTTTGCTTCCTCATATTTCAAATCATTGATTTGATTCTTGGGATCCTCTAGTCTACTGTTTAATCCCTGTATATTGTTCTTTATTTCAGTCACTGTATGCTTAATTTCTGACTGGTCATTTCCTTTTTTTTTTTTTTTCTTTCTCACTAAGATCCTTGGAAATCTCATTAAGTTCCTTAGATGTTTCTAGAAGATTCTTGAGTAACCTTATAACTGTGGTTTTGAACTCTATATCTAGTAGTTTGCTTTCTTCCATTTCTTTTATTTGTGACATGTTTATTTGTCTCTGCATTTTGGCTGCTTCCCTGTGTTTGTTTCTATGTAGTGGGTAACTGCTAAGTCTCCTTGAGTTGATAGAGTGGCCTTATGTGGTAGGTGTCCTATAGGGCCCAGTGGCTCAGCCTCCCCAATCACCTGAGGTGGACACTCTTGGTGTACCCTTTTGTGGGCTGTGTGCACAGTTTCGTTGTAGTTGAGCCTTGATTGCTGTTGGTGTTACTGTTAAGAATGACCTCCAGGCCAATTGGCTGTGGGAACCAGCTGTGACTACAATGGGAGAGCTGCTGTGCAGGAGACACCCTTATAGAGCAGAACTTGCTTCAGTGGAGCTTTGGTGCTCTTTGATTCTGCCCCTGAGTGTGTCACTTATGGATTTGAAGAGTTGTAAACTGGTATGGTCTCACACTGACCACTTGATACACTGGCTCTTGGGTCTCCAGGGAGGTGTAAAGTCAGCCACTGCCTGGGGCCATCCAGAGCCACAGAGAGATCTGCAGATTCCTTCTCTTTGTATGGGGTTTGGAATTGCCCCAGATGAGGCCCAGCTGTGAAGCAAGGCAGGCTGGTGCTGGTGCCTTTTATTGATAGGTTTGGGGCTCCCTGACCTAGCTGTAGCTTGTTTGACAGGTTTCTGGCCTGAGAAAGGATAGACCGTTCATATGCAAAAGCTTCTGCACACAGCTTGGATGGGGTTGTATATTGGGTGAGGTGGTGTCTCAGGGAATCACTAGGGCAGAGCAAACAGAAATGGCTGCCAATCAGCCCTGCACTGAGGAGGTCCCAGCATGGGAACCATGACTGCTGCGAGTACTTCCACCTGAAAGAAGGCTGCCTTGAGTTCCTGCCCTGATCCCAAACAGTCCAGTTTCTCCCCGTATGTGTCTGGGTCCCCCAGAGCCTCACCCGGCACTGGAGCTCAGAGGAAGTGGGAGATTGTAAATTCAATTCATGGTGCTGGCCTTTTAAGAGGAGCAGCTGGGTCTCCAGCAGCCTGTGTTTCACTCAGCCCCAATAATCACTGGTTTTTACAGTCCATAGTTCTTACTGCCCATCGGGTCTTCTTTCCCCAGCTCTGGAACCCTGGGCTGGGGGTCTGGTGTGGGGCTGGGATTCCTTGCTCCTCCAGGTGGCCTCTGCAGAGCCGATCTCCCTCCTGATTAAAAAAGTGGGACACCTGGGTGTTGGACCAGGCCATTCCATGATTCCACGCCTCCGCAACTTCTACCAGTCTCAGTGTGTTTTCTTCTTTACCTTTCTAGTTGTAGTGCTTCCATTCAGTCAGCTTTCTGGCAGTTCTGGATGATAGTTGTTCTGTATTTTAGTTGTGATTTTGATGTGGTTGTGGGACGCAGCAAGTACAGGCGGTTACCTATGCCGCCATCTTGGTTCATTGTTTATTTTTATGCTAATATTGAATTGAGCCTTTACCATATAGCAGATGCTGTTTCACATTCGTTCTCTGACTCAATCCTACAAGGCAGGTGCTATTATTATCTTCATTTTATAGGTGAGAAAACAGAAGCTTAGGAAGAATAATAGTTGATGTGAAGCCAGATTGGAAAGCAGGGCATGTTGCTCCAGAACCCCTTTCCTTGCTCATTAAGCTATGTGGCCTTCCAAATAAAAATCCAAATCTCCCTAAAGCCTCTCCTAGTGGTCCCCCACAGTACAGCCTCTGTCCTCTGGAGTTTCCTTCAAGTTACTGTCTGCAGTGCATATCTGGGAACTTCTCAGCCTCAAATAAGCGTTATGTACACTCGACAGTTTTTCTTGTTATTTTAATTACCTTTTAATTCTTGTGCTGTGTGACTTTTCTTCTCAAATATATTTTAAATTATGGTAAAGTGTAGGCCATGTCTTCAGTATCTGTATACTTGCCATAGACCTCCAAATTGAATGCAGACCTGCGGGGACACAGAAGAGATGGCAGGCCTACCTTATTATCATTAGCAGCCAGCCACTTGCCACAGTGAGATCATTTAGTCTTACTGAAGCTGAACTCAGAAGCAGTCTGGCTCCATCAGTCCTTCTCTTCATTCAGGAGTGTGTGAATGGGAGCTCTGAAACTTCACACTTCTACTCAGAAATTTGGAGCTCGGAGTTATGAGGGTTACCCAGTTCTTAGAAATAGCTGGAACACTGGACAGGTTTTGAAGGCTAGAGGTGTTTTTTTCTGACTTGAATGTTGGCATTTCGGTGACCCCCCTCCCTGCCATGGTAAGCTGGGGCTTGAGAAGTGGGTAGGCAGCCAGTGCTCAAGCGTCTAAGTCTTCTTTTCTGGAGATTACACAGAAAATGGAAGCAGGATTTGCAAAGTGGTTTCTGTGTTCTTGGAGTTGTCATTTTTGTCACTTTATTTGGCTGTGAAGTGATTTTCACACAGGCCTGGTGGTTGTTAAAGTAAACACGAGGATAGTATTAATATCCCCTGCATGTATTTAGGTAAAACTGACATTCAGTTGAAGTCAAGAAGTGTTTTGCTTACTCATAGTTCTTGGAAACTATATACATACTGATTTAATACTTATGTTCCCCAGATATACTTCCTGCCTAACAGTATCTTCTCCTCAAGTTTTACAAAATTTTACAAATTTAAACTTCCAAAATATGCTTAAAATACCAAGTGAGTATTTTGCAGCCACTATACTTTGAGAATCTGCCAGACCTACTCAGAGCATGATTCTGAAATATTTTGCTTTGAAGCTTTGGAAATTTGGGAATTCATTCATTCTTTGGATGTATAGGCCATTGACTGCTGTTAACTGGAAATGTATTTCTTCTAATTAGTCACTCCCATTTTGCAACAGTCCTCATTGGACTCTTGAATTGACCTCAGCTCATTATCAGCTTCAGCATGTGTTAGGCATGAGGTGGGGCCTCAGCCAACATGATATTCAGCAGTAGTTGCTCTAGTTTAGGGAAGGCTCACCCCACCCTGGGACTATGGTTAGCATTCAGACCACTTCGATGGCCCCCAAGTTTGATGTCCTCATCTGTGACTAACTGCATTTTATTTTATTCCACACTGATGAGCTAATGCCAGTTTTGTGTTCTACTGTCTCTGTATCACCCCCAGTTTCCTCTAGGTGAGTAGTGTGCATGAAGTATTTGTTTCAAAAGTGTATGAACCTAGTCCTTGACTTCAAGGAGTGCACAATCTATTTGGGAGAGAACAAAGTCACAATAATGTCAATTAACTAAAAATGTAATGTAAAGTAGAACTGCCAAAATTGTTCAGTAATTACCAAATGAATGGTGATTATAGAAATTAATGAATGGGAGATTACCGTGGTCTGAGGTCTCAGAATTTTGCTAAGCAGCAAGAAGAAGTGAGCTAGCATTTATGGAGCACCTGCTGAAAGTCAAGCTCCAGGCTGTTTATTTTAACATATTTAGTCTTCAAATAGAATCCAAATTATTTCATTTTTATAAAATCCATTTGTATTTTTATTGGGATTATAAAGGAGTGCTTTCCAAATTATAATATTCAGCCCACATTTCTAAAACTAATGTACATCTTTCTATTATTCAACTCTTATATCACTTGGTAAAGTATTTTGCTCTCCTTTATATGTGTCACATTTCTCATAAAGTGATTCTAGGTACTTTACATGTTTGTTGCTATTATGTATGGATTTTTTCCTACTATGTGGTCTAAATGGATATTGTTGGTATATACCTCACCACTATCCTATACCTGACCACTATCCTGAACCCTCTTCTTAATTCTAAGAAGGCTGATCTTGAGGTTATATTTTGATTGTCTTGAATTTTCTATGCTTAATGAAAGGCCATCTGGAAATGACAAATTTATATTTCTCATCTATAGTTTATTTATCAAATTTGGGTTTCCGGGTAATGCTTCCTTTATTTAAACAAAACTGTGTAGCTTCGGAGCTTTTCCTATGCTCTGAAATAAATTATGTGTCAGCAGAATAATGTGATGGAGTTTCTTCAATATTTGAAGGAATTCACAGATAAAGCCCTATGGCCTCTTGACATAGTGTGTACATAGTTCTTTAATAACTTACAAAATTTCTTCCATGGTGATTGATCTGTGAGAAACCATTTGTTACAGGTGAAAAAGATGTCATTGTTATTTTCTGCAATCTGTTCATTATTGAAAACTTAGAAAATTTGAAAAGTAGAGAGAAGCAGAAAAATAATCACCAGATTTCCATACCCGAGATCCACTGTATTGCCATTAATAGATTTCCTTTACAAATATTAGTATTACAAATAATAGTATAATAGTAGTATATATGTCTTTTTTTTTCCCCATTGACCTTCCCCCAGCCTCCCTTACCCCCTGGCACATGCCCTCACCCCTCCCTCCCAGTGTCTTGCGTCCATTGCAATTTTTGAATTTATACTGCACACACAATTTTGTAGCTTGCTCTTCTCAATTAAGGTGACAGCATAAGAATTTTATTTTTATTGCAAATATTGTCTTAAATTACTGAATGATATTCCCCCACTTTCAGGGTAGTCTATCTGGATTTAAGTTATGCACACTTGTTTAATGGTTGCATTCTCATTAAACTAGCTGTAGAATAAAGGAACAAAGGAAAGATAATATACAAATAAATTATCGCTGAAAACCATCCTTTTCTGCGATGTTCCCTGACAGTGGGTGCAGAGAGCTGAAGGAGATTCTGTGCCCTCCAATTTAACTCCCTCCTATTTGAATACTAAATATCCCATTGATTGATAAGTGTATCATTCTATACCAGGAAACACAAATGATCAGAGTGGTGAATGACTCCATTGGCATAGGAGACTGAGGCAAGAGGATTTCTAGAAGAGGGGGCAGCTTTAATGTATTTGAAAGGATGAAGAGAAATTTCTAGGAGAGTGGCAAATAGAAAAATCAAAGACATGCCAGTAAGAAACAGGGAGGTGTATTGGGAGAACTATATGTAATGCATGAAACACCAAGAGGGAAGGACAGTTGGTAGAAAGGAGGCCCAGAGAGGTGGATGCAGTTGAGATCAGTACTGAGAAACTCTCAGTAGCCAGTAATCAGCAAGCCAAGGGTGGTCGGAGCACCTAACTTATCTGTGTCTATCAGTATCAGGGGCCGTCAGACTACATTTTAAAGTAGATGCTGTTTTAATGCTCATTTTCTCAATTTTTTATTTAGTAAATAATTATTTTCTACTTAGTTAGCAATAATTGGTTGGCATCCTAGTTTATGGTCTCACAGAAGCAGACCCTAAGGCAAAAACTGGGAACATGTAATTTATTTGTGAAGTGATCCTAGGAAGCACGAGTAGGAGAGTGGGACAGGGATAAAGGGAAAAGAATGCAACTAGTAGCATTACTATTGTGAGCCTCTGGAGCTTCATCCCACCTGGGAACCTTGTGGGTATAAACTGTGTCCCCCATAGTCATCCCACCTGCAAGGCAAGGGAGCTGGGGTATGTGCAGGGGGTGTTCAAAAGTAGGTTCACAGCTGTTTGTATGTACATGCAGGTTATGATTGTTACAGTAGCTTTATTAACTCAAAGAATGTCACAGTGGCCTACTGAACTTAGGCCCGATCTTGTAAGTACTCGAGAAGAAGACAAATAATATAAATGAATAAAATAATAAATAATAATATAATCCTATATAATAAAAGCCTAATATGCAAATTGCCCCCTCGACCAGGCGTTCGACTGGGAGTTCGACCAGGGGGTGGGGCTGGATGGCCAACCACCTGCAGCCCCTCCCCCTGGCCAGCCCTGCCTTGGCTGGCAGCAGCAGCAGGCAGCCAGGGGAAGGGAGGCCCTGGCTGGCAGTGGTGGCAGGCAGCTGGGGAAAGGGAGGCCCTGGCCGGCAGCTGGCAGCTGCTAGGGACCCTACCCATGCACGAATTTCATGCACTGGGCCTCTAGTAAATAATATATAAAGTACTTATAACTGTAAACCTACTTTGCCCACCCCTTTATACACAAACTCCTATTGGTCATTAGTCAAGGATTGCTGGGGGACAGAGGGTGTTTCATTTCCTGCACATCTGGCCTGCTGTGCGACCAAGCAGTGTGGGCTCTGGAGGCCAGTGAACAGCCAGATGGAAGTCAGGCCAGCGTATCCTGAAATAGGCTCAAGGGGATATAGATAGGGTGCTGGCAGCTTCTGCTGTGGCTGGGTAGTTTGTCCTCTAGATATAATATAATTAAATGAAATAATTTTAAAGTTGCTTTGTTTCTTTTGTCAACTTCCTTAGTATCTTAAAAACCATATAGTCCAACTATCATTCTTGTTCAAACCTATCTGAGTCCATGGCTGAGTTCAGGTAGCCTATTTGAAGCCTGGTGACTCAACACTCCTTCCCTTCCTCTCAACATAGCCCATCCAATCAAAACGCATCTCCTACTAGTCTGCAAAGATCTTATTCCTTGGCTCTTGGCTGCGTGCTGAGAAAATCTGATTCCTCATTACATGGGAGTTCCTTCCAAACCCTGGCTGTGTGTCAGAATTACCTACGGGTCTTTTAAAATGTACAGTTATAGAGTGGATAGATCTTCCTCTAAGTCATCTGAATAAGAATTTCTTATGGATGGGACTGAAGAATTTGTAGAATTATCCCAGGACATTCTTGCAGGATGAGTCCAGCTCTGGCCCATGGACTGGATTCTGGGACTGTTGCTCTATACAGCATCCTTCAGTACACTGTAGGCAGCTGTAATAGCCATCTCAAGAGTTCCCCTCTCCAAAATCACTTCCTATTCCTTGAAAATCCCTAAATACATGGTGTTGAGTTTCTTCAACATTCTGTCCCTTCTTCTGAATATAGTTGTATCTATTTTACATTAAATTGTGCCACCAAGAACTGAATATATTGTGATCTGAGAGTATAGAGCACAGCAAAATTATCCTTTTTAAACACTAATTTAATTGATGCAGCCTCAGGTCACATTAACACTTTTTGAGGCAAATTAAACTAGGGATTCATGATGAACTCACCATTGGCTACCGCCTCTAAATCTTCCTCTTTACCTTGGAACTTGGACTTTTACTTTAATTTGTTTTTGATACAGGACATTATTTTATTGTTTTCCCTTTTCTTCAGCAATTTTGTAATCCTAATTTCAACACAAACCATAAGACAGACATTAAAGAGATGGAGTTAACAGTATTTGATGATCATTTACATATTGGCCTGTGATTAAGATGCAGTGTCAAGGGTTCTAGCTTGAGAAACTAAAGGAAGATTCTATTTATTAAGGATTATAGGAGGTGAAGCAGTTGGAGGGCTGAGTAGAGGTGATAGAGTCAGCTTTAGCCATGTTGAGTTTTGGGTGCATCAGGGAGAGATGCCTCCTACATAGATATGGAACTCAGAATGCAGGCTAGACACTTGGAGCCTGCAGGTTCCTAGGTGGTAGTTAAAGGTACAACTATTCCTACTAGCTTATTACAGATTGTACCCATCTGTTTTAGTTATATTACAGTCATTGAAAAAAATAGAGGACTGAAATATGGCTCTAAAAATCTACCTCCAGTTTGCCACTGATGATCCAAAACACATTTCTATATTAAACTCATTCGAATAGCATAAGAAATCTATCACATTTCTAAATTCAAATATATTATTTCTATCCCATTCCCCTCATGTCCCAGATTAATAACCAGGTAAAAGGAGTGAGGTCTGACTTCAGTAGCAAACCATTAGCAAATTATGTTTCTATTTACAATTCCTATCACAAAGTTATTTGTTCATCTTTTAAGTAATGCCTTTTGGCTTGAACAAAAGTTTTTGCACATGAATTGCATTCCAAGTTTTTGTAAATTGTTTAAAGATATTTGGCGAAGCAAACATAACTTCGATTAATGATGAGCACTCTTTCTTCAGGAAGAAACTTTTAGGAGTGAAAACAATAATGAGCCCTGGACAGTGTGGCTAACTGGTTAGAGCATCACCCCATGGAGGGTTCTATTCCAATTCAAAGCCACATGCCTAGGTTGCAGGTGCAATCCCCAACCTGGCACTTGTGGGAGGCAACCAATGGATGCTTCTCTCTCTCTTTCTCTATCATTACTTCTCCCCCCGCCTCTCTCCCTCCCCTTTCTCTCCTCCCTCTTTCTCGTCCTCCATCTCTAAAATCAATGCAAAAATACCCTAAGGTGAGGAGTAACAAGAAACAACAACAACAACAATGAATTAATTTAGAAAATAAAATAAGTCAAAACAACCGTAACAAAGGTATAACTTTTCCTTTCTCAGCAGGTGGGTCTGGAGTTGTGACATGGTTAAAACAAGATAAAGCATTTTGGGGTTTCAGTGGGTTTAAATTCCCCTTTAACCTGGCTTTAAACCCAGCAGAGCACCAGGATGGGCTTCTCCATGCTTTCAGTGTATGTGATCACTTCCTTGTTATAAATGGTTTTTAAATTATTCCCTTTGCTCCTGTTTACCTCATTATTATTTGAGCATAAATCTTACCCTCAAATAATTTATGTGTAAAGAAATCTGATAGAGGAACAGAACAGACTCACCAAGTGTCCCCTGCTCATTACAAGTGAATAAATAAATAAGAATACCAAACAATCATTCTCATCAAAAAAATGTGGTGGGGTTTTTCCTAGACATCTCTAATAATTACTGAGGGATTAGGGGAATCTAACCACTGTGAAACTTGGCAGAGGCATATCAAAGTCAGCACAAATATCTGGGATTCAGCCTTGGTGGCATTATTTTCTGCCATAATAAGCCTCTTCATGATTAATCAGAGATTTTATGCTGCTGGGAGCCAAGTTCTCTGTGGAGACAATGTGGAATTAGGGTAGGGTGTATTCCATTGGGGGTGTTTTAGTAGGGCACTATTTTGTTATGACACAATTCAGGGAATCATTGTAATCTTTGCCTCAGATTATTTGCTAATGCATGCTCATCCCAAGTTAATAAGCAGAAGAATGAATCTCATTGGCCCACCTGGACGTTATGCACACACCTGTGGTCTCATTAGCAAAGCACACCAACCAGCTAAGTATTCCCACCACTAATAACCTTCTTCCTCTTCTATGAAATCTAACAGTCAAATGCTCAATGCAGTGTCTTATTCCCACACATAGGTTGCTAATTCATTGTTTCTGGAACTAGGAAGGGTACTAGCTCCTGACTCTTCCTTGGCATTCAGAGGCTCATACTAGATAGTGAGGGCAGAGGATGCTGAATTTCATCCTACCCTAGATACAGATGAATCCCACTTAAAGTTTAGCCATACTGTGCTAGATCCTATGCCCTTCTTCCCAGAACCCCCTACAGGAATAAAGGACTCCCCCAGCCCCCAGATGGTGGGAGTGCTCACACAGGTGACAACCCTCAGCTATTACTCCTTTTCGGGGATTGCCTTGGCTAAAGAAAATTGCCTTGCCATGGGCAGCCTACATTCAATTCAATGACTGATTGACCTAAGGGCATAAATACCCAGCCTTCTGCCCCAACTCAGGACAACTCTGGAGGACCATCCCAGCTCCATCCCTTTTGGTCCCCTGGGACTTTCATCACAGCAAGCACCTCCCTTTGCCCAATCTGATACCTTCCCCTCACTTCCACAGTTGCTGTTCCCAATTTTCCTTGATGAAAACTCTATATGTTAATCTCCCTCTCAGAGTCTCTTTCCTAGGGACCCACACAACTTTCATGTGTGTAAATTAGCTTTCTTTTATGTAGTTTCATTGGTTATACTCCAGCTCAATCCAAAAGAGATTTAATTTAGGTCAAACAAAGACTGAATAAGCAAAATCCAGTGGCTATTGGTGCCACTTTGGGGACTGGGTTTTGGTTGATATACATGTGGTAGATCATCAGAATGATCAAGGGAGATGAGGAAGGCTTTTAACATGAAGGTTCCAAGACCTCTTCCTTAATAGGGCTTTCCAGTAGTAAGGCCTGGGGATATGTATCTTTTCAAGGCCTCCTGGTATTCTGAAGTGCAGTCCTGTTTCAGAATCACGGCTCTAGGTCATCCTGACATGCTGATTTACTATGGAGAACTCAAGGTACTAAGCCCTCAAACTGGCTCTTCCGTTGCTCTGACAGAAATGTGACAGTTATTAATAAGCTCAAAATGGATCACTTGTGTTTTCCTCTTGGCTCCAGGAGAAATGTACCTCTGGGAAATTTTCCAGGGCATTTTTAGGTCTGCCCTCTAACAGATATTCAGGTGTAGCCAACAATCGATATGTGCTCCGGACCTAGGAGCTCTAGTATCCAGCTTGATTCTGGGCTGTGCTTAGAGGAAGGACATTTTCTTGAGACATGAAGGAGGCTGGGAACTCGAATCTGTGGGCCCTGTTTTACCAGCCAACATGTTGAATGAGCCAAAAGACATGCACAAGCTCTTGGGAACTTTGTATAGCCTTGGGAGGCATTCTCAAGCTTTGTCAACATGAAGCTGCCACTGGAAGTCTCCTGGAGAGGAAGCTTGGGCAGTGTGTTAGGTCTTAAGAGAATGCTTTATCCCTCAACAAAGACATGTCTTTTTAGTGGAGATAAGTTAATGCTCAGTTAGGTCAAATGCTCACCCTGGTGTTTTGGGGAAATCTTTGACACTTGTAGATGTCTTTCAGGGCTTACCCAGGACTCTTTCTCAGCATGACTGTAGCACCATCATTCAATACTAATACACCACCACTATCACCACTATCACCACTATCACCACTACCCCGACCCTCACTTCTTAGTCTGGTGCTCAGTTGCATAAGCTTTGTATTTTGAAGACATTAAAATTAATTCTTTTCTATGGAGAATAAAGACTTTGGGAATAAATATCTAATGGAGGGATTTTAGTCATGGTGACAGGACACAGGAAGAATATTTCTAGTTCATCTTTGAGTCATATGGGAAAAGATACTGCCTCCTATATCTAACTCTGCAGCTATCCCAAGGAGGCCAGGAGAGTGTACAGGAGAATGACTTGTGGTAACCAAGAGAATTCACCTATCCGGTCTCCAATACAGGGGTGCAATTGAGCAAGGACCTAATTACTGTGTTTTGAAGTCTATCATTGAGTTTGCATTGAGGCATACATTCCATGGGCTTCTCTCAGCAATGGGGACTAACGGTGATAGCCATACAAAGGCAGGCACTTCTGGGAGACCTGAAGCTCCTATGCAAGCCAACTTTGGTTTGAGGACTCCTCAGCAGCCTTGTAGAATCTCCCTTAGATGGCATGGCAGTCAAGGATGCTTCCACCCAATCTCTCTCTTGTTCCCTTTTTACTGAGGGATCAAACTGCCAGGCCCTTCCAGATCTCTCTGCTTTACCCCATTTTCTCTCACCGGCTCTTCTGCTAATAAAATCCTTGTGCATTTAATCCTTCTTGGCTTCTGCTTTTCCAAAACCCAGATTAACAAACTAGTCATCTGTTTTAGCTGCCAATATTTGACTATTTATTAATTAGCTCCTTCTACCACCACCATCCCCCATCTCAGAAGAGTTTAAAACAGTCCTTTTCATTAGGACAAAGGGCTTATACATGTAGGGAGCTTCAGAGAGACCTTAGGGTAAGAAATAGCAACCACCAAGATTAAAAAGAACATTCCTATATACCATTAATTTAATCTTCCTGACTCTACTCCATCAGATAGAAGAAAAGGGTAGATGGAACAGCTAGTGTTTATTGAGCACTTACCACATGCCATGAATTTGCCTCCTAATTTTCATAAAAGGATTGAATGTCAACCCAGGTGAGCACATGAGGAATCCAAGACATGGAAAGGCAATGCAATTAATCCAAGATCACACCACTAGCAGGAGACGAACCAGTAATCAAACAACATAATAGGACTTCAAAATCTATGCAGTGCCAATCTATTCCAGCCTTTTGACTGTCAGATGGAGAAATGGTTAGTTGCCTTAGCAGGTAAGCACATACTAGGGACATTTCCCAGTTGATAAGTCAAAGGTGATCCCTTTTTGTTTTCCTAAGTGTCTCTGCAGCATGTAATTGTGAAAATGGACTCTTTAGCTTCTAAACAAGAGCAGATGCTCCAGGCTTCCTATTGAGCAATTGCAAGACTGATGACAAAGCCTGGGTGAGCAAGAAGGAAGATAAAGGGCTACCTTGTCAACATAGAAAATCCAAGAAAAAGAAACAAACACTACAACCTTTCTCTGGAAGGCAAAGCATAGTTGCATCTTCATGAATCATGGGAACATCCTCTAAGGTCTCCTCACCCCATCCTTCCTGCATGTTTGTGAATCACTTTTCTCTCATGCTTGTCTATATGCTAATATGAATTTGCTTCAACAAGTGTGAGGTATGGAAAATTTGAATTTGCTTCAACAAGTGTGAGGTAGGGAGAATTTGGGAAGAGTTATACAATCTTAATTGTCCTGGGTCCTATTCCACTATGGGATGGCTCTGCCTCCCTCATTCAGCCTAGTACAGTGGTCGGCAAACTGCGGCTCGAGACGGTATGCTGCTCTGTTTACTAATGAGTTTGCCGACCACTGACCTAGACTCTCGATTGCAATAATTACAGGCTGTTGTTATTCCTTGTGATTAAGCCCCTCGTTCAGTTCCCAAGAAAACTGGCTTCCAGAGATTTGGGGGAAGTTTAAGGCTACTTATCCACATGAATCTAATTTAATAGGTGGTCAAGGTTTTTAAGAATGACTTCTACCCTCTTTTTAGAGTGAAAAGGTATAACAACAACAACAGAAAGGTTCTACTTTTGCTATTACTTGAAAAGAACTTGGAACCAGAAGAAAATTATGCCAATGCTTTTTACATCCTGGAGGCCTTTCAACTCCCAGCATATGACATCATATCACTCTAGTATGTAGAGCAGGGATCAACATACTTCAAATCATCCAAAGTTAAATTGAGCTCAAAGCCTCAATTTTATGTATATTTGAAAATTATATGAATATTCTAGTATCATTTGCTAATATTTCAAGGCACACTATTCATGTAATAGCATCAAGGTTTATACTTCATGAGAGTAGATATAAATTTATATTCAGATAGTCTTATCATTTGTGATATTTTTAGCTGACCTTATTTGATTTTATTTGATCATCATTGCTTATTTTACCTAATAATAGAGAAACATGTAAATTGACTGTAACTCCCCTATGCCCACAGCCAATCAGAGTGAGTATGCAAATTAACCCAGCAAAGATGACAGTTAATTTGCATACATACCTGGGTCCCTGGAACCTCCTCCGCACCCAGGTCACTCCCAGCCAGCCATCGGAGGAGTCGAGCCTGCAATTTGGCGGGGCGGGGGTGAGGGGTGCTTCCCAAGCCTAAAGCCTGGGGCTTGGGAAGGGACTGAGCCTGCGACCAAATGCAGACCATCCGAAAGTCAGTGCTGGGTTGCCCAGCTGCAACCTGGCGACCCAACACTGACTGCTCAGGTGGCTGAGACCCAGAAAGTGAGTCAGGGTCTGATCTGCAGCCTCAGTGGAAGCTGTTGATCAGTGTACTTACCTCTCTATTTCTCTCCCTCTTTCTTTCTGGTTTTCGCCAGCAGCCAGGCTTTTCTTTCTTTTCTAGCCTCACTGGGGCTGCTGTTAAGCCCCACCTCTTTGAACAGACCCAGAGATAGGTCTGGAGATGCTGACTGGCATAGGAACCAACCAATCAGAACCAAAGGTGGGTGCTGTGGGGATCCAATGGCTGCCTGGGAGGCAGAGCTTCTGATGCTGCCTGGCATAGGAACTGACCAATGAGAAACAAAGGTGGGTTCTGTGGGGACCCAATGGCTGTCTAGGAGGTGGAGCTTTTGATGCTGACTGGCATAGGGACTGAACAATGAGAACCAATCTGGGTGCTTTGGGGAGCCAATGGCTGCCTAGGAGGTGAAGCTTTTGATGCTGGCATAGGAACCGACCAATCAGAACTAAATTGGCCAGCAGAGGAGAGCAGTTGGGGGCAACATCAGGCCTGCAGGAGAGGGCAGTTAGGGGTGATCAGGCAGGCCGGCAGGGGAGCAGTTAGGAGCCAGTGGTCCCAGATTGTAAGAGGGATGTCCGACTGCCGGTTTAGGCCCAATCCCAGGGATCGGGCCTAAAATGGCAGTCGGACATCCCATAAGGGGTCCACAATTGGAGAGGGTGCAGGCTGAGTTGAGGGAATCCCCCCTCTGTGCATGAATTTCATGCACCAGGCCTCTAGTCCTATATAATAAAAAGGTAATATGCAAATTGACCCTAAGGGTGGAAATACCAGGAATGACTGGTCGCTATGACACGCATGACCACGAGGGGGCAGATGCTCAATACAGGAGCTGCCTCCCTGGTGCTCAGTGTGCTCCCACAGTGGGAGCTCCACTCAGCTACAAGCCAGACTGATGGCTGCGAGTGTAGTGGTGGTGGCGGGAGCCTCTCCTGCCTCCTTGGTGGCAATGCTAAGGATGTCTGACTATGGCATCAGTTGGACATCCCCCAAGGGCTCCTGGGCTGCCAGAGGGATGTCTGACTGCCAGCTTAGGCCCAATCCCCTGGGGTGAGAGCCTAAACCAGCAGGGGCAGGTAGACATCCCCTGAGGGGTCCCGGATGGCAACAGAGTGCAGGCCGGGCTGATGGGACCCCGCCCCCCGAGTGCACACATTTTCATGCACTGGGCCTCTAGTGTATTATAAAAGGGCTTGCTCATTTTTTGAGTAAAGAAGTATAAACTTAGATATTTCATCATTTTCATTTATACTTCATTAATACATAATATCTTCTGTGAGACAGTTGTTAATGGGTCTCTCTCTCTCTCTTGCTCTCTCTCTCTCTCTGCATGTTTGGTGAGCAAAGTCTCTGACTGCTTTCATTCTAGACTATCTTTTCAAGATGTTTGTATAGCAAACAGCCTTGCAACATAAAAACAGTGGCTCCCTCTGGAGCAGAGAGCAGGTTTGTTACTGTCTAATATTATAAAGATAATGTCTTCCTAGGAGCGAAGATTGGGCACTTGTGAGTAATCCCATTAAAATAGATTTGGGTTTCCTTCACTCAGGCTTTTTCAGCTGTGACACAAGCACAATGCATATGCAGCATCCACCTTGGCTGTCCATGATGGCCTGTGGAACTTGGGGGGCTAGGTAGCCAGGACAAACATGAGGCTCATGCTGCTTATTATGCCATGAGTGATAAAGTCCTTTGTCTTGGAGCCAGGAGTCTTGCGTCTTCTGCCATCACTCATGAAATGTAGCAAACTATCTTGTTGGCTGGCATGCAGGATAAAACCTTAGATACGCCATGATTTTGACACTATCTTTAATACTTTTTTTTTTCAGTAGAACAGGAACCTTTTAAAATCATTTTTCCATTTTATAAGTTAGTTTGGTTAAGACTAGATAATTTTGCCAAATTTACCTAAACTGTGCACACTCTAACTCATTTCAACACATTGACATGAAGACTAGTACAAGGGCCCACTGCCCACCTGTCCTTGTGCTGAGCCCATCCTTTCCTCAACACAGCTCACCTGCCACCCAGGTCCCATGGGCATTGACACACACTGAGATAGTCTATGAGTCAATTAATATATTAAGCATTAAGCTAATATCTTTCCTTTGTAGATAAAATACATGTATCAAAAGAAATGATAATGTCTTCTCACACTCTCAGAGAATGATCTCGGTACCCCTCTTTGGAGACCTCTGCTTCTGAATGTGCCTTCAGCATCATTCCATTAGTATTTAACCCCCCATTAATATTTATCAAATACTTAGGATGAACTAGTCACTGAGCTAAGCACTTCAAATGAAGTGTTTTATTTACTTTGTATTTATTATGTCAGAGCATTACCGTATCTGTTTTACATGTGGGGTCACTGTGGTTTAGATGCACTAAGTAACTTTTCACAAAACTACTAGTAAGTGGGTGACAGCCTCTGTGGCCACAGCCTGGGCTCCAGAACTGCCTCTCTACTTCATAGACAGTGAGATTGAAGGCCAAGGTGACTGAGGGACTAGTCCCTACTCAGTACCAACTCCTTTGATGGCAGTGTCTTCTTTGTTAGGATAACGTAGGATAGGCCCTGTAGTCTTTGCTGAATAACTTGTGGTTAGAAGCAAAACTTGACTAATTTTTATTTAATAAATTCTACCTTCTTCTGAAATAATATTAGAAGAAAACATTTAAATATGCTCTTTATTTCTGTATTTTGAATATGCATATTGACACTTTGTTCTTTATGGATTTTTTATTTTGGGGGAGAGAGGTTGGGCAGGTTTCAGATAAGAGAAAGACTTAGATTAGTTTACAAAACAAAAGAAAAGGATAGCCCATCAAATTATTCTATCACATTCAGGAACATACTCAGCACGATCAAATACAGACATCAATGGGAAAGAGCTAATCCACTGGTTCCACACCTGTGATATGATAAATTATCTTCCTCAACAGATACTCCAGTATGTGAGCATGTGAGCACTATCACACTTCCAGTCTGCTGGTCTTTAAAAAGATTTACTGGTATTATCCCAACATCTCTGAGAAGACCACCATTGTGCTCCACCACTACTTTCTGCATTCAAACAATAATATTTCAAGAACACAAGAAAAGTTTCAAAAGCTGCCAGGCCTCTCCTGCTCTGAAGTTTTAGAGGGAAAAATCATCCAAGCTTCCAGAAGTAGGCAGAGTGCTTGTGTGTATATCCGAGGAGTGGGGAGAACAGGGGGAAGGCTGAATGGAAGGGGAAAGGAGAAACATAAATTATATAAAAGAGGAATTAAAAACCCATGGCAGTGTTTTATATATACTAACCATAAAGCACTGCTCGTTGTATTCCTGGGCAATATACTAGATGAAAATCTTTCTGGACGTTACTTAATATGTATTTGTTGGAGGCTGCAAAATCATGTGGCAGGAAGGGTTCCTGTGGATAGATGCAGAAGACAGAAGGTGGGCAAAAGACGTAGAACGTGGGCCAGACAGCAGCAACCAGATTTTGGGAACTATATGAAGTCTTTCTTCTTTCACGTCATTTGATTCTGGCTCATGGCAGCATTATAAATGCAGAAACTATGGACATGTGTCTCACAAGAAGATGGCTGTTTATTTCTGGACTTTTTGTGGAGGAGGAAGCAGAACATGAGAAAAGATATCAGGATAAATAAACCAATTCACCTGTAATCTAGAGACATACAAGTCAACGATTTTTCTTGACCACTGATTAGGAAATTTTGAAATTAGTAAATTGAGGAATTAGAGTTTTTGAAATATTTTTATTCTTGGAGTGAAGTCTTTTTAAAAATCCCTAATGTATATCAAAATGTTTTCATCTTAAATTAGAGACAAGTGTAATGAGATCATAGAACTGGCATCTAGCCCATATTCCTCATTTTACATAAGAAGAAACTTAGGCTCAGAGACCTACAGGGACTTATCTGAGGTCACACAGCATGTCAGGGCCAAAACCAGCTCTGGAACCCAGGGGCCGGGATGAACTTTCAGTTCTCTTTTAAAAAATGCAAATTTCCTGAAAGAATCAGAAAGAATTCTCTAATATCTCACTCCAAATGAGTTTCCCCCTTGGCAAGAGAAAGCTAGATAGCTGAAAATCTTTAAGTTCTGGAGACATAGAGGACACAGAACCGGTTGGTAAAAAATCTGAAAACAAACTGTTCTTTAATATCATTGTCCAGAAACATGCCACCCACGAAGTTATTTTCTCAAAATCCTGCTGTCATTATGTCTCTCTTCTGCTCAGAAAACCTCCACAGGCTCTATCATCATCTATAGAATAAAAAGCAAATTCTTAACTGCACAAAAATCAACTCCAGCTTTCCTAGCCACTCCTCTCTAGAGGTACCGGCATTGTGCCCAGCACTTTGAAGACAAGTGTGTGTGTGGGGAGGGGGGGCACAGTGGTAATGTCCAAACAAGATCCCTTCCCTCATAAGGCTCACATTCAACAGGGGGAACAATGACCAAGTAGAGAAATGAATGGACAAAATAATTATGGGTTCATTGACTTATAAGTAAGCAAACAAAATGAAGTAACAAAGAGTGGCTGGTGGTGGTGATGAAGGGAAGTGGGAAGGGAGTTCCTAACTACTTTCGCTAGAAATGACATTAGAGCTGAGGTCTGAAGGCATTGATGAGCCAGCCCTATGGAGAGCTAAGGAAAGAACTGGCTAGACAGAGTGAATTGTAGTTTCCCCAACTGGATAGCTAGATAGTGCTGCCTGCTTTCACTTCTTTGTTAATGCCATTCCCACTTTTGGAAATGCCTTCCCCCCACTTGTCTAGGCTGGCCAGTCCCATTTGAAGCAATATTGAAAATTGGTTACAAGTTTGGGTTCTGGGTTAGATGTGGGTGTGGTTCTCACTTCACCACCTATCAGCTGGGTGGCATTGGGCAAGTCAGTTCACCTCTATGAGCCTCAGTTTCCTCATCTTTAAGGTGGAGAAGATAACACAACTTACCTTAAGAGATTACTATGAAAATTAAGTGAAATATTTTATATAAAATATTAACATAAAAAGTCAATAAATGTTGGTTCTAAAAGTCAATAAATATTGGTTATCTACTTTTCAAGACCCAGCTCAAATTATACTATATAATAAAAGGCTAATATGCAAATCGACTGAATGCAGAATGACCGATCACTGTGACACACACTGACCACCAAGGGGCAGATGCTCAATGCAGGAGCTACACCCTGGTGGTCCGTGTGCTCCCACAGGGGGAGCGCTGCTCAGCCAGAAGCCCTGAGCCAGGCTCCCAGCTGGCAAGTGCAGCAGCAGTGGCAGGAGCCTCTCTTGCCTCTGCAGCAGCACTAAAAATGTCCGAGTGCCAGCTTAGGCCCACTCCCCTGAGTGCTTATGGGGAGCAGGCCTAAGCCATCTGTTGGACATCCCCTGAGGGCTCCCGGACTGCAAGAGGGCACAGGGTTGGCTGAGGGACCCTTGCCTCCCGAGTGCATGAATTTCTTGCACTGGGTCTCTACTTTATCTATACACTTTCTGGAAAACAGCAGCCCAAAGTAGTATCTATTTCATTGGACTTCTTATCTTTTTGGACCTGAATCACCCCTCCCTCCAACTACTGTAATTTTTGTATCAACTTTCTCTTGTTGTATATGTTGTGTATCTCTTTTGTTCATCTCCCCTAATAGATTGTGAACTCCTTCACTACAATCATGGTGTATCCTCACATTGCTTTGCTCATAAGTTATACTACACATGTATTCCAAGTGCAGCGAGATATGGGTGGCTGAGGAAGAGGGAGAATGAAAGGCAATGCTTATTACATTTATGTGAGTTAGGATAAATGGGTTGTAGTTTTATTTTTATCCTCCTGCTTGTGGTGGCCCAACTCTAAGACAGCCCTCAGTGATCTGCTCCTGGTCTTCATACCCTTGTATAAGCCTCCCCACTTCAGTACAGGTCTGACTTCAATAGGTCATGGCAAAGGTGATGTCGCTTCCATGATTAGGTTGTATAAGAGGGTGACTGCCATCTTCCTAGAAGACTCTCTCTTTGATGAAGCAAGTGGAACACATTTAATTTTACTTTTCTTTATATATTTTTATTGATTTCAGAGAGGAAGGGAGAGGGAGAGAGATAGAAACATCAATGATGAGAGAGAATCATTGATCAGCTGCCTCCTGCAAGTACCACACTGGGGAACAAGCCCACAACCTGGGCATATGCCCTGACTGGAAATAGAACCATGACCTCCTGGTTCATAGGTCAAAGCTCAACCACTGAGCCATACCAGCTAGGCAGGAACACATTTTAGACAAGCCTGTAGTGCAAGGAACTACAGGTGGCTTCTGGCCAATAGTCTGCAAAAGACTAAATTCTGCTAAGAAACCAGTAAAAAGCTTGGAAGAGGGTCCTTCCCCAACACCTTCAGATGAGAGGCAGTCCTGGCTGACACCTTGATTGTGCCCATATTTCTGATTCACAGAAACTGTGAGGTAATAAATGTGTGTTGTTCTGAGTCCTTAGGGCAATTTGTAATAATTTTTTGCAGTAATTTATTATGTGGCAATAAATAACAAATACACATGTTGAGTAATCTTAGAAAGATAACTTCATCTCTCTGAACTGGAGTGTCTCCTTAAAGACCTGCTTTGGGCACTCGAGTGGGCACCTGCTCTACAATAGCAAGCAAGTCAGGCAACATCCTGCCCCACGGAGCCTCTGGTCCAGCTTCAGTCCTGGATATCGCTTTTCACCACGCTGGCTGCACAGGGAACTTAAGCAGTTTCAGGCTTTTCCATTAGGTCAACCCTACCACTAAGTAAGAGAGACAAAGGCCAGAGGCATTCTGGGAGCTTTTAGGAAGGAAAATCAAATCATGCAGATGGAGGCCTTCCACATAAGCAGATGCATTTAGGCTTTTTTTAAAAAAAATTACTGTGCTTTTAAAATAAAGGAAAATGTGGGACTCCTTCTGAGAAATGAGTATATGACATGAAAGGCATTCTGTAACCAAAGTACATTCCATTCACCTCTAGCTCAGACTGGAAGCCTTCTAACTATTTCAAGAGAAACATGATTATAGGTATTTGATGCAAGGAATAATAGAACATTAACTAAATATATGATGGAGTCAGTTCGGGGCTATAATAAGGTGTCCCTATAAGAGGCCTCATTCCTTCAACCAGCCCCACACAGACTGTGAGACCACTGTCGGAAAGGATGGCCCAACAACCTCTGGATTCCCAAGTCTCCTCCTATTGTTTACATGGCTTCCGTCAGCTTTCCTCCTATAAGTAACATTGTCTCCACCCCACTTTCATAGATGCCACTTTTACGTTTACCCATAAATTCTTAACTCCACCTCTTGCCTTCTTGATTAGTACTCAGTAGCTTATGTGAAATCATTCTCTGGAAGGAGTCATAGACCTTAAAAACATAAAACTTGTTTATCCTTTTTGAAGGCTAAGTAAAGGCCTCAAAAATAAATGGCCTGTTGTCCTCTCCTGGGAAGAAGATGCAGGTACTTTATTTCTTCTTTGAGATTATTTCCATCCACAAGCTCTCTTTACCCTTATAGACAATGGGCAGAATGCTGTCTTTCAGAGTGGGGCTCAATGACCTAGCTCATCATCTTAGCTCAGCCTCTTATAGCTGTGCAGCCTATGGTGAATTATTTAACTCCTCTGGTCTCTGTGTTTTAAATGGGGACAATAACAGCACCTATCTCATAGGCACGGTGTAAAGTGCTTAGAATGGTGCCTGGCGCAGGGCAGGCACTCAGTAAATCTTAGCTATTGCTATTAATGTAGGAAAAGGAGCAAACTAAAACAGACGGTTTTTATTTTCAATTACATTGAGTTTGATCAGGACACAACTATGAAACACTAGAAAAACAAACAATATTTGTTCTCATAGTTTTTTCATTTTTTTTTTTAAATCCTCCCTTACCTCTGATTTTCCCCAGCTCCCCTCTTGTGTTCCCTTCCTGGCCAAGACCTACCTGGGACCACCTCCCCCAAGCCTTAGATTTGACTGTCCCACTTCCTTCTTCATCACATCTCTCCTCTCCTCTGTCCTTGTCCCTACGGCTTTTGCTAGCATCTGATCAACTAATTTGTGCCAAAATGTTAATCACTCTTGGTTTAAATCAGTTGTTCTCAGTTTTTTTTTTAAAATATCTCCACACCATGCACATGAAATGCATAATAAACCTCCACTTGTAACAACAGTCTTCACCACTCCCGTGATTTTACCTCAGGTAGGGAGGGGCATATAGTCTGCAGAAGCATCGTCCCCCGCAAGAGGGTCTCATCCCCGGTCCCTCGTGACATTGAGAATCAAGAGTGCTGCTTCCCAGATTTGTTTTTTGGCAGATGCCTTCAATGACTTAACCCAAACAATATCTGACAATGAAAATTTAAGGTTTTATAGCAGAGCTATATTTAAGGCCTGGAAGGGGTTGTTGGGTAGGGATGGGGGAACATGGGGGAAGACGTGTTTAGTAACTTTTCCAATCATACATGTAAACAATCTTCTCCAGCCATCTCTGAAGAATAAGTAACTGATTTCTTAGCCTCATTTTCCTCTAGCTTTTAAATTAAATGTTAGCCTAGCTCCGTGGTCAGCAAACTGTGGCTCGCGAGCCACATGCGGCTCTTTGGCCCCTTGAGCATGGCTCTTCTACAAAATACCACGGCCTAGGTGAGTCTATTTTGAAGAAGTGGCATTAGAAGAAGTTTAAGTTTAAAAAATGTGGCTCTCAAAAGAAATTTCAATCGTTGTACTGTTGATACTTGACTGTTGAGTAATGAGTTTGCCAACCACTGGCCTAGCTCTTCAGATTGTTCTCTACTAGCATCTTTAGAGCTGGCCGGCCCTGGGAAGAGGCAACATCTTTGTTTAGAAGTAGGAATAATATGAAAATTGGCCCTCTACTCATGTAAGGCAATGTATTAACTTTTTAATGAGGGGAGCCTTCTTTTCACTGAGGACTCTGGTTGGCCTAGAGGGCAAGGTTAGCTGGGAAAGATCAGATGGGCTTTCTGCTTCTATTCCTTGGGCCAACCCAGGACAGAGTGACTACCTACATCCTGGTATTGGTGTCCTAGTCCAGGAAGTCCTCAATGTCCCCAAATCCCAGTCCTCAGTGGATGATCTGAAAATGCAAATTTCTCCAGAAAGAAATACAGTTCATACTATAGAGTTCTGCTGTGGGAGATGAGTGAAAATTATCAGATCGGATCCAACTTCAAGTATTTAGTTCTGTCCATAAAACCATCTATATGATGTTTAATATTTTGCATCAAAACAAAGTCTTCTAATTTGATCTGGGTGATGGTTACATGGCTATTGCATTAAAAGATCCTGTAAATGGTATCCTGTAAATGAATTGTGTTATGTATGTGTAGATGCATGGGTTAACTGGAATAGTGGTTCTCAAGCATTACCATATATTAAAAACAGTTTGCACCCAAGACCAATTAAATGAGACTCTCTCAGGCATTAATATATTTAAAGTTTCCAGTGAGTCCACTGTGTTGCCAGTTTGAGAACCAGAATGCTAGAAGAAAAGGATCTGTTGGGAAAAACAAACAAGATTTCATTCCCAATGAAGGCTTATCTCAACTAGTAAGATCCTTTTCAGCTCTAAGTTTCTATGATTAAATAAATGTTTGTTGTTTTATAAAAGGAAAAATACATCTGCAAAACTTTCTCTCATATTTGACAGTTGCAAAAATATGAACAAACAAGAAACCTTTTGGTTCAGAAAACAGAGTCCCTAGACTGGAAACTCTGAGACTTGCCAAACACAAGTTCTGAGAACTTCCCAATTTTCCTATGGGCTGGCCTTGTCTAGTCTAATGCAAACATTTTTAGATGTACATTTGATTCGTCCAGGGAAGATTCCCTAACATGAGCAAGCAAAGATTCAAACCTACAGGCCAGGTGGAAACCAGATTTCCTGGCTAAGTGCTGAGTTCTGTCTGTTGCATTAGCAGAGATGGAGGCCCTGGGACACAATCTACGTTGCTGAGGCATCATTAATTTCAATTAGGTGGAAAGTCTTCATAGTGGATCGCTCCATTGACAGTCATTTCGGGGTGTCTTGCTAGCATGCACCCCCCCCCCCAAGGATACTGATAATGGAGTTTTAGGTGCTTTTATTTCAACAGAGAATTTACCAAACCTCCTCACGTCTGTAAGTACCTGTAGCTGTTCCCTCTTAATTCGTTTTCTGTGCTGCATTGACGAGTATTTGGAATCTCTGCAAGAACAAATAGACCTCTGAACTCCAATACACATATAATCTTCCAAGGTCCACCCCGCAACTCCAGACTGTCCCCAAGCACAGCTGAAACAACGTCAGCAAGCATCAGCGTTTCCTGTAATCCATTTGCCAATGACAGTGCTCCAGACATGCCATGCTCCTACTTCAGCCCACCTGGCATCGCTTTGCCTCCAGTAACAGGGGCACAGGGGCAAGAAGATTTTCAAGGTCCAGATTTGTCAAAGAAAAAGTACAGTCACATCAGCTCCAAGGTTCAGCACAACCCATTCCTTATCTACTTCTCTCTCTCTTCTTTATTTCATCCAATGGATGAAGACCTTATGTGTGATGGAAAGCACAATGGAAAGGTCTCATATGAACTAGCTGTGCATCCTTGGGCCTCAGCAGCTGCCTCTGCCTCAGCACACTCTAAATTTCTCTGATTCTATTCTAATAAGCATCTGAGGTCAAGCAACCAAACAAAAATGGGGTGATTTCTTATTACCATAGGCACCCTCTGACTCAGCTGCCTCTTGACAGCAAGTCTGTGGCCCTAAAGAAGCGTACACAGCTTTCCCAATATTGGACGGAGGTGACTCAGCTTCATCCCGGGGCTGGGAAGTCCAGGACTTGAAAGAGCACAATGCATGCTTCCTGCTTTCTGTGTAAACTGTCAGAAACCAGAAACACGGGGGATGCTTCTCCCTCTCATAATTACTTGGGAAGAAATGTCATAGCCTCAAGCATAATTAACAGCATTTTAATTCATTTCTCTTTTTAGGCTGTTCACATACTTGCTATTACAAGAATGAGCACAGAATTCTGGGGTGATAACTTTTTTAAATGAGGCCAACGATATTGAATTATAGCCATCCCCATGGGGAACCTTGCTCTCAGCTTAAACACAGGTTGGGGAAAGCATTGCATACCTTGTGATGAAATGCATGCAGGTCTTCTGTAGTCATGTGTGCCCCAGATGACATAAGGACAGCATTCAGTTATGCTTCTTATCTGGCCATCAGGGAAAGATCCCCCAAATTTACCTCCTGCTGACAAGTTGCACAGTTAGCCACAAGGCCTTGATGGTGATCTGTATGTTGGCCCTCCTTCTCCCCACCCACTTTTTCACTAGGCAAGCACATCTCCCTACTGCCATAGCAGCCATATTCACCCTTTCCAACACAGATTTTAATGAAGAGAAGAGGTTCCTGTGTATTGGCTTGTGAAAGACACTGCATGCTATTCCATAAAGTAAAATGTGACAATCTCCTTTCTTGAAATGTTTTCAATTCTCATGGATACCTTTCCTTCACTTTTAAAACATAAGAAGACACATACTGGTACACATTGACTTAACAGCAGCAACTAGTTCTGTCCATCGTTTAATTTCATGCTCCATGGTAATGAGGTATTTCAAACAGAAGCAGTAAAATGTAAAACTGACATTGGTTGAAATTTAGGGCATCCTGCTCTCCTATACATTATTCCTTGCTTCTGAAATATTCATAACCACTTAAAGATGATTTATAGATGTATATGTAGAATTGTGTCCTGATAATAAGAACTTTATATATTTTTATTTTTCGTAGTATAGATATGTTTGGTAGTAATTGGAGACCAAAATGCAGTAAATATTTGTGTGTTAATTATATAATATAAATATACATGTTATATACACACACACACACACACATATTGGTCAAAGCTCTACAACCAGAGATACCCTGTCAAAAGCAGTAAATTGTCAGGAATCTATGAATATAAATAATTTTTGGCAATAGCATATTATCAAGGCATTCTTAACTACATTTGGCATTTTTGGAGCAAGAAAAATGCTGGGTTTTCATTAAACTGCAGTGCGAAGGAAATGGGGAATTTGGATCCTATATGGGAATGTCCTTGAAATGAATAGATTGCATAGAAAAGCTGAAATCATGTAAAATTGACCCCTGCAAAAGAAATCTCAATTTATTATTAAGTGCCCAGAAATTAACAGAAAAATGTAGTAAATAATTAAGAGTATGTTTAGATGTCATGTATAACATTATTCATAATGAAAGTGAAGTTCATAAAAGATTCATGTTTCCTTACTCATGTAGAATATCAAGTTCAAATAGAGTCAGAAACTATTTTTGTTATCTATCTCAATTGTGCACATTCTTATTTGATTGTAAAAAATTACAGACGATATTTAGTTATTTACTGGTAGAAAAATCTGTTTTCTTCCATGCTGGTTGCTAAGGTTATATAGCAAATGGAAATTATAAATGATTCTTATTATGAAACACCCAGACAATATTTTTTCCTGTTTTAGGTGCCAGGACATCACCCCAGGTACCTCACATAAGCTCGCCAATCTGTTCTACTCTCAGAAAAGAAGAATGCATTTCTGGGAAATTCGCCATTAGAAATTCCAATGGTTGCTTATCCCCTTCTGAGGCTAATGGTGCCAGTTTGTAGTAAAATGGGGCTTCTTGGCTGGCCAGAGGACATAGCTCTTTCTCTGTGCTGCTGCAAGATCGGGGATCAGCTTTGAGACACTCATTGTCCCGGAAAATTCGTGTATTGTGAGCTTTCTCAAAGTTGGCACCCAAGAATATCATCCATATTGCTTGTTTTCTGATTCCCAGGAAGGTGCTGGTGACAGCTTTGAAGTCAGTGTGTACTAACTCCCAATATGCTCCTATTGTAAAGAATTTGAGGTCTGGCTGGCTTGTGGGGAGACTTATGGGAAGACTTTCTTAAGACAGAGCCAAAGAAGAGGGGTTGGCTACCGCTTTAAGTCATATTTTTACATGCTCCCCCCCCCTCCCCGCCGCAGCCTTTCTTATCTCCCAACCCCAATGATAAGGTACATTAATTTTGGGTTATACTCTCCGTCTCTTTCTGTCCTCTTAGGCCCTATGCTAGACGCCTGCTGCTGCTGGAAAATGCGCCGTTAGGAAAAGATCCCCTCAATACTGAGCCTGAATAGGATGCCAGTGTTGGCCAGAGACAAAACCACTCGCCATCTCATGACAAGATGCCATTAAAACAACAGTTAGGCTGTTAGAAGCAGTGGTAGATCTGTAGATACCATCTCTAATCAAATTTTCTTCAGATCCCAAGACCTAATTTTCACTTATGAACTAAAGTTTTTTCCCAAACCCTTCTGAATGCAAAATTCAAAGCCTTTCAATCTAGAATTACTGAAGCAGAGTATGCTGGATGACAGAAGATGAGTGGAAGGGAGAAAGGTTCTGGAGGAAGACAATGATTTAGAAAGATCTGTGGAGTGAACAGTAAAAGAATGCGGTATAGACCAGCCTTCTCCACCTAAGCAAGTGGCATCTACCCCCTAATTATAAACCCTTCCAAATAATGTTTGTCTCCTCTACCCCAGTTCTTTCTTCACAAAATTATAATACAAATGCTATCATTGATAACCATTATCCATTTGTACCAGGCTACACATGTATGTTTTCAATAATTCTTGCATAGACTATTCAAGGGAGGTTAAACTTTTCTCATTTAAAGGTAAGAAAACTGAGACTTAAGAGAAGTTAATAAATTTACTAAGAGCACAGAGATAATTAGGTGGCATAGTTGGTTTCTAATCATGTTGGTTTCCAATCTCATCTGTCTGAACCCAGCCTGTTATCGTAACTGTTGTACTAGTATATTGCCCATGCCTGTCTAGTGGTTCAGAGAAAACCTTCTTGAGTCTTGCTTCCTCTCTCTATCTTGGGATCCCCCAATCCTGAGACCCAACTCTAGATCTTTCTTATGCCAGAGCCTTACCTTTTCCCACTACATTTGTACTGTCCAATACAGTAGCCCCTAGCTACATGTGGCTATTGAGCACTTAAAATGTGACTATTCCAAATTGAGATGTGCTCTAAGTATAAAATACAGATTTTGAAGTCTTAGTATAAAGCAAAGAATGTAAAAGATCTCATTAATAATTTTATATTGATTTTGTGTTAAAATGAAAATATTTTTATATAATGGGTTAAAACAGATATATTATTAAAGTGAATATTGTTTTTTTTTTACCTTTTATAATGTGATTCCCCAAAACACCTAAAATTAAATCCATATGTGGTTTCCACTGTTTTTCTATAGGGCAGCACTGAACTAGAGCGAACAGTGTCTGTGTGGAAGGGGATAGTAGGAGCTGCTGCCAGCCTCCTCCAGGGGCTCCACAAAGCCTATTACTCCACCCCTAGAACCTGACCTCACCACCCTCAGTGGTCTCCCTACTCCTTTCATCCATGGAACCATAGTGTGAAGTGTTATCCTTCTGCCACATCCAGTCCTCTCTCTATTTTATACAGCTTTATTCGTGCCTGAGCAGACCAACACTGACACTCTGACATACTTATGTAAACACGAAATTTGTGCAAAAGTAGGCCTTCCTTCCCCGGCTGCCAGCACCGGCTTCCCTCTGGCACACGGGACCCAAGGTTCCCTCACAGCCTCGGCTTCGTCCAGAAGGTTGTCTGGAAGGACGTCTGGTCTAATTAGCATATTATGCTTTTATTATTATGGATAATCTGGTTCAGAACTTGGATTTCAGAGTTAAATTAGATCTTGGTTCAATTCCTGACCTCATCTATTGAGAGATATGTGACCTTTAGCAATTTTCTAACCTCTAAAAGCCTCACTTATGTATAAAATAAGGGTACTCCTGACCTTGAAGTGCTGTTGTTTGGAGGATTCAATGAAAGACTATGAAATGCTTGCTATTGTATCTGCCCTTCAAAAAAAGGTAGTTATATATTTTTCTCTGGTAAAATCAAAGGGGAAAAATCCATTACAATGGATACTGATCACACGCACTAAGCTTTTAAGGCCTCATTTAGAGTCTTGCAAAATGCTTAGTAATGATATTGGCCCTTATATTTTAGGACAGAATCATCTGCTATTGAAATTTTGCCACATGATCGCTTAAAGGTTTGCTTGAGGTAATTCAGAAAAGGGTTGCATTCCTTATTTCTATTTCTGTCCTGTTTTCTGTTGTATTTCCTTATCTAATTTCTCCCTTCTGTCCTATTGAAGTCAGTGCTGAGAATCAGCATCCTACAAGAGCATTACAGCAAGGGAATGTAGGAATTCCACAGCCAACTTCGTATAAATATTTGCAAGCACAAGAGAAGAAAAAGGTGACGAGAACACTTATCATGCACTGTGCAGTCATAAAAGCATCAGAAATACTGCTACAGAACTGGTCCAGCCATTCAGCCAGCTCAAGGTTCTCTCCCCAGCACCAAGGCTGTCCTTCCTTAAGTCACCTTGAAAGTTTGGGTCTGACACAAACAACTTTGCTTCTCCTTACTATCCTAATAAGCCCATTAACAGAGCATAATATGTGGTTTTTAAAAATTCCTACCTGAGTGTGGTGTGTGTGTGTGTGTGTGTGTGTGTGTGTGTGTGTGTGTGTGTGGAGAAAAAGAAATAGACAATCTGTTGGACCTCTGGAAATCGCTATGTGTTGTTTGAACTTGTGCTCTCCTTTCACCAGGTCTTCCCCAATCATCTGAGAAGAAGCCTAGTTATCTATCCCCTTAGTTACTTCATATGTCTTTATCCAACTTTCTCAAAGGTGGTTAGTTTTTATGGAGGCCCAATGACCAGAACTGCTTTGGGTGGTGGGACACAGTGTAGTACTTGACTTTCCCTGTCAAACATTAATTTCTGTGATGATATCTAGAATGTTGATCTCCTTCTGGGCCCTAGCATGCTCATCTCACAGCTGCTGTCTACAATAATTTTTATGCCAATTTTACCTATGTACAAATAATGTAGTTACCAATAATACAAACTTGTGTCCTGTTGTTCTGTAAGTATACTGAGGATCTTATATTTACATAATCACTTTGTAGGATATTTCAAAATATCTAACCCAATTTAAAATGCCATTGCTATCACCATTTTAAATGGATATTATTCCCTGATTACGTTGTGCTTACTTACCTTTGGGGGGTACAATAAAATAAAATGCCTTCATTTATGTATTATTAGGGTTTTAATTCCCTTGTACCACTTTCAATTAGCCCATTTTCTGTTCTTATTTATTACAGACTTTTAAATTCTGATGCATGTATATCATGATTGGAGATTTTGAAAATGTACTGTAACTTCCTACTTCTGAGTTGTCATAGTGGTAAATGAATGTGCCAGTATGCCTTCTCCCAATTTCCTGTTAAAATACTCCAAAAATACATAAAAAGATAGAAACTGGTGGCAGAATTATCAACTAAACTTACCATTGTCAGAGGTTTACATTAACTGAGTCACTGATGAACATGAATTGAGAAGCCCGTTGGGGGACTACACATCACAACACACACATCTGCCCTGAACCAGAGCAGGCCAGGTACTTTCTAAGAAGGCTATATTCACACCCACTGTCTGAGCTCACTGCTCTGCCCAGGAAAATAGGGAGGTGCAGCCCAATTAAATACCGACTTCCAGCGCCCCCCCTCTTCCCCACCCCCTCAGCTATTTTTTCTACACAGTATCACTCTAACTTAAAGTTTGCAATACGCCACAAAGTAATAGCTCTCAGTTGTCTAAGGAAAACTATCCCAGACTAGGAGTTAAGACAGAAAGAGACTTGTGAGTGGTGAATGTTGTTTCAAACTGTGTCTGATTCTCTTTGTCTCATCAAAAAAGAAAACATCAGATCAAGGGTCACTGGAATGTACCCACACTAGAAGATGCCTGTCCTCCGCAAATTGAGCGAGGGCCCTGCACACCAAACTGAGCCAGGAAGCAGGAGCTGCAGTTCCCCAGGGAGCAGAGATCTAAGGAGCTCTAACCCTCATTTTCTTTCTATAATGATGAATGAAGTAAGGAAGGAAGAGAGTGGAGGAGGCAAGGAGCGGGCAGGGGAGAAATATAACATGGGGATATAGATATATGTATACACAGATGCTGACACAGATACCTACATAGATCTACATATATAACTGTGCTTATGAACCAATAGTGAAACATAAAGTAATATTATTGGAAGATTAAAGGAAGATATTTCCTTTAAAAAGGATTTACTGAAATTAAAATCTTATACTTCATTTCTCTGGTTTTCTAAAAAAAGCAAAACAAAACAAAAAAACACACAGGAGGACATGATTTCTATGAGAGAAGAATAGGTTGTCATAGCAGAAAATGACTAAGATGAGAACAAATATGCCAAAAGGGTATGGTCAAAACAAGAAATGACTACAAAACAATCCAAATTTCAAGATCAGTTTAACATGTTCACAGGAAGCCACAGAGCACAGCATTGTTGCTGCAGAAATAAGAATGGAGTCAGTGATGGAGAGACAAATATAACTAGATAAATCATCCAGAATATGTACAGAAAGTCCAAGATAAAAGCGGTGAATGAGAAGTTGTCCAATGGAAGGTCAGGAACTGGCATTACAATAAAAGAATTACAAGTAATTTTGAGGATAAAAACCAAAACAATAGAAACAGGAATACTAATCAAAGATATCATGGAAGGGAATATTCCTGTGCTAAGCAATAAATTGAAATAACTCAAACAAAATATGTTTGCACCTTTGGCTCAGCAATAGCTTAACAACCTCATAATGTTTCTGAATATTGTAAAAAAGTAAAAACTCACACACACATCAAGAAAGTAAAATAGTTACCTATAAACCAGGTTTACTGTTGATTCCACCTCCAAATCAAACAAAACAAATAAAAAAAGCAAAAACCAATGGAGATATGCCTATAGATTTTTTAAAAAGGAAATTTTGTGATACATTTCTAAACCTAGAACTCTAATATTCATATGTAAAGCAACATAAAGAAAATTCTAGAGATAACACATAAAATATACCACTTATATATATATATATATATATATATATATAAAAAGAGAAGTCCAAGAATTGGGAAGTTATACAATAAAATGTGATAGTGCTGGGCATTCAAACCATTTAAATGTTAGGGGAACAGGTACTCTCAGTATGAGTCCATAGTTTTGAAATTGTTGAACAGGTTCTTGCTCCCACTTTCACTCTCCTGAATCAGGAGTTTTGAGAGGTGGAGCCTAGACATTTGTGTTTTTCAAAGGCTTGTGATATGCAGTCAAGTTTAAGAATCATTGTGACACCCCTGACCGGTTTGGCTCGGTGGATAGAGCATCGGCCTGTGGACTGAAGGGTCCTAGGTTCGATTCCGGTCAAGGGCATGTACCTTGGTTGCGGGCACATCCCCAGTAGGAGATATGCAGGAGGCAGCTGATCATTGTTTCTCTCTCTTTGATGTTTCTGTCTATCCCTCTCCCTTCCTCTCTGTAAAAAAAATCAATAAAATATATGTTTAAAAAAATCATTGTGATAAATTGACTATATCTTTCCTTGAATTTGCCTTGTTGAGCAATATAAAATCAAGTTTGTATATATTTATTAGCTATTTGTATTTCTTTTTTGTGAATTATGTTTGTGTCTTTGACAATATTTCTATAAATATGTTAATATTTTCTTACTGTTTTGAAAATTTTTATATGTTAAGAACATTGAGCATTTGTCATAAATGCTAAAATTGTTTCCATAGTTTATCACCTCTTCTGAACTTTTAAAAAAAGTCTATCTAGCCATTCCCATTCATAGTCATGAAATTTCACTATTCTAGACTCTCTGGATTCATATAATATTTTAAATTCTGGCATGTATTTTCCGAGTATCAAGCACTCGATGTGCCCTTCTATAGGTCAGTTACATCACTGTACATAGGGAAATGAGGTATTGGGCAGAGACATTCAAGAGTCACTGGGACAACAGGAATATCAATATGCACATATTGGGCCTTTTAAGGCTGTTCCAGGCTGAGGAAACATACTTCAAATTCCTGTTCCAACTAGAAAGGAGAAAAGGTAACTTCTTTTCAGGCCATAATCCCAAACAGTTCACCCAATTCTGATTGAGAACTTTCTTTCTAAACCCCCTGGGGAGGACCCACTGATCTTTTTAACTTTGTTTTTTTCCTTTATTTTCATATTTTAAAAAGCCTTTCCCACCAAAGGGACTTTTTGTTGGTAACTGATTAATATCTCATCTAGCTTTATGGATTCATTATTCACCTTTAACTAATTAATTTATCCCTACAATTGTATTATTATCCTTTCCATTTTTCAGGTGACAATATAAAAGCTCAGAAATTATTTTAAAAATTTGGCTCAAGGCACAAGTGACCATCAGCAGATGAGTACACAAAAAAGCTGTGGTGCATTTACACAATGGAATACTACATAGATGTGAAAAAGAAGAAACTCTTGCCTTTTGTGAGAGCATGGATGGATCTGGGGAGTATTATGCTAACTGAAATAAGCCAATCAGAGAAAGACAATTACCATGTGATCTCTCTTTTATGTGGAATCTAATGAACAAAATAAACTGACAAACAAAATAGAGGGGGACTTAGCTAAGGTCACCTCTTCTGATTTTAAGACAGGCCATTCCCAACAACCCTGGGATAGGACCTTGGTTTCCAACCATGTTAGTGTCATACAATTTCTGCTATCATAGGAATGGGTCTAACAAACATGGACTGGCATGGGCCAAAAATATGAATAGAATAATTTCTGGCTTATCAACCCTCTACCCTAGCCAGTGCAACAGCAGTTATTGGAGGGATGCTCCACAGTATGCAAGGCAATGGGGTTGTGGTCCGCTTTAGGGCCCAAGTGGGAGGCACCTTTGTATAAGCTCAAACTCCAGCACTGGGAGCCTTTTCCAGGATGGATCTGTGGAACATTCTAATGTTTCGCTTCCAGTTATTTCTCTACATTTCAAATTTTCAAGAAACTACAGGACTAGTATTCTTTCAAAGATAAAAACAGAATTATTTTTCTATACAGTAGGTACAAAATAAATCAATTAATTTCAGTGATGTTAATTGGACATCTATGTCAGTATTTGCTTTAGTCTATTAAATGAAAAATAATGTGATCTTTCAGAAATGTGCTTGGTTCAGTTTTAGGAATTATGGAGAAACATTATAACATGAGAGAAAAATGGATTAGTATCACAAGTTGACATCTGCTTTTTCAGCACCTCTTCATTAACTCTGACTCTGAAACATGGGTGCTTTGGGCTAAGATCAACCCAATATTGAATATGTCAATTTTTCAATACAGAGACTTATGAAAAGAGTAGGGATTTGTGTATGTTGTCCAAAAAGTAGAATTCAAGATTCTAGTATATAAATCCCTACTTGGTATGGTGGATTTTTGTTAAGGAAAAGGAAAGTGATACCAATGTACAGTCTTCATTAAAATTAGCTCCAGAAATTGTTCTTTCTTAGAATAGAAAAAGAGAAGTACTTAAATAGATTCTGTTTCATAAACACCCATATTTTTTCTGATATTCCATTGATAATAATATACTGTATTTAAGGTATACCCTATCTACTCACCTTTGTTTTCCCTGTTTTTATGGTAGGGATAAATTATAAATCATTTTGGACGCTATCTCTTAAACATCCCCTATGAACAAAGCACATCATTCTGTGAGAAGACTAAGATAATTAAACTAGTAAAGTTTAACTGAGCACAGCATGGCCATTGTTCCAAATTTATATGCACAGTATACAAATCATTCATTCATTCATTCATTCATTCATTCATTCATCAAACACTTAGTGAATACTCAGAAATGTTAGTACTCTGCAACGTATTTGGAAATCAAAAAATGCAGACAATTTTCCCAAAAAGCTCACAGGCTATCCAATAAGGGACCCTGGTGAGTGAGATAAATGCCTAACAGAAGCATGCATAAAGTATTAAGATAGAATCGAGGAGGAGGGAGGCACCCATCTGCCTATGTGAGTTAGGGAAGGCTTCACAGAGATGATTAGATTTGGGGTGAGTCTTATAGAAAGAAAGGACATTTAGCAGTTTCACCAGAATGAACTATGTGTTTAGAAGTAAGTAATCTTAAAAGACAGTGGTATGAGCAGCTGTGCGTCGCTGCAGGTTGCCTAGGACCAAACCAGAGAGAGCTGGACCTGCATTGCCACCATGTACCCACCATCCAGATATCATTGCTGACATGTACACATAAGGAACTGTTGGACATTGAAATTGGGACTCAAACATTTTTGGTTATTATATGTTTATTTCTAGTCTACAGAGGCAAGATTTTTTAAAGGAAAGAAATGGGGAAAAATAGATACAGAGGCAAAGAAGCATTGAACAGACTGTCAAACTACAGCGGGAAGACAGGGGAGGTTGCGGGGGAGGGGGGGCATGCTGTAAGAGATCAACCAAAGGACTTGTACGCATGCATATAAACATAACCAATGGATACAAAACACTGGGGGCGGGCAGGTAAAGGCATGTACTGGGGGGTAGGGGAGGCCGGGGGGAGGTCAATGGGGAAAAAAAAAAGGAGACATATGTACTACTATTTGTAATACTTCAAATAATAAAAAAAATAAATAAAATGATTAATTGTAAAAAAAAAGAAAAAAAAGAAAGACAGTGGTATGCTTGGAGAAGAGTAAAAAAAAAAAATCAGTCTAATTTTAGAATATGGGGAAACTATGTTGGGGACAGACATAAAAGGAGACTGAAAATTGGATTGTGACCTACAACAGAGTTGGTAGATATTTTCTGTAAAGATAATAAATATGGCTTGCGGGAGACTTACTCAACTCTATCCTTGTAGTGTGAAAGTAGTCATGGACAGTATGTACATAAACGGGCATGGTTATATTCCAGTTAAACTTTGTTTATAAAAAGAGTTTGTGGGCCCATGGACCATAGTTTGCCAACCCATGGGTATTTTAAAGTTATGTTATAGATTTGAACCCTATCCTGTGGGCATCTCTAAGCATGGCATGATTGAACTTGTTTTCAAGGAACTTAACTTGTATCTTCATGTAGGCACAGTGGGAGTGGAGATTGATGTCAGGACAGTGTGCTGGGTGCTGAGGGAGAAAGTGGAGAGAGAAGAGCCAGATGTTTGAAGTAGTTCCACAGTCAGATGGACAGGAACTGAAGGTAGAGCAGAGAGGAAGAGGCTATAATTGACTTTTAGTCTATGTATCCTGACAACCAATATAGAGAGGATTGGATCTTTCACTTCTGTAGCCCAATTGTCCTTTCATCTATTTTAAGATGACATTAGAGGGTAAGCCCAATGGTCTCTATCTAAGGTAGTGTTTGTTTGGTTTTAGGTCTACATCCATGTTCACATGACCTCCTAATATTCTGTGTGTCTCTCTAAAAGGACACTCCATTGGATTTAGTGCCTCTCTGGACAGTTCAGGGCAATATCATCATCTCAGGATTCTTAATTACATCTGCAAAAGTCTTTTGGTTCAATAAATCCAGAATTTTCAGGTGCCAGGGATTTGACAGGAGTTTTACTTTTGGAAAGGCCACCATTTAGTCCATTACAATCTGGTTCCTGAGACTTTGGTAGATTTCATCTCTAAAATCATTTGCCCCTGGAGGGCAGTTTGGGTTTAATATTTAAGTTCTCAACTTTTTCAGTGATTTTAGGCCTACTCATTGTTTCTTCTAGAGTTTGTGTTAGTACTTCTAGTTTTTCTAAAGTATTAATTTCAACTGTGCTTTCAAATTTACTAGCATAAAGTTGTACATTAAATTCTCTTAAGATTTTCTAAGCAAAATATGCTGTATAAATACTTATGTGATCTAGTGCTCTCTTAATATTATATATTTATTGCTGTGTGTATATAGGCACAATTATGTAATATATTCCATTACTATATAAATATTTGCATAATCTGTTATAGAGCTAATATTATTTTCATGTGTACTGTTGCTCTCCTTTTATTAATTTTGGTCAAATTTTCCAGAGATATCCAATTATACTCATTTTTTAAAGAACACAAATCACTTTCTTTTGAGGTCTTCTGGAGCCATTGCCTCTTAGGTTTTTACCTCCCAGGTCCCATGTAATTTGTGACTTGCTTGCTTCCTTTTTTTCCCTTAATACATATCACCTTCTAGTATACTGTGCTGCGCTCAGCATGGCCAGGGGTGAACCTGAGCGGGGGCGGGGGGGGGGGGAGAGGGGTAGGGGGGTGCTGAGAAAGATTAAAGAAGACAGATAAGAGAATAAAGCTGGAGCTAGGTGGGCTCTTGGATGGAGAGACAGTGCCACAGCCTGCAAGCAGAGTCTTTATTTTATAGCCAGATTCCACAAGGCAAAGTAAGGGTGTGGTCAAGATGTTTACAATGTTCTCCCAGGTTTCAAATCTACTATTTGAATGTAATTGTACATGCACCTGAACTCTATCAAGCTTTGTTTTGGCAGCACTTGCTGCACCTCCCATAGCCTACCTCACTTAGCCACCTGGGACCACAGTTTCAGACCATAAGGTCAAGCTTACAACTACATTGAGTGGCCAGATTATTATGATCTCTGAACGCATAATAATCTGGCCACTCAGTGTATATCCTATATAATAAAAGGCTAGTATGCAAATTGTCCCCTCAACCAGGAGTTCGAACAGCAGGCAGCTGGCCAACCGTCCATGTCCCCTCCCCCTGGCCAGGCTGGCCAGACCCCAACCATACACAAATTCATGCACTGGGCCTCTAAAATATATATGCATATACACACTGAATGGCCAGATTGTTATGTGTCCAGAGATCATAATAATCTGGCCACTCAGTGTATGGCCTTTGGCTATAATTATGCTGGGAGGGCTTTGCCCTCCAAGCTGGCGCTTGCACGTGGCTTTGCCACAAGAGGACTGTGCCCTCTCATTAGTCTGAAGCTTGAACCTGTCCAAACACTGTAGCAGCTCTCCACAGTATATTATACATTTTATTTATTGTTAATGTTATTTATCATCTGTCTCCCAAGTAGAATATAATTTTCATAAGAACAGAGATTTTTATCCATTTAGATCACTATTGAATCCTTACTACCTATGACAGTAAATAAATATTTGTTGAGTAAATGAACCAAAATTTACATTAAATGTATCAGTTTCTATCATTTTTTTCCTATTCATTAATTTCTGCTCTTTATCAGTTATCCTTTCTTTTTAGCTAATTTTATTATTTGTTCTAATTCTGACTTTTTGAATGGAATACTTAGATTATTACTTTTTAAATTTTTCTTCTTTTCTAATATGAGCATCGAGGATGAACATTGTTTCTCTTGGTACCTTTCTAGCAATATGCTCAAATATTTATTTTATAATATTTTCTACCAGGTGTACCAGTTAATGATGTGGATTTTGTAATCAAAGAAAACACAATAATTTCAAGAGAAACATAAAAAGTGCTTTATTCAAAGTAATATCCATCGCTAGCTACACCTTTCCCCATCTTTCAGGTAATTTGTGGGCACTGTCCCAATAGAACTTTTCTTGTTTTGAGGCAAACCATTCAGAGACCCAATTTTCCACTTCTTCATATGTTTTGAAGTACCTCTCGGAAAGTGCGTGTGCCATCGATCGGAACAAGTGGTAATCTGAAGAAGCAAGGTCTGGTGAATATTGCGGGTGGGTTAATACTTCCCAGGCAAGATCTTTTAACTGGTTTTGAAGTGTGTGATGGTGCGTCATCATGAAGCAAAATTACTTTGCCATGTCTTCTGGCACATTCTGGTTGTTTCACGATCAAAGCGTGGTTCAAATTGATTATTTGTTTTCAGTAGTGACCAGTATTAACTATTTCACCTGGTTTTAGAAGCTCATAATATTAGTATACCACACCTTCCTGATCCCACCAAACACAGAGCATTGTCTTCTTTCTGAAGCAATTTCGCCTTGCAGTTGATGTTGATGGTTGACCTGGATCAACCCATGATTTTGTGCATTTTGGATTCTCAAATTAAATCCACTTTTTATTGCCAGTCACAATTTTGCCATTGAAGCAACGTTTTACTGATGACTTTTCGGTTTTCCATTTGTCTTTCATTCATTGACTGGCACACATTTTCCTTTCTTTAAAATCTTTCTCATTGCTTGTAGAAGATCAAAAATTGTTTGCTGAGCAAAGTTTAATCTTTCTGCAAGTTGTTTTTCAGTTTGACATGCATCTTCATCCAATAATGCTTATAATTGTTGGTCTTTCACATCAAAATCATCACTTTAAAGCATTTAAACCAGTGTTCACAAGTATCTTGAGATGGAGCATGTGCACCATAAGCTTCCCAGAGTATATGATAACTTTCAGCAGCACTTTTCTTCAAAATAAACTAATGAATTAAAACTTCCAGCAAATGCTTTTTTTTGGCATGAAATTTGATGTTTTTAAGCATAAAAATATCTATGATGTGAACACCTTCAGAAAATTTGACATATGAGTTTTGAAGCTTGCTGTCAATACAACAAAATAGCATACATATCAAATTACGTGTATATCAACATTTGTGCAACTCCTTCTATTGAAAATAATCAGCATTATTAACTGGTACACCTGGTAAAATATTAAATATGTCTCTTTTTCTCCCCCATTGGCCCCTACCTGGCCACTCCCACCCCACCCCCGCAGTACAAGCCCCTACCACCCCAGTGTCTGTGCTCATTGGTTATGCTAATATGCATGCATACAATTCCTTGAGTTGATCTCTTACACCTCTACTTCCTTCCCTCTGAGGCTCCACAATCTGTTCGGTAGTTCTTTGTCTCTGGATCTTTGTTCATTAGTTTATGTTGCTCATTATATCCCACATATGAGTGAGATCATGTGATATTTATCTTTCTCCGACTGGCTTATTCCACTAAGCATAATGCTCTCCAGGTCCATCCATGGTGTTGGAAATGATAAAAGTTCCTTCCTTTTTACAGCAGCGTAGGATTCCATTGTGTAGATGTACCAGTTTTTTAATCCACTCATCTGCTGATGGGCACTTAGGCTGTTTCCAAATCTTAGCTATGGTGAATTGTGCTGCTATGAACTTCGGGGTGCATATATCCTTTCTGATTGGTGTTTCTGATTTCTTGGGATATATTCCTAGAAGTGAGATTACTGGGTCAAAAGGGAGTTCCATTTTTAACTTTTTGAGGAAACTCCATACTATTTTCCACAGTGGCTGCACCAGTCTGGATTCCCACCAGCAGTGCAAGAGGGTTCCTTTTTTTCCACATCCTCACTAGCACATGTCATTTGTTGATTTGTTGATGATAGCCATTCTGACAGGTCTGAGATAATACCTCGTTGTTTTGATTTGCATCTCTCGGATGATTAGTGACTTTGAGCATGTTTTCATATGTCTCTTGGCCTTCTGTATGTCCTCTTAAAAAAGTGTCTATTTAGTCCTTTGCCCATTTTTTGATTGGATTGTTTTCCTTCCTTTGTTAAGTTGTATGAGTTCCCTGTAAATTTTGGAGATTAAAACCTTATTAGAGATAGCATTGACAACTATGTTCTCCCATGCAGTGGGCTCTCTTGTTGTTTTGTTAATTGTTTATTTTGCTGTGCAGAAGCTTTTTATTTTGATGTAGTCCCATTTGTTTATTTTCTCCTTAGTTTCCATTGCCCTAGGAGCTATACTGGTAAAGATATTGCTATGACATATGTCTGATATTTTGCTGCCTGTGGATTCTTCTAAGATTTTTATGGTTTCCCATCTTATGATTAAGTCATTTATCCATTTTATTTTTATTTTTGTGTATGGTGTAATTTGGTGATCTAGTTTCTTTTTTTTTTGCATGTATAAAAGGTTTTATTTGGAGGATTTTCATTGCCATTTAGTTATAGATGTTTTATAGTTTCTTTATGATTTCCTGTTTCATCCATTAATAATTTAGTAGTTTTTAAAAGAACAACTATTATTTTGTCATTAATTTTATTGTACTTTGGTGGAAAAACATATGCTTCCTAATACAAATTCACTGAGATTTACCATGCAGCCAAGTAACTATAGATTTTTGTAAATGTGTCATGTGTGTTTGTGGTATTGCGGATATGGTAGATTGTTCTATTACTTCAATGTCCCTGATCTGAGAGTTTGTATTTCAGTCCTTATCAACATCCCCTCTTAGCTCATAAATTGGTCTTCCTAACACTGTGGTCATTGCATTGCAATTTATCAAAATCCATTGACTTTAAAAAAGACATTAATATTTTTGCAACATACACAAAAGAAAGTTAAATTGTAGTTGAATATCACTCATCTGGCTATTCATTTCAATGGTGTTAAATACTACTCCAAAGTATCAGGAAAAGAGTGTCTTAATGTTTTTCATAAATATCCTATATAATAAAGAGGTAATATGCAAATTGACCATCACTCCAACACATAAGATGGCTGCACCCATGTGGACACAAGATGGCCATCACAAGATGGCTGTCACAAGATGGCCACCACAAGATGGCCACCACAAGATGGCTGCCACAAGATGGCCAGCAGGGGAGGGCCAGTAGGGGAGGGCAGTTGGGAGGGACCAGGCCTGCAGGGAAGGGCAGTTGGGGGTGACCAGGCCAGCAGGGGAGGGCAGTTGGGGGCAACCAGGCCTTCAGGGGAGGACAGTTAGGGGTGACCAGGCTGGCAGGGGAGGGCAGTTAGGGCAACCAGGCAGGCAGGGGAGGACAGTTAGGGGCAATTGGGCCAGCAGGAGAGCAGTTAGGAGTTGATCAGGCTAGCAGGGGGGTGGTTAAGGGGTGATCAGGCTGGCAGGCAGAAGCAGTTAGGGCAACCAGGAAGGCAGGCAGGTGAGTGGTTGGGAGACAGCAGTCCTGGATTGTATGAGAGATGTCACAGATTGGACAGGGTGCAGACTGGGCTGAGGGAAACCCCCCCCCTTCCCTGTGCACAAATTTCGTGCACCGGGCCTCTAGCTGTATAATATTCAGAATGTTTTTCCTTATTGTGTCAATTGGAAATGCTATTCTAAGCATTATTTCCTCTATTTGCTAAAACTGGTGAATAAAAATTGAAATAAATTGGCTCTCTATATGTACAAAGAATGCTAATGTTTTAAACATTTATTTTAAACAAAAGCCTTTTTTTCATTAAAAAAGTTTACTCTTTTCTGGGAGAAATATATTTTCATTCTGTAATGAGACTTTTTAAGTTAAAGTAACATTTCCTTCTATTTAAACATATTTTTGTCAATCTAAGAGTTAAAATGAAATGCCTAAAAAATTAAATAGCAAAAATGTCACCAACACTTAGTGACCAAAAGTATGTTTGAGTGTATGTTATATATTACAATATCTAAGACAGTACAGGCAAGCCTCACCTCACGTAAAAAGATGCCTTAGAAAAATGTTCCTTTAGAATCCAGCTTTTGGAACTTGAATGACGGTGGCCCTCAAAGAGTATTAAAGGAAGAGAGTGAGATCCAAGCCAAGATCCATCCCTAATGATCCATGAAATCCAAATGCACTAGGGATGAGTACTGTATCATTTAATCACTTACAGAATAATATTTCTAAAGGAAACTATGGTTAGAGTTTCTGTTGGGATGTCAGGACCCCTCCTCTCTTTCAGCAGAGAGAGGGACGCTCCCCTTCCTCTGCCTCCCGCAGCCTCCAGCTGCCTGTGAGGGACTGCTGAGCATAGTTATAAGATCAGAGTTTGCTTGGGAGCTTGGCATTGCCTGGGAAGTACCCTGTCTTCCTAGCCACAACTATGGTGTCCTTCCCTCTTCCTTTCTTATCCATTACGTGTACTCTTTATAAGAATTAGGTGAAAGCATTGGATTGAAAAGGGCAATGAAGTCCGAAGAAGCCTTGCCTCCTGGTTGGGGTCTCCTCTGCCCCTTGCCCACTATCCAGTCTTGGTTGTTCAGCTCCCTCTGTACCAAAAGAGCCTTCTCTAGTGCTTTCCAGGCTCTGCTAGCTCTTTCAACTGCAATACTGCAATTCTCCCCCTGTGGGTTTACTTCTACCAATGTGTTCTTGTGAGCCTGTGCTTGACAGATTTATGAGAATCAGACCTCATTGAATTCAGCCTGAAGCCTGTGACTCTAGGATCTCTTCAAATGAGAGGAGCTAGTCCATGCTTCAGTCAAAACACTGGGATATTTTTGTCTTGTTCAACTTTCAATGCAAATTTTTTAACTGTACAAACCAGCTCAAATATGGGGATAAAGCAGGAATGCAGTATGTTTTATTTCTAGTTCCCCCTTGTACCCGTACCTGACCCAAAATGCTGGTTCTATCGGATGACCATGCTTTGGCTACTTGTAACAGAAGTTCTGACTGCAGTTGCCTTCACAGTAGGGGTTGTTTTTCTCAGATAAGAGGCCCAGTGGTAAGCATCTGCTCAGTCGTGCCACCAGGGATCCAGCTCTTTCTCCTCCCTCCCCCAGAGCACATTGGATTTTTGTTCTCATACTTGTCAACCATGTTCACAAATGGCCACCCAGGGTCCAGGCATCACAAGGCAACATGCATATCCAAACTCACCCTTATCGTCCTCTTGATATATTGCAGAGATCTCCAACCCATCTCTCTGCTTCCACTGCCACCATCCCTAAATCCATTTTCCACCCAACAACCACGATGATCTTTTTAACAATAAAATCAGTTTATATTTCCCCATTACTCAAACACTCCTATGTTACCAGTAGATTAAGCAGAAAATGGAAACTTTTGCCTTCAGCCTGCAAGGTTCTTGGAACCTAGCCAGTGCCCCCCTTGTACATACCTCATCTCCTGTCATTTATCTTCTCACTTGTTATGCTCCACCACACTGCTCTCTTGCTGTCCTGCAGAAATACCCTGCTTAGTCTCCCTGCAGGCCCTTTGCACTTGCTGTTTACTTTGCGTGGAATGTTTTGTTGCTTCTTGTTATCCATATCTCAGCTCAAAGGCTGCATATTAAGTGGAACCTCCCCTGGCCATCCAAAATAAATTAGCAGTGCCCCCTACCTTCCCTCTTCCTCCCTCCCTCCCAGTCAGTCTCTTTTCCCATTGCATCCTGGCTACTCAGTGATTCTCACTCTTGGCTGCAAGTTTGAATCACCTGGGAAACTTTTTTTTAAAATACCATATTCAGTTTCTATTTTACAGATTCAAGTTTAATTGGTCTGGGATGAGCCCCAAGCATTGGTATTATTTTTAAAGCTCCCCACATGATTCTATTGTGCAGCTGGGACTGACAACTACTGGGCCACATGGTTAAAAGTAAGAAGACTTGAACAATTTTAGATAATTCTAGAACACTGACTTTTTTTTTCTTGGTCTGACTTACCCTGTTAAGGAAGCCTTAGGATGATACCCATTCTTGGTGTATATCTTCTTTAGCATCTAGTGGGTATTTTTGTTAAGTCAAAACTTAGAGTAAAGAATTTGTTTCTTAGAAGAAAATTATTCAAATAAGGAAATGGTGTTTGGGGTGTGTGTGTGTGTGTGTGTGTGTGTGTGTGTGTGTGTGTGTGTGTGTGTGTTTTCCCATAGAGAGTGTGGTTTCTCAGTGTAGCTCACCCTCTGTACCCCCTTTCTAACTGAGTGGGGGTTTTCAGTCCATCTGGGGAGCTGGACTGTGGAAGCAGGGACCTCAGGGCTCTCAGAAACCTCGGAGCTAGCCTGAGTAGTCTGTGAGAGGGGAGGCACGGGTCAGAGGCTGACAGATGGTCTTTCTGCCACATGAACTGCAGGCAGATGGCTCTGACAGTTTGGACAAGGCTGCAACTTCGGGCTGCTGAGGCGGAGCTTTGAAAAGATGCTTGAAGAAGCGGCTGATGACATTTCTCTCTCTTGCCCTGTGCAGACATTGAGCTTGAGGAGTCACAAGAGGTGGGGAGGAGGAGAACAGGGGAATGAGGAAGAGTGAGAGGCTGGGCTTACTGCATGAGGCAACCCTCTCACTAGCCCTCTGCTTGCCTGCTGCAGAGCCTAGGGGAGACAAGCCATAGGCTGGGAGGCAGTAAATGTAGTGGCTAAGCCCAGGCTCTCATTACGCACAGCTGCCGCGAGTTCCCACTCTGCTGCTTACTATGTGCGTAACCTTCAAAGGTTACCCAACATCTTTTCATTCAGTTTCCTCCAATTATTGAATCTAACTCAAAGCATTGTTTTGTGGAGACCCATTTATAAAACGCTCAGCATAGGGCCTGGCCCACAGTAAGTACTCCTAACAAGGGAGCTGTATGGCTTGGGTAGCCCAAGGCTTAAAAGGAAGTAAACCCAATCCATGGCTTCATTATTAACACAGCCAACACTTTTACTTCTGCTGTGTGGCACCAGTCTTCTCTTTTCCTACCATGCACTCTTATTTTAATTTACCAATATGTCAATTTCTACTGACAAGCGAGGGGGTGAGGTGTAATGAGAGGGGAGGGTATGAGGATGGGAAAGACTGATCCCATTATTACCTCTTCTTAGCAGGAGGCCCAGGCACATTCCTTAACCCCTCTGCAACGCTTGTTTGCAATGTGCCAGATATCTTTGCTTGCAGTCATTTCTGTCAAGGGCCCAGAGGAAGGTATCTGACTCTCCTGCTTTGGTCTGTAGACCTCTGGGAATGGCCACTCAGTGAGCACGCCGTCCTCTTTTCCCCACACACCGGATTTAGCAAGGCCTCCTGGCACAGAACTACAGTAGACATTTAATTAACATAAAACACTATATAAAACCATTAAGACAGTAACTAGAGTGGGAAGCTGGCAAATCCCCAACCCATGCAGCCAAATTCCCAGACACAGGCATGTCCTTCAACTTGCTCACAGTGGCTGGAGACGCAGGCAGTCTTATTCCAGATCAATCGCTCTGCAGCTCCCCCACCAGCATTTTCTGGTTTATGCTTTTGAATCACCTGGGAAACTTTTTCTAAAATACCATATTCAGTTGAGGACACTGCTTCCCTCCCTTCTCCCACCTATCTCTTGGGACTCACCATCTCCTTTGGGGTCACTGGGTCACAGCAACTACAAGCTGAACAGCCACTGGAAATTGCATATCCAATCCAAATCACTGTGGACTTTAGGATCTCATCATCTTCCAATTTGTCTTCTTGGAAGCCCACTACAAGTCCCCAGTCTCCAGTTGCACTCTTCATGTGACCAGGACCCTTTGGAGACCTTTATGTCACAGTTAATTTGCATGACACTCCTTATCCTCTGGTTAATTGGATCATCCCCATTGTAAGTCATGTTCAATGTAAAAAAGGAATGTGTTCAATTGCTCAACAAAATGTGATTGAGTACTTGCTAGTGTCAGCAACTAAAACCGTAAGGTGTGATCCTTACAGCTGAGAGGATGTGTGGTTTGATAAGCCCCTTCCCCCCACAACACACGCATACACACACACACACACACACACACACACACACACTTCACTTTAATGCAATGTGAATACTTATGCAGAATTTTCTGGAAACAGAGACAAAGGATTAACTTTAGCTAGGTAGGTGTGGCGTGTAGAATCAGAAGACAACAAAGAATTTTGAAAGTAGCATTTTGTCCAATGTTCTGTGATGACCACACCCAGCCTCCTTCCTTGCTCTAGGTACAGGTGTGTTGGGCTTTACAAATACATGTAGTTGAATGATTGGGGGTGAGGGGAGGATGGTCAAAAAAGTTCGCCCTCTGTGGCCTGGCCTATGTCTGAGATGTTAGCATTTGAGATTTTAAAAATTATCATAATTTAGGGAGCAAGTACTCTTTGAAGAGGAAGTACATTAAGCCTAAAATATGCAGTCCTTTGGGATTACTTTATGCTAATTATCTTTGGTTCCTCTTTGGTTGTTCTCTACTCCTACAAGGAGAGTCTGACAAAATCTGATTGGAAGGTAGAGGCATGCAAAGAGGTTTAGATTTAGGCCTTTATATGGGCAAATATCTTTTCCTTTTTAATTACTCAAGAAAAATGTATGATTTCCCAAACATTGCTTTATTAGAAAACCAGTGACTGGGGTGGGGGTGGGAGTGGTAAGTAAGGGAGGAAACACAGCAGATGGAAGCACAAAACCAGAAATAGACACATTTACAAAGAAGTCTCCCTCAGGAAATCTTTCCTGAATGTCCCCTCCTGATACACCCGGCTTCTCCCATAACATTTGTGACTATCATGGCTCCTGGTTAGTGTGCTAGCACCACGCTTCACTATAAGCTCCTTATGTCAGTGACCATACTCTCTTCAATTTTGTATGCTTAACACTAGTACAACTTCAGGGTCAGAGCAAGCATTCACAATTAATTTGGAATGAGCGAGTGAGTGAATAAACAGGAGCAGAACCTTTCTACCTCTTTACAGACACAGTAGATGATACCCCCTGTGCCTTTCCTCCTTTCCTTACCCTACACCCTTGCGACCCCCACTACCCTCTGCCTTTGAACAGGAAAGTTGTATGTCCTCTTCTGACTTTGCTGGAGCCCTTCAGACTGCCAGCTAAGGGAACCTGCCCCTTTCTTCTGAGAGCAGCTGTTGGGCAGCTGGCACCAAACAGTGGTCTAGCTTCCTCTTATTGCTTCCTTGCTCTGTGCCCTAGAGAGAATATTAAATGTGTACAAAAAATACATGCTAAAATATTCATGAATATATTCGGAAGGTTTTTCGCTTAAACTCCTCTGTCTGAAAATAGAACAGAAGAGACAAATAGACAAACCTGACACACAAAAGCATGGGGAGAAATACACAAGAAGTAATTAGTTGCAATTAAGCATTTTGCTCTAGGTTATCTACATACCTGAACATCAAAGGAGAGATATCCCCCATTATTGGAAGACTGCTTTTTAATGAATTTTATGAGCATGTGGTCTGTCTCAGTATTGTCTGCCTTTCTCCCACCTTTTAAACTCCTGTCCCACTATCCCTTGAGGCAGCTGGGCCTTAGTGGACATGGGAATTGAGTCAATCTGGATGGCTCTGTCTCAGCTTGCCTGGCATTGTTCAGGGGTAGACTGGCAAGAGCCCTCAGGGCAGGCTGAAGCATGAATGGGCATCCTCACATGAGCGGGAGGAGGGGGCTCCCTGTCTTTAAGGACCTCCCTCTTGTGTTCTCCATCTCACCGGTTTCCACAGAGGGATCCAGTTCCTTCATCCAGACCTTCCCCATCCGCCTTGACCACGACATGTCTCACATGCCTAACCTCCTGTAATGTTAATCACCTTTACCTTTGATTTTCTTCATTCTTCCCTCCTTCTTGTTCTCCTTCCATTCCTCCTTCCCTCCTTCAACTTTCTTTTTTACTACCTCTGCCCCTCTTTTCCTCCTTCTCTGAAGAATCATCTTCCTATAACTACCAACCCTGGAACAGTAAGCAGATAGGTAGTACATGCTATCTCAACATGTATTACATGGATTGAAATTAAGCTTTAGCAAGGAGAATGAACGCCCATTATCTACTCAGATACAGCTCTTTGTAGGGGCTAATATAGTGGTGATCATATAAAAGATGATTGAGTTAACATAAAACTCAAGTTTGATTTAGGACTGATGTCAGATTTAGGACTGAGTGGCAGTTGGGAGGGCAAGACCACCCCCTGGGAGTTGGGACAAGGGTGAGATTTTTCCCAAAGGATATGGGCTTTTTTCCCTAAGTGTCATCCTGGAAGGAGAGTATCAGGGTGGACAACAAGAACTTGGGGGACAGGATTTAGGCTGACCTGAAGAGGAGACAATAAGTACTCTCTTTCCTGGGCACAGAGGTTGGCTCAACCCAGATTCTAAGGCCTGGAACAGTTTCTGCATTGGGGATGATCTGCCCTGACCTGGTGAGGCAAGCCCAAGAGAAGTGTCTGTAGTTGTGGCATTGCTCTGGGTTCAGTACATCCATTTTCCTATCTTTTCTTCCGTTCTTGTGTGAAGTTACCATTGATGTGTGGGGAGAGACTAGAGACCATGCCTATGGGGAGGAGTATGGGTAGAGCAGGGTCCTCTCCCCTGAGGCCAGGGGTGGGGTAGAAGCAGTTCCACTATGCTCAGCAGAGGCCTGGTCTCAGCAGGGCCATGGGAAGCCAGTCAGTGGTAACAAGGAGACATAACCAGCGGGTACAGATAAGGAATTCAAGTGTTTCTGTCCTTGAAATCTGGAAACTCTGAAAGAAGTTCTTGCTACATTAGACAAGGGAAAACAAGGACATGTACTTTTGAATAAGTTGACCTCTGTGGTTAGTAATCAGTAAGAATAAGGGCTATGTGATCACAGAAAGTAATTTTAGTCTTACTTTTTTTTTTTCCAAGACATAAACTCCACAACATCTATAGGTATAATATTATTTTATAGCAAAAGAAAGAATGGGTGAAAGAAAAGGAAAGAGAGGACGGGAATAAATGGAACCTGGGCCTTTTTTAGAATGAGGATGCTTCTACCATTTTCCCAGCCAGGCCCACTGCAGCCCACCCCTCTCCTAGGTCCTGCTTTCCCTGCTGCGACAGGAAGTTGATGGCCTGACTGGTCTTAGTAATTTTACCAGCAAGTATGGTCACTGTGCCTTATAAGGCAAGGGCCATTGCTCTCCTCTTTGCTCTTGCACCCTACCTTCCTCCACATCTTTGAATTGTTAAGGTAACAGCGCCACCAGAGGTCTTATCTCCTTCTTGCTCTCCTGTGTTTCTGTATGGCCAGTGGATGAGTGAACCCATTCTGGCCATCTCTCTCCTGGTTGACAGCTCCTGGGAAGCACACTGGCCTCATAGTTTAGATTTGGGGTGTGGGCAGCAAACAGGAGAGTAGGGGTTGTTTGTCTACTTTAGCCTCAAGTCTAAGCCACATGCTACAACACAGCATTTTAGTTTAGAGGCTGGGCTCTTGCACAGATATTAATAAACTGGCACCTTTGTTCCGATTCTATTATTACACTTTATGCATATAACACTGTCAGGGTAGGGGGTGGGGATGGAGAGAATGGGGAAGAGTGATTAATGGGAAAGGATATAACTATTCCTGGTTCTCTTGCAATATCACATCATAACAAGCAAACTCACACATCAATTCCTAATGATTATTTTTTAAAAAGAAATCTGTCTAAATAACAATGAAAACACTGCTGTGGATACTTGATCTAATTTGAGGTTTGGAGATTCAACTTTCCTTTCAGATCAGAGGCCATGGCCCCTTCTGATGTGTAACATTTACTTATAATTCTGACCTTTGGACTATGAAGTCCTGGGTCATATTCTACACAATCCCCAGTTCTGATCCTAAAACCATTTTACTCAAAGCAATTATGTTGGGGGACCAAATGTGATGACCAATCCGAACTATTTTATTAGGCACAGAGGCTTACTCAAATCCTTTGAGGGAAAGGGAGCAACAAAGTGACTTTTTATATATATAAAAGCCAAGTGACTGGAATGATAGAATGACCAGAATGACCGAAACGACTGGCACCGTAGTGATGTGTTCCTATTACATAGTGGAGGAGAAAATATGGATTCTAATGGGAAAGACTCAGTTTACATCCCAACTCTGTCCTCTACTGGTAATGTGACCTGAGCCACCGCCTCATCCTTCTGGATCTCTGCATCCTCACACGTAAAAACTAAGTAGAGACTGACTGTGTCTGTCATGCCAGGGATAACATCTGCCAAAGAACGTTATAAACTAGAAACACAATGAAACATTTTAGAAGACAGAGTTTGTTATTTAGGGTCCTTTGTTTGTATGTTATCAGGGGTTGCACTTGTCCTTGGAGCAGTGTCTGGTGAAGGGGCACTTGGGGGAAGACCACACAGAAACATGGTGTCTGTAGGGTCCTCAGATGACTCCTAATAGTGTTTCCAGCTGTAAACGAGTGTTCTGGCCTTATAAGCTCCAGATTTTGCTAAGTCATTTAGGACTTACATGCCTGCCAAGAAGGTGCCAGAGGAGCATAACTTGCTACACTGCTCTTGTGAGTGTGAACACCACTTCTCAGGTACAACAGGGCTGGCAGGGCTATTATAATATTTGCTGTGATGTTGCCTTCTATTATCACCACCTTACCCTCTCCTCTTTTCCCAAACTGTGAGAATAGGAGAGGTGCTATATGGTTCATGTGACTGGGCTGTATTTGAGGGTTTGGAGAAAAGACATATACACTATATCTTAAATTGCTTTTCATCATGTCACAGTCCTTTAACCAGGACTTGGTGGTACTGGGACCACCCACAACTTACTGGAAACTGGAATTTGTATTTGTTTGGGCTTTTTTCTAACCTGAAGATGAGTAATATATCTTGTTTTCAATAGATATTCAATAAATGTTGAATAAGTGTTGTTTTTTTTTAAAACTTGGACTTAATTAGTTTACACTAAGAACTATCCAAATGCATAAAAATTGAGCACACTGTTATAGAAAGTCACCAGTAGGTATTGACAATGCTGAGTATGGTAGGCAATGTCAACAGAAATCCTTAAGACCAGTGGTTCTCAATCCAATGAGCACATTAGAATCACCTAGGGAGCTTTGGGGGGGAAAAATCACAGTGCCTAAGCTTCCTTCCAGAGATTCTGGTTTAATTGGTTTAGGGAAGGCTCTAAAAATTGATGTTGTTACTAATCCGCTGATTCTGAAGGCTTGCTTTTTCTCCTAGTAGAGGTTCTTAACATTGACAACACATTTGAATCCTGGGAACTTGAAAAAGTACTAATGCCTGGGTCCCACTCTCAGGGTTTTAATTTGATTGGGTTGGTATGGCCTGGGCGTCAGGATTTTTAAAGCTCCCTACTTATTTCTAACAGAGCCAAGGTTGAGAACCAATAACTTAGAGGAAGCTAGAAGGAAACATCTGTGTCTTTTCTTACAAAAATACAACTCGAAATTAAAACAGTTAAATTTAAGTAAGAAGTTATTTAGTGCCACTCCTGTACTGTTCATTGTTTAATCTTCATTTTATAGAAAACATGTTTTAAAATCAAATACCTCAACCTTTTGCATAAATCCTAGCCCTGAATATAAGCTTAAACTTGAATAAATTGCCTCTTTCTTAAGTCTTGATTTAGACTCCAGCTGAGATGACTCTTGACTTTTAAACCAGTTTGTTGTCAAAAGTCTCTGGAAGTTTGTTCTCAACCTCCTGTCCCCCTTTTCTCACCTCAAACATAGAGAATCTTCTCTCCCTTTCCCTCTAGATTCATAGAGCTATTCAAAGCCACCACCTACCTGCCTTTCTATCTGAGCATTAGTTAGGAAAATCAGCTGCAGGTGTCCAGCTAGTGGACAGGGCTGTACAGTCACCTTTGAGCCCTGGAGATGCATGTCTGCAGGAGTGCTTCGTAGTAACAGCTTTTCTTCTAGTGAGATTGTGGGTCTAAATGATAAAGGTGGTCAGCTGACCACTGGGATCCTGACCCAGATCACCCAGAAACTGCTCACAGTGTCCCTTTGATCAGTCCTATGATTTCCAGTTGAACTTGGACCAAGAAAATTCCTACCATCTGTTAAAACTTGCCAATGATGCCACTTACAAGCAACTGAAGAACGCTCTAATTGCCCTAAAGAAATATGCCGGCCTTGCATTCTCACTCCTAGAGGTCCTCTTCGGTGGCTAGCCCCCAGTCCTGCCAAACAGGTGCCAACTTTTAACAGTGCCTCCCTGGACACTTCCCAGAAGGAAGTGGTTCCTGATTCCACAGGATTCCTTCTTTCCATGTAGCTAGAACAGCCATATACATCTTGATATCAACTTTGAAGTTCAAACCAGAGTCTTATCTGGATTTCAACTGGAATGCATTGAATATAGAGATGAATTTGGGGGAGAATATCTGCTATATCAAGTGTTCTAATCTATGAAGACCATATACTTCTTTATTTAGGTTTTCTTTAATGCAATGAAATAAAGTTTTTACTTGTCTCTGAAAGATCTGAACTGTTTTCATGATAGACATTCCTAAGTTGTTGAGGCATTTATTGTATCTTTTAAATTTTATTTGTTGCTCATATGTGATTTCTGTATATTGATTTTTTTATTCAACAAACTTATACTCTGTTATTAATGAAAATTATTTATTTGTAGCTCACCAATATATGGAATTTGCCAATAACATTTTTTAAAATCATTAGTGAATTTTGAATTGGATCAAATATTGTCACTTCCTCTATTGACATAAGCATTTTCCCCTTTAATCTGTTAATATATATTTTAAAAATTTTAATTTAATTTTTAAGTTTTTTAACTTTTTTCCTCATGTAAATCAGTCTTGTATTTCTGGAATAAGTCCTACATGATCATAATGTATTCTTGTTTTTATAAGTTTCTTCATTTGTTTGGTTAATATTGTTTAGGACTTTTTCATCAAAGTTTATAAATGAGATTGCCTATAATATAATTTCCTTGAATTGTCAAGTTTATGGCACTTTTATACAGTGAAAGGTATGGAACACTCCTCTTTTTTGTTTGTTTCTTGGAAGAGACCTTATAAAATTGAAATTATATTTTTCTTGAATATTTTTAGAATTTGCCAGTGAAAAAAATTGGGCCTAAAATTTTCTTTCTGGGAAAATTTGTGACTACTGCTTTACTTTTATCTATGGCTATAGAAATATTTAGGTCTTCTGTTTATTCTTCAGTTGGTTTTAATGTTATGTTTTTCTAGGAATTTGTCTATTATATCCAAAAATCTATATAATAAAAGGGTAATATGCTAATTAGACCAGGAGACCTTCTGGTAGACCTTCTGGACAAAGACATGGTGGTGGGGCTGAGGCAGAGGCGGTTAGGGGTGATCAGGCTGGCAGGGGAGGGCAGTTGGGGGCAAGCAGGTCAGCAGGAGGGGGCAATTGGGGCAAGCAGGCCAGCAGGGGGGGGAGTTGGGGTTGATCAGGCTGGCAGACAGAGTGGTTAGGGGCGATCAGGCAGATGAGCAGTTTAGGAGCCAGTGGTCCTGGATTGCGACAGGGATGTCCGACTGTCAGCTTAGGCCCAATCCCTGAGAGTTGGGCCTAAACTGGCAGCTGAACATCCCCCAAGGGGTCCCAGATTGGAGAGGTTGTAGGCTGGGTTGAGGGATACCCCCCATGCATGAATTTCATGCACAAGACCACTAGTTTTATTATGTTTATTTAGTATAATAGCTCCTTTCTATTTAACGTCTACAGCAATTTCATTCTAGATAATGGTTATTTACACCTTCTGTCTCTTTCTTTTACAAAAATTTTGATCAATCACACCAGTTTAAAAATATTTTAAACTATTACCTTTTAAAGAATAAATTTTGGCTTTTTTCATATTCTTTTTGTTCTTAGTTTTACTTTTTATTTTTTATGTTTGCTTCAGTGGACATAGGGGTGCACATATTTTCAAATTAGTGTTTTTGTTTTCTTTTGATAAATACTCAGAAGTAGAATTGTTTGATCATATGGTAGCTCTATTTTACTTTTTTTTTTTTTTTGGAATCTTCATACTGTTTTCTATAGTGGCTACACTAATTTACAATTTATAGATGAGGATTCCCTTTTCTCCACATCTTTACCAGCACTTATTTTGTTGATATTTGATGATAACCATTCTGGCATGTCTGAGATGATATGTTAGTGTGGTTTTAATTTGCATTTCCCTGATGATTAGTGATGTTGAGCATTTTGTCATATATCTGCTGGCCATCTGTATGTTCTCTTTGAAGAAATACCTATTCAGGTCCTCTGCCCATTTTTTAATGAGATTGTTAGTTGGGGGTTTTCTTCGGGTTAAGTTATATGAGTTCATTATACATTTTGGACATTAACCCATTATCAAATGTATCATTTGCCAAAAGCATTCTCCCGTTCAGTAAGTTGTCTGTGTTTTGTTGATGAATTTATTCATTGTTCAAAAGAGGAAGTAGAAACATAGGATAATTATTTAGTTGAATGTAGTTTCATTTGTTTTGTTGTTGTTGCCACCCTTGCCTGAGCAGACATATCCAAAAAGATATTGCTAAGAGCAATGTCAATTTACTGCCTATGTTTTCTTCTAGAAGTTCTGTGCTTTCATGTCTTACATTTAAGCCTATAATCCATTTATAAATCAATTTTTGTATATGGTGCAACAAAGTGGTTTAATTTTTTTTGCAGGAATCTGTCAGTTTTCCCAATACTACTTATTAAGGAGACTGTCTTGTATAGCATTGCCTCCTTTGTCATAGACTAATCCTATATAATAAAAGGCTAATATGCAAATCGACCGAACAGTGGAACAACCGGTTGCTGTGACATGCACTGACCACCAGGGGGCAGATGCTCAACAGAGGAGCTGCCCCCTGATGGTCAATGCACTCCCATAGGGGGACCACTGCTCAGCCAGAAGCTGGGAGCGGGCCTACAATGTCAATCGGACATCCCCTGAGGGCTCCTGGACTGTGAGAGGGTGCAGTAAGGGGTCCTCTCATGCCAAGTGCATGTATTTTGTGGGTTCTAGTTGACCATGACTCTAGTTGACCATAAAAGCAAGGATTTCTTTCTGGGCTCTCTATTCCATTGATTCCTATATCTGTTTTTTTAAAAAATATATTTTTATTGATTTCAGAGAGGAAGGGAGAGGGAGAGAGAGAAAGAAACCTTAATCAGTGATGAGAAAGAATAATTGATTGGCTGCCTCCTATATGCCCCCTACTGGGGATTGAGCTTGCAGCTTGGGCATGTGTGTCCTAACCTGGGATTGAACCATGACCTTCTGGTACCTAGGTCAACATTCAACCACTGAGACACACTAGCCAGGCCATACATCTGTTTTTATGCCAGTACCACACTGTTTTGATTACTATAGCTTTGTAGTATCTATAGTAATAAAAGCGTAATATGCAAATCTACTGAATGACAGAACAGCAGAACAACTGTCCAGACAACCTTCTGAACGACCATGCTATGACATATACTGGCACCAGGCCAGCCAAGATGGGTGTGATGCAATTGGTAGGGGGGCCCTGCCATTGCCCCATAATCTCCCCACAGAGGGAGGCCCAGGCCACCCTCTGTGTGGTGATTGATGACAGAGCCCGGGTCAAGTGGGTGTGGCCTCCCTCTGCTGGGCCATCGATCACCCCAAAGAGGGAGGCCAAGGTTACCCGGCCAGCAGTGCTGCAACAGGTGTGCTGGGCCTCCTTCTGTGAGACAATCGATCTGGGACCCCTGCAATTGATCGCCCCACAGATGGAGGGCCAGGCCACCAGCCAGTGATGCTGTGGTGGGTGTGTGGGGCCAGCCAGTGATGCCCAACAGAGGAAGGCCCAGGCCAGCAAAGTGATCGCACCCCACATCTGTCACCCACAGAGGGAGGCGACTGGTGGTGGGGGAGGAGGGGCAGTGGCACACAGATGGCAAATAGTGGCAGCAGCAGGGGTAGGGCCATCTTCCAGCAGCCAGGGGAATGAAAACCCCAATAAGCACTGATCGCTGGCTAGGCCAAGCCCCTATCCAAGGGGTCCCGGATAGCGAGAGGGCACAGGCTGGGCTGAGGGACCACCACCCCCATGCACAAATTTTGTGCACCAGGCCTCTAGTAGTTTAATATCAATGAACATGATGCCTCCCACTTGGTTCTTTCTAAATATTTCTTTGGTTATTTCAGGTCTTGTGGTTCCATATAAATTTAGGATTATTTGTTCTAGTTCTGAGAAGAATGCCTATTGGTATTTTAATAGGAATTGCTTTGAATATGTATATTGTTTTAGGTAGTGAAAATATTGTAATAATATGAATTCTTTCAATCCATGAGAATGGTATATACTTTTATTTATTTGTATTTTATTCAATTTCTTCTTCTTTGTGCAAAAGTTTTCAGAGTATGGGTCTTTCACTTATTTGGTTAATTTTATGCTTTTTGATGCAATTATAAATAGGATTGTTTTCTTAATTTCTCCTGATTTTTTGTTATTTGTATATAGAAATACTACAGAATTCTATATGTTGTTTCTGTATCCTGAAACTTTACTGAATTCATTTATTCTAATAGTTATTTTGGTGGAGTCTTTAGGGTTCTCTGCATATAATATTATGCCATCTGAAAATAATGAGAGTTTGATTATTTCCCTTTTCAATTTGTATGCCTGTGGCTAGGACTTCTAATATTATGTTAAATGAAGTGGTAATAGTAGGCATCTTAGTCTTGTTCCAGATCTCAGAGGAAAAGCTCTCAGCCTTTCACCGTTGCTATTGGTTTGTCATATATAATCTTTATTATCTTAATATGTATTCATTCAATACCCATCTTGTTGAGAATTTTTGTTATAAAAAGCTGTTGAATTTTTCAAATGCATTTTCTGCATCTATTGAAATGATCCTATGGTTTTAATTATTGTTTTTGTTAATGTGATTTATCATGTTGATTTATTTATAAATCTTGAACCGCCCTTGCATCTCTGGGATGAACCCATTTGGTCATGGTGTATATAGTCCTTTTAATATATTGTTGAATCTAGTTTGCTAATATTTGTTGAGAATTTTTATACCTATGTTCTTCAAGGATATTGGTTGGCCTGTAAACTTTTTAAAAATGTCCTTGTCTGATTTTGGTATCAGGGTATAGTTCAAGGACAGGTGTTAATTCTTCTTTGAATGTTTGGTAGAATTTTCCTGTGACTCCCTTTGGTCCTGGACTTCTTTTTGTTGGGAGTTTTGTGTATTTTTCTTTTATTTTTTATTTTTTAAAGCTTCATTTTCATTGCTAGTAATTAGTCCATTTAGATTTTGTATTTCTTCCTGGTTCAATCTTGGAAGGATATATACTTCTAAAAATGTATCCATTTCTTCTAGGTTGTCAAATTTCTTGTCAGGTAATTGTTCATAATATTCTTTAATGATTATTTTTATTACTGTGGTGACAAGTGTAACTGTTCCTCTTTCATTTATGATTTTATTTATTTGGGCTCTCTTTTTCTTGATGATTTTGACTAAAGTTTTGTCAATTTTGCTTTTTTTTTTTTTAAAGAACAAGCTCTGAGTTTTATTGATCTTTCTATTTTGTTAAATTTCTATTTTCTTTATTTCTGCTCTGATCTTGACTGTTTCCTTCCCTCTATTTACTTTGCTTTTTGTTTATTCTTCTTTTTCTAGTTTACTTAGGTGTGGAATTAGATTATATAGGATTTTTCTTGATTCTTGAGGTATAGAACTACCCTCTAAAAACTGCATTTGCTGCATCCCATACATTTTGAAACTTGTGTTTTAATTTTCTTTTTTTTTTTTTTCAAGATAGTTTTTGATTTTCTGTTTGATTTCCTCTTTGCTCCATTGGTTTTTTAGTAGCATGTTGCTTAGTTTCCATGTGTTTGCGTTTTATTTTTTCAGTTGTCTTCATGTAGTTAATTTCTAATTTGAAAATTCTGAAATTTGTTGAGAATTGCTTTATGGATCAATATAGAGTAAATTGTTAATATTCTACCTACTTTTAAAGAATGTACATAATAAAGTTTCTGGATATTGTGCTCTATATTTGTCAATTAAACCAAGTCTGTTAATCATGTTAAGTATTCTACATCTTTACTGATTTTGTTGCTGCATTTGGTATCAGTTACTTCTATAATTATTATAGACTAGAGGCCCAGTGCACGAGCCAATTTGCAGGAGCCAAGTTCATGCACTTGGGGAGGGAGGTGGTCCCTCAGCCTGGTCTGCACCCTCTCGCAGTTCAGGAGCCCTGGGGGGATGTCCAACTGAAGGCTTAGGCCCATTAAGCCATCAGTAAGACATCCTTGGCATTGCCATGGAGGCGGGAGAGGCTCCCACCACTGCCTTTGTGCTTGCCAGCTGTAAGCCCGGCTTCTGGCTGAGTAGCGCTCCCCCTTGGGGAGCTCACTGACCACCAGGGAGCAGCTCCTGTGTTGAGTGTCTGCCTCCTTGTGGTCATTCCATCATTCAATCATTTGCATGTTAGCCTTTTATTATATAGGACTAGAGGCCTGATGCATGAAATTTGTGCATGTGGGGGGGGGTTCCCCCCTCAGCCCAGCCTGCACCCTCTCCAATCTGGGACCCCTCGGGCATCCCTCTCACAATATGGGACTACTGGCTCCTAACTGCTCACCTGCCTGCCTGCCTGATTGCCTCTAACTGCCCCTACTGCTGGCCTGGTCACCCCTAACTGCTCCCCACACCAGCCTGGTCACCCTTTACAGCCGTCCATGCCGGCCTGGTTGCCCCCAATTACCCCCCTCCCCACTGGCCTGGTCACCCTTCACTGCCCCCCTCTGCCGGCTTGGTCGCCCCTCACTGCCCCTGCCTGCCATCCTGGTCACCCCCAATTGTCCCCTCTGTGGGCCTGGTTGCCCCACACAGCCTGCTGCTCGGTCGTTTGGTTGCCCCTCACTAACAACCATCCTGCTGGCCTGATTGCCCCACACAGGCTGTTCAGTTGTCCTTTCAGTTGTGATGATTGCTTAGGCTTTTATATATATAGACACGCTGTAGATGAGGCCCCCTAGAACCATAAGAATTGCAAAAAATTTACTGTTAACTCATTCTCGAATTGCCCCCACTTAAAATCAAATTGCCCCCCATGGGGCTTGTGCCGCACTTTGGGAACCATAGGGCTTAACACTTTTCCTCTCTGAGCTTCATTTTTGAATACATACACATATACCGTGGGAATTGTAACCTCTTCTCAGCCTATCTCACTGGGTTGTCATGAGGAGGTTCTGAGCTAATAAACCTAGAAATGTTTCATCAAGGAAGTGATGTCTAAACAGGAAGGGATTGTTACTTTTAAACCCACGGGTACCCTCGCAGGTAGCAGTTGCTGATTAGAGGAGGAGGGCATGATTGCTTCCTGGGACTGTAGGTATCGAAGCTTTGCAGAGGGTTCGGCAGGCCTCGGAGTGGTGGGTTCTGGCCAGCAGCCCTGTAGCAGTGGTCATCCCTGGAGGCGCTGGTGGGGGGGCACTAGGGGGCGCTAGGGGGGGTCGAGGCCAAAGGGGGAGTAACTGTCACACCTCCCACTTGGCTACATTCTTTAAATGTGGTTGTTTCTTAGCTGTAAGTGCTCAGGGCAGGGCTCCAGTCTCCTGGAGCAGGATGGGGGCTAGGCCAGGGCGGAGCCAGGTGGACTAGGAGGTGGGGTTAGCCACAGCCCCCAGTGAGGTTCAGTGTACTTCCACTGCAGAGACAGTGCTGCTGCTGTCATAGGGGATGGGTCTGACCCTGGGGGGCCACTTGAGCCTGCCTCTACCCAGGTCTGGAGTTGTAGGGAGGAGAAGCGTGCCCAGCCCCAGTGGAAGGGAGGGGCCTGGCAGCAGTGGGGGCGGCCCCCCAGCAGCAGCAGGCCGCAGGCCCAGGGGCCTCAAGACTGCTGATGGTCATCGCCAGTGTGCTACTTGTAGGTATTTCTCTCTTTCCGTGTCCAGCACGGCTAGAGAGCAGGTCCAGTTCCTGAGTAGGGGTGGCTTGAGGATTGAGAAATAAAAGAAAGAGACAAGACACAGAGATAGAAGGAAAAAGCTGGAACCGGGTGGGACCACCATCCTCTTCTGATGGAGAGACAGGGACAGTGACCCAGAGCCAATCCAGCGAGTTTATTTTATATCCCAAATACCAGGAAATTTCACCAAAAGATCAAGACAAAAGAAGATTATTTGCATTCTTGAGTAGGCCCTGAGCATTCCTGGTGCTAGGCTGGATTTAGATATCAAAACCACTTCCCCACACCACGGGCTGCAATGAAGGTCAAGCTGACAACATCCTTGCCCTTTTGGCAAGGCATGTTCCCAGGGCGTGGCTTTGCCTGTCACCTTGGGTTCAGCTGACAATAATTAAATAATGCCCATGTGCCTTTCCAGGTGCTGTCTACACTATTATGTTGTGGGTGCCCCTGTCTAGGGTGGCAGGGGGAAGAGATCGGGAATCATAGGTGTAGGCTGCAGCTACCCCCAAGGCTGGGTCTTCTCCCCGTCCCCTAGGGGGTGTGGGAGCTGGAGTAGGATGTTCGTGCAGGGGGATTGGGAGAGCTCCCTGTGGCCCTCCATCCTCCTTGTTTGCAGTCAGGGCTTCTGTCAGGCACTCTCCTCAGATCCCCAGGAACTTGGCTTTGGCCACCCCTCCCCTCGATGGCTCCCTGCCGTCCCCACCCCACTTGGCTCTCCCTGGCTGCTTACCTGTCAGGAGGCTGCAGGGTGCCTTGCTCTGGGCAGCGTGGTCCTGGGGCAGAGGGTGGGGGTGTGGGGAGCAGCTCCAGTAAAATTTAGTAAACCCAGGTCTGCTTTGGGATTTGGCTGCAGGGCGCTGGGGAATCTGCCTGGGCAGGACGAAATCCAATGTGACCCGGAGTTTCACCTCATGCCCCACAGCCCTGCCCACCTTGTTGACTGGTTGTGATATGTTGCCATATTGGATAATTAGCATATTTCTCTGTTATATATATAGAGAGAGATTTTTTCTTCTTTCTCCTGGTAACTCTGTCAATTTTTACTTTATGTAGGCACATATAAATTTCAAATTGTTGTACTGGAACCTTTTATCATTATGAAAGCTCCCTCTTTATCTTTAGCATTTTTTCCTTTATACTTTAGGTCTATTTGGCCTGATGTTAGCATAGTTAATCAGCTGTCTTTTGGTAGAATTTGCCTGGTATGTTGTTTTCCATTATTTTATTTTTAATCATTCTATTTAACCATTTAATTTCATAGATGTTTATCTTGTAAGTAGCATATGATTAGCTTTTTAAAACCCATTCTTATATTTTTATCTTTTATTTGGAACATTTATTCATTTATATTTAATGCACTTGCCAATATATTTCTATTTACTATTGTATTTGGGGCTCACCATTGTAATTGACCTTCCTTTATGATCTTCTATCCATTAAATATTTTTATATAATTCAAATTTTCTCCACTACTGTTTTGGAATTGTGAATCTTTAGAGGCTACCTGGGAGATTACAGTATGTCTATATAATGTATCAGAGGCTAAAATTAGTAACTTTATCTTCTGCCAAGATAAGAAAAAAATTTAGAGGAGTTAAATTTCTTTTCTAACCATTCCCCAACTTATCTGCTATTGCTTTAATGTGTCCCAATTCAGTCTTCTTAAAACACCCTTAGTAAGTGTATTACTAATGTTTGAGATTATAACAAGTAAATCCTGGAATTTTGGTGATTGTGCTATGAAAGCTTGTTTCATGCTGCTGTTCCAGTTCAATGGGGGATATTGATTTTTGAGCAACTTTCCATGTAGTCATTCAGGGATCCACTCTCCTTTTATCCTGTGGTCACACCCTTCTTTTAGTTTTTGGAATTATCTCTACTAAAAATGGGAAAAGAGACCATGGGAAAAGATATACCCATTTTTTTTACCACTTCATTTCAGAAGTAACTTACTCATATTACTTTTACTCAAACATTAGTGAAAAAATGCATTAATATGCTCATACTTAATTGCAGTTAACTCAGGTTCCTCATGATGAAGTGGGGAGAATAATGGTAACTACCTTACAGCATTTTTCAAGCATTAACTCAGTGTATGGCTGAGTATTTAGTAAGTTCTCACCATGTGACAAGTACTGTGCTAAATTTAATCTTCACAACAATTTGTAATATAAAAGCTAATTCATCGCTATTTTCCAATAAGACAACAAAGCTTCAGATAGAGTGACTATTCCATTTGGAAAGTGATCTATAGCTTCTTCTCTCCTTTGCCAATCCTCCTATATAATAAGAGGCTAATATGTAAATTGACTGAATGGCTGAATGACCAGTCACTATGACACACACTGACCACCAGGGGGCAGATGCTCAATGCAGGAACACTGCTTGGCCAGAAGCTGGGCTCATGGCTGGTGAGCGCAGCAGTGGTGGTGGTGGGAGCCTCTCCTGCCTCTGTGGCAGCGCTAAGGACCCCTTGGGCAGGGAGTGGGCCTAAGCCAGCAGTTGGACATCCCTGAGTGGTCCAGGACTGCAAGAGGGTGCAGGCTGGGTGGAGGGGACCCCCTCCCTGCCCCAGTGCATGAATGTCATGCACTGGGCCTCTAGTCTCTTAAAAACAGTGGAATCCTTCAAAACTTGGTAACTCCAGGAAGCCTCTTCTGACTCCTCCTGTGCTTACTTCTTATCTTCTAGATTCATGTCTAAACCATATCATTTGCACTTATACGAGCCACCTTACATGGTTCTCTATCTGTTTCATGTGGATCAATATTGTTTTTGCAAGTAAATGGTAGCTTCCTTGATGGCATGTATTACGCTTAATTTATCCATCCCCAAAACTGAAAGCTGAGAACATTGCACACAGCTAGATCATAATGCCTGTTATTGATAATGCCTGATATTTTTTCAAATACCTTACCATTTTTAACAGTGCTGAATACATAAAATATACTCCATAAATTGTGTTGATTGATATATAAGCATATTTTTATATGGAGGATTTGCAAAATGTTCACATGGCCACAGATAAAATGGACTAGAATTCCATTAACTAATTATGATTTTGGATTTTAATTCCCTGGGCTTTACCTTACTAACCTATATAATCAGTTATTTAAACTCAATATCATAAGTCTCTTTTGACTCTAAATTTCCATAATTTTGTGGAACTGGGGGAGGAAAAATGTATTAAGTTTTTACATGATTAATTCATTTACTCCTCACAACAAACCTATGTGGTAAATAATTGTTATCTCAGTTTCACAGATGAGGAACCATGGCTCAGAGAGGCTAAATAACTTGCCTAAGGTTACACCGTTACTAAGTGGAAGAAGTGGGACACATACCTCGGTCCCCAGAAACTAAAGCACACATTCTCCCTGCTTCACCACTCCATCTCCCATAAACCTCTGTCTGCCTTAGCAGTAATGGAAGATTTTTATCAGACTGCCCTCTAACTGCTTTTCCCCTAAATGGACTGTCTCTAGCTTAACCATGTCAGAGAAAATCCTTAGGCCATTAGATCAGAAATCAGTCTGGCAGCCCCCTCCTTGCAAGGTGCGTGTTTGGCTCACTCTAATTTGTCATTCATTAAGCCTGGAGGAATGGAAGGAGAGACATCTTTGACTTTGCAAGAGCCAGAAGAACAAAGTTAGTGCCCAAATTCAACGTAAGCACTTGGGTTTCATTTGGGTTTGAGATTTTGGCAAAGGTTCAGAGCTTTCCATTTTCTCTGAAGCCATTGCCCATTCCTGTCAGGAGATCAGTAAATTTTGAAAGAGATTCCAGAGCTGACGGATGAGTCACAGACGTCCGGACTCCATAGAGCCTGGCTTGCACAAATGAAATGACTAGATAAGACCCTGCGGCCTCTTTGTGTTACATGGATGTTTGCCATCAAACACGATATAGAACTGGGTTCTTAATGCCAGTGGATGAGAGGACAGAAAATTGTAAAAAGGGCCCTTTGAAGAGTGTCCAGAGGGTGTCCTGAGACTTTGATCTGACTGTACTTTAACATACTGTGAGGTGCTACAGAAACATCCAGGGTGTGTCAGGCACAGCTCAGGGTAGTGGTTAAGGATGTGGGATTTGAATCCTCACTCTTCTATCTATTCATGAACTTGACCAAGTTACCTAACCACCTAACCTATCTAAGCTTCAGTTTTCTCATCTATTAATTAGGGATCATATCAGTAGGGTGGGATATTGGGAAAACAAAATAAAACATGTATATGAGGAATTTGGCATAATTCTTAGTACAAAGTAAACAGTCCATAAATTGTAGGATTTTTTTTTAAAACATGAAAAGATCAAGTTTTCAAACCCTTAGAGACCATGTGGTTTGCTCTCTTTTGGAGTAGGTGAGGGGACTGTGGCCCAGAGAAGAGAAACAAATAGCTACTTCCTTTAACCAGTGATGCAGAAGGAGGACTAGAACTGCATTTGTTTCTTGACATAAAATATCTGTCTCCTGTTTTTTGACTGAACTAGATGGAGACCCCTTCTAGCTCCCTTACCGCACTAGTTCATCTGACCTCAGATGAACAGAGGGTAAGAAGGCGGGATGAGCAGGACAGCCCTGAGTGTCTGAGCTCCAGGAGGTCTCTGTCAGTTCGGACCAGGAGAGACCAGGTGCTCCTTGCAGTTTATGGGACTTCAACTTACAATTTCAAACTGTTTATTTGTCATTGTTTGATCTTTGTAGAAAACTGGGCGGTAAAAATTCTCTGAGGCAACTTTGGGAGAGAGAGAGCCTCTTTCTGGTTGGTCCCTGGCCATTAGAAGCCTGGCTAGGATCTTAAGGGCAGAGCTCAGAGGCAAGTTGTATTTGCACTGGGAGAAGTTGGCGTCAGTTGGCAAAATTTTATAGAAAGCTGTCTTACAGTTTCACCAAAGTATCACCAGAGGAAATGCCATTTAAATCCAAATTCTAGAAAATAAAACAATGATAATGAAGAAATTTCACCAATTGTATTTGAATCCTCACTCTTCCATCTATTCATGAACTTGACCAGGTTACCTAACCATCTAACCTCTTTAAGCTTCAGTTTGCTCATATATTAATTAGGGGTGATATCAGTAGGATGGGCTACTGTGAAAACAAAATAAAACATGTATATGAGTAAGTTAGCATAATTCCTAGTACATAGTAAACAGTCCATAAATTGTAGGATTTTTTTTTAAACATTAAAAGATCAGGTTTGCAAAGCTTTCTTTTCTATTAATTAGGGAGCATCAAAGATGTCTCTCCTCCTTCTCATTACAACTGGGTTATCAGCAGGGTGAAATGTTCACACTTAAAGAACTAGCTTTGCCACCTGCTTTGACTGTAGAGAAGGTCGCCATGAAGCAACTCTGTCTTTCATGAAGGACCTCTTGGGCCAGTATCTCCTTTATCTAAATTCAGCGACTATTTGTATTTTGGATTAGATTTAAACGGTTTTATTGGTTACTAGGGGCCCAGTGTATGAATTCGTGCACCTTGAAAGGAACTGTGGGCCGTGAGGCTGTGGTGGGCACAGGGGCAGGTCTCAGCCCATCCTCCATGCCCCCACCCGCCCCTCCCACTGTAGCCCCTTGTCCCCTGTCTGCCGGCAGCCCTGCTCCCGCAGCCGCTGCTCCATGCACTGATGGTGCTGACCCAGCTTGCACCTGCTGACGGTGTGGAGCGATTGAGGCCATTGCCAGCAGTGGGTGCAAGCAGGGTCAGCACCATCAGCGGGTGCGAGTGGTGGCTCTGGTGCAGGCTGTGGGTGTGAGCAGGGCTGGTGCCAGCAGCACGTGCAAGCTCCAGGCGGAACCGCAGTGCGCCAGAGCAAAGAATTTTCAGTAACCACCAGAGGCTTGCCCCAATGACAGCAACCGGCGCCCCACCTTGGTCTGGCGCCCCTGCCCTCCTGCTCCACCTTCCTGCTGTGGCCGACGCCTGCCATGTTCTGTGCTCTGCGGCCTGCTGCTGACGCCCACCATGTTCCGCACATGCTCCCTGGTGGTCAGCTTATGTCATAGAGACCGGTTGTTTGGTTGTTCGGTTGTTCTGCTATTCAGTCTATTTGTATATTAGCCTTTTATTATACAGGATATCTGTATTATGTGTGTGTACATCATATATATCAGTTAAGTGTTATATCTGTATGTGTCTACCACAGTGTTCACTTCATATTGATTAATTATTCATTCAATAAATATGCATTGAGGGCTTACTATATGTCAGGCACTGTTTTATTCAATCTGTTGCTCTCTTTGTTTTATAAATTATCATGAACCTAAAACTTGTTCCATATCATTAATTGACAGAGTAATTGAGAGGGAATATTAAATTCATTTTCAATAAATTTGGTAAAGTCTCTGCTGAAGGCTAATATTTCCATTTATCAAGAAATGGTCCTTCAAATGATAAGAACATTATGTCCAAAGCACACTCCTCCTCATAAAGAGAAATCCAAAGGGACTATGTTTGTCCAAGGTGGCAGCGACCAGATTTCTAATGAATAGCCAAAATTAAGTTATTCAGGTCAAGAAATAGTAATTTTTCAAAATGAAATAAGTTCTCCAGATATCTGAAGCTTCAAAGAAATTATTTAATGCTTCTAAGGGAATGTGATGAACTAAATTAACAGGTAAATAGTTCTTCTGTAATGGAACTATAACTTATATACTGAATTATGTATCAGCTATTAAAAAAAAAGAATTTCTGTGCTCAATTAAATGTTAAGGCTTTTTTAGAAAACAGAACTTTCAAACATTTTCACCTTAAAAGGATACTATGAGATAAAAGAAAGATAAATGTTAGAAAAAGGTTACTACCTTTTATCACATTATGTGCTTTAAAAATACATGTTAATAATAATTAATGTGTACTGAGCACTTACTATGTGCCATGCACTGTGCTGAGATCCTTGGATTCATTATTTCATTTAATCCTCATAGTATCACAATGAAATAGGTGTTATTCTTATTCTTTTTTAACAGATGAGGAAAGTTAGGGATAGAGAAGGTAGGTGACTTGCCACAGTAGCTGGTCAGGAAAAAAAGCCTGGCAGTCTGTCTGTGGTGGATCCTGCCCTCTACAGAAGTGCCAGGTGGAGCAGAAGAACTTGAGCCTTGGAAACAGAAAACACCTGGGGTTAGAATTCCAGCTCCACCACTCACAGGCTGTGTGACCTTGGGCCACACTATATATTCAGCCCTGCTGTATTGCAGACTGCTTGGCTGGTGGACAGCACTACATTGATTAGGAATTATGCCAACTGAGTCACCATGTGATGCTCCATGCAAGGTACCTGTATTAACTCATCAATAAGGCCAGGGAGGTGCTGGCAAATGTGTAACCACAGGCCCTGCAGGAGAAGGATCAGTGTTTGCTGACTTCTGTGGTGTAATTACTACCCCCATGGCTGATTTCCATTGAATGCTGAGTTGAAAAGAGATACATTCAACTCTTCCTAACTGGTATGAGCTGGCTCTAGCACACTACCAAGCAAGACTCATTTTCATACTTAACCCTAAGTAAGTATCTTGGTACTTGGTTCAGGTCTTGAGAAAAAGTGAGAACATCTGGATCATGGCTCAGGCGCAGCATGATCTTGACACAATTTACTTATATGCCCACAAGGATGCTTGTCTCAGCATTGCTCAAAATACCAAAAACGTTAGGGGCATAAAGTAGGGGATTAAGAGATTCTACAGTACAGTACTGAAGTGCTTCAAACTTTCATCAGAGTGTTCCCAAAATCAGATCAATGTGTAGCATTCCATTTTTATTGCAATTGAGGGACATACTATCATGGATACATTCAACAGGGGGAACGTTGTATTGGATGGTCATGCCCACTAGGAATAGAAAGGTACAGCAGTTTAGAGGTAGGAGGAGTAGCATAATGCCAAGCTGATGCCAAAGAAAGATTTAGTATTTGCTGTAAAGTACAACAACTTGGCCTGTTGGCAATATATAAGAATTAGAGGCCCAATGCATGAAATTCATGCATGGGTAGGGTCCATAGGCCTGTCCGGCAATCAGAGCCAGTCTGTGGGGCAACCAGCAGGGGTGATCGGGCCTCCACTCCCACCTGCCTTGGCCTGGCATAGCCCGCTTACTTCCTCCACCATCCCACTTGTGGATGCCCATCAAGGCCTGCAGTACCTCCACTGCCTCCCACTGCCAGTGCCACATCACCAGTGCCTGCCTTGTTCTGTGTTGCCCTCTGGTGGTCAGCGCACATCTAACTCCTATTCGGTCAAACTCCTGCCCATGGGGGCAATTTGCATATTAGCCTTTTATTATATAGGATGTTATCATGGCAATTAATAATGTTACTCAGATAGTTACACAGTGATGAAGGGTGAACAATTTAATAATGCAAATCTCTTAGTGCAGTACCTGGTACACACATGAGCTATATGTAATTACTATTGGGATAGGTTACAGCATCCTACATAATAGTAATTACACTATTTAAAAAGATGCATTGACATGAAAAGATTCACAATGTATCTTAAAGTGAAAAAAATTTTGATCCAATTTTTGTAAATCATATATGCTCAATGTTGATAATGAAAAAATATTTGAAAGTGGTTCTTTATGGATGGCATGATATTGGGTAATTTTGATTTCTTTGTTGTGCTTATGAATATATTCAATGTTTTCTCCAGTGAATAGTTATCATTTTGTTATTCACAAACATTTTTAAATTAAAAAATGAAATAGACCTATTTCGTTCTTGTCGCCCTGGAAGAAAAATCAGTATCTGTTCCTGTGGTTCAACAGTAGACAGCTGGCAAGTCTTTTCTTTGTTAGGTTTGTTGACTATAATATAGGTTTATATTTAAAGTAGATTCCCTTAGACCACATTAAATTGGCCTTTAGAGCATTGACATTTAATAAAATTATTAATATGTTCAGGTTTAAATCTACCATCTTGCTAGTCCTTTCCTATTTATCCCATCTGTTCCTTGTTCCTTATTTCCTTTCTTAGTTTCTTTTGGATGAAGTGAGTTGTTTAACAATTCCACATTGTTTTCACTATCTATACCTTTTTTTATATTTGTATTTGATTGGTTTCTGTAGGGTTTACAGTTGGCATTTTTAGCTTATCACAATCTACTTTGTACTTCATTGTAGCTGATGCAGAAGTCTTCTATCCTTTTTAGAGGATAGATAGTATATAGCAAGCATATTGGAATTGAGTAAGACATACTATTAAACAAAATCAATGAATCTTTAAGTGAGATAGAGTATGGACCTACTTTGCATTGTAGGAGCATCTGACTAGGTTTTATGCACAATTTATTAAAAGACTTTTCCTCCTTTTCCTTTTGTCCTAGGGTTCTAGAGACAGTGTGACAAAGTAGAAATGATGTGTTTTGGAATCAGGCTAAGGTTAGATACTCTGGGCTACTGCTTTCTACAGTGTGACTTAGGCAAATTACTTAAATGTGTGAGCCTCATCTGTACAAAGGAGGTAATAATATCCATTCCTCAGGAACTTTATGAGGACCAAATGCCATCATGTGTGTGAATGCTTTGGTAATGTAGAGGACATGCTAGAGAATGACAGTAGGAAGACTTGTACATCTCTATTCAGTAAGTTTTAAATAGCTTCTTTTTGACAAATTCATCTTGGAGTCAAAATGAATTTTTCTTTTTCTTTAGTTTCACTCTACCCCAACCTCCCACCCCCCCGCCCCCAAAAAAAGTCAAGCTTCCAACCCTAGGTCTGGCATTTACTATATGAAGTTGGGTAAATCACAGATTTTTGAGCCTTCGCTTCTTCCTTCATGAAATGCAGATATTGTTGTCACAACTTTTTCAAACATGATCATGAAAATGAGTGAAACTCTTGTTTTTAAATGGTTCTACTAATAGTATATCATCATCCAAATGTAATTAATCATTAATAATACCTCAGTGATGATGATGATAAGGATAATAAATACAGGAGTTTGTTACCAGCTGTTTATCCATAATGTATGACATGGATGCTTCCCCCAGTGAATTTACAATCTAGTTGGAGGGAGATGCATGAAAATTTGTGCAAGTGTATCTAGCAATAACGAGTAGCACATCATTACCAGATGAGGGGCACAAATAGTAAGTAATGTATCATTTCAGGGAGGGGAGAAGTTTGTGGACCTAAAAGATAAGAAAAGGCTTTCATCTTAGTGAAGGGGAACATGACCAGGGTGGGTAAAAGTCAAATGAGTAACGGGAAGAAGAAGGAGAGAACACACCAAGGAGAACTATAGCAAAGGCTCCGGTGAGAGATGCGTTTATACCCAGAACAGAGAACCCACTAGAGCAGCTGAGTATAGTATAGCCTTGCCGTGGGAGACAGGGCCAGATGGGTACACCAATGCCTTGAGCTCCTCCATAAGGCATTGGAACATTTTGTTGTAAGTTAAAATGCAGTGGGAGGAGGAGTAAAGGCATGGGAGCATGAGGGGACATGATTAGAAGTCTCTCCAGGGCAGGAACAACATCTTAATTCTCTTTATATTCCAGGTGCCTTGCCAAGAGCATAGGGGTGTATGGTGGGTGTTGGCAAGTAATAGATGCTGGAGGAATGAATGGCATGTGGTTTGGTGTGAAAGGAATAAAGCAAGACTATGGGGTCTTATAACAGAAAGGGAACCGAGGGGGGAGACAAAATGGCGGCGGAATAGAAGGACTTGTCCTGAGTCTTCTCCCGGAGCAAATAGAGGAGGCAGCTGAGACCAGCGGAATCCAGCCCAAATTGGCGAAGGAGGCACAGCTGGTGAGACAGTTTGCAGCTGGGAAGAGCAGGGATCCCCCGGATAAAGGTAAAATCAAAGATCTAGGCAGTAGAATCTCCCGGACCTCTGTGCCCAGAAGGTCAGGGAGAAACTTCACAGTGCCAAGCCGCGTCCCTGAGGACAGGCAAGGTCTGAAGGATTTTAGACCATAGAGTCTGGATTTGGGATCTGAGCTCAAAGGCAGCCTTTAAGAGCTGCCGGACTGTGGAGTGCTGGCAAGAGAGGAACTGGCAGAGACGCGGTCCTTCCTCGCGCTGGGGCCTGCGCCTTTCCCCACTGAACCTAGTTCGTGGGACCTTTTGGAGACAGGCACTTACCTGTGACAGAAGTGCAGGAGAAGGGGTAGAGTTGGGAACCTGGGCAGAGTGGGCAACGGACAGTCCAGGAGAAGTGGTAGCAAGTCTGGTGCTGAGTCATATCTAAGCCCACAGAATCCATTTTCTCCTGAGAGATAGCCCCTCCCCCCAGTCTCCAGGCAACAAATATAGCCACATCCAGATTCCACCCTGATTAACACCAAGGAATCTGAATACTCCCTGAGGCCATAGGATCTATTCTAAAGAGAAATCTTTAGAAGCTAAGCACCTCAATTACACTAGATAACCAAGCCCAGGAGAACAGAAAGATTTCACCAGTAGCACCATCACCAAAAGAACCTGGGTAGCAAAGCAATTGGATCTACAATTAAAACATTTCAGGAAAACATGGGGAGACAAAAAAGCAATACCCAAAGGAAAGAAAAAGAGGAATCACCAGAAAGGGAGTTAAATGAAATTGAGGCTAGCAGCTTAACAGAGAGAGAATTCAGAGTAATGGTTCTAAGGATGTTTAAACGGATGGATGACAAATACACACAACTCAATGAAAACTATAAGGAGCTGAATGAAAATGTCACCAACATGAAAAGAAACCAAGAGGAGATGAAGAACGACATAGCTGCAATAAAGAACACATTGGAAGGCTTAAACAGTAGACTAGAAGAGGCTGAGGACCGCATCAGTGAATTAGAAGACAAGGTAGGAAAACACACACAAACATAGCAGCAAATGGAAAGAAGACTTAAAAAGCAAGAGGAGAGCCTAAGGGAGCTTTGGGACAACACAAAACGAAACAATATTAGAATAATAGGGATACCAGAAGGTGAGGAAGAGAAGCAAGGAATAGAAAACCTGTTTGAAGAAATAATGACAGAAAACTTCCCTGATATTGGCAAGAAAAAAACTATGCAAGTCCAAGAAGTACATAGAGTCCCAAACAAGTTGAACCCCAAAAGACCAACACCAAGACACATCATAATTAAATTGGCAAATACCAGTGACAAAGTAAGAATCTTAAAGGCTGCCAGAGAGAGACAGAAAGTTACCTACAAGGGATCTCCTATTAGAATATCACCTGATTTCTCAACAGAAACACACCAGGCCAGAAGGGAATGGAATGAAATATACAAAGTGATGCAAAGCAAGGGACTGAATCCAAGAATACTATACCCAGCAAGATTATCATTCAAAATTGATGGTGGAATCAGGAGCTTCACAGACACAAAAGGGCTAAGAGAGTTTATCACTACCAAGCCAGCAATGCAAGAAATGCTAGGGACTGCTGTAAAAAGAAGAAAGAGAAAGGCAAAAAGAAACACAAACACTAAGGGGGAAAATATGACAACAAACATGTACTTGTCAATAATAACATTAAACGTAAACAGATTAAATGCACCAATCAAAAGACATAGGGTAGCTGAATGGATAAGAAAACATGACCCATATATTTGCTGTCTACAAGAGACCCACCTCAGAGCAAAGGATTCACACAGACTGAGAGTGAAGGGATGGTAAAATATTTTTCAAGCAAATGGAAATGAGAAAAAAGCTGGGGTAGCAATACTTATATCTGATAAAATAGACCTCAAAGTAAAGGGCATAACAAGAGATAAGGAAGGCCACTACATAATACTAAAGGGAGCAATTCAACAAGAATATATAACTCTGGTAAACATATATGCACCCAACGCAGGAGCACCCAAATACATAAAAAAACTCCTGGAAGAGATCAAGGGAGAGATCGACAACAATACAATCATAGTAGGAGACTTTAATACACCACTGACATCACTGGATAAATCCTCCAGACAAAAAATCAGCAAAGAAATAGCAATTCTAAATGACACACTAGATCAGATGGACCTAATTGACATCTTCAGAGCATTTCACCCCAAAGCCTCAGAATATACGTTCTTTTCAAGTGCCCAAGGGACATTTACAAAAATAGACCACATATTGGGTCACAAACAAAGCCTCCCTAAATTCAAAAAGATTGAAATCTTATCAAGTATTTTCTCAGACCACAATGGCATAATATTAGAAATAAACTATAATAAAAACATTCCAAAAAATTCAAACATGTGGAAACTGAATAGCATGCTATTAAACAATGATTGGGTGATCAACGAGATCAAAGAAGAAATTAAAAACATCCTGGAGAATAATGACAATAAAAACACAACAATGCAAATGCTATGGGACACAATGAAAGCAGTCTTGAGAGGGAAGTTTATAGCTCTACAGGCCTACCTCAAAAAACAAGAAAAAATGGTAATAAATCTTCTAACTCAACAACTCAAAGAATTAGAAAGAGAGCAACAAGAAAAGCCCACAGTGAGCAGAAGGAAGGACATAATAAAGATCACAGCAGAAATGAATGACATAGAGACCAAAAGAACAATACACAGGATCAACAAAACCAAGAGCTGATTCTTTGAAAGGATAAACAAGATTGATGAACCTCTAGCCAGACTCACCAAGAAGCAAAGAGAGAGGACCCAAATAAACAAAATCAGAAATGAAAGAGGTGAAATAACAACAGACCCCACAGAAATACAAAGGATTGTTAAAAAATACTATGAACAACTCTGTTCTAACAAACTACACAATCTGGAGGAAATGGACACATTCCTAGAAAAATACAACCTTCCAACTCACTCAGGAAGATTCTAAGAATCTCAATAGGCTGATAACTATGGAAGAAATTGAAGCAGTCATCAAAAAGCTTCCAGCAAACAAAAGCCCAGGGCCTGATGGCTTCACAGGGGAGTTTTACCAAACATTCAAGGAAGAACTAAAACCTATCCTCTTCAGACTATTCCAGAAAATTCAAGAAGAAGGAACACTTCCAAGCTCCTTCTATGAGGCCAGCATCACCCTAATACCAAAACCAGACAAAGACAACACAATGAAAGAGAATTACAGGTCAATATCCCTCATGAACATAGATGCCAAAATCCTCAACAAAATTCTAGCAAATCGAATCCAGCAGTACATCAGAAAGATTATACACCATGACCAAGTAGGATTTATCCCAGGGATGCAAGGATGGTACAATATTTGCAAATCAATAAACGTGATACATCACATAAACAAATTGAGAGATAAAAATCACATAGTCATATCAATTGATGCAGAAAAAGCATTTGATAAAATCCAACACCCTTTCTTGATAAAAACTCTCAGCAAGGTGGGAATAGAAGGATCATACCTGAACATAATAAAAGCCATATACGACAAACCCACAGCCAACATCATACTCAATGGGCAAAAACTAAAACCATTTCCCCTAAGAACAGGAACAAGACAGGGATGCCCACTCTCACCACTCCTGTTTAATATAGTGCTGGAAGTACTAGCCATTGTGATCAGACAAGAAGAAGAAATAAAAGGCATCCAAATTGGAAAAGAAGAAGTAAAACTGTCCTTATTCGCAGATGACATGATACTGTACATAGAAAACCCTAAAGACTCCATAAAAAAATTATTAGACTTAATAACTGAATTCGGTAATGTAGCAGGATACAAAATTAATGCCAAGAAATCTATGGCATTTCTATACACCAATAATGAACTTACAGAAAGAGAGACTAAAAAAGCAATCCCATTTACCATCGCACCAAAAAAATTAAGGTACTTAGGAATAAACTTAACTAAAGAGGTAAAAGACCTATACGTAGAAAACTACACGACACTGAAAAAAGAGATAGAGGAAGACATAAACAAATGGAAGAACATGCCATGTTCATGGACTGGTAGAATCAACATCATCAAAATGTCCATACTACCCAAAGCAATCTATAAATTCAATGCACTTCCCATTAAAATACCAACAACATATTTCACAGACCTAGAACAAAATTTCCAAAAATTTATCTGGAATAAAAAAAGAACCCGAATAGCTACAGCAATCCTGAGAAAGAAGAACAAAGTAGGTGGGATCTCAATACCAGATATCAAGTTGTATTACAAAGCTACTGTTCTCAAAACAGCCTGGTACTGGCACAAGAACAGACATATAGATCAATGGAATAGAATAGAGAACCCAGAAATTGACCCAAATCAATATGCTCAATTAATATTTGACAAAGGAGGCATGAACATTCAATGGAGTGAAGACAGTCTCTTCAACAAATGGTGTTGAGAAAATTGGACAGATACATGCAAAAGAATGAAGCTAGATCACCAACTTACACCATACACAAAAATAAATTCAAAATGGATAAAGGACTTAAACATAAGACGGGAATCCATGAAAATACTAAAGGAATCCACAGGCAGCAAAATCTCGGACATATGCCGAAAGAACTTCTTCACTGATACTACTCCTAGGGCAATAGAAGCTAAAGAGAAAATAAACAAATGGGACTACATCAAAATAAAAAGCTTTTGCACAGCAAAGAAAACCATCAATAAAACAACAAGAAAGCCCACTGCATGGGAGAACATATTTGCCAATGATATCAATGATAAGGGTTTAATCTCCAACATATACAGAGAACTCATACAACTTAACAAAAAGAAGATAAACAACCCAATCAAAAAATGGGCAACTGATCTAAGTAGACACTTTTCGAAAGAAGACAGAAGGCAGGCCAAGAGACATATGAAAACCTGCTCACAGTCACTAATCATCAGAGAGATGCAAATCAAAACAACAATGAGGTACCATCTCACACCTGTCAGAATGGCTTTTATCAACAAATCAACAAACAACAAGTGTTGGCGAGGATGCGGAGAAAAAGGAACTCTTTTGCACTGCTGGTGGGAATGCAGACTGGTTCAGCCACTGTGGAGAACAGTATGGAGCTTCCTCAAAAAACTAAAAATGGAACTCCCATTTGACCCAGTGATCCCACTTCTAGGAATATATCCCAAGAATCTAGAAACACGCATCAGAAAGGAAATATGCACCCCTATGTTCATAGCAGCACAATTCACCATAGCCAAGATTTGGAAACAACCTAAATGCCCATCAGCAGATGAACGGATTAAAAAACTGTGATATATCTATACAATGGAATACTACGCTGCGGTAAAAAAGAAGGAGTTCCTACCATTTGCAACAATATGGATGGAGATGGAGAATATTATGTTGAGTGAAATAAGCCAGGCAGAGAAAGATAAATATCACATGATCTCGCTCATTTGTGGAATATAATGAACGACATAGACGGATGAACAAGAACAGATCCAGAGGCTGAGAAACGTTGATCAGAACATCATACCTTAGAAAACAACCCCAAGACCAGATGGATTCCTGCAACAGAGAGGAATTGACAGGAGTGCTCCAACCACGAAGACAAGAGGAAAAAACAGTCCAGAGATGGAAGACGCTGACAACGCCTTGCCATGGGAGCAGTCAGCAGCTGTGCACCTCTGCAGGTTGCCTAGGACCAAACCAGAGAGGGTCGGACCTGCATTGCCACCATGTGCCCACCATCCAGATATCAATGCTGACATGTACACATAAGGAACTGTTGGACATTGAAATTGGGACTCAAACATTTTTTTGTTTTGTCTTGCTTTGTTATTATATGTTTATTTCCAGTCTGCAAAGGCAAAACTTTTTAAAGGAAAGAAATGGTGGGAAAAAGATACAGATGCAAAGAAGCATTGAAAAGACTGTCAAACTACATTGGGAAGACAGGGGAGGTTGGGCGAGGAGGGCTGTAAGAGACCAACCGAAGGACTTGTACGCTTGCATATAAGCACAACCAACGGATATAAGACAATGGGGCGGGGGGGGGCAGGGTGGGCAGGTGAAGGCATGTCCTGGGGGGTAGGGGAGGTCGGGGGGAGATCAACAGGGGAAAAAAAGGAGACATATGTACTACTATTTGTAATACTTAAAACAACAAAAATAAAATAAAATTTAAAAAAAAGAAAAAAAATGCAGTGGGAGGAGAGGAGGATAGAAAAGGATTGGACACTATATGAGGAAATGATGTTAAATTTAGTCAGACCCCATATTTGGCCATTCCACTAAACTAACATTGAGCCAAAAGAGTGCCATTCTATTAAACTGACAATTAACAACCTACCAACATGTTTTTGTAAGTGTAGTAATTTTTCAGGAATATGGCAGACCATTTTTAAATAACCCTATTTATCTGGAGTAGTCAACAAAATATGCATGTTTTATATAATAAGAGAATATGATGCAGAAAACAGTATGTCTCTGGACATTTATTGTTCCACTTCATTGGAAGCATTACATAAGTGCCACACAGTCTTTCAAGACAGAGAACAGAGCTGAGTAAGTAGATGCTCTTCCCAAGGTTGCTTTCCCAGAAATGGCCGAGACCGGAAACAGGTGGCTCCAGAACAGGGTTGGGGCTTCGATTTAAAAGGCGATCTGCCGGCTTTCTCTTCGAGTTTTTCCTCTCTGGGGCTTTTTTGTCCCATTCTTTATTGACTAGTTTCCTCTTCATAACGGAAAATGTGGGTAGCAAAGTTTTGCAGGTGAAGTAAAAGTTATTTTTAGCCTTTTTTCTCTTTTTTTATAAGCTACTGGGGAAAATTGCACTTCATTTACCACATGTCATAATGGCTCTAGGTGGAATGGAAAATGATTAGACCTGAGTAACTGGAAGATCCAGGCCAGTAATATAAATTTTGTCAATTCGAAAACACTCAAGGACAGTGCTCAGAATCATTATTCTACTTAAGCTTATAACTAGTTCGATGAACTTGACAGACTTGAATTTAGTTGAAATTCAATTCAGTTTTGGAAAAAATACTCAGACAGGTGGATGGAATTAACTAGTTATTTGACTAAATCGACTCAGTGTGAAATGACTAGTCAGTTTAATCAAAATGTTCCTACTGATTGTGTATGCAGATGTAAAAGTAGACAGTTGAACAATCTCTCTTGGCTATTCTTTATTAAATGAAATGACAAATGTAAAGAGTATTTTTAAATATAATATGAATAGCAGATTATATAAAATGAGTCAGAAGGCAAGCAGTTTCTGCCCTGAGATTAGCACTCATCGATCTCACTCACAGAGTTTGGATCCTCTAAATATATTTGCCAGATTCCTGCTTAAACTAATATCCCATCCTGGGCCTTCCTGACTACCCTTTTGATATTTCTTTTTATTCTCTGGACAGCCAAAATCTTTGGAGGATCTGTTCTGTTCTATAAATACCTTTATTCTTTACTCTTTACATACAAAGACTACATTTTCCAATTAAAGCGGGGGGGGGGGGGGGGGGAGAGGCAGAAGATCAGATCCTCTTTAACACGTCATAACAATACACCAAATATTTTCTCCTTGGGATGTGTAATTTCCATATTTTTGTGTCACAGGAAGAAAAAGGAGGGAGAGAAGGGAAGGAGGAAAGGGAAAATAATATTATCTAATAATATTGCATATTAGAGAAAAAATATTAAGTGGAATCAATATCATATAAAATGAGTAGGAAACCAGCTCCCTTCAAAAGCTAAGAACTTCTGGGTCTTTAAAATAAAGCTATTGCTTAGCATAACTCTTTCTCCTTTTTTTTTAAAGTTTTATGAAGATGCTATGGTGCTTCTTTTTAAAGAAAAGGACAGATTTTTGAAGATGCAGGATATATTCAGTAGCATGCCGGACTCTAGAAATAGGAGTTCTGAATGCTGAGGCATAATGTTCCTGGCTTTTGGGAAATGGGCTCAGTGAATGAGTCCTTCTTATCTTGGAGAAAGAGAAAAGTTGAACAGTTTGAAGACTTCTTAGCAGTGGGACCCACTCTGAAGAGCCTTTGAGGTGAGTGAAATGATTCAGAAACATATGGATTACATTTTGCTTTGAGTGCCTCAGGGCTCAGAGTGTTTGGCTAAGTACATTTTAGGTTTTTCCCAATACAGAATTGAAAAAATACTATTGCCTGAAGCACGTTTCCAAGCCCAACTTGTACTAGGATTCAGCTTAGGGAACATGTGGCCCCACTTCTATTGGAAATGCAAATGAGCCAAAGCATCAGTTTTTTTCAGAATGCTCTCAGGGAGTGCATGCCTGACCTGTAGGAGGCATCTGCATAGATGGCATTTATGAGGAGAGGGAGGAGAGAGAGAGAGAGAGAGAGAGATCTTCAACTATCCAGATGATCAGATGATGATTCAAAAAATTCAACTACTGGGATCTCTTTTTGTGCTAAAACATTATTTATGTTTTAGCACAAAACATAATGCCCCTGTCCAAATGCCCCTGACCCTGGGCAGAGGCAGCTCACAGTGGTTTAGTAACTCTTGAGTGATCGAGGGCATTAGGTTGCCTCCAGTGTGTGTCACTGGAAAAGATGAGGCCACACTGGAAGCCTTGCAGGTCCTCCAAAGAGGAGAGGTTAGTGCTTTTGCTAAAATGGATGCAGGGTCCCTGTTTCCTCTCTACCGCAAAGGCAGTGATGGTGTTGGGACTAGATTTCAGTTGATTAACCTATGATTCAAATAATAAAGATAATATTAATGTTAGATATTTACTTGATATGGATGATCTAATTTTGATAAATTTTATGAGCACAGAAATCAGAATTCTTAGATAATTCTGATTTAATTTTCTGGGATATGGTATGGATATTTAGTGTCCAAGAGAAAACACACACACCAGAAAAAGTTTTTAAGAGTATTGTGAATAGCATTCTTCTTATAATTAAAACAAAACAAAACAAAACAAACAAACAAAAAACACTAGAAACAGCCCAAATGTGCCGAAGCAGTGAAATGGAAAAGTAACTGTATCCTTGTCATACAATGGAAATTCTCCACAGCAGTGCAGTGGGCTGTGGGCACAAGTTATGAACACATAAACATGGTAACATCTTAAACACATGTGGAGTGGACACTCCCACTGGAACAATTGCTTCTCATGCCTCTGAAGACCAGATGTTGCTGCCATCGCTGCCACTCCCATCATTAAGACAGTTGTTTTCTGTCCTTGGGCTGAGAGTGTCTGCCTGACAGACCGGGCCCCCATTTACAGGGCAGCATGGAAAAGAAAATCTGTTACTTTCTAGTAGTGGCAGGTGGATTAGGGTCTAGATTACGAGGTAGGAAATTTCCAAAATAGAGGGAGAGAAATTGGACGCTGGGCTGCTAAAAAGAATACCAGACATTACTATAGATACCAAGAGAAAGACAGGAGATGCAAGAAGCAGGAGTGAACCAGTAAACTCATTTTTAAGTATTACATATTATATATATATATATATATATATATATATATATATATATATATAATTATATACATATTATATATAAAAAGCTAAGTGACCAGCTGACTGCTGAGTAGGTATGATGGGCACTGACCACGAGGGGGCAGATGCTCAAAGCTGCCAAGCCACAGCAACTTTGCAGAGTGTACTCTAGCACTCCAGGACCCCTCGGGGCATGTTGGACTGCTGGTTTCAGTCTGATCCCCACAGGCCAGGCCGAGGGACCCCACCTGCGGGAGGGACCCTGTTCACTCTGAAGACACCCTTCCAGCCCCGGCGCCGCCCCAGGTGTGGCCGGCTGGGAGGGACCACGGGAGGTTGGCTTCAGGGTATGTCTGGCCTATCTCACCCAGTCCTGCCCCTCTGGCCACCTTCTAACTAATTTCCTTTCAATGTGCACGAATCTGTGGACAGGGCCTCTAGTATATATACATTATATATATGTACACACACACACACACACACACACACACACACACACATATATATGTATGTATATAAACATGGAATTACTAGATCAAATGATATATGCCTTTTAGTTTTGATAGATACCGCCCAATTGCACTTTGAAAGCATTGTACCCTTTATATCCCACCAATTATGAATGAAAGTACTGTTCCTCCATTCTTTAGCAGCACAATATATTATCAAAAATTTTCAACATGGCCAATGTGATGGGTGAAAAATGCCATTTATTAATTTTAATTTGCATTTTTAAATTAGTTCGCTAATTTAATTATTAGTTGGAACTTTTAATTTAATAGCCACTTGCATTTATTTTTCTGTATGTTCTTGTTTTGCTCATTTTTATAATGCATGACCATTTTTTGTTATTTTTGTATTGTGGTAAAATATACATAACATAAAATTTACCATTTTAACTACTTTAAGTGTATAATCCAGTGGCATTAAGAACTTTCACATTGTTATGCAAACATCACTGCTATCCAGCTCCAGAACTCTTGCATCATCCCAAACTAAACTTTGTATGCACTAAACAATGCTTTCCCACTTCCTTATTAATTGTATGAGCTCTTTATATATTACTGTCATTTGTGATTTTGTCATTTAAATCCTCACAATAATCCTGTGAGGGAGGCAACTGTTTTATGATTCATCTAGATGTTTATCCTCAGCACTCAACTAAAACTGTTCCTACCACCGTCCTCAATTGCTAAATCCAATCATCAAATTTCTGTTCTTGTCTTACTTGCCATACCAGCAGAATTTGACACAAATGATCACTTCTTTTGGCAAAACTTTTCCACCTGGATTCCAAGATGCTGCAACCTGATGGTTTTTCTTTTCTCTCATTTGCTGCTCCACCTCAGTATCCTTTGTGGAGTTCTCTAAACTGTGGAGAGCCCCAACTCTTAGTACTTGCATTACTTCCCTTTGTCTATACTCACTCCTTCAGTGATCTCTTCCAGCCTAATGCTATCATCTGTATGCTAATGACTATCAAATTTATGACTCCAGCCCAGATTTCTACCCTGAACTCCTGCATGTATATTCCTCAGTGTTTCCACGCACATATTTAGTAAACATGACATACCTAACAGGTTCAAAATTAAATGTCCGCATTATAGCTTTTGATAATAGTAGAATAACTTGGTTGGACTAGGTTTCCTACAAGTAGCAATTTTTAAATCTGGACAAAATATTTTAAAAACACATTTAATATCCCTATAGAACAAACTAATGTATAAACTGGGGGAAGTTGGCCCTTGAAAGGTAGGAATTATATATGGTAATATGTGCAGTTTTGTGGCTATTTGTCTCAGGGCACTCCTCCCTGGTCTGCAGGATATAGGTCTAGTCACAGACTTGTTGAATTGAAGTGTCAGGTGGCAGAGTTCTGGACTAGCAGAGTGACTTGAAAATAAAGGTAGGGATGGGGTGGGGTGGGTGAGGAGGAGTACCAGAAAGGAGGGAGCTACAGGGGGGTATAATATAAATATATATAATATAAATATAACTTTTCCAATGACTGAGTGATCAGTGAATTGTGCATGTTCTAGGGATATTCCAGTCTTAGATCTGTTGTTGGTAAACTCCTACTTTGTCTGAAAATGGTTTTGTTTTATCTTCATTTTGGAAAGATAGTTTTCCTGGGTATATACTTATAGATAGTTATTTTTCTCAGTTTTTGGCCACTAAGGATTTCCTTTGCTTTGTTGTAAATATAGCCAAACCTTTAAAGTGCATTCTTATATTTTACCCTGTGTCTCTAGGTGTTATGAGGCAGGTGGGCTTTTCAAGGTATTTAGCTAATAATTCCCTCTTATGGATCACAAGATAAACCAAAGTCAACCTGTTCTTTATAACAATACAACTCTTTTCAAATGATTTGCAGAACCTCAATATGTTAAGATAAAATTTAAAGGCTAGGAAATGAAATCAGAACTTCTTTGATTATAGCTGGGCAAGTCCAGAACTCTGTGTTTGGAGTTTTTATCATTCTTTTTTAAATATATATTTGTATTGATTTCAGAGAGGAAGGGAGAGGGAGAGAGATAAAAACATCAGTTGTGAGAAAGAATCATTGATTGGCTGCCTCCTGCACACCCCACACTGGGGATCAAGCCCACAACCTGGGCACATGCCCTGACCAGGAATCAAACCATGGCCACCTGGTTCATAGATCAATGCTCAACCACTGAGCCAGACTGGCCGGGATGGAGTTTTTATTATTCTTCATGGCAACCTTCAAGAAATCTGCTGGGACCTGTATGACTACATAGGTCACATGGACAAAATAATCTTGACCAAACCCTTTTTTTTAAAAGAAAAAAAAAAGCCTAAAATCCTAGCTTGCCTTGTTCAGGCAGCCCTCCCTAAACTGGATCTATGCCACAGACTCAAGTAAGGAAAGATGATGCAGTCAGGATAGCATCTCTCCTATGGATGCATTTGGTTTCCTATTTGTAAATACAAATCGGGGCTTACTAGTAAATATAATATTAAGGTTAATGTATTTATATAGTTCTATTAAGTACACATTCAGGGTTTCCTTGATTTCTGAACTAGCTATACCTATGAAACAGTCAATGGAAAAATTTAATGTAAAATCCTGCATTCTCACTTACTTTCAATGTAATATCAGAGTTATGTCACCATGGGAAAAATAGGATGGCTGCTGGATTCAAAACTACCTTTAAAAATGCAGAAAATCTATTATGAGTGCATATTAATTTTAAAAATCCCTTATAATAAAATATTATCTCTTAATAAAATATTAAGCAAAAATGGGACATTGTAAATTAAATTGTAAATGAGATATAGAATGAAGAAACCTTGTTTCATTAATCAAGCACTCCAAGCCTTAGCAAATTATATTTATTATATTCACAAACCCCACGACATTCAAAGAGAGGTGAACTGAACATGTCTTTTCTGATGGCTAATTCTTAAAGAGTTTCAGGTCCACACTTTACTCAGGTGTGTTAGGACAGATGACAGTGTAGCAGAGTAAAAACCTGGTCACAGACACTTAGGCTTGGATTTCTGTAACAAGAACCTCTGTTAGAGAAAAGCTCTCGCTTTTCTTCTGGCTATAATCATAGGCCAACATCCCTGTAGTGGCTGATTTCCGAAGTCAGAGCCAGAAAGAAGATTTGTGTTTGGAAAGGTTAGAAACATGGGATTAGGTGGAATGACCACATGGCTTCAAGGTTTGTTTGCTTTCTTGGCAGGAGAGCCAGAGAAAAGACAAAGATATGAACGCGAAGCAGGAAAAAAGGAAGGGAGACAGACCAAGGAAAAACACAAAGCAAGATGCAAAACAAAAGAAATGCATTTACTCAAATGAGCAGAGCCCAATTTAAGAAAGGGCACTGGCATGCTCCAGCTCCTCCAAACTCCCTCACCCAGTGGCCAGTATTCTCTACATTTTGTGACATGTCTTAGCTCCATTACTAGTTTCTACATTTTTGAAGAGCAGGGCATAAATAATGATTGTTATATATCTGTAACACTTCAAGGTTTATAGTAAGACTCTGTCACATATTATCTCCCTTATTATTCAAATTAAGGAAAGCATCCTATCTAATAAAAGAGAAACATGCAAATTGACTGCACCTCCACTATGCTCACAAGCCACGCCCACCAGCCAATCAGGAGTGAGTATGCATATTAACCCAAACAAGATGGTGGCGGCCATGGAGCTGGAGCGAGTAGGAGGCCTGGGTTGCCCCTGGCGATGGAGGAAGCCAAGCTTCCCATCCACCCTGGCTGGCCCTGGCCTCTGCTCAAGGCTACAAAGTTTCAATTATAGAAGATAAATAAATCCCAGATACCTGCTTCCAGCTGGCCCTGGCCTCTGCTCAAGGAGATGCTGAAAAAAATAAAAAAGCAGAAAAGGAGAGGCTGGGAGTTTGGGTCGCCAGGGGCTGTGGCCAGCCTGCAAACAGCTATCAGCCCCTTACCCAGGCTGGCCAGGCACCCCAGTAGGACTCCCCACCCTGAAGGGGCTGTGGCCAGCCTGCACACAGCCATCAGCCCCTCACCCAGGCTGGTCAGGCACCCCAGCAGGGACCCTCCACCCTGAAGGGGGTGTGGCCATCCTTTAAACAGCCCTCAGCCCCTCACCCACGCTGGCCACAGCCCCATGGGGTGAGGGTTCCCACTGAGGGGCTTGGCCAGCCTGCAAACAGCCATCAGCCCCTCACCCAGGCTGGCGAGGCACCCCAGCGGGACCCCCACCCTGATCTGGGACACCCTTTAGGGCAAACCAGCTGGCCCCCACCGATGCACCAGGCTTCTATCTATACTAATAAAAGGGTAATATGCTAATTAGACTGGGAGACCTTCCAGGAGACCTTCTGGACGTTCTTCTGGACAAAGCCATGGTGGCAGGGCCAAGGTAGAGGCAGTTAGAGGCCAAGAGGGGAGGGCAGTTGTGGGTGATCAGGCCAGAATGGGACAGCAGTTGTGGGTGATCAGGCTGGTGGGTGGTGGGGCCATTGTGGGTAAGCAGACCAGCAGGGGGGCCAGTGGGGAGGGAAGGCCATCAGTGGGGGTCAGTTGGAGGTGATCAGGACAGGGGGGGGGCAGTTTGGAGTGAGCAGTCCAGCGGGGGGGTAGTTGGGGGTGAGCAGGGCAATGGGAAGGGAAGGTGGGGGTGAGCAGGCCAACAGGGGAGGCAGTTGGGGGCTAAGCATACTGGCATGGGGGGCAGTTGGGGGTGATCAGGCTGGCAAGGAGGGGCAGTTGGGGTAGAGAAAGCCGGCTGGGGGGGCAGTTGGGGGCGAGCAGGCAAGCAGGCAGGTGAGCAGTTAGGAGCCAATAGTCCCGGATTGCAAGAGGGATGTCTGACTGCCGGTTTAGGCCCGATCCCACAGGGAGTCAGACATCCCTTGAGGTGTCCCAGATTGGAGAGGGTTCAGGCTGGGCCGAAGAACACCCTCCCCCCGCCCCCCGTGGATGAATTTCATGCACCAGGCCACTAGTTTATTAATAATATCTCCAATTTACAATTGAAGAACTGAGTTTCAGAGGTTAAGATTTGCCTAAGATCACATAGCTAATAAATGGTAAAACCAGGAGTTAGACCAAAGTTCTTTGACTAAACTTCCTACCAAACCAGCACCCATGTCTGGTTAATTCCTGTGTCCACATCTATGACATCTTGGATAGGACTTTGCACATAGCAGTGAAGAAATAAAATGTTTCTGGTGTGGCTCAGTTGGTTGGAGCATTATCCTATACACCAAAAGTTCACAGGTTCGATTCCCAATTAGGGCACACACCCAGGTTGTGGTTTTGATCCTGTTGGGGTGTGTGCAGGAGGCAACTGATCTATGTTTCACTCTCACATCAGTGTTTCTCTCTTTCTATCCTTCTCCTTTCCTCTCTCTCTAAAATCAATAAAAGCATGTCCTCAAGATGAGGATTTAAAAAAAGAGAAAGAAATGTTTCTGGAAGAAATCAAACTTCATGTTGAGATAACTTGCAGGAATCACTTCAAGTGTTCCTATTAAACTATATCATGTCCAATTTGACTCTTCATTGTACTTCATCAGATATGTTATATGTGGTTAATCTCCATTGCTTTGATTTTCCTAATGTCTCCAGACATTTTTCTACATGTAGGGGCCAGTTATAGGAATATAGCCTGTCTCTGTAGTAGCTTACATTTCATAATCTCTCTGGAGGCTGGAGTTGGCTTACCCCATTGGGTGTGATTGTTAAACTGCTAGAACTAACATTTGTAAGCTATCCACCAGAGACCAGGCCATCATATTATTTAATCCCCTCAAAATATGAACCTCTCTTTTAGGATTATAACCAACAAAACTCAGAGACATTTTATATCTTGAATAATCTTCTCAAGATGATTTTCTGGTAAGTGGAAGAACAGGAATTAGGAATGCAAACTGAGGTTGACCTCATTTAGCAAACATCTATGGCTAACCCATTCAGTGCCAGTGGGTGAAAATGCATTGTTCTGTGAATTTCATAACAAGGTGACCCTGGAAAAGATGACAGGATAGAGACATAAATTATAATGTAGAGCAAGCACGTCAAACTCAAAGGCTAACACAGGCCAAATATACAAGGCTTAAATTTATATGGGCCTCAAAAAACCAAAGCTTTAATTTTTATAGAAACATAGGTTTATTTTGATAGAGACATGCTGAATACAAAGGTCTGAAATAAATGAGTAATCATTAATATAAAATAATAGAACATTTTAATAAAAATTAATATTTTTGGACATTAACTTACCAGACACTGAATAACTGCACAAATTAATAATGTAACGCAAATAAACATTTTTTTGTTCTCTAAAAGCAAAATATTAGCAAAATATTTCCTGTTGCACACACCAAACAAGTCAGTCCAAGACAAATGACGTGGCAATGGGCTGCTAAAATATTTGCTGCTTGTATTAGTGGATAGAAATGGTGCCCCTGTGCGTAAGGTGTATAAGAGAAATGAATGCAGCACGGTTATAGTAATCAGTCATTAGCAAACGTTGTAGTTCATTATTAATAATTATGTATAACAGGATATTGTAAAAATTAAGGTATGAACTTTTTATTAAAACCTTTCTTATATACCGTTACACGGGCTGGGCTGCAAAAATATTCGTCCTGGACCACATGCGGCCTGCAGGCCACGAGTTTGACATGATGTAGAGGGTTGAAGGACAATACGAGGAGTAGGCAACAGTAAACATTCTTTCAAGGAGCTTGTCCACAGAGGGAAGAAGTAACAGGACAGTATCTGGAGGAGGATCACATATAAGTGTTGTGAATAGTTTCTCCCAGTCTGAGGCTTTTTGGTTGATTGACATAATCAGGTCTCTCTATGAGCTCAAGTTTTTTTCATATTTTGATGGAGTCCAATTTATCATTTTCCCTCTTTATGATTAGTACACTCTATGACCCCTCAATGAAATATTTGCCTACCCCTAAGGTTATGGAGATGTTCTGTGTTTACTTCTAGAAGTGGTATAATATTAGCTCTATGTTTAGGTCTATGTTTCATCATAAATTAACTTTTGTGTATGGTATGAGGTTGCAGTTCGTTTTCTCTATGAATACCCAATAATTCTATCATCAATTTGAAAATATTTTTTTTCATCCTTGAATTACTTTGCTCCCTTGTCAAAAATTATTTCACTGCATAAGTGTGGGTTTCTTTCTACCCTCTATATTCTATTCCATTAATCCATTTGCTTATCCATTTGTCAATACCTTATTATCTTGATCAGCATTTTGTCTTGGTTCTAATTATTCAGTTTTTAACTAATGTTAGTTTATTTGAATCTCCATAATTATGGAGACATTTGCCATTGTTTTATTTTCCTTTTGTTGTTATTGTTGTTAATTCTCACTGGAGGATAATCTTTTTTTCCATTGATTTTTTTTTTTTTTTTAGAGAGAATGGAAGGTTGTGGGGAAGGGAGGGAGATAGAGAGAAACATTGATGTGAGAGAGACACATGGGTTGGTTGCCTCCCACATGCACCCTGACCAGAGGTTGGGATCAAACCTGCAACTTAGATATTTGCCTTTGATTGGGAATCAAACCTACAACCCTTCCATCCACAGGCCAATGCTCTAACCACTTAGCAACTGGCCAGGTTCATTGTTTCATTTTTTTCATTCATTCATTCTTTTTTATTTTTTTATTTATCTTTATTGTTGAAAGTTTTACAAATTCCCCCCCCCCTTCTTTCCCATTGTTCCCTTCCACCCCATTCATTCTGCATTTATTCAATAAATATTTATTGAATGCCAACATTGTGATAGCCACTGTGATTGATAGCAGGAAACAGCAATAAATTAAGTAAATGTAATTCCTGTTTTAAGAAACTATCAGTGAGAGAGACACACAGAAACAAATCTTGATTATGCAATGAGCTAAAAATCACTCAGTCAATAAATATTTATTGAGCACCTACTATCAGCTTGGCAGTGTAAAATACTGAGCTCATCGAATTTCAGCTTTGCTAATGCAAATGTGAGCTTCTCTCCATAACCTGATGTCACCTACATAATATCTTTCCCAAGCTACACATTCACTGCTAATTAGTTGGATCCTTATCTTTTGAACATTTTCCACCAAAAAAAAGCACAATAATATAAATAGTAATACATTATATTAGCATACTAGTAGTGCTTTCAACTTTCCCAAGTGATAGTACATCTATTACCTTGTTTTTTCTTTTCATTTTCTATGAATTTAGGAAAAGCAAAAAGTTTTCACTTGGCAGAGGGACAAATAGGTCACTATCAAATGGCTAGGGCTGGGACCCTTCCCCTTTCCCATCCCTCCCCACTCTCTTCCTGCTTTTTTCCCCATTACTCTCTTTCTCTTTAGCATCTTATCAGTACATACTGTACTTGGAAGCCTTCCAATTTCAGGTACCACTCCCAGGCTCCATGTTAAGCTGCCACAATGGTACCTTATGTTGAAAGACTACAATAGATTGTCAGTGTTATCTTCAAGTGCTCAGGGAGATTTATGAATGGGGATGGAGAAAAGAATCATGATCATTTTCACTATTACAGCTGCCTGCAGTAGATTCATAATATTTCTGACACTTTCTTCATCCTTTTTGCCAGGCATCAGCTGTCAGGGGAAGGCTGCCCCTTCCTACCCAGCTTTGGAATGAAGTGATAAAAGTGTCAGAAAGCTCATGCTGGGTGCAATCTTCTGCCTTGTAAACAGTTTTCATTGATACATACATTAAAGTTTGCTGTCTTTCTTTAAAGCCTCCATAAAGGTGCTTGAAAACCATCACTGTCCTTGATAAATGTGTCCCCTGTTATGGGACTTTTAAGGATATGGGCTGTTTAAAGAAGAAAATATATAGATATCTTGAGTCTTATTTGACAACAGGCTGATCAGGGTGTCAGAGCTGTTGCTTTTGCATGAGAAAATCTACACCAGAGTTCTGGATTTTCATGAGTTCATTTTCTTCCAGCCTCTCTCTTTCCACCTTCCATCTCTTACAACAAACAAACAAACAAACATCAAGCCTCTAAATCCATGGGTATATTGAAGGCATATCTTATTAAAAATAATTTTAGGTCAGTTTATTTTTCAGTGTTTAATGCAGAAAAGGGCCCCATTTTGCATTCCCGTGGGTGGTGTAGACAAGAGTGAGGAAGGTGCAATTGGCATCATGGTGGGAAGTGTGCTAGGAACTGGGAAAACGTTTTGCAAAATTAGGCTATCAAGAAGGTAAGGGGGCAAAGGGAAGGACATCTCTTTGGGCAGAATGCAGGATGGAGCATGTGCCATTTTTCAACAGAAGGTGAAAGAAATGTGTTACCCTCTCAAATCAGAAAATAGAAACTACTAGCTGTAGCAAAACCTGAGTGATCAGTTTAGCTCTAGGTCTTCAACTTTTAGTACTACTGCTGTTACTCCTATAGTTCAGGGTAAGGGGAATAGTCAAAATTGGATCAGAATGTTGGGTCAAGTGTACTATATATCCTACCACACTCTCAACTTCTTCGTCACTCAGACTCACCATCTTGGGCTCCGTTGATGGATAAATCAAGAGAAGCAGAGAGACCAAATGGTTTACCCAAAGTCACATCCAGTGTGTTAGAGTGCCCTGACAGGTTTTCTGCTTTTATTCTTTCCTTTCATTCCTGCTGCCTCCCTGTTTACCAAGTCTCTCAGCACTTTACATCCACAGTCCCTCACTCTGCTCTCCTCCTGTCTTACACGTCCTGGACTCTGACCTTCAGAAGCATGGCTCTCACTGTGTCATCCCCAGACACACCTACTCTCCCCTGACTGCCTTTCTCAATGCCAGTCAAAATCCCTGTAACCTATGCCCTTCTGTATTAGGTTCCTAGGGCTACTGCAACAAAGTACCACAAACTGGGTGGTTTAAGACAATAGAAATTTACTGTCTCATAGTTCTGGAGGCTAGAATCCAAAATCAAGGTGTCAGCAGGGCCATGCTCTCTCTGAATCTTTCCTTATCGCTTTCTGGCTGTGGGTGCTTTGCTGGTGTCTTTGGCATCCCTGGCTTACAGCTGCATAACTCCAGTTTCTTCCTTCTTTATTACCTGGCAGTCTCCCCGTGTGTCTCCATTTTCACATGGCCATCTTACTATAAAGACACCAGTCATATTGGAATAGGGGCCTACCCTACTCCAGTGGTATCTCATCTTAACTAATTACTTCAGTAATGATCCTGTTTCCAAATAAGGCCACATAGTTAGGTACCAGGAGTTAGAACTTCAACATTTTTCTTTGTGGGAGGGGCCATATTTCAACCCATGACATCTTCTGAAAGTGGCCACATCTAACCTAGCTGGTTTTAAATCCCAAGCCTCCCAACATGTAGCCTCAGTCTGGTTCCAAGTGTGAAACAAGACAAGCCAAGTGATAGCACCATGAGGACCAAAAAGCGGAGTCTTGAGCACATCTACCTTGGAGTGAGATTTATGTAAGGCCTCATAGAGTATTAACAGCTATATGGGATGTGGTCAGGTGAGCATAAAGTTACTTGGTAGGACTGCATACTCTCCCTTGTTGAGGACCTACCAGGGTTTGACTTATTTTGTTTCTTCCTAACCCTAGGTAACATCCATTCTGTTTACTCTTCAAAATCCATCCCAAAAATAACTTGCACAGTCCCCAGTTTCTCAGAAGCTTTTGTACAACTAACCAACCTTCATTGTTTTCATTCTCTACCCTTAATGGTACCTACAGCTTACACACCACAACTTGGCACTAAGCTATGTACTGCTTACCACTGTTTGCACCAGGTCTGATCATTCATTCTCTGTCTCCCAGGGAACAGAGACCTGGAATGAGCCCTTAAAATGCTGGAATTCTGTGCAGCAAGATGGAGATTGGCAATCTATTTCATGACTTCTTCAACTATGCTCTGAGGTGCCATGCAGAAAAGTACAGTGAGAGGGGATGTCAGCAGGCAGGGCTTCAAACCAGCCACCCCTCTTCAATTAGAGTCACCCTCCTTTGATCTATTTTTTATTGGGGAGAGCTTTAGAAGACATATCCTTTTGGTTTTAAAATGCTCTCCAACTAAGGGAAAGTTTTGAGAACTCTAATCGAATTTAGTTCCTCATTTTACAGACAATTAACCTGAGGTACAGCAGGTTGACTGTCTCAGCCACCGTGACAAAGCTAGTGTGAGAACTAAATGCCTTTTTTTCTACCAAAAGTCCACCTGCTTTATCTCACACAGTTCTCACCACAGACTTGTGGAAGAGGCATCACTATTGTTTTCCTTTCAAAATTCACAAAGTTTAACTCAAAGTAAAACCACACGACTTGCTCGAGCTGCACCAGTTAGCAGAGTGGGGTTACATCCCTAAAGTGCCTGCTCATCCCACTGGACCTCACTGTCAAAGAAGATTCAGAGGCTCATAGAGCTGGACCATGAAGATCATTTAGTTGAGCCACTTCGTGATTTGAGTGGCAGGAAAAGAACCTAGACCTCTAATCATAAACCTATTAAAGGCTGGTTACCATTATGATGTGGAACATCTATTAAGGATTCCGTGAAAACTGTTTAAGTAAATCTGTCATATATATATGTCTAAATGACATTACGACCAGTTGACTGGTCACTATGATGTGCACTGACCACGGGGGGGCAGATGCTCAGTGCAAGAGCTGCCCCCTGGTGGTCAGTGCACTCCTGCCACTTAGCTGACCAACCCATCCTGGCAGCCCACCAGCCCAGCAGCAGCCACTCACTCCCTCAGTACTCCTGCAGGTCCAATCTCTGGAGAACAGGCCAGGCACTGATGGACCAGTGCAGCTGGCAAGATCCCAACAGCCCCGCCTTCCTCCTGGAAGTTGGCCTTGGGCACCATGGTTGCTTCCCCTCCCTAGATGCTCTGCAAGGAAGAAATGATATAAAAGCAGCCGCCAGGTGTCTCCTGAAAACCGACAAGAATGTCAGCATACAGATCCAGATCCTGAGGCCAGCAAGGGCATCCCACCCCCACCCGAAGGGCCAATTATGTCCCAGTCCCACCCCTACCCCCACCCCCACCCCCCTCAGAATGGGTGCCAGACGCAGGGCTCATGGCTGGTGGGCTCTGCTACAGTGGCGTGAGCCTCTCCTGATCAGGACTGGCTGGGCTCTAGCCCACAGCAGGCACAGCAGGGCTGGGATGAGTGGGAGTGGCAGGCAGGAGCAACAGGCTGCATTGGACTGCTGGTTTTGGCCCCATCCCTGCAGGCCACACCGAGGGACCCCACTCATGCACGAGTTCATGCACCAGGTCTCTAGTTTGGTCATATTTTAAACACAGAAGTAACTCCTCCTAAAATTTATGTATTTGACTGTAATAAACGTAGTATCTATTTCTTTATAACTCCAGTAAGACTTTCTCTATGTACTAGATTCTTATGTAATGCATGGTCCTGCCAAAATTGTGCCATGAGGAATTTACTCTACTGCTGTCTTCTTTTTCCCATGCACTGTACTAAAAAGCTTTAGTTTCCCTTCACATTCCCTCTTCTTTGTGTCCAGTAGGATTTCCAGACCAGCTATATTTTTCTAGAATATATCACTTATCCAAAAACACTTACCCATAAGTGTTTTTGGATAAGTGCTTCAATTCTGTGAAAGCCCATTTATAATTCAGAGAGATTAAGTTAGGCCAAATCAAACTAAGGTTCTGCAAAGATCCCAGTTTTTTCTGGATTTAGTCAAGAGGCTTTCTCTGAGAACAAATAGGGATTCCTAATCTCTTTCCCTCTGGACACCATGGCCCTGAATCCAAGGCACTGTGGGAAGGTGGTACATAAGAAAGCGGAGGAAGGAAATTTTCAAGTTTCAAGTGGCTGTTAAATATTTTACTCTTGCATGCCTTTAGAGTAGCCACAGGTGCCAGCTAATGTTTCTTTGTATCAGTTATGTGTGTCATAAAACTGTCTCACTGATGAAAATTTAAAGGGATACCTTTACTTGTCTTCCTTACATGATACTTCTCCTCAGCTCAGTAAGCATAGCAGAATTACTGAATTCTGATAACATGTTGCAGGGTTTAGATATAGGGCAGTGGTTCTCAACCTTTTTAATGCCGTGACCCTTTAATACAGTTCTTCATGTTGTGGTGACCACCAACCATAAAATTATTTTCGTTGCTACTTCATAACTGTAATTTTGCTACTGTTATGAACCGTAATGTAACGATTCATAACAGTAGCAATGTGTTTTCTGATGGTCTTAGGTGATCCTGCTAGCGGTTCTCAACCTGTGGGTTGCGAACCTGTACTATTTTTGCAACTGTTCTGTAAAATTACTTCAAAAAGAAATTAAAATTATAAGTAAGCATCCAGCTAGGACATTTTCTTTCACAGTAAAATTTGATTAATTGCAACCCAACTAACTGGAACCTTGAAGTGTTGGAACTTTTCTGCATTTGGTAGAAAACCTGACAAATAAGCTGTCACATAGGATTTAATTCAGAAAATTCACTTTCAAGGGAAAGTCTGGAGTTAGTGTAGGTACAGTGTAGTCTACCGGCCTGGATTCTGAGGCGAACCCCGCCAACCTTTCAGTCCAGCCTTTTCCTCCATTGGTAAGCCAGACCCTGCAACTAGTTTCTGAACCCATCAGGCACTTCCACATCTACACTTTGTTTATACTCTTTCCTCAGCCCGGAGCTGCTTTTATGTTCATCTATAAACTTAGGGGTCAGGCAGAGCTTTGTCAGAATGATGGATGGTCTTACCAAAAATTAGTTATATGAGTCTAAGCAAATTACTTTACTCTCTGAATGTCAGTTTCCTCCTCTGTAAAACCTGAGCACTAATCCTTATCCTTGGAGAATGTTAATGTGTTTAGTGCAGTGGCCAGTTCTCATAGACTATAAATGGTAGTCTTGCAGATGATGTTAATGATGGAAAGCTCAGCTATGGTACCTTTCCTATGACATCATTCATTCATTTATGTATTCATTCAATGAAAATCGACTGAACTCTACTCTGTGCCAGTCACTATGCTAGACCTTAGGAAGACAGCAGTCAGCAGGGCAGACTCGCCCCTGACCGGCAGAGCTTACAAGGCCTAATATGGGAGACAGGTATCAAACACATCATTTCAAGTGTGAGCAGGGGGAGATGAGGGGAAATGGTTTTAAAGCCTGTGGTGATCGCACTGATTAGAATTAGTTACTCCTTCCTCTGCTTTACACAGCAAGGACAGATTGGTGATATTCACTGATTTCCTCTGGTTGAGCAGGAACCAGGGCAGGTACCCTTCAGATAGATTATTTGCTACTACACACAAAACAGAGTTTTCTGGAAAACCATGTAAATAGGTAGTGCCACTCTCCGTGCACTCAATGTCCTAGTTAACTGAAATTAACTTTAATTCTTCATCAGTGCTACTCGCTTCATCCGCACTCAACTGAAATCTCTCTGGGGCCTAGTTTGGGCTAGGTACTTTGTTAGACTTTGGCCTCAATGAGATCTCAGGTTATTGTTATGAAGGTACATAATTCTTATAATGCAGTGTGATCAGTTAAACCTCAAAGGTGGGAACATTAAATTCTATCATGGGGGAGAGGTAGAGAAAGCCTAACCTCAGAGGTGATTTGATCTGTGTCTAAAGGAAAACAAGACTACTTTCTGGGAAAAGGGCCTGCATGTCTTGATGTAGAAGAGCAGAGGAGATATTACAGGATAAAAAATATATATTAAATAGGCAGTAGTGCATTCCTGATGAATCACTAGTCATTTTCCTTCTGCCCCAATGGGTTGTGGAGACTGGGAGGCAGGCCCAGGTGGGCCAGAGGAGGACCAAACCAGATGTTCTGTGCTGACTGTCTTGAGTGCCGTAGTTGGGCTAAGTGTTTATATTTATGTTCCTCAGGTTTGCAGCAGTTCTGGATGATTCTATTCTTTGTTCAAGTGTTAAGTTTCTTTTGACTAATATCTGCATATGAGTCACTCCCCAAGCTGTATGTGTTTGTGCTTATCATATCTCTTTCAGGCATTTCCAAACACCTCCTGCCTCTCAAATGCTTCTCTGTCGTGGGTGTTTTGCAGAGAGCAGGTCCTTCCCAGAAGCCTCAAACTCCCATGTCCACCACAAAATGTATCAGCAGTCTATGCACCATGAGGGTAGAAATTCCTGCCCTGGGATGCTTACCCAAGTTTCCTTAATCTTGGTCTCCCAGAAGAGTCAGGCAATGGGCTGGGCTGAAAGGGCATGTATATACTGCACCTGGAACTTCCTTCAGAGTCTGCTTTTTATTGTAAGAACAAACAATAGGAATGCTACAGCGGAGGTTGTAGAAAGAGCTTTAAACTGGGAGTCAGGTTGTTTGGATTAAGCTCTACATCTATCTCTTATGAGCCACTGTGAGTAAGCTTTCAGGGGTCCTCAAACTATGGCCCGCGGGCCACATGTGGCCCGCTGAGGACATTTATCTGGCCCGCTGGGTGCCGCTGCCTGTCCTGCTTTGCAGCCTACTCATCCCGGGCCTGCAGTGCGCATAGGAATTTGTTCATAGTTTTCTTTTTAAACTATAGTCCGGCCCTCCAACGGTCTGAGGGACAGTGAACTGGCCCCCTGTTTAAAAAGTTTGAGGACCCCTGCATAACCTCTCTAAATTTCAATCACCTTTCTGTTACATGGGCATCAGAATAGTTGAACATGACCATCTTCTTGTAAAATCCAGAAGAGACAATGAACATGAAAGTACTCTGTAAACTCCAAAGAACTATACAGACTTGAACAAGGTATCATTACTTTGAATGATAACCTTAAATTATCTTGAATATAATGGAATGATTCTTGGTTGACATTTTCAGATTTAAAAATTAATCAGGGCCATATTTTTCTAGACAGATTATTGTTATTATCATACATTATTAGAAGACAGAAATTGTGATTTGTCTGAGCTTTTATAGATCTATTTCCAAACCCCCACCAAATTGCAGAGTTTTAATAAGAGATGATGTCATTTGGACAATATCCCTCCCACAAGAGAATGCTCTGAAATGAGAGGGATAAAAATGCTGAAAAAGCAAACTCAGCGCTACGAGCTCATGCTGAGGGGCCAAAATTCTGGAATTTGGATCCTGGGGATCTGAGCACATTAGTTGACTTCTCTGAACTTCAGCCCCTTCTGAAGTTAGACTGCAATTAAATAAAAGAACGCATTTGGATAATTTTTAGTAAACTATTCTTTGCTTCAGAATAATTGTAGTTACTGTCATTAGGTGAGAGATCTTGCATTCTTTTCTAGACTGACTGGAGTCAATCATATTCCTGGGCATGATGTGTGTCCCACAGTGCTCCATGTAACAATGCATTAGAGCATGACGGAAAAGACCATGAATTACAGTCACACTTCCTGAGTTCAGATTCTGCCTGGCTTCATTCTTAGCAGCTCTTGAACCTTCCTGTGCCTCCGTTTTCTCTTTCCTAAAGTGGAAATGACAATTGCATCAACTTCATAGGGGTTATGAGAAGAAAATAAGTAAGATAATGAATGAAACACCTATCATGTGAACGTTAATTCTTTTTATTAGTACGCATTTTGTGTGTCTAGCATTTTGAAGGAGCCCCTTTTCTCATGTCCAGAGTGAAGACATGCCCAAGGAAATGCTAAATCCTGTTATTGGGCAGAGGTGCTCATATCTCAGAGCTCTCTATTTTCTCTCAGCTGGTTTACTTGTGCAAGTTTTCCAGTGGAGAGGACTTGCTTTTCCTTGCCTCTGCCTGTACCACAACTGGCTGCAACATCCAAAGGCAAGATTGCCTGTATCTTGGAAATGTAATTTCATTGGCTGCACACTGAACTAAAAGGGCTTCTTTGTATTCTGCTCATCACATTTTATATACTGATGGGACCTTGGCCTGGGAGATGCCAGCTTTTGCTCCCAACTCTGCACCCCCTCATTGTGGCCTTGAGCAAGTCATTCCAGTGCCTTGCCTCCCAGTGTTCTCCTGGGTACACTAAAGAAGAGCTGCTCCGTTTAAAGAAATGTGCTCCAATTACCAACATATTTTCTTTCTACATTTTTATATTTAAAATCTTATTTTTTTATTTCTAAAACAAAACAAAAAAAGATGGTGGGAGTAGTTGATAGGTTATTTTGCGATTGTTTGTTTTTATGCCCATTTTGAGGCAGAGTTAAAGCTGGCAATTCTCCGTTGCTACACACACCTACTTTTTCACCCCATTCTGGAAACACCTGCCCTGGATAAGCAATGGGCACAGGTGTTGGTCCTTCAGTGATGGCTGCCTGGTGACTGAGCCCTCACCCCCACCTGAAGCCCCCTGGGAGGAAGGACTTTAGGGAATTCACATTGCCAGTGTTCATTAGGAAAGTCTAGATGCCCAAGTGTTTTGTAGAATTAGTACAAAGTGAACAAATACAACTTATTTAATGAACAGACACAAGAATGGAGAGTTGAGGTCAAATAAGATGAAAAGTTTCAGAAAAATGTCTCCCCATTTTTCTTTCTCCTTCTTTTTGGCACTATATCCCTCATCACCTCCTACTGCATTGATCTGTCTACTTCTTCTTCTCTTTAGACTGGAGGCACCCTCCTTTGGGGTAGGGGTTATATCATGTCCTCTCTATGTCCCGAGTAGTAGTACCTGACTCTGCACATCATAAACACTCATTAAACATGAACTAAATGAATGAATGGATGAGTGGATGATCTCTAAGATCCTTCCAGCTTGCACATTCTGATTTCTCTACCAAAATAATGGCTGATTTATTTTAAATTTTCCTCTTCCATTATTTCTGGCATAGTCTCCTGGCTTTTGGGGACAGCATTAAGGTATAATTTATTAAATATCAAAGCATGTCCTTCCTTTCTTCTTTTATTCCTTCCTTTAGTTTATAACAGACACTGGCTTAAAGTACAATAGAACAAGAGAGACATAGTCCCTGCCTTCACAGACCTTACAGTCTAGTTAAGGAAGTGGATATTAAACAGATAATCACAAAGTAGAAAGTTGATTACAGTTTTGGCTGGTAGGAAAGCAGAGTGCCTGAGGCAGAGGGAACATGCCTGCTTCCGAAGGTGGAAAACTGCAAGTCCAGCCAGGATCCTTCTGTTGGCATTCCTAGAGTTAAAAGTAAGCTGTGTCACAGGCTGACTGAAGGGTTTCTCCCGAGACCATCCCCACTTAAATTCATTTCTGCCAATCATAATGTCCTACTTACATGAGCTCGCTCAGGTATTATCTCTTCCCAGTAATGCAATCTTCTACCCTCTCCCACCTGTGCTGCCATCTTATTTTTATCCTAATGGATCACACTTCCCATTCTATCTGACTCAGCATCATATTAACTCCTTCACTGGCCACCTCTCATTTCCTCCTTCTATTTTCTAGTGTTGATAGATTATGCTTTTGTTGCCGGCTTTTCTACCAACTTGCCCCATCAGCTAATGGGAGGCAATGGATTGTAAAGAAAAAAAAGCCTGAGTTTTGAAGATAGACATACTTGAGTTCAAAGTCTAGCTTTACTAATTAACAGTTGGGTGAACTTGGGCCTGTGGTCAGTAATTCCAAATGACCAGATAAGTCAATAAGATGAGGAATCGGTTTCAGAAAAATGTGCCCCATTGTTTTCACCCAATCTTGATTAGCTGGATAATAGGACTTATGCTGTGAAGGGACACTTATAACTGCTTTACACATATTTTCTCATAAATTCCAGTGTTTCTGGATGAAGAAATCCTTATTCTCATCTCTATGCCCATGTTACATAGGAGAAAACTGTAGTGCAGGGAGATGAGGCGTGTGCCCAGGGTTGCAGCAGCTCATGAACATCAGAGCCTGATTTAAACATTGGCATTTCACTTTACAGCCATCACTGTGGCGCCTCCCTTTCCCAATTACACTTCTCAGTTTTCTCATCTGTAAAATGAGAACAATAATGTGCACTTCATGGAACTGTCATGACAATTAAATAAGACAGTGTATATAAAATCCCTAGTGTTCTGCCTGCCATTTAGTAGATGAGAAACAAATGCCAGTTCTGACTTCCTCCTTATTAAAAAATACACATTCTGTCATTTTCCATTTGTCTTCATTTTGTTAACATGTGCCCACTGTGTTCTGCATATTCTTCATTCCATGTAGATATCAGAATGTATCCTGCTTTTCCTTTTATATCCTCTCATCTATGTTCACCTATTATTGTCTCCTAACTACCATTTCATCACCTTTATTTAACAAAAACTGATTTGTATCAGTGTAAACCCATATGTAGCTCAAAAAGACAAATAGTACTAGCATATTTATCCCACAAAATATGAGTACCCTTCCCAATCTTCCCCATGTTCAAGTTCTACTCTCCTGCTACTTTTAACTCTTTTAGTCTTTTTTTTTCTAGTTTACATTTATGTTTTAAAATAATATACACACACTCTATGTCTTCATATTTTATCTTATAATAAAATAACTTCTCTTGACATCTCACCACAGAAGATGAGTGTTTCACAAACAACTACCACCACCCCAGCCACACACACAACTGTCCCTCACATCCTTTTATTTCAGTTATATCACAGCTTTCAAAAAAAGTAATGTTTGCTCTACATATCATTATAGACACTGAGTTAGATAATATAACTCAGTGTCTATATATATATATATATATATATATCTAACTCAGTGTCTATAATGATATGTAGACATATACAATATAATCATTGTATATTACTTAATTAAGCTACAAACTATATATATATATACATATATATGTGTATATATATATATATATATATACGCACACACACACACATATAGTTTGTAGCTTAATTAAGTAATATACAATGATTACACTTGGTTCCTCATTTATTTTTTACTCCCCTAGAATTGATAACTGCCTTTAGCTTTCTGTGTCCCATAACTAAATAATCTGACATAAATGAGACACTTCAGTACAGCGTCTCACCCCTTCCATCTCCATGCCTCCTGTTCCCAGCTCTGGAGCTTCTCTGGTCCAGTGTAGACATAGAATCAACCTTTGGTTTCATTTTGTAGAGGGTGGGAGTGATTGAGACTTGTCAACATGGGTCCAGGGAGCATGGGTCCTTTTGATTGGTGGTTCTTATCTGGGGGGTGGGGGGGGCGGGCAGTGGAATTTTGTCCCTGAAGGGACACTTGGAAATGCCTGAAGAATTTTCTGGTGCCACAACTGGAGAGGGCTGCTCCTGGCATCTAGTGAGTGGAAGCCAGGGATGCTGCTAAACCCTTACAGTGCAGGACAACCCCTAAACAAAGAGGTCTCCTACCCCAAATGTCTTGGGACTAAGGTTGAGAAACTGCTTTAGGCAGAATTTCCAGCCATCATCCTGCTTGCACCCCCTGCTGTCTCCAGCCAGAAGAGCCTGGCATCTCTAATTTCTGAGCTTTTCCAAGGCCCTAAAGCATGAGTCAGCTGGTTTTCACTGGTACCTCCCTATAAAGACACTTATGTTCCAGTTATGCCCCATTCAGAAGTGTTCCACCTTTCAAAATACTTTTTAGCATCTCTGGTCTTCTGTTGTCTCCTGTCCCATTTTCCTTAAACTCATAGGCATAAACCTGTGTTATTCCTTCACTATCTTTGTAGTTGAATTTTGAGAGGAAGCCAAAATAAATATGTGTGTTCAATCTGTCACATTTAACTGGGGTGTACAGTCTTCCTAAAACCCTTAAAGAGCGATTTTCTCACTTTCTTTTTACAATCCAGTGTCATGAACTACAAGTTGTTTCTGTGTTTATTATATAAAGATTCTGGGAGCCACTGAGCCTGGTGAATTGTCCTGTGAGGAGGGGGAGGAAGGTGTTTCAGTCTCTGAAGTGCCAGAGCTGCAAGGGCTCTGGATCATCTAGACTAGTGTTTTGTACCCTCACTCATCACTTGACCATCCCAGCCTCATCCATTTGCCTTTTGTACAAATAATAGTACTCATTAGACATACCTTTAAAACATAAAATTACATTTCTATTCAAAGAAAGCATTGTATTGCTATCAATGGAATATTAAAGTCACTTGCCAAAATTAGAAAGTGGCCTTAAAATCAAATACTGTGTATAAGAAAGCCATAGATTTCTTGGTGTTAATTTTGTATCCTGCTACATTGCCAAATCCATTTATTAAGTCTAGTAGTTTTTTTATGGAGTCTTTGGGGTTTCTATGTACAATATCATGTCATCTGTGAATAATGACAATTTTACGTCTTCTTTTCCAATTTGGATGCCTTTTATTTATTCTTCTTGACTGATTGCTATGGCTAGCACTTCCAGTACTATGATGAGCAGGAGTGGTGAAAGTAGGCATTCCTGTCTTGTTCCTGTTCTTAGGGTAATTGGTTTTAGTTTTTGACCACTGAGTATGATGTTAGCTGTAAGTTAATATATGATGTATAACCCCTCTATTCCCACTTTGCTGAGAGTTTTTATCAAGAAAGGATTTTGTCAAATGCTTTTTCTGCATCAATTGATATGATTATGTGATTTTTGTCTCTCAATTTGTTTATGTAATGTATACCATTTATTGATTTGTGGATATTGTACCAGCATCCCCAGAATAAATCTCACATGGTCATGGTGTGTGACCTTTCTAATGTAATGCTGGATTGGATTTGCTAGAATTTGGTTGAGGATTTTAGCATCTATGTTCATCAAGGATATTGGCCTGTACTTTTCTTTCTTTGTAGTATCTTTATCTGGTTTTGGGATTAGGGTAATGCTGGCTTCATAGAAAGAGCTGGGAAGTGTGCCTTCCTCTTGAATTTTTTGGAATAGTCTGAGAGGATAAGTTTTAGTTCTTCTTTGAATGTTTGGTAAAAGTCCCCTGTGAAGCCTTCCAGACCAGGGCTTTTGTTTGCTGGAAGTTTTTTGATTACTGCTTCAATTTCATAGGTAGTTATCAGCCTATTCAGGTTTCGTTATTCTTCCTGATTGAGTTTTGGGAGATTGTATTTTTCTAGGAATATGTCCATTTTGTCTAGGTTGCCCAGCTTATTGGAGTAGAGTTGATCATAGTACATTTTTACAATCCTTTGTATGTCTGTGGGGTCGGTTGTTACTTCACTTCTTTCATTTCTGATTTTGTTTATTTGGGTCCTCTCTCTTTGTTTCTTGGTGAGCCTGGCTACAGGTTCATCAATCTTGTTTATCCTTTCACAGAACCAGCTTTTGGTATTATTGATCTTTTGTATTGTTTTTTGGTCTCTATGTCATATATTTATACTCTGATCTTTATTATTTTCTTCCTTCTGCTTACTCTAGGCTTCTCTTGTTTTTTTCTTTCTAAGTCTTTAAGTTGTAAGGTCAGATAATTTATTACCAGTTCACTTGTTTTCTGAGGTAGAGCTATGAACTTCCCTCTAGGACTGCTTTCACTGTATCCATAGATATTGGATTGTTGTATTTTCATTGTCATTTTTTTTCCAGGATGTTTTTTATTTCTTCTTTGATCTCTTTGGTAACCTGATCATTGTTTAATAACATGTTATTTAGCCTCCAAGTGCTTTATATTTTTTATTGTTTTTATTGTAGTTGATTTCTAATTTTATGCCATTGTGATCTGAGAAGATGCTAAACAATCACATTTGCCATTGCAACAAAAAAATTAAGATACTTAGGAATAAACTTAAGTAAGGAGGTAAAAGATCTGTACTTAGAAAACTACAGGACATTGAAAAAAGATATAGAAGGAGACATAAACAAGTGGAAGAATATAATGTGTTCATGGATTGGTAGAATCAACATCATTAAAATGTCCATACTACCCAAAGCAATCTATATATTTAATTCAATCCCCATTGAAATACCAATGGCATATTTCACAGACCTAGAAAAAAATTTTCCAAAACTTCATATGTAATAAAAAAAAAAGACCCCGAATAGCTGCAGAAATCTTGAGAAAGAAGAACAAAGTTGGAGGGATCAAAATACCAGATATCAAGCTATATTACAAAGCCACTGTTCTCAAAATTTCCTTGTACTGGCACAAGAGTAGACATATAGACCAATGGAACAGAACAGAGAACCCAGAAATCAACCCAAGCCAGTATGCTTAATTAATATTTGACAAAGGAGGCAAGAGCATACAATGGAGTCAAGACAGGCTCTTCAACAAATGGTGTTGGGAATATTGGATAGATTCATGCAAAAAAATGAAACTAGACCACCAACTTACACCAAACACAAAAATAAACTCAGAGTGGATAAAGAACTTAAACATAAGATGGGAAACCATAAAAATTTTAGAAAAATCCACAGGCAGCAAATATCATATATATGTTGTAGCAATATCTTTACTGATACTTCTCCTAGGACAATGGAAACCAAGGAGAAAATAAACAAATGGGACTACATCAAAATAAAAAGCTTCTGCACATCAAAAGACACCATCAACAATACAACAGGAGAGCTGACTGCATGGGAGAACATATTTGCCAATGTTATCTATAATAATAAAAGCATAATATGCTAATTAGACCAGACAGCCAAACGACCTTCCAGATGTCATTCTGGATGTCCTTCCCAATGAAGCCATGGCGGCAGGGGCCGAGGCAGAGTTGGTTAGGGGTGATCAGGCAGGCAGGTGAGCAGTTAGGGACCATCAGGCAGGCAGGTTAGCAGTTAGGGGCATCAGGCAGGCAGGCAGAGTGGATAGGGGCGATCAGGCAGGCAGGTGAGTAGTGATGGGTGATCAGGCAGGTAGGCAGAGGAGTTAGAAGCATCAGGCAAGCAGGCAGAGTGACTAGGAGCAATCAGACAGGCAGGCGAGCAATTAGGAGCCAGTGGTCCCAGATTGCGAGAACGATGTCTGACTGCCGTTTTAGGCTGGATCCTGCAGGGATTCTTGCAGGATCCAGCCTAAACCATCAGTTGGCTATCTCCTGAGGAGTCCCAGATTGCGAGAGAGTGCAAGCCAGGTTGAGGGCCCCCCCCCTCCTGTGCACGAATTTCATGCACCGGGCCTCTAGTATCCAATAAGGGCCTAATCTCCAAATTTTATAAAGAACTCATACAACTTAACAAAAAGAACATAAACAATCCAATCAAAAAATGGGCAAAGGACCTAATTAGACACTTTTCTAAAGAGGACATCCAGAAGGCCAAGAGACATATGAAAATATGTTCAAAGTCACTAATCATCTGAGAGATGCAAATCAAAATGATAATAAAGTACCATCTCACACCTGTCAAAATGGCTATCATCAACAAATCAACAAATGACAAGTGCTGGAGAAGATGTGGAGAAAAAGGGACACTCGTGCACTGCTGGTGGGAATGCAGAGTGGTGCAGCCACTGTGGAAAACAGTATGGAGTTACCTCAAAAAGTTACCCCATTTGACCCAGTAATACCACTTCTAGGAATATATCCCAAGAAACTAGAAACACCAATCAGAAAGGACATATGCATCCCTATGTCCATAGCAGCACAGTTTGCAATAGCTAAGATTTGGAAACAGCTTAAGTGCCCATCAGCAGATGAGTATATTAAAAAACTGTGGTACATCTACACAATGGAATACTACACTGTTGTAAAAGATAAAGGGCTCTTACCATTTGCAACAGCATTCATGGACCTGGAGAGCATTATACTAAGCGAAATAAGCCAGTCAGAGAAAGATAACTATCACATGATCTCACTCATTTGTGGAATATAATGAACAACATAAACTGATGAACAAAAACAGAGCCAGAAACATAGAAGCATCGAACAGACCATCAAACCTCAGAGGGAAAGCAGGGGAAAGTGGGGGTGGAGTAAGAGATTAACCAAAGGACTTGTATGCATGCGTATAACGTAACCAATGGACACAGGCATAGGGGACTGAGGGCATGTGCTAGGAGGTGGGAATGGCCAGGGAGAGGTCAATGGGGGAAAAAGGAGACATAGGTAATACTTTAAACAATAAAGAATTTAAATTTAAAAAATCAAATACCATTGGTGGGAGTGTATAGGTGGGTGATATTTAAGGTCTGCGTAGGAACTACTGCCTACCAAAGGCTCTAAACCTGAGCTTTGCTCTGTTAAAAAAGGAAAATCAGCCCTGACCAGTTTGGCTCAGTGGGTAGAGCATTGGCCTACAGACTGAAGGGTCCCAGGTTAGATTCCGATCAAGGGCATGTACCTTGGTTGCGGGTACACCCCCAGTAGGGGGTGTGCAGGTGGCAGCTGATTGATGTTTCTCTCTCATCGATGTTTCTAGTTCTCTATCCCTCTCCCTTTCTCTCTATAAAAAAATCAATAAAATATTTTTTTTTTAAAAAGGAAAATCAGTAGGAATTATGGAACTGTTAAAGACATATCAACACCAAACTGAGACTTTCCCCATCATACATTGGAGAAAAGACTAAAAAAAGTTGAAAAGGGGTTAATGATTTTATTATGTAGTTCAAAGTATTAAATGCTCCCAGATCCCAGATTGGCAGTGTTAGGTCTGTGCTCCTTTTGGAAGCGCTCGCCTGGTACACACCTTCTTTTTCTTCCTCATGATCAATTGAAGGATGAGTGGTAAATGTCCCTCATAGTGTCCCCAGCTAGGAAATAGTATTGCTGGTGCCCAGTCCCAGGTCTTCAGACCTCCCAGTCTGTTTTCTCTCTTGTATGCTTCCAATTTACTGCAAAAGTACAAACACCAATGAGGCAGTCTCAAAAGAATTGAGTGACAAAATGCAAAATCAGAATAAGTGAGTCCTGTTTTTCTTTCTCTTCTTCCTGTCCAGTAAGCAGTAACACAGAAGGATTGTTAAGTATGAGCAAGTGTGTCCTGGCAGTTCTCATTGCTCCCCTTCCTTTGGATCATATTTTGATTAAGCCTTGTTTTTCTTTTGAAAATATGTTTTAGCTATTCTTTCACAATATTACCCACACGCTACAGAAAGGAAGCTTATTAAAAGTTAAAAAGGAGCACAGAAAATAGCACTTACATTGCAGCTGAGCAAAAGAATGCATATGGTGGAAAAACTGAGAATTCTGTTTTTATTAATTAAATGACAGTATTACAGGTTCTGTTTTCATATACATTTTTAACCAGACAGATTTAGAAACAGATATTGAACAGTCATGGTCCTGAAAATATAAATCATATTCTGACTTGGAGTTTCCAGAACAATAAAGAGAGGAAGGGATGTATTGAACATAATTAATTCAACTCACTAAATCTATAGTCAAGACTCTCATAAAGAAACAAAATCAAGGAATCCAAGTAATTCTCCCAAATTTGTGGGCTTTTTTATTTCTTCAGCCTTTATTCCTGGATGCATTTCAAAGCTTGCTTTCACTTCCACAACTAGGCTAAATTTTTTTAATTAGGATGTCCCATAATACAGGATATTGCGTGTGTGGGGGGTGTCCTAATAATCATTGAATACATTTTGTGTAATGCAAGTCAGTGTTTGTGAATGAGGCGGAGTTCATCTAAAAATATTACTCCCTACATGTTTTACTTGTCTCATATTATTTACTAGTAACAGCAAACCTAATAGATAATATATTGGTATGTCAATCATGATAGTCATGCCTTCCCTTTTTGTTTTAACATATGAGCCCCCTATGGCCAGGAGAGTTGGGCTGTTCTGCTTTTTGCATAGAAGTGGCCCCTTACTGAGGCCAGGTAATCATTTGACCTGAGAAAGGTCTCTCAGTCAATGGTCAGCAACCAGTGACCTACTGTGAAGAGCTTTATCCAACTGGGTTGATAATAATCAACTAGTCCAATTAAACTATCTCCTTCCTCAAACTGGCATTAATAAAACAGAAGTGCAACAGATACAACGAAGTGGAAATGCAATGGGAGAGAACTCATTTGGTCCATAGAGAGGAGTGGAGAGATCTATGGGCTTGATTCTGAAGTGTTTTACTTCTGGGCTAATCTGCTCATACTTTTGCAGTAACTTCCCTTTTCTTAAACAGGTCCAATGGTGTTCTGTTGCCGAACTAACATAAGTAGGTATTAGTAGACCCATTTTATGGATGAGAATGCTGAGGCTATGAGGTAGTCTATAAAAATCACTCATATACTTCAAATTCAGGTCTGCCTTTGTCCCACGTCAGTGCTCTATTCACCATGCCATACTATTTACCTAGATTCATCATCTGAGACTCTCAAATCCCAGGATCTCACACAAGTCCAGAAACATTCAGAAGAAGGGAAAGGAGACCTATGTCAATCCTACCTTCAAATGCTTCCCCTATCCTTCTACTTCTTTTTTTTCATCCCCTCAGTTCTTACCTCACCCCATCATCTTGCACTTGAAACAGGTAGACCTAACTGGATTCTTAACTTCAACTTTTGCCCCCATCCAACCCCTCTCCACACAGCAGCCATAGTGATTTTTTAAAAACATCAGTTAACCAACTGATGTTATGCTTCAATATTGAGTATGCCTCTTAAGCTACTTGTCACCCACCCTCCTTTATAAATTCCATTGGGGTTTAGGAAGCAAAGAATGAAACGCTTTTTTTCCCCAAGTGTTGAGAACAGGAAGGGAATAGATCTATCCAGAGCAGAGATTTTGATAAATTTCTGGAGGACTGTAAGTGGCATCAAACTATGTGAACTGATCAACCACGGAGAAAGGACACCTAAGTCAGGAATGGTGCAGGGAAGCTGTGGCTCCTCTTTGTGTGGAGCTCTGGAGTGGTTCTGGGAAATAAAGAGGAAGACAGAAATCCTACTAAGTCCAGAGGGGAAGCTGGTCCTAACAAGGCTGTGTTTATTTTTGGGGCCAGATGCTCAGCAGGATCCTTCATTTGTAAATATGAAAGGATGACTAAGGACCACCAGATAGATGAGGCAGTCCAACAGCAGGGAGGTGACATTCACAGCAAATAACCCAGGATATACAGAAGAATCCAGGAAGAGACACACAATTTTAAAAAATTCTTATTAGTATCTTCAGAGAGACTTAAGATTATCCTATATAATAAAGAGGTAATATGCAAATTGAACATCACTCCAACACACAAGATGGCCACCCCCATGTGGTCAAAGATGGCCACCCCATGTGGACACAAGATGGCCTCCACAAGATGGCCAGCAGGGGAGGGCAGTTGGGGGCAACCAGGCCATCAGGGAAGGGCAGTTGGGAGGGACCAGGCCTGGAAGGGAAGGCAGTTGGGGGTGACCAGGCCTGCAGGGGAGGGCAGTTAGGTGTGACTGGGCTGGCAGAGGAGGGCAGTTGTGGTGGACCAGGCCTGCAGGAGAGGGCAGTTGGGAAGGACAAGGCCTGCAGGGGAGGGCAGTTGGGAGGGACAAAGCCTGCAGGGGAGGACAGTTAGGGGCAACCAGGCCTGTACAGGAGGGCAGTTGGGGGCAACCAGGGTGGCAGGGGAGGGCAGTTGGGGGCGACCTGGCCTGCAGGGGAGGACAGTTATGGGTGACCAGCCTGGCAAGGGAGGGAAGTTAGGGGCAATCAGGCCATCAGGGGATGGCAGTTAGGGCCAATCAGGCTGGCAGGGGAGTGGTTAGGCATCAATCAGGCTGGCAGGGGAGTGGTTAGGCATCATTTAGGCTGGCAGGGGAGTGGTTAGGGGGTGATCAGGCTTGCAGGTAGAAGTGGTTGGGGCAATCAGGCAGCAGGCAGGCAAGCGGTTGGGAGCCAGCAGTCCTGGGGAGTGGAGTCTAACCGGGCAGTCGGACATCCCTTGAGGGGTCCCAGATTGGAGAGGGTTCAGGCTGGTCTGAGGGACACACACCGCTATGCATGAATTTCGTGCACCAGGCCTCTAGTATATATACCAACTAATTCATTTGCCAACTAATTCATTTAAAGGGCTACTAGAAAACATTGAAGAGGTTCCTTAAACATGGAGCCAAAAAGATGAAGATAGAAGAAAGAAGGGGAAAGTGTATGAGACACCAAAAATCACTCAATAAAGACCAACATCCATCATAAGAAAGAACAGAGACATGGAGGAAGAATAATAAAGAATAATAGGGAAATTTTTCTAGTACTAGAGAGATTCAAGTCTTCAGAATGAAAGTTATTATTAAGTGTCAGTCAGAAAGAATAAAAAAGACCAACATCTAGGATCATACATAAATAATTTCAAGACATTAAGATTAAAAAGGAGTTCCAAAAAAGGGGTAAAAGACTTTCAAATAGAAATATAACTGCACAATATACACAGGAAGATGACAGGTAGATAGTTAGATGGGTGGATGGATAGATAGATAAGAATATATATATATATATATATATATATATATATATATATATATGGTATTTAATACTTTCAAATGGAAATATGAATACAGGTCTGCATATGTCTGTGTATGTGTTATTCATAAAAGAACAGGAATCAGATTAGCATCAGATTTAGCAACATTTAGTAATAAACACCATGAAATCATGTCTTCAAAATGGTGACTTCAATATTTTACATATCTTGTCTCATCTGACCCTCTCAATAACCCTATGAGAAAGTCTACCAGATATAAAAAGGCACTCTCCTCCCCACAAAAAGGTAACCTGTATCTGATCACTATGACTCAGGAAAATCATACCGGAGGCATCCTTTCTGTTCCAGGCATGTATTGATAACAAATATGATTGAAGATCAAGACATTAAAAAGTCAGAGCTGGATTAGAAAATTGGTTACACATTTCTGTAAACTAGAAACAGAAGAGAAATTCAAAGTGATTATCAGAGAGGTGGGCTGAGACAAAAATTGCTCCATGTGAAGAAGGGGACCAAAGCAAAGCTCCTTGAAGTCTGTGGTTAATGTAGAGCTGCCCTACTCATGAGAAAAGATCCCAAAATGCTATTGACCACCAGATGGGTATTTTTGCCTCTAACATGCTCCAAGTCACTAAAGGCAGGATGGCATAGATACTGTTCACAGGCAGGATCTGACCCATGTTCCTCCCTGTTTTCATGATTGGATCTGCAATGATCTGAATATCACCTTGAGAAAGGAGTCCTAAAATGTCAAGGTCCAAACTGAGGACTCAGGGATCAAAGAAGACTTGGGTCCAAACTGAGGACTCAGGGATCAAAGAAGGATCCTGGGAAAGGCTAATAGAAAGATATGTGCACAAGGAGTGGTGGGAGGGGGGCTGCAGAATAGGAAGAAAAAATACATGAACCCCAAATCCCCCATTTAAACTGAGCCTATTCACCTAAAATAAAAAACCAACAAAAAAATCTAAGAAAGGGTCAACAAGATCAATAGTCAACCATCAAAATACGATTTTACTCTGGAAAAAGTTAATCATATAATCTGCCAAGACTTAAAAAAGAATGTTTAGAATACCCAAAGAAATTTTAAAAATAATATAATCTTGAGATAAATTATAGTATTAAAATTTAAAACTTAATAGATGAGATAAATTTTAGATTGGACAAAGTTTAATGAAGAATTAATCAAAGGGTACTAAGAAGAACATATGTTCAACTTCACTAGTTATTAGGGATTTTCAAATTAAAACAGTGGGATACTACTTCACATCCACAAGGTTGGCAAAACTTTTAAAATCTTAAAATACCAAGTGTGGGTAAAAAATGAATAGAAATGGGAAATCTCAAAGATTGCTAAAGAGTATAAATTGGCACCATCCAATTATTAATATTTAACAAGATCTAATAAAGATGACGATGCATACACCCAACATTCTTGCGGTTTCACTACTTATTACCCTAGCGATAACTTCACACCTGTGCACAAGGAGATGTCTAGAAGAAGGCCTATTACAGCACTGTTTGTGGTAACTAAGAATTGAAAACAACTTTAATACACATTAACACAAGGGATAAATTTAGATATAGCCATACTGTGGATTATTTTATATTGCCTAAAAAAGAACGAATTGCAATTATCTATGTATCAACATGAATAAATCTCAAAAATTCTTGAAATATGCAACATACTATTTATATAAATTTTGGGGAAATGTGCAAACCAATTCTATATATTGTTTAAGACATTTATTTGTAAACTCTAACATAATGAAAGGGAGTGAGAAACACCAAATTCAGAATGGCAGTTACCTCTGGGGAGGATTAGAGGAAACTACAGGAAACTTTAATGATATCTATAGTTTAAAAAGATATTATGGAAACCTTTAAACATACAAAAAATAGTAAAATATACCCCCATAAACCTAACACCCAGCTTCCATAGTTATCAAGTAATTATGAAACACTTTGCCAATCTTATTTCATTCATTTTTCCCTCCATACACTGCCACTTATTTTTCTGGAACTTTTAAAGCAAATATCACACATTATGCTAATTTAATCATAAATAATTCAGTAAGCATCTGTAACAGATGAGGATATTTTTAAAACATAATTATTATATCTTTATCGTATTTATAGAAATTACCAATAATTTCTGTGGTATACAGAATAATGGTTTCCCTAAAGATGTCTATATCCTAATCCCTGGGACCTGTGAATGTTTTACCTTATGTGATAAAAGGGATTATGCAGGTGTGATTAAATTAAGGCTCTTGATTATCTTAACGAGTCCAGTGTAATCACTAGGGTACTTACAAGGTGGAGACAGAAGTCTCAGAGTAGGTGATATGAGCAGGAAAACAGAGTGATCTTTGAAGATGCTACATTGCTGGCTTTGAAGATGGAGGAAGAGACCATGAGCTAAGGAATGCAGGCAGTCCTTAGGAACTGGAAAAATCAAGGAAACAGACTGTCTCCTAGAGCCTCCAGGAGAAATGCAGCGCTGCTGACACCTTCATTGTAGCCCATTGAGAGCCATTTTAGACTTCTCACCTGCAGTAATGTAAAATAATAAATCTGTGTTGTTTTGAAATACTAAATTTGTGGTAACATGTTACAGCAGAAATAGGAAACTAATGCAGTTCCTTAATATCATCTAATATATGAACAATAGTTAAATTTCCCCAATTATCACAGAAGTATCTCATTATAGTATTTGTGTTCTTCAATAGAACAACTAATTTAGGTATCAGAGGCCAAGATTTCTTATTTTGTACTTTGGCAATGCATTTACTCTCAATGCTGTTTCTTTTGTTGTTGTTTATAATCAATGTAATGGAGACATTTTCATTACAGGGAATAAGCAAATGTAAAAGTACTTTACTAGTAAAAAGGTTAAAATACTTTGCAACTCTAGGTAATTGGCTTATAATTAGCCAAATAATGTTTATTGAGCAACTATAATTTATTATGTGCAGGATACTTCAAAGAAGACGTAGGACTTCAATATGAAAGGACTTAATTCCTGACCAAAGGAAGTCTATGATCTAGTTGTAAAAAGCATCCTGATGTGAAGAGAGACAATATGTAATAGGGGGCATGAGATACGGTATTTGGCAGAACAGCTGCAATTGATAAAAACGACAGGAATTGTCAACAAGAATGAAGACCAACCCCACCAAATTTATGGCTTAGAATGGGAAAGACCAACTGAATACAATTTGGTAACTAATTACACTTGATGGTAAACCCTGGCCTCATTATACATTTATTGCAATATATTAGTATTCTAAAAGACACACCCTGCCATCATGATCAGAGATGGAAAGCCTATATAAGGACACAAAATTGCTGATGAAGCTCCTCTGAAAAATCTCTACACCACTCACAGGAAGAGCCTGAATATTTCTCCCCCTTATTGAGTACCCCACCCTCCAATTACATGAACCTCAATAAAGGAACCAAATTCTGCTAAAGGTGGTGCTGCTATGTCTGTGGAGTAGCCGAATCTCTGTCTTGTTGATTTACTAATAAACTCACTTCCACTTTAAACTCTATGCTGGCTTGTATTTGAATTCTTTCTTGCTTGAAGCCAAGAATCCATAGTGGGTCATGAACTACCATGTCCCCAGATTCCCGGAATGCCTGCATCAGGCACACCAAGATCTGAGAGTCAAACAGACCTGTGTCCAAACCAAGTCTGATATTCAGCTTGGCCAGTTATAAGCCAGGTGCTCTTGGAAAAGTTGCTTAAGCTCCAAGAGCTATGTGTCCTCAGAAAGTTAATACGATGATGAAAGTAGTTCAGCCCTGTGAAGCTATGGGCAGGTAAAAAGTGCTCTGGGTGAGCTGGTTTCCTGTCCAGGTGTTTTCTCAGCAAGACAGGTGTTCCTCAGTTCAGATTCATGACTCAGCAGGATGAGGCTATCTAAACAGGATGTACAAACCCAAGGTATTGCCAGCTCAGATAGGGTCAGACCATTGTCTAATACAGTGGTTGGCAAACTCATTAGTCAACAGAGCAGCAAACTGCGGCTCGCGAGCCGCAGTTTGCAGGCCACTGGTCTAGTAGAAGCCCAGAAAGTCAGCAGCTTTAAGGAAATGGTAGGGTTTGACTGAAGTTTTGCTAAGTGTAAACTATGTGTGTGAGAAAGCCAGGAGGAGGCCATTCCAGGCAGGAGCGGACAAGAACAGGGAGGCAGGCTCACATTAGGAACCAAACAGCAAGGGGATGGTGTCAATGGCAGGGGAGATTTACCAAGGGCAATAGCACAAGAAAAGATGAGGACCGAAGTTCATAGTCAGATCATAGGAAGTTCTTTATTAACCCTGCCTTCATTCATTAGGTTAAGTGTTAGCACCTACAATGTGCCATTATGAACCCTTCCCTTTCCCACTGCTTCTGCTTCTACAAAGAACCTTGAACCCTTGTTTGTCTTATCTTTTAGAATTCTGTATCTTAAAAAGTAAATAAACGTAGTACAAGCAAAATTAATAAATCTCAGACAATGGCATTGTGACAGAGAGCAGAGCATAGTAGACTGCTGCCAGGAGCCATTTCACAATTCCTGCTCTGAACCATTCATTAATCCCCACCATTTCCATTTAATTTGGAGGCCTGCACAGAATGTCCCACACAGAATTACTTGTTATCTTATTCACCTTCATCTTCAAGTTCCTGTATGACCCTTACATCAGCATATATTACCCAGTTGCATATCCTTCATCATTTTCCAGTTGAGGGGACCAGCTCTGAGTAAAGCCATTGCTAGGTCATGTGCCTCAAAGTAGTTGGGTGGGCAGACATATTGAGAGGCACTTGTTTCAGTGTTTAATTCTTGTTTCTTCCCCCTGGCTGGTTATAGGCTAGGAGGCTGGAAAGGGAGTAGAGCAGCTAGTTGGCAAACAGAATGACATTTATTATGGGAAACTGAGTTATCAGAATGTTGGGAGGGCTGGAGGAATGGGCGTTAGGCTGAGCCCACTCCCCCCTGTGATTCCCAGAGTCTACAAGGGGAGCTGAGGACCGCTCCAGGGTCATTGAGATCCTGGGATAGAAAGTCACTGTTGCAAGAACCATCCAATTCTGTCACCAACTCCCAACTCCATCTCTCACCAGTGTGCGGTGCTGGTAATTGAGCCTTAATTTCCTTCTCTGGAAGATGAATGTAAAAATCCAACCATGAAAGTGGTAAATAAACAAGATGGTGGATAGTGGAGGAATGTAATCCCACTGGTTCGAACTCTCAATGAATTTTGGTTCCCTTCCTCTTCCTTCTACAACAACTAAGTGCCTCAGAGAAATAACTGGGTGAGTATGGAAGCAAAGTTTAGTTTTAAGTCTCTGGCTACTAACTATGGGAGGAGCATCTGCGACATTGTCAGAGAGTAATAGAGAGAAGGATTAAGTCCATGAGAAAGTAGTCAGTGTGCTCAATTTCATTTAAAAACAAAGCTTTAATCTGCATGCACCATGAAGATAAAATCACCAGGTGAATGATAGTCTTCTACTGGCCAGGAGGAAAGTGTGGTTTTGTATGGACACTGCTCTGTGGTCCTTCACCCTTTATCAGCTCCATCCTTCCTCTCATTCCTTCTCTGTTTCCCCTTCCTAAAGAAAAACTTCTACAGTGGAGCCCAGAGGAGCCAGCCCAGCTGCTTGCTCACCAGCAAAGCCCATGACTCTATTATAATGATGTCTACCTGCTTGTTTCTTGACATAACGAACCATGAATCCATCATAATTTTCATGAGTATCTCTTCAAATATTACATACTGTCTCTTGATTAATATTTTTAACTCTTTCAATATTTCCTTGGAACTTAGACTAGACCAGAACCTGGCCTATCTCTGGAGGATGAACTGGAATCACACAGACTGAAGAGGAAGGCAGAAAGGTTGTAACTTAATTAAATGAATGTATTAAGAGGATCAAGATGGGAGGAGGGTGTAGAAAAGGAAAGCCCTGATTCACCAGGGGAGACTGATAGTACTTTCCAGAAGGGCCTTACCTTAGTCACCCTCTCAGCAGCATCCCACAGTCCACCACTTCTGCTCTTTGAATCCTCACATTCTTGTCTCAGGGGACACTACCCTCCCCTTGCTCACAGCTGCTTCCTCATCAGTCTTCATGCCATATCTTCCTCTTCTACTCAAGCTCTAAATGTTGAGGCTATGTGAGGTCCTCTACCAGATTATCTTCCTTCTTTCCCTACAGTTTGTCATCATGTGATTGAATTCATTCCCAGGGGTTTCAATGTCCACTATGTGCTGATGCCACCCACACCTCTTCTCTGAACTCACACCTTCAACCTCTCATTTAGCATCTCCCCTCAGAAATCGCGAGAATAGCTTGAACTATGTCCAAAAGAGAATTCTAGATCCCAACCTATCCTCACATGGGTTCCTCCATCTCATTAGAAGGCCAGTCATCCACCCTGCCCTTTGTCCTCCTAAACATCATCATTTATTCCTCTCACACCCATCCCATCAGCTTGCTGATGTTCAGTTTCCAATATTTATCTCTCATCTCTAAGTTCAGGCTGGTCTTGATTATGCAGTAGCTTTCTACAGTCACCCTGCTTGGTCACTGGGGACCCTGATCTTGTGTCCACTGAGACTGTCTGGTCTGGGTGAGCTGATGGTACCTTTGCTGGGGAGAGGGGAAACCTTTGTATGAAGCAGCTTCCCTGACATCACCCAATTTTATGGCAGGACATGATTCTAGGGAGATGGACATAGGCCAGATCATTCAGGGCCTTACATAGATGGGAAGGAATTTGGATTTTACCCTAAATGCAACGGAAGCCATTAGAAGGTTTAAGCAGATGACTGATATGATGCAGTTCTCATTGATAACAGTTCATGTGTATTACTCTGAGAAGAAGGGATCAGTAGGGACAGAAGTGCAGGCAGGGTGACTATAGGAAGCTACTGCATAGTCAATGCCAGCCTGAACTTAGAGATGAGAGGTAAATGTTGGAATCTGAATATCAGCAAGCTGATGGGGTAGATGTGAGAGGAATGAAAGATGATGTTTAGGAGGACAAAGGGCAAGGTGGATGACTGCCATACTAATGAGATGGAAGAACATGTGCTTTCACGGGAGTTCAGTCAACCCAGAGGCCAGGTGCACTACCTCCTGTCCCCTGGTACCGTGGAAGAAGGAGGTGATGGAGTCAGCTTGAAAGGAGAGAAAAGTATAGATAGGGGGTTAAACTTTGAATTGATTGAATATGCATCAAAAGAGAAATTGTTTTATGTCACAGAGTCATGTAAGTGGAAATGGTTAAGTTTTTCCTTTTTCTTTTTAGCTCCATCACTTGGAATGGGGGCTCCATAGCAAGGTGAACACAATTACAGTAACTTTAACAGTTATATATTTTGAACATATCTTATTTGTTAACTTATATTTTATACCCATTACAGATGGAAAATATAACTGTAGATATGGGTATAAATTAGGAACAAATGAACCCACATGTTAACAAGTCATCCCTGGGATGTGAGAGTAACTATTTTAACTCTTTTTAAATAGTTTTCTCTTTTCTAAGTTTTCTAAGTGATCATATATGACTTACAATCAGAGTAACACAATTAACCTTTTTTTAGATTTCAAGCATCTCTTCATCTGTGAAGACTTCTCTGAATCCAAAGGCAGGACCTGAGAGCCCCTTTCCTGTCCTCCCATTACCCACAGCCCCCTTGGCACACTTTTCTCACTGCACCATAATTATCTGGCTTCCTCACAAGGCTGTGAGCATTTCAGAACCTCAGGGCAGTGTCTTTTAATCTATAAATTCTCAGTGCCAGCCCCAGATACACAACCAATGGACATTTAAAAGTATTGGTGGAATAAAAGATTAAGAATCTACCATGAGGCATTCATTCTTTTGGCTTCAGACACTGTAGTTTTAGATTACTTGCTCAATTGCTGATTTCTAGGAGGAAAAGAAACCCCTTCCCAGCTATTAACATTCAGTATGGATTAACTCAGTGGTCGGCAAACTGCGGCTTGTGAGCCACATGCGGCTCTTTGGCCCCTTGAGTGTGGCTTTTCCACAAAATACCATGGCCTGGGCGAGTCTATTTTGAAGAAGTGGCATTAGAAGAAGTTTAAGTTTAAAAAATTTGTCTCTCAAAAGAAATTTCAATTGTTGTACTGTTGATATTTGCCTCTGTTGACTAATGAGTTTGCTGACCATTGGATTAACTGAACAGGGCCTACAAAAACAAGGCCGCAGACAGTAAATTGAACTTGCCAAGTAGAAAGCAGAGACAGGTCCATGGGTCAGGTCACCACTGATGCAACATGGGGTGTAGCATGGCCAGGGCTAGGGGAGGCGACTGAGGCACTCGCCTGGGGCGTAACATTTCAGAGGGCTCAATGACTCAGTGATCAAGATAGATCATATCTTAATGTAGTATTTTAAAAATCCAAATCTATACAAAAAATCCAGATGAGCAAAATAAAATTTCTTAATAAAAGTAAGATTAGTATTACTTATTTTTCCTTTGGTTTCAGGCTCTAATGTGGCTGCTGATGTTGTCTTTACTTAAATGTTTGGTATTTTGTTCACCCTGGATTTTTTTTTTGGGGGGGGGAGGGGCATATCTTTAAATTATTAAATAGTTCCTAGTAATATTCATCTTGATGACAAAGTATTTAGCACCACCTTAAGTTTTGCACTGCCTCACTCTTCTCCTAGTTCAGGCCCCAGGCTGATTGCCAACCATGGGGAGGATGTTAATAAGTCTACACTCTGGGGCACGAAAAGGGATCCTGCCTGGCCAGCATCAAGTGTCTTAGCCTACTGAGCTACCATAACAAAATAACAACAGACATTGATTCCCAGCAGTTCTGGAGGCTGGAAGTTGGAGATCAGCGTACCACTATGGCTGGGTTCTTGATGAGGCCCTGTTTCTGGCTTACAGATGGCCCCCCACTCCCTGTTTCCTCACATGGTGGAACCAGAGAGGGAGCAAGCTCTTTTCTCAGAAAGACACTAATCCTGTGGGGGAGGTGAGGCACCCTCATGACCTCATCTAACTTGAGTTATATCCCAAAGGCACCATCTCCTAATACAATCCCATTGGGGACTAGGCTTCAGCATATGAATATTCAGCCCATACACGAAGGGTAAGCATTGCTTCTGATAATAGTGTGCATAACAACAGCAGGGATATTAATGACATTAATAAACTCTTAAAGTATGTCCCTGCTTCACTTTTATTGTCTCATCTGATCTTCGCAAAAGTCTTGTGAGGAAGGGTGAGCAGGCATTGTTAGCCTATTTACAGAAGGAGGGAATGGAACGAAGGCAAGCTGTAGGTCAACAACAGGGTTATTATTTGAACCCAGGGCTCCTGGTTCCAAAGGAGTGTAACCCTGCCACTATAGCACTCTCTCCCTCTCCCTTACCTGGGAAGCACATTTCATTTATCATGTACTTTAACCTCCATTACCTCTTTATGATTATGACAACAACTCTGTAAAGTAAGCAGGGCAGAGATTCTTATTCACATTTTACAGCTGTGGAAGCTGAGTCCAAAAATACATTGTATTGGCTCAGACCAGGGAACACCAGAGTGGGAAGATCAGTTTTCAACTCTCAGTTTTCTGACCAGAGAGGCATTCTGTCCCCACCTTGGCCCACTATGAGAGGTGGTGGGGTCCTGCTGCTTGCTGGGCCTGGGCCACTATAGTGACAGAGGGCCATGAAAACCTGCTAAGTGGATGGTCTTGTAGCCAGGGCTCTGTGGTACAGGTTTCCTGGGGTGATGGAATGTTTGGGCCTGCAGGCAACCTGTTCACATCCAGCTCTAGTCTTTACTGGAGGCCCTGCTAGTGCCTCTGATGTTCACAATCCTGTGGGTGAGGGAGGGCAGGTCCCAGGCTCACAATATGCAGAGGGTCCTCAGGCAGGCTGCAGGGGAGCCAGGCTCAGGTCCCTCATTTCAGCAGCACTGATTAGCTGGTAGCAGGAAGGGGGCTTTTGTGGTCTTCTATAAACCATATTTCCTCAAAACAGGAAGTTGCTTGTGGGCCCGGCATGTGGCATATAGGCTACAAATCTTGAAATTCAATTTTGATGACAGGAGCAAAATATTAGGGAAAAAAGTGTTGATCACAGTCAAAGTCACTGAATCAAAGAGGAATAAGATGAAATGCCTTTTGGGAGAACTCAATGGGGGCTTCGTAGAAGACCAGCTCTTTGACACCCAGGGAATCAATCACAGACGTCCTTCGTCTGCTTGGTGTGATAATGATGAGTCTTAGAAAGAAGGATATCAGGTAAATGTGTTGCTGACTCAGAATAAAGAATTAATAAGTGCCAAAGGGTCCAGTGGCCATAACATTAAAGATGAATGATTGAGAACAAAAATGTCAGAGGCTAGAAGATGTGTTAGAAGCTGCCAATGGGAGGAGGACCCAAGAGAATCTTTATCTTCCATAGAAAGTATCTATCATGTGAGAATCTAGAGTAGACCTTGTTAATCTGAAAACACCAGGCATTTACCAATTCTTCCTTCACCTTTCTTCTCCTCCTCCACCTTCTCCTCTTCCTCCTTCTTTACTTTCTCTTTTTCCTCTGTGTTATCTTCTTTCTCCTCTTCTTTTTTCCCCTCTTGTTCTCTCTCTCTCTCTCTCTCCCTCCCTCCTCTTTCAATCTTCTCTTTTACTATTATTTCTTTTTTTATTAAAATTTTATTTATTTATTTTTATTGTTTTAAGTATTACAAATAGTAGTACATATGTCTCCTTTTTTCCCCCCATTGATCTCCCCCCTACCTCCCCTACCCCCCAGTACATGCCTTCACCTGCCCGCCCTCTCCCCGGCCCCAGTGTCTTATATCCATTGGTTGTGCTTATATGCATGCGTACAAGTCCTTTGATTGGTCTCTTACAGCCCCCCTCACCCAACCTCCCCTGTCTTCCCAAAGTAGTTTGACAGTCTATTCAATGCTTCTTTGCCTCTGTATCTTTTCCCCACCATTTCTTTCCTTTAAAAAGTTTTGCCTTTGCAGACTAGAAATAAACATATAATAACAAAACAAGACAAAGCAAAAAAATGTTTGAGTCCCAATTTCAATGTCCAACAGTTCTGAGTCCCCATTTCAATGTCTAACAGTTCCTTATGTGTACATGTCAGCAATGATATCTGGATGGTGGGCACATGTTGGCAATGCAGGTCCGACCCTCTCTGGTTTGGTCCTAGGTAACCTGCAGAGGTGCACAGCTGCTGACTGCTCGCGTGGCAAGGTGTTGTCAGCGTCTTCCATCTCTGGACTGTTTTTTCCTCTTGTCTTCGTGGTTGGAGCACACCTGTCAATTCCTCTCTGTTGCAGGAATCCTCCATTTTTCTACCCTTTCCAGGAAGATTTTTCTGCTCCCACATGCCTTAAACTGTGAGATGTGGGTCCACCTGGGAAACAGAAGTCTTCCTAGAAATGAAAAGACTACAAAGGAGAGCAGAAAGGAGAACAGGTGTGTTGCTTATAAGTTTTCCAAACTGGAATTTTATGCAGGCATTAAAAATGATGGCTCCAAAAAGTATGAAATGGCAGGAAAACAGTTTATCCACTACATTTAAATGAAAAATTCTGGATGCAAAATTATGTGTGCAGTGTGATTCCAAGTGTGTTTAAAATCTAGCCAAAATGGACATGTAGGGAACACCTAGAAGGAAATACACCAGAATATCAACAGCTATTTTCTTCAAGTAAGAAGACTTGGGGGATTGTTTTCCATTTTTCACTCATTTCCAGTTTTTATTTAGTGAGTACATACTGCCTTTGGAATGAAAAGGTAAGAAGTAGTCTGCAGCTTGAGGTCATACTCAGTACTGGGCAGGATGTGGTACTAGCTGAGTAAAAGCTATTTGCAAAAATCATACCAACCTCCTCACATTGTGTGGCTCATGAAACGCCACCTGTCTTTTCAACCTGTAAACAGGAAACTCAGATTCCAGGGAGCAGATGCTGTATTGGAAGCTTCCATTATCTTGTCATTACAGACCTAAGAAGGAGGGGCTGTTAGCATCCCCATTCTTCAGGTACGGAAACTGAGGCTTAGAAACACAAGTGATTCATTCAGCATCACCTAGAAGCTATAAAATTAGTTTTAAACTGAGTTTGGTATGAATTATCCATTCCCAAGTGATCTCCAAGGAGTTCAAGGTTCTCAAGAACCAGAGGAGGAAGAAGGCTCCTTAGTGAAAAATTATCAAAACCAGGAAAATTTGGGTCGGAAAGGAAACTAACTCAGGCTACAGAGCTACATAGCCCTTCGTATTGAATAATATTGGTTATTACTACTGGCTTCTCAGAATATCTTTTTCCTTATCATCTCAGTTCAAAATGTTTCCATATGCAACCAAACTATTAATAATTAAGGACAGAAGAGCTCCACATTCAGTGCACATTACCATGCACTACAAAAAGTAAAATTTTAAATTAATTTTTAGTCAATGTTATTAATTATTTTTACTTACTGTTAAGACAACTTTATAATATTTCAGGAAGGGAAATTAGGATATAATCATCTGACCATCCAATTATATTAACTACTCACATTTTTTCATTGGTCTCTATGACTTTTTATACATGTGTTTACATAGTTGCAATCATACTTTCATATAATTTTTGTCTCAGTTTTGTACATTTTATATACCTTGTTTTTTATCATATTCAGTGTGTACCTAATGTTTTTGAAATGAATATGCCACAATTATCTCAATTCCCCTATCACTGTGCATTCAGGATTTTTACCATTACCAATAATGATGCTATAAATATGTTGTACATATCACTTAATTTTTTTCATCTGAATTACTACCTTAGGACAAATTCCCAAGAGTCAAATTACTGCTACAAAACATGTAAAAATAGTAATGACTCTAAATATGTGCTGCTGAATTATAATCTAAAAGCACAGGCCAATACACAGTACCCGGATCTTAATAGGTGTTTAATAAATGATTAATGAATGCATTAATAAATGCCATCAGCAACATATGTAAATCTTATTTTGAATATATAAACTTATGAAAAAAAGATTTGGCCTTAATTTATTAAATGCATGCATTGAATAAAAACAGAATTTCTGAGAATCAATTATTCTTTTCTCATTTATTTTAGTTTTTCTAACTGCAGATTTCTAAGAAAGGAAGGTTCTTCAGGAGACTAATCTGGAGACCTTTGCCAGGGAGAGACTGTTTTTACTGTGGCCCCTGGGAGCCTGGATCTGGGTTCTAAGCCCTTGGGATTTCCAGGACCCTCAACTCTGAGTTTTTCTGTATCCCCATTGGCTTCCCAGGTCTGTGCATATTTTCCCTATTCCTCAGCATCTCTTGAGCTTAAAGTGTCCTTTCTCCTTTTCTGATTCCAGACTTGAGCAGAATCTTAGAGAACAGATCCACCAGCTCTCTAACCCACATGAAGGCACGCACCAACCAGAACTCAAAATCAAAATCTAAGCCCCAATACTAAGTGTGAACTTGAGGGAAGCAGGAGGGAGTCTTTGAATAAACAAGCTCATATTACAACTCCAAAGTGATATAGAAAGCCAACAAAAACAGAGAAGAGACCAGACAATGGCAAAATCTCCTTAAAAGCAGCAGAAAGCATCTATTGTGTGTGTGTGTCCAAGGGGGGGGTGGGGGGGTGGGACTACAAATGGGAGCCTGTGGGAATAACAAAAGATGGCACTGAACTAGTAAATGTGATAACAGTCCAAAAGCATCCATGGGACTTTTTCATCAGAATAAAGAACTAGCTGGAAAAACCTAACCTCTCCCAACTACAATCCTACAAAATGTCCAAACATTTAAAACAATGCAAGAGAATGAGAGACCCGAGCAAAGGAATGAGGAGAGTTCTGGCAAATGGATAAAGGATAATCAAGACCAACAGGACCAGTAATGAGGAATATAGAATCGGGGGGGGGGGGGGGGGGGCGGCGGGTAGTAAGTTTAAGTAAATACCTAATATTTATGCTAAGAGGGTGTTTGTCAAAAGCAATCCTTAAAGATAGACCTTCAGAAAGTGACCCATTAAAAATGGAACTGAAGGACAAAGAAAACCTCTTCTGAGTGATCAGATACAAAAATAAGTATTATGTCACACTTCACCCATCCACATTTGGCCCACGCACAGCAAGGGCCCTTGGAGGGACAGCCACCCAGAGCCAAGAGAAATAAAGCTAGTACATGTACAGCTTCTTGCCAAGATGATTGTTCTCCTTGTAACAAAGACAGTGTTCCAACACAGACCCACAGGACGTGAAGAGATTTGTCAATAAAATCCCACAGACATAAAGGTTGTTTTAGTCAGTAATGAAGATTTAAAGCTCAGCAGAGTATAACATTTTTTTCCTTAAAGTTATCTACTAGTGATAATACGCATTCTACCAAACTTTGCTGTCTCATGTATGATGTTCTTTAGCTTAAGTGCTTCATGAGTTTATAGCTCTGGTTAACACACAATGAAGTATTGACCCTTCTTTTTCAACAATCTTGTAAGGTCAAAGCTTAGAACTTCATAAGATGGATTTATTTAAAATAATGCAGTCTTACGACTGTAGAAACAGTATTTAACACTTTGCTCTGCAAATTTAATGAGTTTTGTAAGTGTTGGTAAAAATAAAAAAGCCTGTGTCAAAACTGGGGGGAAATTGTTTTCAAGAGGGTTGTGTATCATTATGCTCACTGAAATTGGGTTTTTAAAAACTATTTATGTTAGACTGCCCTATCCCATAAAATTATTTTATTTTATCAAAGTAATACATGAATACCATTTAAGCCAAAAAGTTCTAAAAGGATTATAACGACTTCTAAATAATTCCCTTTCCACCACTCCATACTCTTTCCAATCACCCTTTTTAGAGGCAGCTATTTTGTTATTTTAGTTATTTCTTCCAGCAAAGCAGACACACATCTAAGTAATATGCATATATTGCTCTCTTTGGATTAATGCATTTTAAGTCTTATCTTTTGACTTTCTATTACAATAGCTGAGGATTTAACTCCTTCTCTGCTTCTCCTTCCTCATCATATTGGTGTAAATCAATATTCAGTTATTAACTTAGCATTTGGATGCAAATATTTCCAGTTTTGCACTGTAGAGTACTGAGTTTCCTTTCTTCCTTGCTTTTTATCCTACGTTTACTAATATATGTGGATGTGCATGTGTTTGTTCACGTGATATTAGTTATTTTTGTATATATTGTTAATTTCCCCACATCTACCAAAAGCTTTTCAGTACAAGTTTTTACACAGTTGTGAAAGGATTTCAATCTAAAATGGAACTGGAAGAAGTGAAATACAGTGCCCTCAGAAGAATGGAATTTAACTGGGGGATTGATTTCCCACAAATGCCTAATTAGAAGACTGAGACTTATCTCCTCACCAATGAACATCCACCAAGAATCTCTCCCCATCTTTAAGTCCATGAACTTCACTATTTGAACTTTGGCAGGACTTCCCCTTCTTTGCACTCTTTGCCATAATTACAGTCAACACCAGACCCTCAAGGGACTTGCCTGTAGTTACTGCAGCGTGGGTTTCCTGATTTGTAATTCCCCAGTTATTCCCAAATAAACTTGATTTCTGGTCATTTGAGATTGCCTCAGTTTACCCCTTTATGTAGGTTGACACATCAAGAAATTGATCATTTTCCTTTTTCTTTTCTTGGGTATATCCAGCTGGAATACTCCATCATACTTCTCTCTCAGACAGCTTGCTGTCTGGATGGGTAGAACAGTGTCATGTGGGAAGTGTTCGTTGTTTTCTCTGGGGTTGGATCCTGTGCCCTCCAGTTTTTTGTGGTGCCATTTAGAAATCTAAAGTTACTCTGATTCTTCTTTCTGTGCACCTGTTCATTCTCACCCTCAGCTTGTCTGATCTTTTCTTTGAGCCAAACACTCACATTTCACAATAGTGCACATTGATGAGTTCATGTTCTTCCTCTGCACCCTCAGAGGACCCTTTCAATCTGGAAACTTACATCCTTCAAGGAAATAGTTTTGAATCATTTTATTGATTATTCTTTCTCCTATATTTATTCTATTCTCCTGGAATGACTATTTTTTGGATGTTGAAATAAATTTTTTGATTGTCCAACTTTTAACAACCTTAAAAAACACTTTGATTGAGATTTTTTCATTTCTGTTATCTTTTTATTTTTCATTTCCATTGTGGTATGTGTGTGTGTGTGTGTGTGTGTGTGTGTGTGTGTGTGTGTGTGTGTGTTCCAATTGTTCCTCTTTCACAGCATTCTGGTCTAGTTTTGTGGATATAGTATTTTCTCTTATTTTTGAAGACAGTGATGGTTGATTATGTTTGTTGTTCTTTTCTCCTTGCAGTCTCAATCGCCTGTAATTTACATTGTTCTGCTCCTTTGTTTTGGCCTCTATCTTTTGTGTTAGAGGGTGTGCTCAGATGTTAGGCAATTCTTATTTTGTCATGATAATGGGGAGTGCGGTAGTTGATTGAATTTGAGAACCAGCGTAGCATTTTTTGGATGAACTATTTGGGAAACTTTTTATGTGATTATATTTTTATGTCTCTTCCCTTGGACTTCTCATATACACTTGGGAGTACTCTTCCAATACCCTGCCTGGAGGACAAAAGTCTGGCTGCCAGCATTCTGGAAACTGGCATACAGATGAAGTTTGGAAGTTCTCAGCATTGGGTATATCATTAACTATGCGATGCCATCAATTATTCCTGTCTACTCCATTTCCAAAACCTTTTTTTATTCTCTCCAGAGAATAAACCTTCAAACTTTTTTTTTACTATAACTCTTATTTTTTTTCTTTTAAATAAATCTTTATTGTTCAGATTATTACAGGTGTTCCTCTTTTCCCCCCCCCCCATAGCTCCCCTCCACCTGATTCCCCACCCCACCCCATGCCCTTACCCCCCGCCACTGTCTTCATCCATAGGAGTAAGATTTTTGTCCAATCTCTTCCCCCACCCCTCACACCTGCTTCCCCTGAGAATCATCAGTCCACTCCCTTTCTATGTCCCTGATTCTATTATATTCACCAGTCCATTCTGTTCTTCAGATTTTTCATTCACTTGATTTTTAGATACACTTGTTGGTAGGTATGTATTTGATGTCATTTTGTTGTTCATAATTTTTATCTTTACCTTTTTCTTCTTCTTCCTCTTCTTAAAGAATACCCTTCAGCATTTCATGTAATCCTGGTTTGGTGGTGATGAACTCCTTTAGCTTTTTCTTGTCTGTGAAGCTCTTTATCTGACCTTCAACTCTGAATGATAGCTTTGCTGGGTAGAGTAATCTTGGTTGTAGGTTCTTGCTGTTCATCACTTTGAATATTTCTTGCCACTCCCTTCTGGCCTGCATAGTTTCTGTTGAGAAATCAGCTGACAGTCATATGGGTACTCCCTTGTAGGTAATTAACTGTTTTTCTCTTGCTGCTTTTAATATTCTCTCTTTGTCTTTTGCCCTTGGCATTTTAATTATGATGTGTCTTGGTGTGGTCCTCTTTGGATTCCTCTTGTATGGGGTTCTGTGCGCTTCCTGAACTTGTACGTCTATTTCTTTCACCAGGTAGGGAAAGTTTTCTGTCATTATTTCTTCTAATAGGTTTTCAATATTTTGCTCTCTCCCTTCTTCTGGCACCCCAAAAATTCGGATGTTGGTTCGCTTGAAGTTGTCCCAGAGGCTCCTTACACTATCTTCATATTTTTGGATTCTTTTTTCTTTTTGTTTTTCTGGTTGGATGTTTTTTGTTTCCACATATTTCAGATCTTTGGTTTGATTCTTGGGGTACGTTGATCTACAATTGAGTTTCTGTATATTCTTTATTTCAGACAGTGTATGCTTCATTTCTGACTGATCCTTTTCCATTTTTTTGGCATTCTCATTAAGCTCCTTGAAGGTCTCATCAAGTTTCTCAGCGGATTTTAGAAGATTCTTGAGTAACCTTATACATGTGGTTCTGAACTCTATGTCGTCCAGTAGTTTGCTTTCCTCCGTTTCTTTCATTCGTGACATGTTTCTTTGTTTCCGCATTTTGGCTGCTTCCCTGTTTTGATGGAGTAGCTTTGTGTGGTAGGTGATCTATAGGGGGCAGTAGCTCAGCCTCCTCAATCGCATGAGGTGGATGCTCTTGGTACACTCCTTTGTGGGCTGAGTGCAAAGTCTTGGTGTAGTTAAGCCTTGATTGCTGTTGGTATGCTGGGAGGAATTGACCTCCAGGCCAATTAGCTGTGAGCACTCCCTGTGTCTATAATGGAAGAACTGCTGCGCTGAAGACACGCTTATGGGGCAGGACTTGTTTCAGTGGGGCTTTGGTGCTCACTGAGTCTGCCTCTTGAATGTGTCACTTATGGATGTGAGGAGTTGAAATCTAGTGTCTCACACTGACCACTAGGTACACTGGCTTCTGGATCTCCAATGGGGTGCAGGTCAGCTACTGTCTGAGGCTACCCAGCAGGAGCTACAGTGAGAGCTACAGTTTTCTCCTCTTTGCTTGGGGTTTGGAGGTTTTGGAGCTGTCTGACCCGGGCTGCAAGTTTGCTAGGTTAAGCTGCGATAGGGCAGGCCTTTCTTATGTTAACGCTGCTGCTTGGAGCTTGGGTGGGTTTGTAGGTTGTATAGGGCGGGGTCTCAGGGTGTCACTAGGCTAGGGCGTGGCAAACAGCAATGGCTGCTAGTTAGCCGGCTCTGTGTCCCCGTGGGCATCCGCAAGTCCTGTGCCCCAGTGCAGTAAACAATTATTCCTGTGCACAGCTCTGCAAGCAAGCCACCCTCACTGGCAGACAGTCCAGGTTCTCCCCATAGGAGTTTGGGTCCCCCGCGTCTCCCCAGAAACTGTATTTCAGAGGAATCGGGGGCTTGTCTCCCTTTGGGTTGAAAAAAGCAACGCCCGCCGCCAGCGCAGATCATGCGCCTCCGTACCTCAGCTTTTCAGCGCTCGTGCATGTCTCAATGCTCTTTTCTCTTTCCTTCTAGTTGTAGAACTTCCACTCAGCCAGCTTTCCCGTGGTTCTGGGTGATAGACGTTTTGTCTTTTAGTTGTAGTTTTGAAATTGTTGTGCGAGGTAGCAGTTTAGGTGTTTACCTATGCCGCCATCTTGGATTCTCCCTTGATGAGATGGGGAAGAGTTATAAGAAATAGGGAAAGGGGACTACTTCAGAAAAGTGTATTTTTCTATCCTTTTAATTTTACCTTTCCACCTCTTCACTCCCAGTTTCAGAGTTTCTGGTGCTGCTGGTTCCTGAGCCTTTTAATGATTGTGCAATGCAACTTTGGTTCGCCCTCCTATTTCCTCACTTCATCTTACAGTTTTAGGTTAGTTATCACTCATCTGCCTTTTTTTAGCTTCCAAAGTTTTGTTAAGTGTTGTTGCCTCTCCTATTTTACCTTCCATGTAGGTTTATATATTTTTTTAAAAACAACCCAGTTGCCTTGTTTTAGTGGGATTTCAGGGGTGAGCAGAATTACTGTAGGTGTTCAAGTATTTGCTTTTTTAGATTTGAACTATGTCAAGTTGCCATTGTTATAGGTTAAAAATTGGTTGGAAATTGGCAATTTCATATGGTTCAGCCTTATGCATGCCTGTTTTTTTAATATCACTTTAAGGATCTTTTTTCATGGGAGGGCAGAAGTCATGGTATTTTTATTCCTAAGTCATGCTCCACATGAGAGCATAAAGTCACCCTGAAAAGTTGACCTGAGTATTTTTGACTGCGTAATATCTGCCCATATACTTACTGTAACCTTACACACATTAATTACTACTTTTCCCAGAAGAGAATTTCTGTCTATCTTGCCAGAGTAAAATAAGCCAAACTTTGGTATAATGTAATGAGCAGTGGTGTTGACATTAAAAAGCTCAGTTCTTACCTTCAGTATTTACTCCTTATGTAACATTAGGGATTTCCTGAACATCATTGTTTTCTTTAATAAAACCCACTGTGTTTGGTATTAGCACTGGTTTTAAAATTTATCAGCTGTGTCAGTGGTAGGAAAATTCATTAGTCAACAGAGCCAAATATCAACAGTACAATGATTGAAATTTCTTTTGAGAGCCAAAAACTGACTTCTGTGCATGGGCCATGAAGTTTCAATCACACTGTATGTGCACACCCACACGTGGTATTTTGTGGAAGAGCCACACTCAAGGGGCCAAAGAGCCACATGTGGCTCATGAGCCGCAGTTTGCTGACCACTGAGCTGGATTGACCTTGGAGGATCTTTTTCTTTAAATGGAAGTGTTAATATACATTATGGGAACACTAAATGAGCTTATGAAAGCAAAGGTCTTAATAAGATACCTGGCATGCAATAGAGCTCTCAACAGTGGTAGCATTATCATTATTAATTGTTAACATTATAACAAATATATGGCATGTATTAAGTTATAAGAATCAAATATACATTCATTTCCTCTCTCCCCATCACTGCTCAATAGATGTAAATGAGACAACATATGTAAAATCTCTGTGTAAATTCTATCTATAGTTTGCCATATATTGCAGACCACTAATCAATATGTTCCTTTGGATTGGTTAACCCAAAGGCAGCTACAAATGTTGAAGGTAATTGCTTACTATACCGACTAATCAGATAACTTCTGCCTCTGTGCAGTAGCCCCCCCAAACCACTGGGATCCAGACTAGCAGAGGTGACAAAAGTCTGACAAACCAAATCCATGCTCAATTGGATATATCAGAAATACATTTTATTTTTCAAATATAAATTGGTTTCAAAGAATAATCCTTTCCCCCTAAATCTTTAATTAATGTAATAAGTAAGGGAAAATAAAGATTAGGCTTTCTTTTCTAAATATGGTCTTTCTTGCTTGTTTTTGATATGAGATATCAGTAGATAAGACTGACTGAAATATTGTTGGTCAATGTGACTTTTAGTTTCACTGTTGTGAAGTCTGTGATCTTGTACAATTTCATGAGATGTAAACATATGAAGATTCTGTAGGTGAATCAAAAGACTAAAAAATTTCCAAGGTCATCTTCCCATTGGTTTAAGACTATTTCTGTGGGAAAGTCTCCAACAAGACTTTAAGACCATTATCAGCTTGACAGAGTGGAGTATCTCAGGGAAAAGTCTTAAAAAGAGCTGTGCTGTGATATATTATTGCTAGTGACTTGTTAGGAAAGAATTATAGAATAAAAGACTTGTTTAAAACATCCAATAGTCTAGTTCTTAGAATTACAGAATACTACAGTTACAAGGACAATCAAAGTGGAGGAGCAAATTAACAGTCATTGAGCACCAACTCTTCTCAGCCTCTGGGGAAGGAAAAGTGAGGGTTATTATCTGTTAAGTAGATGAGAAAACACAAGCTCAGGGGATTAAGTAATATGCCCAAGAACTCCCAGATCTTTGTGTTGAAGTAGAACTGGAAATCAGGACTGTCTGATTCTAAAATGTTCGCTTTTCATTCTTTAACTTGACAGATGAATCTGAAAACTAAGGCTCAGAAAGGTCTCTCAGGTCTCTTGACTGTTAGTTCACCAATGCCTACTCTATATGGCCTTTTTCACAAGTCACCCATTGACTGCCATTGTACAAATTTTCCTGTGTTTAAAAGAGAATGGTCTCAGGCTTTAATACCAGGTTAATTGAGAGGATAGAGATGAGACTTGCTATAACTGATGGATGGTACTTAGTCTCACCCTGGGATGAATTTACAGATGGCCAGGGGTCCTGGTCAGCAGAGATCCTTTGTAGTTTCTTAATGTGGTCAGATGGTGGCTATTGAGATTCATCATCTTGTTACATTGCAGAAGATGTTTGCTAAGTAATTGAGAATTAGGAAGGCCCCTTCCCAATAGTAATATTGGAGTAAAATCATGAAGATCTACATCAATTGTTCAACTTTGCATAAAAGAAAGTTCATTTGTCTACAGAAATTATCCCTTTGAGCACAATGATTCAGGCCATCATTTCTCTAAATCCAGTCTAGTCATTACAGAATCCATAGGCCTGGCTGTGGCAGAAGGTCTTTAAATGAACTCTCTGGAAATGTTTTCAAGGGGCATCTTTATAGCTAATTGCTGTATTTAATGCTAGGGTGTTGGGATATTTTGTTTTAAGTAATAGAATATTTTTCATGCTGTGAAAGAATTGCCTCACTAATGAGCTCCATGTTAAAAAGTAGTGAATACCAACTGTATTGTGTGTGTGTGTGTGTGTGTGTATATATATATATATATACATATATATATATATATATATATATATATATGACAAGGACAAGAATTATCATTACCAGGAACGTTATTCTAGAATATTATAAATGCAAAGAATAAGTGACATAAAATATTGAATAGATCCATGGAGGTTACTAGCAAATAGGAAATGCATGCAATGAAATTAAGATTGTTTTTAATATTCACTTTAATTTTATTTACTCAATTATTAAAATGTTTATCACATATTACATATGTGTTTGTATTTATACTCCATATAAAAATTAACTGGAATGAAAAAGGGTAATTTGGTGAATCTGACCTCATGATGGAAAAATTTTAGATTTGAAACCAGGCAGACATGAGTTGAAATCTATAATTTGCCACTTAATAGTTGTATTACTTTTAGTGACAGGTATGAATAATTTGATTTTTCTATAAAATCAAGATAATAATATCTAGCCATTATACATGTGATGATTAAGTGTCTAAGAGCATGAAGCTTTTAGATGAGTGCCTGCTATATTGTATAGATTGTGTTACTACGGCAATTCTTCACTCTTTCTTGTATTTACACTGTGTGCTATGTATCTTTACAGTGTTCTCCTCCTGTGAGCAGTACATGCTCTCTTGCCTCTTGACTTAGGCTTGGTCATGTGCAGGCTTGGCCAATAAAATAAGGCAAATTGTGACATGTAGCAGTTCCTCACCTAGCCTTCAAGAGGCCTTGTGTGTTTCTACTTTGCCCTTGCTCCTCTGCCATTACTGCGAGAGCCTTCTGGACCAGTTATAGTCTCAAGAGGAGGCTAAGAGACATATGGAGTAGTACTTCCCTAACTAAGCTGCCCCAGCCTAGAACAGAGGGCCCTGCCACTCCCCTGCCACAGCCAACCTACAGACACATGAGTAAATCCAACCAGGGTGAACAGAACCACTCAGACAAGTCCAGACTACATTAGTGAACCCTGAGAAGCATCCTATATAATAAAATGCTAATATACAAATTGACCGAATGGCGAAATGACTGGTCGTTATGGTGCGTTCTGACCACCAGGGGGCAGACACTCAATGCAGGAGCTGCACCCTGGTGGTCAGTGCACTCCCACCTCAGTCAGAGGCCAGGTTCACAGCTGGTGAGCGCAGTGGCAGTGGTGAGAGCCTCTCCCGCCTCCGAGGCAGTGCTAAGGACTCCTTGGGTGATGTCCAACTTCTGGCTTAGGCCAGCTCCGCACCTAAGCTGGCAGTCGGACATCCCCTGAGGGGTCCCAGACTTATAAGAGGGTGCAGGCCAGGCTGAGGGACCCTCCCCGCTGTGCCCCCCCCCCCGCAGTGCACGAATATCGTGCACTGGGCCTCTAGTTAGCTATAATGATAAATGTTACTTATACATTTATAAAATAAATGTTTTAAACCATGGAGTATTGAGGTGATTTATTACATAGCAGTTGTTAGCTGATACACTTATACTAGATATGTAGTAATGATTTGTTGTTATTGTTAATCCTTACCCAAGGATATTTTTTCCATTGCTTTACAGGGAAAGTTGAAAGGAGGGAGGGAGGGGAAGAGACACAGTGGAAAGAGAGAGAAAAACATTGATATGAGAGACACACATTAATTGGTTGCCTTCCGCTTATGCCCTGTTTGGGACCAGGGATTGAACCTGCAGCCCAGGTACATGCCCTTGACTGAGAATTGAACCCAAGAACCTTAGGTGTGTGGGAAAACTCACTAACCACTGAACCACACCAGCCAGGGTGATAACTAGTAATATTTTTGCTAATAATATATAGAGTTGAAAAACCACAAAACATGCATCTATGTGTATAATACACATTTAAAAAGAGAGTCTTATCCAACCATTCTTCTCCCAATTACCCACAATCATTGCATAGCAGAAGGTAGTAACCAAATAACTGTCCCCGCTCACCACTAGGGACAGTTGAGCTTTCTCACTTCTGAAGGATCCCATGGGTGGAGGGAGATGTCATTGACAGTGTAGGTAACTGTTGTGTGGATATGAAGAAAATTGTTCATATTTGCCCATGGACCATGTGTACTCATAGAATTTTAACACAAAAGTTGGAGAGGGCAGGGGAAGAAAACTAGATGACCAAGAAGGGATACATCTTCCAATAGGTTGGATTCATAGAGACCTGGGTATGGATGTAATTTTAAATGCCTAATAAATCCTATAGCCTGCAAAAATATCTTGTATCTCTGCCTGAAATTTTATTTGAGATTCATTTACTGGGATAAAGAATACCTTAACTATTTCTCCAAGAGTACTCTATTATAATGCCAGTAATTCTTGAGAAAGGTAAGAATAAACTAGTCATTTAAACCTTAGTGGCACTAAGCTTAATAGAATGAAGTTGGGAATAAGCAGGTGGCTATCATAAGTCCCTGAGCACCTGGCTGTGAAAATGATGATCAGGTAGGGACCAGGAGACAAAAGAGAAGTGGAAGTGAGGAAAAACATAAGAAGTGAGAAAAATTTCACATACTTAATAAGTAGAATATTGTAAACAAATAGAAAGGAAAAGGACATGTCAGGGTTCTAATGTTAGCATCTTCCTCAGTGGACTAGAGGACCAACAAAAATAATGTAAAGCATCTAGCACAATGCTTGACACTCACCACTAAATGACAATGATTGTTACCTTTATGACATCAGGTTCATTTCCCTAAGAAGATGCCTGTCTTCTACAAACAAGTGCCCAGAGACCGCCAGGTTTTGAGGGTCAGATCCTGAATCTCATAACCTCATCTAGACCCACTTTTCAATCCCTATTCTATCCAACCCTTTTGCTACCAAGTCTGCTGCCCACCTCCCATGTACGTCCTTTCCCTCCCCTTCCACTTGGATATACCATCTGGTTCTAGGTCCTTCCTTCTCAGCTTCCCCCCACACACACACACACTTTATTCAGTGTATTCATGGACCTAATGCTCTTCCTAGAATAAACCACAGTTCAGACTCTTCCCTTACAGACTGTTCCCTTATGCAGACCTTTCTAGTCTGTCTTGGATTCACAGAAGCAACCTCAATGGAAAGAAACTTGCTCTTTTACTAAACCTGAATGTCATACCTGGTGCTGCACTTGGTGGCTGTGTGATCATGAAAAACTCACTTATTGTGCCTAAACCTCACTTTTCTTATTTCTAAAACTGAGATATTCGTGGAAAATGTCTTTCTTTTCTTCTCTAAGAGTTAAATAGGCAATTTAAGAATATGTGTTATAGAATGCTATTGTGTTGATTTGTACTATTACACATCAATGGAAAAATCTAAAGATGTAATTGTACTACATATCATATTTTTAAAATCTTACTTAGCTTGTAATACTTTTATGTTACCCTGGGAATTCAATATATTTCTTCACTACTGAGCAACAGATAGCTAGACAAAAGCAGCTAAACTAACATTACTGGGGATTTCCCAAGTGAAGATATGAAACTACTCTAAATTAACATATTGTGTGATTTCAGGTTTCTTTATTTCTAAATGGTTTAAGCCAAAAACTGGTTTATCATTCCTCCCTGCCTTGAATAATTTTAGGGTATTTCACACAGGAATGAAATAACTATTGCAGTTTTCCTTATATGCATCTGCTCTCCACTTACAATAGAGCCACCTCTATCCACCAATTGACTCTTTTAAACTTTAGTTTAATTTTTAATTTAAAACAATTTTAATCCTCAACTGAGGATACTGAGGATGTGTTTTTATTGATTTTAGGGAGAGAGAAAAGGAGAGAGAGAGAGAGAGAGAGAGAGAGAGAGAGAGAGAGAGATCAATTGCCTCCCATATGTGCCCTGACTGGAGATCAAACCTGCAACCCAGGTATGTGTCCTGACTTGGAAATGAAATCACAACCTTTTTGGTATATGGGATGATGGTCTAACCAATTGAGCCACTGGGCCAGGACTAAACATTAGTATTTAATATTATGTTGGTTTTAAATGTACAGCAGTACAGCATGGCTGGACATTTACATAACTTATGAGGCGATAGCCCCAATGGGTCAAGAGCCCACCTGATACCATCATAGTTGTTACAATATTGTTAACTATATACCCTATGCTCTACTTTGCATCCCCATGAATATTCTGTGACTATCAATCTGTACTTCTTAGTCCCTTCGCCTTTTTCACCCAATCCTTAGCCCCCCTACTATCTGGCAACCATCAGTTTGCTCTCTATATCTATGAGTTCGTTTCTGTTTTTTTCTGATTTTTTTGTTCATTTTTTTATTCTGCATGTGGGTGGGATCCATATGGTATATGCAAAAAAAATTAAATAACATTTTCTACCCTATTTATTCAGCATTAAATCCATATTCATTGAACATTGTGCTAAATAATAAGTATACTATATTGAGTGAAAAATAGGCATGATCCTTCTCTCCACAGAGCTTATAGTCCGGGTTGAGAGGAAGCCAATTAAAGCATTTTAAAATAATGTAAATAAATATAAAATAATAAATGATTTAAAATAAAAGTAAAATATCAACTATGGGCAGGTGCTATAAAGAAGGGGTGTTGGGCATATAATAGATGGATTTTACATAGTTATGGAATCAGGGAAGTTTAACTTTCCCTGAGGAAGTGGAGCTTGAGTAGGATTTAAAGAACTAGTATGAGTGAACAGAAAGAAGAAATAAGAGAAAAGCATTCTGGGCAAATAAACAACATTTTCAAAACTCCTATATTTACGTTGACAAGACTCGGTGATGGATTATGTAAAGGTGGAGGATATGAAGGTCAAGAAGGTCCATGTATTGTATGGCTGTGAAAAACTAAGATGGGTCTAAGATTTTATTCTACTTGGAAGCTAACAGATTAGTCAGCTGCAGTTTTATGGATGAGACTTCTGGGTCAGAGACAAAGTACTTTTTTTATTTTAATATATTTTATTGACTTCATATTTTTACAGAGAGGAAGAGAGAGAGATTGAGAGTTAGAGACATCGATGAGAGGGAAACATCGATCAGCTGCTTCCTGCACACCTTCTACTGGGGATGTGCCAGCAACCAAGGTACATGCCCTTGACCAGAATCAAACCTGGGACCTTTCAGTCCGTAAGCCGATGCTCTATCCACTGAGCCAAACTGGTTAGGGCCAAAGTACTTTCTTACTCACTGGTAGTATGAGCTTCATGTTGGCATCAGTTTCCCTTGCCCCCAAATCCCACGAGGCTCACAGAGTGGCCCAGATGGATGCTATGCACACAGTAGGTTCTCACCACAGTTGGGAACCTTCAACCTTAGGAAACACAAATTCTTTATAATGGGCTGATGCAAACATTCTTTTTGCCCTGGACGGGAACATAATCTTTATTTTACTGGACAATAAGCAAACCTGCTCTGTTCCACAGGCTGACACTTAGAATAGAAACACTGTTATTAAGATAGTCCACAAAAAGGCCATGAGTGCCTCTGTTCACAAGATGTGCAGAAACATGAAAGACCCAGAGGGAATTGTCTCTCTATGGTGGTAAACCCTGGAGAGGAATCTTGAGATTTTATAGCTACCATAGGGGTTTTTATGAGGATGAAAAAAGAATGTGTGTTAAATTAACTACAAAACTATAGAGAAATAAGCATTAGTAACCATGTCACCACATTTTCATAGTGAAGTCATACTATATTCTTCACTTGAAGCTTTGCAATCAACATGGAAAAGAACACAGGAAGGGAACTGACATTTGGCAGTAAGAAAGTTGCTGGGTATTTCTCACATGCCAGGTTGAACGCTATCATATTTAGTTCTCAAACTCACATTTAAAGTTAAATTTTTCTTCATTTTATGTATAATGAAATTGAACTTCAGAGAGGTTAACAGACTTTCTCAAGGCCCTACTGTAGGTCAGTGGTGAAGCAGCCATCCAATCCCAAGTCTCTGTGATTCCCCAGCCCATGTTCTTGACCATTGTTTTATATTATATACCATTTTGCCACATTTGATCTTCCCACAAGCTCTGTTGGGTTGGATTATCATCCTCATCTTTCATAAAAGAAAACCAAGGCTTAGAGAAGTTGAATAATTAGCTTGGTTTTACACAAGTGAGATGCAGAAATCTGATAGATCACCCTCCTAAGTCCATTGTTTAAAATCCCCTTTAGTGCCCTGTCCGGTGTGGCTCAATTGGTTAGGCATCGTCTTGTGTACTGAAAGGTTGCCTGTTCAATTCCTGGTCAGGACACATGCCCAGTAGGGCCCATGCAGGAGGCAGCCAATCAATGCTCTCTCACATCAGTGTTTCTCTCTTCTCCCTTCCTTTCTCTAAAAATCAATAAACTGTTCTTTTAAATAAATAAATAAACAAACAAACAAAGCTCATAAGCCAAGAAGAGGAGCTGTGGCAGTGACTACCTGGCCTGTCAATAGGGGCAGAATTGATGTGACTGGCTCAGAGAGACTGCCTTGCAATCTGTAGTATTCATGAGTGAGTGTTAAGTGAGTCTACCAGAAATGATCCTTTCTCTGATATCTCTTGGAAAACAGGCAAACAAGCCTTCTCTGGAACTTTTGTTAATAAAGCATTACAAACACACCAAATATCATCAGTAAGACACCTGCTAAATAAATTATGGAATATCCATTCTATGAGACACTATACTTGCCATTGGAAAGTTAAGTAGATATACATCTACTGACATGAAAATAGCTCCACTATATATTTATATGTGGAAAAAAGAAAGTAATAAAATAATATTTACATTGCCATCTACATTTTTGTAAGAAACAAAACCAAATATATATGTCCATGTGTGACTATATATAGGAAGATGAATAGGAAGAGGGTCAGAAGCAGTAGTTAACTCAGCAGGAAAAATGTACATGGGGATGAGGGCCAGTGAGGAGGTTGTGGCATCCTGGGGGGTCTTCACATTTCATTTTATATACTTTCACACCCTTTGAATCTTTTACAATAAGAATGCTTTTCTATATCACATATGCAATTAAATGTAAAGACATAAAGAAAGAGAACCACTTACACTTGACACTTCCCAATGTCTTCCATGTGTATTTGTACCCCAAGGACGCATTTCCATTTATTACCACATGATCTACATTTAAACCAAGTGCTTGATTTTTACAGGTGCTGAAGTACCTTTTAACACTGCACATGGAAGGATTGTCATTTAAAATATGTTTTGTACTGCTTTTAAAACATTTAATCGCTTCTGCATTAATCTGCTTTCTCTAACTCTTTCCCTAATTCTTCTCAAGGACTTCTCACCTGCTGTGCAGGATATACAACAGAGGGACTCTAATCATGTTTGAAATTATTTTATCAACTTAATTCATATTTGGCAGTTATTTCCATTCCAAAGTCTTAGACATTTTAGTCTGTATACTGATCAGTTTCTCAGTGTTAAGTGACATTGGCAACAGATAAGATAATAAATGGATCATTATCTTCTGAAAAATGATGTTAGCTCTTCACATAGGCTAAGCTAAACTTAGATCTAGCTATTAAATGTGTTTTAGACCTTCCAGTTGTGGAAGTTCTCTACAACCAAAAATAATACCTTTTCACCAGGTTACATACAGACTGCATATGTTTGAAGTCCTTCATGCAGGCTTGTGGCTTCGTTGTTTTTTGCTGGTTTATGGGCTACTTTTTGATGCATGATCCAGTGAGAGACTTTAAATAGAGAGGGAAGGTCAGATGGCTCAGCATTTGAGATGCCACCTCCCTAGATTTAGCCAGGACTCCCTTTTGTCCTTGAATACACTGGGGGTCAATTTCTCCTGAGGGGGTCGCCCCTGTAGCTGCAGATGCTGGGTCTGCTTCTTCACTTTGCTTTGTATCAATGATATGCTCCTCTCAGCCTCTTCATTTTCACAGAATGGCACTCTTGTGGGAAAGCAATGATACTGGCATCAGAGAGAACAGCCATTGGGCAGTGGGTGCCGGGAGATTCGGTGGGCACCATGGGGTGTGTTGTTTGATTGTATTTGTTTATTCTTTCATCAGGAGAGGGAACCATGAAATAACAGCTGGTTGTTCTGTTAGAAAGCTCTGCCTTTTGAGCCACAGAGTTCATCTCTAGTTTCCCCTGCTGTGTGATTTGGACACCACCCTCATGGTCTCTCAGCACTGTGAATTCTGACCTTCATAAAATGGAAATTATAAGAATAACCTTGTCCTAATGCTGTCATGGAATTCTAAAGATCCTTTTCATAAGTGAAACCTCTTCAGAATAAAATATTTAGCTACTTTCTGTACCTGAGGCTTTAGGGGTCCATCCCTGGTTGTGCCACTTACCAGCTGTGTGACTTTGGTCAGGTAATTTCACCTCCCAAAGTCTCACCTTCTTCGTAGCTATCCAATGAACCTCCCTCATGAAATTCTCATGAGAATTAAATGAAATAAAAATAAGCAACCCTGAATCCACCTTACTGTTGAACATCTCATCATGTGAAATAATTGATGTCCTGTAAAGCACATTTCCTGGGTATTCTTCTCACAGGCCAAAGCATCCCAGAACTTTTGACTTTGCTACTTCCAGCCCGAGGGTTATCCTTCAACAGCTGCAGCCCAGTCTTTAGGACTCTTCCCTGGAACAAAGACCATCCATGCGTCCTTGTCTTTCCCCTACATCCCGACAACAAACATCTGGTAGAATCCGGAACTTTCCTTCCTAATTCTTATATATAAGAATTATTACCCTATATTCTCTTTAGTTGCTTCAGAGAGACAAACCCTTGACTCTTTTCTCTCAACTATTCCACTGAAAATCCAAATCCTGGCTGAGTGCCTACTGTATATTTGTCTCAAACCTGCCATTTGGCCTCAAGTTTCTGTCCCATAAGTTCCTCTGCAGCCATTGCAGTGACTTTCCTGGTGAGGATCCCTCCCTGGTAGACCTCCTCTGTCTGAAGGCAGCACGGAGCCTCTGGATGCCAAGCTTCACAAGTTCTCCAGTGTTATCACTGCTAGGATAACACTGAACAAGTGATGACATTTCCTTTTCAGTCTCTTTTCCAATAGTGTTCTTCTTTTTCCAGTTACATATGAATACAATAACATTAATATATATGAATTACATAGACCTCAATTTTCTCAGATTCTAAGGCATTTTGTTGAATTTCTTCAAAGCTTCCCACTCTTTTCTCATCCATGCCTTATTCAACTGGATTATCATGTGAAATAACTCACTCTGAACTACATGCTCTAAAGCACTGTGTTTACTTGGTATAAGGCTAGGTTCCTGACTATTGAATGAATAGATTTCTGTGGCCCAATATGGTAGCTATTAGCCACATGGGATTTTTAAATTTAAATTCACTACAATTAAATAAAAGTCAATATTCTTCATTCATACTAGCCACTTCATAAGTGCTCAATGGCCACATGTGGCTAATGGCCACCACATTGGACAGCATAGCTTATAGACTATTTCCATCATCACAGAAAGTTCTGTTGTACAATATTGTACAGTACTTCTCTAGGTTATGAAGTGTCACATTTTAAAAGCTGAGTATTGATATTCCAATTATGAAATGAGACATGGGTTTAAATCTGTTGATAAGTTATTGACCCTCAGGTTCTCACCTCTGGTCTACAACCTAACTAACCATGTGACCTTCAGCAAATCACTTAGCTTCATTGACCTTTAGTTATTTCAGTTTTATAAAATGGTGATTAAATGTATTACCTACTCTGCTGGGCTATTGTATTATGAAAGTGCTCTGTAACTACAAATGTCACATTGAGTTTTGATAGGATTGCAGGTAAGACATGTAGTAGAAGTGATCACTATGTATCTATCACCAACTCTTAACATCTAAAGAGAACTATTTCAAGCTGACCTTCACAATGGGTTGGGAGAGAGATGTAGTTGTGGCCACTGCTCCCCCAGCCACTGGGATTGGCCTCATACTGTTTTGACAGGTTCATCCTATTGTCAACCTCTCCTCTCAACCCACCTGACCCAGGAATATATGCTGATTGCTTGACAATGTGACATATTTCATCCATGGCCACAGCTTTAAGAGACAATTTCTTTCCAGTCTCACCAATGAAGATCTGAGTAACACAGAAGGAGCCCTGGTTCCACTCAGTGGCTGTTATTAACCATTTCCAGATCAAATGCAGAGATTTCATTCTCCCTTTTGATGCTGAGGTTTATTCACCCTGGGATAATGCCCTTGTATAGCATCACTGAGCTGACTCTTAAATAATCTCATCACAAACAACATGTAAGCCATTTGCAAAGTCCCACAATTTATGCCTTTTTCCCATGGAGGAGGACAGCTCCATTTCATTATCCATTTGAATAACTTTTTCAATTTCGAGCTTGCTGCCTAACCATGAGGGCTGAATTATGACTAGATTCTCCCTCTCTTGTGCTTTCTCTTTCTCTCTCTCTTCCTGCCTAGTGGGAGCACTAAATAGATAAATAAAAATTACTGCAGAATAATTGTAGGTGCTGTGGGCTACAGGCCAAAGTGGGCCAATCTGCAGCCTCTGAGCCTTGTCTGTCTGGGTCTTTTTTATTTTTTATTTTTTTTGGTCCATCATTATAGGGGATTCAATTATAATCTTTCCCAAAAGCACAGTGGAAGTTTGCATACACCAGCCCTGGGGCAGTATTCATCATAATGCATTTTGAGAGTGAAAGCAAAAGAGGGAGATGTCTCTGGTTTCCCCTAAAGCTGTATTTCTCATTTGGAGATTTGGTCAAATTTTAGCATTTTTAACCCTCCCCTAAGTCCCTTTGGCAAGCATAAGCTATTCTCAGAGTGTCCTCACGAAAATGCTAGGGGATGCTATAGTAAGAAGGTAAGCCTTATTGGAATTTGCTGGGGAAAGTCCCTCAAAAAGTACCAAATAAGCAGAAAGAAGTGAAAACCTGGGAATTAGTCCCTTTCCATGTAGGTATTTGGGACAATGATGGGAAAGTTTTCCCCGAACAAGAGACATTCAGCTCTGTAGATGTCTGCTTTCTCATGGCCTCCCCTGATAGCAACAGCCACCCTTGAATGCTTCCTCTGGCCCAGGCACTATTCTGCATCTCTAAAGTTACTCATTTAAAAGTCACAGAACTCCCTGAGGGAGGGAACATAATTATTTATATTTTGCAGAGACAAACCGAGAAAAAAAATTACACCTAGTCCAGGTCATAGAACAAGTAAGTGGCAGAGATGGGATTCAAACTCTAGAAAGCAAGAGCCTCTGCCTTTGGCCTTTATATATATACAAATTATTTCCTATCGACATAAAGAAGAAATACTCAGAAATACTGCAGTCTTCATTCTGTGTCTGGTCAGGTGGTTGTAGATCTCTTTGTAACTATTTCTCCCACTACCCATTCAATATTGCACTCAGCAAGTGTGTTGGCAGGTTGTGGTTCCTTGCCTGGAAGGGTGACCTAAACTTTTGTACCTGAAGGGCCTTGACCATAAGCAGTCTTTTTTATATTTGCTTATTTTGGTTTTCCATTTAGTTTACTTATAGGACAGGGGGATATTAAGAGACTCTATGGAATTTCTTGCATTCCAGATATATTATTTCTTTCCTCCAATTTTCCCCTGGTTGTTTGGCTCAGTCACTCCAGTCAGTAGAGTACCCCCTTTTTTGCCTCTTAATTGATTGACTAAAAGGATCCCAACATGGCCAACTGGCAGTTTCAGCTTCCACTGTCAGAGAACCATTGCTGTGTCCCACAAGGAAGCATCCCTCCTTCTTAAGTATGAAGGGAGCAGAAGGAACAGATCCCACGATTGTGGGGATGGAATGCAAAAATGTTTTCAGTGGATCACTGGGGAGAGGAATCTCTGCTTTTCCACCGCTGATCACAGTCCCGTGAATTCTGCCCATAGGATAAACAGCACTATAAATTGGTTGCTGACTTAGAGTGCATTCTGTCTCCTGAAGGACATTTTCCCAGGCCTGCACAATTTTGCTATCCAGCTGTCACTGTATCTAAGCCTAAAAGTCATGCCACCATTCTACCAGGCCAACCCACTGTAGGAGGAATTGGGGAAGATGGTGATTCCGTGAGGATAGGCCCATGCTATGCTGCATTTGCTAAAGGATATATTCCTTTAGCTAGGCTGATCAGAAGCTAGGCTGTATAGAATACTATTATGGCAAGTGAGGCATTTGCAAGTGAATGGATGGTGGTTTGGGCAGACATTGAGGGTAGGAAAGGCAAATCTATATTCAGAGTTAGTAAGTGTCTGTTCCAGTGAGAATACAGCTGCTCCTTCCATAGAGGAAGTGTCTAATGTAAAATGCTGCCACCAGGTAGCTGGATGGCACCCCGAGAGAATGATGCCATATCAGGTTTCAGCAGGTTGCTGGCAGATTGAGCACTCTGTCGTGTTAGAAGCCAGGTTGGATTTCGTGAATGGAAGTCCATGTTACTGAGCTCACGCGTAACTTTCCTCCATGTCACCATGGCTACTTTGTATGCAGGCCAATGAGGCAAGAATGGAGATGGCTGAGGAAAGATGTGCACAGGACAGGTCATCTTACCCATGGGGTAGGTTAAAAACTAAGACACAAGCACACACATTTGTGATGACCCCCAGTTATTTTCTAAGATATATATGTCTTCTGCATTATTGGATGGAGATGTGGAAGGAATCCCTGCCTACAGCTTTCAAGGCCCTGATGGTCTCACTGATCTCCATAATCCCTCCAGAAATGTGACATTGCTCATCGTTTACTATTTTTGAAGATAGAGACAGTTTCTATGGCTTCCTTGTGTCCATTACCAAATCTTAAAACGAAGGGAACTCTTTCAGGGCTGACCTTGGCAGGAGGTGCGGGAAGAAATGTGGTAGTGGCCACGGCTCCTACCGCTGGGACTGGTGCTGGAATGACTGGAAGTTGCTCTTGGTGAGGCAGTGAGTGAGTGGTAAGTTAATGTGAAGACCTTGGACATTACTGGACACTACTGCAGACTTTATAAACACTGTGCACTTAGACTACACTAAATTTATATAAAATATTTGTTTTCAATAATAGATTAATCTTAGCTTACTATAACACTTTTACTTTATAAACTTCTAAATTTTTTAACTTTTCCACTATTGTAATTATACTTAGCTTAAAACACAAATGCATTATACAGCTATACAAAAATATTTTCTTTCTTTATATTTTTATTCTATCTATAAGCTTTTCTCTACTTTTTAAAATTTGGGCGTTCTTTTGTGTATGTTTTTTTTGTTTTGTTTTGTTTTAGTTTTTAAACTTTTCTTGTTAAAAACTAAGACATAAGCACACACATTAGGCCTAACCAAAGTTAGGATTATCAATATCACTGTCTTCCACCTCCAGTCTTGTCCCACAGGAAGGTCTTCAGGGGCAGTAACAAGCATGGAGCTATCACCTCCTGGGATAGCAATGCTGTCTTATGGAACACCTCCTAAAGGACCTGCCTCAGGCTCTTCTTGGGAAGGTGTCACTCTTTTCAGAAACATGTCCATGGTGGTTTGCTTGGTTTATTTCTTTTTTTCATCATGGATTTGCTTGCAAGCAGACGATGCACCATAAACATTCATTTTATTAATGAACAATTTTTACTGTTGGGGGTTCATGTTTTCAAACTTTTTTAAGGATCATGTTTGGCTTCTGCTAAACCTTTTGCTGTGAATTTTCTTTTTCCTCTCCTGTAGTTTCCTTTTCTCTTGCCTTTTTATAGCTATGGGTTCCTGTCCCAGTTCCAACAACTCCTCATTAGTCAATTCCTCACAAGCCACTTCTAGGAGCTCCTCAATGTCATCCTCATCCACACCGAGGTTAAAGTAGTTTGCATCTCATCCACATCCTTTTTGCAACCTTCTTATCCTTGGAAAATCCTTAGAAGTCATAGAAAATGAACCTCTTGAGCATCTTCTTCCAGATGCCATTTATATACTCCTTGGTGGTATCCTGCCAAGCCCAAGCAAAGGTCCTAATGCAGTCATAGATGCTCTAATCCTTCCTAAATTGCATCATTGTCTTTCTCAGTTGCAGCAATATCCTGGGCAAAGGTCGTCCTCATGTAGTAGGCCTGAAAAGCTGCTGTAACTCTTTGATTCAAATAAAGCGGTGGTGTTTGGAGGGAGAAGTACCACTTTGATATGAAGATCACAATAAAAGGAGGATGCCTGCGAGCATTATCAACAATATGCAAAATCTTGAAAAGTATGATATTCTCTGAGCAGTACTTCTTAATTTCCCTGGCAGAGCAATTCAGGAGGGTACCTTGGAAGAGGAGTTGGTTACTCCATGAAGTCTTATTACTCTTGTGGTACATTGGCAGTGTGTGCTTATTGATATGCTTTCAGGCCCTGGGGTTCTCATGGTGCCAGATCACAAAAGGGTTCCATTTTTAGCTTGCAACATTGTCTCCAACCTAGACTTATTCTGTCCTTAAAGACCTTGAAACCTGGCATTGACATGACCTCATTAGGGATGAAAATCCTTTCAGGCATCTATTTCCAGAAAAGGGAGGTTTCATCATATTGAATATTTGCTCTATCAAGTAATTTTCCTCCATAATCAGCTTATCTAGAGTTTCCAAAAATGCTTCAGCTGCCTTCACATTAGCACTTGCAGACTCACCACTCACTTTCATATTATGTAATGAATGATCTTGAATCGCTTAAATCACTCAGAGCTAGCAGTAAATTCATCATATTCAGGTCCATCCTTTTCTTTCAACATTGCAAGCAAACATTTTGCTTTGTTCATGATCATCATGGGGGTGGGAGGGACACGCTTCAGTGTCTGATCTTTAATCTGGGCCATTAGAAGTTTCTTTATGTCTGATATAGGCCTTTGTTGAATTTTTGTTAGTCTTGTTGCCTTCAATGAAGCAGGTCTTTTAACAGCTTCCATCACTTGTTCTTGTTCTTCAAGATCATATAGCTGTGGTGGAATGGGACATGGCTGACTAGCAAGCAATAACCATCACTGATTTCCCACCTTCATAGTCTTTAGTTACTCTTAATTTCATTTACGAGTAATCATTGGACATAGCCTCTCACTGGCAACACCAGCAGTGGATTTTTTAGGTTAATCATTGGATATAGCCTTTCACTGGCAACACCAGCAGTGGATTTTTTAGGTTAATCATTGGATATAGCCTTTCACTGGCAACACCAGCAGTGGATTTTTTAGGCTTAGGGACCATGATGAACAAGACAACATGAGATTATCGCATGCATAAGAGAAAATGATCCAATCAAAAGATGCAGTAACCATGAGATATAAAAAACTGCTGCCAACGTAACATGGTACACGTTTTCACAGCAAACTTTCTTTTATAGGTAGAAAGAATGCACTCTAAATAATAATAAAAAGTATAGTGTAGTAAATACATAACCAGTTGTTTATTATATTTTCAAGTATTGTGTAGTGTATATAAATGGGATGTGCTGTACTTTTATATGATTGGCAGTGCAGTAGATTTGTTTATGCCAACATCACCACAAATATGTGGGTAATGTCTGTGCGAAGATGCTATAAAGGCTACAATGTCACTAGGTGATAGGAGTTTTTTCAGCTCCAATATAACCTATGGGACAACTGTCATATACACAATTTGTTGTTGACTAAAATATTATGCAAAACATCACTGTATATGATTCCATTGATAGGAGATCTAGCATAGACAGACATAATCTATCAGTGTTTGCCTAAACCAGAGGACAAAAGGGGATTGACTAATTTGGGGATAATGAAATGGGCCTTTGTCATCCATATAATTAAAATGGCTATATTCATTTCTTAACAGCTTTATTGAAGTCAAAATACCATTCAATTCTCCCTTTTTAAATGCACCATTTGATGATTTTTAGTAAATTCAACAGCTGTGCAAACATAACTCTCAAAAGTTTCCTCCCCCATTTGTAGTTCATCCGCACTTATATCCCAACCCTAACCCATCACTGATCAGATTTTATGCCCATATTTTTGCCTTTTCTTGAAATGTCATATAAATAAGCTGATAAATGCATAGTCTTTTGTATTTGACTTCTTTAGTTCAGGATACTGTTTTGGGGGTTTACCCATGTTGTTGCATGTATCAGTAGTGCCTACCTTTTTATTGCTGAGTAATATTCTATTATATGAATATACCACATTTTATTTATCTTTCTTAGTCTAATCTCTTTGTTGATCAATTCATCTGTCTATAGGCATACCTCACTCTATTGCACTTTATTACCGATTGAAGGCAAGACCCTCCACCAACAGAAAGATTAGATTTGCTTTACTGTAACATTTGCTTTATTGCTGTTTGGAACTGAACTTGCAACATCTCTGAGGTATGCCTGTTTTTATCTAATGATTGGCATTTGGGTTGTTTCCTGGTTTGGGATATTAGAAATAAGCTGCTTTTAATATTTGTGTTTATGTCTTTATGTGTACGAATGCTTTCATTTCTAATGGGTAGTAAATAGGAGTGGAATTGGCGAGTCATATAATAAGTGTATATTTAACTATTTAAAAAGCTACTGTTAAAAACTTAAGAGACCTTTTAACAAACTGATTTTTAAGAAACATCATGGAATAGTGGGAAGAATAGAGGCATTAGAAGCCAAGAAACCTGAACTGACGTCCCATCCTGCTATTTAGCAGCTGAATGACCCTAGATAAGTCATTTAATACCTCTGTTTCCTCATGTGCAAATGGTGGTAAATAATTCTGTATTTTGTTAATGTTGCAAGAATTCATTGAGATAATGTCTATAAAGTGTCTAGTAAAATATGAAGAGAAGTCTCTCAATAAAAGGTAGCTAAGGGCAGTGGTAGTAAAAGAAGAAGTGGTAACAGATAATTATGCCTGAAATACTTGATTATTTGGAGGGATAGGGTTAGTATGAGCTAATAGTCCATTGATCCTCCCCAAATTCCCAACCATACCAAACAACAGGTATATGTTCTTTGTGATGTTTGCTGATATTTATTTTTACTCTTCCTTCTTTTTCTGAGCCTCCCTTGGCATATGGATCAGAAAGCTCTCCAGATAAAATTGTTGGCAAGGGAGAAACCCGAAGGCAAGAGGGTACCCACCAGAACAAAACAGCTTTGAGGTGTGGCTAGTAAATCCTTCCTGGGTGGTTCAAGATCTGAGAGATTGTCACACTAGAAAAACAGGAATGAAAAAAATCATGTATTTTACTTAAATCTGTTTGATCTAACAGTTTGTCTTCTTATCTAATAAGTGCCCAGGACTGGGTGGTTAGGGGCTCAAGGCATTTAGAAGGACCACAAGCATTCTCTAGCTTGGAGAAAGTTACCATTTAGTTAAGGGAACAAGCCTAACATTTAGACTTAGGCAGTACAAACTCAGATGCTCATGGGTCCAGGTTCACTCGCTGTGGGATTCAGGAGGGGGAAAATATTTATGATGAAGGCTTTGTGAAAAATGTAGGGTTTGAGGTGGACACCAAATATTCCTCTTTTAAGACAGATAACTTAATAATGACTCAGAAGGAGGAAATACAGAAATAGCAGACAGATGTTTGGAGGGCAAAAGGGTAGATGAGATGGATGCACTGTGAAATGATCACTCAGTTTCTATAAATGTGACACTTTTAAGACACAGACTGATACCTATATGGCCATTAAAATGAATTTAATGTTCAGTTTAATGTTCATAAATCAAATAATGATGGCTTTTGCACTCAATGATTTTAAAGTTAGATATTTAGGATCCTTTTTATTTTTGCCCAAACTATTTTCCTTTGTCTTATTTAGATACCATGTGTGTTTTTCATGGCCGTCTTGCCGTTAGCATTACATATGAAAATTAATTTTGTAGAGTAAAAATTTTCTAGATGTAATTATATAGAAAAGATTCCCTTTATTAACTTGTGGTCGAGAATATGTTTGTATATTTTCAGAAAACAACTCCAAGACCATGTGGATTCCTACAACAGAGAGGAATTGATAGGTCTGCTCCAACCATGAAGACAAGAGGAAAAACAGTCCAGAGATGGAAGATGCTGACAACACCTTGCCACGTGAGCAGTCAGCAACTGTGCACCTCTGCAGGTTGCCTAGGACCAAACCAGAGAGGGTCGGACCTGCATTGCCACCATGTGCCCACCATCCAGATATCATTACTGACATGTACATATAAGGAACTGTTAGACATTGAAACGGGGACTCAGAACTGTTGGACATTGAAATTGGGACTCAAATATTTGTTTTTGTTTTGTTATTATATGTTTATTTCTAGTCTGCAGAGGCAAAAATTTTTAAACTAAAGAAATGGTGGGAAAAAGATGCAGAGGCAAAGAAGCATTGAACAGACTGTCAAACTACATAGGGAAGACACGGGAGGTTGGGCGAGGGGGGCTGTAAGAGACCAACTGAAGGACTTGTACACATGCATATAAGCATAACCAATGGATACAAGACACTGGGGGGGAGGAGGAGGTCGGGCAGGTGAAGGCATGTACTGGGGGGTAGGGGAGGCTGGGGGGAGGTCAATGGGTGAAAAAAAGGAGACATATGTACTACTATTTGTAATACTTAAAACAATAAAAAAATAGTTAGATATTTAGTAGTCACCTTGCAAGTAAGAAGGTGGCAAAATATCTGGAAATTATGTACAATTTTCTGCATTTCACATCACGTGTAAATTACTGCATATGTGCAGTGTATGAACAATCATCCTGATTATATGGTAAATGTAATGTGCTGTGATAACTTTGAAAGACATGGATACCTACACAAACAAAAAGGAAACTCATTTGTCCACAATCCCAGAATCCTGAGATTCTGCTTGTTAGCATGTCATCATCTATGTAGTTGAAATTATTGCATTGGAGTCCCACATAGTTTCACAGTGCACATTAAAACTCACCCTCTGCTCAGATGAAAATCAGGTCACTTCAGATCATGAGAAGTCTTTCAGTCACTCTGAGTGACAAAGCAGTTTGGTTCACTAATGAATGTCCAGCCTCAAGTAATAATGTAAACGTCAATCTTTATTTAAAGGCAAAGTCCCCTCACCTTCCCTGCCCTTCAGTTTGGCCAGAGTAGGCCTGCTGCCTGCAAGTGGGGAAGGGGGTTTCTTTCTTCTTTCCTCTCCCAGCCCTTGGACTTCTCCTCTGACTTGCCCATTTGGTTTCTGAGCCTCCATGGCTGGAGCATGGGGAGGGTGAAGAGGAAAGGGCACAGGAGAATTCTCTCTTGATAGATGCAGTCATGAGTTGGCCTTGGTGCTATCTAGTCCTGGCAAGTATTTAGGCTCATTCTTTCTCTCATAGAGCATTTCTATGGATTCTTCAGAGAACCCCACCCTGTTGTTGGGAGTTTCTCACTTATAATTCCCTCAATACAAGTGGATGCATTTCTCCTGGCTGGCCATTTAAATCTCCTTTCTGAGGCTCTAAGGTCTGGTAGTACATTTCCAGCTTGCTTTGCTGAGGTTCCCGTGTCTCCCCCCACCCCCACCCCCCGTGGCCCCTCTTGGGAAGAATCTCAAGCAACTGCTCAATAATTCTCCCCGACATGTGACTCTCAAATATTACAAAATAAAACAACTAAACATGTTACCCATGGCAGGATTGAAGTTACTTCCTAAACTGCATCCCCTAGTCTGCTTCTGCCAGCTACTGACCTCAGCTTCTCCTTTTTCACACTTCTCAGGCATGAGTCAGACACACTCCAGGGATATATATTATGTTCTCCAAGTTCCCACTGAAATCTCTTACCTATGCTAAAAAGGGGGAGGCAGAGGTATATGCCTCCTACAATACTAACACCTCTCACTGTATAAATCCCTGTCCCATCTGTAACTTCAGATTCTTTTTATACACTTGAGGTAGATGAGAGATTGAGTTGCAAGACTGTTGTGTGAACACCTTTTTTGCAAATCCTGCAAAATGCTCCCCCATCTTACAATTGCTGCCAGGGTCATAGCTGAAATTGAGACAAATCTAGTTTTATATATATATATAAATATATATATATAAAACGTTTTATATATATAAATATATATATAAAACATTTGGCTCCTATAAGCCATACAATTTGGCTGTGACAGAGACTAGATGTTCATCAACCATTTTCTCTTCTTCCCAGACACATAGGTTTACAATATTCTCTGTTTCCCTTGCACTTAAATATTCCCTTTTGAGTGTGATTCAGTTCTAGCCAATAGAATGTGAGTGGACGTGACATGCGCCTCTTCCAGGCCTGGCCCATACACAAACCCTCTAACGTTTTCAATGCTTCCGTTGGTATGTGCAGTGGAATGCAATCATCTTGGAGGCCACATGTTGAAAGTGATGGAAACACAAGTGGGAAAAGTTTGAGCCCTGAATCTTCACAGGGAGAAAAGTCTCCCACCAATGAGGAGCATTTACTATGTTGTTATGAGAGTGAGAAAGTGTTTCTGCTGTAATAAGCCATGGAGATTTCACTGTTCCAACTGTGGGCACACCCCTATTTAATATACCTTTTCTATGTTAGGATATTGGGTTTATTCTTATTGCTTTGTAAGAACTCTGCATTTATTATTAAATATATAATGTGCATTTTTCCATAAATTTAGCAAAAAAAATGACCAGCTTGTTGTTTGCATTTAAAATTGTCTTTATGGCATTTGGGGTACCTAAAAATATTGTTTTGCACAGTGAGATTTGGCAATCATTACTTTCATGGTTTGGGGTTTTTGCCATTATATTTAGAAAGCTATTTTGGAATGTTGATAATTACAAATTCAATTGCCAATCTTTCTGCTGATATGTTAGGCTTCCCAGCAACACTTAATTCCTGGTTTGGAGACTTCTCAATTAGAGCTACTCTGAGACTTTGAAATAGTCACTTGAAACTCACTTTTAAGTATTGAGTGAAAGAGTCCTCATCCACAGAGAGAAAGAAAAATAAGTGCCTTTTGGCCTGGTGTGTAAGATTAATCTCATACCATTAAAAAAATCTTGTCAAAATTCACATAAAGTTCAAGTTTAGAGTTTTGATTATGTGTCTTCATCCTCATCTTCTGCTAGACACTCAGCACTCCCAGGATAACTCTTGGCTGGCAAGGAATCTTTCAGAAGCCCCATTACTCTTGGCATTTGAGCCATGATTCATGCACCCAAGTTTCACATCACCCTCCATCTTATCTCTCACATAAAAGCTGTCTAGACTTATATCCTATCTCTTTAGATAACTGCAATAAAAACAGAATCTGAGTTAACATGAATCTAAATCCTTCACATTTGCATGACCTATACCACAATCAGAGCAGCAAAGAGTGGGAGGATTTGTGGAAGGAAGCCCTAATGTCATGCTGTCTCAAGGCACTCCCACTTCATTTATAGGAAGGACTGACCATGAGTCAGACAGTGATCAACATGATTATTTAGCATCACATTTGATCCCATACCAAAACACAACAAAAACAAACAAACAAACAAACAGTGTTTTTCACAGGTTGATTTTCAGTGTCTGTTTACTCAGGATAGTAGTGAAATACAACATGTTATTTAGGAGAAATGATGCATGTCAGATGCATCGGCCTTCTCAGTATTTAGCATAGTACCTCATATGTAAAAGTCATTGAATAACTGGCAGTCTGTACTTCTTAGTTCCCTTTAGCCTTTTCCCCCTTCCTCCTACCTCCTCCCATCTGGCCACCATCATGTGACTAAGTCATGGGGAGGTGATGCACAGCATAGAGAATATAGTCAATAATATCATAATAACAATTTATTGTGCCAGATGGGTACTAGACTTATCATGGTGGTCACTTCATAAGGTATATAAATGTCTAATCACTGTTACACCTGAAACTAATATAATATAGTATGTCAACTGTAATTAGAAAAATGAATTTAAAACATTTTTAATGAGTCATTCAACACATGTATTGAATGAATGAAAATTTTGCCATCCTAGGACACAGAAAGTGTTTTAGTGGTGTTAAGTACAAGAATACCTGAGAAACAAGAGAAACTGGAAGAAAAAATCATGCTCAGATAATATTTATATCAATTGTCCAGAGGCATGGGAAGGTGAAAAGAACACAAGCTCAGGGCATGAAAGCAACAAAAGGAAGGAATGGTCAGGACTAAAGCCAGTGGTGACCAGGGATTGCTTTAGGGACTGGGGGATAGGGGCTGTCCAAGAACATGTATCAGCTTGAGAACTCTCATTTGTGAGAAACTAGAGGGAATTCCAAGGGAGAGAGAACTCAGGAGAGAAGCAGATGGCAGAGAGCCACTCCCAAAAAGGTCTCCTGGATTAGAAGCAGAAAGACCCCACCCCCGCTGGAGATGTGTGAGCTCAATAGTTATCCACTAGAGGACTCCAAGCTACTGACACATTGCAGGATTCTTGGTGACTGTGCACACCCTTAAATTATCATGGGACAAGATACTGTTTTCTTTTTATTTAACCCCTTGCTGAAACACTGCCCTGGGACTTCTATAGGTAAAGCCAAAGCAGCAAGAGGAAGAACTTGGAGTACTGGAAGGGGACCCAAGATAAGGGAAATTTCACACCCTCTGCCCCAAAGTGGAAAACATAACCAGAGCACCTCTGACATAAGAACTGTACCACTGAGTAGGGTAAGATCTACCCCAATGGTGGGTTCACACAAGAGAGCACACAGTTTGTATGTATCTAAATGTGTGGCAGATCTCTTTAGCACTTAGCAAGTCCTCTACTATTATTCATTACTAAAGGCCTAGTGCACGAAATTCATGCACAGGCAGGGTCCCTAGGCTTGGCCTGCAATCAGGGTCAATCTGTGGGGCAATCAGTGGGGCAATTGGGGGGCCCCCACTGGCACCAGCCTTGGCTGGCCTGGCATTGCCTGTTTGCTGGCCCTGCCCCCCTCTGCCACCACCTCCAGTCTCCTCCCTCTGTGGGGCAATGGGTGGGGCATTCAGAGGGCACCCTGCTCATACCCCCCTTGGCTGGCCTGGGGCCTGCGGGCTGGGGAAAGCTCCTGCATTGAGCGTCTACCCCCTGGGTGTCAGTGCGCATCATAGCAACCGATCATTCCACTGGTCTTCCCCCGTTTGGTCGATTTGCATATTAGGTTTTTATTATATAGGATTATCATGCCATGGGTTTATTAGGTCAGAATAACATCTCAGATTAGTTTAAAGGTGAATGGGAGTGGGAAGGTAAGAGGGCTAGGAGAGCTTAACACCAATAAGGAGCTAGAAGATTGGATGAGGAAAGTCTATAACACTGATTCTCAAAGTCTTCAGAGACAGAAGTATCAGAGTAACCTGAGGAGTTGTTAAAAATTAAAAATTATTGGGCCCTACCTCAAACTTCCTGAATTAGAAATTTTAGAGATTGGGCCCAGTAATCTGTATTTGGCAAGTGCTCCAGGTGATTTTGAGGTGTGATTGAAAATAAGCCACTAAGAATCACTGGTCTAGAGCAGAGGAAAGATGGGGCTCTTCAGTAGGAGCTCCCAAGCAGCCATGATAGCATTCATTTCCTAGCCGGGAACCAAGAGGCAAAGGGGAACCACAGTCAGTGGATGCTTATGCCCTTTAGCCTACCTCAGTGTGCTGTGCCACATGTATGCCAGGATATTCCACAGAATGTTTTTGTAGCCCTAGGGTTTAGACTTTAGCTTGAAAGAGTGTGAGTCATAGAAAAGTAGTGTGATTCTGTGGAATAAAGCTGGATTCTGAAACTGAAGCCTAGGTTAGTAACTGTCCTTGGGTAATTTATTTAACTTGTCTGAGCTTCTATTTCCCTATCTCTAAAATAGGAAACATAAAAATTTACTTTACAAAGTTGTTTTGAGAATTAAGCAGAATAACGATATGTGAAATTTGTTCAACAAAGACTCTGACTCATGGTTAAGTGTTCAGTAAGTGTAGGCAGTTAGGCTATGATAACAGTTATTTGTATTACCATCCGATTGAATCACATGAAATAGATGATGTACAACTGTTTTTTGACCTACAGAAATGTCAGTTTCATATAGTCCAGCCTAATATGTCTCCCTCACAATTTAGGCACAAGCATTGTAAACTCTAGTGCCTCTCTCTCTAAACTGCTTAATGGCTTCATGAACAGAATTGTGGCTAGCTGGGTGTTGGTTTACTCCTGGGACCTACTACCTTCCAGGAGAACCATGTGAAGAGAATGTGAAAGCATTGATATATAGTTGACTTTAATCCCTAACAGGATGGAGTGGTGGGCCTTATGTTGGGAAGAAAAGAAAAGCCCGTATTATTGCCTTCAGTCAATAGACCCTTTGCCAACCTTAATGGAGACAAAAAGGAGTTGAGGGGTCATCCAGGAGGAAGAACAGGTAATGACACACTGACTTACTTCTCCAATTTAACTTCTTCAAAGAGCCACATAGTGTCTCCCTCTCTCTTCCTCTCTGAAATCAATAAAATATATTTTTGGCCCTAACCAGTTTGGCTCAGTGCATAGAGCATCAGCCTGCAGACTCAAGGGTCCCAGGTTCGATTCTGGTCAAGGGCATGTACCTTGGTTGTGGGCAAATACCCAGTAGGGAGTGTGCAGGAGGCAGCTGATCGATGTTTCTCTCTCATAAATGTTTCTAACTCTCTATCCCTCTCCCTTCCTCTCTGTAAAAAAATCAATAAAATATATTACACATATACCAGAGGTCTGGTGCATGAAATTCATGCATGGGGCGAGGGGGAGGGTATCCCTCAGCCCAGCCTGCACCCTCTCCAATCTGGAACCCCATGAGAGATGTCTGACTGCCCGTTTAGGCCCAATCCTGGTGGGATTGGACCTAAACAGGCAGTCGGACATCCCTCTCACAATCCAGGACTGCTGGCTCCCAACTGCTTGCCTGCCTGCCTTCCTGATTGTCCTTAACCACTTCTGCCTGCCAGCCTGATCACTCCCTAACCACTCCCCTGCCAGCCTGCTTGCCCCTAACTGCCCTCGCCTGCAGGCCTGGTCACCCCTAACTGCCCTACCCTGCAGGCTTGATCGCCCCCAACTGCCCTCCCTTGCAGGCCTGGTCCCTCTCAACTGCCCTGCCCTGCTGGCCTGATTGCCCCTAACTGCCCTCCCTTGCATGGCTGGTCCCTCCTAACTGCCCTCCCCTGATGGCTATCTTGTGGTGGCCATCTTGTGTCCACATGGGGGCAGGATCTTTGACCACATGGGGGCAGCCATCTTGTGTGTTGGAGTGATGGTCAATCTGCATATTACTCTTTTATTAGATAGGATAGAGGCCTGGTGCATGGGTGGGGGCCGGCTGGTTTGCCCTGAATGATGTCCCGGATCAGAGTGGGGGTTCCCTTGGGGCGTGGGGTGGCCTGGGTGAGGGGCCTGTGGTAGTTTGCAGGCTGGACACGCCACCCGGTGACCCAAGCGGAGGCCCTGGTATCTGGGATTTATTTACCTTTTACAATTGAACCTTTGTAGCCTGGAGCAGAGCCAAGCCTTCTGCTCGCTCTGTGGTGGCAGCCATTTCTGTTGGGATTTATTTATCTTCTGTAATTGAAAATTTGTAGCTTTAAGTGGAGGCCAAGGCAGGCCAGGGCTTTAGAAGCTTGGCTTCCTCCATCACCGGGGGCAACCCTAGCCTCCTGCTCTCTCCAGCTCCCTGGTTGCTGCCATTTTTGTTGGGACTTATTTACCTTCTGTAATTGAAACTTTGTAGCCTGGAGTGGGCCAGCCAGGGTGTGCGGAAACCTTGGCTTCCTCCATCGCTGGGGAAACCCAAGCCTTCCTCCTGCTCTCTGTGGCAGCAGCCATCTTGGTTGGGTTAATTTGCATAGTTGCTTCTGATTGGCTGGTGGGTGTAGCAGAGTGATGGCTAATTTGCATATTACTCTTTTATTAGATAGGAGATATATATATATATATATATATATTTTTTTTTTAAGAGGTGAGGAACATCTGGAACTAACTGAATAGTGATGACAAATAGAGGCACATGAAGCCCAACCAGTGTGGCTCAATGGTTGAGTGTCGACCTATGAATCAGGAGTTCACAGTTCGATTTCTGGTCAGGGCACATGCCTGGGCTGTGGGGGTCCGCCCCCGCACCCTGCTCCAGTGGGGGATGTGCAGGGGGCAGCTGATAGATGATTCTCTCTCATCATTGATGTTTCTATCTTTCTCTCCCTCTCTCTTCCTCTTTGGAATCAATAAAAATATATATTTTTTAAAAAAGCACATGAAGAAGAAAATGTTAACTATATCATGGATTCATAAATGATAGACTGTCACCTATATTTGTAAATGATATTTTATTTACCTTTGTAAATAAATTTTGTAGCCTGGAGCAGAGCCTACATCAGGGACACAATCATTTGTTTATGAGTTTTCTGTGGCTTTTTTCACTCTACTAAGTCAAAACTGAGCAGTGGCAATGGAGATCTCATGATCTGCAGAGTCCAAAATACTAACTCTCCAAGATTTTATAGAAAAAGTTTTCTAACACCTGAATTAGAAACTTCTGCCTTGCTCCCCTTTATTGTGAGATACTTTTACATGAAGGAGATCTGATTGCTTTCTAAATAATGCTCAATAGTGCAGCATGCAAGAATTAACAGTTTTAGAAATGGAACCAGAAGTAAGGAAGAATAACAGGATGTGCATTTGATAATCATGCCTGTATTTAGTCTGTGCACAGGCCCAAGTTAAACTCTAAAGGGAGGGTAAGAAAAGTCAGAGCAATGTCTCAGTTTTAAGAAGCTCAACATCTGGTTGAAGATGTTTTCCCCTCCTCTTTCATGTGTTTTTTTTTCTTTATATCTTTTTCCTGAAGTTCAAAAACACCAAGCAGTCCTCCATTTTTCCCCCATTTAAATAAAATGCATTTTTGTCATGTTTATTTTAAACTTTCTTTAAAAGTATTTAAATCAGTAATAATGTGTATATATAATTTGGTATACTGTATCATAAACATTTCTCCATGTTTTTCTATAGCTTTCATAATTTTGAGTGTTTTGGCTGCATTATGTTCTGCCAAATATATTCCATAAATTTAGTTGACTTTTAATATGTTATTAGAAGTATATTTTGTCATCTCTAAATAGTAAATATTGGAAACAATAAGTTTTAATATAGAGCTTTTCTTATGTTTTGGATTATTGCCTAGAATAATTTTTCAGAAGAACATTTATGTACTGAAAGATATAAATACCTTTAAGCCATGTTATAAGTATTTCTGATTTGCTTTCTAGAAGGATTATATCAATTTACATTTCTATCTAGCAATTCTTACTAGAATAGAATATCACTTATTTTAGTTAGTTTGGGGCATATATTATAGGAAAATTCTGGTACAAGTAGAGGGATGATTGAATCCTCATCCCTGAACAGGAATTTTTATTATCTCTTCCTTCCTTGCACTTAAAAGTAGAACATGAGTCGATATTGCCCATTCCCTTCATTGAACTAGAACCAGAAACTGGAATCTTTTTATGATGTTATTTGCTCAGGAGTCTGAATAAGGCATGTCTGCTTTGAATCACATCTAAGAGTTTAGTTAATTTGGTTCTTAAAAACCTCTTAATAACAATGCTACTTAGATGGTGCTATTAATGTACTGTTCCTGAAGTGTTAAATCAAGGTTTCAATATGAAAAGAAGAAAAATATAAGAAAATATAGAGTAAGTCATAGTCAATCTCTTATTATCCCTCATATTTATGTAAACCTTCTTATTATCCCTCATATTTATGTAAACTAAGCACTTCACATCAGTTATTTCATTTGTACCTCATAAATCTTCTACAGGTAGCATATACTGTTATTCTAAGTCTGAAGAAGTTAAATAAAACTTGGGGAAGTTAAGTGACTTGCCTAAGTTTACAGTGCTACTTATAGCAGAGATTGACCAAAAACCTAAAATTTCTATTCACATATCCATCCATCCATCATTCATTGACTAAGTGAATAAATATCTGTTGAATGTGTGGTATTTCAGTGCTAAGCCTTGAGGCTAGAGCGTTAAACAAAATAGAAATGGTCCTTGCCCACATATAGCTTGTTGTTAGACAACGGGAAACAGACAGGAACATACTTGATTGCACAGTACATATGAATTACCACAATTATATTAATTAAATTGTGGTAAATATTATAGAGGAAGGAAACAGGGGAGAATAATGGAGAGCTATCTTATTTAGATAGGATGATCAGAGAAAGCTCTTCTAAGGAAGTGATGTATAAGCAAAGACCTAAAGGAAAAGGCTTTGGCCCTAACCAGTTTGGCTCAGTGGATAGACCGTCGGCCTGCAGACTGAAGGGTCCCAGGTTCAATTCCGGTCAAGGGCATGTGCCTTGGTTGCGGGCACATCCCCAGTAGTGGGTGTGCAGGAGGCAGCTGATTGATGTTTCTCTCTCATCGATGTTTCTAACTCTATCCCTCTCCCTTCCTCTCTGTAAAAAATCAATAAAATATATTAAAAAAATAAAAAAAATAAAGGAAAAGGCTTTGGGCAAGAGTGTGTTTGGGTGTGTGAGGGAGTAAAGGGTGCCTTTCAGAAGATCCTGATGTCCAAATCCCCTGAAGAGGAAAAGATCTTGACAGTCTTGGAGAATGGGAAAAAACACTAGTTTGATTAGTACAATCTTGTAATAAAACCCTCATTGAGATCCCGGAGCTTGCAAGTAATTCTCTTTTGAGTACAAATAAGCAAACAAGAATAACAGATACATTAGGAACATCTCCAAATGAAGAAATGACAAAAACATTCTCACAATGGTGAGAGATGACATGATATCCATAAAACAAGGGCTAAGGGAACAGAAAATAATTTAAAAACTTTTGATGATTATGATCTGACAATATTTTAAAATCAATATAAAAGTTGGAAGTTGAACTAGAGGCAATCTTATAGACATAGAACAAGAACAGAAACAAAAGGATAAAAAAAAATTGTCAAGAAAAAAGACAATTAGAAGATTGATACAAGAAACCCAACATTGGACTAATTTGATTGAATAAAAATTCCCCAAATTAAAAGACACATTTTGTCAGCTTAAAGGGAGCCATTGAGTGCCCGTACATTGACACATTGTATTGTGAAATGTAGAACCCAGAGATAGAAGTGAGATCCCAAAAGTCTCCTGACAGGAAGAAGCTAACTACATACAAAGTAAAAGGACTTAGAATAGCATTGGGCTTTCAACAGCAACACTTAAAATTAGAAGAAAATGGAGCACTGCTTCAAAATTCTGAATGGTCCTGATTTTTAACATAGACTTATATTCTTAGCTAAATTGTTAATAAAAAGAATGAATATAAAATAAGTATATGTTCATAATTGCAAAAATTCAAATAGATGTACTCTTCCTTAAAAAGCTATTGAAGGATATTCTTCATCAAAGTAAAGTTGTAAACCAAGAAAGAGAAAAGGATTCAGGAATGATTTAAACAGGAGAGTGGTGCAGGAAAGTGCTGGGATGTCAGCTGTGCAGGTGAACCAGGTTGGATTGAAACAGGAGGATTAGAAAGCTATGGAAGACTCCAGGAGAAGAAATGGAACTATCCTACAATCTGATGTGTTTGATATTTGGAGAATAATACCAACAGACTTTTAACAGTATTATTTTTTAACTTTGTGTTTATGCATTTTTAAAATACATTCCTCATCTATTTCAGAGGAAGGTAGAGGGAGAGAGAGACAGAAACAACAATGAAGAGAGAGAATCATTGATCAGCTGCCTCCTGCACGCCCCACCCTGGAAATCAAGCCCTCAACCCGGGCATATGCCCTGACTGGGAATCGAACCATGACTTCCTGGTTCATATGTTTATACTCAACCACTGAGCATGCTGACAGGGCTGTGTATACTCATTTTGACAAAAATTAAAACGAACATTAAAAAATAACATAAGCCAATGGACTGGATGAGATTGCTCAGGGAGTAAGAACATTCTAATTTGGAAGTCAGATAAAGGAGAAAAATGAGTATCATGAGAGTCAGAGAATAAAAAGGATGGTTGACTACTACTAAATATTAACATGAGATTGAAGGTCATTCATTTGATTTCACATCCTGGAGGTCTGGAAATTTGGGCATGTACATTTCCAATAGAAATCACCAGCAGAGTGGAAGAGTGCAAAAGCCAGTCTGAAGTGAGGTAAGAGTTAGAGGGAAGGTGATGTGTGGACAACTCTATTTGTAAGGGCTATGAACTAAAAAAACAAACAACAAAAAACTGTGGTGGTACATGGAAAGAGATGTAGGTTCAGCAGAGACTTTTGTTTTTAATAAATACATACTTATTTAGAGCTTTTTTTTTTTTTTATCGATGAGGCTGATCCAGTAAGAAAGAGAAAAACTGATAATGTATAAAGAGAGAGCAAACAAATTAGAACAGTATTTGAAGGGATGAGATCAGGATTTGTGTAGAAGGAATGATCTTTGATAGGCTGCAGAGCACTTTTTCTATTTTAACCAGAGCAAAGGAGGAGAAAATGGGCCCCATGAAGATTACAGGTTTGGTGAAGTGAAGATGATTTTTCAATTTTACCCATGAAATGAGAAGTCATCATCTGAGAATAGAGGAAGTAATGGAGGAGGTTTCAGGAGAGAAAAGAAGGTATCAAATAGTCTCAGGGAATAGGGAAGTAAGTCAACAAGAGCAAAATGAAAGACCTGCTGGGCAGTTTTGAGTGTCCATTTGAAGCTGGAGATCATGAATTTAAAGTGAATCATTTAGTTCTGTTGCATTTTTCTATACACATGTAGCAGCTCAGATGCAAGCTCTGAGAAGAAGCTAGAGCTCACCCAGAGCTGGACACTTGTCTGATGAATATGATGGAGGGAGGGGGGCACAGAGGTTTTATGAGAGAGAAGTGCTGGAATCTAACTGATGGTCAGAGGGAAAGGGCTGACCTAGTGCGAGGGTGGGGAGAAAGGAGTATCATCAGTAGGCAGGAAATCTTCCTGCCCCAGGGCCTTCCAGTCTCAAGGGAAAGTAGGCATCTGAATAGTATATTATGGCACAATGTAGTTATTTTTGCTGGGTGGTAATTGATGGAATACGGTTGCATGCTTGTCAATGTGATCTGCAGGGTTTTCCTTAAGACTAGTGTTCCATGGCAGGATTAAAAGTGCCAGTATCAGAGAATCCAATATGGCGGCATAGGTAAACACCTAAACTGCTGCCTCCTACAACAATTTAAACTGCAACTAAAAGACAAAACGTCTATCACCCAGAACCATGGGAAAGCTGGCTGAGTGGAAGTTCTACAACTAGAAGGAAAGAGAAAAGAGCATTGAGACGTGCACGAGCGCTGAAAAGCTGAGGTACGGAGGCACATGATCCCAGCTGGCTGCGAGCGACTGGGTGCGTTGCTTTTTTCAACCTGAAGGGAGACAAGCCCCTGATTACTCTGAAATCCAGTCTCTGGGGAGACGCGGGGGACCCAAACTCCTATGGGGAGAACCTGGACTGTCTGCCATTGAGGGTGGCTTGCTTGCAGAGCTGCACACAGGAATAATTGTTTACTGCACTGGGGCACAGGACTCGCGGATGCCCTTGGGGACACAAAGCCGGCTAACTAGCAGCCATTGCTGTTTGCCATGCCCTAACCTAGTGACACCCTGAGGCCCCGCCCTGCAAAACCTACAAACCCACCCAAGCTCCAAGCAGCAGTGTTAGCATAAGAAAGGCCTGCCCTATTGCAGCTTAACCTAGCAAACTTGCAGCCCGGGTCAGACAGCTCCAAAACCTCCAAACCCCAAGCAAAGAGGAGAAAACTGTAGCTCTCACTGTAGCTCCTGCTGAGTGGCCTCAGACAGTAGCTGACCTGCACCCCATTGGAGATCCAGAAGCCAGTGTACCTAGTGGTCAGTGTGAGACACCAGATTTCAACTCCTCACATCCATAAGTGACACATTCAAGAGGCAGACTCAGTGAGCACCAAAGCCCCACTGAAACAAGTCCTGCCCCATAAGCGTGTCTTCAGCGCAGCAGTTCTTCCATTATAGACACAGGGAGTGCTCACAGCTAATTGGCCTGAAGGTCAATTCCTCCCAGCATACCAACAGCAATTAAGGCTTAACTACACCAAGACTTTGCACTCAGCCCACAAAGGGGTGTACCAAGACCGTCCACATCAGGTGACTGGGGAGGCTGAGCTACTGCCCCCTATAGATCACCTACCACACAAAGCCACTCCATCAACACAGGGAAGCAGCCAAAATGCAGAAACAAAAAAACATGTCACAAATGAAAGAAACGGAGGAAAGCAAACTACTGGATGACATAGAGTTCAGAACCACATGTATAAAGTTACTCAAGAATCTTCTAAAAACCACTGAGAAACTTGATGACACTTCTGAGGAGCTTAGTGAGACCTTCAAGGACCTTAATGAGAATGCCAAAAAAATGGAAAAGGACCAGTCAGAAATGAAGCATACACTGTCTAAAATAAAGAATATACAGAAACTCAATTGTAGATCAACATACCCCAAGAATCATACCAAAGATCTGAAATATGTGGAAATAAAAAACATCCAACCAGAAAAACAAAAAGAAAAAAGAATCCAAAAATATGAAGATAGTGTAAGGAGCCTCTGGGACAACTTCAAGCGAACCAACATCCGAATTTTTGGGGTGCCAGAAGAAGGGAGAGAGCAAAATATTGAAAACCTATTAGAAGAAATAATGACAGAAAACTTTCCCTAACTGGTGAAAGAAATAGACATACAAGTTCAGGAAACGCACAGAACCCCATACAAGAGGAATCCAAAGAGGACCACACCAAGACACATCATAATTAAAATGCCAAGGGCAAAAGACAAAGAGAGAATATTAAAAGCAGCAAGAGAAAAACAGTTAATTACCTACAAGGGAGTACCCATATGACTGTCAGCTGATTTCTCAACAGAAACTATGCAGGCCAGAAGGGAGTGGCAAGAAATATTCAAAGTGATGAACAGCAAGAACCTACAACCAAGATTACTCTACCCAGCAAAGCTATCATTCAGAGTTGAAGGTCAGATAAAGAGCTTCACAGACAAGAAAAAGCTAAAGGAGTTCATCACCACCAAACCAGGATTACACGAAATGCTGAAGGGTATCCTTTAAGAGAGGAAGAAGAAGAAAAAGGTAAAGATAAAAATTATGAACAACAAAATGACATCAAATACATACCTACCAACAAGTGAATCTAAAAATCAAGTGAATGAAAAATCTGAAGAACAGAATGGACTGGTGAATATAATAGAATCAGGGACATAGAAAGGGAGTGGACTGATGATTCTCAGGGGAAGCAGGTGTGAGGGGTGGGGGAAGAGATTGGACAAAAATCTTACTCCTATGGATGAAGACAGTGGCGGGGGGTAAGGGCATGGGGTGGGGTGGGGAATCAGGTGGAGGGGAGCTATGGGGGAAAAAAAGGAGGAACACCTGTAATAATCTGAACAATAAAGATTTATTTTTTAAAAAAAGTGCCAGTATCTGAGTTACTGCCACCCTTCATCTTCAGCCCCAGTAACCCATAGAAATTAAGGGTTGGCCTAAAGTTGATGTCCAGGTCTGTTTTAGCTCCAATGCCTGATATGCTACAGAAGCAAAGGTGTAGGCTGTGGAAAACTGGTGCTTCAAATCCTAGGCAGTGAAGCCACATAATATACCCGAATTTAAGGAATGTCTCTTGTTTTTAATGTGTTTCTTAGAACTCTGACATTCATTTTGAATGAGCAGAATGTGTGTGTCCACCTATAGAGCAGAGAAAGTCATGCATCGTCTCACACATAAATGATAGGGCTTAATTATATTATACAAGAAGTGTCCAACTGGCCTTGTTGAATAATTATTGCAAAGAGGAAGAGCTATGGATCAATTACTCTGAAATCAATTGTTTGTTTGACATTTCCAGTCATAACTGCATGGTAAATATGAATCCCATAAGATACGATATGACCATTTAGTTGTCTTGGCCTATTTCTTTAACTAGAATGCTCTTCCCCTGATCCATCCATCTTTACAGCTTCTCATTTTGCAGGTCTCATTTGAATACCACCTCCTTGGAGACATCTTCCCTGCCCATCATCTTGTGTACCATCCCCAGCCTACCCCCCTAATTTTCTCTCATAGACACAGTTATTTTCCTCCTAACACTTAGCATCTTGTGTGATTATACATTTGTTTATGTGTCATTTACTCCCATATCCTCAATATGGTACCCAAGAGATGGAAGACATTAAGTTTATATTGAATGGTTGTAAAAGTGGAGAATCTTAATATCTTGGGCATGAAGATTTTTTGTGTGTGTGTGGGATTAGATGGTTATGTGATTGTTGGATCTCCCACACTAGACTTCCACCTCCATTTGGGCAGTGATCCTGTGTTTTATTAGCAAAAGTCTGCTTAATACATGACAGGTGTCCCAAAATATCTATTGACTCAATAAATGGATGAATGGATGGATTAATGAATGGATAGGTGAATGGAATATGTTTCACAAATAACTACTCTAGAAAAAATAACATTACCCAAATATAACTATTCTGCAGATGCTTTATTGATATTTTCTTTCAGACAATGTGAAATTTGTTCAGGCTGAAACTATTTTACCCTGGTTATATGAAGTATAACTTAAAACTTCAGTCATCTAGATTCAGAGTTTCTAGATTATCTAGAGTTAGAGAAGCTTATTCACCACAGAGTTGGGGTGGAGGCTTTTACTCAAGTTGTGTCCTTGTTAATCAACTGTGCCTGAGTTTTATTTGGGTCTCCATTCAATTAAAAATCCCCTCTGTTTGAACAATCTCTAACTCACTGTTACTTAACATTTTCCAAAGCTGACGATTTACTGAAGGACGTACAACCATTCTATTTCTACAAGTTGTTCAAGATATAGTTACAAATAAAGCCAGAGTTTCTAATGCTAAGTACTAGACCATGTCACATGTGTTCCAGAAGGACTGCATTTCTGAATTATGTTTGGTTTTGAGGCATTAGCCTCCATAGGGGATCACTGTAAACATAACCCTGTGAAAGCCATCCTTTGGCCCATTGTGAGTAACTGCTGTGAAAGTCATTTATTATAGCAAACCATGTCCTTTGTGGGAAAGGCCACAGGAGATATCCTTGCATGGTCTGGGTGTGAAGAAAGGTTTGCTTTCTTTGAAAAGCATTTGGTTTCTTAATTACATGATCACCATTAGTTATCCAACTAACCAGATTTCTCTTTTCTTGTTGGCTTCTGGAAAGTTGAGAACCACATATGGGTAATATCTGGCAGGCATGCAGTCCTCATGTGCTCATTGAGAGCCACTTTCCTGGCTCTACTTTGTTTGTACCCAGATTATTCTTCTTGTACCCACATTTAAACTTGTGCTCTCTTGTCCTATGTTAGATATTCTTGGACATTTAAATTACTTTATCAATCAAAGTAGAATATGGATAATTAAAAATGTGTAATAATGTCTTTCTTGCTGAACTGCTGGAATAATTACCCATAACATGTATAAGAACTTAAAATATAAAAGATAGTTAATTAATGATACTGCTGCTGGTACTATGGTGGCTGCTGCTGTTACTACTATTGCCTTTACTCCATGTTCCCTACATTCCCTTACCTTACTAAACAAGTGTTGACTGTAGCTTTAAATGGGCCCTGGTGAGATTATTATTTTAGCTTCAACACTCAAGTTCTCCCACCTAATTACCTTAATGGTACATACTAGATAATAGCTGGGGAGTATTAGGGATGTCAGTCTGGTTTTAATTTCATTAAGAACTACTTGGGACTGCTTCACAGATCTGGCCACTCAATACTTAGTGAGAGAAGAGAAGATACTGAGCTTTGAGAAGAGGTCCTATTCATAATACAGTGAATTTGGGTGTCAGCTAGGATTATGCTACTCAAAGTGTGGTCAACAAACCAATAACATCAGTACCACCTGGGCACTTGCATCTCAGGCCTCACTCCAGACCCACTGCATCTACTTCTGTTGTTTAACAAGAGACCCGGGTGATTTGTATGCACATTAGCATTTGAGAAGCACTTACCTAGGACAAACTGTGAGGACGACAGTCCAGGCCGCCTGCATTAGCTGATGGAGAAATGCCATGCCACCAGCCCACTTGGCAGAATTTCAGTGGGATTTTGGGAAGCATGTGCACACTGTAATCTGATGAGTGGTTCAGATCATAGCTCTACCACTTGTGTGTTAGGCCACCTCAGACAATGTGCTTCACCTTGTAGAGTCTCAGTGCCTTACCTTGTTAAACAAAAATTATCACACACACCCTTCTATGAGGATGGAATTAAACAATATATGGCAAAATGACTTGTAGGGAAATTTAAAAGTATTAATATGACAGTTTTTATTTTTTATCTCTTTTTTTTGTTTGTTTTAAGTATTACAAATAGTAGTACATATGTCTCCTTTTTTTCCCCCCATTGATCTCCCCCCTACCTCCCCTACCCCCCAGTACATGCCTTCACCTGCCTGCCCTCCCCGCCGCCCCAGTGTCTTATATCCATTGGTTGTGCTTATATGCATGCATACAAGTCCTTCGGTTGGTCTCTTACAGCCCCCCTCACCCAACCTCCCCTGTCTTCCCAATGTAGTTTGACAGTCTGTTCAATGTTTCAAATTGCCTCTGTATCTTTTTCCCACCATTTCTTTCCTTTAAAAAGTTTTGCCTTTGCAGACTAGAAATAAACATATAATAACAAAACAAGACAAAACAAAAAAATGTTTGAGTCCCAATTTCAATGTCCAACAGTTCTGAGTCCCCTTTTCAATGTCTATATGACAGTTTTTAAATGATGCCTTGTGATTGACTGTGGACTTTGCATAGTGGACATTGGGTACTGTGGACCATCTGTAGACTACAACACCTAGACAGTGAATATCTGTGGGCCAGACACTATGTCTAAGAGTCTAGGACTCTCCAGACTGTGGGCAGCTGCCATTGGGGCTTTGCTCCAAGAAGAAATTAGCCAGAATCTCCTTGCTTAATTCCACCACAAGAGGAAACCAACTAGGAGAGAGTATCCCACCCTACAAAGTAGGAATTATGAGTCCCATTTGATGGACAAAGAAAGGGGAAGTGATTGACTCACAACCCACAGATCACATCCACAGATTTGCTATTTAGACATAGCTCTCCCTACTATATTAGGACTAGAGGCCCAGTGCATGAAATTCGTGCATCAGGGGGTCCCTCAGACCAGCCTGCGCCCCAGTACAGCTCCCCCTGGGCCTAAGCCGGTAGTCAGACATCTTTAGCACTGCCGCGGAGGTGGGAGAGGCTCACACCACTGCTGCTGCACTCTCTGGCTGTGAGCCTGGCTTCTGGCTGGGCAGCACTCCTCCTGTGGGAGTGCACTGACCATCAGGGGGCAGCACCTGCATTGAGCATCTGCCCCCTGGTGGTCAGTGCATGTCATAGCTACTGGTCAACCCGTTGACTGCCTGCCCCCTGGTGGTCAGCGCACATTATAACGAGCAGTTGAGTGACCTTAACATATCATTAGCATATTACACTTTAATTGGTTGAATGGCCAACCAGACAACCAGACACTTAGCATATTAGGCTTTTATTATATAGGATTACTGTGGTTCTTTGAAGAACCAACCCATCATCACAATTGGGAGTTTCATAATACAAATCTAATGAGACCAGTCCTGAGATAGGGTGCTCTCTGCTTTAATGTACATGCAGGATACATAACCCTTTCACCAAAATAAGGAGTATCTTATGTAAACACTTTGGTAGAAACTAATGATATTGCTTCAATTATAATTTTCTTTCATCCCACAGGCCATGGGGCTCTAACTGCTTTCATTCATGGTTTTGCTTGGTGCAATTATAATCTCATATCTCAATGAATGGTCTTTTTCCTTAAGACAGTGACCAGTGGTTTACTCTGCATGATTAACTTGGTAATATTTCACCCACCTCTTCCTAGGCTAAAAAGCGTCAACATTTTACATGAGGATCTTGATTTACTAACCATCTGCTCAGAAGTCTGTCATCCACGGGGATGATTTCTTACTCTCTCCAGACTGCAAGACTTTGCCAAGGTTCTAGTGAGTCAAGGCCTGACCTTGAAGGCAAAAGGCATACCGTATCTCACTCTTTAATTGATTTGTCTTCCTGTAAAGGTAGGCAGGCAGCCCTTTCAGTTTTTCTTGCCAAATTTTTTACACATTGGAGATGTGACTTAAATGCAACCTCATATGGGGATCTCTGAGGAATTTCTTCCTTATTGGAACTTCATTGTTAGTATCTTTGAGACAGTAATCTTTTAGTTGGAAGGAATAGAGATTTGCTTGGATGTCTCTGGGAGGGAAAAAGAAAAGATTAAATGAAAAGATACATATATATGCTAACCCAGGAAAAGTTGAAGAAGTGAGCAATAGCAAAGCTACAAACTGCGCTATCTTTGGGGAACAACTTTTCTTCTCTATCAATTTTTCTTTCATGAGGACTTCTGCTCTGTTTTTATTTCTACCAGGTGTAGTGGCAATTTCCTTGTGACCTCATCTCATGTGCTACATCATGGCTGACAGATCCCTCTACTCCATGGCTATTCTTGTACACTTAGGTCTCACTAGCTGGCAACAGCTTCTCAGTCTCCAAATGGCAAAATTCCTTACAGAGAAATCCGATTGTCCCAGTTTGCTTTTACAAGACAGACTCTAGATTGCCTTTGAGTGGAGTGCCTGCCCCTGGTCCAGTGCAGTTATGGCTCCTTGGTCTCCCTCTTTTAGTAGGGATTATTAGTAGGCAGATCCCCTGGGAGACATTATGGGCTTGGCATGAAATTGTTATTTCAGGGCACATCTTTATAATCCCATACTTTATAATCCCAGTTTTCTGACCCAAGTAGCACTTGTTAAACTCCCTTATCCCTAGTAACCTCAGGAGCACCAAATATAGCAAAAATGAGTGGGAGAACAAACAACAAACACCCTTTATGGAAGGATGCCTGATAATATGTAATCCTGGCCCCTTGGTTTGGACCCTCAAGGGCTGGGTCTTGCTGACTTCCTGGCTCTCGGGCTGCCCTTTCTTTTGCCTCTGGTTAACCCTAACTTCTGACTCTATAGACCCGGCCCAGAAGTCTTAGTGCTCGGGTTTTGATCTGCAATTATCGGCCTCTGATGCTTGCCTTTGTTTTCCTTTTCATTTTGAAAATCTAACATGAGGATTGGATGCTATACTATAAGCATCCAGCACAACTACAGGTAGCAGAATGGTGTGAATAGAATAAATTGACTCTTTCCTCTAGAAATAACATGATTGCACTGTAGAATATCAAGTAGCCATCAACATTGAGAAAAATTATGTACAAAGAAAGATTCTGAAATAGAATATGAAATAAAAATAATGTATAGCTGTTCTTACACTATGAGTATTCATATATAAAATATGAGCTATGTGGATTAAGAGAGACAGGGAAATATTTTAAAGAAAACAAATGTTGTTCTATGGTGTTCACTTTGTACTTTTTCTAAAAATCTGTCCAAGTTTTGGTTGCTGTATTGTGTCTATATTTTGTTTAAAAAAAAAAAAAGGAGGGATGAAAATGGTGTAAACCTAAAGAACTAGTAATGAGGAGCAGAGGAAGTTCTTTCTAATTAGCCAGGCATAATTGGATTGCAAAATGACCCTGCTGCTTCTTCTCTGTCCCTTGAAAAACAGGAGAAATGCTTCAAGGTGCTTTGCCAAAAGGGATCAATAATTTTTCTTTCAAGTCTGCTTTGTCAACATAATGATTTAAAGGATGGAGGGTGCTGATTGGAAGCATGTAGCTGAAGTGAGGAGCCTGCTTGGAGAAGAGGAGTTGGAGTTCAGAGCTTGGACTGAAAGAACAAAGCCTTTTGGGCAGGAAGCATCAACAGGATCAGGCAGAATGCCCCCTAGGGTGATGTGTTTGGAGGCTATCAAGGCCCACAGAGGACATCAGAAGGTCTCAGTTGGTGCTTGGGAGTACAATGGACCCGCCTCACAGAGGCCCACATGATAACAAGATCCCAAGGCCCAGATAACTAAGGGATAGGGGGTACTCAGGGGAGGGAGGTCAGCCCTCTGAAGCTAATATCTCTCCAGCTACTGGAGTTATTAAAGCAGAATTCCCCATCTTGCAGGGCACCAGGGATGGTCGCCTCAGGCCTCATTACATCCGCATCCCTGCACATCTGCTTTCCAGCAGGGAGCTATGGCTTCTCATGGTCTGGCTATACTGACTGCTCTGAGGAGCAGTTAACAGAGAGAGAGAAAGACAGAGAGAGAGAGAGAGAGAGAGAGAGAGAGAGAGAGAGAGAGAGAGAGAGAGAGAGAGAGAGAGTGTTTGCTGTATGCTAAACTGATCTCTGTCATATATAAGTGACCTTAGACTTTCCAAATAGGCAGCCCTCTGTTGACGGATGTCAGGCATCAGAGAATTTCAGGGAGCATGTCTGTAACATCATAGATTTCAGATGGATGACCCTGGGCCTTGACTGTAACCCCTTTGCTTTGGCAGCTCAATGGGGCAGCAGACAGTGGCTCTCAGATGAAGATCTTAGTAAATCAGAGTTCCATTGCCATGTATATGCCAAAGAAACATAGGTGAAAAGCAAGATGAAAAAGTACAAGAATGTGGAGCAAAGAGTCCCGGAGCTGTATTCTGTCAGCAGCTCTGCAGCTCACTTGTTGTGCACCTTCAGCAAGTCATTCACCCTTTCAGGCTCTGCATTCTTTTTCTAGCCTATGGGAATATATCTATTTCAAACTATGTTAATATAATTATTACCTGATTCAGCTCTATTGCTTTAAACTAGTCAACTCATTTCAAGTTTCCCAGCCAGAACCCAATAAAAATAACATCCTGAGTTCCTTATTTGAATCTCATCCTGAACCATTTCATCTCCAGCCTTGCTTCTGAGCTACTTACAGCTCAGGTTTTCTTGGCTCCTACCACCTTCTTCCTCAGGAAGAGCTGCTCGGAAAGAATCCTATGATCCTAGTCTTTTCCCTCCTTACACTCTTTCCCCTGGGATTTTGCCTTCTTCTAGACCAGTGGTTCTCAACCTTTCTAATGCCGCGACCTTTTAATACAGTTCCTCATGTTGTGGTGACCCCCAACCATAAAATTATTTTCATTGCTACTTCATAACTGTAATTTTGCTACTATTAATGAATCATAATGTAAATATCTGTGTTTTTCCATGGTCTTAGGCTCTACAGCAGGTTGAGCACCGCTAGCAGGGTCACCTAAGACCATGGGAAAACACAGATATTTACATTACGATTCATTAACAGTAGCAAAATTACAGTTATGAAGTAGCAACGAAAATCATTTTATGGTTAGGGGTCACCACAACATGAGGAACTGTATTAAAAGGTCGCGGCATTAGAAAGGTTGAGAACCACTGTTCTAGACCCTCCTATAACAGCCTAGACCACTGGACCATTCCTAGCACCATTTCCACTGCATCTCCTTGGCCCCCACAGTGAGTACATTATTACCTATAGGCATCAAGTCCTACATATGAGAAGTGTATTAGATACACTGGACAAATAAAGAAAAAAAAGAGAAGATTTTAGGAGACATATAATAAAGTTAAAAAAAAACAAAACATAACAAACAAAAACAGCCCTGACCAGTTTGGCTCAGTGGATAGAGCGTTGGCCTGTGGACTGAAGGGTCCCAGGTTTGATTCTGGTCAAGAGCATGTACCTTGGTTGCGGGCACATTCCCACTAGGGGCTGTGCAGGAGGCAGCTGATTGATGTTTCTCTCTCATCGATGTTTCTAACTTTCTCCCTTACTCTCTGTAAAAAATCAATAAAATATGTTTAAAAAAAAACACAAAACACTATCATATCACATACAAAATAATTTGAAAATACCTTTGAAAAAAACTATTAATACCTAAAAAATAGTAAAAATAAGGTGTATGGAGGCTATCTAAGAAAAAATAGTTGGAATGAAGTGGAATTGATATCAAAAGTAATCTGGAGACTCATACAGGGATAATCAGAGAAGAATAGAATTCTGGAGACTGGAAAGCACTTAGGCAAAGCATAAAAACTTAGCAGTCCTGATAATACGAATTCTGAACTTGCAAAGGAAGTTGGCAAGAATACATCTGATTTCACAGAGTCCCAAAAGACTCAGGAGTTGATCCCACTACTTCAAGAATTGGGATGAAGAGGTTAAAATTAAGGATCTTGAATTAAAAGTCTAAGGAGCAATTAGATCTCCAGATCCCCTTCCCTACTCCTGATAGCACAAGAAATTGTTTCACATATTTTCTCTTCACCGCCCCCAATAAAAGGGTGAAATAGTCTCTGGTTTTGGGGAAGTCAGTGCAGTTTAGGGTGAGGATACTATACTGAAAGTGGGGCAATTAAGAAAACATGAACATCTTAAATGCCAACAGCTCCAGTTCTCCTACCCCTACCCCAGTATTTTTCCAAAACAATGGCAGAGCAGCCAGACAGATAAGATCCAGACTGATTAGAAAGGTCAGTTCTTGGGGATCTCAACTGCCTAAGAGGAAACATCTAAACTAAAAGTAAGGTGATAATAAAAAGGTGCACTACATCCAAGGAAAGCTTCTAAAATGGAGGTCGAAGACCAACACACACAGAAATCAGCAGCTTGAAGGAAACAGAGACTAAGCAAGGAGAAGAGACCTTGAAAATATTGTCATCGAGGTCCTAAGAAGAGTGATTAGAAGATACTTTGACCATGAAACAAGAAAAGTGTATTGTAAAAAGGATCATTCAAAGAACCACAAGTTCTTGGAAGTTACACTTAAATAGAAGAAATGCATAACCATTATTGCTTGTCTCATTTTCAGTTCTTATAAGTGTATTTCTAGTATCACATGATCTCACTCATCTAGGGGAAATAATGAACAACATAAACTGATGAACAAAAACAGACCTGGAGACAGGGAAGCATCGATCAGACTGTCAAATCTCAGAGGGAAGGTAGGGGAGGGTGGGGGTATGGATGAGAGATCAACCAAAGGACTTGTATGCATTCATATAAGCCTAACCAGTGGTCACAGACAACAGGGGGGTGGGGGCATGTGTGAGGAGGGGTTTGGGATGGGAAAGGGGGGATGAGGACAAATATGTGATATGTTAATCAATAAAGAAATTTTAAAAAATAATAATTGATAAAAGTGTTCAAAGATAAGTGAATGAAATTTTCTAGAAAAGAAAAACATAGGCAAAAGCAAAGATATCAGAATAAAACTAAACAGCCAGTCCAAGAGGTCTAACACCTAAAAATTATGCAAAGGAAGAATAGTAAAAAGGCACGGAAAGAAACAATCAATAGAATAATTAAAGAACTTTTACTGAAGATGAAGAACTTGAGCTTTCCATTTGAAAAAGCTTCCAGAAAAGTAGACAGACATAGACTCATACAAGGAACATCATTCTTAAACTCCAGAATAATTGGCTCAAAGAGAAAAACATACAAACTTCCAGGAGGGGGAAAATAGTCACATGGGAAGGATTAGAAATTAGAATGGCTTCAGGCTTCTCAGAATCAACATTGGAAAGTAGAAGGCAATTGAGCAATTCTTTCCTTCAAAATTCTAAAAGAATATGGTTCCAATCTAGAATCCTATTATAAAACAAATTAGTGTTCAAAGAAGGGTATAATAGACATTTTCAGGGATGCAAAATCTCTAAATATTTACTCACCCGAAGCAAGTAGAAAACATGGGATACAGGAAGCAGTAGATCTAGTTCAGGAAAGGAGCAAAGGGAATCCCCAGGTTGAGGGTGAAGGAAAATCCCAGGATGCCATGTATCTGCTAGGTGTAGGGAGCAGCCAGCCTACTTTGGAGGTCAGAAGTTCCTCATATAGACTTCTTCAGGAGATAAAATTGATAGCATATTCAGTGCATCTGGATGTTCTGAAAGGAGATCTAGGCAACTGGTGAGTTGAGTTTGAATTAGTGATGAAAACATAGAAACTAAGCAAAGTAACAAAACAAATCCAAGCAAATGCTATTTAGGAAAAGTATATATGTATGTAGAAGCAGAGGAAGGAAAAAGAAATCCTCATTCTATGTAATGGGAAATCAATACTTATTTTTGATAAATCTTTAGGTAAATGTCAAATAAAAATTTTTGTTCTTGGGAACAGAAAAATGATAATTGGGCATGGGGTGCTGCTAGGAGTGAGAGAAACCTTTTTCTAAATTTTTGGTAGCAAACCTTACAAAAATATTTTACTCTGTAAAGTGTGTGAATTTATAACTTTGATTGAAAATAAAAATCTAAAAGTAAACAAAGAAAGAAAGGAATTAGAGAAAGTTTTACAATTCATAAGATTATTATAATTTTCAATATATTAAAATGAATTTGTAGACCAGCCTCACAATTACAGATGCAGAAGTCATTTATAAAATATTGTTAACACAAATATTGTTTAGCAGCATTTTAAAATGATGTGCCAAGTCCAAATTTATTTAATCTCAGAAATCAAAGAACAAGTAAGCATTTAAAACTGATCAATATAACAAACTGAATTTACAAATGAAAGGAAAAAGCATGGGACTGTTTTAATAGATTTAGGAGAATCACTTGATACAATTCAATACTTATTCAAGAAATAGACCCTTAGTAAACTAAATTTTGGAGACAACATCCTTCATCTTAAAACAAGTACTCAAAATTCACATAATACATTGTATTTCATGAGAAACTTTAGAAACAATTCCATTAAATTGAGGAACATACAAGAATACTCATTATCATCACCTCTAAGATTCTAACCATTGCATTAAGATAAGAAAAAGTTATAAGCATTGAAGAGGAAAGAGAAATATGTTTATTTATAATGACTGTTTATATAGACAGTTTACCAAAAACTTTCATAATTAATAAGGATACTTATTAATAATTGTATATCATTTTACCATTAAAATGAATATTTTATATATACCAAAAATAAGCTATTTTAAAATGAAACAAAAATAAAAATCTAATTTACAATAGCAATAAATTTCTGAAGTAATTTGTACAAAATCACCAAATATGTGTATTATCCCCCTGAAGGAAATTCAAAATATTACTGAATCACATAAAAAGTTGTCTGAATTAATAGAAAGTTACGCCAATCAATTGGGAAGGTCAATATCACACACATCATTTCTCACACAATTACTCTATAAATACAAAGAATGTCAGCTAAGATTCCAAGGAAGTTCTTAGAGCTTAACAAGCTGATCCTAAAGTTCATATGGAAGAGAAAAAGGCCCTAACTAGGCAGTGCAATTTTGAAGAAAAGAACAAGTATGGAGTTAGTGGTGTTGCTCGCCCTAACAGATACCATGATGCTTTATACAGATATATTAATTAAGACAATGCATTAGAGACATAAAGACAGGAAAATAGACCAATAAAACAAGTAACCAAAAAACAGAGCCATTAAAAATATAAAATTGATATATAACAGAGATGGCATTACAAATCAGGGGGAACAGATGGACTATTAAAATAATAAAGAGTGGGGACAAGTGATGATCTATATGGGAAAAGGCAAAATTGGATCCCTATGCCACACAAATAAATTCCCCCTGGATTAAATAATTAAATCCAGGGAGAAACAAATCTTTAGGTCTTTTATAATAAAATATGGAAAAGTAACATTATGACTTGTGGTAAGAAAGGATTATATAAATAAGCCACAAAATATGACTACACAAAATTTTTTAAATTTTGTTCAGTAACAGACAACATATGAAAAATGAAAGGAACAAATCACAGGTTGGGAGACAGTACTTGCAATGCCCATAATTTACAAAGAATTGATAGCTAGAATCTATAAACAACTCTGGAAACATTAAAAACAAACAACCAAATGAAAAAAATAGAAAAAAAAAAAAAAGTCCAGAGAAGAGCTACCCTCAAATGCAAAAACAGACAAATGTAGCAATAGTTAGCCCTAGTAATCAGGGAAATGCAAAACAAGACAATTAGAGACCACTTCATACCAACCAGATAGGCAAACATTTACAGGCCTGAAACATCAAATGTTCCAAACATGTCGGGAAATGGGAGCTCCCAGGAACTGCTGGAAATAGTGCCCCTTGAGAGGGTAGTTTTAAAATATCGAGAAAAGTTGCAAATGGATGTGCCTTACAATCCTTCCCTTCCACTTTTAGTATGAGCCCTAGAGAAACAATAATGTGCACAAAGAACCGTGTAGAATTCTAGCATGGTTTGTAATAGGAAAAGATGAAATACCATCTTAGCTAACAATGGCTATTACCCTTTGGATGGAAACATTAATGCCGTGGCATATCCTGTGTAGCTGCTGCATTCAATGTCTCCAGTGGAGCAGCTCAGCAGTTTTACAGTCAGCCATTTCAGGTCCAATATCATGTGAACTACACAGACCCTAAAAAAACCCAGTTTCCTAGTCCATATCACAGTCTTGTGCCTGTTATCAAAAAGGACAAAGCCATAGCATCATTTCAAACAGAGCTCAGACACCCGAATAAGTGGCTGATTTAAAGTTCAGTTTTGCCAATTTAAGAGAATACACGAGTCATCTTGGATATGAACAAGCAAAGATTGACAACTATGATAATCAAATATTTATCCGTCGCTTATAAAAATATCTTCTAATTTTGTGCGTTTTCACTTAGTGAAAGCTACAGCTTCTGCAAGTGTAAATGTGGTTGGAAAGAATCGATGTAAGCCTATTATTCCCTGATGATCAGCGGGCTCCTCTGAGCAGCCCCTGGGGACACATTCTCCTTTGAACACTTAGTACTTTTGGCAAGAGCCACCACTTGGACCAGGCAGCTGTGCTTTCCAGAGGCTCTGAACATCTGTCCAGATTGTGGCACAAAACCTGCCTGTCCCAAATTGACCTCATTACTCATTTATAAACACACAAATAGATGATGGGGGAAATCATCCCTGTCCTCCACAAGGGACTGCTCATTATACTTCCCATCAGCTCCGCGGCTGGCTCACATTTCTGGGGAGACCTGGAGCGCTTTTCAAAGGGCAGCCTTAACAAACACCACATTCCAATTTTGGATGCAGCATGGACATAACAAGCCTGGAAGAAAGAGAACAGTCTTTGTCCCTCCTATTCAGAGATGATTCACGTATGTAACATGGACACATCGTCCAGAGGGCTAGCACTTTGATGTGTGTTTCCTGTTTCCTCTTTTAATGAACAGCCCAGGTTGCCCTGTGTGCTGTGGGCTTTGTGGACCCCTAAATGGTTTCTAGGGAGCTCCCAGGAGCATTAGCTGGTCTGGTAAAGCATTTGGACACTTGCCCAGTTTCCACTTTACCTTCTGATGAGGAGGAACCCAGTTGAAAGCCTGATCAGACTCTGTGCTTCCTGTAGTTTTTATAAAAGCTCAAGGTCAGCCTGAGAAGGATGGAATTTTTGTTCAATTTTTAGATCAAATCCAAGAAACAGGAAGTCAGTAATACTCACTATTAAGCATGAGCATCTTTCTTTGTACAAATGATGCTTTATTTTAGAGTTAATCTTTTCCCCTTTAAGACAAAGGCAGTTTATCTGTTAGCAAGTATGAAAGCATTTACAAATTACCTGGCACAGACCACCAGCAGTAAGTGGTCAAGGGTGTAGATCGCCTACCTTTGAACCCTGTCTCTCATACTGGCTATGTAGTCTAGGATGATTTACTGAATCTCTCTCTAACCCTCCATATCCTCATCTATAAAATGAGGATCATACTAGTACCTACCTCATGGGGTTACTGGGAGGATTAAATGAGTTAATACATGGAAAGAGCTTAGAATAATGCCAAGCACGTGGCAAATGTTCCATTAATCTTGGCTACTGGGAAAACCTAATGCTATGCTACATGTTTAGAATAAAAGAAATAATAAGGTACTGCTGCTTCCCGCAAATATATTTAATAGGAGGGAACAAGTACTACCCATATGTGATAATGGGTACACAAAACATTTCCATTTTCGGCAGCATATACTGCGGTAAACTACTAAACAGGGTGATACTGACAGTCAAAAAATAGGATTGCACCTGCTCTGACAGTTCAGCCACATGGCTCCAAAGAGTTAACAGAGGGACGAGAGCTGAGAGCAATGGGAACAGGAAGAAAACCTCACAGAGAAGATAGAACGTTACCCGGGCTTTGAAGAGTCAGCAAAATACAGACAGGTAGAAGGCCATTTTGGAAGGAAGAACCATGTGAGAGAAGAGACAGATGGTATAAATTGGCATGTAAGGAACTGGTAAGGCAACCTTAAAAATGGGATTTGGGAAACTGCAGCACCAGCTCTGGACTATGCACCTGCAATTAATTTGCTTATTGCTTTTCCAACCACATGCCCCAGTCTCTGTCCATGTTATTTCTTCCCCCCATCCTTTACCCCACAGACCAGATGCTTCCCCCTCGTGACTACATTGGAATCTTCTCCTAGCTGAACAGCCTCTGGTCATTATTATACAAATCTCCCCCACCTTATGGTCCCTGGTATCCCGTCCCCAGGATGCTAATCTTCTTGGATTTGAGCCAGATGAATATACAGGAAATACACACGTTAATCAGGGATATACATTGTCAGAGGCTGCATGAATGCACAATTTAATATGAAACCTATCTAAAATCCTGGCCATCCTCCCTTTACCTGGAGATGTGACCAAATTATTGCTCAGAATCAATATTAAATTATCTTACGGGATTATTTGCAAATGCTATTGTTTTATAATGTCCCCATCAAATCTCCAGGTAAAAGATAAGGAAATTATTTAGGAGAGAACTTTTCCTCCAAAATGAATATCTGAACAAAATTAACCTGCGCTTCCTTCAAAGTTTTGTTTCCCCCACTTCCTTTAATTGAAAATTTCATGTTCATTATGTGAAAACAAAAACCAGCTAGGCACATGCAAGGAGAGGAAATGGTACAGTGATGAAGAGGAGGGCTCCTCTCACTGATGCCTAAGTAACAAGCTGGAGGTTTGCTTCTGGTGAGCCCGAGAGTGGTTCTTCCTCTCCACTCTGTAGTGACTTCCAGTGGAATCTCAAATCTTGCATCCTGTCACCCTCAGCAACAGTAAGACCCCCAAGTAACTGGAGCACTGGACCTGCTCTCCAGCTGGGTGAGGAGGGCTACATTCCCAGAGCTTGCTCACCCCAGACACACGTTCCTTCCAGACTGCTCTACAGCTTCCCAGCTCCAGGGTTGTGCTTTATAGGAAAAGATGCTGGGAAGAGAAGAAACTCTCTCAAAGGGGTTTCCATCCAAAGACTAAGCTTTCCTTTACAAGGAAATCTTCCTACTCAGAATGCCAGTTTCTGACAGGCCTTTAAATCAGAACAAAATAATTCTGCATGAATGTATGGCAATTGTTAGCTCGCTCCTTGGGAATCAGTAGCATATGATGCACTGGTAACTGACCCAGCAAAGAAACACAGTCAAGACAACAATAAAAAGGAAGACACTTTTGACTTTCTATGGCATAAGCCAAAGAGTTTTATATACAACATGAAGCAAGCCATAAACATGTTCATAAGCAAAACATGTAGGTCAAGTGGACAGACCATGAAAAATAAGTCTGAACTGGTCGCCTCACCTCAAGAGTGCTAGATGGAATCTCCTCCAGTCAGTGGAACTTTTGTCAGTATCTTATTACCTTTAGGGATCCATGCAGTGCCTGACACAGGTAAACATTTAACATTTAGATGAGGCTAAATGTTAAAAGCATGTCATAAATTAACAATACCTGTACATCAAAAATTCAGCTAATCTGAACATAATTTATCAGAAGAAGGAGAGACTGGGGAATCATGTGGGTTTGTGGGGTTATTAGTGTTTTGCTTAGTCCATATGGGAGAAGACCTGCAGCATTCATGACTTAACAGATCAGTTTCATTGATGCAGGATGGAACTTCATGGTCCAAGGTGTGGGGAATTTTCATTTTACTTTGGCACTAATTTGAAATGTATATGCTTGTGGGCTAATGCATGTAATCCCATCAAATAGCTATGAGTGGCCCTAGCAAACTTCTAGCCTCTACATGCCACTCATATCTATGTGTGTGCTTCATGGGAGAAATTCTGTGGGAAAATTCGAAGTCTCCATATTCCTGAGGGCCTCCTGTGATGAAGGACCCATAACAGAGAGTAGGAAGGAGGCATCGGAGCTAACGAAAGGTTCTACTAGAACTAATGGGCAGAAGACATAGGGAGGAAATGTCAACTCTAGAACAGCTTTTCTTACAGGGAAACTTGATGATTTCCAGTGGGGACCAGATAGCCAATTCTTCAAGGGTTTTGTGGTCAAGGGAATGTAGGTAGTTTGTCTTCCGACCTCCAATACTCAGCGCAGTGGCTGCCATGTGAAAGGTCCTAGTGAACCCATAAAGTAGTAGAGTTACGAAGGCTCTAATCTTATCACACCACTACCTTCAGAGGAAAACAAACCCCAAAATGTTTCACTGTTGTGCTCAGTGTCTCACACTGTAGAAAGGTGGGGCCAGCACTACAGCTTAAGTCTTTAAAGATCATTTCAGTGCAATTCCTGATGGAGAAGCAGTTCACATTTATGTTCATAAAATACTCCTGAGTGTTCAATATGCTACACATATTAAGTGGTTTCTCAAGCTATTTCTAGAACTTCTTTAAAGGAAAGGGTTGTTTCAGGACATGGCGAATTGAAGCTTTCTTTCCCTTTCACCCTGACTTCCCTACTGCACCATCCCTGGCACAGCGGAAATGGATATGAGGGGATGTGGGAAAGGTGCACAGGGGACTCACTGCCTCCAAAGGTCAGAAGCCTCATCTAAAGACCTGGAACCTCGAGAACTCAGTTGAGAGGGGGAGGAGGGGCCATTTCCCCATTTACACTCTTCTGTTTGACTTAGGCACAGGGAAGGGTTTCAACCATGTATTCAACAAGTGTCATTTATGTTCCCGGCACTGAGCACTGTGGATAGTGCTGGAAAGATGTAAAGAGAAATGAGATGCTGATGGTTGGCCTTTAGACCAGAGGAGAGACAGGACAACTGCTTTCATAGTATAGAAGGACAGATAATGTTCTGAGGAAGCTTCTAAGAGGGAAAGACCCCATGTCTTGGGAGGGGATCAGAAAAGTCTTCCTGGTCCTTGAAAGATGAGTGGGTTAAAGACCATTCTAGGCACAGGGAACTGAGTGGGTTAAGGCTTAGAGTCTGGAAAGCTCTGATCTGTCTATAAAATACTATATCAGTGTGTCAGAAATGTTAGATTTGTGAAGAGAAAAGGCAAGCATAGATAAGTGGATGATACTAACTTATTGGAACTTTGATATAGATAAAGAGCTTAGAGAGTTTAAAGCATCATCCGTGGCTGCAAGGTGGGGCAGTGACGAAGCAGGAATACAGCAAGGCTGAGCTGGCGGGAGGTGAATTCAGTGCCGTGGGCACTGTCAATGCTCTGTCAAGTGCCCAGGTGTGCCCAGACCCCTTTTGCTATTTCTCTGCATCCCCTTTCCGGGCCTTTGTAAGATTTGCTTCTAAGAGCTCACATCTGTGTCTTATTCAGAAGACTGTCTTTGGCCTGCAGGAGGCACTTAGACAAAACAGGCAGAGTTCTGAAAATGCAGGGGAATTGACATCCCTTGAATCAGCCCTTAGCCAATAGTTGACAGTGTGGAGATATGAAAGCCCAGCTCCCTTGCTCCTAGTTGGCACAAACTCTGAGGTGTAATTTATACTATAAAATTCCCTGCAAAATCAGGCTGGGGGTGGGATGAGTGTGAACTCATCTTTGCTTAGTTTCTTCTCCTTCTCTCTCTTGCTTCCTGCACTCTCTTTCCAGTTTCTTCCAGAAGCAGTCCTTTAATACATTACTTGCTCATGAATTCTCATCTCAGGGCTTGCTTCTGACTGACAGGTTGGAATGAAGGGACTGCTAAGATAAGGCCAGTCAGGAAGCTACTGCAAAACTCCAGGCAAGAGATCATAGAAGCTGGTGCTAAGACAAAAGCACAGTGATAAAGGCAAGAAGGGAGATAAGAAATATTCCAGGAAGAAATAGACAAGACCTTTAGAATTTGTGGGGTAGGAAGAAGTGGGAGTCAAACAAGAGTCTATAATTTCGAGCCTAGGGAACTGGATGCCGTTAAAAGCGTTGGAGAACTCCAAAAGGCGGGCAATCAGGTTGAGTTTGGAGATGTTGCCTTTGCAGTAACAGGGGGAGAATGCAGGAGAAGTGCTCAGCAGCTAGCAGGAGCATTCAGGGTTGGAGATTTCATTTTGGCAGTCATAAGTACTTAGCTAGTCACTAAAGCCAGGAATTAGAAGAAACTTCCAGAGAAAATCTGGGCTTTTTGTCCCTTGTGGAGCCCCTCAAAGAGGAAAACACTGTAAAGTTCAAGTGCAACCGAGCAGTGGGCATTACAAGGTCCAGGATGGATCTGAGCTGATTTCTTACTAATATCTGTTTATAAAAAATACTCATTGGGCACCAGTCTAGGAATAAACCTCCATACTCACAGCCCCTCCCTTCAGAAAGATGTCGGGAAAGTGTTCAGGGGACTGATGCACACTGTAGTATAAGCCATGACAGTTCTCAAGGACCTTGATCTCAAGGTGGCATTGTCTTTAAAGGGGAATTGTTAACGAATCTGTAATATTAATCTAAAGAGCTCATCACAGATTTTAAGGCTAAAAGACACCTGAGAGGTCATTTAGTTTATTTGATGGTTGAAGAAACTTGAGGCTAACAGTTACATGGTCAGTTGTAGCTGAATCATGACCTCAGGCCTCCTAAGTCCAGTGCTGGTCTCTTTCCTCTCCCAAAGTAGTGCCCATCCCCCTCCTCTGCTCTCTGTCATGCCCTAGACTGCCATTTGCATCCTGCTCATAGGTGGGAGGCTCCCTGAATGGAGCCATTTTTCCAAATGAAATGATGAGTTATATCTACGGGAGCATCTTAGTATGTCACAGGATTGTTTTCAAGGATCTACTAAGATAAAGGATGTGAATATGTTTTAATATAGAAAAATCTATTTAAATGTATCAACATTTACAAAATGAAAAATGTCTCTACTTTTTGGCTCAGTTTCTGTGTGTTGATTATAGACGTGAATTAGGATCATAGAATTAAGTAAAGCCACCAGACCAATGCAGGATTACACACGTGCCTTCATTTGTGCTTACACTGGACTCCAAGAAACCAAATTTACAACATTCATATCTATCGAAGGGAAATCACATTTAAACCCAAGCTCCTGGTTAATTAAGTCAATTGGAGGTCCCTTCCATGAAATAATCATGTTCACTACATACACTGGTCAGCAAACATGGGCCAGACATAGTATGATGTTCTGGAGTTAAGAGAGACAAAGTGCAATTATGCCTTCAGAAAGTCACAGTCCAGCAGAGGCAAAATTTGTAAAGAAATAAGAGCAATGATGGAGAATTGCGCAAGATACCTCAGTGGCTCTCATTGGGGAAGGACTTGATTCACAGAGCAGTTGGCCCTTGACATAAAACTTGGATGAATTGGAGCTGAGCCACACAGGAAAGGCAGGGGATAAAGGATGTCATTTCAGGAAAGCCAACAACAGTAGCAAAGGCAAGGAGGTAGGTAGTAGTTCACTGCTTCCAAGAACTATAGTGGATTTAGTATCAGGCACATATTTGCTACATGAGTGACTACATGAAAGACTGACTGAGTGACAGTAATGGAAAACAATGTTGTAAAGAAAGGGGCCAAGTGACTACAGGCATTCTATGTCATGGTGGCTCACTGGCCTTATACACTCCAGGAGAGTGGTCCTCAAAGTGTGGTATCTGGACCTGCGGCATCACCTTTACCTGGGAAATTGTTCAAAATGCAAATCATCAGGTCCCATACCCCACCTACTGAATCAGGAACTCTGGGGTATAGGACCCAGAAATCTGTGTTTTAACTAGACCTCCAGGTAATTCTGTGGTGCTGAAGTTAGAGAACTACTGACTGCTCTGGGCAAGGAGGAGAAAGAAAATGTTGAAAGAACATTTTATGGGGACAAAGAACCACATTAATTTATTGGCTAAAGTAGAAAGAAAGAAAGCATTGACATCTCTCTACAAAAATGCAAGTTCAATCCTCCAGAAATGCCCAGCTGCAGCCATCTGGGGCCCTGCCTGGGTCTTTTCAACCAAGTCCATCTGTCTCATCAGGTAAGTAATCTTGTAGAAACAGCACCTCATTACCCTCCATCAAATAAGCAGTGAGCAAGCACTTTTCATTTGAGAGATAGATGACTGAAAAGATTTGTCTGAAGCAATCGCAGTAGATGGTAGTGATTTAAGCTAAATTCAGTTCTGGAAGACAGCTAAGCGATGGGACAACTTTCGTAAAGTTTAGACTAAGGTAGCAGCAGGAATGCTGAACAGTGCAGCACATTAAAACCTGAAATAGTAGGAATTAAATTCATTCATGATCCTCCTTCAAGCCAATTTATATATCGAATAGAATAAAGTTTGTACCTGGCCTCTTGCCTGAACGTGAAGTCAGATAGCCCACGACTTGGTTGACTGAAAAAACAAGCAGTCAACCACCACCATCACCCTCCTTCAAAAACATTAATGAGAGAAAATGAAAAAATCAGTAGAGAAGCCAAGTGATTCATAAAAATCAATTTAAGCAGCATGAGATAAGCAGAAAACTTAAATTTTTAAAAATGCATTTAGGGCATCCAACAATTCCAAATGAAAACAAATATCTTTAAACAAGACTCCAAATAACCTTGGGTAATTACATTGGGTAGAATTTGGCCACAAAAAAACCATGGTTAAAATCCAGGAGATGTCTTTGGCTAAGGACACATAATGGACAAAAGAGGTAAAGGGAGTATGAAGACCAGCACACTGAACAAGGGCTGGGGGATGATGGACAGACAGGGTCAGAAGCCAGGGCTGTGTATGTGTTGGAAGATTCCCCTTTCCCCATGACCCAAACATCCCACTGTTCCTACCCCAACAGCTGGAGCTGTTGTGGAAGTTGACAGAGCACGTAGTCAATAGGCAATTACAGTAATCGAATTGTGGAGAAAGTGACACAAGTGTAAATAGCCTACTCCCAGTTGGCCTGTGATTAACGTTGACAACAACTTGGACATGAGTCCCTCCATGGAAGCAAAGGCAGCCTAGTCACTTGGAATAAAATTGGTAAAAGTTTGACTTACTCCATCCATTACACAAAAATTGTCAGTATCAGCTGGAGAGAAAACCTAGGATGAAAGGAATAGGCGGTCACCTAGAAATAAGAGGAGAAAGAAGAATGTGTTGGAAGTACCAAATATTTGCAAAAGACTTCATACAGTAACTGGATAAGTTCCCCCCTGCCCCTGGTATGCATGAATTTCGTGCACCGGGCCACTAATGTATATATAATATCTGAGGCAGTAGAGAGGCCAGGCACCATGCTGGCTGCAGGGAGGAAGAAGCCCAGGGGCGAGACCTGGCTCTGTGGGTAAGGAAGTGTATGGGAACCCTTGCGTTGTGGGTTCAACCTCTCGGGAGGCCAATAATACCCTGTAATGCTTGTAATGGCATTTTATTTGTGCTCACTCTCAGGGCTCTTGCTGACACATGCTCAGAGGAGCTGGAGGTGTCAGAAGGTGGGCAAGGAACATTCCTCCCCAATGAGCTACCAGATCCAAGAAGAAATATCCCAAAAGAAGTCTCAGAAGCAAGTGTTTTCAGACCCCTTAGGACAAGGTGGGGGAAGCTGTCCCTGAGTCTGAGAAGGTCCAGGTGCCACTGGTTGTTATTTATTTTTCTTCTTCTCTAAATCATTACTCCCTTGAGAGAATAGTCATATAATAACTTGTAGGGCCCTGATCAATGTTGCTTAGGGATTAGAGCACCAGCCCGTGCACTGAAGGGTGGCAGGTTTGATTCCAGATCATGGGCACATACCTGGGTTGCAATTTTGATCCCCAGACCAGTTGGTCAGGGCATGTGAAGGAGGCAACCAGTAGATGTGTCTCTCTTACATTGATTTCTCTCTCTCTCCCTCTCTCTCTCTCTCTTTCCCCCCTCCCTCCCTCCCTTGCACTCTCTGAAAATCAATGGGGAAAAAATCCTCAAGTGAGGATTAACAAACAAACAAACAACAACAAAAAAGAGTTTATAGGTTCAGCGAAGACATTTTATTCTCTCCACTGGAGGCAGCCAATCAGGGAGAGGTGGGAGAGGGGGTGATCTAATAAGCTGCTCATGAGGCAGGCTCAGAGGTCAAAAGCCAGCTCAAGTGACCAAAGATGGCCAGGAGCTGCCTTCAGGAAGAAGCGTGCTCCTCACTGGAGGCCCTTGGTTTACAAATATCACAGGAAAGAAGGTAAAGTTGGGAACTTAACAGAAGTTAAAATTGAGAGAAGATGTTTAGTGACACTTAGGAGCTCCGTCAGGGATTAAAGGACTTGGACAAAAAGGCAGAGGGGTGTGTGGGAACAGCAATGTTGAGGAAGGATTCAAGGTGTTGGTTGTGGCATGGCATGTAAATCTCCTCTTCTGTCTCCTCTACAGTATCTTTGCCAGATTCTAGATGCTTATTGATGCTCCCCCACAAGTGAATTTTTACTGGGGGTCAGAGTTGTCCAGGAAAGGAGCTGAGTTCTGCCATTTGCAGGGACACAGAAACCTGATAATTAGGGAAACATCACTCTGGGAATAATGGGTGGCATTGTTTAATATGTTCAGCCACTTTATGGAATAGGTACTATTAAAGCTCACTTACTTCACTTTCATATTAACGGTTCTCAAAGTGTGGTTCCCTGAGTCAGCAGCAGCAGCCTCACTTGGGAACTTATTAGAAATGCAAACTCTCAGGTCTCATCCCAGACCTACTGAATCAGAAACTCGGGGTGGGGATGGGGCCCAGCATCTGTGTTTTCATAGACCTTCCAGGTGATTCTGGGGACCACTGACCTACACCAGTGCTTCTCAGAAAGCCTGCCCAGCACACAGGTCGGATGGGTCTGTAACTCTTTGCCGGGAGAAGACATGCCACTTGACAGCTTGAGGTGCCTGGGGGAGCAAAGCCTGCAGACACAAAACACAGTCACTTAGCAGTATAATGAGATACAAGCCAAAATCTCAGAGGAGCCAAGGGGATCCCTGGGTGGGGACTGCACAGACATAATCATAGCCAGTTTGAAAGTCATTAAGAGGAATTTGAAGTGGCTTGCTCCAACATCACCCTGCCGCAGGCCACCTCAGCAGCATCTCTCTTTGGCTCAATTGTCTACTCTTTGTTTTGTCACGTCCATAGCCTGTGTTTGAAAATGGGGAAAGTGGGTCTACTTGGTTTTTATATATGACAGATGTATGGCTTGGGAACACTGAACTCTGGTCTGAGCCATAGGAAGGCATTGGTTGTATTGGGAGTATCTCCTGGCTTCTGAGCTCTAAATTCAAGTCTTACCTTTGCAACTCACATAAGCTCTCTGTAAAGTAAGGATCATAACAACATCTACTTCTCGGTTCATCGTGAGAATGAAAGATGATGCTTGAGGCAATGCTTTGCAAAAAGAAATATTATATGTTATTATCATTGTTTTCATTGTACCCCCTTCCCGCCAAACCTTCAAACTCCACACATGTGTGCCTGTTCCTTCACATTTCCCTCTCCCTAGAGTCAGTGATGAAGCACAGGTGCTCCTCTGGTAAATGAATCCTTGCATTCTCTGATCCTTCCTAGCTAACACAATGCCCTACACAGAGCATTCTGAAGAGTGCTGTGACAGACCAGGATGTGGAGGGATGCTTTGGTGTTGGGACATTTGTGGCCAGTTAACCAGCAGAGGAGTCCCATTGGTTTAGGTCAGACAAGAACACTTAGAGATCACGCAATCCATTCTTCACCACCAGTCACCCTTTATTTATAGACTAGGGGCCCAGTGCACAAATTCATGCACTGTGAGGCTGTGGTGGGCACAGGGGCAGGTCTCTGCCCCTCCTGCCGCAGCCCTGGTGCCCTGTCTGCTGGCAGCTCCTTTCCCGCTGCTGCTGCTCCCATGAGCTGATGGTACAGAGTGATTGGGGCCGGTACCAGCAGCGGGTGCCTGCAGGGCCTGCGCCATCAGTGAGTGTGAGCAGCGGCTGCTGCCCTGATTACCCCTCAGGAGCAGAGGGAGGTGGAGAAACCCTCAGGGGTGATTGGAGCGGCAGCAGCAGCTTGCACCCATTGACGTCACTGAGCGATCATGGCATGTGGGAGCAAAGAATTTTCAGTAACCACCAGAGGCTCGCCCCAATGACAGTGTCCAGTGCCCTGCCTTGGTCCGGCGCCACCACTCACCTGCTTCACCATCCCACCATGGCCAATGCCTGCCATGTTCTGCGCTCTGCTGCCTGCTGCCAACGCTGCCATGTTCTGTGCACACTCCCTAGTGGTCAGCACATATCATAGCAACTGGTTGTTTGGTTGTTTTGCCATTTAGTCTACTTGCATATTAGCCTTTTATTGTATAGGAGGAGGAGGAACATAGTCCTGTCCAAATAGCCTATTTCTTTATTTCTATGTCCTGAACTTTTTCTTTGTAAAATTTCCAATGAGTAACAGGCTCTGGCAGGGGCAGTGGGGAGGGGGTGGCAGCAACTGTTGAGAGGGTGGAAGGAATATCCCCTGGTGGCTGTGTCCCTGGGAGGCAAGAGCCCCTGTTGTAGGCAGTGATGTCAAGCAAACCCCTCCTCTGGTGCTGACACAAGCCATTCCTCTGCCGAATTTGCACATGACTAAAAGCGGCTCCTGGCTGGAGCTTTTCCTAATGATATTGTATAACCAGCGTCTGATAGATTGCAAGTCAACTTGGAGGCTGGAGAGGAAAAGATACATTTAGAAAAAAAACTAAATTTTTGAATGCAATGTGATTACAATATATTTATAACCCCTGGAAGTTGGTTTAAAAGCATGCTAGCCTTAGAAAAATAAGCATAGCCTGAATTTACAGTTATTCATAAACATACTACTAATAATAATGAACATTTAGTATTGGGTTCTTACCAAGAGTCAGGCATTATGCTGAATGCTTTGTATGGATTATCTCATTTCATCCTTCCAAGAGGCCAGTGGGTTCAGTATGAGTATCACCCCCATTTTAGAGATGAGAACGCTGGAGCTTCGTTAGGTAGGGGAGGCTTTGGTAGTGATTTGCCCGAGGTTAAGTGGGCTTGATATGAACCCACAGTCAGACTGAAGCTCGAAACCACTTTGCTCACTTTGTTATGCTGTCTCCAAGGGCCCTGCCTTGCAAGCTGGGGACTTGGGCAAAATTATCCACCTCCCTGAATGTAGTCTGAAAACATTCAAATAATAGTACTCACTAGGCTACTGTAAGGATCAAAAAATAAATAAAAAACACTGTAAACTTACCACCCATATAATAAATTACTGTTTTTGCTAGCTTATTTCCTAAAAGAATAAAGGACACATTTATTACAGGGCCATCATGATGAGAACACAGGAACAAGACTAGCACCAGGAGGCATGGAGTAGAGTGAGTGCTGCTCCATCACGAGCTTTTAGAAAGCAGCCTGGCACCAGGGGCCACCGTTCTGCCTGCCTGCCCTGGGTTTGAGTCCAGCTGTGGCTGTGACTAGAGATGGTTTCGCTACTTAGCTACTTAGCTCTTGGGATCGGTGCTAGTTGGTCTCTATGTTCCCCTCTGGTCTAAGATCTATTCTAGCCCTCTCTGCTGTACTGAGTACTCAAGAGGCTGAGGTTTATGGACTGTGTCACCCAGGTCCCAGGCCCTCTGACTTCCACTGGGGCTGAGCCAACACAAGGTGGGAGGACAAGGGTCTGGTTAATTCTACCTCTCAGCCTCCACCTGCCTGCACTCCTGGATCTGAACATGGGTGGTGCTGTAGTCCTCTACAGCCCAGCTCTCCCCTCAGATGCTACGAACACTGTCCCTTCCCCTGGCCCTTTCCTTGTTGCAACAAGTAGTAAGGATCCCCATCTCAGGAATCTGTAGGTCTGCACCCCCTCATTAGTTCTCTTGATCCAGGTTGCACATTTACAAGAGTAAGTACGCTCCTTTATAAACTCTCTTCAGTTATACCCTTCGAATGTGCCATCTGTCTCCTATCAGGGGCCTTGATTCATACATCGTTGTGGGAAGTTGATATGCTTAGACCACACCTGACACATGCTAAGTGCTCCTAAACTCTGGGGGTCAGTATGAGCATCATCAGTGGTGGTGGTGGGGATAGTGGTGGTATATCTCAGCCCTCCTTAGCCCTAAGGGAAGTACACATGCTTTTCTGTCTCTTTATTGACTGGGCCGTCCCAGAGCATGAAGCTCCCACCTGATGAACCATTGAGTCTCTGGAGAGAAAGATTAGCTGAAAACACTCCTTTCTTTTGATGAACAGGAAAAAAGGGAGCTAATCCTGAAGGAAGCAAAAGGAACATTTCAGAGTGGGCACCCTCCTTAGACAGGAGCCTCCCCTCCCCCATCCCAATAGGAAAGGCTAAAGGCTGGAGCCGGAGGATGGGGAGAGGCTTCTGGGAGGGAGCCCCAGGGACAGGGATAGACTGAGAGAGCTCCCTGGGCAGCGATTTCTGTGTTTTGGGATGGGATTCACCACCATGGGTTCAATGACAATGTGAACACACCCCATCACACCCTCGGTCACTTGTAAGGAGACGGTTAAAGGGAGAGAGATGAGATCAAATATCTGTACTTTGGAAGGAGACCAGGTACAAGTGGGGGGCCAGGGAAGAGGATACTCCTGTTCCTTATGGAAGAACTTCTAACTGTGGAGTTTGGTCCAAGGGAAACTGTGCTCTGTGGAGATGGTTCCCCATCAGTACCAGCATGCACATGCACAAGGCCCACCATTTCAGAAGGCTGTGTGCGTCGGGGTCCTGGGAGAAAACAGATGCACAGTCAAAATGAGTAGCAGTGCAGAGTTGGAGTCAGAGGCTGTGTATAAGGGGATGAGCAGGCTGTGGTGCGATGCAGCTCAGAGCTCCTGGAACAAGACAGCCTTTAAGTGTGCCACGCCCCTTCCCAGCTCCGCCTTGAAGGAGGTCATGTTGGGAGTTTGAAATGCGCCTTGATGGAAGCATTTACATCATGGAAATCAGCAGACCCCACAAGTCAGACTTTTGTTTCTGGTTTTGATTTTTGGAGAGCCATGTCAAGCTATTAACACCTAAGATCTGTTACCATTTCCAGGCTTGAAGGACATAGGGGAGGGGCAGGCAGTAATTCCCAGAATCTCCAGGCAAGGCCTCCGGACAGTAACTGACAGCAGCTGAGGTCTTTGGTAGAGAGACATAACCCATAGTAACCCCACAGAGAAAGAGCCAGGGAAATATTTACCAAACTTCACTCTCCTCCTTCCTACATGGCTCCCATTGGCCAAACCCAGTGAGAGCCAGAAGCCAGGAAGCCAATGGATAGAATTCACATTGGTCAGCCTCTTGGCCTTGGAGGGTGTGTGTGGGAGCGCAGACCTGGGGAGCAGACAGTGACCAGGCAGCTCTGAGACTAGAGGAAATTCAAGTGCTGTGATGAGAGTAGAGATGGGCTCTGGCCCTGGGAATTTTGAGCCTCTTGCAACTGAAAATCTATGAGAAAAGAATAGATTTTTCCTAAGGTCCAAAGATCCCGGCAGGTGTTTAGGTGTTTGAGGTGAAGGGCAAGGTGCCATAGACGGCAAAGAAGGGGCTCCAACTCTATGGAAACCAATTTGCCTGCCTCAGTCTGGTCCAGCCCAGGGCAACATCCACATGGGGGTTTGACTAAGGACCCCCCAGCTCCAGAAAGGGCCCTCAAGCCCTTGGAGTCCATAATGAATCCCTGTGCTCTGGCTTCTGTTATTTAGCACATTTCAGACTAGAAAAGAAACATAAACATTTCCATGCCACATCTAATACAATTATAAGGTCATTACGCAGTCTGTAGCACAAAACAGCTGTTGCAAAGATGCTTATTAGAATTTCACAGAGTTTTATTTGTTTGGGGCAAAAAAAAGCAATCTTTTAAATTATGATTTAATGAGATTGTTAAATGTTCATCATCAAGTGGTTACTTATTAAAGCTGTATGGAGCTTGGCTATTTGAGTTCATAAGAGGTTAACTGAATCTTTCTCCCCATCTCAGTCCAATATACCACACACATACCACATCCACACACACATCCACACACATGTGCATATAGAAACAAATTGCCACGTTTTGGTCTAAACCCTATTTTCTCCCAATTTCTACTCTATTCTTTTAAAGACAAATTCATACAGCTAAATAGATCTAAATCCAAATTTCTGTGGCTGAGTTAGCTTTTAAGTCAAATTCATGAGTTTATGTAAAAATACCCTGGCTTCTGGAACTCTTCTCCCTGGCACCTTTGAAGAGGGATGTGTCTGCAGTGCAATTCACCAAATGATAGAATGTCTGTGGCCAGTCCCAGTGTCGAGGGTTCTGCATACATAGGTTCTTGTGGGTTTTATAGTATTTCTCACTGGCTTGAGAAACTTTTCACACAGCCCTGTTTTCTGGGGTGAGGGCTGGGAATGGAGGGGGAGGAAGGATTTTGCCTGATGACCTACCAGTGATCTAATACAGATGTGTCATTTTGTCAGGCTGCAATACTGTAGCAGTTAATCCACCAGCATTTATCATAATTGCTGTATCCTGCAGAAGCCATACTGTGACACAATGTATCCCTGGAATTCATAAGTAGGTTGTTTAAATGCAAAATAATTATTAAGCACTCATTCTTGGAATTCATCCTGAGATAAGTAGGCCTTAAGAAAATGTCTAATACAAAATGACATTTGGGTTTTAGAATATATAACCTTTTGTATTAATGGTATCCCAAGGTGTTTTACATAGTAATTGGATGGTAGTGTGGTAAGTATTTCAGTAAATGAAATGGCTCTTGGGACTGATATAAAGGTTTAGCTATTCTTGGATTTCAAGTTGGATTTCATTGGGGAAGGGAGGTGGAATGCCAGGCTGTTTAAAAGTAGCCCAAGGCCTTCTTGAAACTTCATTGAAAACATCAGGAAGCAGAAGGGGTCTCAGAGGTAGAGAGAACAAACCCTTCTGTGGTAGATGAGGATGCAAAGGTGAGTCAGTGACCCATCATTCTACACTGAAAACCAGGTCTCAGAACTAAGGGGACCTGAGGCATAATATTTATTCAAGGTTCACGTTTCAGCTGGACCAGGTCCTAGCTGGGTAACTTAGAACAAGTTCCCTAATATTGCTATAGGGCTCCATTTTTGTCATCTGTAGGATGAAAAATAATATCTGCCAGAGTCAATGGAGATATAAAAATTATACACACACACACACACACACACACACACACACACACACACACACGTGGAGTTCCTGGAACATAGTAGGTGCTTCATAAATAGCGATTATTCTTATATAAGTCCAGATTGCCACCAATCTTTCCTGCTTGAACATTTTTAGTATCAATTTGCATCACTTACTGTATTAATGCTGTTATGTTTTACAATTACAAGTTATAATTAGGCAAATATGATTCATCTGACTTTCCTTGTCCAATTCTCAGCACTCCATCCGTACATCAAGAAACAAATCAAAATGCAATTAGATGCCGACGAGATGCTAAATAGAAAATTTATAATTTATTGTCTCATCGAAGATTACATTGTGAAAGTGAATTGATCTCATGTCAGTGATGGGAGGGTTGAGACTAGATCTATGTCAAGCAGGATGATTAATGTAGCTGCTCACTTGGCATGTTTGATAGGGAATGTCTTAAATTTCCAACGGGTGGGTGTTACGAGGTACAACCACATTGCAGCAGGCTGAGAGAGACTGCCTGGCATATTTGAAGATATAACAGTCTGCATTTTTTGTATGTTATAATAATGTAAACATCTTTATATATGGGACGCTATCACCCCATTAAGATACATGGAAGTTCATATTGAAACCCTCCAAAATATTAAGGATAATGATTAATTTTACCAAAGGAGTCAAGATCAGAGGGTTCTTTGAAATGCTTCATCTCCCTAGCGTGAGTGAAGTATGTTTGACTCGTTTTCAAATCAATTTAGGAGTAAAATTTTCAGGAGCACATCTGCTAGGGAAAGCATGTTCTTGCTGACGGTCTCCTGCAATGAAAGTGACAGTGAGCTGTTCAGGTTTTATAATGAATCAAATTATGTGAGCAGAGAACATAATTATATATTTTTAAGAGAGCATAGAAATACTTATAAACCTGGGCTTTAAAAATCACATTTTAAATTTCGAGATCAGTATATGAAACTATTCAGCATTTACCTACTTCTTCATATCAGCCATCTTTCAGACACAGGTGGGCCATCCCACAAATACTATGGGAAACCTACTAACAGCGCACCCTGGAGGTTGTGGGAGAAGTTGCAACGTGTTTGCATATGGGTGACCTGATTTAATCTTTGACAACCTTGTGGACTGGAATATCGTTATCCCCATTCCACTGACGAGAAAATTAAGGCTCAGAAAAATGAAGCAATTTATACAAGCTCGCAAGGTTGGAATTCTAGGCTTGCCTTTCTATTTCTTAAAACACGTCACTCACCCTCCTCCTTCCAATGCCCTGATTGGAAGCAACACCATCTCCCACCCCCACTATTACAGTAACATCCTCTTCCTGCCCCTGCCTCCATCCTTGTCCCAGCCCACACATCGCAAATCTGACCTCACCGTGCTCCGCTCAAATCTGTAAGTGGTTTCTCATTACCAACGGATAAAGTGCAAACACTGTAACATGGATTCAAGACTCTTGGCCATCCCCTCTCCATGTATGTCTCTAACCTTATTTCCATCCCTCCCTGCTTTGCATGTTTTAATCCCAGCCACAGGGTTGGGTTGAGGTCTCTGCAAATGCTATGTGTCCTTCACTCACTTGCTGTCTCTTCTCTCTAAAATGCCTTTCTCTTCTCATCTGGCTCACTCCTGCTCACCCTGCAACACCCTGTTTGGGTAGCACCTCCAACTACCCTTGTCTGACCTCCCCCATTTCCCTTTGGCTGGCTTTGCAGTGCTTCCCCAGAGCTTGCTTTCCTAACGCTACCTTACTGCCCTTGATGCATCATTTCATGGGGATGTGGCTGACTAGGAGTGTCCCTTTTGTTGGAGTCTGTTATCTTTGCATCCCAGAGGCTAGTTTAGGGTCTGGTCCACATTAGGTGCTCAATAAATACTTGATGACTGTATAAAAGCATATGTGAGTAAGTAATAAAACACAGTTCAGGGCTCTTACATTTAAGTCTAATTCTCTTTTCAATGTGCCAAAGCTAGGTACAAAAGATAACAAGCCTCCCTGTACTCCATACTGAAGAAGCTCGCAGTCCCAACGGGTGTTGGACACAAAGAACCAGAACTACAGGGAAATGGCACCAAATGGTGCTGCATCAAATACCCAGGGGCTCCTTGCCGCACTGTCCCCTCTGGACACTCTAGGGAAGGTGCCTCCTTGCCTCTCCTGGATCCTAGGAGTTCTTAGCAATCCTAGGTGTTCTTTGGCTTGTGGTACCAGCAAGCCACTGTCTGCCCCCTCATCACATGGCCTTCCTCCCTGTGTTCTTCACATGCCCTTCTTCTTGTAAGGACACTGGTCACTGGGTTTAGGATTTTTCCTAATCCAGTTTGACCTCGCCTTAACTTAGCTAGATACATCTGCAAAGGCCTTATTTCCAAATAAGTCCACAAAATATTTCACATTCTGAGATTACAATGGTCACAAATTTCCCGGGAACATCCTTCAACCCAGTCCAGGAGGAATCAATCCTTTCTACAGATGGTCCAATTTAAAGAGTGGTTGCCAGGACCCTTCTTCACCTTCTCCCAAGCCTAGGTTGACATGTCCACAGAACTTTGCTGGACCAATAGCTTTCCCTTGAACCACCAGTTTTCCCTTGACTGTGATCCCAGTAACCAATGACAGACTTCCTGGGTATCAGCGCCTCTTTTCCTGGACTCAGGTCCACTTCCTACCCTTCCTTCTGTGTGGATGATGCTGTGAACCCGGATGGCCTCCCTCTGGACTACTGTCTGATAGTACTTTGCATCTTCCTGCTGCTCCCCTCACAAACTGACCCCCAAACGAAGAGCCACTACAGTCTCCTATCTCCATGCATGTGCTTTCACGCCTGGCCGTGGCTCCCATGACCTGAGCATGGCCTTGCCCAGGATGCCGCTCCCATGGATTCCCGGTCCTGGCTTTCTCTGGGCTGGCCCATCCCACCTCTCACAAAGCCCTGATTCTAACAAAGAAGTATCTTTTCCCTGAAGTAATTTTTCCCTTCCCTGAATTCCCTGTGGCTGTTGCAGCCCTCATTTATAAACTAAAATAGTCCAGATGACAAGCTCCAAATGTACTAACACTTTAGCATCATAACCTATTAAAATATTCATGGTCATCTTCCTCTCTTTAGGATGTTTTCTGTTGATCAATCACCATGCTTTCCTCTAGGGCACCTCTTTAAAATATCTATAAAGGAAAAGCAGAGTATTCAGCTTTATTTGTGCAATTGTTGCTGGCATGCTGTACCAGAGACAGATGTGAATTTCATCTTTCATTAGCACAGTACCTATAGTCTTTTAAAAATGGCCCTGCTTAGGAGTGTGAGGTATGAAATCCATCTGACTATACTCTTCACCCTAAAAAAAAAAAAAAAAAAAAAAAAGACAGCAAATTTCACACCAGTACCTTCCTCCTGTATCAGGCAATGGGGTGAGGTGAGGTTTTGACAAAAATGGTAGGTGTTACGTAACGCCCCGTCTTCTTACAGATGCAGCTCCAAAATAGAAACAGGAGAGTGGTGCGTTGTCTGCAGAAGCCAACTATTGGGGGAGGAGAGCAGCATTCCCTCTGCCCACAAATATGAAGTGCTGACTAAGAAGGTGGGGGGAGATCCCTGCTGGGCACCTCAGAGTGACCTTAGAGAAAGGGTGTGGGTGGGACATTTTTGAGGAGAGGTTTGCACTCACAGAAGAGTTTCCATCCCTTAAGGGGCAGCTGCCTTTGTGAATCAGGAGACTCAGAGCAGGGTCTTGGTCCCCAGTCTGTGAAGTGTACCATCTATAGAGAGCATGGAGTGGGTTGAATCGTGTCCCAAGAAATTTTGTATGCACTTGGGACCTCAGAATGTGACCTTATTTGGAAATAGGGTCTTCACAGATATAATTACTTAAGATGTGGTCATATTGGATTAGAGTGGGCCTTAAATCCAATGGCTAGTGTCCTTATAAAAGAAGGTCATGTGAAGGCACACAGGGGCAACCATGAGATGACAGAGGCAGGAATTGGAGTGATGCAGCTACAGATAGAAAGACCAAGGGTTGCTGGGAGCCACCTGAAGGCAGGGAGTGGCAAGGAGGGATTCTCTTTGTTTGAAGCCACCAGTTTGTGGTAATTATTATAGCAGCCCCAGGAAATGAATACACCATCCAATCCATTTCACAACTGGGGAAAGCAGGCTCTGTGTCTTACTATTGCCCATGAAAATGCTGCCACATCACACAAGTGCCTTTCTGTCTACCAGTCTACCTTGCCCAATCCCACCCACAGCCTCTGGTCCATACCCTTGGCATTGGCCTTTCTCTTCACCCACCACCAAGTCTGATTTTTCAAGGCCCTATTCAAAACCTCAGCTCTCATCAGACTCAATCTGTGGTATTTTAAGGTAGCTCTCTGCTTCTCTGTTAATTGTTTAGACCGATTATTTGGGCCACTGCTGTCAGCCTTGAGCCCTCTCCACCTCTAGGCATGGAACCTCTGAAGCAAATCAGGGAGTGATGTTCTAGGCCTGCCGTGGGGTGCCCTGTCCCCTCTGTTTGAGATTCAGTTCCCTTAACAGGTCTTACGGTAGCCTGTTGTTATTTTTATCCATAAAATTAGCAAAACTGTGGTACCTAACTCTTAAACTTACTATATGGATTAAATGAGATAATACACTAAAAGTGCAATGCCCACACACACACAAAGGGCATAAATCTTATAAATGCGTAACCCTGGATGAATCACCGAACTTCTTTGAGCCTCAGGTTCCTCCTCTGTGAAATGGGGTCATAATAATGATTTCATATATAACACTAGGATGACACAAGCCAGTGTTTTTGTCTTTCTCCTTTTCTCCTGAGAAACCTATGCTCCAGCCACCCTGGCTTATTCAAAGTTCCCCAAACAGTTAATTATTTTCAGGCTTTTGTGTTTCATTGAATTATTCTTTTTTCCTCTTGTATCCACGCTGTGCCTCTACTTCCCTGCCTAGGGAAACCCTACTCATGCCCAATTTAATCGAAGCTCATGTTCACAGTGAGTCTTACTAGTTCAGGCAGTGTTCCCCTAGTCATTCAGTCCAGAAGTCTTTATTGAGCATCACTAGGCTGGACTGAGAACACAGCCAGGAACAAGATAGACAAGACCCTGCTCTCATGGAGCTACATTTTTAAAATAGATTTTATTTTCTAGAGCAGTTTTAGGGTCATGGTGAATCTGAGAGGTAGGTACAAAGATTTCCTATATACTGCTTGCCCCCTCACATTCACAGCCTCCCCCACTATCAACATCCCCCATCAGAGTGGGATATTAGTTATAACTGATGTTGTTACATTGACACACCATTATCACCAAAAGTCCATAGTTTATATTAGGGGCTACTCTTGGTGTTGTACATTCTATGTATTTGGAGAAATGAATGACATGTGTCCATCATTATGGTATCATACAGAGTATTTTTACTGCCTTAAAATTCCTCTATGCTTCACCTATTCATCCCTCCCTTCTTTCTAACCCTTGGCAACCATGGGTCTTTTTACTGTCTCCATAATCTTATCTTTTCCAGAATGTCATATAGTTGGAATCATACAGTATGTAGCTGTTTTCAGATGGGCTTCTTCACTTAGTAATAGGCATTTAAATTTTCTACATATGTTTTTGTGACTTGATAGCTCATTTATTTTTAACATTGAATAATATTCTATTGTCTGGATCTACCATAGCTGATATAACCATTCACCAGCAAAGGACATCTTAGTTGTTTCCAAGTTTTGGTGATTGTGAATCTGTTATAAATATCCATCCATGTGCAGTATTTTGTGTAGGCATGAGTGTTCAACTTCACTGGGTAAATACCAAAGACTCTGATTGCTGGACTGGTAAGAGTATGTTTAGTTTTGTAAGAAATGACCAGACTGTCCTCCAGAGTGGCTATACCATTTTGCAGTCCCACTAACAATGAATGAAAGTTCCTGTTGCTTCCCATCTCACCAGCATTTGTCTTTGTCAGTGTTCTGAATTTTGGGCATTCTGATAGGGATATACTAGTAATGATTTTCATTGTTGTTTTAACGTTCATCTCCCTACTGACAAGATATGGGGCATCTTTTCATGGGAGCTGATATCTTAGGGTCGGAACCTTAGTCTCTTCTCTCTGCAGCCCCAAGCTGTCGTGCACGGCCCTCTCCGGAAGCTTCCAGTCCCCACAATATTGTTGCTGTCTCCTACAGGCTAGGAGGTTTGAAGCAGGCCCTGTCAACTTTATATTCTTATTCCCCAGAGCACTGGGTGCACAGTGGGTGCTCACTAAATGTAGGTGAGATGCCTGCATGTTGAATGATTGGTTGAAAAGAAGAGCACACTGGTTTAGAGAATTCATGACTGCAAGCAGGAGTAAAGAGTTATGTGGCAGCATTTGTGAGGCAATAAGCAACAGGCGTGTTGTGTCAGTGTCCAGATCAAGTGCCGCTCTCAAAAATGCAAATTGACTTCTGGCCCGAGTCCTCGTGGAGGTTTTTTTATTCTGCAAGTGTAGCTCTTTTCCTCAGCTTGACAAGGGAGCATACTGAGCACTCCCAGATGGGCTTACACCAGGCAGGGCCTGCTGGGGCCCGAATGAATCAAGTTGAAGGAGAGTGAGCAGAGTCAGCAGCAAGAGAAAGACTTAACTGCAAGGTCAAACCCCATCGAAAACAGGGTCGACAAGTTTTTCTTGGGTCATTGTACAAGAAGAGGAGATGCTTTGTTTTTTTGCCGATGGTGCCTTCTTACTGTATGACTAAATAATATTACTGTTACTGATTCTGTGTCCCTCACCTAAGATGAGACCCAAGAAAACAGTGTCAAAAGCCTAGAACCCAGTGTTAGATGACCCACTTCTAGCCCTAGTACTACCCTAGACAAATTCAATGACCTTGGGCTCATGACCTCTCTGTGCCTTAATTTCCAGATCAAGTGAAATGGGTTTGGTGAAAACTTCTTTCTGGGTCTGTTGGGATGAAACGTGGTCATTAATATGTGATGTTTTGGAAAACTGTAAAGCACTCTAGAAAAGCAAAGTATTAATATTTTCCTCTGAGAAGCATGTACTCAACAGGCCCCATTGCCTAGTCACCATCTTTTGCTCTCCTCTGCCTCTGCTTCAGGAAGCAGCACGTAAAAGTCATGGGAGAAAGAGCAGAGAATGCAGAATTGAGGGAACCACTGGTCTCTAAGAAAGGAAAGGAACAGAGAAGCAAGAATATGAAGGGACCAGCATGGTACATGGGAACCAAGCAATACCTGGCCTCCTGAGGATATTCTTGCACATTCAAAGCACATTTACTACCTACCTTGTTCTATCCTCACAGTAGCTGGTTGAATCTATCCAAGTAGGAGAGGCATTCTGCTCCACTGGAATGATGAACAAACTGAGACCTAATGAGCCTTAGTGACTTGATTGAAGCTTGTGGAAGTTGAGAGTAGAGCCAGGACTAGAATAAAGGACTCATAAATCTTAACCTGGAGATTTTTCCAAAACAGCATCGTGCTATAGGATCAGGCAAGAGGGAGTGTGCCTCAGCTGCAGTCCCTGAACCGAGAAGGATCCCTGGAAACAGTCTTGGCTTCTTGAGTCTTAATAGACAGCTTTGAGATTGTAAGGAAGCTCTTATAAAGACCAACTTCCAGGAAATGCATGCACTGCACTCTCTATTTTAACATACAAATTCAAGGCTTGCTTGAAACCAATTTATAGATCCGGAGTGAGTCCCTCTTCCAGAATATACTTAGAAGCATGTTCTAAGGAAAGGGCTGAAATGTTACTGACTCTTCAGGAGATAATGATATGAAGGGAGTTCATTTTGTTGTTTTTCTACATTATTTTTCTCAACTAACTCTTAAGTTTCAAAAAGAAACCAAGTTTGGAAACAGGAAAATAAAAAGTGGATTTCGCCGAAACCAGTTTGGCTCAGGGGATAGAGCGTAGGCCTGCGGACTGAAGGGTCCCGGGTTCGATTCTGGTCAAGGGCATGTACCTTGGTTGTGGGCACATCCCCAGTGGGGGTTGTGTAGGAGGCAGCTGATGGATGTTTCTAGCTCTCTATCCCTCTTCCTTCCTCTCTGTAAAAAATCAATAAAATATATTTTTAAAAAAAAGATTAAACAGCATTGGCTGGTTAACCAAAAAAAAAAAAAAGTGGATTTCAACCCAAGCAACCTGATCTAAGAACTACCAACACTTTAGAGATACAAAGCCAATTTTTAAAAGGCTTCAAAGTAGGCCCAACAGGTTATTAATTTTAGAAATTGTTGCATTATTAGTATTGTTATTATTACTATTACTACTATTGTTTCTATAGTTCTAGTCACTCTTCTTCTTCAAATATGAGATCTTACCCAGCTCGTACTAGGTGGGGAAGCTAAATGTAAAATACTGACATTTTCAAAACTCTTTGTTCAGGAAAGTATCAGCTGGTGGTAAAAATGTCAAGAATAGTTTCATCTCCTGTTCGTTAGTTGAAATCAAGACAAGTTTAGAACAAAATACAATTCTGGGTTTTCCTGCACCCCAGTGTACATTCCCACAGCCATTCCTTTCACCCTTGAGTGTGAACATGTCTGTGCCATTTTTTATGTAAATCCTAAATGTAAATTCCTAACAAAACTCTGAAGGAAATCTGGGTTCAGTAGTGCTTGAGCTTCATCATCAAAGATGTGCTTAGTTCATTCAATGTGAGATCTCTTTGAAGAGAAATTCTTTAAAAACTGGGCATTTAAAAAATTTTATCCAAAGAAAACTCACCCACTCTTACAGCTAATGGGCAGCCCCTCCTAACTCTTTCCAGGGTTTCAGTCCTTCCAGGTTTTTACATGAACCCTGGAAGTATCCCTGGAATTCCTCATTCAAAATGTCTGAGGCTAAAGTCTCTTTTCCCCTTGAAACATAATCCTCCTGTTTCAGCTCCTACTGAAGACACCGTTACTTACCTAGGCATGCAGTCAAGAAACCTCCAAGACATCTTAGATGTTTCCATCTCTGCCCCACCCCCAACACACACATAAGCACCCCCATCCATTCCAGCCTGTTGCCAGGCCCTAAATTGTCCACCTTCAGAGCATCTCTCAATAGCCCCATCATCTTCATTCACACAGGTGCTCTCTTAGCTCTCATCTGTACTGATGTCACTGATTTACCAGCATCTGGTATCTATGTGCTCCTTTTTAATACTGTGTAGTACCTTTGAGCAAAGACAAAAACTGAACAAACAAAACAGCTCTAATCAAGTAATTCCTGAAGCTCAAAACCTTTCTAAAGGTTTAGAAGCTCAAAGGCTTTCTAAAAAGTATTCATATTACTTAACAGGGCATTCATTCATTCTTGAGGATCTGGCTCCTATCTAGATTTCTAGGCATCTCTTCCTGCCCCCAATTACACATTACAGACTCCAGTCAAATTTCACTGTTTCCTGGTCTCCTGCTTCTTTTTTTTTTTTTTTTAATATATTTTATTGATTTTTTTACAGAGAGGAAGAGAGAGGGATAGAAAGCTAGAAACATCGATGAGAGAGAGACATCGATCAGCTGCCTCCTGCACGTCCCCTACTGGGGATGTGCCCGCAACCCAGGTACATGCCCTTGACCGGAATCGAACCTGGGACCCTTCAGTCCACAGGCTGACGCTCTATCCACTGAGCCAAACCAGTTAGGGCTCTCCTGCTTCTTTTTACTCCCACTCTTTACTCCATTAGAGGGAGAGCTCTGGAGCATTACTGCCTAGTTATACAATCTCAGCCCATCACAAGCTGTTACATTGGGCAGGGCCTCCTGTTTGTAATGAGAGTAATAGCATGGGTGCTGTGAGGGTGACATGATTTGAGTATGTAAAATGCTTAGCAGAGTGCCCAGCACACAGGAAGATATAAATAATTGTCAAACAATTGTTATTATTGTGCCCAGAATTCAGTTTTTTCTCCCTGATTTATTTTTTTTATCTAAATTCCTGTCATTTTTCAACACTGAGCACGGTCACCAATTCTTTGAAGCCTCCTCTTGTCCTTATGACTAGAAGGATAATTTTTCTCCTGTGAACTCTCTCACTGAATTCCTCTCCACCTTCTTTATGACATACACCATTTTCTAACTTACATGTATTTGTATCCACACATTATCTCTGCCAACAAATTATAAATTCCTTTTTAAAAGAAAGATTTATCCATTCAGTTAATAGCAACAAAGGGCCTGCTAAGTGCCAGGCACTGTGCTAAGCACAAGATGAATATTATATCCCTCTTTCTGTGCTCGCCAGTGAGACATAGCTGGCATTGAACAGGCGCTTCTGCCATCAGTGGATAATTATACCACTCCATTTGTATTTGGTAAGGACATCTCTTTCCCCCCAGATTGGGAGAGTGTTTAAAGCCCAATATAGTGAAATTAGAAATCTCAGACTATGTTAAAACAGAACTTTAAAATTATAATTCTAAGAGCTTCTATCTACCCTCTTTTAGTATTTTAAAAATTAATATTTTTATTTAACAAACTCCTAGCTTTTCTTAGCACTTAAAAACATGTATAGGGGCCCTGGCCGGTTTGGCTCAGTGGATAGAGCATCGGCCTGCGGACTGAAGGGTCCCAGGCTCGATCCTGGCCAGGGGCACATGCCCTGGTTGCGGGCTCGATTCCCCCGCAGTGGGGGACGTGCAGGAGGCAGCCAATCAATTATTCTCTCTCATCATTAATGTTTCTATCTCTCTCCCTTCCTTTCTGAAATCAATAAAACATATATATATATATATATTTTAAAAAGAAAAAAACATGTATAGGTCCTAACCAGTTTTCTCAGTGGTTAAAGCAACAGCCTGCAGACTGAAGGGTCTCAGGTTTGATTTCCAGTCAAAGGACCCATACCTCGGTTGCAGGCTTGGTTCCCCGCCTGGTCCAGGTATGTGTGGTAGATAACCAATCCATGTCTCTCTCTCACATCTCTTTCTCTCTCTCTGTCTCTTCCCCTCTCTTCCATTCTCTCTAAAAATATCAATGGAAAAAATATATCCTCAGTTGTCAGTTGAAGATTAACAAAAAATAAAGCATGTGTAGGTTTATGGGGTTTATAGAATATTATTCAGCATTTAAAAAGAATAAAGTAATCATTCATACAACAACTTGGATGGATCTCAAGAGTGTTATGCTAAGTGGAAAAGCCAAATCTAAAAAGGTAACAGTCTGTATGATTCTATTTATGTAACATTCGCAAAAATGACAAAATTATTGAGATGGAGAACAGATTAGAGATGGTGAAGGGAAGGGTGGGTATGACTATAAAGGGTCATACAAGGGAAGTTCATGAGGAGCTGGGGTTGTTCTGTATCTCGGTTGGGGTGGTAGGTACAGGAATCGACAGGCATACCTCATTTTATTGTGGTTAGCTTTATTGTACTTCAAATATATTGGGTTTTCTTTTACAAATTGAAGGTTTGTGGCAACTCTGTGTTGAGCAAGTCTATTGGCACATCTTTTTCCAACAGCATTTGCTCACTTTGTCACTGTGTCACATTTTGGTAATTCTTGATACATTTTAAACACTTTAATTATATTTCTTATGGTGATCAGCGACCAGTGGTTTTTTAAAAATATGTCTTATTGATTTTTAGAGAGAGAGGAAGGGAGAGAGATAGAAAGATAGAAACATTGATGAGAGAGAAACATCATTGATCAGCTGCCTCCAGCATGCCCCCTTCTGGGGATGGAGCTGCAACCTGGGCATGTGCCCTGACGGGGCATCAAACCAGTGACCTCTTGGTTCATGGGTCAACACCCAAACACTGAGCCACACCAATGAAGCCATGACCAGTGATCTTTGATGTTACTATTCTGATTATTTTGGGTGCCATAGACCATACCCATATAAGATATCAAACGTGATTGATAATTGTGTGTGTTCTGACTGCTCCACTGACCAACTGTTTCCCTGTCTCTTTGGGTTTTCCTATTCCCTGAGACACAACAATATTGAAATTAGGACAATTAATAATCCCACAATAGCCTCTAAGTATTTAAGTGAAAGAAATAGTTTCATGACTCTCACTTTAAATTAAAAGCTAGAAGTGAGGAAGGCATGTTGAAAGCTGAGAGAGGCCAAAAGCTAGGTCTCTTGGGCTAGGTAGCTAAGTTGCAAATGCAAAGGAAAAGTTCTTGAAGGAAATTAAAAGTGCCACTCCAGTGAATACATGAATGATAAGAAAGTAAAACAGCCTTATTGTTGATATGGAGAAAGTTTTAGTGGTCTGGATAGGAGATCAGACCAGCCACAACATTCCCTTAAGCCTAACCCAGAGCAAGGCCCTGACTCACTTTAATTCTGTGAAAGTTGAGAGGTATGAGATAGCTGCGTAAGAAAAGTTGGAAGCTAGCAAAAGTTGGTTCATGAGGTTTAAGGAAGGAAGCCATCTCCATAGCCTGGTAGTACAAAGTGCAGAACAAGTGCTAATATAGAAGCTACAGCAAGTTATGCAGAAGGTCTAGCTAAGTCAGTGAAGGTGGTACACTAAACAACAGGTTTTCCATGTAAATGAAACAGCTCTCTATTGGAAGAAGATGCCTTCTAGGACTATGACAGGTGGAGAGGAGATGTCAATGCCTGGTTTGCAAGCTTCAAAGGATAGGGTGAATCTCTTGTTAGGGGCTAATGCAGTTGGTGAGTTTAAGTTGAAGCCAATGCTCATTTACCATTCCAAAAAGTCCTAAGGTCTTTAAGAATTATGCTAAATCTACTCTGCATGTGCTCTATAAATGGAACAACAAAGCCTGGATGACAGCACATCTGTTTATAATAGTTTACTGTATATTTTAAGCCCAGTGTTGATACCTACTGCTCAGAGAAAATGAGTCCTCTCAAAATAATACTGCTCATTGACAATGCACCCAAGAGCACTGATGAAGATGTGCAATGATATTAATGTTGATTTCATGCCTGCTAACACAACATCCATTCTGCAGCCCATAGATCAAAGAGGAATTTCAACTTTCAAGTCTTATTATTTAAGAAATAAATTTCATAAAGCTATAGACAAGCTGCCATAGATAGTGATGCCTCTGATGGATCTGGACAGAGTAAATTGAAAAGCTGGAAAGGATTCATCATTCTAGATGCCATTTGGAGAGGGGGAAGGAGAGGTGAGGGCATGTGCCAGTGGGTAGGGGAGGCCGGGGGAAGGTCAATGGGGAAAAAAGGAGACATATGTACTACTATTTGTAATACTTTAAACAATAAAATAAAATTTAAAGAAAGAACATTCAGGATTCATTGGAAGAGGTCAAAATACCAACAGTAACTGGAGTTTGGAAGAAGATGATTCCAACCCTCACGGATGACTTTCAGGGTTCAAGACTTCAGTGAAGGATGTGACCACCCAGGTGGCAGAAAGAGCAAGAGAACTAGAATTAGAAATGTAGTCTGAAGATGATTGAATTCTGCAATCTCATGATACACTTTAATGGATAAGGAGTTGTTTCTTATGGATGAGCAAAGACTGTGGTTTCTTGAGATGGAATCTACTCCAGTGAAGATGCTGTGAAGATTGTTGAAATGATAACAAAGGATAGAATGTTGCATAAATTTAGTTGACAAAGCAGTGGCCAGATTTTAAAGATTGACTCCAATTTTGAAAGAAGTTCTACTGTGGGTAAAATGCTATCAAACAGCACTGCATGCTACAGATAAATTTTTCCCTAAAGGAAGAGCCAATCAATATGGCAAACTTAATTTTCGTTATTTTTTAAGAAATTACTATAGCCACTCCAGTCTTCAGCAACCACCACACTGATCACTCAACAGCCATCAACATCGAGGCAAGACCCTCCACCAGTAAAATGATTATGGCTCACCGAAGGCTCAGATGATAGCATTTTTTTTTAGCAAAAAAATTGGCTTTTAATGAAGGTATGTACTTTATTTTTTAGACATAATACTCTTGCACCCTTAGTAGACTACAGCATAGTAGAAACATAACTTTTATATACACTGGGAAACCAAAACATCTGTGTGACTCACTTTATTGGAATACTTGCTTTACTGTGGCAGTGTGGTACCCAACCCCCAATATCTCTGAGGTATGCCAGTGCACATGCGATAAAATGATAGAACTATGCACACACATTGTGGCAATGTTGATTTCCTGGTTTCTATGTGCTAAATATTCAGGTTTACCTCAAGATATGGTTTGCGCTCTTCTTAGTAATGAAAAAATATCACCATGTTTACCAGGGATTTATAAAGGCTGGGACTTCATTGGAAGCATAGGCAACTTCATGGAAGTCTCTCCTTGTTGGTCCTGATGTCAGTGCTCATCAGAGGTGCTCTTGTCATCACGTAATATGCCCCTTTATCCTTGTCACTAATTTCTTTTGGTACACATTTACCCACTATATGCATTCTCTTGATATCTTAGTTTTCAACCTTCTTTGTTTTAGGTATATTTCTCATAAAGAACATTTTTATTTGTTCTCAATGCAATTTGAGAATCTGTGTATATGAGTTTTATCTGTTTTATGTAGTATATTGATCAGGGTTCAGCTTGAGGAACAGAACCAATAGGAGATATATATTATTAAGACATTGGTTGTAAGGAATTGGATCATATTATTAGAAGGGGGACTGCCTAGATGAGTCTGAAATCGTGGATTGAGCTGTCAGAAAGGGCAGGCTGGAACTCTCAGGCATGGGCTGAAGCTGCAGTCCACAGACCAAATTTCCTCTTCAGGGAGGCCTCGGCTCTACTTTTAAGACTTTTGAACTGACTGAATCAGACCCCCACAGATAATCTAGGGTACTCTAAGTTAGTTAAAGTCAGCTGTGCCCTGGCCAGTGTGGCTGAGTTGGTTGGAGTGTTGCCTATAGCCTATACACCAAAAGGTCAGGGAACATACCTAGGTCAATCCTGGTTGGGACTTATAAGAGAGGCAGCTTATCAATGTTTCTCTCTCACATCCATGCTTCTCCCTCTCTCCCTCTCTCCCTCTCTCCCTCTCTCTCTCTCTCTCTCTCTCTCTCTGCCACCTCTCTCAAAAAACAAAACAAACAAACAAAAAACCCTTTCCTCGGGTTAGGATTTAAAAAAATAATCTGTATTAATAAAAGGGTAATATGCTAATTAGACCAGGAGACCTTCTGGACGTCCTTCAGGACAAAGCCATGGTGGTGGGGCCGAGGCCAAGGTGGTTAGGGGCAATCAGGCTGGCAAGGGAGGGCAGTTGGGGGTGCTCAGGTCAGCAGGGGGGCAGTTGGGGGCGAGCAGGCCGGCAACAGGTGGGCAGTTGGGGGCAAGCAGGCCAGCAGGGGAGGGCAGTTAGGGGTGATCAGGCCTGAAGTGGGGGGCAGTTGGGGGTGATCAGGCTGGCAGAGGGGTAGTTGTGGATGAGCAGGCTGGTGGCAGGGGGCAGTTGGGTGTGATCAGGCTGTGGGGGAGGCAGTTGGGGACGATCAGGCCTCAAGGGGGGGCAGCTGGGGGCAATCAGGCCGGCATGCAGAGTGGTTAGGGGTGATCAGGCAGGCAGGTGAGCAGTTAGGAGGCAGCGGTCCCGGATTGTGAGAGGGTGCAGGTTGGGCTGAGGGACACCCCCCCCATGCACGAATTTTGTGCACCAGGCCACTAGTCCTATATAATAAAAGGATAATATGCAAATTGACGGAACAGCAGAATGACCGGTCGCTATGATGTGCATCGACCACCAGGGGGAAGACGCTCAGCACAGGAGCTGCCCCCTGGTGGTCAGTGCACTCCCACAGGGGGAGCACTGCTCAGCCAGAAGCCAGGCTCATGGCTGGTGAGTGCAGCGGAGGTGGCAGGAGCTTCTCCTGCCTCTGCAGCAGACAGACATCCCCCGAGGGCTCCCAGACTGTGAGAGGGTGCAAGCTGGGTTGAGGGACCCCCACAAGTGCACAAATTCTGTGCACTGGGCCTCTAGTAAAAAATAATGTCAATTGTGATGGACTTTACTCACATCTAAACAATACGTTCACAGTAACATATGGATGAGTGTTTGAGTAACTGGGGACTCTAGACCAGTCAAGTTGAGGAATAAAACTGGCCATCACAATATATGTCATTAACACATTTGGATTAATTCCTACCATTGTATGTGGATTTCTCTATTAACTAGGTCTTTTAGTTGCTGCTGCTGCTCCTCCTTCTCCTTCTCCCCCTTCTTTTTCTCCCAACCCCTCTCTTCTCCATCCTCCCCTTTTTTTATTAATTTTTGCCTTCTGTTGAACTGTGAGTCTCTCAGTTACCTTTTTGATATTTCCTGGTTTGCAAGTGATAAGTTTTTTTTTTAAATTTATGATTGCCCTTACATTTTTCAAGACTCACATCTAACTTCGTATTTTTCCAACAAAATCTAAAGTTATTCATCTTTGTTTACCCAAACAACACAAGGAAAATAGAATTTTCTAATCCTGTATCAATTACTCCCCACTAACAATATAATTCATGCTTTATAAAGCCTTATTTTAAACTCTTACATTAGTTCCTTTTTCTTTTTTCATTCACTGTGCCTCCTCATTTTTATTTATGGACATGTTTACTAATGTTTTTTTCATCATCACCACTTGGATTCTATTCCTTCCTTCTAGATTATATTTCTTTTACTAGAAAGTTAATTCAGTGAGTAATGAATTCTCTTTGTATGTCCTAAACTATCTTTATTTCACCCTCACTAAACTATCTTTATTTCACCCTCATTCTTGAATGATAATCCAGTCAAGTGTAGGACTCTGGATTGGCTGTTATCTTTTTTCTTTGACACTTTGAAATCATTTTTCATTTTCTTCCAGATTACCTTCTAGCTGATAAAGCCATGGTCAATCTGATTGTTTTTCCTCACAGGGTATCTGTTTTATCTCTTCTGGTGGTTTTTCAGATTTCTTCTTCATATCTGCTGTTCTCTGTGTGTGTGTGTGTGTGTGTGTGTGTGTGTGTGTGTGTGTGTGTGTTCTTCAGTTTAGGATTCAGTGTGTGACTTTTCGACCTGAGCATTTATGTCTTACTAGAAAATTCTCCACCAGCATGTTACTATTCCCACATTACTTCCTCTCCCTTCTGGAACTCTTAGACAAACATTGGAATTTTTTATTCATTCTTCACATGTCTCATTGACTTTGTCTTACCATATATCCTTTGAGGTCTCCAAGTTGCATTCTGAAACTCATCCAGTTTATTAATTCTTGCTTTAGTGTACTTTGACATGTTCTGTTGAATTTTACAATCCTGATAGCAGTATTTTACATTTCTAGAGTATATGCTTATTTTCTAGTGTGCTTACTCTGTTTTTATGTCTTCTAACATTATGAATTCAGTTGATTCATTTATTCCTTTGAACATTTTTTTAACATACTTATTTGAAGTCCCTTTGGAAACTGCTCTGTTTCCCTTAGTCTCTCAACTGGAAGCGCTCTCACTTGCTGTGTTTGCTGACTCTCTCTTATGGAGGTGGATTACCTGATGTGCTTCATATCTTCTTGCTATTAGCTTATTTTCAACAGCAGTCTTCCCAGTAGTTTCTCAGTAGTGCCCTGGATTGTGGAGGTGATCTCATCCAGCAATTTAACATTTGCTTTTAACAGTCCCCTCCAGATTCACCAATTTTGGACTACTAAAAAATGTTTATAATAAAATATTTATATATCTATGTGTATATATTTATTTGTTCTTTTATTTTCTATTTAAGTTTTAGATTACTCAATTCTGATTTTTCTAACAATTCTGACAATCTCTATGTTTAACCACTGAATTTAGACTATTCATGGTCATAACTGATATATTTGGACATATTTATGCTATGTAATTATATTATTTATTTAAACTTCTTTCTATCTTTTTATCTCCTTCCTATTTTTTTTTTAATTGGCAAAGATTTTGGAGGTTTTATTTTTTTCTTCCCCATTTTTTTCTTTACTAATTGGGAAATTGCATGTTCTTTATTCTTCTAAAACCCTTAAAATTTAGCACCATAACATTTTAATTTTGGTTTCTGGGAAGAGATATCCTCCAACAATTATAAAGTTAGGCCCCTGTGCCCACTGGGTGACATGAATTTGGCCCTGAGCATGTGGCACACAGCACCTAGCATGGGATTCCACTTGTGTCCTTTGGCAAATGTTTTATTGTTTTACCCACAGCCCAGGATGGGTTATATGCCACTGTGTTCCTTCTCAGGCTACTGATCTGAGCTCTTCGTGATAATAGTCCATTACTTGCCCAGTGCCAGCTGCCTGAGTTTCAGACATCTTCTCACCAGGCATTCTCTGCTCTGTGTCACAGCATCTAACAGCCCATGTCCTCCCTATCCTCAACCTCTCATGGCTTTCATTTTGAGCAATAGCCCCATTTATAGCATCTGGACATTTATATTTCTTGCTTTCATACTTCGTTACATTTTTAAAATTTTCTGAACATTCTGTTTATAAGCGTATCATGTTTGGAGCAGAACGATGGCATCCAGGATTAGCTCAATATTCCATCTAAATTTGCTCTATAGAGCCAGACAATTTTTTAAATTTACAACAGTTTCTGCTTTAGCATGGAAGGTCCTTGTATATAAATCCCCTTGTCATTCCAGAGTGCTTCTCCTGCAGTAGAGGAGATAGTGAGATGTAACTAAAAATCCAGTTTGTAGGTAGGCAGAGTACTTAAGCATATGCAGGAAATTCGGTCTCAGTGCTAGTTCTATCACTAATGTGACTTTGAGTAAGTCATTGACTCTCTCTAGGATAAGCTTTTTGCCTTCATATAATATGACTACTTCTATTTCCATCTACCTCCTATCCTGTATAATAAAAGGATAATATGCAAATCGACCGAACTGAGGAATGACCGGTCGCTATGACACACACTGAGCACCAGGGGGCAGAAGCTCAATGCAGGAGCTTCCCCCTGGTGGTCCATAAGCTGGGATGACAGCTGGCAAGCACAGCGGTGGTGGCGGGAGCCTCTCCTGCCTCCAAGGCAGCACTAAGGATGTCTGACTGCAGCTGAGGCCCACTTCCCTAAGCCATCAGTCAGACATTCCCCAAGGGCCCCCGGACTGCTAAAGGGCACAGGCTGGGCTAAGGATTCCCCCTCCCGCCCGAGTGCATGAATGTCGTGCACTAGGCCTCTAGTTTCAAATAATTCCCTTGAATTTTAAACAGAAGATTAAATTACGTAAGTGAAAGTCCTTAAATTTTTTAGAAATATCTATAGGCAGATAATTTTTACAGTTGTTGTCATTACTAATGATGAGTTATCTACTTAGAAGAGAAGAGTTGAAACTTCTGGAGATTAATAACATTTCAGCTTCCCTACAGCTTTGAGCATAGTGCCCTTAACAGAACAGATGCTGAGAAATTATGGATGGATCAATGTACAGCAAAGGATCCATAGCACAATTTATAGGCTAGTGTTTTATTTGTGTAAAAGTTAATACATTTATATTTAGACCTCATGTCATAATCTGAAGTATTAGGTCAGGAAATATTGTCAGGGTATTGCTCCCTAGAGTAGAATTCAAGCAAATGCAAACATTATTATCAGTTATTGGTAGACACTTAAGCTTTTAATAATGAGTTTTTTAAAAAATCTTACTCAGAATGAATGATTGCCATTGATAGCCAAAGTATAGTAAAGCCTTAAATAATACATTAACTAATTGCTTGTTTTCTCTGATATTTGCTATTTGTGTTTTTTAATTGTAACATATGAATTTTAATTCATTTTCCCCCAGAAACCAGAAGAGAGTGAAAGTAAACATGGTGACTGCTACCAACCCCAGAAGTTATTGAGGTACACTTCATGTTTCACCTCTCTGGATGACATAGATTGAGTTCTCTGCATGAGACCTTCAGACACATTCTTTATAATAGATACCCAAAGTGAGAGAGTTGATTGCAGTAGGTACCCTGGGCAGAGTCTTTCAGAATGAGCTATCGCCTAGCATTGTCGAAATGTACTTGTGCAATCTCCATGTGTTTTTTGGTCCCAGTGGGGTACTGTAGGCACAGGCTTTGTCCACAGGACAAGGAGGTGATATTAAGATCTATCTGTTATATTTATAGATCTGACCAAAACGTGGGAAGCCATCACGGAAGCTGAGGCTCCAGCGATACCTAGACTGACTTCATCAGTGCCCGTATGTTATTTCTTAATGGGGTTGTCAGAATCCCCATTACCTGGGGAGTGAATGGCGGTTATTCAACTCCTCCCTCCCTCCACTTGTTTAAGCTCTACTCCGGGAAACCCAGCCAATGCTCTTGTCACTGTAGCAAGCTGTGCTTCTTCTAGTCTGCCTCTGCCTTATTGTGAAAGCACCATCTCTGTTATACCAATCTCCTACTGAAGATTGCTTAGCATCCTTAGTCTGCATTCAGAACATCCTCTATGTGGTTCTGGTCTTGACTCTGGCCCTGCCTCACCTCCCCCACCTGAACTCCCCTTGCAGGCCCTCAGTCTGACAACCTAAGTTATACAGGGGCTCAATGTGTTCTATTCATTTCCTCTTTTGAGCCTGGGGCTCCTCTAGCACAACAGGGTTCTCCCACCTCCAATGTAACTGAATCTGCTATTCTAACTAAAGACAGGTCTTCCTTTGTTTGAAAAGTTTACCATTTTTGACCAAGGTCTCATCTTTGGAATGGCTCCACTTGGAACAGTGTGGGATGAGGATGCCGTTAGCCATCCAGGTGAGCCAAATCAATCTAGAATCACCTGGGTGGGGTCGTTGTAGCCAGATGTCACTCTCATCTAAATTCTCCATCTTTCAGAGCTAGTCCAAATCCTACCTTTTCCAGTCCAGCTCAGTGGGATCTCTTCTTCTTCTCAAGGTTATAAATATTATAGATTTAGAGTAAAACAGTAGTAAAATATCAACTCCTTCAGGGAAAAAAAATTATCTCATATCCCTAATGGTAAATTATTTCTATGATGATACTTAAATTCAACAAACATAAGCAGGTACAAATCCTTTACAATGTTTTTTATAAAAAGTTATTAAGTAAATGAAACAAAGCCATGACCAAAATTAAGCCCATAGCATGTCACAATGTCCATTTTCTAAATAATTATGACAGATGATATCATTTCACTGAAGGTAAATTAGCAACAAAAATGTGAATGTGGTTCGAAGTCCGATAGTGCAAGTTCTTCTGGGTGCAGCCAGTCTGTCACTTATTACACCTCTGTAAGATTCAGACAGTTTCTTTGAACCTGTTTCCTCATCTATAAAATAGATTGGTAACTGCATCTGTGAGATTAAATATGTCTGGGAAGAATTTAACTATAGGATAATTGTGAAGTATTAAATTAAATATGCATGTAAAGTGCTCTGTATAGAGTCTGACACATGCTAGGTGTACAAAAGTTGTTACATATGTTACCATTATTATAGTTATACTACTGTTCTCATTTTATAATATTTAAAAAACTGAATCTTAGTCAAGTAAGTAACTGTCTTTAGACAACACAAGTTCCTTTATGTCAGAACTAGAGGCCTGGTGCATGAATTCATGCACCAGTGGGGTCCCTTGGCCTGGCCTGTGGGACTGGGCTGGAAACTGATTCTCCGACATCCCCCGAGGGGTCCTGGATTGCGAGAGGGCACAGGCCAGGCCGAGGGACCCCACTGATGCATGATCGGGGCCGGGGAGGGACACAGGAGGTTGGCCAGTCAGGGAAGGACCATGGGAGGGATCCAGGGCGTGTCTGGACTGTCTCACTTAGTCCTGATCAGCTGGACCCCAGCAGCAAGCTAACCTACAGGTCAGAGCGTCTGCCCCTGGTGGTCAGTGCATGTCATAGTGAGTGGTGAGCAGCCTTAGCATGTCATTAGCATATTATGCTTTGATTGGTTGAATGTCTGACCAGATACTGAACACTTAGCATATTAGGCTTTTATTATATAGGATGCTCTGGTAAGACTTGTAATGTAGGGAGAAAATATTACAAATTTAAGCTTCTTACTGGTCATACATAGATTGACTGTATTTGAACAATATTTCAAACACTATGGAGCATAAAGTTGGTATTACAAGAATATTGAATTTTATTTATTAATGTATTCCAACCTATTCCCACAAAGATTTGAGGCAGCTTTCCTATGTGTAATGCAAAAACTTGATAAAATAAACTGAAAAGGAAAACAAGGTAAAAAGAAAATAAAGGAGCTAGTGAGGAAGTTAGGTTAATATCAATTAGGCATGCTATACATTTCAATAAAGTCACTAAAGGTAGTGCAAAAATGTCAACTTCTTAAGGAACTGAAGCATAAGGGATTTTCCTCCTATGAGTCCTCAAACAGGAGTACTATTTGAAGGAGTGGCATTGATTTCAACAACATCCTTTCTTAAACCCAATTGTGAGTTTCAAGCAAATGATAACTGCTGTGTCCCTAATGCGAGTGAGTAGCATGATGCGGAAGATAAAATTGGTAAGAGTCTGCTCCTGCAGGAGGAAGGCCCAGCGGCCCCTGCTGCTGTGGAGGGACTGCGTCCCTTCCCCAGACCTCCATGGACAGCACCTCTTTCATCTTTCATTTGCCTTTGGCAAATATTGAATAAGAGGTATTTTTTTTAGGCTGATGAAGATAAAAGTAGTGCACTATGAGTGACTCCTATGTCAAATCATCAAATGCTTTGCATTCATTATATCCAATAGTAATGATTATTACTATTAAACCCCTCCAGTAAGACAATTTTATTAACTTAAGTTTTTTTTTATAACAATATTTAAAATAAGCAAACATAAAATACACAAACATCTATTTGGTGCTTTCTATGTGACTCTATAAATGATTTTTGCATTTTATCCTGCAACTATCCTGTTTACAAGGAGAAAGCCAAGACTCAGGGAGCTTATTTACCTTGTCTAGGGTCACAGAGCCAACAAGTATCAGAGCTGGAGCTTCATCCCAGGTTTCTCTGACCACAGAGACAATGTTCTTAACCATCATCCTATCCCTACATTGTACCAGCCCTTCTCAGAGCCGTTGGGGAGGATGGGAGAGCAGGGCCAGGCTTCTCCTCACTGAGCAGGAAATATATATATGAAGTGATTTTTATTATAGTAATAAACACTTATTGAGCCTACTCTGCTAAGCACTTTAGTTGCATCATCTCAGGTAATCTATTGCCCTGCAAGTTAGATACCAATATTATTATCCCCACTTTAGAGATGAAGAGACTGTGAATTAGGGAGATGAAATTTTCATTAACTTGCCCAGAGTCACAGAAGTGGTGGTGCCAGAGTTTAAACCTAGATCTGTTTCCAAAGCTGGCCCTACTGTGCTGCATTACAACTTGGACATGGACAAAGGGCAGAGGGAAGATATTATAATTATAGATTTTCTTATCTCTCAGGCCACGTGGCCATCCAACTGTGGATACTAGAGAACAGTGGGTTGACTGACTGAACTGCCAGGAACACCAGTACTATGGGTTGTATGCTAATGGCTAAACTCTAATGATGCATATAGAAGGAGGTAAAGAGCTGTGGCTGCAATGATGATAAATGATAGACAGACAGATAGATTTCCCAGCACTTCTCAGCTAAGATGTCCTGTTCTCATGTGTGTCATCTTCAGAAACTTTGCCCATCAAATTATTGGGCAATTTGCCAGCATGCTCCTGTGGTAAGGCTAAGGAATGCAAAGTTTAGGTCAGCCATTTAGAATTGGGAATTTTTTCTGTCCCCTGAGCAATCCAGGTTTTCGTGTTTAAACAATGAGGTCACATGGTGAAAAAAATATTACGTTTGATGCTCACTTTATCAGAAAATTACTCCCAGTTCTCCACTTCTCTTAGTAAGTGTAGACCTGGCCAAGTTGTCCTCAAACATCCTCTCCTGGCCCTGAAAGCCGGCCAAACTCCAGGGCAGAAGGTAACAGATTTCCAGAATGAAACCTTTCAACGCAGCAGCCAATCATGTGGGAGCAAAGGAAGCTCTCTCTTACAACTGAAACCGCAAGGGAGTTAGAACAGGAGGCAAGATAATTACCTAGCTGGACAGCAGCCAGGGAGGCAGCCCGGCCTCTCGTGAAAATGCCATGGGAAATGCAATGACCACATGTGGTAAAGAGGACCTCAGCTTCCTACCTGATCTGATAAGCAAGGTCAAGGCAGGACGCTGATCCCAGGGACAGAAGGGACTGGCATTTATTATTTATCCAACACTAGCAGCCAGGCAGGCTCTGCACGATGCAGGGATCGAGCTGAGCACCTACCTTAGGGCTTAACATTTGTCTCTGGAGACCTAAATTTCTGGAGTTCTAAGGTCCCACATTTCCTTAAGCTAAACCCTTAAAATCCAGGGGTCTTTAGTTATCTGAATAGGAGTGGGGACAGTGGCTTCATGGATATTGGGAGTTCATTCTACAACCTCATTCATTTCCCTAGGCTTCTGTTCCAGTCCGGCCCATGTCCCTGTGGCTCATCCTTCAGACATAGCTTAAATGTCTTTTCCCAGATCCCCCAAGGGTGGACAGGGGCACCACCTTGGGGATGCACAGCACTTTGTGATATCTTCTGCCATAGCAATCACCTCATTGAACTGTGAACTCTACTCTCTTCCACTAGACAGGTCTGTTCAGTAATTTATTCAAAGGTAGTATCCCCAATACAAACTGCTCTTTTATAACACATGGTTTCTGTGATATGAATTACATACACAAGTCATAAAGAGGGATACGATATCTACATAATGTGGAAATCTTGTTGGTTCACAAGCAATTTGTTCCAACACTTTCCTGTTTTGTCCCATGAAACAGCAGCTGATGCAAACTAGCACAGCAACTAGTAAACCAGCAAAGATTACAGTACTAACCCGATGCTCTTTCTCCTATGTTCAATCCCCATTCACCCACTGCAGATGCTGCCTGTAAAAACTTATTTTACTCCCAAGATCCTTTCCACCTGCCCACTTCTACTGGGTCACTGCAGACAATTCCAGAACCTGTCAGTCACTTTCTACCTCTCTCTAACAGAAGGTATTGTCTGGCCTACAGAGAGATTATTTGGCCTGTTAAATAAGTCAAGGAGGGCCAAGGAATTAATGCCCCAGGAGTGACCTGCAAGCTGGCAGGGTCCCACATGGGGCTGAGACTCAGAGGCCCATGTGTTAGATCTGCCCATTGAGTCCACTTATAGGAAGCAACTTTCCTCCTTTCCCTGTGTCACTGTGCCACTCCCTCACAGTGCTTCCAGGGAGCACCTGCCTGCAAACTTCTTGCACCAAAATCCTGATCCCAAGGTGCATTTGGGAGGAAACCTAACTAATGCACCTCACTCTTCCTCTTGACTCTGTCTTCATGCGGTCCTGGGAATGCTTGGAGCACCATCCTCTTGTACCCTTGGTCATGCCTCCAAAAATCAGCAGCCTCCACCCTCCCACACACCACCCACTCACGTGTACCATGCAGCCATCACCTTTTTAAAACAACTTATTTAATAAATATGTACTGTAGTGTTTATCTTTTAGAAATGTTACATGTCTTTGTAACTGTATGATTTTTTTTAAAAAAACAGTTACCATTTTTGTTTTTTGTGTTAATGCTCTTGTTACAACATTTTCTAGATTTTGAGTGGTCTCTTTCAAACTTATTTCACTTGCGAGTCCTGTTATATTTTAGTGCAAAATTTTACATAATATGAGTTTTTTTTAGGAATGTTTTTATTTTGTTACACCATGATCACTTGTGTTTAGCAAGTTACCTGGCATTCATAAGTTGATTGATAAATATTTGGTAAACAATCAAATAGTTGAATTACTAACTGAGCATTCTTGTTGTCCCCCTTAAACTTTGCAAAAGCCACAATTTTCTATCTGACCAAACTTTCCATTTGTAGCTAAGACACCAAACTCATATGTCACTTAGAACTTTCAACAATGTTTTCATTAGGGTTACCTGTCTTATTGGATTTAATTATGTATCACTAGAGGCCCAGTGCATGACATTTGTGCACTGGTGGGGAGGGGGTCCCTCAGCCCAGCCTGCACCCTCTCCCAGTCTTAGACCTGGGGGGAGTGGGTCTAAGCCGGCAGACGGGCATCCCCTGAGGGTGCCTTAGCCCTGCAGCAGAGGTGGGAGAGGCTCCCGCCACTGCCACTGTGCTGGCCAGCTGTGACCCTGCTTCTGGCTGAGCCACACTCCCCCTGTGGTAGCACACTGACCACCAGGCAGCAGCTCCTGCGTTGAGTGTCTGCCCCCTGGTGGTCAGTGCATGTCATAGTGACCTGTCCTTCCACCATTGGGTCAATTTGCATATTGGGGTTTTATTATATAGGATTAGGTATTAGAAGACACTTTAAAATGCTTAAAGACAGAAAATATTCAAACAAAAAGTCCCTCTCAGAATTTAAATGTGTATATTACATTATCTCTGGTGACACATTTAATTCTCCAGAAGCACCACCACCTGCAAATCGATGGCAGCTATTTTGGTGTCTGCATGTAGGTTGCTCTTATTCCTGCTATTTCTAAATTTCACAAACATTATTCACTGACAATATGCTATAATAAAGAGTGGAGTCCATTTATACAATTTAAATACATAGATTTCAGCCAACAAGATTAAAATGATCTACTTAACTCCATAGAGCAGTCTATAAATCAGCATGTATAGAATTGATGAAACATTTTTTATGTGGAAGTAACTATGCTATGAATCCTGAGAAGATGCACAAAAGCATAAAATGCTCATCATCCTAGGTTTTTCATGGTTGGTCTTCAAATATTCTGCCCCCTTGTGCCCAGAAGTGCATGAGCCCCACTTTGGAATTTGAATGATGCCATAGCCTTACTAATCCATTTCTTCACCTTCAGGGGCTTTCATTTACTCGGAAAGATGCCCACATGTGCGAAGAACAACATGTTGAGACAGTAATGCAAGTGGCACAGATCATTTTTCTCCTAAACTAGGTGCCCTTGCATCCCCGGGGTTCTTTGGGAAATGAGGGCGAGCTGAGGGTGGGGGTCTGCAATGTCCCAGAGCGCTACTTCTTTTTTTTCAAATTGGGCTTATGCATAAGACTCCAATATTCTGTAAAGAGACCACTGCTGGGGGGAAAGTTGAGAATATAGGCAGAATCAGTAAGAATGGGGAACTGGGCTAAGGGGATGGGTCTCCAGATCCCTGTGAGCTCGAGTAATGTGGGAAAGCCTTTTTTTTAGGGAGAACAAGGAGGAAGGGTCTTAGGTGGGCCTTGAAAGAGGAGTGAGATTAAGTGAAGGGAAAGGAAAATGTTAGGCCAATCATGAGGGTCATCATCGTATTCACACACAAGGACATAGAATTGCAATTAGCAAGTTGATGCTCCCTCCCAAAACACCAAGGCAAATCAAACCAAACCAACAAACACACGACTCTGCTACCTGAAATAATTTAGAACTCAGTTCCTGATGCAGCTGCTTTGGCTAATGGTAGAAAAGGCTTTGGCAGAGGCTGGACGGCCTGGGGGTTTTGGGTCAGGGTCAGGGCTGAGGTAAAAAAGAAACACTTGATTTCTCTTTTCAGCAAAGATCTTTGTTCTAAGAAAAGTCTTGATTAATTTAATCAAGGCACATCTCTCTTCGTATTAGCACCAACTGGACCAAGTCCATGCTCTACCAAACCTAAAAGAAGCCATCCCACCTCTTCACTTGGCATCCCTTCTGAAGGTCCCTCTGCTTGTCATCGCCTCCCTCCCTCTTAACTTACCCGAGGACTGACATCACCTGCACTTGGATTAATATTGTGTGACACAATTTTTGCTCCTTTAGTGATCTGCAGTGGAGATTGGATGGGTCTTACAGAATAGAACTGAATTTAAGGAAACAGGGACTTTAAATGTCTTCTGACTGACATTGGTTAACGTGGCTTTACCAATCCTGTCCCATGTGCATGTGTGAAAGCTTCCCTGCTAAATGCTAAAAAATAACCTTGAGTGTGTCCTGAGAGCTGTAACCACTTCCACTCAGTGCTGTCATGGCTATGCCTCACGGGCCTGAGAGCAACTCCGAGGGCCGCATCCTCTTGAGAGTTTCTGGTGCTCAAGGGCAAGAGTGGGACAGCCTGTAACTGCAGGAAGGGGGAGCTCATAAATGGATAGTCTCTGTTTATCTCTGGGACTGTGTCTATCTTTCAGCCAAACGGAGCTGCGATGAGACCTGCTATATGGCCACTCTGACATTCTCCTTCATGGGAGCTGACATAAGGGCCTGTTGCCTCCAAACCCACACTAAGTCCCAGGGGGCCTGTCACAAGCAGCAATTTCATTTTAATTCATTATTCAACATTTACACAAGCTTAGCTTCATTTGGTATATGTAATAGCTAGCAAGCCAAGTTTCTTTTATGAAAACTGAGAAGCCAAACACAGAGTAATTACTCTGGAGAGGGGGAAAACCACCCTCGGTCAAATAGAGCCACTCTAAATATTGACACTGTGTACTTTCTGTCTGGTTAACTGTTTGGATTCTTCTGGCCTTTACATGTAATTCTGTCTCTGCAAGAGAAACTGCATGCAGGAGGGGAAGGGATTAGGTGCAGGAAGATAACAGGGGAGATTGAAAGTCTGAGCGGTAGCCTAGGAGGCAAGAATGGGAAGGTCGATATAGTGAGTGGGTAAGCCACATTCACAGGTTACAGTGATCACAGCCGGCGCTCGCTGGTACTGTCAGCCCCTGTGCTAAGTGCTTTATATGTGTTAGCTTATTTACTTACTGCTCACAACACCATTTTCTGGGAAGGTGTACGAAGCCCATCAGCTTCGTCAACGAGCTGCAGTCAACGAGCAGACCACACAGTTACAGCTAACGGAGTGGAAGTCTTTGAGTCCCAGGAAACCATCTTTCGATGTCCCTTCCATCAGGATGTCTCTATCATCCCACCTCCCCCAGTGAGTGTCTGTTGACATTTGCTTTGCATCCTTTTCCCCCCTCAAAACAATTACACTGAGCATCTTTTTGTGTCAAGAATGTTCATGTGAGCCCTGGCTGATTTGGCTCAATCGTTAGAGCATCAGCCGGCCGACTGACGGGTCATGAGTTCCATTCTTAGTCAAGGGCACGTACCTCGGTTGCAGGCTCGATTTCTGGCCCTGGTTGGGGCATGTGCCAGAGGTCACCAGTCAAGGTGTCTCACTCACATCATTGTTTCTCCCTCTTTGTCTCTCCCCCTCCCTTCCACTCTCTCTAAGAATCAATGGAAAAATAACTTCAGGTGAGGATTAAAAGAAAAAAAAAGAATGTTTTTGTAAGAACCTGGACCTCTAGCTGAGCCAAAGTAGAAGGACAGCATTCCTGTCCCCAAGGCAGGAGCACCTTCCTGATTCTAGAGAGGCACGACTTTGGTGAAAACAAGTCACAGGTTTTCAAAAATAATCAGTTCTTCCTCTTTCTGTTTAAAGAAGTCAGACCTCAAGGGCACATCACAGTAGAAAGAGAACCCCAAAACTTTTATTACAAGAAAAAGCTTGGCTATCACATGCTCCCATCTCTTCTCTCCGATCTCTACCAGTGAAGAAACAGGCTCGGAAATGAGGGAAAGCACATCTGAGTTCACAAAACCAGTTAGCCTTAAACCTAATCTGTGTCCTATGGTCCACCAGGCTGCTAACTGGCTACTCTCAGAAGGCCAATGGAACTGGAGAGCCAAAATAATTTGAGTCTCAAAACTCAGTAATTAATTACTGGAATCACATTCTGAGCAAGAACCTGAAACTATGCATGCGCTCACCCCCACACAGATGTGAAAATCCAGCCAGAAAACTCAAAGGTGAGGCACTGTTTGCTCACTACTGGACGGAGCCTCCCTCTGGCCCCTCGTTACTGAGTTCCAGGGTACCTGCAGCCATGCTTCACTAGTCTGTAGAGCTGTAGACTCCCAGGCACGCAGGGCTGTTGAAATGTGTGACATTGATAAGGGAGAGAAGGTTTATTTTTTTCTTTAGTAGTATAAAATTTTACTAGGAGCCATACACGGTTATTATCCAAATTAAGAAGATAAAGGTAACGGAATGAAATTTAAGGATATCTAAAATCTCACCACCCAGAGATAATCACTGTCAATATTCGGTCTATCCTCCTCAGTATTTTTCTATGGATGTGTGTGTGTGTGTGTGTGTGTGTGTGTGTGTGTGTGTGTTTCTGTGCTTAAATATATTTCTTCTTACAAAAAGAAGATAGTAACCCTGGCCAGGTGGCACAGATGGTCAGAGAGTCATCCCTTTCACCAAAAGATTATGGATTCAATACCAGGTCAGGGCACATAGCTAGGTTGCAGGTTTGATCCCCCATTGGGGTGCATATGGGAGACAACCAATCAATGTTTCTCTCTCATCTCTCTCTCTCTCTCTCTCTCTCTCTCTCTTCTTCTCCATATATATATATATATATATATATATATATATATATAATTGATTTTTTTACAGAGAGGAAGGGAGAGGGATAGAAACATAGTTAGAAACATAGATGAGAGAGAAACATCCATCAGCTGTCTCCTGCACACCTCCTACTGGGGATGTGCCCGCAACCAAGGTACATGCCCTTGACCAGGATCGAACCTGGGACCCTTCAGTCCGCGGGCCTATGCTCTATCCACTGAGCCAAACCGGTTAGGGCTTCTCCCTACCTTTTTATCTAAAATCAATAAGGAAACATATCCTCAGGTGAGGATTTAAAAGAAAAGATATTTACTGTTAATAATATGTCTTTAATAATAATAATAATAGCAAATTTCTCCTCAAAATAGGTTCTATAACCTAACTTGATGGATGCAGAGCATTTTATGATTATGTATTCACCTAATTACCTTAGCAAGCAAGCATTTATTGAATACTTATTTTACCCCAAGGACTATGCTACATATTAGAGATACAGAGATGACTAAGACAGTCAGAATGTCTGCCTTCATGGAATTACATTACTACCCAGCACCCCAGTCTGCTTCCCAGCACAAGTCAATGCTCTGAAGATGAAACTTTTAGGTCTCTGGAGCAGGGCAACAACTGGCCCCCAACATGCTGGTGGCAGCCTCAGGTAATAGTTACCAAAGGCAAGGAGATCCTTAGAAATGGTTTCCAGAGAACAGAAAACGTTCTCATATTTCCACTTCCCTTGCCTTCTGATCCTACTCTTACTTTAGAGTCTAATGTGTATTAAGTGCCTAACAAATTCTTGTAGATTGACTGCATGCCAATTATTATTATCTGATATATGAATCTATTTTTTAAATGTTTATTATAAAATAATTTACTCCCCAACAAGTTAATGTTAGCAAGCAGAGAACACTATACAGAGGTCACCTTGCCATATTCTTTGTACTTAACTGGTCTGTTCAATATTGAACTCTACTGGTCTATACTATGCTAAGCTAAAATTAATATCATGTGAATAGCTCATCACATAATTGCTATACTTTGTACAACGGGTAAGTCTATAAACATTTTTTTTTATGCACTACCCTATGTTGGTAGGAGAGCATTAGTCCCCTTTAAACATGGAGAAAGTCAAGCCCAGAAATGTTAAGTAATCTGCTGAATATCCCAAACTCACACTGTTGGACCCTGAGCCAGAATACAGGCCATGGCGTTGCTTGTTACTTTAGCTACAAAGCATCAGTAACAAAGTAATTAAATTTGCATAAAATTAAAGCTAAAGTGGAGAAGTAGATGACAGCAGAATCTCCTGTCTGCAGAAAGAGTTAAGAAACATAGGAAAGTGGGTTTCAATCTCAGCTCCATTTACAAATTTCTCAACTTCTGGGACTCAGTAGAGATATGCAGAGTTGTGGTGCATAGTAAAGATAATGTATATAAAAGCACCTTACTGAGGGCTGGTACATAATAATGTAAGAAGATGATATCATTGATAGCATCCTTATCATTATCACTATTACTAGAGGTCTGGTGCACGAAATTCATGCACGGGGGGGGGCAGGGGGGAACAGGGAGAGGGGGTTCCTCAGCCTGGCCTGCACCTTTTCTAATCCAGGACCCCTCAGAGGATGTCTGACTGCCGGTTTAGGCCCGATCCCTGGGATCGGGCCTAAACCGGCAGTCAGACATCCCTCTTGCAATCCGGGACCACTGGCTTCTAACTGCTTACCTGCCTGCCTGCCTGATTGCCCCTAACCACTCTACCTGCCTGCCTGATTGCCCCTAATTACCCTGCCCTGCCAGCCTGGTCACCCCTAACTGTCCTCCCCTGCCAGCCTGGTTGCCCCTAACTGCCTCTGCCTTGGCCCCTGCTACCGTGGCTTTGTCCGGAAGGATGTCTGGATGGACATCCAGTCTAATTAGCATATTACCCTTTTATTAGTATAGATTATTATCTGCTGTAAGGGGAAGATGCTTGCTTTCCCAATTTCTTATTAGAATATGCATAAGCTGAGCAAGTTTGGTACTGCTCGTCCGTCTGCCACGGGGCACTGTTTACATCTTGAATTACTCAAATTAAATGTAAAAACAGCTTCACAGCATCTTAAAGTGCTCATTACTTTAATTCAAACAGCACAGAGTTCCCCTCAAAATAGATGACTCTGTCCATCTGTTTATTTCCCTCTGCTGCACTGATTTCCTGCTTTTCTGGAGCTGGTGAGAAACACTTCAAAGACAGCTGATGTAAACTATGAGGGGAAGTCTCCAGCTCACATCACTGGGCTTTGGAGGGCCCAACAGCCTGTAAGGAATAGGCGTCCACACACTCTCCAGTCCATGAAGAACATCGTGTCCACAGTTCACAGGCTCTGTCCCTCCAGAGATCTGCTTTAAGGCAGGATGCATTTGGATGCTAGTTTTTCCATTCCTGACATCAATAATTTTCTTCAGTCATATATATTTTCACGCATTTTTAAAGTTTGTCATTATTTGTCCAACGTTCTGTCATTATTTGTCCAAACATATTTAACTGTTTGATAAACGATGGATTGATCCCTTTAAATATTTAGACTTAGTATATTTCTGCCTCCATTTATATTCTTGCTCCAGGACTAGAAGGGAAGGGCCTATTTCTAGCTTCTGGTGACCACAGTGATTGTATGGATCCATGTGTCTAATTGGGCAAGTGTTGGGCTGACTAGGAAATCTGGGAAGTGCTGACAAAGTAATTGCTTCTTTTATGATTTTATATAGAATTGATCTTTCTATTCTTGATTATAAATGTCAATCAAATGTTCAGGGTTCTCAGACTGTGAAGCTCATAAGCACTGCAATGCTCTTTGAATTTTAGGCAACCTTGAATTCAGTGTCATTCTGGATAATTCCTAAACAGTTTTAATAACAGGCAGATTTTCCCATTTACATTTGACCAATAATTACAAAAATCTTACCATTTTTATAAACAGCTTATTATTTTTTATGTGCCACCATAGTCAATATTATATGCATTACTAAAATTATTAAAATTTTAAAGTCTAACCTAGTTAGAATTTTTATATTCTATTTTGGTGTAAGTAATTTTTTCTGCGTTGTCACAGAATCAGCACAAATGACTGCAGAAAATTAATCAGTTTGGTAGCCTGCATTTTATATAATCATTTTCCTATTGCAAGTTTTAGCATGTCCAATTGTTTGCTGTTAAACAATGTTGCAGTGTATTATTCTCCCTCTTCCTGACTGGCCCTATTTTGGGGCTTACTTAGTAGAACTAGCAGTAATGGTAGTGGAAGCAGCAGCATTCCCCAATCCATTATCGAGAACCCTTGGGACAATTATGTTTTGGAATTCAGAATCAATTAGATTTTAGAAAGGTTACATGGTGAGTTTGCTGTGTATCATGTAAAACTCCCAGCAGTGTCTGAAAGCAACAGCCCATAATCAATCCCATTGATATTTCAGCAGTGACATATATGAATATTCACGCTAAGCAGTAGAAATAAAAACTATAAATATCCCCTCATTAGCTTAGGTTGGGTTTTGCTATCAAATGAGATCATATCAGGTTAGTTATTGATGCCATATGAGTTATGGAAAAACTTTTCAGCATTTTTTGAATTTGGAACTGAAAATAAGATATTGAGGACTAATAGACACTATAATTAATATGAACTTCCATGAGTTTATTATTATAACCAGAATTAATTATTAAGGGCCAAGCACTATATATGAAGCTCTTTAAACAGCATAGATTTCAGTTTTACTTTATTTGAAAACCTTTTTCTTTTAATAAGGTTACGACTACATGAATGCAATTTTTAGTCTCTGTGCTGTCATATCATCTTATTTATAATTATTGGTTGTATTTACTAAGTTTCTCTATTTGAGGTGTCCTGTTTGTTTCTTTTCAAAAAAAATTTTATTCTACTATTTCAAAAGGTCTGTATTTTTATTTTAATAGTTACATTTGTCTTAATATTTTCATGGTCTTCTGAATTCCCTCTTTACTTACTTATTCTTGTCCTCAGTTTAAATACCACCCTTTAACTCTCATCTATTACCTATATAACAGTCAATTATCTTACTCTAGATTCTCCCTTTTTTTCCCTTTTTATTACTTTCTAGTTGCATTTTTTTCTACTCTATCAGAACATATGATGCTTATATATTACTCCTCCACTTACAATACCTTTCTCATTCTAAGATCTGTAGCTAAATATATAAAATAGCCACCTTTAGTCCTTTGGCAAAGTTTTTTTATTTATCATTTGTTGGATGATATTCATTGCCTAAATTAATGGTTGGTAAATATTTTCTGTAAATTAGGGCCAGAGAGTAATTATTTTAGGCTTTAGGGGCCAAATGATATTATATCTGTTAGATTCTGCCATTGTTATCACAAAAGCAACCATAGACATTGTGTAAGTAGATGGGTGAGGCTGTGACGCAATAAAATTTTATTTTAAAAATGGGTGGTACTGCCCTGGCTGGTGTGGCTCACTGGTTGAGCATTGTCCCATGAACCAAGAGGTTGCAGATTTGATTGCCAGCAAGGACACATACCCAGCTTGTGGGCTCAGTCCCCTGTAGGGGACATGCAGCAGGTTCTCTCTCTCGCTTGCTCTCTCTCTCTCTTTCTCTCTCTCTCTCTCTCTCTCTCCCCTTCCTCTCTCTCTAAAAGCAATAAAAACATATTTAAGAAATAAATAAATAAAATTGGGTGGCAGACTGAATTTGGACTCTGGGCTATACTTTTGATCCCTGCTCTAAATCCACAGGAATGGAACATGTGTCCAATATTCTCTGAGTTCTGGCACATTCAAAACAATTTCTTATGGATTTGATAGTTGGAGGACAGTGAAGGTGGGTACAATAGCCTTTGTCTGCACTTTCTTCCTCAAGTTTATTGAAAATATTGGTTCATTGTTGTTTTGTAGTATGTCATTTTGGAAAATGTGATGCCATTCTGATCCTTTTGCCTTTGTAATGTATTTTATCTTTTTGTCTGGAGGCTTTATGGGATTTTCTTTATCTTTAAGGTCTAATGGTTTTACCAGGATATTTCTCAGACATATAAATTATTCTCTGCAGTATTCAGGTCTTCTTTTACTTAGGGAAACTTTTCTTGGATTTTATTAATAACTAGAGGCCCAGTGCATGAAAATTCATGCACTGGAGGGGGGTCCCTCAATCTGGCCTGCCCCCTCTCACAGTCCAGGTCCCTCAGGGGCAAGAGGTGACCCGGCGATCAGGGGAAGGTGACACCCCCATCACACCTCTGTTGCTGCCACAGCTGGCAATGCAAGCCTTGGCGGGCCCTGGTTACCTGAGCCTCAGATGATCCTGGGCGACTGGGCAGCTGCCATCTGAGGCTTGCCTGCACCTCAGGCCGGCCCTGTGTGGCTGGGCAGCTGCCATCTGAGGCTTGCCTGCGTCTTGGGTTGGCTCTGGCTGGCTGGGGAGCTGAGGGACTCTGGAGGCAGACGCGCGGCAAGACCGGGCCCGCCTGGGGTTGGGCCCGGCCTTGCCACAAGCCTGCCACTCTGGCGGGGCTGAGGGGACTGGGCTCCGCTATCTTGTGGCTGTGGGCACCTCCATCTTTGAAGGCATGGCAGTAAATTAGCATATTCCCTTCTTATTGGCTGTGGGTGCCACCATCTTTGAGGGCAGGGCAGTTTATTAGCATATTTCCTCCTTATTGGCTCTGGGTGCCACAATCTTTGAGGGCAGGAAAGTCAATTAGCATATTCCCTCTTTATTAGATAGGATTATTACATTAGATTCATTATTTCAAGTTTCTTCTTTAGGGACACCAGTTATACTTAAGTTCAATCTTCTTTGTGTCAGACTTCCATTTCAACTACTTTCTTTCTGACCTGTTTTATTTTTCTTTATCTTATTTTAATTCTCTTGGATGTTTATCTGCATACTTCAGTACCCTTTATTAAGTTTTTACTTCCAATGTCATTTTTGTCTTTTTCTTCTATTTTTCTAGAACTCTATCAACTCATGTTTTATTCCTCCTTTTTTCTCTGTGTTATTAGTTTTTGTATTTCTGATTAGAGGGTTGTTGTTTTTTTTCCCCACATTCTCAAATCTTGTTTAAGGATATATAATTCCATTTAGAATTTTGTGTTAAAGTTTTCTTCAGTTTCATGTCATATTTGTGAGGGAAGAATTTTCATCAGAAATAAATTTTTATTCAGTTCTTCTTTTTGCACTAACTCTGTGTAGATATGGTATGCTTTTCATTAGTCCTATTCATTTATGGATATTTATTAGTCCTATCCATTTTTCTGTCAGATATGCTCTCTTTGGGGCAGGTCCTTTTAATGATGATTTTATTAGTGGGAAGAGGTGGAGCAAGATTTTCATGTTTTGTTTCTCTTTCACTTCTTTAAAATCCTTAATATTTTTCTCATTTCCTTTTTTTCTCTTCACTGCATCACTCCCAAGGGAAACCACCTTTTGTATATTTATCTAATTCTTCCCAGAAGCAACCCTTCTCTAAGCTGACACTTCTGGTCCGGCACATTCTTATGCCCCTCCCCTATGGCCAGGACAGTGAACAACCGAGTCTAATCTGTGATCAGTATTTTGACATTTATTGTTGTACTTTCTCTTTCTGCAGATTATTTTGTCACAGCTCCCTTTAAGTCACACACTCTCATCTGTTTTGTGGTTGTTGTTTTTTTATTACCAAGTCTTTTAAGACTCTATTCTCCCATTCTCTGCACCTACAGACTTGCAGCAGTGTTGGGCAGCAAGATCACTGTTGGAATTTATTTCTTTATTTTTATACTCATGGGAAATTTAAAGGTTGTAGAGTTCTCTTTTCATGATAATAGAGAAGATATGTTTTCTGTCTACTTTTCTTTATTCTATTTGTTGATTTTATGTTTTGAGGGGAAGAGGAAAAGTAGTATTTACAATCAGGAATCTACCATTGTTCAGCAAACCTAGATGTCCCACCTATTCATTATGATAATTTTGAAAGTATATCAAAATTTCTTGTTGATTCAACAATGAAGCCTAGTAAGATTTTTAAAGATACAATTCCACATCTCTGGGGTACATAGTTACATTATGGAGAGTGACTTAAATATTCATTTCCAATGCTATGAAATACCTACTAGCCAACCCTGTTATTCTTTAGATAAAAGTTCCTGGCATGAATTAACATAAATTCTTTCATAATGTAAGGAGGTATAATACCATGCAGTTATTGTTTACTTCTGATACTGAATTATAATACATTATTATTATATAACTTACTAACCTGATAAGGACATGTCATATTTTGGCACTTGAATACATTTGTGCAAATCACAAAATCTCAGAGTATTAGCTCAGCAATTCAGATGCAGAGCAAATAATTTGATGGGGTTGCCTTAAGGCTCCAGGCTCCAAATTTCTCTCTCCCTATGCTTCACCAAGAATTAATGGTATTAATGGTTAATGTTCTCCATTTCCCTTATTAATGATATTAAATACACCTGTTACACTAAATGTATGGTCAGAAGAAGAGGCACATTATATTATTATAATCAATTAACAGTTCAATCCCCAAGCAAAGCCCTGAGAAAATGAGACTCAGGATCAGTAAGGCTATTCTGTTAAAAGGGAGGCATTGAAGAAACTAAAAACAGCAGTAAAACAACAACAGCAAAATTAATAGCATCAGCAGCAGCAATAGTATTGGCTAACATGCAGTAAACACTGAGTCTACTAAGCCAGGGCATTCTAATAGTATATTTACAGAATTCCATCTTCTTGATAATCCTTTGAGGTAGTTAGTATCATTATTTCTATTTTACATATATGGAAACAAATTTAAAAATCTAAGTCACTTTTATAAGATACAAAAGGAATTCATATTGGTGGGTATAAATTATCTCATGTAATCATTATAATAATCTTATAAGAAATTTACTATGATTATTCTGATATTACAAATAAGAAAATGTAAACGCAGATAATAAAGTGTCCAACTTTAGAAACTTTATTATCAGTTAAAAACAAAACAAAGCAAGTAACTTGCAAGGAAGTTAAAAAATAAAAAAAATTAAGTCACCCATATTTCTACTATCTTATAGTTACTACTGTCAATATTTTGCTCTATCCCCTTTCAGTAAATATACAAATACATACATGGAATCATACAAAATGAACTATTTATGAGCTGTTTTAGTAACTATGTGAAAATTTCTAATGTGAATGTTTCATTCCTCTATTGTTGATTACTTAGGTTGTTTCTTTTTTATTTGTTTGTTTATTTATAAGTAATGCTGTGATGAATATTTAGGACAATATTTTTGCACATGTCTAGTTAACTCCACTGGATTTAATTATCAAAGTTCACTTGTGATTTAAAAAGTATTGCAGTTTTAAGAGATTTAATACTTAAAATTAAAATATATTTCTAATAATCTAGCATGTTCCAGATCAGAAAAATGCTGCATTTCATCACAGTTTTGAATGTCACTCAATATATTGCAATATGTTATCACAGCACTCTATGCCCACTTGCACCTTCATACTCCAGTGCATCACAATGGCTAATATTTTTATTAAAATAATTTTAGAAGACCTGTCATTGAAAAATTAGATAAACATTTCTGTAGATAACAGACACTCAAAGGCAAATGGGAACTGAAACCTTGGTTCTAGTGGACTTAGAATAGAAGCAGAAAAAGGCAGCCCAACTGGTCATTCCAAGAGAATGTGATCAAACACATCTATTCATGGTGACTATCATATATAGACTCACTTTGTGAGAAGTTATACAGTAGGGTTCTCCCAGTGAAGAAAGGCTTAAAATGTTTCAATTGCTTCCTGGACCTGCTGAATAGCTAGGTAATTAAAGATATAGTCCCATGAGACAAGAGTTAAAGGGCTCCCAATATGAGATGTGTTTCTGAACTAGGGACTCTGCTCTGGTGCCCAGATGAAGACAACCAAAACACATCCAGTTGAGAAGGTCAAATGCTGAGAAAAAAATATAACAAAACTCCAATACAAAATGAACTTGCATAACAAATATCAAAGTTAATGCAGAAAATTGAGGTATAAAGGATACCTCATCAACCAAAAACATTCCACTTTAAGGAAATGGATATAACAGGACAGTAGTCAGCAAACCGCGGCTCGCAAGCCACATGCGGCTCTTTGGCCCCTTGAGTGTGGCTCTTCCACAAAATACCACGGCCTGGGCGAGTTTATTTTGAAGAAGTGGTATAGAAGAAGTTTAAGTTTAAAAAATTTGGCTCTCAAAAGAAATTTCAATCATTGTACTGTTGATGTTTGGCTCTGTTGACTAATGAGTTTGCTGACCACTGTAATAGGAGATTCTTAAAGTAATTTTAAAATAAATGTCTTTAACATATTTAATGAGATTAAGGAAGAACAGGAGATTATTAAAGAAGCCAACTAGATATATATATATATATATATATATATATATATATATATATATCTCCTAAAAATGAAAAATATGGCTATGGCATTGGAGAACTTGCAGGCATAATAAACACCACACTGATTGACACAGTTGAAAAGAGAATTAATGACTAAAATGATTAATGCTGAGGAATTTATTCAGATTGCAAAATGGGAAGAAAAAAGAAAAATGTGAAAAAGAATTTAGGAATCACTGATAACAGAAGGGGAAGCTGTAATTTTATCTAATAAAAGAGTAATATGCAAATTGACCATACCTCTGCTACAACCACAAGCCACGCCCACTAGCCAATCAGGAGTGGGTATGCAAATTAACCCAACCAAGATGGCTGCGGCCATGGAGAGAACAGGAGGCTTGGGTTTCCCTGACAATGGAGGAAGCCAAGCTTTCCACCTGTACTGGCCTACCTTGGCCTCCACTTAAGGCTATAAAGTTTCAATTATAGAAGATAAATAAATCCCAACAAAAATGCCTGCAGCCAAGGAGCAAGCAAGATGCTTGGCTCCCCTCAAGGCTACAAAGTTTCAATTATAGAAGATAAACAAATCCCAGATCCCAGGGCCTCCCTTTGGGTCAGCAGGGGGCACGGCCAGCCTGCAAACCACCACAGGCCCCTCAAACAGGCTGCCCCATGCATCAAGGAAACCTCCACCCTGATCTGGGACACCCTTCAGGGCAAACCAGCTGGCCCCCACCCATGCACCAGGCCTCTATCTTATCTAATCCTATCTAATAAAAGAATAATATGCAAATTGACTGTCACTCCAACACACAAGATGGCTGCCCCCATGTGGACACAAGATGGCTGCCACAAGATGGCCAGCAGGGGAGGGACCAGGTCTGCAAGGGAGGGACAGGTCTGCAAGGGCGGGCAGTTGTGGGTGATCAAGCCTGCAGGGGAGAGCAGTTAGGGGTGACCAGGCCTGCAGAGGAGGAAAGTTGGGGGCGACCGGGCCTGCAGGGAAGGGAAGTTGGGGGGAACCCAGGCCTGCAAGGGAGGGCAGTTGGGGGTGATCAAGACTGCAGGGGAGGGCAGATAGGGGCAAACAGGCTGGCAGGGGAGCGGTTAGGCATCAATCAGGCTGGCAGGGGAGTGTTAGGGGGTGATCAAGCTGGCAGGCAGAAGTGGTTAAGAGCAATCAGGAAGGCAGGCAGGCGAGCAGTTGGGAGGCAGCAATCCTGGATTGTGAGAGGGATGTCCGACTGCCCGTTTAGGCCCAATCCCACCGTGCATGAATTTTGTGCACTAGGCCTCTAGTATATAATAGAAGTTCAAGAAAAAAAGGATGGGATCATAGAAAGGTAGTGTTAAGGAGATGTTAACTGATAATTTGCAGAATTAAAGAAAAACTTCAATTATCAGATTTTTTTTAAAAGCACTGAAATGCACTCAGGAAAAATAAAAATGTGATGGATACATCACAAACTAATGAGCACCAAGTTTTCTGTTAAGGAATATTTACAAAGTTACTTGCTTTATTTTAACCTTGGTCACTATTATTAGCTTTGTTCCTTTTGAAACAATTATCCTATATAATAAAGAGGTGATATGGAAATTGACCATCACTCCAAAACACAAGATGGCCCCCCCATGTGGACACAAGATGGCTGACCCCATGTGGACACAAGATGTCTGCCAAAAGATGGTTGGGAGGGGAGGGCAGATGTGGGTAATCAGGCCAGCAGGGGAGGGCAATTGGGAGGGACCATGCCTGTAAGGGAGGACAGTTGGGGGTGACCAGGCCTGCAGAGGAGGGCAGTTGGGGGTGACCAGGCTGGCAGGGGAGGGAAATTAGGGGCAATTGGGCCAGCAGGGGAGCAGGTAGGTGTCAATAAGGCTGGCAGGGGAGTGGTTAGGGGGTGATCAGGCTGGCAAGCAGAAGTAGTTAGGAGCAATCAGGCAGGCAGGCAGGCAGGCAAGCAGTTGGGAGGCAGCAGTCCTGGATTGTGAGAGGGATCCCAGATTGGAGAGGGTGCAGGCTGGGCTGAGGGACACACACACACACACACACACACACACACACACCGTGCAAGAATTTTGTGCACCAGGCCACTAGTTAAGTATAAATGGCTAAATAATGGGTAAAATGTCTTGTGATACAGAACAGTGAACTATAACACATGAGTTTTTCCATAAGAAACTGCAAGGACTTTGATATATAGCTCAATTTCTCCAGTTTCTGGCCATCTAGTACTTCTTAAAGGTTATACTTCAGACATAGAAACAACGAATTTTAGGTTAATTTTAAAAAGATGTTTTCATAAATTTTATAATATACTAGAGGCCTGGTGCATGAATTTGTGCACTGGTGGGGTCCAGCCGTCCCACCCCATGGGTGCCATCAGGGGCGGGCCAGCTGGGGTGGAGGGATGATTGAAGGTGGGGCCAGCCAGGGCAAGGGGGTGGTTTGCCAGTCAGCACGCGCCCCTCCCTCCCCCTGATTGGGATGGGAGGGCCTGCTGGGGGCAGGGCCAACCATATTGAGAGGCCACAGGCATTCAGGTCATTCTGCTGTTTGGTCTATTTTCATATTACCCTTTTATTACATAGGATCATTAGCATTTTTAAATCAGAGCATTAATGATAGATATTTCCAGTGGCCATTTGGCCTTATCTACTGGCAAAGCTGCTCTAGCCACAGCTCACTCCATTCCCACGATTCTAAAGGCCAATCTGCTGCCAGGAAGTCCACCACTGAGGAATGCCCATGTGTGGTGTCAACTGACAAGGAGAGGACTTCCACTGACTGGAATGGACCCCTGGAGACTTGGCTAAAGAAGGGTTGCCACCTTTCAAGTGGACTTCAACTAGAAGAGGAAAAGCAAGGGAACCTGAAAATACATTTGCCAATCTTCTCCCATCTCGGTCCCCTCTAGCTCCGCTGTTCAGGATTGTTCTGAAACACAAAAGTTTATATGCCCTCAGTGATAATAACTCTTTAGGAGTGAACAACTGAACTGTATTGGTAATGCACTTGCTTGCATTTGATCTCTTTCCTTCCCTTAATTAATTCCCCCTTTCCCTCACTCTTAAGTCCCCGAAATGGCACTGCCCAACAAGGTGTTAGCAGATAATCTTTTGTCTTGGACTCTTTTCTAGGGAAGCGGAGCTAAAAACTGTATTAGTATCTGACAGATAACTTGAGCCATAAGCCATGTTCTGTATCCAGCCAATTTCTCCTCTTTTTATTCACTATATCTAAAAATCCAAATTTACAGTCACAGGTTGTCAGGAATGGCAGCAAGTTTGTGGTGGTTCTGACAAATGGTTCTGTATTGAATACAGACATAGAAATTATGAAGAGATTTCCTACTGAAGACTACTTTCATCATTCAGTCAGATACTAAATCAATGAGTATATCACATTCAAAAGCCAGAGGTTGAATATTTCAACTCGAGAGATGACAGCAAATGGATTCCCAATTTTACTCTTATTGTATTTGATTTTGGAAAGTATTTCTGCATGTCCTTCTGGTTCTCATTCTCTGGTTAGTGTAGAAAATCAGTAATAGAATATGTCAAATTCTTGGTGATTAAGTTATTTGTACCACACTCTGGCCTTTGTAAGGCATCCTAACCTTTATCCTTAACATTAAAAAAACATTTTTAAGAAACTGAACTAATAGGTTTATCTTATTTAAAAGATTTAAATTATTGCAAAGAAACACCATATTATTAAACACTTAAAATCATAAGAATGGTCTTTAGGAGGATTATAAGAACCATAATTTTATTAGACACATTTTAATACGTTATTATTAAAATTTTCCAACATACAGAAAAGTTGAAACAATTGTGCTGTGAATAATTATGTATTACCTACATTCTACAGTTAACATTTTCTTTATCAGATGACTTTCTATCTATCCATATTTTTATTCATCCATCAATACATCTCATTTTAGATATATTTCAAAGTAAATTGCTATATGTATATTGTTAGCTAGAGTTGAAAATTTTTATAGTATTTTTTGTAAAAGTAAAATTAATTATATATAATGAATGCACTAATCTTAAGTGTACTGTTCTATTAGTTTTGCTAAATATAAACATCTGTGTTATCCAAACACCTACTGTTACGTAGAAATGTACCATCATCTCTAGGAAATTCCTTCATGTGGCAATCCCATTCTTATTTTTTTAATGATAGATTCATTTTACCTGTTCTAGAGTTTCATGTAAGTGGAATCATAGAGTATGCACTATGTACTATTTTATGTAATAACTTTTTTCACTCCACATGTTTTAAAGATCCATCCAATTCATTGGATGAATGAATAGTCCATTCTTTTTTATTGCTGTGCTTTATAACATTATATAAATATACCACAGTTTATTTAGCCATTCTCCTATTGATGGACACTGAGCCATTTTCAAATTTGGGTTATTATGAATAAAACTACTATGAACATTTTTGTATAAGGTTTTCTTTTTTTGTAGATGTATGTCTATTTTTCTTGGGTAAATACCCTAAGAGTGAAATTTCTGGGTATAAGGTCAGCAAATATTTACTTGTATTAAAAAAATTGCTGGATGATTCTCCCAAAATAATTAAAGCATTTTATAGGACATCAATAATACATGAGAATTTTCATTGCTTCACAACCTTTGCCAACATTTGGTATTGTTAATCTTTTTAGTTTTAGTAATGTTAATGGGTATGCAGTGGTATTTCATTATGGCCATAATTTGTATTTATCTGATGATGTTGAGCACATTTTCATGAGCTCATTAGCCATTTATATATCTTCCTCTATAGAATATTTTTTCAAATATTTTTGCTCATTTTATATTGAGTGAATTATACTTATTATTATTTTATAGAAGTTCTTTATGTATTCTGAAAGCCAAATTTCTGTCAGATTTATATTTGTGAATATTTTATCCTAGTCTATCTTGCATATTTATTTTCTTAATAGTATCTATTGATTAACACAAGTTTTGTGTTTTTTTTTTACTGCAATGAAGTCTAATGTATCATTTTTTTCTTTTATATTATTGTGTACTGTAACCAAGGAAAATTTTGTCTACCCCCAAGTCACCAAAAATATTATTTTATATTTTCTACTGTAAGTTTTAAGGTTTATCTTTTATATTAATCTTTTTATCTACTTTGAATTAATTTTGGGATACTATATAAGGGAGGGGTAGAGATTAATTTTTTATATATGGATATCTATTTTTACCACCATTTGTGAAAATCTTTGTTTTTCTTTATTGGATTAATTTTGTGCCTTTTGTGAAAACTCAGTTGAACTTCCCTGTAGAACACTCTACCCAACAACAGCAAATACATTTTTTCTTTTCTAGTGTACCTAGAACATTTTCCATATATATGTTAGGCCATAAAACTAGTCTCAATATATTTTAAAATGTTGAATTTTTACAAAGCATGCCCTTCAACTACAGTGGAATGAAATTATAAATCAATTTTAAAAAGAAAGTTGGAGAATTCGCAAACGTGTTGAAATTAAACAACACAGTTCTAAATAACTAATGGGTCAGAGAAAAATCTACAAAAAATAGAAAATATTTTGAGATAAGTTAAAACAAAAACCCAGTGTACCAACACTTGTGAGGAGCAGTGAAAGCAGTGCTGAGAGGGACATTTATAGCTACAAATGCCTTCATTAAAATAATAAAGATCTCAAATTAATAATTAAACTTTCCACCTTAATGAACCAGAAAAAGAAAGCACAAGAAAAAGAAATTAAATAATAAAGATTAGAGTGGAGAAAAATTAAATAGAGAATATAAAAACAATACAGAAAATCCCTAGTGTTGGTTCTTTGAAAAGATCAACAAATTGGCCAAGCCATAGCTAGACTGAACAAGAAAGAAATTACTAAAATCAGGAATTAAAGAGGATATCTTAACTACTGATCTTATAGAAATAAAAAAGATTCAAAAGAAACTGTGAATGAATGAGATGATCTAGATAAAATGGACTAATTCTTAGAAACACACAAACTACCAAAACTAAATTTAAAAAACAATAGAAAATCTGAATAGAACAATAAGAAGTGAAGAGGTTGACTTAATAATAATAATAATAAAAAATTCCAACAAAGAAAAGCCAATGACCAGATGATTTCACTGGTGAATTCAACCAAACATTTAAAGTAGAACAAAAGTTCTTCTCAAAATCTTCTAAAAAAAAATGGAAGCGGGGAGAATACTTTATAACTTGTTCTAGGAGACCAGCGTTACCAAAGTCATATAAACACATCAAATGAAAATAAAACTAATGATAATTTTTTTCTTATGAATATAGATGGAAAAATCTTCAACAAAATACTAGCAAACCAAATCCAGTAGCATATTAAAAGAATTACACACCATGACTATGTGGGATTTATCCCAGGAATTCAAGGTTGGTTCAACACACAAAAATGAATCAATGTAATATATTATATTAACAGAATAAAGAAGAAAAAAAACAACACTTGACCATCTCAATAGATGCAGAAAATCATGTGACAAAATACAACACACTTTTGTGGTAACAAACTAAACAGACTTGGAATAGAAGGGAACTTCCTCAATCTAATAAAGGGTATCTGTGAAAACCCACAGTAAACATCATACTTGATGGTGAAAAACTTCAAGTTTTTCCCCTCACATCATAAACAAGACAAGAACTTCTATTATACTGGAAGTTCTAGCTGAGGCAGTAAGGCAAGAAAAAGAAATAAAAGGCATACATTCTGGAAAGGAAGGTGTAAAAACAATCTCTAATTGCAAATAATCTTGTAGATAGAAAATCCCAAGGAATCCATAAAAAAATATATTAACACTAAAAAGTAAATTCAGCAAAGTCACAAGATACAAGATCCATATAAAATATCAGTTGTATTTCTATATGCTTGTAGTAAACAATGTAGTCAAGAAAATTCCAATTACAATCAATAATAAAATACTTAGAATAAGTTTAACCAAGAAAATAGAATACTTGTGCACTGAAAACTAAAAAACATTGATGGAAAAAGTCATAGAAGGTCTAAATAAATGGAATAATATGCTATATTCATGAATTAAAGAGTTAATATCCATTAAATTGCAGTACTCCTCAAATTGAACTATAAATTCAATGCAATCCCTATCAAAATTTAAACTGCATTTTTTGCATAAATGGACAGGCTGCTTTTTTAAAAATTCATATGCAAATGCAAGGAACCCCAAATAGCTAAAATAATCTTGAAAAAGAATATGGGAGAGCTCATTGGAGGATTCACATTTCCTGATTTCAAAATTTACAATAATGCTACAGTGATCAAGACAGTGAAGAAATGGCAGAAGGATGGATATAAAAATCAAAGGAAAAAGTGAGAATCCCAAAACAAACCTAGACAGCTATGGCCAATTGATTTTTGATAAGGGTGTCAAGATTATTCAGTGTGGGAAAAAATAGTCTTTTCAACAAATGGTATTCAAACAACTGGAATAACCACATGAAAAAGATGAATTTGGACCTCAAACACACACCAAGTGCAAAAATTATTTTTTTTTAAATCAGACCTAAGGAACAAAACTATAGAAGTCTTAGAAGGACACATAGATGTAACTCTTCATGACTTTGGATTAGGCAATGATCTCATAGGTATGATACTAACAACACAAATAACCACAGGAAACCAAAGATATGTTGGACTTCATCAAAATTTCAACTTTTGTGCATCAAAGGACACTATCAAGAAAATGAAAACAAAACAAACAAAGAAAACAAACAAAAAAAACAACCCTGCACAGAATAGGAGAAAATTATATATCTGATAAAATTCTAATGTTCAAAATATATAAAGAACTTTTAAAGCCCAGTTGGTGTGGCTCTCTGGTTGAGCACCAACCATGCACCAAGAGGTCGCTGGTTCCATTCCTGGTCAGGCCACATGCCTGGGTTGCAGGCTTGATCCCCAGTAGGGGCTGTGCAAGAGACAACCAATCGATGTTCTTCTCTCATCCATCTTTCTATCTCTCTCTCGCTCTCCTTGCCTCTCTCTGAAATCAATGAAAATATTTTTAAAAAGCTTTTATAACTGAGCAATAAAATGACAAATAACCCAATTAAAAAAAAAGTTCAGAGTATTTGAATAGACATTTCTCCAAAGGAGATATACAAATGGCAATAGGCACATGAAAATGTGTTCAATATTATTAGCCAGTAGGGAAATGCACATCAAAGCTTTAATGAGATACCACTTCACATCCACGAGGATAGCTATCATTATAATAAATTTTTAATGGAAAATAAGAAGTCTTGGCAAGGATTTGGAGAAATTGGAACCCTTATAAATTTCTGCCTAAAATGGTACATCTGCTGTGAAAAGTAGTTTGGCAGGTCCTTAAAATGTTAAACTTAGAATTCCCATATGACCTAGGAATTCCTTTCCTTGGTACCCATAGAATTGAAAACATATGCTCACATAAAAACAAATGTTCTTAGCAGCCTTATGCATCATATCCAAAAAGTGGAAACAACCCAAATGTCCATCAGCAGATAAATGGATTAACAGAATGTGGTATAACTACATAATGGGGTATTATCAGCCATAAAAAAAGGAATGAAGTACTAATGAAGAAGTACTAATACTAGGAGGATATTACACTAATTGAAAGAAGCCATACACTAAAGTTCACATATCGTATACTTTCATTTATATAAAATATGCAGAATGGACAAATCCATAGAGACAGAAACTAGATTAGTGGTTCACAAGGGAGAAGGGGACAGGTAGTGAGACCTGACAGGTACAGGTTTGTTTTGGAATGATGAAAATATTCTGGAATTTGGTAATGGTGATGATTGCACAACATTATCAATATACTAAAAAAAAAGTACACTTTAAAATTATACACTCTAAAATGATGAATTCTATATTATATGAATTTTATCTCAATACAAAAATGAATTTTAAAAGTCAATTGATGACGTAAATGCTGGTCAATTTCTGGGCTTTCGAGTCTATCCCACTGGTCTATTTATACCACATTGTCAAGACTCTTGTAGTTTGATTGTGAATTTGGAAGTCAGATGGAGTAAGTCTTCTAACTTTTTTCTTCTTTTTCAAGATTGCTTTCAGTAGTTTGAAATGATGCTTGCTTTTAAAAACTTGGGTGCATATCTTTCCTTTTCACAGCAAGCATACATCAACATAGAAGAGTATTCTATGGGTATGTCACCCTTTTCTTTTTCTTTATTTTTTATTAAATTTATTGTAGTGACATTGGTTAATAAAATTATCTAGGTTTCAAGTGTACAGTTCTATTATACATCATTTGTATACAAGAGGCCAAGTGCACGAAATTCATGCACTGGGGGGATGGGGGGCATCCCTTCAACCCAGCCTGCACCCTCTCCAATCCAGGACCCCTCACAGGATGTCTGACTGCCAGTTTAGGCCCAATCCCTGGGCCTAAACAAGCAGGGATCAGGCCTAAACCGGCAGTCAGACATCCCTCTCATAATCCTGGACTGCTGGTTCCTAATCGCTTACCTGCCTGCCTGCCTGTCGCCCCTAACTGCTTCTGCTGCCAGCCAGATCGCCCCCAACTTCCCCCCCTGCTGGCCTGGTCACCCCCAACTGAAACCTGCCAGCCCAGTCACCTCTTATTCGCCCCCTGCTGGCCTGGTCGCCCCACGCAGTCTGCTGTTCAGTCGTTTCATCATTCCTCACTAACCCCCCTGCCAGCCTGGTCGCCCCATGCAGCCTGTTTGTTCAGTCATTTGGTCATCCCTCACTAACCCCCCTGCTGGCCTGGTCATAGGCAGCCATCTTGTGAGGGTGTGAGGGTTAATTTGCATATTATCTCTTTATTATATAAGATTGCATTGTGTGTTTGCCACACAGTTAAATCTCCTTCCCATTTCTTAACTGAACAAATTGAAAAAATAAAAATACACTTGGTAGGAATGATTTGCTTGTATTCACAGAGGTCAATATTTCCTCCAGTATTTCATCAAGATCAGAGGGGAATATTGTTCATTCGCAATTGCCTTTTTGGGATAAATCAGCCTGCTAATTGGTCTTAAAATAAAGCATCTTTGTGTGATTATGATGATACCGTGCCTTCTTGCATACATGTCTGATGCTCCATCAGTATTTATTGCAATACACCTTTTCCAGTTTTATCTTACTTTACAAAATATCACTACCTAAATTCCTATACAAACAAAGGCTCTTCAAGCCCTTCTCCCTCTGTGTGCACCATGATTTGCCAGGACCTGATTCATGTGCTGCATACCCTTGTTTTTTTTCCAGTTGAGAGGCTGCCTATGAGAGAGCAATTGCTCTTCCATACTGCATGCCACTGTTGTTGTGCGGTGTCCATCTGTATGATTTGATAAAGAAATTTTACCAATAGCTTGTTCTCCTATCTCTCTAAGTATAATATTTGTTATACTGGGGAACATTTCATAAGCTTTCAGTGATCCTTATTCCATTTTATGCTGTAAGGAATGTGACTTTGAAGGATGCTACTGTAGTTTGCTCTCCTTGCCTTTAGCAACAATGTGCATCAGTTTTGTGCAGAAAAACAATTTTTTGTGCTTATTATGGAAAATCTAATTTTATTTACTAGAGAAGTCACTGTGTTTAGAGATATTTTTTTTTAATGTGGTGGTTTCATACTACTATTTGACAGTTTCACATGTGACAAAATACTTAGAATTGAGAGTGAACAGCTGGCTGGTTCAATAAAATCTAATTTTCAGATTCATCATAATTCTTTCTATTACCTTTCTTTTCTTTTTAGACTGTGTGTGAAAAATCATCACACTTGTAACCAAAACACACAGACTCACATTTTCTGTTAGCCTTCAGCTTCTCACTATTCACGTTTTAGACATTATTTTGAATTGTGTTATTTTATCACCACTCACCATAACCCAATTTTTATAAACGAAACTTAAGATCACATTTCAAACATCTATAAACAGAATTATTTAGAACCTTTTTTTCTGAAATCATGAAAGACCTGGGGAACCTTCGATAGACTCCCAGAGACCACCAAACTGCCCAAGACCCCTTAGACACATAACCAAAATATTTAAATACTCCCACCTTGCAAGTCTATCTTCTTGAAATGCTTCACTGATTTTTCCCCAACTTAGCCAACAATCTGTCCCCTTACTTGTTCAATAAGCGACAGTTCTCAGACACCTTCCAGGCTCTGAGTGCCAAATTACCATCAAGAAAGTGTCTATCAACTTGTATTTCTCACCAGCTGTGGGTGAGAAAGTCTGTCTCCCCAACCTCACCGACTCTGGGTAAAGTTGCATTTTATATGATGTTTAAATTTTGGAAACAGCACTTAATCAGATACAGTCCAAATGACTCCTCAAGGTCCCTTACATTGTCCATGGAGTATAGAGACAAGAAATGGGTCCATATGTCTTCTATGAAGTGCAGTATTAGAGTTCGGGCTCATTGAGTGGAATGATAGACATAATAACCCCGATCATTTTTATTGTGATTTTTTTCTCTCCCTTTATATTTGTTTATTTGTTTTTGACTGCACTTATATGTTTTAATTCACTTAAACTAAATGTAATTGTTTTATGAATTGCCTTTGTATTTTGTTTGTCTTTTTCTTACACTAAGGGTATGATTACCCTTTTATTATATAACTAGAGGCCCAATGCACGAAATTTGTGCAAGAGTAGGCCTTAGCAGCCATGGAGGCTGCCTGGATCCGTCCTTCAAAGCTGCCAGCTGCCTTCAACCCATGGCTGCAGCCTGGGCTTTGTCCGGAAGGACATCCGGTCTAATTAGCATGTTATGCTTTTATTATTATAGATTATTCTAAACATGTTTTCTAATATGCCATCTCTATGCATGGTATTTGTATGCACGTATGTGTATGTGTTCTGTTTATGACCCTATCCACCACTAGATTAAGTATATAACATCCTAAATTTAATTTGTAGAATACTTTCAAGTTATTTTATATTTCAACTTGTAGTCTTAATAGAATTCCTTTTTATATATAGCAGCCAAGTTTATTTTTTCTCAAGAGTTTAAACCATTATCTCCTGGAGGGACTTCCTTAAAAGTTCTCTGATATTTTTATATTTTCTCATTCTGGTTTTTCTACAAGATTTACAGCTGTTAGTAATCTGAAAGATCAGAAAACATGTAAAGTGTTTTCTGTACACAATTTTTTCCTGTAACACACTTGTGCCCAGGGCTTTTCCTTCCTCTTGGAGGAGAATGATGCTACTTCAATGATTTAGTTATAAATAAGACAATGGAAAAAGGCAAGCAAGCAAGCTCTTTAATCCTGTGGCAAACACTGTTAATTATCCCTCAGAATTAGTTCTTGCTTTCCCCCTTAGTAATAGAACTCTCAATTCCTAGCTGGGTATATGACCAACCAGAATAAATACTAGAGACTATATAATTCCTAATCTCCTTGAAGCTGGGAAATATCTGTTTGTTTTGTAACATGTCCTCAAAGGTAGGAGGGATAACCTTTCTTGCCCCTAATTCCTTGTTGCTGGTTAGGATGTAGACATGATAACTGGAGCTAATGCAGCCATTTTGGACTGTATAGCATCCTGTTACACTGGCCAAAGTAATGAGATGGAAGTAGCCTGGGTCCCTGACTTTGTGGAAATGACATTTCAATCTGGACTGCCTGTTCCACCTCTTCTTTCACCCACCCCCACCCCCAAAAAAATAATTAACTTCTAGCTAGTATAAAACGTTGTGTGTGTGTGTGTGTGTGTGTGTGTGTGTTTATTGGATTTTTGTTATATGTAGCTGCACTTAATCCTGAGTGATACAGAAAAACAGTAAGGACATATATCTTATTCAGGATTATATTCACAGGACTTGACACTGGACCTAAAATATAGTAAATGCTCAATAAATGTTTGTAAAAGACATATATTTCCATTTATAGGCAAGATAGTAGTGCTTCTGAGAATTCCAGGAAAGTTGATATAGTACATACATTCCACTTCTCATCTTTCCTAATTTGGACTTTGAAACCTTAAAGAAAGCATCATCCTTTCAGCTATGGTTTGCATAACAATAATCTTTCATAAAGGACTGTAGAAGCACCTGCTTTATTTGACCTCTACTTTTTAAGAATGGGCAAATCTGGGAGCATTCCCCACTACTTGATTCATTTTTCTTGGAGCACACCATAAATGGGGGATGGTGAGTGCTCCAGAATAGATCCCAGCCAAGGTCTGGCACTGCAGTGACAGCTCGCTGCAAGGTTTATGCACCTATTTAATTGCAGTTACATCCTCTCCATTCCCTGGGGGCCCATCTTTATGGAGAAATAGGCAGTTGGCCGAGGATGTTGGAATTAAACATCCCTTGCTAATTATTTAATTTTTGTTTGGCACAAACTAAAACCTCTTAAGTTTAGTCAGAACTAAGAGTCAATTACCTTCTTTTGCTATCAAAGAGCCTACCATTTATAACTAAAAACAAACACAAGACTTTATTCTTGCCCTTGTCTTCAACCCTGGCCAATGAAACTGCTTTCTTCTCTCACCTGTTTGTGGAATAATGACAGGTGCACCTCGTGCTTTCTATCATAAAAATGGAGGTGTGGGTAAACATGGAATGTAGACAGCTTCTCAGACCTCCTTTCCTTGCACATGTTCAAGCTTTCCTTTATTTCATCTACAATTTATCGCGTACTAGCTTGGGATATGGTATTCATACCAACCGAGTGAGGAAGATGTCAGGGAACCGTGGCTTGGAGTAAAGCTGCTGTTCCACGGTCACACAACTACTATGAGTCAAAGAGGGTTTGAGCCAGATCTGCTCTGGTTCTGATGTAGGCCCTGGACCATGGACCTATTGCCTTCACTACTCTAAGAGGGTCTTTGACCTACTTCTTCCCTCATGGAATTCCACTCACCTTTCAGAACACACTGCAGGTGCTGCTTTACAGGACATGCTTCCTGCTGCCGGAGCGGAGGCCCCCTCTGTGCTCCTGCCACAACCCGTATTTTTATTCCAATCAGGTGTTTATTTTAGGCTAAGAACGTTTTACGTGGATCATCTACTTTAATTCTCACAAGCCTTCTCAGTGAGGCTGCTATGACTATGGACTCTCCAGCAACTAGCACCAGGAGTACAAATTCAGGTCGTTTTGATTCTGAAGCCTGTGCACTTAACTTTATGATGCTACACATTGCAATTAATTTGTTTCTTCATTTGATGATCTCTCACATGAACTTTGAGTTGTTTAAGACCAGGAACATTGTCTTATTCATGTTGTGCTCTGAGCAGGTAGTACAGAATCGGACCCATAATCAGCACTTAGTTCATCTGATTAAACCCCCCCCCCTCTGTTGGCCCTTGAATGTGTTACTGCCACATGAGATGGGAATATTAACTTTTTGGAATGGGCATAGTTTCAAAGCAAGTGCACACACCATCAAAAGGAGAGACTGTAGGTTTGTTTTCATCCTACTCACAATTCAGCTGAACTTCTTTCCAGGTGCTTTCAGGTAGGTGAGGAATAGTGTCTTTCAAATGCTCCCCATGGTCTGGTCCTCAGTGTGTGATTTTCCCAACTGCTTCCCATGCTCCCTTCTGGGAATATGTTAGGATTTTGCCTCCTGGCCACCTTGAATCAGATGAGCCTGTGTGACTTGTTTTGGCCCATGCAATGTGGATAGAGTGACAAAGGTCACCTATAGGTAGAAGCTTTAAGAGTCCATGCATGACTTCCCACCACTCTAGTGACCAGCACTGTTTGAAATAGGACTATGCAGAGCAGAACTCCAGACTCTGACCTACAAGTTTATTGTGATTAGGGTGAGCAAGACACGAACCTTGGTTGTCATAAGGTACTACAGTATGTCTGAGCTGTTGTTGGCTACCACAGTGCAACCATCAGGCCTAACTGAGACACTCCTGAAAGTCTCCAAGTGAGTTATTCTTGGCATTTTTGTTTTACACTGAGGAATGAGAAGGATAATTATTAATCTGAGGTCTAACTCCAAAAGCTGTAGACTCGCTAGAAGCTTAGTAACTATTATCAAGCTTAAGAAAGTTGTGGTTTAAAGAATAAACTCAAAATGAATGAAAGACTTAAATGTAAGACATGAAACCATAAAAGTCCTAGAAGAAACCATAGGCACCAAAATCGCAGACATCTCTTGTAGCAATATGTTTACTGATACAATCAAAATTAAGAAGAAAATAAACAAATGGAACTACATGAAAATAAAAGACTTCTGCGTGGCATAAGAATCTAACATCAAAATAACAAGAGACCCCACTACATGGGAGAACATTTTTGCCAACGATACATCTGATAAGGGGTTAATTTCCAAAATATATAGGTAATTCATACAACTTAAGAAAGATATACAATCCAATTTAAAAATGGGCAAAGGACCTAAATAGACACTTCTACAAAGTGGACATACATATGAAAACATGCATAAAGTCACTAATCATCTGAGAGATACAAATCAAAATGACAATGAGGTACCACCTCACATCTGTCAGAATGGCTATCATAACAAGTCAACCAACGACAAGTGTTATCAAGGTTGTGGAGTAAAGGGAACCCTCTTGCACTGCTGGTGGGAATGAAGACTGCTGCAGCCACTGTGGAAAACAGTATGGAGTTTCCTCAGTAAATTAAAAGTGGTACTCCCATTTGACCCAGTAATCCCACTTCTAGGAATATATCCTCAGAAACCTGAAACATTCATCAGAAAGAATATATGCACCCCTATATGTTCATAGCAGCACAATTTACAATAGTTAAGACTTGGAAACAACCTAAGTACCCATCAGCAAATGAGTGGATAAAAAATCTGTGGTACATCTACACAATGGAATACTATGCAGCAATAATAAAAAAAGAACTCTTACCATTTGTAATGGCATGGATGGAACTGGAGAGTATTATGCTGTGTGAAATAAGCCAGTAAGAGAAATATAAGTGTCACATGATGTGGAATCTAATGAACCAAATAAAATGATGATCAAAAATGGACCCAGAGCCATAGAAGCATGAACAGACTGTCGAATCTCATAGGGAAGGCAGGGGAGTATGGGTGGAAGAGATCAACAAATGAATTTGTATGCATGTATGCATAACCCATGGACACAGACAATGAAGTGGTGAGGGCCTTTGAGGGGAGAGAAATGGGAGTGGACTGGAAGAGGTCAATGGGGATAAAGGAGGACCTATGTAATACTTTCAACAACAAAAAGATTAAAAGAAAAAAAAATGGTTTAGAGGGTGCTGTCCTCCATCTCCACTGGGGGCAGAGAAGGTGAAATAAGCCCAAGCTACTGCTGGAGGGATTGAAGTTAGATGAGTGGAGTAGTCTGAAGGTCAAAAGGAATCTCCTTCCTGAAGCTCTTTTGAAATGAGCAAGGATGGCCACCTTGCCTGAGACTGTGGTGAGAGTTACAGGGAGGGTGGTGGGGGCACCTGTTGCTCTCAAGGAGTACCTTCTGGGTTTATGATTTTATATCTTCAATCTTGGCTGGTTAGAAGATTCATTTATACATTTAACCAGATTTTCCCAGGGTGTAAATTCCCCCCCAGAGGTAAATGAAACACTTTTAGGGATACAATCAGTCTGCGAGGCCACCAGGGTACCATTCACTGCTTTGCAGCAGCAATTTACCAAATGGTACCCTGGTGACTTAGGGAGTGAGTGTGCATCTGTGAAAGGGCTTCCTTCACATCCAGGGATGCACTGTCAGAGTCCCCCCGCAGTGCATGGACAGCCAAGGGTGGAGATGGGGGAGGGAGGCCCTCGCTGCCCTTCTGTTCCCATCACACTCTCATGCTGGGCTGCTGTGCCAGTGGAAGACAAGCCAAGGTAAATTAGTGAAGGATAGAACTCAGCTCCTGAGCACATGCCTTTGCCACTTGGTTAGAGCCACCTCTCTGGGGACCTTCCCAGGAATGTGTTGCCCAGGATCCCAAATGTCAAGGGCTTTTTCTGGACCACATTTCTAGGGAGATGGCCCACGCTTTCGCCCTGTCTTGTCTCTCTCACTTCATCAACATATAACTTAGTTTTTCTTCTTTTAGGATCTTAAATTCATCCATTCATTTATTTATTCATTCAACAAACAATTAGCAATCAATTACTATATTCAGGAAAAATTGTTAATCATGCAGGCCCTTGGTTTAGATGCCTCTGAGTTTAAATTTTAGCTCCATTATTTACAGCCCTTCTGCCTCTGTGCCCATCTATGAAATAGAGGTTAAAAAAAGGTACCTCCCTTTAAGGATTAAGTGAAACAATGTATGTAAAAGGTATAATAAAGTGCGGAGCACAGAATAGATATTAGCTATTGTTCTTATTTACCATCTACTGCATGCACCAGGCACTGAAGCGCTAGAGATAAATATAAATAAGGCCTGGTCTGACGCTGAAGACATGGATGGTCTGGAGCAGTGATTCACGGAGTGTGGTCCCAGACCACTGTCAGCAGCATCGCCTGGGAACTTGTTAGATAGACAAATTCTCAGACTCTACCCAGACTTACTGAGATGGAAACTTGGGGACCCAGCAATCTGTTTTAACAAGCCCTCCAGGGGACACTCACCCTGGCTTGGTTTGAGAGCTTCTGCTTTATATTAGAGCAGTACTAGTATCTGATATCGGCAGAATGCTGAAAGCGTACGGAATGCTGCTACACGCTTTTAATACAACAGCCCTGCAAAGAAGGAATGGTTATGACCCATTTTCAATGGAGAAATGGCAGGTTCTGTAGTAGAAATGGCTGGTCACTTACAGGACTGCACTTGTGCTTTGCTTAGGTATCTACCCCTAAGAGAAGGTGACCTTCAACCATTTAGAATAAATCTCAGTGAGCCCTAAACCAGTTCTGGTACTCCCAGTCTGTTCTGTGCTTGGTTTAGGATTGGGCTGGTCAACAGGCTTGAATGAAAATCTGTTGAGGAGTTTCTGAGGATTGTTTTTTTCTCTTAAAAAATAAAAAAGGCAAACAGATAAGATGGTCCTCTTCTTCTAGACGCTATACCCAGAGCAGTAGCAGCCATCTTGTCACCATGAAGGAGGCAATGATACTCAAGCTGACATTCAGAGACTGTAGATGAGGGAGATGGAAAGGCCCTTGTCTATATCGTTGAGGGGCAAGATTAGCCAACCTCAAGACCATCCTATTAAAGGACCTCTTGTATTATGACAAATTTATTTTTGTGTTTAAGCCATTTTGAGTAAGGTTTTCTGTTTCTTGGAAATAGAATATAACTTGATGAAGTCCCAAATAGAGAAAGACTGGGCAAGGGTAATAGAGCTAGCAATCTGAACTCATGTTTTAAGGTCCTAACCCCCTGCTCTTTCTATAACATAACTTGATGGTGGCTGGATTTTGATGGACGACGGTTCTCATGGCTGAATCTGATGGATGGGTACAAACTAATGTAGTAATTCACATGCACACCTCATATTGCATCCCCCTCCACTCCAACTCCCCTCCACCCCACCAGCTAGCTTCTTGAACTGAAACTCACATCTTTATACCCATACCTAGCAAAAATGCCTGGCCCACAATAAATGGTAACTAGTATTTTTACTTTTATAACTAGTGGCCCAGTGCACTAAATTCATGCACATTAAAAGGGGATTAGAGGAAATAATTTAATATTGTTATTTGCCTTTTCTCTATAATAGAAGTGTCAGAGATGAAAGAAAATTAGTAAAATTTATATGAAAACCTTCTTCCTGTCAGAGTCTGGGGCACATCACGGGACCCAGAGTCAAATCTCTGCCCACCCACATGCGCCTCAAAATCACATGCGACCCAGACCCAGCCGGCCCCCGCCCCCATTGAGCTAGATCCAGACCTGGCCAGTCCCACCCTTGTCAAGCCCCACCAGGCAGGGGATGTAGCCTCAGGTCCCCTGGCCCAGTGCCAGGATGGGAGGGCGTGCCTTGAGGTCCCTCGTCAAGCCCCGCCAGGTGGGGGACATGGCCTGAGGTCCCCCATCAAGCCCTGCCAGGTGGGGAGTATGCAGCCTCAGGTCCCCCGGCCCAGCACAGGCAGGGGGGTGCAGTCTCAGGTCCCCTGTCAAGCCCTGGTGGGTGGGGGGCATGGCCTGAGTTCCCCCAACCCAGCACTGGGGGTGCACCTTGAGAGGTCCCCTGTCAAGCCTGCTGGGTGGGGAGCATGACCTGAGGTCCCCTGTCAAGCCCAGCCGGGCGGGGGTGGGGTCTGAGGTCCCCCAGCCTGGTGCTAGGGTGGGGGGCACAGCCTCAGTTCCCCCAATCCAGCACTGGGTGTGCACCTTAAGGTCCTCTGTCAAGCCCTGCTGGGTGGGGGGTATGGCCTGAAGTCCCCTGTCAAGCCCAGCCAGGAAGGGGGGCATAGCCTCAGGTCCCCTGGCCCAGTGCTGGGGCGGGGGTGCTGACCGAGGTCCCCCATCAAGCCCCTCTGGGCAGGGGGTGCGGTCTAGGTCCTCTGGCCTGGTGCTGGGGTGGGGGGTGTGGCCTGAAGTCCCCTGTCAAGCCCCACCTAGTGGGAGGCACAGCCTGAGGTCCCCCAGCCTGGCACTGGGGTGGGGGAGCAGCCTGAAGTCCCCTACCCAGCACCAGGATGGGAAGCACACCTTGAGGTCCCCTGTCAAGCCCTGCTGGGCTGGGGGCATGGCCTCAGGTCCCCTGGCCTGGTGCTGGGGCAGGGGGCATGGCCTGAGGTCCCCCAGACTAATGCCAGGGCAGGGTATGCAGCCTGAGGTCCCCTGTGAAACCCTGCCAGGTGGGGGAGGGCATAGTCTCAGGTCCCTGCTGATTTCTCATTAAGGCTCCTATGGGAACTTGGCAGCCATCTTTGTGATGGAGTGATGGTCAATTAGCATATTCCCTCTTTATTAGATAGGATGCCTTAACCACATAATTGCATGAATAACTGAATGAGCGACATCAATAGTCACTTATTCATTTATTCATGTGATATATAAATTTAAAGTAGTCCTGCTCTATCAAAGTCAGCTTAATGGTAGTCTTCTATGTCTTTACCCAGACAAGCCCTTACTAGAAAAAATCAGAGTTCAGTAGGGAACTGACTAGAGAGGAAGGAAGATAACATATAAGAGCAGAAAGAGACTTTGTGGTTACTGAGCCCAATATTTTATATTTTTAAGTTTTTGTGGATTTTTTTGAGTTTATTTGAGCCAAACTGATGAGATATAGTGGGAAGCAAGATCTCAAATGCTCTGGAGAATGGCAGTTTTGCAGTTCCTTTCATGCATTTAGAATCAAAGGAAGAAAATGAAATCCATTGGTGGTAGATTAACAGGGTGGGAGAAAGCAAAGTGGGGGACATCTCTAGGACTGAAGTAAAAGCAAAATGGAGAAACACATACTTCTTTATCTTGCTGGGTACAAAATAGTCAATAACAGTAGGAAGTAGCAGTATGTCGGGAAATTAGGGAGGGAGGGATGGTGCCACTCCCCCAGTCTACTGCTCTTCTCCTGCCTCTCCTTTACTTCTTACTCTAGTTTCTTTCTGATCATGTGTTTTTCTTAGTCTTCCTTTCTCACATAGAATCAGCAAATGTTAGATTTGGAAAGGATCCTAAACATCATTTAGACTAACCTCCTTGTTTGATTGATGAGGAAGCTGATATCTGGGGAGGGAAAGTGATTTGTTAGGAACCCTGAACAGCTCTAGCAGGTGCATTGGGAGGTGAGGGGCAGGCTTAGTGTCATCTCCAAATTGGGAATGTGTGAGGGGTAGCAGGTTTCAGCTCTGCCATCATGAGTTAGAAGATGTTGGTCATATTATTTACCTTCTGTCTGGGCTTCAGTTTCTTCAACCATAACATAGGAATAATAACAGTGGCTGCCTCATTTCATTGTTGTGTGAGAAATATGTGTAATGTTCAAAAAATATGTTTAAAAACACTTGAAGGGTGAGTGCTCAATGGCTGTTAGTTGAATAATAATATTTATTTTATTTGTTAATTATCACCTGAAGATATTTTTTTCCATTGACTTTTAGAGAGTGGAAGAGAGGGACAAAGTGTGTGTGTGGGGGGGGGGGGGGACAGAAAGAGAGAGAGAAACATTGATATGAGAGAGACACATAGATTGGTTGCCTCCCACATGCACCCTGACCTGCTCCAACTGGGCTGGAGATCAACCTGCAACCCAGGTATGTGTCCTTGACCTGGAAATGAACCTGAGACCCTTTAGTGCATGGGCCGGCATTCTAACCAATGAGTCACACCAGCCAGTGCTATAATACTATCTAATATGTGAATGGGATGATGATCAAGCAGAAAGACCTGGAATTTAGATCCAGGTATCATCATTCTTGTTTATTTCCACTAACCCGTCTGTTTTTTTCCTTTTTCTTTTTTCTTTTCCCTAGCCTGAGATTAAAGCTTCCTTTTTGTTTTGTGTTTTATTATTGTTGCCACTAGAGAGAAAATATGGCATAGAAAGAATATGGGTGCTGGAATTATACAGACCTAGGATGAGAGCCTATATTCACTAAACATTAACTATGGCACTTTGGTCAAAGCCTGTACTAACCTAGGCTAAATTTCTTTGTAATGCAGGGGGGATTCCATCACCTAGTTCCTAGCACTGCCATAATATAAGTAACATTCCTAGTATAGTTCAAGACATGTTGATTTTTCCCCAAGGCCACAGCCCTGTAAGTGTCCAGGCAAAGCTTCCAAGACTTAACTGTACCTCCTCTGGGGCACCCCAAGACTGAGTACTGACACTGTTTACCCAAATTAACTTTGGGCAACTCCAAATTAACTCGATTCCAACCTGATCATTTGGTTAAGCTGAGGTGATTGCTCACCTTCTAGAATCTTGTGGTTAAAGTGTGGCTGACAATTAAAGTAACATATTGACTACATTTGGGGTCACAGTCATTGGGATCCTGCTGTCTCCCATGTTATAGGCTATGCCTGTCCTCAAAGGTCCTTTTGCTGGAACTAAAACAAATAGTGCTTTAAAGTGACCTTTTCATCAGCCCAATGAGGAGAGCTGCCTGTAAAGTCTGGGGCTGCTGAACTTGGGCCATGAAGCAGCTTGGGGCAGAGGGAAGGGCCGTAAATGGGGAGTTGGAAGTCCCGTATCCTTCTTTCACTTGGCCACCAACTCTGTGAGTGACCTTGGCGAAGTGCCCCCTAACCTCTCTAGTGTCCTCTGAGTCGCCAGTGTTATTTCTCTGATTAAGGAGCTTCCTTAGCACCAGAACATTCCACCCCTAACATCTTCCATATTGAACATCTGCTTTTATCCATCTCTTGTAGCACAGCTCCCTCCAACCCTTTCTTTGCAGTGCCAAGTATTCTTTAGGCAATTAAATGGAATTGCAGAGGGGCCTTGGAAGTCATCTGATTCATCAGATGAGAAACTGAAGCCCAGAGATGTTTAGCAACTTCTCTAAAGTCACATAGCTTTTTGGCAGCACTTCTGTGGCTCCTGCCTTCAGCTTCCTGCAGTGAAATGGTGGTTGTGCCTGATGATGCATCCTTGTTGGTCATGTCATCTGGGAATAAATTCCAAGGGTAACAGCTGTGTAGACCCAAGGCTTTATTTTCTCTATTATAACAACATGTCTCTGGGAAGAAAATATTTGTGGATCTAACTTTTGGATGTGAAGTAAGTGTCAAATCGAAATGTTATTGACTCTATAGTGCTTCCTACTCTGATAAATGTATCCAATATGTTCCCAGTGACTCATCTGCAGGGCGGATGTAACTTTTTCCCCTTCTTCTACACTGACCTTTTTGTTGCTCTACATAGTGCTCTTGCCCCAAATCGATAATTAGCCATAAGATTACAGAATTTCATCCAAAATTAATAATTTGACTGGTTATTCAAAGTCTCAAGCATCCTGACAGCCAGCAATCAATTGAGGGGAGGAAATAATGTGTAAACCACGGTTTAGCTTATTTTTCCAACAAATGAGCTCACCTAAACAACATATTGGGGAATTATGGGATGTTGTCTTGCTTGATCACTATATCTAGCAGACCCCTGAGAAGGATTTTCTAAAACATAGGTTGGTTCTTGAAATATTATCTTTCTCACACACACACACACACACACACACACACACACTCAGAAAGGGGTGTATGGTGTAATATGTTTTCACCGTGTCATAAAGAGGTTTAGAAAGATCCTAAACAGAAAAATGAAATAAATTAGTGATGGAATAAGTAACATGAGAATTCTAAGACTAAAATAATCAGAGAACCTTAGGTGGCAAAGCTCTGCCAGGAAAAAGTATGGTTTACAAAGGGGCTGCTGGTTTTAATTAGTCCCAGGTATCCCTTTTCCAAAATTATATGGCCGAAAACAACCGCCTTAGAACTGATCTTTTTGAGGACAGTTATAAGGTGCTTTATAACTTCTGTGCATTTACAGAACTTTGAATGCCAGAAGACACCAAAAAAGGTGGCAGAGTGGTGGGAGAGGGTCTTTCTCCGTGTACAAACATAAAGTAATATGAACATAAATGAAAAGCAAAATAAATGTGTTCATCTATGTAAGTGTCTTATGCCTTGAGATGGTAGAGTCTAACTTCTAATGATAACAGAGCAGGGTTCTATACTCCTAGGCACAGGTTCTCCAGAATTGTAGACATTTAGCAATTAGCACCCACACCAGTGTTTTCACTTTAACCATAGATAAGTAACAAACAGAATCACTAGCGGTTCATTAGAATTCAATGCTAAGAAAATCTCTGACGACACCTTTTCATGAATCTGACCTGAGGCTGCTCACTGGAGGGAATTGAAATTGCATCTGACATAGTAATGCTTTAACTGTAAAAAGTCTTAAAAAATGGGAAGTTCCCAAAATGCATGGGAAAGGGACCTCCCCAAAGCAGTGGTCACATTTTTTTTTCATTTGTTTAATCAGTAGCATTTGGTTTAACACCAGTGGTTCTCAGACTTGGCTGCTCATTAGCATCACCTGGGGAGCTATTACCACTCCCAGCCTGGGCTGCACCCCAAACCAATTAAACTAGAATCTCTGGGGATGGGATCCAAGCATTAGTAATTTTTAAAACTCCCCGGGTGATGGCAACGTACAGCCAAGCTTGAAAACCTCTGGTCTACAGTTAAGCCATCTCTGATAATTGAATTATTGGCCTCAAATGTTCACTCTCTTGTAGTCATTCTATACATTCACAGCCTTGCTCTGTCTCTTGATGGGCAAATGGTGCTTTCCTACCCCTGGACTTTAGATTTTGCCATGTGACTTGTTTTGGCCAATGGGATATTAGCAAAGGCGTGGCTATGCTTGGTTGATGGTCTCACTCTCTTATGCACCTGCCTTTGCCATGAGCCGAGCAAGCCCCATTCAACCACTGTCCCAAGAAGAATGAGAGAGTCGTAGAGCAGATTTAAACCCCACCAGGCGCCTGGAGCCAAGCCCAGCTGAACCCTAGCTTTCCCAGAACATACGGATGAGAATGAGCTCGTTGCTGAGTTTGGGGATGGTTTGTTATTAGTGTTATTGTATAAATAGGTAACTGACATACCTACAATGGAAAAAAATCATTTAGTAAGACGCCCAACCACATTTTGGGGCCAATTATATTTCTCCTGGCATGAGAGAAGGGACAACTCAGACCTATTTCTAAAGGAAAGTTTGACCCATAATGTCTAGTATGATGTCTCTTTTTGGAACAGTGCTCCCATCTTTGTCACCCTTCTGATCTGTTAAGCAGAAAATACTTCCTGCTGATTTCTTACTCAGTTTCACACAGGGCCTCTATCTAAACATCCCTCTTCGCCAGGGTAGAGCTGGCAATCTGAATCATCAGTGCCCCAGGCTGGTTTGACAGCTTTTTTCCCCTCTTTTTCTTTTTCTTTTCAAATTTAAGCTCTATCCAAGTTTTTGTGCAAGAACAGAGGGAAAAAATCCTCTCTACGTAATTATCACCAAAATAATGAGACTGGCATAGGTTTAGTTATGGTTCCTCACTCGGCGGTGGAAAATCTGGTTGTGCCTGAGTGACAGAGGCAGGGATCTCATCTCTCATGAGAAGAGCTCTCTCTTTTAGGATTCAGAGCTATTCATATAAGGTATGTGTCTCTACACATCAGGTGGTCTTGGATTTAGGACAGTAGTTCTTGAACTTGGGCATGCATCAGAATCACAATGATAACTTGTTCCCGCCCAGATTGCTGGACCCCACCCCCAGAGTTTCTGATTCAGTAAGTCTGGTGTGAAACCAGAGACTTTATATTTCTAACAAGTTCCCAGGTGATGCTGAGGCTGCTGTTCTGGGGACCACACTTTGAGAACCAGAGATCCAGGGTAGAAATATAGATGTATGAGATATATTCTAGCTGGGACATTGCCTGGCACTGTGAAGATTCTGATGCACTTCCTTAATGGAAAACTCTCTGTGTGCAACACTAAGATTAGGTCCACCTGGAGAATACAAATGGAGTCAATGACTGCAACTCTCCGCAAAAAGTTCATCTATATCCATGACCACATACCAAATGAGTATGTATCTTTAGCCTTGACTCCAGGAAAAACAACTCACAAAACGTCCCCTCTTCAAGGAAACCTTCCTTGATTTCTCCATCAGGGCATATTGACTCCTTCTGAAGTCCTAGTATTTTACCTGAACCTGTCCTGTGGCATTCAATGCTTCATGTCTTATGTAGTGAAGTGCTGATGGACTTGTCTTAGCTTCTCACAGAGCTCTACCCAATTTATCTTATAATCCCTTGCATCATATTTTCATAGCAGGTGCAAAGCAAATATTTATAGAATCTAAAATTTATGAATGAATATCCATGTGAGGGTGGCTCAGAAGATCAAAAGATTAAAACTGGAAATGAACAGCCTGCAGTCCAATACAATGACCAGTAGCTACATGTGGCTATTTACTTTATGGCAGTTTCGTCTGAAACTCTTCACTGAATGCCACTTAGTTTGGGTGTGCACATCTAACCTTCTCTCTGAGACTCAGCAGTTTTGTCTCTATTTTCCTTAATACCCAGCTCAACATCCTGCAAATAGCAGGAGTACAATGAAGACTTTGTAAAATGACAAGACAGATTTCACTCTTGACCAGATGGTGCCCCCAGCCCAACCCTAGCATTTACACTAATTAAATCATGATAATACCTACTACATGTCAGATGTGTTTCATACCAGCACTTTGTAATATATAGATATAATGTAAAGCAAATAATAATTTTATGTTTTCTAGTAGCCAGATTTTAAAAGGTTAAAGGATATGAAATTAATTTTAATCATACATTTTATTTTAACCCAATATATCCAAACTATTGTCTTTTCAATATGCAACCACCATAAATTTATTGATGAGACACTTTACATTTTGTGTACTGTCATTGAAATCGAATGTTGATTTTAGCATCCATCACATATTTCAATTTGGATTAGCCATATTTCAAGTACTCCATAGCCACATGTAGTTAGTGGCTAATATATTGGACAGTGCAATTTTATATAGCATTTTATTAAACCCTGAAAGCGGCATAATGATAATAGCACTATTTTGAGTGGCAGGCATTTTAGAAGGATCATCTCATCTAATCCTGATAACAACCTTCACCTATGGATGAGGAAATATAGACACAGAAATGATTAGTGACTTACCCTCAATCACACTGCTAGTACGTGGCTAAGTCAGGTCTTGAATTCACGTAATTTAAAGCTACCACCTAGAGCCACAGATTAATTGGGTGGTCTTGAACAAGTCACTTCTTTGCATTTCAGTTTCTTCGTCCACAAAGTGGAAAGAGGGGCGGAGTGGCTTATCCAGAGTGGGTGCTGCATGCTTTAATCTTCCTCTTTATTTCTTAGTTCTTGGCAAGCCTGCTTTCCTGTTCCCACCCATGGGGACCTCAGATTAACACCATTCCTTCTTTCCTTTGTACAGAGGGGGCTCTACTATGCTGGACTCTCCTGGTTGGGGCTGCCCTGACTACATACACACTGTGTAGCAGGAAGGAGCCCCTCCCATGTGCAAGAGTGGTACTGCATTTTCATATGAGCTTTTATATTTCCAGCATAAAGTCCAGCTTCTGCTTCTTGATGCTTTTATGAAAGAAAGGAAACTTGTTGATTGGGTACTATCTTTTACTTTTCTGTTTTCTTTGTTCTTAGGCATGTTGTAGAAAGCTCCCCTCTCCCAAGAAAATTCTACTATATATTTCCATAATTTTTCTTCTCTCCCTCTCCAAGAAATGCAAAGAAAATAACTGTCAACTTTTTTGCATATATAAATTTTAACAGCCTGTGCATGTCAACTAATCTTTTATCTGGGAAGGAAAGATTTATTTCAAGTGATTGAAAGCTGAAATGCTTAGGTGTTCATTCTTGTTGTGTGATGGAATCACAGTGTGAATATGCTACCTTATGATTAGTTCATCAATTCCATTCCCTGAACTCACTAACTCTAATGAGTGCCTACTGTGTGCAAAGCCAGAGCCCCTGTTCTCAAGGCATGCATCTTCCATCATGGAGGGTAAAGCAGATGTTCAATCAACCATAGCACGAAGTGGAATATACCAAATGCCTTAAGAGAGGTGCAGAGTATGAAGACAGTTCGATTATTTGGTCTGGGGTAAATCAGGGAAGGTCCCACAGAGAAGTTGCCTTCTAGAATGGCACTCGAAGGAAAAGCAGAGAAGTCAGGAAGGGTATTTCAGGGGGAAGAAGCATGGGTACCTGTCCCCGTATCCTGTATCCTGGACTACAAGGAGGAGGAGCAGGGATCAGCATGTGGCCTGGTTTTATTGCAGGGATTATGTAAGGATGGAATGCAGTTTGGCAAACTCCTGGCATGAGTATCACACTCCCCATCCTCCACCCATGGGAGACAGCATTAGTCAATCACACCCCACACCTTCCCAACCAACCTCAGGAGTCCCTTCAGGAGATGAGGCTGATGTGCCATTCCTGGAGCAGGAGTGCAGCAGTAAGTAAGGTAGAGCCTTGAATACCTCGTTGACTAGTTAGTAGTTAATTGGATAGGCAATGGGGAGCCGTTAAAGTCTTGTAAGCAGGGGAGTGACATGGTGGGAAATGAGAGCTGTAGTTCAGGGTAATTAACTTGGCAGAGCTGTCTGGGATGGATTAGAATGGTGATAAGACGGAAGGCCAGTTATTTGGAAGGTTATTGTTATGGTCTAGGCCAGTGGTGGGCAAACTCATTAGTCAACAGAGCCAAATATCAACAGTACAACAATTGAAATTTCTTTTGAGAGCCAAATTTTTAAATTTAAATTTCTTCTAACACCTCTTCTTCAAAATAGACTCGCCCAGGCCATGGTATTTTGTGGAAGAGCCACACTCAAGGGGCCAAAGAGCCGCATGTGGCTCATAAGCAGCAGTTTGCTGACCACTGGTCTAGGCAAACAATAATGTCTGGAACTGGCCTGGTGGCCACAGAAAGGAGGGGCCAATGTTACAGAGATAGATGTTCAAGCACCTGACAAATATGTAAGGATGGGGGGGAGGAGTGAGAGAGAAGGGTTAAAACTGACTCTGAGGTTCCCGGTAATTACTTTGGGGTAAGAAAAAAGTAGTATTACCATTAAGAGAGGAGCCTGGAACCTGTAAGAAGATAGGGAGAGTCCTGGTGAATTTGGGGAGGGAGAGAAAGAGGAGTTGTAAAAACTGAATTCAGGCTTATTTGTTCTACAAAGCAGAGGTGTTGTTTTTTTTTAAAGCTATTGTCTGTCAGAGTACTCAGTAGTACCAAGTGAAAGAACCATTTTTAGGTAAACACTGTTGGTCTTTGTCAGTGTGCAGAGTCTAAGGAATCCCATCTTTCCAAATATTTGGAATATTGGAAAGCCTTAATTAGTAATCAGAGTAGGGGCAGGAGGAAAAGAAAGAAATATAAACCTAATCACTGTGCTTTTCAGGTTTCAAATGCTTCCGCAATTCAGGTAATTTACACTTTAGTAACAATGATTGACAGTCTGGGAATGTATCTAACTCACTTTTATTTTTCCCTTGGGGAAAGCACTTGAGTTCCCAATTGTTTTAAATTGCAGAAGCAGTAATTGTTTGAGAGAGTTAGGAGAAATGGCTTTTTGGAGCTGAAATTTACTGCTGAAGGGACTATGGATTTTACTTAATTGACTAGGGTCATCAGGGCCATTTTCAGGAAGGTCTTTCCAGGGTAGGCAAATACCAGTTTAGGAACCAATTAAAGGCCCAGGGGAATAGACTTAACAAAAAAAAAAATGTTAACAAGTTGCTACTGGTACTTAAAAAGGATATATTTTTTTTTAAGCCAAATTATAAGCATTCCAAATTATTGGTGAAACTTAATATGAGAAGTATTTTTTAAATATTCTAAAATAAATATGGGGCAGTGGATGTATTTTGAGACACCCACAGTCCCACAGGAACTTACTAAACTGTGCACTTTGATATATGTGTTTACTTAGAAAAGTTAAGTGTGACAAGCTAGGTCAATTGTATGAAGAACAGTAACAGACTAACCAATTTCGAATGGTGTGAAGGCTGCTCTGGAAGTCTGTGCGCTAATGTATAGGTAAATGCACACATCTGATTTGGGATGGAGGAGACAATCATGGCATTGTTCCTAGGTGCTGACAGATAGGCTAAAGCCAGGGATCCTTGCAGAGACTGGATTAAAGTATCAGGACTGTTCACATCTCATTTCCATCACTCCCAAGAGTGGGTCACAGGTTTTGCTGATTAACACACAGACCATGGCAAATAGCATTGTGTATTTGAAATCAGACCAACATCAGTAACAGTAACACAAACCACATGTGAAGTTGGCACGTGGAGGTTCTTCTTAAGCTATTATCTAACCAGGTTTTCCCTCCTTATTTTTAAAATGCATTTTTTCCAAACCAGGAAGTTAGCAAATGCAAAATGTGCCCCAATTGTCTCCCCCTAAATATACATATTTATGCCACCTTTAGTATATAATATTTTTTATTGTCAAAATTTGTGAGGGAGCATGTGAGCCTTCTGAAAGGAAGGGGAGTGTGTTTTTAAAATGTACTGCTTTCATCTGTGTCTCTGCAGGCAAAAGTAAATGGTGGATTGAGTACTGATGCAGAGAAATCAGGTTACTACCATCTGAATGCTTTTCACTCATCCAATTAGTATTGTTCCTTCATATTGGAGTTGAGGGGAAGTCAAACTAGCACTGATGCAATTCTCTATTTTCCTTGAGTTTTATTAAACACACTGTGTTTCAATAAAAGGTGGGTATAGAGTGATGCCTACGATGATGTGACTTATTAGATGCCGTTAAATATCTGAATTTTATGACCCAGATGTTATTAATGCTTCTCCATTATACATTTTATAGATGAAACTGTACAATTAATAGCAAGAGGAACAGCAGACAATTAGCAGCCTCACATGAACAAGATGCATGCCGCTTAGATAGTCATGGACCAAACAGGCCAAAGTTTTCTTCAGTAGAAATTGCCCTGCCAAGTGTTTCTGGATCCTTCGCAGAGGAAACAGCAAAAGAGCCGAAAGAGATCTTTTTCAATCACACCAGAAGCTGGCCATCCATGAGATTCTAAACTCACAAAATCTGCTTTAGACACTCATGTATCAAACCAAGATTAAAACCCATAAGAAGTCAGAAGTGCCCGGTTCTCCCATCCTTTGGATTCTTTGGGGTGTCAAGTCCAGGTCTACCTCCTTTTAAGTTTCTTCTCAGTCCTGGGCTGGGCTGGGCTGCAGGAAGCTACTGGCGGTTCCCCAATGTGGATAATCAGATCTATCTCTTCCCGGGCTGATGCGGGTGGGGATGAGCTCAGTTCCTGAGAGAGTCTCAGAAGTAGGCACAGAATCATCTCGCCAGTCTAAATTTCTGTCCCTGGACTGGGGAGAGTGGAGGACTGGAGCACCAGAGGCTCTCCTCTCCTCCTCCCCTCTTTCCCCCACCTCCCAAAATTGGCAGCCAGTCCGTGGCTCCCGGTCTGGGGTCTGGAGGGTGGGGAATGTGGGTGTGGGGGCCGGCTGGAGAAGCTCTCGCTAGCGCTGCCTGTGGCCAGACCCGCCTCCCGTCCCCTCTCGGGCGCACACACACGTCCACCCAGACACACTCAGCGCGCTCCCTCGCCCGCCCGCCGCAGCTAGCTCTCTCCCTCCAGCTCTCCCCGGTCTCCTTCTCCTTTTTTTTTTTTTTTTTTTTTGGTACCATAGAGTTGCTCTGAAAACAGAAGATAGAGGGAGTCTCGGAGCTCGCCATCTCCAGCGATCTCTACATTGGGAAAAAACATGGAGTCAGCTCCAGCAGCCCCCGACCCCGCCGCCAGCGAGCCGGGCAGCAGCGGCGCGGACGCGGCCGCCGGCTCCAGGGAGACCCCGCTGAACCAGGATTCCGCCCGCAAGAGCGAGCCGCCCGCCCCAGTGCGCAGACAGAGCTATTCCAGCACCAGCAGAGGTAGGAGGCTGCGAGAGGGGTGAGGAGGGGGCGGCGGGAGCCGGGGCGCGGAGCGGGGGGCGACCCGGAGCGGGCGCCCGGGACGCGGGGTCCGGAGCTGCGCGCGAGCCTGCAGCGGCGCCCCGAGCCCTGAGCACCCCTCTCCCCTCCCCCTTGGGCCCCCCAGAAATGTTGCAAACTTTTGCAACCCGTTCTCGGTTTGCGGGAGGAGAGGGGGGCGGGGAAGGCGGCAGGAGGCTTGACAGCCGGCGGGCTCACCCCCTGGCTTTGATTTTTCTGCAAACAGAGGAGGAAAGCCGCGCTGCCGAAATTAAATACGCTCCCCCAAAATACGGAGAACCGGAGAGTGGGGGCCCGGGAAAGAAACTTTTAAAGCGGCAGTGTCCTTTTAATAAGGAAAAAGAAAATCTGTTTATGGCTACCTTCCTCCCCTTTTACCTTTTCTCCTCTTGACAGTTTGGGCCCAGGCTGCCCGAGGCGGGCTGGGTTTTTGATTCCCCCCATAGAGCTGAGGGAGGACGGGTGGAGTGAGCGACCAGGGAAACCTCAGGGGTGAAGAGGGGGCGCCCCGGATCTGGGGGCGACGTGAGTACCTTCTCTGGAGCAAGACAGTGGGCTAGAGATTTGGCAGAAGGGCTGGAGGGAGCAGGCTGCGGGCGCGAGAGGTGCTCGCCAAGTTGTCTGGCGGGCGCAGCGAAGGGAGATGCGCAAGTTTGCAGACTGGGGGTTCGAAGCCCGGCGCCAGGGCTGGCGGGGGGCGTGTGCGCGCCAGCGCGCTGAGGGCGGCGGTCCTGTGGGGAGCTCCACGCGCATTCGGAGTGAGCGTCTGCAAAGGCAAACAAGCAGTAAAAGAAAGCTCGAAAGGCACCCAAACTTATTTCTGCCCTGGGAATCCTTTCTTCGGTGAGGTTCCAAGCGTTTCTGCAAGAAGCTGGGAATGGTCCGTGCAAGTTGAATGCTGGTTGGATAGTGCGAGCGATGTTCCCCCCTCCCCTCCCCGGGCGATTTTTACACTTCATTTGGAGGGTGTGGGGGGCTCCATTGTCCCCTCCTTGCTTTTTCCTACTTATTGTGGAGTGCTCGGGAAAGCTCACTCTCTCCCTCTTAAAGGTGTCGGGACATGATGTAGGGTTTTTCTTGGGGTTGGAAGAATTATTTATTTGAATGCGCTTGGAGTTTGCAAAGAACCGGAGGAAGCTATTGCTTTAATTACTGTTGTAAATAATGTATAAATCACGCCTGTCACTCCAGAGGAAGCAGGCTCGCGCGAGCAGCCTAGGGCTGGGGGGAGAGAATCTCCAGTCCCGGCCTGAGCACGGCCCTGCGCGCCCTCTCCTCTTGCCACTTGGCTTCCAGCGGCCTTTGGGGAGGGCTGGGAAGAGGCAAGTGGGGACCCTGGGAGCCGCTCCCTTACTCTCGGTGTTATAGTTGGAGATAGGAATATGGCTGATCATGTGCTGGCTGTTTTACAGTATCTGCCCCCCCCCCCCAACCTTGGCCACACCCCCTGTCCGGGCGCTTTTCCATTCACGGAATTCGAGTACAGTAAAAGCCATCAGGATGACACACGCGAAAAACATTTAATTAAAGGCGATTTCCGAAGAGTGAATGCACCGAACCGCGGTTTGAGCGGGAGGGTGGGCGCAAACCGGGGTTCGAGCGGGAGGGGTGGGCGCAGCGAAGGCCACGAGTGAAGGGAGAGGGATCAAGGCTGGGGGCCTGGACCTAAGGCCAGCTCGGTGAGTTTGTGTGTGGCAAGCTTTTGGCTGCAAAGAGTATATTTAGACCCTGAGACGGTGGATTTGGAATGCGAGCGGGTTATGTAACAGGGTTAATCAGAAACACTGGAGAAAATCCCCTTCATGTGTTTCTGAGGCTTTCTTTCTTTCTTTCTTTTTTGGAAGAGGAGGTATATTATTTAGGGGGCCACACTAATTTCTGGTTTGAGCTGCCACTTCCCTCTGTCTTAACCCCCCCTCCCTCATACCTCCCCCCAAGTTTGTTATTAGCATCTTCAGGTGTCATTCTTGCCAGAAGGTGTTCTTGCAAAGAGATCAGGGTGGCAGGCTGCAGAACCAACTAGCAAATCCGTAACTTGCTGTTCAAGCAAATTATATAACGCTGGGGCATTCAGTACCACCAGCCCCCTAGGCTCAGCAAAAAGGGGAGAGGGACAAGGAAGAGGTGCAGCTGACCTGCTGACCTGCTGACCTGCTGACCCTTGTCCCTACTCTTCTGTGAAGCAACCCCTTGTCCATTCCTCAGGGGGTTTCATGAGGGGAGGGAGAGGGGTAAGGCCCAAACACTCAACTCACATCCTGCACGCAGGCACTAGGTTATATAACAGTCTGAATGGAAAAAGGAAGGTCAGAGATGGAGGCATCCTTTAGCTAACACAGCAGTAGTAATAGCTTCCAGAAATTATGTGCATTTGCAGACTCTAACCTCAGATGTAGCATCTGCTCCTCAGGGGTACCGATCTTTGTGTGTGAGCTAGGGTGAAAAAGAGTGAATGTGTAAGTGTGCCTGGTAGTTGAGAGTGATTTAAAAAACGGGAAATGTTTGGGTTTTCAGATGATGTAATGGAGTTGGCAGAATATGCAAGTCGGCTCCCAGAGTGTAAGCAGCAAGAAAATTGGAGCTGGCATCCAGTATTAATGTCGCATAAATTACAATATCGGAAAGAAATTAACCTACACACTAGGTGATTATGCCTTTATAATACTTAAAACATAAAGGCACACAACTCAGAGAAAAAGCAAACATCACCACCTTATAATTAGCATTTTCAACCTCAAGGATGGTTGAGTGGAGTTCTTGGCATTGGGTGCAGTGGGAAGCTTTCTGATTTGGGAGATGCCTTCCTGAGAGGTTGCAGGGTTAGCATCCAGCCAGCAGTGTTTGAAGGCCACATAGATTGTGGTCTGGATTCTCATGACATTGAGGCGACCTCATGGGACATTACCTAGGTAGCTGCTAAATTCCGAACTCCTGGGGATCCAAGTGTGAATCGGCTGTGTATGGTATGTGCCTGAGCTTCCGAAATCCTAAGTCTGACTTTATAATCTGAAGTTCGACCTCTCTCTTCCCTAAAAACTGGGCAGGGAATGTTAGCAGTTTTCATGAAAACTGCCCCGTTTTCTAGGTGGTATTAATGTTGGCTGGTGTCATGTAGTCCCATCTTTACAAAATGAAAGGGAAAAAAAGAACTGCAAGAAGCAACATGGGAAGTAAGAATGAAGCAGAGAAAACCACAGCGAATCTTTAATTTAACAAGGCTTTCAGGGACTTCGGGGAGCCATGCGCATTGTGACATAACTGTTGTTAAAAACCCTTTTCCAGAATCTCCTTATTATATGCATGCCAGAAGCTTACATATTTTACTTCACTGGAGTTATCCTCGCAGCGGGTGGGTGCCACACAGTTGGTTTGGAACACTAGTGCTGAAGGTTGGATGCTTTTAGGGCAGGCCAACCTAAGGGAAAAATCGAAACCAAAAGATGGGATTAACGCTGAAAAGCTCAGTTGGGTTGAGATCGAATCCCCTGGAAGCTCAGTTTAAATTGATTTAAAATCAGTTAACAAGGCCTGTAGCCCTGAGGAATTCTAGAACCACGTAAGTCTTTGACTTTGAAAGTGTTTTGCCTCCACTCACCCCTTCAACCTTAGCTCATTCACTTTTTGGTAGGTGCTCTTGCCTGGCAATTGAGACCCCTCTCTAGAGATTGATTCTTAGGTCAACTTTTCTTACATGGACCCAGCTCTCCACAGTAGTGAACAAATGATGCCGTATAGTTTAAAAGAGATGCTGGCTGGGATAAAATCCTTTGCCAGAGGGATGGAATAATTATTTTTTAAACCAAGAGACTTTAATTTTCCAGTAAATTGCTCATAAAAACAGTTATAATTACACCCTCTAAAAATGTAATCGAATAATTTTAGAAAGTGCATTTGATGATATTTATGATAGCCTTTTCTGTTGCTTCCCCCTTTCTTAAAAATAATTGAATTATTAATCCAGAAGTCAAATCCTCAGCAGCTACAAACATTTATAGCAGACTCTTTTTATGTTAGTCACCTGCTGGAATTTCCCAAAGCCTCCTGGCATGAGGAGGAGCCCTTGGCTTTAGAAGATGTCTCTATTTCTGGTACTGAAATATGGAGCCTGTGTGGGAACCCCTAACCATGAGACCAAAAGCTCGCGTTTTCCAGGCAGCAGAGGTGCTGGTTCCCTACTAGACTCCTAAGTGAGATGCAGGGAGGTCCCAGAATGTTCACAGCATTGGTTGTGTCTCTGGTTGGAAATATTCTGAAGGATTTTGGTGACAACTGCATCCCTTCGGGAAGCAAGCCTACCGGAGCTGACCTTTGGAACAACATGAGACAAGCCCTTGGGCCTCCTTGAGCCACACACTTGTCACTTCTGAGTTAAGATGCACGCTTGGCTTCCATTTTGAGGAGACAGTTCTCCAATTTTTGCCTTTAGGGAGGTGTGGTGTGATGTCGGGAGGACAGACTGAGTTGGGTGTCACGGGGAATTCTGTGGTATGTTTTCTACAGCATCCGCGCTTTCCCTGAGTGTACTCTTCCTGTCCCCTCCACCCTCCAAGTCTACTTGATGAGCTGTGCTTCCTAGCCTCAATATGTACTTCGGTGTCTGGAGAAGCAAAATGCGTAACTATATTTCAGGTGTCTGGGAGAGTTGTAATGTGACTGCCCGAAATGCCAAAACTTTTTTATAGAAAATGCAGCTCTCCTCATATGACATTTTCTGCGGCTCACCCTCTTTACCCTCTTTGTCTTCTAAGAGCCAACGTGAAGGGACCCTGAGGTAGACATCATGCACTGCCTCAAGGAGATTCCTGAACCGTTCACTCCAGATTAGTGATGAGTTTTCCAGAGCAAGAGGGGGCTTCTGTGAAGGCCTTGTGTCTAGGCCCCTAACCTAGAATCTGGAATGCCCTTGTGAATATGAAGACTGTCTTCCTTGCTAGGAATCTAGGATCTCTCTCTCTCTCTCCCTCCCTCTCTATCTATCTATCTATCATTTAAACATTTTTTTTTCTTCTACACGATGGGAAGTGTTAGTTTGGAAATGAGCTGTTAAATTTTTCACCCATCTTATTAAGCTTTATGTTAAGAAAAATAAAATTCAATAATTTTGAATTCGTGCCTCAAAAAAAGTCCTCAGATAATCAGTGTTTGTTGATTAATATACGGGCACCAAGATATTACTGATGATTTTTTTTTTACAAACATATTAACCAGAAATGTTTTGGTCTTTTTCTTATTGAATATAGTTTTTAAATATTCAGATCCCATTTTCTACCCTAAAAAAGAACATTGAGGATGTAACTGAAGCTTTTTTTTGAGATTTGAGGATATTACAGTGCCACAGGGCCACTGTTCAGAGGATGAATTCTCATTGTACATTATAGAAACTGTAACTAGGGACGGAATGTGAGATTGGACTAGATCTGTCCTAACTCCATATTTTTTTTTTTATCTTTGATAGCAGCATGTTTTGTTATTTGTCTCTCTTATTCTCCAGGTTGCAAGAAGCAAAATAGAAATTCAGTTCAATTATTTGGTTCTGATTAATTGAGGTTTTTATTTTATGGGAAAATTTCAACCCAAGTCTGGAGCCATGATTTTTTCTCTAGAGTTGTAGAGGGTGTAAAATCATTCTCAGATATTCAGGGAGGCTATTGTAGTCACAAATAAGTTATGCACTGTAGCATCGTAGTATTTTGTAACTACTCCCCTATATGATAGTAGATAGAAATGCCAACTAATTTTGCTTCTTACTCAGGTATGTTCAAGGTGTGTCTTTGGTAAAGAGTTCATAAATCTGGAAAGATAGGAAACTCCAGGGTTAGAAGGAAGACTTGCAAGAATATCAATAAAGAGCACATAGATTCCCCCCAAAGGAACTCTTTTTCCAAGCTGAGGCCTTAGTTCCCTGCACCAGTAGGGAAAGCATCCCTGAGACCACACCAGCAGAGGCGGGCTTTCCCAGGGCTGTCCCACGCGAACTTCATGAGGAAGTTCCTAAGTCCAGACCATCTATACTAATAAAAGAGTAATATGCTAATTAGAGCGGGAAACCTTCCGGAAACTTTCCAGACATCCTTCTGGACAAAGCCATGGTGGCGGGGCCAAGGCAGAGGTGGTTAGGGGCAATCAGGCTGGCAGGGGATAGCAGTTAGGGGGATCAGGACGGCAGGGAAGGGCAGTTTGGAGCTATCAGGCAGGCAGGCAGAGGCAGTTAGGGATGATCAGGTAGGCAGCAGGCAGAGGGGTTAGGGGCAATCAGGCAGGTAGGCAGGTGAGTGGTTGTGAGAGGGATCTCTGACTGCCCATGCAGGGATTGGGCCTAAACCAGCAGTCGAACGTCCCCCCAGGGGTCCCCGATTGGAGAGGGTGCAGGCTGGGCTGAGGGAACCCCCCGTACACGAATTTTATGCACTGGACCACTAGTAATAGATGAAACTCTTTGGGGTACAAGGAAGGGTGTCGCCTAGTCTGAGACCCAACTTAATGCTAGTCTGCAGTTACCTTTTGATACCTTGCATGTCATAGTGTTGGGCATTCAGCTTGGGGGGAGTCTTGCTGTGCTTTTGTGACATCCCAATTATTTATTTTTTGCTTTTGTAGTAAAAGCACCCAGGAGATTTTCTAAAGACATCTTTAGAAGCACGGAGCGGGGCATGATGAAGAATACACGTGCCAGAGTCATGGGTTAGGCCAGTGGTCGGCAAACTCATTAGTCAACAGAGCCAAATATCAACAGTACGATTGAAATTTCTTTTGAGAGCCAAATTTTTTAAACTTAAACTTCTTCTAATGCCACTTCTTCAAAATAAGACTCGCCCAGGCTGTGGTATTTTGTGGAAGAGCCACACTCAAGGGGCCAAAGAGCCACATGTAGCTCGTGAGCCTCAGTTTGCCGACCACGGGGTTAGGCAGGCTCACTTGGTGCTCTGGTTTTTACATGCTAATATTAACAGGAATTATAGGTAACAATTCCCTTGTGCTGATGGAAGAGTTTTTCCACCCCCAACAGATGTTTATGGCCTTAACGGACCCATCATTATTACAAATTGTCTTATCACATTATGTGCTGTGGCACATTGACAATGCGTGGCGCTGTGGTTTCCTGGTGATTATCTTGTCCACAGAGTCGAGGCCCTGGCGGCCAGCTGGGGAGCCCTTTGCAGTGTCCCCTGACAGCTGAGAGTGCAGGTGTCCCACATCCTGGAAAGGCCTGAAGGACTCCAGGCCGTCCTGGGTAGTGGCTGTCCTGGTGCTGTGTTCTCTGAAGCGCAGTCAGCCTTACATCATCTCTAATAGTGGGATTGGGCATTTGAGGTTTGAGTATGAACTGTATGAAAGTTTTTTTGTAATTATTAGGAAGTTCCTAGGTCCAGACCGTAATAGATGAAACTCTTTGGGGTACAAGGAAAGGTGCCACTTACTCTGGGATCCTCAAGCCTGTGAAAGAGACAGCACACTGTTACAAATACCTGGCTTACTTCGGGGAGAATTTGGCTGAATACTGATGAAGTTTATGAAACATGAATGCAGCGAAGTTGCTGTACGTTAAGTGGTAGGCGTGTTTGAAAGGAGTAAGAAGAAATAAAATGGTGTATAAACGACACTCCGAAACTTGATGGAATTGTATACGTGATAAGAATGGTGACATTTGGATATGTGCTTAATGGGAGAAAATAAACTGGCTTAAAACCTATATGTCAAACTAGATGTGGGAATAAAAACTACAGCATCTGAAATCATTTGACTTATTTTATAAGCAGAGAATGCCACCAATGATAAATAGGTAGGTTATGAAGATTAGAGGTGAAAAAGAATTGGGCGGCAGCGGGGAGATAAATGAGGGACCAACACTTAAATTTATAATGAGCTATGGTAATCACTGTTTTAAATAATCCAGAACATTAACTGTACTGCTAGGTAGAGAATTAGTTATAGCTAAACAAAAGGTATAAATGTGAATTTTAGGTTGTGTTGGGAGAAATCCTTTTGATTCCCAAAGTATAACTGCATGTACTGAGAAGCAAAGCTGCACACAATGTAATTTTTTCTGTCTTATCCTGATTAATTGACAGCCACTGTATGCCTCTTTCCTGAAGGTGACTTTACAATCTCCAGACACAGACATTTCTCTCAGAAGTGGAGTGAAGGAAGGAGAACCACAAGCTAAAGTGTATTTCGCTGGGTGAAGTATTTTGGGGAAAAGATAAGCATGGTGAAATAGGGGAATGGAGCAGTGCATACAGAAATTAAGAATGCCTGTCTGGGGCTGGGGAGGGGGGCGGCTGTGAATGAAGGAAGGGGATCTTTAGAGGGAAGAGCCTTCTATGCAAAAAAGAAAATGAAATTAGCATTGACTTTGAAATGGCTGGGAATGTGCCTTTCTAATTTTAAATTATCTTTAACAAGGGCAATGGAAAGAGGGAAAGTTGGCACTTTGAGAAGTTATGATGAACTTGTCGAGAATGCCAATTGACAAAGGCAGGTAAGGGAATACTTGGGAAAACAGAACCAGACGAGGTCTGAAGGGCACGGTGATCTGCTTCCTAGTGTGTGAAAGAAATCAGCATGTTTATTGACTCTTCCAAATAGTTTTAAAGAAACCTGAAGAAATGGACAAAGACAGAGAAAAGACAGTCAGATGTGAATCTGCCCTCCAGAAGCAAAGAGGCTTCCATCATCCCATACGATCGATGCCAGTCATGGGGAAGGAGCCACTATATAGAAGTTAATGGATTTTCAACATACAGATCACAGAAGACACAAGATATATTTAGCAAGTCTAAAAACTCTTCAATAAACTGCCTTGCTTTTCGTTTTCACTATACAGTTATAAACCCAGCGCATGGTAAGAAGGCCACAGTAACCATATAGCATGTAGTCCTAGGAACATTTGTGTGATAAGGACATGATGTCTGAAAGGACAGGGCAACAGGGAGGGTGAACTGCTTATAACTCTCAATTGTCCAGGTAATGAAGCGTTGGGAAAGCAGAGGCAGATGAAATACTCTGATAATCAAAAATGATTCTTCTTTTGGTGACCGTGTTGGTTGACGGATGATGACAAGTGAGAAATTGCCAGAGGTGTGTGTTACCATTTCTGGCACTCACGAACCACTTCTGATGAACACGGTTATGCAGAGAGTGGACAGTTTCTATAGACTGGGCTGTCAGCCCAGAAGATGTAAACCTTCACTGTGTAAAGAATGAAGGTTGAACATCAGGGAGGTTCTGCAACTTCCTTGAGGCCCCATAGGTGAATCAGGGAGGAAGTTGATGCTACTCTGAAAGGGCTCTTGAAATTTCTAATCTTGAGGTTGGGGGTGTAAGTTAGATTTGTAGTGCTTACTCCATCTATATGATAATAGATAATAGACAGAGATAGATACAGAAATATGGTGCTGCCACTTCTCATGTTTTATTAGAATAAAGCCTGTCAGAGCCAGAAGGGGTCTATGAATCATCTGGCCTAGCCTCTTGTTTAAACCAGAGATCTAATTGTGTGAGCTCCCCGTTCCTAGTATGCAGCGAGGCTGTGCCTGCAACACTAGTCTTCTGCTTCTTTACCTAATAATTAGTTCCTTCCACTTTTGTGCTGTGCCAGGATGCTCAGAAGTCCCAATAAGCTACAACATCAAGTTCCTGTCTCCCAGGAAACCTCCCCGAGGATACTACGAGGAATATGAGTTAATCCTGCATTAGGTAGTGGATATGTATAAAAGTAATCACAAGGTGTTTTGGCTGTTCATCAATAGTGGAACATTGTCAGTAATTGTTAGTTTTTAAAATCCCGCTGGTCATTTTTATTTTTAATTAAAAATTAGCCAGTGAGCTTGTGGCTGTGTCAGGAAAGCCATTCTAAGGCATAAAAATAGTGCCTGCGCCTCATGGTCTGGCTTAGTGGAGAGTAAAGGACAGGATGTAGAGCTGAGCATCTTGTATTCAGTGCTTGTGGGAGCTAGATGCAGCTGGGAGCGGGGAGGGAGGAGGGCGATTGGGGAGGATGTATCTCAGCAGTCCTGCAAGGCAGCCAGTTTAAGGCTGTGCCTTTTATGGGCTGTCAAGAGCAAGTCTGCAAATGGAATACTACATAGCCAGTGAAAATCCTGTTGTACTAGAAAAATATTTCTGAACAGGGGCAACAGTTTATTATCTATTGCTTAGTGAAAAGTCACAGCTTCCCTAGTGTTGTGCACAGAATGGTATCCTCTTTGTGAAAACTATAGTGTGTGTATGTGTATATGTGTGTGTATGTGTAGATGTATTTATATGTGTATATGTGTGCATGTAGACACACACATATTAACATATGGACCCACATATAACTAAATGATAAAGTTATACAGTGGTTGTCTCTGGATGATGGGATCATCTATAAGTTTCTTTTTCTTTGTGCTCTTCTGTATCACATTGTTTCCTGCAGTATGCATGTATTGTTTTTGTAACTAGAAAAAAATAAATTTTTATTTCAAAATAACATGGTTTGTGTGCTGTGAAACTGGGGATACCTCGAAGGAACTGATTCTGAAGTTATCATGTTGTGCAGAATTTTTCGACGTTTTAGGATGGACCAAGCTTACTGGCCTGAAGAGTATTACCTCTGACGATCACACTCAGCCAGGGAGACAGGGTCATTCAGCTGGAATGTGAAAAGGAGTGCCCCTAAATTGGAATTTCTTGCCCCTCTAGGGCATTGTCTTCAGGTGTTTATACTGTGACCTACAATAAGGAAACATATTGCATTGTGAGCCAATGCGCGCGCGCACGCGCGCGCGCGCACACACACACACACACACACACACACACACACACAATTGAAATAGTTTTCATAGAAAATATTTAAGCTTTACTTGTAATACACTATAATTTTTTCTGTATTATTTAAAGACAAAATATAAGTCACAGCCACCAAGCTTACTTTTTATGATCTGTTTTGGGGCTGCTCCTGCAGTTGGAAAAACCCTGTCTGTCATGGGCATGAGGTAGAAGCCACCTTCCTTCAGGGCAGGGCCCTGTGGTAGGAGCGGGGGTGAGGGAGGGTTTCCATAATAACTGATGTTGAACCCTAGGTGTTCCACATTGTGATTTCAGGGAGGGGGTGGGGCAGGGAAAACAATGAAAATACTTACTTGTAATCATACGTTATCTCTATGCCGCTTTTAGCACAGGCTCATTCATACACTATTACATTTAGGCATGATTCTGCCTAGACTGGCTTATAAAGTAAATTCTGGGATCCCCTTTGCTTAGAGTTAATGTCACTGTGTAAAAGCAAGACATGGCATTCTTTCATTCAACAAATATTTGTTGAGCACCTTCTATGTGCCAGGCACTGTGCTAGGCTCTGGGGATAAAGCAGTGAACAGGAGAGGTCAGAGCCCTGCCTTCCTGGATCTTACATTCTAGTGGTATTGTTTCTCAATGTAGCCTACTGTCTGGGATATGTCTGATGGTTATCTTCTAAGTGTATCTTGGCATGGCCTTTTTCACCCCTATTCCTTCTGTGTGACCTAACTCTTTCCTCATTCCCTCCCCTACCCAGGCTCCCTTGTTTGCTATGTCCCAATTTCTCTTTGCTTATTTAAATCCTACAATTATTTTAGCTCCAGATAGGATGCATCCTCTTCCTTCTGCAGTTCCAATGACCCTGTCTTTTACAGTAGTCAGTCTGTGGGCCTTGCTTATTCAATCAACATGTAACCTCTTCTTTTGCCATGTTCTTTTGCGCTGTCTACAGTGTTCTTTCCTGGGTAGGAGTCTGGTCACCCCCAGGAGACCAGCACCAGGAATTACTATTCTCTTACTCCTGCACAGTGCCTTGCAGAAAGTAGGTGCTCATTAGCTGTGCAGATAATCCCTCCCACATTGCCCTGCAGGGCTGTTTGCTTCCTCAGTAGATTCAGCTCTACACTTCCCAACTCTGCAAGCACAGCTTCTACCTGCTTATTCTTCTAACTGGGCTTTGGGTTTGGACCCGTCTGCCCTTGTTCATCCCCCTTCTGTTTGCCTTGGATCCATCATGCCTCCTCTCAGTGGCAGGTTCAGTCCTGTTCCAGGCTTGAGCACTCAGACCAAAGCTGAATGTATTGGGAGACAGCATACATGGTTGTTACAAGCCTGCCGTGAGTGAGACAGACCTAGGCCAGAGGCCCAGGTGTGCTTTGTGTGAGCTGTGGGACCTTAGGTAAGTTCATTAACCACTCAGTCTATTTCTTTCAACACCTGGAAATTGGGCATGATGGTGGTGCTAACTTTCCCAAGATGGATGAGAGAATCCCTGGATTCTGCATCTTGCTGCCCCTGGCAGGATGCCTGGCACACATCAAGTGTGACTCCAGTGACGGTGGTGATGATGGAGCACGTGGTGGTGATGATGGATGGAGCACGTGGTGGTGGTGATAAAACATGTGGAGCATATCCTCAGGTCTTCAGCTCTCTTTGCTTGGAGCATTCTTCCTTGTTTTCTACTGGTTGCTCTGTGAAATAAGCAGGAGCTCAAGCATTTCAGAGTCCTAAATCCTTTCCTTTTATCACCAGTTTCCTTTCCTGGACTGCATCCTGCTGTAGTCCCTCAGCTCAGCTGCCTCGGGATGGATCCTGCCAAGTGAGGACAGATCGCTTGAGTTCAAACCCATCAACCACTTGTTGACTTCCCTGAGGTTACACCCCATCCCTTGAGCTGAGATAGAGGAGGGCCTATGTCTGGCTGCCACCTTTGATCCTGACCCCACTATTCCTGTGGTACCCACTGGCTGCCCCTGTTAGCTGCTGAGGTGGGGGGAGCTCCCTCCACTGTGCTCCTATGTTCTCTCATACCTCATTTTGCAGCAGCCCATCGTTCCTTGCCCTCCCTACCCTTGTACTCACTTTCTTCTTGCTGCCAAAAAAAAAAAAATCATGTTGAAGAAGCTTGTCTGCAAGGGTTCCATTCAACTTGTTCTACATTAATGCTCCACTATGGTGACCCACTGCTGAGCCTTTCACTTGTAATGTAATCTAATAATTTACATTCACTTTGCAAGTAATGCTCTCAGAGTCTCACAACCTGCTTGAAATTGCTCTGCTGTTACAGAATCTGAGCTGATGAGAGAGCAGCATGAGAAAGAGTAGTTATTGGTACGCAATGGTATTGGGTAAACCCAGGAAAATAATGCTAGCACAAGGTAAGGATGTGCTGACAGATTATAATATCCTTTCTTAGAGAACTTGCTAAGGGTTTTTTATTGATTTTAGCTTATAAATAGCCTAGGATAGGTCAAAGTATACTAGGGGTGGAAGCATAGCAACCTAGAAGAAGTGAACCAAGAGTTGAATCCTGTCTTTGTGGGCTGCTGGGAAATGCTTTAGTTTTGATATACTACATGACTTTTATAGAACTAATTGGCACTGTGATTGGGTTGTTTTATTTCTGCACTCAAACATGTTGGAAGCTGATTCTAATATGCAGTAGTAATGAAAATAGAGTAACGCTGTAATAATAGTGCCATTGTAAAGTGAATTACACCATTAAGCATCTATTTTGTCTAATTTGTATTGTGATAGTGTGGGTGATACACACACACACACAGAATTAGAGTGGCTGGTCTTTAAGAAACAGACTCTTGCTGAGAAGCCCCACTCTTGTAATACTGAATAGTCAGTCAATGAAAATAAGCCCTTGTTCCATGAAAAAGTGAATTTATATATCTTTAAATATAAATGTGTATACACATATGCTTATACATACACACATACATGTAGATATACATATACACATAGGTACATAGGCATATTCTGCCAGTCAGGTAGATCAAGGAGAAGATATAATGCTGTGCCATAAAAATGCTTGCCTTGTGGTACCTTTTAATAGTTTGGCAAGTCTGCAGGGGACAGCTATCAGTTATGACAGGCTAAGGCAAAAATACCATCAAGGCTAAGGTTGAAAAACAAGGCTTTTGTGTATTTGTTTCAACCTTTTCATCCTCATTACCGTGTCTGAGAACTTCTAGTAATTGATATTTCTTAAGTTTGGGAAGAAGGATTAAAAGCCAAGGAACTTCTTTCACAATAGAAAGATAGAGGCTTTTTTTTAAGCCAGAGGTCATAAGCTAAGTGTAGGAGCAGAAACAAAATCTGAGAAGGCAGCAACAAATGGGGCCACTCCCCCAGTGAGATCTATAAATTCAGAATTCTGAGAGAGTATTACATTTTGTCTTGGTTCCAGTGATTTTATCCCTTCACCCCCCTTCCCCCGAAGGCTTGACATCAGGGGGTCATTTAGCAGTAATTGTCCCCGAGTTTCCAACCATTACAGTGGTATCTCCAGGGAGATCCTGAAGGCTTACCTGTTTCACCTCCAATCTGGATTGCTGCCTTCAAGACTCCATGTTTTCCTGCAGGGCCATCCAAAAGGGATTTTACTGGGAGCCTTCATCTCTTACTTGCTCTCATTCCAGGATTTTGCCTCTGTAGCATTGTCAACACCACCACTTGGTAATCCAGAAACCATAGAAAGACCTTGATTAAGGAGTTGAGATTTTATGTAGTTTAGGATATATTTAACATTCATATATATAATGCTTGCTCTGATGACCAAACTATTTAAATAAATTTGCTTCACACACCACTATGCACTCCCCTTATCTCAGCGCAACAAGGTTGATTTATTTTTATTTTTTAAAAATATTTTTATTTATTTCAGAGAGAAAGGTAGAGGGAGAGAGATAGAAACATCAATGATGAGAGGGACTCATTGATTGGCTGCCTCCTGCATGCCCCCTACTGGGGGATCAAACCCTCAACCCAGGCATGTGCCCTTGACTGGAATCGAACTTGGGACCCTTCAGTCCACAGGCCGATGTTCTATGCACTGAGCCAAACCAGCTAGGGCAACAAGGTTGATTTTAAACTTCATGAATATTTGAGGGGAGAGTACACAGCATCAATCAATGCTTGGCATCTGGATTAAGAATATATTTAGTGGAGAAATTTTATTGCAAACCTCAATGAAAAATATCAATATTGTATTGTGTCTAATAAAATGTTTTAATGAAAATTGCCATGGTGTTTGATAACATCCCTTTATTAATTGGTCTTTCCCATTATTATTTTCTTAGTAGCAAACGTACTCTGATTTTATCGTTCATTAGTTATAGTCCTTATTGAATTCACATTTTGCTGCTTCATTTGTCTTTATCTTCTCACTGGTCTCAGTTCCTTCAGGGCAGTGTTGTAGATTGTCTTGAGTCTTCTATCCCATATCTCTGTCTCTTATTTGAGCATTCAATGAATAATGATGGTGCATTTTAGAATCAATATATGAAAGACCAGCCAGCTGAGGGGAAAATGGGATGAGGCAAGAAAATCTAATATTCATTGAAAGTTTCAGATGTTTAAAGGTGGTGCTATACATTGCCTCCTTTTATTGATCCATCAAATATTTATTGAGCACTTACTATGCGCCAGGTCCCTTGTTGTTCAGTGTGGGTGCAAAGTTGAATTAAGGGAATTGATAGGCAGGACAGACAAAATAACTTGTAATTTCAAAATATGTGAAGAGTGCTAGAATAGAGACACTTACAAAATATATAGCACACAGAAGAGGGAGAAAACCCTTCATGAGGAGTCAGGGAAACTTCACTGGAGTGGATACCTTTGCCTAGTTTTTGGAAAAATGGAGAGAAAGTTTCCTAGAGGGCAAAAAAGTGGGAGGATATTCCTGGCCAGTTTACACAAGGTGAAAGTTCATGGCACATTCAGGTAGTGTGACTGAGGTGTGTAGCTTAGCATAAGTATGGAGTACGTTGGTGAGAATTAGGAGACGTGGTTGGACAAAGTGGGCAGGGGTCAGGCTAAGCATTTTGAACTTATTGCTATGGGAAATTTTTGACCAAGTGAAAAATACTGCTTTTCTTTTTGTAGGATCTATATCTATATATATATATATACAAAAGCCTAATATGCAAATTGTCCCCTTTGGAGTTCAACCAGAAGACTGGGAGTTCGATTGCGTGCTATGACATGCACTGACCACCAGGGTGGCACAGAACGAAGGAAGGCCCTGGCTGGCAGCTGGCAGCAGGAAGGCCTCTATCGGTCCTGAATGCCGGTCAGGCCTAGGGACCCTACCAGTGCATGAATTTTGTGCACCAGGCCTCTAGTTTAAGTATAAGTATGTTGAAGTTGGGATAGAGCAGTGGTCAGCAAACTCATTAGTCAACAGAGCCAAATATCAACAGTACAATGATTGAAATTTCTTTTGAGAGGCAAATTTTTTAAACTTAAATTTCTTCTAATGCCACTTCTTCAAAATAGACTCGTCCAGGCCATGGTATTTTGTGGAAGAGCCACACTCAAGGGGCCAAAGAGCTGCATGTGGCTCGCGAGCTGCAGTTTGCCGACCACGGGGATAGAGAATTGACAATGTAGCTAAGGAGCCAAATCAGTAGATCTGTGTGATAATTCTGGAGAGACATACTGCAGGCTGGGGCTTGAATGGGTGAAGAGGTGTACTCTGGGGTAGAATTTCACAGAAGATGGAATTGGAAGGGCATGATGGAGGCAATGACAGAAATCTATCCTAGAAGTGGGTTGATTTACTACCTGGAATGTCTTGGCGTGGAATGAGAAGAGGGAGAAAGCATGGGTTCCATTTTGGGTGGGGAGTTGGAGGTGCCAGGGCAGTGTTTGATGGACCATTGGAAATGTGGGTCTGGCAGCAATCATGTTCGTATGTTACTTGTGGAATTAGAGGGAAAAATATTTTAACAAGAGTCTGGAGCTCAGGAGGGACAGCTGGGCTGGAGACATGATGGAGTAGCATTTTCGACAGACAATTGGAAGGTGAAAATTTTTGGTTCTTTTTTTGTTAATCCTCACTCAAAGATATTTTTCCATTGATTTTTAGGGAGAGTGGGAGAGGGAAAGACAGAGAGAAATATTGATGTGAGAGAAACATTGATTAGTTGCATCTTGTATACCCTGACCATGGGCCAGGGAGGAGCCTGCAATCAAGGTACATGTCCTTGACCAGGAATCAAACCCAGAACCCTTCACTCTGCAGGCCAGTGCTCTATTCACTGAGCCAAACCGGCTAGGGCAGAAGGTGAAATTTTTATACCAGGTTAAGTTCATGGATTTTGAAGTGATATCAGGAAAAAATAAGCCTAGAGTCCAAGTAGGTATAGTTGAGAAAGTAAAGGGGATGGATTATAGTGAAAGAGAAAAGTATCTCAGAAAACTGGCTTTAGACCTAGACATACTACATTTACTAAAGTCATAGAAAACAAAGAATGTGTTAAATCCAGAGTGAGGTTCTAATATACTTTGCTGCTTCTGGTTCCATTGAGTTGTATCTGCTTTGATGGTGGTCTCCTTCACAACATGTCTAATTGATGATTGAGGAGTTGCTGCCTTTTAAAAAAAATTTTTTTAACTTTCTACACAGCCCTGCATTGATTTATCCTGTCTCTAAAGGGAATCTGCCTCCCAATTGGCAGAACCTCAAGGCTGGGAGAAATGGAATGAATGGTGGCTATAAGAGGTCTCCACCTTGCCCTGGGAGAAAGGCTTTGTAGGAGGGAAAGATGAAAGGAGGTCTTGAGAAAGGGTGTCAGGTCTTCAAAGGATGGGTCTAGCCATGGGAAAATGAAAGTTTTTTTTGTTTGTTTGTTTTTGTTTTTTTAGTTAACTTGGAGGAGAAAAAACGTACAGGTGTTTACTGGCAGATGGGGAACGATGTTGATTATGATTATAGTGGGATTGCCAGTCTGTGCTCCTGGCACTTAACTGTCTTGGGGGCTTCGCATCTGCAGTAGCCTCTGGAGGTCATGGGAGGAAGTTGATAATGTTGTAGCTCACAGAGGGACTGTGTAAAACCTATTGACTTAATTCCTATACTGACAGGCTGAACTTATCTTTAACTCCAGCGAGTGTGACAAGAGGGGTCTTTGCCCATTGGAAGGGCCATGCCTTTGCCTTCTGAGGTGGCAGCCAAGCTCCTTATTGTTTTCAATGAGCTCTAAATACTTTCCCTGTAGATCTTCCACTAATACGTCATATGAATTATGTGTGTTATCTCTGTGCTGTGAAAGTAGAGACCTTCCCCCACAGTGTGGTAAGTAGATAAAGACGAAAGCCTGTTTTTTATGGTCTGGGGAAAACCAGGCAGATATCGGGGGGCTCTTTTGTGTGTGTTTGATCTGACAGTGGGGAGGCCTTGGGATGCCAGTGTCTTCTAAAGCCTGAAAGCTGAGCTCCGGCTGGAGTTTTCTTCAAAGAGGTTTATATTTTATCCCTTGGCACTTCTGAGAGGGAAGGAAGGTTGGAGTGGGTGATTTTATGATGATTCTTTTCTTGCTGCTGTTTTCTTCTCCGTCTTTTTAACTCTGCAGAAAGCCCTTCCAGTTCTATGGTCAGACCCCATTCGGGACTTCGGTGGCCAAACAGTCCCCTTTTGTTAAGCAAGCGTCCTATTTTTGTTTCTTTTGAAAGGTGCCCTTCAGGACAGCGGAGCCTTTCTTTGGGCTGTTTAGAATCGAGCCCTAGAGAAACCAAAACAGAAATCATTCTCAACCCAGGCCAAGTGCCTCCTTTGCTTAGTGAGGCAAAGCTAACCCCACACAAGATGAAATCTAACCAGCTGGTTACCTGAGAACCACCTTGGGGAGTTCTCCAGCTTGACTTCTCTCACTTTGGCCACCGTCCCAAGAGCCAGTGAAAGCTGAGGGTCACAGGTTTTCTGTGCAGAGATGCAGGAAGCAGCATAGATTTGGTTATGTTTTAAAGGGCCCCCTGTCAGCTTGCAAAACTGTAAGGATCTTTAAGGATCCTGAATGGAACTGTGGTCACAGAAGATATTTATGACTATCAACCTAGTTGTCTTAAAGTGGAGCAATTTTTCTTTATTGATCAAACTTTCAATAAGTTCACTTTATTCAATTTATGAATTCAAATATTTTTATTGATTTTAGAGAGGAAGGGAGAGGAAGAGATAGAAACATCAATGATGAGAGAGAATCATTGATTGGCTGCCTCCTTCACACCCCCCACTGGGGATCAAGCCCACAACCCAGGCATGTGCCCTTGACTGGAATTGAACCTGGGACTTTTCAGTCCACAGGCCGACACTCTATCCACTGAGCCAAACTGGCTAGGGCAAATTGACATATATTTTTAAGATAAATGTATCTGTGGATTTAGCCCATCTCACATACTTCTGTTATTCCTGGTTCTGCCACAGAAACAAATTAGGTAAACTGAGTCATTTGAGAAAATTAGAGCATATATGGGATTTGATCATTTAGAGGTTGTACAGTTTGAGGTTATTTTATTTTCTTCTGTTATACTAGACTAGAGGCCTGGTGCATGAAATTTGTGCATGGGGAGCCTGCCCTCTCCAATCCGGGACCCCTTGGGGGATGTCCAACTGCTGGTTTAGGCCCCATCCAGCAGTCAGACATCCCTCTCACAATCCGGGACCACTGGCTTCTAACTGCTCACCTGCCTGCCTGCCTGATCACCCCTAACTGCCCACCCCCCCGCCAGCCTGGTTGCCCCCAAATGCCCCTCCCTGCCGGCCTGGTCACCCCTAACTGTCCCCTCCCCCCGGCCAGCCTGGTGGCCCCTTACTGCCCCCTCTGCTGGCCTGGTCGCCCCCAACTATCCCCCCACCAGCCTGGTTGCTCCTCACTGCCCCCCTCTGCCGGCCTGGTCGCCCCTCATTGCCCACCCTGCTGGCCCGGTCACCCCAGGCAGCCTGCTGTTCAGTCATTTGGTCAGCCCTGACTAAACCCCCTGCTGGCCTGGTTGACCCACGCAGTCCGCTGCTCAGTTGTTTGGTCATCCCTCACTAACCCCCCTGCCATCCTGGTTGCCCCTCACATCCTGTTCTGTTGTCCATTCGGTTGTTTTGGTTGTGATGGTCACTTAGGCTTTTATATATATAGATATGAGGTTAACCTCTGTGATTTGAAACAGAATATTTGTTCCTTACCCCAAAATCAGGTGGTTTAGGCTTCAGACAGGCCTCAATGGAAATGGGCTGACTGCAGCTTGGGAGCTTTTCTTCCTTCTTTAGGAATCACCTGGGTCACTCAGGGCAAGAGTGTTGGTCCTTGTTAGAGAAAGAAAGGCTGGCTAGACCAGTTTGATCCCTAGGGGCAGTTCAGAGCCTTTGGGAGTGTGAGGTCATCCCTATATTTAAATCCTGAGCTTCCACACATACTGGTCAGCAAAGCTCTGCCCTTCCTCATTAACTGTCTATTTCCCCCTGTGCTTTGAGGAGGAGACAGCTGGGGAACAGCCAGCATCCAGGGAGCATCCATCCAACTGGCCTCTGTGTATACAGACAACTCAAAGTGAAGCAGTTTGGAAATAGGCATCATTTTGAGGCTACAGTCATACATTTTAGAAAGTTAAGGACTGGTTCTGTGACAGGGAAGTTGAGCTAAATATGCAGTTCTATTTAAATTTTTACTTTTTGCCAAGGCAAAAGCATTGAGAGATAGGCTATAAATGTGCAAGTAAGTCACTGCAAGAATAGCCCCTTGCAAAATGCAGATTGAGGAAGGCTAAATATTTTCTCACATATTTTAATGCACACGAATAACTAACCACTGATTGAGTTCCTGAAAAAGGGACATTGTATAACCAGTTAACCTTGTTCACTGTAATGAATTGTACAGAGGTCTACATAACTAGGGAGTAAGTATTTGGTTGTTTGTGCTTGGGCTGCAATAATAAAATATCATAGACTAGTCCTGGAAGCTGAGAAGTCCAGACCAAGTGTTATTGGGGAAACTGAGGTATCCTTTTTCCCACCAAGAGCTGGGGGTAGAATCTTTATGATATCTCAAGAAAAAGAACTTTCTGAGACTCACATGGGAGAGTGAGGATTTTTATTTTTTGTGGAATTACATCCTGCTGTTCCAAAGTCCTGTTTCTCTTAGTCTAGTTATGAAAGAAGTATAGAGCTAGAAGGAAAGCCAGTGTCCAGAGTTTCTGTTCCATATCGCAGCCTAGTCCAATTCAGTATCAGGCTAATTTCAGTCCATTATGTGGGGCCCACATGGCCATGGGCCACATGGGCAAATCCTGGGGGAGCCAAGAGAGCACACAAGCACACGAGAGTGAACTCCTCTGTTGGGGGGTTAAATATCCCAAAGTTCTCACCCTTACAGTGGCCACACTTATTCTGCCAATGATCTGTTCCCAGGTGTGACTGACAGAAAGCATCTTCACTAGTCCCTCAAACTTTACTAAGCATGGGTATATCTTCTCTTTACCCAGTCTGCTGGGGTGTATAAAGTTTTAGCTTCCTGATGAAGCTGTCTAAATGACATCCCTATAATATTTGACCTTTCCTGTTACTAATAACTAGGTTAATTAAGTAGTATCACAAGGTCCTGGCAGATTTAGTTCTTGATGAGAACTCTCTTCCTGGCTTGCAGATGGCCACCGTTTTCCTGTACCCTCATATATTGGAGAGAGTAAATTCTGGTGTTTCTTCTTATAAGAGCACTAATCCCATGATGGGGACCACACCCTCATAACCTCATCTAAATCAAATTACCTCCCAAGGACCTCACTTCCTAAGACCTTTACATTGGGGATCAGGACTTCCACATATAAATTTTAGGGAGACACGTAAGTTCGTGCCATTGGTCGATGGATAAAACTTAATAATTTTCAAGGTGTTCAATTTTTCTCCAAAAAGTTGATTAAAATTCTTGACTTTCTCATCTGTTTTTTAAAAAGGACTCTTGTCTTTCTATGGATGCTTTATCTTAGGCATGGCTGTGTAGCATCATAGTCTAGCACTGTTTGAGAGCTACTGTAGTAAAGCCCATGGTAATTAAGGCTCTAGCATAATTGTTTTAAATTAGTGAGTGTGACTGTTTTTTTCTTGTAATTCAACAAGTTTCTTCATATTCTGCATAATTGCATCACATTTTAATTTTGTATCAACTAAAGATCTATTTTACATTTCTATTAGAAAGATGAGCCCCTGTGGCTAGTCTGAATTAGGATGTTTGCTATTGGTTGTACTGAAGCAGCAAGAATTTTAGAGTTGATTCAGCTTCTAAAAAACTCATCTCTGAATCTTTAGCATAAGGAAAGAATCTTCAATCTAAATGTAATACACAGCCATAGATTTTGTGCAAAAACAAATATTAAGAAGTCACATGCTTGTTAAATATACAAGCACTAATGCGAGCAAAGAGTAATTAAATCATGGGTTATCCAGGATGGTATATCTTCCAAAACACATTGATCTGTGACTCAGGCATATCTGCTTGTCAGATGGTTAATGCCCTAGAACCGTGGTTGGCATACTGTGGCTCGCGAGCCACATGCGGCTCTTTGGCCCCTTGAGTGTGGCTCTTCCACAAAATACCATGGCCTGGATGAGTCTATTTTGAAGAAGTGGCATTATAAGAAGTTTAAGTTTAAAAAATTTGACTCGCAAAAGAAATTTCAATTGTTGTACTGTTGATATTTGGCTCTGTTGACTAATGAGTTTGCCGACCACTGCCCTAGAAGTTTGCATGAAGCAAAATAATGAAGATAAACTGAAGAGTGTAGTGGACAAGTAATCAAAAGGCCTGGGTTCTGATCCCAGCTCAACCATTATTTATGTAAGTGGATTTGAGCAATTGGTTTTCATCATCCTCCCTCCTGAAGGCCTCTCTTTCTCCAGGTGAGCTCCAGGTGTAGCTCAGGGATACACTGAGCTACAGGTTAATGCCAGGTCTGACATTCTATGACCTTATGACTAAGACCCAACATTTTTAAGGATCCAGCAAAGAATACACTTTTTCAAGTTTTTTCTATCTTTTTAAAAATCGAGGCATGATTTACATATATAATATTGGCCCTTTTTGCCCTGGCTCATGTAGCTCACTTGAGCATCGTACCATGTACCAAGAGGTCTGCCAGTTCAATTCCTGGTCAGGGCACATGCTTGGGTTGCGAACTCGATCCCCAGTAGGGGGCATAACAGGAGGCAGCCGATCAATGATTCTCTCTCATAGATGTTTCACTCTCTCTCTCTCCCTGTCCCTTTTCTGTCTAAAAAAAAAATCACTAAAACCATATTTTTTAAAAAAATCATCCTTTTAAAGTGAATAATTCAATGATTTTCAGTAAATTCATTGAGTTGTATAACTACCACCACAATATAGTTGTGGAACGTTTCCGTCACGCAAGAAAGATCCCTCATTTTTATTTACTATTACTACCGCTTCTCTACTATTACTATTACTTTCTGTCTCTGTAGATTTGCCTTTTCTGGATACTTCATTTAAATGGAATCATACAATATGTGGTCTTTTGTATCTGGCTTTTTTGACTTAACGTAATGTTTTGGGGTTCATCTGTGTTGTAGCAAGTACCAGTATTCAGTCCTTTTTATTGCTGAATAATATTCCATTGTATGGATATACCACATTTTGTTTAGCCATTCATGAGTTTTTGGGCTCTTTCCCCCCATTTTCTATCTGTGGAGCACTTATACTCATTGTAGACTGGTCCATAAGGGGGAATAACAGGTCTTTCTCAGAAAAATGCAATGTCTTTCATCTTTATCTCAGGCTGGAGTTTTGTATTTAAGCCACTTACAACATTCCCAGGCATTGGACTGAGCTGGCTGGCTCATTAAAAAATGGGATTAAACACTCTCAGTTAATGTGAAAGCACTAGCTGTAGAACCTTTTCTGTGAAATATAATTAATATAAATGGGAGGTCTCCAGACTAGGGAACTTGACTGAAGATCTTCCCCAATGACGGACTGCTTGTGGTTTTACACATTGGGTGATGAAATACTTGGAAGCAAGACTTAAGGACACCAGCTATTACTCTGACTTAGTAATGTCACTTTCAGCATTTTCCTCTGGAGGTCATCAGAATTATCATGAACAACAATTCCAGAGAGAGAAATATTCGCAGAGAAATTTCTGCTTTGCTTTTCATCTATGAATTACAAAGATCACTAAATATAATTTTGAAGAAAAGGTAAATAGGCCCTAACTGGGTTGTTTCAGTGGATAGAGCATCGGCCTGCAGACTGGAAGGTCCTGGGTTCGATTCCGGTCAAGGGCATGTACCTTGGTTGTGGGCACATCCCCAGTAGGAGGTGTGTAGAAGGCAGCTGATTGATGTTTCTCTCTCATCGATGTTTCTAACTCTCTATTCCTCCTTGTAAAAATCAATAAAATATATCAAAATAAAGGTAAATAGGTTGAGAAGAGGACTGAGTTAGGTGTTCAGGCTATTGATGTTTTTTAAAGGGATATCAGAGGCTACACGACGCCATTGATTTCAATATTCGGTGCTCTTTTTGTGTTGTGCATGATGTTGGGTTGTGCATTTCCTTTGGTAATCTCCAAACAACTAATGGAGAGTAACAACTCAGTGGTCTCGATGCTCCTCAGATGATCCTCCAGTTTAAGCTTAGCTCTGGAAATGTGGTTAATCTGCAGTGTGTTTCCATTTTTAGCTGCTCCGAGGCCGATTCAATAACCTGGAATCCATCCTTGGCTTGTCTGTAGGGTGAAGGAGAAAAGCTATTCCATTTGCCTTTCTTATCTTCATGTGGTAGATGTGTTTTATAGCCATGTTCTATTCTAAATTTCAGAAAGATTGGACCTACACGTAGTGTGTGTGTGTGCATGTATGTCTGTATGTGGGTATATATACACACATATATTAATACACACACACATTTTCCAAATGCATAATAGGACTAGGGCTATGAAAGCCAGCAGCTTGCCTTGGTTTTATTTAGCATGCTAATTATAAACAATGTCAGTAATATCTTTTGAAATTTAGACATTAGATTGTTTACTATTGCCAGTGGTGGAAGTGATGTTTAGAGCATCACACCCTGCCTCTTGGGTCCTGGGAAAACTTCGCCTTGGTTGATCCATGTGGTACGCCCTTGTAAAGAAAGATAAACTGGGACATTCTTTAGTAAACCTTAGCCCCTCCCTGTGCTGAGTCTGAGGTGTTGTGAGTGTGGACAGAGAGGCTGTGGGGGGCTGTGTGCTTCCAATGCTTCCTAAGGATGAGCAAGCTGCATCCAGACATGGTCAACTCTCCCCTTCTTTCCCACAGCTGGAAGAGGGAGAATTTCCTTCTCTATGTCAGGAAGGAACCCATTAGGAAGAAAGTGTCCTCTTTGCTGGGTGGTGAGTGGGGAGGGAAGGCCAGGGCCTGTGTTATAATGTGATCACAGTTGATCATGGCTGGATGATTCATGTATAAGTCCCTAAGTTGTGGGATCCTGGAGGGTAGGGTTGCAGTAGATTGACCATTGTGTTTTTCTGGGATCCCAGCACAGTACTTTACATACAACGGGCACACAACTTTGTTTAGTAAATAAGTAGTCGACGAATAAATACTTTCTGTACAGCAAATGATATTTGGGAATGTGTTAGTATTCACAGTAGTATCTGGCATTATTGTTAGGGGCCAAAGAGAAGAGAAATAAAAAACAGAGTCCCTGGCTCTTTCCCTTCCTCTTCCCTCCCCTCCTTCCTTCTACAACCAGGAATTCAGTTCTTATGCTTGCCAGGCACTGTACTTAGGGGCTGAAGTTACAAGGATGAGATACAATATTATCTGTATCTTCAATGAATTTGCAAGAACAGTTATCCTGGAGTTCATGTTTGACTTGATAGGAATTCATAATAGTTCTGAGCTCCTACTGTGCTCCAGGCACTGGGCACACTGAACGCAATCCTTAACATTATGATCCCATATTGCAGATGAGAAGACTGAGGCCTAGAAGAGTTGGTCTGTCAGATTCAGAAAATCATACCATACCAACTACCACAGCTCCCCAGCCCCTTGCCCTAGGTGTGACACACGGGTCTAGATAACAGCCCAGCACCTAGCCAGTTTGGCCTTTGGACCAAAGGATCACAAGTTTGATTCTGGTCAAGGGCACATACCTTGGTTGCAGGCTCCTCTCTGCCTAGGCCCTGGTCAGGGCTCGTGCAGGAGGCAACTAATTGATGTTTCTCTCTGTCTCTCCCTCTCCCTTCTACTCTCTCTAAAAATCAATGGAAAAATATCTACGGGTGAGGATTAACAAAAATAGATAGATAGATAGATAGATAGATAGATAGATAGATAGATAGATAGATAGATAACAGCCCTGGTCCCCTGGGGGTCCCTTTGCATCTCTGTTTCTGCTCCTCTCCATCTGCAGAGGTTGCAGGGTAGGTGAATGGAGCTCCTTGAATTGCGCAGTGTTCAGCCAAGTCAGCTGACCATAGCTGCCCCTAGAGACTGCTTTTTTGTATTTTTTTTTTTAAAACTTTCTCTTGTCCTCCGGCTGTTCCTGTGGCAGCTTCTTCATCCTTCCGGTTGCAGGTTTTCCTTTCATTCCTTAGGTATCCTGTTGCCCTTCCTGGGGCTGAGATGGTCCTGCCAGAGCCCCTGGAGTCTGCACTCTCCTCCTAGCTGCCTTGGCTGACTTCCGGCTGACTAGACCAAGTGAAACCCAGATCTTGCTGGAGGAACTCCTGCGTGCTGTTCTGATGAGTAACTTTATCGGATTGCTGAGAGCAACCTGCGATTTCGGCTTGGCAGATGTGTGTGGTGTGGGTACGAAAGTTAAGATGCCGGGTCTGCCACGTGGCAGGGCCCATGCACGCAAAGATGACCTGTCCTCAGAAACTCCCAGCTCTGCCAGTGCTTTGCAGCCCTAACAAGAGCTGCCAACATAGATGTTGCTGAATTTGACGTTGGCTGGGGCGTGGTTTTATTCAGCCAGGCTCTTTGGGACTTGTTGCCCCCTTTCTAGAAGCTGTCTGCACCAGGAAAGCCATACTCAGTATCCTAAACCCTTCTCTGCTTTAGCATTTATGCAAGAAGGGGAAAACTCAAACTTCACAAAAGTTAGTAGCCCTTGCCTGGGCTCACATGTGACACGTTGATATTTCAGGGGAGGGTTTGGACCAGTGTAGGGCAGACAACATGAGAACAGCAATGGTGCCAACCAGCACATTGAAGTTTTTAGATTGAAAAGCGGAACAGAATGTTCAGCTGGAGCTGGGGACATATTCCTTTCCTATTTTATCTTCGCCATAAGCCTCAGGGCTGATCGGAAAACATACCCACTGCAGGATTTGGATAGCCAGGGTTTTATGTTTATTTCTTAGACCTGCTCACATGGAGTCTCTGTCTCTTTGTCTCTCTCTCTCTCTCCCCCCTCATCTCCCTCCCATCCTCCCTCCTTCTCTCTCTCTTTCTCAAGCTCGTTTGGGTGGAAATCGGATTGCTGCTCATTATATTACTGGTGAGGAACTTAATCTTTCACCGAGGTCTCTGACATTGACACTAGAATCCACGTGATTTTTGCACATGTAAATCTAATATATCTAAACCATCACTCTTAGAATAAAATGCAAACTCTTTAACAACATAGCCTAAATTGGCTGTTGTCTAGGTTTACAGCCTCCTCTTTCACCTGTTCTGCCCATCCCCCATTTTCCCCACGCATGCTCTGTTTTCTAGCCGTGCTGAACTTTGGGGCTTACACATGCTATGCTTCCTCTCCTCCACATGCTTTCATGTGTTCTAGCTACTCCATTGGTTTATCCACTCATTCATTCATTCATTCCTTCATTCAGCATTTATACCATAGTGCACAGACAGACAAGCCCCTGCTCTCAGAGTTCACAGTCCTCCTTTGCCAATCCCATTCATCAGACGGATCTCAGCTTGGATTTGTTTCTTTGTGGAAGCTTTTCCTGGGTTAGACATTTTTGCTTTTGCCTTCTAGAGTACCTGTATTTCAGCCAAAGCAACACTCAAAACACGAGTTCAGAGTTTTGAGCTCTCTGAGAGCAGGGAAGTTCCTTGGCCAGGCTGGCACAGAGTAGGTGCTCCGTAAAAACCTGTTGAAGGCATGAACAAAAGATGCATTTAACATGGAAGGCCTTTGTGAAAAAAGTAAGTTCTCTCTGCAATCATTTCAAATGAAACTCATTTTCCACATTGTCAACAGCTTGGGGCGGCCTCTCACCAATAGGAGGCACAGACTGTGTAGTGATAAGTTTGCTGTCAGCAGCATCATTGTTCCTTTATAGGTAATTTGTCCTCCTGGTTGCTTTTAAGATTTTCTCTTTCCTTGGTGTTCTGTGATATGTTTAGGTATGAATTTATGTATTTATTCTGCTTAGGACTTGGTGTGCTTATTCATTCTTATAACTCATGCTTGCTTTCATTTGGGGAAATCCTCAAACACTGTCTCTTTTCTCAGTCTCACTTTCTGAACCTCCTTTGGATGTATGAGAGATGTTTTCATTTCTCTTCTCTTTCATATCTTTTATCTGTTTCTCTGTTCAACATTCTTGACCGTTTCCTTGGAGTTCACTAATCTTCTCTAATTTACTGTTTAAACCGCCCATTCAACTTTAAAATGGTGGCTTAACATACATGCAATGAAGTAATAATGGCTTTACATGTGAATACACTCGTGTAACAACCACCCTGTTCAAGATCAAGAACATTGCCTGCTCCCCTGAAAGGCCCCTCCTAGGCAAGACCCTCCCAAAACTAATGCTCTTCTGACTCCATCATCATAGCTTAGTTTTGCTTTTTACTGAATTTCATATGAATGGAACTTAACAAATACATTCTTTTATTTCACATCCCTTGAGTTTTTAATTGTAAATGATTAATATCTGTCCTTTTAGACAATTTTTTCAAACTTGTCTATTTTTTGTCATTATGTCCTGTAACTGCATTATTTACCCTATTTTTCTTTTTTTACCCACTTGAATAATTTTAGAGTTGCTCATTTTACATAACCTTTCATAATATTTTATTATGTCAAGTTCTTATGGTGCTAATTTTTGTTACTTGTATCTTATGCATAGTGTATCTTTTCCATATATAACTAATTTTTCCACCAATTGTAATTGACATTGAATATAATGTTAGCTTCAGGTTATGTGACTGTAATTTTTTATTGTGACTTCAGCTTTTATCAGGGTTTTTTTTTCACACAGGGAGTTGTGTCTATCTTGAGTTGTAGAAGGGTCAATGTCCTGCAGCACTAGAGGAATCTAAATTAGAATCTGGATATATATGCATAGTTTTAGGGTTTTCACTTCTTTTTTTAAATATATATTTTATTGATTTTTTACAGAGAGAAAGGGAGAGGGATAGAGAGTTAGAAACATCGATGAGAGAGAAACATCGAACAGCTGCCTCCTGCACATCCCCTACTGGGGATGTGCCCGCAACCAAGGTACATGCCCTTGACTGGAATCGAACCTGCGACCCCTCAGTCTGCAGGCCGACGCTCTATCCACTGAGCCAAACCAGTCAGGGCAGATTTTCACTTCTACAGGATATTTTTATTTCCCCACCTGGACTTCTAGGTAGGCGGCAAGTTGCCTTTTCATGTCCCTGCACAAGGGGTGGAGTTTTTCTAGTGTTTCTTTCATGAAGGGGACAGCTTTTTAAGGAGGACTGTTTTAATAGGAATCTCTATTCTAGCTTCCAGTCAAGCGAGGATGCGGGGTCATCTCCTACCCCTGGAGGGTGGTAGCACTGCAGCTCCTAGTCCCCTCCTCAGGGTGTTATATACAGGGATGTGCTCCCCCAACCTCCAGGCCATGGTTGCATCATGAGACCATTCCTTTCCTGTCTCACACTTTTTGTTGTTGTTTTAAAATTTATTTTTCTGGCTCTAACATGTTTGCTTTGCTCTGGCCTCTGTGTTTTATCCTAAGTTTTGGCCTCTGGTAAATTGGGGTAAAAGAATAGATTAGTGAGGCACAGCCCAGACCTCCTAAATTTACATCTTTAGAAGAAGGGCCTAAAAACCCTATGTTTTTATGAAATACCCTAGGCAGCTATAAAAATCAGGCAAGTTTGAGAAATATTATAAACTGTTATCTCTTAGGTTCTATTTAGTCTGGGATGGTGGTATGAGGGCCGAATGGTTATTTCGCAGTCTCTGTCCATCTTCCTTTTTCTTACCTCTCCCTTCACATCCTGCAAAAGTGGGCATTGAAATGTCTAATCTGGATATTCAGGCACAAATGAGTGGGTCGCGTTCTATTTTTGTTTTCTTTTTTTACCCATTTGAATAATTTTAGAGCTGTTTATTTTATAGAACATTTCATAATATTCTATTACATCTGTTATTTTGAGGTACATTTAAGCTCTCCTGGCCCAGGGCTGGAGGAGGCCGTGTGACAGTGGCTCACTTCTTTCAGTCTCTCTGTCTCACTAGAAATGTAGTGATAACCAAGTGGTGTGTAAACTCCTGAAGAAAATATAAAGAGTTACTAAACACTTTTAGTTAATTCAGGGATGTTTCCTGGAAACATTTGAGTTAATGTGCGTGTTTGAGAAGTGAAGTACCCATGGGACTGAGCCTAACTGGAGGCAAATCACCCAATTACTAGGAGGGAATGAAATCGTGTTTGCAGAGGAACCTTCAGAATCCCGCCCGTCCCTGTTCCAGTTCTTCCCTTCTTTCTGCTGGCAGCCTGAATGCATTGCTTTGGGGGCCTGGCCCCGGGTTTATCTCTTAGTGGATTGTTTTACCTGCCTCCCCTACCCCCAGCCTTTCCAGCCACCATGGCTAACATGGGATACAAGAAACCGCCTGTCATCCTTTCCCTTTATTTTGAATAAGCAGCGGGCACATGGATATGCCAACAAATCCACAGAGACTTCATATTCACATCATTTCATAGGATTGGTCTGACCTTGCTTGGGCGCCTGGGTCAGAAAACAGTAGCCATCTGTCTTTTGGGTTTATGTGGGGTGCCTCCAAGGAAGTGCCTCAACTTTCAAAACAAAACCCCCGAATGTAAATGATGAGGGTGGCATGGAAGATAATAATGGCCTAATTTAGAAAAATCATTTACTGTGCCACTCTATCGCAGTGGGGGAAAAAAAAAAGTAGTCTCTTGCATTTGTTAAAACAAGTCAGCTTCTGCTTTCTGGTCTCAAAACACACTTTGCATTTTTTTTTTCCCTGGGACCGTCAATTTAATTCAGGAATGATCTAATTATGAGGAAGTGAATCCAGTCCTCTGGATGGTAAAGTGTTGACTGCCCTGGGAGCAGCCCTGGCAGATGGTTAGTTCAGAGTGAATTTACCTTGGGAATGGGGCTTTAGACTGACAGCTTTTTTCACTCAATTAAGTGCAACAACTGCCAAAAGGACAGCATTGAACTTGATGCAAATCACTGCTGTCTCGGGTGGGCGTTGATAAAGTTTAAGTCTGTACCCGAGTCAGGCATATGCTTTAGGGTGTTTCAAGGCACCACATTGTGAGCAGAAAACAGAGCCCAGTGATGCTCAGAGGCATACCAGGCCCCTCCTTTGAAACGCAGGTACTTACTCCCTTTTCCAGGGCAGCTGCTTTGTGGAGGGCCTCTATTTCGGTGTCCTGTCTGTCAGTGATTCATTAGCTCTCTCCTGCTTTCGCTCCGGGCCCCACAGATCCTGTGGTGACTCTGTGCCCCCCAAGGTTAATTTATTACTGTTTCGTTTGGGATACACAGTGACCCCACTCTCCCTTGCCAATTCTGGATGGCCCTCTAAACACCTGAGGGGCAGGGTCCGAGAAGAAGAGAGGCCTTCCCAGCATGCTTGGCACTTGTGTACTTTGAGAAGCCCTACATGCCTTGCTAGGCCCCTCCCCAGAATGTCAGCTCACCCCAGACCCGGTGCAGAGGCCTGTTCCCTGACTCCGCCGCCTGGAGCTCTGATGGCCTCCGGTCCTCACCGCAGTGCACCACTCTGACTTCTGTCTGTCTCCTCCTGCTCCCCGAAGACCCCTTTGACTTAGTGCTGTGTTTCTGTGGTGTCCAAGGTCAGGACCCATTAAAATGTTTTTGAACAGTGTGAGGAGAAGTGGCTTCCTGCAAAACAAGGTCTGGAGGTGGGCCTTTCAGGGAGGAAGCAGGGGCTCCTTGGCTCCCCTTCACCCTGCTTCCTCACTCTCCTCTCCTGCCCCCACCCCCAGGCGCCCAGGTGAGGGCCAGGGCCTCACAGCTGGTTCCGTGTTGTTATTTCTCTTTTACAAGCTGGGGGAATCTGCGCCTGAAATTCCTCCGTCAGGTACATGCCTTTGTCAGCCTGTTATCAGTGTCCTGATTTACTGTGTAAGCAGTTTTGATAATCCCTGTCATATGTGATTACGCTTCCCCCCCTTCCCAGAACATCTCGGTGTAATTGGTTTGATAAACTCAACCTCAGTCCAGGAGTTCGCTTGGAATGTACTTTCCCCTCCTACCTGTGCGACTAAAGTGGCTTTGAATTGCTCGGCTCAGGAAAATGAGACTTCGGGCACCAGGCCCTCAGCTGTGGGAGTAAGGGTCGCTGGCCCGGGAAAACAAGGACTGCAGTTCTGCCTCCGGAGGAGAAATGGGATGTCTCTTCCCTCCCCTGCACCATCCATGATGGCATGTGCTTCTGCCTATGCATTCTTCAGGCTGTGGAGAATATCATCTTGTGTCTACACCTGGGTCCATTCAGTGGCCCTCTTTTCCATACTTTGTCTTTTCTAGAAGTTGGATGTATTTATTTATCCTTTTATTGAATACCTATGTTGTTCCAGGAGAAAACGGAGCTTTCTTTTTCCTTTTCATTTTCTCCCACCAGTGGTGCTGCTCTGAGAGTAGAGAAGGAGGAACCCATTTGCTTTAACAACTAGGGATTTGTGGTAAATGAAAGCTTTGGTTAATTTGGGGTTAAACCGAAATACAAGAGCTACTTGTAGCTCTTTCTTACTAACATTAATTTGTCCCATAAGGTAGCATCTCGCCGAGCTCGGAGGCTTCGTGAAGGCAGCTGTAGAACCGAGACTAGAAGCATGAATACAAGATTTAGACAAGGAGCGATGGGTTGGGGCAGGTGGGAGGAGGGTGTTTCTGTTCCTGTGAGGGAACAGCCTCAGCAAAGGCAGGAAGGATGGGAAGCCAGGGTGGGGAAGGAAAGAAAACGGAATCATAAGCATTCCTGTGGAGAGGAAGGCTCTCAATTTGGGGGCTTTGGCGTTTGAGGTTAAGTCTGCAGGGATTCAGGAGCCCCGAGGTTTTGGAGTGAGAGTGGCATCATGAGGACCGTGCTTCCACAAAATAAACCCACAGCAGCATATACAGTCCTCTTTCCTTTTCAGAGGAAACTATAATGCAGGCCAAAGCTTTAGCGGTACTTGACTCATAATTACTTAAAGAATTATGATTCTAAACAAAAAATTTTTTTTGGATAATATTTCCTTCTAGGACACAGACACTCCTGGAGTCATCCCGAGGACTGCTGCTCAGTCTGCTCTTAGCAGATAGAAGCCAGGTATCCTCTTGGCATATCCTACCAGCGTGACTCCATAGCTCTATTGCTCATTCTCACAGACCCATCATCAGACGTGGCTGAGACAGGGATGAGGATGTGGACAGGCCATCAGCAGTAATTTCCCCAGATCTAGATTTAAAATGGGATCTGAAGACGTTATGATGGCTTATCTCACACAAATCAGACCTTTTTTAAGAAAGTGTTTTTTTATTGATTTTAGAGAGAGATGAAGGGAGAAAGGGGGGGTGGGGAGAGAGAGAGAGAGAGAGAATCATCAACTGGCTGCCTCTGGTACCAGAGATCGAGCCCGAAACCCAAGCATGTACCCTGACTGGGAATCGAACCCTTTGGTGCACGGGACAATCCCCAACCAACTGAGCCACACTGGCCAGGGCAGACCTCTTTTAAAAGAATCTGGTCATTACTAGACTGCTGCTCTATTTAAAATTTTGATATTTTACTCCTCAAGATTTTGTGCATTGACATTAACTTTCAAAGTATTGTATTAAAATATTATTTGTTTCGATGACTGATTTTTTTGGCACCATTGAAATTCTGTGCCTGAGGTGAGTGCTATACTTGCCCTGCGTAATCTGGCCCGTTGCATGGACAAAAGGGTGGAAATCTCAATGCTGGGCATTTTCAGCTTCTCTTCCAATCTATCCTAAGCTATGTCACACAAAACAGACAACAGATAAACATCGCAGCCCTAAGCCTCCCTTGAACTTACTGTGGTATCTTGTCTTCAGATGTGGCGAAGGGCTCTTCCCTGGGCATCCCCTTCCCCATAAGGTCTTGAGCTAGGCCTGGGGAGAACTTCTTACGAGTAGGCACCTCCTTGTTGAGACTGACTTCGCCAAGCCTTTCTGGATGCAGTCCAGGACAAACCCGCTTCATAATGAGTTCTGCTAGGGAGTGAAGAGGGTTGGAAACATGGTCCAGTGGATTTATAGGTTCTGACATCTTGACAGTTCCCAGCGAATGTCCTTCTCTTAGCCTCACCTGACATAGCTCAGTTTAGAATGAGAGGTTTCCCGCAGAGTTAGTCCTTGCCCATAACGAATAAAGATCCACTGATAAAACCACAGGGAAAAATGAGAGAATTGCAAGGGCATCCTGGAGCCCTAGCCCCTGTCCCTTATTTTGCAGGTGACAAACCTGAGAGAAGCACAGGGAGGTGAGGGGGCCCCTCTCGAGCCACATGACCAGCAGTGCAGGGGCAGCCCCGGAACCCAGGCTGCAGCTCTGCTCCTGTCAGGCTTTGCCTTACCATGGGAACTGGGGAGCCCTCTCCTGGGGACGGGGACCCACTTTGTTCTCATTGTCAAGCAGCCTGTTATTAAAGCCTCCCCCTGATTCTAGGTTTCAGCACCTTTCCTTCCGAAGGACATTAGGCCCCCTAAGTGCCTTTCCTGCCATGTAGGGAGATGGGGAATGCAGACAGCTTTGTAATTGAACAACCATGCTCTTGTCAGTACTCATTGTTTTCAAACCAGCTATTAGGGGGGCTACTGCTCTGGTATGGCGCAGGCAAGCCGTGCCGGCCTTCTCCACCTGACTGTCTGGATAGCTCCTGTGGTCCACGGGGCAATGTATCTTTAAATTTTCGTTGTTTCCTAAGTTCTGCTCTGGCAAGCAAGCTCTGCCTTAAACCTGCAGAGTTAAATTTACCCAGACTGACAACTGTATATGCAGGGTTTAGTTACATAACAGCAGTTGCTGCTTTTCACACCGTGCTAATCCAAACATGGTGCTCAAAGTGACCACGAGAAAGCAGCCTTCCGTTGGCTGCACCACATGGGTGACTGGATTATGTGTCTTTAAATTTCTTTAAACACTGTCACAATTATCCCATTATCCTGACTTTGGTGCCATTAGGTGACTTTTTAAAATATCTTAATTATTAGGTTGCCAGCTGCTGTGTGCACATGTGCAATTTGTTAATTTATGCTGTTTGAAATGAGATCCAGTTGTTTGCGATGTATTTCATAATATTTTGGCGAACTGAATCGTGAGCTAACTGAGTTGTAAAGCTACTAGCAGGGGAAATGTGCGAGTCAGTCCCATGCACTCTCTGGTAGTCGCATTGTGTGCCGCCTGTGTATCTGCTCTGTGACTCTCACCTCCCCAGTTCTCATCTAGAAGATCATTAGATCCTTATGACCTGTAATGGGCCGGGGTGGGGCGGGGCAGGCATAGTGCCTGCAGAGCCGCCCCAGCTGGAGGAGGAGGTGTCCAGTCTTCAAGCATCCCTGACTGGTGGGGTGGACTGCCGAACTGCCTAGGGGCTATCACACAGAGACTCAGGTTCTGAGGACGGGGGCACATGCGGCTGGTTGGCTGATATTCTAATGTTGCAGATATATGACACAAACTGCTTCTTATCTATTTAAGCAACCCATAAATATTTACCAAGGAGGAACTATATGCAATGTTAAATACATATGATTTTAATGGAGCAAAATTATATCATCCTGAGGGGCAGATCAGTTTTGTTTTTTTAAATCCTGAGGATATGTTTTTTATAGATTTTTAGAGAGAGAGGGAGCAGGAAATGGAGAGAGAGAGAGAGAGAGAGAGGAGAGAGAGAGAGAAACAGCTATTGGTTACTTCCTGTCTGTGCCCCAACCCTGACAGGGGATTGAACCCACGATCTCAGTTATGTTCCCTGACAGGGAATCAAACCCGCAACCTTTCTGTGTACGAGACGATGCTCCAACCAACTGAGCACCTTGGCTAACACCAGATCTGGTTTTTAATTCCGGCTTTTGGGTTACCTGCACTGAGGTTGGCCAAGTAATTTTTTATCCTTAAGACTCAATTTCTACGAAGGGAATGGAAATATCCATCTTAATGGGCTTTTTAATCAAGATTATGGAGTGACCAGCAATGTGATGGGCATATATCAGGTGCTCAATGAATGGCATACATTCCTTTTGTTGTTCTTGGACACTCATGTGGGAGAGAAAGGCATATGTGGCTTCAGGAGCTTACAGTTTAGTTGGACAGGGAAAGCATTCATATGTGCTGGGTTAAAGAGAGGTACGAAGTAATAATGTGAGATGTGTCACAAATAGGTTGGGACTCATTAGCTAGTTATTGACATAGACCTAAAGTTCAGGGAGTTAAAAGGAGGGGTTCTATCACCAGTAATTTGAAATGCAGAATATGCTTCATGAAGAATGGGACTCTGAACCAGTTGTGGAAGGATGAAAAGAACTTAGATAGATTAGATAGATTGAAAGATCATTGGGGAATGTGTGTGTGTGTGTGTGTGTGTGTGTGTGTGTGTGTGTGTGTGTGTTGCTTATAAGTGGGGGCAAACAGTGTGTGTAAAGGCATAGAGATGAAGAGTCCTAAGAACCATTTGGAAAATAGTGAAAATATGTACTTGTTTGGGAGTGATAGTTTGTATATGGTAAATAGTGAATAGGAGGTTAGATGGGTAGATAGGAACCCCATAGTGGAGATCTCTGAATACCAAGTTAAGGAAATAGTTGCACTACTTAATGTGGTTTGGTTTGTTATAACATGGAGCTCTGGGTAGACCAGCAGACCTCTGGGAAGTCCAACAGAGCAGTAAACCCATGAATGAAGGGTAGACCTCTAGTGGCCAAGAGAGTTACTGCAAAGCTTAATGGTATGAATCTTGTTTCATGCATGTTTCTCACAAGCTCGGCTATATTATAAATTGGAGGCAGAATGTAAAAAATATGCAGGCTGACAGCTGTAATGGCATACAGCATGAAATCTTAGAGTAAAAAGAACTGCAGAAAGCAGAAAAAATTATAAAACAACCTGAGGTCACTTAGGGATGGTGTACACCCACTTCTGTACCTCTGTAGACCCTAAAGAAATCACTGCTTTACAAAAACTAATAATTGATGACATGAAAATAATGTTAACAATATTATTATTTGTAACAACAAAAAAGCTAACGTTTTTTGGCAAGCATAGTGCTAACCATTTTACTTGTATTATCTTATTTAATTCTCACAGCACTTGGACAAGAACGGTCCTGCTATTATTCCTGGGTTACAGATGTAGAAAATGTAACTTAGAGAGATATGCAGTTGAAAACTTTGTATAACTGGGATACAAACCCAGGCAGTGTGGCACTACCCGTGCTTTCAACAAATACTCTATAGTCCCTAATAACCTCCACACCTTAGGTCATGATGAAATAATGTTCAGGAATTCCTTTTAACAACATTGAAATGCCCAATGGTTAATTTGAAAATACAATGAAAACAATAAACAGTGAGTTTCTTTTCCTATGAAATGATTTATGTGGAATATTGCCTTCTCCAGCAATATGGTCTAAAAATTATTACACATTTAAAGTCGATACAAAAAATATGTGTTGGTTTGCTCCTATTCCCACTACTTCTGACATGTGCATTTTTTTTTCTTCTCTGGGAACTTGGAAGGGCCCAGAGTCACATGTCTCTGGAAGGTCTTCAGTTTACCTTCTGCTCTAGGACTTGAAGGAATTTCATGAGTGTTCTCATTGGTTCATGCTGAACTTAAGGGCACTTCCCAAGGTCCATTCATTACGAGTCTTGGCCTCGCTGCAAGAGTGAGTGAAGGGCAGTGAGAGGTGTGGTTTTTAAAATCTCACTTCTCATGGCTATAGTAAATTTCTGTGGAGCCCCTTCCAATCAAGTTCTTGAAAATGGGGTCACTGTACCACCAGCAAGCTTTCCTCCACACTCCCAAAGCCATTCTCTAGGGTTAATGTCTGTAGGCAGCATATGGTGGAAATGGAGCATTAAGCTGGGAGTCTTGACATTTGGCACTGTCATGTCACTACTTGTGTGACCTTGGGGAAAATTATTGAACCACTCTGAATCTCAACAGGTCTACAACTGTAAAGGTGGACATTAAAAGATACATATCTGTACAGTAATTAACATAATGTTTCTTTACATTCAAATGAAATGCTATTAATATTGCTCACAATTCTTTGGAGTTGACATGAGACAAACCAAACTTAGACTACCAAAAACATGGGAATTAATAAGCTTATGTAACTTTCTCTCCCCTGGACCTATATGCATCCTTAAAAATATGCCTATTGGCTCAGATTGGGTCATGTGACCCTCACCCCACCCAGCACCATTAACTGTGTCTAGGAGGGGATGTATTCCATCAGTAGCCAGCCTAGGTCTTGTTCTTATCCTTTGGAGCAAGCACATAATAGGTCCCAAAAATATATTATTGGTTTATGAATGGATGGAACTTAGGCTGAGTTGAGATGAAGACAGGAGTATTTCAGGGTGATGTGAACTAAAGTATAAGGATTGGGAGTTGGTATAATGTGTTCAAGAATTAATGAGAAGGTTGGAATTGATGATTTGTATTGGGAGGGAGGAAGATAGAAGGTGGGAGAGAGAACATGGGCTAGGGTGGGTCTTGATCTCTGGGCTGGGGATCTAGTTGCTATTATATCTTGGTAGTAGAGAGTTGTTGAAGGTTTCAATGCCAAGGAGTTATAAGACGATAGTAATAGCAACAACTGATATTTACAAACACTGTTCCCTTTGCCAGTCACTGCCATGGGTAAATCTTCTGTTTAACATCACAGCAGCCCCGTGTTAGCTCTCTTTTACAAGATTAGAAAACATGCACTCTGAGATTCGAAGGGGCTTGCTGGAGCTCTCTGAGAGCCAGAGTTACCAAGCTGGGAGGTAGACTAGTCTCTGCTCACCAAAGCACATCCTATGGATGGGGAACATGGTGGGTTTGGATGTGAACTGGTAAGCATGTGCATCCGTCATTCATTCCTTCCCTAAATCGTGTTGAGTGTTAACCAAGGAAAAGCAATAGACTGACTCACTGCCTGATTGGCTTTGGATCTCAGAGAAGTAAAGAGCCACCTTGGGTCTTGGCAGGCACCTGTATTTGGGGTGCTTCCAGGTAAATGAGGCTGGACCCAGTGCTGAGCTACAGACAAGGCCCTGGTTACTGTGCGTGGTTCCCCATATTTTGTAACAGGCATGCCTTCTTATGGTGAACAGGCTACCTGTGGGCCTCAGATAGGGAAGGTAAATGTTGTCTTCTTTTGTGGCCCATTTAAATTTTCTCTTCTACCCTGGGTGCAGTGGGCTGGATCCCTTGTAGCCTGGTTGTAAAACTGGCAGTCCAGAGTAATATGCCCTTAAGCAGAAGCCAGTACAACATATCACTTTTAAAATAAAACACATTAATTTACAGAATGACTGCCTTACGGTGAAGAGCAGCCTGTCTAAATGAAAGGAATTAAAGGCCAATGGTCAAGTCTTTTGCATTATTCACACCACCCTCCTCAATAAATCACCATTGCTGAAACTGCAGGTTAGCAGTTACTTAATAGCAAAGTGCTGGTTGAGGACGACACGTGCTGACATGACCTCTGTTTGCACACAACATGCTCTGTGTAGAGCAGCACACCCCCCCCCGCCCCCCCTGAGAGCTGCACATATCCCTTGGCTATCAGCCTAAGTACCTGTGCACCATTAAACAGGGTTCAGCTTGAGTCCGACGGTGGTTGTAATCTTCATTCTGGGCAGCCCGTTCTGGGAGAAGTGAAGCTTGAATGGCAATGGTATTTGGCATTCAGACCCGATAGCACTCAGCAGACCTGATTTTTAAATATTCTCATTGCCACCAGGTTTGTAGAACAGATGCAAGACTACAGAATATGGGGAAGCAGGTTCACGGACGAGCCCATCGGTGCCTTGGGTCTTGCTGAAGCTCCCTTGATGAACAAAGCTGTACTCGGGCCACCGGTTGTGTCCTTGGGTTAGTGTTTGTGGAATGTCTGCCCGAGCGCCACTTCACTGTTTCTAATGTCTGGAGAGAGCCCAGATAAGCAGCCACTCTCTCAATTCTGCTAGAAGGGGCAGATGAATATTTTAAAGGCTGACAACATATTCATCTGTGAAGCACTGGTTTTGTCTACAATGGTTTGGACACAACCTAAGAAAGACAGTAGCCAGCCTTTTAATATCCTAGCACGCATCTCAATGAACGAGAAAGGGGCTGCCTGGGGGTGTCCTCTTCCCATTCCACTTCCCACTCACAGCTATGAGGTGTGCCCTTGATCAGAAGTGATTTCTATTCTCTTTGCTATGATGAGAGCGATGGCGGTATGGATGTGCTTTCCTTTAAGAAATATCAATTTGTGAAATAATGATGTAGGTAACAGTTACTGTGTGCTCTGTGCTGAGAGTCCTAACAGAGGCTTCATGTGTGGGTTTCCCTCCTGCATGAGGGCCGTGCAGGGCTGGGGGAGGGAAGAGGGGGTGCTACTGCAGTGCCTATTTTTAGATAAGGAAACAGAGGCTCAGAGCTTTGCCCAGAGCCACAGAGGTGGAGCCGGCATTTCAGCAAAGGTCTCTTCAGCTCTAAAGATGGAGTTCTTCCCACTAGACAACGCTGCTTTTCAAATGAAAGCTGAAATAGACAAAATATCTCCCTGATGCATTTAGTCTTTGTGTATAGACTATTAATTTCTCTGCCGAAAGGCTGAGCATCTCAAACCTATATTGTTTGTAATGAACTGTTGAAGATCAATCAGTAATTTGTGTGGTTTTTTTTAAAAGGAAACCAGTGAGAAAATAGGATTCATATATGCAAACAAAAGTATTTATACTTTATATAAATTATATATGAAATTATACTCCCACGTACACACACATGCATAAGTGCAAGTGTTCTGTAGTATACCCATTGGGTAATGTATAGGCCTTCCCCGACTTCTTTATGTTACCTTTTATGGCTTTGCTTTTAGTAGAAGCATCTTCTGATAGTTAACAGTGGGCCTCACCTTGTGCAAGAGATATTTCTGTAATGTTCACGTTAGTTGAGTTTCCACTGGACATCATGATTTCCTTGCACCCTGTCAAACATTCTATTTCAGAGAACCTATTGGTGTCCCTTTGTTAATGGGAAAACACCCTTCGTGCAGTGAGGAGTCATAGCTGTTTTTGTGTGACTCTACAGTGTTCAATGTTTCTTGAATGAATGAAATCCACATCCATGCTTGATGTTATAAAAAATGCAAAGATCAATATGGGATGATCTTTGTTTTTGTGTGTGTTTCCCAATCTTACATTGAGCACACCTATATTCTTAAGGCAGTACACAATGATTTTGTTTTCTCAGCCAAGTACTAATTGATGGAGGAAATCTTTTTTATTGACATACATGAGAATTTGCCTCACCAGGCTTTAGGGGTGAGGAATAGATATATTTTTAAGTATATAATGGACTTCAAGTCAATGGATATAAATCTGATTTTTTGTTAAGAATTGCAAAGTTTCCCATAGTATAGACATACACTAATTTATTCATCCCTGTTAATGAATATGTACATTGTTTGCAGTTCTTTTTTTATTACAAAGAATGATGGAATAACTTTAGGTAGTCTATCTTTAGTGTCTGAGACCCTTTTAGGCAGGAGCTCTCCTTCTTGTTCGTACATTGTCATGCTGTTGGCCTCATAGGGCTTCTTCTTCCACCATCCTTTAAATCTTCGACTGCGGAACTGGGGAAAGAGGAAAGCAGGCTGGAGGAGACCCTCTGTAACACAAGAATCCAGGAATGCTAGTGGGAATCCGCAAATCTAGTGCCTGCATGTAGATGCATTGTTTGTCTTCACCCTTTCATGGGATCTGTGATTGAATCATTAACCCTAGGAAAGCAAAGATCATCCCATATTCATCTTAGCATTTTTTATAACATTGAGCATGGATGTGGATTTCATTCATTCAAGAAACATTGAACACTGTAGAGTCACATGTAAAGGCGTGGTATTTAGACTCAGTGACTTGCCACTTGTTACCCAGCAGGTCATCCAGAGAACCAGGTCTCCTTGCTGTTGTTTTCTCCTCACTCTTACTTCTCGCTAATGCTGTGAATATTTTTATCTTGTAGAAAATGTGGGACAGGGTTGGTAGTGCCTTTGGTTCTGATGGGCTTGTAAAATATTTCCTTCCTCAGTTAGTACTCTCAATATTAGCTCTTGATGTTGACAGGGGTAGCCAGGCTTTTTCACACTGACCTGAGTTACTCACGTGTTAGGAGACAACGTCCCGCTTCATCGGACGTGCTTTGAGCTACTTGAGGGAATCTCTTAGAGAAACACGTGGTGTGAGATGCTCTTGAGATGCCCTATTTGCTGCTAAACAGTGGGCTCACTTTTATTACTTGCCCTCTCCCCATTATAGACCTCATGTTTTGAAAGATTTTTATTTATTATAGATTATTTCCCAACTTGTATTCCCAGTGCAAGGTAGTTATCAAAACAAGTAGCTGGTACAATTCCAGCAGAGAGATTTGGGTTAGCCCATGTTATTGTGGTGAAAGCAGATGTAACTTTGCTGTCAGAATTTTTGAAATATCCGTTCTAGTTTTACAGAACTTATCAGTCCCTGGTTTCCTGTATTGGCACTGCTGCTCTAGAGTGAGAGTCAGCAAACTACAACTCCTGGATCAAACCTACCACACTCCCTTGTTTTGGGAAAGAGAATTTTATTGGAGCCCAGCCACACCCATTCTTCCATGTTGTCTAGCTTGCTTCAAACCACCAGGGCAGAGTTGAGACTAAAAAGCCTGCAAAGACTAAAAAGGTCACAACCTGGCCCTGGCCAGAAGTTCTCCATCTCTGGCCTGGTCCAGAGGAAGGCTGCTCCAGTGGGTGGGGTGGAAAAGCTCTGTAAAGCATAGGCAGCTGGGGGTTGGGTTATAGGGTAGCTGCAGGGACCACAGGGACTATCCAGGCTGCTAAAAGAAAAGGCACGAGGGAGAGAGGCATGGCCTGGAGCCTGTCAGTACCCTCCTTCTCTGGGCCAGACGAGGAAGGTCTGGGAGGCCTTAAGGAATTCAGGGCTGGCAGGTGTGCTTTGAGGGGGAGCATGTCGGGGGACTTGCTTGAAATTCCTGCCTTCGGACCAGCATAGGGAGAAGTAGAAGCCCTGACAAAGCGAGAAGCAGGGCAGTTCTGTCTTCTTCCTCACAGAATGTTCTCTGGAGCCCCCAGGGTGCTGCTGGGGAAGCGACCAAATAAACAGCAGCGCTCGCCAACGGTGCAGCCTTGTACACTTTCCTCCTTCCTTTTATGCCTGTGGTGACAAACATATGCTTTGAAGCATGAGATTTGATTATCCTGTCTTAGTGCTTATAAATACAAATGTGATTAATGGTCATAAAAAACAGGTTGACAGTGTAAGACTAATTCTCAGCAGAGTAGCCCTATGCTGTCCTCTGGAAGCACCGGCTCCACACAGAGGCCTGTGGCTGGTGTGGGTGACAGGGCCCCTTCTGTCCCCACCTCACCCTCTCCCTCTACTCTCCGTCCCCCCCAGACCTCCCTATCCTCCCTCCGAGGCTGCTCTCCTTGATAATTAAAAGTGCTGGGTTTCCCGGGAGAGCCACCTAGGGGAGAATCGGCCTCCTTGTCAGGCCATTAATAGCCCGGGCTCTGCAGAGAGGCTCCTGGCTGTGTCCTCCCGCCCGCTCGCCTGGCGGGCCGCCTGTCCAGGTTGCGGAACAACACAGCCTGAATCCGGACAATTTGTATGTGAGCGGTGACGGGGATAGTTGCTCTCTCCTTCTGTCATTTTGCATTAAAGACCTGCCATTAATAAAACTAATTAATAACTGCTGGCTCGGTGTGGAATCGCGGGCTCCTTCAGCCTGGCAGGCTGCCACCAGCGCCTTTGAAAGCAGCACTTCATCTCTGTCACGGGCAGGATGGATATTTCTCCACACTTCTAATTGGACAAAGTGCCTTTCAAACTCACTGGCATTTCATGGAGTGCACATAAGTAGTTGGTGTGCTCTCTTCATGCAGCCACCTCTCCGCGGCTTCGAGATGGGGAGTCAGGTCCCGAGAGGAGCAGGCATAGGGGGCCCTGAGCTTTCTCTTCCTCAGTGACTCCTTGGGACTTCACCTCTGGCCTTTGACCCCAGAGGGAGGGAGCTTGGAAGGCAGAGGACCCGAGCTTGTCAGACCCCCGAGTGATGGAGTGGTTCTCACGTTTGGGGAGCAGCAGAGTGAACTTGCAGGAGTTGGGGACCTGATGGAAACCTCAGACTTCTAGAACTCTCTGTGGTCCTCTGAGTCAGAATCAGCAGGGGCAGCGCTAGGGCTCCTGCATTTTCACAAGCTTCCCAGCTGATTCTGCTGCACACCAGCTGCTGCCCCACAGGTGTCATCCTGATGCTGTCACTTCCTTGTACCCGATTTATGTTCGCTTTTCAGTCACGTAGAAGCACATCCTTTTAAGTGACCCATGTATTCAAGTGGGAGGGAAGAGCTTATAGTTTAGTCAAAGAGGCAGCACAGATGCACATGAATGCTTCAAATGATGAGTTACATAATTAAATTCAACAAAGAAATTGTGCTCTGCAGACAATTCTTGGGTGGGGAATTGTCCACATCCTAGTAGGGGCCAGCCACATAGAGAACTTTGGTTTGGAGTACTATGCAATGCAGTGTGTTTGCGTTTTCCCTGGGGTGAAGGTTAAAGCTGGGAATGGAAGGATGTTTAGGAGTTTGTCGGGTAGAGAAAGAGGGGGCATTCCAAGGAACACGAGTGGTAGCAGCATGGGTGTCCGTCTGGCCATTTCAAGGTGCGTGTGTGGCAAGAGATCAGAGAGGAAGTGACTGCGGAAATGTTTCTGGGGAGGCCTCGGGCTGTGGTGAGGAGTTGAGATTCTGTTGGGCCTGAGGCACAGAAACCATCTAGGGTCCCCGTGGTCGGCAAACTGCGGCTCGCGAGCCACATGCGGCTCTTTGGCCCCTTGAGTGTGGCTCTTCCACAAAATACCGCAGCCTGGGCGAGTCTTATTTTGAAGAAGGGGTGTTAGAAGAAGTTTAAGTTTAAAAAATTTGGCTCTCAAAAGAAATTTCAGTCGTTGTACTGGTGATATTTGGCTCTGTTGACTAATGATTTTGCCTACCACTGGGCCCTTGTCACAGCTGTTTATCGTGTATCCTTAGGACGGTACTTGGCATGTAGTCAGTGATACAATAAATGTTTGCTGAGTCAGAAAATGACTTATTCCCATTCTCTGCCTCCTAGCACCCAGGAACCTTCTGAGGTGGTAGACACATGGGATATGCAGGTTATAGCCAGGGTGGTGGGTGTGTAAATAGGTAATTAAAACAGAGTGTGTTGCAAGTGCTAAGGCACCCAGGAACCCTCCCCTTCTCTGTGAATTCCAAGGATGGCCAGGTTTAGACAAGGTAATGTGTGTCTGACATGAATGCAAGGAGGAGAAGTATGAAAAGGACAGCATAGGGCTATTGAGTGTAACTTATTCATTCATGTCACTGACATTTCCTCCCAGTTTTATTGATATAATTGGCATACAGCACTGTATAAGTGTGAGGTGTACAGCATCATGATTTGACTTAACATCCATCATCTCATATAGATATAGAAAAGAAATGTGGGTTTTTTTTCTTTGTAATGATAACTCTTAAGATTTACTCTTTTAACAGCTTTTCAAATATACCATCTAGCAGTGTTAACTATAGTCATCCTGTTGTACATTGTGTCCCTAGTGCTGATGTATCCTATATTAAACCTGCAAGTTTATTCCTTTTAATAACCTTTTCCTCTTAATAACCTTCATCAAATTTCCCCTCCTTCCCTACAGCTTCTCCCTTCTCTTGCCACTGGTAACCACTACTCTGATCTCTTTTACTATGAGTTTGTTTTTAGATTCCACATATAAGTGAGATCATAGAGTATTTGTCATTTTATGAATTATTTCACTTAACGTAATGTCTTCAAGGTCCATCCATGTTGTCACAAATGGCAGGATTTTCCTCTTGTTTATGGCTGAGTAGTATTCCATTCTGTTTATACTGCAACTTCTTTATTCATTCAGCCATCAATGGACACTTAGTTGTTTATGTCTTGGTGTAGCTGACTTTTTAATTGAGCACTTACTTTGTGGAAAACATAGGATGAGGTGCTCTTAGAGGTAATAAAGGTTCTTCCTGGTTTCTGTCCTTAACACATTATCATTTTAAAAAGATAGATACATAAGTAATTAGAATAAATGAGAAAAAAAGAACTTGAGCAAAATGCTTTTGAAAGAAAAGGGAAAAGTGATTGATTTTAATAAGGGATTGAGAGGAGGGACTGGACAGTCTTCAGCTGTGTCTCCTACCCATCCATGAGCCACTTAAAACAGTTTTTTTAATTTGAAATAATTTTAGGCTTGCAGAACTGTCGCAAAGATAGTACAGAGCTCCTGCCCATTCCTCAACCAGTTCACCCAAATGTAACATCCCCCACAATATGCCTACAGTATAATGATCAAAACTAAGAAATTAACGTTTGCACAGAACTACCATCTAAACTCTAGACTTGATTCGGATTTCACCTGCCTTTCCACCAGTATCCTTTTTCTGTTTCGGAATCCAATCCAGGATCCCATGTTGCATTTAGTTTTCTTGCCTCCTTATTCTCCTCCAACCTGTGACATAGCCTTTTTCCCTGTTTTTCATGATCTTGACTCTGTGAAATCACTAGTCAGGTAGCTTATAGAATGTCCCCAAGCTTGGGTTATGTCATGGTTAAGTGCAGGCCAGGGTTTTTGGGAAGACCACAGAGGTGAAGTGTCCTTCCCAGCACATCATATCAGGGGAACGTGACATCATTTATCCCATTTCCGGGGATGCAAACCTCTACCCACTAGTTAAGGTGATGTCTGCCAGGCTTTTTAACTGTTTTTCCTTTCGCAATCAACAAACGCTTTGGGGAGACACTTTGAGGTGAGGCAAAGGGCCCATTTCTCCTAAACCTCTGCCTGGACCACGTTCAGCCTGTGCCTGGCTCATCTGATAGCAGCTTTTACAATCAGCACGGCTGCTTCACTGTGGGAATATAGAATCTTCCATATTCCCACAGTTGGCTTGAGGGAATAAACACCTACAGTGGATGTTTCGGGGTGGAGGTGGCAGGTGGAAAGCATTGCTTTTATTTATGTAGGGAGGAAACGGTGCTTGGGGCTAACAATTTGTCCAAATGCCCATTTCCAAATGAGCATCTATGCTTCTTTGCCTTGGTACTGTGGAAACAGCACTGAATTGGAGGAAAGGAGACCTGGGGCCCTCTCTGTTTCTGATAGTCATTGACTGTGTGACCCCAGGCAAGGAACTTGAGTTCTCTGGGCATCAGTTTTCCTGAAGTGAATGGGGTTAGATTAGTCCACTCCTGGGGTGTCTTTCAGCTCTAGCATAGTGGGATTTCCCCCTGTGCTAAGACTCTAGCTCTAATGAGGAAAACTGAGTTATAATGGAATAAATAAAACAGATATGGAGAATGCCTGGGTGTTATATGACCTTGGACTCTGATAATTAAGACAACCAATAAGGTGGTTTGCAATCAGACTAATAAATGAGAAATAAATTGCTATTTTCAAAGTCTAATGAAAGGATGCATACCCAATTATACTGGAAGGTTGTAAGGATGGACAAGCTCTTTGTGCTTCAAGAGACTTTTCCTTTCTGTAGCTTTTCATGAGATACATTGCCTGTTGTTACCCAATCTCAAATTTCCACTCTGGTATCACTGGCATCGGCTCTTGTTTAGGAAGTATGCAGATGTCTCTTCCATATTAGAGTCTGGGCAAAATCTTAATGCCTACCATATGGCCATATTCTTAAAGTAGGAAACAACCTATTTTAGCCATTTCTTTGCCAAAGCCAATCCTAGGCAAACAAATTCTCCCTTTGCTCTGCTAATGAAAATGTGTTCTTTGCTGATGGGCATGTCACTTAAAAGGTGGGCCAAAGGCCGATTACTTTGGAGCATGACTTCCCAACCATTTTTGATGTTGCACAAACATTCCAATTTGTTAGATTCCCCCTCCTTCTCCAGTCCTTTTTTGCTTATTGACTGTTTTTCACTTTGGTCCTGCTTTCTGCCTTGTGAGTTCCTACCTTCCTTTAATCTATCATTTGCAATACTTGCCTATGTCACTTGCAATTTGTATCCTTTCAGAAAGATGAAAGAGCAAGATGTTCTTCTAGGAGGTATGTTTTTATTTACAAGGGGGCTTTCTTCATGTGGACATTCTCAAGCATGGCAAGACTAACTCACCATCACTGACAGGGACACACCTCCTGGCTTTCTAACTGGGCTGAAAAATATGTTATTTCACTACTTCCTTGTTATTATTTTGCAATTAGCTTAATTCTGGTAGTTGTCCTATTGTCTGTAAGATGACTGACTAGAGTTGGTGTGGGTTTGTGAAGCGTCTCCCAGGTTTTGGCACTGTGATAGGTACTAGAACATGCAGGTGGAAACACATGACCGCTTTTAAGTAGCCTCCTGTCCACTTAGGGAGAGCGTGAGAAGAAAGAATTTCAATAGCAAGTGCTACATGCTGCCACAGACCTGTGTGCATAGTTCAGAGGTAAGACTGATGAAGGAATGTTAACCTTTTCTGGGCAAGAGAATTCAAGGAAAGCTTTATGGAGGACATATTGTCCAAAGTGGGTTTTCCAAGAGAAATAAGACATTACTTGGAAGAAAACTGGGAGAAACACATGAACATTATGGCCATGGAACCCAACAGAGTTAACTAATTAGTCCACACAGACAAGCCCGCGACATTTGGGCTCTAAGCACTTGAAGTATGCAGGGTGTTGCATAGTTTAATTAGCCTGTATATAACATTCTCATAAACTGCTTTAGTAGAACTAAATTCATAGAAGATATTGTTTCTCTGAAACAAAGTGGGGATAGGATGGATAAAGGTATTAGAACCTATTTGCACTAATACCTACCTGCCTTTACTTTACTTGTCTTTACTTACTTGCTATGTCTGTAAGCCATACTTATAATGCAAAACAAATACTGTATTATCTTTAATGCAATATTGTTTTTTTCTACACTTTGTGTTTGTACCATCTTCTTTTAAATTGCTTTGTAAGCAGATGCAGAGGACCTGAAGATGATTATCTCAGAGCCTTTCCTGGCCATATCCATTTATTGAACTCTGGAGTTTCTTGTACATTTAAAAATCATAATGAAAACCCTTTAATCAGTCAGCTTGCTACACATGTATTGAGCATCTACTGTATGTCAAGCATTGTGCCAAATTGTTGGTTGTCAAGCTTAATACTCTTAAAAATTATTGAGTACTTTCAAGAGCTTTTGCTTATAGGAATTATATATATTGACATTTTCCATATTAGAACTGAAAATGGAGAAAATATTTTAAAATATATTTATTTTAAAAATAATAAACCCATTGTATCCTAACATAAATAACATTGAAATGAGAACACACACACACACACACACACACACACACACACACACACACACAATTTCCCAAAACAAAAACAGAAGAGTGGCCTTCTTTTTTATTTTGTGAACTAGAGGCCCAGTGCACAGATTCGTGCACATTGAAAGGAAATTAATTAGAAGATATATTTTAGAGACTGGGAGGGACCATGGGAGATTGGCTCCAGGGCGTGTTCAGCCTGTCTTGCCTGATGTACCAGACCCCAGCATCAATCTAACCTACCAGTCAGAGCGTCTGCCTGCTGGTGGTCAGTGCACGTTACAGTGACTAGTGGAATGGTTGATTGAACGGTCAGACACTTAGCAAATTAGGCTTTTATTATATAGGATAATCTCTTTTATGTCTGGCTTAATAGAAGACAGCTGGATGGATTCTCAGCTCTGCTCCTGCATTCCGTCTGTTGCCATAATAATACATGTCAAGTAGCCTCTAGAAAACTCCACTTCTTGTGATAAGTATTATTATGAAAATAGTTTTGACCTCATGGGTTTCCTTGAATGAGTCTTGGAGACTCTCAGGGATCCATGGACCACTCTTATGGGACCTGCTGTGCTAAACGATGCCCTCACTCTCCATAGGGTGGAGATGCTGAAACACTGGGAATGGCTTGAAAGAACCCTGAGGAGGCAGAGTTGCAGGCTGATGACCTCCTGTCTGAGTTTCAGTTCAGTATTAATCTGTGGGTATTTCACGTGACTGTGTTTCTGAGGTTTGCATGCACATTAGAGACTGTATGTGTTTATGTTTTCTTTGAGCCAAAGGGGGAAAAAAAAAAGTGTGGATGAGGAAGGAAAATGGGAAAACATGAAATATGGGTTAGGTCCCCCAAAATGTTTTCATCCATCCAAAGCTAATTTAAAGGTTGTATCTATTCTACAGAGTTAGCAATTCAAAGACTGTGCCATTGGTTTGATGTTTCTGTTTATCATATGTCTCTTGGGAGGCTGTGCTTTTTTTTTGTCAGTTATATGTAGGCTTGTTTTCTATATTTACTAATTCATAAAGTAGATTTTCTTGTCCAGTTTATTTTGTGTGTATTGGTAAAGTGGTATCCTCATTGATAGTTTCTTCTTAGAGAGTATATTTTTTTCTTTAAGAAGCACTTTCGGATAATTTATTTTAGAGTTAAATTAATCAAAATATTGAAAAGCTTTTCCAATGATACTTTGGAAGCATTTTAATAGACACTGTACTATCATTTTTTTCAATATCCATGAAAGAAATGGGTATCGGTATTCTAGACAAAATTGATATATTTATCTGTACTCTTCAGTTCATAAAATGGAATTTGATCACTTTGGGAATATATTTTGAAATATTTAGGGCAAAGTATTTAAAATGTTCTAAAAGTTAACTAGGGAGAAAAGATGAAAGACGTAATTTCCTCAGACCTGAATAATTCAAGTTGAAAGCTTCTGTATTCAATTTTCCTTGACTTTTCTTGGTTGGTTTGGGATTTTTCTTGGCCTGGGATTGAATATTTTGCATCACTTTAGGAAGTCAGGATATATCTAGCTTTTCAAGTAATAACTCAGATTTATAGCTGAATGGGTTTAGAATCAAAGGATTTTGAAAAGCACACATTAGGTCCATTGCTCTTTTTTTGTTGTTGTTGTTCTGTTAATACCATTAACAGAGAATGAGAGTATTCTAAACACACTGACTCTTGGAAGTCTTTGTTAAGGCTAAGAAAATAGAAGGATGATTATTTTTCCTCCCTTGGTTTTTCCATCCCCTTCTTCCTTATTTCCCTCACGTCTCCTTTCTTCCTTACATATTTTTTAATTCTTTATACTTCCCCCTCCCAGATTTGCAACCTTTAGATGCACATTGCAATGTAAGAACAGTGATGTGATGGAAACTGGGCCTGGTGCTGACAGCAGTATTTTTCACATGGTGGTGAACATGTGTGCAACCACAAATTAGTCCTTGGTTCAATTATTTGAAGCAATAGTACAGTGATTTATAAAGTCCCCTTTCAAAACAAAATCTGGAGTGTGCAGACCACACAAATTACAAACATGTTGAGAGATGTAGGGTGAAAAGCCAACACATTTATATCTCTAAAAGCAGATTTTTTGAAACATAAGTCTTCACTTACCTGCTCTGCTAATTGGATTTTCCTCGAAGCCCCCTCCTGGTCACTTGGATGCTCTAACTTTAACTTGGAAATGCAAGTCCTCCTCCTTTGCTGGAAATAGCCTTAATTGTGGGTGCTGTAATGTTCTAGACTTAAACATCAGAGCTCCTTCTGTCAGCTCACAGAAGGCCCATGATAAACACTGAGTGTGCTGGTGGGGATAATCTCTTCAGTGTTTTCTAAATCTTTAGCCACCAACATCCATCTAAAGCTGACTGACCCTGTTCCCTTCCTCTTTATCAACACTCTGCCTCCCCCCCGCCCCCTCCCCCCCCCCCCCCCCGGCCGCACCACCACCTGTGGTCAAGACATAGAAACGATGAACATTCCTATCAAAACCTCCGTACCTCTCTTGATCTTGTATGAATGCCACCCGTAATTTCAATAACAATAATAATAGTAGCTCCTTTTCTTAAATGCTATTATGTACCTGGCATCACATGAAGCCCTTTCTATGTTTATCTCACTTAATTATGAATTATACAACTCTATAAGGTAAGTACTGTTCTTTGCCCATTTTACAGATGAGGAAACATTGGCTTGCCCAAGTTTAGGCTGCTCAGTAAGCTGGTTGTTAAGCAACCAGGAAAAATACTTCATTTCCAGAGACTGGTTTACTTAAAGGGCTGGCCATCTGGTGCCAGGAAATGGAACCTACTCTCAGAAAACTGAGTGTTCGCCTAGCCACTGCATTTAGGAGACCAGGTTTTCATTTTGATCCACATAAGACCACACGAGTTAGAGGACACCCCCTCCCCACCACAGCTGGAAGAGTTCATTACTTAAATGACAGTAGGGTGGCCAGCAGAAGGCACACCCAATGATCAGACTACCCACCAGGAAGAGAATGTTTGGACACATTGTGCAACCTCCTGACTGTGGAGTGTTATATCACTGAATAAGAAAGAACTATATCTAGTTGACCTGGGAGTATATTCAACTAAGTGATAAAAGTTTCAGAAATGAATGTGTGTGTTCACCTTTGCTAAACAAAGAATAGGAGGGTCTTTGTATATATGTGTATGAGTCTAGGAAATAACATGATTATGTATGACTTGTACATACCATCCTCTCTAGAGGGCAGGTGCTTGGGGCTGGATTGAACCAGGAGGACACTTTTTTCCTTTAAGCTCTTACTGTTTTTCCACTAAAGTGATCCTGCTTTTTTTGTGTCTGATTTTCTTTTTAAAGGCAAAAGACAAGCCTGACTCATAGCAAGAAGAATGGGGTTGAGCCTCAGCTTAGCGGTTCATTAGCCGTGTGACCTGGGCAAACACCTAACTACCATGGATCTCAGTTTCCCCATCTTCAAAATGAGAGAATGAGACCCCGGATATTGAGAGTCTCTTTGACTGTTCTGATTTTGTGAAACCTGATGAGAGGCTGTACTGGTGAGGCAGCTGGGCATCTGTACTCATGGAGGCCTGAGCAACAGGTTCCCTTGAGTCCCGGGTTCTCAGGACTGAGACAGTAGCCTTGTAGGGCCTGGAAGGGTCCCTGGGAGGCTCAAATCTTTGTCTGATGAGCTCTGTGCCCTTGGCAAGTGATCCCACAGGATGAAGTTCTGTCCAGCGGCTATAGCGTAGACCCAGACCCTTTCCTTCTTCCACTCACATTTTGATGTCATTGCATATACTCTGTAAAATCATATATATCTTCTTGTTAAAAGAATTAACAGAGTAGTGAAGAACATGGACTTTCCAGACAGACATATTTAAGTTTAAACTCCAGCATCGCTACCTATGCGACTGGAGGCAGGTTATTTAACCTCTCCGAGCTCAGTGTTTTCATCTATGAAAAGGTGATGATAATGCCTTAGAGAGCTGCTGTGAAGATTAGATATTGTGCATATACATTGAGGCTGCAGTTTCTCGGACACAGTAAGTGCTCCATAAACTTTAGTTGTTAACCAGTAAAATCTGTCCCCCAGGGAACAGATGCAAGTTGAAAATGCAGACTTGGATGGCTGAGGATCATTGGGGTCTGGGAAAGTGCCATAGGGCTCAGGAGGCATTCACTTCCTTTCAGGTGTGATTGAGGTGGTCGGTCATGATGACAAATGCAAATGTTAAAACTTTACGTCAGAGCTCATTACAGGAAGTTTTGATCTCAGTAAATACAAATTCCTGAGAGCCATTGGTCCATTAATAATCCTGGATCACATTTGTAAGGGAAAAATGAACCACCGTTTTTTTTTCTCTTTGTTTAATTCCCATACAAGCCTCTCATCCTGCCCTTTCCTTCCCCTCATCTGTAGGTGAGAGAGGAAGCCTTTTTCTAGTACAGTGGTTACTCCTGGTCTTCAGTGACAAATTAGACCTGCTAATCCTTATTAAGAACTTCTATTGCCAGTGCCTATAGGAAGAACAGGGTGAACAAAGAGTGTTAGTAAGAACCAGTCCCGTTCTTAAAGAGCCTACTGTCCAGTGAATCAGACAAGGGAACAGCTCTCCAAGGTAAAAGGCAGATGTAAGCAAGGTGGTCTGGGGACAGGTGGGATGTGGCAAAGTCTAACATAAGCCAGCAGACAAAGCTTCCCAGAGGAGGCCTTTGAGCTGGGCCTGGGAGGAAAGGGTGAGACATGCATTTCAGGCTGGGGGAAGGTCATGAGCAAAGCACAAAGCTGAGAGAGTTGTTAATGAGCCTAGAGAATGGTGAGTTGTGCTTGGCTGGCATGGCTTAGGGGTTGAGCATCGACCTATGAATGAGGAGGTCACGGTTCAATTCCTGATTAGGGATTATACCCAGGTGGCCAGCTCAGTTTCTAGTGGGAGGCACGCAGGAGGTGGCCGATCTGTGATTCTCTCTAATCATTGATGTTTCTCTCTCTCCCTCTCCTTTCCTCTCTAAAATCAATAAAAAGAAAAGAAATAAAATGGTGAGTTACTTAGGAGATTAGAGTTATGCCTGTGGATAGTCATGATCAGATGGAAATGTTTCTCAGTCCAACCTGCCAATGAAGAACTCCCCAGGAGCTTGCTAAAAGTACAGGTTCTCAGGCCTCTCACCTATTGATTCAGACTCCGTGCATAACACAATTCTGCAAAATGGATTTGAAAAGATCATGAGGGCCAGTTCAAGAAGAACCTTGAACTTCATTCAGAGTGTTGACTTTATTTCCCAGAGCATCAGGCAATATGTTTAGCTATTTTTGTTCAGTCCTGGAAGAATCTCATTGCAAATAGTATCAGGTGGTTTAGGTCAGTGGTTCCTAAGGTGAAGTCTGGGACAAATGGGGATCCATGAAGACTTTAATGGAGACTTCAAGCTATTTTGGGTGTTTTGGAAAGTTTAAAGCAAGTTATCCATTTATCCTTTATAAGTTTGTAACTACTTTGACTAGTCCTTTCTTTGGTCTGGAACTGGGTTAACAGAGATTAACATGGAGAAGGTAAAGCAGTCCAGTGCAGTGGTTAAAAGTATGGGTTTTGGAGACAAATCTGAGTTTTAGATTCATTGCACTGCCTTCCAGCTCCAGAATCTCAAGCAAGGTATTTCCCCTGTGTGTTTCTGTTTCCCACACGTAAAGTAAAGCAGTCCCCAGCTCATAGAATTGTAGTGCGAATTCCAAGTAGAGCATGTGTGTACAGGCTCCACATAAACAAAATTCTCAGAAAATGTTATTCCTATTAAAGCCGTCTCATGGAAAAATAATTATAAACGACTAGGTAATTTTGTGTGGTAGCAAAACTCGGGGGGAAATAATAGTGGCAAAGGATCCTCAAAGGTGAAAAGGTTGGGAAGCTTCTCCAAGGGCTTGTTTAGACCTAGCATCTAGAGCGGAGAGCAGACACACGCCTTTTCTTCCCTCCCCGGTATAGGATAGATGCTCTTTGGAGGACCCTCACGCTTAAGCTCTGCCTCTGGAGCACGATTTATCCTGGAAATGGTTCTACCAGAAAATAATAGAAAATTACTTGCCAGGGGAAGAATCAAATGAGAGTGTGTATTTACTTTGGGCGATTTTCCCATTGCACTGGGTTTGTCTGCCAAGAAGTTAAAAATAGTGGTGATAAGCAGTCTGTGAATCGGTCCTTCTTGGGGTGGCAAGGGTCAACTGAAAGTAGAATTGTTCCCCTGGGCCCCTGAGAAGGCTGCGTTGTCCCCTCTCACTCTGTGGAGAGCCCCTCTTGCAGCTTCTGTTGGCTGCTCTCCTGCGATCTGAATATTATGCCCGAGTTTCCCAGCCTGGCCCATGAATTCCTCAGGCTTGTTCTAGGCAGCCTATGTTAAACCGGCTGGTTTTGGATGGCCTCATGCTTTAAATACGCTATTTATAACCAGTAATTTATGTTTTCATGATACTTCATGTAGCAGCTGGTCTTTGTGCCACCGTAGTAAGGGAGTAATGAAATACATGGTATTTATACGGGTGGCTGTGGTGTTTGTCATTTTGTATATAGATTGCTATTGTAGGACACATGTAAAATTGCAGAGGGATTTTTTCTCCCCTTAAAGATAAGCCCTAGTGTATTAAATATTCATCGGCTGTGTAAGAACACCATACCATCTTTTTGTTTCCTTCATCCTTATTTTCTCATGGAAATATATTCAGATGTCTACAATATGTATTGTTCTCATAAAATGCTCCTCATTGCAACTGGTCCCCTGAGCAAAACTTAAACTCTTTATCAACAGCTGTTCCCAAATATGCTAGTGAGCATGCCCTTCAGCCTTAGGGTCACATCTAAATAATGCCACTAGCACCCTTGAGAGCTTGGCTCCCGAATTCCTTGAAGCCCAGCAAGCTCATGACTTTGAGTGGTGGGAGAAGTGTTGGGGATTGGTGGCCCGAACAAGCTGTGCTCTTAAAAAAAATTGCCCCTGTCCCTGCTGCCTCATTGCCAAAGGCACCATTTGGCTTCGTCCCTTGTATGTCATTGTCCGGCCTCGCTGCAGACTGGGAGCACAGGTGACCAGGCCTCTCTTCTGATGTGATAACGCCAAGGCTGCAGATGGCCCCACCTGGAGCGACAGCAGGGAACTTGAAGGAGTTGTGGGGAGTGCCATGGAGAGGTCACCCCCATCCCTCTGCTGGGCAGTGTCAGTCAAGTGGCCCCCACAGCCCTGTGGACATCAAAACGTGGAAAGCGTTTGTGGAGACCACTGAGCATTGATCCCACACATCTGAGCCCTTTATTCTCCTCTCATGGATTTACCTCCAGATCACTCAGGAGCAGTTCTCAAAGTGGGCCTGGACCACAGTGTCTCTAGGGTGCTTATTTGAAATGCAAATTAAGACCTGCTGAAGTCTGGGGGAGGGGCCTAGGACCTGGTGCTCTGGCCCTCCAGGTGATTCTGATGGTGCACTGGTTGGGTTGTCTTATTCCTGGAAAAATGACAAGGGCTGTGGGGGACACAAGAGAGGCACAACCCTTGCTTTCTGCCCTGAAAGAGTGTGTGGGGTAGGCCTACTACTGTTCTGCCCATCAGAGAGCATAGGAGCCAGTAGTTCACCCCATCCTGGTGCCCAGAGAGAGGACAGACAGTCAGTCTCTTGAGTCAGACACAAGAGAGCTCAGTCCTGCCTTTGCTAGTCACTAGTTGAATGACCTGAACAAAGTGTGTATCCTGAGTCTTATTATGAGGAATGAAAAGTGGTGCTACCTAGTGGGTGCCCGATAAACACTGGTTTTTAAGGATAAGGCTATGAAGCCATAAAGGGATGTCTCTGGCACTACCCAGTCCTAATAACACTTCCTCTGGCTCCCATTAAACTTGGAAGCACATGGCCCACTCTACCTGAGTAAGCATTAACCGCCTCTTCTCTTAACTACTGATGCCGGTGCTAACATGCTGCTGTAATCCTGGCTGACGTCTTCTGAGCACTGCCTGGTGCCAGGCAGTGTTCTGAGGACGATGTATGCCTTCTCTTTTTGTGTTTCCATAACAATCCTATGAGAGAAGGGTGGGAGGTGAATTAATGAGTCCCCAATGATGTCGGTATCCCAATTCCTGGAACCTGTGACTATGTTACTTCACAGGTGTGATCTGTTAAGGGCCTGCAGATGGGAGGTTATTCTAGAGCGATCGCCAACAGGTGGTCCGTGGTTCACTGTGTTCTGTGAGGTCCGAAAGGTTGGCGACCGCTGTACAGTGGGCCCAGTGTAACATGGTTCTTCTGAGAGGCAGGTGGGAGGGTTGGAGATAGAGGAGGAGAGGTGATGTTGGAAGCAGAGGGAGGGCGAGAGGGACTTGAAGGTGAAGAAGGGGCCGTTGGCCAGACTGCAGGGGGCCTCTAGAAGGCTGGAAAAGGAGACTGAAGGGGCACATCCTGCCACCACCATGAGTTGAGGACTTCTTCCATCTAGAACTGTAATACCTTTGTGTTGATTTAAGCCGTGGTATTTGTTTCAATGGACATGGCAAAGCAATGCTGAGAGTCTTACATTTGACAGAGGGAAGTGGGGATCAGAAAGACAGAGCAATTCCCCCTGGGTCACACAGCTAGGAAGTGGCACAACAGGGAATCTGGCTCCAGAGCCCACACGTGAAACTGGTGACACACATCATCTCCAGGATTAGGTGTCTTGCGTGGCAGGGCTGCCTTCTGCACCTGCTTCACTTCACTTGCCTAATAGAGTTGGCAGTAAGGTCCACAGGAGAGTAAGGTCCACAGGAGACTCAACTTTGTGGTGAAATCTGATGAGTTTCCTTCCAGAATGTTCCGTACCTTTAATGTGAAGCTCTCTTTTCTAAGGCAGTCTGTATGGAACGCAGTTCTGGGGGTGTTGATGGGAAAAACAGGAAGGGACTTTAGCTTCAATACAGACTAATCAGCTGGTTAAAAACGAGTCCAAAGTGCTTTTTCATGAAAATGGGAAAAAATAAAATCATCAACTAAGAAACCAGGAAGCCAAGAAAGCCGAGGCTGGAGAAAGCTTCAGAGAGGTCTGGCTCCCAGCTGAAGCACGTGGTGAGTTACTATGTGGAGGAGGAAGGGTGGGGAAGACACTGCCCTTCCACTCACCTGGCTAGTTTATTCTCTGGGATCAGAGAGACGGCAGCACTGCTGCCAAGAGAGAAGCCACAGTGGGGAGATGCCAAGCATCCAGGCTTCGTCAGGACCCTAAAGAGCCAAGTTCCAGACTGAATATTTTTTAACATCAAAGCAAGCCAGGGTCTGAAAGAAGCCCAGACTTTCTCTGAAGCTGTGTACAGGGATGCAAAAGGGAACAGTTCAGAATGGCAAGTGGTGGTTAAGGCTCAAGGAGGCCCCATGCAGTGCCCCTCTGTGGAGCCAGCCCCACCTTCAAGGGTCTGCATATGCCCTGGTAGGAAGAATACAGCATTTTCACAAATTCCTCTAAGGTAGAACCAGCAGGATAGAGACACAGGGAGGCACAAAGGGTAGTGGGGGTTGGGAGGAGAAAGAAATCACACTGACTAAGTGGAAAGGAAAGGGATGCATAGCCAGTGAGGGTCACTTGGAGGCAGGCTCCATGCTAGATATATTCACATACATTCTCTCACTTAGGCAGTCAGAGACACTGAGGTAGGCATAACACTGCTTCATAGAACGAACTCAGAGATGCTGAAGAACATGCCCAGCCTTAGGAAGTACATGCCAGAACCAGAATGGAAACTGGGTGTTTTGGTTTCAAGGCTAGTGTACTTTCCATCACACTGCATCCTCTCCTGGAGGGTGGGGGAAGACATAAAATGCCTCATATGTTATTTAATGATGTGGAGAAATGTTCAAGGTTAATTTATAATACCATCAAGTGGCTACCTCTGAGTGTTGAAGTTAAAGCTATTGTTAAAAATCTTTTGCTAATCTACATTTTACAAATTCTCTACAGGGAACAATATTTAATGTATTTATAAATACTAATAGAAATTTGGGCTCTAGGCCCCTTTGAAGAAGGAGTTTTTCTGAGCAAAGGTCTTTAGAGGTACCTAAAGGATGGGTGACCATTGGGGAGATTTCCAAACATATCAGAAGGGCAAGAGCCAATGTATAGAGTGGAGACTGTCGGGACTAGTTTTGCATCCATGTGTATGTGTAGGAAATATGAATTGAAGGGTGGCTGTAACATAGGGACTGTGTAGATTAGTGGGGGTGAATGTGGGTCCTGGGGTGGTTGTTACCTTGGAGGGCCCCCAATGCCAGGCTTAAGATTTGGTGCCGAGTTCTTCAGATTATGAGGGACCTAACCTAGAGGTCATGGTTGAAATGCTTTGCTAAAGGTAACATTTAAAATGTGGTAGAGAATTAGGTAAGGTGTATGCAAAGAGGTTGCTCTTTGATATATAGGAGTGTTGGGGAAGGTCCATTGATCTCAGACCCGCTGGTTCTGGGTTGTGGCACACTATCACCATCTAGTGGTCACACAGCCAAATTGTAGGGCTAGTGGGTGTAGAGCCCTGGTTGTGGAGAAGCTACATCAAAGCCCCAAATCCTAGTCAAGTTATCTACATCTCCAAAGACATCTAAAGGTTTATAAATATCTGGATAAAGAACTGATTATTTTATTGGCAACTTGGGCGTCATTAATGATGTGGACGTTGCTTCTTTGAGTTACTTAAAACTATTCAAACCCAGCAGATAGAGAAAGGACATTTATATCCTCTGGACTATACAACTAGCTCAGTTCGAAGTTGAGAGCACTCAATGGCTTTGAGACTTGTAATGAAGGAGAAAAATTTTCTCACTTCCTACCAGGTTGGCATTTAAGAGACTGAACTGCTGAGAACTAGACGAGCAGTGATTTTTACAGAAGCCCTCATTTCAGCTGATTCCTCTGCCTGATTAGATGTCATTACAAGTAGGCCTGGATTCGGAACGGAAGCAGAGTTGGGGATGTAGCCGATTCTGTGATTTCTGTGTCACTGCAGCCAATTTGATACATCTTCTGGCAACTTGACTTTTTCTTTTTCTTTCTCTGTTGTAATTGCAGGGAGGGCTGGTCTTAAGAAGGGCATGTAGCTGGGCTCACATAAGTGTTTGTTGGTAAAGGGGTTGATGGAGGTGAGGATGGGAGGACAATGAATCTAATCATGGAGACAGTGAGGGTAAAGAGCCTTTTTACCATGTTAGCTTTTGGCAGGGAGAGTAGCTGTGGATAAACACATCACAGGCTCTGTCCTCTTTGTGGTGGGGTGGGTCCTATGCTGCAGTCCTGAGGTCGGGCTCTCCCTCTGATTAGCTCTGTGACTTTGGGTAAGGTGGCCTCTCTGAGACCACATGTTCCTTGGCTGTAAAGCTTGGTTTTGTATATGCCCTTCCTCTACTCTAGGGTACCGTGAGGCTCCGTCAAACATCGCTGAGCGATTAGAAGTGGTATAGGCAGTGTGATAGTTATTAGTGGATGTTCAATTTCTTTGAAGAGTCCAGGTGCTATGTAAGGTTTACTTCTTATTCTCCTTCCTGACCCCCTCCCTCTCCTTCTGTACGTCCTCCTGTTCCCATGCCCATTCTTGTGTGTTCCTGTTCCTGTCTCTGGCCCTGGCCCTTTTCTCTGGTCAGATTCAGAAGGCAGACAGGGGAACATTATGGTGGAATTCCAAGTTGTGTCTTATTCATCCGTTGTCTCTGAGCCCAAACTGAGGCTAAAGTCAAGGTTCTGCCGCTTAGGTCTGTGTGACCTTGGGCAAGTTACTTAATCTTTCTGGGCTTCAGATTCTTCACCTATAAGCTGAAAGTCTTAAACCAAAAAGAGGGTAGTTGTGGTGATGACAAATGCCTGTATTAAGGGGCAGGTATTTTTATGTTTTATAAAGCAGGCCTATGAGTTTAACGTTTTTGTCTGCCCAGAACAATTAAGAATGTGTTGGCTGTTATCAGCTTCCACGTTAAAGATGGGACATTGCTTTCCTTTCATTTTTATGAATCCCCTGTTCCCCTAAGCCCTGTTTATTTTTCCACTTTCAGGGATATGTACCACCTGGCTCAGTGATCCACAGAACCCTAAGGTTCTTCAGGGGTGGAGGACCCCAGCCCCCAACTCTGCTCCAATCTGTTTTACATATTGGAGTTTAAAATGGGATTTATTTGGGGTAAAAGTGCTTTAGGGAAAAAAAAGAGAGAGTTTGAAAACACCAATCCCTGGCCTCAGTGTAGGATAAGACATTGGGTCAAAAGAAAGAATCCGACAAAGGACTAGACTGTGGTGAGGTGTGACAGCTAGAACATCACACAAATGCTTTGGGAATAAAGATGGGATTGAGATGCACATGGCAACGTTTGAACTGTAGAGAAGATGGGGCTTTAATTCCAGCAAGAAGTAACCCCAAAGGATGACAGTTAGAATTGCCTCTACAATTTATTTTTTAACTGATGGCATTTTCCTAACCAGAGGCTAGTGGAAAGCTGATGTCTGTCACTGGATGCTTGACGTGGTGTTAACATGGGGCTGCTACTCCCCAGGCAGACGCAACAAGCAGGAAGGTGAAAAGAATGAGACTGTTCTTTCCACAGCACACAAATGCTACTTACAGTTACCCCAGTTTCTTCTTGGGGTTTGTGGAGGGCCTGGGGAGAGAAGCAGAACACCTGCCTCTCAGTAGGTGCCCTGGAAAGGCCTGTAGGAGCTTCAGAGTGGGGTCCAGCCAGCGGGGGGCATTTGGGCAGGGCTCCTACTCTATCTCTGAAATGAATCTCTGCTGTATAATAAATGGCACCGTATTCTGTCGTATTGATGGGCACTTGGAATTTTGTGGTGCATCTTTGGAAAATGCTCTGTAATTACCTGCAATAATCTTATTTTTTCTGTTACACCTCCATACTTCTGTTTTAATTTTTCAAAAATCAGTCTTTCAGCTTCTAGATCTCTTTAACTCTTATCAGGAACCCTCTGTAGACTCTGCAGACCTGGTATGGAAAAGAATAATTGAGACCTTATCGATGAAGAATCTGTGGTCATGTGTCAGAGACAGAGCAAAATGTAACTAGCCTGACTCAGGAGGAAAGGGGCATCCAGGGCAAGTTCAAGGGAGCAAGGTGCTTGTCATATTGAAGAGCATGCAAAGGGCTGTTCTAATTACACATCCTTCTTGCCTTTTCATTACAGCAGGACCTCTGCCAGGCAAGGTTGTGTTCCCTGTGTTACTCTTCTTGGTAAAAGAATGACACCTGATTGTTCAGGAAAAGGCAAACTTTTTGTCATTTATTCTGCTGCTCCTCCTCACTCCTTTCTCTCTAATTAGCCTAAAGTAGAGAGGCTTAACGCCTATGAAATTATCAGCCTGCCAGCAAGTGCTGGCAACTTTTAGGTCTGAACACTGCAGAGATAACATGTGGGAAATGGCTCTAAAGTGCTGATGAAACCTTATACTCAGAGTCGGAAACAGCACACATTAGTATGTAATTAAGAGTGTACTCTCTACATGTGTTTGATCTGAGAAAGGTCACGGAGCCATGTGGCTACCTATGCATTGTTCCAGTGATGAAGACACCTAGGATCCCTTAAGAGAAGAAATCTCCAGTCATCTTTTGTTTTGTTTATTTCTGATACATATGTAGTTAAATTATCTAGCAGTTTATTGAGCCCAGCCTCTAATTCTACTGATTCGGCTCAATTTTGTCTGTGTTACTGTGGGCAAGTCATTTGATCCCAACCAAGACTCAGTTTCTCCATGTGAATCATGGAGAGAACAGTCCCTTGTTGGGAAAGAGCTCGGTGTGGTTCTTAGCAGGTAAAGTCTCCTGGTGAATGCTATCTATGATTGTAGACAAGTTGTGCAATGGCTTGAGATGCCAAGATGACACTGGATCTCATCAGAAACTGTGCAAATCATCTTTGCTCCAGAGCAAACCGGCAGCTGTGCTCTTTCTACTCTTTAACCAGCTACCATCCTTTTTTATTCTACCTGTATGCCCAGGTCTCCACACATCTGCTCTCAATTTCCTGTCTCTTCCCTCAGCACCCCCTACCCCATCTCCAATTGAAAGTATAAAGCACGAGTTGTTTTTATGTGCAGATTAGGTCATGCCAATGTGTTGGTTGCTGGTGCTATTTTCTTCCACTAACTTGTCCAATTCTAGAACCTTCCACATGTCCTGCCACCTGAAACCTTGTGGCTTTTGGAATGCTGACTTGCCTCTGAGCATGACACTGCATGTCACAGCATGACACTGGTCTCTAGACTTTGACTTACCCTGACCAACTTGCATACACACAAATGGAGGAATAGATCATTGGAAATGGAAAGTCGATTTTTTATGAAACCCCACTGAAATCGATGGAGAGAAGTTATGATGCTTAATTATGCTGAATGTGTTGCTTTGTCTACTTGCAGCCATTGGCATTGATTCGGTCATTCATTGACTTCTACCCAACATACATTGGGTCTGTACCTTATGAGCTATTCTTCTGGGTAAAGTGAGTGACACATAGATTTGAAGACCCATTCTGACCCTATTAAATGGAGCATGAGATAATTCTGTGTTCTGCCAAGTGCCTCAGTAATAGTGGGCTAGTGTCTGGTGCTGTGTTGAAGAATTTTGGTGTGAATCACAGTAGCTGGAAACTGGTCGCAGAAAGCCCAGCTATGGAGCTGGCCCAAGTAGCTTGTATACAGCTCCTGGAGGACTGGATGGTGTGTGTAGAGACTGTGTTTATGGTCTCATCTCGTTCACTAAGTGTGGGACTGTAGATCCAGCTTTATCTTGGACCTTGGATTCTTTAGCCATAAAAAGAGGTGGCTGGTCTAGGTGAGCCAGCTCTTGAGTTCTGTTAATTGATAAAAATGACTTTGAACTTCAGGGCTAAAAGAGAGTCATGCTGGCTTCCACCTGGCTCCTCTGTGTTACTCCGAGTTGGTGGGTTCCTTCACCAAGACCACTCAACATGAGCCTAGTGTGGAAGCGCCTGCATGTAGCATTAGAAATGCCCCTAATGGCAGCATTTCACTCATGACCCAGCCAGCCCAGTGGCTGATCTCCTGTGTGTGGCCTGACAGGCTTTTGCCAAGACTGGTTTCTACAAAAATACACACAAGGCATTTCTTATGTTGCTTTTCACCAATTTTCAATTAATGCCCTATGAAGAGCAAAATTAGCTTTTCGAAGCCTTCACCAATGTAAAGATCTAGAACTGAGGACTGGACCATGTGGTCTTTAAACACAGCTTCTCCAGGGCTGCTGATGACCCAGGGCATCTGTGACGTGTACATATGATTGGGGCAAGGAACATGCTATATTTCAGAGCAAATGAACAGAAGGTTATGGAAACCTATTGTTATTATCCTGTGAAATACTTTTTAAAGCCATCTTTAATTTTTTTCTAGTTATAGACAAAATATATGCTCATTGGAATAGAAAACAACAATAATAAAATAACCAATTTTACATATTTGTGTATATATATATAAATATATACATTTCTATTTATTTGTGTTCTGCCTTCTGCATCATACATTACAGCTTATGCGTTACTCTTATGATTAAAAATAATTCAAAACATGATTATCAGTGGCTGCATAGAAAATCCATAATGGGTGTACCATAATTTCACTGTTGCCACAATCTATCACTGTATTTTTATTTAGACCTCATGAGTTGTCGTTTGTTGCTGTTGCTTTTTAAGTGGCCTTTGTAGTTGGAAAGACAAATATATAACACATTTGAAGTTCATATTCAATGTGAGAAGAAACTGCATGCAACTAGCATATTTAAATTTTCCATTACAGCCACAGTCTAAGATGCTTATATTTAAAGATGCAAATAATACATAAGGATTTCTTTTGGAGATTCTATTTTTGTACTTATGTGTGACCAAACCCAGTAACAAAGATAAAATACAGTCAAAACAATAAAACATTAGGAAGTGATAGGAAGGGATGAAAACTGACGTTTATGGAACACATGCTTTGTGGATGCACATACAATATCTCATTAAGGTCTCACGTCCAGTGTGTGAGGTAAATGGGACTTATCCTTATTTCACAGAAGACACAACTGAGTGCACAGAGGTTTTGCACTTGCCCAGGTTCATGTAGCTGGAAAACTGCAGAAGCAGTATTCGAACCCAGGTGTGTCAAATCCGAAATCTAAATTCTATTTCCCTTATACCATGCTGCCCAAGTACAGTTCCACTCTGGCTCAAGGTAGTTGCTTCCTGCTCCCTGGCCCCATTCACTATAAATCTGTAGGAGAATTTCAGAAAGAAAACCTCTGTTCCTGGACATTTTCTGTTCCTTGGAACCTCTCTGGGCCTGGGAGGGTGAGGGTTCCTATGGCATCCACGGGCCCCAAGTCCCCACCTACTTCTCTCCTACTGCTTCAGAGCAGCTCAGCTTTTCCAACTTTCACAGATAGGACTTCTGAGTAAGAAGTTGCCTCTCACTTTTGCAAACCTCCAACATAGCAAATGTCCTGCCCTGGTGTTTCAGAGTAATGCAATTGGGCTTTTTAAAAATAGTTCTTGATTGATTTTAGAGAAAGAGGGAGGGAGAGAGACATCAATTTGTTGTTCCACTTATTCATTGCTTGCTCCTTGTATGTGCCCTGACCTCAGATATAACCCACAGCATTGGTGTGTCAGGATGATGCTCTAACCAACTGAGCTACCCGGCCAGGGCTGCAATTGGCTTTTCATGAGAACGTGGCTCAAAACAGATCTGTGCTCACCCAATGCACAGTGGACTTGTGAGATTGGTCCACCCCCTGAAATGTCTTCCTCAGATTTCCAATGAAAACATCCATTTATGGAACAAATTATTGTGTTGGTTGGGCCTTCAGTGAAAAATAATTTTCTTCATACTAACTCTGCATTGTGACTTTTATGTCTTCATTTGTGAAGACAGTTCTCTTCCAAACCCCCCAAGAGTTCCACCCAGAGAGTTCTCTCTTTTCTATGATCAATTATGATAGCTCTGAAGTAGCATGCAGTTCTGAAATTCTCCACTTGTCACCATGCTTCTTATCACCTCTGCGGTGAATTCACTCATCCATTCCTTCACCAAGGAGTCACTGAGCACCAGCTGCGAGCCAAGCATCCCCACCCATGTTCCATCTTAGCATTGGCAGAATGCTGTTGTTCAGGGCATTTTTACATTTATTTGAAGTAATAATAAGAACTAACTTATTTACTGAATTTTGAAGCTCAATAATAAGATACTCCAGTGTGAAATGTGGTTCAACATTAAAACAACAATGCTGTGAAAAAATAGGAAATGTAACATGAACTTGCAAATTATTTTAAAAGTTTTCTTTCTCACCTCAGTTACTTTACATATGTTACCTTAGGCTAAAGACCTCATAAGCTAATGTCTATAAATGGGGAACAGCTTTTACTAGCATCAGTAACTGGAGGCAGGTTTATGTGACTTTGCTATTTTCTGTTTGTTTGAACTAGGTCTTGTCAGGTTCTTGGCTTAGTGATCCCTGTCAGTAGTATGAGAGCTGATGCAGTGTATTGCTTTAAGTTTGTTTAACATTTTCACATCTTTGTAAAATTCTTCCCAGCAGCCTTCTGATGTAGGTAAGCACTAGTGTTTCTGTTTTATAGACTTGGAAACTGGCATCATGCAGCAGGTGATCACAGAGAAGGGACTGGAACCAATCATTTTTTATCCAAAGTCTACTACTCAATAGTTGCATTTTTCAGAATTATGGAGGAATTGTATTTTATCATTGGAGGTACCCATATTCAGATTCTCACAAAACGAAACTTCTCAGTGAACATACCTATTCCTACTTGAACAAACACATACTTTTTATTAACAGTAGAAAACTGAACCTCATGGAATGAATTAGGTAATAGCTGATCCCTATTTATGGATAGCTGCCCGAACTGGTAAAACATACAGAATGTACACCGGTTGCCATTTCCCATTTCAAATGCAGTGTGATTGACGTAAAAGTACATTGCTACCTCAGTCAGTATGTCACCTAAATGCATGAATGCAATAATACAGTGTGGTATTTTGGAACATGATGTTAGGTTCCTGATTGGAAATGTTCTTGAACTAAAATATCCTCTGTGAAAAGCTTTTTTTTCTGGTTATAAAAAAAGATCAGCATCTCGCAGGTTACCCGATTTGCTAATTACTTAGAATGCAGATCAGGTATTTGTGGTGAAATTAGCATGCAATAACCATCAGTTTTTGACAAGGGCTTCTGATGGAAGAAAGCGATAGCTCGAGGTGATAAAGTGATAAAAAAAAAGAAAGGAGATTTTCATGGTTTCATTTTATCACCTGGGTTAGATGATGGCTTAATGTCTTAATGATGTTCAGCAAGAGCAGATGGATAAATAGGAAAAGCACAGTCACTTCTTTATGAGAAGTGTCTCAAAGGGTGTGGCTTTTCCTTCAGAAAGGCTAATAACTGGAACTCTTAATGTGGGCTCAGCTGCCCTGTGCACTATGTGTAGGAGGGCCTGCAGGAGCTGGTGATTTTCCAATGAACAAGGGGTAGAAGGTAGATATATATATATATATATATATATATATATATATATATATATATATGTGTATATATATATATACATATATATATATATTCATTCAGAGGCCCTGATTTATTTCTATTTATATATGTCTCTGCCTCTCTATATATTTATAGATAAAGTCCTCTATGCTTGCACTTTACTGAGGTCTAATCTTAAAATGACTGAGGCTGACTCTGAGAAAAGACCCTACTACACTTGGGTCATTCCCATCCCTTTGTGGCCTCTGTCCTTGGCTTAAGATGCTGATACCAAGGTGAATGCAGTGTGGACAAAGTTCTTTCTTCTTGTGGCCCTCCCCTTTCCACCTCTGCCTCCACCCTTCAAATGCCATAGACTGTGCTTCAGAGTGACTCACCCTAAAACAAAATGCAGCTCTTCTTACTCTCAAGTCCTCCATCAAATATTGTTTCAGCTGACGGGATGGCTCCCGCAGCCATCCAAGACTGAGAGCCTTTTCTTAGCCTCTTTGGGCCTCAGTTACTGCATCCACAAACTGGGGGAAATAATAGTACCCACTTGAAAGGACTGGGTGAGATTTAAATGAGTGGATATTTGTAAGGCACTAGAAAAGTGCTTACTATATAGCAAAGGCTCAAAATTCGATAAAGGCAAAGTTGACTGCTGCCTGGGAAGTAATGAACTACCTAGCCATTTAGACATAGAGGAGGTCAACATAATGTGTCTGTGAACAATATTAGCAACTCTGGAGAAAGAATGGAAGATGAACATCCAATTAATGTTGAAGATTGCCCATCTTCCACCCGTTCTAGAAAGTTGAGAATCCAGGATTTGCAAAAACTGTCTTGGCTGATCACCAGTAGAGATGACCTTCCATGGAGGAGACTGTCTGATCTCCCTTTAAGCCAAGTCAGATCAGCACGTAGTTCCCCGCTGCCTGGAGCAGTGGAAAACTCCATGCTGTCATTCAAGCACTCTGGAGATCACATCTGTCAGGATGGAATTGTTCCTCCCACACTCTTTGGACAAGGGCTTGGCCTCCAAGCCTGACATGTGATCAACACTCGTTTGGGATAGTGGTCACGGCAAACTCTTTTGGAAGAGAATTTGGTGAGTTTTCCTACGAGTCACTTTGCAGCTGGGGTTGGGCTTTGGCATGTCCCCCTATGAATTGGACTGTGGCCCTCATGCTCTCCAGAGGTTGGGGTTTGGCTCCAGCGGAGGAGCATACACATCCCTCCGAGGCCTGACGTGGTTGCTCTCGGCAGCTCCGTGGATCATGGAATTTTACTGATGTGAGGCTGAGGCATGGGGAGATTTGCCCCAGTGCTGCTTTCATTTTCATCCAGTCATTCTTCCATGCGTGCATTTTTTCAGCCATTTATTCAACAGTCATCTAATAGTGGGTGATGGCCCAATGTGTGTCTATCACTATAGACACTAGTAGGATAGGTCTGCATCAAATTAATGGCAAGGATGTTTTTCTTTATTTCATCTGGTTATGCCCAGTCTCTTCATAGTGCCTAGCACTTGGAAGGTGGGTGGGGGAGGGGTTATCCCTTACATTTTGGCTATTTGAGAACAATAGGATAAGTGCTATGAGAATCAAATAGATGGTATTTGTGTAGCACAAATAACCTAGTTTTATCCAATATTTTCAATGTTACAATTTGGTTTAGTATTCATTTGGTTTAGTATTCACTTAGTTTACACTAATGACTTTAAAAATGAAAATGTATTCTTTTTCTCTTCTTTTTTTAAATATATATTTTTATTGATTTCAGCAAGGAAGGGAGAGGGAGAGAGAGATAGAAATATCAATGATGAGAGAGAATCATCGATCAGCACCCTCCTGCACACCCCCCACTGGGGATCGAGCCTGCAACCTGGGCATGTGTCCTTGACCAGAATCGAACCCAGGATCCTTCAGTACTCATGCCAATGCTCTGTCAACTGAGCCAAAGCAGCTATGGCTTCTTCTTTTCTTGATGGATTATACACAGAGGAGCTAACTCAGCTCCCCAATATCACACAGGTCTCTGGCTCACATGCCCATCATTGAAGTCCCCTTTTACATTCATGGCATTGTTTGTCATGCCAAAAGGACTAGTTCCCCCCCCCCCCCAGCCCACCCCTTCACCCCCTCACCCTGAGTATGTTTCAGATATACTTGGTTTTGGTCATGTATTTATTCCAAAAACATATGCTGAGAACCTATCATGTGCCAGGTGCTAACTTAAGTGTTCTGTTTAAGATTTACAACATGAGTCATATGGGTTTTTTGGTTTTCTGAAGCTTGGGAAAGGATCATTTGTGTTCTACCTTGAAAATGTACTGATCATACTATTGCTTGTGTCATTTGGAAGGGACTTGATGCTCTGACAGTCTCTAGGATCTTTAATACAAACATTTTTCTAACTGTTCATCTATCAAAAGATAGATGGCACTGAGCTGAATGTACAAATTGGCTGTGTTTTACATTCTGAAAATTTATTTTTAAAAGCAAAGCCTTGATATGGGCCAGTACTAAGTCATACAAGTGTAATCTTGAGCAATTTTGTTAACCTCTTTTCACCTTAGCTTTAACATCATCTATAAAATAGGGGGGTCTGGAGAACGAGTTAGTTCCTGGGGGTCTTTCTATGTGGTGTCAAGCCTAAACCTAAGTGATGGCTCTTAGAATGTTGGCCATAGTTACCAACATTTCCTCCTTCCCAAATAGCAGGAACCTCCTAGGGTTTCAGGCTTCCTGTTTGCTTTTCACTCCCACAGATTCCTGCTGAGCTGTTCTCTGGCGCCATCTCTCCCTGTCTCTGGGGAAGATGAATAGAGAGGAGCTAAGGACTCCATGGAGCTGCCTCTTCCATCAGCTATTTTATGACTCACATACTGTAGGGGGTGCTGGCTTCTATGGGGGAGAAGGGAAGCGTCCCTTTGTTTATTCCTTTCTGCTTAAAAGAAACAACTCAAGGATCCTACTATCTCAGTCAGCTGCCTCTTCCACACAGGGCATTGGATCATTTGCAAAAATTACACAGCAAACTCTAGAATCTGAAAAAGGGTAACAGGAACAGATTTTTAAGTAACTATTTCCCACCTTGTTTTACCCTCTTTTCCTCTACTTTACTCTCTTAAATATAAACAAACATCAAAGAGTGACAGGCAACTGGCTTTTTACCCAATGAAGAACAGGAACATCCCTTTGGCTTTGGAGCAGCTCATGAGATTTTCTCTTTAGAAGTTTCAGGGAATTTCTTCCAGAAAAATTCTTGAGTGAGGAGGGTAAATGGTTGCAGCTGAATTAACACACTGCCTGTTGGGTTCTGAGGCATCAATGGCATCTTTCTCTGTATAATTGCATTTTCCAGAACACAAAGCTCAAAAGGCACTCTTGGCCATTGCTGCCTTGACTTGATTAAAACCCTGAGGTCTCCCTTCACCTTGAGAATGGGGAGGGGAAGGCGCTGCTGTTGTGAGTTGTCTGGATCCTGGGACTGCGCCTAGTGATTCACCACATTCTCTGTATCTAAACACATCATGAGCCTTTGTCAAGTTTCTGCTCCGGTTAGATAATTAATATCATTGGCGGACACAGTGAATTTTTTCCCCTCACAGCTGAAGAAGAGAATTTGTCAGGCATCACACACAAGTGTATTTTGCTTAATCTTTCCCATTTGAATGATCTGTGTTGCCTAACAGAGCCCAAGAACACCTCCAAAGATCTTTCCATGCCTTAGGCCACAACTCCCCAAACAGCCAGCATCCATTTAGAGAGGGAAAACAAAGCCACTCTGTAGCTTTACTCTTTAACTTCTCTTTTTCACTCTCTCTCCTTTTCCTTCATAATATGGAAACACTTTTATGCCTTCTCTTGAGTTGGATTTGGCAGTGTGTCTAAGGTTCACATGCCTAAAGAATATGTCTTCCAATGTCTTAAACCAGGAACTGATGGAGTCTGCATCACTAATGTGCCCAAAGATCTCCTTGCCCAGGTTGACGCCCTCTTCATAATGCAAGAAGTAGAACTGTCCTTTTCCCCATTTCTCAGCTCACTCTCTGCTTTTGAATCAGCTGAAGTTCTCAACAAGTGTTTTCTGACATGATACATGGTAGATGTAACCAATGACATTTCTATGTAGGACACATGCCCACTTGGAGTCATAAATGAGTGTCCTAGTTCTTTTCTTTCCCATTTGAGGAAACATACTGAATGTAGGGCTGCAACAGGGGCTGTATTTTTTTGATAACCATCCCTGTAGTTTATGTAGGAACGTTTAAATATTTGAAGACTAGAATTTGTACTATTTGTACCCACAAATGGCTCATGACACATCTAGAGTCAGTGAGAACCACTACTTTCCATCCCAGAGATTTTTCCCACAGTCCTGTTGCCCAGAAGTTCAGCTAGGGATGGAGTGCTGAGGCTCAGTTTCTTAGTAATTGTGGTTTTCACCTTGAAAACCAGGGCAAATGTGTCTAAGTGTCAGAGTAACCTGCGTGGTATAGTAACATTTGACAGATGGCCTCAGGGAAGTCTGGTATGTAAGGATTGAAACAGCTTATCTGTTGGTTCTTCCTATCTTGCCCCTTCCTTTTGTATCTCTTTCCCGTGCCAGAAATAGGACATGCTCAGAATGTTATTCAAAGAGTAAAGCAGTTTTGTTATTGGGGAACAATATCTTCAAAATGAGCTGTGAGCTTTGGGGAGGTAAAACATTAAAGTGGGCATGAGAACAGGATAAGTTAAAGCCTTGACACTGGAACAATGAGGGACAAATAGAGAAATAGTTTACTTAGAAACTGTGGGATGTAAGCACATGATCCACTGATCGAGCAGAGCCACCTGCTTCATATTGATAAGCTGTGTGAACACACTACAAGCAAGAGGTCCAAGTGGCTGGAAGCAGCTTGGCCCTACAAAATCTGCCCACTTGTAGAGACCAACAAATGCTAGCTAGCATGAGTGATAATGGCTGTGTCCAACTCCAGTCTGGGCCTCCACGTCATTGTGTGTCCTTGTATAACACTTTGCTCCTGGGGTTTCTGAGCAATTGAGGAGGGAACCCATGCATGAAACCCACAATCCAGAATGCACAAGGTCATTACTGATGCATGCAGCCATAGAGAAAAGTCATGGAGCTTTAGAGCCAGAAGAAAATTCAGAGCGTATCATGCCCAAATCCCCTCATGCAAATCAATTAACAAAAATTATATAGCCAAACATTCACATGGATGCCCTGTAATTAGTAACTAGAGTTTGAGGTACTCAATAAGGTAATAAAGCCCATTAACAGCCATCAGACCCATGGAGTCTCTCTGGCACAGCTAGTGCGTTAGCAGCTGCTCACTGGATGAAGAGGTTGAATGGAAGAAAATACCATCTCTCTGGGTATGTTGGGCCCTATCCAGCCTGGGCCACTCACACTTACATTTCCATTCCTGGTAATAATTAGCAAAATTTTCCTCGTTCATCTGGGGATTGGACAGGGATCAAAACTGAGAGACAAACCATCCCATCCCACTTAGGAAGTACATAGTATAAGCTTATTTGAACAGGATATTAGCCCAAAATGGGTTCATCATGCCATTCTCCCAGGTTAAAGGACAGATCCTGGCCAGGCTTTGAGACCCAGCCCCTTGGGATTCACAGCCTGCCTTTCTAGAATCCTCTCCTCTTCATCCCCGCCCATGCTCCAGGTCTCAGGGTTTCCAGTGGATCTTCCAGCCCTCTCTGCACTCTCACAGTTTTCTCTCTGATGTGATTCTCTGACAGGATGACTTTCCTGCCATAGCCTATGTGGTACATGCAATCCTCTTCATCTGTCAAAGACCAGCTCAACTGAGACTTGTATCTTCCCCCTAAATATGTAAGGAACACTGGTCACCTCTCTATCCACAGGGCTTTGTCCATACCTCTGTTAGAGCAGCCTGTTATTCTGTAGTAAGTTACTTATTTATCTGTAAGTGCTTGGATGTTATGGTCTTGTTTTGCTCCCAGCTTAACCTAAAGCCTGGCATGAAATAGTTACCTATCAGATACCTCCGAGAGTATGGATAGACAGATGTCCCAAAAAAACTGCTTCCCTGGTTTTCTTTTCTAATATAAATGTAAACTCTATATGGCCAGAAATATCCATCTGTTTTGTTCACAACTGAAAGCCCTAACCCCTAGCCTAGGGCAGAGCACATAAGAAGTTTCAATAAATATTTGTTGATTGGATGAATGAAGCACAATAGAATACAATTTTCAAATCACAAATATGATTGATTTTTATTAGACCTGTAATAATTTTTTTTTCCTCCTACTGGGTTGTCACCTTCCTCATGTCTTATAGTGCTGCTTCCTTCTAGTAGGCTCCTATTGATAGTTGGGCAGTAGCTCAGCTGTTTCTCCAACTTAAGAATTGGGCAGTCTTTAAGGGAATGTGAGCATGTGTTGACTTCAGAAAAATGTCCACTAAAATATGTGTTTAGAACATTTACTTTTACACCGCTGTCTTCGCTGTTTTATCATTCTCTACCAGGAGACTGGTTGGGACGGGGTGCGGGGGTGTGGGGGCTGGGAGGTGCTGTTGTTTGCTTTCCTTTGCAGATAGAGGAGAGAAACTACTGAGTTGCAGAGAACATTTGAAATAACATTGGAATTTTTGCCAAGCAATTCTGACTGGCAGCTTGATGGAGAAAGATGAACAGCTATTTTCACCAACTCTAAAGTGGGCCTCGTTTAAGACATGAATGTGTCAGGTGGAAGACAAACCACATGCTAATAGGGGACATGGGAACTGGAGGGCAGTCTGCGTATTCTCTTGTTTGATTGTGCCTTGCACCCATCAAAGAGCTATGCTTACAGCCAGCTATTAATAAATAGGTGCTGCATTTAAAGTTAATGTTTGAGTTTCATCATCAAATAGAGTGTTAGAAGTAAGATCTTTGGAACTTTCCATTTAAAAATGAAAATGATGGCGCCCAGAGAAGAGAATATTCAGTTCTAAGTATCTGTCACAGATCTACAATAGCAAGGTCAGGAATGGTGTGTTGTACTTATCCTGTGGGATTTAACTTGTGGGGTATTTGGATTGGTATGAGATGTATAATAATGAAAGCTCCAGTATTTTTAAATCCAGGGGTGGGTTTTAGTATTTTCCATTTGCCTACCAATCTTCCTTTGGTACCCAAATATTATGGCTTGCTAATAATTAGGTACATTGTTCCAAAATATGTCTTCTCACAAGGGGAAGGCACCCCAAAGTACAAGGGAAATGTCCATTCACTTATCTGTTTAATGATTGCTCATTAAGTGTACCACACTGTACTCGGAGTCTAGTGGAAGAACACTAGATAAGGGAATGTAGAGGTCAGGGTGTAGTCCTGACTCATTGCTTAATGACTGCACCTTAACCAACCTGGAGTCTTCTTCTCAACATTGGACATGGATGACATAATCAAATGCAAAAAGCCTCCACCTCAAGTGCTGTCAGTTGGTATTAACTACCTGTCATGCTATGTTCAAAAGAAATCAGAGGCCGCATTTGGGTATAGAATAAATGAATGCTATCCTTGATTGACAGGTGATGTCTGCTATGGACAGTGGGTAGGAGGTTATAGCATGTGTGTTACTTAATTTCCATCCTGGGCCAGATAATCTGTGTAGTTATGATGCCTATATACTATTGTCCCATAAGGTTGAGGCTTTGTCTTCTGAGAACTTAAAACTTTTGCATATATCCATAGTTCTGTGAAAGTTAAAGATGACAGCACCAAAGGGCAACTGAGGCAATGTAATGATGACAAATTCCTACTTAGAAGTAGAGAAAGGGCAATTTTCCTACAAGCACTTTTTCATACCAATGGCCTTAAACAGAACCAAAGAAAGTTACGCCCCCCCCCCTCCCCCCTGGTCAATCTAGTTTCCATGTATCTCAATGAAGAATATGTAAACAAATCCAAATGCACCAGGAGAATTCTGCCTGAGTTACTATTTAGCCTAAATGAAAGTTTAGTCATCTGTGCCTCATTTCAGTGAAAACCTTGAATCTTTAAATAAGTCACATGAAGTTTAAAAATATAAGCAAGAGTCTTTTTGTATATTTTGGTCTATGAGGCAGATTTAATTCTAGCTTGAAATTGTTTTTCATTAGGATGTTTTCTTTTGATTATGGTTGTTATACATAATAGTGTTAGTACAGGGAGGACCAAACAAGGTGGCTTCTGTGTGTTTCTATGCATGTATTATCTCTGTGTGTTCATCTCTGGGCAAATGATGGCTCTAAAATTATTATTTTTAAATTGTATGTCCCATTTTAAAGAATTGGGCAATTGATATAGAGCTATAGAAGCCCAAACAGGATCAACCAAAGAAGGCCATATCTGATTTTCTAATAGCGTGTTTCTTTTATTTCTAAGAATAAGATAGAACAACTCTTGTCATATGTGGCCTATTGTCATAGTGAATCATAGACTGATGATTCACATGATGCTTAAGAGTTCCTTTAGAAGGAGGATTTAGTCTTGCTTGTCTACATATAAAGGAGTTTTACTAGGTGTGATATTCTTAAACTCGTTAAAAAACAATGATATCGAAAAATCATATAACATTAGTTTTGGAAAAGCTATGTTTGGTTCTTGCCTCTTGTTGTACTGCAAAGGTGAGGCCATTTGCCTAATACCCCTGCTAGTTATGGCACAACTAGGTGTCACATGAAGAACTCTGGACTCCTCTTCCAGTGTCTGTTCTTTCCTCAAACAAATAATGAAAAGACAGTATAAAACAGATGCAGTCCCATGGACATTATGGAGAAGAAATGCGAGTTCTTATCCAATGATTTGGCTTTCCCAAATCAGTGCTTTGAAAGCTGCTCTGAAGTTATTCCCTCCAGGATATTGGTATGTTTCATTATTTCTGATCCTAAGGAACAGGTAGCTATTCCCTAAACACTTTTCCTTTTATTGTGGCTACATGTTCATGTCAAATCTCAATAGTTGTATTGATCATTATGGGATTAGAGAGCCAATATTAATATTGCTTTCCTCAGAGCTGATTATATTTATGGCATATCTAGTATAAGCTCCTTCAAATCCTCTCTGGAGGGAAGTAGAAGAGGAAATGAATAAATAAATGATTTGGTGAGAATGGCATCTTTTAGCAGCTGGAACAACTTTTTTCTAGTAGTGATAGTGAGGTTCTTTTGATGAGAAATTTGTCCCATGACCTCTTGTAGGAGAGGAGGAAGACTTTTGGGTACCCAGGTTTCAAACCAAAGTTAAGGATTCTCTGTAGATGAAAAGGGACAGGAAGGACCATAGATGGTGAGCTGAGCACAGAGAGATGTAGGAGGAGACTTCTAATGGGGACTCCTCCCTATGGACCCACAGATGTTCAGTAACGAGAACAATCATCATAGGCTGGGAGTTCCTCATGGAAGCTGGTGGTGATAGGACTATCTTTTCTGGAGGTGACAGTCCAGGAACAGAGTTAGCTGGCTATATGCAGTCCCTGACTCCCGAGTTACATCTGCTTACCTAAACCACACCTCAGCATTTGCACGTTCCAATGTAGTTTCTGTCCATTTATTGAAGCATTAAGGGGTACAGAGCAAATTGCCTGATGTGAAGCCCTAACAGAGCTGACAAGGAGTCCTGTCCTACAAGCACGCAGGAAGGAATCTGAAATGGATGCATCCACAGGTGCAGCTGCCCTCTCCTCTTCAGTCTGTGCACTGTGTGAAGAGATTGTGAGCACCCTTTGTCTAATCAGCCTTCAAAAGGTCAGCTGGGTAGATGCTCACCCATTACAAAAGATCACCCAGGCCTCCCCCCATCTAGGATTAGGGAGCCCACATGATCCTGTTATAATCTGATTTTAAATAACTGCTGAGAAGATTTATATGGGCCTCTTAGTAATATTGAACATTTGGTCAGGGTGTTATCTGTTCCACTTTCTGACCTGAATGGATTGAACAGGAAATTGCAAGAATGCTGTAAACATCATAAGGCAGTTCCTCCCACCCTTTGTTGTTCTCCTTTCTTTGGGGGGGGGGGGGGAGAGGGGAGAGGTGGTTTGAATTAATTTATTAGGTATTTTAATAATACTTAATAGCAAGAGGTCCCTTCTCTTCCAGACCTTGGCTGTTTCTGGAAACTAGGGAGAACTTGCCAATAGTGGGCAAGGTGATGTGGTGGGCCCAGGTGACAGGTCCCTCTCTGGCTGCTTCTTTAGTCCAGTGGACTGTCTGATATCTGGGAACGCAGGAATTACAAGCCAGAAATCCAGCACTAGCTTCTGAACACCTCGTTCTGGATGTACCTCAGGTGCCTGCCCCCCAAAGTGCTGCTTCCTGTTTCCCTCTGACCCTTAGAGACCAGCATCACCTTCTGCCTCACTGTCCTGGCCTGACTCCAGAATGTCCAGGCCCCTCTCTTGGCCCATATTGCCACCCACTTCACTCCACCCCACTGCACACCCTTGGTCCTAGTCTTTGGTTCCCTTCTCTCCCAGATTGATGTGACAACCTCCTCACTGATCTCTCCATCTCCACACCGGTTTCCCCCTCACTGCCAGAGTGATGGCTCCAGGAAGCAAACAGTCCCTGTCACTCTATTTAACATCCCCGGTGGCTCACTATAACCTTCCCGATCAGGTAACTCAGAATGTTCTGTGCTTGTTTCTGCCCAGCCATGTTTCCCACCTTTTCCTCTGCATGGTATCTGGGGTTTGACACACACCCATACCCACACCACACCCACACCCACACCCACACCCACACCACACCCACACCCACACCCACACCATACCCACACCCATACCACACCCACACCACACCCACACCCACACCCACACCACACCCACACCACACCCATACCTACACCCATACTTGCCTCCTGTTTTGGAACTGCAACAGAGCACCTCCATCCAGGTCACTTGGGCTTGAAATGTGAAAGGAGGATCAACTGGCTGAGAAAGCCTCCCTGCTTACTTGTTGCTCTTGTCACCATTTCTACCAGAAGAAGTTACTGATGGAAGGCCCGTTTTGTCCTCAATTTCGTCCTTTTTTTTTTTTTTTTTTTTTGCCTGTTTTTTGGGAGAGTTGGAGCCAGGATTTCTGGAACCTAAGTCAGCTAGCTTCCAGCAGGGTTCGAACTTCCTTCAGTGTCCTCTTGCACCTGTCAGGTGACCCTCCTCCCTGTTCCTGAAGGATCAGGGAGGGTGGCTACTTGGCTTCCAGCAGGAGCTGAAAGAGCCCAGCACCACGGAGGGCCAAGTCTGGGCTGCCCAGCCCCTGAGCATCACCAGGGCCCCTCCTCATCCTCACATTGCCCTCAGCTGGTGAAAATATCCGTGGTTCAGGCCCTGGCTTTGTGGTTGACTCCTGAAAGTTCTGGGGAATAAAATAAGATGGCTTGAAAATGGCCAGAATGCGGGAGGCATCTGCCCAAATTGGACCTATTGTGATGTTTGGCCTGCCTGATGCTCTCCAAGTGCTCAGGGGTGGCAGAGGAAATGGAATCCATTTAGTTCCCCCGTGACTGCCCCCCGCCACGAATCGCCTGGAGAGGGTTTTCTTGTGAAAACGTCTGCTTCAACCTTCTGTTTCTAGCCCTTGTTTTATTGCCCCCCCTGCCCCCCCCCTCCCCGCCCCGCTCCTCTGCTGCTGCTATTTCACTGCCTGTACTCTGACAAAGCACCAGGTTTATTCTCTTTCTCTGTGTGTGCGCCCGCTTGGGTGTCTAACCAATGTCTCCTCTGCAGCTAATACATTAGAATTTGAATAAATGTATAACAGCAGGTAGCAAGTGATTGGTGACAGGGTGACATATTGACTTAATATCGTGTGTAATGTGATATGAAGGATGGGCCTTTTGGTGTGTATTTTCATTTTAATTATTTTGTGTTGCTTTTCTTAGGCAGACACTTGTAGGCAGTTTTGAGTAATTGTCTGAAATCATTAACATGTTTATTAAATAAGGAAGCAGAGTGCATTATCTAGCGAATCAATTATGTAAATGCACAAAAAGCAGAAGAAATTAGTCTTTAACTGTTGCTGAGCTGCATCCATTTTCGGGAACTTATAAATGAAAGTTGCCCTGTGTGTTTGCTTGCATGCTGCTGGGAGAGAGGTATATTTAGAGTCAGTCCCCTTTTGTGGACTTTTAAAGCAGCAACAATTTCTGGTTTTCTTTTGGAGGGGGCATTTCCGAGGGACAGCAACTAGTAGGGATTTATGTTGATCCTTCATGCAGATGACAACAGATGGTCCTTGTGAGAAACAGAGCAATCTCCATTGAAGGGTCCGGGAGAAATGATAAACAGTCTCAGCAAGGTGGAAGCAATTCATCCCTTCTCTGGATAACAACACTGTCGAGGTCCAGAATCTTCAGTACTATATATTTTTTTAAAATTAATCCATCACTTACTCTGATTACTCACAATTAAAACCTTTTTTAAAAGTTTTCTGCTGGTTAAGCCTAATTTTTGGTTGCACGGACTATTTTCCTTTGGGAAGTGCTGGCCTCGTGTATCTAGGAGCTCTCTCCAAGTACCCAATGTCCCTGAACTCATTAAATCATCCCAACATTTAAGAAAAGCATCCTTCACTTTATCTCCTTATTGTTTGTTTGATTTTTTTGTCTCAGAATTCTGTGAGTTCCCTTCCTCCCCACAGACTCAAATAGTTCACCCAAACATACATCGCGTTTCCATGATTTGGCCTTGAGTTTAATGACTAAAAGGGAAACAATGGTGCTGGACTCCTGCTCCTTCTCTTGGCTGAATGTGTTTCCTCTAAGCCTTCTTCCTCCTGGCAACCCAAAAAGGAAGCCTGGGGCAGAGATCCCACCTACTTTGAATTCTTTTTTAGTAAGAGTTTATGAACAGATTCAAGTCCACTCAAAAGCAGATAGTAGGAGGGGGAAGACTGGCATGCAAAATTTTATCTCTCTGAGCTAGAAAGAGATATTTGCCTGTTACTGTTTCTCGCAGTCCTTTCTTCTTTAAAACGGAAACCATACCACTTGCATTTAATCATACCAACCATGGAGGTTCCCAATGGTTGCCTACAACATTTTTTGGAAGCCAACAGAAAAATGGGAGGCAGAAGGATGTGGTAGAGGAGTTACACATCTAGGTATAGACTGGACTTCAGGAACTTTTAGTTGGATTATGTAGAACTGGTCATTTAACCTTTGTGCACCCTGTTTTCAGATTGGTAAGTTAGAAATAATAAGACAACTCACAGGCTTTTAAGAATTACATTGGAATATATATTAGAGTGCCAATTAGCATAATTGGCACCTTAGTATTTCAACTACTCAGTTTCCTTTTCCAGAAGTGTTAAGGAGTAGTAGGATTTGAGTTAAATTGGCATAGTTTCCTATGCAGAAGATAAATACATTTAGACACTTTATCCAGGTTACTACATATAGGGATAAGTTTATGATATTGGTTGTAAGAAATCGGGAGATACTCTAGCTATAGGAGTATGCAAACAAAAAGAGAGTTCTTTTAGATACAGAAAAGTCTTGATGCATAGATTATATCTTTATAGGTAGATATTTCAATTTCATTTCCAGATTTTTTTGACCATTATGATTTTAAAGTAAAAAATGTCAGCATAGTATAAGAGGGTAGACAATGAAACACTGCTCCTATCCTTTCCTTCTGGACTGACTCCCCAGAAGTAACCTGTCTTACTAGGCTTTGTACATACTTTGCATATACATTGCATCTGTCTGTAGGAACAATTCCTAGAAGTGGAGACGCTGGGTTCCAGGATGTGTGTGCACTTTTAGAGAGATAGGCCAAACCTTGCCTAAGAAGGTTGTAAGGAGTTGCATTTCTCTCAACAGTGTCTGAGAGGATCAATGTTAACAACTCTGCCTTGGCAACCATTTTATCTTTGTTTCTCTGACAGGACAAATGCTACTCATTGTTTTTAATTTGCATTTAGTTAGTGGTGGATGAAGTTGAGTACCCTTTTGTATGCTGATTAGCCATTTGCCTTTCCTTTCCTATGAACTGGCACTAACTAAGGCAGGGACTACTGCACTCTGCTACCCAGATGGCCCTTTTAGAGGATGCTCCCATTCCCTCAAGTGTCTGCACAGGAACTGAGCTATCAGCCCCATTTTGGGGATCCCATCAGCTGAAGAGAATCCACTAGCCAAAGGTCTCACTCCCTTCCTGGGAATACCCATATCCAATTACCCATCAGTATGGGACCTTAAGAGTTCAACCCCTTTGCTACCCATTTGCCCACCCCAACCCCAGAGCTGCCAGCAGCCATTTAAGGTCTTGATTATGAACCAGCTTCATCTGTGCAGACCTGCTTCCTTCTCTTTCTCCATGGGAATTGGTCCTGGGAACACTCCTCAGGGAGCCTCCTGCACCCTATTCTTCATCTCTAAGTCTGCTTTCAGGATTACCCAGCATAGAACACTGACCGTACTATTTTTACGCTGGGCCCGTGGTCCCTTCTCAATGATTTAAAGGTACTCTGATTAGGACAAATTAGCTGATTCTCTAAGTTATGAGTTGCTGATATTTTGCCTTTGTCACTTTTTTTTCACATTGTAGGTACTCTGTGCCTTTCAAACATTTTACATGCTGATGCAAATTTATCAGTTTTTCTTTTCTTTTCTTTTGTGATTTTGGCATTTGGTTTTTGTTCCTAGCCTAGTAGGGCCTTCCTTATGTTAAGACTTTTTTTTTTTTTTTTTTAATGTTCTCATTTTTTTGTCCTAACAACTTTATTTTTCATTTACATTTTGAGCCATCTGGGATTTTTTTTTTTTTTTATGTAAGACAAGAATGGAACCTGCCTTATTTTTCTCCCTAGTAACTGGTCAATGTGCCAATGTATTTATTGGTTAATCCATCATCCTTCCACATCTGAAATGCCAACTTTATTATATAATACATTTCTATATGTCTTATATCTGTTCCTGAAATAGTTTTGCCCTATTTTTCTGACTGTTCTTTTGCCAGTAACAAACTGTTTTTATTACTTTAGCTTCATAGTATGTTTTAATATCCAGTTGGGTTAATAACCCTGTATTTCCTTATAATTCTCGCAGGTTAATATTCTGTGTGCATTTTAGAATTAACTTTCCAAGTTTCAAAAATATTCTTATTGACATTTTTACTGAGATCACATTAAATTTATAAAGTGATTTGGAGAAAATAAATCTTTACAATAATTTTCCATCTATGAACAAAGTGTGTCTTTCCATTAATTTGTCATTTTTTATGTCTCCTGTAGGATTTAAAAAAATTAATGAATTCTATATACTTTTAAATTTACTTCTAGAAAAAGTCTGCTATTTTGCTCTCATACATAGAATATTTCTTCTATATCTTTAATTGGTGTATGCTAGTTTTATAATCCACCTACCTTAATTGTCTCTTAATGTTTATTCATTTTTAGTTCACTGTTTTTGGTTTTCTAGGTTCATTCATGTATCATCTGCAAAAATAATAATTCTGTTTCTTCCTTTCCTAGTTTTATTGTTCATGGCTACATTACTCTGCATGGGCTACCACAACAAAAAACATAGACTGGGGGTGCTTAAACAGCAGATATTTTTTTCCTCTCATTCTGGAGGCTGAAGTCCAAATGTGAGGGACAGGATGGAAGCTGAAGCACCAGCTTTCTGATATCCCTTCTTGTAACGACTCATCTTATAGGATCACAGCCTACCCTTATGACCTCACTTAACTTTATTACATCCTTATTCCAAATACAGTTACACTGGGGTTGAAAGGTCCACAAATGAATTTGGGGGTGGGGCACACAAACATTCTGCCCATAACAATGACTTTCTCCTAAAATTACAGGATAGTGGTCATACCCTTTCTTGTCTTAATGGGAATGCTGCTTATGTGTCATCATTAAACCTCTTTCTGGCTTCTGAGTTAAGAGATAATTATATTTATATTTATATATTTCCTTTGGATAAAGTATTCATAGATATCTATTTTATTAGCACATTCAGTCATAATGGACTTATATTTTATTAAATGCTTTTTTAGCATCTATGAAATGATCATATGGTCTTTCTCCCTTAATGTATTAATATTATGAATTATAGAAGTACAATACTTATTCTTGCATGATCCTAGCATCCCTTTTTGGTTGTGCTATGTTATTCTTGTATGTGCTGGTGGATTCTGTTTGCTAATGTTTGAGTTATTATTTTTGCGTCGTTATTTATAAGTTAGATTGATCTGGATTTTCTTTCTTGGGTTATTTTTGTCAGATTTGGAATCAGTGTTAAAGCTGTTTTGAAAAAATAACTTGGAAGTTTTCTTTCCTGAATACATATTTAAGTATTTTCATGTGAATTGGCATGAAACAGCTTATTATAGTGTCTTTTTCAGTGGTTCACTAAATATGTTTTTAGAAGAAAGTATTTGACAAGTTACAGTTATTAACTGTCTAAGTTGGACCTGTCCTGTTCAAGCTGAAAAAGGGAGATCATTGAAGGGGATAACATACATTTTTTGCGCATTCATTCCAGACCACTGCAGTAGAGTATCACAATAAAGTCATCATCTTTTTTGTTGGTGAGGTCTTGCCTTCAATTTGCTTTCTTTTTAAAAAAAGTAAAATAAAATAAAGGGCAACATCGGTGAAGTGCAATAAAACGAGGTATGGCCCGGCTGGCATGGCTCAGTGGTTGAGCATTGACCTATGAACCAGGAGGTTACAGTTCTATTCCTAGTCAGTGTACATGCCCGGGTTGCAGGCTCGATCCCCAGTGTGGGGTGTGCAGGAGGCAGACGATCAGTGATTTTCTCTTATCATTGATGTTTCTATCTCTCCCTCTCTCTTCCTCTCCGAAGTCAATAAAAATATATCTAAGAAACAAATAAGCAACTAAACAAGGTAGGCCTGTGTTCCTGAGGAATGAAGAAGCACTAGGGGAGCTGAGAAATGTGCCTGCAAGTCCTATGAAGGCAGGGAGGTGTAGAATTCAACTGGCACACTTTGGGAAGCCATAGAGAAACCGTGGAAATATTTAGGGTAACAAAAAACTTTTATAAATTGGTCTATATTGTGTGCACTCTGAAATTATGAATCCTTATATATTTGCACTGTGATCCTGTGGCAAGATGTGAGGAGGGTAAATGTCAGAGTTACCTTGTGTGCCTCCATTTGTACTTTTATTTGGAGGCCCTACCATACCTTAGCCTCCTGCCCCTTCCCCGCTTAGCTCAGGATCCACCTGGTGGCACTCACAGGCTGGGCACCAGGACTCTGTCACTCTCCTCCCACCAAAGTGAACCTTTGTTAAGGAATTGTCTGGCCAATCCAAGTTCAAGTCCAAATTGGTGATGATGGTTTCTTTCTGTGTTTTCCACAAGTGACCTGTGTGTATTTATTTTTCAGGGCTATCTGACAATACTTAAACCCAGGAGCAGGTGATGACCTACCAGGCAGGCTTCCAGCGCCTTTGTGTGTCCAGTGGAGCCACACTCCCCATTTCTAACTCTGGCTGTTCTGGGTAGAGTCAGTTTTATGCTTATAAAATCAAGCCCTGATAGCATCTCATTTGGTCTCAGCAGTCTGACATCTTTGAAGGGGCTGGCTCCTTTACAAAGTGTTCTTGAGGTTACTCCTCCAATAGATTTCTAAAATTTAAAGAAAGAAGCCTCAATAGATTTCTAAAATTTAAAGAAAGAAGCCTTTTTTTTCCAGGTTTCTTCTTTCCTCTTTCTCATGTTGGACAGTGGGATTAAATTGGATCATTTTGCTGCTTTAAAAATATATATATATATATTGCACTCTGGTTCTCTTGCTGCTAGTCCTGAGTAATTGTGTGAGACTTTATAACAGCGCATAGGATTATTACATCATAATATGTGCATTGACTTAAAACTGATCCAGCCACAAACTGTCCCGATAAAGTCTTCATTCCAAATTCTGCATTGATTCCAAACTTAACTGGCCATGAAAATGTATTCCTGATAACATATATGGAAGAATATTGTACATAAGAGAAATCTATGAACTTTTCTTCAACCCCAGAAGGCAATATGTACCCCTTTCTAAATACAGCCTTTTTAAATATGAATCCTTGCCCAGCCAGAATGGCTCAGTGGTTGAGCGTTGACCTATGAACCAGGAGGTCACAGTTCCATTCCTGGTTGGGGCACATGCCCGGGTTAAGGGATTGTCCCAGTGTGGGGCAATCCCCAGTGTGGGGTGTGTGGAAAGGCAGCCGATCAATTACTCTCTCTCATCATTGCTGTTTCTATCTCTCTCTTCTTGTCCCTTCCTCTCTGAAATCAATAAAAATAAAAAAAATAAAATAAAAAGACTCCTTGAGAAGTTTTTGGCTTTAAAAATACAAAGGATTTGGGGGAGGGGGCATCCAATCTACACTTTTCCACTGTGATACTAACAGATAAGGATATTGCAAATAGAATGGAAGTCTGTAGGATTTGGGGTTCTGAAAGGAGGTTTCTTGTGTGAAAAACAGTTTGTGTGTGTGTGTGTGTGTGTGTGTGTGTGTGTGTGTGTGTTTGACAAGCTGCTTGTCAGGGTTTTCATCAGCCTCTCTTTTCATTTATTTATTTTGTTTGAGGGAGTTAGCAAGTCATTTGGTGTATTTTGTGCTGGCAGCTCACCGTAAAAAACCCAAGACTAAAAATATTCCTCAATATGAATATTCAGTAGTTTCCTCTTCCCTTATCCCCCTAGAGTACCAGTGTCAAAGCCAAAGGACTGGTAACTCCTGGTAACACTGCCCAGAGCTGAGCTCCTGTGTCCCTGCTCTTGGTTTCCTGGTTCTCCACCTCTGGTCCACATTGGCTACTCCTGATTAACATTTCAGGTTCTCCTTGGGGTTCCCTAACTCACCAGCTCCTCTCCAGTGGTTTGGACCATTGTTTTAAACTAAATTTATTGGGGTGATGCTAGCTGATGATGACATAATATAAATTTCAGGTGTATATTTTTAAAACACTATGTCTCTATACTCTGTGTGCTCACACCCAACGTCTAGTCCTTTTTTCACCACCTTATGATTCCTTTTCATCACTTTATCCTTCCCACCCCCATAACCCTGTTTCCCTTCTTATGTCTGATCTTTTTCTTTGTTTGTTGTTCTTTGTTTTATATCCCACATATGAGTGAAATCCTACAGTTCTTGTCCTTTTCCACCTGACTTAGCATAATACTCTCAAGACCCATCTGGGTTGTCGTAAAGAGTAATATTTCATCATTTTTTATGAATGAGTAGTATTCCATCATATGTATGTATCAATCATTCATTGAAGGACACTCAGGTTGTTTCCATGTCTTGGCTATTGTGGCTAATGCTGCAGTGAATACATATATCTTTATGAAATATAAATCTCTATGAAAAAATGTTTTCAAAATTTGGGAGAAGATACCCTGAATTGGGATTGCTGGGTCGTACAGTAGCTCTATTCTTAATATTTTGAGGAACCTTCATACTGTTTTTAATAATGTCTACACCATTTACATTTCCACTTAACAGTGCACAAAGGCTCACGTTTCTCCACATTACCTGTAACACTTGTTGATAATAGCCTTTTTGACAGGTGTGATGTGGTATATCATGGTTTTGATTTGCATTCCCCTAATACCTACTGATATTGAATATCTTTTTATATACCTGTTGGCCATCTGTATGTCTTCCTTGGAAAATTTTTTATGTAAATCCTTTGCCCATTTTTTTAATTTGATTGTTTGGATTTTTGTGTTGTTGTTGTTGAGTTTTTTGAGTCCTTTATTTATTTTGGATATTAGCCCCTTATGGGAGGTATTGTTGGCAAATATCCCATTCAGGTGGTTGCCTTTTCGTTTTGTTGATGGTTTATTTTGCTGTTCAGAAGTCTTGTACTTGATGTAGTACCATTTATTTATTTTTGCTTTTACTTCCCTTGTCTTTGGGGTCAAGTTCACAAAAGCCTCTATTGGTTCAGGTCTTATATTCAAGCCTTTAATTTATTTTGAGTTAATGTTTGTGTACAGTGTCATAGCAGTCTAGTTTCATTATTTTGTATGTGGCCTTGTAGTTTTCCCAACACCAGTTATCAGAGACTTGCCTTTCTCCACTGTATGTTTTGGCTCCTTTGTCAAAAATTATTGTCCATATACAGTGTGTGGGTTCAACTCTTCTGTCGAGCATTTGAACTTCTCTTTCCTGGTTACATTGCTTTCTATTCTTAAAAGGTAAACTGAAGCATATTTAACATATTAAGGGTTTATTTGAGCTAAAACCAATTTGAACCTAGCACCATCAAACCAACAGTGATTAGGAGCACTGCGCCAACAGCAAGCAGCTCAGCGGAAAGACTTAGGTACAGAAAGTGTGGAAGCACAGAAAGGAAATTATCTACTGGCTCAAGTTTAAAGGCTACTTGGCTGTTTGTGATTGGTTGTTTTCAGTGTTTTGACCTCCGACCTTGAGGCATTTACAGGTTAGATTTTGGCTTACTTACCTAGGCCACCACTGCACTAGATTCACTTCAGTCTAATGTTCTCCTTGTCTAATAAACTTAACACTCTCACAGTATTTTCTGGAATTCTAACAGAGAACCATTCAAGTTAGGAAGAGCTCACATCTGAGTGGAAACATCAGAGAATAGATATTGAAAAAGATGACATTTAAAATGGATCTTTAGGATGAGTAGAATTTTGACAGGGGTTTATCAATCACGCACACCTTCTCATGCAACATAATTCCTAACTTACTGGCACAGCCCATGTACCCAGCGGCCTTGAGGGAATTTTAGGCACTGTGCTTGGCCTCCTGCCTAGCACAGTGCCTAAATTGAGTGAAATTCGAACCAAGTTTTCTTCTTCTGTCTTTGTATTTTTGGAAGTGAGCAGACACTGGTAAAATGAGACAATTGACATGTTGAGGAGAAATATTCTCTCCTGAAAAATAAGTTGGACATTGTACATTCAGGGTACTGTGGATGTGTATGCATCCCGGTGGTTACATTTATAGCAGTACAACTGAGAATGTGCAAATGAAGTCTGCGAAGTGCCAGGCGGTGTCCTCCAGCATCTTGCAGAACTTTTCTCGTGTGAGAGAAACTTTCAGTCAGGTAACAATTCCTTTCCGTCCAATTTCTTAAACTCTATTTGGAAAGAAACCCTAGGAAAAGAGGCTAGGATTTTGGGAAAACAGACTGTGAAGCCTTAGGGAGAGCATCTTTTTTTTTTTTTTTTTGTAATTTTTTTAGGTTCTTTTTTTCCCATCAGAGATTAGGCTCCTCTGTTCCGCTTGACCCTCCTGGCAGCCACCCAGGCAGGACAACAGGTGTGTGTTGTCCTGTGGGAGAGTTTCTGGATTTCTTCAAGAAATTGTTGAGCAAGAGATTGTCTCGCTGAAGAATCAAGCTCTTGGGTTCCTCCAAATTGCTCTGCTTCCCCCAGCGAGATGGAGTCCCTCAACGCCAGAAGGTCACTGTCATGCTCCTAGCTTAGGTGGCCCCTGGGTTCACTTGGTCACATTTTCTTGCCTGCACATCAAAAAGCTTTCTATTAACTCATCTGTATGTGGACATGCCAAGATCCTCTTCCTTTTTATCCTACTCTGACTTCATGCAATACATTTTTTATTCCTTTATTTATTCATTTTTGTTGGTGTGTTTGCTTTTGTTTTTGAAGAAAGCAAAAACGACTTTGGGTCTTTTCAGGCAAAATGTTTCCCAAACTGAATTTCTTGGAACACTGGTGGTGGGTGAGGGTGTTACAGTTATTCTATGGGAAATATTTCCTTGGTCAGTTTAGTTTGGGAAAAGCCTACCTACTGTGTTTCCCCTTCCCTTCCTTGCTTCCAAGTGCACATTAGCATATTCAAGACCAAGAAATTTGCAATTAAAATGGTTTTTAGCTTTGTTTAGCCTACCATTTGCAGATTTTTTTACTTAGAAAAATTTCCTCCTAATAGTACCTCTTCACCTCAGAGCTACACAACAGTGCCACAGAACAGCCTAGACTGCAGAGCAAGACCCTCCCCACCTCTCCCAGGAGCTCTTCTGTCTGTGCTCCCAAGCTTTTGCTGTGGTACTAGTTTGATTTTGAGGCATGAAGGGACTTGGATTTCTCGTGCTATAAAAGCTCACACATTTTGCAAAGGATTTCCAGAAATCTGTGCTTAGAACAGGCAACTGCTGCAATTGGAGCATTTTTAGAGTGGTCTTCTTTGCCCCAGGGGAACAATGACAGCCAACCTGAAGCAGTAAGTTTTCACACTGTGTGAAGTCTGCTCTCTGAATATTTTTGCTCATACATCATTCAGCATACAGGGAACCAGCTAGCTCCAGCCCACGTCTATGTGAGTCACTTTTTTTAAGGACTTCTTTTTTAAAAAAGTGTCTCATGCACATAGATAATTAGAAAAAAAATTGAATAAAAATAAATCTTGTTGTTTAATTTAAAAACTCAAATGACTCTTAAGAATCAAATACATATGTTTCTCACTTTCTTGGATTACCAATAATTACCACCTTTGTTCTGGTCTTATTCCAAGCAGGCGAGTTAGCATTTTTTACCATAAAAATGAACACTATGAAAACAGCATGTCAAAATGGAGGTGTTACTGTATTAAATTCCTCCAAATGACTCAACATAAATAAAGTATGGAAAAGTTCCTTATGACCATATGCTTCAGGTTAACTGCCCCTTGTATTTCTGCTTCCAGGCTAATTACGGTGCCCTGCTGGACAATAACTTTCCAATTTATATGCTCCTCTTTCAAGATTGTTGCCCAGGAAATGGGATGTTTAAAGTTCTTCATTATTGTCGAGTGGATTTATTGATTGTGTGATATTTGTCAGAATTGTAACCTGTTACTACCTATTATTTTATCATTAAATTTAATGTATGAAAAGTGTAATTTTATAGCTGTTCATTACTGTGTTAATTTAACGTGATGCAAATTATTGTTCAGCAAGAGTGGCACTCGTCTAAGCACACGTTTTAAATTAAAAAATGCTCATTGTGCTTAGCTCTGTTCTGAGCGTGGAGAGGAGGTGCTCCTTGTAGCTCAGGAGAGTGTTTGCGCTTGGAAAGGCCCTGCACACTGAACAAGCCCCCTCATTCACTACTGCAGGCTGATGCCTCCGTCTACTGCAGCCTGCACCAGGCTGCCTGCACACACTGCCAGGAAAAGGGGGCATTTTACAAAGGAGAACAAGTGTGTTATTAACTTTGCTGGAAAGAGCTCAAGGTCTATTTCTTTAAGAAAATTAATATTCAAAGGAGTATTAATTCCTTTGAATTAATATTCCTAAGAAGGGAGTTGAACCTCAGTCTTCAGGTTTGGGTTGCCTTTCTCTCTCAAGAAAGAACAGTATTGGAAGTTAGACTAGTGACTATTGTTGCTGAGATTTCCTATATTGTATGTGCTGCAGATGAAATGAGTGATAGAGAGCCTGGAGAGAAATAAAACATGTCAGTTTGTGGTATCCAGAAGGCAGTATTAGAGTAAACATGCCTAGATTTCTTTGGAATCTTTTTACTTATATTGGGAAATGTTGCCCATGTTTATTTGGGTCTGGAGAGATATGTGCGCCTCCTCTTTGGACTGCTGTTAGCTTTGGTCCCTGGTCACTGGATGCTAAACTGTGCCTTCTAGGGATGGGTGGATGACAACATGGCAAACCCAGGAAATATCATGCAAAGCTGAGGCCATTTTTGATATTGGACTTAATATAAATATCATATTTATGAGCATCATTATAGGAGTATAAACTTTAGGGGGAGAGAATATCCTGAACATGAAGCACTGTGAACAAAGTTTCAGGTGCTTTATGTACAATGGCATCCTATATAATAAAGAGGTGATATGCAAATTGACCACCACTCCAACACACAAGATGGCCATCCCCATGTGGTCAAAGATGGCTACCCCAAGATGGCCAGCAGGGGAGGGCAGCTGTGGGCGATCAGGCCAGCAGGGGAGGGCAGTTGGGAAGGACCAGGCCTGCAAGGGAGGGCAATTGGGGGTGATCAGGCCTGCAGGGGAGGGCAGTTAGGGGTGACCAGGCCAGCAGAGGAGGGCAGTTGGGGGCAACCAGGCCTGCAGGGAAGGACAGTTAGCGGGGACCCAGGCCTGCAGGGGAAGGCAGTTGGGGGGGACCCAGGCCTGCAGGGAAGGGCAGTTGGGGGGACCAGGCCTGCAGGGGAAGGCAGTTAGGGGTGACCGGGCCAGCAGAGGAGAACAGTTGGGGGTGACCAGGCCTGCAGGGAAGGAAGGTTTTGGGGGAGGGGGGACACAGGCCTGTAGGGGAGGGCAGTTGTGGAGGACAAGACCTGCAGGTGAGGGCAGTTGGGGTGGACTAGGCCTACAGGGGAGGGCAGTTAGGGGAGACGAGGCCAGCAGGGGAGGGCAGTTAGGGGCAACCAGGCTGGTAGGGGAGGGCAGTTAGAGGTGACCAGACTGGCAGGGGACAGCGGTTAGGGGCAATCGGGCCAGCAGGGGAGCAGTTAGACATTGATTAGGCTATCAGGGGGTGGTTAGGGAGTGATCAGGCTGGCAGGCAGGCGAGCGATTGGGAGCCAGCAGTCCTGGATTGTGAGAGGGATGTCCCATATTGGAGATTGTGCAGGCTGGGCTGAGGGACACAGACACACCCCCACCCCCCGTGCACGAATTTCATGCACCAGCCTCTAGTTGTGTTATAATTGCCATCATTATGATGATCAGCATCCTTAATGCCAGTCTTCAGTTGGCTCATCAATCTGCTGTCTCTGAATTACATATTAATTTAAAACTTTAATCTGGAGAACTGCCCTTTTTGCTGCTCGAATGAGTTGTCTTATTTATTTTGTCCAGTTTTATTGAGATTTAATTGAAGTATATCACTGTATAAGTTTAAGGTGTACAGCATAATGACTTGACTTACAATACTGTGAAATGATTACCACAATTACTCAACACCCATCATCTCACAGAGACACAAAATAAAAAAATGTTTTTCTTCCTTGTGATGAGAATTCTTAGGATCTACCCTCTTAACTTTTAAATATTACATGGTAGTGTTAATTATAGTCAACATGTTGTACAGTACTTCCCCAGGACTTACTTCTCATATAACTGAAATTTGTACTGTCTGACTGCCTTCATCCAATTCCTCCTCCTGCCTCTGTACCCACCTCTGGTAACCACAAATCTGATATTTTTTATGAGTTTTTGTTTGTTTTTAGATTCCACATATAAATGAGATCATACAGTATTTACTTTCTCTGTCTGACTTATTTCACTTAGCATAATACCATCCATGGCAGGATTTCCTTTTCCTTTTTTTATGGCTGAAAAATCTTTATTGTATATATGCACAACTCCTTTTCCATTCATTTATCAACAGACACTTAGATTAATTCCTTGTTTTGGCTAACAGATATATCACTGCTATTAACAAGAAATTCATATATCTCTTCCATATAGTGTTTTTGTTTCCTTCAGATATATTCCCTGAAATAGAACTGTTGGACATATTATAGTTCTATTTTTATTTTTTTAGTCACCTCCATAGTGTTTCCATAATGGCTGCACCATTTATAACCACATCAGCAGTGCACAGGGGTTTCCTTTTCTTCACATCCTCATCTGCATTTGTTATCTCTTGTCTTTTTGATTACCACCACTCTAACAGCTGTGAGGTGATATTTCATTGTGGTTCTAATTTGCACTTCCCTGATGATTAGTGATATTGAGCACCTCTTCTAGGACCTGTTGGCTGTTCTTGTAACTTCTTTTGGGAAAAAAAAGTCTATACAGGTTCTTTGCCTATTTTTAAATTGGATTTCTTTTTCTATTGAGTTATATGAGTTCTTTATATATTTTGGATATTAACTCCTTATCAGATATATTGTTTGCAAATTTTCTTTTCCATGGGTTGTGTTTTCATTTTGCTGATTGTTTCTTTTGCTGTGCAGAAGCATTTTAGTTTAATGCTTACTTGTTTATTTTTTCATTGTATTGCTTGTGCTTTAGGTATCATATCCAAGAAAATCATTGCCAAGACCCACATCAAGGATATTTTTTCTTTTTTTTTTTAATATATATATATATATATATATATATATATATATATATATATTTTTTTTTACAGAGAGGAAGGGAGAGGGATAGACAGTTAGAAACATCGATGAGAGAGAAACATCCATCAGCTGCCTCCTGCACATCACCTACTAGGGATGTGCCCGCAACCCAGGTACATGCCCTTGACTGGAATCGAACCTGGGACCTCTCAGTCCGCAGGCCAACGCTCTATCCACTGAGCCAAACCGGTTAGGGCAAGGATATTTTTTCTTATGTTTTCTTCAAGGAGTTCTATGGTTTGGGGTATTACATGTAAGTCTTTAATACATTTTGAGTTAATTTTTGTGAGTGGTGTAAGATAGGGAGCTAGTTTCATTCTTTTACATGTGAACATCCAATTTTCTTAGTACCATTTTTTTAGACTGTGATTTTTCCATGGAGTATTATTGGCTTCCTTGTCAAATATTAGTTGATCGTATATGCATGGGTTTATTTCTGGTTTATTACACATTGGTCTATGTGTCTGTTTTCATTCCAGCATGATTTGATTTATGTTGCTATAGCTTTATAATATAGGTTGAAATCAGGGAGTGTGAGGCCTCCAGCTTCGTATTTCTTTCTCAGATTGTTTTGGATATTTGGCATCTTTTGTAGTCACATATAAATTTTAAGATTTTTTTTGTGTTTTTTTTTTGTTTGTTTGTTTGTTTGTTTGTTTTTTACTTCTGTGAGAAATGCCTTTGGAATCTTGATGAGGATTGTACTGAATCTGTAGATGTCGTTGGGGAGTATGGACATTTAAACATCAGTAATTCTTTCAATCTATGAACACAGAATACCTTTTCACTTATTTGTGTTTTCTTCACTTTCATCTATATCTTGTAGTTTTCAGTGTAGCAATCTTTGACCTTCTTGGTTAAATTTACTCCTAAGTATTTTATTGTTTTTGATGCTATTATAAATGGGAATGTTTTCTTTTTGTTCCAAATAAATTGTTAGAACTGCTTTTTTGACTGTGTGTTCATGTATTGTTTGTTTATAAGAAATAAAATATCTTTTTCCCCCGTTTTGTCTTGTGGTGACAAGGTACTCTTCTGTTTTGTCTCATTGAAATCTATTGTATTCTTTATTTTTTATTTAATTATAAAAACAACAATAATGATTTTGTTAGGATTGTCAATAACTGTAGATTAAATCTCAAACATTAGATACCATTACAAATTTACTACACTGTGAACTTCACCACTAAAATGGGACCTTCTCTAGGGTCAAGTATAACAGATGGTTAACAGTGTCCATAGGCATCACTTCACCTTTAAGAAAGAAAATGGGGGGGATAGTATATGGGAGAATAATAAGTAGGAAAAGTATAAATTCTCCAAATGGTTTTGTGGGCAAACCATTGTGGAGAGAGTAGGGATGATAAAAACAGCCCCAGATTCTGAGCTTGTATGGCTGAGAAGCATTCCACAGCCTTTCAAGTATAGTGCAGTGTAGAGATCTTTCCCCTTTTTTCTTGAACTTGAGGAGTCAGAAGCTATTTATCCCCCTGCCCCTCACAAAAGATTTCACTTTTTCACCCAACTTATATAGCCAACTACGGGTTGTCGATTTTACTAATATTTCAGACAGAACTGGCAGAGAGATTGCCCGTTGGGTCGAGATCATAGTGGTTGTCTCTTATTTAATCTGACATGATGTGTTGGGTTTGGCTTCTTGTGGTGCTTGGCATCTCCTAGCTTTTCTAAATGGGCCCATTTATCACTTTCAACTGTCTCAGCTCACCATCCATGGTTCTACTAGTCCTGCTTTCTGCTTTCCCAGTGCCAGGCGAAGCCCTTGCAGGTAGAGATGTGCTGGCATTTGTAGTGACATGGTATTAAGGTTTGGTGGTATGTTTTATTTAAGTTTTTGAAATGTGGAAATACAAGTCTCTGATGTTATAAATGTGAAAATAGCATCGAAGTGTGGGAAAAGCTCTCACACTTAGATATTATTCTCACACTTTGAGGAACAAAATAGGCTTTATTGGTAGGTTGCACTTACTATAAATGGAATATATAAAGTTATGATCTAAACAGACAACACAAAGTTTTGTTAAAGCAAACATTTAACTGGTACATTTTCCAGAAATAAAACAACATAAAGAAGAAAGTAAACTCATTATTGTTAGAAAACAAGGGGAAGGAGGGTCCTTTTTTGTGATTTTTAAGGATTCTTGATTTTGTAAGAATTACCTCAAGAAATGCACAATCAAATGGAGTTCTACTGAAGCATTGGAAATACATATCACAAGTAAATTCTAGCTGATAAGAAACTAGTGACTTTGATCAAGACTCTTGTTATAGTGCATTCAGATTAAAAAGGAATGAAGATACTAATTCTTTACTGATGTTTTTAACTGATGGATGTTAAGTTTCAACAAAGACATTTCACAAATTAATCCATCCTACCTGTAGTTGACAATGAATGTAAATAAAATATGTATCTCCTCAACAAGTTCCAGTTTCTGGTCTCGGTTCCAGTCTGGTGTCCTTTAGCTTGATTTCTGTCACTCTGAAGGGTTTTCATCTTTAAAAGGAAGCTAATTATTGACCAAGAGTGTTGATTTTCATGTGTACTCTCCAAAGCCAAGCGGAGAATTGAGTAATTATACAGACACCTAAGAATAAAAACATGCTCCCCTTGATTAAGCAGATAGAATTCTTTTTTTGTACTTTTCCTAATAGACCAAATATTTGTTCACCTTTTCAATTCTATTGCCCTGGGGAAAAATAACCTTCCCTGGTGTGTTCTTCTGAAATCTCTTAGGACAGAGGTTTGTTGCCACATTTCTTGAGTCTGTAATCAGTAAAAAATGGGTGGTGGTGACGTACTGCTAAGGAAAATGCCTGCTCTTCTGAAGGCCCATCAAACCCTGAAAAGTGTCAAGACACCTGTCAGACAGTTGCTTATGTTTTGTTTGTTGGACCAAAGAAAACTAGAAAAGGCCTGAGTCACATTTGAAAATTGGGGTATGGGTTTGGTAATCTAAAATGAGATGAGCATTTATAGTTTTTATAAATCAAACCTGGACCTTTGTATAGTTTGTGTTATTCCTACACAAAGGATTGAAAATGAAATTTTTGCTCAATTCTGTATGGGTTAATATTTGTTGAGTGTCTGCTCTGTACCTGGCACTGTTCTAAGTGCTTTACATGTATTCTTTAGGTCTTGCTTTACAGAGTTTGTGACATACTGTTTGTGGCCTTGTGAATGGGGTACTGTGGCACAGAAAGTGAGGCAGGAGCTGGTCCTCAAAGCCCAGCAATAGGCTGCAGAGTCCATGCTAACTCTGTGGGAAAGGAAATCTCTTTCAAGCCAGAGGGATGAAGAAACTCTCCAGCATGCACTAAGACTGCTAATCATTAGTGTGCCCTCCAAATCCAGCAGGCTATCCTGTGCTTCCAGACTGGCCTGGCCGTGCCAGTTCTCAGACTTTGGAAGATTTTTGAGGGAGAGAGAGAAAGTTTCAATGAACCATAAAAGGGTTCTAAATCAGGGTGCTAAGTATAGGTACCAAATAAGAGGTCTGATGCTGAAGGAAAGAAGTCTGGGGCTGCTCTGTGGTTCCAGAAATCTGTGGCCTCCCTACCTGAGCCTGCAAGAAATCAGGCATATCCTAAACGAAACCGGACAGTGGTTTCAACAAACCACCTTGGCTTCCACTTTCAGTTGCATTTAGGTAAGATGCCTCCCTAAATGAATCTGAGGAATTTCAGTGCATTTTGCTGAAGTTAGAGATTATTTTCATTGAGCCTGATGATGCAGTAGGAGTAGGTTTTAGAAAACGGGGGTGGGGGGAGGGACATCAAGGCAAAGGTTCCCAGATTCCTGGAACTAAAAAGGAACCTTAGTAGGATACCAGACAACCAGTCAGTTTCAACAAATGGCTGGTTAGTTTCATGTTGGAGGAGAGCAGAGAAGAGAAGTTGTGACTTAGAGGCAGTCATGGCCTGAGAGGACCGCCACTGGAGCCAATGGACCTTTTGTCTGTCTGGACTCTCCCTGGCCACTCTCACTTCTGACTCAGCCTCTTCCCTGGCTTGCATAACATTCCACCATCTGCTGACAACCTCCTCCCTCTCTGATCAATCAGCAGCCTTCCATTTGCTTGGTTTCTTAATCCTGATATACGCTTCTCAGGATTCTTCTTGCTTTGGGTCATTTTTGTTGTAGTTTGTTTTGTTTTCACACAAAGATGGTTATGTAAACCTGCTGAAAGGACAAATTTAACTTATTGCACTGTTTATGACAATACTACCTTAAGTCTTGTGAGAGTTATGCAATTTAAATTTATAGCTATCCCGCAGTTAAAAGATTCAGGAAGGTGTTCAGAATCGGCTTTCTCTCTCCATTCCCACAGGGCATTCGCAGTTACCATGCAGAGCCTTCCGTCTGAGGTGATTGGCATTATTTTATATATACATTAATCATTTGGAAATAGTACTTACAAAAGAAAGACAACTCTTGTTTGGGGATAAGGAACAAAGCTATTGTTTGTTTTATACATTTTCTAGTATTTACAGTTGTACTTTTAAAGAGTTTACCTTGTGAAGCATGCTTAGTATTAAACTGTTGTATTCCCATAGTTGGAAGAATCTAATAAAAAGTAGGCTTCTTTTATTAACTGCCAGATTTCACAACAGTAGAGTGTTTCATTTTGATACAAAGAGATATATAGCCAGATTTACTCAGCACATTCTTTATATTTATAAAAGTGTCAACGGTAAAAATGGCACCCACTTATACAGGTCAATCATATAAATGCACCACGTGAATGGCAGTACCAAACTTATGGGCTGTGTTTTCCCCGCCAGCTGCACAGTTTGACCTTATTTATAGAACAGTAGGTAAATCTGTGTTTGTTCTTTCAGCTGTTTGCATTTCTGGCAGCAGTGCTGTTACAACAGAATGTGCCCCAAAGCCAAAGGAAATTCTATTTATGTGTATAATTGCCAAAGAACAAGCCCTTAATTATTGCACTTCAGTGTTTTAGAATTGTAATTATAGCACATTGAAATGTACATTTTCATTATTCATCTTTGACATTATTTATTGCAGTATCAGGAGATTATTAAAGATAATATTGGAAACAAGGAAAAAGTCTGAACTGGGCTACTCAATGCCTATGAAATAGGGACAAGGATGAGTATATTATATTGTGGAAAAGTTAAATACAGGGATAACAAACTTACACACTTTGCTGAATTGTCTTTGTTTTGTCATGATGAGGTCATGGTTTATTAATCATTCAAGCATACATTCAGCTATAAAACATTAGTAATTTTCCTATTGACATGTATGTATACTAGCATTTAATGTGGTGATACTTTGGGGAAATTAAGATGAATTGAATTTACTTTTCTGGAATGGCATGGTTTCTGTAAACTACTCTGAATTATGCATTTCAATGAATTTCTACTTCTATTTTATACAGAGAATACACAGATTACTGAGTGAATTTCCTTTTTTTAAAGACTTGAATGCATATCTGATTTCTTTTAAAAAGGGAGAGGGAAAGCTGGAAGGAGAAAGAGAGGGAGGTGATGCGAATGCCCAAAGGGATGTGAGGTCTCCCCACATGCTTCAGATCCACTAGGCGTCAGAGTCCCAGCATCACTGAAGTCCAGGTCAGTGCTATTTTTTCAATAAAAATTTCCTCATTTGCCAATGATGAAATTTTACAAGACAGGTGTCTGGCCCTGCAACTATTTAGTGGCAGAATTGAAGAGTCAGGTGTCCTTTTGCTCAGTCCTGTGCTCCTCTTTTTGACTCCCCTGTCAATCTTGGAGCTGTGGCTCGGCGCATTTTTTCCCCACTGCACCAAATTGGGGCTTGAATTTTTGGAACATTGACTTTCATCTTGTTTTTAATGAGATAATATATGAAAAGTGCTTAGGATACTGTCTAACAGAGAATAACCAGTAGAGCATGTGTGCTCTTAGTAATACTACTTTTATAGCATTAGTAATTTGATCCCAGTTTCTTGAGCTTTCCAATTAATAGCCAAAGCACCCAGTAATGTTCAGAAATGGTGTGACCATGCTGACCAGGCATAGCGTACTGTCTTCCCACCAAGCATGCTAGTGAACTGGCTCTTAGGCGATTTGCCTTTTGCCTCACTGGCTATCACAGAGGGCTTGAGTAGTGGGTGCATCCTAGGAACAAAACACTACTGTGTGTGCTAAGGTTATTCATGTGTGTGGAGCATTGGGAAAGCTTTCCTATTTGGAGTCAGGAGACCTGGGTTTCAGCTGCGATGGTAGAGCTGGGTCTGAGTGATACCATAACTACACTGTGAAGATGGCTGCCAGCCTTCCCTTCTTTGTTTTTCCTTGAAGCCCTAACCTACTTTTTATGAATTTCATAACATTTTTTGTAAACATGTTGAAACACCCCCCAAAAAGTTGAAAGAAATGTACAGGGAAAACCCATTCTGCAGTGAATTCCGGCAGTGGTGATGCACCAACAACCATCATGTTTTGAGGACTTAAGTCCTGAGTTCAGCCCTTTACCTGTATTTCCCTCCTATAATCCTCTTAGTGTCATTAGGTATAGATTTACTTTTCCCCATTTTACAGACCAGGAAATCCAGGCTGAAATAAATTAAATTACCTAGAGTACTTTTAGTTACTAAGTGTCAAAACACAATTTGAACCAATCTGTCAATTCTAAATTCTAAATATCTAACCACCACCCTCTTGCCAAAACATCTCATGGTGCTAATGACATGCCTTCACTTGATTCTTCCATTTTCATAGAATCAGAATCTTCAGAGCATCAAAGTATTCAAAACCCACCATAAAGATTGTCTTTTCAGATCCTACGATGCTTTACTTTAACTCCCTGGGCTCTCCTTTTTTACCTGGGAGATGAGAGGGTTGAAGAGAAGACTTCTAAGCCTCTTCCAGCCCTAAGACTGTGTAGAACCAACTACCATTAACCTGTAATCAGATATATACATGTGACATCTCTTGCAACATGAATCTGACTTATCTCCATTTTATGGATGTAGAAACCAGTAAATTATCTTGCCAGTATTATTATATCTAATATTATGCCACCTCTTAAAAGCAGTGGAAAAAAATTAATGAAAGGAGACTTGGGGTGGTAAACACACAATACTATATACAGATGATGTATTGTAGAATTGCATACCTGAAAACAATATAATTTTATTAACTAATGTCACCCCAATAACTTCAATAAAAATATAAATTTTAAAAATGAATTAGGCACTCAAGATTCAAAAGAAGGTTTCTACAGATACTGTCATCCCTTCTCTCCATCCTCTTTCTGCTTGTTTCCTCCTGTTTTTCTCCTTCCTTATTGATAAGGAAGGGAGACATTATCAGCATGTGACTGTCCTGAGCATGTTGGAGTTCATAAGCAGTCATCCTCAATTTTGTACTGTTTGAAAATGCTCTTAAGAAATTAAATACATCTGAAACGTTGTTAGCTGACCACCTGCTCATTTGGACTCTGGAGACTTTTAGGCCAGAAATGGAGAAAAAGATGGTGGTCTGTGTTCTCATTCCTCTCTTTCCAGTCTTGCATCTCTTTCTGTTGCAGACAGATCTTAGGATTAGAATGTTAAAGCAGGAAACCAGGTAGATGGAGGCATTTTATTCTCTCCTCTAAGCCAGCATTGAACAGGGCAGGGTGAGTAGAGTGCCCAGCATTTCCCATCCTTTGATTCATCTGCCATTCATTATAATGTATATTTTGAATTTTGCCATTTAAAACACTGTCACTTTTTAAAAATTGTGGTACATTACAGATACCATAACATTTCCTACTTTAAAAAAAATTTTTTTTATTGATTTCAAAGAGGAAGGGAGAGGGAGAGAGAGATAGAAACATCAATGATGAGAGAGAATCATTGATCAGCTGCCTCCTGCACCCCTCTCCCCACCCCCCTACCCCCCGCCACTGGATATCGAGCCTTTAATCCAGACATATGCCCTGACCAGGAATCGAACCATGACCTCCTGGTTCATAGGTCGATGCTCAACCACTGAGCCATGCTGGCTGGGCAAAATTTACTGTTTTAATCATTAAAAGATATCGAATTCATTGGTATTAAGTACATTCATGGTGTTGCATAATCATCACCACTATCTTGTTCCAGAACTTTTTCATCCACTCAAAGGGTAATCTTGTACTGATTAAACTCCCTCCCCCAGACCCTTACAACCACTAAACTACTTGGTCTTGCTTGACTTGCTTATTCTGGACATTTCATATAAAATTGAATTGTGCAATATGTGGCCATTTGCCTCTGGCTTCTTTCACTTATTGTGTTTTCAAGAAAACATTGCCATTTTAAATCAACAGGTATTTTATTGTTTTGTGTTGTTGTTTTTTGCCTTTGAATCACAAAGGGTACCTGATTTTTTTAGCATCTTCAAATGCCTTCTGTAACATACAGAGAAGGAAAATATCTAGGAGTGAAGACCATATCTAGAAATAGAGGAGATCAAATAAGGAGGAGACATATTTCCGTAATGACTTGTAAAACTGCCAAATGCAGATTTTGATTTTCTGCCCAGCTGGAAAGTCATTTAGTGTTAACGAGACATGTGAATTCTTAAATTATTCATTTTTTAAAAAAAGTTATTTTCAGCTATTTTAATTCATGGTGCTAAATTATCTTCTGAAGGGTCGGGGGCATTCGAAGAAGGGGCTGGGTCATGGGCAGACCCAGGTGTCCATTCACATGGAGGACTAGATGCGGTTCCCATTCCCGGGCATCATTTACCACTTAATTCCCTCTCTCTCCGACTGTGGGCTGCGTTGTCCTTGTTGAATTGTTCCTGAGAGAATCGATCTCTTGTGATTGGCATTGACTCCTCTGGAGGAAATTCAGAAGTAGTTCTCCTCTCTCCTTCCCTGACAGATGTCACAACTTTCCTATGTGTCCCTGGCCATTGAGAACCAGAGAAAGGACATTGCAGCTTTACAGCAACCCCCTGTAAAGCTGTAAAGACCAAGGGAATATAGGTGACAAGTCGATTGCAGGCCCTAGGATTTCTCTCCCCATATCCCTGAGTTCTCTAATATAATCAACAGCCTCATGGGTCTGTGCTCATGGTATCTCTAATTTTATTTATTTGTCTGGGTGTGCAGAGAATTCCAGTGATGAGCCCTGAGAGTGGCTAACTGCAAACAGGAGCCTGCTGGAAATGCAGCATCATTGGGGGTCTTGTGCATTTCATGGGACTGATCTTATATTTATGTACTGCTTGGTTTGTTTTTACTTGTTTACTTGCAGTTTAAAAAAATAAAGGTAAACCAATCATTCTCAGGTCAGTTTATCATTTCTTATGGGTGCTTTTTAAATGTATCCCTGGAGGAAAAAAACATCCCACACACAGCAATTGTGATATAGGGGAAACATAGGAATCAATCCAATTTAAAGAGAAATGACAAATAAGCTGACTCCTGAAATTGTTTCAGTGTGCAACCAAAAGCATTTTCCCTTTTCATATTTTTCCTTCAGATTTAGAATCCTGTGGGTAAGTCTCTTCCACTCACTGCATAATTAGGTAGATTAATTAGCACCTGTCTTATAGCTGTAAGAAGTTGGTGCATACAGTGTGGACACATCGTCTATGCCAGACCACTTAAAAAGAAACTGTTGGGGTCCAATGTCTGGCCCTTTGACATTTGAATAAATTAAAAATACTGAGAGCCAGCTGTAGTACTATGTTCTTGCTGGAGCTGGACAGAAGAATGCAGTTGTCTGGGTGATCTGTCTGGATGGCCCATATTAATGATGACAAATGAACTTAAAGACAACTGTTGAAAAATATTGGAAGCCTGAGTTCTGTCATTGAAATGTTCTGTCAAATTAAAGAAAGTCAACTTAAATGTGAGCCGTGCAAATCTTGTAGTAGGCAACCGGAAGGAAATTCCTAGATCATCAGATATGCTGCACATTCGATACCGCCTCTAATTTGGTTTGTGAATCATGTTAAAAGAGAAGAAAACATGGGTAGTGGGGAAATAACTGCCTGTTTCTTTGGATTAGTATTTGCTACCCAACTCAGGGAAGTAACAAGTTGTTTAAACAAAGTGTCTAAAGAGTCTGAAGGTCACATATGGACCATTTTTGGTGACCTTGTGTTTTCTGACCTCACACAAAATCCCACCAGTTTAAATGCTGTGTTTAATTTGTTTAATAATCTGTGTGAGGAAGGCTTAATATTCCTCACATGTCATCCTCCAGAGTAAATTGCTAATGGTGTTATTAAAGCTCCTCCGTCATGAGAAATAAACCAAGTCCTTTGCTCAGAGAAAGGCTGCCAGGCATTGTTTAACACACACTCAAGGTCATAGGGCACAGTCAGCAGTACACAGAATAGCCATGTGAAGACTGTGACACACTGCCTTTCAAAGACGGTCCCCTGCTGGATCTTTCGTGGGTAGGTGTCTAATATCGTAATATATTTATAATTGGATTTTAATTGCAATCTGATTTTAGTATGTGTGTGTTCCAGTTTGCCGCTACAGAAGGACAGTTCTCCAAGAGAAAATGTACAATGCCTCTCCCAGGGCAATTTGTTCTCCACCAAAAATATATTGGAAGGCTCAAATGCACATGGTGTTATTTGCCTGAGTTTCTTGACTTAACAACCCAAGTCATTGTATTCTTGGGTGTTTTCTCTTGCTCTGTGGCTCACCCAGCAGTGGTACATCATGGTGGAGAGAGCCTGGGCTGGGTTGCAGGCTATGTATAGAGTTGCCAGAGTCTCCCTGGCCCTTCCTAGCCTTGAGTCCCTGGGCAAATTACTCCCTTGAAGATCCTTTTCTCATCTGTAAACTGGGAATAGCAATCTTTGTCAGGTGTGTATGTGGTGATCATTAAATAGGATGAGGCAGGAAAAGTATCTGGCATCTAGAATAGAAGGTGACTTCTATTAATATGTAGTAAATTGTGAATTACAACTCTTTCAATAATGATAATTTATCATTTAGTATTCTCCACTGTCTCCATATGTCAATCATAAAAAAACATTTGAGAGCACTTGCTGATTTAAGATTATGGAAAATCAAGATCTGGTTTTAGACTGGAGGAGTGGTTAAATGATAGCTTAAGTTCATTCCTTACTAGAGGCCCGGTGCATGGATTCTTGCACCAGTGGGGTCCCTTAGCCTGGCCTGTGCTCTCCCGCAATCCAGGACCCCTAGGGGGATGTCAGACTGCCAGTTTCAGCCCTATCCCCACAGACCTGCCAGCCCTGCAGGGGATTAGTCCAAAACCGGCAGTCCGACATCCCCTGAGAGATGTAGAAGTGCATGAAGTGGCAGGTGGCTGGGGAGGAGCCCAAGCCCAGGCCAGGCACTGTGCCACTCCTACTCATCCCTGCCCCACTGTGCCTGCCACCACCAGTGCTCGTTAGCACCCTCACCTGCCCCCCTCCGCCTTAGTCACAGCAAGTCCCCACGGGGAGATACAGTGAGCATGGCCAGATGCTGCAGGCATGGGTGCAGCATAGGCCTCTGGGCCACCCACCTGCACTTCATGAAAGCCAGGCGGGCAGTGCACTCTCTCCCAGCCTGCCTCACAGACAAGTTCCTGCACGAACTCATGGGGAGCCCAACTGGCCCCTGAGGTCCTGGTGGCTGCGGCCCGCCTCACCTGGAAGATGCTGTGCAGGTGCGGGACAGGCTTCTTGTGGATGCCTGGCACCTGAGCGTGGGGCTTCTCTGGTGCATGAGCCCTGGTGTCCTGGGGGAGGGTAGCAGGGGGTGTGAGAGCAAGCTTGGTGGACACCCTGCATTCTCGCTGTGCCTCTGTCCCTGTCACCCCCAACCCCAGATAGCTGATGAGAGGTTGCAGCATGTTGCAGATGCCTACCATGTTCTATGCTGCCCCCTGGTGGTCAGAGCACATCATAGTGAGCAGTCGAACACCTGGTCTCCCAGTCAAATGACTGCCCGAGGGGACAATTGCATATTAGGCTTTTATTATATGGGACTAGAGGCCCCATGCACTGATTCATGCACTGGTCGAATCAGCCTGGCCTGCGGGGATCAGTGGACATCCGCACTGCCGCAGTCCAGCCTTACCTGCCAGCTCATTGGGCTCCAGCCCGCTGTCCACATTGATCCTGCATAGCATGAAGTAGTATGCAAAGTGGCAGGTGGCAGGGGAGGAGCCTGAGCCTGGGCTAGGTGCCACGCCGGTCCCACTCATCTCAGCCTCACTGCACCTGCTGCATCTAGTGCCTATCTGCCAGGTGAGTGGCGCTCCTGCTGTGGGAGCGCACTGACCACCAGGGTCAGCTCCTGTGTTGAGCATCTGCCTCCTGGTGGTCAGTGCGCATCATAGCTACCAGCCAGTCGTCTGGTCATCTGGTCACTTAGGCTTTTATATATACACTGAGTGGCCAGATTATTATGACCTCTGAACACATAATAATCTGGCCACTCAGTGTATATCCTATATAATAAAAGGCTAATGTGCAAATTGTCCCCTCAACCAGGAGTTTGACCAGCAGGCAGGCTAGCCAATTGCCCATGTCCCCTCCCCCTGGCCAGGCTGGCCAGACCCCACCCATGCACAAACTCATGCACTGGACCTCTAATACACACACACACACACACACACACACACACACACACACACACACACACTGAGTGGCCAGATTATTATGTATTCAGAGATCATAATAATCTGGCCACTCAGTGTATATAGATAGATAGCCTTGGAAGAGGGACTTTCTAAAGAAAAGTGACCAGAGAGCATCCCAGCTCTCATTACCCAGCTATAAAACTATAATTTAATGTAATGTGAGACTTCAAAAAGAGCACAATATTAATACTTATGTCAATTGGTATTAGAGTGTAGCTTCCAAACATGAAATTTTGTTTTTCTGAATCCTGTGCCACAGTTCCTACGCTGCTGCAATATTTCTCACGGTAAATGTGACAGTTTTTCACTACCTTTTAGCTAATTGATTTTTTAAATGTGCTAATTGGATTGATTATATTTAAATCAAAAGCATTTGATAGCAAGGCTCTGATGGAAAATAGAAATTTTGGGTTCATCGCTGTTGGTAGTTCTGATTCAACAAGATGGATAAATAGGGAAGTACTGAAAAAGCAGCAAATTATAACAATACTAGAGGCCTGGTGCATGAAATTCATGCCAGGGTGTAGGGTTCCTAGACCTGGCCAGCGATCAGGGCCAATCTGTGGGGTGACCAGTGTGGTGATGGGTCCTCCCGCTGGCACCCACCTTGCCTGGCTTGGCACCACCCACCCACCAGCCCCGCCCCCTGCCACCATTGCCAGTGGCCTCCTTCTGTGGTGCGACCAGCGGGGCACTGGGGGGCCCCTGCTTGTTCCTGCCTTGGCTGGCCTGGGTCCTGTGTGCTGGGCCAGTTCCTGTATTGAGCATTTGCCACCTGGTGGTCAGTGTGTGTCATAGTGACCCATCATTCTGCTGGTTGTTCTGCTGTTTGGTCAATTTGCATATCTGGCTTTTATTATATAGGATAGGATTTGTTATGACATTAGAAGCATAGTCAGTTTTTATAAATCCAATCATAGAGAATCTATAATAATAAAAGTGTAATATGCTAATTAGACCCAACATCCAAACAACCTTCTGGATGTCATTCCAGATATCCTTCTGGTTGAAGCCGAGGCAGTGGGGGCTGAGGCATAGGTGGTTAGGGGTGATCAGGCAGACAGGTGAGCAGTTAGGGGCAATCAGGCAGGCAGGCAGAGTGGTTAGGGGCCATCAGGCAGGAAGGCAGAGGGGTTAGGGGAAATCAGGCAGGCAGACAGTGGTTAGGGGCAATCAGACAGGCAGACAGTGGTTAGGGGCAATCAGGCAGGCAGGCAGAGTGGTTAGGGGCCATCAGGCAGGGAATCAGGTGAGCAGTTAGGAGCCAGCGGTCCCGGATTGTGAGAGGGATGTTGGACAATCCCCTGAGGGGTCCCGGATTGCGAGAGGGTGCAGGACGGGCTGAGGGACCCTCCCTCTTCCTGTGCACAAATTTTGTGCACTGGGCCTCTAGTTTATTAAAATAATATAATAAAGTTACTATATTCTAATCTCTTTTTACAAAAGGGAATATTTGAGATCAAATATGACACATTTATTATGATCTAGTGAATGAAATTATTTGATATTGTATAATTGAAATAAGCATGGATTCAAACAAAACAGTAGACCTTCTGTGCCCCCTTGTGTGAACACCACTCAGAGTCAAGGAGTATACATTTGTGTTTTGTACTCTAATAGGAGTAATCAAGAAACTGACTGCTTTGCATGGAAACAATAGCAACAATCCCCCTATTTTGTAATTTGATAACTATTACCTCTCTACCTGCAATACAAGAATATTGCCAAAACTCCATCAGTTCACAGAAATATAGAGAGTATTTAATGTCATATGCTGTGGTTCCCTCATCCCTTTTGCCCTCAAAAGATGTGCTTTTTGAAATAATGTGGTGGTTGACTTTTGATATGAATACTAATGTTAATATATGTAAAGTATGACATTTAGTGGGGGGAAAGAGGCAGTTCTATATTATAACTAGTTTATTTTCATACCACCAATGCTGCAATAATAGGAAAAAATTTAAATTCATCTGATTCTCCCATCCCTCCCCCGCATCAACACCCAACACACACTTGATTTTGGGGGGTGGCAGGGATGGACAGTGATGGGAGGTATAAGGGAAGATAACAGTGTTAATGCCTGCTATGGATTAGATGCTAGACAAATACCTAAAGATTATTATGGGATGAAAAGGATTTACAGTCTTAGAGTCATGTGAGGTCAGAATGGAAAATTGGCAGTTATCTGGTGAAGTGTGATCTTATCACAGGGGAAACTGAGGCCCAGAGAGGCAGGGCAGTCAGTTTTGGTCCATTACAAGGCTTATTCACAGCAGTGCCTGCCTGGTTTAAGGATGAGGGTTTATTGCTCCCAGGAATTTAAAAGTAAAGGAATTAGGGAAAAGTGGTGCTGAGAAAAATACAAAAGGAGGGTTAAAAATGGTTAAATAAATACAGGCAAGGTATTTAATGTTACCCATGTCAGACACTGTAGGATTATTCTCTGGCTAGAAAGCCAAGTTCAAGTTCTGCCCTCTTCTGCTGTTGGTCTTGCTGAGCTTCTTCACAAGAAGCCAGGCCTGTGAGGCCAGCGCCACACTCTGCTCTGAGCAGCCCGGAGGGTGCTGAATTGGCACACAAGGCTGGCAGAGCCTCCCCTCCACCCAGTTGCTGCCTCCAATTGCATCCATTCTGTTCCTGCCTGGAGGTAGACTGTAGTTCAGATCCCAATACATGGGAAACAAAACCTACCAGCATGAATTATTATAAGCACCCACTAGAATATAAAAATAGTATTTCCTAGTGTTTGCACTTTCTCTGAGCCCTGATAAGGGAATGGCTGAAAGGAAAAGGAGCTGATACCTTAGTGGTGGGGAGGCCAGGCTGCATAATGGGCCCGAAGGAGGGAGCCTGGCCTGGGGAAGCTGTGAAGGAGAAGTGCTTTGAAGGGAATCAGCAGAGCCAGCGGGGTGCTGGGTGCTTGGGGGTAAGGAACCTCCCACGCAGGGCCTCCTAAGGCTGTTTGCCTGTACTTCTGGCAGGCTGAGGCTGATAAGCATTTTGTTTAGTAGATTAAGCAGAGGCTGGAGGACTTTGAAGCAGTCTGAAGTGTTGCTCCTGCCTGCTCACCAGCATCCTAAGTGTCAAGTGCCCGGGAAGGTGGGCCTCGAGAGTGGAGGGAGTGGACAGCGTGATTGCAGCTATCCCAGCTTCTCTTTAGGGGTGGACACAGATGGTGGGAAGACCTAGGTCAGAGGCATGCTGGGAAATCTCACTTAGACCTATGCTAGAACTGAGCTTCTCAAACACTTGCCTGCATGCTAGAATTACCTAGGGAGGAGGGGATAGGGTAGGGCAGTTAAAATCCCACTGCCCATTCTGTACCCCAAACCAATTACATCAAAGTCTGGAGGGATGGAGTGAGGGGGTGCCCAAGCATCAGCATTTTTAAGAAGAGGTGGGTGCTTTCAATACAGATGTAAGTTTAAGATCCAGGGGGCTAGAGCATTCCAGATCGATCTGCAGATAGTTTTAACTGAGGAATTTGGGGGTTAGGGCTGTCTTGGGCCACAGGAAACTCTTTAGGGGCTCTTTATGTGCACCCTAAAGTGTATTACACACCCTGGTTTAGCCCAGGGGAAGGAGGAGGAGGGGGAAGACACAGACCAGATGCCACCTGCCCTCTGTCACCTGGGGTGATGCATTTGCAGGTTTTAACTGCAATGTTTTGAGGTACATTGATCTGTGAGTCAGTGAGAGCTCTATGCCCTCCCTTCCAACACACACATGCTGGTTGGCAGTTTATCAGCCTTTGGTGTATTAAGAAAAATCCTCACTACCCATGTAGGGTACACCATCCCCCCAAGAGCAGAGCAGAGCCAGACAGAAGAGGGGAGCCCCAGGAAAGAAGTCTCACTGGGAGTAAATTAAAACCCCAGCCTCCTGACCTCCACTCTTAAGTTCCTGGCTCTGGGAAATAGCTCTCTAATGGGCTTTAGGCAATAAAGCAACAAGGCTGAAATTGAGGTTACATTAAAGCCTAATTTTCTTATGAGGAAAAATGTTCAAATGAATATGAAAGTGATGTACCTTTGTAATACAGCTTCTTGCTTCTGCCCAACCATCCTCAGCCCTTTGTCTCAATTTTCTCAGGACAGCATGTGCCTGAAGCGGCCTGAATATATTTTACCCAGTAATGCAGTTTCCCTAACTGGGGTGTGGGCAGGGATGAATGGCTTAGCTCCATTTGGGTGAGTCAGAACTAAAGAAGCCTGGTATAGCCCGGACGGTGTGGCTCAGTGGTTGAACCGGGAGGTCCAGGTTCGATTCCTGGTCAGGGCACATGTGCAGGTTATGACTCCATCCCCAATGTGGGGCATGCAGAAGGCAGCCTATCAATGATTCTCTCTCATCATAGATGTTTCTATCTCTCTCTCCCACTCCCTTCCTCTCTGACATCGATACAAATATTTTAAAAATAAATAAAAATAGCTCTAACTGGTTTGGCTCACTGGATAGAGCGTCGGCCTGCGGACTGAAGGGTCCCAGGTTCGATTCCGGTCAAGGGCATGTACCTTGGTTGTGGACACATCCCCAGTAGGGGGCGTGCAGGAGGCAGCTGATAGATGTTTCTAACTCTCTATCCCTCTCCCTTCCTCTCTGTAAAAATTAATAAAATATATATATATTTTAAAATAAATAAATAAAAATAAAGGAACCTGGTATAGTAACTTTGCCTACTAGCCATACACCTAACATGGGCGGCTTTCTGGATACCAAAGAAGGATTTCAGATACCTGGCTTTAAGAACTGCTCCTTACTAGCTTTGTTAGCAGGGGCCGAGGCATAGGCGGTTAGGGACGATCAGATCCTCTGCCTTGGCTTTTCCACCTGAAGAAAAGGGATATATATCCTCCATGGGGTATTCATGACATCATATCTGGGCATGGGCTTTATGCGTTATGGAGCCACATGTACATAAGTAAGTTATGACTTGATTAGACTCTGTTCGTCCAGGAAGCCAGCTTAATAACCACAAGCAAATTACTCTACTGCCTGTGCCTGGTTTCCCCATTTTACAAGGAGTTTGGAGTGGACGCATTGAAATACACTCTGGCTCTGTAGTTCTTGTGTCTAGATTCTAAAGAAAGAAGGTAGGTATGCAGTTTTCCCAAAGTGCCCTTTTTCACGTGCTTCCTTTAGTTCCCAGTCCCTCTCCTCCCCTTTCCATTATCCATTATGAGATCTTAGAAATAAAATGAGGGGGGGGGGGGCGGTAAGGACTAACAGCCTCCAGAACTTCTCAACTCAGAGCTATGCTAGAACTGAGCTGAGCCTGGCTTCAGAGAGCAGAGAGCTGCTGAGACACTATCCAGAAACACTGTTTATCTCCTGCAAGCGCCCGGAAAGGTGATCCTGAAATACCAAGTGAATATTTTCCCCCTTACATGCAGGTCTTATTTCCCTGGTGTTTCTAGGCAGCATTAGCCTTTATGCTTAGGCAACCCAGTTTATATTGTCCGGGGTTTCATATGCACTAGATGACATTATGCTATTATCACTTCTAACGCTGCAGTAATTCTCATAACCTGCAGGATGTATATGGATCTTTATTATAACTTCTACTTGGGTCTTTTTTTTTTTTTTTTTTTAAGAAGAAGCCATCTTTTTCTTTTGGCAGCTCCATTGCTAAGGGCTTTGAGGGTTTCCTTAATGCCGTCACTCAATGGGCGTGTGTTGTGAATTGTCATTTTCTGCTTTTGTGCAATTTCTCCAGTTCCTGTGAGCTTCCTTACCTGCTCATGAGGAATCTGAGTCTTTGGAAGTATGGGTTGCAGGCAGCCCCAGCGAGGCCCAGAGTCTTGTTAGGAGGGCATCTCTTCTCACCCTCGGCATGACAGATTGGAGATTCGGGTGCAGACTGAAGCTGAAATGAATTGCTGAGATGAGACCCCAAAGACAAAGAGAAATGCAAGTGGAGAAGGGCTTCAAGGGGCGATTTAATCATTGCTGACTTCAGGCTTTCTAGTTTGCAGAAATTGTTCCTATAGCAGCAAAGAGCTCCCACTTTGAAAAGTTACTAGAGCTTGAGTCAGAGAGGGTGGTGGGCTCCCAAGTCATTTGATGGTATCTAGAAATTTCCTTCAGAATGAATGCATGGATTCCTCAGGAGAAATACACATCCCTTCACTGCTCACAGGCCCCACCCTCCAGTTTTGCTTTTCACTATCTCTGTGCCCTTGGGCAAGGGAGTAACCTCTCTGAGCCTCAGCTTCCTCATCTTTAAAATGGGACTCTTAGAACCTAGTTTATTTTACAAGGTGGGGTTAAATGATTAGAGATAATGCTTGTGTGTGTGTGTGTGTGTGTATATGTGTGTGTGTGTGTGTGTGTGTGTGTGTGTGTTAAAGATAGCACTAACAGGATCCTCAATAAATGTTTACTAATTTCTCTCTAGCACATAGAGGAATATAAGGCTTTGATTCCTGTTAAAAAAAAAAAAAAAAAGATTTGCTGCCCGTAAGTGATGGGATTTTTACGCTGAGCAAATAAGCCAGTCAGAGAAAGATAAATATCACATGATCTCACTCATATAAGCAATCTAATGAACCAAATAATCTGATGATCAAAAATAGAGCCAGAGACATGGAAGCATGAACAGACTGTTGAACCTCAGAGGGAAGGGAGGGAAGGTGGGTGGGAAGAAATCAGCCAATGAACTTGTATGCATATATGCATAACCCCTGGACACAGACAATGGGGTGGTGAGGTCCTGGGGAGGGTAGGAAGGGAGTGGGCTGGAAGAGGTTAATGGGAGAAAAAGGAGGACCTATGTAATACTTTCAACAGTAAGATTAAAAAAAAAATTCTCCACCTGGGACCATGGTCTTTATTCCTGCTTGCATATTAGATTCTCATTTTATTGCTCTGGATTGTAGCCTGGGAATCAGCATTTAAAATTTGCATTGTGATTTAAGACAGTAAAGTATACAGATGTCAAATGTATGCTTGGACAAATTTTTACACAGGAATACATCCAGGTAACCACCACCCTATCAACATATAGGACATTTGGCATCTGTATGTTTTTGTCCAGATGATTCCAGTGGGCATCCAGGGCTGAGATCCACAGCCCAAGCAGGTGGCCACCCACATGAGATGTGACACTGGCTTTTCCTCCCTCTCCAAAATGTCCTGTGTGTTGTCTCAGCTCTGGGCCCATGTTCTCCCCTACCATCATCTCTGCTTCACAGAGCTCTGGTCCCTGCCCTCTGTGTGCCCGAGCATCTGAGCACACCTTCACCACAGAGTAGCAGGTAGATGTCTGTCTCCTCCACAGAGCTAGGAGCTTCTCCAGCACACAGTCTGGATTCCTCTGGCTCCTCATGTCCCCAGGGTGAGCACACTGAACCCACGTGGAATAAATGGTCAACTCTGCTGCACCCCTACTGTCTGCTCAGCCATAAAAATGGACTATGATGGGAGGGATTGGTGCAGTTAAGTCTAATTTTTGATTGTGGCCCCTGTGGGGCAAGCCGTAATCACACATCACCTCTGAGGATGTCTCTGGGAAATGCCCTTCCCCTGGGTAAGCCCAGCGCTTGTCCCTATACCTTATGGTGATTGTTCCACAGCGACCGCCCCTCCTACTCTGGGCCCTGAATCTTCCCATATTTCACCCAGCTTGAGCCCATAACCTCTTTCATAGTGTCTTCCAAGGACCCAACCCTCACAGATTCCTCCTTTTCCTTTTATTTCCTCTCACACTTGAAGCCTATATCATGGTGGCTCAGAACAAGCACGTGAGGGCCAAGCCTAACATGAGATGAACTGGGCCTTCATACCTCCTCGTATGAAGAGATGCAGAAAAATTGTTTCAGAAATATTGTGGGAGTTTTAGATGGGCATTTTGTTTCCTTTCTCACTTGCTTTTGTGAGGGAACAGGAGAGAAAATGACTCTTTCCATTGTTGACAGGAGGAGTGTACCCTTGAGGGGCGTGTAATGGAGGAAAGTGCCACCTCTGCTGTCCCCACCACCCAGGCCAGAGTGGTTCCAGGACCTTGCCTGAGGCTTTTGTCATTTCTTTTTTTTTCTTAGCAGAGTCTTCCCTAACTCTCCGGGCCCTGTGCCTGCATGTCCTCATCTGCGAAATGGAAATGTGTAGTCCTTTCATTTTAAGTCCTCTGTAGATACAAATGAGATGGAGATAATTGGCTAAAACTGGATTTTTAAAAACCCTCTTCCAAATTAGCTTTGGATGTTTTCCTTAATAGCTAGAGATGCCAAAACACTCATTCATTATGCTACAGCTTGCTGTTCCTCACCTGGGAAATAATCCCAGCCCCGCCCTTTGGTGCTTTAGTTCACAAGGCCCTTTCCCAGGGAACTTCACAACTGGCCTGTGAGGCCAGGACAAGGCAGGTATTACACTCAGTGGAGGCATCACCTCCTTTAATAAATCTAGACGACCACCCATTTTCATTCCTAATACTCTCTGTGCATCTTTATTGCTGCACCCACCACACTGTAGGATTATCTGTTTGTATGTCTCCCTCCTCCCCCCCACCAGACTGTGGGCCCTCAGGGAGCAGAGACCACCTTCTGTCATTTCTCTATGACTAGTGCCTAGCATGGTACCCTGCTGTCAACTTGAATGTGTCTTTGGGAAATGGAAAGAATGAATGAGAGAACAAAATGAGGAAGGTTGCAGAGTTATCAAGTGGAGGAGGACTAGAACCCTGATGTCCTGCGCATTTGAGGACATGTAACCTAAATTCTTTTATATGATTTTCTGGCTGTTTTATTGTGGATTTGAAATCACGTTGCATTAAAATTTATGTGTTGCTATTGTATTTCACAGCAGCAATAATTAAGAATATCTACATTTTTATTTTGATGGTTGTGTGATGCTTCAACACAGAAAATTTGCCATTCCAGGAGCCCCAGTGCAGGAGCTAAACTGAAATTATTGACTCCTCCTTTGTCAGGGAATGACTTTGAAATATCCAAGTGATTTCAAAACCCAGCTTCCCAATGTCAGAGAAAATTCCTCAAACACATATAGCAGTCAAAACAATTCTGTATAAAAGATAGCATTTCTATTTCAAATTAAAGTTTGCTAATTATACAAATGAGAAAAGGGTGAATACTTAATGGAAAAATATTTTTAGCAGGGAAGAATTTAATTTGGTAGGCACAGGGGCATATTGTATTATACTAACACTAAAGAACAACAAAGTCAGCAATTGAAAGAACCTGGATTAAAAATTATTTTTCTATTAATATCTACACTTTAATGTGGAGAACAGTCTGTGAATGGGAAGTTAACCAAATCATGGTAGATAAACTGCTATGAGAATAGAATCTTCGAATGGTCTTATTTGGGATTTACTTACTGCCATTCACTGACTCCTTGTGCCTGCAACCCAGTGGAGTTTTATTTTTGTTTTAATCGGATTTGTTGGCTGAGGCAGTTATGTTGTTAAAAAAAAAGAAGTAACTTTTAACATCCAGCTGCTTTTCTGAGAATTACCCATCTATGAAAAAAAAAAGTGGCACCATTAACATTTATGAGAAACAGACTTAACATTATCATAAATTATACAGTAAACCATCTTGGCCAGGGATTGAAAGGTGTGTGTTTGTCTTTGAAGCTGATGTATTTTGACAGCACACCAGGAAGCAGCTCACTCTGAATAATGGGCGAGATGAGAGCCTCGGAGGAAAGAAATCACTCCCTTAAGTGAGCATAAACCAGATAGGGGGTAAATGAACTTCCCCACCTGGACACATCACAATTTTAGAAGCATTGATCACATAAGAAGTTAGTGCTAGCAGGGACCCAGGAGCCATTTAGTTATAGCTTTTCTATTTACAAATGCACAATCAGAGGCTCAGGAAAAAAGGATAATTTGCTCGGCTTATCCAGTGTGTCAGTGGTGGAGGCAGGAACAGAACTCACCCAGTGCCACTGAGTCCAGCTCTTGGAGCCTGGGGGAACTGCAGCCACTCGCTCAGCCTCTGCTACCTCCTTTATAAAATGAGCGCATTTGAAGCTTTACCTGAAAATCTCACGTTTCAAGGTGATTTCTCTATTTTACTACCTTGTCTTACTAGTTTGCCTTACAGGAAATGGTGCTGTGGTATGGGGCATCCAGGAATGGAGTGTCCAGGGTAGGTGACAGTGCTGTGGCATCATTAGGAGAAGGGAAAGATGGGGGGCGGGCAGGGTGGCGGTGGTCCTTCAACTGCTACACTCCTGCTATTCTAGGGTAACAGTAGGTCCTACCTCAGGTCAGTGGTACACATGACCAACCCCCAACCTGTTTTGTCTGCATCTGAAATCCTAAAACTTGATCCACAGTTGGGCAGTGGATCTGATGACATGCTCAGGGGGAGGTCCTCTCTCAGCTGTGCCTATTAATATGATATTAATATTTCATATTCACCATCTTCATTCTAACACCTTCAACATCACACCTGAATGACAGCCTTATAACCAGTCTTATCTTTCCAATTCATCTTGCCCATCATTGCTAAAATGCTTCATCCTTCATCAAGACAGTTTTTTGAGGAAGTGTTGAAGGACCATGGTGGGTTGCTATGGATCATTGCTGCATTGCCTGACCTACAAAGGCTATTCACTGGTGGTGGGTCTTCCTTTGGCCATGAGCCACCCAACCAATTTATCTTGTGTCCCCTATGTATGGCTCACTCTTTCCTATCCTACCCAAGTGGCCTTTTTCTCTGCCTATATGGAACGAGCTCATGACTACTCCATCAAAAAAGCCTCTTTGCTTCTTGGCTTTTGGCCTCTGCGTGTTGCATGCAGAATACTTACTGGATCATTCTGTTCTGGTGCCCACATTGTTGATGTCCTCCTGACTCAGAAGAGTTGTGGTGCTGTAATTCCTTCTTCCTTCCCAAGGCTCTTGGATGCTGCATAAGCCTCCCAAATCCTGTGGCACCTTTAGGGGGAGGTATTTCTCTTCCTGTTGTACTTCTATGGGGAGGCCGATTTTCTGCGACTGTGACCCTATGAGGGGAAGGGGTCCAGTTAGCAATGCCATCCCTCTGTAGTAAAGAGAAACCTCACTTTACTCTGAAGCCACAGAAATGTGCTCTTGGCTTTGTTGGATGGAGTCTGTTTTGGAAATTCCATGGTCAGAAGCAGCAGAGCTGTGGCAGGAGGCTGTGTGGTGCGGCATGTTCAGGATCAAGTGTCCTGTCTTTTCAAGTCGGCCAGGCTCCCTCTAAAGCCAGTGGTTTGCTGAGAGATCTTGTGTGGGTTTCATTTAAATGGTGCCCTTGAATGTGGCTTGTATTTGCATTTCATTCCAATATCCATTACAAAGCCTTCCTACTAGGGAACCTCCCAGTAAAAGGGGCAGAATTAAAAGGCTGGAAAGCCCGCTCCTTCATGCACTTTGGAGATATAAAATGGAGCAGTGTCTTCATTGGGCCAGACCCGAGATTCCAAACCTGTGGGTGCTGGACTCCAGGGACCTCTGGTCTTCACTAGGGGTGGAGACCCATATGCCTCCCACCACCAAACAGTGCCTGCCCACTGCACACAGAACATTGTCTATATCACTCTTTTGCAAATAAATGTAGATGTCTTGGGATTTATTTATGTTAAAGCACTAGTGAATAATTTGTGAGAGTTTTTAATTAATGGGCTCAAATTATAACTTGAATGATGTGGCAGTCATATAAAATTTTGATGTGGGAAAGGAGTTCTCATGGGCACAGAGCCCTTGAACAAGGGCCCTGGTGTTGTGTGAGGCCATGTCCATGTGGACAAATATTGGCCAGGACTCGAAATCGGAAGGGGTATGCCCACTTGGGCTGATTGCCACGACAAGAGCAAGATGTTGGGATGCCTGTCTTCACTGAAAAAAGCCAATTGTATGTCCAGCTTTATCTGAGGGGGTGACAGACAGGCATCTCGTTAAACCGTTTTGTGGGTGTAGCATTCATCTACAGAAGTTTTACTTGGTCGATTCTTTCAGGCAACAGAGTTAAATGTCAACACCCAATTTCTTTAAGTCAGAGCAACAGACAGGTTAGTAAATATGGATACAGTGAAGAAAGTTGAGAACCAGGCCTCACAGCAGGACGTTTTTCTGCTAAAGATCATATTAATATAGTTGTTTTCCCCCCTTCACAGAACAGATGCTAATGGAGTGAATTCCCTAGTCTCTCTCCTTAAAAAGATTTCTAAAGCTGAAACCCACCGGAGCACTGAAGGGGTTTGGAAGTGTGCAGCAGCCATGGCAGAGAGCTGACATTTCAGCCCTTTGCTGCTTTCTCCAGAGCTCATTGGGTTTGGGGGAGAGGGACGTGGTGACATTGGATAGATGGGACAGTGACATCAGTCTCCAGGCACTTGAAGGGAAAGGTCTCGGTGCCCCTGCGGTGAGCCAGAGTTTCAGCCTCCCAGTTAAGTGTAAAACTAAAGCTGTGTTGGCTGAACTGAGAACTCTGCAGAGTGACAATTCTGCTTTAAGATCTTCTGTGGGGACCGTCTTGCTGCCTTAGGAATTTAGCTTCATGGAGCAGGAACCGGTTTCCAGCTCTAGTGAGTAATGTTCCCCTGTTTCAGATGGAAAAACATTGACTTTGGCCCTCAAGGATCAGCTGTAGGTGGCTGCCATGGCTAATTCTGTCTATAGTTTTGCTTTGGCAGTGATGGCCAGTTTACCACAATAATAGGGATGTGGATTTTGTGGCGCTTGACATCTTAAAAATGTGCTGAAGTATCTCACGAATTGGTAAGCAGTCCAGACCAAATGTACCTTCTGCGTCCAGTATTTCAAGAAAAGGTGTGTGGGGGGCTATCTATGTGTGTGTTTGCATATGTACACAAATAATTTATGTATGTGTATATGTATATTTTAAATATTATAAATTATAGGTATACATTATTTTTATGTATTATGTTGTATATATGACTTCTTTCAAAGCAGGCTCAGAAACTCTCTAGCTAGACATTTTTTTAAAAATATATTTTTATTGATTTCAGAGAAGAAGGGAGAGAGATAGAAACATCAATGATGAGAGACAATCATTGATTGGCTGCCTCCTGCATGCCCTCTACAGGGGATTGAGCCCACAACCAGGCATGTGCCCTTGACCAGAATCGAATCTGGGACCCTTCAGTCCACAGTCTGACGCTCTATCCACTGAGCCAAACTGGCTAGAGCTAGCTAGACATTTTAAGGCCCTGTCTGCAAAATGACTACAGGCATCTTAGGCACCTGCTTTAAGAAGCGCTGACCGCTGTTAATTGCAGGCTGTCTTTTATTCCTCAAGAGGACCTAGACGTGGGGCCACAGGAGTGACTTTGTCATTTCCCATAGTATTGTCCTGCCCAGTCAATGACTGTTCTCTGTGGTGGTAAGGATTCTCCCGCATGATTTTTATGCTCCATCATCTGCATTAGGTCCTTACTGTCCTCAGCTCCAAGTCCACACCCTGAGCCCCTCTATCTCCTGGCCCCAACCCACTGTGCTGGTCTCACTTCCTGCCTCTCTGGAGGCAGCCAGGCCTGAGTTCCAGTCAAGATACAAATGACATCACACTTATTTAAAAGCAAGTGCAGGGCTTGATTTTAAACACATCTTGTAAGTTTAGATTAAACTCTGTATTTAACTAGCCAGATGTACCAAATCTTGCCCATGTGATGTGAGCTGGCTACTCATAGGGGGGCCAGATGCAGCCCAGCTCAGCAGAGTTGTCCCAAGGTCCCTGAGAAGGGGTCTGCAGCAACAAGGTCTTGCCGGACCTGGAAGTTCATGCTGTTGCTCACCTGCCCATTCATTTGTAGGCTCCTATCACCATTCCAAACAACCTGCAGGACAACTCTATGCCCTTGGTTTAGACAGAATGTTTACAAATCTGCTCTGTCCCAGATCCTCATCCAGCCAGAGACCATGGCGTTGGTGCTCCTCGGCCTGTGAATGGCCCTGTCTCCCCTTCTTCCCCTGGCACCCTCTCCTCTGACTGAATAGCTTTTGTCTGTCAGGAAACCATTTTCACAAATCACTGTCCCTGCAGGTAGTTAGAAGGCACAAATGAGATAATTCTCAGAAAAGAGCCCAGCTCACAGTAAGTAGTCTATAAATGTTAGCCACTATTATTAGCATTATTATTCACCTGTCCTAAATATGTACTGTACCTATAGAAGCCCTTCCATTTCCTGCCCTCCACCTTTCACCTTGCCTCAAAAGGCCTTTACTCCTGTCTTTGCCTCCATATCTCAGCAGTTCCATCAGTCTTTGCCACCCCAGTCCCCTGGCTCCCTGCCAGGCTAGAAGTGTGCTCACTCTCTTGCTCCCCCTCTCCCGGGCTCTGTGCACCTACCCTTTCCTCCAGCAAGGCTCCTCCGACTTCTTCCACCTTCAGTCCACCGTGGAGCAATACTCTTAGAAGATATAATTAAAAAGAAAAAATCAATTAAAACATGCAAGCCTTAAGTATGTATTATGAGAGTCACCAGATATAAAACTATATTGTCAAATTTATGTGAAAGGTTTTCAAGGCTTACTTTTGCTTTCTGTCTTGTCCCAGGCTGGCAATAACCAGGTTGGGGACCAGTGCTATCCACGAGGCACACTCTGAGCAGTGCAGGTTATGTCATCTCTGCCTCCCCTGGTACAGTTATTCAGGTACATGTTGAATCCGAGCCCTCAAACTCCCACACCTGGCAGGAGCCTTGCACATAGAGCGTACTTGATAACTTAGTTGAACTGAATGGATGAATAATTGAATGCACAACAAATATTAGTTACATTGAATGAATGAATAAATGATTTAAAAGTCATAATCCCCAGGAAGAATTTTCTTAATGAATGGTATGCCAAAGGGATTATAATTTGTTCTTCCCCTTTTATAAAACATACTCATTTGCATTGCATATTATGACTCATTCTTTTTCCTTACTTTTTAAAAATGTCTATCTCTGATAGATAAAGGGAGATAAGGTTTATGCTTTCACCTGAATATGAACATACTTGATAATATCCTGAGCAACAAGACATAGAGATTCTTCAGAGAACCCTGGTACTTTAGTAAGAGTCAGGATTTCTGAAGTTGACAATTGCTCAGTAGAGATCACAAGGGAGAGATTGGATACTTATATGTATATGATCTTGACAAGAATAGTTACAAATCAAGAGCCATATTTGAATTAACAGAGGTAAAAGTTTATTTTATAGTATTGCCTTTAATCACCAAATCAATGTTGGGTGAAAAGAAAATCTCCCTCCCAAGGTTTTCTTCTCCTTGAGGAATGTATTCTGGTTATTGTCAGAGATGTGGAAAGGGACCAGTTCCCAGCCAGTGGGGATGCTTGCCAATAATCTCTGCTTCCATCTCAACAAAAGAGAAACCCTGCTAGACATCCTCCATAGCCACATAAAGGAGGTTTTGAGATTTGAGGACAAGCTCTGTATATTCTTTTTTAGAAATCACATATTACTATTGATTCGTACCTTAAACACACACACACACACACAAACAAACAAAAAACTACCAAGACCTGCAGACAGTTCAGTTTTCTTCATTTTATTTTCTCACTGCCTCTGGTATCACCTCTTCACAGACTTTTCAACGGCACAACAGTTTCTCCTTCCTTCGGGGTCTACACTGCACAGTCATTCAGTCCACAATCAGGTATGAAGGTCTCCTGTGTGAAGCTGTAGTAAACAAGACGGAAGCAAACAGCTGCACACGAGTGGTTGACAGTCTATCTCAGAAATAATTGCAAGAGTGATGCACCTATGGAAGGGAAGTGCAGGAGTGTGGGGATTGTTGGTGGACATGACCCAGTCTGAGAACGGGTTGGTTGGGGAAGTGACATTTCAGCTCAGACATGAAGGATGGAAGTATGGGTGGGGGATGCTCTAGGATTTATAGATGATTGTGTTCTCTAACCATCAGCTCTACCAACACATGGGATTAGATTATATTACTCACTGATTGCTTCAGGGGCCAGTTTCTTATCTTTCCACTCATAGAATTAAGTAAATATAATAAAAGTCACTACAAGTGTATATTGGTACTTACTATGTGACAAGCACGTAACTGCAACATCTTAGTTGGGGACTGTAATTGTCCCCATTTACAGATGGAGAAACTGAGCCAGTAGGGGGTTAGTTAAGTAATGTGCCCAAGATCACATAGCAAGCATTGATGGAGTGAAGATGTGACCCTTGAGCAGTCTTTCAGAGCTATGCTTTTAGCAATGATACTATTTTGTGTGTGCTACAGGCACAAAGCAATATATATATACACACACACACACACACACATACATACATACACACACACACATATATATAGTGTGTGTATGTATATATATATGTGTGTGTATATATATATTTAGTTTTTTTATTGTTGTTTCTAATACAGTGTTAAGTAAATCAACCCCAATGAAATTACTAACACTTAATCAGGTTACAGTTAGTTATCCCATTGCCAAAGGGTCTTTATTGAATTGGAAACAAGATGGGCTGGAGCAGGGCTTGCTGACTGAACCACATATTAACAGAGGCAATGATGTAAGTAGTAAGAAAATGAAAACACCTGGTTTCAAGTCTCCACTTTCCACTTTGCCTAATACCAGGACAAGCTCCATGGCATTTTTGTGAGAAGTAACCTCTATTCATTCCTCAAATATTTTGGGGGTAATATTTTTTTAAGTGCACAATTTGATGACTTTAATAAATACAAAAGACCCAGCAATGCACTGACCAGAAGCAGAACATTTCCAGCACCACAGAAAGTTCTGTGGTGCCACTTCCAAATGAAGTTTTCCTTCCCAGAGGCACCATGTTTTTTTATATTTTTAAGCATAGATGAGTTCTGCCTGTTCTAGATCTTTCTATGAACTGAATCATACAGTACTCTCTCGTGTCTAGCTTTTTTTACTCAACATCATTTTGTGAGATTCATCCATGTTTTTTTATCTATTTATAGCTCATTTCTTTCCATTGTTAAGTAGCATTACACTGATTGGTTAACCTCAAATAATTACCTGTTTTCCTGGTGGGGAGCATTTGGAATATTTCCAGGTTGGTGCTATCTATATAATAAAAGCCTAATATGCAAATTGTCCCTTTGACCAGGAGTTCGACCAGGAGTTTGACCACTCGCTATGATATGTACTGACCACCAGAGGGTGGGGTGGAATGAAGGAAGGCCCTGGCCAGCAGTCAGCGGCCACTAGTGACACTACACGTGCATGAATTTCATGCACTGGGCCTCTAGTTATAAATAAATGGCTGTGAGCATTCTGAGATATATAATATTTTCATCCTTGTGAGTAATATCTAAGAGTGAAATTTATAGTTGATAGGGTAGGCAAACACTTAAAACATTCTAGTTGATAGGGTAGGCAAACATTTAAAACATTTAATATTTACTTAATTTGTTTTTATTTAACTGCCAAATCTCCAAAATGGTCACACCATTTTACCACAGCACCAGCTATGTATTTGATTTCATTACTCCTCATCCTTATCAACACTGGGACTTGAACTCAAAGTCTTTTATTTTTGTTGGTTTTTTGTTTTGTTTTGTTTTGTTTTAGAACAGGGCTACTCATTGTTCTAAGCACTGAGGATTCGACAGTGAAACAAGCAGACAAACTCTGCCCTCATGTTTATGTGTTCATGTTTAGCACAGTGCCTATGGCTAACTATTAATTTTATCATATGATATTGCTGTTTACTGCTTTTTATAGGAAGTAATTGCACATTCCTAATTTTTCATGAGGCATGTAAAATGATGGCAAATTAGGTGATGCAAGGTGATTTTAGGGTTCTTTGGAGGTCTTCATAATGACCACTGTTGAATTAATCATACAACAGTTGGCCTCAGTTTTTTAAGATATCCAAAGTGTTCTCTTTGGGAGTTATACTAGTACTAGAGGCTCGATGCATGAAATTCGTGCAAGGGGCTTGGCCCCTAGCCGCCGGGGCCTCTCCCGTGGCACCTGCCACCTGTAGCAGCTGCCTCTGCCTTGGCTTCATCCAGAAGGTCGTCCAGTCTAATTAGCATATTATGTTTTTATTATTATAGATTTTTTAAAAATATATTTTTATTGATTTCCAGAGAGGAAGGGAGAGGGACAGAGAGATAGAAACATCAATGATGAGAGAGAATCATTGATTGGCTGCTTCCTGCATGCCCCCAACTGGGGATCGGGCCCACAACCCAGGCATGTGCCTTTGACCGGAATCGAGCCTGGATCCTTTTGTCCCCAGGCCGATGTTCCATCCACTAAGCCAAACTGACTAGGGCTATTATAGATTTTTGATACTGTGCATTTCTTGGTACCATTTTGGTGATAGCAAGGATCTACACACTCTTTCTGTAAATGGTCAAAGAGTAAACATTTTAGGGTTTGTGGGTAACACTGTGCCTGCCACTAGCAGGAAAGCAGCCAAAGACAATGTGACAATGAATGGGCGTAGCTGTATTGTGTTCCCATAAAGCTTTGTGTATAAAAGTAGGCCTTCAGCCCACAGGTCATAGTTTACTAACCTCTGTCCCAAAAGAAAGTAAAAATTCTGTAAAAAGTCACATCATGCATGGCATTCGCTTTTTAAGCAAAAAAGAAAATGTGTAAGAATATCACAAAATAACATTGGCTCATTTCAAACTCAGAATACACTCATAGACAGTTTTCAATTCGTTTTTGACACTTGATGGTTTAATTTCCTGTTTTTCATGACCTTCTTTCCTGATTCTGAGACCAGTGCAAGGAAGAAATTTCGAGAACCCAGCAAGGGCATCTTTCCTGGAACAGAATCCGAGTTAAACTGTCCCATGGGATTTATGTTTAGTAGAAGGACAGATTTTCTGCAGTGAGGGTTGTGCATTATTGAAATAGATTATGCTGACAGAATTCCCTTCTCTAGATGTTTTAAATTCTAGGAAGACCCCACTCTGGCTGCTAGTCAGCACAGTTATTAACCACTCACTATTAAAAAGTCTAACTTTCACCTTCTCTTGTCTGGGGTGGTTGGTTCCTGATTCTAGCCGGATGGCTGGTGGTGGATGAATTTCGTAGATTTTATGTTCTCTCTGGGAATTTGGTGATCAGCTCTGTAATATTAGCAAACTAGAATGAAGTCTCTACATTGAAGTAAGGGAGAGGAAGCCAATCTGACATAGACAAGAGGAAGCCTTTTCTAATGTCTTTCAAGAAATGAAATCTTATTCAAGAAGCCAAAAGTGCCACAGGGTAATGGGACCATGACCAGCAAACACCTATCCTAGATAAAAGTAAAATTTAATTAACATATCAATAGTTTGTAGATCTTAGGTGTTTCTAAAGTGCTTGAGGGTGTTTGACAACTTTTTTCTTCCCTTAAGTTCTTTCGCTTTCTCTTTGAAGAGCTATTTTAAAGAAAGAGAACCCCTGTCCTAATCTATTTTGATCTCAAGGATGACTGATTTAATGTAATTTTTCTCACGTTCCTACCAACTTGCCCAAGGTGAGGAATAATTTAGAGAAAAAGAACAAAGAGCTTTTTGGGAAATGGAGAATAGTGGACTTCCTTTAAACATAAGAGAAAGTACTCTCGTTTTGTACATATTGGCAAAGCTGCCACTAATGATTTTTAAACTTCTTCATTCTTAGATGGTCTTCCTTGCATTGGGAGGCCTTTGTGACTTTGTTCAAATAGCCAGTCATGCAGAAATAGCTCTTGTTCTTCTCTGTCTGTGGTCTCCTGTGCATTTAGATTTGGTTGATGGTGTATCAGGAGCAAGCAGCGGTGATTCCAGTCCATTGGATGCAGCAAGTAATTATGCCCACTTGGGAAATGAATGTGGCCAGGGCCCAGGTGGGCGGGTGCTGGCTGTTCAGTGATCTTGTTCAGGAAGACCTGTGTAAGAGGGGAGGAAGGGCTCCAAGAAGACTCAGTCTTAAATGGGCCTGAGGAAAGGACCAGACCCGGCACATGTCTCCTTGACCAGAAAGCTTATTGCCATCCTTACCCCCTCTGTCTGCTCTCAGTTGCTCCTATGAAGACCTACTTTAGATGTTTGTTGAATGAATGAATGATTCTTTTGATTTTTCTCCTCTGTGCTTAGCCTGTATCCCCTAGGTCAGTGGTCGGCAAACTGCGGCTCGTGAGCCACATGTGGCTCTTTGGCCCCTTGAGTGTGGCTCTTCCACAAAATACCACAGCCTGGGCGAGTCTATTTTGAAGAAGTGGTATTAGAAGAATTTTAAGTTTAAAAAACTTGGCTCTCAAAAGAAATTTCAATCGTTGTGCTGTTGATATTTGGCTCTGTTGACCAATGAGTTTGCCGACCACTGCCCTATGTTAACCTTGAATTCTGTACTGTCTCACACTATTAAGGCATTTCTCTCTCTGGTTGTACTATTAGTAGTGCCTTGTGGGAAAGGCCCCTGTTTAATATTCTGCATCTTCTACTGGAATGTTGAACATGGAGCAGATGCTGGCTAAATACTCTTCATTATTGAACAAAATGGCCCAACTCACAGAATGCTAAGCTTTGATTGAAACTTTGAGAAAGAAATCTTTATAACATGAGTTGCTTTGTGGTCACAGAGAGTAGGCCCACTTCTGCTGGACCCCAGTGGGAATGAACCCAGGTGCCTATTATGAGACTCCATGCCAGCTAGTGACAATAACCCTTGATTTTCCTGGCAACTAATTTTGTACATGAAGTTGGCCCATGCTGCTCCTGCAGTATGTCAGCTTTTACACATGAGGGCTTTAGTTTATGATGGGCTAACTTGAAGAATGGAAGTGTTTTGTGTGATGAGAGCTAATGGTCACCCCGTATCTATTATTTGCCAGGAAATGACTTCAGTCTTGGAAAATGCCATTTTATTCAACTCTCTCTATAGCCTTATAGATACTGTTTTTTTTGTGTTGTTGGTTTTTCCATCTTGTAGGAGAAGCTCAGAGCACTGAAATGGCTTGGTCATGGTCACACAAATAGTAAATAGTGAAAGCAGAATTTGAACCTAGGACTTCGATCCAGAGTTGCACTCCTACAACTGGGTTATGTTGCCTCCTGTGTAACTGCACCTTCATAGGTAACTAGAGTTGAATGGGCAGATGGGAGAAAAGAAGTCATTTCAGATGAGAAGTCATGACAAAGGCAATGACCTTGGCAGGAGAGGAGAGTACCTTTGGGGGATTGATAAGAAATCTTGACTTCCTCTCTTTTGGTGGGATTATGAAGGGTTTGAAAAATTTCAGACTTCGTGAAATGTCGTGGGAGCCACTGGAAAGTTTTTAACCTGAGGAATGACATCAAATTATTAATTAATTAATTTGTCTAATTATAAACACTTGGAGCACATAATTATTTTCCAAGTTCTGTATTGGAACAAAATGTACATTGTTTCAGCTCTCATGAAACTTTGGTGGGGAAAATCGAGATTAGTTAAATTTCATAGGTACTATATTTAATTACCAACTGTGGAATGTATATCAAAATAAGTGAAATAAGCCATTCAGAGAAAGATAAATATCACATGATCTCACTCATTTGTGGATTATAATGAACAAAATAAACTGATGAACAAAAACAGATCCAGAGACAAAGAAGCATTGATTAGATGCTCAAACTTTAGAAGGAAGGTAGGGGAGGGTGGGGGTAAAGGGGAGAGATCAGCCAAAGGACTTGTATACATGCATATAAGCATAACCAATGGCACAGACACCAGGGGGGTGAGGGCATGAATGGGGGTGGGGTGGGGGGGCAATGAGGGGATAAGGATACATATATAATACCTTAATAAAGAAGAAAAAAAAACAAAAAAATGTGTAAGAGTAAGAGAGGGCAAATGTATGTCCTTTACTCGTCTGTGGAAGTGGTTTTTGAGTTAAGACTCACAAGGATGTGAAAGGACTAGATGAGAAGAGGACTCCATGCAGAGGAATATATATGCAAAGGCCCTGCGGCAGATGGACATTTGACCTATTTGGAAAATTGAGGTGGTAGCCTTTAGTAGGACTGAAGGTCCTGAATTTGTATAATTCCACTATGCAAGGGAGAGGGTCAAGCCAGTGGGTGGACTGTTTTATATTAACAGAGGATGAGGGTAAGATATTAATAGAGAAGTAGACAAGAACTAAAACTTACCAGGACCTCACAGATGATTGAAAAATATCAGTCTTTATTCAGTAAAGTGGTTGCATGCTCCCTAGGTGGCCCTGTGTGATGAGCAGGGGGATGAAGATAAATGTGAAAGTTTCTAGTGACCAAACTCTGATACCTCCTCTATTTCAAAGGAAAAGACGGAGTTCAAAGGCACCACCACCCTCCTGTTGTGTTTGCAAGCTGTTGACAGAACTCAGAAAGGTTAAGAGTTTTCAACAGACTTGTCAGAGTTTGTGTACTGTGGAAACTGACAGAGCCTACAGGCTGAGGGGCTAATTTTAATAGAGATAACCTGGGTGGTTTTGTTAATTTTCTTCATTCCCTCGATGACCTGTCTGCATAGCGTGAAGGTGCTTTGATGTGACTAGGAGAACAGAAGGATATTTTGTGCATAGCCAACCGTGAGAGGGATGCTGGTTTTGCAATGAAGAAGTGCGGGAAGATGACAGGTGAGTTGTGTGGAAGGGGGAGATTAGAACAGGTGTGTGCAACCGTGTTGATCTAAGATTTGCCTTTCTTCTAGCACAGAACTAAGTTTTCTGAACTCAGGGTTCCTGGAGTTGCAAGGATATTAAATAAGTTAGTGAATTATTTTTGTAACTGGAGTGTGAGCATCAGGGGAAGGGAACAGACCCTTCCTCCTTCCTCTGATTTACTTCCTCATTCCTCTTCGGTTCCATAAAACTGTGGTGCTTGCAGAGGGCATGTTAGGTCCCAGCCTCAGGACACATTTGCCTGTGTAAATGGGCAGGATAGGGATGGTGTTGGTGTTGCCTTTGTAGAGTTCCTTGCAGGCTACAGGGTCTGGGATCAGTTCTGAGGGGAGTTGCCAGGAAATCAGCCTGAGGGTGAGTTGTCAGAGCAGTGGGAATGCCCTGCGAATTAAAATGGACCTCTGAGCCTTCTGCATCTGCTGCCTCTGGATCTCAGGGTGGCAGGCAGAGTCTCCGCAGTGTGGGCAGGCCCAGACACTGAGAAGGAACGAGAGCTGGACCCTGTTGGTCCTTCTTGTGGTCCTGGTGTCTGTGATGGTGGTTGTTTTGCACAGTTAGCTCAACGTAGAGAGGGCTCTGCTGCTGGGTGCACCACCCTCTCTTTGATGTAAACCCCTGGTTTTCATCATGCAAGTGGAAGTCACTCTTGGCCCTCAGTTTACTAAGAGGGAGGGATGGGAGGAGATAAAAGACCTACTGGATAACCCCAAGTTTGCATCCAGTTAACTCTCAATTATCAGGCGGCTGCAGTCATGGCTATGGTTCCCCTGACCCCCAGCCTATGAGCTCAGTGCCAGTCCTCTGTTGCCAAGTACTCAGCCCCGCCCCTGAGGGGAGGGCAGCCAGGGTCCCACTGTGCCTTCCTGTGGTGAGCCAGGACACTGCTGCCTCCTCCCCTTACACCTCTCCAGAACATCCATCTCCAGTCCCCTACCTGAAATCAGTGGAAGGACTTAAGAGCGAGGGAGATGTGCTCCCTCTTATGCAGATCTCTCTGCGAAGCATACAGTAGCGTAGTTTTTTGTGCAGCTGTCATCCCACTGAGCATCCAAAATTAAGAGACATTTAGATTCAGAGTACACACTCATTCTGAAGTAGAAGAATGGGGGTCTCTCGCTGGGGCTTTGAAACACATCTGGGGGTCCCTCTTAGGACAGCATCCGGTCCATTAACTGGAGGATCTGATTTTGTACAATTCCACCACGGAAGGGAGAGGGCCAATCAAGGAAAGGTTGCGAGGACTGTTGTATATTAACAGAAGGGAAAGCAGGGGCATTCGCAGAGGAGGACTGGCGCTGTGGAATGTAGGCTGGGGACTGTGAGGAGTGAGCACTTGGAGTTTAGGAGTGGAACCAGGGGTTGGGGGTGCGCAGCAGAAGAATGTGGATTGGTCTCCAGCAGGAAAGAAAACCCTGTGCTTTCGACAGTGGGGGCCATATGAAAGGGAAATGGGTATCAAAGGGAGTCTGAAGAAGAGCTGAGCATGTCAGGGGGACGGAGCAATGGGAATACACAGCACAGGGGAAAGCTTGGGAGGCCAGAGCCCCTCAGCTGCGGCCCTGATGGTTGGAGCAGCCAAGGCCAGAACTCACAGTGGGAAGCGGGGCTTTCATTTGGTTGTTTTAAAGGAAGGATGTTTATGGACCACTCGAGGAAGAAGAGAGATTCAATTCACTGTCTGCATGACATTTGAGAGTCAGTCATTGGCAAAACTGAGTTTGTCAAGTTGTTAGGGTGGAGGAGGGGCTTCTCATATGGAAACATCAGGGGTGGAGGAGTGCATCCTGCTTGACATCTGTTCACAACGAGACCCAGTGCATGGTTCGCTCAAGCATCTGCTTCCTTCAGTGCGGCCAGGACCTGGACCAGGGTAGGACCTTGTGACAAGGACTGGGGTAGTGTGTGTGCAGCTTGTGCTGGAACTGGGACCCAGGGGAACACCTTGGGGCTTGTTAATGTGCATCATCAAACAGTTCTCCTATCCCAGGCCTGCCCCTGGAGGTCTAGCTTGAAGAATGCCCTCACCTCAATATTAAACCCATCCCCCGAGACCTTGAGAGTTACCTCCAGCATCATACCAAACATATCCTCCATCCCCACTCTGTCCAGTGGTCCCACTGACTTTCAGTGGCCCTCTGGCCAATCATTATTGCTCTTACTCCCTGCCTTTTCCTCCCCCAGGCTATCACAGGGAGAAAGTCCTTTTCAAAATGCAGATCTGGCCCTGTCACCCTTCTGCTCAGAGGCTTTCTTTTGCCCTGAGAACAGAATTAAAACCCTTCAGCAGGTGTACAAAGCTTTGCTTGATTTAATTTTGTTATTTTTAAAGACAGATACTTTCAGGGCACTCAGGGGAAAGGAGAAATTAGATTCCCACATCACTCCTGCTTTACTTTCTTCTTGCTAAATTCTAATCACAATGACCTATCAGTTCCTTGAAGCATCAAGCTCTTTCCCACCTCAGGACCTTTGCACATGTTGATCCCAGTACCTAGAAAACTTTGTCTTCTCCTTCTCTCTCCTCCTGGCTAACTCCTACTCATTCTTCCAATCTCAGACAAAATGTAATCCCTTCCTCAGTGCCTCATGGTCTTTTACTGCCCTTCCTTTTCTTCATTCACTTGGTCACAGTTTGCAATTGGATATTTATGTGTGTGATTACTTGTTCAAATTCTCTCTCCTCCATTAACCATAAGTATCCTAAGAGCAGAGGCCACATTTGTTTTATTCCTCTCCATGTCTCCAGTTCACTTTAAATATTGATAGAATAAAAGAGTGAATGATTGATTGAATGCATTATAGCAGGTTGCTATGAACCTGTTTGTGCTTCCAAGTAGAAGAATTTAAGTATTTATTCATTAATTTGCTCACTGTACAAACATGTGTGCAAGCCAAGAATAAGGCATATTTCCTGTCTTGAAGGGGATTCTGTTGAAAGAGTCAGTCTTAGAATAAGCTAATATTCCACTCAGTAAAAATGTTCTAATAGAGCTATAGACAAGGTGGCCTGGATGCATGGTCTCTTGCTGGTGTTCCAGGTAGGTTATTAAGTGTAATATTCTGAAGTTAAAGCTGGTGAGAATCAATGTACCAGGGCAGTGTTTAACCATTCCCAAATCCCACCAGAAATACATTAACCTAAACTGTAAGGAGTGTAGGGTAAACTGAGATCTAGTTCATTGTAATGTATGGGCATATACTGCTAATAGGTAGTGTGGTGGCTGATAAGGAGTATTGAAATGAGGATCTGGGAGAGCAGGTGTGTGTCATTGCCCAGCTCCCTCTGGGAGAGTGAGGGCTCTCGTTCCAAATGAATGGCCCCTTCTCTGGGTATAGACAGCCCTAGATTGGAGAGAAGCAAACCATTCTGCTTCTTTCATATAGAACCCCAACCCTTCTAGCTTTCCAAAATGCTACTACAAATTAGGAGAGCATTTAAAAATTGACCACTCACTATTAGGTGTTGGCGGGGCGAGGTGAAGGGGTAACTTCTGGCTCTCTGGAATTCTGCATGTAATTTAACATGATTGACCATTTTATTAGACTTAGTAAATTAAATGCCTTATTCCTTTCTTAAATTATAGATGGCAAGAGGCAATACTATTGAATCCAAGTTCACTACTTCTAGAACTCTCTTCACGCACTAAAAAGATGACTTTTAGATAGTTCTCTGAGAGTGTGCTACCAATGGGTCCCCTTCACCTGAGGGTAGAAGGGTTTGAACTTTATTTCCTGACTTGATGAGTATTTCATGATAAACCAGTTCTGGCCCATTAACTTCATTTCTCCAAACACAGGTTTTAAAAGATCGCTTCCTAAAGGAGTTGCCATTAAAAATGGAATGAATCCAACTTGCTGGAAATAAAAATGGTCAGAGCTAAACAGGATACACACACAGTCTTGAGGAAAATAGTTTTTTTCTTGGTTTTCTTGTAGGGGTGTGTGTGTGTGTGTGTGTGTGTGTGTGTGTGTGTGTTCATTTTGAAGTAATCAGTAACATCTACACTAATAAAAGAGGAAGATGCAAATTGACTGTACCTTCTCAACACCCACCAGCCAATCAGGAGTGAATATGCAAATCAACCCAACAAAGATGGTAGGTCAATTTGCATACACAGGCATCTCGCCCCGCCCTGGGCCTCTGGGCAGCATGGGAAGGCGGAAAGGCGGTTCCAGGCCAGAGCAAAGGTAGAAAGGCAGCTCTGGGCCGGAGTGAAGGCAGTGCTGGCAGCCAGGGGAAGGGGGCTCATTCTTGCATAAATCTTCATGCAGCGGGCCTCTAGTTTATAAAGAAAAACCAACCTGTATCTGATGAGCAGACTAATGTCCAATAACTATGAAGAATGCTCCCCTGCTACTATCTTTCCTAATTATCTAGAAAATTACACAAGTGAGGTAATGTTCCAAGAAAGCGTCCTGTCCCCTGTGGAGGGATTTAGCAGAAAACAAGATAGACTGTCCTTTTGTAGACAGAGCATCTGCCTATGTATAGATAGACTTACATACATGAAGGAGCCCCGGCCCTGCACAGGAAAGTTGTGAGCTGGAATGATGTGCTGGATGGGATTGACTCCTCGTGGGGTGTGGCCTCATTCAAGGTGTTTCTGCAACTCCCATTTCAGGTTGAGTAAACAGGCAGCTATGAGTGGCCACTGGGGTAAGCCATAATTAGGTGCGTCCTTGAGACTTTAGAGCGATTCTTTCAAAGCTTTTTAAAATCGACAAAATTCGAGAGAGGAATTTTCCCTACAGATGTTTCAGCTAATTGCTCCTTCCAGGTAAAGAATGGCCCCGTTTCTTGGTCTGTCTGATGATGACTTTTCATTTTCTGCCATAAACTAACCTAATTTGCAGATGAAAAATTCCACCCAAGCATCCGTTGCCTGTGAGGGAATCACAGCCGTGCTCCTTTGGAAGTGTTCCGTTAAACACGCGTTGCCTTTTAAACAAAAGACTTATGATCTTAATTCGCAGCTAAAATAACAATTGCTCCTAAGTGGTATTTATTATTTTTAAAAGTTTAGACATTCCAATAACAGTAATCAAGAGGAGTTATAAGAGGAATTGTCAAAACTCACTTAGCACTTCCTATTTGTAAGGGAAGCACACCACAGTCTCTTGTTGATACATTTCACTGAATCTTCCTGGGTAATTGCAGACTGGAAGCCCGCACAGTGTCCTGTGAAGAATTGGAGTAATAATTCTCTTCCAAGCCCAACAGATCAGCTGGGGTTTTAGTAGAAGCCAATAGGATTTAGACCAGGCAGAGGGCTCGGGTTCGAGTTGTAGTTCCTAAATTCCTACAATGATTGACTCTATGACTGTCCAAAAGCTTTGTTTTGTTTTGTTTTGTTTGTGGTATTTTTTTGGCTTGAGTATCAGCTTTCTCAACTGTGAAATAAGAATTGAAATGCCAAGTCTTTGTGTGGACTGAGATGACCCTGCATGTGAGAGCTGCAACAATACGCTGGGCATGAACGGTCATAGTGTATCAGGCTTAATCCTCATCGTCGTTGTGGTTTAGGGCAGGTGAAGTGATTTTAGCCTGGACAGAGTTATTTAAAATGTACAAAAGTGTATATCCAGGTGAGTTATCCAAGGAAAGCTTCTACATTTGTTGGCTAGTTTCAAGCTTTATTTTATTCATGTATTTACTCCAGATTAAGTTCCTACTGTATGCTAGGCACTGAGGATACAATTGTAGATGAGACAATGGCCTTGCTCTGATGGCATTCATCCTCCAGGCTGAGGGGAGACAGCAGTAGAAAAAGTCCTGGGAGCTGGGTGAGCTTGGAGAGCAGGGTGGCTGCAGTGAGGGGAGGGAGGAGCAGGAACTGAAGGTTGGGCAATGAGGCAAGGTGGGGACATGTGGGTTTGCCTTTTCAGGGAAAGAGTTTGGATTTACTCTAGGCATGTGGCAATTCCTTTCACTCACTTTGCATGCAGAAAGCCTGTTAAGAGTTTGGATATTTAGCCGCACCTCCAGTGTGCCAGAACAGCACACAAGACAAGGCAGCCACCTCTCATTCAATCTGTCTCCTGCTAGTAAGTCTTACTTGTCTTTCTGGACCCTGGTCCAATCTCATCTTCCACAAGATCCTTCCTAGTCTTCCCACTTGGAATCACTCCTCCTGTTTGCTTTTTTCCTTTTTATAGTGCTTCTCACATTTTGCCTTGTTTTAATTCTCAGTGCCGGTCTCCTCTGGTAGAGTGAGAGCCGTGGGCTGCTGGGGCCTTATGCTACTCCCTCTTCCTTCTGCATCCGTGCTCTGCACATGTGCCTTCTACGTGGGAGATGCCCGATAAATATTTATCAAGTAAAAATAACTCAAATCCGGATATCAGGCTAGCAGGGCATCATTTCCCAAAGCACCGCACCAGAGAGAAGCTGATTGGAGAGCACAATGGGAAGCACTTCATGAACGCCCAAGAACAGGTTTCATGATTTTAGATTGTCTTTTCTTTTCAAGGACATTAGAGATTCAAGGATATTTTAGTCCATTTGTTTCACTTGCTTGATGGATTTAATTGAGAGGAAACTTTTAGAATTAAATTCCACTTCAAGGGAGGGCATTTCTATGTATTTAAAAATTTTCAAACATATACTTAAAATACAGAAATTTAAGAAAATACATAAAGTGAAAATATTAAACTCAACCTCTCATATCCTCAGTATCATCCCCCTGTTCAGTGGTAATTAGTGCTAAGAATTTCTTGTTTATTTTTCCAGAATTTTCCAATTCCCTTTGTCCATGTCAGTACATACAGACCTGCTTCATTCTATGAATGTTGCATCGTCTTCCCTAAAGAGTGCATGTTATTTATACTGCCCCCTATTGAGGGCTTCTGAGATTGTCTTCTATTACAATGAACTCTTTGCCCATACCACTGTACCTCTCAACTGGTATATTTTGCCGAGTCAGCATATGAGTGTATTCTTTTTTTTTTAAGCATGCGTTTTCAACTACCTACTGTGTGCCTGGCACTTTGCTCCCCTAGTTTTCCAGACCACACAACAATAACTTAGGCATTATCAGTGCTGTCAAGGAGCTCCCTGTCTGCCGGATAAGGGCAGTTTGGGACAAAGAAAAGCACAGGAATGGTGCAGCTAGGATGTAGGATGCTGCAGGAAGGAGAGGAGGGAGAAAGGGAAAGAGATGAGCTTGAAGGAGTAAGCCAACCAAATTGCAGAGGCCTTTGTCCATAAGAAAGAGTTCGGAGTTTTTCATGATCTTTGTTCTCACTCCATTGCATTTAATGCAAGAGATTGCTGCATATTTAAATCCATGTCTTTTAGTAAATAATTCTCTATTTCAAAAAGCCTTGCTAATGAGCTAGTTCAAGAGTAGAGGTGCTCTTACAGCATATGGTGCATTTCAGCGGGATTGCCCCTGGGTTCTGGTAGCCCTGCACCTGGGCTAACATACTTCTCACTATTTCTTCACTCTCACCCTCCTTTACTTCTGCGTGGAGTCTGTGTGCAGAAGGGCTGAGCATCTTTTGCGGATCTTGCATCTAAATGGATAGGACTGGTCCCCAAGGATGTCAGCCTGGCAACCTATAGAGTGTGAAATCCATTTAAAAGGGGATCAGGAAAAGAAAATCAGAAAAAAAATGGGGAAAGGCTGTTTAGATGAGGTGGTTTATACAGTTAGTGGCTTTAATTTTTATTTCCTGGACAGGGTTTGAGAGAGAGACATGTAAGGTAAATTCTGTGAAGTGCTTATAGACTTACCACTCCATCAGTAAGGAAACCGCAGACCAGGGCATAAGTACTGTGAATTTAAAGCAACCTTGGATTAAATTCCTCAGGTAAGCCTGCTAGTTGTGTCTCCCCAGTGCCTATTTATCCAGATGTCCTTTTGGGATGGGGCAGGACCAATTTTTAATGACTCTGCACCGCCTCCCCTGGGGACTCAGAGGCTGCATTTTGCTGACGGTGGAAGCTCTTTGTGTGAGCTCCATGGGCGGCTGTGTGTCAGGAAGAGTCCTGCTCTGGGAGCCTGCACTTGTCAGTTTCTCCATCTCTGAAATGGGGATTACAGCCTCTCTCTCAGGGCCTGCGTTGCAACAGATAATTTTGTGCGGGACTATTTGGTTAAAAAAAATAAAGATTTATGGTATTAAAATATGCACATCTAAAATAGCTCCCCGTGCTATTTGGCTGTCTTTTTGCCTGAATTTCACTATGTCTGTAAGTGAGATTCAGCACTTTTTTGTGGACGGTGAATTGTTGCTACTAAATGAGCTTGTCAGTCTCTGCTACAGAACAAAATGTCCTTGGATTTACCCCACACGGCACAGCTTTGTGTACTTCTACGGGTGTGCTAGATATGGAATGTGCCCAATTCTGATGCTGCCCCAGAAGGCTGCAGCTCCGAGAGGGAGGCTGGTGTACACAGCCACTCCCGAGCCATGGAGGGGCTTGGAGCCTCAGACCTGGCTCTGCTACAGCCCCCTGTCTCTTGGGTGTAGGCCTGGGCCAGGTGCTGCCCCTTGGACCATCAGTGTGTCATCTGCAGAATCCCAGCTCTGGGACTCAGAGAATGGAGCCAATCTTTTGTTAACTCTCATTTCTCTCGCTTCTGGGAGTTTTTCTTTGTGGCCCATGATTCATAATTCCAAGCCTCCTGGTGATTATACAATCAGCAGCAGGAAATAACCCAGATGCCTTTGGGGTACATCTTGTCATCCTGAGAGCTGGGTCCTTGATGTAAAAGATGGGCCAGTTTGGAAGTTCCTCTGACTTTTGGAGAGAATTTTCTGACCCAGGGGACTCCTTGGGTGTTTGTTCTGGGCCTCTGAGGGCTGCCTCCGAGGGGACAGGAAACAGTGGACCCTGGGGAGCTCCCAGGACTCCATCTCAAACAAGGACCCTTATTTGATATCTGATTTGCCTCCTGGGTTTTGCATAATGTATTAAGGAATGGGTTCTGCTGCTTTTTAAAAAAGTGTTTTAAAACCTCTGGTTTATGCTCTATGTGATTTTGTATCCTTGCACAACCTTGGCGCCGTCTTATCTCATTCTCCATGAAATTGGAAAATGCATTTATCACCCGGGTCCAGCCCCCAGCCTGAGTTGATATTTACAAAGTTGCCAGGACTCCTCAGATGGGTAGCCACTGACCTTGAGTAGTTGTATCAGTCTTTTTATTAGTGGTTTTGTATATGGCTTTCTTTAAAATCATTAACACATGTTATTAAATGTGCTTTCTTTCCAGAAAATAAACTTTTGAAAAGGTGTTGTCTTCTTTTAATAAATCATTTTTAGAGTATCATTTTGGTAAACAAATCCCTATTATAAGTGTCTGAAATGCTTTCAAAAACGGCCTCCTGTGATTATCTATCTGCATGTCCCAATCTTCCCTGCCCCTCAGACCATTTGCAGCATTCTCTGATGCGGGAATTCTCGCTTATTCTCAGGCAAGCCAGCTCACTCCCATTCTCCAGACCAGCAGTCGCCAACCTTTCGGACCTCACGGATCACCAGTGGTCCGTGGACCACCAGTTGGCGACCTCTGCTCCAAAGGTTTCCCTAAACCAGCGGGTGCCAACCTTTCAGACTTAAAGGACCACCAGTTGGTGACTACTGCTCCAGACTACTGGGAAAATCTTTCAGAAACAAAGGTCTGACCAGTGACTGCCCTGATGAGAGCTCTGCATCCAAAGTGCAGTCTGTCGATCCGTGCCCTGAATTCTTGGACTCATTCAGTAACCTTTATTGAGTGCCCAAGTGTTTCAGGCACTGTGCTGGGCACTGAGGGATCAAGGTTGATGTAGGAAAAATAAGAGCCCTCAAGGATATATAGTGCCTTTTCCCTGGAATTCTTTTTCTGCCTGGCAAAATGTGGGCTCATCATTCAATAACCAGTTCAAAGAACACCTGTTGTGAGTTCTTGTTCACTTAGGCCAGTGGTCAGCAAACTGTGGCTCGCGAGCCGCATGCCGTGGTTTGCCGCTCTGTTGACTAATGAGTTTGCCGACTACTGACTTAGGCAAAGGAGTTCCTCTCTCGTTTCTGGGGCATCCTAGCATTCTCTATTTGTCTTCCTCTACAGTAAGATTATTGTTGTTAGTTGTCTATTAGGACTATGGCCCAAAGGTCAACAACTGGGTCCTGTTTGTCATGTATCCCCAGCATCTTGCCCAGCCCTAGATACCTGCTAGTTGTTCAAATAATATCTCCCTTTTCCTATCTGACATGGGAATAACTTATTCATCTCCTTTTATGACATTTATCTCTTTCTTCCTTTAAAACAGTTATTTATCTAGCTATCTTATCTTTCCTACTGGAAGGTAAGCTCTCTGAGGACTGGTCTTTTGCCTAATTTGTCTTTGTCTTCCTCATAGAGCCCTGAGCACAAGAGTGCTGGGTGCATTTGGGGACTCGATCACATCTTGTTTGACAGAGCCGGTGTCATTGCAAGGAGGCTCCTTGTCTGAGAATATGAGCCACATTCCTGGTTTGTCAGTGGATTGGACATCATCTGGAAGTGGGGCAGAGAAAAAGCTGGGCTCTGTACAGTCATCTCTTAAAACAGACCAGCCCACAACTGCCAAAATATCCATTACACAGATTCTGTTTGTTATCCCCTTGTAGTCATATTTGATTAATTAGTGTGGGTAAGAGGAAGATATCACTTTGAGGCCAACTTAATGGCCATTCTTGCTTCCTGTAACTGGAGGGTGAATCTCAGCCATCTAAATATACAGGTCTTTTCGTGGGCAAGAATTCTCAATATTCTGAGATCCCTGGAATCTGCGGAAGTCTCTGTATTTTTGTGTACTCACCCAAAGGAATGGTCATCTTGGGAATGAATGTCTCTTGATCCTCCATGGTTAGGAGAAAAAGCTAGGTCTTACCAATGAGTATCACAACTTCACCTGCCAATTCACCAGCGTGAGGCTTTCTCCTGTGCCCAAGTCCTACTGGGAAGCACAGCCTGGGACTATGTTGACTTTGGTCAAGATTTCAGGCCATCATATGCCTCATGGGAGTTGGCATTGGAAGCAGAGAAGTTTGGAGTTCTCCCCTCTGTCCTCTGTGGAAGACATTGTTTCTGTTTCAGTCAGTATTTCCCTGTTCAAACTCCATTTCATGTAGTTCTGAACCTCTGTCGACGGAGAGTATAGGATGATGGCACATAGACCTTATGGAGCAAGAGAAAGAGTATGCTTTGCTCCTTCCTCACCTTCTCAGATTGTTAGCTTCAGAGATGGCTGTCAACTTTTTGGTCATGATGAGAATAGCTTTGCTACAGTCACCACTTCCCGGGGGTTGGTGTGAAATGTGCTTTCCTCAAGAAAGAGCCATAGCCCTAACCGGTGTGGCTCAGTGAATAGAGTGTCAACCCATGGACTGAAGTGCCCTGGGTTTGATTCCAGTCAAGGGCACATACCTCATTTGCAGGTTTGATCACTGGCCCTGGTCTGGACACATGCTGGAGTCAACCAATTGATGTGTCTCTCTCACATTGATGTTTCTCTCTCTGTCTCTCCCTCTCCCTTCCAGTCTCTCTAAAAAAAAAGGAAAAAAAAAGTCAATGGAAAAATATCCTTGGGTAAGGATTAATAAAACAAAAAAAGAAGAAGGATCCTTAATCCCATAAATCCAGATGAGAACTCTGGCTTATCGTCAACTCAACTGCAGTCACCACCATATCATAAAATGTATTCTGTGTAGGCCACTCTCCCAAATGGTTTTCTGCATCTCTCCACTGCATCATCCAGTGTAACTTCTGAGTACAAGGATGAAAAAAATCATCAGGTTGGCCATTGGTGGTAGAGAGAGAATTGCATTGTTTGCTTGGGTCTCCAGGCTTAGGGGATAATGCCCAGATAATACCATGTGTCTATGTGTCTACTTCATCTGTTTGGCTTATGCCCTTGACAGACTCCAGATCTTGAGCTGTGTCTTGGAGAATCTCTAATGGTACCCAGTACATTCATAATTAAGGGAAACTGGTCATAGGAAAGGAAACTTTCTTTCTAGCTGGGGTTTCAGAAAACTACTACGCAGGAAGAACATTGCCCTATTTTGTTCACTTATCTCTTCCTGGGCTAACTGAGTGAATGTTGTGACCTGAGTCACTTGAGGGAGATATCAGCTGTCCATCTAACCAGAGAGTCTGAGAAAACAAGGAGAAAGAAGCCCAGGAGAATGAAGCCCCAGGGTTTGTAGCAAGTGAAGGAGGTGGAGCTAGAGGTGGGGAGTGTTCAAATGGCAAAAGGGCTGGAGACAAAATGTCCCAGTAGGTCTGTACCTACTTCATCATTCACCTATGCGATTTTCTTGCTTTCTCAGGGGTTTATCTGGTGAAAGGAGCTGTGGAGAAGTCCCCAAATCTCCAGTTTAAATTCCCTTAGTGCATTCTTCAAAACCTCAGATGGTATCTGTTGACTGGAGGGGAAAGAGGTTCTGACTGTGGTTAGTACTCACCATTCTTTGCACAGTGCCAGCACCACCCAAGGCAGTTCATAACATTTTAATTTCCTCCTAAAATGTGCTTTTATTTCATTTTGCAATGTGTAAGCCCATCCAATTGCAGTGATTGAAGTAAATGGAGACTGTTATTTAAGTGGAATCTCATGGAAGATACACCCAGTGATCATTTTCATTCATATTTTTCCATTTCTTTTGGCAGGAATAATGCAATGTTTCTATTTTTCATTGTTATGCAGTGTTATGGGGAATATTCTTTGTGGGTTTAGATTCCAGAGTAGCATATCTGATTTATAGTTGATAGGGCAGTGTTTGCCAAGTAATTTTGTTGGAAAGCAGCTGCTTAGGCAGAAAGGGAAGAGCCTAGTATAAAAATAATGGAGCATGTTATGGAGCCTCAGTGGAGTTCATGGGGACCTAGAGACGTTGGCTCTGGTGAAGTCTGGAGATGAATTTGGTTTGATTAGACTTCAGTTTCAATTTTATTTCATTTTGGGGGGAGAGTCTGGCAGCCTTCCTTTAAGTTAGTTAAGTGAGTTTCATATTTGCTTATCAACAAGACTCTTGATTATTTCTTCCCTGTAGGACTGGTCACAACAGGCTAAACAATATAGGTGACTACACCTTTATTGTAACCATGGAATCTATTGTTGATGATTTATTAAGCATTCTTTCTTCTGATCCCAAACAATACATTGTGTTGGCCCAAGTTCCCTGGAGGGTTAGCTTTTCCCTTATCATACAGACCAGTGTTAGCCCTATTTCTATCTTGGTTTGTTCCATTTGGTAATGGTGTTGGCTTCTTGAAATATAAAAGCCAGTCTCGGGACCACCATCAAGTGTTTACAATGTTTTATAAAAATGTCTCAAAGAATATTTTAGTATATGCCATTGCATTACAAATCAGGAAAAATTGAAGCTTACATTATTTTTTTTCTTTGATTGGATATGGGCCCGTAGGAATAGTCCTTAGGTTTCTAATTTAGCCATCTGGGGCACCACTCAGCAAAGGTGTGTCAACTCGGCTTTTTCCCAAGGAGTTCTGCTAATGTGAAACTGCATGTGGATCAGTAGAGAACATCATTGGACTGCTTCCTGTGGTTAATCTATGACAGATTGAGGAAATTGGGTGGGGTCAATTAGTCAGCCCCAGGACCCTCATCCCAGGGGGCTTTGTGGTGTCCTGTTGGGCAGTGGGAGTCTTTGTGCGCTCAGCCCTGAAGCACACTGGGCTTCCTCCTTTAATCAAGCTCTTGAATCGGGCTCAGGCAGTGGCTGTGTAGCTGTGCTAATGGACTCCCATTTTGATGGCAATTTGGCAGGGAGTCAAACTTTGGCCCTAAAGCAGAGGTGGTGCAATTAGACAGCTGAGATGCATTCTCTGAACACACACTTTTAATTGATTTCAGCTTGTTCAGTTCACAAAGATAGAGCTCTGACACATAGCAGCCTTCTTAAAGGGGCTTATTTTTACTTTTCCTTTATTCAGCAGCGTAATTCAACAGCAACAGAAGCAACAATAATACAGAGCTCTACAGAGCGCGGATCTGGCATGGCTCGGATACAAAAAGTATTATTAAGAACTAATGAGTGAAATAGTTAGATGTTAACTGGAAAAGCATTAATGAGCAGAAGAGAATTCTGGCATAAACATCTGTTTCTGAAGCAGATGTTACCTTGTAAATCTGCTGAAAAAAAGCCTGTGCAAATGGAACAGCGGACCATTTTAGGTAATAGGAAGGACCGAGTCATATTGCGAGGTTTTCAGACTGTTTTTGGCTGTTTTGAAACTCAATCACTTTGTGTTGAGGCGGTGAATTTGGGAGGGCATTTTGGGGGTGACAAAAGGTATCAAACAGAAGGGAATTACAGTGTCAGATCACAAAGAGCTCTAGACCATGGATTCCAGCTTCACAGGGAAAATTTGGGGTTTCTATTAACTAAAGAGTGTGTCTCCTGCCCCATCTTGTCCAGTGCTTTAGTCTTTTCAATTTCTATGAATTGTGGCTGTTGTCACCTGGGCTGGAGATTTAAGACCTCTTTTGCCCCAACAAACATTACCTCACCTTTGGCTGACTGATTAGATATCTTACTTCATGCAGATGACAGTGGGGCTGACAATGGGTTAGTGGTCACACATTCCAAGATTACACAATGAGTACATTTTAGCAGCTTTCAGTCTTTCATCCAAGACTCAGGAGGTGGCAAGATTTTCAGGGATCCCCTGTGGAGGCTGTAGTATTTTTTCAGAGCCTTTAAAATGATACTGTATAGGCAACTGCCTCATTCATACCCACATAGTGGCAACTTGATTTGACTTATTTTCACGGAAATAAACTTAGAGCTAAAAAGAATCGTTAGGATTATCTAGTTGGTCCAAACACCTCAATGAACAGACAAAACAAACAAACAAACACGAGGTCCTGAAAGTGATTTACCTTGGATCACTAGTGAGGGGTCTAGTTCCCAGGACCCAGACTCATGTCTGGAGCACACCCTACCTCACTGCTTTCCAGGGCAAAACTTCTTCCTTCTGTAGCCTCCTGGAGATCAAGAATGGAGTTTCCTTAGTGTTAACACTTGCTTCAGAGAAAACCCTGGGTGAGCCCCATTTGGTGCTTTGAAAATTAGAGGCAGGGACTAGAGTGAGCAACAGTCCCAGCCCCAGGCATAGTTAGGGTTTGCCCTTAGGAGTCACTTGTTTATTTATATCCACCTTCAGAATAACCACAAATATGGTAATAGGAATATGTTTTTAACCATTCATCTTTGGACAGCTGTGTGCACCAGCAGTGTGACAAGGCAGTGGCTCCCCCCGTGGCATACTTGGGCCCCTGTTTATCATTGCAGAGGGAGCGGGCAGGTGGGGGGGAGGGGCTGCAGAGGGACCCAGCAAGCCAGTTCCAATCCTAGGGACCCAGTGGCTTCAGTGATGGTTTGTGCTGCAGTTGGATGGGTCTAGCCTCCTCCAAACAAACTAACAAACAAAAAACAACCAAACCAGCAAAAACCAAACAAAAATGTGGCTCTGAAATCTTTGAAGGAGAATGTCTTGATTAGGGGGAATTTTTCCCCATTTGTGGCTGTACCACGGCTCTCTTCCTGGGCCCCAGGGGCTTTGGCCAGAAGACTGCTCAGAAGAGCCTCCATGGGTAGCCTGGGTATTCAGAATATGTGCAAGGCAGCCCTTCCACTTTGTACTATGTTTCTCAACCCTGTGGGCATGATGACTCCCTTTTCTGCGTGTGTGCACGCAGGCATGCATGTGTTGTTCATGCAACAAAGAACGTGAACAAAGCCATCTTTGCAAGAAATGACATGATTTCCCAAGTTAGCAAGGTCTGTGATTCCTCTGGGGAATTCTCTCTCACACAGAATCCAGGAAGGCTTGGTGAAGAGTAGCTGCTAATCTTTGACTTTTTCCCAGAGCACAGGCATCTACTCATAATCATGAAGGGCTTTTTATTCTCCCTCAGAGAAACTGGAACAGCTCGTGTTAACAGAAAATTCTCAATTAATCCTTTTTGTTATGCTTGAGGTACTGACTCATTTCTCTGGAAAGAACCATTGCATCTGTCATGTAGCTCCTGGCGTGTCACACACGGATTGTGTGTTATTTCAAGGGGAAGTGGCTTTGCACCCTGCGGTCCCTGGGACATGGGTGTGCACAGAGCTTCCAATGGGTTGAGACATCAGGAAGGTGCTCATGGGGCTGCCATTTTAAACAGTGAAAATTGCATTTGTGATTCATCGTCTCCCTGATAGTGTTTCTTTTACCTTCGTGACAATGACATGGGAAAAGGGGAGATTCAAGCAGCATTGTTCTGCCTTTGAGTTTCTCTCTTAAATGACTCCTTCCATCATTTTCAGTGCTGATGGAAGAGGCTCTCCATAGAATTCTTAAAAATTCTTAAAATTTTAAATAAATAAAAGCCCCTTTTTTGCTATGGAATGAGTGTGTTTCCTCCTTGGGTGACTTTGCTGTGAGTTACTAGTTTACTAGCTCTTTGTGCTCTCAGGACCCAGCCATTATCTCCCTGATCCTCATATGAACCCTCTGAGGTGCACACTACTAATGAAGACTCTGACGATTATGGAGATTCTGGATGCTACTCAAGGTCACACTGCTAGTAGATGATGAAGCTAGAACTTGAACCAAAGTGTGTCACTCCCAGGCCCATTCTCTTTCCTCAGTGTGTCACCCCAGCCCCAGCCACTTTCTGTCACACCATTAGCAACTGTCATGGACATTCTGGGGGGAAACCATCCTGTTTCTTGTAACTGTGGCTTTGCTCATGTTCTTACCTTGCACAAGCAACACACATGCGCGCGTGCACACGCACACACACACACACACACACACACACACAACTTCCTCTGCTTTTCCTTCTGCCAACCTTTCAAGCTTTGGTTCAGGCAGGACCTCCTGCAAGCTCTCTTCTCTGCCCTCTTGGCTTTGCCCCTGCTCTTCTCTATACAGAGCTCCTGGGGCACTCTGTCAGCCTTATGATAGCACTCTCCATATCATACTGTGTGTGTGGCCTCACCTGGCCAGTATGTGAGTGCCTTGAGGTCAAGGGCTGCATCTCAGGGCCACTAGCCAAGCACCTGGCACACAGAGGCCCTGTGATCTCTCTGCAGATCTGAACCAAACTGATCATGGGAGATCTCACCCAGGGTGCATTGGTAGTCCAGATTACCTGCACATCAGGAGGTGGTGTAGCCTGTATCCTTGAACTGGTCTGGAAATGGCCTGCTAATAGGAGACATCTGCGCCTTTCTACTTTTCAGGAACCGTGACAATCTCCACAAGCAAAAGGTTTGAAGAACTATAACATTTATGGCTCCCTGGCCATAAATTCACTACAGAACACATAAAAAATGCCATTCCCACAGGGTTATGGCAGAGATTCAGTATTGCAAACATCTGCATATGAGCAGTAAAGCTAACCTCTGGTGTGCAGCGCTCGCCTGTTACTGACATATATTAACATTAGTGACAATCAGATGTGATTATCTGAGATGGCATTTTATCTGCCAACTGCAGACTTATGGCTTCTAAACACCCAATTTGCCCCCTTCTTCATATGTTGTTTTTATAGAACTCAAATCACATGCAGAAATTTGTGATTAGTGCGGCTCTGCTTTAGTGTTGTTGTTTTGGTGGATAATGGCGTACGAATAAATTTTCAGTACTTAGATTGATTTTAGCACTCTGGATAGAATAGGCTTTCAAAAGTTTGTTGAACAGCTGAGTAAATTTCAAAGCATTATTACTTTACATTTGGAGACATTACTGAGAGCCAGAAAAAACGAATGGATTCTGATATTGGCAGAGAGTGTTTTTGATCCAACAGGTTGTAATTAATTTACAAGGTAATTGATTGGCGCCTGCATGTTATGTATCCCATCTCAAGGTTGAAATTGCTGCCATTATTTCCTCCCTGTTATTTAAACCAGGGCTTGGCAGGATTTTTCTGTAAATATTGTAGGCTTTGTGGGCCATATGCTCTCGGTAGCGACTGCTCAACTCTGCCATTGTAGCAGAGTGACAGTAGACAATGTGCTAGCAGATGATAGTGGCCGTGTTCCAGTAAAACAGTGTTTACAAAAATAGGCAGTGTGATAACCCCCCGAATGAAACCAGTACAGATTTTTCAAACAGTTATTGGGAAATTTATGACCAAAAAAAAAAAAAATGTTTTTAGACTTTTGGGGACTGGACCTCTTATCTGGCTCCTATTCCATCTGATAATTTCTAAAGTGGTCAGATCAAATTTTAAGTTAAAGTATAATATTTTAAGTAAAAAAATTTTTCTTTATCCTAGTGCAGTGATTCTTAATATTTATTTGATTTTAGTTAACCTAAGGCATACAGTACATTTCTAGTAAGTGGCTTACTGCAGCAAAAATTTTCAAAAAGGAGAGGATCTGAGAAACACACAGGTCTGGTGACAGTACTCTGAATTATTTTCTCTAAATTCACTTTTAAAATTCTGTCTCAGCGGGAGCTCTGTTGCATTTGAATAAGTAGACTTTCAGATGGGCAGACATATTTAGGCATCTGAAAAGCAAGAGCTTAGAACCAGAATTCCTTCTTAGCCATAATCCCAGCATCACCAGCCCAGGCTTTCTCTGTCTTAGACAGGACCCCTCAACTCGGGGAGAATGGACATATGCAGGAATTTGCAGAGATCTCATAGGTGAAGGTCAGGTTGCTGAACAGCAGAAAGGTGTCTGGTTTTGCAGTTTGAAAAGGATTATAGAGCTCGGAGCAAGGTAAATATCTGAAAGTATACCTTATAATACTTCTTTTTCTATTGCTTTGGAGTTATTTTTTTATGCCTCTTCAAACAGTGCGTGAGACTACCAAATTTGCATTGCACCGTTCCAGGTGACGTATGCAGTTTGCAAAAATATGACCCAGGATAACAAGCGAGGCAAGTGGAGCCTATATAATCTATTCTTATTCTAGTCCTTCTTTGCTATTTCAGGTTGTTTCCATTTTGTAATTTCAAATGGTTTCCAAGATGCCCTCACAGGTGTAGCAACTGCTGACAGCTTGAAGTTAAGCCAGCAGCACTCCTTACCCCTGTCTTTGCTGCTTGTCTTTGCAAATGACCGAGCAGGAATTGGGGACAAGAGAAAAACTGCAAGTGTGGGAGAGCCCTGTGGCCTTTGCAGCCCTTTGTGGAATTTTTCATAAGACCAGGGCCAAATCCTCCCGGCTTCTCTTAAGCCACTGAGTTTGGGGATAGAGCAGTGAAATATTTGAGGTGGAAGAGACTGTGGGCCAGTGATTTTCAAAGTGTGGTCCTCAGACTTACTTGCAGCATCAAAATCACCAGGAAGGATGTTAGAAATGCACATTCTCAGGCCTATGGCCAGCCTGTTAATTTAGAATCTTTGCAGGTGGGCCCAGGAGTCATTTTTTTAAGTCACCTAAATTATTTTTAATGTATTATTATTGATTCCAGAGAGGAAGGGAAAGGGGGAGAGAGATAGAACATTGACAATGAGAGAAAATCATTGATCGGCTGCCTCCTGCATGCCCACTACTGGGGATCGAGCCCCAGGCATGTACCCTGACCTCCTGGTTCATAGGTTGATGCTCAACCACTGAGCCTCACCGGCCAGGCCAGGCCCAGGAATCTTTTAACAAGATCTTTTAACAACAGTTTTAACGCTGTCCCTGGGTGATTATGGTGCATAGCAAAGTATGAGAAGTACTGTTTGAGTCACTAACCGGGAAGATCTGTCTAGTCCATTTTTAGGTATGAAAATTGAGGGCAGGTAACTTGCCCACCATGAAACAGCTGGTCTAGATCTCTCTCCAGTGACAGTGCCCATCTAGGTGGATTGCAGGGAGGCCAAGGGCATTGAAGAGATCGACGATTTAGGACCAATGTCTGCCCACCACCATTCAGGCCATGGTGGAGAGGTCCTAGGGTTAGAGGAAAAATGGAAGTTTGTGACTGTGAGCTCTCCTCCTACCCTGGGCATCCTCTCTCCATTTAAAAGCCTGGTGACCCTGCTGCTGGACTTCCTCTTTTAAATAAACAGCTCCCTAGAGCATCCTTGGCTGAGGTTAGCAACAAGAGGGAAGGGAACAGAAAGAGGCAAGAGGAGAATGGGCACCCCCTTATCATCATATCAGTGCAATCACTGGGAATTACTGTTCAGGATTAAGAGTCACTTGGGGATAATTCAGCTAGTCTGGAGAGGGAAATATACACATGCACACACCCTCACATGTGTGTGCACACACAACACAAACAGATTGCTGAAACTCATGGCAGAAAACAAACAGCATAGGGAAGCAAGGATGAGTGGAACTAAAAGGGCCTGCATGCTGAATAGGTGGTATGGGCTCCAGAGTGATCTGTTTCCCAAACACTTTGGGGGAAGTTGTATACACAGTGACTAGAGCAGAGCAGCTGCTTTCCCAACTCTGCGCATTGCTCTGTTTCAGAGCTAGCATCCTTCTCCTCCAGGCATCTGTTACTGAGAACAGTTGCAGGTTCTGCCAAGAGAACTCAAACTGGCAATGGAAGACTTGAAATTGAGAAAATGAGACACACACACACACACACACACACACACACACACACTCCGAAAAAGATACAGCAAGTCCCTAGGAAAGTGCCAGATATTTTCCAATATCTAGGCACCTCTTGAAAAGGTCAAATACATTATCTATCTCTTGTGATTATCCTTGGACTTGACAGGAGACCTCAGCAGGTTAGTGGATTGCTTTTCCAAGAGGGGTTGTGGAACTTGCTTCCCCCTTTTTAACTCTGGGTCCTCCTGGTTTTGTACCGAGAAGGCTTTTTCTTGCCATGTGGGGTGAATGTCCAGCCCGATGGGCTCTCACAGACATGGTTAATGGAGTCTGGGAGAACCTTGTGCTTTTCCAGTGAACCCTGAAATGGCTTAATAGACCGGAGCTCTCTGAAACAGAGGAAATAATTTGTCTGCCTTGAATGAGAGGCTTGGCAGAAAGTTCAAGTGAGAGGAGTGGTCTGGAAGATCTAAGGTCAGCGAGCTCCCTTCATTCCCCTGTGCGTTCCCCTGCTGGCTGGTGGTAGAGACTCCTCTCCCTGCTGGAGAGCTTTTTGCCCACTCCCACCCAGCTTAGTCACAGGCTTCACATGTGAGTTATACCAGGAGGGATGGGAACAGCCCCCAACTTCCCATGCAGGAGTGGCTTAGGGTATTTGCCTGTGCTCTAACTATCACTTTGAGCCAAACAGAAATGACTCTTTTTGCATTCTTTCTCCATTCTCTTCTGCTTTCAGAGGACTTGATGATCAAGAGAGGTCTGTGTACTCCCGTTTTCTATTTGTCCTGCTCAGTGATGTTGACTCTAGTTTACTTCCTGGAGAGGAGCAATCCCCACAAGGCAGGAGGAAGCTGGGTGGGGGAGGTGGGGTTGAGGGGTCTTTCTTTGCCTTTTTTGAGTTTCCCGTAAGCCCTAGAACACTACAGAATCCTTCTCCAGATGAGCAAACACTGCAACAGATGTGTCGACAACAGTGTGTTCTGGGTTGTTTGGGTCTGTTTAAATTGGGCTTTTCCTGCACCAAAGGATTTTGTGAAATAGGTTGGTTTTTTGTACATAGGTTTCCAGCCTCCGATTTGGAGAGGCTAAGAAATTAATTACCCTAGCCCAGAAGGTCTGTGGGAGTGCATGGCTTTGATTGGGGAACTTGATTTTGACCTTCCCCACTGGATGCTGCCTGAGATTTTAATAACATGCTCACCTTTAGTAAAGCTGATGGCCTATTCAGATGCTTGGAGGGGGTTGGAGAGGAAAGCCACATCAGGCCTCAGGGAAGGGACATCAGTCCTGTCTGCCTACTGGGTAGGGACAGAGACAGAGTCCTGTGGTGACCAGTCAGGCACCACCCTCAGCCACCAGACACAGCTTTCACAGCAATGCCACACCTTTTTAAAAGGGACACTGTGTGGTCTCAGATGCTGGTTTCATGTGGAAAGCTGGGCAAAAAGGTTTTGTCTAGCACGGAGCTCTGAAGATTCTGAGCACCCAAGACGTCAGGAGACCTTCAGTACAAACCTGATTCTGTGGTTCTCTGTCTTGGTGGGGGGATGGAGGGGATTCATTCAGCTCCTTCCTCCTCCCTTTCCTCATCAGTTCAATGAGGAGATTGCATTAGAATTAGATGCTTTCTTAAAACAACAACAATAACAACAAAAAACCTCACAGACACCAGTAAGGTGATTGCCAGAGGGAAAGGGGGTGGGAAGGTAGAAAAGGGCATAGAAGGGCTAAATGGTAATGTGATGGAAGGAGACTTGACTTGGGGTGGTGAACACCCAATACATTATACAGATAATACATTATAGAATTGTACACTTGAAACTTGTATAATTTTATTAACCCATGTCACCCCAATAAATCCAATTAAAAAAGAATTAGATGCTTCCTAAGTTTCTTCTAATGACAACACTTTTTGATTCTTGGGCTCAGTATTAAACTGATCAAGTCAGTTATTTGAATTCTACCTTTTTTCTTATCCTAAAGAAAGATAAAGAAATGATGGAGATTTATTTATAAGTATGACTTAAAAATATGCAGGTGTACTTTTTCCCCAAGAGAGCAACCGCATTGCCATTTGACCTTCAGTCCTGATGAGGAACTAGAAAGATCTGAGTTCCTAGGAAGCTTAGCCCTTTACAAAGCCATTGTACATATGATCGTCACAGCCAGCCTGTGAAGCCCTAGGTGGGAGCCCCACAATTTGAAAGTGATTAGGGAGGGGAGTGGTAAAGCTGCCATCTAAATATGGATCTTTTGTCTCCCAATTTTCCAGAATTCCAATTGTTCTTCTCAGGGCTGGTTCTAACTAATTACTGATTGTAAATCTTGGTTACTCTATTAATCAGGTAGGCTTTTAGCACCTGCTACAGACTCCACTTAGTTTTATTTGAAAAATAAAATATAACCAAAGAAAAGCATATACACTGAGAAGTGATACACATTTAGTATCTGCAAATATATATATTTTGGGTCCCAAACTTATAAATAAGTTTTAAAAAATGACTCACCCTCCTGCCTTTTTATAAAGCTAGCTGTATCTAGTTCGTTTCCCTTTTCCAAATATAAATCCCTAAAGGTTAAGAGTACTGTTATTTTTAAGGCAATAAGGAACAGACAAAGTTAGCCTTTTCAGGTATTTTCATGTAGGCAGGGAAGCTCGCCAAGGGAGTGAGGCTAAGATGGCTCAGTGCCCTCCGGCCTTCAGAAAGCGTCTCACGGGGATCGAAGCTTTGATTCCCAGCAGTGCAGGAGGGAACAGATGCGAGGCTCTCCATGGTGCCTACCCGAAATATGTATGTGCTGTAGGACAGAGCAAGACCCTTTGAAGATGGGAGAATTCAGCAGCCCTGCGACTGTTCACTTTATTGCTTTCTTCCTGTGCAAAATGTCTGCGGACCCAGAGGGAGAGACACCAGCCAGACAGTGAGTCAAATGACAAGTTGACAAAATGGTTGTAATTCTAGAAGCTGCAGTCCCATCCCAGCTCTTTATGCAGGGGCGGGGATGAAGCCAAAATCTGAGACAGCTCCCGGGAGAGCAAGGAGATACTGTTAATAACAGTTGACCAACTCGAATTCTTTCCACATGTGTTTATGCCAGACGCTGGAATACACATGCGAATCACATCTCCATTCACACCTATACCTAGCAACGGGGAACTTGTCAAGAGTCAGCCAGTGAAGCCTCACAACGTGCGCTGTACCCACCGTGTGCAGGTCAGGCAGCTGATGTTGTTCTAGAAAGGCCTCTAAGTGACACCACAACCATCTCTACTTCTTGTCCAGGGATTTAATGACGCCAGGCACAAGCCAGGACAGCAGAATTTGAGCCACGCACTTTTATTAGGACAGACTTGTGCAGGTTTGGACATGGTATCTATTTGCGTGCATTCATTCATCCTCTGCACGAATGGCTCCTGACCACCTGCTACCATCCATTATTGTCCTAGGAGCTGGGGAGAGAGCACTGGCACATGGTCCTGCCTTCCAGTTTCTGACACTCTGGTAGGGGGTGTAGGCAAGAAAATAGGACTCTCAGAAGTGAGTGGCAGGTTCTGAGATACAGGGGAGCTTAGGTGCTTTGAGAGCATATGGGATGGGTCATCACTCTCGTGACAGAGTGGGAGTTTCAGGGAGAAATGGAAGTAGGGGTTCAGGTTAGGCTGAAGGACGAATAGAGGTTAACCACATGAAGTGTGCATGGGGTTCAGAGCTAGGGGAGGTGCCACCAAGCAAAGGAGTGCACCATCCTGGAGAATTAAGAGAGGGAAGCTCTGAATAACTAAGGGCTTCCTGAGTGGCCTGCCATGTGGAGGATGAGCCAGCTTCCATCTACTCCACTGTGTGCTCTCCTTGGCTTTCATAATCCTTGGACCTTGTTGGTCACGAGCTAGCCTCCTTACATATAAGATTTGCTGACTCCTTCCCATAGTATTACAAATACTGTTGTCGCGATTTACAGTAATGGAAACTGAGTCCTCAGGAGGTTAAGTAACATGTTCACAGTTGCACAGTAAATAAAGCAACAGAGCCAGGTTTCAGAAGAGATCGGGTTCAGAACATGAGCTCGTCAGCATCACCGCACTGAGGTGCCCAGGCCAAATGGGCAACTGATACTTAGCTTTGTATTCTTGGATAAGAAGGCAGAGTGGTAAGCCTATACCTATCACCTGTGGAAGCATAGGCCAGTTATTCAGTCATGCCAGCTCAGGGTTGTCTTGTTTAAGTGAGGCTAAAACAGCTCACCTTTTAGAGTTTGTAAGTTTAGAAATAGCATAGGAAGAACAATAGCTCATTGCCCACCATGCAGACTTTGCTTCTGTGAGATAGATGAAAACCCACACTCTGCTTCAAATTGTCCCCATGTGGGATGTGCCCTGGCTGTGGCATGGTGTCTGGCCTTGAATACAGTGTGAGCTTGGACACCGCACTCAGAGAGATGTGGGTTCAAATCATGAGTGCGCCACTGCCGCTGTGACGTCTGTAATCCATTTATTATCTGTGCACCCGTTTTCTTGTCTGAGAAATGGGTTATTGTTGGGACTGAATAAGAGAAGCTGTTTAAAGCCCTTAGTATGGATTGACACAAAGTAAGTGCTCAATAGATGCTAATTATCATCATCTCCTTTTCTTCACTGGGAGGTGTCAGGCTCTTGCCAGGAGGAGAGGGCTTGCTCTCTTCACTGAGGCTTGCTTTGCAAACAAGGTTGCAGTTTCGTGTTTTTGAGAATGTGACTTAGCCACCATGTGGAGGACAGGAGTCAGCACTGGAGATACATTCATGGAAGAGCTGCCGAGCAGGGTAGTGCAAAAGGCACTCAAAGAGATTCCTCCACATGGAGTGGGTGGGAGGCTTCCGAGAAGTGCTGGACATTTATTTGTATTTCAGGGACTGAACAGCAGAGAGAGGTAAGAGGGCATGTCGTTGAAAAGATTTCCTCAGAAGGTCTGCTTCCTTAGATAAACATGGAGAGAAATATCTACAGTAGACATGTAGTTGGCAATCGGCTCTCAGTTGCAGACAACTGTTTTCTCATCCCTGCAACGAAGGACTCTATGGAAGTGGCCATGACTTTGCCCGGAAAGGCTTGTGGACTGGGCAGTGTTGGAAACCAGTTTCTCCCTCATCTGGTCTCGGTATGTGCAATCTAGACTGAAGGAAATGATTGCCACTTCTCAAGATGTAATGTCATATCTAAGATGTGGATGTAGGAAGATGGAAAATAGCAAACAACCGAATGCAGAATTCTTTGGTTTCCATACACAGTGTCTTCATTAGGAATCTGAATCTAAGTCTGCTACGTCATTCCTAATGTGATAGCCTTCTGAAAAGATGTCTACTCATTGGCTCTCTCTCCCTTTTCCCTCTCACACCCTCCCCATGTAAAAATCATAGCCCCCTGATCACACCTGGTTTAACCTGCAATTAAAGATTACTTCAACTGCTGACAGTATCCCAAGCTGTTCTTTAAGACAATTTCATTCTACTTAGCAGTACCCAGTGCCTGCTGATTCCGCTGTCGTGTTTCTCCGTTGAAGATGTTGCCTCAACAAAATCTGCTTCAGAGTTTTCCTGGCTTCTCCAGGCTGAATTACAGTTGCAGTCAACGGCCCACTTGTGTGTAGTTCAAGAAGCAATTAAGGGCTCTTTCTTCGAACGAGCAAGGGAGGGGGTAGAGTGAAAAATGATCATTATTCGGATGATTCCTCTGTGTAGCTGAACAGTTCACAGATCTTTGATGCCGCGAGTCCCTTGCATTGAAACCCACTCCTGTCACCATCTCTGCAGCCTGCCTCCTGGCAGAGCGGCTTGATGGTGGTCAAGGACTCACACGCCATTAGGTCAGAGCAGCTCAGTCTGACATTAGGATTGTGATTAAATACAGCTGAAACAGTGGCACAGCTGTCCAAGGTGTGATGACCACACCCTCGAAAATCAGAAAGCACCAACTTCTGAATCTTCCCAAGGAAGCTGGCCATCTCCATTGTCAGCCCTTTGTTTTATTCCGGAGGGATTTATTATAATTGGAATACGGCAGTCTCATCTTTCTAGGCATGTCTACATGACTTATGTTTATCTTTAGAGGCAGAGTCTTTAATCTAACTTATACCACACGGGTCTAAAACAGAGCTGTAGATAAGCAGCTTCACTCTTTCTATTAAGATCATCAGCTGGCACCCTTCTCGATGTTTCCCATTCAGTATCTGCTGTGTGTGGAGCAGTGAGCCAGGCCCTGCAGAGAAAGAAAGCACATGCCAGTGGTCCTCCAAGGTGGTCCCTGCACCAGCAGCAGCAGATCTCTTGGGAATGTGTTAGAAATGCATGTCTTTGGCCCTACCCTCAAAACTCTGGGGGTGAGAGCCAGCACTCCAGGCATCAGTAAGCCTTTAGGGGATTCTGATGCATGTGCATGACTTTTTTCTGTGAAGAGGAGACCTTGGGTATGAGTGAGACTAGAGGAGAAGGGGCTGAGCTGCCTTGAGGTGAGGAGACCTTTGACATAGCCCTCCTCCCTCCAACCTAGCTGCCTCCTTTGGATGCTTTTGGGGTTCCTTGGCAGCTCAAGTTGCTGGGCAGTTTCACAAGACCACATGGGTGTAATGTTGGGCCATGCTTGCCTTGAAGAGAATGGCTTCTTCCTTCTCCACTGAGTGTGCTTGTTGAGGCAAAGAAGGGCACTGATTCTTGCTCAAAACCAAGCAGCTGTGGTGCAGGGAGGGGAGGTTCAGTCGTAGGAGACTTGGGTCAAGGCACAACTGCTCCAATAGCTCTGGGACTCTGGGAAAATCCATTAACCTCACTAAACTCAGATGGACCTGAGTTCCCCCATCTCAGAAACGGAGCTAATTATATGTGCCCTAGCTGTTTCACAGGACGTTCTGCTCAATTGAAATGGGGTGAGGATAAGATTTTCCCCAAACTTGTTCGTGGGTGAAGGTGCCCCTCCAACTCAATAGGGACAATGTACTTGATTAATTTATTAAACTGATGCGTTTACATACTGTGCATACATGGCAGGGCTGCTCTGGTAAGGGGAAGTAGAACACAAGGCTGAGTATATCAGCCCAAATGAGCCTCCCATCTCCACCTTGTGGCCACACTCTGTGTCCCGCTGCCCAAACAGATACCAGCAGCTGGATCCTCAGGTATGACCAAGGTCAGCGTGTGATGACCACACAAAGGCAGGAACCTGAATTGGGTCTGCCCAGTACAGACACCTGAATAAGAGAGGGAGGTGAGCCTAGAAGGCTGCATAAGAGGACAGCCACTCTGCCCCTTGTGATCATGGCCCAGTGATATCCAGCCTCCAACCTAGCACATTGGGCAGCCCCTCTCTTGGGAGAGCTAGCAAGGAGTGGAGGGTAGAGATCCAAGTCTGAGGCAACCCCTGCAAGACTCCCCTCAGATAGGAGAATGCTCAAACTGTGTATTATGTCAGGCAGAAATCCTCTTTCCCTGTAGTACAAACCCTGGATGGGAAAGGGAGAGGATGAGAAAGGTTCCCTCCTCCCTCATTAGCCAAGTGAACACTCTTAAATGCTAATGATTTATAGGTGTGCAGTTTCGTATGACTTTAGTATTTCCTTTCTCCTGTCCCTCAATGCCATGACTAGCAGCAAGTCCTAAAGACCCTCATTGGCAGGGTTGGCTCTTCCCTGCCTGCTGGGCCAGGATGGGGCTGCCCAGCAGAGTGAGTAGCAAGCCAATTCAGCTTGGTTGCTGAGGCAATTCCAACAGAGTGGGAAAAATGGAAAACACTGTGGGGTCAAAAGGAAATATGAATGAGAGTCATCAATAGGATGAAGCACTCATTGAAATGAAGGGGGGAAAGGGTCTTATGGATGAATGCCTCCAATAGGGCTGGTGTTTGCTACTTACTTTCACAAGCCAGTGGGGCCTGTTGAATGGGTGGATCTGCTAGGTCTAAAATGCTGGGGATGTCACATCTTTTGGCATAACCTGGCAGCACATCAGAAGCCCAAGTCCTACTAGTAAGTGTTACCTTGAGTGTCTCTGGCCTGCCCTGTCCCACCTCCAGCTTATAAACTAGCCACCCAAGTCTCTGCATGAGAGCTCAGTCCCCACACTGTGCTTCTGCTTAAACTGTGATTCTCTGCCACCTGCCAGGCCTGGAGCCTGTCCTCCACCCCAGCATTACTGAGTGAGTTCCTAAGAGCCCTTTCCCTGGTGTCCTAACTCCGACTCTGCTCATTGCTGCCCTGGTTCCCATTTCTACTTGTCCAGAGGTACTGTGTGGAAACTGACCCAATAATGAACATGGCTGATGGCTAGAGACACCCAAATCTATTTTCTGTCTATCCAATGGGACTTTAGGATTCTGAGCAGACACATATGGCAGCCCTGAGAGCCATGGATAAGACCTGAGTTTGTCATACTTCTTTAGATATGTATTGTAACTCAGACTGACAAACTCAACTTTGTTCAGCTCTATGGCTCCTTGCAAAGATTTGCTCTTGGGGTAAAAAGGAGAAAAGAACAGATTCAGGCAGATTCCATTTTTTGAAAGACAACTAAGTCTGGTAGAGATAATCATCACAACCATTTCTTCCTACTCACTGCTACTACTCACATTTACTGAGCACATACATGCTTGAGGGGCATCCTTTCTCTCACTGGGATTTGGCAGGTCCATTGCTTCTTCCTAAACCCAATATGACATGTGAACTATTAAGTGACAAACGACTATTAAGTCTCCCTTAGCAGCTCCCTTCAAGGGTGAAGGGTAGGGGCGCTCCTAAGCCTGCTTCTGAGGACATGGAGTTCTGATGGAGAGAGGTCCTCCTCCCGTATTCCTAAGACTCCCGAGCATTCTCAGCTCACGGCACCTTTGTGTGTCAGTAACTTTGTCACTCCCTAGACCAAGAGAAATACCTAGTGGTTCCATTTACTAATAGTTGTCTCCAAGAACTTAATAGTCATAGTCTCTGCTGTCAGACAGAAGTAACTGTGTTGCCCTGGACATTTTAAAATAGCTCATGGCTTTGATGTGAGTTTGTGTCAGCCCCCAGCATGGCCACCAAGACTGAAACATCACCTCGGTAAAGGGGGTGGGGCTCAGAACACAGAGAAACATGTCCAGGAGTCTGCCACCTTTACACACCTTCCCCTGGAACAGCACAGTAAAGATTAAGAACTTTTTTCCTTCTCTATGGGGATGACGATAATTTGGGGAAGGTGATTTTGATAAATTATAAAGAATTGGTAGTCATGGTTTTTCCTTATAGGCATTTTAATATCAGAATCAATTTCAGGCCACAGGACAAAGCTTCTGCCCAAGAATGTCTTTGGACCTATTTGCAGATGTGCTACCTGTGGGTTAGTTTTGAAACAATGATTTCTTTCTGGAGTAACAGAAAGATTGCCTATATAACCTGTCTGTTTCCACGTCTGAATCACTCAGTGGACCTTGGGCTGCTTCAGGGCAGGGTCTGGTATAAAGTTGGTGCTCAATTGCTCAATGTATGTATTTTTAATTTTTATTTTTTTAAATTATCACCTAAGGATATTTTTTCCACTGATTTTCAGACAGAGTGGAAGAGAGGGAGGAGCCAGTGGAGAGAGAGAGAGTGAGAAATATTGATGTGAGAGAGACACAGCATTTGGTTACCTCCACAGGTACCCCAACCAGGGACAGTATTCAAACTGGCAACTGAGGTATGGGCCCTTGACCGGGAATCAAACCCGAGACCCTGCAATCCACGGTTGGACACTCTAAGCACTGAGCCAAACCCTCCAGGGTTATATTTTTTTAAATTATGTAAGTTTTTTATGGATGGCTTGTGAATATTTTTTTTAAAGTTTCTCCAAACAGCCATCAGAAATACTTTAATTTATTAAGTGTCCCTGACACACATAATGACTTAAATTGGATCACTACTTCTCATGTTGTAAATCTTTAAATTGAGGTATAATTAACATATGTCATGTATTAGTTTCAGGTGTACAACATAATGATTCCATATCTGTATACATTGCAGAGTGATCACCACACTGAGTCTAGTTAACATCTATTACCATACATTGTTACAAATATTTTTCTTATGATGGGAACTTTTAAGATCTACTCTCTTAGCAACTTTCAAATATACAATACAGTATATTAACTATTGTTACCATGCTGTACATTCCATCCCCAGGACTGACTTATTTTATAACTGAGTTTGTACCTTTGACTCCTTTTACCCATTTCACCCACCCCTCATGCCACCCACCCTACCCTCTGCCTCCCCACCCCATGCCTCTGGCAACCACCAGTCTATGCTCTATATCTATGAGCTTGGCTTTTCTTTTTGTGTGTTTTAGAGCCTACATATAAGTGAGTTTATACAGTATTTATCTTTCTCTCTCTGACTTATTTCACTTAGTATAATGCCCTTGAGGTCCATCCATGTTGTTGTAAATGGCAAGATTTCCTTCTTTTTCATGGCTAGATAATATTTCATTATTTATATGTACCACATTTTCTTTATCCATTTATCTATCAATGGACACTTAAGTTGTTTCCATATATTGGCTATTGTAAATAATGCTACATTGAATGTGGAGGTGCACATATCTTTTTGAGTTAGTGTTTTTATTTTCTTCAGATAAATAACCAGAAGTGGAATTGCTGGATCATATGATAGTTTTATTTTTAATTTTTTGAGCAACTTCCATACTGTTTTCTATGATGACTGCACCAGTGCACAAGGGTTCCCTTTTTGCCACACCCTCACCAACATATCTTAGCTCTTGTCTTTTTTATAATAGCCATTCTAAGAGGTGTGAGGCGATAGTTCATTGTGGTTTTGGTTTGCATTTTCCTGATGATTGGTGATGTTAAGCATCTTTTCATGTACCTTTTGGCCATCTGTATGTCTTCTTTAGAAAAATGTCTATTCAGATCCTCTGCCAACTAGTGGGACTAGTGGGTAGTTTTAATTTCTCCAGTAGCTTTCATAATGGACATCACTGCTATCATTCTTCAGGCTTGTTTCTGTTAGGTTTGCAGGAAAAATGGGAGTGTAAATGCATTCAGCAGAGCAGCTAAGTCCCAGGCATGTTTTTGTATGAGTTCCCAAGGAGAAGTGAGATCAAGTGTGCTGGGAGGTGGGGGACCCAGGGACCCTTTGCCCCTTGTGATAATAGCAAGCACACCCTTGCGGATCTGTACCTAGTCTCTGTTCTGTAGGTGGCCTTGTTCTAGAACAGGAAGCCACTGGAACCTCAGTTACGAGTGCTAAGACAAAGCTTTGGTGGTAAGAAATAAAGTAATTGAGGGACTACGTGACATTCTGGAAAACAATGAGTCTGATACCAGGGAATGCCTTTTGAAATTTAGCAGTTTGGCAGTTGTTGACATTTGGGGTGGGGAAAATTTAAGTAACTCCAGAAAACACCAACAATTTTCCTTTTAAAGTATGCCTACCATGGATTACTTGTCCCTCATCTGAAGATGGGTGAAACATAATCATATCGACGAAGGAAGTACCTTGCGAAGGCAACATGCTCATTTCCTATTTAATATTGACCTTATTTTACATCAGATACCTGACACATTGAGATGACAATTTCTGTTCTGTGTTTTCTCTACTCTCTCCACAAATCCAGTGCCCTTTATCCACTAGGCCAGTGGTTGGCAAACTCATTAGTCAACAGAGCCAAATATCAACAGTACAATGATTGAAATTTCTTTTGAGAGCCAAATTTTTTAAACTATATAGGTAGGTACATTGTTATTAACTTAATTAGGGTACTCCTATGCTGGCCTTTGCTAAAAACGTCCTCAATCTGATTGAGGTATATTCAAGGGGCCAAAGAGCTGCATGTGGCTCGTGAGCCGTGGTTTGCCGACCACTGCACTAGGCCAATACCACTGAGTCCCTTGGGTAGAGGCAAGTAAAGCCCAACAATATACGCATGGTATTTTTTTGCGAGGCAGGTCACGACATGGGAGAAACTTGCTCCACTGAGCAATGAGTGATAGTGCTGTGAGGGAGTGGGCCTAGACAACCTTTAATACTCATTCCCAACCTGATGGAGTCTATGTGGTCGTAAGCTGTTGATAAACTCACAGGCTCATTGTTGTCTTGGTTTTAAATAAAACAGGAGCAGTAAGGAAGCTTGTTGTCACAAATAATACACCTGCTCACTGCCCTCTTCCTTGCCTACAATCAACAAAGGCTCTTTAACATATGAATCTTGATAAGCTGCTCAAAGGAGCCATGTACAGCACAGAAGCAAGGGAGAAGGAACTATTCCAGGCCTTTGCCAGGTGTAGTCAGAGAGGCATGCACCACCTACCTTGCTCTACTTCTTTTCTGCAACCAATTAAGAAAAGATGCATTTGATGGAAGTGAGAAATGGATAGGAAGCCACACCTTTATAAAAACCATCATTTTCTACAAAACCACCTTGGGACTACCTAGATTTAAATTCCTGGAATTCACTTACCCTGGAACTCCAATGGGATGGAAACGCTGACTTTGAACACTTACCATTATTCCAATACTTTTCCTAGGGTCCATGCCCTATCCTGTGCTTTAGATGTACTAGCTCATTTAATCCTCAAAACAACATTAAAACCCATGAAAAAGATACTATTAGTGGGATTTTCAATCCTCCTTAGGGCCATATGGTAGTCTGATGGCTCTATCTATCTATCTATCTATCTATCATCTATCTATCTTTCTATCTATTATCTATCTATCTATCTATCTATCTATCTATCTATCTATCGTTAGTACTCCATTAGTATCTCGGAGTATGGGTAGGCTTTATAAAGTAAGAATTGTTTATAAGAAATTAAAATAATGTAGTTTATGGTCAAATTTTTGTTAATCCAAATGTACAAGGATCCCATCTTATACAAAACTTCATTTGGGTTCTTTTAAGGTACAACTTTTTTGTTGTTGTTCAATGGTATATCTTTTAGTATAGATTTCTTTGAAGGTCAAAGAATTGAGTAGCTCTTGGGACAAATGATATCTCTATTCAACACTTTAAGTTATAGTCTTCTGCTCTAATGATTCTTAGAGTAGATTGAAATATGAAAATGTGAGTGATTTGCTTGCACCCATCACTTTGGATGTTATCCCATGTTCTAAAATCATAACATGAAAATATAAACTTACTGTTGTATTTCTTGTAGGCTTATCAATGCCAGTGTCCACTGAGGGGACTGAGAGAATGGGGCATGATGCAGGTAATGATATATTTTCATAAAAAGGAAAGAAATGGAAATGTTTTGGCTTTCATTCAGTAACGTATAATTTGCAATGTTCTTCCCCTCATTTACAATCCTGTCCATGTATAAACAGTAATTTGCTCTTATAAACATGTACTGTAGTTAGAGTTCTGTTGGGAGCAATTGGTGTTCTTTATCTGTGACATCATGAACATTTAAAAAAACAATAATTACACATATTCTGTAGGGGGGAAAACAGTAGAGAAAATCACAGAATCTGTCTAGAGGCTAATTGTTTCTTATTGCTCTGTTTCTGAGTGTCCTGCCCCCCACTCCCTTTTCTCATCCTTCAGCACTCAGGGCACATGCTTCCTATTGCAAAGCTCTAAAGATGTTACTGTTTGGAGAACTGTATTTAGTAACACTATTTTTTAAATATCTGAAATAACTTGATGCTCTCATTAACAATGATCATTCACTTCTGAGATCTGAAAATGAATAACCCTGGATACATTTGCCTGATGCAGTGCATTGTGGGTTGTGATTTTTTTTTTCTTTTCCTTTCTAATCTTTTTCAAATCCAAGGATACTGCAGTGGAGTCAAGGTTTGTATTTCTCTGAATGGTTTGAATTAGAAAAAATCTGATCCTGGTAACACTGGTTAGTGCCACCAGCCACTAGCATACGTCTCTGGGTGAAAAGCATCAGTGTATTAGAAAACTTGTTACAGGGTGTTTCAAAAGAGGAGACTATTAGATTCAGGAGGAGCAAAGCACGGTGGAATCTGAATGTATAAACAGCTTATGTTCTTAAAGTCCAGTATATACCCCTTTATTTTTTGTAATTTGCAATATATTTCCCCATTGGAACTGTATTTTGCATATTTTTGGTCTCCCAAGCTAGTTTATGAAAATCTATGTCAAGTATAATATAGTAAAAAAAATTTTTTTGGGGGAAGAGCCCCGAATTAGTTATCAGATAGCCCTGGGTTTGAGTTTAGACTGTAGCATTTACTAGTTGCATGGCCTCAGGCAGGTCACTAAACCTTTCTAAGTTTTGGTTTACTCATATACAAAAGTGCTGAAACCTTGTGTTTGATGCAGAGTTTGCTAAGTGAGTGAACAAATAAATAAGTATATATTTTATTTCTGTGGAAAAAATTTATCCAAAGGATGAAGACTCTTACAACCTCTGTAGTCTTGTGGAGATTTCAGGGCAGGATCTGCAGAAATTGAGACTTAAAAAAAAAATATATATATATATATATATATATATAATATTTATTGATTTCAAAGAGGAAAGGAGAGGGACAGAGATAGAAACATCAATGATGAGAGAGAATCATTGATTGGCTGCCTCCTGCACACCCCACAATGGGGATTGAGCCCTAAACCGGGGCATATGCCCTGACTGGGAATCGAACTGTGACCTCCTGGTTCATAGGTTGCCCCTCACCAGCCAGGCGAAATTGAGACATCTTAAGGACCCTTCCATTGCCACTTGTATGGCCTCACAGTCTCCTCTGCAGGACCTGTAGCTGCAGTAGCTTCAGGGGCAAGGTCAAAGCTTGGTGAACACCTTTACAGGCTCCCTTCACATTGAAGGGGTGTGGTGGTCATTTGTGTGTTCGACTTATGCACAGGTTAATGTTTGCAAATAAAGGACTTTGTCTATAGTCTGTGAAATGTAACAAAAGGTATAGAAAATATATTTTTAGAAAGTATATTAAATATAGCTACATTTTAATTGGCGCAAAGGAGATAGGTTAAAGCATTTGAGAAGGAAAAAAATAAACATACTTTTTAAAAAAATGAAATGCCTAGTGGTACTCCCAGCAGGGAGCAGAAGGATACAAGGTATTTCAGACTTGGAGGCCTTTGTGGAATGGACTTTGGGGTTTTTTTAAACATGACCCCTATTTTTCTAATTATAGTCAGTTCTCAAAGAGACCGGGGTGGGAGCAGTTTTAAATCTATCTTTTCTTTCAGTAGGCATACCTTCTGAAAAATCCCTAAAATTTCAAGAGGAGCTTTTCTTCTTTTTTTCTTAAGCAATTGCTGTTTTTTGAGCTCCAAGGGCTGACAGCTGTTCTAGTTTTGCTTGGGGACTTTTTCACATTGTGGATTAATCAATGTTATGAACTGGGTCCGTGGGGTTTTGGGAATGTAATTGGTTTCAGATGACACTTTGCTAGTCAATCTGTGAAACAGCGGAATGTTGACACAGCTGAACAATTCCAGCTGTTTCCACTCGCCCCTTCCTCTTTCCTTGGACGCTGCATCCTTTGCCTTTATTTTTGCCTTCCCTCTCTTATTGTGACTTTGCTAAACTAATTTGTTATCCTTTCTGAAATTCCTTTTTGCTTTTCTCTCCTTTGGGATACCATGACTCCCCATTTAGTATATCTTCCACTCAATTATATTTTCAAAACTTTTTTCCTTGGTTTGCATAGTTTCTAAGGAAATAACAGTTTTACCATTTAAGTTCCCTTTTATTTGTGGCAATTACGTAATTTGTTTATTTAAAGGCACACAGCAACAAATTTGGGCTTTACACAAGTGGTTGGATTCTGTGAATATTTGGTTTCACAACTGCTTGATTAACATTATTTTTAAATTACCAGAGGCCTTCCATTGAATAAACAATACAAGCCATTAGCTCCATTCAATGCATAGCTCTATTTTCTACAGCATATCTCTCTGACACACTGAGAAAAAGAGATTCAGGTGTCAGTATTGCTGCTAGAAAGATGTATGATTAGAAGGGAGGAGTCAGAAAAAGACCAACCCTGAATTATGTACAGCATATTAAGAGTTTATATACTGTCAGGGGAATGGCATGTAAATTGCTTTCACTGGTTTTTCATTATCAGACTAATTTCTCTTTGTATTTTCAAGAGGACTTGTTTCTGCATCTTACTCGATGGAGGAAAGTTTTTAACTGCTTGTGTGCCCAATAAAATTTTGCTGTCTTATTGGGTGATGGGCTGTAGATCTAAAGCTGAGTGAGCTAAACCAAAGGATAGGACTACATGGATAGATCCATGCATTATTGTTGTTATTCCCAAGAACTGAAGCTATTGAAGTTGGCAGAGTAATCCCATCTTCCCAGGATGGTCTGCATTGACTAAATGATGGCTCAGGTTTACAGGACAATGAGGCAGCCAGCCACCTACTCTGCCTTGCTTGTGTAGACTTAGGTGCACAACACAATTAAATAGTCTGAGGTCAAAGTCAAGTCTCTAAGATGTCAGAGAATGTGGAACAACTGAACAATTATCATGAGAATTTGGCAAATAAATATAACCGACATAGTGAATTTTTCCATATATTTCCTCTCACCATAATTGTTAATGAACATGGTATCAGAGGAAACATTGTTGGATGGAGACTGTCTTAGAGATGGGAAACAATGGATAGATAGATAATATGATTTCTCTAAATGGAGAACTATAAACAATACAGGCCCTTAGACATTGCTTAGGCTGATACAGTTGAACACTTTTACACAATCCTGTGGAGTGAAACTTCTGTATATTTCATAAGACTAAGATGTCATGGGCAAGTGTGCTAAAAGGTGGCAGAAGAGCATCAGTATGAGCAAAGCATATGGAAAAGCATACCTCCAATTGCACTCGAAGATGAGCAGCCAGAATTATAGGTGATAACCCAATAAACAGGTTTATAAATCACTGCAGGCAGTTCTCTGAAGACTGATCAAAATGTAAATGCGGCTGTGTTCAGTGAGGGAGACAGAAACTGGATGTAGTCATGGACAATGCTGGGATCGAAGTAAAAGCAAGTCTCTGACCATTTATTATACAATTTACAGCTGAACTACACACCTTAGCAACAACCTGACAAAGCCCAGGACAGTTCTGAGAGGGGTGAAGCAGCTGAGGAATTGGGGATGGGCCATATGAGGGCAAACAAACACATGCCCTAGTCCCCTTTATTTAGAAAGCTGAGACCAGATGGGATGAAGACTGTAAGATCTCGGAGGGCATGACTGTGAACCCAGACTTGGCAGCCTGTATGTTGAGCATGGTCCATAGAGTGCCAAGAACACTGTTGTCAAATCCTTGTCCCAGCATTTATTTGTCTGACCACAGGCATTTTCACCTGAATGATAATACTTCGGATGATAACACTACCGTTAATTTGTGAAACATCCAGCAGCCTTAACAACATGGTTTACTCAGTTGCTTTGGACTCGTTCTCCACGCTTGAGAACACGGATTCTTTTTTAGTCTCTGCAGGGGGAGATTGGGAAGAGTGAGTAACTAGTTCAGGGCAGAGAGGCAGCCTTCGGTAGGAGGGGACAAGGACTAGGGTAGGGAACCTGGGGATTGTATATTACTCCCAAGTGGGCTTGTGTCTTAGAAATTCTAGAATTCCACTTCTGGGCTAGGAAAAGGGACGGGTGGATTGTGCATAGGTTTTTCTTGCTGCCTGGCAACAAGGAAAGCACAGAAGCCTCAGTGCAGGTAATGGCGGTCACTCAGCCATGTGTACAGTCTCCCCCAAGCTATCCAGGATGAACTTGGAGAGCCGTCTTCATGACATGATTCACCGATATCAGATTAAAATGGCACATCCCTGGGCTCCACCAATCAACCTGCAACATTGGTTTGGAGGGGAGAGGGTCTACGTTTTTAATAAGCTCCCCAGATGACTCTCATTCAAGTTTGCACTAGGATTTTAAGCTATGTGGGAGCACTGGGCTACAGCCAAGTAATGGGATGTAGCTCACTAGTCAAATACCAATCCAGTAAGAATGGGCCATGTAAATGTGTCCTTGGTAACCCAGGTATTGCAAAGATAAAGAGTTCTTCAAGCGTGTGGTGCTGAAAAGGTACAGACTAAAATTATCTGGACAACCTTTTTAAGTGGAAACTGTGGTTCTTCTCAATGATTTGATGCAAGTTGGTACCTTCCCTCAGAAAGTGACTATATAATTGTACACAGGAACTCCCCACCCTGGAGGCAGAGGGCTAATTCTATAATATGTCCTACAGTACCTTCACTCTGTGCTCTAGTATTGGTTTGTAAAATGTACTGTGTTGACCTTGGTCATCACAGATGCCTTAGAGGTTGACTCCAGAATGTTATGGCTGGAAGGGCCTTGTGACTATCCAGCAATAACTCTACCAAAGCCATATTCTGAAGCGAGTGGGAGGCCAGCAAGGTGCAGTGATGTGCCCACAGCTTCAGGTAGTTCAGGACCTGGTGTTTTCCATATCCAGTAGCCAAACATGCTCTTTCTTTATTCTACAACACCAGCTCATTTTTCTCAGGAAATCTGATTTAGAACCACCTGGGATTTATAAGTTGAAAAGTTATCATTTAGTGTTCTTACTCTTTTATATTTACAAAAGTGAATATTTATTGATCACTTACCATATGCTAAACCCTAAATATGCATTAACCATCAAAGCCTTTCAACAGACTGTGGAGGTAAATATCCCATTTTAAAGATGGGAAGAATCAAGCTTTAGAAACTTTTAAGAATGTTTCCAAGGAGATACAACTAGTAAGTAGCAAACCAAAGATTTCAACAAGGCCAGTCTGATTCTAGGATATTATTTTCTATTTTAGCAGACTGTTAGTAGATCATGTTGATGTACAAAAATTTCTTTCGTATAGATACAAGGTTGGACAACCTTATCTAAATTACTCGGTACATTGAGATAATAAAAGATGAAGTGTATTCAATATTCCCTATACACCAGGCTCTAGATTACACAGGTTTTTGCTTTATCAAGTTACTTTTGTAGAATATTAATAGGCTAGCATGTTCTCTCTGGGCTGGGGCTGGATATAGATATAGATATAGATATAGATATAGATATAGATATAGATATATACTGCCCAGGGACTCCTTGAGGCTGCTCATCTGAGAGGCGTAGTCACAAACATGCCTTTCTCCAGGCTGTTCCCTTTGCCTGACCACCCTCCCTGCTCTGTTTCTCAACACTTGGCTCAAGGTCCCCTCCTCTGAGACCTCCTCCCTGACTTCATCCGGGCCAGAACGCCACTCCTCGCTGCCTGCTGCTCTGTGCTGACCTTAGTCAGCTTCCACTCTGTGCTTGGTTATAATTTTTTATCTTTTTGGCTAGACCTGATGTTCAGGGTTCCCATAGGCCTCTCCAGGGAAATACCAATCCAGAGAAATGCTTTTTTCAGCCAAGGGAGGAAAATGAATACTCTTCTTCCTTTCTTTAGCATCTGGGCCACTTGCTTGGGGTTCGGGACTGGGACCATCATCATTACAGGCCGTGAGCCACTGCATGGCACTCTAGGACCTTATCACCTAAGTGGGCAGAGAGGGAGTACTCTCAGAAGGTAAAAGGGGCTACTTAGTAAGTTCCAAATGAAATGCAGAATCAACAGTGTGGTGCTGCGGAGAAGAGGAAGGTAGCTGAGAACAGGAGGGCAGGGAGAGGGACCTGAGTAGATCTTGAGGAAGGGGCTAAGAAATAGTCAAGAGGTGGGAAGTGTGGCCCATGGTCATCTCCTCAATTCTGCAGTTGTGCTGCAACCAGCCTGTATGTGGGCACAGCCTTTGCCCTTTGAAGGTGTGGCATCACCCCTCTACACTCTGGGGCATAAGGAGCTGAGAAGACTTAGTGAGGAGGTGGCAGTACCCCTTGGGGTGCTGGTGTTGGCTTCACATCTAGCATTTCTATTCCACTCATTAACAATTAGTGAGCACTTACTGTATGCAAGGTGCTGATACATGGTGCATAAAACCCTACTCTGCAGGCTCCTTCTGCCCAGCAACTAAAGCAGTAAATTTCCTTTTAAGTCTTGCAATTAGAAAAAGGCTATGTAAATCTGAATGATTTTCAATATACCTAGAGATAAATAAATCATTGAGAGCTTTAGGGCTATGCAAAATAAAATGTAAAGTCTGAGAATTGTACTTTAGAATGAGGGATGGGGCCAAAAGCTTATGTACCTTGTGCCACCAATACCCACTAATACCATCCATGCCTCACATCAGCACATGACAGATGTGCCACCACCTATACCAGCATCACCCAGATATCTGCACTTCCTGCTATGCCCTTTAATGGCAAAATCCAGGAGGGAAGAAGGCAGCTCCTCCCTCATAAGGACTCTGAGGAAACCTGCTTTTAGATACCAGCTGGATATTTTATTTATTTATTTATTTTTAATCTTTCCCAGAGGATATTTTTCCATTGATTTTTAGAGAGAAGGGAGAGGGAAAGACTGAGAGAAATATTGATGTGAGAGAAACACATTGATTGGTTGCCTCCTGCACAAGCCCCAACCAGGACCCAGGCCAAGGAGGAGCCTGCAACCGAGGTAAGTGCCCTTGACTGGAATCGAACCCGGGACCCTTTGGTCTGCAGGCCGACACTCTATCCACTGAGCCAAAAATGGTAGGGCTACCAGCTGGGTATTTTAAATAGTCTTTGATGCCAGATCTTATTTATTTTGCTTATTTTAATACAAAGAATGAGGGTTGTGTGTGTGACCACTGACACCTCCTAAGCTACTTTTCCCGGGTGTTCTTTGCATGAGAAAGCAGAATCTTCAGTGACAGGATCCCCAGTTTCACTGAGCAGCTGACAGTGGTCTGTGGCCAAGAGAGATGTTATCAACTATGGACAGGATCTCCACACTTCATCTCCTGCTGTGGGCCTCAGGGTCTCCCACACTCTCTTCTGCCCTGAAATGTAGGGGAAGGCCCTTGTCAGGTGCCTGCTAGGGTGTGTTGTCATGGCAACCACTTGGGACCAGGCCAGGGAGAAGCCAGCTCCTACACTGCATTGACTTAGCTGGAGCTAAATGGATTGTTAAAGGTGAACCAAGAGGACATGTGAAAGGGGAGTCTGGATGCCACAGGACCGGGGAATGTGATTATCACAAATTTTATATGTAGTGATGCCCGGTGTGGTGGAGGAGCCTGGGAAATATGAAATCTGTCTCTTCCTGTAAGCAGGAAGTTTACAATCACTCACTTACCAAACCCTTACTGAGGCCCATTCTGGAACCTCACCCAGCACAGGCCATGAGGATTAATCAGGTGATATACAAACCCTTCTGCCCCATGGACTCATCATCAGATGGCATTTACCAGAAAGGCATTGTTTTTTCAAATGTGGAACTGGGTTTTGATCTATCTTTTACATTTTATAGATTATTTCCTTGAAAGCAACCACAACCCTTTTTCTTGGTTAGAACCGTTGGAACTTTGAATCTACTTTATTTTTTTCCTTGATGCTCTCTGTTCTTGTCCCAGTTTTTTGACTGATTCCTATTTAGGGATAGAATCAGTAAGGAAAATTGAGAAAAAGAATATTTTATTGTAGTACATGAATAGCAGGAAATCCTGGGCTCTGATTTCCCCACCAGAGGAGAGGTTCTGTTGCATTCAGCCACAATAGTGATCTGAAAGCAGATTCTGAATGAAGATTTCTGTAAACCTCCGTTCCTCCAGAAACATGTGTAACCACTTATACAATGGTTTTATGATAAATAGGGGCATTTGAATAACACTTTGCAAAATAAAGTGACCTGTCCTTCAGAGTGACAATTAAGTGTCATTATTCACAGTTGAGTAAACATCACTGGCAGGAACGCATTGACCATCTTCTGAGATCACCCGCCGATGGCTCCATGGCCTGCATTTCTGTGTTTCTTCGGTAGCCACAGATCTTGGATGTCCTGATTCTGTTAAAACAACTGGAAATTATATTTCTCTTTCTCCTCCTGCTGCCAAGATGGAGGCAGCTCCTGAGGTTCAGTTACTGGTTGTCTTGTCTGCCCTCTGGAGACCAATGCATCCTCATAGTCATAATATTTAACTGGACATTGGAAAGGAAAGGATATAACTGATAGACATTAGGAAGGAAGATGTAGGAGGAACTGGATATTATTCGGGAGTACTTTAGAAAAAAGTCAAAGATGACCTCTCCCCAATTTCAGCATCAGTTACATAACAGAAATGCGTTCATCACCATAAATTCATCATTGTCTTCCTCCCAGATGGAGCCTCCTGGTACAAGAGCTATTTCTTGAATACCTCTTTTGTGTTAGGTGTTGTGCTTTAGAAGCTTGGAACATATAAAGGAAAACGAGACATAAAGACTGTCCTTGTCTAGCTTACAGTCCAATGGGTAACACTGAATAATGATAATCCAGTGTGTTCTATCTGGTTGAAATGTGAAGTGTTAGGTCCTGGAAACCAGGACAAAGTGCCCCTGAATTCCCTGTCTCGATCAATGCTATCATCACTCTTCTGTACCCCCAGCCAGCACAAGGAACTCACTGGTTGTCAGTCATCTTGTCCTCTCCCTCCCGAGCTCGCCTCACCCTATGGTAGTCACTTAATCTACAACCTTCCTGACATTCTTCAGATCATCTCCCTCGCTTTCTTCTGCTATTGCCTAGACCTAGGCCCTCCCTACTTCCCACCTGCATTGTTTTCCTTGCTTCCTAAGCTGATTTCTTTGACCCTGAACTGACTTCCTTTCAATCTAAATCAGACCATGTAGCAAGATTAAAGTTCTTTAAACCATTCCCTTACTCCTGAGATTTCATCTCCTGTACCTTCACTCATTCAACAGATGGCTAAGAGGTGCTTTGTGTCACTAACACTACCATGGCTTTGGGGACAAACTGTATACCTTAGCCTGACCTTCTCTGGTCTAGCTGCATCCCACCTTCCTGATCTTCCTCTTCCCTCTTTAAATGTGACCTTCCACCTAGCACTGTTTCCCCAGGATCTCATGTCATGCCTTGTATGTTCTTCTCTCCTCCTTTGCTCTTTTCTGCTCCCTACTAGGGCATCCGATGTCCCACTGTGGTCTAATTAAAGTCTTCTCTTTTCCATGAGGCCTCTCTGACTACTAGTCATCAGGGAATAGAACTGAACAACGGAAACATCCTAAACAGTAGGAGCTCCTAGTACCACAGAATCTGTCATCAAATTGCTTCTTAAACTTGAATCATAATTAAATACTTGTACTTTAAGCTTCCCTATCTGTAATGGTCTATTTTAGTAAGTATTTTTTTCCAGAAGGACCGATTCCTGAATGAAGAAATGTTGGGAACTCTAGATTCCAAGTCACCTTCTATTAGCTTAAGCTCTACTCTTCAATACATTTTGGCGAGGCTTTCGAGTGTGATGGGCTGAAGGTGACCTTGTACAAAGACAGATATTTTCTGTGTAGTTTCTCCTCCCCTAAGTTTCTAGTTTTAAGGAAAGTGGAAGAGACAAAGGAAGAATCTAGAGGTTTCTACAGATATCTATGCCTCAGAGGTGGCCATTAGACCTTGAGTATGGGGCCGCAAGAAGGCTGGTGCCTTAGAGATGAGTATAATTATTTCCTTGTTTCTTTCATTATCGTATGACAATGTTGCATGCTGACTCCAAATTCATGTGGTTTCATTTTAAAAATGCTTCATGACATCTAAAGAAGTGCTGAAGGCACTTGCCTTCCCAACAGAGAATCCTAAACATGATCCCGCCCAGAAGTGCTGGCAGAGAGATCAAGGTTGAGTGTGCAGGGGCCAGAAGTCACGTGCACATGGGGTTTCTGCATCTGGGGGCTTGGCAGTCAAAAATAATATTCTTTGTCTTTTATCCTGCTCTTCTCTTTTCTACTTGAATATTAAAAAGCCAGGCGTAATGAAGTGCATACAATTGAATGCGAAATGGGAGGAAACACCTTCCTTCTATGTGGAGTATCCAGTGAGTTGCTCAGGCTGCCTTGCTCTGTCTTCCTTCGCCCGTGGAGCCTAAGGAGAGCTGGCAGCCTGAGATACCCTTGGGTGTTCAGGGAGATCCTCAGCGACAGGCACCTTTGATGTGCTCACCTACCAAAAATGTCACATCACCACCGGTTCTGTTGTTTCACATTGAATGCGAAAGATTCACTAAAAGGTTAATTTCAAGTTTTGTCCAGTTCAGATCACTAAAGGCCTCGCCTTTTCATGGCACTTCTAGCAAACCTCAGGGGCCAGAGGGAAGACAGATGCGCAGGTTGACTGGGCGGAATACTGCCAGACCACATCAGGGTATTTTTATCTCCACTCAGCACAAGCCGTGATTGGGGCTGTTTGCAGAAGGAAGCAGGGTGGGTGTCTGCCTTTTTTAACAGTAAAAGAGGCCTACTGTACTCTAGGACTGGTTTTGATAACTATTTTTTCATTTTTTGCCTTTATTCTAGGGTAGGGATTGCCCATATTTTTTAAAAAATGGTTTTTATGTTTCTATTTGTTTTGATTTCTGGGACTGTGTTTAGATGACAAGAACACCAGCTTGAAAGACGATCCATCTGGTATCTTTGGCTTTCAGAAGAGCCAGTTTGAATCACATCGTAGTTGATCCAATGGCTGGAAAAACACATATTTACTCGAAATATGGTTAACTCGATGTCTCTGAATAAGCCTGGACTGTGTCTTCTTGGCTGGGCCAGGCTTCCGTGTCTCCCCTTTGCTTTCTTCAATGTATGAGGCATTGTGAACAGTGGAAGGAACGTGGGATTCAGAGAGACCCAGATTGGAGATCTAGGTTTTCCACTTGAGAGCTTTTGCCTTTGGGCAAGACACTTAACCTCTCTGTGCCTCAGTTTCTCTGTTTGATGGAAGGATGTTAATATCTCCCATAGGATTTAGGCTGAATCGGAAAGCCCACATAGAGTAATCAGGAGCCAGAAAATTAATAATAGTACACAGTTCAAAACTGGTGTTCACTATTGATAGTATTGTTTCTTATTTTCTTGATTATTTCTTTTATTTTTTTACTTGCTTTTATTAATATTTTTCTTTTCCTTTGCTTTAAAAACAAAACAGAAGTATTGCCCGGTTGGCATGGCTCAGTGGTTGAGTGTCCACCTATGAACCAGGAGGTCACGGTTCGATTCCAGGTCAGGGCACATGCCTGGGTTGTGGGGTCAATCCCCTGCAGGAGGCAGCCAATCAATGATTCTCTCTCATCACTGATGTTTCTGTTTCTCTCACCCTCTTCCTTCCTTTCTGAAATCAATAAAAAGATATTTTAAAAACATATACACACAGAAGTAGTGTATGGGTCTTTCATGCACTTGAGCTGATAACTGACTAATTGGGTATTTAAGGGGTGTTTTATGGCTGTCTGAAACTTTGCATTTAACTGAAGTGTGCTTTTCAGTAGCAGCACAGTTACCTTGGACGCTCCAGAGTTACGGCCTCACATGAAGGGCTATCACCTGTCAGGAGACATTTACTTTGCTGGATGAAGACAGAGGGAAGAGTGCCGTAGTAGTGTTAATTATTTAAAGCCACTTTTTCTGAAACCATTCCTCAACCCTTAATGATTCTGTTTGTTGCCTGTAGACATTGGCAGTTCTATTCTACACTTTCATTGAGATGGTGCTAAAAATACAGAAAGGAAACTGTGATGTGTGATGAAAGTTCAGGATGATCAACCTTTTCTGCCTGTGTGCTTTCTCTAAATATTGCTTTCAAAACCCAGCTGGAGTCCTCAGAGCAGCCTCTTTCTTTCTAAAACTGTTCTGTACAGTGGGCCCAGTGGATGACCTGAACGTCTGAAACACCTTAAGAAGCTGAAACACCTGCACAGCCATGCCTGTGAGGTGGTGCAAGAAGTGAGGAGGCCGATGTGTTTCCTTGCGGAAGGGAAGTGCTCTTCCGCTGAGCAGCTGAAGGTACTCTGGAAACGTTAAATAAATATTAGTTCCCACACGCGCCCAGGTCTCTGAGAGAAGCCATGCGTACTCTATAAACTGCTGTGACCAAGAGTGAGGAGAGTTCTCAATAAAAACCAACCCATAAAACATGACATTAAAATTCACGCCATTGAACTTCACTGCAGAAAGGGCAAATTCACACGTCTAAGGTATAAGAAGAGAAAGAACTGGGGGAAAGAGGAGCAGGCTTAGCAGGGTCAGGGTGGCTTTCCTTAGCCAACCTTTACCAATTCAGGTAAATAAATGCAAGACTGTATTTTACATGCAAGAAAGTTAAAGGGAGACTCCACCGTGACTTCATTAGCACAGCTCGGAGGATATGGCCTCTTTATACACAGCACATTTTTTCCCCAATTTTCCACTGTTCAGAGGCCCCGTGCTGCTCAAAAATAGAGTATTTAAAACAATATGGTTAATGAGAGGAAATATAAAAATACTCATTGGAAGGACTTTATTGGGACATTGAGTATTGATTGGCACCCGGTTCGGAAGGCTGGGTGTTTCTTATGCCCCTGGGGAATGAGGGATACAGAAGCGCTGGGTTCCAATCCTTATGCTCTACCCCTGGCCTCATGGTCGCCATCACCCCCGAATGCCATTGATATCTGGGACACCCAGATATCATCTGAGACCTTTTAGAAATAGAGCATGGCTGGGGAAGACATGAATCCTGCATCTGGGGGAGAATACTTGTCTGGAAAATGGAAGTGCTTTTCCAGTGTGTTCAGGGGCTTCAGGGAGACAGCTGATGGCTACTTTTGCTCCCTACCATAGTCTTTGTTCCTCACGGGACAATGTATGTCTTCCTGTCCTTGGGAGAAACTGCATTGATGTGAATGCAATAACTAAGTATGAGAATGCTGACTAAGCCCAGCCTGAAAACTCTATTTTGTCACCACCATTCCTGTCACCTTTTTCCTGTTCATGCTCATCCCAAGTGGGTCTGCTTGAAACTGGAGATGTCCATGTCACACCTCCACCCAGCAGCTCAGGGGTGAAAATATAAAGCAGTCTCTTTTACCTTGAAAGGATTCCTTTAAAATAAATAACTTTGCAGGAAACAAATCAGCAAAAGTAAGCTGTCCCCCACTCCCTGTTTCCCTTAAGTACTGATTTTCCTGAAGTAAACCTTCCCCCAAGGATGAATATGTATATTAGCTAGGGGAGTGTTAAAGGGACAGATGAAGGCTGAGGCCTCACTGCTGGGTAGATTCTGAGTAGCATCTTCATAGCATATTTGTCTGAACATGTGCCCTACTCTTACTTTACTTGTTTTCTGGCTACAAAAATAACCATCCGCTGTGCTGTCTCCCTGTAGCCCCTCAAAGAGAAGCATGGATTTTGTTTTCCAGAGGTGTTCTCAAAGACTGCGCTCCCAGCTGTGTTGCCAGGGGTCTGCAGCTCTGTCGTGGGCTCAGCTCTTCCCTGGAAAGCAGCCTCAGAGTCAGCTGTGACAGGGGCACCACGAGGGTCCTCCCCACGTCCGCCCACCTGTGACTAAGTGCCGCGGCTGTGTGCTGGTGTCCTGAAGCCTCAGTGAACCCTCTCACTGAGTGCTCTCTGCTGCGGAGGGGTCACCTGAGCAAGCCTGATTACATGTGGACAGAGAAGGGGCAGAGGGGACCTTTGTCCTTTTTGTCAGCAGGGGTCAGCTGGAGTCTCTAGGGAAGAGGGGCAAAAGCCAGATTTTTGTGTCCAAAAAAGCATGTTTTCACAGCTGACAGCTGTAGGCAAACAGTAACAGTACATGGCGCGGAGCACTTTAAAATATGGGGAGCTGAGATTTCTGGCTTTGGCTGAAAACCAAGTGATTGATAGTTGCAATCAGGTCTGTCTCTTCCCAACAGCACAGGCATTGGTGTTCCAGGGACAAAAGTAGGAGTGATGTGCCTGGTTAAAGCTTTAATCATATGAAGTAAATTAATGAGCATGGAGATGAGATTTATTTTTCTTTAGGGCACTTTAGACTGTGCTAGCATTTATTCCCAAAAGGCACTTTGAGTAAGAGAAAGGTGTCCCTTCTGTAATTCTGTACCAGGTACACAGGGGGTAGGTAGGACACAGGCTGGACACCTTTGTACAACCTAACCTGCCATGTACGTGCGTGGCATGCTGCCTGAGGTCTTCATCTTACCCTCTCTTCCCTCGTTGGGCTTTTTGTACACAGTCTGTGCTTTTGTCTTATTGATTAACTGTATACAGATGGTAAGAGTGCATGGAAATACCTATGACCTAGAGTAGTAGCAGTCAGCGAGGGAATCAACTATCCAGTCGGAAAACATCCACTCAGGGTTTCTGGAACGGTTCCTACCGAATTGGTGATGATGTGTGGAAACGGGCTGTCTTTGGTCTAGTGAAGCAAATCCATTTCTGGAAACTATAATCTGATAAATGCCATTCCCCTCCATTTCTCTCCTGGACTGATGTTTTTCTTCCTTAAGGGAAACACACAGTCATAGTTTATTATAGTAGCATCTTATGATACTAGAACCACTGTTTGAAAACAGCGTTAGTGGGACTGCTACAGGTAGCAGCATTTTGAAGGATGAACCACTTGATGCATGAGGCTTTGCGAGCCAGACCTCTAGAATGCCAGCGATTCAGTAGCCCTTGGGCGAGGAATCCTATATGTGTGTGTGGGGCATATCCTTGGGTAATTAGTACTACAGAGTTGGGCTGTTCCTTCTTAGCACGAAGTCATTCATATCCTATGAGCCTCGAGGGGAATGGTTAAATGTAGCCACAAGGAATGTTTTGAAGTGAAGGTGGAGAATTCAGACTTTTTTATTTGCATGTGGAAAGTGTTAGCCAGAAATAGCAAATGCCAGGCCTCCCCAAAGCCTCTCCAGCTTTCTTGAGGATGAGAACAGTACATGCAGGCAGCACTAGGTGGCATAGCTGCCTTGGTGTATTATTCTCCTAGAGCCAGCTTGGGACTGCTGTGGGATGCTTTGATGATACACCTGATGCCTACCCAGAGGCACCAATGCAGTCCATGCTGGGCAGGTTGAAGATTCCATCAGCAGGGGATCATGGACTGAATCCAGGCGGAAGAGGAGCTGCGTGTTGGGGTCCGTCACGGCGGCACCTGCTCAGCACAGCTCCTCCTGCCCAGGCTGCTGCTGAGACAGCAGCTGTGTGAGCTCAGGCTTCCAGGTTTATGGCAACGAGTCCCTGAAGTTAAAAGACTCGGATGAGTATGAAGCAAACCCTTTTGATTTGGCCACTAACCAAAGTTTCTTCCCCACACTTTCATCATCCCTGTCGCTGGGGGCAGAACACCATCCCCCCCCACCCCCGCACCTCCGGGGCAAATCTGGCCACTGTCTGTTCAGCTTTACTAGAGCAGAGCCAACCTCATTCGTTTACCCATTCCTTGTCCATGGCTGTTTTCACATAGCAGCAGAGCTGTGTAGTGAGACCAACCCTGCGTGGCTCATAAAGCCTAAGATATTTACTCTCTGACCTTTTAAGGAATAAAAATTGCCAACTGCTGCTCTCTGGAATATAGTTGGGGAAACCTGCTTCATTCCTGGTGTCGGCATTTCTAACAAATGTTTTAAGTGCATCATTGAGGTGCATCCCGTGGTTAGTAGAATTTGTTTAATACCTACAGTTAATGACTTCCTTGTTGTCTATTACAGCATTTTGGCACCAACACAGAAAGGCACCGTGCCATTGTCTGTGGCCTTTGTCTTCAGGGAGCTCACAAGCTCATCGGCAGGCGTTATGTGAGAAAGTGAGTGCAGAGCGCAGGCAAGGGGCCAGCAGGTGTTGTGAACAGGAGGCAGTGCGGCACAGTGGGAGGAACACGGGAGTGTGGAAGAGTGAAATCTGCGTGGGGTTTCGAGCCAAAACTGTTGGGATTTAGTCTCGGCCATAACACTTTCTCCTGTGATAACAGTAAACTTACTTTTTATCAAATAGTTACCATCTGCCAGACACCATCCAATAGCTTCACATGAAGAGTTTCTTTTACTTCTCATCACAGTGAAGTAGGTCCTATTATGACTCCAGTTTATTGGTGAGGAAGCCACGTCAGGTCAAAGCCCATACTAGGAAGTGGTGAACAAGGGCCCAAACAGGTGTGGGGGACAGGTAAAACGGCCTGTGATAGTGGCTCCTCAGGAATATCGCTGGATCTCTGCATGTCCCCCGAGGTGGTAGGATGTCCCAGCATCCCCTTCTCCCAGGCACAGCACGGAATGTAATGTTCTCGAAGCTCTGACATAGCTCATGTTCGCTGACTGAGCAACTGCACAGCGAGCACCACAGCATCTCTGGTGGCAGGAAGGTGCCTCTGGGCTGAATGGCTCACCCAGAAGGTCGCCTCTGAGCTGGGCGATGAAGGATGATGAGAGAAGGGAGGGAGGAACAGGGCTTTCAGGGTGGACAGAAGGTGAGAGTGCCACATCTTCAATTTTGAAGGAATCAGGAAGATTTGGGGGGAAAAAATACATCCATATATATTGACTTGGTTCTTGTCACTTCATGGTACTTATTACCATATTCAAAGCTCTGAGAAGTCCTATAATTAAGAAACACATTTGGCCCTAGCTGGTTTGACGTACAGACTGAAGGGTCCAGGGTTCGATCCCAGCCAAGTCTCCCTCACATTGATGTTTCTCTATCTCTGTCTCTCCCTTCCACCCTCTAAAAAACTCAGTGGAAAAATATCCTCAGGTTAGGATTTATTAAGGAAAAAAAGAAAGAAAAAAAATAACACTTTTGGTTTAACCTACAACTTCCCTATTTCTGTGAGCATGGGGTATGTTTTTTAAAACAGATCAATTAACATCTCCTAGGCCAGTGGTCGGCAAACTCATTAGTCAACAGAGCGGCAAACCGGGGCTCATGAGCCGCATGTGGCTCGCAAGCCGCAGTTTGCCAACCACTGTCCTAGGCCAGTCATTAGCCCTCACATCACCAGTTAGAAATGCTGGAATTGTTTTTGATGTTGACTTACTACGAATCACTACAGTTAAACCTACTATATTTTTCAATAGTAGGGTATTCGCATTTATGAAATTGTTACTTTCACTTGAGGACATGGGTTTAATGATGACCGCTTTCTGCACAGTTGAGTTTGTCCACGGAAAGAATGTAGCTCCTCATCAGAAAGGAGCCGCATGCACTAAGCCCACATGGGAGGGAGGGGGAGAAGGGTGTATCGCAGCCTCATCTCCGTGTTGAGCTCCAGTATATGTGGGAGTTCTTAGAAGCCGTGCGGTTTAATACATCTGTCTCCTTGGCTGCCGTGCCAGCGTTTCATGACAGTGCTTTTCATCATCTGAAACATGTAATTGCTTTTGACGACAACAAGAGAATTGTGGCGAGAGAGCTCTCCACAGTTTCCGAAAACACTGAGCCGCCAGCACCTCAGGTCCGGTTGACTTCAGCAGACGTGGTATTGGGATAGGAGGGTTTTCAGACCCAAAGGGGCAAGCCTCAATGGGCATGTTTTTCAAAGTAAGGATTTATGGACGGAGCTTCGCCCACGAGGCAAAGGCAGGATGGAGCGCTGAAGTGGGAGACGGCGGCGTGGGGGAGGAGGTTACGGGGCGATCCTGCGTGTGTGGCGGGATGACCCTGGCCATATCCGGGACCAGCAGTGGGTCCCCATTCCCATTAAGCTCCAGGATGTGGCATGTGCTTGAAGAGCCAAGTCTTAAGTAGAAGAGACTGTAAGTAGGAAGCCAACCCTCCTCCTCTCCGTGCCAGCCCCTATTTAAAACCTCCCCTTAGGCTTCCCACACAGGCGAGAATTGTTCGAGGGGACTGTATGGTTCCTGCTGGAATTGACGTCAGAGTCTCCTTGTCCTGAGCTTATGAAATTTCTAAAACTGCACATGCCAGCAGATTGTCTCCATCAAGCAGGATAATGAGAAACAGGTTGGCTGCTCGGCCAGGATGCTCTCTGGGCTTTTGGGTGAGGCCCGCCAGGAGGAGAGTTGAGGTCCAGGGCCAGGAGATACAGTTCCCCCAGGGAAAGGGTTCTTGTCCTCCCACCTGTGTGCCTTTTCCCACGGGGCAGAGACCCTGTGTCAGGCACATCTGTGCCTTCCTCCCTTCCCTGGTCTTGCTGAGTTGCAGATCTCCCCGGAAGCCTGGCTGACGGGGAAGAGGAAAGCAGGATGCAGGGTTATCTCTCATTTCCTGCAGCCAAGTGGGCATTCGGGTAAGTGAAGCCAGGCGACTTCAGGAGCACTTTATCCCAAGCTTATGGATGAGCCCTGCAAAGGTGACCTGCATAGGATGTACCCAGCGACGCCAGTTTCGTTTTTAATACGAAGGGAAGAAGCCGTGGAGGCTGTGAGTTGAAAGGAATGTGTGTCAAGATGAACTCCGCGCAGTTTTGAACACGTGGGTCACACACTTCATGAAGATGCCGGGACCCCCTTTTTGGACAGAGCTTGCATCACTACAATTAAACCTACTATATTCTTCAACAAGAGGGCATTTGCATTTATGAAATCATTGCTTTCATTTGAGGCCGTGGACTTTACTATGACCACTTTCTGCACATTTGAGTTTGTCCACGGAAAGAATGTAGCTCCTCATCAGAAATGAGCCGCATGCCCTCACCCACGTGGGAGGGAGTGGGAGAAGGGTCTAACGCAGCTCATCTCCCTGTCGAGATGGGCATCCGTTGTCTTCTTTTTCCAGAGCCGTTTCTAAATCCTTGTTACATAATTACATGAATCACTTCTCCTCGTGGGGAGTTTTAAAGTTAGTCATTTTGTCACCATGAGAACAAGTATTTCACTCAGTGAGGGTGGTCCGTCCTGGAAAATGGGCTTGTAAGAAATGCTTGCTAAGTAAATGGCTATGCCCTATTTTTGTAGCTGGGAAACCACGGAAAAAAGTTGTGACCAGAGGACCACGCTTCCTCTGCTTTTCTTTCCCGGCCTACACAGGATACGAGCAATTATGCTGCAACAAAGGAGTAGGGTGTCTTGTGTACTATCAGACATGCCAAAAAATATAAAACTCACATTTCGCATGGAACAATGCAGCAAAATGGTAGAGGTGCCTTCGACTTTTCACGGAAGCTATTCGTAGCCCCTCTTAGCACCTCCTTCTAATTTATTTCTGGAGAGCAAGGCAGGAGACACTCAGAGGAGCAGTTCCCTCGCCTTTTTGAGGAGGCAGAGAATACACTGGAGGATGCTATTACCAGGCCCTCCACAGGCACTTCTAGGTCTTAATGCATTTTATTTCTTCCTACTTGTGGTTGTTCTCTTCAGGAAAAATGTGGGTATAGAATGAGAAGAGTGTTCTTTCTTTCGAAAATTTTCAAAAGTCAGGGGGCACAGGTCAATTCCCTGGTAAACCAGCCTCATTGCCTACTCCTGTGCGGAGAAAGATGCTGGAGGGGGCCCCGGGCCCCGTGCCAGCCAATGGGAAGAGAGGTGGTGCAGATGCTGGGCATCAGGACAGACAGACCCCATTTGCTCACAGCGTCAGAGAAGACCCTCTGAGCTTCCAGGACCAGTCCTGTAGTGTCACTTCTCTGCAGGCTGGAGACCCCGTCCCTTTCTAGGATAAACAGAGACAAGCCTTGCAGGTGCACACTAGGTGGCTACAGTGTGGCTGGCTGCATGTTCTGAGTGGAGATGCCTAGAATGAGTGCATCAGGCTGCCCCACCATCTGGATCAAACCAAGACAAACCCCCCCCCCCCCCGCCCTCCACACACACACACTCACATCTGGTCTCAGCTTCCTGTTTCCATTGAGTATTGAGAGACCCTGTCCCTTACACCCCAGTTTTAATTCATTAATATGCTTACGACTCACCTGGGGGGTTATTTATAATCCAGATTCCAAATGAGTAGGTCTGGGGAGGGATCTGGTATTCTAAATTTCTAACCAGATCCTGGGATCTATGGACCACACTTTCTCAAGGCCTGAGTCCGGGGTCTGTTACAATGCAAGGTGATTAATCTGATGAGTACATCAATATTAATGAGGTAAAGAGAAAGCCAGGAAGTAAAAGCCTTGCCCTTTCCCCAGATCTTCTGAGTACAGCAACTTCCTGGAGATAACTCATTAGTTCATTCAATAAGTACTTCTCAAGTGCCCATAGTGTGCCGGGCAGTGCTTTTCAAACTTTAACAGGCATGCAGATTGCCATGGGGTCTTGTTAAAATGCAGAGGCTGATTCCGTGGGTCTGCGGTGACAAGCTCCCAGTTGATGCTGATGCTTCTGGTGGAGGAAGCACATCACAGATGTCAAGACTCTAGACCAGTGCGTCCAGTGGAAATAAGGCACAAGCCACAAATGATAGCCACCTTTGCAACTTTAATTGTTTTTATGGCCATATTAAAAAAAAATAAAAAGAAACAGGTGAAATTATTTTTGAAGAAATGTGTTATTTAACACAGTATGTCCAAAATATTATCATTTCAACATTTAATCAATATAAATATTATTGAGATATTCACATTAAGTCTTTGAAATCAGGTACTGCTTTTGCATTTACAACACATTTCAGTTTGGACAAGCCACATTCCTCCTGCTCATGGCCACATGTGGCTGTTGGCTACCATACTAGACAATGCAGATTATGCTCTCATCACTGGGTAGCTCAGCAGAGTGACTCCGAGAAGAGCAGAAGGTGCCACCATTGGGCCTGGGACTCCTGTTACAGGGCCATGTGGTCTCCTCGAGTGAGGAGCAGCTCATGACATGAATCTTAGGCCAGCTCACTTCCCACCCCATGTGAAAAATGAAATAGAAATCTCAGAACTTGGTACAGTCCCTTCCTTCCAGAGAAAGCTGTCCACTTTGGGTGGGTCAGATTTCCTTTATATCCCAAACATTGTGCCCATCCTGCTTCATTAAAATGGAATCACCTTAAACTCCAATGGGGAGTTATGGGGGTGAGAGGGAGGAGGAGCCTGCAGTCCATTCTTGTCATCTTTCCAGGTTGTTTCTGATGTCAAACCCTGTGAGCATAGCTTTACTTTGGGAAGCAAATTCCGACTCAAGCAAATTCTCTTGACATCTATCCTGCTCGGTGAAACTGAGTAGTGAGAGCAGGTTGCAGTGTGCCTATGAGTCACCACCTCCACCTGTCCTGCCAGCCAATCAGAGGAAAGGGACCAGGTTAGAGGATGGGGGACATTTAAAAAATAAAATCCTTTTGCTTCCTTGACTTTGCCCTCTTCTATATTCTCCATCCCCTGTACTCTGTGCTTTTATAGTGTTTTGAAGGTACTTATCTTTGTTGACAGTACATTGGGATGTGGCAAATGTGGCCAGCCTGGGAGGTAACTGTGTGACAGGCTTTAACCCAGGACAAGATGCATTTCCATGGTGGGTGAAATTTGCCCATGCCCTGTGCCCGATGTCCAAGTTAAATGGTTCTATTATAGTAAAATAAATTCTCCAATAGGGTTTAAGGGCTAGTGTAGTGATAACAGTTTACATTTATATAGCACTTTTTAATGTATGTTGTTTTTGGACCTCTCATTTCATTTTTACAAAGTACTGGGTGTGTGTTTTCTGGAGGAGGAGAAGGGACTGAGCTGAGGAGGTGGGAAGCATGGTTCTCTCCAATGCCATTTGTCTCTGACATTGTTATTTGGGGTGTTTGTACATTTGAATGTCAAGGCCCAGTGGGCGAGAGTGTCAGCTCTGGGACAAATTACCTATGTTGGACTTCAGGCAAAGTTTTTGCCCTAAGTCTCAGTTTCTCCATCTCTAAAATGGGAATGGGAAGTGTACCTGCCACATAGAATTGAAAGAGCATTAAGTGAGATAATTTATGTAAAGCATGATTTCAATCATCATCAGTACCTGGATTGCCCTCGGCCCGGTCTCCTTTGTGTCTGACTATAGTTGAAATCAATGGGAAGGAGAAGAAGGATCTAGATAACCTTGATCTAACTCAGTCCTGAGTTTACCTGCTTGTCATGCACTCCCATATCCTGATTCCTTCCTGTTTTGTTTTAGAAGGGGAGTCTGGTGTCTTGCCCAGTATTTCCATTTCCAAAAGAAAAAGACCCATGAGGAAATTAAAAATTAAAATTAAAAACAAGTTAGAATTCCTCCAAGCAGGCAAAAATTAGGTAAATTAAGGGTTTGGGTGGCAATTCACAAAGAAGCAGGCTTGGGAGGGACAGTGTCAAGCGTAGATAGGAAGGCTTATGTAAGAGAAGCTGCCAGGCCATGCACAAACCCCACCCGATATTGAGTCTGCTCAGCCAGCTAAGTACAAATTAATCTCTCGTGGCTGACCAATTATGCACAGTCCTCTGTGAGAAAACAAGTTAAAAGAAATGTGTTAGGTAAAGAAAGGGCCAGCCACTCTTGGAGTGAAAGGAGGGATGGGCTTGCACAATGTCAGAAGGCATTTAATGTTACCTCTGTAGTCCAGCTGATCTTACTGGTATGTCTCTGAAAGTGACTATATCTAATTGTGTCTATGGACACATATTCATTACTAGGTAACCAGGTACCCTTTTCACCTGGGACAGTTCCAGTTACAATTGTAGTGCTTGGTTGACTATTTATAGTGCATCCTTTCACTCTCAGATGAGTCTTGGTTTGGGCAATAAATTATATAGTTACCTTAATGATAAACACACAGTGTATCTGTTTATATGATGAAAAGATGATTTATATTTCTGGAAGAGTCTCAGAGGCTGTTGTTGAGGTATGGATTTTTTATTGTATCTAGAAATATATATCGAAGTTGTATTCTGGAAAGAACCTTTTCCAAAGGCCAAACTAGCCTCTGTTATAGAGCATGGTTGGGTGTGGTAGTTAAGAGACTAGGGTCCAAAGTTGACAGTGTGGTTTCCAGCCCCAACTCTGCCATTTACCAGCTGTGACTCCTTGTACAAGTTACTTAACCTCTCTGTATTTTTTCTGTGACCTCTAACAAGGGCATGGAGGTACCCACCTTGTAAGGTTGAAATGAGGACTGGATGGGTTAATAGTTAACACACAAGAAACAATGACTGATATTGATTAATCCTTAAGTAAATATTTGCTGTTACTTCGGTCCTGGCTTTACTGTTCTTTAGCTGTTTGGCCACAAGGACAGAGGTCTCTGAGCCCTGATTTCCTAGAAAATGAATGTACTCTTTTATACTTCCTGGAAAGTAGTAAATATCAAATGGCATCCTGTATATGAAGAGTTTAGTGTAGCACTATCAATGGATTCTCAACAAAGGTTAATTTCTCGTCTTTCCCTCATTTTCCTGATAGCTCATGGAGCTCATCTCTCATCTAGTTTGCTTGTTTTGAGGGAATTTAAAGGTTGAAGGTTGTGGTGTGTGTGTGTGTGTGTGTGTGTTTGGTACTAGTATGAGACTATGACGCCCACCAGTGCGATAAGTAAAACTTCTCAAGGGTTGCCTCTCATCTGAATGATGCATGGAGGCTTGAGCCAGGGATGACTGTGGTGGTAAAGCAAAGACAGTTTTTAAAGATGTATGAATCTTTACAGGCTTTTAGAGTGCCCATTGCTAAATACCTTGGTGAAGTTTATTATTGTTTTTATTAATCTTCCCATCCCCCTTCCCAATTCCCCCTTCTCTTTCACTCCCCAAATATCTGCATGTTATTTTGGCTTCCAATGACATTTCTGTTTAAGTCATGATAAAAAGAAAATGAGATGAAGACTGCAAAGAAAAATCTGTATGCTAGCTGGGATTACAAGAGGGCAAATACTATATTTACTTTTTGGTTTTTATAGGGTAAACAATGCCTAACCAAAAGTTGTGTTGTTGTGTTTTTTTTTATCCATAAGAACAACCTTTGAAAAAATGAGTAGCCACTGGTTAACACTGTAAACTGTGGATCTTTCAAACTGTATTCAGTCAGACAATATCCAGATAGGTGAGCTTTTACTTGTTAGTCATCCATCCATCCTTTTATTCATTTATGTGTTCAACAAATATTTATTGAGTGCTTACTATATGCCTGGCAGTGTGCCGTGTTCAGGGGATACAATGATGAAAAAACTGAGTTCTTATAGTGTGGACTGTCTACCTAGTACATATACAATATACTTGTCATCATTTAAACATACTCCAAGGCCCATCAGATGTCCTGAAGCACATAAGTGAAAGACAAAAACTGAGCTAAGAAGGAAATTACTGATTCTGAATCAAACAAAAGCCTTATATCAGTGTTTTGCAAAGATATAAAATAGGTACCTTGAGCTGAGGTCACGCAAACAGACTAGAGAAATGAAGCAACTCTTTCTTGTTTAAGCTTCCACACTGCTCTTGCTACAATTACTGGTCTCCTCTCAAGCCTGCAGCTGGCACTGCTCTGCTTTTCCACTTTGCCTGCCTTAGACAGATTTGGATGGGATGAGTGAGTGTCCCATATACCACCTCCCTATCTATAATAATAAAAGCATAATATGCTAATTAGACCTTCCAGATGAAGCAGGGGCTGCGAGGCAAGCCTGGGTCCTGGGTGCCAGAGGGAAGCCAGTGCCAGCAGCTGGCAGAAGGAAGGCCTACTCTTGCACGAATTTTGTACATTGGGCCTCTAAGATAAAGGCCTACTTACAACTAGTAGAAAGTAGTTATATATGTACAAAAGCATGTGATCATACACATTAAACTGTGTTCTTGTGATACAGATGATACCTACAATTCATGAACTTGAAAGTGGCTAGGAAGAAATGTGATGAGACAACTTTCATCAAAAATGACCCAAATCCTTTACTAAATATCATTTCCAATGTTTTTCAAGGTGATTGGCAGAGAAAGTACTTCAGAATGACCTGGACTTCTTGCTAAAAAGGCAGGTTTCTGGGCCTAACCCCACCTGTTAAGTGAGGATTTCTGGAGATGGAGTCTAAACAGCTCTGGTCTCATGCACATTGAAATTTGAGAACCATCAAATTGATCCATTTTACCAAAAAAGAATGTGAATACCAACCTCAGAAAACTATCTCTGAGAAATGGGCAAAGCAATAATGCAGTATAAAAGAAAAAAAAAAGAAACTAATAAAACAACTCTTAGAGATAATACAGAGGAATCTTGGGAATATTTGGGATTTCCAGGACTAGACCTACATTTACAAAGGGTCAGTGAAACAAACGCCTTTCCGGTCCTTCAGAAGCCCAAAGCGACTTTTCCAATGTTTGAGGTTGACAAGAGCTCAGATGTATTTGCCAGAAGCAGATTTCCCCCTCAAATTTTACCTCCCACTGCCATGCATTTTTAGGGAAATTCATTCCATGTGTTCTTGATAGTCCTGCCCTAAACTCATCAAAATGTCATTTTGTAACAATGATTTGGTAGCCCAGCAGTATTTCAAAGTCTTTTGTTCCTCCTTAGAAACAGGAAGTTGTATTTGCCCAAGGATAGACTAACCCCAAACAGAAAAGATTTCCAGACAACTGCCAAACACAAGCCCCACCAGCATCCTGTGAGTCTCCCACAGACTCTGGGCTCTCTGTTTAGAACTGGAACTTAACCTTCAACTATCCTACCCTCTTGCCTCAAAAAAAGAAGAAATTTAATAACAGCAGCAGGACATCCTGGACAAGCACTGGGCTGGCAGAAAACTCATGTTTTAGTCTCAGGTTATCCTCAGTTAGCTGTGTAGCTTTAGGCAGAGATTTTAACCTCTCCAATCCTCTCTTCCTTCTTGTTTAAATAGAAGGATTAAATTATATGACCTTTGGGTCTAAAGTACTTCTCTGTCTTAAGTGTCATCCAATTATTGAAATTGCTGCCTGGAGTCTTTGGAGACCACAGTGTATTTTGGTCGGCCTATCTGTTTTTTGCCTTTGCAAACACAATGTATTGCTGTGTCTTTGGCTTCTTGCCAGGGAAGACAAGCCAATTTGATTGTGTTGCTTCTGGATGTCAAAACATTCTCATCTGACCACACCACAGAAGAAGTTTGTTGAAAGTGCGACTGACTGACATAATGACTGATTGGCTGATAACGGCGGCTGACAGTGATTGATTGAGTGTAAAATTATCTGCTCTCATTACTTCTGAAACTGAATTCAGATTGGAGGGTTTCCATGGAGACCATAACCTGCTGTAGCTGGTGTTTGTGGCTTATTGTGATCAATACCTGTTTCCTGTGCTGGTCTGAACAAATTATTAGTGATTGTAGTCCAGTAGAAAGGCAGCCACATATACAGAAAAAAAAAACCACACAAAAACAAAAACAACACCTCTCCATTCTGTCTTATTGCTACATGAAACAAATGCGGGCTTTCTCAGGCTTCTGCTTGGGCCCACTAGCCTAGTCCATGAGACATTCAGTCATTTGCCATTCTTACTTTGTTATTAACTTCAAGGGTATGCTTTCAAAAAAGTAATGTATTCTTGGATATTTTTCTCTTTGAAGATCAGAATAGTAGATAAATGTTCATATTCGTTTTTTAAAATGTGATATATTACAGTAACAACAAGCATTTAATCACACCTTATGCACACCCAGGTTAATGCAGAGACAGGGATGGTCCCTCAGGCTTTTTTTGGGTTGTTTCCATGAATGAAAAAGTCATTAAACCATTTCCTAGGCTTGCCTTATTGATCTCTTATAATGGTATGTTATGTCTGCTCTTCAGGGAAGCCATTCCTAACTGCCCCCGTCAGAATTCATTATGGCTTCCTCTGTGTTTGAATGTCATTCTTCCATCCTCTATTAGAGCACTCACTCAGGTGACCTTGCCTTAAATTTACTTGCATCTCTTTTGCCCTCTAGATTAAGACATCCTTGAGGACAGGGTCTTTTTCTTTTTTCTCTCTTTATATCATCTCAGCATCTAGTGGAGTTCCTGATACATCACAGGGGTTCAATAAATGCTTGTTGAATTGAATTACCTGGGTTTGCATTGTGAGGTCATCTCTTTTGAGACTGAGGTTTAATGGGATTCCCACGAAGTGAGAGAGTGGAAGTGGAATGTGTGCTTGGTGGTTCAGTTGCATTGTCTGCTGCCTACCAGCTGTATCTGTGCCCGAGAGGGTTGTTAGGAAATATTGTGCTACAGGAGGTTCATATTGTATAGGAAGTCTGTACAGCTTCTAGATCCGCACTAACCTCCTGAGATAATGGTGGGAGGATACCTAATAAGGATTCAAGTTTTTGCTTGCTTAGCTGTATTCATTCATTGGTTCAGTTGGATTTCTGCTTCAACTTACCCTCTCCCCCCACATTTGGCTTGTTAGTTGAGAGCACTTTGGTTGAGTCCTCTATTAATAGCAGCTAACATTATTTTGAGCACTTATCAGGTGCCTGGTGCTGTGTAAAGTACTTCACATATTCTTCAATTCTTTCATATCGCTACCATTATCCCATTTTGAAGATAAGGGAACCAAAGCACAGAACGGTTAACCATAATTTCCCAGCCATGCCATGTCTTCTTCCCTGTCTTTCTAGCAGAATTTTGCCTGTTCGATTCCCATTGCCTTCTTGGAGAAATTTTCCCTGCCAGGTGCCGCTTCCAAGGAGAGCCTCCCACCTTATGCCTCTGAAGTTCATTTAACCCTCACTTTCACCTTGCTTTCTATTCTCCGTTATCTTCCTCTAACTCATTCCCTAAACTACTCTCAAGGGCAGAGACTGTTTTTTAAAGCTCTTTTTTCTACCAATTTTTCTCATTCCAATGACAACCACAGAGTCTCCATCTACCTGGACCACCATCACCTCTTAGCATTTATTTCTTCCCTGTCCCCAGTTTTATTGAAATACAATTTATTTCTTCCCTGTCCCCAGTTTTATTGAAATACAAATACAAAAAGTTGTATATATACAACTTATATAACTTACAAGATATATAAGTTGTATATCTTGAACTTATAACATTGTGTCAGTTCAAGATATACAACTGAATGATTTGATAGATGTACATATTGCAAAATGATCACAATAAGTCACCTCACAGTTACTGCATTTATTTGTATTTTATGTTTTTATTGACTTATCTGTCTATCTTCTGCCTTCCACCATTAGGATGTTTGTAGAAGAAATGAATCCTTATTCCCTTTCCCATCTTTTCTGTCTCTCCCTAATCTATATATATAAAAGCCTAATATGCTAAGTGTCTGTCTGACTGTTCATTTGACTGTTTGACCAGTCACTATGATGTGCACTGACCACCAGGGGGCAGACTCTCTGACTGGTAGGTTAGCTTGCTGCTGGGGTCTGGTCAATCAGGACTAGGTGAGAGAGGCCGGACATTGCCTGGAGCCGTCCCACGGTTCCTCCTGGCCGGACAACCTCCCAGGGTCCCTCCTGTGCCAGCTGGCCACAATTGGCCCCGATTGGCCCAATCAGGACTGGGCCAGAGGGCCCCTGATCAGCTCTGATCAGGACTGGATGAGATGGGCTGGACACACCCTGCAGCCAACCTCCCTCCCCTGCCTCTAAAATATTTCTCCTAATTAATTACCCTTCAATGTGCACGAAACCATGCACCAGGCCTCTAGTCTCTTATAAAGGCTCCCACTCAGGTAGGCATAGCCACTGTCTGGTGGCATAGCCAACAGAGTCATGAGGTTTTGCATGTAGCACAAACATTTTTTAAAAAATCTTAATGATTCAAACACCTATTTTTCAGCTTCCCTGCTGTGGCCATTCAAGGTGAACTGGAAACTTCTGTTTTGTTCTAGAAGCTAGTCACAATCTAAAAGCCTCCAGGTGTTTTCCCCAGGGGTCCAGCAACCCTCCTGCAGTCCAGGAATGCTCTGTGACCACAGCTGTGTGGTTCAGAAAGGATTCTTAGGACTCTTAAGTGAAATCTGACAGGAAATTGCTCGGTGTATTTTCCCACCTAAAGTACATGTAACTTCTGCCTGTTCTTTATACTCTTTCAATTAAAAACTCTTCTAATATTGTGTGGGTAAGTAAAAAATTCTTTTTATTTTTATTTGTTCTGTTTTTTAAAAGAAGAAAAAAAATCTAGGCATTGTCAAAATATTTGCTTAATCTTGCAGATTTGGGAAATTTTAGAGCTGCTTGCTCTGACAGACCAGAACAATGATCATGAAATGAGAAGCAGATGCAATAAAGTGTGCAGTAAAAGCCTTCTATTACGGCTGTGAGGGGGAAAAATTAGTTGTTAACAGAACACAGTAAGCGTTATGAAATAAATCAGGACAAAACCATTCCCAATTACTGTACAAAGATAATTAACGTCTACAACGCTAATTAAGGTCTGTTTATATCCATTTCTGTTTGTGTACAAACATAGGCACATAGTTAAATATTTCCTATTGTTTTTTATGCAATGGTAACTTCCGAGTTGAATCTCTCTGAATTTAACTTTGTTTTTATATCACCAGGAAGTACAATCTCCAGAAATGGAAACTCCAGTTTTTCCTCCTAGATTTTACTTTATTTTTCTTGGCTAACTTCAAAAAATTCTTCAAGTATGTAACACTACTTTATTGAATGGATTTTTTTTTTTTTTTTTTTGTCTACTGTGTTTTCAGGGGGATCAGCTAGGTTTCGTTCTCTCCATTTTCAAAAAAAAAAAAGGGGGGGGGTGGTTCTTTGAAGTTGACCAATATGCCAAAGTATATTCACACACACTAGCATTACATAGGATTATAAAATGTCCTATGGACATGAATCTCAAGAAAAATCAAACTTGAAGAATGAGGAATTGGTAAAAAATGCCGGTTCCCCAGGGTTTTCTTCACAGGCTATAAATATCACATAAATATTCCCTGAAATGTAAGCTATAATGCTTTGGATGGATGTCACTGGTTTTTAGGGGGAACAACAGTGAGCTATAATTATCATGCAGAAGTGATCAGCTAAACAATTGCAAAGGCAACAGCTTTCCAAGAAGAAGGTCCAGGAATAGCCTCTGTAGATGCTGTGCTTGACTCAACCTTGTGAATCAGGAAGAAACGTAATTCTCACTTGCTGTTGGCATTCTTTTAGAAATCACTTTATGCTTCCAAACAGATCAACAATAACATTTTTAATAGAAAATGCTTGATCTTGGCTTCCTTCCCTTTCTTTCACTCCTTCTTTCAAACCCACCTGTGTTCCCTTTTTCTCCCTTAGTTAGTCTGTTCACCCAGGATTTAATACAACTGCAGTTTTAATACAGTTCTTTCTTCTAGGATTAAACTAAAACAAAAAGAACTGTATGTGGTATGGAATTTTAGTTGTCTTTACCCAGTGCTGGCAAGCCTTCTTCCCAACCAGCTCTGTCCAACAGAACTATAATGCAAGAGGCATGTGTAATTTTACATTTGCTAGGAGCCATGTGAAAAAAAAGTGAAAGGAAACTGATGAAATCAATTATGATAATATATTTTATTTAACCTCATATATCCAAAATATTTTCATTTCCTCCACGTAAACAACATACTATAATTGCTACTGAAATATTTTACTTTTTTTTTTTTACTAAATCTTTGAAGCTTGGTGTGTATTTCACACCTGCAGCACATCTCAGACTGAACTAGTTACATCTCATGTGCTCAATAACCACACGGACTGGTGGCAACAAAACTGGACAGCACAGCTATAAATATAAATGAACCAAATCTGGGGCTTGGGGGTTTTGTTTAATCTTGTTTACATGAAGCTACTTGTCCAGGTCAGTGTGGAGATAAAAGAGGAATCACCCCCTATTTCTTCACGTGGTTGGTAATAGATTTGGAGGAAGGAAATGGCAGGAGGTCTAAAATTTGAACAGTCCGACTGATAGCATGCCTTATTTTTTTGAGCATAAAGCTACAGATATGGAGCTCTCAAGGTATACTTCTGTGAGAATGCTCTGTTGTTGGACTTCACGTTCTTGTTATGAGCAAGCGAGAACTGAACTAGAAGGATCATTGGCTCTCTCTGAACAATCTCAGAACAGAAGGAACATAAAGGCAAGCTCAGAGCTCCTCTGTCCTGCTTGCCTGAGGCAGCTTCTGCTGCATGGAAAACTGTGCTGCTGCTTCAGCCTTGTACCCATAGGATAGAGCCTAAATCCATTCTAGGCTGAGCGATAAATCCTCACAGGCACCCTGGGGTGTAGCCAAGAGACCATGGACTTTTAGGATCTGATAGCCCTCAGTTTGAACAGCTGGGGGACTTGAAGCAAATTGCAGATCTGAATCCTTTTCCAACTCTGTAAACGAGGAATGATAATGCCTACCTTGCAGAGTTGTTTGAGGAATAAATACCATCAAGTATACAAAGCAATTGGCAGTGTGCCTAACACATAGTAGGCAGTCAATGAGTGATAGCTATCATCATAATATAAATATGCAGCATTTATATAGGTAAATAATAGTGATGTCATATTGAATTATTGTCCCAAGCTGCTGCCATGGCCCTATGCAGGAAGATCCCATGTATTGCTCTATTGGCAATGAATGAAAACAATACTCTCTAGCTTGTGATCTGTATGAATAGATAATTTTGGGTGAAACTAGGGTGGGAATCAATAGAGATTTGGGCTGTGATAGAAAACTCCTAAGTATTTGTCAAACTAAGCTCCTCCTGACTCTTTTTGTTGTTTCAGAGTGACTCACTGTGAATGCAAAATGTTTCTAACATTCACACTTGATTCAACATGAGTATATTACTGTGCAATTCAACTCCTCATGGTCATCTGAAAAGGAGGTGCAGGCATACTTTGGTCTACTCTGTTTACCAAACACAGATAAAAGTTTTGGTTTTTACTTTTTAGGAACTTGTGATTTTCTTGGAAACCAAGTTTTTATTATTTCTATTCTCTAACTTTCAATGTTGCACGTTTAGCAAAATCTCTCAATGATATCATTTTCATGGCCAGAAAGGCACTGTTTGCAGGCTTCTATTTCATTTGTGGGATATTCTGTTTGCAACTCTCTTTGCGTTAGATTATATTTGGGCCACATTTTATAGCTTATTTTATGATCCAGGACAATGGTAAGCATAATTGGTTAAATGTGATGCGAGCCACTTGGAAGGGTTTTCTTTATAATTCTGTGTAGCTTCAAGTACTCTGCATGTGATTTTGCTAACCAATTAGCTAAAGTGTGTTTCATAGGTAGAGTATGTGCTGAATTTGACATACACACCTTACTTAAAACATAGCCCTTTCACAGTGCACTTCTCCCACAACACAAAAAGACACCATTTTAAAGACAAACCTATTTAGGTAATCAGTGATAAATTGACCATTCTTGGCAGGACACGTAGGAAGGACAAATATCCTCCAGCTCTTCAGAAGGGAAGTCAGTGATGTGGAGAACAAAATTATGAACATCTTTAATTCTTACTCAGAAACATCTGTATATGATATTTTACATAAGAAGGTTCTCCAACCATTTCTGTGGTTTCGTCCTTGTGCCCTTGCCCCCCACATCCCGATGGAACAAGAATAACAGACTGTTGTTTTCTTACATCTTTCACCTTGCTAATATAGATGTACATGTGCATGGACACATGTGTACAGGGGCTCTCTCAGGGGGGTTGGTATGGAAGTAGAATCATACTACACATAGTTTCATGTTTTGCATTTCATGGTGCATCACATATACCCCTAAAACTCAATAGATATAGTTTGAACCCTATCCTTTCTTATCTAATTTGCTAAGATCTTTAACTGCCTCACACATGCAAGTTTAGAATGCACACACAACCACATTGTGTTCCAAATCTTTACTAACAGTAATCCAGGAAGTTGGTTGCTTACTAAGCCAAGTCATGCGTCAGTTCAAAAATGCATTAGTACTAAAACCAAATCAAGAGTATTTCCATTTGGTATAGGCCAGAAAGAAGTAACTCACATGAGTAAATTGGAGGTGTTATATCTTATGTATAGATCCCAGATAAAGATGTGTCAAATAAAGGTACCCTTCGCCTGGAGACCAGTGAGATCTCAAAAGGAAAGAATACAGAGTTTTGTAAATATCTATTTTCACTGAGTTTGATATCCAGAGAGAATTTTTATTTATATCACAATTGAGTTTCAGTTGGCCAATAACAATTTTGGATTTCATATCTTTATGCAGTTGTTTCTTTACCCTTTCTTTTTCATTGCCAAAATATTGTCAAGAGGCTAATAATTTGTAAAAAAAACCAGCTTAATTTAAAAAATATGTATTGAACAGTTACTAAAGCAAATTATATTGGTCTTAAAGTATTTTGATGATATTTCAAAACAATCTGTGCTAGTATTTTATTAAAATAAAATATATATGTGTTATGTGTATTTACATATCAGACATATGCACACATATAATACATACATACTGAATTTAAATTTTGTGACTTTTAAGCTATATTTTTCAAATATCTTTCACAACTGGTAATTTCAATTTTTCTCAAACAAAACTGAGGAAGAAACAACCTAAAAATATAGTTTATCTATTATTAGAAATAAACATGTTTACTAAATTGGATATATATAGCACATAAAGAATCAGTTTAAAATGCTACATTTTAAGTCCTTGACTGTCTTTCAAAATCACACAATTTTTGTCCCCATATCACCACCTTGATAATGAACCCCAGACCTGGCAGTCTTCTTCTCTCATCAACTCATTCTCCCACACAAGATCACAACTATTTCAAGTCATTTCTGAAACTTTCTGGGCACCATTGGTTATTCCTAGTCTTCTACAATCTGCTCTCCTCAAATGGAGATGCCCACTGGCTTCGAGAAAAGTAGCAAGACTAATACAAAAAAACTTTCTTTTGTCAGGCCAGTGTGGGCTCAGTGGTTGAATGCTGATCTATGAACCAGGATATCATGGTTCCATTCCCAGTCAGGACACATGCCCTGGTTGTAACCTCAATCCCCAATAGGGGGCATACAGGAGGCAGCTGATCAATGATTTTCTGTCATCATTTATGCTTCTATTTCTCTCCCTCTCCCTTCCTCTCTGAAATCAACAAAAATATAGAATTTAAAAATCAACCAATAAACAAAAAAACCTTTCTTTTCCTCTGAATCATTTGAGAGTAAGTTGCCAACTTCTTGCCCCATCACCCCGGAATACTTTAGTATGTAATCCCTGTATACAAGGGTATTCTCCTGCTTATCTATTGTATTAACCATCAAAATCAAGAAATTAGCTCTGATACAGTACAACTTTCAAGTTACTCCAGTTGTCCCGATCTTTATCTCTTTAGCATAAAGACATAAAAGGTGTATAATACAAATATTGTCCCTTTAGAGCAAAAAGTTTCAGTTCAGAATCATGTGTTATATTTAGTTGTGAGGTGTCTTTGGTTTCCTTTCATGTGGAACAGTTTCTCACTCTTTCCTTGACTTGCAGGACCTTGACATAGTTGAAGGTTATAGGCTGCTTATTTCATAGAATGACCCTCAGTTTGGGTTTGTCTTATGCTTAGACTTCAGTTATGTGGTATTGGGCTATTAAATGTCAGAATTCCTCAAAGTGCAGTTTCAGGCCTCCTTGTCTTCTTGCTGAGTCCAGTTTATACACACCCATGGTTTCCCTTGTCTCTCTTTAGGTGACTCACAAATTCAGTTGTCAGAGAGCACTGGAGTTATAAAACCAATTGCCCTCCTCCCTGCCCCCCCCCCCCATTTCTCCGCTTGGATGCTGATTACCAGTCTAACCCCTTGTCCCACTGATTTAGCATCTTAGACATCTTTCTAATGTGTCCATTAGTGCCACCTCCACCCTTGCCCTTGACACTCATAGCCTCCTCCATGCTCTATACATATGCTCTCTGGTCTGTTCTTACTTCAGCCAGAATGATCTCTTTAAAATGAAAATGCGATTGTTTCATCCTCCTTACCTGCTTAAAACCTTGCAGTAGTATCCCTGTCTACTTAGGATATGAGTAAGAACATGGCCAATGGGGCCCTGGATGGACTGGCCCTGCCTTCCTCAGCTTGATTTCATGCCTGATCCTCCTGCACTGGCCACATTGGCCTTCTTTCTGTCTTTACAGTTGTGCTCGCTGCTCCAGTCCTGGCCCCCTTGCTCCTCAGCTCATTATCTTTCTAACCTTCCAATATTTTAAAATAACTTTATCGATATATAGTTCACATACCATACATTCACCCACTTAAAGTATAAAATCCCATGATTTTCAGTATATTCAGATATCTGCCACCATCACCAGTACCTAATTTTAGAATATTTTATCACCCCCCCGCCCCCCGCCAAAGAAATCCCATATCCATTAGCAGTCATTTCTCATTCAAACCTATACAGTCACTCTTCACCCCACCCACCCCTACCTGTTTAGCCTAAGGCCACCACTAATCTTTTTGTCTCTACACATTTTCCTGTTCTTGATATTTTACATAAACAAAATCACACAATATGTGGTGTTTTATGACTGGCTTCTTTTACTTAGCATAATGTTTTCAAAACCCATTCATGTTGTAGCATGAATCAGAACTTCATTCCTTCCAAAAGCCAAATAATATTCTGCTGTGTGGCTGTATCATATTTTGTTTACCCACTCATCAGTCAATGGGCATTTGGGCCAGCCTCCAAATTTTGAATCCAGCTTTCCTTCCTCAGAGAACTTCCCTGACTAGATGGAGTTTCATTGCACCGCCTCTCTCTCCTTGTTAGCATTTCTCTTAGCTGCAATTTGATCTTTGTGTGCATGAGTATTGATCTAATTTAAAGCTGCCCTTTTCCACCATAAGTAGACTAGAGGAGATCCTAACACAGGGTCATGCCACAGTAGGGACACATTACTAGATATTTCTTAAGTGAGTGAAAACAAGATCTTATTCATTAAAACATGATTGCTTCTGGAAATCTAGATATTTGAACCATTTGTATGCACTTCCTTGGCATGGCCTCTCGTGTGCCTTAGATTAGAGGGCGTTCCATAAACCATTCCGTTCTTCCTCTTGCCTCCAGCACGCTTTTACTCAGTTGTATTTATTAACGGAATTCAGCATTTATTGTATGTTTTTGTTTGAATTAAGTTGCAAAAATATGGTTGTAACTATGAGAGGCAAAATCAGAGGAGCATGCTGAGATTAATGCATTGCCTGTGATTGTGAAGATAGAAGACCTGGGTTACTCTCAGGTGTGAAGAGAAATGGGATTCCTGGGGCAGGCTTCTCTAAGTGTCTGGGCATATACTGTATGTTAGTGTGCTTCTTCTTTGTCATTAAAGTGTGAGAAATAGTGTACAGTTAACATTGTTGCTTGAACAAATGGTTAGCTGGAATGACAGTAGCCACCCTGCCTGAACTGCATTCTGTGGGTTAAGCCCAGAGCTATGGACTTTAGGTGTGGAGGCTTATTTCATTCTCCCAGCATTACTATTTCCATTTTAAGATGAGTAAACTGAGGCTTTGCGAGGAAAAGTCACTTGGCCTTTTTAGCCCATAGCCTTTCTAATTCCAAATCTCATGTTAACTACCATAATTTTAGAAACTATCTGTCCATTTGTTCAGATCTCTGGGATCCCCTTTTAACTAGAAGGCTTAAAGTACATAATTAAATTAGAAAATTAAAAGCTATTAATGATTATGCCTGGATAAAAAAAAAAAGTGTTTGTTGTAACAAAACAGCTTAGGCTCTGGAGCTAGACAGATCTGGATTCGACTCCCACCTCTACCGTTTCTTAGTTAAGCATGTTACTTACTTTACTTGAACCCCAGTTTCTTATTTTAAAAATGGGAATAATTATATCAACCTCAGTGGTATAGGTAGGGATTGGATCAAGCAAAATAAAACTCCAAGCCAATGTATGGTGCAAATTAAGTCCTGAGAGGGGGGTGTGTAGGGGGGCACAGAAAATGCTACCTCCCCTTTAATTTCTTCTGTTTTGATATTAAAGTGCAAAAGAATGGCGTCAGTATAAAGTTTTGCCTAGCATTTCCAGTTAATACTTTTCCAGGGCAAGACCAAAAAGAAAGTAGGTACTAGACAGTTAAAATGTTTTTTAGAAATATAAACTTGCAATCTCACCTTAAATATTCTTCTCTTCATTTTAGTGACTATTAATTCAACTAATACTGTTTAAGCACAGAAATGAAGATGATAGTAATGGTCCTTTGCCCACTGGGATCATATTCTACTAGAAGAGACAAAACAAACAAGCTTTTCAATTCAGCCAAATACTGTACAGCTAGCTCACTTACTATGACAAATGCCCTTGAAGCTGCAAGGGGAAATTTGACAACATTTTTTGCAGGCCAAAAGGCTTTCTAAGCTTACTCCTGATGCAGTTCAAACTCTAAGGCACTGTTCAAATGTCCCAACTGGCACTCCTACGGGGACAAAAACCCATCAGCCACAGGTACTTCCTATGTCTAGTATTTAAGAGTTTAAAACAGAAATAGATGAAGGACAAATGTGGAGGCCTACTGGAAAATTTAAATTCTCTTGATAAACATTTCTCATTACTTTGTTGTGAAGTAGAATTTGCGAGGCCAGCAAGTGACTTATTTCACTCTTTATAAGGCCAGCATATTAAATTTGACATAGACCAACTGGAATTGTAGATGGTATTTCATGACACAGTGTCAAATATTGGGCGTGAGAGAGACAAGGAGATGAAGTATTCCTGGTTTTCTTGGTAGTCACTTTGCTCTTAAATACCCAAATACTAAAAAGTTTAAAGACATTTTTATGACTCCTTTATATAAAGAGCAAACAGAATGGCTACCATTGTAATTCTGCTGCTCTAGCAATTCGCCAGCAGAATACTTCCCAAAATAGCATATATACAAAGCAGCATGTGCTTTGGTGAATCTAATAATCTTGTGAACTTCTTCGCTGCTGGGTTAGTAATCTATATAGCTTTACCGGTGAACTTTATAAAATTGGGAGCCTCATGAATCAGAAGAGAAAAAAACAAAAGTGGACAGTTTTAACAATGATGGATGAGTTGCTAGGGAGTAAAATTAAATGGTTGATAATAATTGTGGTAGCTCACAAAGACTGATGTTATTTACAAAAGCTCCATTTTGCATGTAATCAGATGTCTATTCCCATGAGCTGGGTCATAATTCATATTCCACTTTAATGTTTGTGGAAAATGTGCTTCTCTCTGTGTATGTATTATTTTTAGGATGTTATGTTTCCTTGGTGCATACACAATGAGCCTGAAATCCTTTAGGAATGTGTTTAATTTGAAAGTTTTATCCTCTGGGTCTGGTTAATTCAAATACATGGCTAGGAACATTACTGAGGGGCCTGAAAGAACGTAGGCATGGCAAATTATGTGCACAGAGGCAACCCCAGCCAGTGCTGCCGATGCTCATGTGGTAAAAGTCAACCCCTCCAGTATTGCCAACACTCATTCCGTGAAAGGTGGCAGGGAGAATCCCTGTACCCCCATATTTTTTTTTCATTTATCCACTTACTATGTCAGCACTAAGTCTTACCTTAATAAGCTTCATTTACACAGGATTAGATTTCTCTGTTATTAAATTCAGGATCATCTCTGAGACTCTTTTGAATTAATATGTTCAGCCCAGGGACCTTTTATAAACCCAATAGCTTTATATTCTCTCTGGTCCTTGGTCAGAGCTGCATTTCCATCACCAGAAGATGGGGAAAGTCCTAAGGGCATGACTCAAGGATCCTGGCTCTCATGAATGAGCAGGGTTTATGCTGACAACACAGAGGACATGCTCCTGAGCCACGTCACTGAAGGACAGTAGGGTCCTGGGAATTTGGCCAGCAGCCCGTCCAGGGCATGAGTGGCTCTCTGGGTGCTAAAAGGTCTCTCAGGAGAGACACTTTCACAGGGCTTCGTGATACCCAGTCTTACATATGGACGGAGATGTGTCTCATGAACTGAGAAGCCTGAGGAAAAGTTAAATCTTGTCCCTGTCTGTAGTGCTATGCTGAGGGAATGGTTAGCACATTTTGGAGCATCCTGAGCCTGGCATTTTTATACATTAGAGTCACAGAGACTCGGCTCTAAGTCCTGGCTGCTCAGATCATTAGATGTGCAAGCTGGGCCTGGATTGAAGCTTTGGAGGTCTTAAATACCTTAGACTTTGTAATGCAAAGACATGTGATGCAATCATGTTATGGAGAGAAAAAAAAAAGAAAAAAGAAAGTTAAACCTGAAAGTGAGTACAAGGAGACCTAGTATATTCCTATTTTCCCCCACAAGATGAATGCTACATGAATGACTTCTTTAGAATATCAAATTGTTTTGCCCAAATTTTGCTTGTGCCTTGCTCAGCTGGCACCTAAGGACACTTCTGGTGTCCTTAGTTTGGACACCAGAAACTCAACACCTGGGATTACTACTATCCTCTGTAGGGGTGTGCATACTAAATAAACAGAAGTATATCAGGAACCTTATATAGTGCCAAGCATGCACACAACTTATCTTTTTTTTTTTTCTTCCATAGACTCTTTAGAGGCCATTTAATGGATCTCCAGTGCAATGTAACTGAGCTGTCTAAACTGGGTTTGCTCAAAGTAGGTAGGAAAGGACTATGGTTATACATAGCATGTATACACTTTGGATGCTTTCCTTTTTTTCTTGAGCCACTGGGAGTTGCCTATTGATGAAGATAGCATGTGTGATGAGGTCTCTCACCCCATGGAATCATGGCTGGAAAGAAGTCAGGTTTGTGATTATGATGAATAAAGGTGCATCGTTTACAGCTTGTTCCTTTGTTTTAGTATCTGCCCTCTCCAAGGAAATTTGCTTAGACAAAAATATCCAAAGCTCTTAGTTGGAACAGTGCAGGGACTCCAACAGCAAGTTTGCCATCTCTCAGGTAGGTAGCTGAACCTGAGACAATCTCACCTCTTCATAGCCCTGCAGAAGTTCAACACCTGGTTCTGTCATTTCTTGAACATTGGTTCCCACCAAGAGTACTGCCTTCTCCCTGCCTCTCTTTGTGGGAGCCAAAAACAACTGCAAGGCTCATGTTCAGCACACCACTTTCACCCCCTGTTTAGACAGCCGAACCACAAATGTTTTTAGCATGGAATTAACCAGTTCATCCTTGGTTTGCCATGAGGCACCTTGGGGATTGCAGTTTTTACCCAGCTCTGAAAACACACAATTTCAGGAAGGTGTTTTACTTACCAAGATAGGGCTGTGAATATGATCCTCATCTCTCTATTCTGAACCCCATATATTTTATTGTGACTTGTAAAAATTTATTTATTTATTTATTTATTTTTACTATTATTTTTTCATTGTGGCATTTCTAAGGTCACAAGACCTTAGAAATGCCATGGTCATTTCTAAGGTCACACAATACATGGAAGGCATTAAGTGTATTGTGTGTCTGTGCTTTGCTGAATCTGTAGCTGATGTCATAGCAACATGATGTGTCTGTGGGCACCAGGCATGGTACTGGCACCAAAACAAAGATGGCTCTCTGAAATTTGCACTCCATTCTTCAAAGCATTGGGAAAATGGTATTGCCCTTCAGGTCAAACCCAGTGGCTACACATTTGATCCAAACTTACTTTCTTGAAACATCTTAGCACATGACACAATTGCCACACACATTTCTACTCAGACATGTTTGTTTACACAATTAATTAATGTGTGTGAATTAATGGTTACCAGGATTTTGAGTGTTTCGGTGTTGGGCACTTGACATGCATTGGCACACAGTGATTCCCACCAACCTCTAGACCAGGGGTAGGGAACCTTTTTTCTGCCAAGGGCCATTTGAATATTTATAACATCATTCATGGGCCATACAAAATTATCAACTTAAAAAATTAGCCTGCTATATTTGGTCAAACATTTAATTAACTCAGCCCTAATGCCTTGGCAGGGGCCAGACTAAATGTTTCCGTGGGCCTTATATGTTCCGCACCCCTGCTATAGGGTAAGTGTCTTTGTTATCATGATTTTACAGATAGGAAAACTGAGGCAACACACTAATGAATTAAATTATCCCAAGTTATAGATCCCACAAGTGGTTGACATGATATTTAAATATAGGCGATCTGACTGTAAAGCTTGTACCTCACTCACTCCTCACAGCTGCCGCCCTATGGTCCTTTCCCTAAGCAAATTCTACCCACCTTCCAAAGCTCCCTCAGGTCAGTACACAGTTAACTGATAAGGGCATTTCCTCTGAGCAGAATTCCCTGTGCAGCATACCAGGAGATGCTCACACCATTCATGTCTAGACCCTGCCCACACAACCCATTGCGCAAGCCAAATGTGACGTGATGTGTCTGCAAGCGTTAGAGAATAAAACTGCAGGGAGAATGGTCACATCCTGATTTGCTTGGGACAGTATGTCCTCCTGATGTAATCATTAATCCCTCATGCTTTTGTTCACTCTCACACATGCCCTGCTTTGGGTGATACCATTGCCCTCGCCATAGAAGTACGTCTGAGGGTTTAAAGCAGGAAGGGGGATTGCATGTAAGATATTCTTTATGGAGAAGATTATAGTTAAGTTGTTCCTTGCAAGTATTGTGCTATGGCTTGGATTGTGGGATCTGGAGTCAGGCTGCCTGTTTTAAACCCCTCTCAGCCTCAGTATTCTCACCTGTGAGACCAGTATGATAATATTCTTACCTTAGGGTCATTGTGGAGATTAATAGCTAACACCCATAAAGAATTTGAGCACTGCCTGGATAGAGCAGGTGCTTACTAAATGTTAGGCATTGTTATTGAAGTAGACACAGGTTTGGGGAGGAACGATATCTAAGTTTAGGCAGTGACCTCTAGAGTGCATCTAGGGAACTCTAATGGTTGGTTACTAAAAGCCATTCATAAACCTTGCCAATCTCCCACTATCCAGGTAAACAATAAAGACCACTTTCCCAGCCTTCTTTGCAGCCATGGGACCTAGTTATGGCCCATGAGGTAGAAGAGAGGGACCCTTAAGAAGAATCTCTCTGTGCAGCCTTCTCTTGCTTCCTGCATTGGAATCTAGGTATGGACTTGATGCTTGAAGCTGCTGCTGTCAGTTCTTTCCTTAAGGGGAAGACCAAGAGAATTTTCAACTATGGCCTAGAGCCCTGCCCTTGTACAACCTCTGAAGCAAAGTACAAAGCCATCTGCCCTTAGACTTCATGTTATGTGGTGAGGGGAAATGCTTATTAATTTAGGCCACTGTCCACTGGGTTTCTGATACTTATAACTGAATTCATCATAACTGATAGGGAACAAGAAATAATTTAATTTGGCACAAGGATCAGTTACCATATGGGAAATAGAGAAGATAGGTGAGGTGGGGCCAAAATGTCCTTAGAAAACTAGAGAGAGCCCTTGAAGTCTTCTTAGCTTGGTTGTAATATGACTTGAGTTATGCTTTAGGAAGGTAATTCTGGCTTCAAGGTCTATGATGGATTAGAACAGTCTTTAAAATCTAATTGTGCATCAAGATTCCTGAGAAAATTTTTAAAATACGTATTTGAGGGGACTTTTATGCATATTCTGAATCAGAATCTGTGATGGTGAAGGCATTGGGAACATCTGGATTGGAGAAGGGAGACGTTGGTGGTCTTAACAATAGCCAGGCATTGTTATTTTCAATAAGCCATAAGTAAGGGGCCTCATTTACATTTTAGAGGTAGGAAAACTGAGCCCAAAAGAGACAAATTCAATGTCCAAGGTCACATTGTGAAGAAGCAGCAATTCTGAATTGCACTCCTGGCCCATCTGTGTCCAGAGTGTGTGTGATTTCCCCTTGCAAGATGCTTACTTCTGAGACAAAGGCGGCTCCTTCATCCTGGGTGGATGCAGATCTGACTGTGAGTGGTGGGAGAGGTGGAATGTGACATGTGAGAGGAGCTTTGTGGAGGTGATTCTTGGAAGCTGACTTAAGGTGAGAGCAAAAAAAGGGGGGAAACAAAAAGATACATTGAAGCGTTTCCCACTGGTAGACTCTAACATTGGAAGCCCCAGTGGAATTTAGAAGGAAAATGTGGCCTTCAGAGCTGGTTTCACTGGTCCTTTACCAAAGGACCTTCTGTGGTGATGTTCAGGGGACACTTGGGAATGTAAGTCTGGAGCTCCCAAGAGAAGTTAGCCATTCCTTTGATGGTTCATTCTCTAAGAGAGTAGTGAAGGATAGAGGGAGAGGAGAGGATCAGAGGTCAGTATGTTGGCCATGGGAGTGACTTGCAGCCAACGCAGAAATCAGAAGACGATTGTCACAAGGTGATTGGCTCACCATTAAGAGGGCAGTGAGGACAGCATGGGAAACATCACACAGAACATTGGTCCTCCTTAGTGCAGTGCAGGAGAGACAAAGCAAGATGCACAAAGTTAAGGAAGGGGTTGTGAGGGATCTGAAGTGGCAGAATGCTTTATTCTTTTGCAAGGAGCACCTGAAAAGATGGGAGTGGGCTGGACAGGAGGATTGCTCAGTTTCCTTCTCTTCCCCAACCATGCCAGTCCAGAACATTCTTTGTGTCTTCTGAGCATCAGTAGTGGTTACCATCTGAACCAAACCACTTAGCACTGAGACTGAATCTTCCCTTGGCCTCTCAGTGTTTGGGGTGCAAATCTTATCTCTTAAAATCTCACAGATTGTTAGTTAGTAGACCTTGGTGTTTACTATATACTTGATAAGCGACTGATAAACAACACCAGGAATTATCACATGAATTGGGGGAGGAACTCTGAGGAAAAGGTTCTTCCTCTTGAAAGGAGGGGCATGAAGAGGACAGATATGGGGAAAATGTTACTTTAGAATGTGGGAAGCACAGCCTGAGAACAAATGGGATTATCACGATAATGCTAGAAATTTGGGGCAAGTGGTGCTGGCAATATCCATTTCCAAAGCGCTGTGCTGTGCTGGGCTGTGTAATATATTCCGCTGGGCATGCTCTGTGGAGCTGTGAAGCCAGTGCAATTCTGTTTCTCGCAGCAACTGGGTCCTTTTATATTAGATGGCTTTGGAGATGTTAAGAGCATTTGGGGATCTTAGCAGAACTAAAAAAGACCTTTCCTTTCAGAGGGTGTAGTAGATAAGAGGGACGGAAACTTGGAGGGGAATAGAGCTGGATAAGCTCTGCTTGCTGTAAGCCCTTCAGCCTGGACACAGAGGTCTAGATTTAGTCGTAGGCCATTTCAGGGACTCGCTATTGCAAAGGGCACAGGTGAACTGGCACATAAAGACACATATATGTATGTGAGTATGTACTCATGAGCAAATATGAATAATGAGAATGTAGTTAAGTACATCATATACATGCATGCTCATATGTGTAATAAATCTATGGTTGAGGTTATTGTATTCGTATGTACATCTACTTATACATGGGTACCTATACCTATGTGTGATATGAGCTCAGTATCCAAATGCATGCATATATATATATATATATATATATATATATATATATATATGTATACACACACACACACACACACACACACACATATATACTTAGTAATATATATCCACACATAAATAATGATGAATGCAAATACAGATATGAATATAAATACAAGCAATGTAGAATATATGTATGTTTCACCTTACACTCACATCCACTCACAATTTGGAGACCTGCAGTACCTTATATTTATGAACTATTTTATATACTTTTCCACAGTGTTTTGGCAGCCTTTTCTCCCTCATTTGATTCCTAAAGCAACCCTGGAATGTTAACGGCTGGAGTTAAGGTGGGGGGATGGGAGGAAGTCCCTTACATGAAAGAGGCAGTAAGTCCCTGAAGCTCTTGGCCTCTGAGCTGTTGGAGCACATGGAGGCAGTGACAGTGAGAGCTGGGCCGCGGAGGCCTCAGGAACTTGTCACTTTACTCCCACTACACTTGGCAGAGGAATGGGAAGGTGGGGCTCCTCTGAGTTAGTGAAGGGCTTGGATTACAGTTTTAAAAACATTCACTTTCACACTTTTCTACTATGCCTGGTGAAATATAGTGGCCTCCAAAGCATGCCATAGGAGAGTTCTTTGGGGGATCCATCATAATATATGGAAAAGGCAGTTGAATAGTTTCACCAATTTCCTACGTAAACAATGCTCCTAAGTGCTTGGGAAGGGCCTGTTCCGTTATGTAGGCTGAGTGTGCTGCTTCGGTACTTGTTCTGATATTTATTTGCTTTGTCAGCCCTTTCACCCCTTAGATAACAGTTAACTTGGGCCCCGCCCTGTCAGAATGATCAACACAGAGAACTCAGCGAACTGGGATTCATATAAGGTTTATCTGCCCCAGCAATGAGGGAGGAATGCACATGTGTTTGTCTCTGAGACTGTTAGAAATGGAAATAAATGCAAAAATATGCTTTTCTGGCAAGTCATCATTTTTAATACGAAAACGGAAAGCACAAGACAGCTTTGTTTTGCCTTTTCTTGGGCTTGTGGTTGATTTTCTTTTCTTGCTTCCTGGTTTTTGCTAGAAAGAAACTTGTTCATTTCCCACCCACTCTACACCCCCCACTCCCAAGCTGAAATATCTGTCCAAGATTATCCTTTTAAGTGCTCAGTCTTAGAGAAGGGAGAAGAAAAAGAACTGTGATTTAAAATATATATGTACATCTCTTTTTTTTTTTAAGCTTGCAAACTGGGATTTCTAGACTCAATTTGTGTTCCTGAGACATTGGAGTCAAGTTTATATATAGTTTTTGATGTAGGACCTAATTAGGCTCTCAGCATATCTTAATACTTTCTGCTACATCTGCATTAAAGATAACATTGCATACATTTGCATTTCATTTACATAAAAAAGTTAGCCATGCTGTATGTAACAATCACTTTAACCAAGTACAGTTGACAGCAAATATTTTGAATGAGCATGTGAAAATCCATGTCTACATAAAGCCTGTCCTGGATTCTGTGGCATCTCCCTCATTTGGAACTTGTTTATGAGTAACACATTCCAACAGAGCCATTGAGGTTAAGCCAACAAGTGAGGACATAGGAATCACAGGGTCTCATGTATGCAATACACGCCACTGGGGAAAGAAAGGTTCAAAGGATACTCTTTTTGATGCTGTTTATAATTTTATCAATAGAGATAATCAGTGGTAATAATCATGGTGTGATTTTTACCATGTGTTTTAAAACAGGGGACAACCTTGAAATAAATGTATTCATTCATTTCTTTATTCATTCATATGTCTCTGGATGAATCTATATGGGGCAACCTTATTTCCAGGTCTCATTAATGAATCTCAGGTTTATCTGGCCCATTTTACTTTAACAGTGAGCTCTTACAAGGGGACTGCACCACCAGCTTCCTCAGAATGAGCTGCTTCTTTTTTTAATTATTTAAAAATATTTTTATTGATTTCAGAGAGGAAGAGAGAGGGAGAGAGAGATAGAAGCATCAATGATGAGAGGGGATCATTGATTGGCTGCCTCCTGCATGCCCACTACGGGGAATGGAACCCTCAACCTGGGCATGTGCCCTTGACCAGAATCGAACCTGGGATCCTTGGGTCCACAGGTCGGTGCTCTATCCACTGAGCCAAACCTGTTAGGGCGAGCTGCTTCTTGCATCTTATGTCTTGCATCCACCAGGCACATTTCCTTTATTACAACCTGCCCAATGGACTACCTCCCAGGTTTATTCCCTCTTGAGGGTCCTGAAACTTCCAGGCAGACTCTGGAGTGCATTTGATGGACATCAGACAGTGGTAGACACATCTCGGCATGTGTATGCCCGTCTGTAGTCATGTGACCCAAAGCTTGTTTTGGGGAATACATATTCCTTCCAGCGAATGTTCTTTTGAAATGGTTCTAACCAAACAGATCTTTGAATTGGTATATACTTCTACCTCTTCTTAGAAAGCCACACTGCCTCAAATAAAAATCTAAGTTGGTATTTCCCAAACCTTTGGGAGCATGGACACCTTTATTGGCACGCCACCTACTAACCCCAGGAGACTAGTTTTCTGCAGTGAGTTTTTTGGAAATCGCTGTTCTGTTTTCAGAACCATAAGAATAACAAGGATAGCAATAATAATAGTAGCTAGAATTTGCTGAGCTTCCTGAGTGCCAGGTACTAGGGTAAGTGCTTTACTTATATACCCTCATCTAATTCCTGAGGTTAAGGCGTCATAGTACTGCCATCTTAGAGATGAGAAGATTCAGACTTAGAGAGGTTACATAACTTCTTCCACATATTGCTGCAAATAGGAGAAAAAGGTGAGACTTGAAATCAGGTCAGTGCTCTTATTTATTATTGCACTGTTTGCCATCCCTCTCAAAGCCTGGTACTCTTCTGTTTCCAGGCTACCAATGCTAGCTAGCTCTTTCAGTCATTCCTCAGGTGTTATGACTCAAATCCCTCCACCCTCTCAGCCACCTCCCTACTGATTGGTTCATACCCCATTTGTTATACTGAATACAGACCCCCAGATGGATACTGAGGTCCAAAGAGTTAGGCAAAGCCATCACCACCCTTGCTCTGGACTCCCTACTTCCATTAATACAACCTAAGGTTGCATTGGCTCTTTTACAAGTATGAAATTATCTTGTATCATTTGGAGTATATTCTCAGAATATTCTTCTTTTCCCATGGATGCAGCCGATTTTTAAAAACTGACATTTGTGATCTGTAGCAAATTTTCAGACTCTCGAAGCCTCACTTCTGGTGAGCAGTAATAGTACAGACCTCCTAGATTTGTGGGCGACAGGTGAGCACATGCAGATCTCTGTACAGTGGCTTGTATATCATCACTCGTCAGCAAATAGTAACCAGTATAATCATTGTTGTTATTGGAAAATTACAAATTCCTGTTGAGCAAAAAGACTGTTTTCCAAACACTTTACTGTGTATTTCAATGCAATTAATTTTTCTTTACTTTAAAAATTTTGAGTTAATATCTCAATTTATAAGAGCGGTTTTGTCAGTGCATTTGAAACTATTCCCACACTGCTGATTTAGGCAGTTTACATTTTTATATGCATGTTTAGCTGGTTTTTAAAGACGCAAGACTCTAAGGAAAAAATCTAATCCTTAGTTGGCAAGCAAGTCCCCTTCCTAAATCTTTGGATTAAAATAGAATCTGCCATTGGGGCTTTCCTTGTCTTCTGTGATTGAGATCTGTCTCTGGCAGAAAGGCCTCCAATACCTATGCATGGCAAGTACATTCTTTAGAGAGAGAATTTGCAACTTTAATATTTATCGATAGGCTCACTAATTCTCTTGATGATGGTAATTAATGAGGTGCTTATAACTTATTTTGCTGTAGTTTAATGAGTTTCAGGCTAGAGGGGAGATCTGGTGCTTACTGTGAATGCTAGAATCAAAAATGCTAGAGGAAAATGGAGCAGAAAAAATTAAGGTTTTAAGATAAAATGACTCAGATTAAAACAATCTCAAGCCAACCTTGATAAGGCAGCAAGGTTTAAAAACCTGAGCGCTTTCTGGGAAGGAAAGTCACGTTCCTCATTCCTCTCCCCCAATTGTGCTGTTAATTTTGACTGCCCATTTGTCTTTCTGCCCCTTGGTCTGGTCTGTGTTAGTTAGAGGTGTGGAGTGAAAAATTGAGAGGAAAATATTTTGCTTCTTAAGGCTTAGATAGCAACAAGCCAAAACGTTTTTGTCATATTGGGTTTTGAATAATTGGTCCACATCTACACTTAATTTTACCTTAGACAGCTAACCTTATAACCCTAGTTAGCCTGGGTTTTCTCCTGTTCTTTCATCCTTTGGAAATGAGGTCCACAGAATACAAATTCAGAAAGGCATAAATTCCAACTCCTCAGAAGACAGGAATAGAAGTCAAAGTGACCTCAATAAATCAAAAGCAACTTGAAGTTCAATAGGGACAAATGTAAGGCAGGATACTTATGTCCAATAAAAGGACTCCCAAATTTAAAATGATCCTAGCGTTATAGTGGTAGAAAAACGTCTTGGTCAACGATGTGAGTAAGGCATCCCTGGCCTTGTCCTAGGACCTACTGTGTGCAGGGCGTTCTACCTAAATCAGCTTATTGACAAATGCTCTGTGGTCATCTCTACAATAGCTCTCTAAGCTCTGTGTAATTTGTTCTCCTATTTATAGATGTGGAAGCTGGGGTTGAGAGAGGTTAAATAATTTGCTCAAGTATTCACAGTTAGTAAATGATTTCACTGGTTTTGGATCATGCTCTTTCGACTTGACCAAGAGTGCTTCATTACAGAGCTGTTGTTTAAAAAGCCAACTCCGTTCTTGGCTGTATTAACTTGGATTTCACTTGAGAACCAGATAATAACCTTCCCAGTATATTATACATTAATTAAAATTTACAAGAAAAACGAACAGGAGGAACTGGAGCAGGTCCAAAAATACCCCACCCAGTAACAAAGTCAGTCAAAGAAATTGAAAACTGAGCCAGTGGGACAGGACCCAAGGTGTTTAGGATTGCTTAGCTAGGGGAGGACTGCAGCTGTGGGGTGAAGGGCACACTAATTGCCTATAAACATCGAAAAGGCAGCAATAAAAATGTGCATTTCACACAAACGTTGCAGTTTACAGAGCATTTCCAGACCCATCATTTCATTGGTTTCTAACCGTCTTCCAGAGCAGGAGTCGGCAAACTTTTCTGGAAAGGGGCAGGTGGTTTCATATGTTTGGCTTTGAGGACCATGGATCTCTGTCACAGCTACTTAACTCTGCTGTGGAACACGGGAAAGCAGTCCTAGATGTACGTGGCTGGGGTCCAATAAAACTTTATTTACCAAAAGAGGTGGCTGGCTGGATTTGACCCTGGGGCTATAGTAATGTGAGTACATATTATTGTTCCCCTGATGCAGATGAAGAAATTGAGGCCTGAAAAAATAAAGTGACTTATCACATTCAACTCAGGGAATAAGCAATGGCTGTGGAGCTAGAATTCAGTCCCCTGGCTCACAAATTGATGCTCAGTACACCAAAATGATGACGTGTCACCTGAAAGATCTCAGGGAATTGTGTCATCCCAAGATGCTATTTGCCGGTGGTGGTGATTAATTTGGAGCAGACTAACCAGGAAGTTAGGTGACCACCTGGTTTAGTGAAATAGTATCTGCCAGGCACATGAGAAGGGATATCTGCTCCAAAAACATTTCCAAGCTTGCCTGAAATGTTCATTAATACAGTAATTACTTAAGGGTCTTCCTGAGACATGTGAATTTTATTTGAATTACAGCATTCCTATAGCTGGGACAGAAAATACATTCGGCGACTTACAAATTCATTTGTCTGGTTATCATGTTGGTAAAGGGTAGGACTGGGAGGGAATAAAGCAGCATATGCATTAGTATTTATGGGATTAGGAGTGAGGCAGAAGGTTGTCAGCAAAGATCATTGTACCAGAGTGAGTGTCCTACTAGGAACAAATGGGGAAAGTATTGATTTTTTTTCTGCTAAATTCATTAGGTACTCAATACCATCTTCTAGCACATGTTCTAAGATCTGTGCTAATGAACTCATTTAACACTCCAAACAATTCCATGAGAAGGTGCTGTTATTAATTCCATTTTAGAGGTAGGGAAACTGAGGCAGGCTCACAGTAAGGATGGTGGAAGTGCCACAACAAAATCATGTGTTCTGTAATCTGCTAGCAACGTCCCTCCAGCCCTTCCTGGTCAGCTCCAAGGAACAGAAACTGCCCCCTTGGGAAGCTTGGACTGCAGACCCAGGCTTTCCATGCCAGTGGCGGGTCCAGGTGGTCTCCTAGCTCTTTATGTTTCTTTGATGGAGATGTAAATTGAGGTAAACTGTAGAGAAAACCTGGCACTTTTTCTGGAAGTTAATGCCTCATTCCTATTGAGGCTCCCCAGCATAAACTCGAGCTGAAGAATGCTTCCTCTTGTTTGCTGAGAGAATCCTTAAGTGGGCACTTGTAGCAAGCTTGGCTAAACATACTCTGCTTGGGGTTAAACCCTCATAAAGCAGAATAGCTCAAGTGACCGTAGTAAATGCTAGATACCGAGCAATGGCTGGAGTTATTCAATCGGCTTTGTATGTGTCAAGTAGCTAATACTTTTATTGTGTATGTGCCTGTGTGTGTGGGAAAGCTTTTGCAAATATACTTTCAATAAGAGTATTTTTCCCAATATCTCCCTTGAGAAAATAGAGGGGAATGCCACTTCTTTTTCCTCTTTAGATTACAGTTTTTATTTCAAACCACTACTCACATGAAGTAGACAAGATTTATACATTTACATATAAACAATAAATGCAAAACCTTTTATCATTTTATTAGTCTTGACATCATTAGTTTTAGGATAGCATTATTATTGCAATTTCTTCTGAAATTTCCACTTTCCTTTGGGTTCAGAAACTTTAATACCTGTACAGCCTAAAATAGATTGAGTAATGTGATAATGGCTGCTTATAAAGGAAGAAAAGAGATAAAGAAAGAGAATGTGAAAGATACAGATAGTGGGAAGAGAAGGAAAGAAACATGAAATGGAGATAAAGAAGAAAGACAGGAAGCTAGATGTGTGTGTAATGGAATGAGGAGAGGGAAGGAATATTGAATTTGGAATCAGAAGATCTGGGTTCAGTTCATAGCTCCGCCCCTTTGCTGCAGGGCCTTTTACTTATCACTTGACCTTAATCAGATTGCTTTCTATCATGTGAAAATAATTATAACAAGCCTTAAAGAATGTTTAAGTGGCATGATGTGGGTGAAGGTGCTTGGTTTAATCAAGAAAAATGTGTGGTTGTCTGGCCAGCATGGCTCAGTGGTTGAGCATCAGCCTGTGAACCAGGAGGTCAGGGTTTGATTCCCATTTAGGGCATATGCCTGGGTTTTGGGCTCGATCCCCAGTGGAGGGCATGCAGAAAACAGCTGATCAGTGATTTTCTCTCATCATTGATGTTTCCATCTCTCCCTCTCCCTTCTTCTCTGAAATCAATAAAGATATATTTTAAAAGAAAGAAAGGTGTGTGGAATCTAAATAACTGTCTTAGAACAACAGCAAAATAGAACCAAAGCAGATGGGAAGGCAGCATCTCAAGGATTAAATTCATCTGGGTGTTCCTAGCAAGAGTGCTCATTTCTGAGCTCTGGAAAGGCATGGGCCATTCTTACTGTTTACTCTGTATCACACAGCACCCCTTACATCGAGGTCCTAATATTACCAGGTCACTAATTTTCACTAGAACTTTATAAGCCAGTGTGTACCATCTTGTACATGGACACTTAAAGGGGGTCATTTTGGTACTACCGAGACCTTTTAAATGGGACTCAGGATGACTCTACTTGACTCTTTGATTCCGTGTCCAGTGTGCCTTAAAGAATTCTATATAGAAAAGTACCCCAAGTTCTACCAAGTATAGACTTTTCTTCCCCAAAGCTAGGCATTTTCATAAGCTAGATTTAAATATACATCTTCTCTCCCAGTGTCTTTTCTTTGTTACTCACCATCTGACAGGGAATAGTTAGTATATAACCCAAAGCATATGTGGTAAGCTTGTTCCTCTTTGCCTAAATATGAGTTTAATAAGAAATAGCAGTTAAACATATGTTAAAAATGAAGCAATACAGTTGGGGGCAAAGCCTAAAAGGCGACACAACTGTTTATTAGTTGTGTTTTTCATTTTCATGTTCAGAGAATTTTAAAACCCGTGTTTTTTTTTTCCCCCCAAGCCTGGGCCAGATCTGCACAGTTACATACTCTATTTTGGTCTTTATTTCCTACAGATAAACACTAGCTTGACAGTGTTGAAGTCCTTGTCCAAAGCAATGAGCATCAATTATCAAATTAATGAATTAGGATCCTTCCATGCATCAATTGTTCAGGTTAATAATATCAGGGCTTATAATGTATTACCTCAAGAGAGAGCTTTGGCATTATGTATTGAATTCAATTGAAGAAGTGGTAAGTGATCTTGGCTCTCTGAATGTCAGGATTTGTGAGTTTCAAACCTGGGACAAATCAGATATTTCTGTTTCTCATTGTGATTCTGTTACAGCTTTAAGACAGCCCATCTGACTTAAAATCGGTGATTAGTCTTGACCTTACAGGTGAGAATTCATTTGCCTATTTTTCTTTCCTGTGTCATATAGATGAATCAAGGTAGAGACATTTTTCATCTTAGTGACCGACTACACCAAGCCATACTTGTTTTAAGAGTAGAACTGTGCCCAGGGTCGTGGCTCTTTGTTTTGTTGTAGTGAAACCAGGGCGGCAAGCCTAGCTTTTCTTTGCAATGTGAATTCTCCCTATAATAAATTTTTGCCTTAAGTGTATGACATCAGTGGCAACACTGTATACCCATCCTTCTACCCAAATGGGCTGCGTTAAAAGGAAAGAGAGGTAACATCAGGACAGAGAATGGAGTAGAGAACACCGAGTCAATGTTCTTACAAAAGTGTTGGCACAGGGAAGCTTTTAAGACTCAAAGTGATGAGTCAATAATGATGTATAATGTTCTTTTGCATTCAACTCTCATTTTCCATTTGCAGCAGTCTTGTGAAGTGTCTGTTTTAGATTCCACTTTAAATAAGGAAACCAAGGCTCTAGGAGGCTAAGGAGTATTCAAGATGGCGAGTGATAGGACCTGGTACTGTCTACAGCCTTTGTCTAATTCTGTTGAATGGGTTAATTCCTATTCTTGAAGTTGTCCCTGGTCAGAGTTGACAAAGAGGAGGAAAGGCTGTATATGTGTCCCATAATCCTTCCATGTAATTTATTTCCAAGTATTTTTAATTCTTTGGGTGTCAGTGTATATACACAACTTTCTAAATAACATAGTGCACTTAGTTGTGGGATTTTTGTCTAATGACATCAAAGATAAAGCATTAAAAAGGTGGTAAATAGTAAGATATGGCCAAAAGAGAATTTCTGCACGTTAATTTTTCCATAGGACTTCTTTCATTCTTGCAGATTATACATATAAATTACTTGACGATAGCTTTAAGTAACGCAGGTGGAACATTTAGTTTTCCTTTGATTTTATGAGTCAGGGTCCTCAGAGCTGCCTTGTACTCATTTCTCTTCAGGTGCTATAAGCACCTGCATGGGAGACCCAACCAACACCTGGCCTGTGGCTGCAGGAATGTGTTCAGATCTCTTGAAAGGACTAGATCAAGTATTTTTTGTAGCCCCTTAAACTCAATAAAATGCCATTCTCCTGAGTCTCATAAAGGAAAAAGGATAGCCATGAAATGTAGTAGAAAGTGAATTCCATTTTTTGATCATTTCACAGCTCCCCCAAATTGAAAATTCTTTGTACTACCTTACACATGATTATCTAAAGTTTGACATTTAAATTTTTTCATCATAAGTTTAAATAGTTGCAAAGGATATGATTTCTGGTGATTTAAAATATTGACATTTTAAAAGAAACCTGAATCTAAATACTATTTTGTGTAACTATTCACCTTCCATTTATTTTTAAGTACATGGGCAAACTGTTCTTTAACAATCAAAATTTTATATCATTTTATTTCTTTGAACTTGTATTTCTATTATATTTTCTCTGTGGAATTTTATCCTCGTATTATATACTTTGTGCTTAAAACTCTTTTATTGATAATACTATTATAATCCTTTGCAATCTAAAAAATATTTAAGTACATTTTCATTTTAAAAGTTCCATGGTCATAAAGCTCTAATTAATAAAAAGTCTTCTAAATTGGTTTATCATTACAATGATTTTAGTATAGTGTTGATCAAAACAATATAAATGGATTAAACATTTTAGAAGTCATTATTAAACATAAGTAAAAATTTATTGGAAATGCATTTCTTAATGAGATAGATTTGAATTAATTCTTTTTAATTATTTCAACCCATGGAAGAATATTTTTATTGCTAAGGTTTCAACATCAGTTCCATTCCTGGTTTTAGTGTTTATGCTGTAAATGGCGAGAAACATTATCTACAGATTATGTGATGAGACAGATGGAGTTCTGTTAGAGCAGTTTCATTTCTGTCTTTGAACTTCTGAGTTATAACCCCAAAACAAACCACCATCAATAGCAATCTTTATTGACCTCTCTGTTAGTCAATTGAGTAGGCCTTCCATGATTTTGTGAAAAGCCAAGAATTGGTGGCACCTGGCTTCCAAAAATATTTGTTATCCACTTATTAAAGTCATCTACTTTCTTGGTATGTACCAAAAAGTATATGGCAAGGCTTTAACATGGTATTAAGTTACTAAAAATTATGTACTCCTTCACTTAGTGGCATGCTGCTTAACTTGATCTGCTTAGAAAGTGTTAGCAATTTAGAAATGTTGTTAATTTCAATATATCTTTGCCTGCCAAACAATATTTTAATGTAATTATGGCAAAAATTCTCTAGTCACATCCTTTAAGTATGCATTCATCAATCCTTAGATCTGAAGATTTAATTCATTCAGTGCATAGATAATATACCCTAAATGTCCTCATTATTTATTTGACCAGCCAAGTCAGATTTATTTTGTGTCAGAAAAAGTCTGACTTTATTTTTCAATGAACATAGGTTTAAATATGCCAATATGCATCCCTGTGACAACCAAATTTTAACATAGAATTTTATTAAGACATAGCTCTATGAGGACAGGGTATATATACATCTATATTTTTTGGAGTTCGAATTATTCAATAAATATTTGTCAGAGACCACGACATATGGAGATATACTGATTGAGGAATGGAGCAATGGAGCGGTGAACTTGTGGCGTGGATGTGGTAAGTCTGCACAGTAGTTCTCATTGACTCTCTTTGCTCTAACGGGGTCTCTAATAATAGTTGAGGGATAGAAGAGAAGAGGTTGTGAAACCATAATTATCGTCATTCTCACCACCCCATCCCACCTAGCCGAATTCCCCAAACAGGTCAAAATACACTATTTCTAACTCTTTACAAAAGCCCTCAACACCTGGGATTTATCAGCCACCTTGATGACAGGTGAATCACCTTTAACCCACATATCAGATCGGTCCTTTTTGGGCACCCCAGTGCTGTTCAGGGTTCTGGACAATGTGGTAGAGTAGACTTGTGATGTGAGAGTCATATCTTTCTCCTACGCAATAGGAGGACAATTGTAAGAGTGCAGGTGAGGCTACTGGAATGAACCTTGAACACAGATACATTCTCAGACAAATTTAGGAAAGAGTCTTAGGGAAATGGAGGTTCTGGAAGTTAATTCCCTTAACACTATTTGTGTACTTTTTGGAAGGACTTTTGTGACACTTCAGGTATATATGTACATTCCCTAGCTTGTGAATACCACTGTAAGAGAGAAAGAAATAACCTTCAAAAACCAAGGACTAAAGAAGGCTAGCATTTGGGAGGGAAGGGAAGTCCAGTTGTATCTAACAGGCATTTTTCAGGCAGAATACATTTCCCTTTGATTTTGGGTCAAGGGTCTTCCCTAAGACATTGAGAACTATGTATTGGTCAGAGTCAGAGAATGCCACTTCTGGAATTGGTGTGTTCCAGAAGACAGGTGAGAGAAAAGGGAATAGCATTCATTGACAGGTGTTGCATGGGGGTGGTTTTACACTCCTTAGCACATTTATTTCTCGCTTTATATACAGAGGCAAAGTGACTTTCCATGGCACAGAGTGAGTAAGCCACTGTGCCTGGTCCACAGTGGAAAAATCCATTTGCCACTTTCTGCTGCCTCTTGAATCCTCCCGGGTCCCAAGGAGTCAGATATAATCTCAAAAGAAACACATGTTCATTGGAGGAATCGAAAAAACACAGGAAAGCACTAAGCAGTAAACAGAAATCTACTGCTCAGACATGATTACAAGTATTTTAGAATGCATTTATCCATGTACACGAACACACACACTCATTTTCAGGACAGAGAGAATGAGTGTGTGTGGTTTAGACCTGCTCCACCTGGGTTTAAATGTCTGTACCTCCACTTCCCAGTATCTTTATCCATGACAGGGTGATAACAGTACAGACTTCATAGGCTTGTGAGTGTTACGTGAGAAAATGCAAGTATGGTTAACACACAGTAAGCATGATAGATAGAAAGATAGATAGATAGATAGATAGATAGATAGATAGATAGATAGATAGAGATAATAGATAGATAATAGATTGATAGCTTTTAGACTTTTTTGGTTAGCGACATTTTCTGAACATTTATCCATTTCCTTACATAAGCATGACTTTTAATCACATCCATGTTGTCACTATAACACAATTGACTTCAGCAGTCATCCCATTGTTGACTATTTTGTTCCCAACAATTTACCTTCCTAAACAACATTGTGATGAACTGAAGGTGACTGATACAATAAACTGCTAAACGTGCAATCAATCAATTTTGGTGCAAGGCATTTCCAACAGGTTGCCTAATTGAACTTCAGAAATAAAAACTCTACTCATTTATACTCCAACTCTAAATAGATGTGGGAGTGCCTGTTTGCATTAACCTCACCAACACTGGTGTTATCTTTCTTTTTCATCTTTGCTAATTAGGTAAGATTTTAAAAGTACAACACATTTTAGTTTGCATTTCTTTGTTTATAAGTGGTTTGACATTCTTTTCTTTTACTTCTTTGGACTTAAAAAGAAATCTAACAATGAAAATGCGTGCAGGTGTTTGATTTTCTTATAGTGCTTGGTGTTATTTACACGCAGTCTGTATCCATCTCTGTTCTGTAGGAGACATTAAATTAAAGTTCAGCTTTCCTGGAGTGGCTGTGTATGCATAAGAGGTTTGATCGATAACTGACAGAGGACATGGGGTTCAGAGTGCCCTCCTGGAGCTTGGTGGATTCTTTCTCTTGGAACCTGGCTGCTGCTGCTCTGACAGGTGTACTTCTTAGCTCTGGGGACCTGGACCAGACAGCCGTCAGCTCTCACTCTGCCCGACGAGCCTTGGGATTCTGGACGTTGCAGAAATACATATGGCCTGGAGAAATTCAAAATACAGAAATACAAAAGGTCACAGGCTTATTTTTAGATGAGGAAAATAAAACTCCATTTTGAACATAAAAAACCCTAGGATTTGATGCGCCGGCTTGCTGTGTTGTTTGCATTCTGATTTTTCTCTGTGTCTCTGTCTCTGTCTCTGTCCCTCTCCACTTCGCCTCTCTCTCAGTCAAATTCTGCTTTTCCATGAAAGAAATGCTGTCCATAAACAAAGCACATGTTAACAAGGAATGGAAATAACAGAAGAAAATGTCCTGAACCTGGGCAGAACTTCTTGTTTGCAAATTGAAGGGTGAGAAGGCCTTTTTCCTCGTGGCAGAGTTGAAACCTCATCTTGTCTGAGTTCTCTCCACTCAGAGATCTGAAACCTGCAACAGAACTCCCTCCACACTGGGATTGTGGTATTTTTCCCCTTAAAAAATTCTGTATTTGACCCCCTACAAAAGATTTCTCATTGAAATGGAGAGACTGAGAGAGAGAGAGACAGTGTGAGAGTCAGAGAGAGATGGGGGCCCCGCAGCCAGGGCCAAGCCTGTACCTTTCTTGTCCCGTTTCCCTGTTCATTTCCTTCCCACCAGGAAAGAGGCCTGGCCTTGTTAGCCATGGCTGGAGTGAATCAGAACTATTATCCGTACCTTTTCTCACATTTCAGCATTTCTTTCTTCTAAAAGCCATCTGGGATAAAGATAATTTCTTCTTAAAAGCTGGTCCTGTCCTCCCCCACATCCCATGCCTAACCTGACCTTGTTTTGCATGATGTAGTGAAAAGAACATGAAATAAACTTTAAAATGTGCTTGATTAAATAGATTAAATAAATGTTCTCTGGCCTCACAGATACACACAAGCCCACATGGTCACTATGACCGCACTAAGCATATGTGGACGCCAGAGATAAATCTGGTTTGTCTTTGAATTTCCAAAGTTGGCATCTCCCAGCTGGAATCCTCGAGTAGGCCTGCATTCATATACATTCAATACCAGCCTAAACGGGATCCTAATTAATGAGTGTGTTAATTCCTCTTGCCAGCTGGGGACAAAATCCATTGTTTGGTCTCTACTAGTAGCCACTGTGTGTGTTTGTGTGTGTGTGTGTGTGTGTGTGTGTGTGTGTGTGTGTGAGAGAGAGAGAGAGAGAGAGAGAGAGAGAATTTGGAATCTCCAGGTTTCAAATCACCAGGTCAGCAGATTATGTAGTCTTTTTATCCCTCAAGATTTTTATAAAGTGTAGACATTATTTTTTATAATATTTAATAATCAGAACCAACTTTTTTTTGGCTGCATGCTATATAATGGATGCATAGAGTAATGGATGTTGGATAGTTACATCCTTGTATTTTCAGGTGACTTACAGAAGACCAGTTTTATGATATAGGTAAGCTCGAGATATTTATATTCCCTGGCTGGATGCATCCAATAACTCCTTTTCAAATTGGATCACTTCTCAGAGTTTAAACCCTTAAAGTGGCACCATTCATAAGAGCATAGTTTAGCTCTCTGACCAGATGATGCTTTGGATAAAGTCAGAAGTGGGCTGCCTAGTTCCTCAATTACAGGTAGGCTGCATTCAGAAACTCTAAGGTATTTTTTCAATATGATACAAGCCCTTTAATCTCTCTGCACGGCATTGTTTTAGCACTGAGCAAGGCTTCTCAAAGCCCAAGATTAAATTAGGAGAACTCCCCCTGCTGCTTCTATTGAATTGAGTTAATATAATGAGTTTATTGTTAAATTAAACAAAATGAAACTTGCCATGTGGAAGAAATACGGCTGAGATCTCAGCGGGATGCTGTCCTTCCCTCCCTACCTGGCTTCCTGTTACCTAGTGGTGGCTCACAGGCCTGGATGCTGCGCCAGCATGCTGAAGAGCTTTCCTGGCAAAGGGAAGCTGGGAATCCAGATTGGCACACAGAGCAGAAAGGAACTTGAAACTTTCGGGGTGGTGAGTTGCAGTGTCCAGCCTTCCTATGTGGCGCTCCTTCTTTGTAGATGCAGGTGCTAGTGTTACATGGATGTGGCTTCTGTTCTCCTCCCGTTGCTTCTATTAAAAGACAAGGATGAAACCAGCCAGCCTACCCACTGCAACAGCCTGGCAGACAGAGGAGCTTATTAGGCAGCAGCGGGCTTCCCAGCGGCCCCTCTTGTCCATCAGTTGCCTGTTCAGCTACACTCTGTTTGATGTCTGGTATCTCCACTATATACTCCGCGCCCTTCCCTCCTGCTCACTTGATCTGACTCTTGCCCAGATCTTCACATGGCTGAGTGCTTGGGTCATTCTGTTCTTGGTTTAAAGTTACCTCTTCAGAGAGCTCTTTTTCTCTTTGCCACGTAGAAGTAGCCTCTCAGTCACTGTCATATTCCCTCGTCTTATTTTTGTCATATTTCATACTACCAAATATTTCTTCATCATTAGCTGCCCCCTCCTCCACTCCCCACTGGAAAGTACACTGTCCAGGCAGGCGCCGTGTCAGCTTCTCCTGTGTATCCAATGGTGTCTAGGACAGAATCAGCTTGCTGTAGGTGCTTGGTAAAAGAGGAACTCCTTGACTGCCCGGGTGACCTGAGGCTGGTTTCTTCACCTCTCTGAACTTTAGCTCCTCACTTATAATGAGAGAGTACATCATGCCCATCTCCCCATGGCATGGTAAGGCTAACAGCCATTGTAAGCAAAATAGCCCAGAACAATGACTAACTTGCTAAGTTTCCTTCTTTGGGCTCTAAAATATCAGCTTTGATTGCTTTCTCTGACTCTTAGAGCCCAGAGCTTCCTCAGCCAGAACACTGTGGTTGATGTTTCCAATGGGGAGCTGACAGCTCTAAGTGAGGTGATTACTAACTTTTCCAGAGCCTACTCATACCTTCCCACAAGGGTTTGCAATTCATTTTTTAAAAGCATCATCTCCTCCAACAGACCATGCATAGGTTAATATCGTCTCTCCCAGCAGTGATGGACATAGCCAGCAATTCTGTGAAAAAGCTGTCCAGAACCAGAATGTTGGCAGGGACCCTCAAGAAACCATTGGGTCAAGCATTTGTCTTTTGTTAAGGCATTAAAAATGGAGTGTCCACAACCTTACCTAATGCTTTTTATTAACCTTCTAATTTGGGAGACGGTATGTGTTTTTCTTTCTTTCTTTCTTTTTCTTTTTTTTTTAGTTTATTTTATATAAAAGAACCTCTTGAACCAGGATGTCAGAAGTCATTTGCTGCTACCTTTGTACCTTACAGATGAGGAAACTGAGGCCTATAGAGGTTGAGATGTTTATTCAAGGTCTCCCACTTGTTAGTGACAAGCAGGTCCATGCAGGCCTCTAATTCCCTGGCTGATCACTGCCCTCTTGTCTGGCCACCCTCCCCAATTGCCCACCTGAATTTCTCTTACTTTCTCTTAATTTTCCTAAAGCCTCTTATAAAAGTCAGTCATGTGCTTGATGAGAGGCATCAAGTTGCCCTTTTTCTTTTGTTCGAAAGTTGAAACTGCTCTAATTGCACTAATCTTTCCTCACCAGATCTGCCTTCCATCTAGTTAGTGGCCTCTGTTTCTCTCCTATAAATCATTTCTACTCGCTTTGCTCCTACTTGGAGGGGAATGGCCAGCATGGCCTCTTCCTGTCCGAAGTCCTCTCTCGGGGCAAGGTATTCTTTGCCTGTGATCCTGGGCTTCCCTTGACTTCAAAGTTCTCTCACCAAGATGATTAATTGTCAATTAATTTCTATTATAGAATATTCACTTTGCATATGATATCATTTCTAGCCTTGATGCCTCTCATCTTCTACATTAGTTGGCTGATCAGTAGGATAATCTGTTCCCCAACTTTAAATTTGTATATTTAGTGCCTTAAAATACCTAGTTAATTGTAGGTAAACCTGAATGAGCCTTATGGAAAGCTGATTAAAGTATGATTTAGTATAATGAACATTTTAAAAATTCTTGCCTTAGTCATCAAGAAGTACTAAACATCAAATGTATTTTCCAAGAAGATCGTCTCTAGCTAATAATAAAAAAATCTAAATGCTAAGTTTATCTTATAATTTTACATCTGTTAAGTGGTTTGAACTGCAAAATGTTCACACTGAAGAACAGTTTGCCTTTCCAGCTGTTGATCGGCTCTAAACATTGAACATTACAGCAAGTCTTCCTTGCGGCCTCCAAGTAATTCTGTTAGGGTACTTTTTGAGGGGGATGAGGAGCGATTAATATGTCTGAAATTTAGATGGTTTCATCTTTTTTAAACATATAAAGTCTACTTGGAATTTACCCCCAGAATTTTATGTGCTTCTAAATGGCCACAAGTCAGTTTTCATGACTCAGCCTTATTTAAAAAGGGTTGAGTCTGACCTGGTCAGTGTGGTTGAGTGTTCTCCCATTCACCAACAGATCACCAGTTTGAAGCCCGGCCAGGACACATGCCTGGGTTTTGGGCTTGATCCCCAGTAGGGAGTGTGCAGAAGGCAGCCAATTGCTGTTTCTCTCTCATTGATGTTTCTATCTCTCTCTCCCTCTCCCTTCCTCTCTCTGCTGAAATCAATAAAACATATATATATATATATATATATATATATATATATATATATATATATATATATTTAATGGGTTTAGTCTGCTTTGAAGCTAGCAGGAAAAAACAAGAACCCAGAGCAAAATTTCTTTCTTTCTTTCTCTTCCATGTGCATGGTCAAAAATGCCATGGGTCCTTTTGAAGGCTGAGTCCCAGCATACACAAGTTCAAGAAGCCTTGATAAGACCTGGTCCATATAATATTTAATTTCAAAAGAAATTCTGTGGGGTTTTTTTCTACCAAGCATGATGATTTTTCAGCTCCCTTCTAGCTCTGGGGTGCTGTCACTATAGTAAAATCCACTGTGGTTGGTCATTATGTTGGGATTCCCAAAACCACCACTGTCTCCTGAGTAGGTTCATTTCTGCTTGTGGGCAGTAAGTCCCCCGTCTTCAGTGTGTCTGATATGGATATTAACATCCCATTAGCATTGTTCATTGTGGCTCTCTCTCTACATGAACAGTGAGTTGAAGACATGAATAAGAGTATTGGTTTGTTTCTTTATTAAACACAATAATTACTTTCATAGGATTATGGTTTTTACCTTATTGCTAGCAATTCTTAAAGCTAAGAGAAAAGGATAACTTGCCTAGTCACTGAAGCAAATTCAAAAGAAGCATTGAGGTCCAAATGGAAAAAAAAAATGTGGGTTTATGGTGACAAAAGTGCCTTTGAGAATCTTGTATTCTAGGCATGGGATATCAGCAAACATGAATTAGAGTTTTCAAGAGCCATAACTATTATTGAGAAAATATACATGAGTACTTTCTAAGAAGGTGAACATGAGTAATTGAGTATAACACTAGGCTATCTTAATTTTAAAAATGCACATTTTTTGAACAACCATTCTCAGGGGGAAAAACTTTTTTCTGAAGATGTTTCACAGTATTACATAGTAAAAATATTACTTTGTAGGAAGTTGAGGACAGATATAAATATCATATTTGCTTTAAAATCTTAGTAGAAGGTGGCATTTAAAACAAGAGTAATGCAAAACTGGGAGGAGAAATAGACTTGAGATCCAGAAGACCCACATCTGTGTGTTCTTGGGCAAACGGTTTTCCTTATCTGAGCCTCAATTTTTATATTGATTTAATGAGTTGAATAGACTATATAATCCACTACCTTTACACCTCTGATGGTCTATTGCTCTCTTCCTGAATTAAACAATGTGCTCATGTCATCTGCAATCAGTATAGTTCAAACCAATTTTGTTGTTCTTCCCTCTAAACTCCCAGCCAGCATTGCCCACATTAAGGCTTTTCAGACCAAAGAAGTCAAGTGCCTGACATACTTTACTTTCAGATTATAAGGAGAACAATAACTAGTCAACTCATATATAACATAAAATGATACCACTTCTCTTTTGCAAAGTGTTTTTGCTGTAAGCTCCTAGAATGTACTTGAAGATCATATAGGAATCACTTTCCATTCTTTTGAAAATATTGCATTATGTGAAGGATAACTGAGGAAGTGACCTCATGATGTTTTCTTTGCATGTTTTTACAGTAGGGACCCTTCAGTATGCTGGTATGGATGCATTATGTAGACACAGTAAGTGTTTCTGGAACATAGGCACTTACATTTAAATTTTTTATCCAGACATAATTAACATATAATAAAAGGTGCAGAATCTTAAGTGTTCAATTCAGTGAGCTTTGGCAGTTGTATCCATCCATGTACCACCACTTAAAACAAGATGTGGAACATTTTCATTCCTCTAGAAACTTACCTTATATAAACACTTATTTTAGTGCAGCAGGTCCTCAAATAAGGGCATTTCACTCAGTGTGTTTCCTTATAACATTGGTGAGATGCTCTAGAAAATTAACTCTTGTTTCTATCAATTAGCCTATAGAAAAATTGATTTCTTTCTACAATGTTTTGCTTAGTTGCAGACCCTACAGATGATGATAAGTGAGGACTTACTTATCTTAGTTCTTGTTTTTATCCTTTTTGTTTAATTGTCAAATAATCCATAAATAAGACTTACAGAAAAGTAGACAATTTAATAGGTAAGGAACTTGCACTGCTACTTTACCTTGAACTCGTTTCAAAGTGTTAATTGCTTTGCTTGAACTGTATAGCCAGATGTGCCCTCCTTTTGTCATGGTCATACTCTGTGTCCACATAATAATGTGTAAATAAATGTGTGTGGCCTACTCGTTGGTGTTAGTGAACATTTATAAAGAAGCTTTCCCTGACTTGTGGGGAATGCCAGGGTGTTCTGCCAGGGTGTCCCCAGGCTCTGGTTCAGTGCAGTGATGGGAAAGGGATATGCAGCAGGTGTTCCCTAAGGACCTTGAGTTGGGCCATCAGACGTGCACACAGACATTGGTGACAAGAGTCCTTTTGTTGCACCAAGTGAGCAAGAGGAAATCCTACCAGTTTTAAGGGGGGAGAGAAATTGTCAGGAGGGTATTGGGGAGGGGAAGTGGAACTAATAGAGAAAGATTCCTCTTCCAAGGTCACCTTTATTCATCCAGGAGGTAGAATGAAGCCAGGAGGTAGGAGGGGGCACTGGTGAGAACCTGGAGGCCAGCAGGCCACGCACTAGCCCAGGATCTCTCAGCCAGGCTCTGGAAGACCTCCTGCCACACCTGAGGCAGCCCCTCATCTCTCCTAGCCTCTGTGCCAGGGCTGCTAACAACTAGCTCAAATTGGCTGATTTTTCCACATTTGTTAGGGAGCCAGCTGCACTGGCTCAGCTGAGCATCTGCAGAAAAGGAAGCAGAGAACCAGGGGGGGGAGGGGGGGAGCTTTTAAGTCATTATTCTTATTCATTTCCCTATTCTCTGCCCCACCCCCTCGCAGTCTCCACTGCCATGCCTCTTTCTTCTTCTTCTTTTTTTAAAAATCTTTTTATAACAATCTTTTCCTTTATGTGGCTAGAGCCTTTGGCATCCTTCCAGTGACCTGTCTGTAGAGAGATACTCCTCCCTTATAATTAGGCCTTTGTTACACCACTTCCTGATTTTCTTCTTTCTTTCCTTTTTAAAGCTTCTGGCCCTTGACACCCCAATGCCCCAATGGAAAACCACACTTGTTAAAACGAAGGGTCTTCAAAAGGGTGATGAAGTTGGCTTCCTCAAGGAGGCCTGTGAGTTCTTTCAGGCCTGTGCTTACAATGGACGAGGGCATGGAAGGACCAAAATAAGACATGTGGTGAGATGTCTTCATTCTGGTCACAACCTCACCTGCGGAGCTCTCCCCAGCATCTTACTCCTGATGCTTGGGCCACTTCATTTCTGGATCACAGTTTCTCTATTCCACCATTCCTGGTGCATAATCATATTGGTTTCTTGGTAGTAGGATGGGAGCTTTTGTTTTCAGATACTCCTGCAAGGACAGGAAGAGCTAAACCCCAAAGAGGCAGGGAGAGCCAGAGATGGAAGCAGGACAGGTACAAGATGGATGAATGCAGCTGAGACCCCTTTCTCCTCCTGAAATGCTGGTCAGGGGAGGAGGGCCACACCTCCATTAGTCTTCTGAAAAGAGATAGACCTGGCTATTTGCCTAAATACTTGGTTGCATTCCATTCAGTCCTTTTAAAGACAGTTGGTATCTGGCTACCTACTCGTAGTAGCCACCACATTTGAGAGGACTCACGTGAAAGCCTGGGAATCTTGCAGTCACTGAAGTCTTCAGAAAATAAAGAAGAAGAAATGTAAAGTTTTAGTTCTTCCCCATCAGGACTGGTGGCCTTCCACTCTGTTTCTTTGTGTGAAAATTAGAGGTTCAACAGTAAATAAATGCCATACAATCTAGATAACTACTCTTAGTAACCTCTCTTTCTCTAAGGTGACTTTTAGAAATAAACCTGTTTGTCTAGTTCAAACTTAGGCAAGGTATTACATTTTTGTTTGCCCTCAGATTTTTTCTCATTACCCAGAAGTGTTACCAGGTGACTCTAGTGGTCTTAGTCACATGAGGGTAATACTAAGATTTTGTCTCCCCTATTATGGGTTTCATATTTTTTGTAATAAATCTTTATTGTTCAGATTATTACAATTGTTCCTCTTTTTCCCCCCATAGCTCCCCTCCACCAGGTTGCCCCCCCGACCCCCACCCCACACTGTCCTCATCCATAGGTGTATGATTTTTGTCCGGTCTCTTCTCGCACCCCTCACACCCCTTTACAGAATTGTCAGTCCACAATTTTTACAGAATTGTCAGTCCACTCCCTTTCTATGCTCCTGATTCTATTATATTCACCAGTTTATTCTGTTCATCAGATTTTTTATTCACTTAATTTTTAGATTCACTTGTTGATAGATATCTATTTGTTGTTCATAATTTTTACCTTTACCTTTTTGTTCTTCTTCCTCTTATTAAAGAATACCTTTCAGTATTTCATATAATATTGGTTTGGCAGTGATGAACTCCTTTAGCTTTTTCTTATCTGTGAAGCTCTTTATCTGACCTTCAGTTCTGAATGATAGCTTTGCTGGGTAGAGTAATCTTGGTTGTAGGTTTTTGTTATTCATCACTTTGAATATTTCTTGCCACTCCCGTCTGGCCTGCTTAGTTTCTGTTGAGAAATCATCTGACAATCGTATGGGTGCTCCCTTGTAGGTAACTAACTGTTTGGACTGGGGAGGCTGAGCCACTGGGCCCTATAGGACACCTAGCACACAAAGCCATTCTGTCAACTCAGGGAAGCAGCCAAAATGCAGAGACAAAGAAATAGATCATAAATGAAAGAAATGGAGGAAAGCAAACTACTGGATATAGAGTTCAAAACCACGGTTATAAGGTTTTTCAAGAATTTTCTAGAAAAGGCCGATGAATTTAGGGAGACCCTCGAAGATATGAAAAAGGACCAACTAGAAATTAAGCATATACTGACTGAAATAAAAAATAATATACAGAGATCCAACAGCAGACTAGAGGATTGCAAGAATCATATTTTTTTTTGATAGAGATTGTATTTTATTTCCTTTTGAAAATAATGTTAGAAGAGTATTAAAGGGAAAAATGTTTTATCAGTTATTTTTGGTATACCACCCTACTTGTAGCACTATTCGTAGGTGCCCAGTTAAGAATACCAAATGCTCTTCATGATGGTATAAAAGATTGAAGCTAGGTCCCTTGGGAAAGTTTATACAGGGTTGAATTGAGAATTAAATGAAGTATTGATTATAAAGTCAGGTCTAAAACATTGAAGCTAAATCTTGGGTCTGTAATGTGCTTTGCAACTTAGCAATCTGTAAAAGGGGGTCATTTCTGCCTTCCTCACAATAGTGCAGTCCAGAGTAATGCAATCCTGTATATGAATCACCTGATGGGATCCTTGGACTATGCTATATGCTAGAAGAATGAACACATTAGCCATTTTTCAGAGACCTTCACCTTTCAAAGTGCTTTTTCAACTTTGAAAGATTACCACTAGCCAAGTAGGATCTGAGCTTAAATTAACATGAGAGTATTGTAGGTAGCCAGCTGCTTAGGTACCCAATGCAACGGGTAGATAAGTGTTGCAGAAGAGCTTGACCAGAATCTCATTCATTCACAAAATTGTCCATCAAAGGGGAGGGGAGAGGTGAGTGGAACATCTCCAAAATATGGGTCAATTGTATTGTGTTGAAGCACTTGAAAGTTTTTTTTTTAATATATATATTTTATTAATTTTTTACAGAGAAGAAGGGAGAGGGATAGAGAATCAGAAACATCAATGAAAGAGAAACATCGATCAGCTGCCTCCTGCACACCCCCTACTGGGGATGTGCCCATAACCAAGTTATATGCCCTTGACCGGAATCGAACCTGGGACCTTTCAGTCTGCAGGCCGACGACGCTCTATCCACTGAGCCAAACCGGTTAGGGCAGAAAGTTTTTTTGTTTGGTTTTAAGACAGACTTTTCCTATAAGGAGAGTGGGGCAGTGTTTTAAGTATCAGGTAACCAAACCAACCCACAATAGGCTTTAAAACAAACAAACACAAAAACAACATAAAAATGCAGGTTGAGTTTGGTTTGTGTCTATAGTATTTTTTTTCTGTGAAGTAGTACATTCTGATTTCCGGCCATCTCCGCATCCTATGTAGAATGGCTCCCTGATAAGTTCCATGGTTTTAGGCAAGGGGTGACAATAGATGGGTAGATGCTCATGTAGATAAACTTGTGTCCTCTCCACAGCTGAGGCAGCAGTGAAGAGGAAGAAGCCACCTTACGTAGCTCCCCTTCTAGATCTAGCCTAATTCTCAACTCTACCTGGGGAGAAAAAGAATTCCCCCCTTCAGGGGATAGAAAGGTCTTGTCTGGACTATTCTTTGTTTCCATTCTTATATATGAGTCATTCATAGGTTAAGAGTATGTTGTATCAATTTTGACCCACCCTACATGAGTCGTAATGGCAGATTTGTAACATACAGGTTGTATGGATATTTATCTTATGGCAAGTATAGGAAGAACAAATACCCAAATTCCTCACTGTGAAAGATGGATTTCTTGAAATGAGGTCCCTAGACCATCAGCATCAGCATCTCCTGGGAACTTGTTAGAAATGCAAATTGTAGAGCTCTACCTCCTGAATTCAGACCTCCCGAATCAGAAGATAGTGATAGGGCTCAGGTCTCCAAGGAATTCTAGTGGATCCTAGAGTTTGAGAATGACTGACTTAAGCACTAAATAGGATTCTTGCTTACACTGCAGTCTTTGAGGCATGGAAAGTGGGGTGAGGAAAGTTCCATGCACATGAGGGCTCAGTGAACATTTATAGCTATTATTGAGAATTTTCTTCTGACAGTAGGACTGCCAGATAAAATACAAGATGCCCAGTTATATTTGAACTTTAGATTAAAAAATATGTTTTTATTATAAGTATGTCCCATTTGGGGTCCTGTGTTTTTACTTACTAAATCTGACAACTGTGTCTGAAAGTAAAAAGTTAGATTATGCAGAAATTTGGCAGACACCATAATAAAGAAGTGATCAGTGACAGATCATGTTAATAATTACATGCCCCTAATAAAATGTGAAGAGTAGGGCCCTTCATCGCTGAAGTATGTCTTCAAAAATCATAACCCCAGTCTAGTCATGTGGAAACATCACACAAATCCAAATCGAGAGACTGTTCAAATGTGTTCAGATCATGAAAAACAAGGAAAGAGTGAGAAACTGCCATTGATTGGGAAAAAAAAATTGGAAGACATGAATGACTAAAGGCCATAGGGGGTTCTGGATGAGATCCCAGAAAGAAAAAGAAAAAAAAAAAGACATTAATGGAAAAATTAGAAAAATCTGAATAGTGTCTACTAAAGTTTAGTTAATGGTAACATACCAATGTTAATTTCTTAGTGTTAATAAATGTACTTTGGTTATATGCGATATTAATATTAGTAAAGCTGGGTAATGAGGATATGGGAACTCTGTATTATCTTTGCAACTCCTCTGTAGTTCTAAAATGATTTCAAAATGAAAAAATATAAATAAATTGGGTTGGGTATACCTTAGCAGCTTTGTGATACCACCTTCCTTTGTTTTCTTATGGGAACAAAGAACTATGTTGCTTAAATGCTGACCTGTGTGAAAATATTTAGATGAATTCTATCCATACAGGACATGACTCTTCTAACACTACAGAGGCCAAAAATGTTGCAGTGGTTTTAAATTGCCATGGACAAATGTGGTCTTTTCCATGCCCCTATAATGTGTTTTGCCTACACATTCATGGAAATCTATATTTACTGTTATGGCTTATGCACCACAGAGCTGATTGAGATGCCTGTTGGACAGGAGGAGAGGCCAGCAGGGGGACGAGGAAGAGGGGAGGGTGTGTAAAAGGAGGTTGCAAAAGGCTGGTGCTCAGAGTGGCTCAGTAGTTCCAGGAAAATTCTGTTGTATTTCTCCAGTTTGTAGTTTCATCCACAGAATTTGGTCCATGTGAGCCCATAAGCTTAGGCATATGACAGTAGCTTTTCTGCCCAAGAGATTTTTCCACAGCACCAGTTTAGGGGATGGTTGACCAATCTGTCCTGGAATTAGTCATTTCAGATAAAAACACTTCTGGTAGGGCCTCTACTTGCAGGCATTTGGAATCAGGCTGTGAGTTCAGTTTATTCCCCACCCCATCCCCACCTCCATTCAGTAATTCCTGTATTTCCTTGCATGGGGATGTGTATTAAATTTTAAGTACCCAAACCATATGGGATCCTCTTCCCAGAGACTGAGTTGCTGAGAGCCCTCCCACAACAGAAGACCTAAAGATTACAAGCAGCACCTCTGTGAAGGCTTGGGTTATCTTCTTCCCTGGTTCAGTTCTTAACCAGAAATGAGTGTGGCCAAGATCCTAGCTGCTAGTTGGAACTCTCTGTTTCAGTCAAGTCTCCATTTTTTCTCTCCTCCCCATCATTCCAAACCATCGCTTTCTTGATGCCATTGCCTCCAGTAGGAATCCATTCTTCCTGGTTTGAAACCCTTGTGTTTCTTAATGAAATAATCTCTAAATGCATATTTTCTATTTATTATAGATTTTTTAAATACTGATTTTAACACTATTTCATATTGTCTTCTCCTTGGATCTAAAGACATGATTTTATTTATTCACTTACCATAGTTTTCTTCTGATTTATTTCCGTCAGTCAATAAGCAAAAAAGGCTAATATGCAAAATGTCACCTCGGGAGTTCTATTGCTCACTATGACATGCACTGACTACCAGGTGGCAGTGTGGAACGAAGAAGGCCCCAGCCGGCAGTCGGGGAAGAGAGGCCTTGGCAGGCAGCCGGAAGACCCTGATTGGCCCAGATCCCAGATCGCTGGCCAGGCCTAGGGATCCGACCCATGTAGAAATTTTGTGCACCAGGCCTCTAATTTATTAATAATTTATTAATTTTAGATGTTTATTAACAATTTATTTCTATTGTTATTTCTTATTGTTAGTTGTTTTTAATTTTTTACCATAAAAAAACAACAAAACATATTTTTAAATTACTACTTTTAACTTTATTTCATGTTTCGAGTCATTTTTATTAGGAAAAAGTCTTAGGTATAGTATTACTGGGACAGAAAAACTCAAGTTTTAGGACTTTTAATATGTATTACCTGTCAGTTTAATTTTGGCATGTCTAAAAGGACCACAAAGTCCTCTGTTGTCCCTTATAATCTGTGCCTATCACCTCCTTAAAAACCAACATGAAACTCATCTCACCCAGTCTGAAGTTTCCAAATAAATTCTATCTACTTCTTTATCCCATCTAGGGTGTTTCTTTCATTCATTCATTCATTCAACATATGGGTCTACTTGCCGTATTGGTATCATTAGTTTTATTCTTTGGTTCAAAGCCAACTTAATACAGGAAGTTCTGCTTTCTTCCCTTTTTCTCTGAGAAGAATAAGGTGGTTATCTCCTGGGTATAATTGATATCTTCTCAACAGAGGCTAGGCTTCCATTTATTTTATCATAGTGAACATCCAGTGGTATTGAATAAATGAAAATGAATAAGATTTGATTCTTTGTCACTTGAAAAACATGTGTTTTCTATTTTAATGAAAATAATATATAGATAGGGATTACCAGGGATTTGGTGACATATAGAGTAATTTTACTTAGTTGTCTGTAACTCGCTTTAGCTAAGTAGCTCTAAGGCATATAATTTGATTCCTGCCTGCATCATATTTTGAGATACCATTTATTTTAACTCCTTTATACCATCTAGTGCTTGTTAGCCTCAAGTATTAAGTGTGTGTTAAAATAATGGTTTCAGTATTTTTGTTCTGTTGGGAATCTGGAAAGCTTGCTCATGCTGATGGCAGGTGTTTGGGTGCAGGTGGGTATATGTACATGGACAGGTCTGTGAGGAAATAACTTTGTAGTATACATGTGTATTGGACACATTGTAAAAGAGCTATTATCTCATTCAGACAACAGCAATTCCCCCAGAATTTGCTTTCTTATGAGTAGACATTCCTAATGAATGTTCAGAAGATATGTGTTGGCAGTTTGATCATTTCTTATTCAGGAATAATTGGCTTTGAAGGAAAGACACCATTGCTTAATAGCACATAGGATTCCCCACTATATTTCACTTTTTATTTTGTTTTCACAATTCACTAAAAAAAACACATAAGTAAAAATTTACTCATTTTCTATTTTTTTTTACTAAGTTCCTGTCCAATCATTACATGAGACAAGTATAATTGTCTAATTGTATAACAATGGCTAATAAGAAAGGAAAATGGCACACAAGCCTTCCTAATTCCAAAGTATTCCAACATTTTACACTATTAATTATCAAATTAAAATTTCACTTATTATTTCACTAAGTCCTCTGTGTTAGGGCATAATTGGGGCTTTTAAAAATCAAAGTTATAGTTGATCTAACAAAGTAAAGTCTGTTGCTGTTGATTTGCCTGGGAAACAAAAAGCTCAGATCTCAGCATGAGCCTAATGAAACTATGTTCCACGAGTTCAAATTAGTGTTATTTATCATGTGACCTCATGGTGTCTGAGTTGAGGTTAAAAGTTAGAATTAGTCTACAAAATAATTAGTCAGTGATTTTTATTTTAACTCAAAAAGTTTTAGAGTTAGAACCAGGCAGACCTAATCATATGTACACACAGAAACTTATGCATGAATGTGTATAGCACCATCATTCATAATAGCCAAAGAGGAGAAACAATTTAAATATCCAGCCATCAGCCAAAGAGTAGATAAATTATAGCATGTATGTACAATGGAATATTATTCAGCCATAAAAGAACAGAGTGTCATGCATGTTACAAGGTGGAGGAATGCCAAAAACATTATGCTAAATGAAAGCAGCAGACATACTTAAACATTTATATGTCATATGATTTCTTTGATATGTCATATCCAGAATAATCCAATCCATAGAGACAGAATGCAGGTTAGTGTACATAGTAGGTATGGAGTGTTTCTTAGGGATGATGAAAATGTTTTGAAACTGGAAAGGGGGGTATTGCCCAACATTTGAATACACTAAATGCTACTGAACTGTACACTTTAAAATGCTTAACTGTATGTTATATTAATTATATGTATATGTGTGTGTATATATATATACATATACATATATATATATATGTATATATATATATATATGCGCCTAATATGCAAAGTGTCCCCTTGGGAGTTCGATTGCTTGCTATGATGTGTGCCAACCACCAGGGGGTGGCACAGAATAAAGGAAGGCCCCAGCTGGCAGCTGCTAGGGACCCTACCAGTGCACGAATTTCATGCAATGGGCCTCTAGTACTATAATAAGAATACATCACCCTGAAGGTCTTTAGGATTAGATAGACATGCTTACAGTAGGCACTCAAAAGATACTTTCTTTTTATTATTCTGGCTTTATTACTGCCTGCCCCTTCACCCCCCAATTCAGGATAATTTCTTCTTCTCATGAGTGTAAAATAAAAGAATAAGATAATAATATTTTCAATGCAAAGTGAGTGGATATGATGAGGGAGGGTACAAATACAATTTCTGTGCACCTGGAATAGATAAATCTAGGTCAGCCCTGTAAGTTGTTAGTGTCTGTTAAGCCACATGGTGTACCTTGTTTAAAGTGTTTCAGGTGCCCTAGCTGGTTTGACTCAGTGGATAGAGCATCGGTCTGTGGAATGAAGGGACATGGGTTGGAATCTGGTCAAGGGGACATGCTTAAGTTGGGGTCTCAATCCCCAGTAGGGGCCATGCAGGAGGCAGCCAATCAATGATTCTCTCTCATCATGGATCTTTCTATCTCTCTCCCTCTCCCTTCCTCTGTGAAATAAATAAAAATATATTTAAAAAATAAAGTGTTTCTGGTGGCCTTTAAACATGATAAAGGTGTGGGAAAGGACAGAGGCAGCTGCAGCGTCTATAGCACTCCATCTAGGGCAGGCATTTGCCGAGGAACCAGTGAGTCGTAATTCTAATAGTTTAGCAGCACATGATGTGCCATAGTCGGTAGGCCATCTGTCAGCAAGGCAAGTGTTCTGCCTTTGGCTACAACTTTTATATATTCTTTCCAACAGAGGAAGAACAACAGAAATCCCAAATAGTGCACTCACTGGTTGAAAAATAGGCATTTTTCTAGCTGAATGAAGGCAATTGCCATCTGACCTATGAGGTTATTGGTTCATTTCCAGAAGCACCAAATGGGGCTCCCATCCTATTAGCATGCTAGGACTGATTGCAGGTTATGATTCCTTCTGATTTTCCACCCTGCAGAGAATTAACATTTCTACCTGATTCTAGAAATAGGTCATCAATCATTTGCCCCCATAATCTTCTCTCACAAGCCCCCATTCAACCCTGTCAGACATGCTTGGGGGTTTGTCTGCCACCTTGTTTTCACTCTTACCACTTAGTTGCCCAATGAAATATGTTTTGCTCACTTTCTGAGTCCTTGGAACTCTAAGGTGCTGTGCTGATGCTCAATGTGATGGCAGAGGGAAAGCAGAGCCAGAGTGGGAATTTGCATCTCAGAAGCAAGGAGGGTGGCAGGTAAAGATGCTATGGAGACAAGGATGTAGTCTGACTGGGGGTATGAGTGCAGTCAACTGATCCGTCAGTCATTATCTGCCCTCCAGCACCTTCTGTACCTACTGTTTGGAGATCACTTGCTGTGACTAATGAAGGACTTGGATTCAAGACCAGACATGCTAGTTACTAGCTGTGTGGCCTCTGGAGTAACCATGGGCTCGGCCTCAGTTTCCTCTTCTGTAAACAGAAGGTAAAAATCTCTTCTTAGGGCCATTTTAAGAATTAAATGAAAGCAGCCCAGTACCTACCACAAAGCAAGTGTTCCATAGGTGACACTCAGCATAACTGAATCTCTGCTTCAAAGATGGTGGTGTCTTCACTATTGGGATTCCTAGGGAGATAAGGCCAAAATACCTGAATGATTTCACAAATCATACACATGCTAAAAGATGTGGTTCTGATTCTCATGTTTGAGGTATCCCTGAGAAAAGGGCTCCAGCCAAATAGATGGCTGGAATAATAATAAAAGTTATACCCACCACTCATTTTTTGCACCTCTGAGCTTCACAATGACCCAACATTTTATAGTGAAGAACCTGTGGGAGATTAGGTAACTTGCCCATCTCAGGTCTGGCCAACCATGGTTTTCTTACAAACCAATACTATTGGGAAGGAAAGCTTTGTGGGAGAGCTAGAATTTGAGTTGTACCTTAAAGAATGAGCTGATTTGGATGGACCATGAGTCTGTCTTGGATTATCATGATTGGATAGACCACCCTCCAGGCAAGGAGGAGCAGCTGGGACCAAAGCATGGAGAGGAGAATGAGGTTGCTCAACAATAAAGAGACACAATCACTGTGGAGTGGGAGGAAAGAATGAGACATCACAACCCCAAGTCTTCAGTCTTAAAACTGTTCTGTGCTTCACTTTGTCCAGCTGACCACAGCATGTTGCCAGCATCATTTTGTCCCTTTTTATGTGATTACAATCCACCTTAGAGGGCCACCTTAGCCTCCACAGAAGGAACATTTGGTATTTCTGAACATCAGAAGTAGCCGAGTCCAGAGTGCTCTGATCACCCAGCTGCAGGAGTGTGCTGAATGAAAGTCTCAATGATTTTAGGTCCATCTATGTCCCGCTAAAGTAAAACAGAACAGATACTTCAGGGAAAACTGGAACATGGTTTGTGTTTATACAACCTGATGACTCAACCAGACCCCATGCGACTGGCTTTGAGAAAGCTGCCCTGCAGTTAGAGACAAATACACGTCAGTAACAACAACCACAGCCCGTGATGTACTTCACGATATAAGCAGTTCAGAGCTGTTCCAAGACTCAGGGTTTGTGTGTCATTGGGCAAATCAAGCTTGAATGGAGCCTTCACCCTGCCCTGTGAAGGGTGAAGCCACCCAGTGAGCCTGGGTGAAGCTCCAGTGGCCACCAACAGTCACCAGCTTCTTGCCCCACCAGCCTCGTTCTGGACCCTGACTTGCTGTGACCACCCAGGACTTCCGCTGCTTGACCAAGTGGCCTCAAGTTGTTCAGGAACTTGAAAAGCAGGTTTCTGAAAGCCATTTGTATGCAGTGTCTAATTCTACTAATAGAAAATTACAAAAGTAAGTGCACTGGGTTAGAAATTGGGTGACCTTGTTTCCTTTCCTCCCAATCAGGGTCCCATGTCCCAGGGCTACCTACCTGTGTCTTGGACTACCAGGAAGTCTTAGCTTCTCATGACTTAGGACTCTTCAACTCCAAGTTTAAAGGACTTTATTTGGATTAGACATGGTGCTTTCTAGTTTCCACAAGCTTCTAATACTGTGGAGGCTTTAATTTACTAGTAAAGCTTAATATATGTAAACTGTTTACTACCTCCCCCACATCCCTTTCCCTTTAGTAACCTCTATATTATTGAAACCTATATAATTTTATTAACCAATGTCACCCCAATACACTTAATAAGACATTTCAAAATTAAAAGCATAATGTAAACTGCTGATTTTGAAGAACTCCTAGATTTAAGTAAAACATGTCAGGGTGAACTCCTTGCCCAGCCTCAAGATAAAATTAATTTTTCACACATGAGAAAATCATTGTTTCCACCCATATCCAAATAGGATGAGGGCTTTAAAAAGCACAGGACTAAAGTTTAAGAAGAACTTAGTTTTTCTCAATTTGATCAAATGTTCTGATTACTTTCAGTGCCAAACATTTTAATTTAGTTCTTCTTTCTCTTAGGTGGGCTCAAGCTCTTCTATCTAATTTTGAAAATGAGAAGACATTTAATTTACGTTTTCTCATTCCCTTCAAGATTCTACCAATCACACCATGTAAATTTAAATCCCTTCTTTAAGTAACTTCAAAGCCAAAGAGGATATTAAAAGATTTTAATCCATTTCCTGATTTTACCCAACATAATGGGAAGGGATCCTATACTCAAACAGGAGAGATGCAAAACCTTAGGTGAATTTACATGCTTTTCTTTCTAAATTTTAGGAAGCTCCATCCTGGGATTTTTCTCCATTCTTCACCTATAATTCATAACAATATAAAGTCCCACTTGTTCCATAAATGCTGCTCAGATACTCTAAGCCACAGTGATCTCTCTGTTCCTCTAAATCCAGATAGCAACTGTCACCCAAACATATTTCCCAAACCAAGTAGCATAAGTTGTCTAAGCTAACATTTCTCAAACTGTCTCAGTGAAGGACTGGTTTCTCCTCTCTCTGAATTATTGCAGACTAATACTTTTGTTAAAAGAGAACAATGAGCCCTAACCAGGTTTGGGTCAGTGGATTGAGCTTCAGCCTGTGGACTGAAGGGTCCCAGGTTCGATTCCGGTCAAGGGCATGTACCTTGCTTTTGGGCACGTCCCCAGTAGGGGGTGTGCAAGAGGCAGCTCATTGATATTTTTCTCTCATCAATGTTTCTAACTCTCTATAACCTCTCCCTTCCTCTCTTTGTAAAAAAAAAAAAAAAATCAATAAAAAATTTTTTTTAAAAAGAGAACAATGAAATATTTGGAAAATGAAATAAGAAGAAAAAAAAGATGTATAAAATACAAGCCCAAGTTTATTGTTACTACATTTTACAGGTAAAATTTTTCATTTTAGAGGGGCTGTGCCCCATTCTCAAAGTGGCTTACGTGTGTAGATACTATTCTCAGTTTCTGTACTTGTCTCACACCAATAACAACGAGCTTGCAGATCCACTCCCGCTTTGGCCTCACATAGCACTGGTTATTTATTACATGCAGTGCCTCAGTATTTTTGCATGTGTTACCTTTTATGTTGTGTAAATTACTTGTAGACAGAAATTACATAGGTACATATTTCTGTATCCACATATCCCCACTCCCTCCAGTAAGATGCATAAGTAGATGATTATTAGTAGTGATTACAATAATAATGGTAATTATAATTTTTAAAAATAATTAGAAGCATTATTGGTAATATTAATGCATTATTATTACTCTTCTTTTTAAAAATCAACAAAAATGTATTGAGAACTCACTCTTCAGCCTCTCTTTAACATTATATTCAAAATACTCAATTGTTTAAACCTAGTTTTTTGTGGAAAGTGTAATTTTTAAAAATCTAAGGAAACATAAGCATCTTGAATTATTATTAATCAGGGTGCTGTGTTTCTTCCACAGTGGATCAGAAAAGAATTATATATGAGAAACCCCATACTTTGCATGTTCTCCACATCTTGGTTCTTATTCTGCTAAAATATTCTCAAAAAGTTTTTAGTATTATCTTCAGTATGTTCAAGAACCAGGAGTGCCTAGGAAGAAAAATACAGTGAAGTTTAAATTTTGCTATGTAATATATAAAACATAAAAAAAAATTACTGCTTCTTCCCCAGAAACCCCCAAACCTCAGTCCCCACTTTCCAGTCTTCTCAAACTACAAAAGTAGCTGGCTTCATGTAAAACCCAAAAGAAGTCATGTTAATGATGGAGAGAAAACAAAATAATAGGTGACGTCAGAGAAAGTGGTGAAGTATTGAATTCTAAAAGTCTACCTCTCCATAAAAGAAAAAAAAATCTGGCAAAACTGTAAGAATCACATTTTTAAAACTCTGGAATCTAACCAAAGGCTTATAGTAATCTGGGGAGCATTTATTATTTTTTTTTAAAAAGCCAATTCTTAAGAAGAGCAGACTTACTGGTGTCTTAATTTACCTTAATCCTATCAACAGCAGCTGTGAAAATAGCAGCCCACATTCTCAGTGCATGTATTGTTACAGGAAAGGGGACCTGGCCCTGAGCGGGTCTACCAGTAGTGTATGGGTTGCAGGTGATTTTGAAAGTATGTTTATTAAAGCTGGGAACAATGAAACAAAGGACGGAGTTAAGATAGAAGAAGCAACAGGGGAGAGCCTAGGCTGGGCTGCTTTGGCTCTCTGAGAAGTCAGAGAAAAGGGGGCCTTGGAGACAGGTTCAGGGGGTTAGCTCGGGATGAGCTGCTACTGCCCATTGCTGCCCTAGTTGCAAGTCTTGTGAGATCCCTTGGAGTTTAGGAGATGCATGCCTATAGCAGGGAGAAGAGGGGAAAGAGAAAGGTGTGTGCCTGTTCCTAGGAAGGAGAGTGTGTGTGTTAGGTTCTTTATTTTGAGGGTTTTTAAAGGCTGGGAATTAGGGAAGGTCTTAGGGGGAAATCTCAGTAGAATATTCATCAGCTTTTCCAGCTGTGCCTTTTTAGGGTTGTGGTCTCCAGTGATTGATCGGTGCTAGGCAGGGGGTCATTAGTCATTGTAGCTGGTCCTGGGGTTGTCCACCTGGTTTTGCTGCTTTTCTGGGCCTGGAGCTGAAATACAACTGAGGCCTAGATGTTATCTCTAGGGAGGTGTCCTTCTGTATTGGGCTGTAAACTGCTCAGCCAGTTTGTTCAGCTATCTTTCTCAATTTCCACTTGCCAAGGAATTTCCTTAGCTTCTTACTATCCAGTCTCAATATCATGGACCTCATTCACAAAGAATTTTTATTTGGTCTGTCCGGAAGGCCCACTCAAAAGGAATGTCTTTCTCTTTTGTTTAATGCTAAGTCACTCCCCAGGGGGCATGATCTAAAACATATTAGGTTAACCAAATAGAAATTCAGGAGTTGAAAAGTACAGTAACTGAAAGAAAAATTCACTAGAGGGACTCAACAATGGTTTTGAGCAGATCAAAGAAAGAATTAGCAAGCTTCACATAGGTTAATTGAGATTTTTCAGTCAGAGGAACAAGAAGAAAAAAATATGAAGAAAAATGAATAGAGCTTAGGAGACCAGAGGCCATTAAGTACACCAAGATGAAGAGAGAAAAGGGGAATATATTATTTAAATAAATTGGTGAAACATACATAATTTCATTAAAAACATCAACATAAACATACAAGAAGCTCAAAAAATGTCAAGTGAGATAAACTCAGCAATCCACACTGAGACACATCATAATTAAACTGTTGAAAACCAAAGAAAATAGAGAATCTGGAAAGCAGCTAGAAAGAAGCACCCTGTCCTATATAACGGATTCTCAATAAGATTAGCAGCTAATATTTTTTATTCATTCCAAACCATGGAAGCCAAAGGCAGGGACAACATTCATAGAGCTGACAGTAAAATACTGTCAACCAAGAATTTTGTATCTGACAAAATAAGCCTTCAAAAATGAAGAAGAAATTAAGACATTCCCAGATAAAAACTGAGACAGTATGTCACTGGAACACCTGACCTATGTTAAAAAAACTTCAAATCAATACCCTAATCTCTACCTTATCTAATTAGAAAAGAAGGAGAAAACTAATCCCAAAGCAAGCAGAAAGAAGCAAACTGAATCCAATAGAATATTAGAAGAGGTAAACACCATGTCTAAGTGGAGTTTATCCCAAGAATGCAAGGTTGGCTGAACATACAAATTGATCAATCTGCAATACATAATATATATATATAAAAGCCTAAGTGACCAAATGACCATTTAACTGGTCACTGTGATGCACACTGACCACCATGGGGCAGACGCTCAACGCAGGAGTTTCCCCCCAGTGGTCAGTGAGGTCCCACAGCAGGAGCACCACTCAGCTGACTGACGCCACCAGCCACGGCAGCATGCTACCTAGGGGTGGTGGCAGGTTCAGTGGGGCCAGGATGAGTGGGAGCAGCATAACACCCAGCCTGGGCTCGGGCTCTTCCCCAGCCGCCTGCTGCTTTGCGCACTACTACGTACCTTGGGGGATGTTGGACTGCCTATTTTGGCCCGGTTTCTGCAGACCAGGCAGGCCAAAACTGGCAGGCTGACATCCCCCAAGGGATTGCGAAGGGTGCAGGCCATGCTGAGGGACCCCACTGGTGTATGAATGTGTGCACTGGGCCTCTAGTGTTAATAGAATGAAAGAAAAGAGCTCACATGATCATCTCAATAGATACAGAAAATATGTTAGACTAAATCTACATTCTTTCAAGATAAAAATATTCAACAAACTAGAAATAGAATAGAATTTTCTTAACTTGGTAAAGGGCATCTATGAAAAATCCATAGCTAACATCATACTGACTGAAACATCATACTTCCCCTGTAAGATCAGAAACAAGAAATGGATGTCTGCTCTCATCACTTCTAGTCAACATTATACTGGACATTTTAGTCAAGACAAATAGGCAAAAAGTAAAAAAAAAAAAACCTCTAATTTGGAAGGAAGGAATTAAAATTATATGAGCAGATGACATAATCTTATATATTAAACCTTAAAGACTATATATGAATGTGTAGTCTTTCATATACACATTCAACTAGAGTTAATAAATGAATTCAGCAAAGTTGCATGATAATAAATCAACATACAAAAAAGAGTTGTATTATTATGCAGCAGGTGCTTGAATAACCTCATTTCATTCAATGTCATTTCATTATAATGTGGATAAGATACCATAAAAACTTAACTCTTTTACATTTTTATTGAATTTGTTGGGTTGATATTGGTTAATAAAATTATAAAGGTTTCAGGCACACAATTCTATAATACATTACCAGTATAGTATTGTATTGTGTGTTCACCACTCAAACTTAAGTCTCCTTCTGTCACCATTTACCCTGCTCTACCTCATCCCATACATATTGGAAATAAATATTGTTACAGGAAATGGATTTTTATGGTTTTGAGTCTAACATTTAAGTCTTAAATCCACTTTGTGTTTATTCTTAGTATAGTGTAAGTGTATAGTGTAAGAAAGTGTTCTAATTTCATTTTTTTGCACATATCTGACCAATTTTTCCAGCACCACTTATTGAATAGACTGTCTTTACCACATTGTATGCTCTTTCCTCCTTTGTTGAATATTAATTGACCATAAAGCCATGAGTTTATTTCTGGGCTCTCTATTTTATTCCATTGATCTATATATCTTGTTTATATAAATTAGCCTACAGTAAAATTGGTTTCCTTAGACATTGTTGCACTTAAAGATGCAGAACCTATCAACAATCATTTGAAACATAAAATATAGAAAATAATTTTACTTTTAATTGCATCAAAGATAATATATATTTATGAATAAATTTAACCAAGGAGGTGAAACTTTTGTATATCGAGAACTATAAGAATTTTTAAATAAATTAAATATGCCCTGTGTTCATGAATTATAAGACTCAATATTGTTAAGATAGCAATATCCCCCAAATTGATCTACAGTAATCCCTATCAATTCCCTACTGGATTTTTTGCTGTTCCCAAAATTCATAAGGAAATGCAAGAGACACTGCTTAACCAAAACATTCTTAACAAAGAAAAACAAAGTTGAAAGACTCACACTTCCCGATTTCAAAACTTATTACAAAACTACAGTAATTAAATGAGGGTGATACTGGCATAAGGGTAGACCTATAGACCAATGAAACAAATTTGAGGATCCAGAAGTAAATTCATATGTGTTTAGTCAATTGATTTTCAACAAGATTGCTAAGACAAGTAAATGAGAAAAGAATAATCTGAACATTGTTTCTCAGATAACTGGAAGTTGGACCCTTACCTCACATCTATACAAAAAAACAATCAAAGACTTAACATGAGATATAAAACTACAAAACTCTCAGAAAGAAAACATAGGTATAAACTTCGTGACTTTGGATTAACTAATTTCTTATATATGATCCCAAAAGCATAGGGGCGACAAAAGAAAAAATTAATAAATAGGACTTCATCAAAATTAAAACTTTTGTGCAGGAAAGTGAAAAGCAACCCACAGAATAGAAGAAACTATTATAAGGATCTAGTATCCAAAATATGTCAGAAATAATACAACTCAACAATAAAAGAGAAATAAATAAAAAATAAAATGGTAAAAGTGTAGGAATAGATATTTCTCTAAGGGAAATATGCAAATGGCCACTATGACAAGATGCTCATGAAAGGGCACATGAAAAAATGCTTAATATCATTATTCATTAAATGAATGTAATTTAAAAACACAATAAGATACCACTTCACACCTACTTGTTTGATAATAACAACAACAGCAACAACTGTGGAAGAGGATATGGAGTAATTAGAACCCTCATACATTGCTGGTAGAAATGTAAAATGACCTAATCCAGTGGTCGGCAAACCACAGCTCACGAGCCGAATGTGGACTAATGAGTTTGCCGACCACTGACTAACCTCTGTGGAGACCAGTTGGAGTACCTCAAAAAGTTAATTGTAGAGTTGTTATTTGACTCAGTTATTTCACTCAGAGGAATATACCTAAGAGAATTGAAAACATATGCTCACACAAAAACTTATGCATGGATATTCATAGTAACTTTATTCATAATAGCAAAGAAGTAGAAACAAATTAGTCTGTATCAACTGATGAGTGGATAAGCAAAGAGGGTATATCCATACAATGAAATATTATTCAGCTATAAAAAGGAATGAAGTACTGTTATATGCTACAACATGCATGAACCTGCATGTCAGAAAATGAAATACCACATATTATATATCCTGTTTATATCAAATGTCCAGAATAGGCAAAACAATAGAGACAGAAAGTAGATTAGTGGTTGTCAGGGACAGAGGCAGAGGGAAATTGGGACTGTGTGCTAATAGCTATGGGTTTTCTTTTGGCGGCCATGGAATTTGTCCTGGAATTAGACTTGATGTTCATATGAAACTATAAAATACTGAAAACTATTGAATTATGCACTTTAAAATGGTAAAAATAGTGAATTTTACGTTATATAAGTTTATCTTAATAAAAAATGGAAAAGCCTTTGTTTTTATAAAAATATCAAACCTCAGAGGGAAGGTGGGGGAGGGTGGGAGTAAGGGGGAGAGATCAACCAAAGGACTTGTGTGCATTCATATAAGCCTAACCAATGGACACAGACAACAGGGAGGTGAGGGCATGAGTGGGGGTTGGGGGGGTAATCGGGGGATAAGGATACATATGTAATACCTTAATCAATAAAGAAAAAACTAAATTAAAAATGTATGAATAAACATAATTTACTTGGTTTTAACACAGTATTTTATTGTTAGATACTCTATGAGAGAGAGAGAGAGAGAGAGAAAGCTACTGCATACCTTTCTTTCTTTCTTTCTTTCTTTCTTTCTTTCTTCCTTTTTTTTCTGCAAAAAGCTTGATTGTTTCATTTGGTCCAATGGACAGGGCATGGGAGAGGGCTTCAGGGTGGTTAAGAATGGCCAGTAGTTTCGGTAAGAGGCTCAGGTAAAAGCCAGTCAGCAGGGAAATGCAGAGGGCTTCTGAAAGGCCTCTGGGCTGCACAGGCTCCTTAGTCAGGCTTGAGGGTGAGTTTCAAAGAGACACTTGCCCAGCCCTCCCTGGGGGTGGGCAGCCTGCAGATGTGAGTCAGGTGGTCGCCCATCTTCTTGATGAGTTTCACCTGCTCACCCAGGAAGTGGTTCTCCAGGAAGTCACAGAGATGAGGGTCTGCGCGGGTAGAACGCAGGGCCTGCAGCTCCAAAAGGGCCTGGTTCAGGTTCCTCTCCAAGGCCAGGCGGCTGCCTTGGTGTCCTGAGTTTTGCCCACTCATCTGGGGCAGCTTCAGCACATCCTGGAAGAGAATGCGGCCACCGCGCTGGTTTTGCAACTTTAAGAGATGCTCAGCGCCCTCCGCTTCTTCTCCACCAACTCACTGAAGAAGTGGCCCACGCCCTCCAGAGCCACATCTTCAAGGTTGAAATAGAAGTGCTGAGAGAGGTAGGTGTGGGAGGCCCGCAGATGCAGGTTGGCGAGGTCAGTGGTCGGCAAACTGTGGCTCGTGAGCCACATGCGGCTCGCAAGCCACCATTTGCCACTCTGTTGACTAATGAGTTTGCCAACCACTGGGCTAGGTGGTTGGCCGCGGCCTCCACTTCGGTGGAATAATTCTGAAAAGCTCATGGTTGTTCGGCAATAAGGAGTTAAGGTAGGAAAAAAACCAGTGTGTCGGCTGGTCACAGAGGTGGTTCTGAAGGTGGAGACTGGATAAGAGGCAAGAGTGTGGCTGGAGGCTGGAAGAAGGGGCATCCCTGGGTCTGTTCTGTCCAAACACTGTTGAAGCAAGAGACAGATCCAGGACCGCCGAGGGCACTGCCTGGAATACCATTCTTGCATATATAATCTTATAACACTAAATTGCCTTTCCTATCTCCTCCCCACCTATACCTCAAACTAAACATATAATAACTTCTTTCAGCAAAAACAGTGTTTGTGATCTTGGAAAAGTAATCTTACAATTTAATCATTCCTAGTTCTATCACTTTTTTTCTTCCCTCTAAGCAATTTTGAAAACAACTTGGTAGAACCTAGGCCCTAGGTAACCACATTATTTATTGTCCAAGCAGGACACTTGTGCATGAAAGCGGGCACTAACCACATAGAATGCTGGCACAACAAGCATAAATCAGACTGTCCTGCACAACCCAGGGCATATGGCCACCTATGTCAACAAACAGAGTTGACATGTACATCCAGGCACAGACTCAGGGCTGGATATTTAAAAAATGCTTGTGGGAGGGAGGAGGCTTGCTTCAAAGGCACTGGCTGTGCTGCTGCTGCAGGTGGTAGTGGGGAGCACTCCGTAACCCTAGTTCACTGCGGCCAGGCCTCCGGGGAGGCAGGAAGGGCAGGGTTTCAGTGTGCCTGTTCTGAGATGATCACTGCCTTTCCTGTTCTACATCTAAACACAGGCTTTGGGATTGGCCAGGGCTGCTTTGCTAACCCTTGTCTCTCCATTATCAGCTGCTGTATGTGAAAGAGAACATCCCCGTGGTCGGATCAATTTGGCAAACGTTGGCCGATGTTGGCAGGCCTGGGCTGTTCAGACACAAGCAGAATGGGCAGGTGTGAAAGAATCGATCAGCAGTACACTTTATTATGATCTGCGTTTGCCTGAGACACTGAAATTATTTCATCTGACTCCTCATTTTAACAATGAGGAAACTGAGGCTCAGAATTGGCCAAGATGTTTCCATTTAACAGCCCTGTCCTGGAAAGGAAATTGTTCCCTATTTGTTCTGCTTCTGTTTTATTCTGGCTGTTGGAGGTGGGGGACTCTTAAAAAGAAAGAAATTTGCAGTAGTGTTGGGAGGTCATCCAGAGGGCCCAAGATATTGAGTCCTGCAAGGGTGTGTGCTATGCCATAGCCTCAGGTAGCTGAGGTTCTAATGTATTTTCTGTCACCATCGAGCCCCCATTTGCACTCCCCTCACCTGCTGAGCTACTGCTCAGAAATCTCATTAGTGAAATGGCAATCCGATGTCAGTCTCCTGGGCTGGGCTGTGGATTAATTGCTAATGGCTCAGAAAGTACTTTAAAGAAGGAGTGGTTACCTGAGTCTTTCTGGCTCATCTCAGCATCCATGCCAGCCCCTGCTGATGGATGGGAAGAAGTGGGTGGGTATTGTGGGATCTGAGACTCTCAGGATGGACCCCACTCCAGAAAGCCTGACAGATTGCAGACCCTAACTCTTAACTGACAGTTGAAACTTATAGGTGGCAGCTGTGAAGTAAGAGGGGACACCCACCTGGCATGTAAGAATCAGGGAACTATGTTAGAGGAGTCACATTTTCTGTGCCCCACCTGGCACTGTATCAGCTATTCTACATGCATTTAGGCTTTTAATCCGCAGACATATATATTATCAGCTCAACTTTCTAGATAAGTAGTGAGAGTGACCAGCTTAGCCTACATGGGAGGTGGTTTCATTAAAAGTGGCCCAGATTCCACACACTCAAGGCAAATATGTCCAGAATATGATCCCACAAGTTTGCTTCAATGCTCTTCATAATGAGTGCTGGGGCCGGTTTTTCTTCCTGTCTTCTGAGTGTGGCAAAGGGAAAGGGGCTCCTTCCAGAAGGTATATCTATAAAATTGTTCTTGACAAATCCAGGAAGAGGTACTGAGGGTGGCAGGACTTGGCAGGCCAGGCAGCTGCGTTTAGCATCTGCCTGTCTTTGCACTGTATGCCACCATATGCCTCTGTGGAAACTGATTGTTTAGGCCTCATTGCTCCCTGCCAAGACCCCTGCAGCAGCCTCTGAGGGCAGCTACAGGATGTCTGCACTCACCCAGCTCTGTCCCCTCCCTCCCTCCACTTTCTGCAGAGTGACCTCAGGGTGCTTCTCCCCTTGTTGAAATCCTGGTGTTTGGGTGTGTGCCCTCCCACCTCCCCTTACTCACACATGGAGCCCAGGCTCTCTGCCTTCCGGCCCTGGCCCACCTTTCTGGTTGCATTCTCCCCCACTTATTCACCAAGCCCAGCCAGACAACACTGTCTTTCCTTCCCCTGGCCTGCCAGCCTTTCCCATTCTCTTCTCTTCCTATGCCCAGGGCAGCTGCCTCCAGCTTCTCCACTGGCTGAACCTGGCAAATCTCAAACTAGCCAGGGTGAGGTGGGTGGGGTAGGCCTAGGGGGATCCCTTGGGAAAATGATGCCCTGGCCCAGCCCCTAGGCTGGGTGTGGAGGCTTTCCAAGCTGAGACCACATTCTGGCACTGAAGTCCTTCAATGCTGCCACTAGTCTAAGCTCCTGGGATGGGACTGGGGGTGAGGGGGGGCTTATTTGGGTCTCTCATTCCTCATTCCCTTGCAGAGCCAGGGCAGAGAAGAAGCTCAATGGGTGTGGAATGAATGAGGTCTTCGGGGAGCTGCAACCCCATAATATGTTTATCCCAAGACTTGCCTCTTAAGGGTCCTGATAAAACTCAGGAGTCACAAAGGTAAAGCACGGAGTGAATCAGTGCCACACCCCCCAGGGGGTAAGAATACTTTCGCAGGGCACAGCACTCTGCACAATCACCTGCTGGCTGTGAAGGGGAGAGGTCACTGAGGCAGGGATTCTCCCCGCTTTATAGATGGGAGCCAGAGGTGAAACAACATGCCTGGCATGTGCTGGCAGAGGTGCTGAGGAAGCCTCTGCACTTCCTCCCACCCCTGCCTTAATAGCCTGGAAGGACGGGAAATATCCCAAGCTCATTAGAGGATTGAGGGGTGAGTAATGGGGATCGATGCTCCCTTACCTGGGCAGTCTCCATGGGGCCAGAGTGGAGGCTGGCCGTAGGTCCTCCCAAGTCATCCAGACTTTCTCCAAAGGGGTCTTTATCTGGGCAACTTACCCCCAGGGCTCACAGTCCAGCATGTTAGTTAAATGAAATCAGTTAAAGTAACTTTGAAATGCTATGTCAACCGAAGGACTTGTATAAGCACAACCAGCAGGCGCAAGACACTGGGGGCGGGGGAAGCAGTGGGGAGGTCAGTGGGGGAGAAAAAAAGGAGACATATGTACTACTATTTGTAATACCTTAAACAAAAAAATTAAAAAAGAAATGCTATGTCCTGCAACTCAGATATGGATTTCTTAAAATAAGGCCCCATGTAACAGGACTCTCCATTAGCTAATTACTGATAGAGATACCATGCAGAAGTGTGTCACTGGCCATTCCGGGGGCAGGTCTCAGGTCTCAGGCTCAGAGGGGCAGAAGGGAGTGTGTGATTGCAGGATGCTGGGCTGCTGGCGGTTCTGACCCTCAGAGCTGAGGTGACTTTTCTTTTTGTTCACGATACCCAGCCTTGAGGGTGTCACCTCCTCCCAGGGCTGCAAGGATCTTGAGGGCGACTTCTGTTGTAAGGAGAATAATGTTACCAGCTGGGCCGTGCCCATCTGTCAGAGGTCACTGTGCTTCCAAGTTCAGAGTGAACATTTTTAGTAGCTGAGACAGGAGAACTGCAGGCTATGCTTTGAGGCTGCAGACTTGAAAAATCAGAGCGTTTACAGAGCACAGGGCTAAGGCTGACCAGCCACCCCTGCTTGTCCCTCACAGGCCCTGCAAGTGCTGACAGAGCCAGCTCTTAGTAAAACTGGGCAGGTAGCAGGGAGAAGTCGGTGGCCCCTGAAACTGGATGGAAGCTGTGTATACCCAGGCAAGTAACTTAACCTTTCTGGATCTCACTGTGTGTGGACTGGAAGGAGGGTTCTCAGAGATCTCGCTCTGACGGTCAGTGAACCTGTGATTCCAGAATTCCCTCCTATTTGGGCACCGACCACATTATGTCCAGGGCTGCCCCAACCTCTTTTTTGATGTCTCCACCCACCAGGATACACACAGCTTAATTTGTGTCTTCCTAGTGCCCAGCAGCCCAAACTGCCTCCACTTTTCATTCTAATCCCGGATTTCCCATGAATCATGGGTGGTTTGGCAAAGCTGCCTGTTTTTTTATGCTTCTTGATCAATTAAAGCAAACACTCATCTTTTATCTGAAGAGAGATGGGGATTCTTGAGTGAATGCTGCTCACGGATGCTGGAGACTCCTCAGATCAGAGGATAATAAAAACAATGACAACAGCAACAAATATTAAGAGAACTTACTCTGTGTCAGGTCCTAGGCTGAGCAGTTAACATATTTTACCACATTTAAATCTCCCTAAAAACCTTACAAATTAAGTAATATTCTCATTTTACAGATGAGGGAAGCTGAATTTAGAGATGTTAAATGGCTTTCCTGGAGTTGCACAGCCAGTAAATATTGGAGCAGCATTTGAATCCAGACTAAACACTGTGAGGCATTTTGTCTCTAAACATTAACTAGAGAAGTTGTAGACTTGATTTTAAAGCCCTGAGATGAACGCAAACACACACACACACTCACACTCACACTGGGTTACTCATAACCAACAGGAGGATTCATGCATATGAATGAGTTCCAGACTTCAACACCATCACCTTATGAGGTCAGTTTATATAATTAGTCCAATAGTGTCACCAGTGCTTGGTTGGGGTTTCTCCTGGGAATACTGCATGAGCTATGTACACACCCAGTATTTCTGTATCATCACCACAGTCTCCTTTCATTCTGTACTTGTCATCTTGTTTCACCTACCAGTGGTATTAGTCCTTGTGCTCACATATCATTTCACCAATCTTGGCTCCAAGTGGTCTTTGGCTATTTCCAACAAGCACAGCCAATCTGCCCTGAAAGGAAAAAGTTGTCACGAGTTGGACTGGTTATACATTTTCCCACTTTTCCAGTGGCTCACAAATATTTTAGCAGTGGAGCCATTTTTATTTCTGCTGGGGTCTTTTAGAGACGTCCAATTTGTAAGGCAGAGCCAAGCAGAGCTTCTGTGTTTGAAGCACGTGTGAGAGCATGACCCCTGCCTACTCTTCTCTCCTGTCCTTCACCTTCTCCTCTTTGGCCTGGAGAGTACCACCCAGGAAGCTTCAAATTCCAGGAGCTTCCCATTTGCAAATGACTGCTCTGGCCCAGGTTGCCCTGCGGAGGGAGGGGCAGTGTCGGGAGCTCTGTGAGAGCAAGTCCTATATTTGAACCGAAAGAACATACTGTCGCCTTTAAATTCTTACTGGCTACAAGGAAGGAGAACTTGGCTTCTTGGTGAAGGCCTCCTCAAGGTCTTTAATCTACCATCCATATTTGTAGAAGAGCTTGAAGAAGTTTTAAGGAAGGAAGAAGAGGGAGCTTTAGTGGCTAGAAATAGAAAGGCTAGTTCTGAGGTCAAGCATGATAAAAGGGGAGAGAAAAAAATGTAAGGATTGAAGTGGAAGGAGGAAAAGAATCACAAAGATATGAAGGAAAAGCATGCAGGGATTTCCAGCTGAAAGTGAAAGGCACAATGTGTTGGACATCTGCTGTGTCCTCTGCTGCATCTAGCCTCTCCTTGCAGTTAGGGGCACACAGAAATGGGAGTGACAAGAGTGTGCCTGCTTCATGCTAGGCCCCGGGGTTCTTGCTGTCTAGCAGGGGACATACTCAAAAACTAAAGCTGGTTCCTCAATGGATGAGGTTTCTTTCAGTGCTTACATAGGAACTTAAGGTGAAATTTTGGACTCTCCAGATTTTCTCTTACCCAGGTTCTTTAGACTCCCTCATGCTAATTTAGTCCAAAAGAAATTACTCCTCTGTCTATACCCCCACAGGAGGTGTGAAGTTATAACCATGTTTTTCCAGCATGAGTCAGTTGGACTCTTGAGTTAAGTCATGATTGCATAGGGCTCAGGAATTCTTCTGACCTCCCGTCTGAATGTCAGTGGAACGTAGCTAGGCCTTTCTATTTTTCCTTAATTACTGTAAAGTTGCTTTCACTCTAAGGTGCCATTATTTAGTACCTCAAACCAGAGAGTAGTCCAGGGGGAATAAAAAGACCTCCTCTGGAGGACCTCAGCCAGCTACTAGTAATCTGGGAGAGGACTGTGTTGCCATGTGAATATAATAAAACCAAGGGCGAGTATGGAGGATTATTGGATCTAATCCTAAGATTTACTCATTCTCTCAGCAGTCCAGTGCTGCGAGGCAGGTTCCAGACTACATTTCTGTTTCCTCTTGTGAATCAGTCTCTTTGCTACAAATGGGATTTGAAACAAATTCTAATGTTGGCCAGCTGTGGGCAGTGTCTTTGCTCTTCACTTTGGTCTTGAAGCAAGGCCTCATGAGTTCTCTTATCCCCAGGACCTAGTGCTATGCCTGGCACACAGTAGGGACTTGCTCAAATAGTGTTTGTGGGACTGAACTGATTAGGCAGGGATATGGGGATATACAGGGTGTGTTCAAGGATGAGTAATAGAAGTAGCATTTTACTAAGCATTAAGCATTTACTAAGAGCTAGTACCATGGTAAGTACTTTACATTTTCTTCTCCTTTAAACCTCACCAGACCATCATAAGGTAGGATTATGAGTATCCATTTGATAGATGGAAAACAGACTTGTATCATAGAAGCAACATCTAAGCTTGCTGGGCTGCCGTAACAAAATACCATACACTTGTAACTTAAACTACAGAAATTTATATCTCACAGCTCTGAAGGCTCGGAAGTCCAAGATTAAGGTGCCAGCAGAGTAGGTTTCATTCAGAGGCCTCTTATTTTAGCTTGTAGATGGCGGGCATGCTACTGTGTTCTCACATGACCTCTTCTTACATGCGGATTGGGGAGGGGAAGGCACGAGTGCCTCTTCCTTTAGGAGCCCCCTGCCTTCTGGGGCCCCACCTGCCAGTCACATTTGACTTTACTTCCTCAGAGGCCCCATGTCTAAATACAGCCAGTCTCAGTGTTAGGGCTTCAACATATGAACATTGAAGGAACACAAACATATGGTCCATAACAAGTTAACCAGCTGAGTACATAAGGAGTTGCACAGCTAAGAGTGCCGGAGCAGAAACTCAAACCCCTTTCCCTGAAGTCCATGTTCCTAACTGCAGGGCAGCACTTCCTTGGCTTGTGGGGTTATGGTCTCGTACAGACATGGAAGGGCAGGACTCCGTTGTTGGAAATAATGATGATGAGGTTGTCTAGGCTCAAGTGAGCTCAGGTGATGGAATCTCTTCCCACCCCGATCCTGCCCTCCAGCAGCCTGAAATCCCTGCTTTCTCTGAGGCTTCTGCTCATGGACTGCAATCCTCAGAACATGGAGCTTTGCTCTCCCTGCGGAAATGGTTTTCTACCTGGCTGCACGTTAGGATCACCTGGCCAGCTTGAGCAAAGCCAGGAGTCAGAGCCAGATGGAGGCTCCCATTGGCTTCAAACAAATAATGTTAGTAACAGGTTATAACCTACTGAGCAAAATACGAAATCAGGGTTCATGCTGATATAAATTACCTACTGGTTACATTGGAAATTTGGCAAGAAACAGGATATTTACGTAATTTCAAAGTACCTCCCCACAAAGGACTGATTAATTACAGAGGGAAATGAGTGAATTTACAGTGACACCTGGCAGTCACCACCATAATCAAGTGACCAAGGTGAGCATCATCATTAAGGTGACAGATAGAAACCATGTGCCACGTCACAGGTTATAAAAGAGGGCACCATATTGCTACTGTGACAGCCCCGTCAAAGGGACATAACCTGGACCTCATCATGAAGAGATATCCGACAAACCAAAATTAAGTGACATTTCTACCAAATAACTGGCCTGTAATCCTCAAGAGTCAAAGTTATGAACATTATGAAAAGACTGAGGAAATGGCTTCAGAATAAAGGTGACTGAAGAGACATGACAACTAAAGGCAACACGAAATTCTGAATCAGCCTTTTGCTATAAAAGAACTAACATTTGGCAAAACTTGAATATGTCAGTGATCTATGTATAATGCATCAACGTAGATTTCCTGATTTTGATGATTTCATTTTAGTTATATAGGAGAATGTTCTGGTTTGGAAAAAAATACACACTACAGAAGAATGGTTGCATAAAAAGAATAAAAGTTATTATACTGTAATTGCAACTTCTCTGCCAGTTTGAAACCCTTAAAATATAAACATAAAATCCCTGCTGTCCAGTTTGCAGACCAAACCTATTAAAGCAGAATCTCTAGGGAGGAGGCAGGCCCAGGGTTCAGTAGATGTAGAAATTCCCAGGTGATTCCCGTGTGAGCTTGGGCTGAGAACCCACTGGCCTATTCTCCAAATAGGGTCCCGGGAACAGCAGAATTAGAACCAGTGGGAAGCTAGTTAGAAATGCAGCATCTCTGGCCCTACCCCAGACCACCTGAATCAGATTATCTGAGGGTAGGGCCCAGCAATCTGTATTTTAACCAGTCCTCAACTCATTTGGGTTCATGTGTACATTCAAGAACCATTGGTTTAGAACCTTCCCCCTCTGCCTGTCCATGCTCACTCCCACTTATTCCAGAGCCAGGTCAGGCCTTCTCCAGGTCCCCTCCCTGAGGTTTCCTCACTATCTTAGTGTACATCTCAGGGTTTAGAAATGATCTGCTTATGCACTTGTCACCCCCAGCTGAGCTGGTCCAGGTCTCATTCACAAAGTCCCTGGCATAGAGTTGGCACCAATGCATGCTTATTTAATTGGCACTTACGTCAAATGGATTGAAGGACTGGAGGTGCTGTTGAGTCCCTCTGCCACATTGACTTCCATTTGCATGCCCTTAGAGGCACGCAGAGATGTGTCTCAAGTTGTTCTGTGATGGGAATCTGATAAGGGGCTGTGTGGAGGCCGGGAAAATGACCAGCATCTGAAACCACATTCAGAAGCACCCCCACCTTTTGGGGAGCCAGTTCTGCTGCCTTTTACTCAAAGGTGCATGCGAGTGGCTGGGCTCACTAATTAAACCAGATGGACTGGATGATAGCTGATTAGATTCCTGACTTACCGATCCCACTTCTATTTACTCACATAAATACGTTGATGAGCCAGAAACCATCTTCATTCAGGAAAAGCACCTTGCTGAATATTTTTAGAAAATTAAACTTTTATGGATGACCCTGTCTGTGAGCAGCTAAAATGCCAAAGTCTGTTTCCTATGGCACTCGGATGGTCGGGCTATCAGCAGGGGAGCCGTAAACGAGTTTGTTTTTGCAAATGTGTGCCAGAACAGCAGCAACAACAAATTACAGGCCCATCAGTCATTTCGGAGGGAGAGAAGAGCATATCAGAGTGATGGACATGGCCAGGGTGCAGGCACTTCCTGCAGTAGCTGCCTCTGCCTCTCCTAGCTCCACTTGATGGCATCACACTGTTGATGCTAATCCAAGTTTCTGTGGCTCTCTTTATTGGTAATATTTTGAGATGGGGTGATGAAGTAGATACTCAAAATATATTATATTAAAACATATATTTAAAAACACAGGCACATAAACACAGCTACATCTGTCCATGCATAAATGCATATGCATATATTATCAATAATTATATGTCACATTCTTTAAAGATCTGCTCAGGATATGGTTACTCAAGTAGCAAGGACCTTAAGTAATGATGTGTCTTGAGAGATTCCTAACTTCAGGTCCTGCTACTGATTAGAATCCAGATCCGTGCCCTGTAGATGGTATGTGGATGGCCCAGGTTGAAGCCATGGAACATTATTTTGTATAATGCATGGCTTTAGGACATTTCCAAGATAATGCTGCTGAGGTGACAGAAGAGTGAGTGGAAGATTCTCAAGATATGACATGGGATGGATGGCCTGGAAGAAACCATGGCAGTTTAGAGGACAAACCTCCATCCTACGTGCTCAGAGGGGCTTTGACCTAGTGCAGTGGTCGGCAAACTCATTAGTCAACAGAGCCAAATATCAACAGTACAATGATTAAAATTTCTTTTGAGAGCCAAATTTTTTAAACTTCTTCTAACGCCACTTCCTCAAAATAGACTCGCCCAGGCCGTGGTATTTTGTGGAAGAGCCACACTCAAGGGGCCAAAGAGCTGCATGTGGCTTGCGAGCCACAGTTTGACGACCACTGGCCTAGTGGAAACTGGTGCTGAGCTGGACTGGCTGTAATAAAAATTCCAGTCAATCACACTCAAAAGAGTATGTTCGACTTCTGGATGGATTGCTGCCATGTGTTTACTTCCCAGGGTTGATGCAATGTATCGAGAACATATTAGATTTATGGAGAATGTGGAAATATCCCCTCCCTCGGTGAAAGCCAAGATCAGATTGTTCTCTAAAGACAAGGTGTGTCTCTGGAAGGTCAGGGGAATGTAATCCCGATGTGGAACTTTCTGATCATTCATTCATTACATAATATTAAATACATTCCTACCACCTGACAGGTACTGTTCTAGGAGTAAAACGTGGTTATTAAGACAGGCACAATCCTTTCTTTTGTGGAGCTTACAATTTTTAAATGTTAACTAACCATTACATTTTGTGAAAATAGAAGTGAATGACATTGGTGGAATTTGCAAACTATCTGTGGATAAAAAATTCATTTCCAGAAACCAATAAGAAAGCCTTCTCTATGGAATCTTGTTATGGGCTGAATTGTGTGTCCCCCAAAATCCATATGCTGAAATCTTAATCCCCAGTACCTCAAGATGAGACTTTATTTGGATGTAGGGTCTTTAAAGAGGTAATTGAATAATCAGGGTGCGCTCTAATCTAACATGATTGGTGTCCTTATAAGAAGAAGAAATTTGAACACAGTTAACATAGAAGGAAGTTAGTGTGAAAACACAGGGAGGAATGGCCATCTCCAAGCCAAGGAGAGAGGCTATAGAAGATCCTCACTTCACAGCTCTCCAAAGGAACCAATTCTGTGACCCCCCCCACCCCTGTCCCCCAATGTCAGACTTCTGCCTCCAGAACTGTGAGACAATACATTTCTGTTAAGTCACCCAGTCTGTGGTGCTTTGTCATAGCAGCCCCTGCCCCCCCGCCAAACTAATGCAAATATATTAAATGCTAAAATGTAGATAGGGAATGGACTGCTCTATTTGGAGAGGGACCAAGTATGAGATAGGATGGATTATTGTTGAAGTTTTGAGTAGGAATGGAGGGTGGCATAATTAGTGTTTCAGGGGGGATAAACAAACCAATGCTTGCCAAAAAAAAAAAAAAAAACACACACACACACACACACACGCACAAAAACACATCACAAATTGTGCTTGCAAACAGAGAAATCAAGATGCAACTCTCTTTGCATCCTAATAGCCTCATCAATGTGAAAGCCACTCCTGCCCTCTCCAGAGGACACATTCCCTTTGATGGCAAGTTTTCTGAATTGTCTTGTTTTATATGGAAGTAAAATAGCTGCATGTGGGGCTCGATCCTTCTTTTGCTCAGCTATATTAAGTTCATCCAATGTAAGACTCTCTGTCCCTTATAATTAATTATACATGTAGACATTTCCTTAATACTGGGGTGCAGAGATCAGCACTAACTGCATTTGGTTTTGTGCCCCGACCACAGATGGCCTTCGGGACAACATCATGACGCATATAGGTTGTAAGAGAAGCCAGAGTGTTGAGGGGAGTGTGATGGTTTGCCATGACTGTTCTATTAGGATGGTCTACGTCTACGACATGATGTTGATGACTTAACCTGGGGAGGCAGAGAGGGGCAGAAGCTGAATGCCAAGAAATCACACACTGCAGACACGTGGCATGACATGGCTCTTCACTGGTGCTCAAGAGCCATGAAAAATGCTGGGGTACATGAGGCCCCCACCTCAGTCCTGCTGGTCCAAAAATCTGCCTTCATGGATGGCTCTATGATAGCCTAGTGAAAGGGTCTGGCTGTCGTTAGCATTAGTTGAGAAGGCCATTGTCCCTCACCCCATAACACAGCTCCTGTTCCTCCATGTCTTCAATCTCCTGCCCACTGGTCACCAGAAAGACCTTCCCCAAGGTGAGAGGAGTTGCATCAACTCTAGGGAGCAGTGGGTACTAAGATGATCAAAGGGCCCTCATCACCACTTATTCTTCTGGGTTATAATTGATAATTACTTCTGTCTGCCCTAACCTCCATGGAAAACACTGACAGGGATCCCCCTATAGTTTTTTCAATGTCCCTAGAAACTTGTCTATGCCTGGCTCATAGCAGGCACTCAGTAGATGTCTGTTACAGGAAGAGAGGAAGAGAAGGTTTCTCTTTGGTCTAAATGGCATAATGTGGCATTATTCAGTGCAACTTATGTTTCCCTGGAGTCTCAAACAAGACCTCTCCTTTGTAACTGTTTTCCCAGAAGGATAACTCAGGTGTGCTTCTGAAGCCACTGAGTCACCTGAGCAGCCAGAACTTTCCTGTTTTCCCATGCGAGCATCTGTGATGCCCTTTGCCATAGGGGCTGTTCTGCAGCCAGTTCTTCCCTGGCTTCTCTGGGTCCACGTGGAAGCTTGCCTGACACACTGCTTAGGCCACTGTATTCTGTGCCTGCACCCCAACTCCTGCTGGCTATACTTACCTCCATTTGCCATAAGGCAGCACTGCCTTCCCTATACTCTCAGACCCCAGGAGTTTTCACTAGTTCTGCTATTCTAGCTTCTGAACTCCAGGCTCAGGCATGAGGTCACCAGCAATGGGACTGAATGGAAGCTCAGAAAGGCTCTCTCCTCTCTGTCCCTGGCTTCGGTCCTTAATACTGTGGCTCTCAAGGTTCATTCCCATAGGTTGGGGGTTTTCCCAGGAAGCTCTCAGAGCTTTCTGCAATCAGACACTCTCCCATACCTCACCTCCTACCAGCCAAACCTGAATCCTATAGGTTGGGTACCAGTTAGACTCAAGCTGGGACCCCTGCTTCATGGAGAAGTAGGCTGGTCCTCCTCAGCTAAGAAGCCACAGCTCATCTTATCCAGGTAGGCATATTCAAACCATATTTATATGGTTGCCCAAAGCAATCCAAATGGACCCCAGAAAGGCTTCAGTAGAGTAGGAGAGCCATGCATGGGTAGGAGTCTCTTTGAAACCAGACTGTACCACTTACTAGCTGTGTGACCAGGACAAGTTGCTAATTCTGGGCTGTGGTTTCCAATAGTTTCATGGGGCTCTGAGAGGTGTATGTGAGTGGGAATACAAAATGATGGGAGGGTGTTGCTGGCAAACAACAGGTACTAAATCTAGCTTGCTTTTCTTGTCTTCCCAGTCTCTTAAATTAGGAGTGAGGAAGAACTTGATATAAAGCTTTAACTTTAAACCACTCGCTGACAAACCTCCCCTTGAGTATCCTAGCAGGAGAGTCCCTTCCCATAATGGGGGCACACAGTACCCGGATCTCTTCATGCCAACCATCATTGAAATCCACACCTGCCCACCAAACCCTCTGGAATGTGCTAAGAGAGATTCCTGGGCCATTCCTGCTGAGTTCTTAGCATTTCTCAGACCTCTTTCATCAGGATACTCAGAAGGGTGAAGCTGAGGAAGACACCATAGCAGAGTGAGCTGAGCAGGGAGCAGAGGAATGGGAGAGAAACCTCCCAAAAAAGGACAGCCTCTTCTCCAAGAGGCCAGGCATCCAAAACCAGAGTACCCCAGTGCTCTCTCCAGCACCACTCAGACATGGTTCATTAGAGAAACTAATATAAATATCTTTAGGTTCCTTCCAAAGTTGCCCATTTTCAATCATTTGCTCCCACTGCCCACCTTTACCATTTCTTATCAGTGCTATTCTGCACAGTGGGCAGTCCTTAGGACCCACGCCCCTTGCCCATGTTCTGAAGCAGTGACCTCCTGGATCACACCACCTATATAAGACAAGCATATTCTAGCTGCTAACTTTCAGTGCTTAGGGCATTAAGGGTTCAGACTGTAGAATCAGAGCTGGCCTCCTCTACTGGCTGTGCAGTTTGGAGGCAAGTCATTTACCCTCTGAAGGTTTCAGTTTCTGCCGAGTGTATATGAAGATGGTCAAGCCTGCTTCCCAAGTGTGAGAATTAAACGAGATGGTGCATTTACAGTGACATCACTGGTTGCTGGTGTCATGGGAGTGGAAAGCATGATGGTTGTTAGATGCATTTACTCATACCAGGAATTCTCTCCCCCTACCTTTTAAAACCATTTCTACTTTTCATGACCACAAAGGGCATCACCTCCACATCGTCTTCACCATCTTGTAACCGTCTTATTTCCTTTGAGCTCTTTGTACCTATTTTCTACCATTTGGGGGGAGGGGAGGACTTTATCTCTTCTGAGCAAGTCTCCTGTTTTACCAATTTGACTGTGAGTCTGTTCAGATGGACCATACCACCAAAATAAACCATGTAGTGAGTGTTAGGGTACAGGCTCATGGGAGATGTGAATATCAGCGAATGTCAATACGCACGTTTAGTCAGGTGGATATGTTAAGGCTGCCAAATGTTCATTTCATGGTGTTCGAGCCAGTGGACATGTGTGCAGAGGATAGCTCAGAAATAGCTAGGAGAAAGTGCAGGAGGGAGGAACCGGGCCTCAAATAGAACTTGAGGTGCCATGTTGAGGGGCTGCTCTTTGGTCTTTGTGATCCTTCAGGGACCAGGTGATTAAAGTTGAAGATAGGTTTGGGAATTTCCACGCTGCTGAAGACACCATCTGAGAATCTGCTTGTACTTAGCTCTGACAGCAAATGCTAAAGTGGAAAAAATATTTCTACCCATCTGCCCTAATCTCATATTTCTCCAGCAGTTAGAAAGCGGGGAGGGGATAGATGAACGACTGCCTCTGAAAAAATGCTGACGAGCCAGCCTATGCTCAGTCCCCTGCCAGGTCACTTTCTAGTTGGTACAGGAAATGCCAAACTTCTGCAGCTCTTGGGTAGAGGTGCTGAGAATATAATCATTTGAACTGTGATAATTGACGGCATTAAAGAAGAAAGCCCAACTGGAAAACTTCCAAAAAAGCAAAGGCCCTCAGGGTTCACCCTCCAGTCTCGTGGCCACAGGAAGGAACAAGCTACACAGGGTCAGGATCGGGACCCCTTCCATGCCCCAAAAGGATCCCCCCATCTGCAACTGGTGCTCTGTGCCAAACAAAATCCTGACCTCAGCATCTTCCCATGTACTTATGAGCAGACCTTCCGTGTCTGTGTGCATGAACCCATCCACATGGTACATGTATCAGTTACTGCTTCTAGGCTGCGACCCCTGGCAGCATAAACATGATGAGGGCTTTGTGCCGTTACACAATCTGAGTCTTATTACGCTGCCCATTAACTTAGCATGTGCTTGTGTTGGCTCGAGCTGGCGGTTCTCTGTGCTCCTGGAGACTGGCCAGGCTGACAACATATATCTTCGGATTAAACCATTAAAGCCACAGCTTCTTCCCCCTCCTCCCTCCTCCTTTCCTTTGGCCCATTCATAGCAAACAAGTCTCTCAAAGGCAAGAGGCTCTTGCCCATTCATATCTGAGGCCAGATCTAAAGTAGCAGCTCAGATGCTTCCTGGCAACATAACCATGGTTGTTTTACATGATTGGTACTTAACTTTTAAGTCTCTGTCATGTGCATTATTGGGTGATGAACATGTTCTTCCTGTTTACTTATATCTATTTCCTTGTGGATCTTGGCTTCCAGGACCAAGTGTGTCTGTCTTAGGTGTGAGAAGACTGAGAGTGGTCTAATGTCAGGTTTCTGTTGAGCATGAAATTCCTTGAACCTGACACTGTGGAAGGTATCGCAGCAGATGTAGAAGTAGTAAGATGTCTGATCCCGGACTTCAGGAGGTTCACAGTCAGATCAGAAGACACACACAAAATCAGGGTGACACAACATGAGACAGAAAGGGGGAGTGGTGACAGGGGGCCTAAGAGCTCTGAGAAGGTACTTCCTGAAGGAGGCAGGGTTGCACTTGACCTTGATGGATTGGTCAGATTGGGAGAAGAAGACAAGATGACTAAAGCCTCTGTGAACTGGTAGTGAGAGGAAAGATGCTGGAGACACAGGGCCAGGGCCTGAATCTCAGCTGTCCTTCTCCCTAGCTGTGTGACTTTGGACAAGTTACTTAACTCCTTTGTCCCTCCATTTCCCCAATTGTAAAATGATAGGATCTCATTGGGTCGCTTTGAAGGTCACCTACAAATAACACCTGAAAAGTGCATGACTAAAAAGCAGTAATGATGGTGGTGGTGCTAAGCTCTCAAGAGAGCAACTATGGGAACTGCCTAGAGTGAGGGGAACAAGTCATAATCCAGAAGGAATCAAGTGAAGCCAGCTCTCAGAGGGCCTTCTAGGTCTCTCAGAAAAGTTTGGACTTTGTGCCATAAGGAAGACAGAACTGTTTTTAGAGTATGTGTATGTGCATGCGCGCGCACACACACAGTGCTAGGGTATAACGTGGTGAAAATGGACTTTAAGAGAAAACTACCTCCTCAGTGTTTCAACCTTCCTGATCAATTGGCTCTTCAGATCCTGTTTCATACACTTTGGGGGCTTCTGAGGGAAACGTTATAATCCCTGTTGGCTGTAGGAAAATAGAGAGGACAGCTTCTCATATGGTGAGGCCCACCACTCCCCGTTTTCAAACCCAGCAATGAGCAATGATGACAAGTTAAGGGTTGGGTGGTTGAGAACTTGAGAGACATGCTCACAGATGTATCTTTACCAAAAAATCATATGACGAAACCCTTCTCCGGAGGAGTTGGGGCCCCAGCAGCAGAAGGCACCTTCAGGATCACTTAACCCAGTATTTAGAAAAGTATGTTCTACCAGTTTCCCAAGATGTTTAAAGGCGTTACATGTCCTAGTGCATTAAATTTGGGAATGATGGCTTACAGGTTTGCTTGCATCAGAAATTTCAGAATCTTTAATGTGCTACTATTAGCATCATGACTCTCCAAAAGGGCATGTAAACATGAGCCCCACTTATGCTTTTTTATGTCTATTACATTGTTGTTGATTCATTTTTGTAAAGAATCCTTTTAGATTAAGGCTCCTGGCAACATCTCCCCGCATGTGTGTTCTGTGGAGCTTCAGGACACTCTGATTTTGTCTGATACATTAGTTTACAGACAAGGAAATCAGAACAAAGTCATTGTCAAGTTAATGGTTAAACCAGGACTCAGCCCAGATCTTCTGAGCCTGTCCTTTAGAGCTCCAGAATTCACCTTAGGCAGGCCACGTGGCCCACTTTCACTGCAATTGTTGGAATGGTTCAAGGAAACAATGCTTTTAAAAATATTTTCTTTGATCTCTTTGGGTCCGTATTTCCATTTTTCACTCTGTCACACAGAGGCAAACAGCTACAGAATATCTAATACAGTCCTCTGTCTAAAAGTGATGGGAAGGAAAAGGAACACTTAATTTCTATTCCTTCTGCACAAAAGTGCCCAGGTGGAATGGCTGTCCTATGCAGGCTGATAATCCTGGTTTTTTGGAGTTTCCAAAATCCTGCCCATCATGAACCTTGGAATGTATCCTTAAGGAACTATTAGCAGTTACAACTAAGTGGGGGTTCTATTTTGCAGACTATGGTGGTGTCTGGAGAGTTCTGGTATTCTGGTTTGTTGGGAAAGAATCTGGCCCATGTGGCCCAGAAGGGTAAGTAAGGGACCTTGCCTATCTCTGGTCTTGCCATCCGCCTAAGAATGTGCTGCACCAAGTCGCTGTGCAAACCTGCAGAGCAGACATGTAGGATTCTGTCCTATCCTGACCCACCATCAGGACCTTTCTTCCCACAGAGTTCATTTTCCAAGTAATACATTTTGTGGACATTAACGGTTTGATTTTCTTAAATGACAAAGATGGCTACCATTATTCTTTAGCTGTTAGTCACCATACTAGGCATTTAATGTATGTTTTATCTCATCCCTCACAACAACCATTACTAAGTTCTAGTTATCTGACTTGTTTATAAGACTTCTAGTCCCTCTGGTGAGGGAAGAGTGAGTAGGATGAGGTATGATTAAATGACCATCTATTTCACCTTTGGCATATACTAGGCAATTAATAAATAGTCTTTTATTGGGGCAGAATTTATATTATGTAGGATATTATAAAACCCCACTTCCCTCTTTCCCCATCTCTATCCAATGCAATTGGGTATTTGTAATATTCTAAACACATCTGTTTTGATAAAGAGATAGAGGACCACATTAGCCTGCTAAATCCAGACTGACTCTGAGGGCAGCTTCTTATCAGGATGAAGTGGAACTTGATTCTCGATACATGTGAGGGCTCAGGTAATTTGAATCTGATGCTTAATCCAGTATGAACATCCCTTGTATAAAATCTCTGCCATCACCACTTTAGGAAAATTAATATTTATATCAAACATCTTCTGTAATGAGATATGAACCAAAATTCTAGCTCAGAGTTTAGATTTGTATGATCCCATAGTCAGGTTTCTGAATAATTTATTTATCTAATTGTAGAAATAAAACTGATGAACTATTTCAATGGAATCAAAGTGGATCACTAATTATTCCCTTCTCAAGGTATTCTGGTTCATGAAAATAAAAGGCAACTCTGAAATTAAACATACTTCACAGATAATCCTGAAACTAGTTATGTTTATAAAGCTCCTTATAAGAAAAACCATGAAAAGTGTGTGACAAAACATGATTATAATTTGAGACCAAGTATTTATATTTGAGAGGAAAATATAGTAGCTTACTGGGATAAGTGGTTAGCTCTTTCAGAAAGTTTCTACCTTTTGTTTGCGCTTTTTCCTTTTCTGTCACAGTCCCCTTTTTTCTCACCTAACTACTTAGCTCTTATTCTTTAAGACTAAGATCAAGTGTCACCTCCCCCTGGAGCCCTTCTCTGGCCTCCTGGTGGGCTAAGGGGCCTTTCTCCATGTTGATGTTGAGACCTTTGCTTATGGAATCTCAACCATGAGCACCTTATTCTGGAAGAATTAGTATGCGAGTCTGTCTGCTCCAAAGAACTGCAATCCCCTCAGAGCCTGAGCACAGTGCTTTTTCCATCTTGTTTATTATACACTGACTGGCATACAGTAGGTCTTCATACATGTCTACTTAAAGGAACTGCAATGTATCCTGAGCCCCATCCTTGCATTGGTGGAAAAAGAGCTGAGGAGTTACATGGTGTCGTGGAATGGAGGGAACCATGGGTTAAAGGTCTCTTGCACTTACTATTTCTTCCACATTGAAGAAAGATGACAGGCCCAGTCAGTCCTCACCTGCCTTTCCTGGCAAAGGTCCTAAATATGGGTGTTGAGAGGATGCTAGTCTTTTCTCTCCAACAGGATTGTGGATGTGTTCACATTTTTAAAGTGCTCTTGTAGCCCCCAAGGTGTCTATTTTAGTAATAGGTGCAATGTAATAAAACCTTACTTGAATTTATATCAGAATATAGTCATTTATCATTTTATATGTCTGTCTCCCCTACTATCTGATTCATTTTTTTAATCAGTACTGTTTAGTACAGTGCTTGGACCTTGGCAGGCAAGCTGCCAACAGTCAATGAATGGCTAATGAATAAATGAATGAATTTGCACCACACCTTATAGACTATGTAGTACTTCCCTTTTAAATCTCACTTGATTTAATTCATATAGCCACACTGTGAAGCTGATAGGAGTAGAATTACTACCCTATTTCATAGATGCAGAAATTGGCCATCAGAAACAGAGAACTTGCTCATGACTTCATCCTATATAATAAAGAGCTAATATGTAAATGGTCATCATGCCCTCATGCCATCACGCCCTCACACCCTCACGTCTTCTCGCCTTAATGGCTCAGACACTCAGCACTGGGGAGGGAGGAATGGGGACCAGCCAGGCACAAATGAGCTTGTGAGAGAGGAATGGGGACCAGCCGGCTGCGGCCTGGGAGAGGGAAAAGCCACCCACCCTGCGGTCCCAGGTGCCAGCAGCTTCACCTGCGCCTGTGGCCCAGGAGGGGGACAAGCCACAAGCCCTGCCGTCCTGGGCGCCAATGGCTGCACCTGTGCCTATGGCCTGGAAGAAGAACAAGCTGTCTGCCCCACAGTCCCAGGCGGCTGCGGCCTGAGCAAAGCCACCTGCTCATATCCCTGGGGCTGCAGCCAGCCCAGGCAAAGCTGGTCCGGTGCCTGGGTGCCTGCCGCTGGCCAGAGGGAGGGAATCCTGGGTCCCAGGTATGGGGCAAGGCAGAGGCAGTTAGGGGTGATCAGGCCAGCAGGGGAACAGTTAGGGGCGATCAGGCAGGCAGAGGTGGTTAGAGGTGATCAGGCAGACAGGCAGAGGCGTTAGGAGCAATCAGGCAGGTAGGCAGGCGAGTAGTTAGGAGCCAGCAGTCCCGGATTGTGAGAGGCAGTCAGACATCCCCCAAGGGGTCCTGGATTAGAGAGGGTGCAGGCCGGACAGAGGGACTGCGCCCCCCCCCCCCCATGAACGAATTTTATGCACCAGGCCTCTAGTAACTGATAAAAGGCAAAACCAGGACTCATGCCCAGGACTTCCAGTGTTTGAACCTGGGATTATGCTCCCAACTCACAGCTTCCTCTACTATTTAGTAGACTGTATATGTACCTGATAATTGAAGGGATAATGGGATCTGATAAGATACTTTTCTAGGGAAGGAAGGAGTAATCATAATAACCTTAGCAGTTACTATACCATGAGTCCTTAAGATGGGTACTCAGAAAATACCAAACACTTTTCACAAAGTCATCCTAGCAAAATAAAATATCCTGAGGTAGCTACTCTGGTTACTTTCATTTCATACAGGAGGAAACAGAGGCACAGAATTTGTGTTAACTCGTGCTTGGTCACAGAGCTAGTTCATAGGAGAGGTGCGATTTGAACCTAGGTAGTTTGATTCCAAGGCCCATACTCTTAACCATTCTGTCATACCTCCTCCCCTAAAAGACCAGTTTTCTTCTAAATTTCCATTGTTTCTTAACAGGGTAAGGGCTGGTGAACAATTTTGACCTTGGGCAAATTATCCAATTTACCTGGGCTTTTGCTTCCTGATGTGTAAAATGGAGAAATTAATATCTACCTTTTGGAATTTTTGTGAGAATAAAATGGTAATACATGAAGAATGTGCTTTGTAAGCTGTAAAGCATTATACAAATGAAAGTTATTACTGCCCAGTGGGGAAAAAAAGCCACAAGCTATTGTAATAATAATTCGATTGGACACGTGTTTATCGAGTTCATACCGTGGGCAACGCATGATCAAAATAAGAGAAATACTTCTATTCATCACTGAACATAATGCTAGTAAATTGCCAGCAAGAGAATCTACGTTCTCTGCTTCTTTTTGTTACAAACCGGCTGGTGAAATTATCTAACAAGAAAGAAAACAAAACCAGGTAAAGCAATCTTGCTTCAAATTGTGCCAGTGATTGCAGTGCTGTTTGTGACTTTCTGTTTTCAGTAATACACTCTCCTGCTTAAAAGCTTTGCCTATCATTATTGCCATTTCAGACATCATCTGGCCCCTTGAAGAGTCTATGTATGTAAACGGTCCTTTTTTCAGTGGAATAAACAAAATGGATAAACTGAAAACATGTTGGAATGCTGCAGGGAAGAAGAAGCCAGGCAATGGGCTGTTGGGGTAGGCAGTCAGGATTCTTGGTTGGGTCAGATTCCTCCTTGGGCTCCATCCTGGCCCCGTGGCCTTGAGTCAGACACATAGGCTGGCTGAGCCTCTGTTTCTTCACCAGCAAAATGCAGCAGTTAAAGCTTTAGCAAAAGAGTTCACAAAACCCTCTGTGCAGTATAAATGTTTTATATTGAATTTCCAAGAATGTTTAGCATCATTTTTGAAAATATATGCACTACAGTTAGGACTAGGAATTTTAAAGGCACACAGTCAATGTCTGGGTAAACTTATAACAATAGGATGGCTGCTAACGTGTATTGAACACCTACAATGTAACTGACATGTGCTGAATGTTTTAGATGTGTTGTTCATTAATGTTCATAACCCTTGATGCGAAATTTTAGCTATCTGAAATAATACATATAAATTAAGATCATCTTTAGAAAGATACAAAACCCACATAAATATAAGTCAATGCAAGGGATAACTGTAAAAACAATGCCCGGTTTTCCTCAATAATTTCCAATTGAATTACAATCTGCCAGTTACTAGATGGCTACGAAGAGCAATGAAACAAGTCCCAGTCCTCAGGGGCCTCGCCATCTGGCTCATATTGTGATGAGCTGATATGATGACCACCCATAAAGGCCCGAGGGGCTCAGGAGAAATAGTTCTGCCTGGGGACTCATAGAAGGAGCTCAAGAACAGGTAGCAATCCTCCAGAAATTGGGAGGCCGAATAGGGTTTCCCCTTGAAGTTTTGGCAGCAGACCACTTTCAGATTTGTTAAATCCAGTAGAAACCCATATTGGTCACTAGGTGGTGAATACCAGGCCCACTGGGGACCAGTTCAGGACTCACCTCCCAAACATACCTCCGCAGAGGAAAAGCTGTCCTCACCCTCGTACAAGGAGGGTTGGAGTCCTGCCCTTCCACCTGTGTAAAGTTCCCCCTGAGGACGTCCAGATGCTCTTTAAGTTGAGATTTAGCCCCTAGCCCACAGAGCTTGAAATTATTCTAGGAGTTTCCATAGTCTTCAAAGATCCCTTTCACCCATTCTGCAAAACCAGTGTCTGTGACACGTAACAGATGGTATGAAATGGAAGCTGCATCCGTCGATTTCACTTATAAGCCCAGTGCCCATAAAGATGTAAGGAGCTGCCAAGTGAAAAAGTCAAGACTTCTAGGAGTGTGTCACCCCACCAGGGGATTGGTGGCAACCAGAACGCGACACCAGGTGACAAGAAGGGTAGAAAACAGCCCTGCAGTCTGTTCCCTGTGTCCTGCCAGGGAGCCTCCAGCTCCAGAGTTCAGATGAGGAGCCACCATTGGAACAGAGGTGGTGAGATCTCTGCGTGGCAACCTGGTGTCAGCCCGGCTGCTCCCCTGACCGAGTCCAGCACTGTGTGGCATGTCCCTGTGTGCAATGACACCGGTGCCAGTGTTTGGGTGATTTATTTTACATCCTGAGTTTTTCCCCTTTAGCTTCACAATGAGAGGTTTTATGTCTGTGAGGCAATGCTGATAAACAGCCTGAGGAGTCAAGTGAGGTTTGGACTGGCAACTTGCAACATTGTCATTGTGGACAGTTGGTGACACTTGGGATGGCCTGGGAATCGGTGGGGTCCAGCTACCTCACCATGTTAGTCTGTGAGCTTCTCCAGGGACAGACCGTGCATTGAAGAATGGATACTCCTTCCTGGGTGTATGTAGTAAAGTGCCTGGCACGCTGGAGGCTGCAGAGATGTTTGGAGAGAACGAAAGCCTGGGCACCACCAGCATGCTGCCTTCCCTCACTTCAGGTCAGCTGAGAAAAGCAATTCCTGTTTCTTCCCCTGGTTCCCTCCTCAGTCTATACTCCAGCTCCCCCTGTTTTCTATTTGCCTGTTCAAATCCTCACATCTCCCCTTCTCCACAAGTCTGACAACCCAGCCTTCACTGGTATCTCCCTGCCTGGACTGAGGAATCCCTTTGGCATCCATCCTTTAGAAACAGGAAGGCACATACCCAGGTTCTACTTTCAAATTGTTCAATGTGTTTGGGTCTCATGGCTCCTTGCAAGCAGGGAGTAGGGCCAGTTGTTAGTATACTCGTGGGGGACGAGTGTGGGGATGAAAAGTCCCTGGAGTTAGACTTGGAAAATTCAAGTGCCTGACCTGGTCTGTTCCTTCGTCTGCCTAGGATCTCGGCCAACTCACTTAACTTTTCCAAGCCTCAGTTTTTCCATCTTTAAAGTAGGAATAAACAGTGCTTGTCGTGGTGCAGTCATGAACATTAAATGAGGTTGGTTATGTGAAAATGACTGGCATACTGTTGCCTTTCCCATTGTTGTTATTTATCCCAGACAGAGACAGAGGTGAGCACTCGCTGGAACGTCATCTATTTTTAGCCACTATGTGTTGAGTAACTGAGGAAATGAACCACGGAGAGCATTTTGCCTTCCAGAAGTGACTCCTCTAACTCATTTGTAAATGTTGGCATTTTGGAGTGGAAAGAAAAAATGGATTTCGTTTCTTTGAAATGGATGGTGTCGTGCATTTGCATCACAAGAAAAAGCAGAGAAACTCTCCCAGTTTTATTTTTCTTCTTTAACCTGTGGCTTGTGTTTCTTGTGTCATATTTGCCTGGAATAAAAAATAGGGTCTCCAAATAATTTTGTTCCCATCCCCTCAGGAAAGAACTTTAATCCCTTACCTTCCCAAATATCTTTGACGTAATCTGGGAGTCTCAGAGATGTCCCCGGTGACAGGTTGTCTTCACTGTCTTCACGTTCATTCCCTGCGGCTCTCGGTGGTGACATCTTTTGAAGCTGTTGATGCTGAAAACAGCAGCTTGGACCTGATATCCAAGTAAGCTGTCATCTACCACAGGAGATTCCCATGGATGGCCGTGGGGTGGGGGGTGGTGCTGCCGCCTGTCGACAGCAGTGATGCCACTTCTGATGCCCGCAGATGGCTCCCCCAAAGCACTGAGACCCCATGCCCTTTCTGTTCACAGTGCCGTCACTACTGAAACTCCCGCCAGTACCCTCACTTAGGTACCAGCTCCCACTTTGGAGACTGCAGGCCGCAAAGCAGCCAAGTTGGCTCACTAGGTGCCACCCACGTTTTTGGGGCAATTGCTCCTTTTTGTTTCATTTTGTTTTTACTCGTCCATGCAATTGCAGCTGTTCTCTCATGAGGCACAGGACAGTTGGGGTGAGAAACACTGCGCTCCACTTAGAATCACCCTCACTCTGGTCCTGGCTCATTCTATTTTCTTCCAAAAGGTGCACTTTGGTCCACTTTTCCATTGAAATGCATCTTCTTCCCAAAGCTCCTTGATCCCACCTGCATATAATCCATACCGAGTGTCAGGTCTCCTCCAATCCTAGGGAGAGCCCAGCCTGAACTCCAGCTGTGGATCCTGCTACACTGATTCTTCAAAGTGTCAGCTTGCTGGGGGAACTCGTCACCACCACAAGCTGCAGAGAAAGGCAGGAAGCAGACCCAGCTTCTCTCATGGATGGAATGCAGGCTTCATTGCCTGATGGGATGACTTTAGATAGTCCTGGCTTCCCCCCAAAGAGAGGTGACCTCATGATTCAGGGCTCATCCCTTGCACTGTAATAGACCAGCACACATACCTGTGGCAGTTGCCTTCCTTTGCCAAAGGAATGCTCCTACCCTGAACCAATTATTTTCCCTTTTCCCAAATTTAGTCTTGACTGTATCCTTCGATATCTAAACACACTTCTTGGTGGGACATCTTTTTGTACATGTTGTTGGGGGTGAAGTAGGTGATTAAATGGAAAGAATTTGGAGAAAGCTGTTTTTCTCCCCAAACAGGGAGAACCTTTCTCTCTTCTAATGAGCTCTGTTCTTGGCTCTTGTAGCCTGAAGAGCCTCATGCTTCCCCTCACCTTCTCATGTGCAGCAGCCACGATAGAACAACATTTCCCCTGACAGGAGTGCAGGCCAGGCACTGTCTCCTGGCTGTGAGCCAACCCCATAGCCAGCCAGTTGGCACCACACGCCTGCACGCAAGAAGCCAGGTTCTGCTCCCTTCCCAGAGATGTCAGCCCTGCATTGCCTCGCTTCTCCCAACAGGCACCTTGGCACACATGCAGGGGTGGGCAAAAGTACAATAATAATAATGAAGAGTATAATAACTAATAAACAAATAGTAATACAATAACGTCCGTTTTGCATACTCAATGACAGTAAGCCTACTTTTGCCCTCCCCTGTGTTTCCCTTGAAAAAGGGGGAGGAGAGTCCCTATTTTCCCCTCATGACATATGTGGTTTACGTGATCGTGAGTTTGAATTTTCAGAGAGTGTGTTGGGAGGGACAGGGTGGTCTATAGGTTGTCTCTCCAATGTAGCCCCATGCTGCTAGGCTTGCTGGGTGTATTTAGAAACAACCTTCCTCCCCTCTGCTTTTCAGCCAGCCAGGCCCCGGCTTTTCCATTCTAAAACCAGGTGAGCTGTTTGCTTCAGCCATTGCCTCCTTCTATTTATTTTGCTCACCTTAGCATCTGTTAAATCTCCACGCTGTGGACCCCGTGGAAACTCTGATGTGTCTGCACACTCCGCCTGTTGCTAAACCCAAGTCACTGTCAGTGGGAATTCAGACCACACTGGGCATGTGGCATCCTGGGCCATGGGGGCTGGCATGCAATTTTAAGTGTTGCTCTTTTTGCTAACATATTTCCAGCCTTCTGCAGGGACAGTCGTTGGGAACGTGTCCTGCCCTCTGAGAATACAGGAAGTGTCATTAAGGGATGCTGGCCCGTGCTGCTTGACTTGCATGGATTTGGGGATTTTTACCTGCAACTATGTTCATTAAAGAGGTTTGTGCCAAGTTCCTAGTGTGGCATCCACTGAGGCTGGCTGGGTCTAGAGCAGGGGGTCCAGCCCTGGTAGCACATGAGAACCTTCAGGGGGCTTTTAAATAATACTGATGCCTACACCCTATCTTCCACCAGTTGAATCAGATTCCTGGGGAATGGGGGAATGGGAGTAGGGTGGGCAGGGACTCGGGAATTTTTAAAGCTCCCTCAGTGCTTCTCATGTTTAGCCCGTGTTGTAAATCTTCACTTTAGAGGGTTTCTGGGACAGCTGATGACCTTGTGTGAGTGTGTGACTGTGTGTAAGTGAGTGTGTAAGAGTGTTTGTGTGTGTGGTTTTCCTTTCACAGAGATGGTCAGCTAACAGACTGTGGCAAAGGCCTGTTTGATGGTTTGTTTAAAGAGTAGGAGTGATGCATTTGTCCTCACATTACTGTCCCTCTTGCCCAGTTCCCAAGAGAGCCCACTGCAGTTAAAGATGTGCTACTTGGAGAGGGGGACAGGTGCAGCCCTGGTTGGCCCGAGACCCTCAGGCTGACCCTCGTTCATCTAGTCCTCTGACACAGTGGCGGAACCTTCATACTGAAAACACAGTCAACCTCAGAACCCTGATTAAGAAATAACATTTTATTTTAAGTATGACCTTGATTATGGCAAAGAACAAGGGCGCCTTAGAAGAGTGACTGCAAGAGCCAGAACAAGATGGAATAGAACCAGAGTGACATTCTTAAGCTAATTTAAAATGTGAAAAATTAAACTCTAACCCTGGCAGTCCACTTTCAAAACGTCCTACAGAACTTGGCAGTCTGGATTTCCCTACAACATCAGAGTAAAGTCGCCTTTCTTTCTAACCCTCTTGTTGAACGGACAAGTCTCAGAATGAGCTGCTGCTGTGCATAGCTACACAGCAGCAGCTCATTCTGGGTTAGATTAGACCATGATGCCAGTAAAGATGGGTACAGGTACCCATTCTCTAGTTTTCTTGTTTTGGGTGAAGCAATTACAAAAGGGTGTGCATGCTAACAATAGGAAGTTGTTATTCAACCATTCTTCAAGTGTAGAACAGAAAATCTAATCAATTTGATCTTTGGTGAGTGGCTATTGCAATTCTAACAGGGCTTTGTGAGCTTGATAATATTATTAACCTTGTTTGTTCCATAATAGGTAAGGGCAGCAAGGCCAGTCTTTGAATTGTGAGTTTTTGTGTCTTTTGCTCTCTGGCTATGCTCAGCTTCCTATGACCTCCCCACTCCCATCCCAATGTATGTCTCTATTATCACTTTTGCACAGAAACCTAAAGGTGAAAGACATGAGTGGTTGTGAAGGAAGATGGGGAGAGCCAGGTTCAAGAGAAAACGAATGTGCTTGTATGTATACGCAGATAACACACATGCAGCCAGCGCTCTAAAAGCTGAACATTAAGCATCATGGGTAACAGGAGAATTCTTTCAAGTGCTAATCTCATGAAATGATTGCAGGTCACTGCTCACTTGAACATGTGCCTGAGGCTACACTGGTAATATGAAGTAAAATGCAAATCACAAGAGACCTAATCACACACTTTTTCATCCATGGACAAATAATCGCAGAACATGTTGCTTCACACACACAGTGAGCCTCGTGAATAGAAATGTAAACAGAGGCCTGGTCTTTGAATTTGAAAATAAGCTGTAGAGGGAGAGCATTGGTTTTCGGATTTGGTGGGACATCCAGCTCTGCTCCTTACAAGCCGGATGGCCTTGGGCTTGTGACGTGAACTCACTGTGACTCAGTTTCTACATTCAGTTCTCTGGTTTGAAAGATCTATCATGTACAGAGTACCTACCCATTACAAAGGCTTCATACATAGTTACTTTTATGATTCACTGTGGCTTTTGCTGGTATTTTAGTTTTCAGACAGAAACATCAAGTGGAAAAATAACACTTTCAGCAAATTAACAGGAGTCTTCCCAGAATATTATGGATTAAGTTTTCATTCAGTCTTTTAGAATCTGCTTGTAGACTTAGCAGGTTTTTTGCATAGACTTGCCTTCTCACTGGACTGCTAGATGATGCAAAGATGGACAATTGGTAAAAGCTCCGCTTTTGAAAACCATTTTCCTGGTAATAACTGCAAGTGCTAGTCACTGGAATCAGATTCTCATGTCTTTCAAGGGCAAACATTTAAAGCCCTTCCTTACCTCCAGGATCTTTGATAAGATGAAAAATATTGATCTGTGAGGAGAGGGAGGGCAGTCTTGGGTTACAGATGCTAATGTTCTGAATGACTCATAATTGCGTTAAAAAGTGAGATATAAAAATGTCTTGACTTGAGATCTAAACATTTTCTTGGACTACAAAGTAAGGACTCACCAAGGAACTAAAAATAAAGCAGATAAGTCATTGGAAACCTTCCAAGAACACCTCTGGGTGAGAACATAATAGAAACTGGCTACTGTGTCCAGTTCAGGAAGAGAGCAATGGGGGTGTCTCATCATGAAGGTCCACTGTGCCTGTGACACTGGTAATCATCCCTCCGGGTGTCTTGGTGCCCTTCATCCCATTGTACCAATGCTGACATTGAGGCCAGCCATATTGAGCAGGGATATGGGTTGGGAATGAATCCCAAGAACTAAATGGAATTATATGATATCAAATCATTAAAGGACTTAGAGAGATAAAAAAAAATGACACAGTTGTACCATTGGAAAGCTTTAACGGCCATCATGTCCAACTCTTTCACTTTTAAAAACAAGCAACCTTTAGTCCAGGGAAGTGAAACCACTCACCTGAGATCATACTACTGGTAAATTATTCACTCCATCATTTTAGTGCTTTTAGACCCAGCTTCAATTTGCCAGAAGATGAACTGAAACTGACAGGACTTTTCCATCTCAGTGGTGGTGTATGGAGCTTAGCACCATACCGTAGAGATTATGAAGTGTTTGGTTTTCATAAGTTAATGCTCTTAATGCTGGCTTATTCATTTTTACTTAATGAGTATAAGTCATTTTCCAATACAGCACCAATTCTGTCTTGTGGAAGGTGCTTCTATTACATGGAAAAATAATGGTGATTTTCCTTAGTCAATAATTTTTGTTTTCTGGGGCCTGTTTTTGTGTGTGTGTGTGTTTTTTAAAAATATTTTTTTATTTATTTCAGAGAGGAAGGGAGAAGGAGAGAAAGATAGAAACATCAACGATGAGAGAGAATCATTGATCGGCTGCCTCCCACATGCCCCACACTGGGGATTAAGCCTGCAACTCAGGCATGTGCCCTTGACCGGAATCAAACTGGGGACCCTTCAGTCCACAGGCTTATGCTCTTTACACTGAGCCAAACTGGCTAGGACTCTGGGGTGTGTTTTTGTTTTTGTGTGGGCTTTTTTTTCTGCATTTACATTTATCAAGATACTAGAGGCCCAGTGCACAAAATTCGTGCATGGGGGAAGGGGGTGCATGTATCTCTCAGCCCAGCCTTCACCCTCTCCAATCTGGGACCCCTCGAGGGATGTCTGACTGCCCATTTAGGCCCAATCCTACCAGACATCCCTCTCACAATCCAGGACTGCTGGCTCCCAACTGCTTGCCTGCCTGCCTTCCTGATTGCCCCTAACCACTTCTGCCTGCCAGCCTGATCACCTCCTAACCACTCCCCTGCCAGCCTGATTGATGCCTAACTGCTCCCCTGTCAGCCTGGTCACCCCTAACTGCCCTCCCCTGCAGGCCTGCCCCTCCCCCCCAACTTCCCTCCTCTGCTGGCCTGGTCACCCCTAACTGTCCTCCCCTGCAGGCTTGATCATCCCCAACTGCCCTCCCTTGCAGTCCTGGTCCTTCCCAACTGCCCTCCCCTGCTGGCCTGATCACACACAACTGCCCTCCCTTGTAGGCCTGGTCCCTCCCAACTGCCCTCCCCTGCTGGCCGTCTTGTGGTAGCCATCTTGTGTCCACATGGGGGCAGCCATCTTGTGTTGGAATGATGGTCAATTTCCATGTTACTCTTTTATTAGATAGGATTATCAACCATTTTAAGTGTACAGTTTGATAAACTTTAATAATCGTGTGTGGTCATATAACCACCACCAAAATCAACATGCAAAACAGTCTCCTCACCCTGAAAAAGCTCTCCTGCCCCAATTTGTTCTTACTTCTCTCTCCCCATCTCTGGCCTCTGTCAACCACATATCTGCTTCTGTCATTAGTTTTGCTTTTGTTCTAGAATTTTATATACATGAAAAAGTACAGTTGTTTGTGTCCAACTACTTTCTCTTGCATAACGTTTTTGAGATTTCATCCATGTTGTTGCATGCATTAATACTTCATTTCTTTTGATTGCTGGAATAGCTCATTATATACAGGACACAGGATATACAATTTGTTTATCCCTTCCCCATTGATGGCCATTTGAGTTGCTTCCATTTGGGGCTATCAGGAATCATCTTTGCCAACCATTTTATCCTTGATTTCTTTTAGTCACCTAATACCTTGGCCCAGGCTCTAATTTTTATGATCTTAGATGGTTTGCCATCACTACTACAGTGAAACATTTTCAAAAACTGCTGATGGGGTGGAGATATTGACCCCTGATCTTCCCATCTGTGACTTTGGAAGTGATCTACTCCTAGAGAAGCAGCAATGTCAAGGCCCCAAGCTGATGGCCTATTTAGTGTGCTATATTGTAATTTACCGTCCCAACAAACCCTCGGGGACATGACAGAGTGCAACAAAATGTAGTATCCAATATTTATAGTAATAGAGTTGAGTGGTTTTTTATCTTGCCTTGTAGAAAAGAGCACATACTCTGTTTTTTTCACCCATTCTAAGTGTCCAGGGGGTAGAGAGGGAAGCCTGGTGGGGATACTATGCCATGCTACTGCCGCCGATGTGGAACAGCCTGGGATGAGTTAGCACTTAGACCTAACAGGAGAGACTCTCCTGAAAAATGTGCTGTCCCCCCTGTTATAATTCACCGTAATGAGCGGGGAACAAAAGGTTGTGAAGGAGAGTGGTGACTGATGGCCGACACGGCCGCCCCGTGCTGCAGCTGGTGCAGCTCCCGCTGGCGAAAGGCATAATATATTATTGCTCCAGGTCACATAGTGGTAAATGAACACTTACGGCCGCTATGGCAACTGGATTGATTATCACAGCTACCTCAGAACCAGCCTGGCCCAGTGTTACTAGTGAGCACGTGTGTCCCTGCCGTGCTTCAGTCAGAAGAACACCTCAAAGGCAGCCTGTACAGACTGCAATCTCTGATGATTGCATGTCCCTCCTCTCCAGCCCCTTGCATCCAATAGAGACTTTGGGTAAGGCTGGCCCAGATGTCTGGGCCTCTCAGAGGAGCAAGGCAGGACCACCCTGTTAAAAGAATGCCTGCTTTATTGTGAGAGCAGGACAACTATTTGTTGAATACAATGAAATGAGAGAATATATGATTGGCATGCCAAGTGAGGTCTCTGAGAGAGTGCTCAAGGCAAAGTGGGAAGGGAGGATGGGAAGCCTGGGTGGGGGTAGGGTATCAGGAGCTGGATTGCCAGGCAGGAAGTCTGTGAGAGAGAGAGAAGAGGAGAACACACTATTTCAAGTTAAAATGGATCAACTTGATCAAGCCATTGCTGGTCACGGGGCTTTTACATGTTTGGAAGCATGCTGCTTGAATAAGCTTGGTGCATTTTAGAAGCAGGTGATGGGCCAGTTCATTTTCTTCTTTTAATCTACAGACATTGGTTGGAATTTATACATAAAGCTTCAGTTTTTCCAATAGCCAAGGGAAAAGGAGCAATCTGTGTCCTCACTGGCAAATCTAGACAGAGTTGTACTAATGTTCTAAATACACTCAATTACCATTTTTAGTGTTTCCAATATTTTATTAAAAATGTCAAAATGAACCCTAGCAGGTAGCTCAATGGTTAGAGCATAAGCCCAGGGACTGAAGGGCCCCAGGTTCTATTTCCAAAGACATACCTCGATTGCAGGCTCTTTCCCTAGCACTGGTTGGGGTGGGTGAGGGAGGCAACCAATCGATGTGTCTCTCTCACATCAATGTTTCTCTCTCCCTTCCTTCCACTCTCTCTAAAAAAAAATCAATTCTCAGGTGAGGATTAACAAATAATAATAATAATAGTAATAATAATAATACAAATAAAAGAAAATTGTCAAAATGAATTTTTCCTCTTCTAGTTTACATAAATTGATCTCAATATGTATGATATTGAGGGAGATAATGGATAGCTTTAGTGATGTATTAACTTTCTGTTTTGGTTGGCAGAGATTTACTTTTTGGAATTTAAATGTCAAAGTATTTTAATTCTTTGCATATGACCTCTAAGCTAGACCATCCACAGTAGCAACTAAAGTGGCCATCACCTTCTCTGTGTTTGAACACAGCATGCAGCCTTCCATTGTAGGAGCCTAATGATGTGGTAATAATAACCTTTATTAATTATGGGAAATGGGATGAGGTAGTGAAGGTTGACCAGTATTTCTCAAAATTTTCTTCAATATTGCTTCCCAGGGAGCCTTTTTAAAAAATATTGTTTTTCCTAGTTACCAACCCACTAAAATTTTAGTACCACAAATACACTATAGTCTTTTTTGTGTGTTGTGTGTATAGCTGTGCTTTATAAGTAAAAAGGGTAAGATGTTTTTGCCTCCAAGAACCAATTCTCTGCCTAAAAATGCATGATCCAGAAAAACCTGTGCTCTAATTCTGCTTCTTCCAATTCCCTCTCCCTCTCTCTCTCTCTCTCTCTCTCTCTCTCGATGTCTTTGTTATGTATAGATATTTTCATGTATGGTGTTTTCATTGACCCTAATTATAAAGGCTCCGACGTATGTGGATTTATATCTCATTATTGCAAATAGCTCCGCACTTGACAGCTAACATCACAGATGTTCAGAGTGGTTTGAGGATGTGCTCAAGGTCATGTAACACAGGTTGGAGCCGAGACTTGAACCCAGGTGTTGTAGTTCAAAACTCTCTGGTTGAGAACTATCTTGGGTGCACCTTGCTGTGCATGGTGGTACCAGACTCTGTTGTGTTATGAAGACCCAAATTGGATTGCAGGGAATTGGAGGAATCACCAATGAGACTGGACTTTAAGGACCAGTCATGCATTTTCTGCCCCAATGGGCAGAAGAAAGAATTATCAAGGTTTCCAACCAAATAGTCACACCCAGTTTCAGGAAATCTGTGACAAGCTTTTCCTGTGCTGCTTGATATCTTCTGGATTTAATGAGGCAGGATGTCCTAAGCTGGGAGGGGCTTGGCTTTCCAACTGGATGAGGGTGAGTCTTTTCTCACCAAGATAAAAACCTTAGGAAGCGAACAATGATAATCACTCAAAGGAAATACTCTTGAGCAACTACCATGTTCAAGCTCAGTGTGGACTGCCTAGAAGCATTCACAGAGTGCCTATGCTGGGCCTCACGGTCTTCTGAGTCCTCATGAAAAAGACTGTGCAGCAGAGGGAGCCAGGCTAAGTCCCAGTCTGACTTCTTGGGTTCAAATTCCTGCCTTGCCATTTGCCAGCTATGTGCCTTGGTTTGTTCTTGTTTTATTCTGTGATCAAACATAAAGCACTACTTACAGTGCTTGGCACATATTAGCTAAACGTTTGCAATTATTATCACTAGATAAAAAATACCAGACATACACCCCTCCCTTTCTAGAGCATAAGATCTAATCCTACTCCTATCTGATCATCATACCCTTATTCAACACAGAGCTTTGTATCTGTTGAAGTGGTTTTATGGAGTCCTTGGTATCTGGAGATTTCTATCATCTTCCCTTGCCCCATCAAAAGGCCTGTCTTACACATTTCAACAGTATAAACCCATGGTGGGCAAACTGCGGCTCGCGAGCCACATGCAGCTATTTGGCCCCTTGAGTGTGGCTCTTCCACAAAATACCACGGCCTGGGTGAGCCTATTTTGAAGAAGTGGCATTAGAAGAAGTTTAAGTTTAAAAAATTTGGCTCTCAAAAGAAATGTCAATCATTGTACTGTTGATATTTGGCTCTGTTGACTAATGAGTTTGTCGACCATTGGTATAAACTATTCATTTTTCTAACTAAGAGAGATTTAATTCTCTGCACAAGAAAAAGAGGATGCATAGAGGACAAGGGTTTGTTTTTTGACAATTGTCACCACATGGTCAAGGGCAACGCATGTTGCTAAGGCACAGTCATCTGCATTGGTTATTCCACATTGCTCTTAGGGATGGGAGCATGGTGATCTGCATTTGAGATCCTGAATGCTACCGTAGTGATGGTGGTGGGGAGGAGAGCGAGGCAGGTGTTCTCACTTTTGTAGCTAAAGGGGTTGAGGGCCTGACAGGTGTGTAAGGATGCCCTCTGCCTCTCCAGCCTGGCTGTTTCTGTGCTGCTAATCACAGCAGATCTCTCCAGCAGAGCCACTTCATAGGTTGCCAAGCACCAGGCTAAGCTGAGAACTGGGGGAGAGTAACCTAGATTGTTCCAGCTAAGAGAGGGCTGTAATGATCAGCCAGAAGGGAAACTGTAAGGCGTGAGGCAAGTGATGTTGCTCCCAGAGATCGGTCTGCCCTTTACCTAGAAGGGCTCCTCACTGGACTGTAGGACATCAGTAAGGCTTGAACCTGGTGTGGTTGTCTTTCTGCTGGAACTTTGCATGGGGACTCTGATGACTTCTCTCATGTGAAGACTTCCCTGTGGCTAGTATTATCCTGGTGAATCCTGAGGCTCGTTAATTGCAGGGCAGGCCACATGGGAAAGCCCTTGGGAGTGACCCAGAAACTTTAGTTGGTGATGAATTCAAAGTCAATTTCAGTTTACCCAACTCAAAGTTTTGGGTTCAAACTCACTCTGTAATTGTCTTCCATCAACAGCAGATAAAAATATTCTCCAGAAAGGGCAAAGCTAAGTATCTTGAGAAGAGCACAAATCTTAGGAATGACCATCCTGCCCTGTCTCAAAGGGTCACCTTTTGTTGATCATCTGTGCATCATCTTGGTAAAGACCACCCCACCCCCAAAGCAATGAAAGCTGAAGCTACCAGTTTGAGTCTGATGTTTTATTTATTTGCACTGGTAGCTTTATGTATGGTGTGTTTTCTCTATTTGGGCCTCAAGGCTGGTTAAGCAAAAGGCGGGAAACATAAATAATAGACAGAGAGGGCTGTCCATTTATAGGCTTTCAAAGATGACCTGGTTTTCTGTTCCAATGTGAACATTAGTGTTGCATTAGAGTAATATTCAGCCATAGATGTTTTGCTGGTGCATTTGGTGGTGATAATTAGGAGAGACATATTCATGTTCTATTTTTGTAATAAAAATTAAGAAACCTCAGCCACACCACGGGCCCCTGTTGGCATTGTGAATGCCACGAGCCCAAGCAGTCCATTTTCCTCAGATTGTGTGGGATCACTGTGTTCCTCTCTGCTCTTGTCCAGTTTCTGGTTAGTATTAAACAACCCTTTGTGAGGAATTAACTCTGGCTTTGCTCCCAGCGAGGAAATGTCTACACAAAGCCAGAATACCTAGCCAATTGCAGGCAAACGGGTTATTTGGTGTAGTACAGGAACAAATAACTTGTTGGCAAGCCAATTCTTCACTTTTTGATGGCTTCCCTTGGCATGAGAACAGCCTTCTGTAATGCATGGTATAAATGCTGATGAGGTCCTTTTATCCATTCATTCAGAAAATATTTCCTGAGGACTCACTCTGGGATGCATTATTTCCAAAGTGGGGATAATAATAATATCTACCGCATAGAATTATATAGATTAAATAAGTTAATATATGTAAAAGGTTCAGTACAGAGCCTGGTACGCAGGGCTTGGTCAATTTGAGCTTGGCTATGGAGTTCAAGTTTTATTTTATAGACAAAGAGGAGTCAATGGCACAGGCAGATCCGTGCTTCTGAAAGGTGATTTATGTGACAGAGTTGGGGAGGATCTTAAGAGAGCAGAACCTGGAGGCAAGGAGACAGTCAGGTATCTTTTGTCCAACTTCTGATGGCTTCTTTCACTTGCCTTTCTTGGGATACCCTCGAGCAGTTGTTCTCATAGTGTGGCCCCAGGCTAGCATCACCTAGGAACTCATTAGAAATGTACATTCTTGGGCCCTGTCTCAGAGCTACTGAGTCAGACACTCTGGGGTACAGATCCAGCAATCGTGTTCTAACAAACCCTCTTGATGCTTGCTAAAGTCTGAGGACACTGGGCTAGTCTCTTGAGGAAAAGTGGGAAGTAGGAAGGAGTGCTTTTAGAAAATCTTCCTCTTCACCCCTTTGGACGCCATGGGGCCAGCATGGGGCAGGCATGCAGCTTTGGGGAGGTTCTCCACACTAGGCAGGCCAGGTGGCAATCTCCTTGCTAGCTGGACACACAGAAGCAGAAGCCTCGTTAATGTAGATCAGGGCTGCCTGTTGAGTACAGAAAAAACCAACCCTCAAAGCTCCTTCTGGCTTGCTTCCCAGAGGGAACAGTGGCCCACCCCTGTTGATGCATATGGTGTAAGCTGCAAGTGATGCTATGCTAAGTAGGTGTTTCTTGACCAGAAAGACTGTCAGCTGCAAGACTCCAGTACACCCCTCATCACACTGAGAAATGAGGGAGGCCAGGCACTCTAGTCCCTTTCAGAGCAGATCCTGTGACTAGTTCGTAGGAGTCTGTGTGCACACCTAAGATATTGCATGGGCATCAGCATGGATTGCACCAAGTGCTTCTATCCTTTCCCAGAGGAAAGCTTGTGGCCAGGCCGGTTTTTACTGCCAATATGCAGCCACCTCTGGAATGAAATATCACAGCTGTAGATAATTTTAGAACTCCCATCTAGATTTTTGTGAATTAAGTCATTTGTTCATTAGTACTAACTTGTGTAAACTGATACGATGGGAAATAAAACAAGAATAAGATATTCCCCTCACCTCCCACTGTTCTTTAAGGAGTATGCCATCTTTGAGGAAAGATACATCATCCATACAAATGCTGGAAGTTCAGAACAGGGTGCTGTGGGACAATAGGAAGGCACCAGCAAAGTGTAGTGCAAGAGATCAAAGGGACTTCCTAAGAGATGATCTGGGGATGTTGGATGGAGGAGGTGGTAGCATTTGATCTGGGTCTTGAAGGGTGGGCAGAATTTCAAGAGACAGAGAGAAGGCATCTCAAGTAAAGGGACCTGAGAAAGCCTGGGGGGTGGGAAGCACACATGCTCCAGGTAAGAGTGAGTGGTTAAGTCTGCCCAGAACAGACAAATAGAGTAATGGAGGAAGATGAGTCTTGAAGGATAGATTGGGATTTGAATCCCAGGCTAAGGAGTTTGGATATGATTCCATGGGCTTGGGAGCCCATGGAGAATCTAGGTTAGGAGATCAGTATGATGATCATGGCACCAGAGAATAAATGGGCTGAAAATGGAATTGGGATGGGGAGGCCTTGAGGCTACTGAGAAGAGACTTGCTCAGAGTCCTAGCCCTTGGAAACAGCAGAATCAAACCTAGAGCTAGCTCTCTGTCCCCAGCTTCATGACTGTGGGAGGCAACTAAGAAGCTTTTGGTAAGGAGGAGTGAGCCTTAAAATTGAAGGTCTCTTGATATAGAAAGCCATCAAAACTCTCTAGGACTTAGGAGGCAAGAGAGAGAGCCCTGAGTGATGTCATCTACTTTTCTGCTTCATACATTTTGGTCTCCTGTCAGAAAGAGTGGTTCTCCCTTTATAGATGAACGCCAGAGGTCCTCAGTATCCCATGACAGCTAAGCCCAGAGCATCTCAAGAATGGCACAGAGCCTTGGCACAGGCTAGGACTTGGGCTTGGTTCTGACTCAGAGGAGTCGGAACCACCTACTGAGTCATTTGCAGGAGTTGTGGTTTCCTGGGAGGCTTCCCAACCAGTTACCCACCCCACCAATGGTTGGTAGCATTCAAGATCTGAAGGGAGCCATGCAGTCACCGTGCCATGGCTTCAGGCAAATGCAAAATTGCACATCTCAAGCTGTTGCATGGAAATCATTTCCTTGCTCTGCATAGAGAAACTTGGCACTTGGCAGTAACAGATAAACAGATGAAACTTTTTTTAGTTACCTGCTAGCTATTTGATCTTAAGAAGGCCTCTCAGTTTCCATAACTATTAATGAACAGTCGCAACTTGAATGAATTGGTGGTTCCTAATGGTTTCTCTTTAGGAAGTTCCAGAATGTCCCAGGGTTGACAAGAACCTGGGGGTGGGGGTGAGGGAGAAGGGATTGAGCAAAAAAGGAAACAAAAGGAGAAAGAACTCATGGACATTGACAACAGTGTGGTGACGGGGAGGGCGTGGGTGGAAGAGAGTATATGGAGGATAAATGGTGATGGGAAAAAAAATAATAAAATGAAGAGGGGAAAAGAACCTGCCTTCCCCTACAACCACTTGCTTGAGGATCTTGGCGGGAGTGGAATTAATGCCAAGTCTGCTCATGGCACCTCCAGTTTTTCATCTTGATCTGCTGCCTCTCAACCAACTTTGCCTTCTTGGGTCTCCCAGATTCCCTCATAGTAATCTTTGAAGTTTCAAACACTGTGAAATCTTTCCACGCAGAGATACCATGGTTTATTTTTCAGGGTGAATTCAAAGAACGTACTGCTGTGTTATTCCAGATAGAAGTTGACTCTCTACCCCCACTGTTGCAAAAAAATTTTGGGGAAACATCTCTTGATTAAATAGTTTTCTAGACATTTCTTTTAGAGCTCATGATTAGAAGAGGTCTCATCGATAAACTCCAGACCCTAATTTCCAGCATTTAGTTTATATCAGCAATTTTTAACCAGTGTGCCACAAGAATTTTGAAAACATGCAGTATTTGACTATTTAGTCAGGGGCCCTGAAGTATTTTCCCTTAGATTGTAAAAAAAAAAAAAAAAAAAAAAAAAGCAATAGCCAACACAACAATAGCCATCCAATGTGAATGAATCAAAAGTATACCTTTTTTTTTTTGTCAGATTGACAAAACACATATTTCTTGGTGTGCCACAGAATTTTAGTAATTAGCTTGTGTGCCATGAGATGAAAACAGTTGAAAGTCACTGGTTTACGTTTAGCTGAGTGCCAAGCAAATACAGTGTCTTAACATGGCTCCTAACATTGAGCTACTGTTCATCAAATGAGTATATAGCTAGAGAACTCTGCCAACTCTTTTGTAACTAAGCTATTATTATCATCCTAAGCAGAATAGCTTGGGGAGAGGGCTGAGATGTTTGCCGTTCCAAATTCCTTCTTTGCCCTCCCTTCCGTTTGGTTCAGAGGAACCCACAGAGGCCTATAACCTGTAAGGACTTCTTCCATCGACGTGTGTGTGTGTGTGTGTGTGTGTGTGTGTGTGTGTGTGTGTGTGTGTGTGTGTGTGTGTGTAGACAGAGGCACATTTGGCCCTGTGCAAGGCACTCGCGTGGGAACATTAAGTCTTGGCATCAAACACACAACTTTTGATACCAGTGCCTGTTTTCTGAAGGCAAAATAAGGCCTCCGGACGAAAAAAAAAAAAAAAGGATAATCGAGTGTTGAGACTTGAACGACTCCAGGACTCTGGGAAATTGGCAGGGCTAGATCTCTGGAAGCTGGAGCCTCTCCTTCCCCTGCAGCTATGAGCCAGGTTCTTCCTCCCTTGAGCCAAAAGAAAGAGTCAGGAAAAGAGCTTGAGCAGGAGGGATGTCCAGGTGAAGTTTCTTCACAGGAGAAGAGCTCCTCCTCAGATCTTTGACCAATCACCCTTCCATATGGCTTTCGCCCTACCCTTTAAAATACACATGTATGGGGTATGTCCCTCTTTCTACTCTGTGTAGGGGAAGCACTCATATCCTTTCGCCATCAGAGAACAGACCACTTCTGTTTTCAGGGACACTTGCTCATCTGACTCTCAGCTGTAAGCGACACCTTGGGGCCTCACCTGGGCAAATGTGAGGCCATTTCCTTGTAGTCCAGGCTGGTTGCACCCTACACCTGTCAACCCCGGACTAGGCCCTGGGGCTCCCAAGTGAACAATCCCTGATGGCTCCTCATGGATCTCAGCCTCTACAGGCTAGCAGGGAACAGGTGATCACAGCCACACATGAACATGTGACCATGGAGGTGGGTCCCATTTCACCATGGCCGACACGGTGGGGAATCTGCCTTCAACACTTCAAGTAAGGAATATAGAAGTCTCAGTTCTCTCAGTGAGTTGGGCACTGTTAATTCCAAAGCGGGGAAGCAATGTCTCATGTCTAATGTCTCAGGACATTAGCAAGGGGAGGCCAGACTCCTGGATATGTTCTGTTAGAGAACCCAGGATTCTCTCAGAGCATTTATCACACTGTGCCATCTGGGGCTGGGTCACTTGTGTACTTATCTCCTCTCCCTGATTGGGAAGGAAGGGACCTAGCTAGCCTCAGGGACCAGAATGTATCTTCCTCTCAAACCAATCCCTCATAGCCCACAGAAGGTGCATAAGAAGTTGGAGCTCTCTGTCTCTTCACTTATATAAACCTTGGGAGTAGAGGCGGGAGGATATGCATAGCTTCCTGCTCACCGGTGACTAAAAGGGTACACCCCAGGGATTGCAGTATTTATTGGCTGGCAGAATATGGGAGAGTGGGAGGAGACCGGAATATCGGGTCTCCTGTGCACATTGAGTCTTTCCATTTGCACATGCTCTCCAGAATTCAAGTAGGCAGAGTGATGGGTTAGAGCTGGGCTGTCGAACATGGAAGCCACTGACCACATGTGACAGCTTAAATTTCAATGAATTAAAATGAAGTAAAAGTAAGAAATTCAGCTCCTGTCTCACACTAACCACGTTTCAAGTGTTTTATAGCCACAAGTGACTGCTGGCTATGGTGTCAGCACTGATATAGAGTATGTCCATCATTACAGAATGTTCAAATGGATGGCACTGTAGATACCAAGTGGTTTTTATTTTAATTGATTTTTTTGGGGGGGCGGGGGGAAGGATGGAGGTACAGAAAGAGAGAAACATCGGTTTGGTGTTATTTATGCATTCATTGATTGACTCTTCTATGTGACCTGACTCAGGATCTAATCCACAACCTTGGAGTATAGGGACAACACTCCAACCAACTGAGCTACCCAACCAGGGCCACTAAGTGGCTTCTCTTGATTTAAACTGTGTGCCACAAATCATATGTATCTGAATTATTCAAAAGCAAAGGGAAAGGAGATCTTGTCAAAACACAGATTCCTGGTTGTTCCCACCTGAATCCAAATCTCTAGAGCAGTGGTTCTCAACCTTCCTAATGCCGCGACCCTTTAATACAGTTCCTCATGTTGTGGTGACCCCCAACCATAACATTATTTTCGTTGCTATTTCATAACTGTAATTTTGCTACTGTTATGAATTGTAATGTAAATATCTCTGTTTTCCAATGGTCTTAGGCGACCCCTGTGAAAGGGTTGTTCGACCTCCAAAGGGGTTGCAACCCACAGGTTGAGAACCGTGCTCTGGAGGGTGGGAAAAGCTCAGAATCTGTATTTTAACAAGCATCCCCAGGAGACTCTTGCACAAACTCGCATTTCAGGATCAGCACTCCAAGGGATGCCAGAAGTTGAGTAGCAAAGCTGGAAAACCTCCGGGTACACCAGTCCTGAGCATGAGATGTCTTATAGCACTTTCCACTCCAGTATAAGGTTTCCTAGCCCGACATGTCCAAGAGTTGTGACGGGAGCCTGCAGACTGGCAACTAAAGGCACCATCTCAGTAAAGTACTGGCTGTTCTCCCACCAAGTAGTAAATAATGAAGAATGAGGCTGTCCTGGCATTATCTTCCCCCTTTCCTCTTTCAGAACCAGGAAGATAGAAATAAACTCGCTGATCCCCTTGAGCATGTTTGAATCACAAGTACCTTCCCCCTAAAATAAATTTATTTCCTGCTGCCTTCATCCCAACAAAGACCAGCCAGTGATGAATACTAGACTTCATAGCTTATTTGTCAAAGCAGCACACCTGTGAGGATTCCTGTGGAAGATAAATTTTGGTTTGGGGGCGGGGGGGTGCCTGGTGGAGGAGGGACCTGGCCAGGAATAAATCTTAACATGTTGCACCAGACGGTGAATGAGCGTTTGCCTCACAAGGCTGGCTCTCCTGACAAGGTATGATAAATTACCCTCTTTGTTGACACCTTCATTGGGTTATTTATGGCTCATTAATTGAACCAAAAAGGGACCTTGTAGACCCAGCAGGGGCACCTTACAATACTCCTCCAGTGGACCCAGCTCAAAGAGAAGAACAAAGGAGGGGGAAGGGGAGGGGCGCACTAGTGTGTCAGCTCCTTGGCTTGAGATACTCTTCACCAAAGGATTCAAGATTTGTTTAAAAAAAAAAATTACCTTTGGCAGCTCAGGTGAACTGCTCTAGAGATGAGCTCCTCACTCCCAGCCTGTGCTGCTGCCTGGCATCTTTTAGAGAAGCTTGGGCCTGGAGGAGTGTGATTGCCACGTTTGCTTAGGCTCCCCTAGAATGTCAGCATGGCACATGAGACCATTCCAGGATCCGGACACAGTCCCAGCTTGTTCACATGCTTGCTGTGGGACTTCGGGGAGGGCCAGATCTTGAAGAGGCTGTGTGATATGCAGAGGAGCCTGCTCTTTGTCCGGAAGGCAGTGAGGAACAGTTGGAGATTCATTCAGAGGAAGGGCATGGTCAGATCAGTGTTTATGGAGATCCTCTGGTGCCAGGGTGGAGTGAGCTTCAGCATGGAGGAGACGAGGGGAGGAAAAACCTGCCAGATGACTATTACAATCAGCCAAGCCAAAGAAACTATGAGCCCCACACAAAGGCATGGCTATGAGGAAGGCAGAGAGCACAGGACCAGACCTTGGCTCTAATCCTGTCACTGTCCAATCTCTGTCAATATCCAACTGGAATTATTTTCTCTACAGTGTATCCCACTCCATAAAATGAGGACATTGGACTGGATGGTCTCTAAGTCTGACTCTGACATTCTGTAAGGATTGGGTTTCTAATGTTCTCCTGCAGTTAGAAGTGGGAAGAGGGAGGGAGGTGCAGGTCTGTATTGAAAACTGAGAGAAGTCTTATTTAATAGTAATTGTTGGAATGTTCATCAACTGCATCTGCTAAAGATACACATGGGCCCAATAAATGAACGTCACAGCTGACGGTAGGTCAAGTGCTTTGCCTCCATTTCTAAGCTCACAGGGCTCGTACAAGCATGGGGGTTTGTAGAACTCCCTTTTGCTCCAGGCACTGATTGCCTGGCAGCTAGAAGGGAAAGCACTTGCGAGAACTGGTCCACACATGCTAAGCACTTTGTATGTACTCAGTTGTGAGAAGGATGAGCATGACGAGTACCAAACCCTTAGAAATTCATTTCAACAATTTGGAGAGATCTTCACCCTTTTTCCCTTCCAAGGCTGCCAGTTTAATTCTTTTTTTTTTAATTTCAAAATGAATGATTTCCCTAATACTAAAAAAGAACATGTTCTGCGAAGAGTTTCAACTGGAACGAAAGCAAAGCAAAGAAATGAAAAGAAATTTACTCCAAATCTCAAAATTTATGTAATAAGTTAACATTTCTGTGAGGACCCTTCCTGTCATCTCTCTATGTATAATAATCTGGATATATTTACATGTATGGGCAATATCACATAAACTATTTTATTCTGCCCATAATGTCTTCTGGACATCATTTGTGATATATTTGTGCATTATCATTTTTATGATGTGTAGAATTTCATTCATCAGCAAATCATAATGTATTCAACTGATAAATCATTAATGGACATTTAGCTTGTTTCAGATTTTTTTTATGAACAAGACTAAGGAACATGTATGTACGTAAGCATTTATGCACTTGTCAAATTATCTCCTATTACAAGGGTAAAGTGTCTGCAAGTTTTAAAGTTTTGCTACATATTGCTCTCTAGAAAGATTTATGAACATACTTAAAATATGATTTAGTGTTTTGTTTTACTGGAAAGCCAGTGTTCGAAGGGTTGGGGTTGGGGCAAAATGGAGACAGGGAGAAGTGGGAAGAGGGAGGGAATTGCTGCCTAGCTACTCTGTATTGCCCGAACACTGCTGACTTCATAGACCCGATGAGGGGGCCGGGGAGTGGGGGCGGCGGGGAGGGGGGTGGGTTGAGACATTGCCAAGGGCTCATGGAAGCTGTAGAGAGTCAGGGTGCCAGCTGATGCCAGATCAGATAGGGTGCCTTCCAGATTCTCTGGATGACTAATCCTGGATCTTGGGACATTTGGCTTTTGACTAGTGGTGTGTCACTGGGTATCAGAGATATGAGACATGGAAATGTGGAAAGATCTCCAGAAGCATAGATGCATACCTGTCTGAAAAACCACCTTCTCCAGGCCCCAGTGCAATGCTTTCTGGCTCCGGATAGGGCAGCCTTCTGTCCTTGGTGTTCAAGAACAGTTGCAATTCAATGCACTTCATCCTGCTGCCCTCAGGGCTGCCTCCATGCATGTCAGACCATGCGGGCCAGATAGGGCTTCAGCAGTTTTCATCTTGGTTTGACACCATGTGATGAGCTGGAGTAGAATTCCTCAACTGTTGTATTTATGTTCATGGCAGGCACAGAGTTTTCATTCATTTATTCATTGCTTGTTCATTCAGAAATATTACTAAGAATGTATGTTATTGCAGACACTATGCTGGGCACTGAACAGAACTTAATAAGAACTGATAGGTTTGTGATGATTTGAGCAAGAAGGAATCCTGACACTCATCAGGACGAATCCCATGTTCCGGTTGAAGAAACTGAGGCCAAGAGAAGCACAGTGCTTCACCTGTGATGGCCAGTCAGCTGATCCCTACCCCACTCAGGGGTAGAGAACTTTTCCTGAGTTATGCAGCTTTTGGGCCAAAGCTCTACGTGGGCCTCTCTGAGGATGGCCTTGACTCCCCTCTGAGGACAGACAGTCCTGCAGAGCCAGAGTGTATGACTGGGCCATACAGACACTGTGTTGCACCATGGAATTTGGGGTGCAGGGGAAACAGAGCTCTGCTTTGTGGATGCTAACAATGTGTCAACTCGGCATCTCTGGGCTGGCCTCGCTGGTCCAGCCATCTCCTTTAGGTGTGAATGTGGGAGCATTTAAAATGCTCCTTGGAAGCTGATCCTATACAGAGAGGATAGATGGCTGAGTGTGACAGCCTCTGAGTTGGGAGATGTTCCAACACTGAGAAACTGACAATTTGCAAAGAGTGCTACTGAGAGAGCCTTCTAGAATGTGGCTACAGTGAGGATCCACCTGCCAAGGTGTGATGTGGAGGAGCTTTCTGAATCATTAGATTATCTTTGAATCCTTACAAAGTATTTTTATCACATTAGCTGGTTACTTCCCTATGCCACCCAGTATATTACTGCCTCCTAATTAATTTCACTGTGTATTTGTGCTTTGCTAATTAATGAGAAATCTGAAAATGGAAAGGTTAAGTGACTTGCCCATGAGCTAGTAAGAGACAGAGTTGGGATTTGAAACCATTTTCCTGATTTCAAGTTCCAATGTTTTCCCAAACCTGCCTTTGCCAGCCCCTGGGTTTGTACACTGACCAGTCACATGAATGGCGATCTGAGAAGGTCAGCGGGAAAGAGGCCTCTCTGCCTGGAGATTGGAAGGTGGGCTGGGAAAGACTCTGCCTTAACCATTTGGGCTTACCACAAAACATTAATTCCCTTGTATCTTGGAAACTTTCTATTATTATTAAGAATTCCCTGTCAAAATACAGGTCCCTACCTCAGTAAATTAAGTATGCAACCACATAAAAAGTCATATGTTTCTATTTCATTAGAATTAGAATAAGAGGGAAAGGAATGGAATAGCGTGGGATGAGGTGGAATGGAATGACACAGAAAGGAAAGGAGTGGAAAGGAAAGGAAAATAAATGGATTTGTATTCCATTGCATAAAACTATGAGAAGTATGATTATGAACACATAAGAAACATACTCACTGCGCAAGAGTAGCTTAGTTGGTTGAGTGTTGTCCTGTGCACCACAAGGTTGCAGGTTCGATCCCCGGTTGGAGCACATGCAGAAGGCAAACAGTCGATGTTTCTCTCTCCTCCCTGCCTCTTCCTCTCTCTAAGCATGTCTTCAGGTGAGGATTAAAAGAAGAAGAAGAAAATAAATATACTCACTATATATATATGAAAAAAGTGTAGGCTCTATCATGTAAAAAGCCTATAGAATATGGTAAGTTTAGTTTTCTTCTTTATTCCAACCTGTATTTTTTTTTATGTTTTTTACCATGAGCTTTTATTAGTGGCAGTGGTATGCAATAAGATATTTTTTTAAAATTAGGAAATAATCCCAGCTGTTTCTTTAATTTCAATGAGTAACAAAAAACAGAATAAATATAACTCAACACCTCCCTTCCACTTTTCCAGTACCCATTTGGGTTATAATTTAAGCCTCAAAGAAGTCATCAGCTAACACCTTTAGGAGATGAATTGTCAACAAGCTAAGAGCCAGAGCATTTTTCTTCTAGAACAGGTTATAATATGCAGGGGGTCTGAGGTGGATGGCAGGAGAGAGAAGAGCAAGTACCAAGGTGAGTTTCACCGCTTGGTAGGTTTTCAGTGGGCTGGCCTTACCTGTGCTCACTCCTGAAACACAGCACCTTTCCCCACCCCTAATAATGGTCACTCTGTTCACGGCAGAATCAGACGTGGACTAAGGGGAAAGAGAAGCCTTCGTAGTGCCTTCTGGCTCCAGCTTCCAGCATGACTTAGTTGAACCACATCTAGCACACAGCATACCATTGGGTGTATTAGGTGTGGGGTTCCTTCTGGCCATTCTGTGTGGGGTTGTTGCTGCTGTGATGTGTGATGGGGACCACAAGAGGTACAGAAGGCACAGGACATCTGGCAAAAAGTTGAGTTGCTATGGAGTGTTCTGAGAGGCATTGGTGCTTTACCCAGCTATTAGTCTTTAGATGTAAATTAATAGATGGATCAACACAGAAGAGACTTAAGTAAAGTAAATACATTCTAGAATTGGGGAGTCTTTTTTAAGACCCTGGGAGGAGACCCTAGAAGTTACTGGAAGCCCCCAGAACTTAGTGCCTTGCCTGAGGTCACCCCAACGGTCAGAGGCCAAACTGCAGACCTCCACCTCCCAATCCACAGGCTCTTCTCACTCTTGTTCACTAATTTTCCCCCACAGATTTGTTTTAGGGCCTACCATGTGCCGGTGCTATGCTGGGATGGGGAACCCACAGATGAATAAAATGAGGACCCTTCCCTCAGGGCATTCAGGATCTGGGTGGAGGAGATAGAACCATCAGCTGATTGTTTAAGAAAATGCAGTAAGATGCCCTGCAGTCCAGGAGACAATATGCTTTTATAAGGGCTTGGCACGAGGTAGCACACTGCTTGGGCACATGATCCTGCCTCTATTCAGACTCAGAAATCAGTTTCCTGGGTGCAAGCTGACACAAGGATGAAAATGAAAAACAGATGTGAAACATGCCAAGTGAAGCTTCCACCTTCATTTGGGCAAGTTCAGAACACTTGTTTCATCTAAAGGGCTGAGACTAGTGCACAACACCTGCCTGTCTTCCAGAAAATGCCCTGTACGGGGTTTCTTCTGTCTGTTGTGTGCCAGTAATAGCTTGCCCATTTGTATTGAGTCTGTGGCAGAGGGCATGCCCTCTTTTGTGTTAGGTCTAATTTGACAGTGACAGCAGCCATCCGTGGTTCTGAAGAGTTCAGAAGAGTGCTGTGGACAGCAATCGGGTTGCTGTGTTAGGTGTGGGGTTTGAAGGAGCCTTTAAGCAACATTCTTTTCCTTCTCCACAAAGGTTTCTGTCATTGGTGCATAGATGTCAGACAGCCTCGCTGCCCATTGCCCTTGTGATTTGTTAAGAGACTAAATGAATTAAGAATAAAATAATACAGCCCGGCTGGTGTGGCTCAGTGGTTGAGTGTCGATCTATGAACCAGGAGGTCATGGTTCGATTCCTAGTTAGGGCACATGCCTGGATTGCAGGCTTGATCCCCAGTAGGGGTTGTGTAGGAGGCATCCTACCCATGATTCTCTCTCATCATTGATATTTCAATCTCTCTCTTCCTCTCTGACTGAAATCAATAAAAATATATTTTTAAAAAAGAATAAAATAATACACACATATTTGTTTGAATCTTGTTTTGAGCAAACCAGTTATAAAAAGACATTTGAAAGGTGATCAGTGAAACTTGATAGGTAGCAGCCATAGTTAACAATAATGGTATTACGATTATGTTTTTTTAAAAGAGCTATTTCTTAGAGATGCAAGCTGAACTATTATATACTTTAAACATATAAATATATATTTTAAAATGTACTTTTCTTCTAGTTGTTGAGACAGATTTAGATAAAACAAGATTAGCCATAGGTTAATAATTATTAATTATTGAAGCTGGTTGATGGGTGCATGGGAGTTGGTTATAACTATTATATATTATACTATTCTCTTTTGTTCTGTGTTTAATAATTTCCATATTTGAAGCATTTAAATCATGAATGACTATATATCAAGCAGTTACCATGTATCAGGTTCATGGCTGGATGTTTTATATGTAACCTCTTACATTTTCACAACATCCCTATAAATGGGTTTGTATTATGCTGATTTATCTGATCAAGAAGCTATAGCATAAAGTGTTTCCCCAAAGTCACACAGTGAGTGGCAGAGCCGGGAATTGAACCCTGATCTTTTTCTTGAACGTTTGAGTAAAGTATCACACATATACAGAAATGTGCATTAATCATATTTGTACAACTCAATGAATTTTTGTGACCACATCAAATAACCTTGCTCCACATCAAAAAATGGAATAGTACCAGCATCCTCGAAGCCACCGTGTGACCTTGCCAGTCACATCCCTCCTCAAGGTAACCACTGTCTCAACTGCTAGCACACTAGATGAGATTTGCATATATTTTGAACTTCACAGAAACAGAATCATACTCTTTTATGTAAGGCTTCTTTTCCCCAGCATTATGTGTGTGAAGTGCATCCACATTGATGCCTCTGACAGGTCTTTCCTTTTCATTGCTATCTATTTCATGGCAGAAATATGCCATAGTCTATCCATTCTGTTATTGATGGAATTGGGAGTATTTCCACAGGGTTATTATGAGTGTTGAGTCTGGGAACATTCTGACACATGTCCTTGAGTTGACCTAAGTGTGGTTTCTGCATTCCCAGGAGTGGCATGACGGGGTGCAGGGTGTACATAAGTCAGGAGCTCCAATTTTCCTTTTTCTGTTATATCACCCAGTTCTCTTGAAATGGATTAAGAAATTAATTCCTTTATGTGATTAGTTCTCTAAGACTGGTGAAAATATTAGTTCTGTAAGACTGGTGAAAATATAGGCTCTGAGGAAAAACCAACATTGGAATTGATGCTGTAATATTCTGGTCCAATATTGATGAACCCCAAGTCCCAATCCAGACTTCCAGTGCTTCATGAATCTTCCTTAAAATAAGTGTAGTGCAGGAAAAGCTCTTGGAAGTATCCTGCATCTGTGATTTAACATAATAGCATGTTATTCCAGGACACCAAAAATCATATAACAAAGAAATATGAATACTGTCATGCAATCCATCAACAGAAAAAAAATCATAAAATAAAAATTTTAATAAAAGCCAACTTGACATTTAGTGCACTTGAAGATTTGTCAATATTATAACAATGGTATTATTACAGTTTCATTTTGGAGGATGAAAAGTAGCTATCATAATAGCTCATGGTTAATTTAGAATCCCAGGGAATGGGCTTCTTCCTCATCCTTTATGCCTGTACCGCCAACCTGTTCTTCCCAGGAGTTCAATTGGGGTGCTGCTAAAGTTTGGTGACCTCAGGTCTAAGAGAGACCTAAAATGGGTGGCCAGGTGACAGTTATTGTCTGAGGCTATGGGTGATGTGGAAGAAAATAAATATGTGCTTTAGATACAAATGAGAATGGATTCAAACCCCATGTCTACGTATTATTTGACCTTGAAAATATTACCTAATTCCAAATCTCTGCTTTCTTATCTGTGAGAATAAGGATGACAAAATCAATTTTAGCAAAAATTAGAAAGATGATAGAGGTGAATGATAAAATGAGAGAGAGAGAGAGGGAGAGAGAGAGAGAGAGAGAGAGAAAGAGAGAGAGAGAGAGAGAGAGAGGCCACGCACAGCACCATGTACACTACTGCCATCTGGGAAATGTCACTTGCTTTCCTTTACTGTTTATCAAATGTGCTCCAAGTTATTCTAGTTCTCTAATGCAATCACACAACTCCAAGGTTTCCAGAAGCCTTTTATTCCTCCTCTGACTCTTTGGATGCAGTGGGTAGTGGGGCAAGTGGTGCTTCTGCAGCCAGTATGGGGCCAATAGAGGAACCAGTGTCCTCTGTCACTGTCCTCACTAAAATGGAGCCTTCCTCCCCTTGTACTTCATGGGTCGTACAGGAGGCTTGTGGGGTCCTTTCCGGCTGGTCTGTACATTCTGTCAGATTCTAGGTTCTGCACAGTTGAACCCCAAGGTATAAGATTATTGGTTCATTGTTATTTACTGATGGTTGATAGCCCCACCTCCATCCAGAAAATTTGTAATAAAAACACAGATACAAAAATATTCAAACAACTTTCCTAATGCAAAAATAGGTATCAAGTGAATGAGAGGGGAAGGAAATTAAAACGAAAACTCCTGCCTGAGGAAAATTTGAGCAAATAAGCACTAAATGTAGCTTTCAGCCCCCCAGCAACTGTGGAGAAAAAGGGGAGCCATTATGGATGTGGAGTTCTTGTTGTTCATAGCAGGAGGCATTTCAGGCCAGCAGGAGCAAACATCTGCCTGCTCTTGACCCCTTAAAGGCATCGATATAAGGTTATTTTAAAAAGCAAAGGGAAATATCTATTCCGGAGTAGCTTGTATGATGGATGCAGAGGCACTCCCCATAAGGCTGTTATTGAAATTAGCCTCATCTTAATTTGCAGCATCAACAACTCCTCCCTTGCAAGGGAGTTGCAGTATGGAAAATCACCTGGCAGTGATGGATGTGGGCCTGGCTCTGTCATTTACATGCTGGGTGACATAGGACCACACATTCACCCATTCTGTGTCCTGGGTTTTCCTCCATTAAATGAGGGGCCTCTTGCAGTTCTAAGAACCAATGATTCTCTTACTTTACCTGTGCCAAGCATAGAGCTAGTTCCTGGAGAGCTGAGAACCCATTACAATGTGTGGGTTTCTTCTCCCCATGCCTGGTGTATATCCAGGGAAAATAAACAGCAAGATGAACCTCAGGGAGTAGCTCCAGGGGATGAGGAAGAAGGGACAAGGAGAACACTGTTGCCAAGAAAACCAGCCTTGGACCAGTTTTGTTTTCTGGGGGTGGTGCACGCCCAGTATGTTATATGAGCTGCATGCCTTTTCACAGCACCCTAGTAAATGGAGTCCACCATCTCTCCTTCTGGCCTCCTTTCTACATACATTTTCCTGGTCCTTACACGGCACACAACCAAGCAATAATTCATCCTCCACTCCTGGGCCCCTTCACCCAAGCATAGGTTCCCTGAGCTTCCTCACTCTCTTCTCAAGTCAGTAATTCCCACCTGTGTCCTGGCTCAACAGATGTGGAGACTAGCCTGATACTACGCAATGCTTGCACCCTTTGCTCAAGCTCATACTTCCTTCCCCCTCCCTGTCAACAGGGCACTCAGGCCCAGGAACAGAATAAACTTGCCTCCTGTGCCTGGTCAACTGCACCCTACCCTGTCAGAAAAAGGGATGGAAACATGTTCCTGGTATCTCCACAGCTCCTGCTTTTTATGTCCTTGGAAATGAAAAGATTAAGTCCCTTTCATAGCAACCTCTCTTATAAGGCCACCACTAATCATGTCATTAATGGGTAATTCTGAAGTAGCTGGTTGTTGATAAACATGCTCCTACAAAGTGCCTAGTTTCTACCTGGCCATTCCAATTTAATTACCATGAAATTATGTAACTGCCAATTATCCAGCCATGAGAGTGGTATAAATATGTTCCTGCTCTGTATTAATAAAGGTAAATGACATGGCTGGTTCATTAGTAGTCAGAAATTCACCGATGGGCTACCAAACCAATAACTTTCTCCTAAAGAGGGAGGACGAAGACGGTGGGCTGGAGCTTGTTCAGTTTGGTTTAATGAAGGCCTCAGTGAAGGCACTGATACTGCCTGTCCTCTTTTCTCCTGGTCCCCACTGTTTGGACCTGGAGAGTGAGCTTCCATGGAGTTGCCAGCAAGAGCTCCTAGAAAAGAAGCAGAACCTGGAGCCCAAAGGCTGACTGTGGCCTGACTTTGGGGCAGTGCTCATTCATCTGTGATTTCATTTCTTCCTCTACGAAATGAGAGTGATGATGGTGATGCGTGCCTCCTGGGTTTTCATGGGGATTAGATGGGGTGATGCACTGGAAGGTGAGGTCACCACTCCCCCCCCCTCCCCGCCTCTCCCCAGGCTTAGATGTTATCATTGACCAGGCACAGGAGGAAAGCCCAAGGTCAGAGGCACACCACTTCTGTTCTCTGAGGGCCAGGTCTGACTCAGTTAGGTGTGAGGCACTGTCAAAACCAAGACACTGTCACATTTTGTCACTTGAGAATGGCAGGTTGAATCCAGCTCTGAATTTTTGCCATTTTTCTAAAAGAGAAATCATAATCCCATTCCCAAGGAAATAAGGGGTGATGCTTCAGATACATGAGAGGAAGGGATGTAACTCTGAGAGATTATGTTCTCTGCCCTTGCCTTGAGCTGGAACATAAATCAGCCAAGAGTAAACAGACTCGTAGCAACTCCAGTTTTGCAACAGGAGGGCTCTGGCCTGGCAATCACAGCTGCCCACAGCCAGCTTTTCTGACTTAGTCCCTGAAAGCTCTTTTTATGGGTCTTCTGGGTGCCTTACACAGGCAAGAATGGAAGAAAGTGGGACAGCACCCAGCAATTTCCATGGAGTGTCTACACTTGGAGGACTTTCAAATACAATTAGACCAAGAACGGCCACTTTCGTGAAGATGGAAAACTAAAGCCACTACTCAGCTTGCTTTTTGATGTGTGCAAGGGCTGCACCTTGACAAATAGAATGCGGCTTTCGGGAATGATAGATTTATCTTCCAAAGTACTGCTAAACTTGTAACCATAGTAACAAACAAAGCTATTACATGAAATGGCTTTACCATGTGAAAGCAATAATTATATTAACCTGATGGGAGGAAAAAGGAGAAGCAAGTCTGATCAATGTGGAAGGCACCAGTAAATTGGATTGAAAATGCATGACAATTTCCTAAATTACATCTGTTTCGAGGAGGGGCCGCAGCCCAGAGCTCAGGAGCTGGGAGAAAGCTGGGACCAGGCCCCACCAGGTGGCAGTATACAGAAGTTGTTGGAGCTGCTCTTCGTTGATGGTTTTTGGGCTCTGGAAACCAGCTTCAAGGTTTAATATTAAAGTACCATCCCCTCCTATCACCAAATCATTGGGGAATTCCCCTGTCAACACTAACAATGTGGAAATGGCCCAAATTGGACTTTATAAAGAGGATATTGGTTGAGAAATATTCCAGTAGCAATAAGCAATGTTTGCTAAACGAAACGTCAGCAGGATCTGATTAGGCCTTGAGTCTATGACAGTGGTGGGCAAACTCATTAGTCAACAGAGCCAAATATCAACAGGACAATGATTGAAATTTCTTTTGAGAGACAAATTTTTTAAACTTAAACTTCTTCTAATGCCACTTCTTCAAAATAGACTTGCCTAGGCCATGGTATTTTGTGGAAGAGCCACACTCAAGGGGCCAAAGAGCCGCATGTGGCTCGCGAGCCACAGTTTGCTGACCACTGGTCAGGGCTCCCAGTGCAGTTAACTCCTGAATTTCTACCCAGATGGCTCCCTCTGAAAACTTGGTTCCTAAATGTAGTTTGCATTAGAAGCATCCAGGAGACTTTAAAAAGTACTGTGCCCGTGTCCCACCCTCATCATTTAATTTAATGTAAGTGGTTTAGCCTGAGCACTGGGATTTTAAAAATTCCTCCAGGTGATTCAAAGGCTGTTGGTGAGGACTGAATGGGTAGGAAGCTACTGATTAAGATGGAGCCAAGGTGAAGTATTCAGAGTCAACATCTTTGGGGGCAAAAGGAATTGGGGAACGACTTTCTCATCAACTACTTTCTCTTTTTAGACTAAAGGGTAAATCTGTTTAATTACTCGGGCTAGAAGATACCATCTAAGTTGCACAGAAAGTGTCATCCTGGTGTGTCAGGCTGTGCATGTTTCAAAGGATGTCAAGGACCCTTTCCTTGTTTCTCATGAGCTGTGAATCTCAGTGGTGATGCCTCCTGTAAAGCTGCTGGCCAGTCAGATCTGTTCCTTTACAAGGCTGGGAGGATTACACAACACAGACACGTTGGAGGGAATCTAGATCTTGTGTAATTTGACCCAATCAAAGATACGCACAGAGACAGCCCTGAGGAATATGTAAAGTAAGCAAACCTGCCTTTCCTTCCCTCCCTCCTACCTCCTCTCCCATTTCATTCCCCTCCCCTACCCCCAATGCCCTACCCAGTGGATTTTAATCCTCTCTTCCCTTACACTCACTTTTAGATGTGATGTGATAGTGAGTGAAATAATGTATTCATCAGAGAAAGAAATGTCCCCACCCCTTCATGCATGGAGCCCTCATCATGTGCTAGGAAATAAAAGCTTTATCTTATTCAGTTTCCATAGCACATGTGTATAAAGGCCATCATTATCTCCATTGCGTAGAAGAAACCAAGGTATGAAGACATTAAATACCTTGTGTTTGGCCCCAGAGCTAATAAGTAGCAAAATGGGATTTGAACCCACACCCCTGTGATCAGGAACTCTTAATTCTATCTTAGGCTGCTTCCTTCTCTGTTTCTTAGAGCTTAAGGGTCCTTACTTCTCTGTTCAATAGAGGACCCACTAGCAACATGTGTCTACTTAAATTTTAATCTAGAGTCATTGAAATTATATAAAATAAAAAATGCAGCTCCTTGATTACACTAACCATGACTCAAGGACAAAGAGGCATGTACAGCTAGTGACTACTGTATTTGGGCAGTACAGACAATATGAGTGTTTGAATTCTTGCAAAAGTTCTACAATGCTTAGATCATATGTCAAACCTTTTTCATTTACAGATGAGAAATGAAGGTCCAGGTAGGGAAAGCGATTTGCCTAAGAGCCAGCCTTCCTTGCTGCCCTGCTGCTTGCTCCCTGACCACTGGGAAAGCTGGGGCTTTGCACTGGGCTTTGCAGGAGACCATATCTGCCACTCAAAACCCTCCTGGAACTTTGACTAAAGGAAGACTGACCGCCAAGCTGGGAGGCCCTGCGTTATCTGTGCAGGAGCAGCCCCAGGGAGGACACTTTGAAGGCTGCCTTTCAAAGCTCCAGAAGGCCTTCCTAAGCCCCCAGGATTATGGCTGCTAAGTTTGAATTGAAAGGGTCTGTGTCAGAGCAAGGAAGTATCTCTGTGGAAAGTCTGTGCTCCACCAGGGAACTCAGTGCCACCTGAGCATGTCCTCCAGGGCCAGCGTTTGTAGATGTGCCCTCCTTCAGGTGGTTGTGGCTGTAGCCAGACCCCTTTTTGGTGAAGAAGTGTCAATGCCTGTGATCTAGAATGCAGCTCAGGAAGCATGTATCCGTGTTTCTTCTGGCCCACACTGGGGAGAGCAGGCTGTGGAAATGAATGACTGTCTCTCCCCTCTGGGACTCAAAAGCCAGAGGAACACTAGGGCCCAGGTACATGGGCTGGAAAGAGCTTCATCTTTACAGTTAGGTAGATTTGCATTACAGTTCTGGCATGGCTGCCTTCTAGCTGGGTGACCTTGGGCATGACATGTAGTGTCTCTGATCCTCCTCTTCTCAATTATAAGTCATGATCGCCATAATCATCTGGTAGGTTCCACCATCCGAAATGAAATGAGAAACAGGAGTAGTTGGCCCAATACCTGGCTCAGAGTAGGTGACAAAGAAATGTTAGTTCCCTTCCCTCCCCTTAATTTCTGCTTCCTCCTGGATGGCCCATAGGCCCCAGAGTCCTCTGATGTTTCTGGGGTCACTCAGAAGGTGGGTAATCACTTTAGGGTGTCTAAGATTTTGAGTCTTCACTACATGTACTTTCTAAATAGTGGCACTCCAGGCCTTGGTTCCTGTGGATTTGTTCTACTTATTTCCAATTTGTTAATCATATTGACGAAGTGCTTCCTAGACAAGTGAGATGTTCAACGGAAAATTTATTTCAGGACATTTGTGTTTGTAGAGCACAAGGGAAAAAAAAATGCACATCTTATGGGGTAAGAAGACAGATGATGAAATACTCATTCACATTGCAAGTATTCACTAGGTGCTCTCTGTGTTCTGGGTACTGTGCTAAGTAAGCATTGAGATACAACAGTGGGCATAATAGATGAAGTGAACATTGTGAAGGCAGTTTAAACCACAAATTGCAAGCACACCTTTGTATTTCCTGTTGTGGATATATCTCTGATTGTAGGTGTGTAAGGAGGAGCGGTTGCCTTATCTTCACAAAGCGTGGCTATGGGCTTACAAAATCATTCTCTTTTCACTGGGAGCCTGCACTCCCCTCTCCTTCTCAATGGACAAGGACTTAGGGAAAGGCCCTTCCCAAAGGCCTCCAGCCCTTTCTCTTGCAATGCAACATTGCAGTTTACATGTGGTGCTTCTTGCATTCAAGAAATTTTCATATGTTATCACAAATCGTTCCCTGCCCCTGTAAAGCTTGGCACATTAGCACAGCTGCCTGTGGGTGAACCCCTTTTTGTTCCCAAGGTGCCTTTCTAGTCAGTTGAGTGCGGATCATCTCTCAAGCATCCTTTATGTTCTCCATGTGGCATAAGCCACCAGGGTTACAAAGATGAGTAAGACATGGTCCCCTGACCACAAGACTCACAGTGTGGAAGGGAGCCAAACATGCCAGAGAACACCTGTGATGGCTGCACTACTGGGTTGCATATGAAGGAATGACCTGGGAAAAAGGAGTGGTCGGGCGTTTGGGTTTGGAAACTATGAGACAGAGGAGACAAGAGGAGGAAAGAGAATTCTCTAGACAATAGCATGGGTAAAGGCATACCTATTTTTTGTTCTGACTCTCTTTAATAGACCCTGACTCCACAACTGTTACTTTGACCCTAAACAGTAGATCTATAGTGTTTAATTTAAGTGGGTTCTATACTCACCCACATATTTGCTCATATCCATTCCTTACCCATGTCTGCTGCTAACAGAATCCAGCAAAGCACAGCCGTGTCTTTGTTCTAGTGTGTGCCTTAAAATACGGCTTTCTCTCTTCCACTTGCCTCCCCGTGAAACAGAAAGACCTGGAACGGTAGTCATTTGGTGCCCTGAGATAAAGGACAGCGTAGCCTGTCAAATGGCCATCAGGGGGGAAGTTGTGCTGACAGTCTCTAAGAAGTACAAAAACAATAAGGGGGGTTGGCAGCTGGCATGGAATGCCAAGATGCTGGCCAGTTTCCTCAGGCTCTCCGAGGGTGGGTGGGTATAGGAGGCTGGGGTGGAGGGGCTGATCACATGTTTGTTCTCCAGGTTTTGGAAACTGGAGGTGTGACCAAGAGCTCTCTGTAACTTTCCAAGTAGTGGGTGTGGAGGCTGTGGAAGTGACGGCGGACCTTCCTGTCAACACCAGAGGCCCCTCCTGGTGCCTGAATCCTGGGAGACTGGGCTGTAGCTCACCCCAAATCTCAGTGCGCTGCTCTCACCAGGCAGGAAAAGAAGGCAGGTATTTCAAAGCATGGCTGCCCTTAGGGAGTAGGGCCTCCCTGAGGGAGAGATTGATAAGAATAAATCCTTTAAAGTGTTGGGATAGGCAAGCAGAATTACCTTTTCCAAGTATTCTTTCTTGTTTTTATTTTATTTTTTAAATTAATTTCTTTATTGATTAAAGTATCACATATTTTTAAACTGGATTATTGTGATGGCTACACTACTCCATAAATTTACTAAAAATCATTAAATAAAACATAACACATTGATTTTATGGCCTACAAATATTAACTCAATAAGGCTGCTTTAAAAAATTTTAATCAAACCTGTTAACAGATCCTCAAACCATATCACTAGAACCTGGAACATGTAATAGGCATCCCCTTAAGCCAAACACTCTAGTCAGTGGACTGTTTTGGGGGTTCCTGTTCTGCTTGTTTGGCCTCTTTCCCACCTGTGGGGGCAAAGAATTGGTTATTATTTGACTTATTCATTAGTGAATGAGACTGTTGCCCTGAATTGATTCTTTAATATATTTGCACTTCATACCTGTCTTTCAATTGTAGGGTGATTCTTTTTAAACCCCTACTCAAGGGATGTGAAACCTCAAGGGAAGAGATAGAAGAGAATTGAAGAAGAGGTGCTTTCTTCTAAGCACCTGGGAATTCCGACAGGAAGGCAGCCATCTATTTTGTCTGCAAATAAAACCAACAGACCAAATACAATGAAAGATTGGGTTGGTCGGAGGTTCTCAGACCTGGCCATGTGCAGGGCCTTGGGAGCAAAGGGCATGCTGTAGGACTGGTGCAGGCATTTCATCTTACCTGTCAGTGAATCCGACCCCACCAGGGCTTCTGGAGCTTGCTGCAGCCATAGAGATGTCCGAAGACTTATAAAGATGAGTTATGTCATGGAGAGGAGAATGGACTCCTAAATATGGCCATGACTGATAGGAGGAAGATTAATTTAATGAGTTGTTACAGTGTCACATTTTTTAACCTTAGAAAGCATTTTGCGTATACCACTATTGAAGGAATGTGATCCCATGGAGAGAGTTGGATGTGGAACTAGCTGATCTAGAGTTGTCCCTCTCTATTGCTCTTAGCTGTGTAAACATAGATGTGCCACCTAATTGCACTGATCCTCAGATCCCTCATCTCTAAAATAGGTCCCTTACCCCTAACTACACAAGGTTGTTTTGAAGGCAGGTGATAGGCACCTGTTTACAGGTATTGCAGGGAGTTGTTGATATTGAGTAAAGGAAGGGGTTTTTACAATTTAAAGTGCTCTACAAATAGAAAGCATTATTATTTACCTGATCTTCCTAATACCTATCAGGAAAAGATAATGTGCATGGTTGTGATGTACCTACTGGATGACACAGAAGGGCACCAGTAGCTGAGTGATGTGATTAACAGGCCCACGATTAACATTCATGTTTCCTGATAGAAACAGGATTTTCTGGCAGGGACCAGTTGTAGAATTGGGGGTTAGTTTCCACTGCGGTTCAGGGAATCTAGACAGACAATGTCAACATGGACATTTCTGAACCCTTCCAATTAGTCTCAAGAGTTAAGTAGCCCTCTATTCAATACAACCCGGAGTGCAATCATTTGTTGGTAATAACCCAGCCCTGGTTTAGCTGCATAGATCTGACTCTGATCCGGGACATCCCAGGGACAAAAACACCACTTACTTTTTATTGGCATGTTGGGTAGAATGGCTCCGCACAACTAGGAGACCATTTTATTTTCCCCCTTTGCAACTCAATTACAAGGCTGAAGGGCACATATAGATTTTTTTTTCCTGCAGGAAGCAAAGGGCTTTCAGGCTTACTTTATTGGTAGATTTCTTCATTCCCCTTCATGGTGAAGGGTTAGCTGCTTTTAAGAGGCAGAAACGCCTGGACTGAAACAAAGCAGGGAAAAATAATAAGAGTCCAGATCACCTTGTGAAAAAGAGGTAAGCATTCTCAAGTGTGGCTTTTACCCCTGTCCTACCTGAGATCACTTTCTTCCCAGAGGCTCCAGGAATCAAACAAGAAACAACAAGAGCCCGGGTGGTGGTAGGAACTCTGAATTAGGAGCCAGAAGCCCCGGCCAGGGCTCTGCCTTCAACTCAGACACATGCCAAGTGCAGCCCTGCTCACCACCTTCAGCCTGTGTTCCTCAGTTCTTCACCTACAAAATGAAGAAGTGGACTGGCTACTTTAGAAATATCCCCTTTATAAATGTTCCCGTGACTCTCTACAGATTTTTTGAGTCCCCCTTTCTCCATTTATTGATGCATGTGAAGATAAACTATTGCCAGGAAGGCTACCTTTGAGAGAAGATGAAAAGGCAGGATACACGGTGGTCCTGGATTTATTGCTAACTTTGAGTCTGCCTGCTAGCCCACCTGGCTGCTACAGAGCTAGTCCCCTAGCATTGACACCTGGCCTTGGGGCTTGGTGAGATACCCTTTTTGTTTTTCTGTGAACGTCCCAGAAATGTCCTAACACCTCCAATAGGTCAGCTGGGACTTTGTGACTGAGGCTGACAGATGTGTCCAGCTGGCATCAGAAATAGAATCCGGAGCAGGTAGGAAATTATTGGGTGCCAGGGCCCTTGCAGCCTGAATATTTGCAATGATTTTTCTAGCCCAATAGAGCTGCTGATGACTACTCAGGACACGCTTCAGCCTGCCCTGAGGTCACTGGTGTGAGCAGACCCTCCTTTCTCCCTCCCTGAGGTTGCAGTGATAGGGAGTTTATCCACTGAGGGCAAAATAGAGTAGGCAGTGCACTGGGCGTCCTGGATGAGAAGATCCCCAAGTCTGAGGGGACAGTCTTTCTCTCCAGAACTTGTTGTTTGTCTACATTAACCCTGGTACCCTGCTTAAACAATAAAATAAAAATAAAGCATAATAATTCCCACTGTACACTAAGCAGCAAGCAGGGCATAATCACCCAGCACTGTGGCATCTGACACAATATTCAGTTGGCAGAAACACACTGTCTTGAATAGGTAATATGCCCAATATTCAGTCTGCATTGCTGGACAGGGGTGAGAGGAGGGGATGGAGTGGGAGATAATGGAGGAGAGACCACTACAGAAATGATTATCGAATCCAAAGTATTATTGTTGGAATCTCGGGAGAAAATGGCTCCTGAACATACAGGCTTTTCAATACAGTTTAAAAAAAGAATGACTCTTCTGGTTTTTCCATTTATTGTAGCTTCCCAAAGCTTATTTTTAGTAGCACTAATAGTGCCGCCTACCCCTGTACTCATTTTCTACAGATTTTAAAATTTGGTATTATCCTTTCTCTCCAGAGGTGCCTTCTATTTCTAAAACATTAGTACCATAGAGGGGGAGGGGGCGGAAATAGGGCAGTTCTGAGAGAAAGGAGCCTTGGATATTTGCATTCCTTTTTGATTAGTATTTTTGCTTGTCTTGGTTCATTCTGAATCAAGGGAAAACACACTTAAATGGAAATAAATTGATGTCAGGATCTCTGGACACCAAAGGTTCCTCCCACCCCTGACACACAAACACAACACGATCTCTCAGGCATGAGTGTCCCCTGGGTGCTGGGCTGAGAGAGGCCCTGACCCAGGGGCCTCACCGGAATGGATCAACTATGAACTCATCTGTGGAAGGCAGCTGTGCACATGAGCCTGTGGCCTGTGTGTTTCTGGGTGAAGCTGGGGGTTCTAAGAGGCCCCATGCACAGGCTCAGAGGCCAGAACCAGGCATCTGTGAATGGAAGAAGTAAAGAAACCGCCATCAGAGAGAGACCCTCTGTGTTAACTGTCTACCTGGGAGTAAGATTCTGTCCACCGGTTCTGCACTGAAGGATTACAATACTTGAGTCCTGACCCAAGTTTCAGACCTCAGTGACTTTACCCAGACACCCTCCCAAATGGGACAGCTTTGCCCAACCGCACATGGGAGCTAGATGGGGGCAGCATGTGCTATCTACACCTGTTGACTCCTGCAGTGTCTGATTGTTCCTGAGAGCTAACTGTGGGCATCCTCAACCCATCACTTTTCCTTTTCTAAGGTGATAGTTTTCTGACAACATGGCTGTCTTGGTTCTGACAGAGACATTACTAGGTCCAGTCTCAAGAAAAGAATGTTGTTAAATTTTCACGTGTGGCCTCTTCTAGCTCAGAGAATTCACAATTAGCCAAGAATGTTCGATCTGGAAGGGGCTTAAAAGATCTTTTACTTGATTCACTGTTATGTAGTTGAGGTCCCTGTGCATAGCGAGGGCATGCCACTGGCTGAAGGTCACCCAGCGGATGTCTTGAGCGGGTTGTTAGGTCATATCTCTGGGCTCTTTTCTTGCTCTTTCCACTGATCCCCCATGGCCACCTCTTCCCCCTTCTTCCCAATGCTTCCATGATGGGTAGCCCTGAGCAAGTGGCTTTACCTCTCTGTGCCTCATCTACCACATGTGTAAAACACAGATGTTACTGATGTTACTGATGCTGATAGTGGTGATGATGATATTTCTCTCCCAAAATGCTCAAGTGGTCCCCAGTGAGCTTTAGAGTTAGATAATTGGCTTCAAATTCTGGTGATCCCTCATTCTGGTGCTTGAAGCACTTGGAGCCACTCTGTGAACCTCAGTTTCCTTGATTTCCAAATAGAGGTAATGATTCCTAACTCATAAAGTATTTGTAAGGATTAAATGATAAGCTATATACGTAAAGCTCTTAGCTTCAGTGCTCCATAAACAGCCACTGCTATTACTATAATCACCAATCACAATAATGAATTAGAAAAAATGTAGATAAAAGTCCTTTTAAAATATTAGTGTGTGATAAAAAGAAAAAATAGTTATTATTAACCAAAGTGGTTATAGTATCCATCCCAAGCTGTTGATAAGATCCCTGCTTATCTAGCAGCTGGATCAGTCCGGAGCTGGGTACCAGGTTGGCTTGGGAAGACAGCTTAAATTACTTGTTTGCCTCTGACAGAGCCTGGCTATTTCTGACATGGCCAAAGAGACCTCAGAGGGCATTAAGCTGCAGAAGAGAATCTACAAACAAGATTTCAGAGGGGGAGCGATTTCCTATAACAATGGGGATCACCTCCCTGCCAGTTTGATTTCTTGTGCAGTTGAGTGTGTTGAAAAGATTGATGTGGGCACGACCTTCAGACCCTGTTTGGAAATTACATGAAACAAATGATACTTTAATGGTACATGTGGCAGTTGGGGGGTTGTGTTAACTACATTTGAATAGAGAGATGGTGATAAGTCACCAGCTCAGTCCCTGGTAGTTAATTTTGTTACTTCCAGGGGAAAATTCTGTTGGGGTCTATGAGTGACTGTGGTGCAATTAGGCGGCAAGAAGGTTCTGTTGGTATAGTTGCTATTGATTAGTATTTACTTTAAAAGGAGTAAAAGCTATTCCCTCGTGCCAGAGCTGCCTAATCTGTCAGGGATGAGGCCACATGTTTCTGAGACGCATGGCAGGCTTTTTCATGTATTATGAAACCCCCCCAAAAGAGAGTCCAGTATAAAAATCTCCCCAACTGGTTTTAATGATGTTCCAATAAAAGGCATGTACCACAGCCAAGCTCTCATTAAAAGAGGGAAGTCTTTTTGTAGATTTGCTTACTTATTTATGAAACGCCTCTGAAATATTTATAAACGCTTCCCTGATATTTGTCTGCAAATGTATTTTAGGGCTTTTTTGGTGGAAAGCAGGGGGAGCTGGAGGAGGAGAGGATGAGGGTGGAAGAAAAAGTGGTGAGTTCGGCACAGTTCCTTCTATAGCTGTAAGCCGCATATGGCAGGGTATAGGAATGTGTCACTAGGGGGTGCCCCAAGAACCAGGCAAACTAACCTGCTCAGCACAGGTGGCCTGACTTGCTTGGATCTCCTAGACAGAAGCCATGACCATTGCAGGTGCTGTTTCATTTTCCTGGCAGAACCAGGACGATACTGACGCTGTTGGGGTCTTTATCCCTTTCCCTCGCTTTTAGAGTTATTTATTAATTGAAATAATAGTTATGCTACCCCTTGCCTCAGACCTACTTTCATCTGTTTAGCAACTGCTTTCTATGAAACACAAAAGAGCTGAGCGATGACACTGGTGTCTTAATTAACCATTGAACACCTCGTAGTGCAGCTGTCACCCCTCTTGTCACTTGAAAGAAAGCACAGTGGTTCCAGTTTAAAAAAACAACAACGCATACACAGAAAAAAAAGAAGTTGATCTAACGTGCTGTCTTTGACACATCTTAAGAGTTATATATTTTATCATCGTGCTTTGCACTCACATAGCAATGCAAATTAGGGAATCTCAGGCTGCTCCAGAGGAAACCAGGGAATTTACTTTTCTGTCCGCCTTTCAGAAAGAGAAGTTGGTTGCTCAGTGACTCAGGGAAGTGGTCCAAGATCAGAGATGATAACAGGGCTAAGACTGCTTGTCAGTTAAAAGAAGAGGAGGGGCTGATGTAAGCTTATGCAACTAAAATGTTTCCAAACCTTCCTAGCCCACTGGTATGAATGATTCTCATTAACATGAAGACCACAGCCTCAAGCCCTCACCTGCTAGGTCAGGCAAGACAGTCCCTTACAAAGCTCATCCCAAACTCAACATCTCTTTATGATCCCAACGTGGCATGTTATGTGTTTAGGAATTAGTCTGGGCTGCCACTCACAGCTAAACCCTGATGGCTATTCTGAGTCCCACTTTTGCCATCAACGTTGGCCTTGCCCACTCCAAACCACACCATCCTATTTTTCTTGACTGTTACTTAGGGACTCCTTCTCATGGTTGATAACTGGCCCTAGCCACCAGCCATCTCAAATCCTTCATTACCATAACAGAATAGCAGCTTACCTTTAAGTGAGAAAAATATTTCTGTCTCTGGGCTCATTTAAGAGCATATCACCTTAGCAAAGTAATTTGAGCCCACTAAATGTTCTAGATTTTAGTGATGGAGTTCTTTCAGTATATACCAATAGATATTTGCCACCCAAGGTATATACATCCCCTGTAAGGGAGGGCTGGACGGGTTCAAACACCAACCACCACAATGAAGAACATCCAGCCCATCTAAACATATGCCCCTGGGCTGGGGCTCTCAGGCTGTGGCCCAGTTGAGTTGGCCCTGCCAGATTCTCCTATGGTGACCCCTGTTTCCTGTCCCTGTCTCCTGACTTCCATCCCAGCTCTCTTCCTCAAGTCACCATACTTGTATGAATGAATCCCCAGTGTTGTTCAACTTCAATCTACTTCAAGGAACCTTTTTAACCACCATGCAAATCAATATTTAGGGAAAATATTCATCTGACTCCACATGCCATGTGTCTGAAGCTCCACTCTGTCCCCAGGAGGCCCTCCAGATGATGAAGATAATCCTTAGAGGAGAGGGGGACTATAGTGAAACCCAGGATAAGTCTTGGGGAGGATAAATGTGCAAATGGCATAATAATTGGCTTGTTTCATATATATTACGATAGCCATATGGTATTTGCAAAAGGCCAAAGGTTGTCGATGCCTAGTAACTTGACTGTAAACTCCTCAAGGGCTAAGCAAATGCTGTCCCCAGCATGGAGTGTAAGGTCCAAAATTAGAAGGCACTCAATATACATGATGGGGAAATCACTGCAACCCAAGAATTGTTATTACTGACCTTTAATTTTTCAAAGCAAACAAGATACTTTATATATCACTCTATAATGCAACGTGTACCCTCCAGGCTTATCAAATCAATGGAACAGCAAAGCATTTCATAACAGGAGTTTGCCATGTAAATTGTTCCATGTTAGGAGGTATTGTACTCATTGCTACCTCATTGAAATCACTGTTATGTGAACTGTTAGACTGGCCTTTTTCTATTTTGCACTATTTTAAACCCAGAATCCCTGGGGAGGTAATAGCTATTGTGTTTCTGTTTATTTCATTCATCTATGAACTTATTTTGGGTATCATGATGTATTCTGAATAGCCAGGCTCCAAATTTGCTACCTTGAATTGCACAGCATTTGGGGAAAGAGTTGGTGGAATAGAAGAGTTTTGTCAGTTGAATTTCAAAATAAAGCAGAACTTTGAAAGTCAGTGCCAGATCATGTGCCTAGGGCTAGAGAAAATGAGGAGCGTGATGCAAAGTGGACAGAGCTAGGACTCGGAGGCCCCTGACTCACACTGGGTAGATTGATTCTGGAAGACGTTATGTATACAGCTTCTTTCCAAATAAGCCAGAGGGGCCCATGAATGTGCCCAGCAGTGGAAACAGTGGATCCTGCTTGGTCTCTGCTAATGCTGCCCCGGGAACACAGTGTTACTTGATTTACTCTAAAGTTGCAATGAGAGGAGTCCGGATCTGCGTTTTGCTTGTTTCAAGTGTAATAAGCCTCCTCTCCCCAGTGGCACTGTCTGCTCCTCAGGACAGTCACACTACACTGTTGTCTCCTGGGCCCCTCCAAAACTGCTGAGTTAATATTGGGCCTCAGGTTGGTGCCTGATGGATTCCTGGGGACTTGATTTCCTGGGGCTGGAGTGCTCAGCCAGTGAGGTCAGGATCATTTCTGCATTCAGAGTGGAAGGCCCTGCATAATATGCTTCGGATTAGCCTACTTTTCCTCCAAAGCACTCTCCTTTTTCTACTTTATTTATTGTGTCTGGGAGAAACCCCTAATTAGGAGCTGATAAACCTGAACATTTGCATATCTTCCTTTCAGCAAAGAGTATGTCTTAATCCAGAGCATTGTCAGGCAGCTGTGGGAGAGAAGACCCTGTGTCCAGTGGCGGCTGGAGCCTGCCCTGCAGAGCCCATGGGTGCTACTTTCCCAGCACCAGACTCATGACCTTATTCAGGCAGGGTAGGGATTTTGTAACATAGAATTCGGCCTTCATTGCAAGGCAGGGTTTTCCTGTCACAGAGCCATTGTTAAGCAGGTGCAGCATAGATCGTCTGCCCCACTGTGCCTCTGCTTCCCCGAACTGTCTTCCTGAGCAAGGTTTAAACCATCTTTCAGCTCTGGGGACATGTCTATAAAGCAGCACAGACCAGAGTCTTAGCAGGGACAGGGGTGAGCTCCCTGCTTCCCCAGGCCTGGATTCCAGATGCTGAACAGCAAACAGGGTTCTTACGTGATGAGCTCTTCTCACATGTAAAGGGGAGTCTTTTTCTTCATGAACTTAGAAGAAGCTGATCCCCAGCTCACAAATTCCTAGTGAGGAGAAGGATCACCGGGTAAACTTTGCATTACTCTCTGGTTCTTTGAGGTAAACAAACATTTGAGAGACGGATTAGTAGATGTTTATCTATTTGAGGCCTCAGAACCTTCTTGTAGAATTTGTCTGGTGACCATATGAAATTACTAGGCCATATTTTTCTAAATAGATGAAATATTAAAGACTTAAAAGTCAAAGAGAAATACAGTTTGAACACCATCATAGTAGTCCTGCTACTACTCAGATGTATCTATAATGTCCAATTCATAGTGCTGTGATACAGACACATAGAAGAAGGACCTGATTTGAAATGGTGGGTTTGCTTTCTGGTTCCCATACCGTGAGCCAGGGCACCTTGGACATTGCAGCAAATGCAAAAGAGTGCCAGGAAATATTTTAAAGAATTGAGGAAAATACATCACTTCTTGACATCTGTCAGGTACCGTGTGAACCACTAGCTCAAGATAGTTCAGTTTCACTACTGGAACACACAACATTCTCCTTAGTGATGTCATACCGCTGTGAAGCTAGGTTTCTGCCAGTTGCTGTAACATGAAGTGGTACCTTGTGGTGCAGTGTGGAGCAGGAAGACAGGGAGGGGGTTTCCAATCTAATGCCAAGGTTTGAGGAGCTATGAAGTGCCTGAGAGGCACACACATCTGGGCAGTAAGTACCTGTGATCAGTGGAGAAGCAAATAAAATATTATATTTTCTTTTTTATTTATGTGCATTGTTTTTTTCAAAATCTAAAATGTTAGGGCATAAATATTTATTACAACATTTGAGCCTCATTAATAAACAGAACTGTTGGCTAATTCTTTTAGCCTATAAGTACTGTAAAATATTGCTAATAGATTAATCAAGAAACAAGAATGTTTGGGAACTTCTGGGTTAGACAGTACAAAAGGTAAAAAATCAATGTTTGCTATTGAAAAAAATGGCAAGAAGTATTTATTGCATTCCTGTTACACACACACACACACACACACACACACACACACACACACACACACACACACAATGTCTCTGCCCAAAGACAGAGATAGGGATGGAGGGGAAGGGCAGGAATAATATTCAGGATGCAGTATGTGCCAGAGCCAGATGCTTTATGTGAATCATCTTATATCTGTGTAAAAACCCATGGGGAAGGTTATATGGTCCTCATTTTATAGGACAGTTTCAGAAATAAGATACTTGCCCACTTCACACATTGGTAGGGAGTGAACAGGCTAGCATTTGACTTAACTCTGTTTGATTCTAAAGCATTTTCAGAGTTGAGCTACCAGAGTCCTGGACCATTATGACAGCAGCATTGAAATAGCAGTACACGTGTTTCCACACAGATCAAGAAAATGCCACTGTAGCTCTTCCGTGACAATCCAAGTTACTGTGTCCTCTCGGGGTACTGCTGTTAATATTTTCCTGTGTTGATCATTTTGTGGGCACACTTAGTTCTATATGAGAGCATACATTTTAATTCTTCCTTTTTTCCTAATTATGTGACTGAACCATTTTACTTTGAAACATTCCATTTGGCAGACAATAAATGACCCTTTTAGTCTTGGACTTTGTAGCTCGTACCCAACAAAGTTAAGAACCACCCAATGACGCCAGTGGTATTGTAGTTGTAAGGCTGTGTGATGTCCAAGCTTCACCCACAGCAATTAAAGCAGGTCAGAGAAGTTGCTCTCCATTCCAACAACTGGGGAAAAGCTCTCTTGCTTTTTCTGGGAAACAACGCAAATTATTCTGCATCACATTTGCTTTCTTGCTCTTTGCCTAAGGAAACACAGGCTGTAGGATGGAAGCTAGCATGACGCGGGTCTTCTCTGGCTCGCCTGTATTGGCTGGATTTAGGGAGTCCTTAGCAGCATCTCAAAAAAAAAAAAAAAAAGAGTTTGATTTTGTGGTCTGACATTTGTGTAATGGATATTCTGTACACACATTCCCTGGATTTTGTTGATTCACAGATTACTCAAACTCCATCCTGATAAAGCTGTATTTAATCTGGGTTTACTTAGTTGTGTATTTAGTTTGAAGTGTGGAGAGTTGTTTTGGAAAGTGGGTTGCTACTTGCGCCGAAAAGGCTTTTTGCTGACGTCCTTACCTGGTGTAATGACAAGAGGTGGTTTCAGCAGAGGGTCCAGCAGTGGGTCAGAGATCTATCAACCTGACTCAGAGAGCACTATGAAAGAGACGGCTGAACACTGCCGGCGATGCTTGCTCAGGAAACTCCCCGTCTGGGTTACTTACCTTTCATTACTAACTTTTTACCCAGTCACTCTACTGGATTTCCCCTTTTGTCCCTCAGAAAATTAGTAATCATGTCATTTCCAATCCACATGTGGGCACTTCAGTCAGATAAGAGCTGTGGCAGTATCACAGCTCTTATGTCCATATTGGAACATGTTACTTGGCTACTGAATGATAATCTGCTTTTGACCTTCCCAGGTGGCTGAATGCAGCCATCTATGCTTCCCATGTTGAGGACTTTGGAACATGATGTATTTATAGTTCTTTCTCGGAGATCTTGCCTAGGATACCCTACAGCAAAATAGAAGAAGCTAAGGTTGTAAAGTGGTATGCTTGCATCTTGGCTGCCCTGTCAAAGTTCAGGCATCCATACAGACAAACGCTGGTGGCCCAGAGATGAAATGCTGCTCTTTGTTCTTCTAAGTAGGATGTGGGCCACCCCTGCCCCCAGTGCTGTTTGCAGTAGCATGAAGGTCGGTCACTGCCCCTGGGACTCCTTGCGAGATGTTTTCTGGAAACGCCAGGAAATATCTATCATGGTCTCATCCACCAACAAAGCTAAGACTACGGCATGTCCCCCATCCCTGCCCTTATATCAGAACCTTGAAAACTGGATGCTATTTTATGCTAGATAAAACTTCTTTATGGTCATTTTAAATAGTTGTTCTTAGAGCACTTCACCATGTAGCCCCATGTAATATTTCTCAAAATGCATTGCCTCATTTTCTGAAGACCTCTGCCCTGCCTGCCTTCCTGCCTCTATTCTAACCCCAGAGGTCTGCAGAGGTCTACCACTTCTGTTCTTTCCCAGAACTAGACCTATGCCTCCAATGTTCAGACACATCCTGACCCCACCCCACACAGACTTTGGAATCACCAGAACTCAGTTTGAGTATTAGTTCTGTCACTTACTAATGCTCACCTTGACCAAACGGAGCCACTGCTTCTTTGGCCTGTAACATAGAGAAAAGAATTCTACTTCATTGTGCTCTTATGGCATATGCTAAATGAGTCGTTACCCATCAAATGCCTAGCACATACATAGCAGGTGCTCAAGCATTATAGCTTCCTTTCATAATCTTACGATTTCCTGACGACTACTTAAGATCCATGTTCAACATTTGTCCATCCAAGATAAGCATAGAAGGAAATAATGGTGAAGGGAAATCCTAAGACCTTCCTCTAACTCAGTATGGGCCCTCAGTCTTTCCACAGGGTCTTCTCTCTTTATTGTGGGCACAGTTTTGCTTTCCCATTTCCATGGCTTTGTGCTTAAGAGGAAGTTCAAAAAGATGGAAGTGAGTGAATTACAATGTGGGACTAGCCATTTTTATCTGTCGTGGGACTGAATAAGCATTCTCTGTGTTAGCATTATGTATAGACAGACTAAAATTTCCAGGTTCATCTCTTTCATGTAAGCTTCTTTTTTTTTCAATAAAAGTACAATTTCTTAAAGAGTTTTCACATAAATAAAACTCACAAATCATTTAGAAAACAAGTGCCTCAGTTTGGGGCTCAAACACATGTCTTGAGACCCAGCAGGGGTATCAGTGGGTATGAAGCACCAGCACGCAGATTCTCCCTGAACAATGGTAAGTTAGACTGATAGGAACTTGTGTCCTCACACCCAAAAAATAGGCAGCATGGTCTCTGGACATGTCACTAGGAGCATGGCTTCTCACTTTCCTTCACATAGCGATCTAACATTCAGATCCATCCACTACGAGAAAGAGATATGAGGCAGCGTGGAGATTTATGTCTACGTCCTGATTACTCATTAGTCCCATGGGCCAAGATCTTCAGATATCATTTTTGAGATAATGAATACAAGGCCCTGATATGTAATCAAGTTAGGGCAGAGCTGCAATGAAACTTGTAAAACCTTGGGTACAGCTGGCTATCAGCAAATGCGTGGGGCAAACAAAAGGCTGTACTTGCGAACCACCTCTGGTCCTCTCTGCTTTTTACTGTTGTTTCTTCAACTCTGCAGTCCTTTCTTCCCAAGTGACTGGTATTCTCCTTGCTTCCATTGCTATACATTAAATAACACACACACACACACACACACACACACACACACACACACACACACACACACCCGCCTGTTGGTTGGCCCACTCCCTGGAGCTGCCTTCCCAGGATGTGCACTGTTTGTTTTTAATCTCCTTGAATTTAGGAGGCAATGTATCCTGACCTCACTTTCTCTGACCAGCCAGCCCAGGAGAAAGGGAATTCACACTATTGAGCACCATTCAGGTGGCAAACCCTGCACAGTGTATTCTTCCTGTTTCTTTATTTATCCCTCACTTCTTTATCATTCACCTTTTATGAATGAAAAAGCAGAGCCTCCCAGAGGGGAAGTGACTTGCCCAAGGTCACAGTGCTAGGAAACGAGGGTTCCTGAAAGCTAGCTCAGGTCTCTCAAGCCCCACGGCCAAATTATCTTGGCTCTGCAACCAAAATAAAAGACTGGCTAAATTCTCTACAGTCTTGCTGATTAAGAAGATGCAATGGGTTGTCTCACAGAATACTTTATGAAATGGTTTCCTGGACTTTAAAATGTCTTTTTAGTGGTGAAACTGTAGGCATGAGATAGATTGGGGAGGAAGGGAAACACTTGGGAATCGGAATTTTGGGTCACCTCCTCCTATCATACCATGCTAAGGAATAGCCTAGTATGGTAATGCCTAAAACCAGGTCTGTAACTAAGCTGTGCTATATGGGGATCAGGAGAAATAATTTTGTCTGTCAAATGGATGTTTTTAAAGGGTCTAATGGTAGAAATGGAAAATTTAGAAACAGTCTGTAGCCAAGGGGGTAAAATCAATCCTTATTCACATGTGAAGGACTTTGCAACTGTGTTAGCTTTCCATTGATTGGCACCAATGATATCCAGGATGTGTTAGCTTTGAGAGCTATGTGATGTAGGAACCAAGAATTGGGAAGAAAAAGTGGAGTGTAACCCTCTGGGAGGCAGATGTGAAACAGCCTTGCAGGTCACCCTCTCAGGGGGATAAATGCAGTGTCCTAAGTGTGTGCCGTGTGAGCGGGTGTTTTCTGTACACCGGAGACAGACAGGCCTCCATATCCAGCAGCAGGAACTGTGAAGACTGCTCAGGGGTGAACACAAGTGCTGCCAGTGGCCTTAAGGGAGTAACTAAATGACCTTTCCTGACAGAATTGAAATGGGTACTCTGAAAAAGTGTGGAGTTATCAGTGTTTGCCTATTTCTAATTAAAAAGAGTAACCACTGCCCAGCCAGTGTAGCTCAGTGGTTGACTGTGAACCTATGAACTAGAAGGTCAGGATTTGATTCCCAGTCAGGGCACATGCCTGAGTGGCAGGTTTGATCCCCGGCGTAGGCCATGCAGGAAGCCAATCAATGTTTCTCTATCTTTGATGTTTCTTTCTTTCTATCCCTCTCCCTCTCTCTAAAAATTAATTTAAAATATTTTTAATAAATAAGAATAACCATCTACACATGTTTAAGGGTGAAGTTTAAGCTCTCGCTCTCACCAAATGAACAAATTGAGCCATTAAACCCTGAGCAAAGATACCGACATGGGAAAAGGTCAAAAGCTAAAGTCAGAGTATTAGCTTGTAACAGCCATATATCAATTGTTCTCAGGGAAACCACTTGGAGGGGAAAGGACTGTACTTGAAGGTGGGTGTTGTGTGGGTGTTGTCCGAAACATGCAGCTAGGTAGGCGCCTGCCGCGGTCTCTTTTCAGCCACTGACTTTGCTGGGAATGACAGCGTTTCTTTCATTTTGTTTTTTAAAAGAAGAAGCCTCAGCCCCAGGAAACACAAGATGCTGAGCTATTCCAAGAGCCCTTCTGAGAGGAAGGTGGGGGCAGGGGGAGTGTATTTTCTAAGATTTCCCGATACTAAAACCCATTTACGAGTGTGGAGAAAACCCTCTCTGAGGAGGATTTAGCTCTCCCTAATCCTTAAGTGACTTGTTTTGACAGAGCCTTTATAGGAGATTTTCTCGGGAACTTTGGTCCGCTCTAAAGGAGCAATTACTGATCTGTCCTTCAGCGCCTTCCTCTCTCCGTGTTGTTCCCTGTTTCATGGATGCCAGTTAATGAGCTTCACATGTGTTCCAGGAGCGCGGGCAGCGGATCAGCACAGTTTACCGGAGAAACTCAGGAGCGTTCGGGTTTCCGAGGACCCTTGCTTCTCTTTCTTGCCTCTGGGTATCGAGGAGCTGGATTTCATTCCGTGCGTCATGCGGCCTCCTCAGCACATTTCTCTGACTCCAGCTTGTGGAAACCTAGCCCTTGCTTCTATTTACACTGCACTTTCTCGACATAAAGACGGTTTTCCCCTGCTTGAGGAAGGAGCAGGGGGACCCCGGGATTTTAAGCCCCCCAGTGTTTGTTTTTGCTCAGATAGGCATTATCTTTGTAGAGGTGATGGAGGGCAGGGCTCACCTCCCTGTTAAAGGGCCAGGGATGCTGATGCTGTGATGGCCCAGCTGGGCCCTCAGGTCTGTGCACTACTTCCCACCCTGCCTGCCTGCTGTGCCTGTGAAGGGATTTGTAAAATCCACCTCACACTCTGTCTTCCACCTTGTAATTAAGCCCCCTCCCAGCAGAGGCCTGTGGGGGGAGGGGGTCCTCACAGCCCAGAGGCTCCCACAGTGTGGTCCCCAGGCCAGCAGCAGCACCCCCTGGGAACTCCTTAGAAATGCAGGTTCTCGGGCCCTGCCCCAGACCTGCCAATCAGAAAGATAAGGAGTGGGGTGCAGCGCCTGGGTTTTCACACAGTCCCCTGGTGATTGGGGGTCAAGCAAACATTCCTGGGGCGTAATTTCCTCATCCCTTGCCCATCACATTTGCAGGAAAGACCGAAAAGGAACCCTCTTCCAAAAGATGGATCGCCTACTCCCTCAGAAATCCCCAGATCTGAGATACCCACACACGATTTTGGTTTGTGACACAGAAAGCCTCATCTGCACAGTTAGGTTTCTGGTCCTCATGGCCGGCTGGGCTCACTGTATTTTCTCTTTTCTTGAGGAAACCATGCTGGCAGCCGGATGGCTGCTGGGGTGTGGCGGGAGAGATTTATGGGTTTTCACCAAAGTGTACAAAATACTAGACAAGCGTAATATAGCGCATCGTAAATTATGCTTGAGACTGCGCAAGCCTCCTACTTTAATCCTCTTGTCAGGGAGCAGCCGCGTTAAAAAAGATCGCCAAAGCGCTTCCCCAGCTTCGCAGAGCACGTCAGCTGAGAGAGCTGTTCCCAGAAAAGACTGTCCCGGCCCATGTGGGGAGGCCTCTGAGGCAGACCTGAGTCATCCTAAAGACACTTTAGTTGCAGCCACGGTCCACTGTGGAGAATGGCTGAGTTAGGGGCCTGGGAGAGCTAGCTTTGGGTCTTGGTTCTCTCTTCACGAGTTGTGTGACCTTGGGCAGGTCCGGTAGCATTTCTAACTTAAGTTTCCTCATTTATAAAATAAAGGAGGTGACCTCAAAGGGTCCTTTCAGCTTTCAGATTTATGGCTCTGGGATTCCTTCTCCCAGCTGCCTCTCCACACCATCCCTGCCCCCATGCACAGGAGCAGTCAAATGTATTGATCCCTCAAAGTCTCTGTCACCCACTTCTTCACGCTGCCCAGGGGAGCCTTTCTTACAGGGCTTGGGGGGGAAAGACAGATTCAGTGGAATATTCTCCTTTCAGCTGCTTAGAAATTCAACTGCAAATTGGCTGCTTTGATTCCTTATGGAGGGGTATGGTGGGCACCCAATGATGATGGAGGCTGAGTGAGATAGATATTTGGTTGTCCAGAAACCTTCAGAGAAACGCAAAATAAAAATGTGTAATACCTGCTTCCCTCAGAAAAGCAGGGCTCCCAGGCCAATCCCATTCCCTCTTGTCCTGTCCTCTGAAGAAATGGAGCTGCTAAAAACACAGTGGAGGTGAGACAAAGGACATGGCTGCTAATTGCCATCAGGCATCCTGGGATAGGGGTTTGGGAGATGTCCTTCCATCATCTCAAATTTGCTTCCAGTCCTGGGAATTCTCCTGTCTCCCGTTAGAGCCGTGTCCTGGGGTAACCTGGCTAAGCAGGTCACTTACTGCTGAAGCATCTAACAGGAGAACATCCTGGTGATTCTGCTCAGCCCCGCGGGTTAAAGTTTAAAGGTTAGATGACCCTTGGTAAACTCACTGGGAGAATTCATCTCAAATCCCAAACTCTCACAGAAGTGTGGGTGGTGGGAGAGGGGGTGAACAGGCAAGCGTTTTGTGTTTCTCACCATGTAACATCTCAGGAAAGTGCACAATAGAGTTTGAGAAGATGCTCCAGCTAAATTCAAGTGCAGCGGTAACATGACGACTTCTTGTTAGACTGAGAGCATGCCAGTTTTTCTTCCTGTGTGCTTCGTAACCTCCTGAAACTGGAACCCACTGGAAAATTCCTTCCACTTAGACAGGGAAAGAGTTTATCTAGTGATACTACTCCAAGGACATTTCTTTCCCAGGAAGTTTCAGGTTCCAGGGCGAAGAGCGAGAGATGACGTTGGTGAAGGGGACTTCAGCTTTCTCTGCCTTCCTTCCACAAAGTGGAGGAGCACGCATCACTCTGAGGGCACGTTTGTGATATTGGGAGCAGCAGCTGAGAAGTCTTCATTGGACCTTGGGTGACAGGCACTGGCAGTGTGAACAGCGTGGCCCAGAGAAGAGCAGAGAGGCGGGGACTTACGGAGGATTTGGCAAGAGAAAACATTATAAGACACAGGGTTCAGGCGTGTGGTGTCCAAGCAAAATCACCAACACACTTCCCCTTCCCTGGTCCCATCACTATCTGCTTACCCTCCATCTCTGAAAGAGCTAGGAATCTGCTAAGGGTTTCAATTGTCCAGATTTAGAACCTTTGGGAATCTTAACCTTTAAAAGGAGCACTTGGTGAGGAGTCATAAGACCTGGATTTCCTGTCTTGATTTTAGCCTTGTAATGCTGGGCAGGTATTTCCCATCTTTCAGCCTCAGTTTCTCATCTGGCTAATGAGAAAGTTAGTCTACAGCAGGAATAGCAAACTGTGGCCTGCGCCTGGAGTGTCAGGTGTCCTTCACTGACTGCAGCATTCCTCCCAAATCGTTCCAGACGAGGCCTCGGAGTCGGCCTCCACACAGCACCCCAGGCAGCCATCACCTTTTAGAATTCAGAGTTGACCCTTCCCATGAAACCTCTTTGCCATCTTCCTTAGACAGAAGCTTGGAAATCGGCATGAGATCATCAGAGCACATAGGAGTGGTAGTTAGCCAGCCTAAAGGTTTGGGGAGTAAGGAAGGCTTCTAGGAGGAGGTGGCTCTAGAGCTATATCTTGGAAGATTAAAGACATTATGAGGAGAGGGAAAAAAGGATTGTCTGGGTACTGGGAACAGAAAGAACAAAGAATAGAGAACAACATAGAGCATGGTGCATTTTCCATTTGATGGCATATAAGGTGTCACCTGGGGAACAGCAGGCGGTGAGGCGGGAAAGACAGGCAGAGACCAGATCCTAGGGGGCCTTGGAGGCCAGGCCTTGGAGGTATGGTTTCATTGACATATCCTTCTAGTCCTTCATGTCCCTGCCTTGCCCCCTACCTGCTGGCTGATGGCTTCTGAGACTGCGCCTCTCTGCCTCTGTCTCTAGTTGCTCTCTGTACAGCTAACATTGCTCCTCTCATCACTTCTGACTATGTGACCTAACCAGGTCCTGACCCCTGACCTGAGGGTCACCCTGGATGCTTGACTGCTCTTCCACACTCTGAGCAGCTCCCAACCACTTTCTCTACTTTGTATGTACATCTTATTCTTTGCTACCCCCTCACTTTCCCACTTCGCGTGCACACACTCACAACAGCTCCGAAGCTTACATCAAGGGCACTTGGGAAATATTACATAATGACAGCATCCTTCAGATAGAGTTTGGGGTGGGTTAGAAAAAGAAAAATGGGCTCATTTGCAGGATCATATCAGCTTGCGCATGGAAGAGGGCCTTTGAGCTCTAATGGGCAGGCAGCTGATTCTGACAGCAGAATTCTGGGTCTTGATCTTCCCAAGACATCTCCCCCCTGTTTTGAAAGTCGGCTGTGGTGTGGGTCCTTCCCATGGAGAACTGTGAATCCTATTCAGCCGCCTCCGCATGATTTGGACAGGAACAGGGAGCTGTCTCTGTCTACTTAATTCCCTTTGAAAGCTTTCTCATCCCACCATTGGGCACTTCAGAGGGAGCACTGCATTAATATTTTCTGCTCTGGTTTCAACTTGGTATGGTTTTGTGATCTTAAAATAGATGGAATTACCACGGCAAGCATTGTTCCGCCTTGAACTTAAAGTCTCAAGAGCAAGTACTTCTAAAAAAAGTTAATCCTTTTCTTATTTGCAAGGATTTTGGACTGCCATTTACAAGGAAATATGCTAAATTATTTATAATCTGAGATTATTGCAATACCAAAGATTCCCTTGCATAACATCCCAGCTCCATGAAAATGGCACAAACACAACAGCCCTAGGCCACACCTTATCGCTCCTGCTCTCTCCAGTGTCTGTGATGGGACCCTGAAGCCCAAGAGGGTTGCTGATGCCCTGACCTCCCTCCGAAACACATGTTCTTGTGTGATGGTTCGCGGGGTCACGATTCTGCTGCAGAGCCTCCGGGCAGGAGTGAGGCTGTGGTGATGGTGTGGATGTGCAGTTTACCTCTTAATGGCAAGCACGTGTTTATTTCTTATTTCTGATTTGTGCCCTGCATTCTTCTGAGAGGAGTTGGGATGGCGAGTAAAGAGCAGCATTAAATGAGACATTTAGAAACATGCAGTGTTCTAAGCCTACCTTAACTGTGAGAAAACTCATTGTGCTCCCAGTTTTCCCAAGTGTGAAGTAAGGGGGATTAGAGTCAATGATCAGGAAGGTGCCTTCAGCTCTAACATCAGATGACTTTATGCAAGTACTGATATAAGGTAGGGACACTTTCACCGTTAGCATGGACAGCTGGAAAAAAGGCAGCGACCTATGAGTTTCCTATTATAGAAAGATGAACCCGGGGATCCTACCAGGGCCTGCCGTGAGCAGCGGGCCTTCTAGAGTGCATGTCTGTATGTAGAACACATTTTCCAAAACTGGGAAATTACTTGATGCTATTTTATAATCTCTTGTTCCTCATAAGTCATTCCCAGTTGTCAGAAGTAATCTTCATATATGTCAAGGTATTTTTATATTTGCCGCCATCTGAAAGGGTTGTTAGAGTTTACGTCTCCAGCGGTAGCGTGCACAGGTTTCTGTGTATGAGTTCCCCCGAGTGTAAATTTAACCGCCAGGGAGCAAAGGTGAAGGGGCAGGCTGGAACTACGTGTTTTCCTCGTTTGGGTCCGTTGCCCAATATTTTAGCTTGGAGGCTCCTGTGTCTTTGCCTCACAGACAGGCCACAGCTAAATTCCAGTGGGCTTGGTCCCTCCAGGCCCCCCTCCCAGCCCTGCAGGTTCACTGAGGCTCTGATGTTCATGTCCCACGTCACTCTCCTCCGCTGCTGAGCCTTTGACTTCATACAACCTGGAACTGTGTTCTCTCCCAGATAAATGTGTGTCCCCCACTCACTGGCAAGTCTGCAGGGCAGTGGAACTTAATGCCTCGGGGCTTATTGGGGGAAGGCCTTGTGACCTAATGAATGCCACATGCCTGAGATGCTCTCCAGCCTGTGAGTATTCCAGAAAGGTCGATTTCTCCCCCCCCCCCCCCCGCCCGCTTTCTTTCTCTCTAAGCACCAGTTTTCCTCCTCTGCAAAAGGAGGCTCCATAGAGACCCCTCATTCAACAAACATTCAGTGACTGTGTCTGCAGGGACTGTGTGGGGTGCTGGATGCCCTATTCCCACCGTTAGGGAATTCTTAGAAAATGTCCATGAGCTGCTGACCCTGAGAAGATCGTCTGTGTATGTGGGTGTTTGTGTGTGTGTGTGCGCGCGCACGCGCACATAGGAGGTAGCCAACTACAGGCCAGGGAGATGGCAATTAACAGAAAATGCTCAGGAAGCAGACCGGACCCCAGTCCAGGGCAGGGGCATGTCAGGGAAGGCACCTCTTAACCTAGGCATCTCCTGCAGTATGAGCATCTTCTGGGTTCCAGTGACGTTCTGTCCATTGAAGACTCATGATCTTCTTTCTGTGATGCAGGCCCCATTCCCTGCTCCCACCCTTCCCCCTCTGAGCAGAAAGGTTCCAGTGACGTTCTGTCCATTGAAGATGCATGATCTTCTTTCTGTGATGCAGGCCCCATTCCCTGCTCCCACCCTTCCCCCTCTGAGCAGAAAGAATATGAGCATCCAGTTTGGTCCATCTGCCACGTCCCTGCAAGGCAGGAGGCCTGCGGGCACCTCGATAAGGACTTGCAAAGTGTCAGGCTCGTGTACAGAAGCCACCGCAGCTTTTCTCTCTCTGCTCCATCACATTGGCAAGCACCTGCCCGACATCTTAAAGGGAAAGAGAATCTCAGAGGAGAGGCAGAAGTAGCAGAAGGGGTCATGGGGTAAGAGATGTCATGGGCCAACCTGCACCTAAAACCAGACAGCTGCTGTTATCTGGAAGTTTGGTTTAATTTTATTTAGTTGAGAAAAAATGTCCATGAGCTGCTGACCCTGAGGAGGTTGTGTGTGTGTGTGTGCATGCATGTGCTCAAGGCCTTCCTCTCCCTGCCTGTCCTTGCCTCCACCCCATGTCACTCACATACGTTCTCTCCTCCACGCTGAAAGAACTTGGTAGAAAAGCCCACAGCAGAGGTTGGTGACACTCAGGACCACAGCCAGTGCCCTGCTGCCATTGTTTCAGCCCAGGACAGTGGCCCTGGAAGGGATTCCTGACAAGCATGCGGGCCCCCATCCCGCTGAGGCCAGAGCTTCTCACTAGAGTTGATGGAGTACAAGCAGTTCAACAACATAAACAGAGGGCACTTGCCCAGATGAAGTGCTGTGAATCAGGCAGGTGCCTCAGCCGTGTGACTGGGGTGTACTCGGCTAAGAGAGGGAGGATCTGGAGGCTAGGGGCCTGGGGAACAGGCGCAGATCAAGGGAGACAGTAGTCCTGGACTCCATCCCATAAGCAGGGCTAGATTATCTACGTATCCATTTTATTGGCTAAACAGGGCTAATATTTAGTTTTTCTTCATTTTGAGTTCTCACTAGCCTTCTTCTTTTTAGATGCCCATGAGTAAACTAATGAAGCATTAAACTAGGTGTAGGAACATGGTTGTTCTTAGGTGAAGCAAATGCCATTGCTGGAACCTTGACGTCACTCCTGCTCATCAGCACAGTCAGGCACAGGCAAAATCATGGAATGGTCCTTGGGAGAGGACAGCCCCGCAGCCCACATTAGAGGTTTGCAACAATCTGCCTTTCATGCTCACACTGACTTGTGCCAAAAAGAGTGGCTATTTTTAAAAACCCCTTCCCTACCCTTTACCCAAATGCCAAATAATCAGAGACATAGAACCACAAAGAAATAGATGTCCTCGGAGTTGCATCAAATGTGCATGAAAAGATACTTCTTTCTACACACTTAGTATTCCTGCTTCTTTGCCTTTTCCTTCTTTCCCTTCCTGCTCCTCTGCTCTTGTCTATACTACATAGAACACTTTGGTGTGCTGCACTTGGGTTTAATACAGGTAAGGGGCTTCGAGAATGCTGAGACCTCTGAAATTCCTGCACAAATCCAGTTTGGCTTCCTTTCATCATGAACCAGACGTGCACCCTAGTGACAGCATGACATTCGGAGTAGGAACAAGATAGTGTCATCACAACTGACCAAATCACTAGATCCCTTCAGGCCATGAAGGGTTGCAAATCTGATATGCTTTACAACTCTGCTAAAGGATCATAGATGTCAGAGAGGTCTTGAAACTTTTTTTTTTTAATTCTGGCTTCTCTCTCTCTCTCTCTCTCTCTCTCTCTCTCTCTCTCTCTCTCATTTAGCTCTGGCAAAGGCAAGTATTTTGCTGACAAAGACACCCACTTCCTTCTGACCTGTCTTGGTTTTCATTTACGAAAACCCGATGAAGAGCAAATCACTTGCAGAAGCAATAAAAACTATCAAGAAAGGTGATTTTGTAGTCCAGGCACAAAAGAGAGATAGTCCCAGATTATGTCCTTCCAGGGGCTGTGAGATTTCAGTGGAATGACCTCGAGTCTCGCCTGGTCTTTGCAAGTGGTGGAGCTTTTTAAAGTTCTTAGTTGTCTTCCAAGTCTATGCCACATAGCAGGTGTGCCAAACCATTTCAGAAAGAAACCCAGTTGTCTAGGAAGAAGTTGTTGCTGTAAAATATATTCATTACAAACTCTGGATGAGGACATGGTAATTTTAGTCATGTCTTAAGTTGTTCTTTATGAATTTTAATCCTTTCATCATCCCTATAATGGTTTATGAAAGAAAAGTTGTTTTTTTTTCATTACTGTTGACCCACCTCAAATGGAGTTCAAAGCTGTCTTTGTTACTGACTGACTAAGCAAATGGGTTGAAATATTTTGCAGAAGGAATTCAAGTCCATGGTTGTATCCGGGTGACCCTTGGCAGACTGACTCTATAAGGAGTTTCACATAATTAAGTTTAAGGAAAGGTTTCCCAGGAACCAGCCACCCAGGCATGGAAGTCGGGCCTTTCATGTGGGATATTTCTGCTCTTGTCTCTAGGCAAAGATGTCACCGTGTAAAGCCTTTGAGAACCAGGTATGTCTCAACCCTCATGAGTGGTGAGATGAGATGGAATGAAAGATACTGAGGGGTCTTGACCTTGCTCATCTTTGTTCAGTCATTAAACTAATTCTGTGTTAGAATCTTCTAGTTCTTTTTCTTATTAATTCAACTAGAGGTCCAATGCATGAAGATTCGTGAAAGAATGGGCCTTCCTTCCCCTGGCTGCCGGCACTACCTTCTGCCATCCCACACTGCCCAGAGGCCCTGAGCAGCTGGGGTGGTGCGGAAAGCCTGTGTCGTTGCCATGACAACTACACAAGCATCCAGCCCCACCTCTGGCTGCTTGGCGCCTGCATATTCAAATTAAGTCTCCATCTTTGTTGGGTTAATTTGCATACTCACTCCTGATTGGCTGGTGGGTGTCACGAAGGTATGGTCAATTTGCATCTTTCTTTTTTATTTAGTGTAGAGTCTCAGGGCTCGCATGTTCCTTTCTTTATGCTTGCCTTATGGATGCTTAGATGGTCTACCTTCTGTCATGTCACGTTGTCTGATGTTGTTAGGAAAATGTGATCTCCACATACAACAAGGTCTTGTCTTGCACTTACTTAAGGACCTTCTGCCTACCAGATGGGGTTCCTTTAAAGATGCCCTCTATTTGCTGAAGTTTGACCAGTGAGGCAGGTTGAGATACAGACAAATAGTGAAAAGTCAAAGTGTCCAGGCAATGAGGTGGCCGAGAAACTCCCCAAGGACTGGCAACCAGAGGCAAGGGTGGGCAACATGGTGCAGAGGCCATGCCTGTGGGAGCCTCTGCCTGTGTGCCAGGTGCTGTGCTCCATGCTACACATTTGCTTCCTCATACAACAGTCATAGCAACCCCCACAAGAAGGTGTTGTCAGCCCTGTTTTACAGATGAGGAAGTTGAAGCTTCTTTAAAGAGGTTAAAAATTTACCTGAGTCATTCTACCAGGCTAGTGGGCAATGCTGGTACTTAGATGAACAGTGTTTGCATTGCATTCCTTGAAGAGCACAGACTATATTTTTTTTTCTCTTATTTTAGATAGATATATAGATTTCTTAGGCAAAGTCAATATTGAAAATGAACAAAAATTATCATCCTCTTACCTGGGATAGACTATCACTCACTGTATAACATAGATATACATCCTACCCCAAAATGTTGGAGCTTAACAATGCAACCATTTTATCCTCTCTCAGAAACTTTTGTGGATTAGGAATTCAGGCAGGGCTAGGCTGGGCAGTTCTTCTGTTCCACATGTTCTCTTACTTTTTTTGAGTCCCAAACAAGGCATAGCATCTCTTCTGCTGCACTCTCCTGCTGAAAGCATCCTGTGCCAGCCTAGAATCAGGGAGAGAGAACACCAACCCTGCTTCTCACTTAGAGAGCATGCTGAAGAATGTGTAGCCATCTGATCAACCATAGCCACGCATGCTCCTTCCATGGAATTGAAGGAAAAGTCTCCTTTTTAAGACAGGGCTTGCAATGGGCCAAACTATGAAGAAAGTGACATTGGTTTTTTAGGCCCAGTATCTTCCTTTCAGTGGCTCTCACCTTCCTCTAACCATTCCTTTTTGTCCCTAAAACCCATGCTGATGTAAGGCAAGATACCCATGACTTATATGACCTGTGGGAGGGCATTTTATCTTGAACTGTAGCTCTAATTGGAGAAGGAAAGGGGTTTTTCTCTTGTGAAAGAAATGTGTTTTGGGGAGATAAAGAAGGCAAGAGAAAGTGGGTTTGGACAGAAGGCCCTGACAGAGCCAATCAACTCCAGACCACTCCCATCACTGCCCCAAGACAGTGCATGCTGGCTCCTCTCGGTTTTATAAGCTTCCCACATTCTCCTTTCTCTCTCTGTGTCCCTCTCTTTTCTTCACTCTGACTCATTTACTGTCTCCATACACACATGCGGACTGATATTTTTAGATTTGTTTATTTTCTTCAGTCACCCACCAAGATGACCACAAGTAGTCAAATATATAAAATCACCAGGCTTTTTTTTTCTACCCAGGTGACATAAGGACCCAACAATTCCAGGAAAAGGACAGATGACATTTTTCAGGGTTGCAGCCCGAATGAGGCATTTGTGAAAAGGAAAAAAAAAAAAAGTTCTACAAAGGATGTGAGGATCACATTCACGGGTCTGGGTTAACGGTCTTTTTTAGGCTGTTCCAGAAGCTAGCCTCTCATGTCTGTGTCATTTTCTTCTTCTTCTTCTCTCTCTCTCTTTGGGATACTTTTTCTGTTCTATTTTGAGCACCACAGCATAGCTCTTTTATTCCATTTGTCAGCCACAGACGCACATCCAGTTGAAAAGCACCCCCAGCCTCCACTGCCACAATGCCTATGATCCTGTGGCTGCTGGGGCCTCTGACCACACGAGTCTGTTGGTTTGTGGCTTCTCTTGTTTTAGCCCTTGGTGCTACCAGAGGGAAAAAAGCTCAAACGAGGGAAGAATGCTGAAAGAGTAAACCAGTCATGACAAAGGACTGCTGTCCAGTGGGTTACTAGTATACATAATCCCATGTTTGGATCCATGGCAGCTGTATCATTGTATACATTAGTTGCATCATGGTATAGGCTTCCCTAGCACTGAATGGCCTTTCATTTACCCTTTTTTCTTCCTTAATTAAGTTCTACCGTGTTCTCTTACTTTTTGCAACAACAACAAAATAATCTATATCTTTCTTTGTTGTTTATAACAGTAACACATGCCTATTGGAGAACCTCTGAAAAACAAAGGAAAATAAAATAGTTCTGAATATCTTTAATACTGTCACTGATTGGTGACCATAGTCATTGATTAATTTCATTCATTCCACAGTAATGATCACATACATACTGTGTGGACTGCTTTGGATCCCTGGAGGGCAGAGGAAATCCAAAAGGCAATATCACTGGCCTTGTACACTTTAGTTTATTGGGAGACGAACACTGAAATAATAAAAAACATGATTTTTAGCAGCTGCATAACATTCCATCAATTGCATATATTTGAGGTTAGATTGACACTGTTTTTTAAATGTAATTTATGTATTTTATTAAGCCTAACTAGACTTTATTACGCTCATCACAGGTTATTGTATATTTAGATTATTTCCAACATCTTCATATAAACTAAGATTCACTTTGCATCCTTACATATAAATCTTTGAAACCATTCTTTTCTCGAGATAAATTTCTTAAAGGATTATTACTGGGTCAAAGACTGAACACTTTTAAAGACTCAACCCCTGTTATCTATTTGTTTTCTAGGAGAGTTTCCATTTATACACTTGCCCATCCCACTCTACCACTGGTCTTGCCCTAGTCTTGCCACAATAAATTTTAATTAGTCAGACTTTACCACATTTTATATAGTTTTTCAAAATGAAAACAGTGTTTTTCTGTTTATAAAAGCGGCAAATGCTTATTATAAAAAGCAGAACAAAAATAACAAACCAAATAAATCCAGGCCAAATACATCAGAACAAAGAAGAAAACTCAGTGCATTCCTACTGTTCAGAAATAATCACAGGTGGCACTAGGTGTAATCCTTCCAGACTTGCTTTTTTTTTAGGAGGTTAACCACCATTTTCAGAGTAATTCCTTTTGGAGTAAGCGTGCTGTAGGGAAAACATATAGAACCAGCCAACCTGGGTGTCATGCCTGTCCTTGCTACTGCCAGGATGAGTTCTGCGCAGATCCTAGCATCACTTTCCTCCCTGAGCTTCTGTTTCCTCATCTGTGATTGTCATTACTATTTCATTTAGGCCATGGTTTCTCAACTTCAGCTCTATTGACACTTTGGCAGGAGAATTCTTTGTTGTGAGGGACTGTTCTGTATACTGTAGGAAGCTTAGTAACATCCCTGGCCTTTACTCATGAGATGGGATTGGCCACTACCACCCACGTCATATCAATCAAATATGTTTCCAGAGATTGTCAAATGTGCCTACTGGGGAGGTGGGGAGAGGGGGCGTGGATAAAATCCCCCAAGAATGAGAAGTACTGTTTTAGGCAGAAAATACCATAATTTCATGTCTAGTGAATATTAACGGTTGCCACAAAAAAAGCTTTGGGTGCTAGCCAGCATGCTTTGTATTGGGAGACAGAAGCAGTTGCTGACATGGAGCACAGGGCTAATGGAGGAGCAGGTGCCACCTGGGTGCTGGCCTGGACAGCGTGCTGGGGACAGCTCCACACACACACATGGGGACAATGCTCGGAGCCATATTTAAGTCCCAGGTGCCCATTCATGGTCAGCGAGGAGGAAAACAAATTTCTTTTGGCGTAGATATATTGTACGCCAACAAGGTGATGGATTATTGAGTGGCTTCTTTTTCTATAAACATATTCATCATCTTTCTTTTTCATCAGTCCTGTGGTGAACAAGGGAAGTCAGAAACAGGGAGACATTTTGCAAAGAGCTTCAAATGTTACGTTTCTTTGGTGAATGGCCCCCTGGTTTGAGGTGTTATTTCCTTCTTGAGTGATTTATCTGCCTCAAGGACACCTGTTAATGCCGCTATTGTTCAGGAAAAGACTCACCCTGTTTTCTAACACTTTCTCTTTCATGCACTCACTTTTTTATTTGGGTGATAAAAGGAAGACTAGGAGTTTATTTTAAAATGGGAGGACAGTGGCAGAGTGGCCATTTCTTCTTTTGAAATGTGCTTTGAGCTTCAGCTGTCAATGCCACCCTAGCCCTTTAAGCCAGATCCTGGTAGTCTAAGTAATGCTGCTGAACTCTACTGAATGATGCAATGGTCTTTCTTCCAGTGGGTGCAACAGGGACTTCAGGAGAGTGGAATATGCTGGGAACACTCTCGTAGGGCAATGAAGGGTCAGCACTGGGTCCTCTCTGGGACTGGTTGGCAGGTGACTGTCCAGACCCCTGGCCCAAGGATGGACCTCTCACCAGCAGAGACAGCCCCAGTGGGTGTTCTCAGGAGGGGGCAGTGCTGGAGGCCATGGGAGTTCCAGATCTCAGGGGCAGGAGAGGCAAGTGCAGCCAAAAAATCAGAGGCAAGGCTGACAGTAATGAAGATGTATCAGGTTCTGAAGTTCATGATGAAATTAAGTCACTAAGACTCATCGCAGAGAAGGCAGAGTGCAGGGCATCCTTGCCAGCTCCCTGATGATTAATGTGCATTTGTTTAGATCAGTGTTTCCAAGTGGTGTTTTCAGTAGATATGAGAGGGTCCACAGAAGAGACCACAAGGTTAAATGAGAGTTGGGGATGGTGGCTGAGGGATTGCATGGGCAGGTGACTGGCAATATTACTACCGACCCTGATTTTTATTTAAGGAACGGAATCCTCAAATTAATGGGAGAGAGGAAGTTAAAGCAATTGGCAGATTTTTGTATTTCTGGTTTTCTCAGAGCAGTTTAATCTTTTTGTACCATAAATTTAATGTCTATAAAAAATCAGATCATGACTATTTTATTTATACCTTATATCCTTTTGCAGAGGCTTTAAGCTGGCCTACAATGTATCTATAGACTAAAAATGGCAAAAATGGGTTTAATCAAATGTTGTCAAAATTCAATGACTTTTGACCTACAAAAATGGCAATAGCTTTAACGTAATAGAAATTATTGTTTAGAGATTAAGCCAAGGAAAAGTTAGAGTAAAGAGAAGGGTGCCACACCAGTGCCAGGGAGAGGGCGGGGTGGGAGACTAGAAATATATAGACCTAGGGACCTGCAGGATTGTTAGTAATTGAGCCTTAAGTGGAAACCAAAGTGTAAAATGAGGTGCTGTTGGTCCGATGAAAGTATTTCAGTCTCTTAGGGAGACAAATCTACTTCTTACACTTTTATCTAAGAGAAATTTGTGTGCAACCCATGGCTGATAGATTATTTCTTCAAAGCACAATAACAGGAAATACAGGCACAGATTTTATAAATCCCCTCCTAACAACCCAGATGACAATACCACATTCATGATGATGACTTGTACCTTTGTTTTTTAAAGGAAATAGGATTCTAAAATGGCACCTATAGGTGGAAGGTTCATGTTTGTGTCTTATTTTATAAATGGTGGAAAAGGAAAATTTGCTTTTCCTATATAACATTTACAAGCATTTCCTTTTAGTATATGAGGACTATCCAGAATCCTGACCCTAGACCCCAGTTATGTCAGTCTATTAGGGACAGCTTTTATTGGTGTCCTCTTATGTGTGGTGTCCAATAATGTCCCTTCAAGTTGTCTTAAGGTGAGTCCTTACTATATGTTTCTATAATCTAAAAAATTGATCAAGGACCCTAAATGTTCCTTTTGGGAAAAATATACATTTATATGATGATCAGGTTGTATCTAAGTAGATGTTTGGTATGTTTTCCCATTGACTTTTTTTTTTATTTCTTTTTTAAAATTGTTACTATTATAGATGTACCCAATTCTCCACTTTCACTTTGCTCACCTTCACCCAGCCCACACACCCCCAGCCTTCACCCCACTGTTGTCTGTGTTCATGGGCTATGCATATATGTTCTTTGGCTACTCTCTTCACCTTCCTTTATCCAGTCCTCCCACCTGCCTCCCCTCTGGCAGCTGTCAGTTTGTCCCATGTTTCCATGTCTTTGGTTCTATGTTGTTCATCAGCTTATTTTGTTCATTAGATTCCACATCTTAGGAAAATCATATGATATTTGTCTTACTCTGATTGGCTTATTTCTTTTGCCATAATAATCTATAGTTCCACCCATGCCTTTGGAAAGCATAGGGGATCTTTCTTATTTTACAGCCACCTTGTATTTGATTATATAAATGTACCGCAGGTTTTTTATCCACTCATCTACTGATGGACACATGAGCTGTTTCTAGATCTTGGCTATGGTAAATAAGGGTGCATATGTTCTTTCTGTGTTTTGGGATTATTAGGATAGATTTCCAGAAGTGGGATCGCTGGGTCAAAAGGGAATTCCATTTTTAAATGATAGTTATTTGATTTTTCTTCTCTAAATCACACTAACAGCTAATATTTCTGAGCAGTCACTGTACATCAGGCTGTTCTAAGGAATTTACATGGTGCATCATCTCACATACTTTACCCAACAGTCCCATGATTGTTCTCATGTCATTGATTTAAAAACAAAACAAAAACTGAGGCTCGGAAAGGTCAAAAACAGAAACAAATAAACAAAACTTCCTCAAGGCCATCTGGCCAGCTACTAGCAAAACCAGGATTGAAACTCAGTGCATGGGCCACGTGACCCTGGTCCTTTACCATAGTCCACTTCAAGGCACAGGTGATTGTTCTTGGTGGAGATGGAGCATATGCTTCCAACACATGGAAATAGCTTGACCTTGTCACACAGGACTGAGCTCAGCAGTAGAGAGACTGGGTAGCTAACAGGGTCAAGGGCGGTTAGGTCTCAAAAAGCATGATTCCAAGAGCCAGAAGGGCCATTGGCCGTTTCAGGGCCTGTCCTGAAACCTGCTCAAGCTGACAGGTGGCTGAATTGGGGCTTGAAGAGTAGATAGATGTATGGTGGAAAAATGGAGGTCTGGAATCCAAGGAGCTCAAATAAAAAACACACAGATTGAAAACTGTAGGCCAAGGCACCAGTTCTGGATACCTAGAGGAAGGGCTATGTAATAGGAATTTCCTTTAACCAAACCTGCTTTACTAACTTGGGGAAGAGGACCTTCTCTCTGGGCAGAAGTTACATCTGGAGAAATAAGGTCACTAGGTCACTACAGTGATGTTGCTTCTGATAACTACTTCCCTGGGGCCCAGATTTTCAGTCACAGGTCTGAGCAATGATGAAAGTCATGAATTAGCCATTGAGTTAAACATATTGAGCTAGAAAGCTAAGCAGAGTATTCATAAAGGAACAGACCTTTCTTCCAAGTGAGAGCTTTCTGGGACCAAGACTGGCCTCAGAAAGTGTCCAGGACTCGGCCTGTAGGACAAGCAGGCAGACCCACAAGGGAATGAGGCAATATCATCAAATCTCCAGTTTCTGAGGTCCTATTTTCCTTTCCTCCGAGTCACACCGAGTAGGTGAGTGCTGGTGAGGGGAAAGCCGCCTCCTTAACATTGGAAAATTCTGTCAACTTAATTCAGCGCCACACTGACTCTTCAACAGCCCAAACTCACTTTCACAGGATCCATTTTTAAAGTTTGTGTACTATGGTGAGATGTGAGAAGTAGGGCATTTTACAGGTTTCGTTTGCCTTGAATACAAATGAATCCAAATCAGGTCTCATTTGTGCACCGCTGGTATGTGATTTAGGCAATTTTACCATTATCTACAAAAAGAAGAAAATCATGGGTACATTCAGATGTAATTCCATAGCATAAAAGTGAAATCTCCCTTTTATTGCCTTGACTGCTAGATTCATCTGAAGTAGTAAGCTTCAGGAAGCAGGGAGTATGATCTCAAATTGTTAATGAATTTTTAGATCTTGGAATGGTTTAATGTTTTTTAGGGTGAACTTTGGTGTTTTCATTTAAAATGCTTGGTTATTTTTTGACTTGAGAAAAGACAGTAGCTTTTTTATAACAGTGAAAAATGTTTACTGAGTTTCACTCTGGGCAAAGACCTGGGCAAGGTACCATGGAAAGATACCAAAGAGATAGAACACAGAAGTTGCTCTGCATCAAAGTCCCAGTGGGCTGAAGTTGCAACAGAGAAATCCAACTAGCAGTTATTTTGTAAAGTCTTCAGCTGGCATGAAATAATTGCTTGGTGAAATTCACTACCATGTTGGGAACATTAATGATAACAATGAGGATCAGAAGGTCTATCATAATTTTTTTAAATAACAGCTTTATTGAGATATAATTCACATACCATAAAAGTCACCATTTTATTTTATTTTTATTTTTTTAATTTATTTATTGTCTAAAGTTTTACATATGTCTCCTTTTTCCCCAATTGACTGCCCCCACCGCCCCAAGGCATTCCCACCCCGGGTAAGCCCCTACCTCCCCAGTGTCTGTGTCCATTGGTTATGCTAATATGCATGCATACAAGTCACCACTTTAAAGTTTACAATTCAATGGTTATTAACAGAAGGTGCAACCATCATCACCATCTAATTTCAGAACATTTCTATTGCATCAGAAAGTAATGCCGAATCTACTAACAGCCACTCCCCACACTCCCTTCCCTTTAGATTCTAGCAAACTGCTACTCTATTTTCTATCTCTGTGGACTGACCTATTCTAGACATTTCATACAAGTGGTATGTGGCCTTTTGTGACTGAATTATTTCACATGGCCTCTTTTTGAGGTTCATCTATGTTGTTGCGTGTTGGTACTTCATTCCTTTTTATTGCCTAATAATATTCCATTATATGGCTGTACCACATTTTATTTATCCATTCATCAGCTGAAGGACATTTGGATTGTCTATTTTTTTCTATTATGAATAACGATTCCATGAATATCCGTGTACGTACTAACTTTTGTGTGGACATCTGTTTTCAGGTTTTGGAGGCATACGCATAGGAATAGAATTGTTGGGTTGTTTGGTAACTCCATGTTTAACACTTTCAGGAGCTGCCAGAGTGTTTTCCAAAGTGGCCATACTATTTTACAATCTTGCCAGCAATGTGTGAGAGGTACAATTTCTATAAGTCCTCTCTGACACTTGTTATTGTCTGTCATTTTTATTTCAGTCAACCCTAGTGTATGTGAAGTGGTATCTCATTGTGATTTTGACTTGCATAATTACGAATGATGTTGAATATCTTTCATGTACATATTGACCATTTGTATATCTTTGAAGAACTATCCATTTAAAAAATTTGTCCACTTTTAATTTGATTGTTTATCCTTTTTATTGTAGAGTTGTAAGTGTTCTTTATATATTCTAGATAAAAATCCCTTATCTGATATATGCTTGCCAAACTTTTCTCCCATTCTATGAGTTGTCTTTTACTTTCTTGATTATGTTATTTGAATCACATTTTTAATTTTGATGAAGTTCAATTTATCTATTTTTTTCTTTGTCATTTGTGCTTTTGGTGTCAAATCTAAGAAAGCATTGCCAAATTCAAAGTCACAAAGAATTATTCCCAGGTTTTTCTTCTAAGTGGTTTATAGTTTTAGCTTTTGCTTTTGGGTCTATGATTCATTTTGAGTTAATTTTTACACACAATGTGAAGTAAGGGCCTAGTTGTATTCTTTTGCACATAGATACCCAATTGTCTCAGAATCACTTATTGAAAAGATGATTCTTTGTTCACTGAATTGGCTTGGCATCTTTGTCTAAAGCTTGATTGTTTTTTATTCACTAACTAAATCTTCTAGGTATCTTAGCATCACATCAAACAGTCCCAGTTTCTATCTCCAAAGAACTTGCTATCACTTAGGGAGAAATGCCTGCAAAACAAACAAACAAACAAACAAACAAAGGCATAAGAATACCCATTTACTCATTTAACATCATCATTGTATTCTTACCAAATCTTAGACAGTCTGCTAGGCCCTGAGAAGACTGGGATACATAAGAAGGATAAGAGCACACTGAAGCAAGTGAAGGAAACATAACCTTTTCATTTTAATGAGCTCACATTAGGTCCCAGGATGTTTTAGAATCTATCTGTATTTGTGTTTGTACATGCTCAGATTGTGTGCACTTGCCCATTTACTTGCTTTGATGAACTATTTTTTACCCTTGGATTCAGATGTCATTTCTTCTGAAATGTCTTCATCAATATCCCCAGAGTTGTAAATACCTCTAGAGTAGCACTTAGCGTGTTGAATTGTAACAAGGGTCTATTAGCCCTACTAATCTTTGAGGAACAAATGTGTTATTGTGACATCATATAACTTACAATCCTCAGGCATAGAAGATGTCTCAGTCATGTATATTAAACAAATGAGTAAGAAGTCGCTCTTTGCAAACTTCCTGGAAGTGATTTCAGGAAAGAAAATCAACAAACATCTGAACAAGTTCAACACATTGTGTTACAAGTGGACTGAAGTCCTGTGGTTATCCCATTGCCTTGACCAGATACCAAAGGTTTTAAAAATAGGTAAGGGGGCCCAGCCGATGTGGCTCAGTGGTTGAGCATCGACCTATGAACCTGGAGGCCTTGGTCAGGGTACACACCCAGATTGCGGCTTGGGTTGTGGGCTCTATCCCCAGTATGGGGTGTGCAGGAGGCAGTCGATCAGTGATACTGTCTCATCATTGATATTTCTAACTCTCTCTCTCCCTCTCCCTTCCTCTCTGAAATCAATAAAAGAATATTTAAAGAAAAATGGGTAAGGGGATGGTGTGTATAGGCACCAGTGCAGTGATATACAGGACTTCCAAAGAGAACGTTGTCTTTGGCTTCAGAAAAAAAGACCTCAAAGTCCAATTCAAGTCCAATGTGACCCAGATTCTGCAGTCAGCATCACCATGTGTCAAAAGGATAATTCTACTGACTCGAACAGTGTGGTGGTCTTTTAGGCCTCCTACATCCTGTCAGAACCCACAAATGATAGATCCCAGAAGGCACCAACCTCAGAAAAAAATACCTTTTTTTTTGGGACCAACCTCAGGAAGTTAATTCTCTGCCCTCTAGCTGTCACATTCACAATGAATTAGCTTAAAGTTCCTTGAGAGGACATTTATGCTGTTGTAACTTGCTTTGTTTGAAACAGTAGAAATGTGTGGGCCTTCAGGAGGGCGTGGTGGTATGAAACCCTTGGCTCTCACAGCTCTGGTTTTTCTCTTTCCCTAAGGATAACTTACATGAAATACACTGAACAAATACACTGTGGTCTTCAAAGGAGTTTTTAGAGAACCTGATCCTTAAGTGAAACAAGCGAAATGTTGAAAATAATTACCATGAAAAATAATATTTTGAAGGGCTCTTTGGGTGGTCTCCTGGAGCATGCCACCAGGTGGAAGAAGCCAAAATATGTTTAACCTCATCCAGGCGTTCTGGCTCACAGTGATTCTACTGAAGGCCTGGCTTTATTCATGCAAGGAGGGATTGAGTGCTTGCATCCACCTTAGGCCTCTACTACAGAATTTATTCTCTGAATGACCATATTTTTCTCACAGGTAATTCCCACTGATAGTCTCATTATTGGGCATATTAATGGAACAACAGCACAAGCATTACTAACAGAAAGGTTTGGGGCACCAAGTCCCTCTCTGTAAATCAGAGTGCAGCCCTAACATTTCCTGTAGAATTGAACTCAGTGAGTCTTTCTACCATTTGTAGATGTGTCCAATTTTTATTACTCATGGATCATGTGGTTTAACAGGACCTTGACTTGAGAGGCATTGGGACTCTGATACTCAGTAGCTGATACATCAGGACCCTGATACTCAGTAGCTGTGGGGCCTTCTGCAAGTCATGTCACTTCTCTGAGCCTCAGTGTTTTTGTTGTTAGCATTATTATTGTTGTTGTCGCCACTGTTCTGATGAATAGCTAGAATGTTTTTACTTTTCTGTGAGTCATGTGCCCTGATAAATGTTTATCCAGATTATCTCAAGAGCCTCCTTAGATAAAGGGATTATTATTCTTTTCCTTTTATCAATGAGGAAAATGAGGCCTACAGGGATTAACTAACTTGCCCAAATCACCTATGATAAGTTGAAAAGGCAGGATTTGAACACTGGCAGGCTGACCCAAAATGCCATACAGTTAACCATAATGCTACCACATGAGGGGAAAGGAAGGGTAAAACATCTCAATATCCCTTTTCAGCTCTAAATCTCTATAATCCTATAGCTCATTCCATAAATTCTGTAATACTACTCTTTTGTTAATAAACTTTATAAGAAATTTTATGTACTCTAAGACAAGTTGGCAAACTATGGGCTGCAGACCCAATCAGGACCCCTGCCTGTTTATGTTGATAAAGTTTTATTGGAACACAGCCACACTCATTCCTTTACGTATTGTCTGTGGCTGCTCTTGTACTTCAGTGGCAAGGTTGGGTATTGGAAAAGACAGGCTGGGTGCAAATCCAAAAACATTTACTCTCCTGACACTTTGCAGAAGAAATTTGCTGACACCTAAGCCAGGATGTAGGGCGATCATGCTGGGGCCTTCATTCTGTTGACTGCTGCATTCCCAGCCCCAATATCAATGCTTGGTACGTAGCAGGCACTTGATAACATAGTTTTGGAAAAATGAATGAGATAAAATTCCTTGTTTGTAAGTTCTTCAACTATGCTGTCATAGACATACTGGTAGTTTCAGTCTGCAAATAAGCAGAATTTTAGTATAAGCTACCTCCCAAAATCTATAAAATTTAATGTTCAAATATATAAATTTTATGAGCAGTGAACTCATAAAATGAGATTTTTATCAGTTTTCCTGAGCATTTACCACAGGCTGTGGGGAGGGATTCTAGATGTAAAATAAACAGTTGGTTTAGGTTTTTCTCCCCACCCACTTTCAGAACTTGATGCTTTGGCTTCCTAAAATTAATATTGACATTGAAAACTAGTTTATTTCTTTAAGGTTGAGTCTCTATAAAGCTAATTGGGAAATATGCCTAGAAGGATAGACAGACTACTTTGCATTCTGTTTTTGCCCCTTCTTTTATGAATTAACTAGAGGCCCAGTGCACAAAATTCGTGCATGGGGGGGGGTGGTCCCTCAGCCTGGCCTGCACCCTCTCCAGTCTGGGACCCTTCAGAGTATGTCCGACTGCCGGTTTAGGCCTGATCCCACAGGGCTGTCGGACATCCCTCTCGTAATCTGGGACTGCTGGCTCCTAACCACTCGCCTGCTTGCCTGCCTGGTTGCCCCTAACCCCTTTGCCTGCTTGTCTGATCACCCCTATCTGCCTCTGCCTCACCCCTGGCCTAAGCCGCAGTCTGGCCTCCCTCTCCGGGAGTTGACCTGGCTGATCAGGGGAAGGCACCGCCCCCCATTACCCTGCTGTTGCTGCCACTGCCTGCCTGAGCCTGGGCTCTTCACAGCCATGCCTCAGCCCTTGCAGCTGCTGCAGCTTTGTCCAGAAGGACAACCGGAAGGTTGTCTGGAAGATGTCCACCTTAATTAGCATATTACCCTTTTATTAGTATAGATATGCGAAAGATAAATTCCCTGGTATTATACACCCATCAGTTACCTATAAATTTTGCTTTTTTGCTCCAGAATGTATTATTTGGGAGGTTTAAAACAGCAGCTGGGTATCTCTAGTTGTATCCCAATTTAATCCAGCTAATAACAGCTAATTGGAGGTGGGAGTTGTTCAGTGGAAGGTACTTTCTATTCCAGAACAAACTAGAAACATAATAGCTATGGTGACTTTCTTTCCCCAAGTTCCTAGTCATTTATCTTAGCAGTGAATTAATTAATTTTCTTTCATTATCTGGTACTTAGTCACAAAATGCTGTCATTCTCATTATGTCATTCTGCAAAATGCTTTGTACGTGCTTTTAGTACTGCTGAACTGTGTGAATTCACTGCTACTCGAGTGAACGCAGTATTTGGAAATCATCCTGTTAGAAATAGCACATACTGTTTAATAGCAAGTGTTCTCCTGGCCTTAGAAGTACATGCATACTTCTGGAATAGATCTCAGTGGCTTAAACATTTTATTCATTGATTCATTTATTCCTATAACCTAGTTTGTACCAATTACTTGGCTAAATGGTTAGAATACTGGAAAAATGTGTGCACGCATCCATGCACATATATACACACACACAGATTCTTTACCAATAAAAGACCACAATTTGGTGTGGATGATGATGGGGAGATAGATAGGATATTGGATGAACAATCTGATCATGAATTAGTGGGAGGCACCAGCTAAGGCTGGGGGAGGGGAAAGATCAAGGAAGAAACTTCGAGGACACTTGATGTGAAATCTGAAAAGTAGGAAGAAGGAAAATGGGGAAGGGTGAGAGGCCATAAACGAAGGATTAGGAAAGAAAAGATGAGTAGGGATTCTCCTGGGGAGAAAGAAATGAAAGGGCATTCTGGAAGAGCAGGTGAAGGGCAGAGAGCATTGAACAAATATGCTTGTGAGAAACAGCAAATAGGCGAGAATGACTGGGTATAAGGAGGGAAGTACAGAGATGAGCAAAGGTGAAGGATCTGTGTGCTATGCTGAGCGGGTGAATTTGATTGCTGAGGTGCTGGAGAACCGTGGAAGAATGAGCTGATGTTCTACAACAAGAGGAACTAAACAGTTGGAAAGACAGTTCAACAAGGAAGATGAATGAACCCTGCCTGTGAATGAACCACCTCCTCAATCACTAGAATTGAGGTGATCCCACTGTGGAGTCCCAGAACTCCCAGGAGATGCTTAAGAAAAGCCTTGCTGCTGTCACTGTCCTGTTTTGCACTTGGTCACTGAATCCCCACTGTGGGTCTCCAACTTGTCCTGGCGTTTTTCCTCATGCCCCATTTGAAAAATGCCCCTTGCTACTAGCTTCCAGGGCTGAGACCAAACTATACCAGCCTATATGTTTGCCATAGATCATGTCTCTGTACATTATCAAGAAACTTGGTGGCTTGTTCGGACCACCTTTCTGGTTTGTTGTGCTTTTAGGTTTTCATTGAATTCTCTGAAGCATCTTTGCATTTGGTTCTCATAATGCTCCCGGGAGGGATGCAGAGCCCCTTACAGATAATGCCCATTTTACAGAAGGTTAAATGACTGATGTAAGGTCATGGCTTCCATTATATGCAGACCTCAGCTCCTACCTCCTAGACTAGTGCCCTTTTTGCTGTGTTTGACTTGCTTTCTGATACAGATACTTCCTTAGAGCACCGCCAGTGACTAACCCTCAATAGCATAGGTTTGTTCATAATTTTTTCAATAAACAATTGATTTTAGAATAATTTTAGAATTATGAAGAGTTGCAAAGATAATTCAGAGAGTTCATGTATACCTTTCACCCAGTTTCCCCTGATGTTAATGTCTTACATAACTATGATTCATTTGTCAAAATTCAAATTAATATTGGCACCTTACTATTAACTAAAGTCCCAACTTAATTTGGATTTCATCTGTTTTCACATTAATATCCTTTTGCGGTTCACGTTGCATTTGTGCATTTGTTACTGCATTGCATCCTTAAAACTTTTAATTATGTGTGACTGTGGTGTATGGAAACTGACTACTCTGCATAAAAGGCTTTGAACCTGGTGAGACTGGAAAGGAAAGACATTCTACAAAAGGGAAAGATTTCCTTTTTTAAGTGGAAAAGCCAGGAAGCCTTTGGAATGTGGGCGCAACATTCCCCTCAACTCTTCTAGGCTCAATGGTCTTAAGGTAGAAAAGAATTAGACAAGTCAAAATATGACTTGGCAATATTTATTTGATGAGTGGTATGATGAGTAGCCTGGCTAGCCATGACCTCTTGAAACAATTGGTGCTCATAAAACACTTCAAACCTCATGGAGATGGAGTTTCCTGATTCCATAAGCAATGCTTTGTTTGCTAGGGCAGTGGTTCCATAAAGGTCATTATTTCGTATACCTCGGCTTGTAAGCTGAACTCCAAATTTAACAGGAAAGTTACCAAACACTTCGTATGTGCCTTGAAGAGTTTAGCCTCCAAATGTGTTCTTTGGTGTGGTTTGAGAAAAGAACTTTGATCTGTAACAGGAATGCAATTTGGGAAAGTGTGCAAAATTTCTGGTGCCTAAATCTCTCCAACCCATCTTCTTTCATAGAACTGAGCTGTTATACACTAAAGTCCATTCTAATGACCACTTCCTATGCTCATTCTGATGTGCCATTTCCAAAAGTTTCTACTTTGGATAAAAGAAGATCTGACTTTGTTTTCACAGAGTAGCAGAACCTCTCTAGCTCAAATCAGTCATCTATGGTGTGTGTTTTTTAATAGGACTAGAGGAGTAACTGAAAGAGCTAAGAAGCTACTTAAAAATATTTCTTGGCAGAAGATCACATTGATTGTCTTGGAAAAGAGCAACATGATTAGGACTTGTCTCTCACTAGGGCCAGAAGTAGGCATGTTCTAATTTCACACATGGATAGTTAATGAACTCTATAAGTGACTCATCTGTGACTAGTGATGGTGAAGATTGAGCTAGCGTAAAATGCATGTAAACATTGAAAGCCAGAATGTCCAATGAGGAAGTAGAAAACTCAGGCCATTGTCCAGATCACATGTTTTTGTGACAACAAGCAGGTTTCTATCCATAGTATTTGAGTATCATCACACATGGTCATAAGCTGACTGTCTCATGCCATAGTAAAGTGCCTTCTTAGCCTTTAGTACAAGGACATTTGCTGACTAAAGACACCTCTGCCCTATCATAGCTGCCACTTCCACTACCCACAGTCTCCTCATGTTCAGGTTTCTTTTATGTACCAAGGACCAGCACATGAGCTATCTTCCAAGTAAGCTGGGGGACACTTGTAGGAAGAAGACATCATTGTCCCCACTCAAATGCCCTAAATCTCTGCCTGTGGCTCTTAGATTCACTTCTCACCCTCTAGTTATATAAGTAGGTATCTAATTCCCCCTAATTTTGTACAATAACATTTAGCCCGGGATTTCTGTTTAATCATCCTTTGTATGTCCCACAGTACTTAGCATGCTGCTTGGCACATAACATCAGTTCAATAACTATCTCAATAAATAGCACCTAGTTTCTATAGCCAGGTCTGCAGCTGATGACACAGTAACCCCAGCCTTGCTCATCACCTTATGAGTGAAATCATGAATAATAAGAAATCCTAGCCAGATGTCTGATTGAATTCTAACGCCATTGTTGCAAAGACTACTTTATGTAGATATTTTCTGTGGTTTAATCAACTATGATGTGCTTTCAGCAGTGAGTGAGAAAAGATAAACAGGCACCGGAAGAAGAGAGAGAATCCCAAAGACACTTTTTCTTGACATTGATGTGATATCAGTCAAGCACTGTATCCTAGCTAAGTTGCCTCCTCTCTCTCTGAAATGTAGGGAAGGGAGTGTGGAGGGTAGAGAAACAGTGACACACCAAAAAGCCAAAAGAGACCAGAAGAGGATGGCACAGTGTCAGGGCCAGCATTCTCCTTGGGCCAGCAACTTACACAGTTTCTTATCCATTTTATGGTTTTCCAAAGGGAGTGGGAGCTACAGTTGCCTGCCCACTCTTTAATGTCCTCCCGCTGCCCTCCATCATCTTCTAAGGCTAGAGAGGCTCCTATATAAGAGCTTTGTGAAAGCCCTAACCTGGGGTCCACAGAGGCAAGTTGAAACTTCTAACAAATATTTATAGCACCCATTATGTGGCCAGCCACATGCTGGACACTGCTTGCCACCAGACCTGCCACTCACATTTCAAGAGGCTTACCAACAAGAAATTGTCAAACCGCTTTCCAACCAAAGTATTGACCAATCCAGAAACCCGTCATCCATTACTGAGGCTGCCATCTCTTCTCTGTCTAGGCGCAGGTGCCCCTGGACTCTCCACATTGTGCACCTGGGATGACATTGCAGCCTCAACCTCAATGATAAATGCCCCTTTTTGGATTTTCATGGACAAAATCCATCTTTAAAATCTTGAAATCAATGTATTGCTCTATATCCCTGGAGAATTTCCCACCTGTTAATTCTGCCCCATTCAGTGCCTGACAAATCCTTAGGCAAAGGTCAGTGGAAAGTTACCATGGTTGGGTGGTGACTTGCAGTGTTAGGGTCATTCTAGCCAAAACATAGAGACCTGATGTTTGTTGGTGTGTGTTTTTAATGTGGCATCTTTTCTGAAGGACACCACTATCAAACTACTAGAAAATCATGGGGGTGTATCCTGGAGCAATTTGGTGTGAGGTAGACAGAATGAAACAAGCGTCCATTGCACTCCGCACACATTCTGGGCAGCTTTGCTGTTTGAAATGTGCTGCCTGCACCTGAGTGGAAATAATCAGGTTGCCAGCCTGTGTTTGGCGAGCCATGGAGAAAGCAGCACTTTATTTACAGATTGACAACGGGGCGTGAAGTGCTCTCCAACATTTTCTCAACTCTCCTCTTCCTGGGTCTTTTTTCCCTGGAAAATATTTTAATATACAATTGATAAGGCCCAAAAGGAAATTTACACATGAAAGAAGAAAGAACTGATAAAATGACACTAGAATCTTTTAATGTTTTTTCCCAATACCATTATAGTACCTCTGATGAAATAGATTTGAATCCCGAGTATCATGAACTTTGGGTTTGAGAGGAAGCCCAAAGACTGCCACATCCAGCCCCTCATCTGCTGCTTAAATCCCTCTCACTGTAGCCATATAAGCAAGTTTGGTCCATGACTCCAATTATGATTCTTCTGATGATTAAGAGCTTTCTAACCAACAGTCATTATTAGAAGTGAATTAAAATAATAAAACAGCTTTCCATGCATGAGTCCCCTTTAATAATAATAGCTAGTTTTTTCAAATGCTCACCACATGCATGAGACAGTGGGTGAAGAGTACCCTGAATATACTATTCACAACAAACTCAAAGGGAGATTTTTTTACTCCCAATATATAGTTAAAGAAACTGAGGCTAACTTGGCCAAAGTGCTTATCCAGTATGTTCACAGACCCCTCCAGAGGCAGGAACCATGCAGCTCTTCTTTAAGCAGCTCTGACTCTCAGAAAGTGCTTTCTTATAAGGTGAGTGTGTCTGCCTGTAAGCCAGGCAGTAGGCATTTATTGAATACCTGCTACATTTCAGGTATGATGCTAGGCATTTCAGATTCAAAGAAATGATGGGTTTGAGTCATGTATTTACTTATATTTCATGTCATTTTAAGAAATACTTAGGACAAATTAATAGGACACTTCTGGTATACAACAATGGCAAAATATAAATATCAGAGAAAGCATAAATAAAATTGAAAACTATTATGACCAAATGAAACATATACAGTTCATAGGGAACAAGAAAAATCATATCAATTCATTTTACAGTTGACGTGGGCTTCCTGGCAGCCAAAATGAAAGGTCAGACACTATCAGTTCCTAATTCTTATTAACAAAATGATCACCCAAGTGGGATAGCCATGTTTCTGAAATTAAATGGTAAAATAAATCTCTCTCATAGGACTTTGTACAGGGAACATTGAGAGATTGACTTGGCTGTAGTCTCAGTGAAATTCCTGTAAGACATGCATTAATATAGTTTGTGCTCTGGTTCTTGCAGCATCTTTTGTTAGAACTGGAGAGCAGAGCATTAAAATAAACTTGGAAAACAGGGCAATGTAGGTCAAATATGTAGCCCATGGCCTTCCATTGATATCCCCCCAACGCATAAACCATTGCCTCTGGCACAAAGGGTCTTCATTATACATCTTCATATTGAATCATATAGACATGCTCAAGTCCCAGACTATAATTAATAAGAGTGTAGAGAGCAGGAATCTTCTGAGGGTCAGAGGAATAACCCACCACTCTGGGCTGAGGCTAACAGGGGCTACTTCTAGGAAAGGTTGGCCTTTGGACTGAGTCAAACTGAACAGGCATTAGGAAAGAGATGGATGAAAGATGAATCAGACCAACCATGATTGATACTACTCATTCCTTTCACTTAAATGTGTTGTGCCTCCGTTTCATGTGTTTGTGGAGGACACTCACTATTGGCACCATCTGGAAAGTGAAATGGCAGGGATTTCATGGGCTCTGACCAAGGAGCCATCAGCAGTCCCATCACCGATGCTTAGAATAAATCTCATAAGGCAGCTTTGGCTCCAAGCAGCAACCACAGCTCTATTTTCATAAAGTAATTTCACTTGTTTGCCCCAGTTAATATTAATAAGCCCAGGGCTACATGCTTCTACTTATAAGAGCACAGAAATAATAGAATAAAATGCTATATATATAAGAGAATGGAATGTTCAAGCTGAAATAGACCTTGGAAATCATCTAGTTCAACCTCTTCATTTGATAGATGAGGAAACAGAGATGCAAGGACACATACAGGGCCAGTTTGCAGAAAGTCAGATTTACAGGTGGGGATAGAACCCAGTTCCTCTAACAGCCAGCCTTCCCCACAGTCCAGTGGTCAGCAAACTGTGGCTCGCGAGCCACATGTGGCTCTTTGGCCCCTTGAGTGTGGCTCTTCCACAAAATACCACGGCCTGGGCAAGTCTATTTTTAAGAAGTGACATTAGAAGAAGTTTAAGTTTAAAAAATTTGTCTCTCAAAAGAAATTCCAATCGTTGTACTGTTGATATTTGGCTCTGTTGACTAATGAGTTTGCCGACCACTGCCATAGTCCATCCAATCTGTCTGACATCTTCCTACCTCCTGCTTAAGAAGTGGGAACATTGGACCAGGTAATGAGAGAGCCAGGATTTAAACACATCTTTATTCATTTTTATCTTGCATTTCTCTAGCCTCATATTGCCTCCTTACATCAATTTCATTGTGAAAGTGGATGCCTTGTACTTTTCTCCAAAAGGAAGAGATGAGATAAAGAAAAAGTCTCTGTAGTGCTGGCAACATCATGGTCCTTTAGAATCAACCCAAACTTGAGATTAACCCAGTGATAGTGGTACTTTGTGCTCTATGACTTTGAAGATATGGAATCTAAGGTTCACTGGATTGTAATTACTATATGAATACATATATACAAAGCACATAGCACAAGGCCCAGCACTGAGATGCTAAAACAATACTCATTGTCTTTATTGTGCTCCAGCCTTCTTTCTTCCTGATGGATCACATGTAAGTCCATATGTATCTCTAAGGGATATGAATCATCCATAACTCCATGTAGTCAGAATGTAGAGTGATCTAATGTTCCTAAGTTACTTACCTCTTTCTCCTGAATAAGTCAGCCTGTGGGTCTCATTTCCATTTCTCTTTCACTAGCCAAATATCCATTTTCACCTACATGGAACCTTCTACTGGCTGGGGGACAAATAAATCACATGTTGAGTGGTCTCAGGACAATTCAGCTTTAAAGGAAAAGAAAGGATGGCAACATGAAGGACATTTTCTGTGTAGGGCTGTCACCAGGTCCCCATTGGAACCATGAAAAATGATGGCAAATAAAATAACATTTTTCAAAATGTGACACTACCCTTAAATGTATCTTGGGCGATAAATGGGTTTTGAAGAGAATATTTGAGGGCAATTCATTCTTCAAGCACTCAATAACACATCGTAAATGAGTTGCATTATTAATTTATAATAGAATAATTGTTTTGTCTCAGTATTCATTTTCACAAGCTCTGGCATTAATTTTCTCTTTCTTTTTAATCATCTCAAAATACTAGCACAGACATCACACCCAGCATGCCACCCTATCTTCTCCACCTCCTACAAATATAAAAGTGATTCTGACTTGTTAGCATATAGAATCTTCTGGCCATCCTTTCGGGATAATGAGTGAATAGGAACAAAAGCAGCCAACACTGATTGAGATTAACTGTTTTCCAAATAGTATGCTAACCTGTTAAACTGTGTTATTTCATTTAATGGTCTCAACAATCCTGTAAGGTATGTGGCATGATTATGTCAATTCTACATCTGAGGAAACTGATGTGGGAAATCCTTTCCCAAAGCAAAAAACAAAATACCACCATCTCCACTGAGGAGGTTTCATGAATACAGGTTTCCCAGACCAGCTCTGTTTAAATCAGGATGTTTGAATACTACACCCTTTGTACAACACAAAATGCAGCTCTCCTCTTTCACTGTACCTAAGTCTAAATAGTGAACAGCAAAGAAAAATGAAGTAAAGTGCCTATTTAGTGAAGACCAACAAAATGATGACTTGGGGAAGGAATTCTTTTTTAAACAGATGATCCAGTTGGGTTACTTGTGGATGACGCAGTGTTAGGATGACCTTAAGATGACATGTGCAAGTGTTTTGGTTGTGTTGCCCCTGGAGAGTCTGGCCTCCTGGGGGCCAGCCGGCTCTGTCACTCACTCTGCACTGCATCAGGTAGATCACTTCATCTTCCTGACTCTTCACTATCTCGGCTATAAAAGATTGGCCCTGTGATCCCAACATTCCCAGATGTTATATTGACCACCACAGGGTAGATTCCAACAACAGTTTACATGTTAATCATGAAGATGCTGAGGGAACAACAGCCCATCTTCAGCGTACAAAGACTCAGCCTTGAACCTCACCCTGTCTGAAGGGAGAACTGTATAACTGGACTGCAGAGAGGAAAAAGCCAGGATGAAAGCTTAATAATAACAATACCCAAAAAAAGGCAGTCTTGAAGCATCACGACACTAAAAGCTCATTAAGATCTCTGTCTCAGCTATTACACTCCTAATTGAACAGTTACACAAATAGACATACAATACAGTCGTGACTCTAATTAAGGCTCCGACCTCGGAATCTAGCAAAAGCTTGTACAGTTCCTGCCCCCCCGCCCCCCTTTAAATAGCTGTTCTGGGCAAGCTTAGGGAAGAGAAACTGTCCTATTATGACTTTAGTGAAATAACATGAGAACTCATACAAGTGCCTCTTTTTGTTTATTTTCCCAGCCCATAGCATTCCACCCACTCTCTACTTCTTTCCTCTCCCTAATGGGAGTGTCTTTCTTTGCCGGGAGAGGATGCAGTTTACCAACTGCAATGATGTCTGCCATGTTACTGTCAACACTTTTCCTTGCCCATATGTACATCCCAGCTACTAGTAAGAGTCTTAACAGGTAAACAGTTTTTAGTTTCTTTGTATTCCTCCCTCTTCCCTCTTGTCTGACCTTTGCAAGACAGAGGGATGCCAGGGTCCAAAGTAGTTCACCTTGGGAGAAGGAGTAAAAAGCAAGTGCTGCCTTTGAATAAGGAAGAATCCACAGGCTTAGAAAATTTCTAAAGGGAGTTAAAGATCTGTACAACAGGTCATTGAATAATGTTGTTTTGTTCATTATCATTTTCTTATTATGTTGATGAGAAAAAAAAAAACTTGGTTCCTTGCCGGGGCCACTGTGTGGAGTCTGTATGTTTTCCCCATGTTTGCGTGGGTTTCTCTAGGGGCTCTGGTTTCCTCGCATGTCCCAGAGATGTGCAGGTGAAGTGTCATGTCTTCTACACTGTCCCGGTCTGAGTGAGTGTGGATGTGTAAATGATCCTGTGACGGAAGGGCGTCCTGTCCAGGGTGGGTCTTGCACCCTGATCTGCCAGGAAGAACTCTAGCTTCACAGCCCTAAACTGGAATAAGCGACTTGAAAAGTAATTATCTTCCTTTTTTATTTCTTAGTTGTATGTATAGTTCACATTTATTTCAGTGTTTAATATTAGAAGTGTTGGGGGTCATCATTTAAAAATGCGGTGATGTTCTTGTGATCAGAAATATGCCATAGGAACTTCATTCTTGTTTATATCAATTAGCCTATGATAAAATGGGTTTTGTTATGCCTTGTTTCTTTTAAAGTTGCTGTTTTCAAGAAATTAGCAACAATATTAAGTGAGGCCTTATTGTATACTAGGGGCCCAGTGCATGAATTCGTGCACCTTAAAGAAACTGTGGGCTGCAAGGCTGTGGTGGGCATAGGGGCAGGTCTCGGCCCATCCTCCACACCCTGCCCAGTCCTGGTGCTGGCAGTGGGTGCGAGCAGGGCTGGCGCCAGCAGCAGGTGCAAGCACCGGGCAGGACCATGGCACATGGGAGCAAAGAATTTTCAGTAACCACAGAGGCTTGCCCTGATGACAGCAACCAGTGTCCTGCCTTGGTCTGGTGCCCCCACTCACCTGCTCCACCATCCCACTGCGTCCAAAGCCCAGGTGGTCAGTGCACGTCATAGCGACCGATTGCTCAGTTGTTCTGCTGTTTGGTCTATTTGCATATTAGGGTTTTATATAGAGAGATAGGAGATATTCATAAAGTGACCATTGCCTGTCACTCTAAGCTAATCACTTTCCATGTTATTCAGAGTTTGAATATTCATCAGGCGCAGCCACGGTAAAATCTAGAGTGAAAATAATTTGAATTTATAGTTGACTACCTTCATGAATTAGCTTCCTTCCCTCTTAAACGTAAGGACTTATTTTTAAGGCAGCTTAGTATACCTACTGAGGAGAGCCCAGTGACCTAGAATTCCTCTGGTCTCCTTCAGTCTGAGTGGTGGAGACTGGACTTCTGCAGAGCCAGTTGAATGAAGGAGAGTCTAATACACCAGGATATCCAATGGCAAATTACATGAAGAGGAAGGAAGTTAGGGAGATGTTTCATTTCTTGGAATTTCAAAGAAGTATTTCTCACCCTTTTAAAGTGAGAAATAGCTGCCTTTTGCTTGATCGAGGGCATAGTATAAGAAAGTCCTCATCTCAACACTGCACATATTAGCCATGCCCTATTGTGACAAGCCACCCAGTGTGACTTGGATGGCCCAGTGAACAAACATTTATGAAAGTGCTTTTGAACAGAAATGTGGCTTACCAATATAAGGGGCTGAGTCTAAAAACATACCTAACTCCTCTAGTAGGAATCCATCCACAAAAATTAGGAGGCAAGCACATTTTTATGATATACATAATTGACATTAAGCCACCCCTGTTACGGGTGTTTGACCTCATTATCATCTCTGATATGAGTGTGCTTCCCTCATGCCATTTCCATTTCAAAAACTATATAGCATTATCAATGGAGTCTTTAGGATCTAGTTTTATTGTTGACGTCCTCAGGGACAGCCACAAAGTCTTTCCAGGGGGTCAAGCTGGAGCATAATCACTAAGAATTCCCTAAGGACCATGCACACATCATTTTTAAAAGACTTTTCCCACCACGTTATTGGTTGATGCATTTGTCAGTCTGAGATGGGATGCAATAGGCTCAAAGAAGAGAAAATCTGCTCCAGGCCTAGCACAGTTTTGGGGACACAGTAGATGATTACTGAATATTTGAAAAGAGAAAGACAATTAGGTAGTTAGGATTCAATGTGGATCCTAAAATACCTAACACTTCCCCTAGTGTGTGGTGAGTACCCACATATATACATTGGGTTAATAGCTTTGATATCTATAGCTGTTTGTTCTGAATCTATTAGGAAATTTTAGTTTTGTACCTAAGTAGTAACTGATACTTGTAGCATGCCACAACTTATGGAAGTGAGGAAACAAAGCTGAAGATTTTGGTCTCACTTCTTTTGATTTCCACAGTATCTCCATGCCTCACTGGGCGATGACTGTGGGTTGCCATTGGGTGAACCACAGCTGGGCCAGTCTTCTGGTGCAGAAGGTGCTGACTATGTTGTTTTTTTTCGTTAACACGCTATCAAAGAGCTCAGCCATTTTTAAGGGACAGCTTGTTTAGGCTGGACTTTGGGTCACATGGGCTGTATTTTCCTCAGAAGGTTTGACTGATGCCTTTATGATTGGAAGCTTGAGGTTTGGCACCCTCTCGAAGGTGTCAGGTTTCTTGCTACTATTGACCTTTGGTGCTACGCTTAGACTTTCCATTGACGAGCAAAATATGCATCTGCTATTAGAGAAATGACTGTCCTCTCTTGGATTGGGTTGGACAGCAAACTGAAACTAGTGATCAACACATTAAGAATGGCCTGAGAACATAGATTTGGTTTCAGTCCCTGTCTAAAGGTTGGGATGCTTATCTGAACTTGACTCATCTGATCTCAATCCAGACCATTGAATTTGCAACGCAAAGCTTGGAACCTCAAGTGAAGACTCCTTGACATCTCTGATCATGCCAGCTTCTCATCAGGGAGCCACATTTCAATGAAATGTCCTGAGACAACTTTTGGTACGTTCGGTTCTATTCCAGGTTCAGGTTGTGGTTTCTTTGAAAAGAGTGGGTGTAGGTGGTAGGTACACTGGAAACAGGCCACTGGACTCTGCAAAGTTCATCTCCAGGACCTACTACAGAGCTGAGGACCAAGGGCTGAAGGGTGTGCCTTCCCTTAACCATTTGTTCTGACCTCCTAGAGGAGAGAACTTCAATAGGAATAACTGGATTCCTCAGGTAAATTCCACAAACACTGATTAAGGGGTTCTCACTCCACTCCATCCAGTATCTTAAACTTGAAGATGACCATGAATTACCCAGGGATATTGTTAAATTGAGGATTGAGATTCTGGGTGGATTCAGACTGCACTTCTCACAAGCTCCGGCTGGTGCTGATGCTGCTGGTCCACAAACCTGTAAACATTTTGAGCAGCACGGATCTGAGTGTGAAACACTGTGCCAAGTGCAGGTAACACAAAAGTGAGGAGGAGGAGGAGGAGGAGGAGGAGGAGGAGGAGGAGGAGGAGGAGGACAAGGCCATTACCTAAGGGAACCGCATTGTGATGGGGAGACAGAGAGGTAAAGTCACCATTCCACAAGTGATCAGGGCAGAGGTGGAGGTGACTGGGGCCCTGGACTTAGAGGGGAGTAAGGAAGCCAGAAAGGAGTCTTAGGCTGAAGCAAGAGCCTGGGGAGAAGAGAAACCAAATACAAACTGATCATCTTTCTACAAAGCAGATTCCTAAAAAATTGTCCACTTCATTCCCGAGCTCTGGGGCCAGTTTGGGGGGAGTGGGGGGGATGGGGAATGAAGCCTATGAAAGCACAACTCATTCCAGTGGCAAGTAAGCAGTCACTCATGTCCAAGGGCATCAGATCTTCTTTCTGCTGCACAATATCATAGAGTGCTCAGAGGTGGATGGGAGAAGCACCAGGCTGAGGGACTGTGAGCTGCTGAAGCTGCGGAAAAGTCTAGTGCATTCCCATGCTCAGTACTGTTTGCAGCCTTGCCTTCATTTCTTGTGGACTGACCAATCTGGGGTTTGCTTGTGGCCTTTGGGGGGATGGCTTTTCTTTCTGTTTAATGAATCTGAAAAGTCAGAGTGAGATGCAGGCAGATTGCTCAATTTCCCCGGGTTTTTCCTCCCCTTCCTGCTGCCCATGCTTGCCTCTCTGTCCCCACAATCCCTTGGAATCCCTCCCTGAAGTGAGACTCTTTTGCATTACATGTACTACAGCCCTTCTCAGGCTTGGGCTCTATGTGGGCCCATCAGACTTTCTGATCCCAGCTGGGAGAAGCCAAGCATTGCAGTCCAACTGTTGTCCAGGAAACAAAATCACCTGCTCTTTCTCTTTCACCGAGCATGCCCAGTCTTGGCTCCACCAGAACATGTCTTGCCATAATAGTAACAACAGCTTGCTTAGAGATTTACACAGCTCTCATTTTCAAGCCTCCCACCTATCCTGGCAAGTAATTAGAGCAGGTACTAGCATTCTTATCCCTATTTACCAGGTGGGAAAACTGAGGCTCAGGAAGCCACAGCTCATAATGGCGGACCAAGGGTAGGGATCTATTACATATTTACTGTGAGCAGGCCCTGCAGTAATCTTCAGTCAATCTTCACAGCAAAACTACAGATTTCAAAGAGGAAACCGAGGCTTAGAGAGACCAAGGAAATTTCCTGTGGTCAGTGGGTTTCAATTGTCTGATCTGAGTCTCGCTCTTACCCTGTTGCCATGTTGCTTCTGAAATTCTTCCACAGTGCATTCTGCCTTCACTGCACCTCTCGGGGCCTTACTTTCTCATCTGTGAAATGGAGGTGCTGTCTGTTATCTGTGGGACATCCTCCCAGCAGGAATGGCTGCGATCCTGTAATTTTGTCTCAAAAACCACAGTTCTTCACTGCCAGCTTCTATTCAATGCTAATCATTTGGCTTAATTATATTTAACGCTGAGTGTGTTCTACTGCGGCTGTCAACGCATGTCATAGAGTTGATAGCTGGGGCATAGCACCTGTGTATTCAGCAGCCAGGCGGGCCTTCTCCTTGGCTGCATGTTAACTTGTTCTGCCTTAAAGTTACCCTGTTCTGTTTATACTGGAAAGAAATGGGCATTCCTTCAGCTGCAAATACCCGGAAAGCAACATCAATAACCTTTGGCTGAATGTAAACTGCTGGTTGTGTTTCAGAGCCTGGCATGCTGTGTCGCTGGGGTATTCAAGGTGAAGAGAGCAGACTCAAATATACACTGAGTGGCCAGATTATTATGATCTCTAAAGGCTAATAATCTGGCCACTCAGTGTATATCCTATATAATAAAAGGCTAATATGCAAATTGTCCCTTCGACCAGGGGTTCGACCAGCAGGCAGGCTGGCCAACCGCCCATGTCCCCTCCCCCTGGCCAGGCTGGCTGGACCCCATCCATGCACAAATTCATGCACCAGGCCTCTAATACACACATACACACACACACACACACACACACACACACACACACACACACTGAGTGGCCAGATTATTATGCGTTCAGAGGTCTAATAACCTGGCCACTCAGTGTATACATTTTTTCCCATGTTAGCTGTATGAACAAAGAGAATTTCAGTCTTGGGCTTCTCCATGATAACTCTGCCTCCTGGGTAGCTCCCCCTATGGTTGAAATCTCCTCTCATTGTTTCCCATCAAGCCTCTGGAGGTGCCACATTATCTAGGCGGCTCTCCCTAACATGTTCTATCTACTCTCATGTGTCCCTGAACTTCCATCCATCATAGCCCTTGCCCCACCATAATGAAAATGTCTCATTGCTTTTCTGGCAGAGGGACCAGCCATATGTCATTCATCCCTGGATGCTCTCCACTAATTATTTATTGAATGAAGAGTGGAAGAATGAATGAATCCACATGCCTTTCTCTGTGTTCATCCTTCTAGTGTTCCACGTATTACGAACAAGATTTTACTTTGTCTTTCTGATGTTCCCATCATTCCTCCTTCTTCTTCTGATAGATTTGCTCTAAGTTTATCCAACCACCCTATCTCGCCTCCTCTGTGCCTTCTGTACCCAGACAGCATTCCTTCTTCCTCTCTTTCCTTGCCCTGGACACTTCTACGATGAAATAGGTTCTCTGTCTTCTGCCTCAGAAATGGTACCCAAAACTCTGTTCATTCTCCACACGTTCTTCGGCCAGAAAATGGGCAGCACTGTCCCTGATGCCCCAGTTGAAGTAAACATGCTGTTTTCAGGTCTGGTCTGTCTTCACACTACAGAACACTCCTTTTCCCTTGATCCATACACAATGTAAAATTTTATATATTTTAGGATAAGAAAGTATCAATTTACTTGCATCAATAACTTTTCTAAAATCTGGCTTGTCTAGATAATATTTGATCTTATATAAAGATCCTTATAGTTCTAAAAAATATTTTAAATCTACGATTCTACAAATCAGGGATGGATCTCACCCGAAGGGGCTCCATTAAGGAGACCTACTACCAGCCCTCACATCTTAACAGGTGACTGGTTGGTAAAAGGGAGACCTGAACAAGGTGAATGCCATTGTGCGTTATTGCTAGGGAGAGATTTGGAAGGGAAATGAACTAGTGAGTGTTGGGGGGCATTTGAATAGCTTCCTCCTTGAGAGACAAAACCTATTGTGCCACTTAATGGTGGCCTAGAATATGTCAGAAAGATGGTTTTATCTGAGCTTTTTCTAGTTGTCTCCCATATTTTCTTTCTCCACTTGATGAGTTTCTTAGGTTGGCAGTGATGATCTTCAGACCTGAACAGGACTGTGACTGGTCAGGAAGGATCAGCACAGCCATGTTTAAATCAGTGGGTTTAAGGCTCACTGGATATTGTAAAAGTTTAGATGCTCAGAACTGTTCTCAGGATTCCCAATTTAATATACATATATGGACTAAGCCCAGAAATCTACATTTTATTTTTTATTCAAATTTAATATTGGAACAAGTTTTTAAAATATATTTTATTGATTTCAGAGAGGAAGGGAAAGGGAGACACAAATAGAAACATCAATGAGAGAGAATCATTGATTGGCTGCCTCCTGCATGCCCCCCCACTAGGGATGGAGCCTGCAACCTGGGCATATGACCTTAACAGGAATCACACGTGGAAGCCTTCACTCTGCAGGCCAACGCTCTGTCCACTGAGCTAGACTGGCTAGAGCATGGGGTTTTTTAAAAATAAGGAAACATTATAAAAGAATAAACAATAAAATGTAAGACACTCATTTGCCTTCCAAGACCAGAGTCCAAATTCTCCCTGTACGATGGGAGAATATGGCAAAGTGAACGCAGACATCACTGAGCTTCAATTTCTGCCCTTGTTTCCCTTCATAATTATGTGACTAAATATGACAAGTTCTAACAGGTGAAATTCTATTGCACTGGTTCTAAACTTTTGGTGGGCAGATTGGAATAAAATGGCAAAGATCCCTGAAAAAATCTAATGAAAGCACAACTTTTTTAGACACATGCATGGATTCATTTGGTGAGGGGAGCAGAGAGATCCCAGATCCATGTCACATGAAAAATCTTGCCCATGACAAGAATTGCTCATCTGCTCAAGACAGTCTCAGTAGCATCATTAGTGTGGTTAGGCACACAAACGTGATCTTAAGCTCTGCCCCAGCCTCTGAGCCTGAGTCAGCTTTGGAATTACTGTGCTATGCTCAAAACTACCACAAGCATCTTTTCCAGACCTATTCACCGGGTCAGGTACAGAACTTGAGAAAGAAACCCTTATTGCTATATTGGGCGATTCTCTGGAGTTTTGCTGATACTACAATCAATTTCTTCCTGGTAAGGAAGGGGAGAAATATTTTGAACTCCTGAACTATCATTCCTGCCTCATCCTCTATACTTGGCAGGTTTGAACTCAGACTCTCCATTACCTGGATGAATTGATAAATGCCAGATGCCTTTATCTAGAGCACACTTGGAGAGATCAATATCACAACATAATGTTATGGTGGTTTTAGGGGATAATTATGATAAAGCTTTGTTACTTGTGTATTTTTGTTGCTAGGAAGCTTAACTAAAGTGCTACAAGTTGGTAATTTTGCTTCTGATAGCTACCCACCAAAGACCATGTTCAGCCCATGCTCATGCATGTACTATTGTGGCTTGTTTTACTTCTCTTGTGGTGTTTTACATATCACCCACCTAAACAGTTGTGTGTCTAGCATTTTTCATATTCCATTTAATCATCAACAGCAGAAAGTCTTCTCTAGGAGGGCTGAAAAGCAGCATTACCTTGAAAGTATAGGGACTGGGGTCATCTCAGAGTGGATGTTATTATTAGATAATAATAATAATAATAGAAACTAGAATTGTTTATATTTGTATTGCACCTGATCATTTATAAAGGACTTTCCCACCTTTTCTCACATTTACTCTTTGCTAGGGCCTTAAGCTGTAGATTACTGAGATCATTCTTACTGTGATGAATCACAGGACAGGAATGATAAAATGTGATATAAATTGCCCATCAGACATGAGCAGTAATTGATATTTGATTGCTGGTCTAACTGACTCCAAGTCCAGTGTCCTTCCAGTTCATTCTGTGTTCAAATTTCTAAAATGCTGTGAATTAGATAGCGGTATTCAGCTTGTATTTGGCCACGATGATTGGACTGTTCATGGAACCACATGGCTAACACCCTGCACTATTGTATCAAGACCTGCCCTAATATGTTTGTTGTGAGCCCTTTTCCATGCCAATGTGATGTCCTGAGATGTTTTAATCATTGCTTTCTCCTTCTTCTTTGATGTCTCCTTGTTGGCAGCGGGATCCCATTTGTTACTCCCCCGATTAAGTCAGCAGTCTTGTAGTCTTTTGTAGAATGTGGAAACTTCTTGTTTTATGCCTTGTGACTCTGCTTCATGGAGCCGACAAGAGAGATGGCGGAAAAGGTTACAGTCACTCCATTTTTCTAGTACCGTCTTCTCCTGAGAGCTGATCACTAATTTTGGTGTCAGAGCAAGAGTCATTTTGAAGCCTTGTGAAAACCTACATCCTCCTCAGAAATGCAGACACCCCTGACCTTTGTGCCTGGAGATAATGGCCAAGGCTGAGGCACAGTGACCTTTGGGCCGAGAGTGGGTGGCAGCACTTTCTTTTCTGTGACATTCATTTTGCTTTTCTCTCAGTCTGTATTTTTAATTGGATGCATGTACAGTGTGAATCTGCCTGATTCTCGTCCCCCCCCCTCTTCTCCCCACATCCTGAACTCTGAGTAGAAAGATTGTGTCTGGCTGGCTCTTGTCATAAAGGAATGCTCTGGATGCTAAGCTAGGGGTCGTTACTAATTGCCACAGTTCTAGACACAGAGGGTATTATGGGTGACCTTTCAATTGGAGATCCCATTAGCAGAACAGGGCCTGTGTCCCACCTGGCCCAGCCCATGCTTCTTTCTCTGTTCATTTTACCCCCATGATCCCATGAGATGAGCCTGGCACTTGGATTTTTTTTCAACGGCATGTTTTATTGCATCAGAGCTCTCATCACTCAAAGGGAGCCACAGCCATCTAAGCCATTTCTTCAAGTTCCACCCAGGTTTGTTTCCTCCATGAAACCATTTTCTGCAGACTCCTCCGGCCCCCTTCTTTCCCTCTCTGGGCTGCAGGCAGCTCAAGCCCATACCAACAATCTTCTGATTTATTCCATTTAGTTCTTTATTATTTGCTAACTCTGTAATATTTCCTGATTACTTTCTGCATGTTGATCTTGTTTCCTTGGATTGACTTTTTTACTACTTATCAAAGAGATGCTGGCCACCCAAATTTCCTAAGCACCTACTATGTGCCAAGTCATGTGTTAGGCACTTCATACATGGTTTCATTTAATGTTCACAGCACACCATGGAGTTAGGTGTTGCATCCCTGTTTTATAAATGAGAGACTGGAACTTAAACACACCATGCATGTTATAAACTTGCCAAGGGTCACACAGTGCTAGGAAGCAGGGGACCCACACCGTTGTGCAGCTCCACATGCCAAGGCAGAATGCCAACCTTTGGGTGCCTGTTGGGTGTGGGGTAGAGTAAACTCAAAGTATGTTCGATGATAGGCTCCTACAGGTGCCCAAGGACAGACCACCTTACCTCTGTGTCACATTCCACACTGCCAGGTGCATGGTTGGTGTTCAGTAAGACCACCACGATGGTGTTGTTAAATGCGACATCTTTTGAGTAAGGAGTGCCCTCTCCCCCGCACTGAGGCTCAAGCCCTGGTGCGTAGCTAGGGCAAGGAGACTCAGCGTGGGCACATCCGGGGCTCTGGGGAGACCCATGAGAAATATGGCAGAGTCCTGGCCCACAGGGAGATCAGAAGCACTTCCTCCTTCTTCAGAACCATCCAGGGAGCCAGAAGAGAAGTTCTCAGAACTTATATCTAGTTGGCACGGAGACCTCTTTGACAAAAACTGGAGGGAGGAAAACTGTTGTGGGGAAAAATATCACACACATGCGCGCGGACACACACACTGCCATAAATCAGACAACTGGATTATCCTGAATGCAGAAAAACTGACCGCATGCCAAGATTTACTTCCTTCCCCTTTGTGAAATTGTTTTTATTTTCAGAAAACTCAGAGTAGGCGACAATGGTCTTCTCTTACTTTGAGTGGTATGACTTGGACAGCCTGGGACCTAGAACACGCCCCCATTCTTTTGGTACTTCAACCCTCCCTCCACCCAGGCATGTGGCTGCCACTCCTCCCAGCTCACCCCAGCCCAGGCCTTTCACACAGCAGCCAAGGGACCCTGAGGGTCAGGGTCAGAGCAGTCCTGCCTTCTTCCTGGGGAGGGGAGGGGGGCAGGAGGAACAGTGTTTCCAAAGTGGCAGGATTGACACCTGAAATTGTCCACGGGGATGACAAGGTGCCAACGTCTTAGAAGAACACTGTGCTTTTATGTCCTGCCAACTTTTGAAATCCATTTCCTGCTCACCAATCGTCATGTTCCATATTGAGGATTATGGAGGGTTTTTATATTTATATGTGTGTGTGCATTGTTGTTCTGATGCTTCAAGCAGCGGGCTAGCAGGAAGCTTGGGCCACCTCAGGGAGCTCTTAACAAGAGACTGGACAGCAGCAATATGTTACCTCTTTTGTTTGTGCCACATCTTCACACCCACTCACTCAGCAACAGGCTGAATGAAATGGGCTCTGGTGCTTTGTGTGAGGGAAAAAGAATGAAAATAATGGCCACTCAGGCAAAATAAAGCTTTTTAGTGCTTTTCAGAAAGTGGTCTTGTTTTCATTGTTGTCCCTGTGTTCACATAATGGCCTTATCATTGTCCTTCATTGAAACACGCCCAAAGCAAGGAAAACATCGCACCCTGCACACAAACAAATGCATGTTCTTAAAGTGATCAACAAGCCAGGCCTAGGCCTGGGAGGGCTGCTGGGCCCAGGATGTGGGGCAGGTGACTGGATCACAGGAAGGAGTTTGCTAGGAAATTATTTTTGAAAATGAGGTTTTGTGTGCAAGACCTTGAGAAAAGGGAAAACGTGATTTTCATCTTCATCACCACCCTAGTACACATTGATCGGCACTGACCATGCTCCAGGTGTGGTGCAGAGTGACTTTATGCATCCTGTAATCTTCACAAAACCCTTTGTGGAATATATTAGTATGACCCCCATCTTAGATATGTGAATCCTAAAAGCAAGTCACCTCCCTAGTGTCACTCATCTGGGCAGTGGTGGATTCAGGATTCTGATCAAGGCAACATTTGACTTCGTACACCAACTTCTTACATACACTCTAGGATCCTCAGAGTCAAACCTCCCAGGCTCCCAAATTAGATGAGATGACTCTTGGATGAGGATGGGAATTTTAATGAGGGTTACACTGATAGCCTGAAATCAGTCACTGCAGGAGCATTTACCTCACAGGAATTGGCAAACACTGCAAATCAGGGTGTAGTTGCGGCTGTCATTGTTGTGGTGGTTTTGAGAGCTTGTTTGCCAGCACACCACTGCTTATGCCTAATGCCCCAGCACTCATTTACCCCAGGCATGTAACACCCCCAATGGCCGTTGTTTTATCATGTGCCCTCTACAGAAACTGTAGGAAGGAAAGGATCATTGAATTCTTTGTATCTCTGCAGTACCATCATGGTACCTTGTAAATAGTAAGCACTCTCTATCAATATTGTTCATTTCATCTACTTGGGAATAATTTTTATGTAAAATTTTTCAGCTGACATTGGTTAAAAGTGAATCTTGCCAATAGCCAATTGTCATCATTTATTTATACATTCACTCATCAACCATTTACTCATACCAGGAGCATTTACTATATGTGGGATACTGATTTAAATTTAAGCACAGTACCTTGTGGCAAACACAACAGTGGGAATCTCTGCCCACAGGGAGCTCAAATTCTAGTCAGGAGAGACAGAAAATAAATAACTAAATGGATTAACACATAAATTAGATTGTGTCTGACAGCAGTAAATACTATGAAAAGAGTAACCTGGAAGGGTAGAATAGAAGAAGTTAGGGTTGGGTGGTACCAAGCTTCAGACTTGTATTTATTTCCTTTTGTAACTGTAACAGACTACTGCAATGTTGCGGCCTTAAAACAATACAAATTTGGTATCTTGCAGTTCTGGGGTTCAGAAGTGTAAAGTGTGTTGGCAGGTCTGTGTTCTCCCTGGAGCTCTCTGGGAGAATCCATTTCTTGCCTTTTTCAGCCTCTACACACTGCCTGTGTTCCTGGGCATTGTCCCTGACTCTGCTTGTATCTTTACATCTCTTTCTGTGACTCTGGTTCTCTTGCCTCCTTCCTTTTCTTCTATATGATGTCATTAGGCCTGCCCCAATAATCCTGGATGATCTCCTTATCTCAAAATCCTTAACTCAATTATATCTGGACAGTCCCTTTTGCCAGTAAGGTAGCATAATCACATTTCCTGGGCCTTAGAGAGTGCCATCTTTGGGAACCATTATTCTGTCTATCACAAGAAGGAAAGGAAGGACTGACTGGGGAGGTCACAATGGAGATAAGACCCAGATGATGAAAACAGATGAGGGAAAAATATTCAAGATAGAAAACCAGCCTGCAGAGCCCCAGAGGCTGGTACAAGTGCAGTTTCTGGGGAAGGTGCCAGCCTACGCAGGTGAGCAACCAGGGTTAGGCTGAGCATAGGCAGGGCCCAGGCAGCTCAGCATCTCCGGGCCAGGGTCAGAGAAGGGATCATTCTGAGTGTGATGAGGGCTGGCCGAGGGCTTGAGAGTTGTGTTTTTCACTGGGTTGAGCCATGATTCAATGGGAAATACTTTTCTGGTAATCATCTGAAACAGTGATGTCCAGTAGAAATATAATGTGAGCCGTATTTCTAATTTTAAATGTTCTAGTGGCCATATTTTATAAGGTGAAAAGAGACAGGGAAAATTCATCTTAATAACAGATTTAATCAAGCCAATACCCCCCAAATGCTATCATGTTGACATGTAATCGATATGAAAAATGTATTAATGCAACATTTTACATCCTTTTTGGGGAACGTACTACATCTTCAGCATCTGCTGTGTGTTTATGCTTAAAGCCCATCTCACTTGGGACTGGCTATGTTTCAAATGCTCAGAAGCCACCTTTGATGACCATTTGGGGCCAACATTTAGTGCAGTGAATGACCGTACACTGTCTTGAGTCCCAGGCAATGTCTCCTCAGGCTATGTTTGCAAAAGCAGTGAATAGTGGGATGTCTCAGAGGACGTGGGGCACATATCACTCCCATTAGCTATCCCGAGTTTCTGAGGCTCTGAGTAGCCCATAGGGAGTGAAGGATGGAATAGCAAATTCCAGACAATAATATGCCCTGTGGTGGGCTGGTGGGGGCTCCAGCCTCTGAGTGGGCTCTAATCTGGCTAGACCCTCTAAGAAATAGCTGTCTCTATCCATTAGATTGGTCTTTAAGTTCACCTCTGTGTCCACCCCTTACAACTTTAATCCCCAGCGGGAATTTTAGTCAAAGCCAGACTTTTCTCATTTCTTTATAGACATGGCCATTTATTCAACTCATTATACCAAAATTATTAAAAACAAGGGCAGAGGTCAAGAACAGGAAAAATTCAATGAAGCAATGAAAGGGTATCAGTCACTAGTGAAAGAACTCTACCCCGGGCCCTTCCAAGCTATTCCCATGCTCTCTTGTGCTTTTATAGTGACCCCAACGTTAACCACAAAAATCAAGCCCCACAAGATTAGGGCCAATAGAATATCACATACATCCATTTGGATTTTTTTTACAATGATGTTACATTAAAAGGGTTTATGAAACAGAAAATAAAGATACAAATTAAACATGTAGGTCATGGTGGTTTGCATAAAGGCCAGCTTCTGAGAAGCATATTCAAACCTGCACAAGACAATAAAAATAACAGCAACATTCATTAGAATGTCCCTTTTAGGGCCAGAATCTGCACAGCACACTCAGCCTTCAGGAGAAGGGTTGGTGCCAAGTTCCCTCCTGACGATGGACTCAGAAGTGGGCTGGCATCTCAACCCTGACATCTGGGCTGTGGGTACCAGCAGCCCCATCAATAGGCACCTTGGCCATTTTGACATGGAGTGACAAAACCTGTAATGGGCAAGGACAAAGGTGCCTTTAGTGAGTGCTTTAGGGCTTTAGAGCATCAATCAAATTACCTGTGGCTCTAATTAGTGTATCTGCAATCTGGAGCAACCTCTGTCTGCTTTCCAAAAAGGGGCGGGATGTTTTCCTCTGGAACACATCAGCATAAGTCCTTCTATGATGAATTTTCCAAAATTCTAAGGATGCAGTTGTGTGGAAGAGAAACAGCTATGGCATAGAAACCTGTTGACTTGAAAATCAGTAGCTATCTTTGCAATCAGCTAATTAGCCAATATTTGTCCAATTCCTGTGAAGTGCTATACTCAGGGGGAGGGGGACTCAAGAAGCACAGATCCCTATTTTCCAGAGACATAAGATCTGGTTAGAAAATAAATAACTATGCAATGCAAAATAACAGAGCATGGTGCCATTGTGGTATCAGTAGATCTGAGTTCTGCCACTAACTCAGCTATGTACCAGTGCTACTGCCTTCAGTCTAGTCACATCTACCTGGGGCAAGAGCTATTGGATCACCCAAGACTCATTTCATTGGGACAAATGCCCTTACTTCTCTGGACCTCAGTATCCTCTTCTAGAAATTGAGATGGTTTAAATAGATTATTGTAGTAGAGATCATAATAATAGCTCATGATTGTGCTGTGTACTTTACATGAATTAATTCATGTATTTCTAAGCAAACTTAACTAGGAGGTGGGTTCTGTCCCACCTCCCAGTTTACAGATGATAAAGCTGAGATTTCAGTTAAGAAAGTTACCCCAACTCTAAGAGCATTGACTAATGCAGAGCTGAGATTAAATCACACATGTTTGAGCCTGTGAAGCTTGGGATCTTAATACCATAAGCCCATCCCAGATGTCACATTCTGTAGTTCTAGTGACCTAAAAGGATCCTGGGAAGACTGTTTGGGGACTAAAAAGGGGATGAGTGATGGAGGGAACCACATTGTAGTAACTTGGGCCAGGCATGAGCAGAGCTTCCAAGAGGGGAAACACTCTTTGTCTGTGGCTCAGAGAATTCAGACCTAACTATGTCAGAATAGCGTGATGCTTAAGTTCAGTATTTCCTTCCGGGACACTGATCAGTCAATGCTGGTGTCCCAGTTCACATCTGTGTAGCACGCTGGTCACACAGCAGGTGAGTCTCACAGCGGTGGAGTCCCAGGAATGGGATTTCAGAATGCTGCATGGCAGGTCTCACCTTTTCAACCTTTTTGTTTTATATCAGTCTCAGCCGCCAGTGGAGGAGCTGTGAACTTCACTTTAGCCAAAATGTTCAGTGAGGACACACACACATACACACACAGACTGGCACCCACAAAGTCTTCACCTTGAGACGAGGGTGGGTTTGGTTTCCTTTGCTCACACAACTGATATGGCCCGGGGACACTTTGGTTTAGATGGCTCACTGGCCACAAACCGTTTCGTTATGTGTTGCCCAGTTACCTTGGCTTTCTGCACATTCTCTTGAGCAGATAGTTCATCTTCTTATCTCAGAGAATTGTTTCCCCAGTGTAGCCCCAGTCAAGAGCTTTGATACCATCGAGGCAAGAAGGCATTAAACCACCCATTTTGTAATTGTTTGAGTCGTACTTTCTCATGACTTTCATGAAAAGATGATGTGGTTAGATTGGAACTGGGCCTTGCCACGGGTATCATATATGCCTGGGGTTACCGCATGGTCACGTGGCTCCCTCTGTTGCAGCCTGGCGATCTTATCTTTCAGGCTGCACCTTGCCATAGAGCACCCAGCTCCCTCCAGCTCCTGTGTGTGCATACGTGCGCATCCAGGCGTGCATAGAACTCGGCTAAGGGCTTGTAAAATGATGACTTGACCATTCACCTATAATGAGGCCTTTGCTATACACTTTTAAGAAAAGAAAAAAAAAACTTCACTGGCTTTTCCACATGGGAATGTAGAGCAAAGTTTTCATTAAGCAGACACATTTCTATTTCATTTAAGCTGGTAATTCTGTTGTTCCCTTTATGTACCAGGAATTGATCTAGCCACTCTGAGTACCAAGATGAATATGACTGCACTACTGTCCTTGAGAGATTCTCAATGCAGCCATGGAGAGAGAACGTGTTAACAAATAGCTGGCATTCAGTGCAGAAAGGGCTAGGGGTTGCCATGAATGGAGTTCTTAGGGAAGATGGATTGAGGGGCACTAGGAGAGAAGGGGCAGGGGAAACTATGAAGAGAAGCAGGCATTTATATTCCCAATTCAAAGTCAAGTTCAAGTTTACCAGTTAAAGAAGAACAATATTCTCAACAGAGGTAATAACAAAAGAAATAATGAAGCCCTAGCTGGTTTGGCTCAGTGGATAGAGCAACAGTCTATAGACTGAATGGTCCCAGGTTTGATTCTGGTCAAGGGCACATGCCTGGGTTTCAGGCTTAATCCCCAGTAGGGGGTTGGCGGGGGTTGGTTCTCTCTCCTCACTGATGTTTCTACCTCTCTCCCTTCCTCTCTGAAATCAATAAAATACGTTTTTTTAAAAGAGAAAAAGGATATTTTAAAAAAAAGAAAGAAAGAAAGAATGAAGATGTGAACTGTGGGCTCTGAGCAGAGATGGTTTATAAGGTGAGGCTGTAGATAGGTGGACTGGCCCAGCTAGGGAAGGACTTTGTGCATCATCCAGGATGTTTAGCACTTGTGATTTAAACTTATGAGTGCACCAGACACCCCAAGAAAATCGAGAGGAGTCTTTCGGGGATCCACATGAAGAGCTGTGCCTTCTCTAGCCAGACAGGGCTGTGCCTTCGCGCCAGTCGCTGGGTCTGACTCAGCCAGTGACTTTCCTTTCACAAGTGACTTCACCCTCCTGGTACTTGGCTTGCTGTGGTCAGATATGAATCTTCAGAGTGTCCTTGACTACTACTGACAACTTAAAGGACACATGGGGAGAATTGCTTTCATGTCTTATCTGGCACTTGGGAGGCCAGCGGGTACCTAACTGTCACCCCTTAAAGGAGCAGTTTTGTTTGTGTGGCTGCAGCTGCCAGGTTGCTGGGCTAGGGAAAGGGCTCTAGGCCTGGGTGACCTGCAACTCCTGGTCTTGTCTGGGCTCTGCCACTCTCGTGCTGAGTGACCTTGGGCCAGGAGTTTTTCTCTTGGCACCAACAAACTCATCTGAAAAATGAGGGACTAGACTCTGGCTTCTAAGGGTTTCTCCTGCCTCGCCTGAGCCTGCCTCACCACTTTAATTTTGAGGAGGTCAGACTGGCCTATGATGGAAGAGTCTGACCAAGAAGTGTTGCGTCTTATCAAGGAGCTTGGGGGGTTTTACATGTGTTTGAACAAGAGAAACAATCACCTGGTCGGGATGCCCCTTCCTTCATTTCCCTGAAGCAAACCAGCAGGAGTGGGGGATTCAGAACCTAGCCTCCTGCCTGTGAGTCCTTGGGTTGGGAAGTTTGGAGAACACACCCGGGGCATGGAGCTTTGGAAGGGACGCAGGCAGTGTGGGAGAGCAAGCTGCAGCTGAGTGCAAGAACCTGCAACTCAAGTGAGTACAACCAGTCCAGAGTTCTAACCACCAGTCTCCCCTAGCAAGGCTCTGGGCCTGCTCCCTGCCTGCCGCTCAAAGCTTCCCAGGCAGTATATCGTGTTTCAGCCTACTGTCTACTGTGAAGGCTGAGAATCTTCAACTAACATGCCTAAGGCTCCTCTGCACCGGGTCCCAGGTTGGGTGTTGGAGGGGATGATATATGGCAGTCCAGGGCTTATGTGGGGGCCAGGGGCCAGGAGCCAGGGGTGTGTTGACTGCAGCACAAGGCACCCGTCCAGGCAGATGGGACAGTGAGAGAGCTGGTCATGAGCACAGGTTTTGGTGTCTTAAGCCCTGGGTTCAGAGGCTGGGCCTGCCACTCCCTCGCTGTGCAGCCTTCCACATTAACTTCTCTCTGGGCCCCTTTGCTTAACTGTGAGGTGTAAGTAACAGGACTTCGCAGGACTCTTGTGAGAACAAAGTAAGACAGTGCTTAGCACTGTGCCCGACATGTAGTAAGTGTCCCATAATGGTGCCTTTAAAAAAAATCTATTATTATTAATGTCAGAAAAAGTAAGCAAGGATCAGAATGTTGGAGGCGCCTGTCTGCCAAGGCAAGGAACTTGGCCTTTCTCTGGCAGCCGTGGGCAGCCTGAGAAGGTCCTCCCGCAGGGAATGGCATTAAACAAATGGGTGTTTGGGGAAGTCTCCCCCTGGCATCCGATGGGACACATGGGAGGGAAAAAGGAATTTTGGCAAGAAGGCTCCGTCAGCGTCCAAGCAAAGTGGGCAAGGGCCCAGGGTGGTGGCAGAGGGAACGGGATGGAAAAAGAAGACTCAAGAACTTTAAAAAGGAAGGTGACTGAGGAGGAAGGGCGGGCCCTCCTCTGGGAGACAGTGCCGGAGAATGAGGGAGGAATCAGAGATCGGTTTGCAGATGTACCAGGGATGGCATCGACCCAAACAGAGGTGTGTGGGGAGGAAGGATAGTGCCCCTCGCTGGGGATAAGAGGTGGGGGGGGGGGGGGACGCAGAGTGAGGGAGGCCCACCATCCTGGTCACGTGACCCAGATCCTGAAATCCCATGGGCACATTGATCAGTTTGTATGTTTCTCTCCTGCTTTGTCCAAAAGAGTTGAGATGGTTTCATAGCTGACAGGTTATGTGGTTTGTATTTTCCTTATAAGTAAAAATGAACTGAAATAGTAACAACCAAAGAATAGAAGAGCTAAAAAAAAAAAATAGAGTGATAATGATGAGGAGTACAGAATGTGGTATAAAATGACTGACAAAGAGGGAGAGCTTGTTTAGTCCCCCAGTATCCACTCTTGGCCTTCAAATGAAGATCCTATCCTTCCTAACCCAAGCCCCTTCTGAGGAAAGAATCCCTCCCAAAGGGACAGAAAAACCAGGTTCTTTGCCCTCTTTTCTAACTTCCAGAATAGTAGTGGGTATCTCTCAATGGTATTTTACCCTCCCTGTTCTTTGCAATGGAAGAAGCAAAGGCAGGTTCTTTCTTCTCCAGAATGGGTACAGCTCCCAGGAAATGATGAGAGGGAGGGAGAGAGGAAGCCAAAAAGGCAACAGAAAGGGGGAGAGAGGGAGAAACCCACTGCCAGTGGGCACTGCCAGGTGACCCGGGGGCTGGTTGGATGGTGGTGGCGGTGGCTGCCACAGAGCCATCCCGCTTGTGGCTTTGCTTCCTCTTTCTCTCTCTCTAGCAGCACAGAGTCACTCAGCCCCAGATTCCTCTGGGTTTCAGAACCCGAGAGGTCTGCGAGGGCACCTTGCATTGCCTGAGGCCCCTGGGAGCTCAGAGCCTTGCAGAATGTGTGTGTCTCCCTGGGCAAGTGCTCTTTCTGCAGAGGGGCCAGCTGCTGGGTGGCCTGGGAGAAAACCAGGAAAGGCTGTTCCCTGTGGGTCTCTGCTGAAAATGCTAACGGGGAGGCACTCAACACTTGGTAAGTGCAGTGAGCGTTTTTGCTTTCAATGCCCACATTTCTCTGGCTTCCGTGAGGTATCATTGTCGAGGAAGAAGGTGCTATTATCGCCACCCTCCTCCCCTGTGGTGTGACAGTGCAGAGATAGTTATCACTACACCCAGCTCAACATTGCTTTTCTTGGGTAACAGCTTTCAGAAAACCATCCGCTGGGCTCCCACCAGTCAGGATTCAAGGCAGTGACCACAAGGCTGATAGGCAGGTGGCTTTGTCAGGCTGCGGGGCCACAGACGCAGGCTCTGGGGGCTCATGAAAGCATCCCCTTCAGAACCTGGGCCCACCCCTTCATGGGATGCAGAGAGTGGGGGCTGGGTGAGAAGTTGGTCTGGTTAATCCCCTGCAGCTTATCTTCTCTCCCCTAGGGTCTGGCCATAGCTGGGCACCTGCAGGGGCCCTTTCTGGAGAGGACAGGCAGCTTGGCAAACATCTGGCTCTGTGGTCCTCTTCCTAATAGGGACCCTGAGGCCCAAGGTACTGAACTGACTTCCAAGGTGGAGCCACTGAAGCTTAGAACTGGAACAAGACTTGAGGTATCAGGACTCTGAATCCAATGTTCAGAGATTTCTAAGTTAAGTTGCAAAGAGCTTGGTTTTGTAGCCTAAGGACCTGGACCAAATCCAGCCTACGGACCTGGGGAATTTTGTCTTCACCCAGCCACATGCCAAGCCACCACTCCCACCCCACTAGGATGCTGCAGAGCCCTCTGGGATAGATGCTGCAAACATCTGGATGAGAGGACAATACACCCGGAGTCACTGAGTCACAGAAACAGGCACCCCTCTTTGCCGCCCTAAGCATGTCCTCCTCAGCTACAGTGGACCACCCTAGAACAGGGCTGCAAAAGGAAACCAAGGCCCCGTCCTAAGGCAGCAGTGGGCACCATCAGTCACCTGGAAGCAGGTCCAATTGCTGCTGCAGAGCCAGGTTCCCCTCTTCCCACTGGGAGCCGTCTCAAGGTCGGCCACACTGTTGACTCCTACAATCCCATTGTATCTGGGGTATGTGGGAAGTGGGGGAGAGTTATTTGTGAAAGGCTTCTGTTCCCACCTTCTTTGCCCCCATCTTTGCTTCGTTTCCTAAGGAAACTTCCACAAGGAGGGGCTTGAGTTCTGTGGTCTTCGGGCTAGGTCACACCCTACACAGAGAGGAGGTGGCAGCCCTGGGCCCTGGGCTCTGACTCCACGGCCAACATGAGGCACCTGTCAGTGGAGCCCAGGACCTGCTGCCTTTCAGCTTGGACAGCACGCCCTTGTCCACAGGGCAGGTGCCAGGATGTCCCCCCTTCTCCATGCCAGACATCTGGATATTTAGAAACAGTTGGATAGCTTTGTTCTTTTCCATTATGTTCCAGATGCTAGGTGCTGTGCAGTCACAGCCTGGTAAACCCATACCCAAGCCTTGTCTTGGTCCCCTTGTGTTCAGTGATAAAAGCGGGATGAGGATCCAGGACTCTACAGGCCAGACCAGGATGAAATGAGCAGGTTGGGATCGGGCCTGAGCAGGTGGGGTTGAAGATTGTGGTTGTTGGTGGATTAAGCAGACTGTGGGGTGTGACTCCAGAGGAGCAGTATACTGGGGGGAAAGCAGATCAGAGGAGACAGCAAGCTGGGGGACCTGCAGCCTAAGAAGACCTGGGCAGATCTCAAAGAACATAAGCACTAAGAACAGAATCTCCATTCAGAGAAGAGCTGGGCAGCCAAGCCCCGAAGGATGTGGAAGGTCCATTGTGCTCCACCTGGCAGCACAGGGCCTAGGTTACTTGCTTATAAGACCCCTTCTCAAGCACTCATTTCCTCTGCCAACCCCTATGCGATGAACAAGGACACAGAGATGAGTGAGACAGCCCCTCCCTTTTTTTTAAGGATGTATCTTGAGGATGCCAAATGCCTGCCTACAAAGTGAACAGCTAGTTACATCCAGAGATTTCCAGGCATCCAAGCTTTTGACATCATGAGCAGAAATAATCAAATGATAGCTTATTTGGTGGGGTCCTCTGGGATTTCAAAGCGAGTGAAGACCATGAGCACTGTGCCCCCAGTTAGCTCCTTAGAGGAGTAAATGGTGTGCTGTCTCTCACGTTGTGGTCGACATGGAAACCAAGGGCAAGGCCACAGGCCAGCTTGAGACATGACTTACAGTGAGCACATCGCTACACTCGACAGGCTCCCTGTGGAAGGCTGTTTTCTTGCTTTATGTTTGTCACATGTTAAACTTGTCGTACCTGCTACCAAGCCTGTGTTGACGTGTGCAGGGTGGGGTGGGGTTGGCATTGTGTTGTGCCCATTGATTGATATATGGGCATCCTCATTGCTGCATAATTATTCGAGCCCCACCTGCAGATGAGCTTGTGTTAGCCAAGCTTCAGCCCATATCTGGAATCACCTCAATCAAATAGACTTGTTTTCTTTCCTCCCAGTCACTTATTTTCCCAATTACAATGTATTGATCAAAATATAGGGAATATGGGATAGAAAAAGAACAAGAAACAGTTGGGTTGTTTTGGGATTTTTTTTTTTTTTTTTTTTCAGAATTCAAGATGGGAAGATAGGTTTGCTGGGCCCTGACCTAGAATCTGCCTCTAATCTGCTATGTCCCTTCATTGTCCTGGTCCCCATTTAGGCAGCCTGTAGTTAGGGTAAAAGACAAGGCTATGTAGGGCCTTAAAAGTCAAGGTAAGGGTTTTATGGAGCCAGTGAAGGATTTTTCAATAAGGAACATCCTGGTCAGATTTGCCTTTCAGATCCCGGTCTGGCTGCAGTGTGCACAGGGGCTTGGGTTGCAGACTAGGGGAGAGACACGGAGGCTCTGACCAAGGACAGTGTGCAGGAGGGCAGAGGAGGGAACTGATTGGGGACTTTAGCAAATAAACCTTAAGGACTGGTGAACATGAGTTATGTAAAGAGAGTGGAGTATGGAAAGATTCCCAGCTTTCCTACTGACGAAGAAAGAATGGTCAGAGAGGGTCAAGTACAACTAGTGGAATGTTTCAGGTCTCTCATCATTCTGTCATCATCAGTGTGAGAAAAATCAAGAGCAACACTGAAGTTTCTCTGTTTTGCTCCTCTCTTAGTCGACACTTAAACAAAATGGGCCAGCACTGTTTTGTTTTTTTTAATCCTCACCCGAGGATATTTTTTCCATTGATTTTTAGAGAGAGAGTGGAAGGCAGGGAAGGAGGAAGGGAGAGAAAGAGAGAGTGAGATGTGTGAGAGAAATATATGGATTGGGTGTCTGCAGCACATGTGCTGACCAGTGCCTGGGGATCCAACCTGCAACCCAGGTATGTGCCCTTGACCAGAAATGAAACCCTCCACCCTCCGTTTAAGCAAGCATCACAACATGTCAATTATATTTTCGACTGAATGCTATTTATTTAAAAAAAAAACAACTTTAAAAATCAATCTTGTCTATCAGCTTTTCTGACCAAAGTTTAACCATTAGAAATATACCCATTGATGGATATATTAACAGAGGTCAGTAAAAAGGAATAAATAAGTGATCAGACAATACCCTTGGTATTAAGCTGTGCCTTAAATATCACAGAACTTAATAGTCCTTTAGACAAAAGTAGATAACTAGCAGGAAGGCTACTTGCTTTTAAATTGGTAGTAAGCTTCATTTCAATGCTAATTTTTGGTAGTAAAACAAAGGATTAATAGATTTTCTGACCTTTGGAGGTGAATCAAATGACACAGTCATCTTCTAGGTTGCATCTTAGAACAGTAAACTGAACCAGAGCATCAGAGTGATTAAACAGACAGTTTGAGTTTAAAATATAAAAGCTACTGAGAAATTTGTGAAAAGGAGTAGGAATCTCAGGACCTGGGATCAGGCTTCCCTCACCACCTCTCTGATTTTCTGGCTTCTCATTCGTAAAATAGGGATGATGATAAATTGGAACCACAGGTTGTCGTGACAATTCAATGTGTGTGGAAATTGATTTGCTATGTGTAGTGTGTTGAGCACAGGTGTTTTTTTTTTTTTTTTATTGGTATTTTATCTTGTGGGAAAGGCTTCACTTTCAGGTATATCTCAGGCCCCAGGAAGGCCAATCAGAGAGCTGATGGTCTTTCTGCAGGTTGTTTTTGAAACCTTCTTTGGCCCACACAGTTTTCGCTTTCCCTCACCCCTTTATGAACATCAGAAAGATTATATGATTGACTGATAGAACGCCAGCAACCCAGAGAGATACTGTACCACGGGCCCAGGGCTATACTTTCCATTTTTATTAAAATTCTTATTAACTCATAGCCCAAGAGCTTTTAAACCAAGCCTGATCTCCTTTAGGGCCCCTTGATTTTATCAGAGCAATTTGTGTGCAATGTTCAGGTCCCATTTTGTGGAAAGGCAGCGAAGACAGCAGCCAAGTGATATTATTCTGAAGGGACTGGGGTCTTCTCTCCCTCCAACACCACCTTCCTTTATAATGCCACTCCCACCCTGACCATGTATACACACTTGACCTCCATAATGACAAGTGAACTTCCTGAGTTTAAGACCTCCAGTCCCTCTGAAATTATAAATATTTCTAAGAAAAATAACTCCCAGTCATTTGTAGCTCATTGATGCTGAGTTTGTTGACTCCTATTCTGAGTACAAATATAGCTCTTTTAGGGGAAAGATCTTGCCATGATAAGAGTCCTGGGGGAATATACCATCATAAGTTATGGGGGTAAGGGGGGAACAAAAAGGAAGCCTGTGGCACTGGGCTAGCTCATAGCCTTGGTGAGTGGGAGCTGTGTCTGGGAGCTCTGGTGCTCATTGGTATGACAAATGTCTATCTTTCAGCCAATGAGCAGGAGCTGTGTGCCTGTGATGGGATCAGGTCCATGGTCTGAACTGTTGGGTAATGCTGCATCTCTCTTCTTTCCTCATGGGTTTCCAGGGTGATTTTTATTCTTCAGTTGGTATTTACTTAAGTAACCTCCCTGAATTACATTTATCTTTCCATTAATAGGTAGTCTTAAACTTAATGTCATCACCTTGGCAATCTGCTAAGCTATAGAGCACTAGAGCCGCAACTCTCTTTGCAGCGTGCTGAGTAGAAGCCATTTTTTTCCTGACATAAAATGTATCTGGAGCCATTGTGATTTCCCCCCATGCCCGTGTTGAGGTGTGGAACACACAGAATTAAGGCTGAGAAGGGTGGTGTTCATAGAAAGGGACCCTTATCTCTAGTATTGTTGACTTAGACTTGCTTGCCATGAATTAGTTATGTGGCTCTTAGGAACTACTCATGAATGAAAACTTGTGTCAAAGCCTCTGTTTGATATGTGTCTAGTATTTTGTGCTGCCTTTGCATTTGAAGGGGTAGATATCCAGACAGAGCCTTATTGTTTGCAATTTCATGATATTTAAGAAACAGTTACTTTTACCTTCTCCCCTGCTCTTTTTATTAATTCTAGAATGATTCATGGATCTGTCATTCACTATGTTCCTGGTACTGTAATAAGCCTGTTAGGAGCATCTGGTGAATATTAGAAAGAGGACCGATTCTCAAGAGCAAAACATGGCTATGGTGATTAATGGTCAAAGAAGTATTCTTACAGTATCTAATTTCACCACAGCACAGTGGAATAGGCAGAGGAGGGATTATAATCACTGTGACCTTATAAATGAGGAAACTATCACTCATGATTACCCAGGCAGCAAGTGCTAGAGCTCAGACTTGAACCAAGATCTTCTAAACCTAAGCCATATTCTCTCTACCTCACTGACTCTTCCCAGGAGACAAAACTTAAACATGTAATAAGATAAAGGACTGTACAAAGAAGTCTCTAATTAAATATCAAGTGCATGGTCAAGATAGGTATTGCCAAATTATAAAAAAGGGCAAATTCATGATATCCAAAAATAATACAAGAGATGGAGATTGGTGGGTTAGGTTAGCTGAAGAGAAATGTAGAAGGGACCTTTAACAAGATAGAAGTTGATTTATTGTTCACATGAAAGTCTGAGCTGGTGTGACAGCTGTGCTACATGAAAGTGGCATAGACTCATGATCCTTCTTCCCCTCTTGGAGTTTCCCTTTATCTATATATTCAAGATGGCTTAACACCTTGTCCATATTCCAGAAAAGAGGTAGTGTGGAGGTAGTCATCAAACATTTCATTTTTCCCAGAACTAGGGGCTTTTCCAAGGCATGAGACTTTCAATGCTAAAACTAGGAAAGTCCCTGGCAAACAAGGGAGGTTGTCATGCTAGTTCTAGGGCCCCCCTCCAAGTTGTATGCTTCACATGTGGTTATACCCCATTTGCTAGAACTTACTAGTAGTCACATGGTCACTCCTAGCTGCAAGAGAGGCTGTGAAATACCATCTTTATTCTGAGCAGTCATGAGCCCAGCTCAGGTCTTTTTCAGGGTAACAGATATTGGGCCATCTGCCATGACACAAGTATTTTTGTTGGTAGAAGAAAATAGTGTTCTCAAGTTAACAAGCATTTGTGTGACTGCTAATGCTGTATCAGTAATGATAGCATAGCACTGCAAATATTGTCCCAAAAAGTCAGATTGCGGGCTTTGTGAACATCCTACCATATTAGCTGCGACTTCATCCTTTTCCCAGCCCAGGAGGTATGTCTGAGAGTGATGTTTTATAGGGATAACTTTGGACTATACTAGCTTATTAAAAAAGTATTAATCAGTCACACATGTTTCTTGTGACATTCCCACCATGGATTGCAACACACCAATGTGGCCTGGAAGGGAAACTCAGATGCATTCTAGTATGTCATCACAATCATTTTGTGTTTAGGGGTTATGAAATGACAATGATGAAAAACTACTTGAGAAAGATTCATCTGGAAGGTATCTCTCAATTTTAGTTGGTACCCAGACCTGCTTTGAGGAAAAGGTCTGCTGCATGACCCGCACTATTAGGAGGTGATATAAACCCTCAAGCTGATGTCATCAGAGGGGAATCAGTGTACACAGGTGTGGCCACTGAGTGTTGAGGACACTCAGTTCTGTCCTGCAGGTGATGCTATCCAGGCTTGTCCTGGCTTTACTATAGTGAGTTTTCAATGCAAAATCTTCCTAAATAACATTATGAGTTTTAAATTCTGAACATGAGTTTTAAATTCATTGTGTTTTTAAAGACTGGACTGGGGTAAGATGGGGGCTCAAGGAGTGAAAGACAACATGGCAACATTTGGAAATCAGTTGTTCAATACAAGAGAGCCCAGAACACAGCTTATCTACTGGTTGCCAGTCTGACAGGGGCCCTTCATCACCTCCTGTGTGAAGATAGCCTCACAGGTATTCCCAGTTTCCCATTGACAACACAAGTGTGTGACCTGGTGTGTACTTTGCACTATTGTTTCTCTTCCTGATGGCTGAAGATAATATTTTCAGCAAAATCACTTTCCTGTAGAAAACTAAAATATTTCTGTCCTAAACTGAGGCGCGGTCCCACAGACCCAAGTAAATCGCGAGTGTTTGGTGGATCTGCTAGAATCTTGCCATGTGTTTCTCATCATGTTCTGTGCCTGTTTTCTTGTGTACCCTGGAGCTTCCAATCTGAGGAGAATCAACATTCCAAAGATATTAGCATGCTTGTATGAATTAGTAACTCTGAGGAGGGAAAAGCTAGAGATAAGACCCAGTCATATTTGCAACAGCTTTACTTGCCTGCAAGTATTTATTGGTCATCGTGTAAAGGTTTTCAGTCAGCATCAGCCACCACAACGGTTACGGAAGCCTGGGAGCAATTTTGATCGTGCAGTGACTTAGGGAGTTATTAAGGGCAATAAATCTGCATTAGTTAAGAACTGGAGAGCTATAATGTAATATTATGCAGCTATTAAGTATAACATTTTCAAAGCATATTTGATGATGTGCTAAAACGCTTGTGATATAATGTAAGTGGAAAAATCAAGACTTAAAACGGTAAATACAGCATGATTCCAACTTTGTAAATGTGTATGTTTAGAAAAAAGACTAGAAGGAAATTCTCCTAATGGCTAACAGTGTTGGTGAGATGATGGACAATTGGTTTTGTCCTTAAAAGACTCTATCCTTTCCAGATTTTCTAAAAAAGCACTATTCCTTTTATTATGGAAATACATTTTTAATAATAAAAAGTTAAAGACTAAAGACAAAAATGTCATTTTCTGGATACGTGAAGATATTGATTAAAGATAATTTTCTGCAAATGTCCAAGACAAATATTGTGATCTCCCACCTTTGTATGACTTCTAACATACAGTCATGTGCTCAGTGGGATAGCTTTAAGTTTGTTCACTAGTTCATTTGTTCATTCATTCATTCTTTCATTCATAAACTATTTGTTGCTCTCCCACTACATGCCAGGTACAGTGCTGAAGTGATTAGGGCCTACGCCTCACCCTAAAGAAACCTGAAATACAGCAGGGAGATAGTAACTGCTAATCAAGCAATATGTTCATTGCCTTATAGTGTTGTGAATGGACTGTGTGTTTACTCAATGAATTAATAGATGGATTAATGAATGAATGAACGAAAACAAGAGTCTGTCACCAGTACTGACCTTTCCTTCAGGAGTTTTCTAGTGTTGTGAGACTTGTCCCATGTACTTGTAGGAATCATAAGTGTCTGGGCCCTACCCTGTCAGTTGATTGCTTCATAAAATGACAAAGGCTCTTGGAAGAACTGACAAGTTCTTTCCACATGCTGCCCTGCTGAGCTTGTACCAATCAAGGAGTGGATAAGTCTGGAAGGAGTCAGAGTCGGAGGCCTCCAGATGTGCAAAGTGTCTCCCTGGTTAGTACAGGGAACTTGGGGGACTACAATTAAAGCTAGAGACATGAACAGACCACTGTTTGGGGGCAGCATTGGGCAGACCAAGAGATAGAAGTTAGTTTCTCTACCGTGTGATCTCAAGGGTCCTGAAAAGGCCCTCTGTCACCATTCTGTCCCCTGATTATTGATGCAGTAACTAGGGACAGCATCTTCCACTCCAGTGAGAAAGAGTCTAACAGGTCAGTGCCCAGGGAGCAGCTGACCCACCGAATTCCTTTAGCCCCAAGGTATACATAAATGCCAAGGGAGACTAACACTTCCTGCTATGAAACTCCCTGGGCACATCCTGCCTCCACACAGGCAGTAATCTGGGTAAGCCAAGGTGAGGCCTGAGCCAGGTTGGGCCAGAGGAAAGACAACTCCTCCCTGGTAGATTCTCATTAAAGTCTCTGTGCTACTGGCTCTCTCACAGTCTCAGACATGCCACCTTCCCCCAGCAGCGGGCTAGCAGTTTTTATGAAAGTCTTGAGAGTGGGAGTGGGGGTGGGGGCAACTCCTAATGTCTCCTTTGCAGGACTCCTGGAAATCCTTAAGTAAATGAGAGGCTCTTTGGATATTATTGCAAGATGAAAGTGAATGAGCTGCCCTGAGACCATAATGAATGCAGATAAATTCTGTACCTTTGCACAAGTTTGAGAGAGACTAGAGGAGCTACTGGTGGCGAGACATCTGAACATGAGAGAGAAAATCAATGGGAATCCAGAATAGAGGGAAGGAAATGTAAAATGCTAGTCCTTGGAGAAGCTATTAGCCAAGACTTGGCTTTTATTACTTTCTTCATAATGTTATTAAAAAATCCTGGATGGTTTCTGCCCGGTACTTTCAAGAGTTTTCTCTTCCAGGGTCCCATGTCCCCTGGGGGTCTGGACTAGGAAAGGGGTGCATCCATTTGACCTGTAGGGCATACAGAGGGTGTGACCCACTCCCCATCCAGTGCACCTCAATCATAGCAGCTTGGAGGGAACAGAATGCTGGTAGACCACACGAGGTGGCTAAGTCCAGAGCAGACGCTCACTGAAAAGTATTTCCATCTCCCCTTCCATCGTCCTTCCTTTAGATTCTCTTTCCTCCTGGGAGCTTCTTGATACCCTCTGAAGCCTTCCTTTACCTATAACTGATCATTAGGTTGGCAGGCCCACCTTCCTCCCCTCCCTCCCTCCTTCCCTTCCCCTTCCTGCTACAAGTTGAGGTCTGAGTCAAGGCTGACAGGGAGAGTAGGGGAAGTGACTCCTAACCCACAGCTCTGCCCACTCCTCACACTGGCCACTACTGCTCCCTTCCCTATCTCCTCCTTCATGCCTCAGCAAGCTTCTAACCTATTCCCCTTTCCCCCGCTCCTGGGATTGCCTGTTCTTCATCCTACCAACCCTCTGCAATGAAATGCCCCACTTAGTCGGTATGAGTTTGTCTCTGAAATGCACATGAGCCTTTCTTGCTTCATCTAGTTCCTGTTGAGCACCTAATACATGTCATCCAGGGGTTACAAACATGAACTAGAGGTTGTATCTGCTGCTTATAAGACACTAGCCACAATTCCGTTTTCTAACCACTTTCATAGCACTGACAGCTATAAAAGTGTCTTCAAGAATCATAATGGAAAGGGACAATAATAGGAACAGTTAATAGCCCTGGGGTTCTGGGAAGCAGACATCCCCTGATGACAGCAGCCTGTTCTTAGGAACCAACACAGGTAGCTCCTTCCCACATCTGGATTCCATCGAAGATGAGCCTTCTCTTTCAAGAGGCAGTCTATAACCCGCATCCACTGACACAGAAAGTGGAGTATTGGCTCCCAAACTGGTTCCTGCACACACCTTCCTATGCAAGCCATGCCCTGAAGGGCGGTTTGGGGCTGCCTTTCGGAGTATCCTTCAAGTGCGTTATGGTTAAACACACCTTTCTAGACTGTCCTCTGGGGACATAACCACCCTTCATAATTTTGCATTTCGGGGGAAAAGCTTCAAATAAATGAATAAATGAGTCCACTTTGGATTTTATATACACCAGATGTTTTCCTACCAGCCCTCAAGGCTCCATTTCTACAAGCTAACTCATCTTTTAAAGTCATTCATGACTGACAATACATTACTGGGTTCATATGTTACTTTCATAAGTAACATGCATTTTAGCAGAGGGTTCTGATTGAGACTTCTTTATCCGGGTAATTCTCTCCACAGATGTAAGGGAGGGAGATTTGGTACTCTGAAATCATATACCTAGAATAACACCCAGTATGTGTAAACACAGCATTAATATCGTTTTCCAATTAGCTTTAATGTTATACTTGTACCGGGTACTTGACATTACATCTTGTATCACAAGTAGGGGAGGGAGGGTGGTGGTCTACCCAATCAGATGCCTCTAATTCTAAAGTGTAATTGAAAGTTGTGGATTCTGAACTGAGGTTGTATGCTTTTTCTTTTCTGTGGTTGTTAGGGCTTGGGAACTAAAGCTAAAGACAATAAATATTTTAAGTTTGAAATTTCATGGGAAGAAAAAAAAGGAGTATGTCTTTAAAAAAGAAAGAGAGAGGGAGAGAAAGAGAGAGAAGGTAGAATAATGTCCCCAGGCCAGGAAAGTACCAGTCATTTTCAGATAAATTATACCTTCCTCCTCCTCCATGGGAAAAAAAAATCATACTCAGACTTAACTGTCCCTTTGGCACTTTTGTCAAATGAGTTTTAGTAGCAGGAGCTGCTAAAAATATAAGCCAATTTCTTTCTTCATTTAAATCAAGTGCTTAAAAAAAGGGTAGCGCCTAGAACTGGTGCAGGGCTCAGCACGCAGCAGCGGTCCGCCGAGCCCTGCATGGTGATGGCAGCCCCCTCAGAGTGGGCAAGGCAGCTGCGGGCCGAAACTGCCCCTCGAGAGTGGGGGCTGTTTTTCGCACCTTGGACCCGGGTTGAAAAGTTCCCCGGGTAATACTGAGCAGGTCAGATACGGCGGGTACTCTCAAGACTACTTTCTTGTTTGGGCATCTGTTAATCCTTCTTTCTTTCCTCCCTTCTTTCCTCCCTTCCTTCCTTCCTTCTAACAAAACAAAATCCAAAAACATTTAAAAGTGCCAAGCATGTGCCAATACCTGTATGAAGACAGGACTTAGGCTCCGAATGAGGCATGGAGCCCCCTGGCAGGAGAACAGGATTCATCCCGTTCCCTCCATGTCCATTCTCGTGTTCTCAGTCACGTTGAAAAGCAAGCTGACCCATTGGCCCTGACTCTAAGGCTAGGTCTAGCGGAAGCTTCACTTATTCTCAGTTACCTGCCTTTTCACAGAAGCCTCAAGAATGTGAAGCCCTTTGAAGTCCAAAGGAAGATAATTATAATCATAAAATGACAGGCACTGTACTAGGGAGAATGGGAGGTATTTTTTCTGCAGGAAGATTCCTCATGTTATCCTCTGTGACAGCTGTTTGTTCTGTCCAAGAATCATATAAGTTATATCTGAATTTTGCATTTTGAAAATCATCTCAGATTCAAATTTTGTAAGTGGAAGGTCTTAGACATGAGCTACTCTAATTTCTGTATTTTTACAGATGAGGAAGTTCTAGAAGAATCAGGCCCCAGCAGTGCAGCCTGCTGTCCTTTCTCTCTCGCCCTGCTCTGTGCTGGGGGAGGGGAGCAGCAGCAGCCCACTTCGAGGGTGGAGATGGAAGATAAGGGAGCAGGCCTGCTCAGGGATGACAGTGGGTTACACTAGGAGTTCTAGGAGTTCACTGTAATGCCTCCAGATCTTGGCCTTGGGACTTATAAATGAGGCCACCTTGAATCAAACCCCCTATGGAACTTCAGTGATTCAAACAAACCTCCTGAATGACACTCCAAGATAGCTTTGCCATAGTTCACATTCTGGTCTCTCATGAATAGTGAGCATAGTTATTAATGTCACGGTGACTTCCACAGAATAGCGGTATCACTTTTACCACCCTATGCAACCTGACTTTCCTGAGTAGCAATTGCATTAATGCCCTATGTGTGTGTGTGCGGTGCAGATGTAGCAGTGCCCAAGCATGTGCTCCATGCAGCAATGGGTTATAGCAGGCCACCTCCACTGTGCTTTCTTCCCGTTCTTCTTGGTTACAGGGAGCAGAAATTTAGAAGGCTGCCCACATATTCCTGTTACATGGGCACAGGAGGAGAGTCTACTCATTCCCGTTAGGATGGGCTCTGTAACCCTTTGTTCCTCACGGTGACGCTCCAATCACCTGAGCTAACACTCAGGTATCAGCACTAGACAATTCCACAAGTTCCTGGCTGCACAGTCCTACTGTAACCTGTTTGGGCCCTTTAGTTATGATGTTATGATGTTTAACACGCCACCCCTGAAGTTACCACTGTGACCTTTGCCAAAAGTGTCAGATTATACTATCCTTGGCCAGCTGCTTTAGTGTCCCTTAGCAGAATTACAGCTTTTGGGGTATCTTTTGGATAAGCAAATAGCTCTGGACAACAGGTTGCATGGGTTTCAGATTATTAAGAGGATTCTAAATAACAATTGCTAAGATTTCTGTAGCATTTCTTATGTGTCAGGCACTGTTCTGAAACTTTACATATATTGCCTCATTTTATCTTCACAGCAACAATCTTACAAGTGAGGTATTATTATTAGACCTATTCTACAGATGGCAAAACTGAGGCAAAGGGAGGTTATGTAATTTTTCCAAGGTCACACAACTAATACATGGCAGAAGCTGAGACTTGACTCCAGCCAGTTGGCTTTAATCACTACAGCAAACGGCCACTAGCACACCGGGTTCTGAAACATGGATGTTATTAGTGAACGTAACACCCCAGTTGCTGGCACTTGCGGATCCCTTTTACAAGGGAAGAAGTCTATGAAAAGGGCCAGTTGGCCTCTGTCTGCAAAATGGTATTTGAAGCTCACAGAGACAGTTGTTTCTCCTCATTTGAACCCCCAAATCACATCCAAGAACAAAGTTTGTCTTGACTTCATAGATGAGGTCTGTTCTGCACACAGAGCTAGAGAGAAATGTTGACTACGTTAACTTCCAAAAGCCTCGCTGAGTCAAGAATGTTTCTAAGTCCCAGACCTCGTCCTCCTCCACAGAGGCCTTCCTAATGATGCCAGCAATCCTGTATTCTCCCTTGGTGGATGTCTCCCTTATCTCTCCCCAGCCTCACATCAGGACAGCTCCTCTGACCCGCACACACCTATGTAAGCGTTCAACAGACATTCAACCAACCTGCATGTTGGAAATAACTTTACTACCTGCTAACTTATTATTTTTCCTTCTTATAATTTTGCTTTGATGAGCTCTGTTTTTCCAGCAACCTTAAAGGCCCTGAACCATGTCTTAAACTTTATTATTTCTCTCAAAGGCCTTATTAATATGCTGGCCACCCCCAAGCTACCTTTAATAAGTATTTAGAAATCTGATCTAATAAAGCCATAATGTTTTAGGCAAAGCCACTTTTGGGGCCAACGTTATTACATTGATTTTGTTGTTGTTGTTGGCAGTATCTATTCTGTATTTATGCTTATTTTTTTGTCTCTTCCTTTTCCTGATAAAAGTTTCTGGTTACCTACTACATTGAGTGGCACTTGCTTTTTCTTCTTTCTGGGGGAGGAAAAATCACATGTATTGCATATACCTGTGTTCTATCTCTATAAGACCACAGTAATGAATTCTGAAAAATGAATAGTACATCTGTCTTGCCTATATAAGCCTAACACTTATTCTTCATTCACTCACGGAATCTGCATTGCTCAAATCTTTCTGGTGGACCAGGTGCTCTGAGTAACAAAACAGACATGGTCAGAATCTCCAATCATGAGGACTGCCATCTGGAGTGAAGGGGGGCAGGCAAAGGACATTAAGTGAATAAATGTGTAATTTCACTTCCTGTTGAGAATTATGAAAAACAACAACAGAGTACTATGAGAGAGAATGACAGAGAGCAGCTAATGGAGGATTTGGCGACCTAGCAACCTCCCTGATTTGGGGACCACACTCTGAAAACCACTGCTCTAGGATATTATGGATGGAGGACATTTCTCTTGCCTTGTGGTTGGCTCAGCCCACATTGGAATTATCTGGAGGCCTTTAAAAAAGACTGATTCCTGGCCCTATTCCTGGAGATTCTGTTATAGCTGTTCTGGGCTGGGGCCTGGGCATCAATATTTTGAAAGCCACCTAAGGTGCCTGAGGATAAAGAACCACTGATGCTAGATGTCACCAGAGAGGGGGCTAGCGTATATATCCTTGGGTGGTTTATAGCATGAATGCTGACTCACTCACTCACCAGTCAGCCCAGTTGGGAGCAGTTCTGCCTTTTCCAGTGTGGATCTCACAAATCCCCGGTTGGAATGTGATTCTGTAATTCTACCCACCTGTCATATGACAAAACTGGATCTTGATGGACATGCTTGCCGTGAATTTGAGCTGCAGCATGGAGTGTGTCTAATAAACTCCGGTTGGACTCTCTGTTCCTGAGCTGAGGAGCCTGAGACAGAGGGTGGTGGGAAACAGGCTGCCCAGGGGGTTGGTGGTGGTGTGGCTGGAGTCAGGGGACCGGGTTTGCTTCCAGCTCTGCTCTGATGAGGTAGAGACTTTGGCAGTTCATCTGGCTCCTCCGGCTATGGCATTTTCATTTGCAAAATGAGGACATTGAACGGGGAGATCACTGTTCTTCTTTTTAATGATCCAATTCTAGCAATTCTAGTTGTCAAAGCAAATATGAACCCAAACCCCAGTTTTCTCGCCCATAAATAAGAGTTAGACTCATGACTTCCAAGATGACTGTCAGCCCCCAATACTATGATTCTAGCCATAATAGACAGCTAACTGTGAAAGAGCATTTATATGGATACCAAGCAGTATTCTAAGAAATTTACATTATCTCACAACAAAATAATGAGATACATTCTAGTATTATCATCCCCATCCTATAGATGAAGAAACCAAGGAACAAAGAAGCTAAAGGACTAGCCCAGGCCCACACAGACAGCAGAGGACAGAGCTATATTCTGACTCAGGCCATCCCTTTCACAGCTTGAACCCCCAGTTTTTCCTCAGACTCTTGGTTTCACAGTTCTGACCCTCAGTTTCTCCAGCCATCAAATCAGGGTTTGACCTAATGGGCTCTCGGTCCCTTTTAGCTCCAAAATACAGTGCTCCTATGGACACTTCCACTGGTTTGTTTGTTCACATTCCCTTCAGCAAACTTTGAACGAGCTCTCAGTGTGGAACTTGGAAGTCAGACTTGCTCAGATGCCAATCCTGAAGGACTAGCCCAGGCCCACCACTTCTTCGCTGTATGACTTCAGTCAAGTTGCCTGAACTGTTTGACCTCACTGGCCTCACTGATTCTAATCAGGTTAATGAAAGCGTCACCCATGTAGGGTTGCTGCGGGGACAAAGTGGCATTGGCCTGAGAGCACCTCGCACAATGCCGGCCAAACCATAGGCGCCCAGGAAATGTTTGCGTCAGTATCATGAGGGCCCACTAGTTCCCAGGGATGCAAAGCATCATAGAGCTTACAGCCTAGGCGGGGAGGAGAGGTGGATGGAAGTCATTTGAATTCATTGTGAAACCAAAGGAGATGTGTGTAGAGGAGGGAGTGATTATTTCAGGAGCAGGGGATCAAGGTGGGGAGTTTCCAGTCATACAGAAGCCTTCGGGCCACTTGGATGGCGAGAGGAAGAATAGAAGGCTACCCTTTTAACGTGAGCTCTACCTTCTGGAGGGCGGAAGGCTTCGGGGACCACTAGGGCATGGGCAGTGTGTGGAGTGGGCTCAGCATCTTGGGGCACAGAGTCTAGGAGCACAGGGCATCATGCTGATCCAAGGATCAAGGCAAAAGTCCACCTGAAAGGGGTGGGCAGGTAGCTGGGCGACAGCGACAAGTAACAGTAGGGAGTTGTCTGGAAATGGAGACACACCACCAGTGATTAGAGAGGCCGAGGGCACTGGAGGCATCTTCAGTGGAGGACAGATCCCTCCTACAGCCACTGATCTGCTCCTGGGCTCTTCCTTAGGAGCCAGTCATGGCCAACGCCCTAGGCCCTGTGGTGGACCTAGATAGTGGGTGACACCTGCAGAAGTGGGGTGTCCTGTGGCAGTGGGTAGCTGCAGTGCCTGACGGTGCCCCGCTCCAGGGAGTCTAGAGCACTAGAGCAGCAGAAATGGGCAGGCCAGGTGGGTGTAGAGATTAGAGATCAGCCATCTCCTCTACAGATCCCTGGACCACACCTGGCCTCCTTCAGGGCAAGGCCCAGGAATCTGCATTTTAGTCGTTCTCATGTCTTCAGTCTGCCACTGCACAGTGAGAGACACATGGTAGAGGGAAGCTCGGCTTTGAAACACCGAGCCTGAGCCAACTGATGCAGGACTTGGGAGCTCCCGGGCTGCCGTTCTCACAGCTCAGGGGGAATCGGTGCTCTTTTCCTCCAGGCTTCCTGTGAAAGCCTTACGCCTGCCCCTCCTCCCACCCTCTGTGCTCATTCTCAATGTGAAAGCTACCGGTTCAAAGGGTAACATTTAGCTTAAAAATAATTTTTGAAAAATTTTCAGGAAAGAGAATATAACTTTTTAAAAGAGTTATATTATAAAAAGTTATATAAGAGAGGAAGGGAGAGGGATAGACATATCGATGAGAAACATCAACATTGACCAGCTGTCTCCTGCATGCCCCTCACTGGAGATCGAACACACAACCTGGGCATGTGCCCTGACCAGGAATCGAACTCTGACCTCCTGGCCCATGGGTCAACACTCAACCACTGAGCCACACTGGCCAGAAGGGAATGTAACTTGTTTTTACCTCCAATCTTAAACCCTTCACACATAAGGCAAGGTTCTCACCAGCCTTTCCCACATGTGGCATGTGGAACCCCGGACCCCTTTTTGTGAGACCTCTGGCAAGCCAAGAGGGGGGCTCCGACCCAGCCTTCCTTTTCTCAGCTCTTTGTCTAATCTTTTAAAACCGAAGGGAACTGGCTTATAGCTTTGATTGGAGGTGTTTACCTATCTCTGGGAAGAAAAAAACAAAGCTACTTTCAAAACACATGCTAGAACCTGTGCTGAGCAAGGAGAAACCCTATAAATTTCCTGAGCCACCCTCAGGTTGCTGGGAGGCAGAGGGGAGCGTCTCGACTTGCAGCATCACTTGTCAGCTTGTCCCAAACGACCAGTTTCCCATTGCAAGAAAGCAGGATGGCTTCGGAGTCCCGTGGCCCAGGGGAGGCCAGGCTCTGTGAAATGCAGACACATGCACACTCTTAGTTTAGGCTGTCAGGGAGGGGAGGGGTTGTGCAAGAGAAATTTCCTTCCAGGCTACCCTGAGGCCCTCACAGGGGGAGAGTCACTGGTCCCAGAGGCTGGCAGGATCCCTTCTCTCTGGGAGGCTTTGCCTAAGGAGCATTTGGGGCCTGGATCCTCACTCTGAGACTGGGACTGGGTAGAGAAAAAGGCCATGTGCTCCACCCATGAAAAGGGGGTGTGTGTGAGTGTGTGTGTGTGTGTGTGTGTGTGTGTGTGTGTGTGTGTGTGTGTGATCTCAGTCCTGAGATATAGTCCCAACGCTCTAGAAAGCCCCTGCCTGGAATTCAAGTGCCTAGCCAGCCAGGGGTCCAAGGGAAGCAGGAGGAAGCCAGCACTGCGTTCCTTTCACTCCACAGACAAGCCCCAGCCTCAGCCGGCAGCTGCTGAGTCGCTGTGGAAATTTCTCTAGGGAAATCTCACAAGCCTGTAAGAAACTTGACCTCATTTGCATTTTCTGATTGAATCACAGATAGGTTTTGGTTCTCTCCCTTCCCTTCACAAAGACAGGCCAGGGAGTGAATAAAGGCGAAGTCTCCTAGTATTTTCAGGAGCTACGTGTTATTATTGATTATAAATAAACTTGGGTCTCATACACATATTTCTAGGCCTGGACTAATTCCATAGTGGGGGTGTATCTGTATCCTGTGGTTTAAAAATCTCTCTTCCCTTCTTGTACATCATTGTTTAATGAAAAGCTCAACAGCTTCCAAGCACACCCCTGAAGGATTTATTAGTTAAGTGAGTCTTCATCCTCATTACGGTAGTGATGGAATTTCTTTCAAGGACCACAGTGCAGTAATAGTATAAATCAAAGACAAGGCAGTTGCTTGTTCTGCACAGGACTCTTGTTTTTAATCTCATTCCCCACAGGGAGAGGAAATTTAGATGTAGAAAACCAGAGAGTGAGACCAAGTTATTTAGATGTCAGTTAGCATCTGGACTGCTGGCATCTATTAACTCATGTCACGGAGCCTTTAAGAAAGAGGCAAGCGGTGGTGGGAAGTTTATTCTCTGGTGATGTCTGTTAGGCTGTCTTGTGCTGGTTTTGCAGAAGTCTATAAGCACAGTGCTGTGTGCCAGGCCCAATCTGGCGGAAACCACTGCTGTGATGAAGAATGAACAACTAGTGCTTGCTGCGTCTATGTACACAGGAGGGCTCCAAGACGGGTACCTAATAAAGGAAAGATAAACCAGGGGCCAAGGAAAGGCAGTTCAATTCGTCTTCCATCTGATAAAAGAAAATCTTTTTTTTTTCTTTTGCAAAAGTAGGAAACTGTTTTTCAAAGTACAGCATTTAACACTTAACTGGGTGCTAAGTTCCTTTTTCTTCTTAGTTATTAGTTACCCACTTTGTCTTCTTCATCCCAAAGGAAGGGACATATGCGGACCCCAGAACCCCCAGGGAAGGATGCTCCATCAGCAGGGTGGACGTGTTATGGTTCTAAATGCTAGAGATGAGATTCAGATGCATTCAGGATTCCTGTTAGGCTTTGCTATTTATTAGCTGTGTGACCTTAAGCAAGGTATTCTACCTCTCTAGCTGTCTCCCTCTGTTAAATGAGGGTCTAGAGGCTAATAGAGTGAGTATGAGCAATAAAGGAGATCATATAGATTCCTAACAGCTTCCCCTTACTTCTTACTTGGCAAATGCCTGAAAAATAATTACAATGTAAGGATGGTTTGATCTAATCTTAGCATATTAGAATCCTTGTACCTGTTCTCTTTCATTTCAGATTCTCCCCTTCTAACATTCCTCTTCTTTTCTCGCTTTGCCTGGTTTCTGATCCCTCACAACTATAGTATCTCTCCTTTAAGTAATTTATGCTTTTTTCTCCAGTCTTTATCCATTTTACTTGCCCTTAGTTGGTATAGGGGAGGGTAGGAAAGGATTAGGGTTAAGGTCAGGCATAGACTATAAGAGTATGGGGTATAAGAGGGAAACTATATTTTTCATGCCTGCAATACATATTGATTAAGCACCTACTGTGTGCAGACTTAGGATTGGCACACTTCATGCTCCCATAGAATTCCATGGGCACACCTAGAAGTCAACAGGCAAGTTTGATTTTCTCTACCAGGTGCTTGGCTCAGGATACAAAGTATATGCTGTGGGGTACCCAGGAGGGCTCAGAAAGGAGGTAACATCTACCTGGGAGCTGAAGGTACAGAAGAGAGAAAGAGGGTGTGCAGAGGCTGGCAGGATCCCTTCTCTCTGGGAGGCTTTGCCTAAGGAGCATTTGGGGCCTGGGTCAGCCTGTATAAAGCCCTGAAGAGAGAGACAGAAAACGTGTGTGTGAAGAAATAAAAGACTGGGTTGGAGGAGCAGAGTGCAAGGGACAGTGTCTGAAGATGAGGTGGAGGCTGGTCAGGGGTGCAGCTCAAAAGCTTTGCAGTTGGGGAGGGGTGCAGACTTGACTCTAAGAGCCAGAGGAAACTGAGAAATAAAGAGGGGGAAATGGTGATCAGACCTGTGACATGCGCCCTGCTCCACTGCAGGGTGGGAAGCCAGGCCTGCGTATCTTGGCTTGGCGCCTATCTTTTCACAGTCCTAGGTTGGGCCCTTAGAGTTGCCAAGTCCCGACTTTGAAAACAAGCTGCCTTGCTGAGGTTAAGTGCTTTCAGTAGTCCAGCAAATTGAGATCAAAAGAGGTCCCCCTTGGCCAGGCACTGTTTTAAGGACTCTGCTGAGGGTTTAAACAGACTAGTTTTGAAATGTAAGACAAACCATAATCACTGGGCAATGCTCCCTTGTTTTGCCAGGGAGAGACATTTATAGGTATTAAACTAGATCCAGAAGGCCTCTAATACAGTTTCTTAAATGCAATAATAACACCGAATTATTAGGAGAAACTATTATTATTATTTCAAGTAATAACATAATCTTGTGCCCATGGAGGGCATCCAAAGTGCTGAGAGAAATGAGCATTGGTTAATTAAGCCTTGCCACTCCTCCATGAGTTAGGGAGAGTATCATTAGACTCCTTTATAGAGGAGTAAACTAAAGCGCCCTTGGGTTAGTTGACTTCCTTAAGGTCAAACCGTGGGAAGATAAACTGGGGTTTTTGCATTTTATCAACCCCTTTGTTTTATGCATCCCGCTTAGGAACACAGGTTCAGATTCTCCCAGTGCCAAAGCAAAGAATACACCTCAAGGCTTGGGAGAGACCCTCAAGGAGAAGAGGGGGAGCATTCAGAGCCAATCCTGATAACTGTGCCCCTACCACTCCCCACTGCATTGTCCTTGATGCACATGGAGCGGCTGGTTCACCGTGCCAAGGGCAGCCCTTTGCAGAAGAATCATAGCCCCAGTCAAAAATGGCAACAAATCCAAATAGCATGGGGAGAAGCTGGCAAACCAAAGATTCTTAAGCACCTGCTGGTGTAGCCCCTTTCTGCTCTTCTACCCATTTTCTTCAGCTCTGGTCTCCTGCCTCCAAAATTCTAGGCTTTAAGCTTGTGAACGATATATATAGGGCTATATTGGCCATCTTATGTAGCTGTGCTCTCTCTCTCTCAGATCAATTTTTTTTTCATTCCATGAACCTTGAACTTAAGTCAGGAACCACACTGGACATGGAGATACAGGGCAGAAAAAGGCTTGATTTCGACCCTCAGGAAATCAGGGATTTATCTAGAGAAAAAAAGAAAAAAAGATCCCATATATCCCCTCCACCCTGCCCACCTCTACCCAAAATCAACAAACTGAACATATATGTGATTTGGGCTCCAGGGCACCCTGGAGAAGGCAGACTGATTAATTCTACCTGGGGAGTTTGCAGGAAAAAATGGGGGAGGGAGTAGCATAGGAGCCAGCATTAGAAAGATGAGGTTATTGGACTGAGAACTAAGAGAAGGTTCTCTGTGCAAAGGAGCAGTCTGGGCAGGGGCATGGAGACATGATGCAGGACTGGGTTTGGGACCATTTAAAAACTTTCGTTTTTGTTGCACAAAATTGTCCCTTTGGACGGCAAGAGCTAAATTGGCCCCTAATTCCACATTCTCTCCTAATTTCATAGATCATTTTAGGCCTCTTTACCAAGATAGATTATAAATTACTTAAGTTTAAATAGCTTGATTTTCCCCATAGCACAGAAATGAATAGTGCTTAGTACTAAGTAATCTACCGAAGACACACAAAGGAGACATCACAAATCAAAGTTAGACAGAAGTTGGAAGACCAGGCACTAGGGTCCCTTCCAGTTGCAGCTCACCGACTGATTTCAATATGGCACTTCTATTCTCTGAGTCTGGATTTTCTCATATGTAAAATTTCAGTAATTCTGCTCCTTATTCCCCAGAGTATTTCAGTGATAAACTAATGCAACAAAGATAAAACTGCTCTGTGATCTATAATATATCATACAAAATATTGTCATTACGTCTAATCTAATAAACAATTATACTAAAGGTATTATTTAGAGCAATTTCTTTTCTTTCTATCCTCTCAGCTGTCACCAATTAGAAGCTCTAAGCTCAGCCACAAGACAGAACTGATGGGAAGATGGGTAAAGGATAGAATCAAGCAAAGCTCATTTTAAAGCTTAGGTTTCAGTCAACAGATTCCAGACCCCACACACCCCTAGAAACGGAGCTCCTACTATATTGACAGCTAGATTCCCTCTGCCTTGATGACTGGCAGGGTGGAGCACACAGGTTTCAGGTCTTGAATCACCCATGAGTTCCATTGGACTTCAGCAAAGAGACTGGAAGGCCACCACGCACAGTCAGGGGTGCTCAGTGAAGAGCTAGGAAATCATTCCCTAGCGAAAGCAACTGGCTGTCCAGTTATCTCTCCCCAACAGGTGTGGCTCTCATGAGGCTCTGTATTCGCCACCCTGTATGCTCTTCCTGGCACACAGGCTGTGACATTTCCCAGGCTCCTCACAGTTAGGTTGGGGCCATGAGACTGAGTTCTGGCAAATTGAATTTCAGTGGATGTGGTAGTTCTACGGCCTTTTCTATCTCTCTTCTCCTCCCGTGGGGAGCCTTAGGGACCAGGTGTTCCAGATGGCTGAGAAGCAGGATGGAGAAGAACTATTCACCCACACGAGGCTTCATGGAATCTAGGGGGAAGACTTTTTCCATTAAACTACTAAGATGCAGGGATTTCTTGGTTACCACAGATCCAGCCTTTTCTGGTTGGAATAGTGTAATTGCCCTGGTATTTTCACCAGGATCCAGACTCTGGCAGTATCCTTTTTGAATATAAGAGCAGGATATGCCCCTGATTATGGGCATCCATCCAGGGTGCACATTCCATCAGTTCCATCACACTAGGGCCCTCTAACCTGAGACCTCCTTCCTCCTGACTGTGTGTTTCTACTCAAACCCAGTAGGTGCTGAATTCACAATTTAACTGTCAGATGAAAGTATTATTTCTGTTATATAACTGAGAGGTGAGGGAGTGTCTCAGTGTCAAGTCACACTTCCATTGGATATATATTTATTAACTTTATTCTGAATCCTTAAACATCTAATATAATAAAGAGGTAATATGCAAATTGACTGTCACACATCACACAAGATGGCCACCCCCATGTGGTCACAAGATGGCCGCCCCAATATGGCCGGCAGGGAGGGCAGTTGTGGGCAATCAGGCCAGCAGGGGAGGGCAGTTGGGGGTGACCAGACCAGCAGGGGAGCAGTTAGGTGTCAATCAGGCTTGCAGGGGAGTGGTTAGGGGGTGATCAGGCTGGCAGGCAGAAGCAGTTAGGAGCAATCAGGCAGGCAGGCAGGTGAGCAGTTGGGAGCCAGCAGTCCCGGATTGTGAGAGGATGTCCGACTGCCAGTTTAGGCCTGATCCCACATCTCTCGCGGGATCCCAGATTGGAGAGGGTACAGGCTGGGCTGAGAGACACCCCCTCCCTCCAGTGCACAAATTTCATGCACTGGGCCTCTGTATGGGATAATAAGGAATAGCATTCAATTACATCTGTGCTCTTCTACATGTCAGTCATTGGGAAATGTGCTTTATCCCTATATTATTTAATTTAATTTTCATGATAAATTTAGAGTGCAGGTACTATTATTGTTGCTTCTATTTTACATATGGGGAAACCAAGGCACAGAGAGGTTATTCAGTTTTCCCAAGGTCTAACACAGGAATGCAGAGATTCAAATGTATGCATTGTGATGCCAGAGGCCATGCTTATAAACATAGTGTCCTTTTCTATAATATGCATGATTCTTCAAAATTAAAGAATGCTACCACATGATTCAACTTTGGGTTGTTAGGGCTTTTTTTTAACAGGTATGGAATGACCATTTCAGTATAAAAGTAATGAACAGACAAATGATTCAACTTTCATAAATAACTTGAGATGGAAAATTGTTAGCTGTCCAAGAGACAGTATGTGAAATCAACATCATTTGGTCTTTGGCTGGCTTTGTACATTGCTCACCATAGATTAATGGCCAAATAGATATTTCAAAGGCTCAGATTACAAATCTATTGGGCAGGGCCAGGCCTACAGATATGTACCAGGCAGAAGTGAGAAATGAGATTTGGGCAATAATAAATGACATAAAGAAACCATCACTTTTCTAGTGGATTAAGATTTTTCAATGTTTCTATACTATTGGTCCAAAGTATATTTGATTATTTTACTATGTAAGAGACAGAATGAAGGGGATTAAACAAAATAGTTAGAGAGAGATTAAACACACATTTAATGCTATTCTCTCCTCAAAATCCACTAAAATAATTTGTAAAGAGTCTTTAAAGGATAACCTATAAAACCACATATGAGAATACATCAGCCATACTATTTGGAAGCTGGGAAGCCAGTGGAGTAGAGGTGACTGATGTACCAGATGACAAAGCTGAATCTGAAGCCAGAATGGGGAAAACGTAGAATATCACAGAGCCCACTACCCCAAAGGTTCAAGCATTGATGGCATCAGTTACCTCTGAAAGTGTGCTATAAGGTGGGCTAACAATAGAATATTGATTCAAAGTCTGTTTAAGTGATAGATTGATTCCCTCTGGGAAACTGCCTCACCCCTCCTCTGAGCAGAACTATATTTTTGGAATCTGTCAATATATAGTCCCTTGACTTGGGACATCATATGCGAACAGTGGGGTTAAGAGTACATTCATATAACTCATTGGAGACTCCCTGCTTTCCTCCACTGACTTGCTCCCACACAATAGCAGCGAGATGTAAACCTCTTAGCAGAAGCTGGAATCTTCACTGTGATATCTGACCAGACTAAGAGGACTAAAACACTAAAGAACCTGGACTTGGAGTTCCTCAAGGAAATAGTTCAATCAGTTACCCTAACAATGAATGAACCCCTCTCCTGCACACAAAACCATACTGAGCATTTTAACGTCCCATTCTTATGAGCAGATAACCAAGAATTGCCAGACATTTGAGGAAAGCATCTACTAGGAAAGAGATTTTTTAAAGTAGCATATTAGAGGAAACAAACTATGAAGGGCGAAGAAAACTACAGAAGACAGAAATACTCCTGTTTTTAATACACAGAGAAAGATAAATGGACATATGACCTTCATGAAAGAAGAATAGAATATTATAAAAGAAGAAACACTCAAAAATAAGATGGAACTATAACAAATTTAAAATCTAAGAGTCTGAATGAAAAACAAATAAGGGGAGTGGGAGAAAAAGATAAAATAATTCAAGAGATGATTCAGAAAAATTTGGAAGTGAAAGGCATGAAGTTCCAGTGAAATCTATCAGAATGCCTAATATAATGGATGAAATTGGATCTGTACCAAGGCAGGATCATTTTGAAATTGAGAATAACAAAGACAAAAAGAAGACCTTTGGTTTCAAAGAGAAACAAAAGGTTCCATATAAAGGGTCAAGAATTAGATGAATAATATGTTTCTGAAAAACAGCCTCTGAAACTAGAAGATGAAGGAACAAGGTTTTCAAAATACCAAGGGAAAATGATCTCCAGTGTAGAATTCTATATCTAACCAAACTATCAATTACATGTGAGGTCAGAATAAAAACCATTTTCAAATATTGTGAGATCTCCAAAATTTTACCTCACACATTCTTTCCCAGGAGATTTCATCAAAATGAGGACATAAACCAAGAAAGACACGGCACTTACAAAACAAGGAAGTGAAATAAACTGATAGTGAAGAGAGTCCCCAGGATGATGGGAAAGAGAAATCACAAGACAACAGCTGGGCCAGAGCCCACAGCAAAACCATTCCACTCTGGAGCTGGTCAGAGACTCCTGGGAAAATTGCTTTAAGGTGAAATTGGTAGAAAACTTGTTATATCTGAATGTGTTGAAACTAATGACACTAGAGAAGAGTTTGGGCTTGAGTAAGTAATCAATACATAGAAAATTAAGCAAGCAAAAACAGTTCATGATTAACACCAGGAGAAACATAAGAATCTACAGAAAAGGAAGATTACCCATTGGATACAACTTGACCTAGCAGTGAGTAGCATTTTCCTTGTGATTAAGCCAGAAGCACAGAATATTGATCCAAACAAATTGTGATAGAACTACATTGGCAGGAAATGTGCTTGTGTGGTGGGGGTGGCGGTTCTTGAAAGAAAGCAAAAACCTCATCTTCCATAGTGGAAGGTCAATAGATAAAGCCTAAAACTTAAAAGTCTAGAAGTAGGCATATAAATATGTTACTTAGAGATATGGTGGCAAATATCAAAAGAATCAGCTAAAGGAGTTGAAAGTGGTTGCCCTCCAGGCATGGGAAATGGAGGGAGGGGACTGTTGGTATTTCTACAAGGTTTTCTAGAGTTGCCTGTCTCTTTAAATAATGTTCAGGAACAACTTTTAAACATGAATTTTTAAAAAGACAGAACTGGAATGAATTGCGCACATTCCCACCGATTGCTGTAGTTTAGGCTGCTATTACTGTACAATTTACCAATCCAAATCTGATGTCAGTTTGGTCATTCCAAGGAGGCATGGAAGTGGTTATAGAATTTAGAGTTGAAGGACGTTGTCTTATGGGCAAGAACCTCCCTTCAGAGAAGGCAAGAACTTGCCCAAGTTTCCCCAACTCGGAGCGGAATCTAAACTGGAAAGCAGACCCCTGGCACTTGCCCAGTACATTCTTTTCTTAATACCCTGGAGACTCCACTTTTCTCCTTTTTTCATGTACTGTGTGCTCCCTGGAGTGGAGGAGACACATGATGGTGGTGGAGCAAGTCAGCCCTGACTCCAGTCCTAGCTCTGCATAAGCCTGACCTGGTGATCCTTAATCTCATTAAAGATGCAGTGTCCCCCCAAAAAATGTATATACACTTTGCATAATTATAAAGTCAGTGCTTTTTAACATACAGTTCATTTTCAAAATATAAAAGAAAATTAAGTGAGTTACTAGCTGTCAAAGTGTGTAGATATTTCTTGGGACACTCTACACATTGTCTCTTCATCTGTGGAATGGGAATCTTCATGCAGCGTTGCTGTGGGGATCAAAGGAGAGTGAAGAGAAGAAAGCATTTGATGGAACTGTAAAGCCTTTAAGATACCAGGAGGTGCTAGTATTCTCAGACCACCACAACTCCCTGGGAGGGAACAGCAAAGGCCATCCAGCAGTCCCCACCAGCATGGCAAGCAAAGTTTGACCCGTTCTCTTCTGCTCTGGCCCAGAGTTAGCTGCTCTGTCTATGGGTGGCTGTGTAGACACCCATAGACAGATGGGTGTCTACACAGCCACCCATAGACACCTTCACTGATGGTCAGGGCTGTGTAGACACCCTCACTGATGGTCAGTGCGTCGTGTTGGGTGTGTTTGGTCAGGCCCTGGGCCAGCCATCCACTAGAATGTGGACTTTCCTCTGCCCCTGGAGTTTTTGTTTTAAACCCCTTGCATTTTTCCCTCTTGGGTTCTTACCATGAAATCAAAAGCAGAAGCATTAGGTACTTCTGACAGTTCCGACTTTCCTACTGAAAGGAAACATTTCAAAGCAGCACGTCACTGCCTAAAATGCTTAGTAGAGATGCTGAGGAACTTGGCTGGGACACTCCAGAGGGAGGCTCTACAAACAATTCCCAGGCACCAACCCTGCCCAGCCACCCTCAACATTCCTGGAGGAGGGGCAGACTCAGAGAGGAGGACCCCTGCTCCATAGGAAGGGGTTCCTGGGCACCTAACATTTAACCCTTTGTCACTTGTGTTGACAATTTGGTATCAAATGATGGGTAGAGGGAAGGACACTATATTAGAGATAATCGAACTCTTATTTGGCAGAAGTGGAAACTGACACCAAGTAATGTGATTGCCTCAAGTCCCTCAACTGGCCAGAGGCAAAACCAGGGATGTAATCCAGACCTCTTTCACATTCTTCTCGATGGTTTAGGGAGCAGTTTGCCAAGTGAGAGGGGCACATTGGGCTCTAGAAGGTTAACTTATGTGCAAGGAAAGCGACCTACCATATGATCCTATATTAATAATGCACTATAAATCAGCAAACACAAATTCAGTACCACATGCTTTGTGTTTTACATAAATACTTACAACACTGAGTTGGGTCCTGTTATTAATTCTGTCCTGCAAATAAGAATACAGGATGAGAGGGTAACTTTCTCAAGGTGGCATACCCAGGAAGTGGAAATGCTGGGGGCTCAAACCCAGTTCCTTCTGAATCATTCCTCCTCCCTCTAGCTGCATTGTTTCCCTGATTTCCCAAGCCCATGCAGGGATGACTGTGTTTTGTTTATGGCACCATTCTCTCTCTCTCTCTCTCTCTCTCTCTCTCTCTCTCTCTCTCTCTCTCTCTCTCTTTTTCCCCCCACTCTCTCTGCCTCCCTCCCTCCCTCCCATTTTATTTCTCTGTCTGAGTTCCCAGGCCCTGTTGGATTGTTGTTTGTGGTTTAAATGACATGGTTTTATTTGGGCTGTTGTCAGAGTGATTGGTGTGGTGAAGTCACCCTCTGGCAGGTGCTCCCTTGCCTGTCAGGGGAAAGTGGTGTCATGGTCATGGTGAGAGGGGACAAGGGGACGGCCACATATGAGCGGGCGGGGAGCAGAGAGGAGTTTGGGACAACTTGGGCTGCACACTGGGGAAGTGACTGGTGGAAGCAGTGATTCACTGCCCTGAATGTGCTCAGGACTCGCTCCATGGGATTGCCACAATTTTCACGCCCTCAACAAAACAGGCGCCTTAAACAAACTGTGGCTGGGAAGACATTTTCTCTTGATTTCCTTGGGTAAAGTAATTTTTAAAACTACATGTATAAAGAGGTCATTTAAAAAGAACAATGGACAGATTTGGATTTTAGGTTTCTTCTGTTGAAAGGGAGAGACTATTTTAATTTAAGAGCTGTGATCACAGGCTTATAAAGAGAAATCAACTAAGCCAGGATTTCTGAATTTACAATTCAAATATATAAAACTTGGCCAAAATGCAACAAGATTAGTTTTTGTGTGTGTGCCTCTTGAAATCAGTTGTTTAATCTCATACATATGTAATTTTATAGTCACACCTCTGTCATTTGTGGAAATTAAAAAAAATATTTGTTATCCCCCTTGGTTACAGGTGATCTTAATCACCAGTGAGCATAAGCAATCAGACTTACTAAACAACATTCTAAAGGACCCTGATTCATGAACTTGCCCACTTCAGCACTATGGACATAGCCGTCATCTGGGATTCCAGTGACCCTGGATTCAGATTCAATCTGCCATACCCTGTGAAACCTTGAGCAAGTTACCTCTCTGTGCCTCAGTTTCCTCATCTGCCAAATGGAGGGGATTAATGTGGGCCTCCTTAGGTTCTGAAAAGTGTTAAATGAGATAGTTTTATTCAAATATTATAACATAATACCTAAGACAGAGCAACCCTATTTTGAATGTTTGTTAATATTAATGCTAATTCCAGATAGTGTTTTCTCTATTTCTGAGATAGATGGAAAAGAGAGACACTGAAACACAGAGAGAGGGGGGAAAGAGTGGAGGTAGAAAAGAAGACCAAATACAGGCTTCCCTGCCCAGATAAACAAGAACCAGCTCTCCATATCCAGGGTCAGAAACTTGCAGCTGTCCTTTCCCCATCTATTTTGGGGTAGCTGGAGCAGTAGCTGCATCATGGGGGTTGAGGAGTAATAAACAATGAACTACTTCCTCTTGGACTGAGTCATGGACTTTCAGAGAAGAAAGATCTTGGAGATCTTTTATTTCACTGCTAAGGAAACCGAGGCCCAGAAAAATATGACCTGACCAAGGTGACACACCATTAGCAGCAAAATGAGGACTCCCAGTCTCAAAAGCCACCCTGGCTCTGAGATGCTGCCTTATGGGCTTCATGTTTTAAAACCTTGTCTTTCCTTGTAGCGGCAAAAGCTGACACACCTGCTACACGCATGCCCCTCGCTCTGGGCTGGAATCGGTGAACATTTTACAATAGGCTGCTTTTTTGGACGATGAATATGAAGAGGCTGAGCAAGTGAACTAGAGAGGACTCTTAGGTCCCAACTGTCTTTCCACCAGTTCCTTCTTCCTCCCCTGACAGTGGACATTGCATAGGTTCTTCCCTGCCCTGGGCTGTGCACTGTTGGTCCTACGGGGCTGCTGCTCAGGATGTGCCGATGAGAGGGAAGATTTCAGCCAACCGGAGTTCTAATTTGAGGCATAAATTAATGCACACCTGAGCAGGTGACATTATCCAAATGATAAATGGCTACAGGCACAGGCCATTGTGTTCATAAGGGTGATTTATGGCCCAGGTTTGGAAATGAACAGAGAAAGAAATATTTAAATGTAGCCATTTAAAAACCAAGCTGTTGGGTTTAGGGTTGTCTTTTTTTAAATTGAGGCATCTTTCCTCTGTCATAGTTATCCATATTAATCAAAATAGAGTGGAGGGGCTTTGTACATTAAAAAAGGAGAGAGAAAAAACTAGCATTTATGTTTTAAATAGGACATGTAAGCCTTTTTGTTCTTATTTCATTTTTTCCAGAACAGAGAACCCAGAGTGAAACCTCGAGGAATCTGTACACAGTTCCTTTACTTAGGCCTTTTCTCATCGTCTTGTCTGTGGAGCCTAAGCAGAGAATGAAAACCTTAATTGATTTCCTGCCTTATTGAATCTGGGCAAAGATTTTCATCTCTGTCTGTTGACACAGAAATATCTGAAAAAGACAAAGATGGTTTGTCAGTAACAGGTGAATATCATTTCAAAAGTAAAGGAGTGTGGAAGATTAGGCAACTAGGCTCAACACACACACACACACACACACACACACACACACACACACACACACACACTATGCTTTGATGGGCATGGTTGTTCCTTCTGAACATGGAAGCCAGATCCATACTTGAACTGTGTCATTTGCTAAACCCCTGAAGGGGGAAAAGAGAGATGGTTCTCATGAAATATTTAGACTAATTCCCACGCAGGCAGAGTCCCAAAGAAATTAGCCCTTTTATGGGGTCAAGAGCCTTCTGTAAAGCTAGAAATAAGGATAAATACTAGTGCCTATCATTTTGGGGATTCTACCATGTACTTTATCTGCCCCACTCCCACTTGATCCTCGCAACAATTTTTGAGTGAGGAATTGGTATTCATGTTTTCAGATGAGGAGCCTGTGGCCAGAGGGAAGATAGATGGCCCATGGTCACGAGACCTATCCTTGGGAGGGTCCAGGTGCAGAATCAGGTCTGGCTGACTCCAACACGGATGCTCTTCCAAATCCTCTCCATGCGTGGTGGTGCTCCTCCCCGGAGTCCCCACCCCACCCCACTCCTAGCAGGCCCCCTGTAAGAGCTCTGGGTCCTGCTTCAAGCAATAGGACCTGGCGCCAACCACGGCCCTCTTAGTCTTCATTTTCCACTTCCTGTAACATCAGCAATTCACTCCCGACCTAGCTCACATGGTTGCTGTATCAAATAAAACCAGAGAAAAATACATATGAAAATAGCTTTTTACACTGATACACCTCCACCATCACCACCACCACCATCACCACCATCATCATCATCATCTGATACTATAAGACAGGTAGGAAGTCACCCCAACCAGCATGCTTTTATTTTATTAGGAAATACCTGAACACTAAAAAGCCCTTGAAGAACTATGTAACTCATCTGAAAGGGTGAGTTTTCTTTGCAAGAGTCACAAATTCCACGCCGTGGCGGGCTGCCTCTCGTGGGCTCTTGGACGGCTGTGTCAGGGGCATTTGAGGCCAGAGAGCTTCATGTCTTTATAACATTATGCATTAAAGTCATTTGTAAGATGAAGAGACATTCCAAATAGCCCTTATGTTTTTCATTTTTTCTTTTTGGCACGGGGACACGGAGCAATTTTCCAGAATGTTTTAAATAGGAAAAAACGGTCATTCTCAAGACAGCCCTTCTGTATGCCTGAGCTTCTGGGTTATATTCACATTTGGAAATATCGAGCCACTGAAGTCTGTGTTCCTTTAAATGGGTTGTTTCTTTTATTAAAACAAATGAAGGCAGCACTCACTCCTTATGTAATATTCTTACCTCTGAGCCCTGTGGGCAGGGAGGGTTCTGAGTCCTGGACTAAAGCTGTTGGAACGCACTGGGGGGAGGAGGAGGAGGCCCCTCGTTGGAAGAATGCTTCTGGAGTTTCTAATTGATCCTTTCCGCACAAGTCCTCCAGGTGTTCCTGAATTTATTCCAGCAGCTTTGTGATTAAATGCTTTAATAGGGTCTGCATGGGCCAAGGCTGCTCCTGAGACTTGGCAGGGGTGTGTCACCCTTTTTGTGGCCTTCCTTGAGAATAACCCTTTACATTTTATATGCTATATTCACAGTTTCACAGCCCTTCCACGGCTGGTTTTCAGTGGTTCACTTTCATAAACATGCACTGATCCACTGCTATGTTCCAAGCCCCTTGAAAAGCACTGGGAATGCAGCCTCTGTGTGGCCTTTGCCCTTGAGGAGGTCACAGAGTAACAGAGGTTGGGGGACCCAGTCTATCAGCCCAGCATAATAAGTGCTGGAATTGAGACACGAATGGTGTGCTGAAGGGCCTGCATGCCAGGGAGCAAACCCTTTTCTTCTGGAGGCAGTGGGATGGTTCTGTCAGAGCAGCAGCGGGAGCAGGGATGTGAGAACTGGGTTCCAGAGGATGAATAGGAGCTGGGCGGGAGGCGGAGGTGTTATCCTGTAGATCAGGCAGAGGTGTTATTTACTATTCAATACCAAGGAAGTCTGCACTTGATCCTGAGGTCACAAAGAAGAGGCTGCTCTACCTGACTACCTGCTCCTGGCATCCTTCCTCTCATACCCCTGTCCCAGCGTTTAGTTCTCTTTTTAACATAAAGAGGAATGAGAACTGATGTGAAATCTTCACCTCTTCCTTGTGGGTTTATAAGGTTGATACTTTCCACCAGAGCTGAGTCAGAGACTGTTACCAAAGAGGAATGTGGTCTTAAAGTAGTCTTCTTGGCATTTCTTTCTCTGCTTCCTAACTACATCCTAAGGCTTGTCATCATGTTGTTGAGAAGAACCCTGAGAGGGTTTGCGATGAGTAGGGTTGGAGAGGTGTTGGACATGGCTGGATTAAATGGTACAGCTCATCATGCTTTGTTTATTTAACAAATATTTATGCAATACCTATTATCAGTGGTGTGCTGATAAATGTCTAACAATTGGCCCTCCAGATAAAAGAAAATAGCCCTGATTTGTAGTGTTTGCCAAGTACTTTGACACAAACTCTCCCATTATAGTCCATTTCAGGCAGCCAACATAAATGTCTCCGAATGCGGGGCTGAGAGGAGATGCGCAGAATCAGTGCAGGGTGTGGGCTCATGCTGGAATTAGACAGAAAACAGACACCGTGCCTGTCCTCTGTGAGAAATCAGAACCCCCATCATTGGGCAGATGAGGTATACATCATATTTACCATTTGATCCTAGCAATATTTCTGCTGTTGTTTTAAGTAGAAAGTCAGAGATAGAGGCACTGAGAAATGAAGACAGAGAGCAGGAGGGAGACAAAAAGGTGGAGACAGCCCAGTATACACATCTTGATCAATTCTGAAAAGCTTCAGCCATTTGTCTCCTGCACCACTCCCTCCTTATCTACCTCTCTGCTCCAGCATTCTCCAGCACACGGTTTCTAAAAGAACATCAGATTGCAGAGGAAAGTGAGAAAAAGAGAAAAGAAATGAGTGCCACTTCTCAGTGCTTTTCAGCATGAAAGCATAATGATAAACTTAGATTTTGATGGTGGGATCTTACTGGCATAAGACCTTGTCACCCTTAGGGACTCAGCACCCATCCCCAATATTCTTGGACCAGTGCAGAATATAAGTATATTAAGCACATAACTATGAACCAGTTATAAGGAGAGCTATAATGTTTGAGTGGATACCTATCAAGCTCTGATTGGGAACACCAAATACTGCTCACAGCCAGTGCTGGACCCTGTGAGTGCCTGCCCCAGGCTCCCAATGAGAATGCTTTGGACTAGCCATGCAGAAGAAACTGCTTACAAGGTGTGACTGAGAGGACACACCTTTGCTGAACTGTTACTATGAGAGATGTATTCCTTTGGCTGTGGGCAGTCCCCCTTGCTAACTGATACCCACAATAATTTAGCTTTGCCATTATCAAGCATTGATACCTTAGAATGGATTATTGTATAAGGTAACCTGTAGAAGAATAGTTACCTGAAAGTAAGTTTTAAAAAGAGAGGGAGAGAATCAGAGCAGGGCTCCAGAGATGGGCACAAAGGGATGGAGGCCTGAGTTGCCAGGTCCCAGGGAAGGAAGGGGATGGAGAGCTCTGCTGGAGGAAGATCCCTGCCTTCCCCCTGAGAACACACAGCTACATGTTAAAGCTCTCTGGATGACTCAGGGTTCTCACTGAGAACATGAATAACCAGACCACACCAGGATACCCTGAAGTCCTCAGGTCTTTAAAAAAAAAAAAAAGTCCTTTATTGAGTAGTAACTAGATGCCTCTGTTAGCTCATTACATAAATCATCTCATTTTCACAATAACCCTGTATGGTCCATATGCCTGTTCCCAGTCTCAAGTGAGGATGTATCATTCCTTTATAGAAAGCAACAAGGGGTAACAGAGGGGGAGTCATTTACTCAAGATTGCACACCAAATTAAGTGGCAAAGCCTGGCCTTCTAACGGGGGTCTGCCTCACTCCTAAGCCTCCATTCCCCGCACTCTGCCAGGTTGGCCTATTAGGGTGGATATGGTTTGCTGGTACTTCATGTGGCTCCAGGTTATCGAGCGTTTGGTTACTTCTGCTTGATTTAGTGGGATTTTCCTTCCTTGGTGGTCAGTAATCAAGTGTTGCTGTAGTCAGGGTACATTGCCTGTGAGGGTCTCTCACTCATTTCTAAGGAGCCAGTGTTTTGGTTTAGGAACCAGACAAGTAAGCCTGTTGTTTCTCTTCTTAAAATAAGAGTTCATGGCTTCTTAATAGAGTCCTTGGGGCTTCTCCAAGTTTAACTTCTTGAGCTCTGAGACATACCTTGAGCAGGTTCTTTTGAAAAAGTTTTCTAATTTTTTTGCTATTTTATGAATAAAGGACATAATGAAGTATTTCATTTTATTGGTAAACATTCCATTTATATTTATATATATTTTTGTAGATACACTCTAGGTGAAGTGTGTGAGTGTGTGTGTATGTAAGAAGGGAGGGAAGAGAGAGAGACAGCTCATGAGCTTAGCAACTTATTTGGGCTCATGCATTAAGTAAGTGGGGATTTTTTGTTTCATTTTTTCACATATAATAATTGGTTTAGTGACTGTTATCAAGTAGAAACTGTTGTAATTTGTATCTCAATGCCAGAAATCAAGCTCAATTGACCAAATGAGTCATCCTCTTGCTTGGACTATGTCACAGCTTGAGAGCACTTACGTTTTGGATACCTGGTTGATTTTAAAGCCGTCAGTACACCACACCAAAGGGTCAGCCTAGCTCCTGGAAAAAGACTAGAACTTTTAGTAAAACCAATTTATAGGGCAACTCCTTCATCTTCTGGGGCCTCCCTGGCCTCATGTGGAAAAGAGAGACCTGGCGATGGCTTAGGGGGCACCGTCAAGATGTGAATCCAGATGACTGCTTCTTCCCATCAACCACGCGTTGGTCTTGGTGGAAACCAGAGTGTGCTGTTACTTTATAAATGACACGATGTCCTTGGCTGTGCCAGTAAGGAGTTAACATCTCATGTGCAGAATGTGAGGCGTCTTACATAACTCATTCAGTCTCATCTCATGGGTGTTTTTCTGTAAACTCTGCCAGAACTAATTTCACGGTTTTAAAACAACTCATGGTACCAAAAGAATGCGTAATGAGCTGCCATGAGATATGATTGTTTCCTGTTTGTAAGGAAAAGACTCAGAGCTCCTTGGGACTTATTAGGAATAATTTCTCAATTAAGCCGACAACCTCGGCCCTTGGAAGGGCAGGTACAGTGTGCAGTAATGGTTCTGGAAGGTTCTGGAGTTCCACCTTCCACTTTTGTCTGGCGTTTTTAAAAATTGTGGTTTAATTCATATAAGATTTGCCATGGTAGCCATTTTAAACTGTACAATTCAGTAGCATTTAGCACATTCACAGAGTTGTGCAACCGTCACCACTATCTAGTTCCAAAACATTTTCATCACCCCAAAAGAAACCCCCTTTTAAGTAAACAGTCACCCCCATCCCCAGCCCCTGACAACCACTGCTTTCTGTGTCCATATATTTACCTAGGTGGAGTATTCATGTAAGTGGGATCATCCCGTATGTGGCCTTTTGTTCCTGACTTCTTCCACTTGATAATGTTTTCAAGGTCTAGCCACATGGTCACATGTATCAGTCCTTCATTTCTTTTTTTATGGCTGAATAATATAGTAGTATATGGATATACCAGATTATGATACAGTAATATTCTATCATATGGACATACCAAATTTTGTTTATTTCTTCTTTAGTTGATGGACGATTAAGGTTGTTTCCCCTTTTGCCAATTGTGAATAGGGCTGCTATGAATATTTACATACAAGTTTTTGTTTGGACACCTGCTTTCAATTTGGGGAGGAATATACCTGGGAGTAGAATTGCTGGGTTACGTGATAATAATTCTATTTTAATTTCCCGAGGAACTGCCAAACCCTTTTCCAAAGTGGCTGCTCCATTTTACGCCCACCTTGATGTATGAGGGTTCCAATTTCTCCACATCTCTGCCAACACTTGTTTTCCTTTTTTCTATTTAGTTTTCATTCTAGTGGGTATGAAACAGTCTCTGTCTGGCTCTCATTGGGAGGGTTTTATTTCTCAAAACAGCTTAAATATTTCAGTGGTAGAAAGCTTGTATGGGCCAAATCACTGCCCAGAGCCCAGCCCAGCCTTTACTGGGTCCTCCCTCATTGTGTCTCTTGAGCTTAGATTTGGCTCCTGCACTTGAGGGCTTTGAAAGGGTTACCTCCAGGATTGCAGTGCACATCAGAACCATCAGGAGCGCACCTAGCTTTGTGAGCCTGTGCCAGCTCCAGGAGTCCCTTCCAGTTTAAATAGTCTGCCTGTCCCTCCAGAGCTAGACCACGACCTTCTCCATGACACAGGGAGGCACGGAAGCCTGAGGAGCCTACCCCAGCTCACGGAGTGAAGACTATGGCAGAACTGAAGCCAGGCCCATGCTCACTCCTGCTCCCAGCCTTCTTTCCACTCTGTCACGAACCACAGATTCGTTTTACACTTCCTGTTTTGAGGATGCAAAGGTTAGGAAAATATTGTGATGGTGATGATGACATTTACATAGGCTTTAAACATTTGGATATTCACAATAACCCTCTAAGGTAGGCCAGACATCAGAGATTACTATCCCCATTTTAAAGCTGAAGAAACCAAGGCACAGGATCATTTAGGTAATTGCCCAGAGCTATTTCTTCTATAATATGTTGCCCTAAATAATGTTCCATTTATGGTACAGCACCTTAAAGTCTACAGGGCACCTTCACATAAGTAGGGCTGGAGGAGAGGAACAGATGGGGGTCCAAGTGAGGGGAATTGATATACACTGGGGGAAGTCTTTAGGAAGTTCTCTGATAGTCTGAGGATGACAAAAAACAACAACAATAAACCACAGTTGTTTCTGGCTGGCTCATGGTGGAGGCAGGGAAATTGCAACCTAAGAGTCCAGTGGCTGCTCTAGGTCCTACCTCATCGCTGCACCATCAGATAAGATGCCCACATTATGCTATCCTTTGGGGAAAAACAACAAAGCCCTATGGGAAAATACTGAGCACCCAGGAAAGAAGGTTAGAGAACTGAGCCACCCCTCAGGGAGCTTCCCACCTAAACAATTGTCAAGTTTTTAATTCCAAGCCCCATCCCTCCCCCCCCCCCCCACACACACACACAAAACTCTCCCTGGGTTTGGCCACTTTTCAGAGACAGGTCTTAAGAAGAGTGTGGAAGGCAAGAATGTGTCTCAAGCAAACATGTGGGGCTGAGGGTTAGTCACTGCTCCTGCTGCTGCTGTTTGGGTAAGCACAGGAGTGACGGGGCAGGCTGCTGCCAGCCTGCAGACAGTGAACTGTCCCTGTTGAGCTTGGCTTGGGGGCAGCCTTTTGAAATTCTCTCTATACCTGTCCCGATTACCAGCCACAAAATCCAGGTTGGCTCTTTAGAGGTAAGGATGCTTTGATTCCTGAGCCGGAAGACACTGAGTGGGTGGGGATTTTGGAGAGCTGCTATCCCCCCAGGATATGCATGCCAACGTGGCAATAGGTTATAAATCCCAGTGCGTGTGGCAGTGTTTCCTTGAGGCTTTTTATGTGGTTGGCAAGCAGTGGAGGCGGTGTCACATTTTTGAAACAAAGATCCAGGATTTGGTTTTAGGAGACAAACCCTCTGAGAGCAGCCTTCCCACCCCCAGTTCCCACGTTGGCTGGGTTGGGGGCCGGAAGTGGGAAGGCAGACCTCCAGGTCTAAGCTGCTTTTGAGCAGTGGACTCCAGGGTGGGGGCAGATGGGCCAAAGCACCCGGCTTACGAGGAAGGAAGCCAGGTGCTTTTCACGCGTTTGAATTACATGACGACTCTGCACTGTCGGAATAGGAGGCCTGTTATTCGACAACCAGTAGCCAGTGGCTGAGATAGTCTGGTTATCATTTTGAAAATATGTTGGATTTTGCCATCAGACACCCTCAGGCAGCTCGCAGGAGCGTCAGTGACTCCTTGCCTCTGACGTCAGTCAGGGGAGATTTGGATACTGGAAAGCAGGCTCTGGCTCACGGATTGTGTACCCAGAGTTTCCCCCGAGGGGCTTTGTTGTTGATTGTTTTCCCCCAAAAGGATAACATAAAAGCAGTTGTAATGGTCTGGACGTGGCAAGTTGCGATCTGTGCAAGAGCCGTTCAAAAACACAAATGATGTGTACACACCATTATGTGCTACAAACTGGGAAGCTGGAGCAAATTAAAAAAGGAAACTTTCACCTGGAATGTGTGTGTAGGAGGGGAAAAAAGGCTTGTCAAGAATGCCGAGGAAGAAGCAGAAAATTATTCAGCATTTCTCTGCTCTGTTCATTAAAGCCATGGTGTTAGGCTTTGAAGTTTTCTGTTTTAGTCAGACCTTTATTTCATTTATGCCAGTATTTGTAAATAATTATATTAATGTGGCATTTTAAGTAGACCTGTTTCCAAACAGCAAGTTATTCACAGTGAACGTTTTCTGGGAAGAAAAGAAACAATCGAACACACTGCACTCAGCAGAATCCGAAAGCTACTTCCCATAAAGGGACCACATTATTCTACCTTTTCCCTGACTCCTGGGAGAGGCGCCCAGGATCTGGGTCCTCAAAGAGCCGTTCTAGAGGAGACCAAGTCAGTGGAGACCCTCCCAGAGCTGGCTTCCTCCAGCAGAGTCTCAGAGGCACGAGGCAGGAGGGGAAGGCTCCCCAGCTCAAATGTCACAGAGCATCCTCACTGAGGAAGGCCACCCGAGGACAGCCTCCCAGAACGTGGTGGCTCCCCTTGGGGTATAACCTGGCTTCAGTCCATCTGAAATCACCGCAAGGCTCTTTGAGTTTCCCCAGATTCTCCCCACAGTGAAACATGAAATATTCCTCATCCTCAGGGTCTCATGGCTTCCCTACTCTCGGCTTCTCACACAGGCAGGACTTGGGCAGTAAACTTTCGTGCTCGGCTAAGCACATTCTGATGCGGACTGATGTAGCTCCTCAGATGACTAAGGACTTGACTACCTTAGCAATGGGAGTATGTTTTTAGGTTATTTTTGAATTGTGAGGCACAAAAGGTTTTGTTGTGTCTAAGAAGCTTCTGGGTGAACTTTATGAGTTTGTCTGATCATTGAGAATGAGACTCAATTACCTTAAGTATGATCATGGGAAAATAAATATTAGTTTTACAAAATGGAGAATATTACTAGCCTAGTGCTTTGATTTAGTCATAGAAACACAGTATAATCAGGCCAAAAGGAACTTGAGAGATTTAGCCCATCTTTTCATTTTTTAAGTTGAGAAACAATGCCCAGATGAGTTAACTTTTTGCCTAAAATCACACAGCTAGATAATAAGACCAAGTGTTCTTTTCTCTTTTTTGGGGGAAGATGAAGGGTGGAGAGGAAGCTGAAAAGATTAGAATGTATAGGATTTATGACTTTACAGATCATGTGGCATTTTCTCGTAGGTGGTGGGAACGCTCCAGTCTCCTTTTAAGGTCATACAGTAATTTTTTTTTGAATGGTGGGGTCAGACCAGACCTGGGTTCAGTAACCTTGTTACTTGAGTTCTGGCTAAGAAAAGAATTCAGAGCCAGGACTCAAACTCGCTAGAGATTTATTAGGCACGCGAAGAGAAAGCACACTCAAAAAGAAGTCTCCAGCTGGAGGCTCCAAGAGTTGCCCCAGGGTGTGGGCTAGGGCTCCATTTACCCCTCGGAAAGTAACTGCTTTCTTCTTCAAACTGCCCTATGGGGCCTGTTCAGTTGTCTTCTGTCTTTGTATGGGGTTTTCCTCAGACCCCCTTCGCCCCCTTATTCTCCTCTATGGGTGGGGGTCTACCACATGACTAACCACATGCCAGGGGGCAGAGGTCAGGAGAATCTGTCACGACCCACAGGCTGAGAACCGCTGCTGTAGAGACTAAGACCATCGGAAAACACAGATATTTACATTACGATTCATAACAGTAGCAAAATTACAGTTATGAAGTAGCAACGAAAATAATTTTATGGTTGGGGATCACCATAACATGAGGAACTGTATTAGAGGGTCGCGGTATTAGGAATGTTGAGAACCACTGTTAAGAAGGTCTCTTTGTAATGAATCTCTTCATTTTAATTGATCTGAAAATGACTTTATTATGCTTTTATTTCTGAATATAGAATTCTGGGTTGACTTTCTTTCTTTCTGTACTTTAAACATGTCATTTCATCACCTCTGGTCTTTGTTTTTTGAGAAAAGTTGGCTGTCACTCATATTGTTGTTCCTCCTATATGTCATATGTGTTTTTCTCTGGCTGCTTTCAAGCTTTTCTCTTTATGTTTGGACTTCAGAAAATTGACTGCTGTGTGCCTTGATATGGTTTTCTTTGTATTTATCCTGCTTGGGCTGTTTGAACTTCTTGGATCTGTAAGTTAATATCTCTCACCACATTTGGGAAGTCTTCAGTCATTTCTTCAAATATATATTCTGCCCATCCTCTCTCTCCTATCCTTCTGAGTCTTTAATTTCATATATGTTTGACTGTTTGATGGTCTGTGATACTCATATTTCTGAGACTCTATTCTTCAATTTTTTTCTCTCAGTTCTTAAGATTGGATACTTTCTATTGGTCTATGTTCAAGTGCATTGACTCTTCTGTCTTCTCCAGTCTCTTTTTAAGTGCATACAGTATTTTTTTTTCATTGTAGCTATTTTTCAGCTCATTTATTTTTATAGCTTCTGTTTCTCACTCATGTTCCACATCTGGTCATTCATTATGTATATATGTCTTTCAATTCCTTGAACATATTTATAGTATATACTTTAAAGTCCTTATCTGCAAAATGTATCATTTGAGTATTGGGGGGGGGGTCACTTTTGACTTCTTTTCTTTTCTTGAATATGGGTTAAATTTTACTTTTTCTTTGCATGTCTAGTGACTTTTGATTGAATAATAGATAATACAAATGATTGTTGCAGAGACTCTAGATTCTGTTGTGTTTCTCTGAAGATAATTTTTTTTAGCAGCCAATTAACATGGCTGGACTCAAACTCTAGCTCTGCCTTTCCTGTGCTCAGTAAGAACTAAAGTCTCTTTTCTGTTCCTTCACCATCCAGCTACTGCTTTTGTATTGGACTCCCTGATAGTTTCCTTATGCATGTATGTTTTAGCAATCAGCCAAGAACTTGAGTAGATTCTATATACAGATTTTTGTGACTTACCCCCTCTGCTGTTTTCATCTTTCCAGAATTCCTCTCCCAACCCTGGATTTATCCTCAGGTAACTCAAGCTATCCTGAGCCAAAAGCTGACTAGAGAGAAGTCTGAGGCAAAATTCCACAAATTCACAAGTTTCACAAGTGGGGGACCTATCTTTCAGGGTGAAGACTGTCTAGTCTTAGACTTCCATTTGTTTTTGGTTGCACTCTATTGTCTTCAGATATTTTTTAATTGTCTTGTGCAGGTATTTTAATTGTTATTCATAGTAGGACGAGTAGACCATTGCCAGAAGCCAATACTCCTTATATTTACATTTAGATTTTTCAAAACACATTTGCTCCATATCACAGCTCTGTGAGGTAGAACTATTATTATTAACTCCATATTACAGATGAGGAAACAGACTCAGGGAGGATAAGTGACTTGCCCACATTCACACAGCTTCATAGTGTTTGAACCAGGCCTGGAAGCCAGAGCCCATGACTTAGGCCTGGGCTCAGTTCCATAGTTAGTGTTATGCCCATTTGATTCTAAATGAGCCAGACTTTTTCAATGCCAAAACTTCTATTGCATTCTCTTTTCACTAAATATCATTGAACAAACAAATGATAATCCTAGCTTTTTAAAGCTTTTTGGTCCAAAGGAAGGACCTGGGACCTCCATGGTTTGCAGATGTCTCAGAGAAGAGAGAATGTGTCATGCTGGTGTCAAAAGCTAAATACCTGTGATAATCCTCAAACAAACTAATACCTTCAAGCCCCAGCTTGATTGTGAAGCAGAAGCCAGGCCAGAAGTCCGTGGCAGGAGGGTTGTACATCACCTTTCCAGAGCTTCCTATTGAGTATGGCAGAGCTGGAAACTCAACCTGCCTTGGCCTCTGTCATGGGGAAGGCATCCTGTTCCTCTCCTTCATGGAGACTCACTGTAATGTATCTGCAGGTCGAAATTCACAGGAACACAGGGCTGTTCTTACATGGAGGTTTGCACAGCTATTTCCAAGGAAATCTAAAGCCCTCTTTGCTCTCCAGGTTCCAAATGCATGTTTTCCACTGTCAGTCCTGGATCTTCCTCGGGCCATGATGCCACATCATGTGTAAGCCACAGTCCAGCTTCTTAAAGGAAATATTGTTCACCACTAGCTCCCCTCCCAGCTAGCTCCCACCCGGTTCCCCCAACTTCCTCTTTCAACATCAGCATTTGTATTTAGCCGAGGTTTCTCAAATGCGGTCTTAGAAAACCTGCAGCAAGATCATGGGTGGTTCTGGGGATCTGCAGTACAACGTGGTGACTGCTGATAACAATACTGTACTATGTACTTGAAAGTTGCTATGAGAGTAGTAGAGCTTTAATGTTCTCACCGTAATAGTAACAACCAAATGGTAATTATGTGAGGTACAGGATGTGTTAACTAATTAACCTTATTATGGTAAACATTTTACAATATATACATGTATCAAATCATCACATTGTACACTTTAAAATTTCACAATGGTATATGTCAGTCATATCTCAATAAAGCTGGGAGAAAGATCATACATACATACATACTTAAAATGCATGTTCTCAGGCCCCACTCCAGTTATAAGAAATCAGAGTCTCTGCTATTTGGGCCAGGGAATCTGCTGTGTAGAAGTGATCCGTATGATTTTGGTGCTCACAAAGGCAGAAGAACCACTGATCTGGGTGAATTTATGAATGCTAAGAGCAATGTGAAGTCTAAACAATGACCTGTTTGAACGGATGTCTTTTCACTTGGGAGCCTCTGTCTTTTTTTTTTTTTTTCAGTTATAGGTTCTCTGATGGAAAGAAATGATTCTTGGAAGTCAGTTCTTATCCACTGAACCATCTGGGCTGCTGTGATGTTAGAAACTACCCTTGCCAAAGTTCTTGACTGAGTCTATCACATACTAGGCACTCAAAAATAGTTCCTTTTCCTTTAGTCATTCAGTGCATGCTACCTGCATTATCAAATGTTATTATGAGTAAGAAACTATGCTCAAGAGGCCAGAATAGACTCACCTCAAAGCTAATATAGCTTAAACTTCACAATCCCTTACTTGCACAGGGAAGGCCCTGGGAGGGATCCTCATATTATGTTTTCATGGTTATACTTTTTTGTATTATTTGCAAGTTAGTTTTACATTTTTTTTCTTAAAGGAAGTCCCCCAACTTGAATAAGCTTCAGCCACTACCTCAAACCTATATCTATTCCTGCAGAGAGCTTATAACCAGTGGGAGAAAGAGACATATACATGGATTATTAAAATATAATGTAGTAGGTGTAATATGGACCCTCTTCTGAGTATTATGGGATCATATACATATAAGGAAAGAGGGTGGTCTGGGAGGACTTCCTGGAGGAGATGATGCTTGGCCTTGACCATGAAGTAGGGGAAGAAAGACTTCTAAAAAAATAACTTGAGTAGAATTGTAGAGATGAACTATATCATGGTGTGTGTGTGTGTCAGATAGAGGAAGTCGGAGGGGGAGAGAGAGAGAACACTTTGCTATTTGAGGGTATCCCATTTAGGCTGGGGGAACCTCTGATAACGGGGTGGTTCCAGAGAGCTATATGGACTATGGGACTGTATGCCAAGAGCTTACCTGGTCCTCGGAATCCTGGAACCCAACTGCCCCCCTACTTGACCTTTCAGAGACCTATTAGTTGAATACATCATTAATTGTTCTTCAAGGAAAAAGAACCCTTTTACTCCTCACTTTCTCCCATATCCCTCCAACCCTTCTTTATATCATCCTTGCAAATCAATATTTCATTTTGAAAAGCCGTGTTTGATGCTAGTTCTGCTTATTTGCTTCGCAGCCACTATGGGCAATGCTTTGTAGGTCTGTCAGTATGTAAATTAAACCAAGCATAGATAGCTTTGTGTTGCTTAATGTTCAGCTGATAAAAATTAATGTGGTGTGAAATGAGCATTTTATCTGACTGCAGATACAGTGACGGAGTTAATTAGACAGGCAGAGGGAAATGTTATTAAGCAGGATGGGGCTCTCTCATGGAAGAGGCCCTGACCCTCAGATGCCTGGTATGGATGGGCCATGGGTGTGGCCATGGTGCCTGGGCTGAGGCAGGCTGGGAGCAATGAGGCAGGGAGGGTGCCATCTTTAAGCAATCAAGTTCATGATGCTGGTGATTGTGTGGATTCTGCCTGGGGAGGAAGGGAGGGAAGCACTGGCCAAGCCAGGCTGTCTACCTCCAACTCACTGCAACATGCACCTGTCAGCATTTGCTGAGGCAGCTTCTTCTCAGGGCGGCATCACCGTCATTGGTGGAAAGAGGAGTTTCGTTCTTAAGCAAGGAGAGCAAGGTGATGGGCCAAGCAGGACCCCACACAGCAATCCCCCAGAAGAAACCCCCAACTCCGACTCAGATGCCTTGAGCTCTGTCCTCCTGGCCTTTGCACATGCTGTCCCCCTTCCCAACCATGAAGGCAACACATCTTTCTATCATTATCAGCCTCCTCCACTACACTGAGCACCCCATGGGGTCAGAGAGATTTTGCTCTTCACGATGACCACATAGGTACTTCATAAATGTCAGTAAAATGAATGAACACACGTGATGTTTTCTCTGCCCCAAATCTCTTCCTGCCCACATGTCCAGCCCTTGGCCTTGTCCACTGCTGAGCATCCTTTCCATCTCGACTCAAATGTCATATCCTGGCCAGAGCTCCTCCTGCCTCCCAGACGAGATCAGATGCCCAGATAGACTCTCTGGAGACACTTTGTACTTTCCCTTGATAGCATTTTCCAAATTTATGATTAACTCTTTGTGTTCCTACCACTGTGAGCTCTCTGAGGGCAGGAACTGGGCTGTGTCGCTCATCACTGTATCCCCACACCTGGAAGGTGCCCAGCACAGTTGAATGTTGACTGAATAAAGAAATGAAGGTCTTTCTAATGCCTGTTGAGTTCCTAGTCTTTCATCAATACCTTTTTTCAGAAAGGTTTCCTAGCCTCTCTTGGCAGAATTTCATTCCTTCCTTTGAGTTCCCATAACATCATGAATGTTGCAGCAATAGGCTTGCCAAATTAGGATACAGCTCCTTGAAAGCAGTCATGGTGGGTGTCTTACTCAGCTTTGCATTCTCAGTGCTTGACACAGGGGCCTGGCCTTTGCAAATGCTCAATTTAGGGCTGCAGAATTAGTGAAGACTATTGTAGGAGTCCCTGGGTTAGATAAGCAACATTTCTGTTAAATGAACAAATTCTGAGCCACTAATGAAAGCTCTCCCTACTAAACCCCTTGCAAAAGCACACCCAGAAAGGACGATTGTCTGTGGCCATGCCTCCTCAGTGTTGGCTACAGCTAAAGGGGAAAGGTTGTGAGGAAATGCCACATTTAGTGGTTCTATGATTTTGTCACCATCTGATGAGGGTATAACCTTTCCAGACAAATCAGAAAGGGGCGGGTACGATATTTCATTTGGTGACTGCCACACTGTCGCTCAGGTAAGCCAGGGTCCCTGAGCTCCCAAACTCTGCAGCAGCTGCTTGAGCAGTAGCAGGGCTTTCTGTTTTGATAGCCCTGTGTGGTTGCCCAGCACTTCTCCCCTATTATCCTGTTCAGTCTCATTTAACCTACACCTACCTTTGCAGCATTAGATGAATTGCTTATTCATGTCTCTGCTTCTCCTTTGCAAAATGGAATGACATTGCATTTTGAGAACCGTAGACTGGAAGGCTTGAGTATTTTCAGAAAACGTTGATGAGGTTCCACTCACCCCCTAACCCAGTGGTTCCCAAGTGACCTTATCCTGAGAAAGACCATGGCTCTCACTGTGATTATGCAGGACTCTCCACACCTCTGCTCGTGAGGTTTCTGAGTGGTTATCACATGCTGAGACTCCAGGGTGAGTGACCTGAGTGAGGGTCTGGAGCATCACACAGGGAGGAGTCTGCCTGTCTATTTGCCAAATCCAGGTGAGACTGGGCTCAAGCACCATAAGGGAAGCAACTGAACTCAGGGCAGACGGTTCTCTTTACAAAAGAACCTTCTCCTTTGCTCCTTTCTCCTGGTTCTCTGCTATCACAGGAGGTATCTGGTTGGTATCCCTGTTTCAGAGCGTCAGTCCCTGTGCATGGCCCTGGTGGAAGGAGGATGGTCCTCCCAGCTCCCTAGAGTAGCTCCCTCTCTTCTGCCCTCCTGCAACCTGGCCCAACCCACGCCTGCTGCCTAGCTGCATCTCGCTCAGAGGGTTGCTTCCATCATGTTTTTCTAGTAAGGCCCAAGATTCTTCATAAAGGCAGCCAAGGAGGTGGGTACTTGTAAGTAAAAAGTAACATCAGTATTTCCCTTATCAAGGCACTTTCATTTCTATTATCGAGTTTTATCCTCTGACCATGCAGCAAAGGGCACAGTTATTACCACCATTTGACAAATGGGAAAATGGAGGATCAGGAATTTCAATGGTTTGTCCAAGGCAATGGGTGCCACCTGGAACACACCTGAATTCACGTGCAGCCCAACTCTCAACCTCAGTGACATGGTTTATGTGTGAAAATGCTATCTCTAGCTGGTGGAAACTCCGGAGGCCTGGACCCGTGACTTTAACTTGTTCCACAGGGTGCCTTGCAGAGGCAGGTCATTAAAACAAGATTTTGATGAGGTTCATTTTCAAGGATTCACTCACCCCATTTATTTAGTACTTAAACAGTTACTAAGCACCTGCCATGTGAGGTGCTGGCAATAAGATGGGGAGCACACACAGGCACAGTCCCTGTACTGCAGAGCTAGCAGTCTCGTGGAGACAGAGTTCATCAAATTGTCACCAGATAAACGTAAAAGGACAACAGCAACAATTGTGATGAAGGATACAACCTCCGAGAATATGTAATAGGAGGTTTGAGTCATCGTGAAGGAGAATGTTCCCCTGAGGAAGGGATGCTTAGACACATGACTAAGACTGAACCAGGCAAAGGGCATGGCATGTGCAAAGGCCCTGTGGAGAAACAAATCTGTGTTTGAGGAACTGGGTGAAGGCTACTAAGGTTGGAGCCCAGATACACAGGAAAGAGCAGTGCGAGATGTAACTGGAGAGGTAGATGAGCGGTCTCACTTAACCTTCTTACACTTCAACAGTCAGAACACCTGATGTTTCTTTGTACCACATGTGACATCATTTGCAAATGAATTCATTAGAAAGAATACATGGGATTGCCCTGGCAGTTACAACTCTCTCTTGCATCTTCATGCCTCACTACTAGCACTTAAAATTCAAATATCTTCTCCATTTACCTCTTTATTGACTTAAAATATTTACCTCTGGAAAAGGGAGGCTGAGAGTTCCCCTTCTTCATTTGCATCGTTGACCCTGGAAGAAAGCACATGATTTTCAGACCAACACAATGCCCCTGCTGGTGTCTGGTAGGCCCTCTGAGGGTATGAATGAAGCCTTTTAGAAAGAGGCTTACTGATGTTGACATTTCAAGTGTGTGAGACCAGACATTGAAACTGTTCATTAAACATTCCTATGTTCAAGCAGACAGAGAGAAATCATTTCAGAAGCTCTGTAATGAATGTACATGCAGGTACAGGTTATCTTGTCAAACACAATGATCATGAGTAAATGCAAACGGATGCCACTTGTATTTGATTTTGTCTGCAGCACTCTGATAGCTGCCTGGGCCCTCCAACCACCCTCAGTGGGAGGACCTGCCTGGCCTTTTGCTTCTCCATTCCCTCTGGCCAGGCCTGGGGTAGGGTGACATGTAAATATGAGTAGCACCCAGACAGGGAACAAGATAGAGAGAATGAAGTGAAATTAGCAAGCATGTAGGCACTGTCATGTGACCCATCCACAGGGACACAGCTTGGGTGCCAATGGAGGGTAGAGGAAGCATTTCTACAGTTAGAACTGGAGAGGCAGGCAACTGCTCAAGTCAGACAACCAGGATTCTGACTGGGTTGTCCGAACCCAGTGAAAGTTTTCTCCTCAGTTCCATAGCTGTCCCTCAGATTCCACTCACTTTGTCCATCTACAGCATAGTTTAACAACAGTTTGCTCAATGCTGTGTTTCTCACCAAAAAACACAAAGCTGAATAAGACATTGTTCCTGGGCAGAGACACTCACAACCTGGAAGGTGAGACAGGCAAATACAGCTATGGATGCAAAGCTCTGTAATAGTTGTCCAGCACATTTTGAAGAGTCAACAGGACCAGAAGTTGTTGCCAAAATGTTTGGTTTGTCCCCATTAGAATGTCTAGAATCTCCATCTCCCTGTGAATGAGGGAGGTCCCATGGTTAACCAGTTTAATAGAGTAGACTGATTTCACTAGCATTTGGGAGACCAGTACAAGGTTCCTGTATTTTACTGCAAAGGAATAACAGAAAAAACACACACAAAAAAAAACACACACTTCCATCTATTTTCATCATCTTTTCCCAAAAGAATGGAGTTTTTATATCAAATATATATATATATCCTATCTAATAAAAGGGTAATATGCAAATTAACCATCACTCAATCACAAAGATGGCAGTGCCCATAGCCACAAGATGGTGGTGCCCAGTCCTCTCAACCCCACCAGAGTCCCCCAGTCTCAGGGGGATGGCCCCTGAGATCAGGCAGTGTGAGTTGCCTGGTGGAATGCTTGCTTCATCACCCAGCGATGAGGCAAGCATTCCGCACGCAGCTGCAGATGGGCCTCTGGGCCACGGAGAGCCTCTGGGCAGTGGGCGGGGAGTGGCCAAACCCCGCAGAGAGCTACTGGTGCACGGATTCATGTGCAGGGCTACTAATATATATATATGTATGTGTGTGTGTCTGTGTGTGTGTGTGTGTATATATATATGACATTATCTTAGAGTAAGAAATAATTTTTTACTTTGAATATATTTAGCTTCATGAAAAGTCACTATATTATCCTTACCTTCCCCATTGGACACAGACCAGTGAAAAGCAAAGCTTGGACCTGCCCACAGTGTTTCCTGACAGGCACGGGAAAGCTGCTGGTGTACAGCCAAGGGATGGCTACACTTAGTTTGACCAGAAATTATTGAGTTCAACCAATTATGAGACTGGGTTATTATCATGTATAGAGATTCACTTCTTTGCTAGTCTTTGCAAGGTGATCAGCAACTTGGACCCAAGTTTCCTTAATTTCAGGATGGATACTAGATTGTTCATCTGGATGGTCCTGAGACCTGGCAGGGAGTTTTCTCAGGGCCCGTGAGGAAATACTTCTAGGACCTGAATAGATGTGAGCTAACATGGCCGGTGTAGGGAGAGCAGGGGCCCATTTTAGCACCTCTCAAAGTCTTCCCTGTTGGAAACATGGAAGTGGTCTGCAAAGGTGAGACTCAAAAGTCAAGGTCCCAACTGAGATGAGAGAGTCAAGGACGCAGTGTTTCAAGCCTTTCTGGAGACCCAGCATGATCTTGGGAACCCTCTATATTTCATTACTTTCAATTGGGAAATTTTTAATAAACACCCCTGTACAGATGATCTGAACATGGAAATAATTATTTGATAGACCTCCTAGTACATTCTCTGTAATATATATTTTTATATATTTAAAAAAGATAAAGAAGAAGGTTCAAGTAAATCTTATCACCCTTGTGACATTAGGTCTGAAATTTTTTCACCATATCTTTTGGAATTCAATAGTTGCATAATATCCCATCGTCAATATACTTTATTTTGTTAAGCCATCCCTGGTTACTGCACATTGGGCTCCTTCTGGAATTTTGTGTGTACGTGCGTGATTAGATTTGATCATTAGAGACAGTGCCACAGTTTGTGTAGCATTTTGCTTCTGCCATATTATTTCTTTAGTAGAAATTCCCAGGAGAAGGATTACTGGGTCACAGTAAGCACATCTTTATGATTCTTATTACACATTGCCTTATTTCTTTCAAGAAGAATTATGCTGATTTAACTCAAGGGCTATAACATTGGAATCTATTGGTTTCACTGCAGACTGACCATCATTAAGGCATTATTTGGTAAGGCTAAAATGCTACCTTCTCATAGTTGCTCTAAATTGCGTTTTTTATTAATAGGAGGGGTGAACATTTTCCCACACTTCTCTGGTACTACTCATTTAAAATGTTTTAGGGCCACGAGGGGAGGGGGAAATAGGGGTGGGAAACTTTGCTTCTCATAGCTGGAGGGGCAGATGACAGCTATGGAGGAGCCTATATGAATAAAACTCCAGTTGACTTCTGTGATATGAAGTGACTGCACATGATATAACTACCTTTTTCAGCTTAAAATCACACAGAGATGGTTGTCACTCTTGTGGGCAAAAGAAACAGATTCCCCAAAATAAACAGCAAGAAAGGATGCTCTTTTTCTTTTTTAGCCTATTGCCCTCGTTGAAAGGTTTGGGGGAGCTGCTGGGAGGCCATCAATCTTCAGGTCTATCCATCTTCCCAATTATGCACACTAAGACTTTAGAAGCAAAAGAATATTTGCAAAACTTAGGACACTTCCTTCACTGTAATTGTGCATTGATTTTCACATGCCCTTCCTCATCAGCTTCGGTCTCATGTTTTAAGGCTAAATAAACTCACTGCCCTGTTTGCGTTGCTAGCCTCCTGGTCCTCAGCTGACCAGACTCAAGTGTGCAGGGTTGGAAAATGATAGAACTAAATGGGAAACAAACTACTCTATGGGAAACAAACAGTTCCAAACTCTCAAGTCTCTGGAAGATTTCAAAGTCTGTTTTCTTAACATTGGGCTAATAATGCCTTTCCTGCTCCCTGCCCCTCCCCCGCCCCTTCTCCTGATCCAGGGAGGCACTCGGCCCAGTGGTTATATAACTGTGACTTGACACCACACCAAGGTACTGAGCTGGGACCTCAGTTCACTGAACTGTGGTCAGGCCCTGGTCAGGGAGGAGTCCAGTTAAAGGATAAATAGATGACTCTGAGTTACAGATCAGCTGCACCTAGGTCTGAGGGCTGGCCAGGCACTCTGTGCTGCTGAAACGTCGGTAAGTAACTGAAATAAATGGCTCCCGGGTACCAAATGAAGTTCCAGCATGAAGAATCCGGGCTCTGTTATTCTCCCCTTCAAGAGACCAGCCTCAATGGCACTGCTGGCCATAAGGCTGCCCAGGCTGCTTGGGCGTACAAGTTCAAGGGGAAGTTTGGTGGGTTCTTTACCACCAAACTTGAAAACCGCAGGCACCCAAGATGCTGAGTCCGCTCTTATTTGGAGTAGCAATGACATACCAAGAGAAAACAATGTGCTCAACTCGCCCCACCCACCCCAACACAGCCAGCCCAGCCGCACTGAGCACCCCACATGCCCCAACCCCCACATGCCTTCTACGCATTTAAGAAGCAGGCTGAGTCAGAGAGACCTAGCCCGGCTTCTTACAAGTTTTGTGACCTTCAAGAAGTTACTTAAGCCCACTAGGTTTCAGTTTCCCCATCTGTAAAATGGGCATAATCGTAGAACCCATCTCATAAGGCTGTTGTGAGGTTGAAATTAGAAATGGAACAGAAAGCACTCGAAAGATTACATGACCCATAGAAAGAGGCAAATAAAAATCAGCTTTTATCATGGCACTTTTCCTTCTTTTCTCCTTACTCCCTTCGTCACTAGGCTGATGATTGTAGCATGTAGGAACTTTATTTATCTGCCTTATCTCAGTCCTGCTAGGCTGGAGCACAGTTCTGGACACACAGTGGGCCCTCAGGAAGCCTGGCGCGTGCCTGGCAAGCTTTGAGGAAACTGCGCCCCAGGGATCAGCGTGCAGCAGCACCAGTTTTATTTTTTGTTTTGCTTTATATACTTTTTTTTCATTTTAAATTATTTTTGAGTCAGTAATGTAATCCCTAATTCTTCTCATCTCTCAAGCAGATTGTTTCTTTTGAGTTCATTTAAATGAAAATAAGAATGAAGGATTTCTTGTTTTAAAATGGTTTCTCACATGAAAGATCCTATAAAACTAAATTACTAATTGAACAATGATGCTGGTTGGAAGCAATTACCCGAGGAGGCCATGCCTGGTTCTTTTTAAAGGGACATCTCTCTTGCGTATTTCCTAACAGGTAATGTAACATGTGTTCATAATCTTCACTGTGCTCCCTAGACCAGCACCATGCTTCCGGGACCTGGCTACACAGCAGCATTACAAAGGGAGCTTTAAGTTGTTGTTTTTTTTAATTTATTGATTTTTAGAGAGGGGGAAGAGAGGGAAAGGAAAGAGGGAGAGAGAGAGAAAAAATATCTATTTGTTGTTCTATTTACTTATGCATTCATTGGTTACTTCTTGTATATACCCTGACTGGGGATTGAACCCACAACCTTGGTGTACTGGGACAGTGCTCTAATCACTAAGATACCTGGCCAGGGCCCCCCCTTTTTATTTTAATGCTCCTGTCTAGCCCTGCTCCTGAAGAAGCAAGTTCAATAGGACTAAAAGAGACATGAGAATTCTCACAGGTTCTCCAGTTGGATCTGATAAGTAGCCAGGGTCGAGATCCACTCCCAGCGTGGTTGTGAAGAAAGACATTTCTCTCCCCTTATTTTTCTTTAAATTCCCATGTTCATTAGGGCTCATTTGAAACTCTTCCTGCCATCTCCCCACCGAGCAGAAACATGTCATGTGTGTTCTGTGAAGTGTAACTATTGTTACTTCTGAAGGTCCTTTGATGAGATGTATAGACATTTGCTGAAAACCTCCAAGTGCTTTGGAAAAGAGGTATTCACATGCTATTGATGAGGGAGAGCCAAAATCGGAGCGTCCCCACCCTCTGAGCTGCGGCAGATCTCCTGGTGCATTTGAACCACAAGCATAATTCCTCCTGGGTCCCAGTTGACCATTTCATAATGTTTTAGTCAATAGAGAGAATATCAGTGTTCATCAGGTTGCGGCAATTCATGAGGAAAACATAGAACCATATCAAGGTCGTCAGCAGTTCTACTGCTAAGACTGTCTTGAGAAAAACCTCGCACAGTTTTCTCCAAAGCGATCGCCAACATGGTCTTTGTAAAAGACATGTGGATTGCTAAGAGTAGCCCACAGTTTATACAGTGAAAGGTTACAATATGTATCGGCCTGTTCATCTGTCTGTCGTCTACCTATCTGCCTGCCTACCTAATCAAACAGCATCCCCGTATACAGTCCTGCCACGGTCTTACATCTCGCAGGGCTGCAGACACCAGGTGCAGAGAGCAGTCTGGACTGAAGATGACTGCCATAGACTAGTGAAGCTCAAGCCTGTGCCTCATGGAGTCTTATTAAAGAGAGATGTTGGCCAGGCTTGGGCGTTTATGTGACCCAGAGGGGAGCCTTTGATCTGAGCTCCTTTCAGTCCTGTTTGAGGAAGGCGATCCCTTCTGCCCAGGAAGCTGCAAAGGAAAGTAGGTAGTAGCCATGCTGAGCCGAGCGGTGCTGCTCGAACCGCCGCAGAGATACAGCCAAGCCAGGCAGGGGCTCCTGATCCTGGGACAGGGTCTGCAGTGATTTTTGTGAACGAGAAAAGTCTCATGAACCCCCACTGCATATGGGAATCAAAATGGCTCATCCCTTCACCGACTAAAGCCCATCTGAGCTTGGAAGGAGTCATCCATCCTAAATGTTCCCATCCATAAAATGGGGCCAGTTCATACCTCACACAGTGTAGGGAGGGGGGACTGATTAATTAATGTTTACAGTCTGCTTTGAACTTGAAAAGGATTCCCTAGAAGTTGTTATTAAGCCTATATCATTTTTACTTTGAGTTCTGGGGTGTGTCCAAACCTGAAACTCAAGGGAACCTTCACAGTTTGTTGCACACTTAGTGGTGAGAAAAAAAAATGTAATAAGACTGTAATGCAAATTCCCTGGAAATGCCTGCCCTTTAACCAGTGGACAGGGTGTTCTTTATAAGGCTCTAGTGAAGCAGAGGGAAAAGGGTAGCTGTCTCCAGGTGAAGAAGCAGGAAGCATCCCTTCTAACTGAGAAGGGGCAAGGGGGTGGGGGTGGGGATTTTTTCCTTTGGTAAAGGCAACCATCAATTCTCAGAAATTTTCCTTTTTGACCCCTCTGCCTTCATTGGGTCTCCAAGGAAGCCAGAGAGTCCGGTTTGCATGTAAGGCGTAAAGCATACTCAATGTAATTTAATGTCTAGCTCTCCTAATTTATCCTGTTGTCACTCAGCAGCAAACAGTGAAATACAGACACTTGTCAGCAACCAGGTAACTGGGCTGCAAGATGGAGTGCGGTGAAATGCTGAAGGGATACATGGCAGAGAGCATGGGAATGGACAGCAGCTCTTTGGAGACCAAGGTGTTTAAACCTTGTGTTTGAGCAGGGAACAAAAAATCATCATAACCTAGTCCCCTTAGAGCAGCGGTTGCCAACCTTTTGGACCTCAGGGACCACCAGCGGTCCGTGGACCCCGGTTGGCGACAGCTGCCTTAGAGAACCTCGTAAACAGTAAAGATAGCAAGCCTGCACCCAGCTCTTCACTCAGCCAGAATCAAAAATGATTAACCACATTGGTCCTTGAGCTCTGACCATTCCCACAAGCTGGCTTGAGGTAACTGTTTCTTACTGAGGAAACAACTGCCTCTAATACGTACCAATACCAGGTTTGTGCGATTGCATTAGGTTTTTCTTGCCAGAGGGTATGGCTTGAGTTTTAAGTCAATTGCGTCTATACAACAGAAGCTCGTATTGACTATTGGATTAAACAGCAAGTCAGTTTATTTTTCTGGGTTCAATATTCAAGGATGCATGAGAGGAAAGCAATCCTCCAGATGTGTTTTCAGGCTGCAGTGAGAACCCACTCGCATCGCTGTGATGCTTTCTAAGCCATTTGGAAGAGCGTTTGCACACTCTTGCTCTGCGGTTCAATGCACACCTTGACTATTGGCGTTTTACTCATTCCCTGTGCTGGCAAGATTGCTGTTTGATTCTGGTTCCCCAAAGTGGCTGTTAGAGGTGAGCTCTTGGCCTCTGCTGCAGCAGGGGCTCTGAGCACCTCCCCTCCGGAGTAAATGCCTCCTCTGCTGGGGCAGGATGTCTGAGTGAAGGTGTAATCCACCTGGGGGCTACAGCCCACAGTTAGGAGGAGAGGGGAAGAAGCTTTCATTTCTCTCCCATGATCAAACGTAGGTAGTCGGCTATTTTAGCATCTTAATATTGAGTGGGACTAGGGAGGGCAATGCCATCTCAGGGCTAGAAGTGATGAAGTGGCCATTCATTACATATTTAAACGCAGTCGAGCCTGACTTGGATGGAGACCCGAGGCCCGAGAGGAAGGGTCATTTGCCAACGTGCACACCGCGGGTTTGGGATGAACAGGGTCTTCCTTATATGTAGGCCAATGAATTTTCCTTACTATCATGAGGCTTCTCCTTATGAGGAAGGAGACATATCTGTGTTTATTCGCTCAGGAGGAAACACGTATGTCTGTGTTTGCCTAATGTTCTGGATTTGTTTGCTTTTGTCAGCTTTTCACTTAACTAATCAGAGTACACTTTATTCGAAAGGACTAAGCTGCGCAAATGCTTATTCTTTGTTTTTGTGTTGTTTTGTTTTCACTACTGCCTTAAAGGGTCCCCGGTGTTTTAGAGTAGGAGAGCTGCATGTGGGAACCAACAACATTCATTTCTTTACTAAATATTTATTCAACATCTACTATTAACCAGGCACAATTTTAAGTACTAGGAATATATAAGCAAACATAAACAAATATCCATGCCTCTGAGTTGCTTATATTCCTGCAGGGAGAAGACAGACAATTAGCCATAAATATACGAAATAAGTAAATTACAGTCTTCCCTGGGTATCTGCGGGGGATTGGTTACATGCAGTTCCCACGGATCCATGGATGCTCACCTCCCTTGCCCAAAATGACATAAAATAATGCATAAGGTTCATTTTCCACATCCATGGGTTCCCAACCACAAAGTGAAAATACTGCTTTCCATCTGCAGTTGGTTGAATTGGGGGGTGCAAAACCTGTGGATATGGAGGGCCGACTATGTGAGAAGGTGAGAAAAGCTAAGGGAAGGAGAAAACAGTAGAACGGGTAAGGGGAGGCAGGCTGCATGATTAAATAAGATGGTCAGATCAGACTGCATAAATCCAGAGACTGTAATTACATTTTTTAATGCAGCGTCTAGACAGTGGTTGGTGCAGATCAAGAGTCAAAGACTCTTTTCAGTAATTCCATTCTCCTGACCAGATTAGGACCCCAACTCTGAGGACCCCATATCTTGTCTGCCTTTCACATCCAATGCTCAGTTGAAACCCTTTGCCTGGGGATCTATGTTCTGCTGTAATTGGTTGTTTTGTTTAATTTAAAAGGAACAGAAAAAGCACATATGTTTCAGTAAAGCCCGGGCGTGAAGTCTCTAATGTTCCCTCTTTCTCTCCCCTCCCCCAGCACTCATCTCTCAGTTGTGCTCTGAGCTCCCCAGCCCTTCACTCCTCACCAGGTAGCCTTTGGCATCTCCAAAGGCCTGGGCCAAGTTGTCCTGTTCTATTTCCCTTCTCCTAAAGACCTTGCTAGGAGATTACCTCACCATCTGACAGACTCAGCCAAGATGAAGGGGAAGTGGTTGACCCACTGGAACACATCCCTCCTGGGTGACATTTGCATATGAACAATAATCACAATAGCAAACACATACCTCTCTTTTGATGTGGGCCAGGCACTGTTGTCAGCATTTTATAACACTAACCATTTAACACTGACAATGAGCCTATGAGAAAGAGACTCTAATTATCCTCATTTTATAGTTAATGAAACTGAGACACAGAATAATTTGCCCAAACTCACACTGCTTTTAAGTGGTGGAGAAGGGATTCAAACTGCTGTGGGCCAGGCTCATGCAGTGCCTTAGCCCAGGAATCTCATAGGATTCAGCCGCTGTGTCATCTCCAGGTGATCCATAGTGACTGCTTGACGTGCTGTAGAGGGAAAGATTTGGGACTGTGTTTGGTGTGAAGGGGAAAGAATTCTGTGATTGCTTAGCAGTGTCTGCATGGGTTCAGGATGAGGGGATGTATGGTATGATGGTGTCAATGGGGAGGATGCCCTAACTCAGAGGACTAGTGGAGAGTCAGGCCTCGTGCATCACTCAGGAGGGAGCTCTTTAGGGGCTCGTCCCTAGTAAATTGTACTGGAGAGTCAAGCAAAGTCAACACCCTAATTTGCCAGCTGAATCTGATTCTTATTCTCTTACTGTGTTTTTTGTTCTCCCACAAGAGTGGGAAGTGTGAGGTCGGGAATACGGAGGATGCAGCCTGAGGACATCCATGAAAAGCAGCAGGGAAAGGTGGGGAGGGCATCCGCAGGGGAGAGCTTCACTCCTGCAAGCCGACCACGGGGTCCTTCACCTCAAGCAGGTTGCTGATCACAATATCCTGGGTGCTGTCTAAACTCAGTTCTAACTGAGCCAGCAAAATACCTTCCCCTCCAACAAAGTTTCAGGTTCCCATCGAATTACCGATAAGGACTAAGCCACAGAATGTGAGGTTGAACTAGTTCACACACAGGCAGTGCTGACGTGGCAGATCTGACGCCTTTCCCAGCACCTAGGGATGGAGGAGACGATGGAGGTAAAGGGCAGGCGGCGTAGAAGCCCAGTGCAGGGGACTTTTCCTCCTGCCTCACTGTATTCCTTAATGACTCAGCCGTGAAAGGACGGTGGTGCTGCATAAGATAATTCTTCTATGTCAGTAATTTTAAACCTAAAGAGGTTTGATGTCCCATAAGCATATTCATCTTTCCATGTTTATTAAATTAAGTCCTTCATGAATCTGCAACAACATACTGTTCATTAATAGGAAGAGAGACCATTGTTTCCCCCCAGGGAATTGTTGGCTCAGATGTGCTCCAAGGTAGGCATAAATGAAGCATGTGTGTGTATGTGTGTGTGTGTGTGTGTGTATGTGCGCACACCTTGAGTAGGGGTGATGGGGGGGGAGCTCAGAGCAAAGAGGAAAAGAAGGAAAAGAAGGCTTAGAGCTTAGACCATAAATAGCTGAGAAGAGTTCTTGTCAGAACTAAATCTAAGTACTCCTGGCGGAGTGCCTAGCAAGATATTAGTTTTTATAAGGAGAAAAACGAATATGTAATTGTAGTGTCTCCATAGGAAGAAAAGTGCAGATCTGTTCAGGAGAACCCCCCACGCAAATTTGAAAACAGCTTACATATGGGAAAATCAGTTTTTCCCTTCTAGCAACATTAACATACTCAAACAACTGAAGAGAGAATTCGATTAACGAAGTCAGTCCCATCAAGTTAAAGCCTCGTAATGCTGCCATCAGGGCTCGGTGGGGAATCTAATCATTTGCAGCTTGGACCAGAATAACATGGAAATCCCATTCGTTTAGACTCACGTTACTATTAATGCTGAAGGCAAATCTGGGAAGCCCAATGCAAGTGTATGGAGCTTAGGAGAGAAGGGTTGAAAGAAGAGGGTACAGATATTCTGGTAGCCATGTGACTCGTCGGTGAGAAAGCTAAGAGGTATGGGGTGCCTTCGACCCCACGATCACTTATTTCAGGACGACATACTTTATTCAGAGAATGTTACAGTAATACACTCAAAATATCAGTCACAAAGGAAGTTGAGGAAATGTGTTGAGTAATCATGAATTGATACTACAATTACCCTAAATTTTCAAGTTTCCAGTTAAAGGCCATGGTTGTTTTGTAATAGGATCTAAGGAACATGCTTATAATGTGGGTTCAACAAAGAGAAAGCTTTCAGCCTCAATTCTTGTGCTCTGCTTCAGGATGAAAATAAGACTGTCCCGGAGGAGGGGGCAGACTAGAACATTTAGAAAGAGACCGGAAATGACTTCTGTCCATTTGAAATACTAGTGACAAAGGCGGTGTAGCTCAGGACTGAAATGTAGCTCAGGACTTCGGTATAAAGTGAGATGAAGACAGACATTTGAGTGACCTAGATATGGGTGTGTCCATTAAAACTGAAATGCCACTCGAGGTACTAAGTGGGGTAGGGAGATGACAGAGGGGCTTCCTCTTTTCCAGGAGTGAACTCTATCCATAGAGGCAGGAAAATCAACAGCCCTCAGAAGGAATCTTTAGAAAGGTATGTCTGGTGGAGGATCCAAGGAGATTGGGCCTCCATGATCCTTCTGAGGCCTCTCAGGATGAAACAGTTTCTGGTGATGGCTCCTGCGTAGGACAGATTCTCAGATGAAGACACCAAGAAATGGGCAGTGCGTTTGAAGATGACTCCTAAGACTGACCTTGACATTGATAAGAGCACTCCACAGATGTCTGACCCAGATATTCTGATAACAAAGCTCATCCATCCAGAGCAATAGCAGGATTGGTTGCCTGGCATGTACAGCAGAGAACTGTCCATTAGGAATCTCCAGAAGCCATGGCTGCGGATCAGCCAGATCCTCGAATCTGCATCAAGCCAAAGGCACACATGCTATCAAAGGGTCCTTCAGCTGTGTTCCATCTTGGTCTTCACATTGCTGCCCAGGGCCCCTGATGCATGCCTCCCCAGATGTATGCCACACAGTGTCTCTTAAGCAACCGAAACTTGAACCTCGGAGAAAAGGTGTATTTTAATGACACAGGTACAGCTATCATCCAGTCTTCATTACACATCACACAGATGCTGAGCCCACCCCTAAAAAAGGAGCTCTTGGCCTCTGCACTGGGGAGGCCTCCACACTGATATTAGGGAAGTGTCAAGTCTGGCTGGGTGGATAGCTCCCCATGTTTCCACAGTCGAGGCTGACCTGGCCTTCCTTGAGTCTTTATGTGCTTATCAATGCGGTGGCCAGAAGTTGGCCTTGTTGGCCTTTTATTTAGCTACTTTGGCTCTTTCATGGCCAGTTTTGAAATGTTGGTTAGCAACGGCATTTTTTTCTTCAACATCAGAGGCAGTGGGTGGGAGAAGACTGCACCTACTCTTCTCCTGGTGACTGTGGGGCTCTGCCGCACTGTCCGAGCTCTACCAGCAGGTCAGAGAGGCCAATACCTGGTCCAGGAGTTGGTCTTGATTCTGCTGTGACTGTGGAACCTTCAGCAAGGATGTTACCTTCCTGGCCTGATTTCTCTGTCCCCAGGATGGAGAGTCCTCTTACTCTTTCTTGAAAAGATGATTTTATCCTCTTGATTCCCACCACATTTTTATAACCAGATCTTTAAAGGTACCAGGGCATTATTTAGGGAAGTAGACTTCAAGGTAAATCAGTGTTGGTAGAGGAGATACAATTGTTGCAGCAATGTAAATTTACATAGTTGATAATTCAGCTGTGGTTATGTAAGAGAATATTCTGTTCTTAGAAAACACCTCAGTGAAGAGTTTAGGGTTAAAAACTCATGCTGTATGTACCTTACCCTCAAACTGCCCAGAAAATAAATTATGTATATCCATATAGAAAAAGAGAAAGACAAGAGAAAAAATTGTTTTAAGTAAATCATCATAAAGTGTATGGAGAATATCCATCTTGCCCAGCCAGTGTGCTCAGTGGTTGAGCGTCTACCCATGAACCAGAAGATCACAGTTCAATTCCCCGTCAGGGTACATGCCCAGATTGTGGGCTTAATTCCCAGTAGGGGGCGTGCAGGAGGTAACCAATCAATGTTTCTCATCATTGATGTTTCTATCTCTCCCTCTCCCTTCCTCTCTCTCTCTCTCAAAAAAAAAAAAAAAATCAATAAAAACATTTTGTTAAGAGAAGATTATCATTCTTCAGGTCAAAGTTCACCATCACTATATAAAGGGAAGAAGCCACCCAGACGCCTGTGGTTCCCTGTTCTCCAGCTTTCACAGACCTGTCAAGATGGATCAAGGCTTCACTGTCCCACTCTGAAATGTTACATGCAAAGGAGCTGTCAAGGGAGATTTCCAGAGAGCAATGAAAGAGCCTCTTCCTCAGAGGCCAAGAGAGTCCGGAGCTCCCATTTTAGTCAAAGGAAGCTAAATGGAACTTGCAACCCAAAAAATGTAATGATTCACCCCCTGGTAATAAAGCAGCCCTGGAAATCTCCCCAGAGGGATTAATCTTAATCGTCAATTAAGATAAAGTCAGGGCACAAGCTAATCCAGGGCTTAATCGGAGACATTTTAATGTGCGGCTGTGGTCTGGATATAAGACTGGATTCCACTAATTGAGCCTGGACGTGAGTGTGAGGTGGAGGATCCACAATGCACAGATGGCCGGCACCGCAGCAGCAAAGAGTGGTTTTGCAAGAGAGCTGGGCCACCCTGGCTGGCACAGCACTGTGTAGGCTCGCCCGCTGCTAAGGCTCCCAGGTAAATGAAGCCTGCACAGCTCCCAGCTGTCTCCACTGCAGTGCAGCAGAGCAAAAGGAAAAGCAAGCTCCTAATGGGATGGATGGGACACTTCCTGCCCCACAAGCCTGTTCTGAAAGCCCGGATTCATGACATGATCAAGGACTTGCTCACACAAGGTGTGGGGTCCAATGTGAGCACAAGGAAAAGCAAAATATAAAAAAGAAAAAAATTTAAATGGTTTTCAAAGAAAATTGAAGTCAGTATCATTGCTGTGTGTTTTCCTCCTAGAATTCCCTCTGCTGCGTATTTCTAAATCCAGATAATCCTGTGATGTAGTTTGTAAGTATAAAGCCCAGTGATGGTGACTTAGTACCCTCCCTAGCTCAGCCAGGGAATCCTGCCACCTGCTCTCCAGCTGGTTTGGTCTCCAGTTGTGTCATTTTTAACTCCCACCTTATCAACCAAACTTAGAAGATTTGATGCTGGCAGGAGCCCTGCAGTGTGACCGACAGCATGTGTATATGCTGCCCCATGTGCCTATTACTTTATATTGTGGAGCAGGCACTGAGCCTTTCCTCAATGCAGAAAAATAAGTAAGAAAAACTTGAAACTTCACAAGAGATGATCAGTAGTTATTTTTTAAATCAGTATCCCGTGAGCACCAACTATGTGAAAGGCCTAGTTCTAGCTCTAGTGCTGGACCAAGTGGCACACACAAAGAGCTGTGAGGGATGGCCACTTCCTTGTAAGAGCATGTGCTTTCCTGAAAGGAATACAATATACTAGTGAAACAATAACCAAAGCTCTTTGGTGGTATGTAAAAGGCACCAATGTAAGGCCCAGACAAAAAGAGCTCTCTGATCTAAATGGAGCAAGAGATTACTTTTGGCTGGGTGTTCAGGGAAGGCTTCTTGGAGGAGGCATGTTTGAGTAACCCAGGGAGAGAGAAGGAAAGGAGGCATTCAAGATGGGAGAATAACACCTCAGAGATTAAGTGGCACATGGGATTGGAGAAGGGAAGAGGGCTGAGATACAGTAGAAAAGAAGGCAGAAAGAAAAGGGTCAGAGTCAGTGTATAAAAGACCTAGAAAGCCTGTATTCTTATTCTGCAGATAGCATGGCCAGATTTCGTGTTTTTTTTAAAAAAAAAAAAAAGAACAACAACAACAACAAAGAAAAAGAAAAGCAGGAAAACACCTAGTTAAACTTGATTTTCAGGTAAACAAAGAGTGATTTTTGATATAAGTATTCCCAAATATTGCAGGGGACTTACTTATACCAAAAAAAAAAAAAAAAGTATTCATTGTTTATCTGAAATTTAAATGTAACTGTCTATCCTGTCTTTTATCTAGCAACCCTAACAGAATTCTTAAAGCTTTGGCAGTAGAAGAATCCCATTAAAAGAAATCTCTTCCAAAAAGAAGTCTGAGAAATAGTGAAACGTCACTCGTCGTGAGCTTTTCTTTACAGGAAAGCTCAGTGGCACTATCATGCCCCATGTAAGGGGTTCCCTGTACCTGAAATGCATGAATACGGTGGTTGTAAGACATGAGCTTAACATGAACTCTGAACAATGTCACTCGGAAAGCAGCTGCCCCTAGGAAAGCTGATTAGTGTAGAGCTGGAGTGGGCTTTGAAAATATTTCTTACAGATCCCTGACTCCTAGGCTCTCTGCCCCTGCCTGTGTGTGCTGGACAGTTAAGAAACACAAAGGGAGATCAGACATCACAGGCATGCCATAAAAAGCATAATAAGAAAATAATGCTGGGCCATGACAATTTTCATTAAAAATCTTTTTTATTCCAAGAAAACATGTATTTTTTTAACATTTGTAGTTTTCAGAATTTAAATGGCAGCCTTCAGAAACAAAAGGCCCTTTAACGAAGGTGTAAATTGTGCCTTTTAAAATGACTTTTCTTCCCTACCCTGGTATTCACAGTAATGAACACTCCTACCCAATCAAAACAGGAACACAGAATTGGAGCTGTGTCAGCATCTTGGCTGCAAATAAAACTCAAAACAGGTTACAGCACATGCTAGGAATATAAAATAAGGTTAGCAAGAATGTTTCCGCTGTGGGTTCTTCAGGCTGTGGAAATAATAGAGCATAATTTAGCAGAGGGGGAACTGGGGAGTCAGCATCCACAGGAAAAAAGAAAGGAGCGAGAAAAATGCACGGGGCAGGAAACAGGTTTGGGAGAAAGTGGAGGAAGATGCTGGGCTGTTAATTATTAGAAAGAAGAAACGCCCAGCCCTGTCAGAGAAGGGCCAGGAGCCTAGAGGCTGCACTGATTGGGTTTTATATAAACTACTCATGCTGTGTTTTCCAAGTGATTCTATATGGACCTTGGACTTCAAAGAGCAAGCCCATAGCAGTAAGTTTTGTGACATCAATAGCTGATTCCCGACAAGACCAGCAGGAAGGAGTCCGTTTTTCTTACTTGGTGTCCAAAACATTCAAGGGCTGCTTACTTTGTTTGTCTAAGATTATCCCCCGAAACTTAACCAGATTTGTAGAGCTGCTCCATAAGTATCTTCATTTATAGATTCAGATATCCACTCACAATGTTCAACCGAAAGGATTTTTTTTTCTTTCCTTTTGCAACTTCATCAAAATATTACTATTCCGGATCCTCCCTCCCCCATTCCTACCCTCAGAGCACCTGACCCTGGGGAATAAAGAAGAGACAAAAATAGTTAAGTTTTCTGCTTCCCATTGTTCTTGCAAGCGGGGTTTATCAAGACACTTATCTTAAGTAGCAGTTTGCACATTTACTTTCATTCTAACTCAATTAAAGAGTATTTTTCTTAACAAATATTGGTCATAGGAGCTAATTTCTCTTTGCACTTTTCTTCCTGCTGCTAACAGTGAAGAGTCTTCTTAAGGGAACAGGGCAGCCTGCCTCTCCTCTCCTTTCACACCAGGAAAAAGAATTCACAAAATGTAATCTACACCACCCAGCCAATGTGAGCAGGGGTCAGCTGTCTGATTATGATGCGGACCTAACTTTCTCCGGCCACGAAATGGACACGTGCCGATAAAAACGCCCCTAAATGTGCTGCAGCCTCTACCCTGCATCCTCTCGTGAAATAATCCTTCTGGGAGAGGACACATTTCTCACCTCTGATAATTCATTGCCAAAGTCAACTCCCCCTCCCGTCTGGTCATCCCCTTCTCGTTGTCTGCCTGTGACAAGTTCATTAGAAAGAATGAAAATCCTTTTTCTCAGGCCAGCCCTCCACCGCCGCCTGCCAATGCACCTGCTCTTAATCTTACCACTCCCTGAAGATACGGGTGTGAGATGGAGTTTAGGTCTGGGCCTCTTGTTGGTTTATCCCAGGCCTATGTTAGTCCATATTAATCTCTTTCTGAAATGAGGCCATTCGTGGTTCACTGTTGAGGCAATTATTTTGCACTCTCAAAAATAATATGGGGGTAGAAAATAAAAACAGGAAGTTTAGGTGAGGGAAATCATTTATTTAAGAGGGAGATCAGTGTATACTTGGGTAGAGTTTCCCCCACTCCACCTGGGAAAGAGCTGTTCAGCCAGGCCTCGGCTCACACCTGGGCAAGCCTGCCATCCTTTCAAGTATGTCACAGGCTCTTGGTGCGGTTGGTCATTTCCTGGTTGACTTTACAGCATGTCATGACCCTGCTGTGCACATGTGCCAGTTCCTCCTTGCCCATGCTCTGCCCAGGATGTGTCTCAGATCTGACCCACTCAATGGGCTTAGTAGTGAGCGTGTTCAACCTGGCACCAGAGGGCTGAGTGGCAAAGTCTTGTTAAGTAGAGAGTGTGGAAGATAGGTGTGGGGGCAGTGATAGAGTGTGAGAAAACAAACAAAATGTGGATGGAATTTACTGTTGACCCTTCCAAATTAATTTTAATTCCTCCCAGAGACCTTGAAAAGTGAAAATAGTTCAGGTTCCTCCACCCTAGAGGCCACCGTGTGTTGAATCCTTACTGCATGTCTGGCACATGTGCTAGGCTGGGGGATACAGTGATGAAGGAGATATGGTTTTGCCCTTTAAAGAACTGACAGTCGGATGAGAGGAGACATGGGTGGACCTTCTATCATTAAGCACTTGAGTAAGAATGGAGGCTCCAGGTGCTCCAAGGTCAGAATAATTGACTTAGGGGTTCATGAAAATCGTCACAAAGGAGCAGACAGGTAAACTGGGTTTTGAGAGGCATTTCCAGGTGCAGAAGGAAGTTGAGGAAAGAGCATTCAAGGCAGAGGGGAGAGAACATGCAAAGGCAAGAAGTGACAAAATGATCTAGAATATCTAGGGCACAGTGACAGGTTAAGTGCAGCTGGACTGAAGCAGGGCTGAATGGGAGTGGAAGTGGAGAGTGTGGGGGCCAGGAGCACCTCCTGCACCCTTCCCAGGGACTGCCTTGCATTGGAAAGAGGGAGGCTTCCAAGCCACCAGCTCCAGTTCCAACACTCAAGCCTTCCATTCACGAAGCTGTGTGAAATTGTACAAGATCCCTGAGCAGAGAGCCTCCATGTTTTCATCTGTAAAGTAGGCCTTAGAACACTTAGGTCTATGTGTTGGAATGATCAAATGAGATGACATATCTAAAGTCCTTGTTGGTGGGCCCCATATATGCCAGTTATCATTATTTGCCTTTGTGTATATCCTTATCTTGGACCACAAACTCAAAAAGCCAGTGGCCCAGCAGGTAACATAAAGACATCAAGAGGGTTTATTGTTATCTGCCACTGACCTCCTTTGAGAAAGAACATATGCACCTGAAACAGGAACCCAAGCAGTTAGGAAGCCCTGCACAATCTTATCTTCCAATTTTCCAGGAAAAACGGAAAGTACAAATCTCTAAGTAAAATTTCCCTACATTTTTGTGTTGACTATCAATCTGAATTTAAAACACAGTGCAGCCCTAGCCCATTTGGCTCGGTGAATAGTGTCGACCTGCCAACCAGGTTTGACTCCGGTCAGGGGCACATACCTTGGTTGCAGGCTCCTTCCCTGCCCAGGCCCTGGTCAGGGCTCATGCAGGAGGCAACCAATTGATGTGTTTCTCTCACATCCATGTTTCTCTCTGTCTTTCCCTGTCTCTTCCACGCTTCCTAAAAATCAGTGGAAAAATATCTTGGGGTGAGGATTAACAACAACAACAACAAAACACAATGCAGGCAAAACAGTACCTGTCTCTGGGCCATACATGCCCGTGGGCTGCCAGTTTATGGCCTCTGATCTCCATCTCCTCCCCCCCACCCCCACCCCCACACACACAGTTCAGGCACTTACAGGGCCTGAGCTGTGGTTGCTAGCTATGTGTATCAGAGCTGGCTCCTGGCAGATGCTTCATAGTTGGAGGGCACCAACTGGAGCCACATACAGACGTTGGCACCAGGAGTGAGGACAAGCCAGCCAACAAGCGAGGTGTTCAAAAGTGCAGAATTCAAAGAGTGACCCAGCACCATCGCAGAAGCCCAGGAATGAAAACTTTTAAAACTCGGCCCCAGCAAGAAGCTCCTGGGAGAGGAGCAGCCCCTGGGGGGAGAAATGTGCTGCCTGTGAAGGGCAAAGTTTGACAATCTATTAAACAGCAAGTTACAATAGGCGAGTGCGGAGATCACAGAGGCTGGGATTCATGTACACACATCTATCCAGGGAACTTTGATGCTTTCAAATGCCTGCTCGCCATCTGAAAAGCGGGCAGCAGGCATCGCCTACATATTTCACAGCAGTCTACCTGTCTGGGTGTTTGGGCTTGATAGCAGGAAGCTCTTTGAAACGAGCCTAAGGCATTTCAAACACTTCTGCTTGTTGAATATCCAGTTTGTATATTCTGCTGATGGCTTTTTTAAAAAATTATTTTATTTTATTTTTTTACTAATTTTGGAATCACCTATGAAGTCGGAAGTCTGCAAACGAGCAAATTACAGAACTAAGATACCTTTTGACCATCTCAAGTCAATAATCAAACGCACAGGCTCACATGTGGCCCCATGGTAATGAGGAAGGAAAGACGTTTTATTCACAGATCAGAGCTACTTTCAACAGCAGTCCAGTAAAAAGTGACAAATGTTTGGACCATTTGACTCCTGCCCAGATAATTTCATAATGGTTTAGGGAGGGATGTTTAGAGCTTTCGATGAGTAATAAATAATTTAGAAGCCATTCATTAAAACCTTCTAAATTACAGACACTACAGGCAAATTCCTTCTTATAAGAAGAAAAGGATGACCTGAAAATTCGTCCCCTGTCTCTTGCCTTCCTCCCTTTGATTCTCTTTTTTTAAAATTATTATTATTTTTCATTCTAGCTAAGAAAGTAAAATAGCAGTATTAGAGGGCTTGTGACACCATGGTACAGGTAAAAACGAAGCTGGCTGCATTCACTGGTGAAACTGTGGATGGAAATCTGAAGATCTTCAATTTTCTTCTCAGGCGCACACCTGTCTTGTTCATTTTTCTCTGCTCGTTTTTAAAAGAAGATGCTAATGTCCTGGCCATGAGAAGGAGAATGTAGGGATTTACATAGGGAGGTTCTGTGACTCAGGTTTTCAAAGCTGCCACATAGAAGGCAAAAAATATTATCCTCATCTGCATCATGACAGAGGTGTGGTGGCTTGGCTATCTCTTCTGACACTGCTTTGCAAGGCATTGATGGTGGGGTGTGGGAGTATTACACAAGACCTACCCAAGCCAGAGAGGATTAATTTTAATTTCATTCAAAAACTGTGAGAAGGAGAAAAGGCTGTCAGTACCCTAAGGCGATACTTAGGAACAGGTCGAAGTATGGTAGGTGTGAGAATGACAGTAAGACCATGAGTCTGAGTCGATCACATGGACTCGCAGGCCAACTCAGCGGGCACACAGGGACTTATTTTCATTTGGTGCGGTGGCAGGTTGGGGGGGGTCGTGGTTGCAGGGAGTACTAGTCCAGACTAAGGATATAAAAGGTTAGAAACTAGACTGAGACTTGGGCCAAAGATCTCGCGTTTCACAGGCTGAGAGATGAGTTAGCAGTGTGCTGTGGATTCTAGGGTCTTCCCAACAAAACATCACCCCTCCCCTAACACAGGCATTTCTGATTCCCTCTGCTTTGTGGCCCATATTGAAAATTGGCTCCAACACTCCCAATCAAAGGGAATCAAGGTGATATGGGACACTATCTTTGTGGTGATGGTCTCCAGACTGGCCTCTGTTACTGAGGGCCCACTTTGGGGTCCAGGCACGGAGCTGTCTCCAGCTACATGATGAACACCTTTTTAAAGATGTCCTTGCTATGGCTTCTTAAGTGACAGTGTTTTAACACAACATGATAAAGAATCATGATCCGAAAGTGATGTGGACGGGAAGGAGGGCATTTCATGTGAGCAGACAGAACTTTATCAATGAGTGGAATTTCCTGAAAGGAGAAAGAGAAATGAATTAGTAACTCAGAGTCATTTTTAAAAAATACATATCCAGATGAAAGCTTGGATAAGTTTGATCCCTTTTAGCCAATGAAGGATGATCTCTAATTAGGTTTCCACGCAGACGGCGCAGGTTTGGAGTACATTTCTGAATCTCGTTGACCTTTTCAGCCGGAGAAGCCAAATGATTTCCATTCCATGCTCTTTAATTCTGAAGGAATTTCTAATTTGTTGCCAGAGATAAAAACTCACTCCAAACAGGGGGGAAAAAAAGTTTTAAATAGTCCTGAGTCCCATTTATAGAATATTAAAATTTTAGATCTGGGAAAACCCTTAGAGAGCATTTTATTCAATCCCTTTATTTTACTGATGCTAAAACTCAGGGCCAGAAAAGAAACTCAAAGATTGGCCCAAGGTCACTCAGGGATTTGGGACCCAGGACTAGAACCCACATCTCTTGCCTCATCCCCCAGACTTCCTGCCTGCCTGGCTTCACAGTTGCCTGCCAGGCTTTTTGGAATCCTCCATATGTTACTGAATCCCCGCCGAACCCCAGCAGCAGGCCCACTTTAGGGAAACTTCCACGGGCCAGCACCTACCCTCTTGCCTTTCTTAATGTCTTTTGGAAATTCTCTATTCTCTCGCCTTATTAATGTTAGAACAAAACGGGTTCTTTTATTGCCACAGGCAGCAGGAAAGTGAACTTCTTGATGGAGGAGCGTGTCTTCCCTAGTGAGAGCGAGTAAATTAGTTCTGAGGTACTCTCACTCACTGTAACTGTAATGAGAGAGACACAGCCCTTCTTCATTAATGAGATGCCAATCACACAGGGAGCAGCCTCGAAGAGCCTTTGGGGAGGGGGTGCCGGGGGAGAGCGGTGATTGGCACCCGTGCCAAGGCAGGAAGCAGGAAGCCTCCAGAGGTGGGACGCACACTTGGAGAATCTGGAATTGGAGGGGCCGGTCCGGCAGGAGCTCACGGGGCTCCTGAATGGGCAGGTCAGCATAGTTCACGGGAAACATCTCTGAAACTGAGCAGCAGAATTGGGGAGCAACTGTCTGGCACATTTTCCCACACGCGCTTCCTGAGGCAAGGCTGTGATCACGCTGAGTGTGTCCCCACGGGGACCCCTGCGGTTGGTGGCAGTTGGGGCTGGTGAACAGTGGGGCTCTCTTAGAGAGTTGGAGGCAGCATATCTTGTCTGTCCTCTGTCTTAGGACTTGTTGACAGTTTAACATACTGTGTCACCTCCTAAATTTTAAAAGGGAAACTTTTTAAAAGGAAGTGAAGAAGAAGGAGTAGTTTGATGCTGAGAGAGTCTTATCCTCACATGAAATAATTTCCCTGGTAGGAGACCCTGGACTTAAATTTGCCGAAGGACCAAGTAACCCAGGGCAGTGGAAACATCTAGGTCAGCGATTGTCAACGTTTTTCACCTCATGGCACACATAAACTAATTGCTAAAATTCTGTAGCACACCAAGAAATATATATGCTTGCCCATCTGACAAAAAACATAGGTATAATTTTGATTCATTCATGCCAAATGGCTATTGTTGTGTTGGCTGTTGTTATTTATTTATTTTTATTTGACAACCTAAGGGAAAAGAGGTCAGTGCCCCTGACTAAATGGTCAGGTATTGCATGCTTTAAAAATTCTTTCAATGGCACACTGATTGAAAACCACTGAACTAAATCATATTTGTTTAGCTCTCACTATCAAAAATGGTTTGAGAGTAAGTCCTTCCCCCAGCAGCATGATTCTGTCTTTCCCCTTTAGCTGCCCAGACAGCTTTTACCACACTGTGGAGAAAATTCGGGGGAATATCTGTGCAAGTCTCTTAACTCAGTTTTCAACATCTGCAGCCTGCCTTTGCTTTGATAGGTTAGTTAACTTTTGTGCCTTTCAGAAATGAACAAAACTTCCATTGGGAATTAAATGCCCTTTTCCCCCAAGTTGTTTTTTCACTAAAACATTTACCTCTTATGGAGATGAGTCTCTATGAAGGGTAAGAGACTTTCAGCACTGAAAACAACTTACATGTCCGAGCCCACAAGTAGGCATGCTTGTGTCTTTTAAGAATCAGGTGGCAGAAGTTCCAATTGGCAAAACAGAGTCTTGAATGTCATTTTCTAAACTCATTAGACCATGTCTAATAGAGAAAGAGGAGAAGCAGTAACAGTTTACAAAATACCAACAGTGTCTATCTTGGAGATATCATTACAGGGGAACAGTCAGATGGTATTGAACTTACAGATGTTACAAGATACACAGTGGGGCAAAAGTAGGCTTACAGTTGTTCATATGGAAAATAATACAATAATTAAACAATCCGATCTGATAAAGAGGGAATATGCTAATTGACTGCCACCCCCTCAAAGATGGCAGTGCCCACAGCCAAAAGATGGTGGCGCCAATCCCCTTAGCCCCACTGGGGCGACAGGTATGTGGCATGGCCGGGCACACCCCCAGGCAGGTCCAGCTGCTCCACAAGCCTGTCTCTGGAATCCCCCAGTCCCTTCAGTCCCCCTGCTGCCCAGGGCTGGCCTGAGGTGCAGGCAAGCCTCAGATGCCAGCTGCCCAGCCACCCAGGGCCGCCCGAGGCTCAGGTAACTAGGCTGGCTGAGGCTTGCACTGCCAGCAGTGGCAGCAGCAGAGGTGTGATGGGGGTGTCACCTTCCCCTGATCGCTGGGTCACCTCCTGCCCCTGAGGGCTCCCAGACTGTGAGAGGGGGCAGGCCAGGCCAAGGGACCCCTCCCTCCAGTGCATGAATTTTCTGTACTGGGCCTCTAGTAAATAATAACACAGGAATAAACTCTGTTTTGCTTACTCACAACTGTGAACCTACTTTGCCTCACCCTCTATACTATACTTTATACCCTCTAAACCTACTTTGCCTCACTCTCTACACTAGAGTCTATAGCTACAAAGTCACAGTCACTTCAAGCAAAGTGACATTTGTTAAGATCATGTGTAGGCTCACTTATCTGTAGTAGTGGGAATAAGTGTGTGCTAGCAACCCGGAGACACTCCTTCATTGTGTGTGTGTGTGTGTGTATGTGTGTGGTTTACACATTTCCTAAAAGACACACAATCAGCCATGGGTACAGTAACATGGTCTCCTTTCTTTGAATTCTTCGTGATCTTTCTCTACCAATTGGGTAAGATCTAAGCTTGTCATTTAAAAAAAAGACAACACATCTGTCAAGTCATTCAAACCTGATACTATGACCTCCATGTCTGGCTGCTTTGGGTTTACCACCCTTAAAATTTAAGAAGACCTGGAGTTTTTTAATAAATCCAGACCAGAGCTCCGCCAGGAGACTTTAGTGTGCCTGGGATCCCCTTGTTTAGTTTAGCTCTTTGGAAAATCTGACAAAACTCATCTAGGAACTCCATTCTTTGTTGAAGGCCAAAAGGAGGAATTGCCATGGAAAATACAGATTCATAAAAGCCAATTGTGTTTCATTTTTGATGTTTTGTTTCTGCTAAAATCCTGTTCTTCAAAGACTTAGTTGGCAAAGCTCTTCGTGTACTTCTTCTCCCCTTAGGTTTTATATACCTGGGTTGTTAAAGATAAAATTCTTGCAGATGTTTTGGATTAATTTGTTTTCAAATTGCCCAAGAACGTGACTTGCAAGGACTAAAAGTTTTTTCTTCATTACCAATTACTGTGGTTTGCCTGGGGTGGGGGCGGGTTGGGGGGGGAACTCAACGTGTGATTGGCTCCAGTGCAGTAGAGTCACTTCCTCCAATTTTTAGGAGCATTTGAAATGAAACAGAGCACTAGTGTGTGCTACCTGACTTCGGGTTTTTTTGTGTGTTTTTTAATGATTTTGTCAACTTTGTCAGACCAAACTTCTTATATAATGATTTGAATTTAAGAAAAGACGTATGTAAATGGTTAAAGGAGAAGAACAAAAGTGTACCCAAAAAATGGTTGGTAGGAAAACGAGGGAATTTCCGTTTTACGTACTCAAGCATATTGTAAAATAGGTGGTTCTCCACGCTGATTAATGAGCCGTTTTTCCAGAGTATGGAAGCAGCATTCTGGGCAAGAGCTTGAAAGAAGAGAAGGCCTGAGATAGAACATTATCTCCTTTTTTAAAATTGACTTTTCTGAGAGAGGAAGAGAAAGAGAGAGATCGCATTGTTGTTCCACTTTTTTATGCATTCGTTGGTTGATTCTTATATGTGTCTTGACCAGGGATCAAACCTGCAACCTTGGCATATCCGACCACGACGTTCAACCAACTGAGCTACCCAGCCAGGGCCTAGAACCTTATCTTCTTAAAATACTGTAAGACAGAGGCTGCCCAGGACTTTGTTAACCAGTACGTTTAGTGAACTGGCTCTTCCACACATTCACCATAAAAATAATTGATGTTTGTAATGCTGACCCTAAGGCACTACAGGATCCCAAATGCCTTTTGAATCATCAAAGAATGATTCATTGCGTTCTGGGTGGTTTTCTTGTTGAGTGTACTTTATGGTATACTAATCCCTTTGAAAATTGGTAACACACCTATGACGATTAGCAGAGGTTTGCAATCAAGAGCACGCAGCCACGGCTGGCGAGTGGGAAGCTCCTTTGGTGTAGGCTGGCTGCCACCCCCACAGTCTCCGTCCCCCTACCTGCCAGGAGATGATGCTGCCCTGGGAATCCGCAGAAATTGCTCTCTGAGAAACTCTCCATTCAGCTCCTCCCCCTCCGGCCTTTCTTGCTCAGCTTGCTAGCTGGAGCCCACATGTAAACAGAATTCCATGTTCCCACCCCTCCCTGTCCCAGAAGGGGAAGGGCCAGAAACTTGGGCAGCATTACTTCGCTTGAATCAATATGAACATTCTGGTATTCGACCACTTTCTCTCTACAAAAGCAGCAATTTCAATGTGATGGTTTCACTAATGATAAATATCCAGTGCCTATGTGTACATGTGTGGTAGATATGCATATATCATTCAATTGCTCAGAAGACTCGATTAACAAAGAGTACCCAAACCCAACCAGCCCACAAGATGTGCTGCCCCTGGTTTGTTCAGCCAATGATTTTTTTCCTTCTATGCTGTTTTTAGCCATTCTGGGCTAAACCCCAGCATGTCGCAGCACTGCTACGTGGAAGGGGGAAATGGCCTTCCTCTTGCTTGGGATGCTCTGTTTATATTTTACTGCTGTTTACAGATGGAATATTCTATAAATATTCATAGAGTGCCTGTACAAAGGCAAGGCTCCGAAGAGCTCTTTATTAGCAAGCTCCCTCAAGGAAGGGGAACTCGGGGGGAGAGGGCTTTAATCCATCCTTGGGACAGTCTTGCACAAAAACAGCGCCGCCCTCTCTACACAGAATGGTGGGCTGGCCTGGGATTGACCAGCTAAATTCATAGCTGAAACTGTCAACTAATGAATTGTTACAAGTAAATTAACAGACCCCTCAGAATCCTTTTACAGTCCAGTACAAATGCTCCCTTCATTAGTGAATGCTTTTATGGTAGGAGACACATTAAGTGGGTGCCCAGAGAATGTTCTGCCCACATTCAGCCCCACCACCGTTCCCCCACCCCAATAAAGTTTGAAATGTATTTTAATATCCATGTTCAATCAAAATTTGTTAGAAGAGGGGTTGACTCTTCCAGTGGAAGTCTCAGAACATTAGGGAAAAAAAAGTATTTTTAAAAGGTCACAGAGAACTTGTAATGAAACAAATTGAAACAGTTTAAACACAGAGACACACACACACACACACACACACACTTGTTTTCAGGCTTCAAATGCAAAACTATTAAAAAAAAACACACACAGCAATAGCCCAAGGTCATACATGAAAACACATTTTAGAGACTGAGTTATTGAGTGACTTAGCAAATCCAAAATACTATCAGACTGATTTCTGTCCCAAAGAAATTAAAGTAAAAATAACAAATTATTTGGTATTTGGATGGAGAGAAATAAGATATCAGATGATAATTTCCCCTCTTATCTTTGTATCAAAGGTGGTGAAACAGTCCTTTCTCTTCAGCCAGACTGACTTAACTGGCAGGTACTATTTGGAAAGACCAGGTGGAAGGAAGGAGGAGAGTGGCAGCCGCTGGGGTCCGGAGGGCACCACCTGGCACACACTTCTTTGAGGCCTGCCCTGAAGTGGTTAATCAGAGAGCAGGGACCATGTCAGGTTACATCAGAGGCAGATTCCTCCATGTTTATGGGCAAATCCGCACTGGCCAGTCTCTCAGGTCTGAAGCTGCGGTTGCACACAAAATGTGATCCTAAAAATGAAATGCCAGCATTTAATCCTCCCAGCGACAGAGCTTCCTCACTATTCCCTTGTGGGAATTGTGGTTGCTACCCACTCCAAGCTGCCCCCCTCCCCTCTCTTTGGTGATGTATTCGTTGCCAGAGGTGGCCCCAGTGCTCGCCTCAGCCTGGACGTGAGCTGAGGGTCCTGTAATGAGAATTCAGTTCCTCTGAAGGTAAAACCCAGCATTGAGAACTTCTGTGCACAACGCCCTGTGCATATGTATGTGCGATGTGGTGCTCACCCTGGAACCCTGTCTAGGCTGGCCTCCGCGGATCAGGCTTCTCAGTGTGTTCTCTCAGGCCCTCCGTGGGGAATATCTCCTAGCAGAGCACATTTTTGTTACATGAGGCCATAGCTACATGTGGCTGCTAAATCAAACGTTTTGACATCAGTTAGTTCTTTCCAGTTGTCCTAATGACTGTTCACTGAGCATTTGATTGGATTAGGATAGGTTGATGAAATTCAACTGAATTAAGGTGTAGGAGGGAGGGGACAAAAGCAGGCAAGAAAGATTCCAGCTCAGCTTAGCTACCAGCTTGCAACAGGACATTCAAATCTCTTGACCTCTCGGAACCTCGGTTTCTTTGTCTGTGAAATGATCATCTGTCTAGCCTCTCTTATCAATCTTTCAAGGTTTTTGTGACGATTAAATGACTGGTGGCTGTGAAAGTCCTTTCACTCATTTGAGTTACTGGCCTGAATTTTTATCGAGGTAGTTGGCATAGTGCTACAGGAGATCATTTGAGGATGGCTTTGCAGGGAGCTCGCATGCCAGTCAGAAACATTCTCTTATTATGCAACAATGGCAGTAAGAAAATGAGGGAGTCCACTGGACCAGTGGGACCCCCGTGCCCATTACTGCTTTAAAGATGAGCGCAAAGTAGTGGAGAGAGTTGTGGCAAATGCTTTGCATTCGCTGTTACTAAAGAAACGGAATGGAAAATTCCCACTCCCCAATTGTATCTGAAAACAGAAAAGTCTAACGCTGTGGTGAATGGACAGGATGTCCTGGAATGGCACTCTAGGTGTAAATAAATCACTGGAACTGATGGCATCCACCCAAGAGTTTTGAAGGAACTCAAGGGTGAAATTGTGGAACTGTTGGCCAAAATGTGTAACTTGTTACAAATGGGTACTGTGCTCCAGACCTGGCAAATTGCCACTGCCGCTCCGAAAGAAGAGAAGTACAAACAGGGAGTCTCGCTTCTGTACCTGGCAAGCTAGCAGAGACTATCTGAGTGGATAATGTCACTGAATGTGTGCTTATCATTGCACAAAGCCTTCATTGAGCATTCGCCATGCCCCGGGCACCGTGCTGAACATAGAGGGGAACATATGGAAGTGTCTAGGAGGCGGTTTGATGAGGTGGTCTGAACACTTCAGTATTGCAAATACAGACTTGGGGAGTCATTGGCATGTAGGTCAGAGAAACAGCTTTCATCTGGAGTGCTGACTCTATCAGTTGGCAGAGCCTGCTTGGAGCGCAGTACATACTAGGTCTAGACTGTTTTGAAAAGAGAGCTGAAATCCACAGGTAATGTCTGCCCAGGGCACTACCATGCTCTCCGTTTGTCATCTCTATATCGATGGGTGTTCGAATTCTGAGGGTGGCTGTGATAACCCAGGGAAAGTGTGAAAAGGGAGAACAGAATAGGTTGGAAGGAAGACTCCTATACAAAGTAGGCATTTAAGGAGGGAAGAAAAAACAGCAAAGGAAACTGAAACAGATAATAATTTATTCATTTGTTCACTTATTCAATAAGGAAATGCCAAGCAGTTTCTCTGGGCCATGCACTATTTTACATGCTGGAGTCACATTCAGGGAGCAGAGAATACTCTCTTTTGAAATTCTTCCAAAATAAACAAGAAAAGTGTCAGGTGGTAATAAATCCTCAGAATCAGAAGAGTGAAGTGGTGGAGAAGGATTAGAAGGGCACTTTAGCAAAACTGGTCAGCTCCTGGAAGGGCTAACACCTGAGTGACAGGACTCAGCTAGCTATGCAAAAAACTAGGTGACACGCATTCTAAGCAAAAGGAACAGCTAGTGCAAAGGCCCTGAGGCAGAGGAGATGGCTGAAAAACATTCTTGCCTGAAGTTTGTCTGTGTAAGGTGGCAGCTTAAGGGGGCTGCACAGGAGTTGGCTGGCGAGCTGCTTAGAATAGGGAGACTTGATGACTGAGGGAAAGGAGAAAGTGAAAAGGGAGAGTGACTCTTCAAGAGACAGAAAGGATGATAAGTGGTGCTGAGAAGGAGAATGGATGGTAAGAGCAGAGACAGGTACAGAGTTTAGAACAGCATTCCCCCACTATTTTTTGTTTGTTTGATTGCTTACTTATATTTAATTTAATGAATACATAGTGTATTATGTGCCAGACACTATTCTAAGCACTCTACAAATATTGACATTCTACTGTAATCTTTGTAGACTAAGAAACAGAGAGGTTAAATATCTTTTTTTTACATTTATTTATTTATTTTTATAATGTTTTTTTCTTTATTGATTAAAGTATTACATATGTATCCTTATTGCCCCGTTATCTCCCCCCCCGCCCCCCCCCCACTCATGCCCTCACCCCAAGGTTGTCTGTGTCCATTGGTTAGACTTACATGCATGCATACAAGTCCTTTGGTTAATCTCTCCCCCTTATTCCCACCCTCCCCTACCTTCCCTCTGAGGTCTGACGGTCTGATCAATGTTTCTCTGTCTCTGGATCAAACTCATGAACTCATTTCTTACTACTATATATTATTTGGGAATTTTTTAATCATCTGATCAGTCTGCATGCAATACAAAATGAAGTGATTTACCCTAGCTCGTTTGGCTTAGTGGATAGAGCATCGGCCTGCAGACTGAAGGGTCCCAGGTTTGATTCCAGTCAAGGGCATGTACCTTGGTTGCAGGCACATCTCCAGTGGGGAGTGTGCAGGAGGCAGCTGATCGATGATGTTTCTCTCTCATCGATGTTTCTAACTCTCTATCCCTCTCCCTTCCTCTCTGTAAAAAATCAATAAAATATATTTTTTAAATGAAGTGATTTAATGTTTTAAAGTATATGTGTCATTTTAGATCAGTATACAGCAGAGATTTTATTGCAAAATTAACTGAATACAATATTTACTAATCCTCATGGATTATAATAATAAATTCTGAATGAGTTCCATCTAACAAGTGATGCACATGATTTATTTTTTAATTATGTAAGAAATGACCATTTATAAAACATACATTAAAATAACATCTAATAGTATGCTTAGTTTGGAAACCAAATAAATATTAGATGGTGGCTTGAAATTCAACCATGTATCATAGCATCAAATACAGACAAAAACAGATAAAAATCTGCTCTCTTAAGTAATGTTATGAAACCTCAAATTTGGTGGTTAAAAAGAATCTGGTTTGCTTTTATTCTTTTATTTCTAAATACTGAGGGTTTTGTTTTTTTTTAAAGAATATTTCTGGCCACTAATGATAAACACGTCTATAGAAATAATTAAAAACCAAATTGGATATAAGTAACACCAAATATACTATTATCAACAGTGCTTTTCAAAATAAGGGAGAGATTTCAATGGAGTATGTGATAGGTCAGTCAGTTAAATGTAATTCTGAAACCTCGTGAAGAAGAAATTGAACAATATATGCAAAATTACTATCCTTTGTATGCTTTTCATAAACTTTTCAAATTTTTACTTCCAAATTATTCTATTTGCCTATACCCAAAGGCCCATGCTGGGTAAAAATGTGACAACTTAATCAGGTAACAACAAATAAACATTTTAAGTTGCATGACAGTCAAATTGCCACAGTGGCTGGTGACCTGCAGCACCACCAACCTTCCCCACCCCCACCCTCCAGTAGTGGCAAGTGACCTAGTCATGAGTCCAGGTACCTGATTCCAAAGTCTTCTCTTTCAAATGGAAAATGCATGTAAGTAGTCATTATATTTCTTTAGTTACTTTAGTAGAAATTAAAATATATGCCATTATCACTTGTCATGTGTGAACACACTTGGAACTTTTTTGTGAAACTCTGGGTTTCCCAAGAGTTGGGAGCCGTTACTTGGGAGGAAAGGTGGGACCATGGAGGGATGCTAAGCTCCAGGAGGGCAGAGACTTCATTTTGTTCAATGCCTAGAACAGTGCCTGGCACACACAATAGGCACTTAACAGATAGTTGCTAAGTAAGTGAATGAGGGGATGAATGAATGAGCGGTGAATTAGAAGGGCAAGTCCTCAGTGGAGATGGGGAAGGGGTGAAAGAGGTACTGAGGAGAAGGGAGGAACAGGGAAGGGAACCCCCAAGGGATGGGTTAGCAAGCAGCTTCATAGATGAAGATGTAGGCAGTATCCATAAAGGATATAGTATCCACAAAGGACAATCCTTATCCCCAAACTATTTCTTGAATAACTACTATGTGTTTGGGCTTGTGAATGATGCTGTGGGGTTCAGAGATGAAAAAGACTCAGCCCTTGCCTTCTAAAGCTCACCAAATTTATGGGGTAGTGAGACAAAGATCCATTCTAGTACACGTACAGGGCACATAGCTAGACAGTCCACAGACCTAGGGGAGAGGCAGTGTGTCTAACAAGTAACACTAACCTCAAGAATCAGGAGAGTAGGGTACTCACTCCAGCTTTAGCATCAACCAGAAAGTCATGTGACCTCTCTATCAGATGCCGGTCTCTTCATCAATACAAGAAGGGATTAGGACTGGATCTCCTATAAGGAACCTGCTGAGGAAACCTCTGGGCTTTGTATATTCAGAGGAGGGGGATGTTGAGAGGTGCTGTGAAGTGTATCTTCATGGACATGGAAGTTGGAGTGCCTTTGAAGGATGGGATATGGTTGCAGAAGTTAGGTGCCAAGCATTTCAAACAGAAGGACTAACAATGAACTAAGTCAGGAGGGGAAAGTCACAAAAATAATTTTCTGATGGCCATTTTGTGAATTAGTTAAGAGAAGGAAGGTGTGGACAAGCAGGGTCACGGTTTATGATGAATTCCATGCTAATGTTGGAGTTAGCATGAATCTCTTCATGGTAATGTGTTATTGCTTACATACAAGAAATAAAAAAAGGTTAAATGATCTAATTAGAGTGGTGCCAACTTTGGGAACCCCATTGATTGATGTTAAGAGCAGCCTTACTGAAGAGCTAAGTGAGAAAATGCACAATGAAATCTCCATGTTCGCGAATGAGGATGATGTTAATAAGAGATGATGGCACAATGCTACAGATTCCTATAAGGTGGAAAAGCAGCAAATGATTGCCAAGGTGTGCAAGTGTAAAAATAGCCCATGCCATATTTTAAATGTGGATTTCTACCTAAACAAGGGATTGTGTGGAGACCCAAAGGACTGACATATATAGGCGGCATCCAGAAATCTATTGAAGCCAAAACTGGAAACATCAACCTGCACTTATGCAGACCCATTGAGACAAGGTTATGGGGATGGGAAATAAGAGAATAGTCACCGAAGTGTGTTCCAGTTCTAGGCTGTTCTGGGTCCAGTTCTGGCAAATGATGTAACTTAGATCTGCCCATCTGTGCAATGGGAATAATAACTCCTACTCTATGTATGTACAACATAGTTACAAGGATCAAATGAGATACTGGGAACTAATTTGCTTTAAAAAGAACCAAATGCTATAATTGCTGGAATGAGGCAACCAAAAAATTGTGCCGTTATGATCTCTGTCTGTAGAAGAACATCTGTGCACAACACTTAAAATAATTCTTTGTATTTGCAGAATGCTTTAGAATTTATCAGGTTCCAAAAAAAAAAAAAAAATAGCAAGGGACCTAGTACCATTTTAAATTCAGAAAGCTTGGGTTTGAATTCCAATTTTGATGCTTGCTAATGTAATTTGGCATAGAATTTTTAAAAGAATCTAGGTTCCATGTCCTCGTTTGTAAAATAGATCGGATAGTGATACCTGCTCAGGCAGGGCACTGGTGAGATTTCAATAGAATAATGACGAGGGTGGCAAGGCCAGTGCCTGCCCACACAGGCTGTCCGTGCACCGTGGCTGTCCTTATTGTCACTCTGCACTAGGATGTGAGCTCCTAGGGCTGAGACCATGTCAGCAGGTATTCCCAGTGGCCATCACAGCCCCTGCAACAGAATTGGTGTCCAGTAACTATTTGTTGAATGGATGGATGAACAGAAGGAACGGGTGGGTGAACATCTCAGTAATAGAGATGAGAGAAGGCAATATCTGTTTTCGTGGGTAAGAAAACCAAGGCTCGCAGAGTTTAAATGACTGTCCAAAGTTAATGTCGAACTGAAAACTACAAGCAGGCACTTAGGTGGTCTTGAGCCCCTTTTCCAAGCCACCACACGCTGCCCACTGTGGTAAGCCTCTGGCCTTTGGTGAGATCAGAGGCTAGAGTTGTGTGAGTCATTATCAACCTAACTCTTAGAAAAGCGGAAGCAATACTATTTGCCTCTGCTTTTTATTCCTGGTTTTAAAAATCAGGGTTCAAAAAAATTCAAGTCAACTTAATTTTTTTTTCTTTTGAAAAGGAGCCAAAAAGAAAAGAATGGGGGGGGGGGCGGGGAGCAAAAATCGCAAACGTCTTTGATTCTGACAGTCCTTGCTTGGTGGAACATAGCCTGAGAAAATAATCTTCCCTGAAAGGTACAGCTTGTTTCTTTCTCCCGCAGACAGAAATATGTGTTTGGGAGGCTGATTCATCCGATGGCCCTTGCACCAGGCCTGGGACTAGCACTTTCCATTATTTGCTCTGTTCCTCTTTCGTTTACAAGGTCAGAGTCGATGTTTTGGTTGTTTTCCCAGCAGTGCTCTACTGACCGACTTCGCTCTAATCCCTTGATGTCACTTAAATAAACTCCAGGCGGGTGGGGGTGGGGGGAGCGATCTGAGAACTCCAATGATTTCCTGCCGCTGTTGTTCTCGGCGGCAAATTAATTTGATGCTGTTATGTAAGTGTAATCATCCTCTCTAATCACATCACAGGATTGGGAACTGCCAGAAATAACAGAAGGGAACATTCGAGGTATCAAAGGGGAGCCACTGAAATAGATTGTTTATTTAGGTACCAAATTGAAATGCTATTATTGGGAGATGGAAAACAACCCTCGCCACACTTTCCTTTCACACATCCCTGCATCTTACATACTGTATTTATCAGTGTGCATCATCCAGAAGGAAAAGGAGATATGAAATCAGAGCTTCCAAGTGTGCCATTGGGAAGGAGAGGAGGGAAGTCGAGGCGTCTGAGCTGCTGGGGGTTCTTGTGGGTGCCTGAATTTTTTATTGTGCTTATGCTGTTCTGAGAGGTCTCGCTCTTTCCTCTTGATGTTGTTTCTTTACGTCTGCCTCACTCTCTCCGTTATTCTCCCCCAACCTGCCCCATTGCCTTCTCTCTCCCCAGTTTATTTTAGCAAGTCAAAGGAACCTCATCTTAACTCAGATGACCTTCTCCAAGTCCTTCTGGATGTCCCCTTGCTCACTTGATGGGTCACAGGAAAGATGCTAAATGATAACTTTTGGGAAATAACACCTGGAGCGATTGGCAGTTGTCCAGCTCCTACCGGGACATAGAGTCCTAGACACGAAAAATAGCGTCCCATCCTTATCTCAGGATGGGGTCTGCAGAATGGCCTGGGGAACAGTGGAGAAGGGCATAGAGTCTTGTTTTTGAACGTCAGCCCTACTCCTCTCCTTGAGCAGAGGACCGTTCCTGAGCCTCAGTTTCCTCATCTATAAAAGGAGATAGCAATGCCCCACTCAGCTTGTGTCTGTGAGGATTCAGAAAGGTAAGACCTATGGCAATACAGCACATGGAGGTCAAGAATTCGGGCCCTGAAGTTGGACGCTGCAGCCAGACTTTGGGATCTAGGTCGCAGCACCATCACTCAACTGCCCAGTGACCTTGGTCAGGGGCTGGCCTCTTCATGCCACAGTATCCTCATCTGTGAAGTACATTCATGATTATACTGATCGGAACAGTGAAGGGTTAAATAAGATTGCATATTTTAAATGCTTGGCATAGAGCCTGACTTACTAAACATTAGCTTATCTGCATTATTATCTTTCTCATTATTATTATTTATTGTTATAATAGCAAAACTTAATTAAATAAAAACAATAATCATAATGATGATCCATTTCCTACTATCCCCACTTCTTATTCCCACCACCTATCTTCACACACTGCCAATCGCTCCAGATGTTATTTCCCATAAGTAATCAAGACATGACAACAGGGTGCAAGGAAGCAGAACCATTTAAAACATGGACAGGTTGTGGGGAGGGATGCCCCACCACACGGAGGGCAGAGACATTCAGCTGAAAGGATCTTAGGAGACTTTCTCCTTGGAGCCTCTGACAGCGGCCTCCCCCTGCTCTCCTGGGCTCTGCAGTGCTCTGCCTTGTTCTGTGTTCAGCCCCCTGCCTGCCTTTCTTCTCCATCTCTGATCACTGCCTGCTTTGAAATGCCTTCCACCGAATGCCCATCAGAATGAAGTAATCTCTTTATCCTGGTGTAATGAGGTGAGCCCACAACCTGGGGATTCTGGGGCGTGAATCTTTCCCCATCTTTCACCTCTTGGGTGACTGTCTACAGGCCTCAGTGGCCTTGTCTATGAACAGGGACATCCAGGGAAAGCCCATGAACCCTGGAGCACCAGCCGATTGCCTGTCTGAAGCAACTCCCGGGACATGGATGCTGATTTTCCTTGCCTTCCTTCTATGGACGACAGATACTTTTTAAGTTAAACAAATCCATTTCTAAAATTATTCTTTACATGTGGATCACAAAAGGGAATAGATGGCTATCCATGGCCATCTTTCTCTCTTTTTGCTCCAATCCACCCTCAGTTTGATGTCCTCTAAGGATTTTCTACACAGAGAGCCTAATGCTGAGCCTGAAAGGGACGCTGAGGTTTGCTCACAGGTCCAGGCAAAGCTGGGTTCTGTGGCCATCAGACCATGATGTGTTTGCAAAATTATATCGAAAATTAAATTTAGAAGGGGTTTTTGTTTTTCCTTTTCCTAAAGAAAATTATCTGGACGATTATTTTCTGTGTGCCCCCTCATTGGACATAAACTTTTAAAACGTCATGTGTTAGCTAGCCAGTGTGTGCCTGGCACAGAGGAAACACGGGTTGGGGAGGCCAGGAGCTGTTCGGAGCAGGTTCTTTCTCAGGTAGACACAGCCGTGGTCCCTTGGGCTTTAGTGTCAGACTCAAGCCATGCCACTTGGTAGTTGTGGGACTGTGGGCAAGTCACTTAACCTCTCTGAGCCTCAGTTTCTTCCTCCGTAAACTGGTTGATAAACGGATCTGTAAGGATGCTGGGAAGACAGTATGAAATAATGAATAGAAAGTACTTGGCACACAGAAAGGGCTTGACTGATAGTAGCTGTTACTGCTATTGTTGTTTAGATTTAGATGTTCAGATGCCTAAAATCATGAAGCAGATATTCCTGCTGAGGGAGACACTGTCTAAATGTGCTCACAGATGCCCTGAAACATTTATCTGGGCAGTTCTAGTTCATGTTTGCTTTGTTTTGCAAAACTTGGCCTGTCAAGGCAAGGATTACTTAGATGACCAACAACTCTGTTCTCCCTCTCCTAGAGGGTATAAAGACAGCCTTTACATTAATCTCCTGAAATAGCTAAAGCAGTTCAGTATTTGACTATATATATAAAAGCCTAAGCGACCATTACGACCAGTCACTTTATGTGCACTGACCACCAGGAGTCAGATGCTCAACACAAAAGATGTCCTCTGGTGGTCAGTGCACTCCCATAGCCAACCTCCCACTGTCCCTCCCCCTGGACTTGGCAAGACAGCCCTGATCAGCCCCAATCAGCGGTCCGGCCGAGGGACCCAACCCACGCATGAATTCATGCACTGGGCCTCTAGTATATCATAACACACTGCCATAGACTATTAGTTAGGGGAAAAACAAGCATTCACAGCAATCTCATTAATTTGCATTTCATCCATTCTTAGAGCAATTTGTGGTAATTTAGTCTGGATCAGGCTACGTTAACTTTTACATCTGTGTTTTACAGAAATAACTTCCTGGAAGAATTAATGGTGCAAATGAGATTGTCAGGGATATACTAAACTTTTAAAAGACAGCAACTGTTTTTCTTAACAATAATCATCTGTATGAAAATAAAACTTGTAATTTGTCCTGGGTGTTGCTCAATGAATACATGGAGAAACATTTGTCAAAATTCCATCCAAGAGAGAAAATCATGGGGAGGAAAAAGCCCAGGATTCCTGAACTACAACCCCAAACTTCTGAATCCCAGGGTCCCTGGGAATAGAACCTAAGAATGTGCATTGTACTACATACCTTGATTGAAGTAACCAGGGAAATCTTCTTAGCAGTTGATGAGAGCTCCCCTGTGTACTGGAAAATACCAGGGTCTCTTTCTTCCCTTTTAAAATATTCTAGAACTTAAACTCACTGAAATATACTTCAAGTGCCCATGACCCATGCCAAGCTTCCTGCATTATAACCCTATAGCAGTCAGAAAACCTCGTAGCCTAAACATTACAATGGTGACATTGGGATTCAAGGTGATGAGGAAAAGAAAGAAATCAGATAGAGACCCTGGGGGGCCTAGCAAGAGACCCAGGAAAGAACGTGCCAGGGACCCATTGCTGAACCGGGAGAGGCTGGATCACAGAGGACAGGCAGGAGCCCAGTTATAGGAACAATGCTCTGGACAGGTTGCCAAGAGGCTGCCTTGATGTAGAGCCTCTGTACAGGCCACCCCTGTGTTGACATACAAACCAAAGTGACATGAAACTCTCACACATCTAACAACAGGAGGAGGAATCTTTTTACTCTGTCTGCATATGGCTTTTTGAAAGCAGATGGCTTGTTCAGTGTGTATACCCATTCCCTTGTTAATAAGGTAATCCCTGTGGATGAAGGTGCTGGTTTATATCTCTTTGGAGCTTTATTTACTAATTGTACCTCTATTGGGTTAGGACCATTTATTCCCATTCAGCTCTGATACAATATATCATGCATACACACATATATTTCAGACCAGCATGCATATGCACATACTTAAACTATTTTATGCTGGGCTTTGACTTGAAATCAGATCTTTATGTCTTATTTTATAATGGTAAAGAATGTGCAACAAATACAAAATTGACCTACAGGTCAATTTAAAATAAATAAATAAGTAATAAAATATTTATTAAAAAATAAAGAGACAAGAGATATTTCAATAAATATGGAATGTGCAAGGGGAATAAATGTTAGCATTTTTAAATTAATAAGAGTTGATATATATTCTTTTTAGAGTTTACTTCATATGTGATTTGATCAACAAATGGCTATCTCAATTGCATGGTAAACAACCAAAATAACTAATTTAGTTGTACCATAGTTTCCTAATTGCTGGTATCATAGTGACCAACTTGGTTTAATTGTACAATACTAAGACATTACTATGTACAATAATAAAACATGGCTACAAACTGCAAAACATGAGTCAACTCATCTAGACCTGACTACCACGATTCCCTTCCCCCATTATTTACTTACATATGAGTGCGTTTAGTCATTCAAAAACCACTGGGCATTCAAAGATCTATCCTCACCCCTCGGGAAGTCCTGGGCCGGAAAAAAGATAGACAGGTAACCCATATCGGGTCTCTGTGAAGGGCCGTGCCCCAGGAGGAGGAAATATTTACATGGAAGCTTGATAGAGGAGGAGGAGATACCAGGAAAGAAAGAGAATTTCAGAGGGAGGGAAAAGCAGGAACTACTAATAAGGAAAGAGGAGAATCTGGATGGGTAGGGAGCTTGAGATGTGCACAGGGCAAAGGGGCAGGGAAAGGTTGCCAGGCCCCTCTCCTGCAAGGCCTTCTGTGCTCTGGGGAATTTGGATTTCATCCTCTAGGCTAGAGGGTTTCAAGGGGGCAGGGGGGACTGCGAAGATGAGCAGGAAGGAGAAGAGAGACTATGAGACTCTAGCAGTCAATTTTATGTCACTGTTTGCCAGAGATTAAGACCATGGGGTGAGCAAGTTTGCTTGTAACTAAAGCACAGACTCTTGGCTATTTGCAACATTTTAAACTTTAACAAGTGGGCGATGCAATATAAATGATGCTTTAAACATTTATGCATTGGGTGGGAATCTATATTAATTATAAAACAAAAGGCCAAGTCCTAGAAACAAAAAAGCATTCATTTTTTCTTCTTGAGTTGCTTTACTAAGAATTAGGTCCCTAAAGGAAAGGCATAGAAACAAGAAGGCTTCTACCTACTTATCAGTACTTGACTGTGGCTTACCTGGGAGCCCAAGACACCTCATGTAAGAACTTCCTGTGGTCTGTTTACAGACTCTGCTCTGGGCCTTGCTTGTGTCCTCCAGCTACCATACACTGTGTGTCTGAAGAACACCTCTCCTATGCACAGCCCTTACTCTTGTGGTTCATATGGTAAAGCCTCACTTATTCTGAAGTCCTGAGATGGTGAAGGCAAGCCCAAACCATAGGAGGTTCATAAAAGTGTCTCTGGAAGGTGACCAGGGTGTGCTAGCCTTTTTCTTTCTGCATAAAATAGTTGTGTATATTTCTCTACTAACAGGGCAAGATTAAGTAAAGAACTGTCAGTTATTTCAAACCTGTTTCTTTATGTTTGCTCTACTTTGAGTCACTCGAACTCCACACCACAGCCATGTCCTTACAATTCACTCTCCCTTGAAGGTGTTGGATAAGAAGAGTTAAACATGCCCATCTCCCAGTTAAAAGTCTCTCTTACCAGTTCCCCTTGGTTCCAAGGATTCCAACTTCTTTTTGGTCTCTCAGTTATTGGGGAGGTGGACATACTCAGCTACTCTCAGCTCAACAGAATTACTTTTATTGGTTTTTTAGAGAAGACACCAACTTTTAACTTGAGCAAGGGACCATTCCCAGCCTGGGATGCTGCCAAACTTTAATGGAGGATCCCTATTGCTGGGGGACAAGGGGAAATATGAGAGGAGGGCCGTGGGCTGTGAAAACAAATGTTCACCAGTCCCCAATTCAGCCCGAGGCTGACACTAACTGGAGTGGATCAGGGAGTGTGTGCTCGCTGTTTTATTCAGAGTAATTTGATACGGAATTCGACTCTTTCCTCCCTGAAAATGAAGTCCTAATTCTACAAGTTTAACTCAAGTGGGCAGCCTGCAGCATGAAGTTAAAATAATAAACCGAGTTATTTTTTCAAAGTCACTGATGGAAAGGTAATCTTACGACCACATGTTTGAGATGGCCTCTGCAGGTTTAAGTATCCAGTTAATTGTACCGCCTTCCGTTTCATCTTGTCGGCCCACACATCGACTTAGTGAGAAATAGTCACGCACAATGAACCCGGGCCTGGAATCTTTACCTCTTCCGGAAAGTCAGTAGAAGCTTCTGTCTCCTTGAGTTTCTCTTTCAAAAGGTTTCAGCTTTCTCTTGGGAAAGGCTAGCGGGAGCCTGGCTCATTGATCACAGGTAGTTTAAGGTCAGAATGTTTTCTCGCTCTCTCCCTTTCCAGTCTTTAAGAGTGTTTATACAGTGAGTTCTAACGACTGGAATTTATGAAAATCAAGGCTCATAAACCACTCTCCGCCCACCATGTAGTGTAAGCTGCGACTGTACACATCTGCAAGGCGTACCTGGCATGTTCGGCATCCGAAAAGCCACCGCTGGGCAGCAGACCTCCATTCATTAAAACCATAAATAAAATGCAATAAGCGCACATGGCCCACCACCCCTGACAGCTGGCAGCCATGCTTTTCCAGCTGGGTTTTAGCTTAGCACCTTTTGGGCTGCGTTTTCCAAGAGGATGTATTGTGCTTTTCAAATCTGACTTTTGGATTTAAAAGATGGAGCCCAGAGACTGTGTTGGACACATACTTATAAACCCATGAAAGCTTCGTCTACAGAAGCCACAGGAAATACTGTGATATTTTGGAAAAGGTCGAGTTTCATAGATTCTGTAAAGGCACTCAGCAGGTTCTAATTATTTCTTTTTATTTAAAAGCCCTCCAGATATTTTTTTTTTCCAAAGGGTCTCTGCAATTGAGGGTAGCAGACATTTTTTTCATACTGTACATTCTTTTTGGCCGGGTGCTGGAAATACACAGGAAATAAAGTGGGTTTTGGAAGATCCAGGGAAGGCCAGGCCAAGGCATGAAGTCACTGAAACAAAATGGGAAATCTCCAGATCAGCAGCCTCGGGTCTGGGCTGCCTTTGCCCCCCTCCCTGTGCAGGAGGGAAAAAATGAAGCAGGTGAACACACTGATCTGCTGTGTTCTCAGAGAAACCAAATGTCACCGTGTCCACAGGCCTGGCGCAGCAGCTGGAATCGCTCAAGAGGTTTAGACACAGGCCGAAAAGACAGATGTGTTGAGGCGGCCAGGAAAGTGGAATGAGTTGCCTGTGTCTTAACTCAAGGTCTCGGTGCTGCTTTGGGGCCCTGATTCCTGCCGGCCTGGCTCAGGGCGAGGGCAGGACTGGCTATGCCGAGGCCAAAGAAAGCAGGCAGCTCCTTGTTGCACCAGCCTCTGTGCCTCTTGGAAAACCAGTTGCAAAGACTCTTGCCTCAAACCAAAGAGAGAACAGGCCAGCCTTTTGGGCTCAGTTACTGAAAATGAAAAGACAGGCTATGATGTTGAGGCAGCAGGTACACGTGTCTGGCTTCCTTTCCCATGGGGAGGTGCAGATCCTAGGAGGGACTGAGCATAGGGGAGACCTCCACTAAAGGCCGGCTTTCAGCTCCCACCACGCATTTGCTTCTGTGGTTGGATGGGGTTCTGTTGGAACCCTGGAAAGCGGAGAACTCCCCAGGAATCCAGCTTGGAGTGTGTGAGGTCTTCACTCGCCGCTATCTCATTCAGATTCTTCTGGGCTGCTTTGGGCTCAATGGGGTTAATTTTGAGTAAAAAGGGCAAGGACCTCAGCCAGCATGAATGAGACACTCCGAGGACAAGTCACAGAATGGCCTTTGAGAGCCTTCCATTGAGATGGGAGCCAGCAGGTGAAGTCACCGTCAGTCCAGGGCGCGGTAGCCAGGCAGGGGCTGGATTCAAGAGAATCCTGGCGGGGACCCATCATGCCCTCCAGCATTTCCATTTAATCAGTGGTGGTGGCCACGGGTGAAACGAGGTAGGGAAGTTGTGCAGTTCCCAGTAGGTTTCCTAGGACTCAGTTTATTCCTTGCTGTCTCCCAACTCAGAGATGATACCTGGAAGGAGCAGAGAAGACTTGCTAATAGCCCTGGGCAGAGTCAGTTCTGGAGCCATGCCAGCCACCAGTGCTGCCATCCATTGCACTAAGTTGCTGAGTACCCCCCTGTGCCAGAGGCTGTACCAAGTGATGATCTGGGGCGCGCTTTGGGTTCACAAAGCATGCTCACATCCACTGCCATTACCTGATCTCACAGAGGCCCCTGGTGCAGGCAGAGGTCTCCCTCATTGCCCGCAGTGCACTTGTGAGGACCTTGAACTCAGGGAGGTTAAATGACATGCTCTGGACCACAGCTGATAAGAAGGAGAACCAGGAATCAGACCGAGGCCTTTGGATTACTACTGCAGAGCTCCTATAACTATGACAAGATGCCTCCCTGGATATAGCAGAATCAGCTGCATGGATGTGGGCCCCGCCTCCAGAAGCTGAGCATGCAGAGCAAACAACCCATATAAAACCCAGCTGCTTCGTGTCCCCGGGGTCAGCACAGGTCACTTCCAAAAAGAATTTAAAGGCAACTTATAGCTTTACCACAGTCTCTCAGAAAATTCTAAAGGAAGGGTTCCATCTATAGTTTACAGATTTTCTAGGGGGAAATATCTCTTTATACATCTATTTCCTCACCCTACCCATCACAAGATGACAGCTGCCTATATCACTCTCCTTCTTCAAAAAGAAGAAGAAGAAGAAGTTCCTTCAAACTTCTCAAACCTAGTACTTTCTGATTCTTATTTTTTTCTCTCTCTACCTCTTCCATAAGTCTGGTTTCTCCAATGTAAACCAATTAAACAGTCTTGGCTTCTGCCATTCTTCTCCTCCATCCCCAACCTGTGACTCTGATTGCAGCAATAAGGCCCAGGATAAAATTGGACTGAGGCTGTCTCCTCCCTGGAGTGCAGGAAGGAAGGAGAAACTGTGGATCTTTTCTTTCGTGGTCACATGTGCATCTATATATATAAAGCTTAAGCGACTGAACAACTGAACAACTGGAACAACCGGTAGCTATGATGTACACTATCCACCAGGGGCCAGATGCTCAACACAGGAGCTGCCCCCTGGTGGTCAGTGCGCTCCCACAGCGAGAGTGCCGCTCAGTTGACCCACCAGTCCCAGCGGCCCACCAGCCCTGTGGCAGCCACTCACTCCCTCAGTAGTCCTGCAGGTCCAATCTCTGGAGAATGAGCCAGGCACTGGCGGACTTGTGCCATTGGCACGATCCGGATAGTGCCGCTGGCCTCCTGAAAGTCAGCCTTGGGCACCACTGCCACTTCCCCTCCCTAGACGCTCCACAAGGAAGAAATTATATAAAAGCAGCCGCCAAGTGGGTCCTGACAACCAGTGTGAACATCAGCTGGACAGATCCGGATCCCACCTGGCAAGGGTGACCCACTGCCCACCCGGAGGGCCATTCGTGTCCCACCCCTCTCTACACCCCCCTTGGAATGGGAGCCACATATAGGGCTCTTGTCCTCTCCTGATCAGGACTGACTGGGTGCGAGCCTGCGGCCTGTGCAGCAGGACCAGGATGAGCGGAAGTGGCAGGCAGGAGCGGCTGGTGGTGTTGGACTGCTGGTTTCATCCCAATCCCCACAGGCCATGTCTAGGGACCCCACCCGTGCATGAATTCATGTACCGGGCCTCTAGTATGACATAAAGACAGCAGCCTCAAACCTTCAATCCAAGGCAGGCAGTATAAGGAGGTGTGCATGGCTGAGCCTCACACTGGATGTGGAGTTAGAATCAAACTCCTGCTCTCTGGTGATGGGCAGAAAGATTGGCAGACTTGTTCAACATGCCTTGTATACACTTCTTTGATCAACCTCAGTCACTCTTTCACTCAGAATAATGTTTCCTGCCTTCATTAGACTCATCAGTGAACAGCAAGGTGATTATGGGAATGAACTTGGCTCATCTTCCACTTCACAGTGGATATCTTGCATCTGTTCAGTTTTCTTATGACAGTCTTAGTCAAGCTTAAGGTTTCCACTTAAACATAAAAATGACCCTTTCATGGTAGAGATATAAACAGGACCAATTAATAAGAAGTTGCAGTGCTATGGAACTTAGCCCCCATTTAATTTTTGCCTGTGTCATATATGTCAGTTGAGATTAAATGCATTTACATGATGGGTGATTTCCCATTTCTTCTGGATAGATAGGTTTCTGTATCTACAAATCCAGCTATTTAGTGTGAGCATTTGGCATTTTTATAATTGGTAAAATATTCAAGTTACTTTCACTTTTTAAAAGAGTAACAGCATTCACTGTGGGTAGCAGAGAAGGAACACCTAAAAGTATGTGGCTGATGGAAACAATAACTCCTAGAATTATGTATATATTCTCAGGAGGCCGTGGGACTCTGTTGCATTTCTCTCTAATCAATCTAGACTGGCTTCCTGGAGGAGGTTGGATTTCAGAGGTTACATAAATGCTGTGAGAGGAACTTTTGTTCAGCTGGGAGGAAAGGAACTGGAAGGCAACGTTCTGAGGAAGCTTGGCAAGGGGTGGCATGTTGGTTTCTAAGGAGATTTGTGCAGTTGGTCTGAGGCATGGGGTGTGGGGGGGAGGGGGCAGTGGGTCAGCTGTGGCCATGCAGGAAGTGGGGAAAGAAGACAAGGAAAGTCAGGTTGCTGAGACCTCCCACATGAATAAGGAAGAAGAGAAGGGCTCTGAGGCTCTAAAGGCGAGATTCCAGGGAGTGGACTAGACCACAGCCAAGTCCTGGAGTCCATTAGGTCGATGAAGCTGTGGTCCCAGGCCCTTGTACTGTGCTGTGGCACCAGCACCTGCTGTAGTGAATCCTGGGGCAGGTGCTCAATGCCTAGGTGTAAACCTCCGTATTTTCAGGGCCAGACAGGGAAGAACCTGCCACCTCTGCCCTGGAGCACTGCCCTCCGAGCAGTGTCATGAGAATTTTCACAGCCTGACCCTGCATCTGCCCTATTCCATTCTCTGGAAGCTCTCACCCTGAGGAGGCACTTTGCTATCTCACTTTGCCCTGGTGCTGGTTATTATGGCCTCCAGAGAGCCTGAAGCCCGGGCCTGCTGAAAGCCATATCATCAGAGATCACGTGGACAAGTCTTACTCCTTTCCCGGGAAGGAGAAGGCTGGGTGTGCGCGCAGCTCCTGCAAAGCAAAGAAAGCCTCAAGGTCGTATTAAGCAGAAGCCACTGTTCCTTAGGACACTGTCTCTGAGATCCATACTGTGCCACCTGAGTTTCTGGCTGGGAATTGAATCGGAGTCCCTGTTCACTGAGCCCTCTCTTCCTGTTCCACATGACTTGCTAATGGTCACTGTGGTGCCTGATGAGTCAGCGAGGCATGTGAGAGGACTCTGGGATGCCTCCAGCAGTCTGTCATCTACCCACCTGGAGCACAGAACCTCCATTCATTCGAAACCGCACCATGTCCACTGCGCAAGCAGAAGGCCTATGGCGTGTATTTGGTAGTTGCTGAACATGATGCGGGAAATATAGGTGATCTGAGTATACTGCCTTGTGCACCACAGCTTCTGTCTCACCCAGGGGTGGCTCAGCCTTTGGGCTGAGTCTGGTAGGTAAACCACAGTGAGGGTCTTTTTTAAGGACGAAGGAGGACCCTGCTCAGTTCTTCCACAAGTCATTCTATGTAGGTTACAATATCACTTTTTTTTAAGTTAACAAAAACCTAAGAGACTTTCGGCTCAGAGTAACCACTGCCGTTATTTTGTGACAAACTGTGCCAAGAGAGAAAGTCTTTCTCAGGTGGTTTTCAGCGGCTCCTGAGTAAATGTCAAGCTCTCTCATTTTGGCACACACACCCTCAAAACCCTTTGTTTTTTTACCGCAGTCCACTCCAAGAGAGAGCCATCTCCCAGGGACGGCTCGGCTTTCGACACAGCCTAACCGACCTTGTCATCGGTGCCTTTAAGGATGTCTTAGACGCGGGTTCACATCCAGGGCTGTGAATGGTGTTGCCAGACCCAATTGTGTGTCTGCGAATGAGCTGGAGCTTTTGCAATGTAAATGGACAGGCCAAGTTCATGTGCTGTTTCAGTTCTCACTGTAGGGCCCCCCTCGGGCTGTGCTGCTTTATTTGGCTGCTTTTTGTGTGAGGTAATTTTTCTTCCGAGTGTGTGTGTGTGGGGGGGGGGGGGGGGCGCAGGGGGAGGGGAAGGGAGATGGAGTTGGGGGGACTCGTTCCAGGAGCATAGTTTGCACTTTGTTTGGGTTTGTAGAATCCTTTGGGAATAAAACCATTGAGTCAGGGACTGAGAAAGAATTCAGAGGCCTTTGTTGCAGTGCACTGATAGGAACTTTTAAAAAATTGAAGTAAAAGAAAAAGGGAGGGGGGCCAGGGGAGTGATATCTCAGGTATCCTTTCCAGCCTCCCTCATTCTTTTTCTCTCTTTTCCAATAGAGGAGAGGAGACAAGAGGTTGGTGTCTCAGCTGGGTGGGAGTGGGGGTGGGGCAGTGAGCAAGTCTTTCCCTTCAGAGGAAGCCTGTCTTTCCTTCCTCCTCTGTATTGGGTCATCATTCAAGACCTGGTGCAGACTGAGCAAGAAGGGAAAGGTTCAACTGGGGGAGGGAGGGAGGCATCGGCAGTATTACCTTAGTGAAATGAGATTTTTTTAAAAATGGAAGTTGTATTCTTCCTTAATTCCTAGGAGGGCTCGGCTCCAAAAACACGCAGCAAACATGCAGGATAGGAACTTCAGGGTGGAGAAAGGTTTCCTCCTTAGTCTTCTGAGCAGTGGGAAGGTGGGAAGCACCTGAATTCTCTCTGCTGTGTTCCATCAGCCCAGAAGGATTTTTAAATATATTCTTATTGATTTCAGAGAGGAAGGGAGAGGGATAGAGAGATAGAAACATCAATGATGAGAAAGAATCATTCATAGGCTGCCTGCTACACGCCCCACACTCGGAATTGAGCCCCGAACTTGGAATTGAACCGTGACTTCTGGGTTCATAGGTCGGGGCTCAACCACTTAGCCACGCTGGCCAGGCAACCCACAAGTCCTTATTGACCACTTTCCCTGTGCAAGTTCTATGCGGGGCAAGGCAGAGAATGCCAAGCTGATTTACCCAGGGGAGCTGCTGTCCCAGTGGGGAGAGTACTGCCTGGTTGCTCCTGAGCCAAGGCAGGGTTAGGGCTCACCCTGGACATGTTGGAAATGGGGTGTCGAGAGGCGTTAACCTTCCTCCAGGTTGAGCTGATCCACAGAAGATCTTCCTTGAAGTATTTTTGAATCCTGAAGCATTTCCTTTAAAAACCAGATAACACAAGACAGAGCTCGAATTCTTCTTTCACCTCCTGGCCCTCGTCTCATTTCTGAAGCCTTGGAGACCCATGACTTGCATCTGACCTTCTGGATCCCAGAGAAGGCTTTGCAAGGATGATGTCTCCATTAGGGACTAGGGCCCTGTTTCTGGGTTGAATTGTGTCCCTGAAAATTCATGTACTGAAATCTGAAATCCCTCGTCCTCAAAAAGGCCATTCAGCGTAATTAGTTAAGATGAGATTGCACCACAGCGGGGTGGGCCCCTCATCTGACATGACTGGTGTCTTTATAAAAAGGGGAAATTTGGAGACAGACATGCACACAAGAACACCAGGTGAAAGTTGCACTTATGCTGCTACAAACCAAGGACTACCGGAAGCTGGGAGTGAGACAGGAAACAGCTCCTCCCTAGGACCTTCAGAGGGAACATGGCCCTGCCAACACCTTGATCTTGGACTTCTAGCCTCCAGATCTGTGAGACAGTAAATTTCCATTGTTTAAGCCCTTGTTTAGGGTCCTTTGTTACAGCAGCCCTAGGAAAGTGCTCCAGGCCCATAATACTTTAGGGTCCCACAAAAATGCTTCAACTTTAATTTTTTTTCATCAGAAGGAAATGTGAGTATAAGAATGAATAAATAGATATTAATGAAATCCAGCCTGGATGAGATTTGTCTGTATACCTATGCAGTCATGAAATATCAGTTTTATTTTTATTTTCTTATGGAGGAAGGGGCCTGTGAAGGCAAAAGTAGCCAGGGCCCACAAAACATGTGCTGCCACCTGAGGCTTGGAGTGGATTCCAAATAGGTGAGAGGCCTCTGCATTGCTGGAGAAGCCCTGGAGTGTGTGGTTGGAGCAGAAGCCGGTGTTAGGTCAGGCACAAAATAAATAATTAATAAATAAATAAATAAATAAGCATCCAATAGTTGGTGTAACTGTGTTGCAAAATATTCCTCAAGCTTTGCTGCTCCTCCCTCCTCCCTACCTCAGTGTGTTGAGTTGTTCTCATGACTGATTTCTGTGGGGGGAGAAGGAGGAGGGTCTGGAGAATGTTTCCATGTGGTAGATGGTCTATGTCCTGATGCAGCCAGAGCACAGAGTGCAGCAGAATCCTCCATAGCCTCGGCTGGTCCCCTGCAGAATTGCTTGCTGCACTGAGATGAGAATGTAGAGCTTCACATTAAGTCTGGCCTCCCTCATCCCGCTCCCAATGGGTCTTTCTTCTCAACCATCTCTTCTAATTCACTTTCAAAAGCTGTATTACTTATGTATGACCCAATCCAGTAGAAATAATATGCACTTAACTCGCACTTGTCGCTGTTATCCTATTAATTACTCAGTTAAAAGCCACAGAAGTGGACAGCTGTCACCAAAGTCTTTGCTGTAATCCTGACGAAGGGGAGCAGCTCTTGACAAATTCATTCATTAGGACCCAGTATTTAGTTCTTCAGAGACAAATAGCCTGAGCTTCCAGGATCCCAGTGGCCTGGAAAGATTGTATCCTGTCCTCTCCATTTGAAAGTTCACACAAACTGCAGAAGTAAAGTGAATATCTCTTTCTTGCAAGCAGCGATACACAGGACACTCGGATCAAACAAACAGATGATCCTAAATTGATGTGTATTTTGTACACACGACCTTCATACCCCCCCCCCCCCCCCGAGTGGCGCTCAAACTGTAGTGAACAGTACAATCCCCTGCAGGGTTTGGTAAAAGCACACATTGCTAGGCTCACTCCCAGAGTTTCTGATTCAGCAAGTCCAAGATGGAGCCTGAGTATCAGCATCTCTCCCTCATTCACACGTGCTGCATGCCAGGGGATACACTTTGAGAACCACTGGTCTAGAAATTAGCCTTCAACTTGTCTTTATCACTAATAGGTGGCAGAGAACACCATCCTGCAGTTACAAAGGGACATAATGAATGTTTAACATAGGAATGGACTGCCTGGAATGATAGACTCATTCCTGAATATGAGTTGGAGCAGACACCATCACTTTTCCAAAAGGGTTTTAGGTAGTTTAGTTACAAGACCATGAAGCACTAAAGACAATATGATCAGTGTGATTGTCCCCTGCTCCCCTTCCATGAGAATGGCTACCCTCCCTAATACCCCATTGGCATCCCCTCTTGGGATGGGTAGACATCAAATGGTTGTACAGGGTGGTCCAAGAGGAAAGCATGCAGGGGTTCAGGTGGGAGAGTGGTGCACTTGGATGCTGAGGACTTAGGCACAGCTGCACAGGTGGGGGTCCAAGAAAGGGTGCAGAGGCTGAGGAAGGAATGTCAATCAAGATTTAGCAAGACCTTAGTCTTCTGAGCAGTGGAAAGGTGGGAAGAACCCAAATTCTCTCTGCTGTTCCATCAGCCAAGGTGTATTTATTGAACACTTTCCCTGTGCCAGTTCTGTGTGGGGCAAGGTGGAAATTGCCAAGGTGATTCATCTGGAGGAGCTGATGGAGCTGATGTTCTAGTGGGGATAGTGAGGCAGGCCCACAAATCCTTATAATACGTAGTAGATGGTACCACTAAAGCAGATTCACAATTCCTTACAAATGCTCCAGAAATCATCATACCTCAAATGTAATTGTCTTTCAGGAGGGGAATAAAAGAGTATCAGATCAGAGTTTGTTTAAATTAGAGACTATCTAGTCAGAGGTCATGAAGTGAGAAACCAAAGCCAAAAACCTTAAACTGAATGCTGGTTGGTGGATGCAAAGGTCTTTCTTTAGGTGCAGAAGTCCTTTTTCTAATACGACTAAATGCCCAAGAGCCTCTCTTATCAGGGCGTTTTGGAAGATGGCGACAGAAGTCGTTGTGTTCTGAGATGTTTTCCTTAATAACTGACCTCCTGTCATGTGGCTAGCACCTCCGTCACCTGCCTTAGGTCCCTGTACCAGCTGACATTGCCAATGTGAAAGCTGTAACCCAACCAGGAAGTACTGTTCCAGAGGAAAAGGCAGAAGATTGAGTCTGGACCCTACACTCAATCAGAAATGAACTGGCATTTCTATCCACACTCTCCCACGCCCACCGCCTGCATAACTCCTCCCCCAGACTCCATCCCTGCTTCTCTTTCCATCTGCTGGGTCCCTAGAGGACTTCTTAGAAGTGACAGGTGAGCAAGATAATTAGGAGGGGTAACAGCTGAAATGTGATAGATAATACCCTGATGTGAAGGGTGTAGACACATCTAATCTACTATGTGTTTAGAATTGGGAATGGAGGATTAAGTTGGGCTTGGGCGGTCAATATGTCTTTCTCTGGTGTTGAATCAACTTTCCTATTGGTGACTTTGCTGCTGCTTCTAAAATGGAAGTGAGGTATTGAATTTCATCTTTAAAAGCACAGGGTCCTAATTCCATTTTTCTGCTTTGCTTATATTTCCTGTCAAACTTCCTTGTGGAATTTTACCCAGTGAGCAAAGCTCATCTCTTCCACAAAGGCTTCTGCCATGTGGACTTCCCTAAGCACAAACATTTCTCTACTGAACTTCTGTTTACTTTGTCTCTTCTGAAGGCCTAAGTGGCACCTGCTTTTTACTTTTTTCCCTTGGGATGCCTTGCACAATTCTAAAGGTGGTAGGCCCAGAGTAGTACAGTTTTGTGTTTTTTGTTTGTTTGTTTGTTTGTTTTGTGTTTAGCATTAGTTTCAATCCCTGAATAGCAAATTAGACAGGAAGGATGTAGTCATCATATGCTTTCCCAGACACAGATGAGGATGATGTCTGCCACAGATTCAGTAACACTGATTGGTCTCTGTCTTCTTAAAAGGCCTGCAGAAATAGTGTTTGACAATATTATATATATATATATATATATATATATATATATATATATACACACACACACAACCTTTTATAAAGCAAGCTATGTAGCTATGTTTAGTTAGGGGTCAGATGATGCTTTGTTCAGTATGTCTTATCACAGATGTCTTTTATCAAAAGCAACAAATATTTCTGTGTTGGTGAACATCTCTGAAGCAGATGTCCTGTGACCCAGGGTGAAGGTTTATTCTTTGTTCTGTGATATATTTGCCTTCTCTTGAATTGCAGGCTTGGTGACTCAGCTTCTTTCTCTCCTCTAAAGAGATGTCAGTGACTTGTTTTGCTCTCTGATGCTTTATGCTTCACAGAGGCTCGCTTTTGTAAACTGCATGGCTAAGGGGTTCACCTTAAATAATACCATTAAATAACTCTCTTTTATACCCAACTGTGCTGCCCACGGTTATCTACAAGTCAAGTCTGAGTGCACATAGCAGAGAGAGTGAAATAATAAAAGCAGTATAAAAACAAACACCAGATTGATGGATTGGATTACTGGAAAACAATTTGGTTATCCGTTGCCAAAAGTGTCACAGAAATTTCTAGCCCCATCTGTCACCTCAAGGTGGTTACATTATTGTTATGACAAAATACACGGAGCTGAATGGCCTTCTTAGAGAATGCACTGGATGTTTCTGAAGCATGGTACCAAGGTGTGGGTCTCTCTCAAATAATGGAAACCCACTCTTCTGTAAATGTCTGATAATTGGGGAGGACCCACTCAGCACATGGAGAGGTTAGGTGTCCCAGGAAGCCCAACAGGGGGCATTATCTGGATTATTCTCTCACGCTGGCAGAGAACAACTTTCAGTATTATAGGCTCAAAAACTTGTCTTTGTAATGTTCAGAGATGTGAGGACAGTTCAAGTCCCATCAACTCCAAATATTGACATGTAAAGAGAGAATGTCTCTATGCTTGTTTAAATGAGAGATTTCTCCAGCTGTTTCTTCAGGGGAGCTTCAGATGCAGTAGCTGGCTTGTGTTGAAGGCAGTGGTTCTCAAACTGTATTGTGCATCAGAATCATCGAGAGAGCTTGTTAAAACACAAATTGCTGGGCCCCACCCACAGAGTTTCTGATTTAGTAGGGTCCTGGGTGGTAACTAAATTTGCATTTCTAATAAATTCCCAGGTAATACTGATGCTGCTGGCCCAAGGACCACACTGGGAGAACACTGATTAGGGGTCATGTTGGATGAACAAGCGCTATAATTAAACACTAAAAATCATAACAAGAACAGAGAGGCGCTCATAGGCAGAAAAATACTAGGGCTGACTGAAGGATCAACAGAGTTGCATCTCCTATATCCATCTCACTCTCCCTTTCTCTCCTCCTTCCTCTCTGCTTTCCTCTCTTCTTTTCTTATTCATTCTCCTCTCAGTTCTCTCTCTTAGCCTATCCCTCTCCAACTCTCCCCCTACTCTGCTGCCTCATCTGTGTGCCCATAGTGGGATACAGATAAGTTAGGTAACTCAAATTCCCTGCCATTGGGAACAACTAATTTTTCAGGTTCTTTGGCCTGAAAAATTCCTAGAAGGGCATTGCCTGTTTTTTATCCATGACTCTCCTTTCTCTCTGTTTCCATAGTCAATCTTGATTTATTTTACCTTATTTTATATATACTATATATATACTTGATTTATCATACCTTATTTTATTTTATATATATATATAATTTTATTTTATATATATATATATATATATATATATATAAAATAAAATTCATTACCCAAAGTCAAGTCTCCTTTCTTTACCATTTATCCCCCTTTTACACTCTTCTACCTCCTCCATCCCCTTTTCCCTCTGGTAATCACCATACAGTTGTCTGTGTCTATGTCACCCAGCCCCCCACCCCCTCTCCCCTCTAATAGCCATAAGTCTGTTTTCTGTTATTTATGACTCTGTTTCTGTTTTGTTGTTTATTTTGTTAGGTTATAAATTTATTAGATTTCAAAATTTGTCTTCTGGAAAGCTCCATAAGGTAACTACATGTCTCCACCATGATCCTTTATGTGGGATCATGCAACTTAACTTGCATGCTATGGTTTGTTTGTTTTTTCCCTAATACTCTTTCTTGGGGGATATCTTTTTTATCATCCCCAAATATTGACACCATTAATATTTGTACTTTAAAGTATAAAGACCTCCTATATTGAAGTGTGTTCTTCCTTTGGAATCTTACAGTAACACTGCTCAGTTCTCAGTAGATTTCAGTATTAAAGGGAATTGGCTTGTCCCATACAAGGACACTGCCTGCCCATGGGCCTTCATCACCTACTGATCATTTTCAGTATCTGTTTCCTCACTCGTCCTTTTTCCGATCTCGACACGGCACTCTGTTTGTGGTTGCTGCAGTTGGTAGCTTTACTAATTCAAAGAAATCACCCCAAGAAATAAGAAGGAAAAAAAAGATTGAGAAATGAGTAGGGGAGGAGGTTGAGAACATTGACTAATGTATTTCCTTATTTAGCTCCATTTCCAAATTTAGGGAAGTCATAGAAGCATAATTGAGTCTCCTACTTATAAAGGTTCTGAGGCAGAATTCCTCCAGAGGAACAGGCTCATACCATCTCAGCAATAAAAGGGCCGGCGGCAGAGCCGGTGCACTGCTTCTCCACACGGTCCCCCAGGCCTGTTGTTTATGAGCGTGTCCCTTAGGAGGAGATTTCTATCAAAAGAGAGTTGCTTTTGTTTAGAAGGAAAATAGTATGATGAGGAGAGGGCAATATCTGAGTCAGCTCCTCTGGGGCTGATACTAGGACAGTGTGTGTGTGTGTGTGTGTGGTGTGTGTGTGTGTGTGTGTGTGTGTGTGTGTGTGTGTGTGTCTGAGTGTGTGTAGGTGTAAGTTTTCATGTGTCAGTATGTGTAAGTTTTCATGTGTGTGAGTGTATGTGTGTGTGTGTGTGTGAGTAAGTGAGAGGGAATGAGAGTGATCATCCCATTTCAGACAGGCTGAACAGGCTTGCTTTGACCTCCCTCTGACGAAGTGAAACAAAGATGGCCAAATCAGGGAAAGGCTTATTTCACTAGCTTAATATTTTTGACTGGACAGACTTCTACACTGAAACTGCAGGAAAGCTCCCTGAAATGTGGTGGCAGGTCCTTCCGTGTGCCCTGGTGCAGGAGGCAGCTGCTTGCTGAAGAAGCAGCCCTGGGAGAAAAGCTCGGGCCTGAGTCCGCCGCCTCGCAGGAATCTGGAAGGTGCTGGCTCACCCTCGCCTACCTTTCCTCTTATATAACCCGACACTGTGACTCTCACATCCTCTTCCTGCTGGATTCCATTTCCACTTGCCTTCATGGTGACTGTATTTTAAAACATTGCACCGTATTTTTAGATAATAGGTTATTTTAAAGATATCTAATTTGGGGGGTATGTGTATATGCAGAGGCTGCCCTGTCGAAACATGACATTTGAAGGCAGACTTTTATTTTTTTTTAATTCTCGAGAACTCTGTATACTGAACGTCTGCCAGAGCTGAGTTCTCTTCGTTTGTAGAGTTGATTTAGATGATCTTTCAGCTCAGCACCTGTGGGTGCTGGATGTTCTCTGGGGCTCTAGGGGAACAAAGCCTCTGCCCACATGGAGTTTCCAGTCTGGTGGAGGAATCCTGATTTATTAGCTCAGAGAGACCTGTTTTCCCTGGGATGTGCCTTCCTGCAGATACTTGGCTGGAAAAGAATCCTGACAGCAACTTTAAGCTTATGCAATTCACTTCTGCTTGTGAAATTCAAACTCATGGTTGGTAATAATGGAGCTGATGACTCCCGATACTGAATGAAAAACCAGATTTCATATGGGGAACAACTACAGTCAATTGGTAATGGCTTCCCAGAGTTCTGGCAATTGTGGCTCACTCTAAATGTGACTGATATTTCAGCTAATTTGGAACTCTTGCCGTTTTTATTTTTTCTGTTTTTTTTTTTTTTTTCTTTCAGCACACCCACTCTATCTTACATCTCCCCTTCCCCAGCTTCAGAGTTCTGCCCCACCAGAAATACTCAATGTTTCAGATTGAATCAGGCTTTCTGGGAAGGAAAGCATCCAGCAAACTAAGTGGTTGTTCATTCCTGAAACATGCATATTTAAAAAGAATGTTTAGAGTTAACCACATTTAAACCAAAGGAATGAATTTCTATTGGTGAAATTTAGGTGTAGTACTTGAAGGTTTGGGACATGGTTCAAATGACCATATTCACTTTAACTGATACTTGTTCACCCATATGGCCCATCAACATTCTCAGGTCCCTTGAGGTAAAAATAATATGTTGTTTCACTACTTATTTTACTATTTACTACTGCTTAGCCTCAATATGTGCCAGATTATGCTCAAGAACAATGTGAATACTGTTCTTTCTGTCAAAAGAATCATTCCTTTCTTACATAAAAGTAGCTAAACATTGAGACATAAAAATTCAGACTGCAATATCCCTTTCCATGTATTCTGTGTAATGCTATACAACAGGTAGAAGAAATAATGCAAATATAGATATAGTGACTTGGAAACTAATCCATGATATATTATTAAGTAAAATAAAATAATTACAGGACCATATACAAAGAAAAAAGTACATGAACACACATGCACGCATGTATATATGTGTATGTTCACGTACATTTTTCTTTGCACATTATAATATATATATTATAAGCCTGTATTTAAAGCATTCTATATAATAAATAGGTAATATGCAAATTGACCATCATGCCCTTGCACAAGATGGCCGCCCCATGTGGTCACAAGATGGCCAGCAGGGGAGGGCAGTTGTGGGCCATCAGGCCAGCAGGGGAGGGCAGTTAGGGGAGACCAGGCCTGCAAGGGAAGGCAGTTGGGGGGAACCAGGCCAGCAGAGGAGGGCAGTTGGGGGTGAGTGGGCTGGCAGGGGAGGGCAGTTGGGGGCAATCGGGCCCACAGGGGAGAAGTTAAGCATCGATCAGGCTGGCAGGGGAGTGGTTAGGGGGTGATTAAGCTGTCAGGCAAAAGTGGTTAGGGGCAATCAGGCAGGCAGGCAGGCGAGTGGTTAGGAGCCAGCAGTCCCAGATGGTGAGAGGGATGTCCAACTGCCGGTTTAAGCCCACTCCCGAGGGGTCCCAGATTGGACAGGGTGCAGGCGGGGCTGAGGGACACCTCCCCCGACCCAAGTGCATGAATTTTGTGCACCGGGCCTCTAGTATATAAATATGCCTAGAAGAAGTTATATTAAAAAGTTTTGCCTCAGAAGAGAGGAGAGGGATTAGGAATGTGGGCAGTCTTTTGATCTTTATTCTACATCTGACTATGTTTCTTAGCTTTATACAGCTAGCATGTATGACTTCTATCATTAAAGAACAAATGATTTAAATCAACTGGAAGAAAGCCATAAAACAAATCAGTTCATAAAAGGTTAAGGCCATTGGATCAAATGCAGTTAGTTATTCAGAATGAGAAGAACAGCATTTCCTGTTGTCCTTGATAACCCAAAGTTCCTGCTGCTCATGACCATCCCCCAGGTCCTGCACACACACACGGAACAGGAGGAGAGCTGCCTTCCTTCAGAGTGAGGAGGCTATCCAGCAGGCTCCACTGTGGGCCCTCTCCCGTGGTCCACAAAGGAAGCGGGGATGCCGGGAGCCTCCTACAGAACTGCTGACTATTTAAACATTATACCAAGATCGGCTTTTTAAGAACTGCTTCCCAAATACTAGCTGTTTACTCTTCCTTGTGGTTTTCTTTATTTTGGATGACAAGAGATAAGTATGAAAAGTGACAGTTGCTGTGACAAGGGCCACTTTGATTCAGTGCTGCTAGTGTTGCTACTTCCAGAGACAAAATCAGAAAAGAGAGAATCTAGTCTTTTTTTGCATGCTGAAGCTAAATCCATTGTCAGCAACTAACCTTGAAGTGGAGAGTTAGAAGATAGTATATGAGCTCTGCCCTTAACTAAATAGAGTGTAGACTGTTTAGACTTGAAATTTTAGATTTACAGCAAAGTTAGGTGAACAAGTGAATGCGGGACTGGGTGAAATTATTATAATCCAATTGTGATGGATGCGGTGCCGTTGGTTGAAACAGTAGGACAAACCTACTCAAGGCACTATAGACAGGTCCCTTGAACCTGACTAAAATCCCCACCCACGATTGTATTAAAATGTATTTACATAATTAATTCATGAGAGCTTTGTATTACATTACATACCACATTGGGAGGGTGTTGCTGCTGAATTTTACAATGAAGAAAATGGAGGCTCAGATAAGTAAGTGGGTTTTTCCAAGGTTATTACAGTGAGTGACTAATCTCAGACTGGAACCCAAGATTCCTGATGGTTCTCTCCAACTCTCCTAATGCGGAGTTTCTTTTGGTTCAGGACCCATCCCCAGACAACCTTTTTAAAATATAGTGTATTACTGGAGTTGGAATAAGGAAAATGACCAAGAGATGGAGCCTCTCCAGCTAATGTGTTGTCCTTTTAGTGGCATTCATGGGGCTCTTCAGCGATGAAGTTTTGATGGCAGAACAGAGGTAGGAGACATCCAGAGTAAGAGATGGGGTAGGGGTATCTGGGAGGGAGCCAGTGTGGGAACCTGAATCCAAAGCTAATGATAATATTTACCAAAAAAAATAGGAGGTAAAGATTCACATCAGCTTTACCTCTTCCCACTGGCTTCCAGCTCTTACCCTGACAATATTAATTATACCTAGATAAATATCCACCCAAAGGAAGTTGTAAATATCCCATCTGTGGATATACTAAAGTGTTACTTTGTCATCAAATAGATTAATTTAAGGGGATACCCCTGCCTAATGAGATGAGTAGTATCTTACATTTCTATAGCAACTTTATCATGTGTGTTTTTTTAAATCTGCACCTCTCTTATGGTACTTTTTACACTCTGACTTGCAATTTAATTATTTGTTTATATATATGTGTATATTAAATATACATATTGATGGACTGATTGATTTCAGAGAGGAAGGGAAAGGGAGCGAGAGATAGAGACATCAATGATGAGAGAGAATCATTGATCGGCTGCCTCCTGCACACCCCTTACTGGGGATCAAGCCCGAAACTCAGTCATGTGCTCTTGACTGGAATAGAACCCAGGACCCTTCAGTCTGCAGGCTGACGTTCTATCCACTGAGCAAAACTGGCTAGGGATTGCAATGTAATTATATATAAATGTGAGTTACCTCCCCCACCACACTCTTAAGAGTTTTGAGGGCAGGATCTGTGCCTGCCTCGTCTTTAGGTATTGAGAAGTGAATGGCACTTCAGTATGGACTTGTTGCAGTGATGAACGAATCAGGAATGTTAACACATATCTTTATATTCTCTTTGATATAGTATACTTACAAGTGCATTGGACTTACAAAAATTAAAAACTGGGAGACTCCCAGTCTATCCTTTATGTTTAATCTGCTTGTTCAACTTCATAAGTGAATTGTGTGTCTTTACACGTGTTTTGGGTAAGAAAAACGATGATGTATTTAGTAGGGATATTTTAAAGTGCCAATGAACTAAGATCCTATGTTTGTCTGAGTTAATGGACTATTACTTACTGTTCAACCAAATATATAATTGAATGGGAGCAACCTACTCCCTACACAAGCAGGACAGTATAATCCCTATTCCATATTATGTAGGTCCAAGGGCAATGGGCATACTGAAGATCCTTAATCAATACTATTGAATGATAAGAGAACATTTGTCTCAGTTATGGATTCTGTGTTTTTTTGTTTTGTTTTTTTAAATATATTTTATTGATTTTTTACAGAGAGGAAGGGAGAGGAATAGAGAGTTAGAAACATCGATGAGAGAGAAACATCGATCAGCTGCCTCCTGCATAGCCCCTACTGAGGATGTGCCTGCAACCAAGGTACATGCCCTTGATCGGAATCGAACCTGGGACCCTTGAGTCCGCAGGCCGACGCTTTATCCACTGAGCCAAACCGGTCAGGGCTGGATTCTGGTTTTAACAAAACAAAAAAAGAAATCATCTTCTTATCTTGTTAACTTCTACATAAAGAATAAATACCCAGATGGAAAGTAGAAGTAAGATTTTAGTTCCAATAGCATGCAAGAAAAAAGAGGAACATTTCTTTTGATGGAGGAAAAACACCGGGCTCAGTGTTTCCCAGCCCTCAGTTTCCCCGTCTCTGGATGAAGTGCAGTCATCGTCCGTGGTGAACAGGCAGACCTTTCAAATGCCTTTGCTGTGTGTTTGGAGGGAGGAGGTGAGGCCAGGCTCAGGAGTCAAAGAGGGGACAGGACGAATGCCTTCTGAGTGCTGAATATCAGAAGCCCTGTGAATCTCTCCTAGGGTTTCACTTGGCAGGCAGGTGCCCCATTGAAACTATCTCCCCCAAGATCTCATGGGATCTGAGATCCTGCTCCTTCTCTTACCGGGTGGGATAAGAGCAGTGGCTGGTTCATGTGAGGACAGGGACAGATTCTTTTCATTTTCAAGCCATTAAAAACAAAAAGTCCCAAGCCACCTATTCCAGGCCCTTCTCCGTTCACAGGCTGGTCCCAGTTGCCTTTCCTTGGCCTCTCTCTTCCCAGGGACACCCCAGACACCTGAGGTGTAGATCTGTCTGCATTCTTTCCCTGCTCTGTTCTGCCCCCGAACTATTCTAGTTGACAGTCTGGAGCTTTGGTTCATAAGCAATCAGCTGTCAGGGCGAGGAATGTGAAGCTCTTAGTTTGAATGGGATTTGGGCAGAGTCTGTCTGAATCTTTGCTTTTGTCTGGAAACATTCAGAACGACTCCAGCAGTGTGTGCCCAGTGGCCTGTGAGTGTAGGTAAAGCTAAGCTGGGGTCTGCTCATTAAGGAAGGTATGCTGGGAATCCAGTGGGTTTGCAACCATCCCAGAGCACAAGTCATATTAAAGGCTAAACATGAGCATAGGGAAGCAATTACAGAGAAGGGGAAGGAGGCACAAGTATGGTTGTGTTTTGGGCTATTCCTGCCAAAAAGAAAAATGAAAGCCGTGGGCTGAGTTCAGCAGAGCAGTGGAGTTAGTTGAGGGCAGAAATATTTGTCTTTTGGGTTGTGGATGGCCATGTAATGGTGCGGTTCCTAGGGAAGAAAACCCGCCAACCTGTCAGGACTGCTGTTTGGAAGGCGTTCACCAGAGTTTGCGATCGAAACGATTGTGAATGTAAAAGTTATTACTGCTCAAAAAACACTTTATATCAGGGTTAATTATAAGGAGATTCTGGAGTATAATTAGTGTTCTTTCTATGGAGGATTAAGGGGCTCTCCTAAATGGCCTTTTTGATTGCCTTCTTCCCTTTTTTAATTTCCTCCTTGTCCTTTTTGATTATCTACCCCACGACCCTCAGGGCTCCTCAATGTAATACAATTAAAATAACATTTTTGGTTTAGAGGGTTTTATTTTATGAGCTATTAACCCCCTGCTTGCCTGCAGTCTGGCTCCGTCTCACCGCACACCCACTGCCCCCAGACACCTTGGCGCGTCTGCAGCCCTCAGGAGGCCCTGGGAGGTGAGTGTCTAGCCTGCCCACTAGGTCTACCTTCACTGGTCTTTAAAGGGATGATTGGAAGATGACTTTCCATCAGGAATGCAAGGCAAAAGGAGCCCCCCTGGCTCAGCTAGCTTTAGTATAAGTCAGCCTCTGGGTAATATGACTGTCCCTATTCTGTTCCCCTTCTATGCTTCGGCAGGTTACCTTGCACACAGTAAGTGCTCAAAACTAGCCATTAATTTCCTGCTTAGAACCATTTACTTTCTTGTTTTTGCAATCCTAATACAATCAGAAACTTAAACGTTTCAACTTCCCTTCCCTGTTTTTCTTGAGCCCATTCATTTATTAGACTTGCCAGCTAGGCCTCTTACTAACATTTATCTCTGTGTTCTGAGCCTAAAGGGGTATCCCAGCCAGTGCATGCAGTGAAGGTGACTCTGGGAAGCAGTGTGGAGGGAAAGTATAATTTTAGAGTCAGATAAACCTGGAGTCATACTCCAACCCCACCACCTTCTTAGCCGTGTGGCCTTTTTTGAGTTACTTAAATTCTCTGAGCTTCATTTTAATCACAGATAGAAGGAAAGGGGAATTATGTCAACATCTGAGGATGTTGTGATGATTAAATAAAACCAAGTGTGTAAACCATTTAGCCCAGTGCCTAACATATATGCTAATTCCAGAAATGTTGTGGACCCCACCACACCACCATTATCACCACCTGTCACCCCTCCCACCATCACCCTCATCCCTACTTTCTTGCCAGTGACATCTGACCAAACCTTCTACAGTTCTGCCTGGAGAATGCTCTATTGAAACTCCCTCAACTTCACTTATGAGTGACCCAGCAGTGGAAGACATTTATATTCAGTTTGTTTGAGGTATATAAACTTCTATGACAGTTCATGGTCTTTCCCAAACTATCAAGGAACTAATACTTGCATGGCTAGACTGTATGAGAGGCACAAGTCACAGTGGTCTCTTGTTAAGAAATTCCCATGAGAGAAAACTCAGAAACATGGGGACCATGAGTTAACAATGCAAGAGTTAAATAACATATACCTCTAAGTAAAACATGATTAACTGTCAAGTAAATAGCCCATGTAATAAGAGCATGGGGAGATCATGTCAGAGCAGGAAAGGGATGGCTTTGGTGCTGGCAGCATTGTTCTAAGGGGAACTGGTGTGGGGGGAGAGGGATTTGAGAAGACAACGAAATGCCTGAACTCATAAGTGAATTAAAAGTGCCCATTCCAATTTCGAATATACTAAGTTAGACTGAAATCAAGTCAATGTTATAATCACTAATCAAGAAGACCTTTTATCCTTGCAAAATGTGCTTGATAAATCTGGATGCGTATGCTTTACAACTCACACATTAGTAGTTGTTTAATTTTAGCAGCATCACCTAGACAGGTAGAACTATCCAAATACAAGTGGGTGAAGCTGCAGAGCCATCACCAAGGGACCAGTGCAGGGAGAAGGGAGCCAGGGCATGGACATGCCTCTCTGGGAAGGCTGCACAGTGTTCATGGGAAAGTGATGGGGCCCATATTCAATCGGTCAATCCACACCAACCCTTTTAAACATCTGCTATGGCTCATATATGCTACCAGGTCCTGACAACTTGAAAGTGAGGTGGACATAGCCGCTGTTCTTAAGGAGCTCACTCTCCAGAAATATAGGAGCTCAGATATGGAAGCTCCTACTAACCCAGCCACAGGGTCAGGGAGGAGTCACAGAGAAAATCAGGCCAGTAGTCAAGGAGGCCCATAAGAATAGGTAGGACACAATGTAAGAAGAGTCTTACAGTCAAACAATAGAGGCAGCCTGGTAGGTCAGACCAGTAAGCAAAGGGTTCTGCCCTATCAGGAGACCTGGAGAGCTTGAGCACCTGGATAAACCACAGGGACCTCTTCCACAAGCAAACGGTACAGGTTCAAGTCCTGGCTGCACTACTAACTCACATGTGACGTCAACTCTGTGTACTTTGCTTTCCTCATTTATGACATAGGAATAATAACCGTAATAATCTCAAAAGTTTATGATGATGAATAAATGAGAAAATACTTGTGAAGTTCTTGGAATAGGGCCTGATATGTGTGAGTCCACCATGGAAGTTGCCAGTAATAATAAAATTGCTATCTTTATTATTATTTTGTGATCTTGTCAGGTAATTGTATTTTTTTTTTTTTTTACAAATTTAGACCTCTTTATTTCCCAAGATGATTTGAGATAGTTTATAATAATGCATGTAATACGTAAGATGAAAATTCAGTAAGCAAATCGGGGTTGAAAGAAAACAGGTAGGAATAATAAAGTGAAGCCAGAGGTAAAGTAAGTATATAAATTGCCTACTATTAGAGTTAGTACATTTGCTAAGCCTTAAGAGAATCAATACCTTTTCCTAAGTTCATAGTCTAAGACAAGGTCAAGGGCTCCAGAGTTAGTTGTACTAGACCTATCTGGTCTCTGGTGTGGTTGAGGAGAGCCCTACACACCTGCAAATACTTCATACTGTTGCCTTCCTCTCACCCTACTGGAGGACTGAGAGTTTGTCTTGGTCCTTCTTGAACCCCCGGGCCCAAGAACAAGATTATGTACATAGTAAGTACTCAATCAATACTTCCTGATTTGTTATTTGGATGCATGGATGCATGGATTGATGTACTGATGTGTGGGTGGCAGGATGAATGGAATTAGGTATAGTTTTGCCTAGAGTCATAAATCTGACCCTAATAACCTCTCAAGGGTTTATGTTATATTTATTTTTATGTGAAAGTCACCAGGAATAATTATTTGCTTAGAATCTATCATTTATTTTATTTAGAGGGATTCTGATTTTCAAGTCATTTCACTGAGAAAGTTCTCCACCAGTCCAACTTCCCTTCTTTTTCTTTGTTTTTTCCTCCTCCTGACCTGAGGAAGATGTCTTTTGTGCCACGCCAGCACAGCCAAGGGTTCGGTGAGCCTGAGGGAAGGCCAGTGAAGGATGAAGAAAAGACAGACAAAGAGAATTAGCCGGGTCTAGGTGGATCTTCTGTGAGTGACTGAGACCACAGAACAGATCCAGACTGCAAGCTGATGCTTTATTTTATAGTCACAGGTAAACAAGGTAATTTACAATATTCTTGTAAATTCACTTGTTTTGGCAGCACTTGCTGCACCTCCCATATCCATTAGCTACCCAGGAAAGATCTAGGGAGCAGTCGCAAGATTAAGCTTAATTATGCTAAGAGGGCTGTGGCCTCTAAGCTGGGACTTGTTTGCAGCTTTGCCAGCAGGTCAGTCTGAGGCCTAACCCTATAACTGCTCCCTACATCACGCCCTTCTTTTAGTTTTAAGCTACTAATAATGGAAGTAAAACTTAAACATCAAGAACAAAGTTCTGACTATTAAAATATTAACAAAACAATGCCAATGCAAAAGCCAATAACAAAACAATGCCAATGTAAAACCCAGAGATGGTTATTAATAAAACAATGCCAATGCAACACTACAATAATAGAGAAATCAAACTACAGTAACATTTTTCTACTAAATGAAAGTTTCTTTTGCTGATTTACTCAAGTGTCCTCAGACTTGGCTGCGCAAGAGTTTACAGAAGACTGGAAACTAATGAATGCTAGCATGGCCAGAAACATGATTGATGGAGTAGCTTCCACTTCTTGCTTTTCTGCCATCTGCTGGGCCTCAGTTGTTAACTTCTTCAGCTGACCTCATGTTGGCACCTCAGTCTTTTGTACAGCCTTCGTCATCTTCCTTTTCTGCTTTGCTGTTATCGGGGCAACTCTTCGTCTTTTGAATGATGGGACAAGAAACTTCTCTGGGTCCATTGTGGTGACATATGTAACACTCTGGCACCCAAATTGTCTGTGCTGCTCCTTCTGGAAAGATACAAACACAACCTCTTCCCCACATACATCATTACTGGATCTGGTCCAAACCATTGTCCAGTTTGTGCATCCTTCCATTGGGCTAACCCCGCGGAGGCTATTGTCCAGGAGGCCCGATGCCTTTCGGCTGCTGTATGACCCTCTGCATCTCAATTCAAAAAATTTAAAGTATAAAGAACATGACTGAGTTTCTTTTGAGGTAACACATAACATCCGTCTCCTCCTTTCTGTTTTAGTAATTGCATTTTAAGAGTACGATTTGCTCTTTCCACTATTGCTTGACCTTGAGGGTTATAAGGGATACCAGTTTTATGACAAATTTGATATTGCTGACAAAAATGTTGAAAAGCAGAACTAGTGTATGCGTGTCCATTATCTGTCTTTAGCTCTAAGGGAGGACCTAGTGCCACAAAGGCAGCTAGGCAATGATTAATTACATGCTTGGCACTCTCTCCTGTTTGGGAGTCGCAAAGATAAAGCGGGAGCAGGTATCTACATTAACATGTACCCATCTATGCTTACCAAATTCCGGTATGTGGGTGACATCCATTTGCCAAATTTGATTAGGTTTAAGACCCCTAGGATTAACCCCCAACGATTGTACAGGGCAATGAATTACACACTGAGAGCACTGCTTAACAATTTGACGAGCTTTCTCCCTAGAAATACGAAATTGTTTTCATAAGGCAGCAGCATTTTGATGATGCAAAGCATGGGAGGACTGGGCAAGAGAAAATGGGGTAGCCTCTTGCATTACAGCAAGGAGGCGATCAATAGCATCATTGCCTATAGCTAATGGAGCAGGGAGACCTGAATGAGATAGGATATAACCAATAAAGCAGGGAAATTGTCATTCTCTAATGACTTTTTGAAGGTTGAAAAATAAAAGAGTTCCTCTGAATCAGTGTGCCCTATAGTAGCCATTTCAATTAGTTTGGCCATACTTACCACATAGGCACTATCACTATATAGGTTAATGGGCTTCATAGCAAAATCTGTCAAGGCATAGATAAGAGCTTGTATTTCTACCCATTGTGCTGAAATATAAGGGGTTTGAAGGACCTTTGCACCTCTGCTGCAGTAGTATCCAGCTTTTCTAGAACTGGATCCATCTGTAAAAATGGTTAATGCCTGAGGTATAGGTTGTGACTTCACTATCTTTGGGAAAGTAAAGGTAGTAGCTGAGAGAAATTGTAAAACCTTATTTGCTGGATAATGGTTACCAACCTGTCCGGAGAAATTAGCAAGTGCATCTTGCCAATTTGTTGATCGTTGCCAGAGCCTGTCTTTCTGTATAGCTGTAAATGGCACTACAATGAGGTCAGGGTCTTGGCCCACTAATTGGCCTGTTCAAAGGTGGGCTCGAGCTATTAGCCGGGAAACCGAATCATGGAAAGGAGTTAATACCTTAGTTGGAGAATGAGCCAAATATAGCCATTCAACAACTCCAGGAGCTTGCCAAATGACCCCAGTGGGTGTATGTGTCGTAGGGAAAATTGAAACCTGTAAGGGAAGGGAGTAATCAATTCTAGTAAGTTGTGCTGAACTTAAGGCATCCTCAACTTCATGTAAGGCTGTCTTGGCTTCCTCTGTCAAGCAGCGCGGGGATGAAAGAGATGAAATAGAGGGTTATTAGTATATGAAATAAAGGGTTTAAGTCAGCAGTGGTTAATTTTAAAGCAGGTCTAACCCAGTTAATATCTCCTAATAATTTTTGGAAGTCATTTAATGTAAGTAAAGTGTTATTCCGAATTTGAATTTTCTGAGCTTTTATTGTTTTTCCTTCAATGATGCTGCCAAGATAAGAAAAAGGAAATGTCCTTTGCACTTTTTCAGGTGCTATGCATAATCCAGCACAATGCAGGGAATCCTGCAAATCTATATAGATATTATTTAGATGTGTTTCCTTTTTATGAGCTAAGAGAATGTCATCCATATTATGAATAATATAAGCCTCAGGATATTTTTTCCTTATAGGATGTATGGCTGCTGCCACAAAATCCTGACATAAGGCAGGACTATTGGCCATGCCTTGAGGCAGTACTTTAGCATATCTCGACCCCCATCATCCCAAACCCACCAGAGCTGTTCCCTTGCTTCCTCCAATCCTTGATCATATTTGGGAAGAAAGTACATTGTCCGGAGGGCTCTCTCCCATAGGAGCTGTAGCCCCAGGGACTGGAGGGGGCAGCGTGCCGATGAAGTCAGAAGCCTTTGGCAACCTTCCCCCATCTCTCTTGATTCCCCTGCCACATTCCTCCACTCCCCTTCTGGAGTGGGCTCTAGGCAGTCCCGAATCAGGGACCACAGACTGAAAGTAGAGGCAGGCATCCCCTCTGGACCTTCAGCTATATAATGATCGCAAAGTTGTTTTCCTACCTTCTCCCATGCCTCTATATTTACCTTTTCTTCCTCAGAAAACCATGGGCAGGTTTTACTTACAAAATCCAAAAAATCGAAAAGCTGTTCATACCTCACAGAACAGCCCCTTGCTTGGAGCATAGCCTTAAGCATGGATACGCATACATTCTTTCCCTACGATCCTGAATTTCCCATGTTTTAAACCTAGCTAGTACTACACCCCTACCTTACTTACTGTGTGTGCACGCCTTGGGGCCTCCTTTCACCTGACAATTGCAGTTCCCTCACACTCAGGTCTGCATTGAGTGCCACTTGGGCCGAACTCAGCCCTGCATTGGGTGCCACTTGTGCCACACCAGCACAGCCAAGGGTTCGGTGACCCTGAAGGAAGGCCGGAGAAGGATGAAGAAAAGACAGACAAAGAGAATTAGCTGGGTCTAGGTGGATCTTCTGTGGGACCACAGAACAGATCCAGACTGCAAGCTGATGCTTTATTTTATAGTCACAGGTAAACAAGGTAATTTACAATATTCTTGTAAGTTTCACTTGTTTTGGCAGCACTTGCTGCACCTCCCATAGCTATTAGCTACCCAGGAAAGATCTAGGGAGCAGTCACAAGATCAAGCTTAATTATGCTAAGAGGGCTGTGGCCTCTAAGCTGGGACTTGTTTGCAGCTTTACCAGCAGGTCAGTCTGAGGCTTAACCCTATAACCACTCCCTACAGTCTTTCCAAAAGTTTTCCAAGAAAATGGCTATTTGTGTGTGTATGTGTGTGGGGGGCTCACACGCAAATGGTTTGAAAGGATCACATTGGTCAATCTCAACCAGTTTTGAGGTAAAAAAAGGTCTTTATTTTTCTCTCTTTTCAGCAAACCTTTCCATTTCTATCCTCACCTAAACCACGGATAGCTGCTATAACTGAAGTAAAATTTTATTAATCCATGTATCCATGCATAAATTTTAGGCTTTTCATAAAATCTAGTCTTGGCATTATCTTCCTTAGCTTCCATCCTTGAGTAAAAAGTTCTATAACCTAAAAAGAAAAAAAAGTCTATGTTTAATTTTAATATGATTACTAAAAATAGTGAAGCTCCATTATCTGCACACCCTTAGAGTTCTCAGCAGCCCAAGGACAGGTAATCCAGGGAACCAAGTGTTTCTTGCAAACTGGTCTTGTTCCATCTTTGCAAAGATCTGGTGAGACATTAAACTCAGTGATTCGTGGTAACACGTTCAGGTGCAAGACCTCTGACTCCCTGTCTTCCTATACCCTGGACACTTCTCTGGGGAAATGTTCTCGTTGTTTATGAGACATGGAGAGGGCAGGATGAGGAATGGGAAGGAGATCCCTCATGTTTGATGTTGGAAATGTGCAGCAGAACAAGGTCTCCATCAGCCGAGGGTGTGGTCCTCTCCCTCATTCTTCTTGGATGACTGCAAGGCAAGGCTGCCTGGAAATGACCAAAGTCCAGCCTTGCTCGAAGCATATAGCATAGGTCCTGGCCAACAAGGAAGTCAGCTGGACCAAGGAGGAGCATATGGAGGTGATACCATACATGGGCGGGGCCTAGAGTCCAGGAGGTCAGACAGGTTAAAAGCAGCAAGAGTGAGCCAAGAACTCTGATTCTTCACATAGGCAGCTTTCTGCTGGCATCATCAGTCTGTTGCATGTGGGTACCCAGGCCCCTTAGGGGTTAAAGCCAGAAGACGTTCAGAGAGCTATAGGTAAGTTCTCAACAGGAATAAGGCGGGACACAAACACTCCTGTGCAAACGTTGTTTGTACATATAGAAAGATGAAAATTCTAGGAAATAGTGTAGTGGTGATGAGAGTGGGCGAGGCTTCCTGGGTTATCTTTGTGATTCTGTTTCCTCTTCAGTTTGCTAACAGCAACACCAGCTCAGTTCTTTAATGATATTCAGATAATGTCATGCATTTATGTTAATGATGTGCATCATGTTGATAACACACAGAAGTTTTCTCAGAACTCAGAACTTAGGAAAATAGTCTTTGGCAAACTTGAAAGGGAAGAGAATGGAGACAAGAGGAAAATGATCGAGAATAAATAGTGATAACATGAGCTATTACTCCTTTGATAGGTTTCCTGTAGAAAAGGTATTGGTATAATATTAAGAGTTGTCATCATTTAGACACTGGCTGGACTAAAATCCACAATGAAATGATTTGTTAAGCAAATGAATATAGGTATAGTCTGTTTACTAGTAAACAATGTGTTACTAACAATCTATGGTGCACCTTCAGTAAAACAAATCACCAGGCTGTAAGAAATGGCCCCCAAAGTGAGGTTCTGGCTGGGATCAGGCACTTCTATCAGAGGTGTCCTTTAGAAAAAATAATATTTGCTCAAACTGTGAAGGGTCTTATCTTTTGTTTTAATTTTAAAAAAAAAGACCGATTCCTGATTCATCTGTTTTAGAATTGTTTAATATAAATGTTTCATATCTGGTTTGTTTAAATAGCCTTGTATATAGGTAGTATAAATAAGATTTCCAGGCATATTTTTTTTCCTACCAGAAGAGTAACTTGTTTACTAGCATTAAAAAAAAATAGCTACTTACCAAGTTCTTCGAAAGTACCCATATCTGCTTTCCCCATGGCACTTCATACTTGAATTGCCCATGGTAGTACGCAACAAATCTGGTTTGTCTGAGCAATAAATGTATATGTAAATAATGTACATAAGAATACATAAATAAGAGTCTTATTGCAATGGAAGCAGAGCCTCGCTCTCCTCAGAGAGAGAGGTACTTGGCTACTGTGGTTTCAATTTCCTCTTATCTGTTTGTGCAACAGAACTTACACCAGGCAAATTTATTTCGCTAGCTCTTGAGACTATATATAAAATAGCAAAACAGAATTTTGATCCTTCAAATTTTCTGTGAATTGGGTCTGTCCTCTCCCGGGCGACTGGTCCAGCTTAATGAGGTTATTTTTCTACAGAGGCTGATCTCTCCGAGACACGAAGTCAAAGAACCCGTGGCCTCCTTTTCTCTCTTCTGCCCCTGACTCATTCCGTGACCTTCAAAACTCAGGCAGTGCTACCCCAGGAAAGGTGGTTGTATTGATTGCAGTTGAGAACTGAGGTTTCTGCATTTCTCGGGTTGTTTGATTGATGATGTGTGAGGCAGGGAAAGCGGTGTTCGGGGAGGCTCTCAGGTGTGGGGGCGGAGGTAGTAAGTTCAAGAGCACCACGAAGCTCTCTGGGCTGAACTGAGAGCCGGCTGGGGGTTTTGGTTCAATTGTGTTTGAAAGCCCTAGCAAGCCCCCAGACGAAATATGGCAAATTCGAACACAAGGAACGCTGCAGAAGTCATACCCACAAACTCTGGGAAATTACAGCCGACAGTTATTAGTCATTCTTACGGGCAGTGGAGAGTGTTTTTAAAAAAATTCAGACCTGATGCTATGAGTAAAGAGCTCTTCTTTCCTGGGCCGGATAATAATATTATCTGGCCATGATCGATTCAAGAAATTAATAGGAGTCCTTGCTCTGTGCTGCCAGCAAGCTTAGTTTCTTGTCAAGTTCAGCGTGCATGCAGGTGTTCTTGAGTTCCTGGGGAACCGTCAGTTCAGGAACAGCACAGACTCCCCAGACACATTTAGGCAAAAATGCAGTGCCTAAGGGAAGAGGGAAAGGAGGAAGCATATCACAAATGGAGGCCTCCACCAAGGGGTATAGTAGATAAATTTCCTATTGATAAAGGGTGATTGGGTCCATTCAGATTTTTTTTTTCTTTTTTTGGTTAATCCTCACCAGAGGATGTTTTTTTTTTCCACTGATTTTTAGAGAGAGTAGAAGGGAGGGAGAGGAGAGGGGGAAGAGAGAATTTCTCTGTGACTCACATTGACTGGTTGCCTCCCACATGCACTCATTCCTACCACCAGGGGCCAGGGATTGAATCTGCAACCCAGCTACTTGCCCTTGACTGGGAATCAAACCCACAACCCTTTTGTGTGAGGGCCAGCCCTCTAACCATTGGACCACACAAGCCAGGGCTCCCTTCAGATATTTTTGACTGGGGAGTCTGGATTTTTAAATTGTGGACTTAGAATGTGTAGTTGGTTATCGTGTGCCCCTTTCTGTTCACAATAAGCTTTGCAACCCAAAATGGGATATTCATCTGCCATCCAATTCTGAGGGAGGGGAATGGTGGTGGAGGGTGGGCCCATCAGACTGGCTCTCCTCCAAATTACAGGCCAGGCACTCAGGTGTCTTAGGGCTAGAAGGGATCCAAGAGACCTGCAGGGTGTGAGATGTGACTCCCACATCCCACAGGAGGCCTCCAAGGCAGGGTCATTGCCAAGCTTTACACTACCACTCACCAGTGGGGGACTACAGTCCGGGCACCTGCTCCCCTCAAAATTCTGCCTATCTCCATTTCTGGGGGACAGAGACTGAGAGAGGAAGAAATAGAAGCAGGGCAGGGGGAGAGGGATGTTAGACTCTGAGTAGCAAGGTGGTCTATTTTGCATTCCCGAAAGGTACTGTGGCAATGCAGTACATTGAGAGCTGTCTCTCCCTGCTCCTTTGTAAGCATGCAACACCTTTAATTTACCTGTGAACGCTCACCCCCACACCCAGATCAGTTTTGCTCATACCCAAGGACCTCAACCAATCCTTGAAGCCAGAGTCTGCAAGGTGAATTTCCTAACAAGCTGAGTTTTCAAAGGTATTTCAGCTCTCAAAAACATGAAAGCCATGTTTAAAAATTTAGGGGTCTGAGATGTACCAGTTCTTCGAAGCAGCAGCAGGGCGCATCTTTTTGCAGTGCCGTGATTCCCCAAATCCCAGCTCTTTAAATTAAGATGTTATGGCAGCTGCTTGCGCCTAATGGCATGCACGAAGGATCGGCCATTAATTACTGCTCTCAGGGTTGTGCGCTTACTCCCTGCATTTCACCTCAAAAGTCCATATTGTTGTGTAAACCATTTCTAGTACTTTTTGAAGAAAACCTCTTTACTTTGGGGTTAGATTTCTTTTTAACTTTTATTGTAAAAAATTCTAAACACTCAAAAGTTGGAAGAAAATGCAATCCTCCAATGGACCCATCATTCAGTTTTAACAACCATCAAAACTTTACCATCGTTCTTTTATCTAACCCCACCACCCCCCCTCCCCATACACACATACACCTGTTAATGTTGCTGGAGTATTTTAATAAAAATCCCAAACACTAACCAGGTCATTTTGCTACTAATTTCAATGTACATCTTTTTTTAAAATATGTTTTTATTGATTTCAAAGAGGAACGGAGAGGGAGAGAGAGATAGAAACATCAATGATGAGAGAGAATCATTGATTGGCTGCCTCCTGCATGCCCCCTACTGGGGATCGAGCCCATAACCCAGGCATGTGCCTTTAACCGGAATTGAACCTGGGACCCTGCCAGCGCCCTATCCACTGAGCCAAACCAGCTAGGGTCAATGTACATCCTTTAAAAAAGATTTTTGTATGATCATAATGCTATTATCAAAATGAAATAAAATTAATAATTCCCTAATAGTGTAAAATATTAAGTCCATTTTTTAATTTGCAGTTGATTTGATCAAATGAAGATGCAAACAAGGAAGAAAAGCATTGAATCATAACTGAGCAGTTTGCATGTCTTTTAGCAGCTTTAACTGTGTTGTTAACCATCACCTGGAAATCACATGCGCGCGCGCGCGCGCACACACACACACACACACACACACACACACAGCTGATCTTTTTTTTAAGCTTAAGAAAGGTCAGTCCTTGAACTCTGACCTCCACACTTCCCTTTCAGAATAGCTCCGGAGCCTGCCCTAACCAGAAACTTTGCCTTGGTAATGATACAGTACTCTGAATCAATTGTGGAAATTCCTCAGCTTTGTGGCAGAACTTATTATTTTCTTGTGGCAAATATTTGTACAGTTCCTTTTGTTTTTTCATCAGTGAAAGGCACGTGGTCTTGGTGTGCCTCTGAGAGATCCCTTTCCACATATTAATGACTTCCCCGGGCTGCTCTCTGCCAAGTTTCTTTACTGCGGGTGAGCAGGAGGTCATGGTGTGGATGTTTAGATGGATTTCCTCCTCCCCGAGCCTTGTGTATTGCGTTCTCACCATTCCACTCTGGCTGGAGTTCTCTTTGTAAAGTGTGTTTGCAAAATGATGACAATTTGACAGGAAAGTCGAACTTAGTAAATGACCATCACTCATTCAGATGGGATTAATCCAAAGACTTTAGTTCCTATCTAACCAGAAAAGCCGCTTCTAAGTGGTCTTTCCTATTCAGTTTGTAAATCTAAGTTTTTATTTTATTTACTGGCCTCATTTTTAAAGTAGGGATCTCCTCCCTAGGTGAATGTCTTTACTTCTCTGCTGTCACATTCACCCTGAAGTCCACCACCAGAGAAAACCTTTAGGCAGTTGGCAGGTGCAGTGGCTGCACCCTCAGGGATGAGGTGAGGAACTTGAGCATTCTTGAAAGATTCTCCCATCTGTGACTGATGGATGAGGAGAAGGATAAGTCTCTGCTTAGTAATGTGCAGACTGCCTTTTATTTCTGCCTGTGTGCCAAACTAATTTTCATTATGCCAAGCCTACTATGCTGCCACAACTTCACTGAGAAGATCCCACCTATAAAATGCCAACTCCTATAAAAACGCAACTTTTTAAAAACCAATTACCCAGTTTCTCAACATAAATTCCAACTAATCTGGAAGCTTGTGACTCTTGGAGGCTTTGTCTGGATATTTGATTCAGTGTGTGGCTTAAAAGAAATGTTATTAAATTAATTGATAAAGCCAAGAGATATGAAATTAGGAGTGATGACAGGAGACAGTAGAGCAAGACAAGGCTTTTTTAACTTACTGCCAAGAGAGTATTGTAGCTGTACTTCCGCCCACCTGGCTTTCCAACTTCCAACATCACAGCAGACGTTATTAACATGATTTAGGCATTACCAACCCATTCCTACCTTGTCTGTGCTGAACAAGCCATGCATGAAGCACCGGTTCTGGGCATGACACTTTAAAGGAAAAGAGCCTGATATTTGTTGAACTCCTACTGAGTGCAAGGCACTTAGCAGGGTACTGTAAATTCCCTCATTTACTCACAATCACGGGTGCATGGGTAGGAATCTTAGCCCCGTATTGACAGATGTGGCTCAGAGATGAGAATTGCCTGGCTAGGAAGTGATGTTGCCTAAATTCAAACCCAAGTTTGCATGCTCTTCTCCCTGTGCCAGTGCAATGAACTGCCTCCTTTAGGTGGGTGACTGCAAGTGCATTCAGAAGAGAGGGAAGGGAGATGGAAGGAAGAATGTAAATGAGGGAAGATTTACAAGGAACACAGTAGTCCAGGGAGACCTGTTATCCCAACCATAATCATGGCCTATTTCTTGCCCTGGTAAGAACAATGTTAAGTAGACTTGGTCAACAATTTTGCCTTTAGTCCATGGACTGGAAGTTTGGGCACCACCTGGGAACTTGTAAGAAGTGTAGAATCTCAGGGCCACCCCCAGACCTACTGAATCAGAATCAGCATTTTTAACAAGATCTTCAGGCAATTCGTATGCACATTAAACTTGCAGAAATGCTGGCCTAGAGGCTTGTGGGAAATGATAATTAAAGATGCTGACTGAGTAGTTCTAGTGTAGCATAAGATCATTTCTGGGTAAAGGCAGCTCTCCTGCATTAGGCTGAGAGAAAGACTCATAACTTTTTTTATTTAAAAAAAAAAGAGTATAACAGAATTTCTTCCAACTGTGAAGCTCAAGATTGGTGGCTCGAACTAGGAAACTGTTCTTTCCCTCTAACGTTTTAGATTGCTTTTGGCTACTGAACTGGGAGTGTGTTTGTGCACATGTACACCCAAATGTGAAAAAATAAGCTAGCCTATAAATTTATTAGAAACTGCCCTAACCAGTTTGGCTCAGTGGATAGAGTGTCAGCCTGCCGACTCAAGGGTCCCAGGTTTGATTCTGGTCAAGGGCATGTACCTTGGTTGCGGGCACATCCCCATTAGGGGATGTGCAGGAGGCAGCTGATTGATGTTTCTCTCTCATTGATGTTTCTAACTCTCTCTCTGTCTCCCTTCCTCTCTGTGAAAAAAATCAATAAAATATATTAAATTTATTAGAAACTATTGTTGGGGACTGTTTGGAAGGTTAATAGAAACTCAATTGTGTTTTCACTATATTTCTTTTCTAAATATATGATTTGGGTTTTGTTGCTTTTCAACATACAGAACAATTTTTCTAGTTTCTGTGAATGCGAACCTTAAGGAATGAATTAAGTTGTGGCTTTTCATAGTTTTGTTTGCCCAGTCTTCTATTGTTCTTAGACAATCTCCAAGGAAGCTCTTTGCAGTCTGCCACCATATGAAGGTCTTTGGGAAAACAATGTGGGACTTTCCCACCCACCTATTGCCAGCAAGCTTTGTAAGAAAGTTAGCTAAGGAGGGAGCTGTTTTGCAGGTGACTGTGGCACACACATCAGACCATTAATGGAAGGTTCTCAGTAATCAGTGTTTTCTCTTCTTTTTTTTTAAATATATTTTTATTGATTTTTTTACAGAGGAAGGAAGAGGGACAGAGAGACAGAAACATCATGAGAGAGAAACATCGATCAGCTGCCTCCTGCACACCCCCTACTGGGGATGTGCCCACAACCCAGGTACATGCCCTTGACCGAAATCGAACCCGGGACTCTTCAGTCCGCAGGCCGGCGCTCTATCCACTGAGCCAAACCGGTTTCGGCAGTAATCAGTGTTTTCAAACTTTCACCACAACTGAAATTCTTGCGCCCCCTTACACACTCCTTTCCTCTTCACTGTGTCCTTGTACGTTTGATTGCTGTACCTTGTAGGTCTTCCTATGGAAATGATTGTACACTGGGAGGCATGGCCCAGATCCTGCATCACTGATTCCGCTAGAGAAGGAGTGGTATGTTTTGTGTAGTTGTTAAGTCTGATCCTCCCTCACAAGAAAGAGCTAGTATTAGTCTTACAAGGTCCAACACTTTCTAACACCATTGACCCAGCTACCAGAAATAGTTTGGTGAAATGTAAAACTCATTTGACAAGATGTGAAAACACTTGTTTTCTAGTCTCACTCTTGCCCCTATCTAGTTATGAGATTTGGGCCACATCCCCTCAACTTTCAAGGTTTGGATGGCACTTTGGCAAAAGGAGGGCCACATGCAGCCCCTTCTGCCTTCGAATTTAAGGACTCCATGATTCAGTCTATCAAATATGGAGACCACGTTGAGTGCAGCCATGAGCTCAAAAGGTGTTCTTCTTTTCTAACTGGTCACAGATCACATCAGTATATTGTCAGACTGGGAAGGCAGACGCTCATTTTGACATCCCAGGATTTCCCTAATACACATTTTCTATGTGGGAAGAACAATCCTTCTTTAAACAAGAAAGAGAATTAAGAAGATGCCAATTCAATTGCTCTTGGGTTTCTGTGGGGCCTAGTTTTGCCAAGTGAGAGTACCTCACTCATCTGAGGAGACTGCAGGCCTTGCCTTCATCCTTCTATAAAACCTTAGCTTGAGAGGCTCAGGGTCAGTGGCTACCAGCTGGCAGCTATTGCTCTGCACTGTAAATCCTGTTATAGGGCATGGTCTTAGAAATCAGGTACTTCCCCCAGAAAAGTGACCAGTAAATGATAATCATAGCTCATATACATTGAGCCTTTTCTGTATGACAGGTATTAGAACTAGGGACTGATATTAACCTCACTTCACTGATTGGAGATTGTGACATGAAAATGTTTGGTTATTTACCTAGGTCCACACAGCTAGTTAGGGTCATTGGGATTTAAATATATATATTTGTATTGATTTTAGAAAGAGGAAGGGAGAGAGAAAAAATCATTGATTGGCTGCCTCCTAAGAGGCATTGATTGGCTGCCTCCTACAAACCCCCAACTGGGGATCAAACCCACAATCCAGGCATGTGCCCTTGACAAGAATTGAACCCTGACCTCCCGGTTCATGGTCAACCACTGAGCAACACTGGCCAAGCAGGGTTATTAGGATTTGAACAGGGACAATGAGGATATTACATCACATTCCTCCTATGAAAATATTCCTATGGGCTAAATATGACTTGGTTGGGGAAAAAAGAAAAATGAGGAGAACAGGTAATACAAGGGAGTGTATTTTAAAACGTTTTTTTTTTTCGTTTTGGATCTTTTCCTCCTTGTTGCCACTGTTCAGTCTCAGTTTCACAAACTCTTCAAACATCCATTCAGTGTTCTCTGAGAACTGGGAACGCTGACAGTGGGGACCAAGAATGTTAAGTACAGAATTAAACATTCCCTTTGTCTTTTTGCCAAACTGATAAAAGGCGCCGTTGGTTTTCTTAGTGGGTAAAGAGGAGTAGGAGGAGGCAAAAAGCCATTTCCTTGAACCAGATGACCTCTTCAGCCTCGTTGCTATGGCCTGAGGAATGACTTATATGCTCCTGGGTGGCTGGACGCCCTATTAAGAGGTGAAATTCCTGGGCTCCCCTGGCATGGATTGCTGGCTTGAGCTCATTTGTTTTCTGATGGGAGATGATTGTATTAGTGACTGTAATCTTCCTATATAATTTAGAACAATTTAGTGTGATCTTTTTTATTGCCAGTGAAGCCCAGGCCACAGTCTGAATAAAACAAAAGAAATGAGAAATCAGTTTGCCTTGCTGGTTAATGTAACCTAAACTATTGGTTTTTCCCCAGCTTAACTCAGGTTAAATAGCATACAAGTCCAATGTCTATGAGCAGAGAGATCTGGGGCTTCATAGTCTGAGATAGGGTTTCCAACTTCAAGATTCTTCTCCCTCAGAGGAGAACAGTCTGCCCTCAGGAAAGCAATGGCAGGACAATGTGAATGCTAACCCTGGACTGGGTGCGGGGAAGTCCCGAGTCAGGGAGAGAAGCTGGTGCCAGCAGTCAGGACAGGAACTGTAGGAATTGTAGGAATTGAGCAGACCTTGTACAGTGTGGAAGGAAGGCTAGCCAGGAGAATTGCCAGAACTCACACTGGGCCCTGTCCATCACATAATGTGATGCCTTGCTATATACTGGCGTCCTAACTGCGAGTGGCTAAGCCAGCTGGGTGCTTATTAAAAAGACAAACCAAAAGGAATCTAAACCACAGTGCAAACCTAATGTTGATACCTGACCTCAGTTCCACTAGCAGGAGGGAGTGGTGTGGATTGTGTCAACTTGAGAACTTGTGCTAAAGACAGCAGCAGCTCGTCTTGATCAAGTGTAATTGTGTAATTTGGAACACAGGCTTTGTGTTGCTATATTTTCATTTCCAAGAAAATACATAAAATAAAAATATATGGAAAATAATACATAATTAATCAATAAAAATATAAGAATAAACTGTTTCCCATACTCACAACTGTCAACCTACTTTACCCCACCCTGTATGTATGTGTGTGTGTGTGTGTGTGTGTGTGTGTGTGTGTGTGTGTGTAAATACCTGGATGTTTAGATCTTGGAATACACTGTATAATTTGATTTTTTTAAATGCCAGGCAGCACAACCAACATGGTTTGATTCTCAGTCAGGGCACATGCCCAGGTTGCAGGCTCAATCTCTCATGGGGGGCATGCAGGAGGCAGTCTATGAATGATTCTCTCTTACCATTGATGTTTCTATCTCTCTTTCCCTCTCCCTTCCTCTCTGAAATCAATAAAAATATATATTTTTTAAAAGTGCTAGGCAGCCATTAGTAATCCAAACACAACATGTAGGGAACCACTGTTATGTCATCCCTCAATCAACACAATTATATTTCAGCATGTCCTATGCTGTCTTTAGCACAAGTTCTCAAGTTGACACAATTAGTTTTATGTAAATTCTATGAGGCTACTGAGATGATCAGGATGAGGAGCAGATCTGAGGGAAATCAGAGTGAGCTCCAGTGTTAACAGGGGGGAAGGCTAACCTGGGAGAGATAGCGTGATATTCCAGGCTGGGGAATGGCTAGTGTACAAGCTGAGAACGGGACACCAAGGGAACCTCAGTGAAAGAAGATAAGAGTTGTGGGAGAGGAAGGATTAAAGGAGAATATTCAAAGAGGATGTATGTGGAGTGAGAGAAGGAGGTGGCCTTAGGGGCCACTTGAATTACTTTAAGAAATAGAGGTTCATGGATGCTTAAAAGAAATTATTTTTGTTTGTATGAGGAGCAAGCTAGAGTCAGATATTTAATTCAGGAGATTGGGTTAAAGGTCTTCCCTTTGCAATAGCCAGCAGTAAACTAGTCTGCCATTCTAGTAAATGCCCACCTAGCAAACCAAGACCCACAAACTCCAGTGACCAACTGAGAGTCATCTGATTGACCTGTCAAACCCCAAGCTTCAGCAAAGTGATATGTTCCCTCAAAACACACCATATATACCTCCATTTTCTAAACAAATTACATTATTAGTGTCTTTTTTTTTTTTTTTTTTTGAGAGAGAGAGAGAGACAAGTAACATCTCTGAGCTAGGTAAGTAAGAATCAGAAATGATTTATTATCGCAATGTGTCAGAAAATGTAGTTCACATCAGAGGCATCTAGTTCATTAATTTGACTGAATTTTCTCTTGGGGGGTTTTCTGTTTCGGGAAGTGATTTTAGCTGAGCCCTAACTCCCCAGAGAATTTGGCACTACAAAGAGTTTGAAGTTGAGGAAGTGCTACTTCGGCTGTTATTTTAAGTCTTGCTCACTCTTTGCAGAAGCACCCTCTTTCGTTCATCAGTTACTGATCAAGACATTGGTGTAGGCTTCTATTTCTGGAGAGTGAGTGCCATAGACTTCTGGCCATGAAATGTTTACAATTAACATGGAGCAGTACCTAAGACAGAGAGCAAACACTTCTCTTAAGACTCCCAGCTTAATATTTTTCTTGATGCAAGAGATGTAGACTTGTGGCATGCCTCCTATTGATTTACTGGATAGGGATGACTACCAATAGACCCCTTCTCACCACACCATCAACCCTCCAAATACCATGCACAAGCCCACATTGCAGAGGGCAATGGAAAGGAGCATAGTCAACCAAACTTGTAAGAACAATGAGAAACAAAACCATAGCCCCATGGTGGATGGGCTCTGTCAGGCTACTGTGTCTGACAAGCAACAATATTCAAGTTATATTGGTGCTATCCAAGTTTTCCGTCTAAAGAGACCCTCAGCCCAAAGGTTAGGAAATGTGGGTTCTTTCATTGGCACTCCATTAAAGTGCCTGCCATATGACCACAGCTGGGGGAAGAGCAAAACATGAAGTCTAATGGTCCTGACCTATTGTTCACTCAACAACCAGTATCCAACTTGATTGATTCTTCTTTTCAATGAGTTGATTAGGTGCTTTGAGGTCATGCAGACCTAGCTTAAATAACTAGGTGTGTGCCTTTTTAACCACTCTTGCTTTGGCTCCATTTCCTCATCTGAGACATGTTGATGGTGCCTGATGAACCTTCATCATACCTGCCACCTCCCTTCCACCTGGAACCCTAGGAGGATTAATTAGATAGAAACTATAATATACTCTGTGCTCCTTGGAGAAAGCTTCTACATAAAAGAAAAGTATTATTATTTCTAAGAAGGATGATACTTATTAGCTTTTTATAGGATCATTAAGCAAATAGATTATGCTTCTCTTTCGAGAAATTACCTCCCAGTTTTCTAATTCTTACAGTCTATAGAACAAAATATGTACTCTTGGGAGGAAAAAACAGGTTGGTTGGTAAAAGAGAATGGGGTGGATTTTGAATCACAACTTCAGAAACTTGTATTAAGGACTTAGTTACCAAGAATAAAAAAAAGTCAGTGCTATCACCTTCCCTCTGATTGTATAAAATGCCCTTGTCTCCTCTATAATAATTACATGGTGAAGACGGCTCTACATTTCTAAGTTGGATCATTTTATGGCCTTTTGATCCTACTAGTATTGAATCCTTTTATTAAGTCACATTGTAGTTAAGTAGTTGCTCCAAAATCACAAGGTCACCATTGCACACATATTTGTGGTGATATTTGACAAACTGATAATGTAAGTTATGAGTGGAAAATTTTAAATCCCAACTGCAGTCCACAGAAATCTCAGGGAAAACTCAAACCAGTGTTCATTTTATATTCACCTCATTTTCCAGATTGTGTCAACATTCCTTACTTAGTACAAGCCATCTTCAGATAAAACCAGTTGAACATGACCTATGCTTTGGACAGCTTACTACAATGAGGTGCAAACTGCCTAGTTTCCTTCCCTATGTTAGTTGGGAACTGATTTCTTTTTCTGGCACAAAAGTACCAGGATGAGAAGGAGAATCTTGGTGGGGAGTGGGGGAAGAAAACAACACACAATGCAAAAACAAAAACCATGAGACCTGAACGTGAGTTGTTGAATGAACTGTAAAGAAGCCCCAGCGCCCATGTCTGTGATGCCCCTGCGGGTAGAAGAAGAGCATGGCCAGGCCCCAGCCGTCACAGTGGGAGCTCATGCAAATAAGATCCTAATCCATTAAACTCATTCACAGGAAAATGTCACGTGGACCAGCGTGGAGAGCAAGGGGGTGCCGGGATATGCGTTGCCCATTTACTACCCAGTGCAACATGTCAGGGTGTTCAATGTGGAAGACTTGAAGCCGATATTGTAAGATGCGGAAATGTAACCATGGTAGGAACCAAATCAATAGTGAGCAAGGCCCAATGTCAGAGTTTCTAATATAGCATTCTGACCTAGATTATGCATTTGAAGTACCTGCAACTTCAGTTTTATCTTCTCCTTCTTTGCGTGGCATTCTTGTCCATTTTTTTCAAGCTTTTATCTTTCCCATGAAGAAGGAAAACCTTCTCTGAAGGATTTAAGCTAAAACCAGTGGACTGTAGATGACAGAAAACTGTGCTCCAGAGAGCCCTCCCTGGTGGTGGTTTTTATTTTTTGCATCTCAATTTCCTCAGCCCCACCCTCTAAGAGTGTGCCTCCAGCAACTTCGGGGAGCCACCCAGGCAACATGACAACAGGGTTTGTGGGCTGTGTTTGCTCTTAGGATGGGTGTGATGAAAAGAGGGGCCAACACCCTTCTTTCCTTGTAACTGATATAGCCCCTCCCACAACTCATCTCCAACCTGAAACCATGAAAAAGCACAAGAAAAGAGCTAAAATGTAAACACTTAAAAAACACACACAAGCTTAATTGTGTTCTTTTTCCATTCAAATTTGCTATCACCCACTTTGGTCACAGCTGTGTTGCCTAAAGTTAGAGGTAAAATTCCTTGAGGGCAGTGAGGGCTTTTAAAACAGATTCAGTAGAATTTCTGTGTTTTGTTTTGTTTTTAAAGCGCTGTTATTAAATTATCAAAATCAAGTTAATTCTAATGTCCCCACTATAAAGGTAAAACAAAACTCATTATAAAACCTTTGGAAAAGATCTAAAAGCAGAGAGAAGGAAAAATACTAGACACCATCACTCTTAAAATTTTGATGTATTTCCTTCTAGACCTTCTTTCTTCCTTTTTCCTTCCTTGCTTCCTTTTTCCTTTTCATGCCCTTTCTTTTAAGTGCTCAAATGTTTCTTAAATCTCAGGTATTATTTTTCCAGGCTCAAATACATGGTATTTGGAAATGTATTGTTTTAATCAAAACACAGGGATGTGCAAGGCACCCTGAATTGCCCCATAGCATCTTCTCCATTCACACTGACCAGAAAGGATGTGTGATGTGAGTTGGCATCTTCTCAGTCCCTGAAGCAACTGGAAAAAATGTTAGGGTGGCATCCACCATCAACCTAATTGTCCATACACAGATTAAACCTCCTACTTCTAGTGGTAAAACCTGCTGGAAACTGTCCCCATCACCTGCTCCCCCCTTCCCCCCCCCCCCAAATCCTGTTGATTAATTGTGAATTTGCGTGCTTCAACACAGAGGGTTGAACACGTGTGCCGCTCTGGTGTTCTCTGTGCTGTTCTGTGTTCATTGAGGGAAGAGACGCCTGGTAGGAATGTGGCCAGCAATGCAACTAGCTTTCGGCTGCATGTCCCTGTAACACATCTTAGTGCTATATTTATCAATGGGCTCCAGCCTCTGAGAACTTTCCAAGGTGAAAATCTAGCATAGCTTCCATGGACATGGAGGGTAAAAGCCCTTAACGCTGTGACTTGATGAGAAAAGAAATAAGTGCTTCTTTAAGCAGCTCCTAGATTTATCTTGTCACTATAAGTGAAGGGAGGGGTTTTTTGTTTTGTTTTGTTTTGGGGTGTTTTGTTTGTTTGTTTGTTTGTTTGGTATGCTTTAGAAAAGAGATTATGTGTGTGCATGTGGGTGTGTTAATTTAAAGCATCGTCTGCTTGCTTCATTATGTCACCATCCACACTGTTCCTTTATGATAGACAGGGTTCATCTATTCCCCTGCTCTAAACTTAATTACTTTGCAATTAATTCTTTGTTGAAAATAGCAAGCCTCCTAAACTCAGAACATCTCATTGTGAGAAAGACTGTTTATGGATGGAGGTCAAGAGGACGTATTGGAATATTCCGCAGCTCTGCCACAGATATCTTGAATGAAAAACGGCAGGAGAGGAAAGGCCCCTTTCCAAACAGCATGGCTATGGAAGGCGAGGGCTTCCTCCTGAACACACTGAGCTAAGAATGTTAAACCTAGCACCCTAGAAAATCTTATTCTGATCATCTTAAGGAGCTAGCCATTTTTAGGACCTACTTTACCCTAAGTGAGAAAACTGAACCTCTAATTAGGCATTTCTGTGTGAGACCAGCTCACCTCCTCTGTGAATTTTCTAACTTCTGCAAGCCCCTCTCATCTTTGGTGCTCTGTATCTGAGCCTCTTCAGAAACTTAGCATATGAAGCATCTTAGTAGGGTGTCATGGTACTTACAGGAGGATAAGGCACTCACTCAGCGCTGCAAGTTTCTTAGAGGCATTCATTTTTTATTCATTCAGCAAATATTCAGGAGAGCTTTTCCAAGGAACTGCTACGATGTGCCATGCACAGTGGCACAGGTTCCGGATCCAGAAAAAAGGTGTCCCCGTACTTCATTGGAAGGAGTGATGTTTTATATCCCTGGGAGGGAGGATGTTGGGGGATAAAGTGTGCATAAAGGTTGTGTACAGACAGAAAAACAAAAATAACACAGTATGAAAGCTGTAGGAATGGTAAGCAAAGAAAAGGCAACCTTGGGGGTTAATTTAGAAAAGGTGCCCCTTCCTAGGGGTGTATGCAGACCGGCACCTGGGTTTGTGAATGAAATATATCCCGCCCATCCCTTCCCCAGTGTTCTGGAGCTATGACCAAGCTGCACAACAGACCACAGCGGGCCAGATTAAGGGTGCAAGGGGGGAGACAACCCAGCAGTGTGTGTGCGTGGAGAGGAGTGGGGGGAATTCCTGGCAAAGGAAACAGAAGACCAAAAATCTATGAGGCCTTTGAGAACATGGACCACTTGGCAAACTGTACAGGCTAAGAAACAAGTTGCTTTTCTTCAGTGTTGTATGGGGAAAATATTTATTGCTGGTGAAATACATCAGCAAAAAGATCCCTGACTTTTTTTTCTTGTTTTGTCTACTGGGCGGTTCTTTTCTCTTCCTGAAGTAGGGTGATAACTCTAGATTATCCTCAGTTCCCACATCTTGAAGGACTGAGTTGAGAGTATGCCTGTTCCCTGTGAGTGGAATGAAAGATTTCCCTTACGCATCCACACATCGGCTCTGCTTCCTCCCTTTTCTGCAAAGCTAGAGATCCCAGGGATCGGGGCTCTGGTCAAACAGGATCGAGGTCACCACCCTGCTCTCCTCTTACAGAAACACATTGCTGCCTAAAATTGCGTTCTGCAATACCTCCTTACTGGGAATTGCCCTGGCAAAGGGAGTAAAAAGAAGGGATTGTTGTATCTCAGACACTTTGAATAGAGTGAGAAATTGTTATTCAAATCCCATTTGATGGCCACTGTGCACATTGTTCTTCCCATGCACTGTTTTTTTTATAAAGTACTGCTTCCCCAGCCCCTGCCTCCCTGACCCGACCTGCTCCTCCTGTTTCTCCTAATGAGCACAGTTCCCTATCTGGGCAGGGCAGCCTACTCTGCAAGGTCCTTCCTGTCTCTGACCTCCCTGGCTTTCCTCCTGGACAGAAAGCAGCCCAGCTCGGGGAATAGCAGCAGCAATGCCACGTAATGTTCTATCCAGGTACTTTATGTGAAATCAGTGAATGGCACCCTTAGCTTCTGGAATAGAATTCTAATCTAAACAAATTTGGTTAAATAATGCACAGAGCCTTTTTTATAGAATCAACTCATTTTGTTGGTAAGTATTAAAATATCAGCAGTAGTTTTCATTGCAAGCAAATACTAAATATACTAAGGATAAAAGTGAAATTTTCTAGTGTGCCGGTGATCTGTTACAGAGAACATAAGCGTTGGTGCTATGTTCTATGCTTCTTTTATTATAATTCCCATTTTACAAAGAAATCAGGAAACATGCCCAGGTGCATTCAGGGAAAACAAATTTAAGAAATGGATGCTCCAAATCTTAATGTTGGCCTCATTTTCTTAACAAGGGGTGAGTTCACTCAAATTTACACATACAGTTTTGGGCCTAGAATTTGTCTGCAAGCCTTTTGATATTCCTGATTTTTTTTTCTGACAGGACAGACAATACCTCATTTGGGAGAAGAGCAAAAAAAGACATAAGACAATCGGTGTATTGTTTGGACTCAAATTTTAAGAAATGGAGTGGAATAATTTACCTATAAGCAAACCTTGAGAAAAGTATATCTAGATAAATTCCATTTTCAAATTTTAAACTAAATATGAATAATAAAAACATAAAAATATTTTTTAAATATAGGTAAATATGTTTTTGGAACAAAGTCTTTAAAGACATACAAGTAAAGGCAGAAATCATAAGTAAAAGACTAACTAGATTTGATTTGATCCTACCCCATTAAGTTAAATAATTTTATTTGCATATGTGGAAAAAAACAACCTAAACAAAATTTGGAAAGAAAAAAAAAAGCAACATATAATTAAATTAATTTTACAGAGTTATTATAAATTGGCAAGTGAAAGACTAATAACATAATACAAAAATGAGCAGAGATTATGAATAGGCAATTAACCAAAGAGGAAATACAAAAGTCAGCAAACAAAACAATTTCATAAGTGAACAAAAAAAGTATAAATTAAAAGAAGATACCTTTTAGTGAGTTCAGTTTCAGGATTTGTTTTTCATGATAATGTTTAGTGTTGGTGAGGGTGCACATGACTCCAAGAATTATAAACTGACAAATACTTTATATAGGGCACTTTAGTGGTTGATATTCAATTCTTTAAAAAAGCTATACTTTAAAGAATGCAATATTTTTTTAAATTATAAATGCCAACAAAGATATATGTAACCAGAATATTTATAGTAGAGCTATTTTTAATAATAAAAAAATGGAAATGCCATAATCGGCTCTGATTACCAATAAGTAGTGGGATTAATGGGACTTTTAAACTCTAATTACTTTTTATATTTTATGTAGATTTCCTACAGTAAGTATGCATTACTTTCATTTTTTAATGATAAATGTATCTTTAAAAAAGAGATTGGAATGCTCCCACAGTGGCATGTCAGAGAGGGGGCAGGCAGTGGACGTGGCCTGCCTCTGAGGAGAGGAATGTTTTACCACTGACATTGCTTAGAATTGTCAGCCTTGGCAAAAATCAAAACCAAACCAACTGTTAGTCAGCTTTTTACCATTTTTTTTTTCTTAATTAAATCTTTATTGTTCAGATTATTACAGGTGTTCCACTTTTTTTCCCCCCATAGCTCCCCTCCACCTGATTCCCCACCCCACCCCATGCCCTTACCCCCCGCCACTGTCTTCATCCATAGGAGTAAGATTTTTGTCCAATCTCTTCCCGCAACCCTCACACTTGCTTCCCCTGAGAATCGTCAGTCCACTCCCTTTCTATGTCCCTGATTCTATTATATTCACCAGTCCATTCTGTTCTTCAGATTTTTTATTCACTTGATTTTTAGATTCACTTGTTGGTAGGTATGTATTTGATGTCATTTTGTTGTTCATAAGCTTTTTACCATTTTAAAACTATTATTGTTTAAGTGATGTAAGTCATTGCATGCTTGGCAACTGCTCCCGCAGCCTTGTCCCCTGCTTGGTGCAGGACTGTGGCTGCTGAGCAGCTAGAAAGAAAGAAGGAGGGGTATGCCTCAATCTCAGCATTGAGTATCTAAGGATCACTTGAAATTGGTTTTCTATTCAAGTTTCTACAGGGAAAGGCATAATCATGTCAGGACTACAGACACGGCAGCATGTTCCCACCTTACCTCGGTGATTCCACTTCAGGGGTAGAGTAGCATCCTTGTCACTTTGGAGGCTTTTGTGTTCTGCGTGGAATCCCGAGGGAGCCTCGTGGGTCCTGCCATACAGGAACTTCACAAGGGAGAGCTGTGGCTGACTGAGAGGTGTAACTCTGCGGCTCTATCCCGGAGGACCCGTGAACGAGATACCATATCGTATGAAGGGCTATCCCCGCAGGCACCCTATAAATTTATTATAAAGCACTGGATTGTGCAATAATAAAATAACCTATGAAATTGGAGGAAAGTGTAAAAATGAGAAATGTATGTCTCTTCAGGGTCACCCTGGACAACCCAGGACCACAGGCCAGATTTCATTAACACAAGAGCAGGCCTTGTTTTATTCAGAACAGACAGAAATACTGCAGTGTGAGTGGATCTGAAGTTTCCAAGGTTTGGGAGAAGAAAATAGACACACGCCAGCCGACTTTTCTAGTAGCAAATAGCAAATGTGGACAATTCTGTGGTTTGAGGCAATAAGAAGGGCTGATTAGACCATGCTCCATTCACGTTTAACATCCATTTTGTAAAAGCTCCTTGGGAAGATCATATTTGGACTGGGGCTGCGCTGGAAGGCTAGGGTCGGGAGGCCTCATTTGGGCAGCTGTGTGGGATGTACAGCATCTAACTGAGACTTGTGATTTTTGAAAAAACAATACATTAGGGATCATGTAGCCCTTTAGATGTTTATTGTCCCAACCGGCTTGGCATTTAGTCATTTTTTAAGGAAGTCATAAGGAGAGGTAACATGTGCAATATGGCCCTTACTCAAAATCCTACCAAAAAAGCAATGCATAGCCATTGGAGCAGCTATCAGTGTGCCCGAGCTGAGAAACCCCTGCCCCTGTTTATTGTGCCAGCCCGTCAAGAGTGAGGGCAGAGCACAAACCCCCTTCAGAAACCAGGCCCTTATTTTCCCTGGTGAAACCCCTTGGGAGTCCCGGGAAACAGTGTTTCTGTCCCAGCTGCTCACCTTACGTGCAGATACTGTATATCTGCGCTGTAAGTTTCAGGATAGGACCAGCTCCCACTCCATAGGTTGACTTGAAAAATGATCAGAAGGATCACTACTGTGCCCTTGGAGAATCCAGGCGCCTCCAGGGCTGCACTCATTTTAGGAAAACCAGGTCTTTATCTTTGCTCGTGCTCCCCCTCGGCATTTGCTTCGGCAGCAGTCATTTTGCAACAGCGGTCTAATGCGTTAAGCACTGCGGGCGCTGTTCCTGGAATTTTGACTCCGCAAACGTTATATGGTGAGCGGGTCACAGGCGGCAAGCGAGGTCAGGTAAAGCAAGGACTCTATGTAGCTGGGAGCCAGGGAGGATAAGCAGAGGCACCCCCACAAAGGTAAACCAGATGAGGGGTACATGCTGAACAGACCATCAAAGACCTATGTGGCCTGGCCGTGAGCTGGGAGAAGGGGACAGGGAGCCGGATAGCCCAGCCTGAGTGGCTCGGTGGTTGAGCATCAACCTAAGAACCAGGAGGTCACAGTTCGATTCGTGGTCAGGGCACATGCCCGGGTTTCGGGCTAGATCCCCCGTGTGGGGCATGCAGGAGGCAGCCTATCAATGATTCTCTCTCATCATTGATGTTTCTATATCTCTCTCCCTCTCCCTTCCTCTCTGAAATCAATGGGAGGGAGGGAGGGAGGGAGGGAGGGAGGGAACAGAGAAATGTGGGCCTCTGGTTTGTTACCTTCCTAGAATCAGGGAGTGGTTATATAATCCACACCAGCAGCTTGAGAGCATTGGGCTAATAGTTAACTTAATTTTTCTGGAATGTCCTTTTTAAAATTTCTTTCTGTAAGTCAACCTAAGCAGAAAGATATTAGAACTCTTCTCAATGAATCAAACGTGGGGAGGGGCCAGCTGGGAGGACCAACTCCCCCTGGATGCTGTTCCTGTTCCCCAGCTCCTGGGCTGCACGTTCAGTGCAGGGGGAATGAGTGGGTCCCATTAGCGATCTGATAGGCCAACTCCTTCAGATGAAGGAGACTGTCACCCTGAGAAAAAGGTGGCCCTCACAGAGAAGCTGACAGGGCCACTCGTGGCAGGATTTCACTGTCACTGTTAAAACTATATAAAATGATGACTTACAGTAAGGCTCAGAGTTTCCGCATAATATGTAATAATAATAAGACTTCTGCCAGCTTAGAAGTGGTGTCAGGATTCTCCGCAGGGCGGCAGCTTATCTGAGGCCCGGTGGTCACAGAAGCAGGACCTGGTGCCAGACTCGCTGTCTGAGGATGATGAGCTCTGACGTTGGTGCTCCTGGCTCAGTCGCATTCATTCTGATTAGTCACTTCTGCCTTCATATGCTGGAACTAACATCCTGAAAGTTTCCTTGCTTCATCTGTGTACCTCTTCTAGCCATTTTTGTAGACCCCTTCAATAAGTCACCAGTATGACTCTTGGGGGAAAAACATTAGAACCTGGAGGACACTGCGTGGGCTGAAAGCTTCCTGGTGTCTGAGTTCCCAGCCACCCGACCTTTATCATATTGGCATCAGGGGATGACTTGTTTTATTTGTTCTGTTGCCGTGGAAACTGAGGCACAGGTTTCATTTGTGCAAATTAAGAGTAACCAAATTAGTTCTCTTCATCTTATAGAAGTTGAAGGAGTTATGTGGAATATTTAGATTATGTATAAGGATCTTTTAAAAATGCAAATAAAAAAATCAAGATGTTTGTAGGGAAAGATACAGGGTGTCCCCCCAAAATATACACACTTTAACAGCTGATAGCTCAATTTTGAAAATGAAACATATTTTAATAAACACTGCCTTTATAATTATTCAAAGTGTTTGTGTACATTTTGGGGGATACTCTGTCTATATGCAGGAAGAGATCCCAGTCACGTATATTCCTTGATGGACATGGGCACTTGAATAAAGTCAACACGACCTCCAATGGCCAAAGATGAAAGGGAATATGCTAAGGGTTGGGCAAAATTAACATAGCCTGCATTTTTTTTCCTGTGCCCCCAAAACACGTTTTGCTTCCAAAGCTCATGGATATCAAGAGCAGTATTGGGGCTTCATGGCGAGAAGAGATGACTTCTAGGAACATAAATGGGGCTGGTGCAAAATGGTATTTGGGTCACCAGTAGAGGTTTCGGCTGACACTCATACTGTAGGCTCTTCCCCCTCAGCACCATGAGGAGCGACACTATCACTATCTTCTTTGCTGTTGTATCCCCATCATCTAACATAGTGCCTGACAACAGGGGCAGGGAGAGAACAGACAAGCACGCAGCCAGCGAAAGGTAGTATACAGGGATGGGAAAAAGTAGGTTTACAGTTGTTCATATGGAAAAGAACACAATAATTAATAAATAATCATAAAAGAATAAACTCTGTGTTTCCCAAACTTAAAACTGCAAACCTACTTTTGCCCACTCATGTATATGGCAAGTCTGAACAAATTTTACTTTGAGCTGAAAGATCAGATTGTTCATACATTGTTCATTCATAAGATGCTCAAGTAGTTTCAAGCTTTCCTTTGGCACTGAGCTCAAATTAGTGATAGCTCTGAGATTAGAGGTAACTAATGCTACCTCACTGGATAGGGGGTTGATTTCCAAATTCATAAAGGCATTGAGAGCGTTATTATGCTGTGTGGGTGAAAGGGCAGAGAGTGAAGCACATGGCTCTGCGTGGCAGAGTTGATCCACTGTATTTGGATAATGCCATAGTGGTCCCATCTCTCACCCTGACAGCTAGGAATGTCCTCAAGGCTTGGACCAGTCCCATCCAGCATCTTGCTTACCAATACAAGGGGGTAGAACAGAGGGCCACTTACTTACACAGCAGTACAACATCTGCACTGCACAAAATGAGAAAGGACTGCCAGAATGTAAACTAGGAGAGCCTACTAGTGAAAAAGTTGATGCTGGTAGAAGGGAGAGGTGGCCACAGGGTTTTTGAGCCAGGATACAGATGTGCATCTCCAATGGGTTTTGCTGGATGCCTTGGCTCTTGATGTGGGCTTGGGAGGAGCACATAAAGGATTCCCAAAAGAGGAAACACTGCAACAACCACAGAAAATGCCACTGACTGAACTCTGGCCCTGGCTCTGCCACACGGGGGCCAGTTGACTTTGAACAAGCCCCTCCATCTTTCTGACACTCATTCTCCTCACTGAAAAACAGCTGAACAAAATCTTCACTCCTTACTTCACAGAGGGAGAGGAGGAAATCAGAAGTGAGGTTGAAAATATGCTGTCAACTGTGCAACAATGGATACACTGTTACAATGGTTAACTGCAAGTTGCCCTTGAATAATCTTCAAGTGATTAAAAATGTAGGACACACACACACACACAAACTGATGGGGAAATGCTACATCTAGTTTGAATGAGGATCAGATTGCTCTTTTGAATGATGAATTGAAATTATCTGTAAAGGGGCTGACCTGCAAGTTAGAAGCAGCCATATGCCTTAAAATAACTGCTTAAGAGAGTAGCAGGATTTCTCAGGTTCTTGTTTGAGATCATTAGCCAGGGGATGTCTGATTCTGTTTAGGTTTCTAGATAGTGGCCCGCTTTCAAGAATGGCTGCTATTCTATGCCACCGATGGGACTTTTATCCAGTCAACAAAACATGGACTGCTGAGAGCAAAGAGAACCTAGCAAAGGATTATCCAAGAGGGCAGACCCATTAAAACTATAGTAAAAAGGTAGCAGAGGGCCAGGGGAGAGGAAGGTGGGATTCAAAGTCAGGTCCGATTTATTTTCTACCCCATGCTTTCTTCACACGGCCATACCAAACTCTGTATTCCCTCATCAACCAAGGAGTTCATGTTCCTAAAATGTATCCTAGCTGACAAAATCAACATTGGGAGCGATTAAGACTCATTAAAAACAAGAATGTAAGGAGGAGGAATGAAAGGTGTTAAATATTTCTTTTCATAAACAGGAGAAGATGGATGGCTAAATTCTGAAAGTACCTGCTCTCCAAAGCACTAGAATCGACTCTAGGGAGTAACACTCTCCCTCAGGAGATGCCGCCATTGCACATGCAGATTCGCAGTCACAGTCACTCACACACTTAACACCAGGGAGACTGAGCCTCTTTGTAAAAAGTTTCCCAGCCATTAAGGACGTTTTATTATGAAAATTTCAAACATACACACAAAGAGAGGCAACAATGCCATGAATTCCCTAACACCCAACACCCAGATTGAACGCTTTTCAAGATTTTGCCACACTTGCTTCTTCTATCATTTTTTCTTTGCTGGAGCATTTTAAAGCACATCTCCAATGTAGTATCATGTCATCCCTGCATGTTTCACATTTCAACATGCAATTCTGTGCCTGCTGTACTCACATTCTCCCTCATTTTCTTTTCAAGGCCACTCAGAGGGTTTGTAATTGTTACTTTGTTTTGTTTTCTAGACCCACTCTGTGACATACTAGTAAACTCACTTTCCCTTTCCGTTCCTCTCCGGGAGACATGACCCGGAGCAGGTAGTTCAGAAGAGTATGAATCAAGAAATGATGTTATGTATTCTACTTAAGAAGAATGACCCCAAAGTCACATATCAACTAATAATAATAATAATAATAATTAATAATAATAATAATACAAGGATTTAAAATCTGGGATATACAAATAGAAAACAGAACTATCTTTTAAAAATAAACACTAAGTCTGGCTATTGATCCCAGCATAATTCAGTGCAATGACATCCTGACTTTTATTTTTAAATCACTGTGAATAGAAGGGAGATTGCTAAACACAGGTTAACCTCTAAGCTGTTATAGCTAAGAGCCCTGAGTGCTGAGGTCATTGTTTTTAAAGCTGCTTTCTCAGTCTCAGAAATGGGAGAGTTAAACTCTCCTAAATTCCCATGTATGAAGAGGTGTGCAAGCTCTTCTTGCTGGAGCATCTGGTTAAGAGGGAATTTTTCTGCAGGTTCTTTATTATGCCAGCGCCAATGTGAGATTAGCTTTACAAGTTAGGTTATAACCTTTACAGCTTCTGTGTTGGGACTCCGTTAACAAGATCATAAAGATCTTTCTGCCAGATGAGGCCTATGTGCCCTGTGTTCTGCTCTGGTAATGACCAAATTGATTTTATCAGAAGTGTTTAAAAGTGCCATTTTAACTTTCCTATTGATTGTCTGACCCCTGGGTCCTGCGTTTGGTGTGTGTTCTCTCCCCTCTCCCTTTTATCTGTAGCCTTCCTTTCATATTTTTCTCTTTCGCCTGGGCAAACCTTTCCTTCTGTGTCCCCTGACCATCTCACTGAGCACTTGCCTCACCACCTATGTCCCTCTGTGTTCTCCATATATTTCTAGAGGCCTAGGCTTTGGGGTCACAATTGGTAAACTAGATGTGTGGCTTTCGGAAGCCACCCATTCATTTATTTGACCAATTTTCTTGAGCTCCTACTATGGGCCAGGTACCATTCCAAGCACTAAAAATACAGTGATAATCCAGGAACATGAAGTCGCTAACTTTAAGAGATGATATTCTATTAACAACTACTTAATAGAATATCACAAGGAAAGAAGTAAAGTTGAGAAAAGTGGAGAATGGGGAGGGGAGCACGATTCTAGAAAAGCTGATCTGGGAGCACTCTGGAAGGGGTGATATCTGAGCAGAGATCTGAATGGAATGTTGCTGCATATTTTTTTGTCTTTTTTCTATACAGTTTGTCTAAATTTTTTTCTTCTTTTGACAGAAGTAGAATCACACTGTGCTTTGGAACTTTGACTGCTTTTCTCTCTTAAGACAGCTAGAACATCTTTCTGTGCAATTAACTTTTCACTCTTTTAAGGATGGCAGAGTATTCCATCATGTAGACATACTGTGGTTTATGTAACTCACTCTCTGCTGTTGACATTTGGATCGTTCCTCCCTACCATTTTGCTGATAGAAGCAATGCTATGATGAAAACTTTCTGAGTACATCTGTAATTATTTTCAGAAGCCTACATTCTAGTGATCGAATTAAAGAAGAAAATAATTTCTCTTCTTTTTAGAGATGAGGAAATTGAAGCTCAGAGAGATTATTTTAGCCAAACTCATACAGGGGCACATGGCAGAGCTGAGACTGGAATCAGATTTCCCGACTCCAACTGTCACATGGGAAAATAGGTTACCTAATCTAATCACTATCCTCATAGACAACATCTGCAAGTGCAAAGGAAAGGCCTTGGTGACTACTTTCTTTTCTTGAATTGTTGCCAAGGAGTGGCCAATCCAGACAAACTATGTAAAATTCTCTCAGAAGAGGAGAGTAAAGGGTCTGCAAATACATATTTCATTGACATTTTCATCTTTCTCCTTCAAGATGATGATAATTTTCAGAACTCCTTCACAGACCCGTGACATCCTGTGTTAAGAAATGATTGAAGCCGCCTCTCCATTTCTAAGTATTCAGTTCTATCCCACTGGATCCTGGGGCTCTTAGTGTTTATCCTGGTTCTTACTGTGGAACTCATCCCCCTCCCACCCCCCGACCCCAATTTAGAACCAAATTCCGATTGTTTCCACTTCAGCGGGTTCCCTCTTCTTTCTAGGCGATTCAGGACATAAGTGAATCCCTGGAGGTGTTTCCACTTTTGCCATAACTACACCCCTGATATATCCAAGCTTTGGTTTTGGGGTAGCTGCAGACCAGGTGAAATTTCTTCAGTCATTACTTTCCTGGACCTGGTAGGCTGATCAGGATCCATGCTCCAGGAGGCATGATTTAGTTACCTACACAAGGGCATAAGACGTGAAAAATGTTCACAGTGCCTGACTTGCTTTGGGGCCCAGCTCTATAATCTCTGGGTCTTCCTCACCCAACCAGTTCTGGTAGCTTTGAGCGTGTGGATTGCAGCTCTGGCCACGTGTTAGGCAGCATCCAGGCAAGTCACTTACAGACAGTTCAAGTCGATACCTGCCCCTATTCGTGACAAAGATAAACAATTTCAACAGATTACAGAGGTACAAAAAGTAAAGCATTTCTTGGAAAAGTGTGGTAAGAACTGCTGATTTTTACCTGAGTTGTACTATTTACTTATAAGATAAAACTGCTCAGTTCTAAAAGGCTCAGCTGGAAGTGTCCATAGTTGTCATTTCCCACATTCCTGCTCAGAGCGCCAAGATCAAATTTAAGTCAACCGGGTAATATCTAATGGTAGCTCCGTTTTCCATATAGAGATTCAAAAGGGGACATTTGAAAGAGCAAGGATTCATGTCATTCTTACTGTCCATGAGTGCTAGTCATGCATTTGGCACCAGCAAGCCATAGGAGGAGAAATTTTGCTCCTTAAGTATGGACTTTTCATCATGCATTGAATGGTAAGCTCTAAGAGAGAAAGTGGATATTTCCCCAATAAGCTGAATCTCGGAATTTCTTTCTAGGATAAAACTGAGGGCCTCTTTATGTTGACTTTGCTGGGGGAACCAGGAATAAGGTTTTATGCTTGGAACTGGTTTGTCAAAAATAAAGGCAGGACTTGAAAGATGATATAGCACTGACCGTGTGTCCAAAATTAAAAGATATTTCTGAGTACAAATGTCAGGACTTATGACCTAGAGATGGAGGAAAGTTATACACTTTTTTTTTTTATTCAAAGAGCTGGAAAAAAAAGTCCTCTTATCCATACCAATAACCGTTTTCAAACTAAAACGGCATTTTTTGTCATGTGAAAAGCACCTTGATTGGTAAAAGGGCTGAAGTATTATTACTGAAACAGCTCAACCTAGGCTCACATCTAACATAAAAGAAAGCTCACATTAAAGTATTATTTATCTTCATAATTAGTAATTCTAAATGATTTTTAAAGGCTTTTTATGCAATTATTAAATGTTTGATTGTCGGAATATTGCTAATCCCTTGATGCCTTCTGCCTGCTGTCCTTGGTCCCTACAACCCTGGCACATCATTTATTTCTCTTTCGAGTGAACCCAAAGCATTAGTGTCCATTAAGAATTTTTGAAACAAAGTCCATAGATTACTTGGAGCACTTTCAGTCATATGTACTGATTATCATTAATAGCTCCTTTGTCCTAAACAAGGACATTGTTTTGTAACATCATGTTGGAAAGGCCCTGGTCAGCTGCATCCCTGGTCCACCTCCTGCGTAGATTCTCTCCTGGGCAATGTGAGGGATGGACCAAGCTCACAGGACAACTTAGGAAAGGGGCAGGGGGCACAGGGCCAGCACAAAATGATATTTTGTTCTTTATGAAACAATTGTCAGCCATTAAAAAGAAAGAGCCTAGCCCTAACCGGTTTGGCTCAGTGGATAGAGCGTCGGTCTGTGGACTGAAGAGTCCCAGGTTGGATTCTGGTCAAGGGCATGTACCTTGGTTGCGGGCACATCCCCAGTAGGGGGTGTGCAGGAGGCAGCTGATCAATGCTTCTCTCTCGTTGATGTTTCTAACTCTCTACCCTCTCCCTTCCTCTCTGTAAAAACTCAATAAAATATATTTTTTAAAAAAGAAAGAAAGAGCCTAAATGTTGGGCCTCGTTTCTTAGCTAGTGTTCATGCACTACATTTAAGTTGCTTTTTTAACTACTAGCTTCTTATAATAAGGCATCAAAAACAGGTACAGGTAGGAGCGAGTAGACCCAGGAGACAGCAACTTTCTATGCAGGATACTTACTGAGAATATGGTGGGAAGGAGGTTATGTGTTCCAGATATTGTTGTGAAAGTTCTGTCTGAGCTCTCAAACCCTCACTTACCAGGTTATCCACCTGTTTAACAGCATTTCCCTAATGGGCATGCCTGTCCCCACCCATGGGATTTCTCTCTGCTTATCCCGAGCAAAGTGTCTGCCTTAGAAACATCTTTAGTGGAGAGGGGACAGGTGTCTATAGGGACACTATGCTGGGTATGAGAAATCTCTTACTGGTCTTACTCTAAACTTATCAAAGAGAATTTTATCTCCATTCTATAGAGAAGAAAACGAACACTCGGGGAGGTAAAGCCATTTGCCCAGGAACTCAAGGCTTGACCAGTGAGCATCTTATTAAAGCTAGGTGTCTAGTGAGGAGGGAGAATAAGGCTTATGAAGGCCTTCAGAGTGGGAGCCCTCTTTTTCTAGAACTTAAACTGAGTCCATGTGTGGGGCTAGTTGGCCAATTACAGATTTTGTTGATTTTCCTTTAGTACATCTCCCTGTCCCTGCCATACAAACTCACTTGAAATGTGGAAACATTGGCATATTTTAAAACAGAAGGAAGAAAAGAAAGAAAACTTAGCTGCATTTTATTTTAGGTATTCTTTATTGTGTTTTGTTTTGTTTTGTTTTGTTTTTCTTTTTGTTTTATATTCTAGCACAGACCTTATCCGTGTTGGAAATATGTCTTTCTCAACAACTGTCATTTTGAAAGAGGGCAAGAGCAGACATGCAAGTTGAGTACTGGCAAAGTGGCAAAGGGGCATCTCTGTGGCTGGGGACCAGTCTGGAATGCAGGCCTCTGGAAACTAACCTAGCAATTGGCATGTCTAGGGAAGAGGAAAGATGCCATTTCTTACCCTCCCCCACACACAAAAAAAGTTAAAATAAACTTGGTACCTGGACAATTGCCTAGAAACCAAGAGACAATAAGAAGTCCATCAAGGAAGTTAATTGGTCCAGGATCTGGCACTGATTGGAAATATCAGATCACATTCCTAAAGTGCTCTGCTCCATGATGACTATAACTCTGCAACTGCTGATAACAGTGACAGTGATAAATTCGTGGCGTTTTCATTACATTGCCTTTGCTTTACTGGGAGGCATGGCGGGCTAAATAGAGTCAGGCAGTCTTGCTGTATTAGAAGCCCTGCTTTGGGTAGAGTATTTGTGGAGACTTTTCCTCTTAGCTTTAAGAGTATTAATTTAAAACTGCTGTCAATTGCTAAGTTAGAAATTAAAGCATTTAACTGGAAATAAATCCTCTCTTCCTCTTCTTTTCTCTCTCTCTCTCCATACACACACACACACACACACACACACACACACACACACACAACTAGAGGCTCGGTGCATGAAATTCATGCACTGGGGCGGCGAGGGGGGGGGCGCCTCAGCCCGGTCTGTGCCCTCTCGTAGGCCCTGGGGATCAGGCCTAAGCTGGCAGTCAGACAACCCTCTTGCAGTCTGGGGCTCTCACAGTCCGGGACCCCTTACTCCCTACCTCCCGCCTGCAGTGGAGGCAGAAGAGGCTCCCGCCACCACCGCTGTGCTCCCCAACTGTGAGCCCGACTTCTGGCTGAGCGCTCTCCTCCTGTGGGAGTACACTGACCGCCAGGGGGCAGCTCCTGCATTGAGCGTCTGCCCCCTGGTGGTCAGTGCACACTATAGTGACAGGTCATTCCTGGTCTTCTGCTGTTAGGTTCAATTTGCATATTACCCTTTTATTATATAGGATAATAAGCAGAGTTATATATACACTATTAGTATGTATATATATTAGTGTAAGAGATCAGATCTGGGTGAAATATAATATAAGGAGTCTTGCAACTTTATCAAAAGGTACCATTTTTCTCTAGCCCAGATAATTTTAAAATATCACCCAAAAGAAGTGTATCTTTTACTTATATAACCTTTTGTGGGTACTGCCTTCTTTCTTCTTTGGATTTAAAGGCAGAAAGGAAAAAGTTTCAGGTGGTTACCTTTGATTGTGAGCTCCATCAGATGTTGTACAGCAAGAAATAGACCTGGCAGCCTGTTGCTTAGAAAGAGGAGGTTTGGTTTGATAGCTAGAAAACAGGGCAAGGAGCCGTTGATCAATGAGCTAGAAGGGAAATTAAGGATGGTGCAGTTCAGCTACCTCATTCGACTGATGAGAAAACTAAGGCCCAGAGAAGTTAAGTGACTTGCCTAAAGCACCAGTGAGTTCACTTTTGGCTTGGGGTGTGTTAGTGCTTTGCATTGAGGAAGTTGGTTCCACCCCATCACTGTGCTACAACTCCATGAAGCCCCTGTGTCTGCAGAAAGCAGTACTCTGCTCAGTGGCCTGTTTGTGAATCTCAGGGGAAGAATCATGGTGTCTTTCCCAGTCATTTGGAAATGAACCTAAGCCTTCACAACATCTGGACTGGGTTTGACACCCTTGGGTGGTGGTGATCTAAGTCCTTCGCCTGTGCTGGTCAGCAGCCCACTTAGCCCACCTGCCAGTGAGCAAGTAGCTTCCCTGGAGTCCAGAGAGTAAAGACTCCAGTGGAGTTCAGGGCCTAGAACAGAGTACACTTGCTTCTAGGAAATTGGTTGTCTGTCTCATGCTCTCCTCCATCAAATATGAATTTTGAAGTCAAGAGCATTGATCTCAATACCAGAGTCCTAGGTCATGAATCAGTGTGAAACACAGAAATATCACCTATTGATCCCTTCTAGCCCAGGCCTTCATCTCACTATTATCTGTTTACTCCTTTGAGAGGCACTCTCTGTACCACAGTTTTAAAATATGTGCCATGGACACACTTCCAGTCTGATATTAGCTTCCTGAAAAGTTTTTTATTATGCTAACTGAAAACTTCCCTGGCCTCAGCTGATCGTCTGCGAAATGAGAAGGAAGTTTCTTGCTTTTTTCCCACTTCTGAGGAGTCAGTGACTATGAAGTTGTAGAACTTGTAGAGAGAAAGGAGTGGCACGAATTCAAGGCCTTAGAGTGATCATACTCTTATTTGTCAGGGCAGGAAGAGGAAGGGAGTTCAGATCAATTTTCTGATGTCCCATTCAATTTGTCTTTTGTGTGTTCATCGTTTTCATTTATTTGCTTTTTCTAGGAAAATAGAATTTTGTCTTCATAATGGATATCAAGTAGAATATGCACACTCCTATCTCCATATTTAGGAGCTGTGATGCCTTTAAGAAAATATATTGCTTTTGTGAGAGGAGTATGTTTTTTAACCCTTTCTCTATAAAAAATATGTTTATTAATTGATTGGTATATTCTTCATTGTATATAATATATAAAATTCAAGTTGTATTTGTATAGGTTTGGGTTGCCCAGTTAAATCTGAACTTCAGATGAACACCAACATCTGAAATTCAAAATTTATTGGGTATCCTGTTTTTTAATCTGTTAAATCTGGCAACTCTTATACAGGTGTCTCCCCCAATTATTTCTATTGGTTATTAATTGGCAGTTACACAAAACTGAGGGACCGAGTTCGTGTTGTTGCTAAAGTCATGTTTTCTCTCAGGGACAGAGAGGAGACATTTCAGCTCCGTGCGACTGTGATCTCAAAGAGCAGGCAGCTTTCCTGGAAAGAGTTTCTAAATCTATTATCAGTGTAATCATCATGGAAATATTTGATGAGAACACTGCATCACGCTGTATAATACATTTAAGTAGAAAAGTCAAAGCAGTGGTATTTTCATCAGGCCTTTGGGCGTCAGGAGAAAATAGTCCCACACTCAGCGAATATAGATAGGTCTGTCTTGGGCTGTGTTAAATCCAATTGTGTGGAGGTTCTGAATAATCAGGAGCGATGGCATAAGCACTTTCTCTTCAAAGTGATTTTACAGAAAGCATTCTTTCCTAAGGAAGGTACACACAGAGCTCTCATACCAGTAATGCTGAAAGAGCACTAATGTATCAATTTATGGGCTCTGGTGTCATGAGCTGGAGCTGCAAATTGTATTCAAATTCTAAGCTCCACTTGCGGTTGCTGTTGAGGGAAGTTCCCTTCCATGATCATGCCTATTTCACAAACTTCTGGAACACTGGTTTTGTTCCCTTGTCGGGGAGAGAGCCTGCAAGGCTCTTTGCAGCAATTTCTAACTTCACTTTGCGACGCCAACTCAAACATGATGAAAAACAATAGTTAGGTTTTCCTCACTAAAAGGGGGGTGGGGAGAACTTGAGTTGGGCTATGTAATTTCAGCTTCTTTAAGTAAGTCCTTTGGAAAGTTGTGGGGGGAACAAATGTGTGATTTTGGTCTTGGCGTACAACTTTGGAACTAACTTTTTTTTTTTAATGTCTATCGTGGATTTTCAGAATAGATTTCTTCCCTGTACCATATGTTCCATAGCTCAGTGATAAGTCTGATGTGGGTGCCAAGTTTTTCAACAACTTTTACTTTCCAGAAGAGGGTTAAATAGCTCTCTTAACAACTTGAAAGAAAAAAAAAATTCAAGGTTTACCGCAGTTCTTAGTCACAGGCTAAATGTTTTCAAGCGTTTTATGACTTTGAGCCTACTTGGTCTGAAGAATATCCTCTAAGAAGGAAGCAGGAAGCGTTCAAAATGGAGTCCTTCTGAAAAAAGAGATAGTACCGTTGGCACTGAGCACGCGTGCATGTTTCCTTTATGTGGTCTCAGGTGCCTAATCTTACTTGGTTGCATTTCGTCACCTGCTCTCTGTAAATAATCTTGGAAACATCAAGGGTGCTGAGTCATGAATCCATGTTGTCATTCAGTCCATGTTCATTTTGGTGCCGAGTACAGTGAAGTCATTCCCCTTCTGACCCTAACGAGTATGAACAGATAGGTGCATTTTGTGGATGTATTTTCCCTCACCATTAAAAGTGATGCTTCAGGCAAGCAGGAAGAGTCATGTTCATTGAAAAAGTAAACACAGAATCAATGGCCATAGTAAATTAATTGCTCTGTTGTCTGGGTAGGTTGGCATCACTCTCCTGAGCCTTGAATCTACCCCACTCTGCCTATAAAGATGATTGTCTCCCCTATTTAAAATAAAAAAATAAGAGTCTTCTCTCACCCTGTTTAATCACTATCTGTGCTACTTCCTTTTACCGCGGAACCTCTTACATCAACAGCCGATGCTCACTGTCCCCGTCATCCATGGTTGCATTACACTGGGGTAGGTCCTGTAACCCTGCCATGTAAGGCTAATCCTGCTTCTGCATCACCATTTGAACAAAATGTGTTTCTGAATAGACTGTGCATGATGTACATTCCAAGAAGCACACACAGGACACTTTCTTACCTTTGTCATTATTTCCTCTCTTCTAGGTATCTCAGTAACAAAGAAGACACATACATGTAAGTAATGCTTTATTTTCTTGTCCCAAGTTTTCTGAAGAATTGGAATTCGCTTATGTCTGGCTGCTGTGACCCTTCAAGTATAAACTAATGTTTCAGCTGTGATCCATGGTCAACAGAGGTCATATTTTTCTACCTGTAGTGTTTGGGAGGGGTACATTTCCACCTGTGTGTGCTGAGTGTGTGTTAAAGAGAGTCTAGGCATATTCTGATGAGTTCTAGTGATTTAAGCCAGTAAGCTGTAGAAAAATCATAAAATCTAGCTGGGAGGATCAGTTATTTACTTACTTATCATTCTTCCCCTGGATCCTTCTTAGAAGAGTTATGTTTCTGGGAAACATCACCTTGATTTCTTTTAAACTTTGGTCTCCTTTTCCTTACCAGTAGTTCACGATGTAGGCTGTCTTGTACTTGTGTCTGTGGAGCAGAGATACTGACTGGGAATAGGTGCTGTTGTTTGACCATGAGTGTGGCCTCCAAGGGCCCTGGTTAATGGCATCGGCAGTTTGATGTGGAAATGTGCGCTGGATTTATACTCTGTACTCATTCCCACTTCTCAGGTTCAACTGCTTTCATCAATTGCCTTCATTCAAACTGTACCATAAGTTTACAAACTCATGTCAATGTAAAGTGTTGTGATTTTCAATCTGAGCAATAATGTTTGACTGTGCTTTGAATCTCAGGATGAAATGAATACACCATTGATGCAGGCAGTCAACGTTCACTGTACTTGACCAGCATATTTAGACTTGAATTAATAGCGTCATTAGAATTTCATAACTATTTTAGACCACAGATATGTGCTACCTATGAGATATGTTTGGGCATCCTTCTAAGGCAAGGAGTGGAGATATTTATGGCACAATTTAGGGCCGACAAAGACATGTCCCCAAATTTTTCCTAATTACACTTCAAAATGTTTTTATTTCTTGTGAAACATTTGGGGGAAAAATCTGTTTAACATCAAAATAGTTTATCTTATGCCTCAGTTGATTCTTGAAACCTGCTCTTGGGTTTGTCTGTCTGTCTATCTGTATTTGTAGCAAACAAAAAGAAACCCCACTAAATCTGATGGTTGCCTTACTTTTAGGGCCCAGTCCTACAGTCTCCCCATGTTGCTCTCCCAGGGGCTTCAGTGGAATATCTGTTTGAGGAAAGATGAAAAGATCAGGCCTGTAATGGACACACGATCAGAGCAGCACCTCCATCTTTCAACACACAGTTCCAGTTGGCTGTCCCTTCATCAGGGTAGCCTGTGGCCCTTAGCTTTTGGGGGGATGTTTTGTTGTCGTCGTCGTCGTTGTTCTTGCTGTTGTCGGTGCATAATTGAGCTCATGATGACTGAGAGATTGACAGTACAGGAGACTGAAGTCCTCTGTATATCCGCAGGGCAGGCATGGTACAGAGCGCTTCCTTGCACAGCCTTGCCCATGAGCTCGTCCCTGGCCTGGAGGGACCCACTCTAGAGGTGGTAAGTAATTCAGTCTTTCTGCTAGCTCAGTCCTGGGCCTCTCCCAAACAGGGGCGGATGATTGTGCCTACTGTTTCTGGTGGTTTGGGTTATGGACTCCTGGCCACCTGGCAATATAGAGAAAGCCACTGACCATTTGCATTGTGACTTGGCTCTTGGATAAGTGAAGAGAACTGCTAGTTCAACTCCATTGGATACCAAGAGTCCTCCCCAACTACCAGTGAGATAGAGACTGTAGATTTTCATTAATATATAGACTGTCCATAAGGATCTTCAAGGAATTGTCATTCCTGAGAGTAATTGCATTGGTCTGTTGTAGAAACAATCACCTGTGGTTGGATTTAAATTCATGGGAGGATTTAGGTGACAGTATGAGAGTGGTAGCTAGTGATGAAAACCTGGATTTCTAGTAAGAGGCAACAAACTTGGTTGGCCTTGCAGCAAAGGCTTAACTAACTCCATCAGCTATCAAGACACAGCCAGAGAGGGTGGATTTAGATTGCCTTTCTAACTAAGAAAATGAGCAGGGAAATTTTTACACATTAAGCATAAAGTAAATGTAGAAAGGCTTAAAATAAAGCTTCCTTTATGTAATTCAAATATTATATTGACAGAAAGATTTAGGTCAGAAATCACCTTAGTTTTTTGATTAATATTTTCTCTCATGATTTGGGGAAGGGGGCCCAGAATAAAACGGCAAGTCAAGTTGGGCAGCATGGCACCTGAATAGACAGTTGACACAAAACTTTGCACATGACAAGAAGAAATTGAATTGTCCAAGTTGTGTGTTAGGAAAAGTCTTATGCCACTTAAACGTGGAGATTGTTTTTGTCACCACACTCAGCAGACAGCCCATCATATTTCTGATCTTAGCATCTCTACATGGCCACAACTTGTGAGGAGGAAGAAAATCAATCACTTCTTTCTCTAATAACAGCCACCCAAATGACTTCTTTAGCATCTGTCAGATTCAGCTTGAAAACGGAACTGTCCAAACTTGCCTATAAGTTGTCTTAAGATGTTAAATTCCAGCTCCTCTTAAATCATCTTGACATCTGTTCTTCAAAAAGTTTCACTATCAGTGAAGTGTATGAATTAATTTATGTCCCGTCTCACAACTTCCATTTTTAGCCAGGGTTCTGGAAACCTTGGTCAAGGCTTGACTACATAATCATCGACAGCTCAAGTCACCCCCCATTAGCACTTGCAATCTGGGTTTCCTAACTGCCCTCAAAGAGAGATTGTTCAACTTACAAATTAATATGTACAGTTGTAGAATATATTATCAGACCAGAGTGTCAGCTCACAGGTACACCAGTCAGAGGTGCAAGAACTACAAAATGAACCTGAATAGTTGTGACACCTGATAATATTTTAGGCCACCTTATCACCTGGAAAGCACAGGTATTGCTTTTCAAAAAAAAAAAATGTTTTAATGGAGTTGAGCCAGAAATTCCCAGGAAAGGAAATCTTATTGTTAGCTTCAGAGGACTCCAGAAGCATGATCTTTGGAGAATTCATTCTCCTGAGTTCCTGAGAAGAGAACCTTCTGTGTTTGTCATTAACTTTACTTGACCAGTGGGAAAAGGCAAAGCTTTGGGGCTTCTAGTACCAAGTCATCAGGACCAAATTGGTCAAGGAATTCTTACATTTTTGCTGTTCTTCAGTTGTTGATTGGAAATATTGCTGTTGGTTTTGGGTGTGGGAACATAAAAGGGAGTTATTACTTGTAGGATAGGAACATACTATAGAAATTTTACACTGTGATATAGAATTTCAATCCAATTTTTGTGGTGATTATATAGCACCTGTATTTGGTTGGACACTTTCAGGATTGCTTTTACTATGGTGTTTCACAAGTTTGTTCTGGTCTCTTTCCTGCTGAAATAATACCATGTGGAGAAGTATTTTTTTCTTTGAATTGACTGCTATATTGGTTTTTCCTATTTGCCAAGGACAACTGGTCATTGGTCCTGACTTCTTTCTTAATCTAATTCTCCTTCAATAATTCCACATTCACTAAAGTGTTAGAATATGACAAGTATGGAGGAGAAGTGAAAAATGCAACAGATTATCTTAACTGCTTCTAGTTACTGGGAAGCTTAGCATCATGGATTATATCTTTAGGGATTATATCAGCCAGCCCATCACAGATCACTAAGATACCTGGTAGGCTTCCAGAAGCAACAGATCATTGTTACTTCCTTGTGTTCTCATCCTTGTTTATATCCCTTATTCTTCCTGTTTTAGTCTTTTCTGCTTGCTTTCTTCCACATTCAGAAGCAGGCACTTACAAATATACAGAAACTGCAGGTTATTCAGGAAGCAGTCAGGAAAATGTGTCCTTTTTTTCCAATTTAATGTCACTTTTCCCCAATAAATAACAAAATAAAATATGCTTCTAAACCCTCCAAAATATTTTAATTTTAATATAAATTGCCATTAAAAGGTAAATTAGTACATTTTGTTTAGAAGGCTACTCCCTAAAATATAAAATTAAAATACTTTATTATTTATAAAGAAATTTAGTCCTCAATAGTAAACATATTTTTTGGGGAAAAAACAACAACAGGATAGTTCTTTGAGAAATAATCTTTTATACCTGTAAAAATAAAAAGTGTTCATTGCAACCATGTAAAGTAGAATAGATTAATGTATTCACTTTTTACCCCTAGAGACTTGGCTTTGAATTTGACTTAGAGAAAATTGGTTTCAAGGCCTCAACCTTCTCTCCTTGGGCATTTGTTGACATCATAAAACCAACCCAACAATGTGTCGCCGTTGTTGTCTTTTACTCAGGAGGTCCAAGAACAAGAATAACTGTATTTTCTGGTGTTCTTTTCCTTTCCTTGAGGCCATTCCTTTTTATTATAGACTCTTAGCAACCCAAACTTGGGGCTCACCCACATTATTTTCACAGTCCAGGAAAACTCAAGAACCATTCTTGGCAAAGCTAATGGAAGGTGCTTTGGTTGTATAGTTAATAGGTTGCCATGACAACCCATGTGACTCATGGAGTGACTCACAGCAATTATAATTCCGATTGCTGGCTGGGTGTTTATTAGGAGAGACCTGAGAAGAAACCACTCTGAAGTTCTTTTAGTAGGCTTTCATCCAGATCCTCTCTACCCATTGACAACAGTCAGTAAAAGAGAGAAGCAAACGCTCATAAAGGAGCCAAAGGATTGATTTCTTAGCTTGCTAAGGCCACTGGCCATCCCAGACATTAAGCTTGCATGAGGATGGGCTTGTTGGCCTCTTAGAGGGCTAACCAGTGGACAACTGGTTATTGAGGAATTACTGTGTGCTGACAGGTTATTTGCCCTCAAGGTTGAAGGTAGGAACTTGGTTGGGGGAGGAGGAGATCACATAGTCACAGAAAACAATCTGAAACACAAACACCAAGTGTACCATTTTCAGAAAATTCAGTTCACACTGGAAAGCAGACTAAGCTGGAAGTGTGGAGAGGAGAAATAAATTAGAGAGACCCTCCAGGATTCTGATGCTGTGATCCAAGCATACAATAGCATTAAAGGGAAAGGGGCAGATTGAACCTTGGGTGCAAAAAAAAAATCCCTCCTGCTCATTTATACCCATTCTCACCTAGAGTAACACCTCTTCAGTCCCTTCAAAGTCAACTAGTCCGAGGAAGTAAAAATCCCCCTGTACTATCTGAAAACATATTGCCTTGTTTAGACTCAGCCAGTATGACTAGAGCCAAGTCCTCCTGAGCTTAACAGGATTTCTCTGCCTCATCATATTAAGATATAAATGGACTGCGCTTGGCCCTGCCAGTCAGTTCTTCCAAGGTAGAAGTTTCACATAGTATTACAACCCACAGTTTATGGTGACAATCTGTGAATTCCATTAAAAAAAAGAAGAAGAAGAAGAATAGTTAACTAAGTGTTTCCATCAGAGCATCCAGCTGATTCAAGTTTGCTCTGTTAGTAGATTTCAGATTCATGAATTGGACTGGGACAAAAAGTATTTGTGTTCTGATTTCATAACAAGGGTTTAAAAGGGTGTGTTGAGATGTTAAGAATGGCTCTTCAAAATCAATGACCAATACTAGAGAGGAAAAGGAAGTGGCTAGCCTACCATGTACTGGAGTATACTTGACAGATTTATTATATATTTAATAAAACTCACACACAATTGGATTGATCTTTCAAGAAGAGCTGGATGTCTAATACTCCAGGCATTATGTTTAGTGCTTTCTATGCATGACCTCATTCAATCTTCTCATCAGCTCCGTGAGCTTTAGTAGGCTACATGCACCCCCATTGTAGATGAGAACATATATCTTAGAGATCAGTAACTTTGAGAAGTGAAAAAATTTCCAAACCCATCCAGCTGGTAATGGGCAGGGCCAGGACCCAAAATAGAGTAGGGTGACTCCTTGCATGTACATGAATGCCACACCATTATCTCCAATATCAACATTGGGTAATCATTTGGGAGCACTTACTGAGTGCTAGATGCTTTTCTAAGCACTTTTATAAGCATTAATTTATTTATTTAATCTTTACCATAATCTTGTGCTACTATCCCCACTCTATACTAGTAGATGAAAACTGAGGCCCAGTGTCCTACAACTAGCTAGCATGTGGTGGAGCCAGGATTTAAAGCCAAGCCACAGAGCTTCAATGCTTCAACAAAGAACATCATTCCTTAAAGTGGTCTTTCCAATCTAAAATAAAGGAAGAAAGCCAAGCGTAACACAGTCATTCTTACAGTTGACTCAGATTTTCTTGTACCCCACAACTATTCACCTTCATAGGCTTCGAAGTGTGGCGAACCAACTGATTTTAAGAAAGGAGAGGTTATTCCCACTACATGAAATGTTTATTTAAACAAGGTAGTCTACTGGAAACTATGCAACCTTCTTACCTTAAAACGATCATTACTTATCTTTTTATCAATCTAACCTATTCCATGAAAGAACAGGCATCCACGTAATGTCACTGTTCATACAACTCAACTAATTCCATAATAAAAATACAGTTCAAAGTGGCCACTTCTGCTTCTAAGATAGTTGTGTTTCCCATGCTAACCATAATGTATGTTTCTTACAGCAATTTTCCACTGCAACATAGCCTTCAGTGGGCATTCGTGAGATTTATAATAAATGTGGGCATCATTCGCTTGTCAGACCAACTTGATAATTCATTGCTACTAAGGGGTGGTATGATTCAGGATATTGTGGTTTCTCGAAACCTAACCAAAAACAAACAAAACCATCAAAGCTAAAAAAAAAAAAATGCCTAGGGAACAGAAATTCATATCCAAGGGGCATATAAGAGAATTAAATATCTAGGCTTTGAGTATGATTAAGCACACCTGAATTTAGCACTGACTGGCTTTGCAGTTACATCAGCTTCTCTCTTTGCAGCCAAAGGAATAAAAATGTAGGAGAAGCTAGGGTGCCAAAGTGTTTGAAATATGAAGAACGTTATTGGTCTGCATTCACTTTCTCTATAAATTATATGACACTTTTTTACACTAACTTTAGTGTATCTATAGTCCCATGGCCCTTTGGATATAACTGATGTCTGTATCTGTATAGTGACTAAGGTTTTATTTCCAAGCTATTCAATTACCCTTTTTCCTTTGCCTGCCCAAGATTCCTTACAGTGGAATTTCTTCAATTCCACCTCTGGGGAAACTATTTTCCTAGATAGGAGTGATAGCTCTCCCCTGTTTTACCTTGTTGATCACCTAGGCATCGATTCCAGCTCCTCATGCCCTAAATAATTAACAGCCATACATAATAATTAGAAGGCATATTAAGGAGCAAAAAATGCCAGAATGGGCAAGATTAAGGTTTGGATTCAGGGAAAGAAACTTAATCTATAAATCCTTTATTTAAAACTATAGGCCCAATGCACAAATTTCGTGCAAGGGGCTCAGCCCTCACAGCCCCAGCTTCATCCAGAAGGTCATCCAGATGGTCGTTCCGCTGTTTAGCTGTCCAGTCAATTTGCATATTATGCTTTTATTATTATAGATGTTCTTTTTTAGAGGAGATGATATGGTGATAATCTGGATACATATAGGACAGGGCTGTAGGGAAGGAAGGCTGGACAGCAGACCACAGCCAGTTCCTGTGGAAAGAGGACAGGGCTGGGGTCAGAAAGATTTTCTTAGCCTAGCATTTCCATCCCCTCCTCTGTGCTTAATCCTGTGTTAGGCACCGTGTAGTGTATAAAGTTTAATTCATAATCCTCCCTCTCCACTGGTTTAGTCTGCATCAGAGGAGAATAAAGGACAGACCCGCTTGAGGAACTTCCAGTAATGAAAGAACTGCAGGAAAACGCAGGATTGTGATTGGAGGTGGGCTGTCCCTCTGAGCTGGGACAGTCGTGGTGAGCTGAGCTTGATCTGGAAAGGTAACAAGGATTAGGTGTGATTAGGTGGATCTGTGGAGGGCTTGGAGGATGATGGTGAAGGTCTGTCTGACTAGAGGAAAGTAATAACAAGGAAAAGAGGATGTGAAGAACAGAATTAACGTTTGGGCTTTATCTTATCACCAATGCAGAGCTATAGAATGTGTGTGGGAAACACAGCAACCTGTAAACAATGCTTTTATTGCCACTGCCATTTAGTTACATGCCTAAGACGGTCCATACTTCAGCCCCTTCTCTGAACTCAGACAGAATTTTTATCTATAGATGGAAGTTCTCTGGCCTTTCCTCGGATTAACTGTACAGAAAACGCACTAATTGAGCAGGTAAGAGCTGGTCCAAAAAGGGAAGACTGTTCTGATTATTATAGAAAAAGAGTATTTTACTTTTTCTCCATCTCCCCAGTTTTAAGGTCTAATTGTAAGACCAGTCCTTGCCCTCTCATCAAATTCAAAAGGATGAAATGAGCTGTGAAACTCGAAAAATACATATGCACTTTGAATTACGTGGCTAATGGTTCTCCTTGCTTTCTTTCATTTGTACTGCTAATTGGCTGAAGGCTACTGTAATGCATTAGGAGGCTGTGCCTTTCCAACCCTTTGAAACTCAGCCACACTTAGCTCTCTAAAACTTGAGCCCCCAATTCCAATCTTGTTCATACCTTAGGCAGGCAAAGTAAACTGCGGTGCTTATTATTTTCTCATCAAAGAATTATGCCCCTCACACAACTGAACGAGGATAATTACACTTCCTTTTCTCTTTGCTGGCATTTCTTAATTTTCCAAGAATGATTTTTTGTTGTTTCACTGAAAGAACATGGAGGTCCGTTGGAGACAGACATTTTCATTGGCTACACGTTCATAAAAGTCTTCAGTGTAGAATGAACCATATCACGTTAATTTATCTGTCTCTCTTACACCGTGTCTTTTTTTGTGTCGACAAAACTGAAAAGCCACTTTCCCTCACCAAGTGGGGCATCAGGATAATTGATTGTTACCAGCCTGTGCTGTTAGTAGATGGGATAACGCCAGCGCCTCTAGAGAACAGGTGAAAACTAAACTCTGTCCCCTGAGGCCAATGAAATAGCTGTTTGGTCCCTTGTGTGAAACTTCCTAATAACTTAACTGGGCAGCCTCTGGGTCCCTGGAGGGTTTCTCCACAAGAGTATTCCCTCTCTTTGTTAAGATTGCTTATTAAAAATGATTTTATAATGAAGTTGCCTCAAATAGCAGCTCTTTTCCTGGTTGTCCTTGAAGCCGTGGTGAAGAATCTTAAGAGACAACTGTCTAGGGTTTTCCTCCTTGTTAAAAACTTCTCTCTTACCACTGTTACTCTTGATTTTTAAGGAGACAAAGTCTAAATGACACAAGTCCCACTCCGGTTGATTATGTCGCTTAAAACCCTGAGCAAGGCATTATTGGTAGTTTAGCTTGTCATTCGGGCTCAGGAGGCGGATTGATCTCCGTGGATTGGGGACATTTAAGTCTGCCGTGGGAACAAGGCTGTCGGGCTTCCCCGGAGAGCAGCGACAGAGGAATGCTACTGCTAGGTCTGCCCCTGATGGCATCAAAGCAATGATTTCCAATTATTTCATCTCTTTGGTCCTGGATTTATCCTACCTGCAAACTAACTACTTGACTGCCACAAGGGTCTGTCACAAGGAGGAATCAAATAATAAAAAATGAGTACTGCATCCTTTGCTATCCATGCACCGTATAAACCCAAAGAGTTTCCCAAAGGGTAGGCAAGTAAGAGAAAATATCAGTGTGTTGTTGCTCACATCATCAGCTTGGCTTTGGGGCTTGAGTAGGGTTTCAGGATGCTGTTATATTTAACAGAAAAAACGATAGAACCGTTGTCAGGGAGACTCCCCACTGGAAACAACTACTTCAGACTTGGTCTCCCAGTGGCCAGGCAACTCAGGAAACAACAAACCATATAAAGTTGTTAGTGACAGCTTTAGCTTGAAATATTTTTTTGACATAAAGACTTATCAGGCAGTAAATCTGCAGAGCACTCAAGGTGCGGCTCAGCACTCCTGCTCTGCTGTGTGACTGTCACAGAGCAGCGATGGCAGGAGGGCCTGCTGTCAGCGTGTTAGTGCTGAGATCGGAGTCTGGCCTAGTGATGCTAAGCATCCATGTGCTGAGAACACTCCTAGGCTCGATTCTGATCTCTGAGACCTGGCACAGGAGAAAAAACACTTTCCCCTTCAGCAATTCCAGCTCTTCCCTCCCCCAGATCAAAAGAAAAGGAAAAGAAAAATGATGGCCTGCTCTGGAATTTCAGGGTCAGCAGGATCTTCTTATTCCACTTCCTTATTAACCGTCTAGGGGTTTCCATTGCCTGAGGAGTCCAGCCTTCTTAGTACAGCCCCTTGAGGCCCTCCACACTCTGATCTTTATCTTTTCACGGCTCTTTCTTTGACTTCTACGAAATCTTTGCCATCCTTGGTGACCGATTCCTAGAAGATTCTATGCATGGGCATACCCCAGTGCCTTTGCTTCTCCTGCACCTTTGTCTTAGAATGCCCTTCACCAACTACTGCACCTGTAGAAGTCTTACTGCTCCACCAAAGGCCGACACCAGTAGCACGTGCCACACAAAGCCTTCCCCAGCCCTACCTTGTTCATTGGCCCAGGTCCTCCACCCACGTTGTGAAGGTGACAGTACAGAAAATGTCTTGTAGAATAGTTGTTGTTTGTGTAGCTTTGTCCCACTAAATATGCTTTGTTTATCTTTGTATCCTTTGGGCTTAGAAGGTGATTGGTATCTACTATGGGCTCATTTAATATCCGTAGGTTTTAAATAAGTGTATGTGTATGTGTGTACATACACAATTGTATGACCAGTCACTCTTCTTGCACATTTGAGTCTAGGGAAAAATAATAGTCTTTCCATGGTTAACAGCTGTAAGGAAAACAGAGATTTATTATTTGAAATTATATGGTGAGATTTGTACTAGTTTTTTGGAAACCAATATTACAACTCAAAAGGCTTCTTGATGTCTGGCAATGTACCACATGTATGCTGAGGCTTAGGATGGATTGCTTTAAAGTTTCCTTTAGTAGTTTGTGAGATTTAAGTCAGAATCCCATCCAACAGGTTTAACAATACTTGTCTATCATTCTAAAGATGAAGAGTGGGTTATTTTTCTGAGTTTTCATTATCAATACAAGATTTTATAACCCAGATAATCAAATTTATAGAGTAAACAAGAGACATTTTCAGTGATCATTGGTGTCTATTTACATGTAAAAGAGAAAACTAGCCACCAGAGAAAAGAATTGGCCAATCTTTCCAACAATGGAGGGCATATTCTATCAAGGGAAATGTCCTGTATTTGTCTGGTATGTAGAGGAAAAATGATCCTTATATGTTAAACAATTTGGGAAGTAGATGTTCTGATCAGCCTAGATTAGTTACTGGATCTTCAGGGGAAATCTGGAAAGGTCTGAGATTGATATGTTCCAAGTCAGAACAAATGACATTGCATGATTGTCTGGACTGGAATGTAAGCATGTTTCCTCAACTTAATAGGGGCCAATGACTTCAAAACTACTGTCCATTTGTCAGTAGTGCTCCTGACAACGGCTTTTGCCTGCTCTTCCATGGAATCCTCTGTCTTTTAAGCTTCATGTGCAGCTTCCTCCCTCCTTTTGTTTGTAACTTTTTCTTGAGTCAAAACAAGAGGGACAAAATTTTCCCCTGCAGTATCCATTCCTTGAGTGGAAGCCTTGCTTATAAATGAGAGGATGAGATGTGACCCAATAAAAGAATCTATTTTAATTTTAATTTATTTCTTGGTGGCCTTTTATGCCTCCTTAGGCGATGACCTAACCAATTCTATCTTTACACTAATTTTTTTTCAAGGTCAAAAAGCACTTTGGAATTATTGTAATAGGAGAATAAATGCCCTTTGCCTCTAATGCAAAGTCCATCTCTTCATATGAAATTTAAATCCTAGGTTTCTCAGCATCACCATAATTTTTCTCTCATTAGGCATCTATTAGAAAGCTAAATGAGAATAGGATGAAGGAGGAAGATCTTTGGGGACTCTGGAGTTGATTTTTGGCTGACGCATCATCTCTCATAGCCTCTTTCATCCCTTTCCTTTGCAGATGGGGGTCTTTAAAAACACAATGGAGGTGCTGTCTTCATGTTGTGCTGCAGTTTCACACAGAAAAGTGCAATTACAGTAGGAACTGTCCTAGAAGGCAGCTCAAACTATGGTTTTCATGTTGAAAAAGGAAAAATGGTTACACCATCACACTTACATATATACATACACATACATACCACTATCCCATTCCTCTACACCCCCCACCCCCAATAAAAATAGTTCTGACTGATATCTCTAAATCAAAGAACCCTCCAGGGCCTGATTTGTGGAAGAAGTTACCTAATCCTGTATATAATTGGGTTGATTTGAGAGACAGGGAAATGTTCTCATTTTCATTATGGGAGCCACTGAGAGACAGTATCATTTAGGAGAATATGTTTTTATTGCCCTAAAGTGTTTTACCTGAGATTCTATTGATGTGTTCCTCTTAAGTTAGGTTTCTAATGAACAAAATGACCAATATGGGTCCCATCCTTACAGACTCTCCTAATGCTTAAGCTACTATTTAGTGGTCAGTGAGTTCTTGCTCATTCTATCCCAGAGTGTCACTTATAAGGAAGATTATAGAAGATTGGGTTACTCTATCCCTAAAACATGGAATAGTCAATTTCCAACATCCTGCATATGGCCAAAGGGTCTACATACTGTCCATGATTCATCTATAGTAATGTAATAGTAAATCTTCATCATAAAGTTTCTTATGTGACCACCATTAAGTGAGTTCACCGTGCAATTCTAGGCTTAAAAAACCTCTGGAACCAACCCTGTTGGCATACAGCATGGCTGGGTCTCTCTCACACTAAGTAAAGTGAAGTTCTACCATCTAAAATTTATCATTATTCCTAATTGTAACTCCACTAAAGTATCTTTATATATAAAAGCCTAAGTGACCGTTTGACTGGAAGGACTGGTCATTATGATGTGCACTGACCACCAGGGGGCAGACGCTCAACACAGGAGCTGCCCCCTGGTGGTCAGTGCATTCCCACAATGGGAGCACAGCTCAGCCAGAAGCCAGACTCACTACTGGCGAGTGTAGCTGCAGCAGCAGAAGCCTCTCCTGCCTCCTCAGGCAGCACGACTGAGCTGTGTCGGCAGTTGCAGCAGGTGCAGTGGGGCCCAGGATGAGCTGCGCCTGGCCCCGGCTGGGGTCCTCCCCAGCCGCCTGCTGCTTCAGCACTCTACATCCCTTGGGGGGAAGGCGGACTGCCGGGTTTCGGCCCGATCCCCACAGGCCAAGGTCCCAAATTACAAGAAGGTGCAGGCCAGGCTGAGGGACCCCTCCCATGCACGAATCCGTGTACCAGGCCTCTAGTCTTTAAATAAACGGATATCTTAGATTGGGTCCCCAGAGAATAGGCTCTGGGACTCAGATCTGCACACAGAAAGTTGAGTGAGGGTGCTCTTAGGAACAGCACCTCCAAGGGATAAAGGCAGCTAGACTGGCAGAAGGAGAAATTATATTGTCAACAGGTGCAGCCTGAATTCAGCAGATGCCACAGGGAGATCAGAGGTGGGGATCATTCTTGAGAGATGTCCCAAATCAAGGCAAGAGAGCTGGATATTTTACCCTACATCAACTAGCCACTGGGTGCTAGCTGCTCCAAGGGAGGGGCACAATCTGGGACAATGCAACTTCTCTCAGTTATAGGCAAATTTCAGGGGTGAGCCATTGGTAGCCAACAGCCAAGGTTCCAGGGGGAACAAGGGCCTCAGTCCTGAAGGGAGGGGTCTGGGGGGCACACCAGAATATCACCACAGGGGACCCACCACAACATCACCACAGGGGACCCACCATGGACATTAAATTTAACTTTTGTGAAAAAGCATGTTTTCTTTATTTGAAGCAACACACATTTTATTGCTTAGCTAGGATTTAAACTAATAAAATATATGCTTGGCCTCAGCATTATGGTATACCAGAATTGCAAATGCTGAAGAAAAAAATTTTTTTCTGTTGAATAAGGTTCTTCGTTAGAATTTCTGGTCTTGGATATGTGCATTATAAATCATATGTGTGTGCAACTCCATATAATGTTTTATTTTTCCACACATGGACATTCCTGAGACTTAACACATTTTTCTCAATTAAGAAAAAAAAATAACACATTTCCAACTCTCTGGGCTCATGTCAAATGAGTTCATAAAGGAACAAAGAGAATGCTTGCAAGGGGAACTAGTTATACATATCACATGCTACTTTTCAGATTCTGACAGTCTGTTCTTGTCTTATAATTGAGATACAGCATCTGAAATATTTTCCAGGGTTTGTCTACATACATAATGTCTCCCCTTTTAGCAGCTGATGGGACTCCCGCCTCATTTTGCCTGTTAGCAATTCCTTGCAGATGAACTTGGAATGCAGTTGGAGATGAGGGGTGGAGAGGAGAACCATGAGCCAATCATACAAAAGCAATCCACACTGGAGTATAATAAGGAGAGAAAGAGCTCAGAGTTTCGACTCCTCCTTGGTTCAGAGGCTCTCTCCCCAACATTCCAAAGCCCCAAGTATTTCTTCCTATGTTTCTGAGATGTTCAGGGTTCAGAAAGCCCCTGTTCCCTCCGCAGCCAGCAGCTCAAGGCACCTCACAGACCTGAACACGGGCTTTCCAGTCTCATAGATGCCAAAGGCTCGGACAAACATCTGACCCTGCTGAGCACAGACAGAGTCAGGGTTTATCTCCATGGAATCCAATCTCCCCGGCTTTCCAGGCTGAGTTTCTGTGCCTCTGCCCTGGAAAAGAGGGGCCCCTTTCAGATGGATAGTGAAGTTAATTCAGATGGCTCTTTCCCTTATTCAAAGACAGTTAATAGAGAAGCCCTTGACCTGATCTAAAAGGTCCCATGGTTCCAACAGCCCTACCTGGGAAAATCCTCAGCCATTATTGTGCAGCTCCCTGTGTCTGAGCCCCAGTGAAAGGAATTCTGAGGCTGCCCATTGCCATCAGGAGCTCCATCAGTCTGCCCTGGTTATTACCATAATAATTACAAGGTCCTGACAGATAGCAGCTTTTCAAGTGGCCAAATCATTGGAAGAGGACAGTAGCTCCTGTAACGCACTCTTGGGAGAGGAATCCCATGCATGCTATATCAAGTAACCATCTAAATTTGCCATTTCACAGAATCCGTCGGACCCAACCCATCCGATTGCATGCATTGTGCAACCACTCCTCTTTGCAACACATGCTGGGAGTTACTGCAAATTATAGTGATTTTTTTCTACAAAGGTAGCTAACGAGCTGAAATGTAAAGCAATTGCCATTTTCAATGGACAGGATGACTTTGCTCCTTAATTTTTTCCTGGAAAAAAAATAACTCCTTATTTAAAAAAAAAAAAAATTCTTTTTTGCCCAGAATTTCAGTGAGTGATTCACATTACTGTCAATTACACGCCCTTATTATGCATTACAGCCACCAGGCAGCTGTCCAGGAAAACACAAGTCTGAAAATGCTTCTGTTTTCAGAAAATTCAATTCACGATTGCTCCTCCTGGGGGCATGTGCAGCAGGCAGGAAGCATCCAGTTGCACGCCAAGGAAAGGGATGAGGCCTTGCCCACTTTATCTGGATTAAATAGCCACTCTGACATCTTAAGATCTTGATACCGGTGCCCAGATGCAGGGTTTGGTTCGGGTTTCTGCAGTCTTATTTTTGTGTGTTTCGGTGTGTGTTACAAAACACAGACTGGTGTTATAAAACAGTCTTTCTATGAGTCACAGCAGTGCCTGTGTGTTAGCAGAGAGGCCTCGAGGAAGCTGAATGGAGAAACTGTTCCCCGGCTGCCTTCCCAAAGGCTGAGGCTGTGGCAGGTTAGAGCTCAGGGTCCTGTTTACGAAGCTGCCCTCCTAGTCGCCCCATTCAGTCAGATGCCTCCTTTTTGAAGTGTGGAAGAAGCTACACCTGAAAATGCTCCATTTGCTCTAGGGTTGCTGTACGTATGGTCTAGGAAATTCAGCTTTTTAGGGGATGTTTTCTTCTTGGGAATATGATAAAATTTAACAAAATATCTTTAAAGCATGCGGTTAAAGTTGCCTAAATCATTTATGCATTTGCGCAAATGATGAGAATTACTTGCTATTTTTCCAGTTCTGAGACTTCAACTATATTTGTATCTGATTCACAGACTCAGACCTTTCAAGTAATGAAGTATTTAGTAGCAGTGAAGTGGCCTTCACATTTTTGAGTGTTCCAGGTATATTGTGTCTAAGCAATGTTCGCATCAAACAGAAATATTTAAAAGACAAAGGATTGTGAAATTTGTCTCCCCTCTGCCCTTGTTTAGATATTAATTCAAGCTAAAAACTGGAAAAAATTATTTTATATGACTGATGGAATTTGAGTATGGACTGGTATTTTAGATCATATGAATTATTTGTTTAAATATTGTCAGGTATAATAATGGCATAATAGTTGTTTTTAAAAAATCTTTATGTTACAAACAAAGACTGAAGTAGTTGTGCATGAAATGATAAGATATGTGAGATTTACTTTTATATGTTCAGAAAAAAACAAAGTGTATTCAGTGGGACTGGGAAGAGGTAAAGCCAGAATGGTAAAAATAGTGTTTCATCAGGATACGGAGGGGGAGTGCATGAAATGTATTATACTATTCAATTTTTTATAAGGTTGAAATGTTTAATAAATTAACTCTTCTTTACCTTCTTGTTGTCTGCGATTTATAAGATGATTCTTTTTACATTGGAGGTTTGACCAAAAACCTCTCAACCTCAGGGAGCTGATAGTGATCTCTTCAACTACATCACTGTAAAAATTCTGATTAATTGTTAGCATACATTTGAGAAAATTCACCTTTTTATAATAAGGCTTCCTAACATTCATTCCAGCTAGGCAGAAAAGAGGGAGCATTAGTTGTTCTTGTTTTTTCATTCTTTTCAAACTTATGGCAGTAGAGGCCCAGATTTCAGCATCCAGTGGACCAGAGAGTTAATCTGGTGGCCCCGTCTTCCATGGTTGAGACAAAGACATTTCTCAGGAAGGTATAAAGTGTCTTGTTCAAGATCACTTCCACTTGCTTTGAGAGAAGTGGAAGGAAGCCTGGAACCCTTGGAAACCAGTACCCTTTTCGACGCTGTCATGCTACCTCAATCTCATCCTTTAAAATACTCATTAACCACCTCCTCTCTGGGGAGCAAAGCAGGTTTCTAAATCCAGACCAGTGACTACGTGTCAGGTGTTCATTCCAAGCACTGTGGCCCCAAATTATCTTTTCTTTTATTGAGCACCATTTCCAAGTTGTGTGATAAGTCCCAGAAGTGATCATTTTTAATTCTGTTCTTGTTAGTGTTCAGCAGGTTTGCGGCGTGTTCCTGCTCCTCTGCTTTCCATAGACTTTCTGTCAGGGACAGGTCGATACGCTCCAATGACACGCTGGGCTGACAGGAGGATACACTCAGCCAAGTGATTTTGCAAGGACCATCGGCCACTCCTCTACTGCCTTTCCCCAGGCCTTTTGTAGTTAAGCTGAAATTTCCAAACATCACAATTGAAATAGGGATGTTTTTCTCCAAATGGAAAAATGGATCCTGTTTAGCATTTGTGGCCAAAACTCTTATCAGTACAAACTTCACCGATGAATTTTCACTTTTTTTGAACTGTACTTAGTAGCAACTCATTGAGATAAAGTAGAGGATCAACCCTAGCCAATTTGGCTCAGTGGCTAGAGCATCCGGCCATAGATCAAAGGGTCCCCGGTTCGATTCTGGTCAAGGGCATGTATCATGGTTGCAGGCTCAATCTCCGCCTTAGATCGGGGCGCATACAGGAAGTTAACAAATTTGTGTATCTCTCTCACATCGATGTTTCTCTCTCCCTTCCTTCCACTCTCTCTAAAAAAAAAAAAATCAATGGAAAAATATTCTCAGGTAAGGATTAACAACAACAACCAAAGGTAGAGGATCAGATTGGCACTTAGAATTTGTACCCAGTCTTTTAAAGAGTTTTATAAAGAGCACACCTCTGGGTCCTAAAAGCATTGTTATACAAGTAGATGGAAAATGGAAATAGAGTCAGAAGACCTTGCCCTGTTGGTGTGGTTGGTGGGGCGAGAAACCACTGGGTTTGCTCCTCTCATTTACCTGCTCATTGCTTAGGATTCTGGATCCCCTTGTCTGTTGGAGGCCCAAGAAATACAGATTTCATGTATTCATTTTGGAATACTCCTGACCTTACTGACCTCCTCATATGTGGAAGGTAGGTTGGATAGAGAGAGAAAATATCAAATCTATCACCATCACCACTCCCTTTTTTGGGGAGGAGGCAGAGACAGAAAAGTATACAAATGCCTAATCTAAGTGCTTTGGATACAAGTGTTAGGGAAGAGATGAATGGGACCTGCCTCCCACTTGGGGCTCCCGGAAATCACCTCAGGTGAAGATCTAGCTAAGGAGTGTGACAGAGCGTGAAGGAAGAGCTGAGAGAATGTTCCAGGCCAGAGCTAAACGAAAGTGCAGTATTAAAGCATAGCTCATTTATCTGTCCAGGATATGCTTAATCCTAGGGATTTGAAAAACTCATTTCATCTTTTCCTTTTAGTCTCCAATTATACCTTCTGAAAGACATCTACTTAACTTAGAATTCAAGATAAGAATTCCATAGGGGAGTCTAAGATTGGACAGATGAAAACAGGGAAGTACTTTGTTTCCATTGCAGATTCCTAAGGAGAAGTTCTTAAAAGGTCTCCCTTCTGGCTCACCTTCTCTAGAGTAGGCTTTGTTGTTAATAACAGGGAGAGGAGTTGTTTTTTCTCTGGGCCTGCAAATGCAGCATGATCCAACTTTGTTAGCGGTAGGTTGATAACTCCTCCATGGAGTAATAGAATGAGTTTCCCCTGGTTGTGTTCCTGGAAATATGGTTTGTCCCATTGTCCAAAGCTGCTTGCAGATATCTAGTTGGTAGTTGTCATGGAGAGGGCCTGTTTCCTCTGGGGGTTGACTGAAGCCACAGTTAGGCCCAGGAAGATGCCTATGAGAAGAGAAGGAGGGGACGGCCACAGGAGCAGGAGGAGGACTAGGAGAATGAGTAGGAAGTGCACCAGTAGCCCTGGAGGTCACCCATGGGTTTCTTTCATGAGCCAACCTCCACCCTGGCAATCTGTAGACACAGCCTTTTACTTTGCTCAGGAAACTCTAGAGATTTGTGGTTTCTAATATTTACGGTGCTGTGTGCCAACCCACAGAGCCAATTCTGCAAGCAGCTAGGGCTGCCGACACATGACCCATATTTCTCACAAATCCCACTATTCAATGGTCTTTCTATTCTTCTAATTATACCAAAAAGAGAGTCTCTGGTGGGTAATAATCTCTCTTTGCTAATACTTTGTAGCTGAGTTCCAAACCAGAGCTTTCCTCTATCATAGCTTGAGTGTGTTATTGTTATGTTAGAGGCAGCCACGACGAATGGGGAGGAGAGAGCCTCTTGGCCTCCTGGGGTGGTGGTCAATGGATTTATCCTTTACTCTTCCTTCCTTTTTGACCCGGTGTCAAATTTGGTTTGGCTTTCCTGGGCAGTCAGAGACACCTGCCCAGAAGATCTCATCCAACATGCATCGTGTGGTCTGGCTTAGTTGTTTACTTTTCAAATCAGATACTCAAATAGCATGTGTGGTGAAATCTTTAACTAAGTTATGGTCCAAGTGCTTGGTTTAAAGGAATATTGGAAAAAGGAGGAAATTCGCTATTTCACAAGTTTGATGATTATTATTTTTAAAAAATGAAAAATATTTCAGGGATCAGTGATTTAAAGATTCCTTTTAAATCCATACCTCTTTTATAGAGTTTATCTGTTTACTTGGTGTCCTGATTTTTTATATACATGTGTTATCTCTGATGTTAGAGTATAAACACCTTGAAGGCAAGGTTGGTGTCTATTTACTTCTTGTACCATCATCTAATGATAGAAAGCACTTGGGGATGCACAGCATTCGGGACTCAGAAGACCTGGGCCCTGGTCCTGAGTCTGCTGTTTCCCAGCCTGTGTGATTGGGGCAAGTCTATCTGGGCCTCAGTTCTCCTCATCTGCAGAATGAGGAAGAAGGACTAGATGATCCCCAAGGTTGCTCCCTTCCTAAATTATGATTGTAAGAGTCAACCAGATCTTGGATTGGAAGAGCTGGAGTTATTTTCAGTCTTTATTATTAATTTTCCTCTGTTCCTACATCTCAAAAATGAATCACTTAAATTTCTCCAGTTTGGTAGAGTGTATTGGTTTTACGTCTATGATAAATCTAAAAGAATCCTGAATGAGAAGTTACTGTAAATCACTAATCTAACCATTAAGTGTTCATTTCCTTAGGGGAACTACTCTTCAATCAGCCAGAATGGCTTAATTTATTTTCCTTTAAATTAAAAGACTTGCAAAAATTGAACAAGCGAAAGGGTCCCAGAAAAGGTGAAATATATAGCTATGGGTCTGCAGTCCTATGTCCAAAATACATGTGGCATGTGGACAGGTATATGTGTCTGTGGCTGAGGTTGGAGAGGGCAGTTCTTTAGTTTATGTGAATAAAAGGTTGTTAAAATTCACATTCAGGTAGGCAGGAAAGGCAGAGAAGGTAGAGGATTGACTTCTACTGTAGAAGGATTTGGGAAGGGGGTGAGGGAGTCCCATTTATACACTGGCCCTGAATGTCATTTATTCTACAAGTTCCTTGTCAAGTGCTTACTATATACCGGACATTATTCAGGGTGCTGTGATTTGCCAGTTCTATTGTACAGTATGGATGTTGCCTCCTCTTCTTCCCCATCTCCCTGGTGGTTGAGTCTCTGGAAGCACTAAATAGGTGTTCTTAAAGTACTTGGCCTCTAGATACTGTTTATCATGTTTGGAGTCCCTCCCACCTGCCCCCAGGAAAGACCTTGCTAGCCCTGGAGAGCCAACACAAAGATGTATAATAATACACCCCACCGAGCTTTAAAGAACTGTTCTTCTCTCCCTCAGAAATAGGGATTTTTTTTTCAAGCAAAAAATGTTGCCATAAGTTGGGTACTTTTCACTCTCATTATTCCCTTCCTTTACATTTTCAATCCTTCCAGTAAATATTAATTTATGAGTCTGTATTATATGTCAAGCACAGGCTGGACATAAGAGATGTAATAAATGATAAGCAACCTTATTAGTTTTCTGTTGCTTCTATCACAAATTTGGCATATGAAACAACAAAAATGTAATCTCTTAAAGTTCTGGAGGTCAAATCTGCTTCACTGTTTAATGGGGTTAAAATCAGGGAGTCAGTAGGACTGGTTCCTTCTAGAACAGTGGTTCTCAACCTTTCTAATGCCGCGACCCTTTAATACAGTTCCTCATGTTGTGGTGACCCCCAACCATAAAATTATTTTCGTTGCTACTTCATAACTGTAATTTTGCTACTGTTAATGAATCGTAATGTAAATATCTGTGTTTTCCGATGGTCTTAGGTGACCCTTAGCTTGAGAACCACTGCTGTAGAGCCTAAAACCATCGGAAAACACTGATATTTACATTACGATTCATTAACAGTAGCAAAATTACAGTTATGAAGTAGCAACGAAAATAATTTTATGGTTGGGGGTCACCACAACATGAGGAACTGTATTAAAGGGTCGCGGCATTAGAAAGGTTGAGAACCACTGTTCTAGAGACTCTAGCAGGGTGTCTGCTTCCTGATTTTTCCAGATTTAGAGCTACCAGTATTCCTTGCCTCGTGGCCCTTTCTCCATCTTCAAAGCCAGCAACATAGCATCTTCAACTCTCTTTCTCTCTCTGCTTCCGTAGGCATATCACCTTCTGTGTTTTTGACCCTCCTGCCCAACTTTTATGAAGACCCTTGTGATTACATTGAGCCCACTAGGATAATCCAGAATAATCTCCCCATCTCAGAATCCTTCACTTAATCACACCTGCAAAGCCCACTTTGCCATCTGAAATAACATAGTCCCAGGCTCCAGAGGTTAGGATGTGGACATCTTGGGGGGACAAGAGACCTTTTGCCACCCATTCAACCAAGTACACAGCATCTCTAATCTCAACGTGTTTAGCTTCCAGTTGCCTAGCAAGAAAAAAATGGGGTAAGTTTTTTTGTTTTGTTTTGTTTTCATTTGCTTCCTTGCCTGCTTGTTTGTTTTTTATCTTTATTCCAGCCATATAGTTTGGGTAGAAATAAATTTATAAAATATAATATGAGGGGAAATGCCTGTTCAATTCACATTGTGTCAAGGTGAAAAAATAAATCTTCCCTCCTATAAAACTCTACCTTGAAAACAGGACATTAACTCTACCATCGAACATTTTAGGCTATCTATCTAAACTGTGGCATTATCCATATTTCAGTATGAAAAGATCGGAACCTTTATTTGCAAAGGCAAGAACTAAGCCTCCTCTGTCCTTAGCCTGTGAGAAACTTCAGTCAACAAGCCTTCATTCAGCAGCTTCTTTGATGAAAATGACAGACATTCTCAACTCCAACTACCAAAGGAGGCAGCTTGCGTGGGAGAGGAAGAACAGCCACGTGGCTGGGAAGGTTGGGGTCTCCTGGTAGAATTCATGCTCTTGTTGAGATTGTAATTGTCCCTCAAGTTCTTTGTAGTTTTGAAGTTAAAATATGAAAACTGATGCCCTAGGACAGGGGTCAGCAAACTCATTAGTCAACAGAGCCAAATATCAACAGTACAATGACTGAAATTTCTTTTGAGAGCCAAATTTTTTAAACTTCTTCTAACACCACTTCTTCAAAATAGACTCGCCCAGGCTGTGGTATTTTGTGGAAGAGCCACACTCAAGGGGCCAACGAACCGCATGTGGCTCGTGAGTCTCAGATTGCCCACCATGGTCTTAGGATATCTGAAGCATGAATTATAACATTAAGCAACTAAGAGAACCAACTTGGAGAGGGAGGAATCTGGCACAAACAACAAGAAATTTAATATCAGAGGCAAAAAATAAGAGACAAGGTGGCTAACACAGGGCTTGAGAGGCAGATACAATGAGAGTCTTCATCAAAAGTCACCAAAAAAGGACTCTCATAAGAAACCCAGAGGTCTCAGAGGGTTATCATGGGGCAGCTTCTCCCTCTACCACCTCCTAGGAGGAACGTGGCTGTGGGCAGGCTACTGAATCTTTCCAAGCTTCCTCTGTAAAATGGGGTTCGTGGTCTAGTAGCCCCCAATCCATGGCTTTGTTTTCCCAGGTTTCAGTTACCTGAGGTCAACAGCAGTCCAGAAATATTAAATGAAAAAATTCCAGAAATAAACAACATGCCGTTCTGAGTTGTGTGATGAACTCTCAGTCATCCAGCTCCATTCTGGGATGTGAACCACCCCTTTGTCTGGCATATCTACACTGTAGATACTACCTGCCCATTAGTCACTTAGTAGCCCTCTCGGTTATCAAGTTATCAGATCAATTGTCGCAGTGCCTGTGTTCAAGTTGCCCTTATTTTACTTAATAATGGCCTCCAAGTGTGAGAGCTAGTGATGCTGACAATTCAGATATGCCAAAGAGAAGCTATGAAGTGCTACCTTCAAGTGAGAAGATGAGTACGCATAGGATAAAACATAATATATATATTAATCACTTGGTACTATCCACAATTCCAAGCATCCACTGGGGATCTTGGAGCACAGCCCTGTTGGTTGGGGGGCACCATTTTACCTATCATGTGGGTCCAAGAGCCACTGCCTCAGTGCCTGGCTGGCCGGTGTGCAATCCATGACAGTCATTTTGTGATGGGATGAGGGTGGCAGCCCTCCTCCCCTTTAAAACAGCTGTTGACTGTTGCTTAGGCCAAACAGAAGGTGCTGTCTTATAAGATACACCTCTGATTTGCTTCACGCCCTGGGCATGCTCAAATGCACATGCACACACTCTCCCAGAGGATGACCCTGGATCCAGGATTCACACAGGGCAGCCAATTTTCCAAGCAACTCAAACACTATAACAGGGGTTTGGGCTTCACCTGACCCATTGGGATTTATCTGCAGGCTCACAGGTCATTTCCCCTAGGAAGCTAAAAAAATTCACTTTCAAAGTGGTTCGTAACCTGTAGAAATGAAAGCCCTCCATGTAAAATCTCAGGTAAGGAAATCCAGCATCACTCAGCTCATGCTTACCCGCCGACCTCTGGTGATTATGAAGTGAACCCTGTTGTTGGAAACCTGGGTGAACATCAGAGTCTGTCATCACTTTTATTGGCAGGTGTCATGGCTCAGTCAGCAGGAGGGCAGCTGGGAGAGCACTGCTGAGCTTGTCAGACATGGAGACAGTGGAGAGAAGGAGAGCAAGAGGCAGCATAGAGAACTGAGATTTTTCTAAAAACTGAACTATTTGTGTGGTAGGAAGTAATTAAAACTTATAGCCATGTAGTTTGTGTTCCATGTTAAGTGTTTCAAAAATGATTAAATGTGTTCTGTACACTCAGCGAAAATGGGATTCTCTGGCAGGTAATTGAGTGGAGGGGGGAAAAAACATGGTAGGGATTAGTTTTCTAGAAGGAAAATGAAAATGAGGGGAAAAAATGTCATTTCTGCTTGTCTTCTCCTTTGGGGATTTTGAGAGGCTTTATCTCGGCTTTTCTGGAAGGACACATATGCAAATCAGAGAATCCTGGAATTTCAAGATTAGCAGGGAAATTTGCAGGAACCAGTGTGAACTCCCATCTGCTCCCAGGACCCTCCGCCAGCATCCAGCCTGTGCACAACCCTGCAGGAGAGGGTCCTTACTTCCTCATTTCTTTTCTAGGCAGCCCATGCTATTTTTGAGACAATCTGGCTTTTAGAAAGTTCTCTCCACTAAGCAGGAAATCTAACCTCATACAATCTCTACCTATTGGCCCTAGTTATGCCTCTCATACACTATTAATTATCTTTACTAATTTTATGATCTGAAAGGCTGGAGCTAAGATGGGCTAAGTAACGTGTGCGTGGTTTTATAGTTACACATGGCAGAGCAAGGATTTAAACCCAGGTCTGCCTCATTGCAACTCTCCTGTTCTCTCCATGTGTCTTCCAGCCTTTTATTCTAGGGAGGAGAACGGCAGCCAGCAATCTTGCACAGGGAACACACAATAAAGACCTAGCAAGCACTGAGCTCAGAGGAGGGAGGAACGGATTGGCGAGTGGAGTGATAGAGCCCAGCCAAAGGACCCCCTCTCTGATCAGGGATACACATTCTTAACCCCTGGCCCTGTGGTTATCTCCATGTAGCTCACATCCAGCTATTAACAGCTCTCCACCTGGTGACAAGTTTAACGGGCCAGGAAATTCTAGCCCTCAGGACTCAAGCCTGATATTTATGGTTCCCCACATACACCTAAAGTGGATTATAAATTTATCTCCCTCAGATTTAGGGGACTGAAATGGTTGTTTGAGGCTCTGGAAAGGATGGACGACTTTATGGACATATTGTACGAACTTTTTAAAAGATTTGGGTGATCTCTGGCCAGTTTTGCTCAGTGGATAGAGCACTGGCCTGCAGACCAAAGGGTTCTGGGTTCTATTCCGGTCAAGGGCCTGTACCTTGGCTGCAGGCTCCTCTCCAGCCCAGGCCCTGGTCAGGGCTAGTGCAGTAGGCAACCAATCGATGTGTTTCTTTCACATCGATGTTTCTCTCTATCTTTCCCTCTTTCTTCCACTCTCCCTAAAAATCAGTGGAAAAACATCCTCAGGTGAGGATTAACAACAACAACAAAAAGATTCAGGTGGGAGGAGGGGCAGAAAGCTGCTTCTCCCAGACTTCCCCTGTACTTGAGGGTATTGGTGTTATGGGGTGAGAGGGCTAAGGGAGAGGTACACATCAATTTTGTACCATAGAAAAGTTGCATATTTTTGTAACCAAAACCTATCTATAATAATAAAAGCATAATATGTTAATTAGACCGGACAGGCGAATGACCTTCCAGATGTCCTTCCGAACGATCTTCCGGACGAAGCCAGGGCTGCGAGGGCCTGAGCCTCTTGCACAAATTCTGAGCATCGGGCTTCTAGCTATATCATACTGTTTCTTGGGAAGTTATTCAGCTTCTTAGGAAGCTTCTTCTAAGCTCCTGAGTAAGCCGAGTGGATGTTTACTCACCAGGCACTTATGTAGTGGGAGATACTAAGCAGGAACACCTGGCTTGCAGGAGACTTGTTCTTACTGACACCTCCAGAGGCGAGCAGCTGTGGTGTTTGGGTGAGTTGGGTGTGTGCATCCTTCATACAGGACCCTCTGGAGAGCACAGCTTTCTTGTTTCTTGCTTCTCCACTGGGAACTTGTACCATATGATGTAAATTTCACCAGCAAGTTCTAACATGCAGATGTTTAAAGGAGACGGCTGTATACTTCCAGGAAAAGATGGGGACATAGTAACAATGACCAAAATGATAGTATTTCCTGCCTCATGCTCACTCCCCAGTCAGAGCTCTTTAGTATTCTCCAGAAGTTTCTCTCTCTACCCACCAATGAGAATAAGGAAGGATGTAGTTAAGAGCAGACGTGACATGCTGGGCATGAGCTCAGGCACTAAAAGCAGGAAGATCCAAGTTTGCATCTTAGCTTTTCTCCATGTTTGTTATGGAACTTTGGACTTCATCTCCAAGCCTCAATTTTCTAATATATCAAATAGGGGGGAAACACCAACCAGAACATTGTTCTGAGCATGAATGACACCAAGAATGAAAAGTAAAGGCTTTGTAAAACAAGAATATTGCCAAGCTGGTGTGGCTCAGTAGTTGAGCGTTGACCTATGAACCAGGAGGTCACAGTTTGATTCCTGGTCAGGACACATGCCTGAGTTGTGGGCTTGATACCCAGTGTGGGGCATGTAAGAGGCAGCTGATCAGTGATACTCCCTTATCATTAATGTTTCTATCTCTTTCTCCCCCTCTCCCTTCCTAATATCAATAAAAATATATTTTTTAAAAAAATAAGAATATTGTTTGCAAGAGTTTGGCATAGCCCCTCCTTTATTCTGGAAGATAATTTGCTTGAAAATTCAACTGTGGCCCTAACCGGTTTGGCTCAGTGGATAGAGCGTTGGCCTGTGGACTCAAGTGTTCCAGGTTCGATTCAGGTCAAGGGCATGTACCTTGGTTGCAGGCGCACTCCCAGTGGGGAATGTGCAGGAGGTAGCTGATCGATGTTTCTAACTCTCTATCCCTCTCCCTTCCTCTCTGTAAGAAATCAAATAAAATATATTTTTTAAAAAAGAAAAGAAAATTCAATTGTGTACCAAATCATCCTCCCAAGGACCAGCAGAAAGTGGCAAGCTCCCTCTGCGTGGGAGCCTTCACTGGGGCCCCACAAATAGGCTCTCTAGTCTCCAGTTTTCACCCCACAAACAGAGGCATTCTCCTCATAGGCATGTTCACACTGCAAGAAAGCTCCCTAGGCCTCTCCCTGTGGAATTGCCATCTCCCCTGTTTGAGCTCTCCCCTCAAGAACAGAGAGCTGGTTTGCAAGCACATTCAGATCTGAGAGCTTCCCCTCCCCCCAGCGGGGGTGGGATTTCCAGGCCTCCTTTTGCGAAGGTACTTTGCGTGGAACCTGAAGTTGGAATGCCCTCCTGAGGTCGATATATAAAAGCCAGCAGCACAAATAGGAAGTGAGGCTGAAGTAAGCAAAAATGTTCTCCAATAACTTCAATAGAGGAACGCTTGTTTGATCCTCTCTAAGCTTCCTGAAACTGAGCTGAATGTTTGTTTGTTTTGTGGCAGCTCCACTTTTTATTTTTCAGGCCTTGTCATGTATGGCTGTTGGTTTCTCAGCTTAAAAGGATAGTGCTTTTTCTCAGTAATGATGCTCCTGTTCTGAACCCAGTGATACCCATTTCTAAAGGCATTTCATCCTAAAGATAATGTTCTGCTAACTCTGAGGACCCAACAGATCAAGGAAGTGGCCAGGTACCCTGACTCAAGCTTCCCACTCCGAGTCACTTGGCACTCACACCTACAAGTGTGTGAACAGAAAGTTTCTCGGTTTATTTTCACATGGAAGATTTGATCCCACCAGGGGGGAATGTCAACAGAAATGACTATGCAAAAGTGACAAAATAGCCTGTTGACCTTTCCATTGCCAAAGAAACAAAGGCCAAGTTCAGGTGAGTTTGCTATTCCATTGTTTCTCGAGGCCCTAATTGGTCATTAGCACTATTGTTTGCTGTTTTAATATTTGGGGAATTTCATTCAGTTCCATGGACCAGAACAGCTGCTGGAGAAAACACCGGGGGCAAAGCAGGGGATGGTTTGCAGAAGACAGCGGTGGAGGTGAGCCCTTCCTCTTGGCCTCCTGTCTGTAGATGTGTATCAAACACCATAAAACTGGCATATGATGACGAGCTAACTGACAGCTCCGAAGACGGAATGTTCTGCAGATGGAAGAGCCAAAAAGTGGCATGTCAGGGCTGAGGTGCTTAGCAGCATTTCCAGAGACATGTTGAGTGTTTTCCTATGCCTTGTCTCCCAAACGCAAATGTCCCAGGTTTCCTGTGTCTCGGAGACCCTCCAAGTGTGAGAGACAGCACTTATGGCCATGACAGCAATGGCCAGATCTCTCTGTGGCCTGTGAGCCCAGGGAAAATTTGCCATGTGTCAGATGCAAGAATCTTATCTGCCATGGATTTCATTTTTTCCTGGAAGCAACTGGAAACCGACTTAGTGACACTTAAGTCCTTCACCTGCTGTGTTACTGTAGCCAGTGGGTGTGAGCCAGTGTGGGACCATGAAGGGCCCTCATTTGAACAGCCGCAAGAATTATGGGCTCTGACTTGGAATGGAATGTTAGACTATGTTCAGAGTCATGGCAACTTGAACTTGGCAGCCCTGTCTGCTTCTGAGATTACCAGTGCCTCACGGCCAAGTGCACCTGTGACAAGAGTTGACCTCTGAGTGGGATGCAGATTGAGAAACCTCTTTTAGAGCTAACGACTCATTGGAACTCCTTTAACAGCTGGACGGTTCAGTAGCAGTTTAAGTGCTGGAATCACCTGGCACTCTTCCCACCCGCCGTGTAGTTAATAAAGGATACATATGGAATCACTAAAAGCTTCCCTCCCCCCCAAAAAAGAAAAGGGATGCTTAGAATTAAAAGGATGTTTCCATAGTGTCTTTAGTTTCCATCATCAAAGTAAATAAAATTAACCTCATTTGAAACTAAGACCCCCCTCCATGAGGTATAATAAGTTCTCTTTGCAAAGGGGCTATTTTTTTAGAGGGTTATTAAGACCACATTTCATGATAGGCATGTTTCAATATATTTGTACTTCTCAGAACAGGCTACATTTGCTTTCTTGAGTTATGATTAGCTGGTTTCTGCGTTTAATCCATAGCATGTGGCATTTTTCTATACTAGTGCTTCCATAGAAAATTTTACTCCAGGCATGCGGGAGGCCAGTTATAATGCTTCAGTTGGAAAACACAAAACAAAACCATTCAACATCCCCAATAGCCATGTTTCCAAAGAAAATTATCTACGGGACCCCCCAAGGTTAAAGTTCCAAATATTACTTTTGCATTTTCTTCATGTGAATTTTAAATGAAGTTGAGAAAATGTATTAACAATGCATCCAGTATTGATGTGATTAGGGTATATTTTGTATTCTATGAATGCCAACCTTCTCTGATATGTTTGTATATATTTAAAGTAGCATGTGGTTTACTGCATATCCAATTTCACATTTGTCCCCGCCTTCCTGGGACTGTACTTGGAAGGCTGTGTCTCACTTGCATACAAATGAGATACCATCATGCTTTCAAAAGTGTCTTCTCTCCCTCTCCCCACTCCTCCCTCAGTTGGCCTTATGTTAAGTTAGCCAATCAAAGTCAACATTACATCTTCCCCTTTGGCCTGTGTTCTCCCTCCTCCTTATATAGGCCTTGGTGGTCCCACACCTTTCCACAGCCACCGCCACACCTGGCCGGGCAGCCTGCAATCGCTGCATCACTCCTCCTCCTCACCTGATAGCTCGGCTGACCCAGCTGCCTCTGGCCTGTGATGCCAGGGGCTCTGCAGACAGCTGCAGTGGGATGAGGGTACTGAGGAGGCTCTGTGACCACAACGGGAGTCTTCTGGCCTGTGTTCCTCTCTCAACAACCAACACTGTACACAGAAGGCGGCATCAGTTTGGGGTATATGGCATTGAACTATTGTTGTTGTTTTTTTTCTGAACAGTTTTGGTCTTTGGCTATCCCTAGCTCAGGGGCAGCCTCTGTGATTAAACACACATACTCACACACACACACACAAGGTGGTAGTAATAATAAGGCTTTTCAAGGCAGTAAATCAAGCCACTGTCCTGGTTTGTTTTTCTGTCTCTCTTACCTTCTCACTCTTGCCTCAGGATCAGTTGTGCTTTTGCTCAATCGTTCAGCAAACAATAGCACCAAAGCTGCAGGCCTGGCAGCTATGGGAACACTGGGTCTGCCGAGGACGCCGGGTGCTCAGGAGACAGTGGGCATCTGCGGGGCCAGGCAGAGCAGTGGTGTCATCTGTGAAGGCTTCACAGGTCTCTGTGTTTTCTGGCTCAGGGAACCAACCCCTGGGGGTTTGCCCACAGACTTTTTTGTACCATCCGTGAACCTTGTTTCTGAGTATGGTTTGAGGGTACAGGCCTTGAGATCAAAGTGTCAGGTCTCACAACACATCTGAGCATAAAGGAATCATAGAGAAAGTCCTCGTAGTCAAGGAAACTGAGGCTAGAGGGAGCAAGCTGTTAGCAGAGGTTAGCAGCAAGGGCTACTGAGCGTCCTAGAATAGAAGAAACAAGTAGGTGGTCCATTTCCCAATCCGGGAGCCATTTTAAAATGAAAATAGTAATTAGATTTTTTTTTTTTTTTTTTTTGCTAGACTTGTCTTCCAGGTCATAAACACTACTATGGGTGACTGAGTCCAAAAATAAATATGGGAGAAAATCCTTTGCGTGCGTGAAGCACTTCATATTCTCTGCCTCCTTCTCAATCCTTAATTAAGCCCGGCAGCCACCCCAAAGCTGGTCATTACCACTGTGTGAGGAGATGGAGTCCCGCGGGATTATGCGCCTTGCCCAAGCATACGGGCCAGACAGGCCGGGCAGGGTGAGACTTCCCAGTTTCTGAGGCCCACGCCCCATGTGCAATCCAGCCTCATCACCCTGGGTCTTGGCGCAGGGGATAAATAAACAAACAAAGGATGATTGCATTGCTTTTACTTCTGGGGAGCAATGAGTTCTTATTTAAAACAGGAACAAGGGGCAAGACAAATAGCATCTAATAGCAAAGCTATTGGGGGACAGCAGTGCCATCATTCAGGGCCTTGGAGTTCTGCCCTTTCCGGAGCTCTGTGTCCAAGTCTAAGTTTCTCTTTACCCAGATTTTATTCAGCAAAGGTGCCGTCTTGTCTTGCTGGGCAATGAGGATTCAGAAGTGGTACCATGAGGTCTACTTTGTTGTATTCCGTTTCAGTACCATGTGCTGGAATATATGGAGAGCTTGGAAGTTGAGAAGAGGAAATTTACCTTCCCTGGGGGTCAGGGAAGGCACCGCAGATAAAGTGACTTTTAAAATGAAATCAAAATTGATGAGTAGGAGTTTGCCAGTTGGAAACAAGGGAAAAGAGCATTTGGGAAACTATGGGTAGAGGTTTGATAAATTATGACTTCAGAATCCACCCTCGTATTCAAATTGTGTTCCCTGTAACCTACAGTGTGACTGAGACAATACGCTCAGCTCTCAACTCCAATGACAAACTATTTCTTTCTGCCCTTTGAGATTTCTCTCAATGAACTTTTTCCCCACCATACGGAAGGCCAGGGTCTTGGCAGGATTGAGAGCTCCAAGGTTTGAGAGCATAAGGGGAAGGCACCCGGGGCTGTGTTTGACGCCACTCCTGGCACTGAATTTCTGCTTTTTACCAATTCATTTCAGTTTATCTAATATCCTTTACATAGTAGTTACATGCCCATGTGTGTGTATACATGTTATTCATACATGTATATGTACATATCACATATACATCTATAAGTATATATGAAACACATAGGAATGTGTCATGTGTACATGTATATGTATGTGCATACACAAATACATATATCTATTTGTATATGATACCCACCCATTAATTGATTTTTTTAATCTATTTCGCTGAAGATTTTACTAGGATGAGGGAAGAGGATGGGTAGCAAACAATGGACCTCCCCAACAAAAACAAACTTCATGTGGAGCCTTAGCGACCTTGTTTTGGATCCCTTCAGCAGCTGAGCCACCATAGATTATTCCCAAGTTAGCCATTTTGCTAAATTTCCTTGTGTCTTCCTCCTTTGTCCTTTTCCCCTCTCCCATCCGTCTTCTTTCTCCCCCTCTCCCTCTCACCCTGAGAAATTCCTAGTTATCTCTCTCCTCCCCCTCCCTCTCTCCTCTCCTCCTTCTCCCTACGATCCTGCTCAGCTCTGTTATGGTGCCTGTTGGTCCTTATCACCCATATCTTCAAGGTCATAGCTTATCAGGGAATTTTCCTAAGCCAACACAGTGCCTTTGCTAAGAGAAATTCTGGTATTACAGTGGTTTCAATTTCCATTTGTCTGTCTGTGACTCACCATATCTCTGCACATAAGACAGTCCCTGGCCATAAGTGAGCAGTCAATATTATCTCTTCTGTGAATTACTTCATCAATTACATAGTACTTTTAAAAGGGTCTGTCTTATTCTGGTGTCTGACTTTACTAGACTTCTGCCCCGAATTTTAAATAACACAAGGCTTATAAGACATTTTAATCACAGAGGCCCTGGGTCTGCTGCCCACTGACTGTGATGCCCCCAGTCACTGAAGCCAGGCTGCCTAAAGACTGCAAAGGCCACATTCGTTAAACCAAGTGGCCTCAGTCAGGCCTGCTTACTGGCCAAGGATGGAGGACATGCACCTGCTGTGGAACAGGGAAAGAGGAGGAAAGGAGCACGAGAGTGAGAAGGACAAAACATAACATCTGTCTTTCAAAAAGAATTCAAGTAGCAATTGTGAAATCTTGGGCATAGGATGTACATTTCCCAAGTCTCTGCATTATTATACATTTTAAATATTTTGTAGTTGAAAAAAGTTTCCATCTATACTAATAAAAGCCCAGGGCCATCTCACCCTCGCGTCATCACAAGATGGCCACCACCATGTCGTCACAAGATCAGGGGAGGGCAGTTGGGAGTGATTGGGCTGGCAAGGGAGCAGTTAGGTGTCATCAATCAGGCTGGCAGGGGAGCAGTTAGGGGGCGATCAGGCTGGCAGGCAGGTGAGTGGTTAGGAGCCAACAGTCCCGGATCGTGAGAGGGATGTCCAACTGCCGGTTTAGGCCCGATCCCACAGGGCCTAAATGGCAGTCAGACATCCCCCAAGGGGTCCCAGATTGGAGAGAGCACAGGCTGGGCTGAGGGACACTCCCCTCCCCCCCCCCCGGGGCACAAATTTTGTGTACTGGCCCTCTAGTAATTTTAAAAAGAGAGAAAATCCCATACAAAGATGTCAACTGAAAATGAAATTGCCCCTGCTAATAAAGAGACATTTCAAAGTATGGTGCTCTTCCAAGAAAAGAATTATCTGGGACCCTCAACAACCCAAAACAGGAGATGGCTCCCAGTGAACATGATCAGCAGGAGGCAAAACCCCAAGCTTGCTCTGACTGATATTACTCAGTGGTTAGAGTGTTGGCCCATGCACCAAAGGGTCACAGGTTCAATTTTCAGTCAAGTCCATGGACCTGGGTTGCAGGTTCTATCCCCAGTTGGTCAGGGCACATATGAGAGGCAACCAATCGATGTGTCTCTCTCACATGAATGTTTCTCTCTCTCCCACTCACCAGTCCCTCCCTTCCTCCCTTCCACTCCCTCCAAAAAGAAAATTCAATGGAAAAAAATACCCTCAAGTGAGGATTAACAAACAACAACAAAAGCAAAAACCCTCAGACTTCATGAGAAATCTTTGTCATTTCAGGCCTTTGTCTCTTACCACTGTTATGGCATTAACTTGTTAAAGGCTGGTGGTAAAGTACTATTCCCTGGGCACCTCCAGTTGTTTAAAACCCTTGCTGAAGTGGTTTCTCTCCCGCACCTCCCTGCACAGGGAATGTTACGAAGAGCTATAAAGAATTCTCTCAAACTGGTCCCCTCCCCAAGTTCTTTTCAACACAACATGGAGATAGTATTTCAAAATTAATCATTAAAAAAAAACCCTAGTGGCTTCCAGGGCTATGCTAGTAACTTCCTGGGAAGGTGAGAGAGATACACAGACATTCCCACAGCCACTATGGTTACTAATAAGTCTCAGAGAAGCCCCGAACATGAGGTTCTGTCCAAGTTGCCACACACTGTCCTGAACCTCCCTGCCCAGTTTATTTATTTATTTTCTCCCATTCTAGAACAGCCAGCAAATGATTTCACACCTTTTTGTTTAGCTGCTAAAAGCAACACAATAACTCCCCTCAGGGCTGCCTCTGTGGGTTCCAAAAATAAAATGGACTCATTTCCATGCTAAGCATGTAAGGGCTCATAGGGATTCTAATGAAAAGCAAAGGAAGGGAGGAAAGAGGGGTCAGGCTGGGGCTGTCACTGAGGGGGGTCAGCTTCTGTGGAGAGTTACCAGTGCCCCCTCCTACCCCCAGTAGAGGGAAGATGTTAAAAACAAAACAAAAACCAGATAGCTCTTAGGCTAAAATTAATCCAACCCTTAAACTCTCCAGCTTATCTTCTATCCTAAACCCAGGGCAGTCTTGGAACACAGATTGACGTCCACCAAGAAGCTCAGCAGCCCGCTTCAGCCTTCCAGATAAGACATCTCTTGGTAGGAAATAGGCAGTAACTTGCTTCTAGGTCGGAACGTAAAAGCATGGGTCCATGAGCTTCTAGGTTAGCTTTTGAAATTCACAGTTTTCTGAGCCTAAGTCATTAGCAATAGCAGACTCAAGTCACACAATGCTGGGCCCCGCTGGCCTGTCTAGAATGCAGGAAAGGATTTCCACGAGGGCTTGCCAGAAGAGTACGTGCTGCCCACCTGCAATAAGGGGAATCCACGCACGACCCGCAGCCTCCAGGTGTGCCTGCCTACAATGCGGTGATGCCGCCTGTTCCTTACATTTCCAACCAGGACTTTGCTTACGTAGGAGGCCAGACGGTTGGAGACTCCCCCATCGATGAGCCCATATCTGCCTCCCTGTAGCTTCTACTCATCAGTTCTAGGTTTGTTCATGGCACGTGCAGCACAGAGTCTATCTTTTCATGAGATATTTTAAAATATTTGACAATAACTCCAAGTCTCACAGTCCCCTCCCCTGTCAGTGAGGCTTCCCATTTTCTTCTCCTAACACGGTTTCCAGTTCCTTCCCCGGGATGTGATCCATTTTACAGTGTGTTCCTCTTACAGTCCAGCCCAGCAGTGGTCTGACCCACACAGAATACAGTGGATAGAACATGCCATTCACACGGCCCACACTCACCTGAGCCATCTCTTCTCGCACACGTGTTATGCTGCAGGTTCATATTCCTTCCCAAGGCCTGTGAAGAAAGGATGTGCTAGCCAATGGTAAATAGGTTTGCTCAGGAAATCTCAATTTACTTAAAGGAACACAAATTTTAGTTAGTTTAAAACAATTCCTTTACATACAAATACTGGCTGTGCAACTGTTAAGTCCTTGTTCTTTTCCTTAAAGCAGATACCCAAAGCGCCTCCATTTGGCAAACCTTGGACCAATTACCCTTTATTGAGTGTTTGAACATTTTCTAACTGCCTTTCTTTAACATTATTCTGGGATTTGGACTCTCTGTTCAAGGAACCAGAGAATCTTTAGAAATGGAAAAGATAGAGAAAGGGTCTCAAAACCAGTCACAGATATTCGGGACGATAGCATTACCCCTTTGGACATGTGCATTGAGAGTTCATTCACAGAATGCTTTCCACGTGCCTGCTCTATGTTATTCTGGGCTTCTTCAGGGATGAAAAATATAGTCCCCTTCTTTCATGGAGTTTACATTCCCAAGGGGGAACACAGAAGCAAAATGTGAAATAATTTCATGGAGTGATAAGTGCTGTGAAGAAAATAAAGCAGACCTGTGATAGAGATGAGGTCAGGAAAGACCAGTTTTAGGAGGGAACATTTGATCTGACTGTTAAGAAAGTTCCAATCACACCAAAATTCCATAGTTTGGAAGAAACTTCTTCCAAACTATGGAATCAGCAAATGCAAAGACCCTGAGGTAGAAATCAACTTGTTGTGTTCTGGGAAGTAAAATTAGGCCAGTGCAGCTGAAAAACATTAATAGGAGAAAGTGATAGCAGATGAAGTCAAGGAGGAAAGCAGTAAGCAGGGGAGGGATCGCATGGATCCTCAAAGACTGTGGTGAGGAGTTTGGATTTGATTCTAAGTGCAGCAGAAGCCATTGGAAGGTTTTAGGTAGAGGAATGACATGATTTAACTTACGTTTAAAACATCTCTCTGCTGTGTGCAGAGGTGGGTTGTACAGGCTTTAAAAACAGAAGGAGAGGAAGGAGTTAGGAAGCTGTCGTAATGGCCTGGACAATTGATGGCAGTGGCTTGTGCTGACATGGTGGCAATGGGAACAGAGGGAAGTGCCCAAGTTCTGGATATTGTTTGAAAGTAGAATCAATGGGACTTGCTAGGAGAAAGACAACTGGAGTCCGAGGAAACTCGAATGATTTGCCTAAAAGGGAAGACGGAGACCTAGAAAAGTTGGACACTTAGTAGTGCCATGTACTTTAATCCTGAGAGCACTGTGAGGGATAAATTATTTCCTGACATTTAATCTATAAGGACCCCTAAGAGATGCTTTCCAGATGTTTATGTTGCCATATTCTTACTTGAATGCTTTAAATGACTACATCCAATTGTGCACCTATACCCTCAGGTATTGCTTGTTAACCTTCCTAGAATTCATTTTCTAAAAAATAAAGACTTTTTTTTAGTGGGGAAGTGGGGGGGTGGGCGGCCTCAGGGAAGTTAAGTGATTTACTCCAAATCAAACATTTGGTCAGATTAAGCTGGGATTCAAACTTGGGACTTGGTGCCATATCTCATAGTCCCTTCCCACTTTTCCAAAGTGTGATGGAGAAGGAACCCTGGGCAGGGACTCCTGAGATAGGGCTCCTCCTAGGTATCTTATCTTCCAAGTTATTGCTGCTTAATGCATTGTTAAGCCAATACCATTATTTGCTACAGATCCCCCCATGTGTCATTACATTTAACCAAAACTAAGATGACGACACCCCCCCCCCCCACCCCAGTTCCAGTCTGCCCCCTTCCCTTGCCCTCACAACCTGAGTCAGGGTCAGCTCCCTTCTGTGCAATGTAACCACCAGAGCCATGGGCCCTTGTGCCCGCCTCCCTTGCTGAGGAGCTGTAGCTGGAAATCGCTTGTGCAACCCGATGACAACTTATCTATATTTAGCAGAAAAAAAGTGGTGGCGAGGATCTGTCCAACTCAATTTGTGTTACGGTTGCAATGTTCGGATCTCACAGGCAGTCTCCTGAAAGGCACATTGGCCCTGACAGTGTCTGAGCCAAGGAGGCTTCCCGCATCTCACAGGGCTCTCCACCCACTGAAGCCTGGATCCAAGAATCCCATGCTCCCCCCCCCTCTCCGCCCCCGCCCCTTGGAGAGCAGAGGCTTTGCATGCTCAACCCCTGCCCCCCCACCCCCAAGCCCTGCCCCGACATGAGAGCTGCTGGCACTGTGGGCGCTTTGATGGCTTTTAAGTGTTATTCTAAGACAGGAAAACAAGCATGAAAGGTTTAAGGGGGAAATGGGCTATTACCCAATTGTTTATGTGTTTAAGTGATATGTACGGTGCTTGGTTTTTATATCTTTTCAATGTGGCATGGAAAAGAAATACAAAGTGCTGCTTATGGTGTAAGAACAAAGATAAACTTGCTGTGGTGGGGGCAGGGGGGGGGGAGGGTGACAAATTGCAGCAGGTATTCCCAAGTGCTTACTATGACAAAATCCTTGCCATGGAGGCAGACTCTCCCTTCTACTTAAGTGACTAATTCGAGGCTGAGGCATAGTTTAGCTTTTCTGGAGCCAGACCAAACCAGATATAGTATATTGCCCATGACTCTGACCATCATCACTGCTGGTCAGCCAGACAGAATTATCTACTAATGAAAAGCAGAACAATTAAGAAGAGCTCAGAAAAGAGGAAAGTAAAGACCATTAAAGAAAAAGGGGAATCTTTAAGACAGTAACATAACACCAATTGTATCACACAAAAAAGGGAATTACCTGGAAGGGGGGTTGGAGGCGGGGGGGGGGGGGAGCGCACAAGAGGGATTGTAGCCTGTGAGTGCTTACTTAGACTACTCTACTTTTTAACATGCAAGATATATCAATCCTTGGTCAGCAAGGGGGAAAAAGCTATTGGAAAACAATTCCTATTCACTTTAGAAATGGCAATTTCGAAAGGTAGTTTTTTCAGATCTTCTTCCAGTCTTGAACCTAATTTGGGGTTAAATATTACTCAGAGGAAAAAACACTTGGTTTAGAAATGGCCTCATTTTCACAAAACCTCTTCCAATGAGATGAGTTTTAGTGTTGCCGTGTCTATGCAGGAAAAGAGGAGGAAATAGGAAATTCACTTTTTGTACCATTTCACTTCTTGGGACCAAAGCTTCCAATACTGTATTCCAGAAGTTAATTAACAGACTATTACTAAGAAGAAAAGCTTTTATGCAATTTGTGGAGGAAATGAAAATACAATTAAAATGTTTAGAAGTCACCTATAACCCTTTCATCCTAAGATAGTGTGAACAAGCCTTAAAAACAAAACAAAATTATTTGGCCCATCCCTTGTATAACCCCAACAGGACCATTTTAACTCGGGCTTTCTCTCATTTTTCATTTTGTGGTAGTTTCTGGCAATTTTCTGCAGATCTATGAGTTGATATCTTTACTGACACCCTAGAAGCCCAAGCAGAGGTGATCTTTCAACATTAAATGTCTAATCCCCTCGCAGGAAATATTCTTTTCTTGAGATGAACAAAGAGATGCCTAATTCTTCTTTATGTTGCTATTCCTACCACTATCAAGAAACCCGGAAGGCCTTTCTGGTTTTCTGTGTCATAGCATGAACCCCACCTGTCAGAGACACAGAAAAGCTAACATGGTATTGCTCTCACCTAAGACCTAAACCTTTCAAAGCTGACATTCTCTTCCTCTAGTAATTTTAGGCAGCCTTCTTGTATGTCATCTTGACCACCTGTTAAGTTGAAAGAATCAGTATAATTGCTAAAAGAACTTCTATTTTAACAAAAAGGATTAAAGGTGGAAAAACTACTGGTAAAAGAGATCAGTGAAACAGAGAGAAAACCCAGAAACATAATCTTGCATATGTGAGAATTGAATATCTAAATACAGAATATATGTAAAAGCTGTAGTAAACAGTAGTCAACAAGTGGGGCTGTGATATTGTTAGTTTATCAGGAAAAAAATAAAATTTGTCTTATGCCATATAAGAAATTAAGTGCTAGATCGATTAAGGAAATATATTTTTATTGATTTCAGAAAAGGAGAGGAAGTGAGAGATAGAAACATCAATGATGAGAGAGAATCATTGATTGGCTGCCTCCTGTATGCCCCAAACTGGATAGCGAGCCCGCAATCTGGGCATGTGCCCTGACCGGGAATCAAACCATGATCTCCTGGTTCATAGATTGATGTTCAACCACTGAGCCACACTCTCTGAGCAGAAATAATATTTTTTAAACTAAAGAATATATATTTCTGCATATTTATCTAATCTAGATGGGTAAAGATCTTCTATACTTTACAGCAATAGAAGAAATCACAGGAAAAGGTCAATAAATTAAAATATAGAGAAATACAAAATTTCTATATGTCAAAAATAATCAAACAAATTTAGACGATAAAACACAAACTGGTAAGATGTATTTTTTCAAAAGTTGAGGCACTAAAAGTTAATGGCCTTAATTTATAAAGTGTTATTATTAATCAATGACAAAACAGATGAAGGTCATGAACTGATAATTTATGTAAGAGAAAATACAAATAGCTAACTATACAGTAAATACTTTTCAGCCTCACCAATGAATACAAAGTTAACAGGGACCTAACAAAATAGCAAATACTTTTAAATGACATTAATCAATGCAGCCAGAGATTCAGAAAGACATTCATATTCTGTTACACCCTTCCTGGTAATATGTATTAAAATCCTAAAATATGATGCTCCTTGATCCAGTAATTCTACTTTCAGAAGATTATACTAAAGAAATAATTTGAAATGCTAAGATTTATGAACATACACAAAAAATGTTTATTTAAGTAGTCTCTAAATATCCAATAATAGGAAAATTATTAACAAATTATAGTATAGTTATAAAATGGAAAATTATAGTGCTATTAAAATAATATTTAAAGAATAATAATGGAATGAGAAAATATGTTTGATTGACTGAACAAAAACACAGTTTGTGAAATTCTGTGTACAGAATGACCTCAGTTATGTGAAGATTTTTAAAAAGCATAGGGAAATATACTAGAACCATTTCTAGATATTAATGGAGGTTGCATATGACTAATAAGATAAGACTTGATAATGTTTTGTATACTTTTTTTGCTTGTTTCTCCAAAATATTTTATTGATTGATTTGAGAGTGTGAGATCGAATTGTTGTCCCACTTATTGATGCACTCATTGGTTGTTTCCTGTATATGCCCTGACTAGGAATGAACCCAAACCTTGGGGTATCAGGAGGATGCTCTAACCAACTGAGCTACTCATCCAGGGCTTATTGTATCTTTCTTTTAACTTCTTTCTAAATTTCAAATATTCTACCATGTATATTTGTTATTTTTAGAACCTTTTGAAAAGAAAGAAAAGTTGATAATTAATGCAGTTCAGAGTATGCCGCCCACAAACATACCACTCTGGTATAAGGCTTATTTTGAGCTGAACACAATTGAGAGAAAGCAAACACAGGACAACCTCTCTGGTCTCCCCCTTCCTCCAGGATGGACAAGATGAGTCTTAACCACCAGAGACAAGTCTGGACTCTTTTCAGCCCAGAAACTGAACCAGAGGAATCTATGCGACAAATCTTGCTAAAACAATCCTTATCTTCCATTATTTCCCCCCATATATTTACCTTCCCACATTTGTTGCCCTTGGAAGCCTGGAACAAGTCCCTTCTCTGCAAATGTGTTGTTCTTTGCTAAGATGCCATAGAAGCCCAAATTCTGACCATTCCTTTGAGTTACTCATCACTGAGTATTCCATGTATTGTACGCTTCATGAGTTAAGAAACTTGTTGTTTTTTTCCCCTGTGAATCTGTCTTGTGTCAGTCTAATTTGCAGGACCCCAGCACTGAACGAACCTAAGACGAGTAGAGGAAAAATATTTTCCTCCCCTACAAATGGCTGCAATAATAATAATTAAAAAAAAAAAAAAAGAACCAATGGTAGACATTCCTTTCCTTCAGCAATCTTAGATTGCACTCTACTTGACGGTAGGGACAGTTGGTTACTTGTTAGCCCACTGAGATACCACTAACAACTGTGCGTCAGTTTACTCAAAAGTACAGGTTGCTAGGTGATTTGGGGGTGGGCAGCTACTTTCTCTTCTCCTTCTTCAAGGTTTAGTCTTCCCTTCTCTTTCTTCCTTTCTCCCCCCCCCCCCCTTGGTCAAGCAAAAGCCAGAGAACATGAACACCACATCTCTTCCCCTCATAAGAGTGGAAAGATGGGATTCTTTCCATCTGTCCTTCCAAGCTGGAGAAGATAAGCCTGAAAAGGAGAACAGAGGCTTCCTGTAGGATGCAGAGGAATGGTCTCTGGAAGAACCTGGACACGCTCCTCCAGCCCTCACTCTTGTAGACTGCTTCCAGATATTCACAGAACACATTCTCTCAAGGAGTTATTTTGAGAAACAGACAGAGGAAATGTTTAACGTAAAAAAAAAAAAAAAGATTTTGGTGTTTCAAATGGTAACTCTTAGGATGACAAACCCCATGACCACTACACAACCAGCAAAGGGTCAGATCTGAAAATAAAGAAACCGAAAATTCAATTGGTCATACCCGAAGTTGACTTGGGCAGAGGATGGAAGATGGACAGGCTCAGGATATTTCTCAAGCCAAGTTCAAAGTGAAAGGTTTTGTTTGATTTGTGTCTAGTTAAATTTTAAAGCAAAATGCAGAGTGTACTTTGCCCAACTCATTCACCCTAACAGTTCAGCACGTTTCTGTTTCTAAGAAAGTGGAGAGCCCAAGTCTAGGATTCATTTCCGCGATGCTATATAGCATCCTTGAATGAAAGGATCTCTGTCCAAGAAGCCTTGATTGCTTTTTAAAAGCCTTTTAAACATGTTCTTCTTCCTTTAAATTTTGTACTTACATTCTAATTGCAGACAGCATATTTTAACTAAATAGAGAGAAATGTAATTAAAATCCGAATACCCAGATTTTGAATGTCTGGGAAGAAACACCTTGTTAATGACTACACTTCCTTCCGCGTAATTAGTATATTATTAATTGTGGCTATTTTTCCTACATACCTAGAACCCAGGAACTAGGAAAATCTAGCTTTTTCATCTGATTTTCTTTGGATTCCATGCTCTCCTTTCTCCCCTCTCTCCACCAAAAGTCTAATTTATTCTAGTCAGACTAAAACACATAATTCAGCAATATGCCACTATCACCCTAAGGTTTCATGTTCTTTCCACTGGAAATAGGTAAAAATAGTACCTTATCCTCAAACTCAGTGGTTAGGAAGAGAAATAAATGGGAAGAGTATAAGCTAACAGCTCTCCTTAAATTGCAGTGTGAGGGCCACAGATATTTGCATTCTTCCTCTTGCCCTGAGGCAGCACCCCATGTGCACAGTCATGGTGGCGGCAGCTTGGCCCAGGTGACAAAAACCATTACAGAGAAGCTATAAGAGGGCCAGGCTGTACTCCTTGGATTTCATTAACTTACTTTTTGTGTAGGAGGCAAACGGTGTCTGAAGGGCTCTGGACTTGCTAACCGAAATGTTAATGGCTTAGAAACAGCAAGAAATTAGTTAGTGAGATGTTTATCAAGTATGTGAAACAATAGTTGACTTTCTGTGAAACATCATTCTGGAATCAAAGCCAAATCTCTCTCTTCTATTCAGTTGTGTCTGAAAAAAAAAAAAAAGAAGAAGAAGTCATGTCATAATTAGTAAAGCCAAAAACAAAGAGAGAAGAATGAAAAGAAGCTGATATTAATAGGGAGGGGGGTGGAGTGGGGAAGAATACCTGAGCTTTGACAATTACAAAAAAGCTGGGATTTTGAGAGGTTAAAAGAATTTGATTGCACTACTTCTCTCAGAAAGACAAATGTCTGGAATACTGAAGAGGTATTGAATTTCTCAGGTAGGTCAGGGTTAGGACTAAAGGAGGGTGCAGTTAGGAGGTGATGTTAAATGGCCTCCAAAAATTTCAGGCTGAAGTGATTTTTAATGGAGTGTATGTGTTTTGTATCTTTATTTTTTTCTTATTATAAAAGTAAGAAATAATTACAGTCATTTAAAAGCACTATCACTACAGAAAACCAATAATACATTTTTTATTAAAAAGGCCCCTATCCATATCGAATCCCTTAAGGCAGAGAGTATCACTTATTAAAAGTTGGGGATAAAAAATTTTATATGATTTGTATTATATAACATCTATATATATAAAAAGCCAGTGTCCCTGACAATTGCGATGACCAAATGACCGGTCACCATGAGGTGCACTGAGCACCTCTCAGTCCCTCCCCTGCAGCCTGCGAGTGGGGTGGGGTGAGACTGGGGACTGGTGAGTGGGCTGAACAGCTGACCTCTTGATCCCTGCCCCCAACCCACAGGCTCCGATGGATCAGCAATGGTGAACGGGGGAATTGGGGTGGGTGGTATGAGGACCAGGCTGGCTGTCAGGCCATTGGGATCAGCAGCTCATCCCTGGCTGCTCAAGGCCTCAGGCCTGCAGGAAAGCAGGCGCTGGCAAATTCACCTCCGGACCAGCCACTGATGGAATGCACTGACCGCTCAGAGCCGCTCACGCAGGGCAGCGGGGGGTGGGGGGGGGAGGGGGGGGAATTACGTCGCAGGTACACCTCACAGCTTCTGTCAGCACCCCAAGCCCCAGCAGCAGCAGCAGTGGGTGTGAGCGGCCGGAGCGGGCAGCGCGTTCCATCAGTGGCCAGCCGGAGCACGCGCTTGGAGATGAGATCATCAGCACCTGCTTTCCCGCAGGCCTGAGCCCCTGAGCAGCTGGGGATGAGCTGGTGATCCCAAAGGCCTGACAGCCAGGCGGCAGAGGCAGCATTCAGTTTAGGGACTGGCAAATGGGCAGAAGATGGCCCTGATCGCAGGAGGCTAGGCCCTAGGGACCCTACCCACACGATTTCGTGCGCTAGGCCTCTGGTTTAAAATAAAGTTATGGATAGATACAACAACGTGATACATATTTACATAATAATATTAAGTTTAAAAAGAATTAAAAAGTGTATGTATAACAGAATGACCCTATGCATAGCAATAATCCTATGATTAGAAAAAGAGTGTCAAAAATATTTTCAAAGTTTGGGGTATTCTTCATGTTTTTTAGTATAATATATATTTTAAAGCATGCGTGTTTAATGACTACTTTGCCTTGAAGAGCCCCTGAAAAAGATTCTCAGTCTCCAACTTCATAGCCATGGGGAGAAGGAAGAATATTTGCAGATCATTGGTAAATAATGTTTTGAAACTCTTTGCAGCATATGAAATTGAATTTCAGTCTTATTTAAAGGAAAGTTCCACTGGGTTTTTTTCTGTGTGTGTGTGTGTGTTTTTTTTTTAAGAGATCTTTATATATGCTTCTCAGGCAAGAGAAGGATAGAAGAAACTGCATACAAGACTTGGGTTGGGCAATTGATTTTAATCGTGGTTTCTCTTAATTACTCAGCAATTTTAGGCAATTACCCACTTGCACACCATGGTTTTCCCTTGTGTAAAATGGGAAGGGTGATAGAAAATATGAAGCTAGGGACTTGGTCTCCAAGCACTGCTACCCCCAGCACCTGCCTTTTGGCAAATACTCAACTCTGCCTGGTTGGGGTCACACATTCTGCCAGCTCACAGGAGCCAGGAGGCTTAATTACCTGTAGTTTCAAAGACCTCTGAACTCTCTTAGGAAGGGGGCTATTTAAGTTCAATGTCGTATTATCCCATTCCTGAGGCATTCATTTTGCAGAGATAAGAGAGGAAGAGTATAGAGATTGGGCTGTGCTCCAAAGGAAGCCTAAAGGAAAGTTTTCTATGTAGTATGGGTTGAGGAAATGCTTTGTGGTTTGAGAAAAGGCACAGTATATTTCCGCACAAATAATATGCTTCTCAGAAAGAAAATATTGACATTACATATTAATTTAAGGTCATCAAAGCTTAAACTGGCTGTGTCTACCTTCTGTTTCCTTTACTAGAAGGTGCTCCCATGACTATCTCCTACCTGTACAAACCTGTGTGACGTGTAGTCTGGCCGCTGTCATTTTACAGGTGCTCCTGTGTATAACCTTGTCTGTGAGGTCTCCAATCCCAGGGCCCACGCCATGTTGTGACAATGTGGTCACAAAACCGAGGGCAACGTGTTGGAAGGCTGCCAGCCTTATTTAAGAAGTATTGCTCTTAATTCTAAGAGTGTGTCCTTCCTGCTTTGGGGGTGTTAAAATGTTACTTTCTTTTCTGAATGAATGGCAGTTGAAGATGGTCGTTGTATTTTTTTAGCATCCTTATTGGATCAGATTTAGACTTGGCAGCTTGTTATTGATCTTCCCACAATTTCCTTTTCTTTTACATTTTACTGATCTGCAAAATTGAAACTGGGAAAAACATAAGTTTGTGGCTAATTCTGTCTATATAGTAATAGGAAGAATGCAGATGATCATCATTTTTAACCCAAAATATCAAGCTACTAAAACATGTGCCTCAGCTCATGATAAGTAGGACAGCCAATGTGCTGGAATTGTATTTCTCTCTCCACCCTCTCATAGTGTTCCTAAAATTAAGCCACTGAAAAAAGGTAGGAAGCAGGGTCGGGTGGGGGGGAGAGAGGGGGGAGGAATAATCTGGATGATAAACTGGCTAGTTAATGGACCCAATGCTGATTAATAATGAATAAAATAGGCCCCATGCAATATTTGGACTATACTTACACTAAAATTTATTCATTGTTTATTTTGTTTTATTGTTGACAGTATTACAGACGTTCCCCATTTTCATTGTTTATTTTAAATTCAAATTTAATTGAATATTCTGCATTTTATCTGGCAACCCCCCCACCCAAGAGTGTCTGACCCTTTAGAAAATATATAAGTAATAAAACATGAATTAAAGTAGCCCCTAAATATAAATGACTATTAATAAAATACACATAAATGCCTATTAATGAAATATTCCTTTGGTTCCTTTATGTTGTCTAGTTTTCTCTTCTAAATATGAACTATTTGAATGATTGAGTTCTTACAAGAGCATAACATGAAATCCAGAGAACAGTAAGAAAGTTAACTTGCCCCACTTGGCTTACCTTGTAAATGAGCTGATAACCCCTGTTTACAGCAGGTTCTGCCAAGTCACCTTAGCTGCCCACCCCTGAGCTGGCAGCTCAGGTGCTGCAGAGTAATTCCCTTCAGCCCACATTGATGTTTTAGGATTTGAAAGTCTGTGGGTGGGAAGCGAGGAGGAAAGCCAAGTCCTCTGAGGAGCCCTCAGAGGCACTCAGCATGCAATCAGCACACTTGTTCTTTGTTTCTTGTTTTCTCCTCTGACGTTAAAAGGAATGCAAAGTTGAGAACACTGCATTTTTTCACCATGCTACCTGGCAAATGCTTGAAATAAAAGTAATAATAAAACTGTCAAGTAATGCTAGTAACCTCTCTGGTCCTATTTGCAGGGAAATCACATTTCCATCTATAAGGGAAATGAATAGGTATGAGCTGGGGATCGGCAGGGCAGTAGGAATGGGGGTCAGGTACGTGGTGTGCATTTCATTAAAATGAGTGCAAATGAGGGTGGCACTTCGGTTTTCCCTCTGGCCACCTCAAGGTTGTTGTGAGAGGGGAAAGCACGGTGAAGAGTGCTCATATATTCAAATAAAAGGAGAGTGGCAATCAAAATGTATAATCAGAGCCAATGCTGTGGTCAGTCCCTAGATGGGCTGCTTAGGATTGTGAAAGGAAAGCTGGATCAGAAGGTCTCACCCTGGCTCCAACGCCATCCACCAGCGTGACTCTGGGTGAGTTGTGTTGTCCTTGGACATCAAAGTGCTCCCTTCTCCCATGAGGAGACTGCACAGGCTAACACCTCTTCTCCTTTTAGCCCTGCTCTGAGGAGGCACAGAGGAGAGAAGGTGTTCCAGAGTTACAGGTCTGCAAACAGGATTCACCCAGTTACCTTTTGGGGGTTCAGCGGTTATAGAATTTAGTTAACAAAGACACAGTCCTTGTCTCATTCTCTGACCTTCACATGTAGACATGCAGCCATTTTTTATGCCTTCCCCTGCCCACCCGGCCTTGACAGAGGAAGACCACGTGGACCATTTCTTGGTCCCCCTGGGAATCCCCTGAGCTCTGTCACTGACAGTCTCTTTGGAATCTTATAGGCACAGGTCATTGTCATCTTTTTCAAAGCATCTTTTTCAGCTGGATGAAAAATAAGCAGAGTTCACCCATCATAAGTATTGATGTGGGTACACGAAGACGGCACATCTCTTTTTGTTTCTAAATCATACACTGGCCCGGCCAGCATGACTCTGTGGTTGAGTATCGACCTATGAACCAGGAGGTCACAGTTTGATTCCTGGTCAGGGCACATGCCTGTGTTGCAGGCTTGACCCCCAGTGTGTGGCATGCAGGAGGCAGCCTATCAGTGATTCTCTCTCATCAATGATGTTTCTATCTCCCTCTCTCTGAGATCATTAAAAATATATTTAAATCATACTCTGGACACCCAGGGTTTCTTTGCCATGTGCTTTCCAGGCCTCCTCCCTCTGGGCTCATTCCAGCCAGACTCTGTGTGAAACACTGCCCCTTTGGTCAGCATTTTCAAGTTGAACTTAGATGGGAAAACATATACTTCTCAAGGTAGTCAGTGTGTACACCCTAGTTCTGTCCTCTGTAACTATGTGGACCACATGGTGGAGAAGATCAAAGATTTCTCTGGGGCCCTGTCCACTCTGAGTCCTGGAGCTCATTATTGCATTGCTCAGCATTTCCAACTCCTTACAAAGATGGCTGTCCTTTCCCAGAACTAAATCCCATTGCAAAGTCATGCGTCTTCATCTTCCATGTTACATTTCTTATTCAAAGCACTGAATAGCAGGCCCTTTTTCTCCTTGGGTTTGTGCCAACACCAGAGAAGTTAATCTTACCTTCCAGGAGCTTTTGTATTAGTCTCATTCGTGGGATATGTTGTCAATTTATACAGACGTTCCTATGGCCCCTGCTCCACCCCGACCTCAGTTATTTCTTATCCCCATTCTTTGTCCTGTGAGTCCTTGCTGGCCTTCCCAAGATGGAAAATTACTAGATGGCCTCTACCTCTGTGTGGCCCACACCTAGTACATTGTTGGCTTTTGCCCAAATTATGCCACCCCGTTTGGGATCGCCTGACACCATGTGATCAGTCTCATGACCTGGCAGCATCCCATCTGCCTACCCAGTGCACTCTTGCTCCATTGCAGCCTCTTCCAGCAGTTGCTCATTATCTCCTCGCCATTGTCTCACATCTTGTCAGGCTTATCCAACATCAACCCTTTTATTCCTTCACCAAGGTCATTGGAAGATCACTATGTGCTGAATAATGGGCTCTGCCACCGTGAATTAAAAATACAATACTTGTCCTCTAGGAGCTTAGACTCTAGGAAGGGAGACAGACAATAAAGAAATAAACAATAAATCATTACACACGTTGACAAGAGCAATGAAGGAAACCAACAAGCTCCATGAGAGAGAGTGGCAGACAGAGTCAATCTGCAATAACATGGTCTACAGAAGTGACATTTAGGCCTAGACCTAAAGAATGAGGAAGGCCAGCCATGCAAAGAGAGAGGCTGGAAATGTAGGAAAGAGCTTGGTATGTTTGAGAAATTCAGAAGGCCTCTCTGGACACTCCCCACTTTTCCAGTCCCTTCTTACACAGAGTTGTTGCTGACTTCGCCCACTCATTCTGAGTAATCCACCTCCTTGGCTGACATAGGTCATTCTCTCGTTCCCTTGTTTGACACTTGGTTGCATATTGTCTTTTATTATTCAGTCATGTAGTAATTCTTTACAGAGCTTGAGTTCCATATTTAATCTCTCCAAGAGTATCAATCAGGTTCTCTGTATATAGAAGGTGCTAAAGAAACCCTTGAATTCTGTTCAGTTCAATAACCATTAATCAAATGTCTGGGCTGTTTGAGGTGGTATGTGCTAGGTATTTAGCTCAATGCTGGTGTTTAAAAATAAACCCCAGTGTCATCATGATGGAAACGTACAACAAACCCAAACTGAGAGACATTTTGACAACATACGTGACCAGTATGCCTCAAAACTGCCAAGGTCAGCAAAACCAAGGGAAATTCAAGAAATTGTCTCAGACCAGAGAAGGCTAATGAGATGTGACCACTAAACATAATCCCCTACCTGGATGGCGCCCTGGATCAGGAGAAGGGCATTAGGTGAAAATGAGTGAAATTTGAAAACTGTGAAATGTAGTTAATATACCAAGGTTGATTCCTTAGTTGGAAAAATGGGGTATATGTAAACTCTCTCTACTATTTTTATAACTTTTCTGTAAATCTAAAACTATTCTAAAATAGTTTATTTCAATTAAAAATAAATAAGCTATCAAAACATGTTCCCTCCTTTCTATGAGTTTACGCTCCAGTAAAAGAAACACAGATCTAAATAAATATTTGCAATACAGCATGATAAGGGCAACAATACAATTGAATACCAAATACAGAAGTAGCCCAATTGAGGGCATGGTTGCCTCTAAGAATTTAGCAAGGATTCACGGAGGGGGCCCAAAGGGAGAGAATAAGCCAGCTGGTGTCAGAACAGAGTGAGCATGGAAGGTACAGCGAGAAGCAGCAACCCTCAGACAGGGATGCTACGCTGCCCGTGAGCCTGCAATGGAGAGAGGGACAGAGTTTCCAGATCCCGGCTCCACTCTCTCTGTGGCACCAGTGATGTCTTCAAGTTAGATGTCAAGTCAAATGGAGGCAATAACAGTGATGGCCTCATGCATTTGTTGTGCGATGAAGGCGACCTCCTCCACCCAGTGCTGGGCACCCCAGGGCTCCATAACCGTTCGTTTTGAGGTTGTTGTCTCATTGCTCTTACTACATCCCCATGAGAACTGTGCTATTCTTTTCACTCCATATGCATACTTGCAATAAGCATTCCCAGTTTGGTGAGTCTTTGTTCCTTGCAACCAAAAACCACCCAATTCCAAAATTATCTCTGGTCAGAGTTGCAGCAAGTACGTTTGGTGTAGCCCAGTGGGAGCCCTATTGTAGGGATCATTTCCCCTCTCAGTCCTACAGGGAAGGTCCCTGAATACTAAGGTCCAATGTGATAGATCTGGTACAGATCAGGGATTTCTTGATTTGGAGAGATTTTGCTCTAGCAGGCACCCTGAATCCAGAGGCTGGGAAGCCAGGTGTTGAGAGGAACATGGGAACACGGGAGAGCTCTGAAGACACACGTCTCCTGCCCCTCACCCCCAGAAAATGGTACAGAGTTCATCTTTTACTTTGTTGGTTAATCAGTGGTTTCACACACATTAGCAGTATTTAAACTTGTTTTTGTATGGGTATATGACACAATAGTCAAAAGGATATAAAGGTGGAGGTGAGCCCTGTCCTTTAGCCACTTACCAGTTTCTTATGCAGCCTTCCACAAATAATCCCTTCTGTGAATATATGAGCATGATGAACTCAAACATACATATTTAAATGTGTATATATATATATACACACAATATATGTACAGATATACACACACTGTTCTGCATATTGATTTTTTTCAATTAACACTACATCTTTAGAGCTGATTCCATAGCAGTGCATATAAAGCTGCCTTATTCTTTTTTAACAGCTGTGTGATATTCCATTTTGTAGATACACCTACTAAGCAACTTTTAAATTGTTTTCAAACTTTACTGATACAAACAGTGCTGCAATGAACATATGCCATTTTGTATACATAAAATGTATACAAATGAAAGCCCTGGATGTGGAATTGTTCGGACAATGAGAAAGCGCAGTTTTAAGTAATGTCATTGGATGCACACAGTGGTCCTGCATAGAGATTTTAGAATAATGTATTTGAGTGCCTGTTGCCCTACAGCCTCACCAACACAGAATGTATACTTTAAAAAACAAAGGACTTCATTTTGGAGCAACTATAAACATCTGGGCAAAAGCCTTTTGCATCATTTTCTTCTGAAGCCCAGGCTGTCTCTCTGAATGTCTGCCTCTCTCTTCTCATCTCCTGTGCAGGTGCAAGCACACACCCACAGCACCTTGCCCTCTCCCACCGGAGATGGAGTTTAAAAGCTTTCATTCTTTCTTTCTTTGTAGTGCAGTGGGTTTTCATCTTTGGTGGTTTTCACTGGCAAAAAAAGAAACGTAATTCTTGGGCAAGTGTTTTCACTGAGTCCTACATTCCTGAGTGTAGAGGATCTCTTTATCTTCCCAGAAGTGATTTCTGCTGCTATATGCCAGGACCTATTCCTTCATTAATTGTTTTCAAAACCCTGATAATACTGAGGGGACCAATACCAGGGTGATAATGCCCAGTAATTCTCAGTATTTACAGAGCTTCTTTGTCTGAGATCTCAAAGCACTTGACAGCATTAAATCTTCATTCCCTGGGCTCTCTCAAAGGCATCTTTGAACCTAGATGGATGAGGCACCTAAATGAAAAGTCTGCTTTCTTTCCAGGTTGTCTGAAAGGTGACCAGGAAGAGAATACAAGCTAACCAACCTCATTGCTAGCCATAGCAGCATGTCTTTTTAAAAAAAAAAAAAAAATCTTTATTGTTCAGATTACAGGCATTCCTCTTTTTGTTTTCCCCCTGTAGCTCCCCTCCACCTGATTCCCCACCCCACCCTACCCCATGCCCTTACCCCCTGCCACTGTCTTCATCCATAGGAGTAAGATTTTTGTCCAATCTCTTCCCGCACCACTCACACCCGCTTCCCCCTGAGAATTGTCAGTCCACTCCCTTTCTATGTCCCTGATTCTATTATATTCACCAGTCCATTCTGTTCTTCAGATTTTTTATTCACTTGATTTTTAGATTCACTTGTTGGTAGGTATGTATTTGATGTCATTTTGTTGTTCATAATTTTTATCTTTACCTTTTTCTTCTTCTTCCTCTTCTTAAAGAATACCCTTCAGCATTTCATGTAATACTGGTTTGGTGGCGATAAACTCCTTTAGCTTTTTCTTGTCTGTGAAGCTCTTTATCTGACCTTCAACTCTGAATGATAGCTTTGCTGGGTAGAGTAATCTTGGTTGTAGGTTCTTGCTGTTCATTACTTTGAATATTTCTTGCCACTCCCGTCTGGCCTGCATAGTTTCTGCTGAGAAATCAGCTGACAGTTGTATTAACTAACCATTTTTCTCTTGCTGCTTTCAAGATTCTCTCTTTGTCTTTTGCCCTTGGCATTTTAATTATGATGTGTCTTGGTGTGGTCCTCTTTGGATTCCTCTTGTTTGGGGTTCTGTGCGCTTCCTGGACTTGTAAGTCTATTTCTTTCACCAGGTAGGGAAAGTTTTCTGTCATTATTTCTTCTAATAGCTTTTCAGTATTTTGCTCTCTCTCTTCTTCTGGCACCCCAAAAATTCGGATGTTGGTACGCTTGAAGTTGTCCCAGAGGCTCCTTACACTATCTTCATATTTTTGGATTCTTTTTTCTTTTTGTTTTTCTGGTTGGGTGTTTTTTGTTTCCTCATATTTCAGATCTTTGGTTTGATTCTTGGGGTACGTTGATCTACAGTTGAGTTTCTGTATATTCTTTATTTTAGACAGTGTATGCTTCATTTCTGACTGGTCCTTTTCCATTTTTTTGGCATTCTCATTAAGGTCCTTGAAGGTCTCACTAAGCTCCTCAGAAGTGTCATCAAGTTTCTCTGTGGTTTTTAGAAGATTATTGAGTAACCTTATAAATGTGGTTCTGAACTCTATGTCTTCCAGTAGTTTGCTTTCCTCCGTTTCTTTCATTCGTGACATGTTTCTTTGTCTCCGCATTTTGGCTGCTTCCCTGTGTTGATAGAGTGGCTTTGTGTGGTAGGTGACCTATAGGGGGCAGTAGCTCAGCCTCCCCAATCACCTGATGTGGACGTTCTTGGTACACCCCTTTGTGGGCTGAGTGCAAAGTCTTGGTGTAGTTAAGCCTTAATTGCTGTTGGTACACTGGGAGGAATTGACCTCCAGGCCAATCGGCTGTGTCTATAAGAACTGCTGTGCTGGAGACACGCTTATGGTGCAGGACTTGTTTCAGTGGGGCTTTGGTGCTCGCTGAGTCTGCCTCTTGAATGTGTCACTTATGGATGTGAGGAGATGAAATCTGGTTTCTCACACTGACCACTAGGTATACTGGCTTCTGGATCTCCAATGGGGTGCAGGTCAGCTATTGTCTGAGTCCACCCAGCAGGAGCTACAGCGAGAGCTATAGTTTTCTCCTCTTTGCTTAGGGTTTGGAGGTTTTGGAGCTGTCTGACCCAGGCTGCAAGTTTGCTAGGTTAAGCTGCGATAGGGCAGGCCTTTCTTATGCTAAAGCTGCTGCTTGGAGCTTGGGTGGGTTTGTAGGTTGTATGGGGCGGGGTCTCAGGGCGTCACTAGGCTAGGGCGTGGCAAACAGCGATGGCTGCTAGTTAGCCTGCTCTGTGTCTCTGACTGCATCCCGTGCCCCAGCGCAATAAACAATTATTCTTGCACGCAGCTCTGCAAGCAAGCCCCCCTCACTTTCCGACCTGGTGGCAGACAGTCCAGCTTCTCCCCATAGGAGTTTGGGTCCCCCGCATCTCCCCAGAAACTGTATTCCAGAGTAATCAGGGGCTTGTCTCCCTTTGGGTTGAAAAAAGCAATGCCTGCCACCAGCCCAGATCCCGCGCCTCCGTACCTCAGCTTTTCAGTGCTTGTGCACGTCTCAATGTTCTTTTCTCTTTCCTTCTAGTTGTAGAACTTCCACTCAGCCAGCTTTCCCGTGGTTCTGGGTGATAGACGTTTTGTCTTTTAGTTGTAGTTTTGAAATTGTTGTGCGAGGCAGCAGTTTAGGTGTTTACCTACGCCACCATCTTGGATTCTCCATCAGCAGCATGTCTTTTGATGACTCCAAATTTTTTACCTTTTATGGATGCATTTCTAGTGAACCATCTGTGAATAAACAGCAAATAGAGAAGTCTCGCTTCCACACAAATGGTAAAGGGGTTAAATGATATCAGGGACTTGAGTCCATTGATGCTTTCAAGCCACTCACATTCCCTCTGGTCTGAGTCTCTGCTAGTCCTTTCTATCTGAGAAAATGTATACATATGACAAAACACCGCTTCTACTGGCAGGAAGAAGAAAGGAAAGAAAGAAAGAAAGAAAGAAAGAAAGAAAGAAAGAAAGAAAGAAAGAAAGAAAGGGAAAAAAAGAAAGAGAGGGAAAGAAAGGAAGAGAGGGAAAGAAAGGAAGGAAGGAAGGAAGGAAGGAAGAAGGAGGGAGGGGAGAAAAGGGAGGGAGGGAAAGGACAAAAAAATGAAGAAGAAGGCAGGGTGAATGGAACCTAATTCAGCTCCAAAGAATTTGCCCCATGGTGGACAATACCTTAAGAGAAGAAAGCCCAGCCCATCCTCATGCAGCATGCGTGATTCCACCCGTGAGTAATTGCCCTTTTAAAGAGTTTTTTGCCCTCACTCCACCCTACTCCTCCCCACCCTTTCTCACCCCCTCACCTCCGTGCCACCACGTTCTATGCACACCACACACAGAACATCAACCCTAGAGCAAGTATTTTAGTGGGAAAATGTTAGCAAATATTCTCTCATGTTTCAGACACAGACGCCAAGGCACCGAGAAGCTATAATTTACTTAGTGACAAAGATTCTATGTTAGGTACACATATCCCAAACTGCATCTATTGGTTCAGGAATGATCAATCTGTGGGATCGCTGTGGTGTCTAAAAATTATTCATTACACAAATAATACTGAACACTAAAATGAAAATAAACGTCACTGCAATCCCACCACCCCAACCATAATCATGCTGCTTTCCTTCCCCCCTCCATGTGCTTTGAAATTCTTGGTTCACATGCATGTAAAGTATAGCCAGAGCCTAGAGAATATAATATTGTGGGTAAGAGGCCAGGCACTGGAACCAAGCTACTTGTACTTATATTCAATTCCACCATTGACTAGCAAGGCCTTAGTTCTGTCATCTGTAAAATGGGAATATTAGTAGTACCCACTTCATGGATCTGTTAAGGGCAATCAATGAGGCATCCACGGTAAGTAATTAGCAAAGTACCTAGACTATAGTAGGCACCTGGTCCGTGTTTGCTAAGGCTGTTATTATTAAATTTTGCTTTCTGCTTTTTAAAATGTATCATAAGCAAGCACAACAGAATTGTCTGACAAATCCCAAATTCTTACTAAGCTGGCTGCCCACTCCTGCTGGCACTATGCCCTCTAGGTTCCTGGGATGGGTCCAGCCCCTGCAGAGGAACACACAGCACCTTCTGCCCCTTCCCGCTCAGGGCCTCACAGACCACAGCTGCTATGGGCGCCACTGCCCGCCTGACCCTCTCACCCTATGAAGCTCAAGGCTTCAGGGAAAAAGAACAGGGTGGGCAAGTATGGAGGGAACCGCAGAGGGCACCACATTACTCCGAGTTCCCGTCTCCATCTGCCCAAATTACATTCTGGTTATTGCTAACGCTTTTCAGAGTGATGGTCATCAAAGGCAAGATCCTTCTGGCTGTTTTAAAGGTAATTTAGTATTTATTGTATTTTAGAAATTCTTGTTAACTTTTTGTGTTGGTATAATTTCAAATTTACAGAGATGCACAAATATGGCCTAAATGCCATTTATCCAGATTCCCCAGTTGTTAACATTTTGTCCTACTTACTTTATCATTCTCATTCTCTTTGTGTCTTCCTCTCCTATGTCTGTATGTTTGTGTGTGTGTGTGTATGTGTATACACACACATACATACACTAATATATACATGCATATGTGTGCTTATACAAATATGTGTGTGTGTGTGTGTGTGTGTGTGTGTGTGTGTGTGTAGAGATAAGACAGTCCTCTTTAATATTTCTCAGAATAGATTTCCTAGTAACATGGTCTTTCTCTTCCATGGCCACAGTACAATGACCATAATCAGCGAATGCAATGTGATATAAGACGGTTCTCCAACCCACAATCTGTTTTGTATGTTTAAAGCCTCACTTGAAAAAGCAGGTGTGAGACAAAGATAATAGATGTACATCACAGCCTAATTAGGCCACTTGCTCACCTGATGACCTTCTGGAGGGAGTCATTCTTCAAAGCCCAGCTCTAACAAGACTCCCTGCAGGCCCAGGCAGGCAGCTGTCCCACCTGACAGGAATCAGTTCTATATGGGGCGCCTTGTGTGGGGGCAGAAGGGGAGGGGGGGTAGCCCTTCATATCACATAGCCATAATTCCCTGTCTGTCTCCACACTGGACTATGAGCTCCTCAGGGCCCCGTGGGCCCACCTGGGGAACTAACAGATAATGGGTGCTTGGGAAATGTTTGTTAAAAAGTGAACGAGCAAATAGACTCATGGAAGACTCCGGTGAGTTGAACTTTATAAAGTGCTAGGTTGTATTTTTTAAGTCTATTAGATGAAAGTTCAACTGGACCCAAAAGTATACTAGTATATTCACCTTAGGGCCATCGCAGGGCATGCCTTCCCTGCCACTCCCTCAACCTTTTCCTCCTCCCTCTGCCCCAAAATAGAGTAACTGCTGAAAGAATACAGTTGTGTGCAGGGGACGTGTACGGACTAGACTCTCAGAAGAGCCGTGACTGTGAGCAGAAGCAGCACAGCCCAGCATTTCAGAACTTGGCAGCCCTGCGCTTTCCTGGTCCTGCCACGTTAGCAGTTAGCATGCAGTAACTTTCCTTGCGTGCGGGCTGGGCTGGGCGGGCTTGGAGGCTGGGCGGAGCCAGGCTGTGCCCCTCACCGCAGCCGCTCACCGCCAGCGGGGCCCGGTACCCAGCAACTGCTCCTCCAAAAGCCACACATCCCAGCCCTGCTAGCGCTCCAGCTGAGCCAAGTTGGTGGCAGAACCTGGTAACTTCCAAGACCCTTGGACTGGAGCACAGAGCTTGCTACACTCCCATGCCTTCTTCTCCTGCAAGGCATGGTCACCCACCAGCCCGCAGGTCCCAGAGCTGCTCCATCCCAGGCCCCCGCTGGTTCAGGTGTTACAAAGCAAAGAAGATAGTTGAGTTCAACCTTTATTGAGCAGCTTCCCAGTGGCAGATGCTGTGTTTGGTAGACTGGGGCAGGGCAATGTTCTTCAATGTATATTTTCATTTAACAGACGCCTGTGTGCATTTGCTGCATGCCTGGCACTGTTCTAAGCACTTTACAAATATGAGCTCATTTAATCCTCATGACAGCCTATGAAGTAGGTACTATTATTTCAACATTTCTTTGAAACTGACATAGAGAGGTTAAGTAACATCAGAGGGTGAGACTGGGTTTCTGCCCTTGCTTGAACTAACACCATGATGTCTTTTTCTCTTTCACATTTTTGCTTTCACATTTTCACTTACCTACTTTTCCATTTGACAATTATCTCGTCAACAAAGTTATTTGGATCAACCTATGAATATGCAGTAATACTTCTATGCACTAGATATCCTGGGGAATCAGAGAAGTCTAAGGGGATTCCTCACTCTAAAAACAGTAGAGTTTGATTTGGGGATGAAACATCTGCCCTCTAGCAAAAGGGAGATGGTGGGAGAAGCTGACCACCAGAGTTTCAGGAGTCAAAAGGAAGCGGGGAGTCTTCTGGGCAGGAATGATTGGGGAAGGCCTCCAGAAGGTGGATGGAACTATAAAGATCTATTCAGCTTTGGAAAATCCAAAAGGAGAGGATCAGCCTGTGTGGACATGGCTTCCTGTGCCTTGAGCTCTGAAAATGCAGGCAAAGATGCTATGCAAAGGTCCTGCAGAGAGTACCTCAAGCAACGCCTGCAGTTCTCTACCTTAAAAATCATAGAATCCTAAAATCTTGAGTAGTTTGATTGTTCTACCAGCACCTGAGACACAGTGAAGTGGGCAGAATGGTGGATCCTTGGGCTACAAGCCATCATGATTCATTATGGGGGAGTAATGAAACAGGGAAGCATGGGGCCAAGCGGAACTCAAACCTGCATGCAGACAGATGTCAGTGCTATGAGACCAAGGAAGAAGAAAAGCAGTTTGATGTGTTTAAGGTTCCAGGATTATAAGTGAGTTTCTTAGTTTCCTTATGCATTATGAGATTATTTTTGTCCTTGTTGTTTTCTTTTTAATTTTTTTTAGTTTACTTTTCAGTTACAGTTGACATTACAATATTATGTTTCAGGTGTATACCTAAATGATTAGGCATTTATATACCTTATGAAGTGATCACCTCAATAAGTCTAGTACCCATCTGACACTGTACTTAATAATATTATAATATTATTGACTACTAGAGGCCTGGTGCATGAAATTCGTGCACTTGGGGGGTCTCCCAGCCCAGCCTGCACCCTCTCGGAGGATGTGCGACTGCCATGGAGGCAGGAGAGGCTCCCGCCATTGCCGCTGCTCTTGCCATCTATGAACCCAGCTTCTGGCTGAGTCGCGCTCCCCCTGTGGGAGTGCACTGACCACCAGGGGGCATCTCCTGCATTGAACATCTGCCCCCTGGTGGTCAGTGCATGTCATAGCAACTGGTAGTTCTGCCATCGGGCCAAAACCAGCTCTCTGACATCCCCTGAGGAGTCCTGGATTGCGAGAGGGCACAGGCCAGGCCGAGGGACCCCACCGGTGCACGATCGGGGCTGGGGAGGTACAAGTTGGCCAGCCAGAGAGGGACTGTGAGAGGGCTTCAGGGCATCTGGCCCATTTCATTCAGTCCTGATCGGCTGGACCCCCACAGCAAGCTAACCTACCAGTCAGAGTGCCTGCCCCCTGGTGGTCAGTGCACATTATAGTGAACGGTTGAGTGGCCTTAGCATGTCATTAGCATATTACGCTTTGATTGGTTGAACGGCCGACTGGATGACCAGACACTTAGCATATTAGGCTTTTATTATATAGGATATTTTCTATGCTGTACTTTACACCCCTGTGACTATTTTTACAACTGGCAATTTGTACTTCTTAATTCCTTTCACTTTTTTACCCAACCCCCTCTCATCTGGCAATCATCATCAATTTGTTCTTTGTATCTAAGTTTGTTTCTATGTTGTTTATTCATCTTATTCATTCAAATTTAATTTTTTTTAGCAAAGTATAAGCAAATATTCCTTAATCCTGCTGATTTTGAATACCTCCACAAGGAATCACCATGATACATCATCTATGAATACGGGTGGCCATATTTGTAACCCCAAGATATTGTACTCCAAAATTGATCAGATGAAGTTGAAATGACTGCTGTCAGTGCATAAAACCAAATTCAATCTTCAACAGTCACAGGATTCAGAACTTTCTCTGTCTCCAAAGAACAATGGTCTATTGAAGAAGTATCCATTTTTGTAATGGTTTGATTACCATAATATGCCTTTAAATCACAGAAGCCATTTCTGTGTGTGGAATTCTAGAGAGTGCACTTTTCATTACGAAACACTATGATAAGCAGCTTATGTCCAGCATGACTGCAATGAGAGCTTAGTGGAACCACAAGAAGGGACAATCCATGGCGGAGACATCAGTGTAAACGCATTTGCCAAGAGCAAGTTTTAACCTTTGTACAGATGATTAGGGAAAGGTTCCAGTCAGTATTCCCTGTGAGAAGACTTGTCATGCTTTCATTTGAACTGGGAACACCTAGTTTATGTTTTCAAAGACCACTCCCTTTTTAAGCTGAGCACCTCTGGGCATGTCAGCAGGAGGTGTTGGGACAGATAAAAAAGAAATGCATGAGCTTCAAACCCAGAAGATTAGCAAGATTTGGGGAAATAGCAAGGCAGGAAAAATTCCAAAGAAGTTGTCCTTTCCATAACATAAATTTTAGGAAGTGAGATTTGGAGAGTTTTTATGGGGGGTGAGAAAGGGATTGTTTTAACAGGTAAAACTCACAGGAACAATGGCCTTCCGCTATCTTGAAATAAGAAAGTAAATTATGTTTATTTTTGCCACCAAAGTACAAAAAATATATTACTTATGTATCCTGACTGTTATGAAGCTCCTTTATAGAGAATGAATACATGAATATAAGTTGTATTCATATAATTTTATGGTGAGTTGAAGCTTGGTAGAGACAAATATAGTATGGAGTAGGTACCCTGCCTCCTAATATTTCAATCCAGTCAGTCAATAGTTAACGTATTTATTGGGCACTGCTGTATGCCAGGAGCTTGGAATGCACACAACAGAACAGGCTTCAAGAAAGATGTGTGTGTGTGTGTGTGTGTGTGTGTGTGTGTGTGTGTGTGTGTAAGGGTTCTGTGTCAGTGTGTACTCTATATGGCTGTGTGGGTGGAGGAATAGAGCAGGGTTCATCCATTGGCCTTGGTCACAGCTGAGAGGCTTGAGTCCTGAAACCCAAGCATAGCTCCATTGCTGTCTCTAATCATAGCATCCCCATCAGATTCTCAATTCTTGGAGTCACTAGTTACCTCTGCCTCACCTCCAGGAACACAAGAGGGGGACGTCAGCCAAGCTAAGTGTTAATGAATAAGAAAAAAAAAAGTGGTAATAGTTAGAAGACTGTTATTTGTGGCCTATAATAGTCCTATACCTCTCTAATCATTAAAAATTGCTCTCAGTCAGACAGTGTGGCTCAATTGTTGAGCATTGTCCTATGAACTGGGAGGTCAAAGTTTGATTCTTGGTCAAGACACATGCCTGGGCTACAGTCTCTATCCCCTGTAGGGGGCTTGCAGGAGGCAGCCAATCAATGATTCTCTCTCATCATTGATGTTACCTTCCTTCCTAAAACCAATACAATACATACCAGTATATACATATATATACATATATATATATGTATGTATATATACTAGAGGCCCAATGCACAAAATTCATGCAAGAGTAGGCCTTCCTTCCCCCAGCTGCTGGCACTGGCTTCCCTCTGGCACCCAGGACCCAGGCTTCCCTCATAGACCCAGCTTCATCCAGTCTAATTATATATATACTAGAGGCCCAGCATGATATTGTGCGGCCCCACTCCCCCCACCCCCCCACACGCTCCCCCCCCCCCGCAGCCATGCCTGCCTTAACCCCACCCACCCGCCGCCCCACCCACTCGCGCCCCACCCGCCAGCCAGCCACCAGCCTTGCTGCAATCGGAGCCTGTGGGCTGAAGGGGAGGGCCAGAGAGGTGCTCCATGCACCTCATGGTGACCAGTCCTTTGGTCATTTTGGTTGTGATGCCTCTTGGCCTTTTATTATTATGATATGTATATATTTAAATTGCCCTCAGATATAAGTTCTGTCATGTCCTATGACTTAATGATTTTAAGGACCAAAGTCTGACCTTCCATGATCACTTTCAACAGAACAACTCCCTTTCAAGCACCTCTCATTCCCTGTCTTTCCCTAGCACAGCCAGGCCCTACCTCTGAAACAATTTGCCTCATTCTGGGCTTAGCAACTGTTGTCATGGTCCAGAGCAAACCAGGCTTTCTGTCCTCCGGGAAAAAACTTGTCCATCACCAGGTTACAGGTGGTCCTGTGTGAGTGTATATATATTTTTGCTTAATTCTTTCCTCCTTCCTGATTAATATGGCTCATCATCACTGTGCTATGAAACTGGAACAGGCATTGAGATTGGCCCAGGACAGCTCTACCCACAGTCCTTCCAAGGGAACCTGTGGATGAGGGCTTCTCAATGTCACCCCTCTGCCTCTTGCTAAGTTGCTACCTCAGACCTCACTGCCCTTCAGGACTCAAGACAAAGGCCCCATATTTCATGGTCACCATATATATATATACTTTTTTTTTTTTGCTTCAATTGGGGACCTGCTGGTTTCCCACCCATGATTTAGTTATTTATGTAACAAATCTGAGCAACCAAATGGCACCTGCTGTGTGCCAAGCATTGCAGTGGGCTCTGAGACTGTAACTCGGAGCCAGACAGACACCCTCTGTCCTGATGGGCTCCCTGGCAGAGAATACGTGTAATTTTAATAAGTTATTCTAGGGATTGGAAGGAGAGAGCATGGGGCTGCTGTTTGTTTTTGTTGTTTGTTTTGTTTTATTTTATTGTTTTGTTCTTGAAGCAATTCTGTCTTGTGGATGTCTTTTCCTAAATGCACAGCCTTCTTATATGAAGCTTGTCTGTCCCAGTGAAAGCATTTCCATCAAATCTTTAGGTTGTCTTCTGGGAGAGCTGCTCCGGAGCTATGTGTGACAGCAGACTGGGAGCAAGGGGCTTTCCTGCAACCTTGCCACTGACTCAGCAGACCTTTGAGCTAGTTGGGCTGAACCTGGCTTTGCCCCAGCCCTAGAATGGAGGTGTGGTCATCCTTATTTGTGCAAAGTGCAAAATTATTCAGGGAATATCGGTTTATTTTTACCTGAAAAGGTTCCAAGTTCTTTTCCTGGAACGCAGTTCTGACATATTTGGGGTCTGTTTTGGTTACAAGATCAGAATCTCTTAAACCTTGTGGCCTGTGGAGTTCCTGGACACTTCCCGCACACACTCCTTTGGTAGTCTTCCAGGCTTCTAAGTCCATTCTGAACCTTTCTAAGGACTACAAAGAATAGCTTCTAACTCTTAGTTAACAATGGATACCAGTGAAACAACAAACAGAAGCCAAAATGTCTCAATCCTCACCAACTAACGACGGCCTTCATGCAACTGGGAGGGTGCCTGGCAAGTGTGGGAGACAGATTTTGATAGACAACAGTGTGAGAGAGAGGAGAGAGCGGGTGTGTGTGCTGGCATGGGTCTCATACATGCTGACGACACGTCATAGCACCACCCTGGAGAAACACACCCTTCTGGGGTTTGATCAACACCTTAATTGTTTAACACTATCAATCCACATGTTCTCAAATTCACCTTGCTCTTGTTGGTACCCAAACCACAAATACATATGTGTGTATGCATTTCTGCATGCATACAGTAATCATGATGTACAGTAGTGTTTTATGTGTGTGTCTATAGATTCTTAAAATTTTATTTATTTATTTTAATACTTTTCATACTGAGTTTTATGAGTTGTACAGCGATGCATTGGCTTCCCCTGGAGCACAAAACAAACATAGCTCATCCCAATGTGACATGCTGATCCAGTGTGAAGGAGCAAGATAGTGAGAAACAGACTTCTTTCCAAAGCGCCTGCTCTGAGGCATCCAGGAGACTGTAGGCATCTGAGGTTTTTCACCATATGGGGCCTCATCAGTCACTCCTTGCTCATTAACAAGAGGACTTGTCACCTGGAGAACTGGTTGCTGTGTGTTTATTGTTAGGAGTTCAGGACAAACAGGTTTCAACAATGCACAAAGGTTTTTTGGCAAACAGAAAACAAAAACAGTTTCCTTATGAGTTGGATGGGGAGGTAGCAGCCTCCCCAGATCCTGGCTATCACGCGCTCCCATTCTCCATTTCTGCCTACCTGGTTTTGCCAGGTAAACTCGGATCCCATTAGCCTTCTGCTCCTGGCTGCTGACGGAGCCCCAGGTACAAAATGACCTGCCTGCTCCCAGCAAGTTCTTGGACCCGGACCCCGTGGGTAGAATCTTCCCTCCCTTTCTCATGTTACACATGTTGCAAGGTGTGGGTTGGGGTGTTATTCTTTTCTATTACCAGCTTCCCAGATGAGATAGGCAAACCTTCAGGACTCAGAAACAGTCTCAGGGCTCAGTAGAGAATAGAAGTCACCCTTTGCCCCTTTATCTGTACCCCCTGACCCTAAGCATGGAGTACTACAGGATTCAAAATACAGGAATCAGAGCGATCAGCTCAGCCAAGTGCTCCGGCCCTAAGGTGAAGAGGCACAGGTGAGCATTAAAATTTGGGACTGTGGATAATGGCAGCTAATCCACTACCACGTTCTAGGCAGTGAAGTGGGGCCCCGTGGTTTAGCGCCATCCATTTCCACTGACAGCTATGAAAAAAGATAGCATGACTCTCCAAGGAGGCTATTTTGATTCCTCCTTGTGCATATAAACCTGCAACCTTATATGGAGCTGCAACCTTAACTTTACTAATTTTTCTATTATGTTAGGCTGGGATTTATCTTTTCTGCTCCCTATAACAAGAATAGATACATTTTTTGAGAGCTGACTATGTCCCAGGCATTTTATATGTTTGTTAGTGTGTGTATAATCTCATTTAAACCTTATGATAACTATGACTATCAAGTATAACTATGAATATTAATTGAGGAAACTGAGTTTCAGATGTTAAGCAACTTGCCCAACCTGCATAGCTAGTGAATGGCAGAGGAGGAGTTGAACCTGCCAAGCCATGTAGCCTTGCCCTTCCTAATGTGCCATGCTGTCCCCCTCCCCACAAGTTCATAGAACCCACAGCAGACAATCTTCATAAGACAGACTGTCAGTGAGCTATGTTCTGAACTCTTTTTTTTTTAATCCTCACCCAAGGATATGTTTTTATTGATTTTTTAGAGAGAGAGATGAAAGGGGAGAGAGAGAAACAGTGATGTGAGAGAGAAATATCAACCAGCTGCCTCCTGCATGCACCCAGACCTACCAGTGATCGAACCCACAATCTTGGGTATGTGCCCTGACTGGGAATTGAATCCACGACCTTTCAGTGTACTGGGCGACACTTCAACCAACCGGGCCACACTGGCCAGGGCTGTTCTGAACTCATGAGTACTTTTCTTGGACACTTCTTAATAGATATAGAACTCATCAATGCTCCTTTTCTTTAAAAATAAGCACACATACCCTGAAAGAATGACCCTTTAATGCTCCTCCTTACATTAGTTGTCCTCATCCAAGATGGCAGCAGAGTAGGTGGAAGCTACACTCACCACCTCCCAGGACCAGACTGGAACTACAACTAAATTATACAACAATCATCCTGAAGAACCTACATTAGTTGTCTTGCCTCTACAGCTTTTCTCATTTCCATTCATTCCACCATCTCTAACCCCTTGAGCTCCTATCTAGAGCCCATTTTCTCCAAGTCTGCTTCCTTCAGCTGGTGGCCTTCCTTCACAATTTTCCTCCCTCCCTCCATCCCTCCCTCCCTTCCTTCCTCACCTCAGTCAACACTTGCATTCTCTCTGTGCTATTAGGGGGAACATATTCCATTAAGCCAAATTAAAGGTCCATTCCTGAGATATTTACCTTTTCACGAGGCAGCATAGCAAGCTAAAAGGATGAATCTCCAATCATAGAATTCCCTGATGTCCATCTAAATGTCACACCTCATTATAAGAATGATAAAGACTATTATAGAGAAAAAAGTACCCATTTTTCTCACTAATCTTCCTAAAAGATTTCCAGTTTTTCTTTTTCATCTTTTATCATATACATGTCACTTTTATTTTTTATAATTATAGATTCAATGCTGTATTCTTTTTGTCCACATAGTTTATCCATATCAGACATAACCTGTTGTCTGAGGAAAGGCTCATGAGTTATCTGCATGAGAATTTAAGGGTGCCCCTTTACTAAACAGTAAAGATAAAGTCTTTCTCTTTGACCCTTTTTTTCAGGTGACCTCGGTGTCCCTAATCCTAACACAAAAGCCAGACATCAAATTTGAAATGTTATGATTATTATCCTCTCCTATATATTAATGAGTTTTAGGATTTTCAGAGGAGATCAGAAAGAAACATTCATTGAACACCCTATGCCTGGCACCTGGTGGACATGCTATAAGTTGTATTTAAACCACACAACAACCCTGTGGGGAAGATGTTCTTACACTCATTTACAGATGAGGAAACCAAGGCTCAAACCAAGGCTCCCTGCCCAGCTGACACAGTGACAGGAAAAGTTTCAACGTTGGATCCAAAGCTCTTTTCAGCTTGCCACCTCTCTCTCATCTTGGGAAAAACTTCACTAAATAGGAGTTAGTCCATGTGTCATTTCCAAGGCCTACCAAAGCAAATGTAAGAAAGAAAAGGAAATGAAGACGTTTTTATAGTCAGTGGCACACACATATATTACAGACACACACACATAATTTGAAACAAATGCAAATTTATTCAAAAATAGGAGCAAGGCAGTTGTAGTGGCACATGTTAACAGGAGACCTATTACTCATAATTGATTTTACTAATATTTTAGCATCTGACCTGTTTCTCTTAATTGAATTGAAATGACTTATGCAACACATTTGTTTTACTGACTTTGGAAAGATACAATCACCTTCACCTACACTTTGAATTTTAAAATAGAAATTTTTTAGTGGCCTTACAGATAAGTGAAACACAATTAGAGTTTTCTTCCCTAGAAATGCCTAGAAAATTGCATGCATATTGTTTTAAGGGGGAGAAATAAAGAAAGGGCATTTTGCACAATGATCAGTGAGGTCACCCTGAACGAAAATAAAATATGTCCATTAAACTCTTCCCAAGAATCACAGATGGAGTCACTCGGGAGTCACTACTCTGCCCTGTTTAACTTAGTCAAAATTAGTCATTCCAAAGCCCTTAAAATATAAACTAATTTCATGTTTGCAGAAAAAAACTTTACCACCGGGAGCAGGGTAAATCAGAGAGGCAGAGAAAGAGATTCTTATGGGAGCAGAGGCATCTCAGATCTCCACTTCTTGGGACAAATGACTTGCTCTGCCAAACTGCAGAGAATGCCAGTCTGCTGGGTTTGCAAGTGCCCAGGCCAGCAGCAGACCAAGGATGAGAAGTCAAGAACATACCAAGAGATTGTTCATTAAAGCAGGTAAAAGTTATAGCTCTAACCTCAGCTTTCAACTGGGCACGCATCCACCAGTTTCTGCCCGAGGTTAGTTGAGGCTTGGAGAAACATGCCAAAATTAGGGGAGGTTCATTTTTGTTTTTCAACTTGGCAGGTCTTGTCTTGGAAAAGAAACAGAAGTGGTATACCAGCTTTAATGGATTATAAGATGACTGGGCGTTGGGTGAGAGCGGGGCAGGGAACGGGGGACAGGCAAAAAGAAAAAAAAAATGTTTTGAGAACTTGCAAGAAATAGGTCTTGCTGGCCAACAGTGGCCCTAGGTTGACATCTGTGGTATGTTAGTTTCAAATGCGCCTGACTCTGAATAAGTGATCTCAGAACGTCAGTGATAACATCCAAAGGAAAAGTACAGAGTGAGCTTGAGGAAACATTTTTTCTGGGTTCCTTCTCCCTGTGCCCAACAGGGAAAGAGCCGAGAGAAGCCCTGCCTAGTCTAACTTGAGGCCGCCCATTGGCTGGTAGACTAGGATGAAACATCAGCACCTTTAATGTGGGGTTGAAAAACGGAATGCCAGGAAGTTAAAAGGACTTAGGGGAAAATGTCCTTTGGCCTTCCGCTGCGTGACAGGATTCTGAAGTGGCAGCTAGTGAGCAGAGTAGACTCAGTTAGTCCAGTCAGAGGAAAAAAGCAGCAAAACCAGAGGACCAACATCAGTAATATCTTTGAGTGCAGTGATGAAAGAGTGAGGATGGCTCTGCCAGAAAGGCGGGTCTCTTCATCAGGTTCCCAAACGCAGTTTGTGCCTCGGGCCCGCTGTCAAGAGGAAACCAATTGACTGGTATTTCTTGAGCACCTACTAGGTGCATGGAGTATGACAGATTCTCCATGCAAAGAAGGCTCCATTCTTCCTTATTTTTGCCAAACTTATTTCTGTTTGAGAGGGAGACCCATGATGATTTTGTTTTCTACTTGGACAAGGAAAATAAAATGTGGAATGGAGTCAAGAGAAAAACAATATGTGTATTTTCATGCTGATAGGAATCCAGTAGCATACAAACACGGAGGACTCTGAGGAGGGCTAATGCTATGGTCAATTGAATGCCTTTCTCCTTCCATCTGTGCCCTGTTCTCACACTGATTCAGTGCTGCTCACCCAATGGGGTATGGAATGAACGCCAAAGGTGAGAGACACAAGAAATCAGAACAAGTCTCTAGCCACTCATCTCAGGAAACTCTCTTGGAGATCTTTTGAGATCGAAGGCATTGAACCCATTCAAGAGTACAGAATTTCCCATTCCCCACTGCCTGTGTGATAATACCCAGCCCAAAGGAGTGAACATAATCAACTAGGAAGAAAAATTTTATTTCCCTCTGTATGCAAACTCCCTTGGACTTGTCCCTACTTAAGAACACTTCCTTTCTCCCTTTTGTCCAAAATCAGGTTAAAGATTAACACAAGAAAGACCATTAGCCCATAAATGTTAGATGGCATGACTTCTTAACTTTGCTATAAATACATGCATCACTTTTGACCATTTGATGATTTTATACCTTACATGAACCAAAACACTCTCAACCCCGAGGTGTTGTGGACAATTACCTGCATGAAAACAGAATAAATTTTTAAAGTCTATATATTTTATCTCCATAATGCAATTTATCTGCATTGTACTTGAGTTAAATTGATTTTTTTTTTCCCGGATGATTGCCCTGGATTGGACACAGTCCTAAAGAGGTTCTCTGATCCTTTAATTTTCTCTTACTCTCTGATCTGGGTGCTATTGCTCAGTCGTGCTGCTTCTATCATTGCCTACTTAGTAGCAGCAATGGGAAATGAGCCTTAAAAGTGATAACCCATCATATTTTTCTTTATTCTGCTGGTCTCATAAAAAAAAAACAAAAAAAACTACCAGTCATTTATTTCATCTCACGTATTGTCGATCAGCCCCACATTCTTCACCTCCTTACCGTGATTTTCTTTGTGCTGTGGTTCCCAGCCACGGCCCGCTTCCTGCTGAATTAAACTGCAGCTCAGACAAAACCAAAGAGCACATCTCCCCCAAAGTTCACTCCGAAGGTCACCCCTGGTGAGATGGACATTGCAGTTGTGCTAGAAAGATTAGAGGCTGCTTTGATAAAATCTGCGTCTGTTCTTTGCTCCTGGTCCTTAGAGTGGAAGATCAGATTTTCGTGGCCTTGCATTATTTAAGAGTTTTGATGAGCAGCTCCCATCAAAATTCCCCACAGATTTTGGACTGTGTGTGTGTGCGCACATGTGTGCATGTGTGCGTGCGCGTGTGTTAGACAGCACTGTAGAATGATTGAGATGTTCAAAAGGACCTTGCCAAGTGAGCTCTTTGTAGGGTTCGTTTTCCATTAGGTTGTCCTTCCTTAAGTCTCTTGGAGGCCTTCTGTTCTATTTGATGGCAAATTCTGTTCATGCCAGATTGTATGAAATCCCTTTAGCAGCTTCAAACAGCTCTCTTGCCCTGCAGTTTTAGCACTTGGGTGCTGATCACATCAGTCCCTGGACTTTTGTTATTCTCCCCGCTTTGATGGTTTTCCTCCGTTCTTCTGTTTTCATTGGCTTCCATTTTCATCTCCACTGTCTGTTCTGCGATGTTGTTATCTATTCATTCGAGAGAGTCCAGCCATTCAGCCTATGAAGAAAAGGCCATTCCTTCACGTGCCTAGCCTGGCTGGCCCAGTGGGTGGTCTATGATGTGTGCCTTTCATCACACAACTGTGGAGGCCCCTCTTTGGGCAACCACTTTGGTGATGGGATAGAGATTATTGTATCATGATTTCGTTTTTATCAGCCTCTTCTGTGTCTTCCTATTTTCATTTGAGATGTAGTGGTTCCTGTTATGGCACGTATTTTTATAAATGGCTTCATCTCTGATCATTGCCAATAAAGAAAGGAAGGCCACCTCATTTCCATCCTGTGGATGTTCCACAGGTAGACATGCATTGTCTCATGCTAGAGTGTGATCAAATGGTCAGAACGTTGAATGGGAATGAGACCTTGAGTATTATATTCCTGGGTCTGTCAGGATCTCTACCTGAGACTTGATGTCATTCACCCCTAAAGCTACATCGTTTTTGTGCCTTCTAAAATCCTTGCTATAATTATTGCATGTTATTTTTGCCCAATGAAATATTTCATTTTTATCTCAAAAGCCCTAGTACCAAATAATATAATTTGTAAAGCTACAACCTACTAACGGTTCTTTTTCTAAACTAAGTCAATATTTCATACCAAACAAAGGATGGTAAGAGCAAAATCCTGACGGGCAGAGATGCCAAATAACTAGCCCTTAAATGTGGAAAAAGGTTGGTGTTAGAATTAATCATAGGAACCACTCCCTATGCTATTGGAAAACACATGTGATACAGCCTGTCTGGATGCCCCCTCTATCTGAATAGATAAAGTATTAAAATTTATTTTCAAAATAAATTCATGAAAAAGCAAGCCATCAAAAAGCAGAGACATAACTGCACAATATGTTCTTCACTTCTGAGGCCAATGTCATGATGGGAACCAGGGCCCTTACACTGAAATGAATCTCATCACACTGAAAAAACCTGGAAATTGTGAAACCACCATCATATGACCAGGCTTGTTTTCTGTTGATTGTTATGAGGTCCAGTTAATTAACAATTAATTGGTGATTTATTGGTGACATATTTTTATTGAGTTTATTGAGGTGACATCTACACTAATATAAGAAAAATATACAAATTGACCATACCTCCACGACACCCACCAGCCAATCAGGAGTGAGTATGCAAATTAACCCAACAAAGATGGAAGGTTAATTTGCATAGGCAGGCGTGGAGCGGCCAGGTGGGACAGGTCGCCTGCTATGAGGGGGAGGGTGGGGGGTGGAGGAAGCTATAGGAGTGGTGCTCCGGCCAGAGCGGAGAAGACTGAAGACTCTGGCCAGAGCAAAGACGGAAGGCAGAGGCCAGAGTGAAGGCCTGGGTCCTAGGTGCCGGAGGAAAACTGGTGCCCGCAGCCAGGGAAAGGAAGGCCTATTGCACGAATCTTCGTGCAATGGGCCTCTACTTGGTTAATAAGATTATATAAGTTTCAGGTGTGTAATTCTATAACACATCCTTTGTATATTGTATTGTGTGTTTGCCATCCCAAGTCAAGTCTCCTTCCATCACCATTTATCTTCCCTATGCCCTCTTCTACTATTGGTGGAATATTTTTGAAGAGGCATGTCAATTATCTCTTGTGGCAGGAATGAATGTGTAATATAAAAACGTATGAACTAAAGGAAGATATAATTAGTGACCAAAATCTTCTGAAAAAGTATGAGACAGCTTCATGTTTAATTTTCAAAAATCATCCTATGAAATACTTTCCTTACACTTGCCAATTCCTCAGAATATGCATTCTTAAATAACAGGGAATCAATTGTTAATATCTTGCATGTGGCAACATTTATCCAGCACCAGACCGAGAGTCAGAAACCCAGGCTGCTGAGGCAGCTCTAACGATAAACTGTGTGACCCAGGCTAAGCTGGAAAACCTCTCTGAGCTTCATTACCTGCTCTAGGAGTGAGGAGAAGGATCCCTGCCTACCTACTGTCTTCCCAGGTGTTTGTAAGTGTCCATTTGTAGCCCCTCAACTGCATTCTAAATAACAACAACAATACTGTAATAGTAACAAAGATGATGATAAATTTTATAGTAATTTAGAGGTGACCGTGGGGATTTTAATACAAAAAGCACTGTTCTGGAGCCCAGACAATACGCAGAGTGCAACTGAGAGAAATCTGAAGGTAAGGCCCGGGACATTGACAGCAGCACTTCCCCTCCCTTTGTCTAGCCTGGAGCGGAGAGAATTCACCTCCTGCGCTGTGGAGTCTGCACAATATGCATCTAGGCTGGCAGGTGTAGAGGCAGCAGTTTCCATGACTCCGATAAATTAACTAGTGTTCACGGATGTTTTGCAGCTGCCCTGGAAACAGGCTAGCAGTTTTGAGAAAGCATTGTTACAGCCATGAAGACGGTGTTGCTGTCATGTGTGCGCATGTAGAAAGCGTACTTTAACAAACCAGTCCCTTCACCTGCACCGAGTGAAAACAGTGCCAAGTTGTGCCAATGCTCTTCTTTCTCTTTTTCCTAATGAAACTACTTTTATTGCTAAACGTCCCTTCTCCAGAATTCCAGCAGGTTAAACATTATTATATAAAGAGCAATGGCTATTATATGAATAGCCAGTATCTTAATATAATGCTATATATTTAAACCTCAGCCCTGAACACTCATAATTTAAACATTTACAGAAACAGTGTAGCTTTAAAAAGAGAGGCGTACTTGAACAGTTATTATTTTATTGGTAGTTGGCTAACATTAGAACTGAAGTGCTGGTGTATAAAACAGTTATTCCTGTCATGGAAAGCTCGTTAGTTTTTCAACAGGCTTCAGAGCATTGCTCCGTGAACTGGACTAAGACCTGATTGTAAGGTCTTAATTAATTAGGGTTATTATTTCAGATATATATCCATATCCATACCCATTCACAGGTATTATTAGAAAATGAGATAACTATATATGTAAATTAAATTTCTGGGGTATATCTGTGTATGTGCCTAAGCTATTTCACTTTATATGGGGGAGAGGGCAGCTCCAAGTGTATTATATAAGTCCCTATGTTCTTAGAGTTCATGAGTTAATCCATTCTTAATGTTTCAAACTCATTATAAACATTAATTATTGTGGTGTGTACAGTATGCTGTAAGACAGGTTGTCCTCGGAGTCGCTCAGGTGTGGCTGGCTGTTTGCCCCTATGCTAAATGGCACTGTGCTGCCTACTTTGTGAGTGCTCAGGTCTACTTTCCATCCTTTTTCATCTCGTCCTTCGATATTTATTGTTTTTCCTTGCTTCTATTCGCAGAACTTGCTACTTTTTTCTGTTGTGTTTTTTATATATTCTATATAATGAAAAATCAGATCTCAAGGTTGACAAAATTAACTTACATAAGAGTGAATACCCTTGGGATTTTTTAAAATATATATTTTATTGATTTTTTACAGAGAGGAAGGGAGAGGGATAGACTTAGAACCATTGATGAGAGAGAAATATCAATCAGCTGTCTCCCGCACACCCCTCACTGGGGATGTGCCTGCCACCAAGGTACATGCCTTTGACCAGAATCGAACCTGGGACCCTTCAGTGCACAGTCCGATGCTCTATCCACTGAGCCAAACCGGTTAGGGCTACCCTTGGGATTATTTTAAGCAGATACGAACTTTAGTTCTTAGAATTTTAGTGACATCTTTGCGGATCTTTCTCTACTTTTTCCCTTCCTTCCATCCTTCTTTCTATCCTTCCCTCCTTTCTTTTCCCTCCTTTCTATTTTTCCATGTTCCATTACATAAGGTTTTCAAATGAGAAATCTATAATTATGAAAATTGTTATAGCAAGTATTTCAACTTCATTGATAGCAGTTCTAATTTAGTATTATCTGATTAGCCATTAACTCATCTAGTAAATACATTCTTGAATCTATACACCTTCTGCTAAGTCTTAATGACAATTTTTGCTCTGTAAGCAAGGGGAGGACTTTTTAACTTCCTTTTTCAAATATCTCACAGTGTCTCACCCACAGTCTGTTCCCAGAAAATATCTGATGATTAACTGGGATTTAAAAATAATTATCATGCACAAGCTACATACAAATGACACTTTCTAAGAACTATACTTGTCTTTCATGTTCTGGAAAATGCTTCTGAGCTTTTCACACCTTAGTTTTAAAAAGAAATCAAGAAAGACCAAGTTAAACTAAGTGATTTTTTTTTTAATGTGTAAAATGAACTAACAAGCAAAATAGAGACAGATTCATAGATGGAGAGCAGGCTGACACTGCAGGGGGCTAGGGGGCTGGGCTGGTGGGAGGACTGGGCAAAAAAGAATTTTTTAAAAAGAAAGAAAAAAAACTCATGGACATAGACTACAGTGTGGTGATTACCAGGGGGGAAGTGGATGAGAAGAGGTGGGGTAAGGGGAGGTGGAAGAACGTATGGGGGGATAAATGGTGATGGACGGAGACTTGACTTGGGTGGTAAACAGACAATACGGTATGCAAATGATGTGTTTTGGAATTGTGCATCCAAAAGCTGTATAATTTTGTTAACCAGGGTCACCCCAATAAATTAAATAAAAAGGGGGAAAATGTATAAAGTAGCTGAAAATAGAACTCCTCATAGATAGGAATTCCAAGTACACTGCAGCTTTCCTATGGGACTGTTTGTTGATGGAGAAATTTGTAGCTCATAATTAGAAACTCTTTAATTCATTCATTCATTCATTCATTCCAAAAACAGCATTTCCTGAATGCCTGCTGGGCCCCACCAGGGATGCATGGGCTTATCAGACACAATCTCAGGAAACAGACATTTTGGCCAGAATTTCAAGGTTGCTGTGAGTGACAGCCCAGGTGCCATATGTTAGAAGCATTCCCCCAGTTAAAACTGAAAGCTTTCACATGAAGTCTAAGTTGCTCTTGAACCAGGCTTGCTTCTGTTAGAACAATCCCAAGTATTTCATGTTCTGGGAAGAAATCTGGAGAAGTGGTGTCATAATGTTTTCCTGTTCCCTGACAAGTCATTCAGTAGCCCCGTCCAAGATCATGTAAAACAGCCTGGCAGTAATCAGAAGTGAGGTGCCTCCGTGGAAAACACTCGGAGGATGCCTGTCTGCAAGGGATGTTTTAAACCCGAGGTTTAATTTATACCTGTTGTTGAGTTCCGCAAAAGAGTTTACGTGTTTAAAAAATGTCATCTCAAAAAGAAGTTAATATAAATGTAAGTTAGGAAACAATGAAAGTTTCCCATAAAAGAATGATTATTGATTTTGAGGTTTTACTTAGCTCTTCTGCTTTGTAATCAAATACATAAAGTTAACATCTCTCCCTCCCTAACATTATCTTGCTTTGTCAGTGAATCATCATGTTTTGCATTTACTTAAGACCAGTAATTTTAAAGTGTCACTTAATTATATCTGATCATCATAATTTTATAAGGCAATCATATGTATATATTTTGAGTAATGAAACCATTATGGCTTTATTGTAGCCTCTTTTGTTTATGTAGCTTCTTTTCCACTGTATTTTAGCATTTAGATTACAGACAGGAGGAATGTGATAATGTTGTAGAAATTATTAATTTTTATTGCCTTGAAATCGTAAGGGCCATTTTTGTAAGAAAACATTTCAGGCTAAATTATAACATGCCTATTAGTTAAATTTAATTCTTTGCTTTTTCAGGAGTGTTTGAAAGAAAAGAAAATCTTGTTTCACCAGAGTTCAAACTCTATGTTATTGAAGAATCACTTTAAAACAGCCAGAAAGTATTTTTAATTGGGATAGATCATCTGTTCTCATGAAGATATTTTTATAGTCTATAGTGTATATAACCTTTGATCCTGAAGAGTGTGGCTAGATTAACAGAGTGATAAAACATCTACTTCCAAAGTGAAAAATTCTCTTAACTGTTGAATTCCCTGAGTACATAACACCATACACACAAAAACAAGTTTATGTATTGAGCAGTTGACCAAACTATTATGAGCACAACAGTCTGGCAGGTACCTAACCCTGGGGGCAATGATACAGTATTCAGTAATGCAGTGATAGCAATGACTTCATAGAAACTATCTACCTCAAATAACAGGAATCGACAATAGATAGATATCTGGCAACACCAAGTGCTGGTGAGGATGGGTAGCAACTGGAATCTCAGAAACTGCTAAGAGGAAGGCGAAATGGCACAGCCACCCTGGAAACCATATGCCATTTCTTACAGTTAAACTTCTATACCCTATAGAATCTAGCAGTCCCGTTCCTAGATGTTTACCCAAGTAAAATAAGAACTTACATTCATACGAAAACCTGCACATGCATTTTCATAGCAGCTTTATTTGTGATTATTAAAACACAGAAATGGCCTAAATGCCCTTCAATTAGGGGATGAGTAAACTGGAATGGACGATCAGTGAACAATAGAGAGTAACAAATTATTGATATGCTCAACAATATGGAATCGGTAATGTATTTGCTAAAGCGGAAGGAACCAGAGTCAAAAGGCTACCTAATATATTATTCCACTTAAATGGTATTTTTAAAATATAGTTTAAAGGCAAACTATACGGATGAGAAAGAGACCTGTGGTTGCCAGGGTTTGGGAAAGGGGAGTGAGTTGATTACTGAGGAATTGGGCAGGAGAGGGAGATGGAACTCTTCCACATCCTGATTGTGTTGGTGGTGATGCAATTAAAAACTTTTGTCAAAACATGAAGAACTGTACATAAAAGAGTGAGTTTTATATATATATTATACTTTAATAGCAGATGAAAAAACAGATCTGAAGAATAAATCAAAATACAAAAAAAAGTTTGTTTGCCACAGTGACATCAGAAAATACCATAAAACTACTTCCTATGTTTTACTAGAGTTCTAGTTGATAAACACCACGTAGTAATTTTTGTTACACTATGAACTGAGCAGTGGAAGCTAGGAACAGATACAACATGTTTTCTTTTCTCTTGTTTTGTAATGCTCACATGTAGCATGGTTCTTACTGGTTTACAGGAAATGGTTTCTTACTGTTTTTGACAAATGATGAAATCTGCTAACTATACTATAATTCTAGTATATGCATTATTCAGAAGAGGACAAAACTTTTATTTGAATTACCTAGTTATGTGCCATTTTGACCTTGGGATAAGAGAAAACAAGATAAAAAATAAAATCACTTATCTTGCTTATACACAATTATTTAATGATAGGCTATTTAATACTGAAACAAGAAGAGACTTGGGCATTTTTATCTACTCATGTCCTATAAGGCAGGAAGGCCTACCACCTATTAGGTAGGATGTTGCAAAAACTTTATCAAAAGAGCAGCAGTGATACGATTTGTAAAAGTAAAAACAGTGAATATCTCTACCTTGTGCTTTTCTAATAGCATGAATTATGAAATTATTATTTTTTTATGTTTTTAACAGATTTGTTATTTTGCTTGGAGTCTTTTGGAAACCGGCCTTGGCTTTTGTAGTTCTGAGTTTCCTCGCAGTCCTCTGCAACATTCCATTACCAATGTTTAGAGTTGTTTATTCCAAAACAGGAAAGAATTCCCCTCCAGAGTTAATTTAATGTGTAGCAAGTGTTTCTTAAATGTACAAATGGCAACATTGTTTTCAAACAGGATAATTACAACAGTGTACAGTATGTTTCTTCATTAGTAAGTAATTAACTAATTTACTAAATTGTGCAATAATTCATAATGACACATACTAACCCTACTCAATTACAGGAGCTACTGATAAAAGAATTTCTTGCACACATGCCTACAATGTATTAGAGAAGTAATTTTTGATTCCTGAAGAAGTCAGTTTTGCCATTTTCAGAAAACTGCATAGTGCTCAATTTAAGGGAAGAGTAATAAAACGTTGAGTGGTAGCATCATGGTTAAGGGTGCACACCCTAGAATCGGTTTACATAGGTTGTTGTTATGGTTTCACCACTTACTAGCCTTGTGTGCTTAGGCAAGTTACTTAATTTGTCTGTGCCCTACTTTCCTCATCTGAAAAAAAAAAAAAAAAAAGAGCATTTGGGGTGAATTAAATGTTACAAAGAGGATAAAAGAAGGGCCTGCAACAGAGTGTGTCCCTAGGAATTGTTAACCAATAGGAGAGGTAAAATCGGCAACAGCAGCAGGGATGGATAAATATTAGAAAATCATTTTTATTTTGGAAAATTATCTTTGGGGACACAAGGCTTAACAGGATACTCAAAAATTGAATGTGAATTTTGGAATCTCTGAATGGAATGCCTACTTTAATTTATTTCCATCTTACAAAATGTAGTAATTGTTTTTCATTTGTGAAAAGGATATTTTTTTTAATGTGAGTCTAACATATTTAGAAGAATTTAACATTTTTTATTAAAACAGAAAAAAAAATACCCAAGTCTCCTCTTGTTTCAGTATTCACATCATATTTCCCCAGTGCCGACCTGGACATAAATAATACGTGTGCTTCTGAGAGCCGAGAATAGACTGCTGGTCAGACACCGTCAGCCCATGAATCCCCTCCTATCAGCTGGAGCCTAGATGTGAGCATCCAAACCACTATTGACATGTGGCACAACTGTCTGAAATGTCAATAGTTATAAAATGAGTATTTCATAATGCAGAATAATTGATTACTGTGCTTGACTGCACAGAAACATATTTTCTCTGAGAAAGCAAAATAATGCCAGCATTTGCTCCTGGAAGGCTCCTCGCTGCGAGCCTCGGATTTCCCAGCGAAGCCTGAGTTACTCTGTGGTCCTTAATCATGCATGACAAAAAAAGGGAGAGCCATCTGTAACTGCTTATCTTTTTTCCATTTATTTGAAAATGTATTTTTAAGATCGTTTTTTAAAAAATAAAATACAGTCTATATAGGAAACATCTATATTAATGGAACTGTCTCAGATAATTCTCAGAATTGAAATGGATGAGATACAAAATCAGATAACATTTAATTTATCTTGTTCATCCTAAAATGCTCCAGTTAGCTTTTTGCTCTGATGAAATAACACCCATTTCCAGTTTTATTCTTCCTCAGTGTGCTGTGATGTGGAACTCTTTTGCTCTATGTGTTTTATTAAGTGTAATTTAACTTTATGACTATCAAGCCAACTATTAATCCTTACAATAAGACAATGAAATAGGCAAATGGAAAAGAGATTTATTTTCTCAAGCCCAATTCCCTCCTTCTGCCCTTAATTTTTTTCAAAACTCATTCTCCAAATGTGAATAGTTTGCAAAGCTCTATACTAGGCACTTGGAAGAAATTTTTACAACCTATATTGTGAGCTTTCTCTCCCCTCCTTGTCTGTATGTGCTTTATATTACTATAAACCTTCACTACTAGTTGTCCCTTAAGTAAGAAATGCATTTTCACTCTCTGTGCCTTTCCCTGTGTTCTGCCCTCTAAGATGCCCATTATTCCTTTTTCTATCCACTAAGATTTGATTTGTCCTTCAAGGTCTAGTTCAAGTGGTACCTCCTCCATGGAGTTTTTAATCTTATGAAGTTTAAGATTTAACCTTGCACCAAGTAACCTCTCTTGCTCTTGGCTTACCTAACACCTTATTTCTGGAACACTTAGAGTATGTGTCACACACTCTGCCTTACATTATAAACATTGCATTCATTTTCCTAGTAGATTACAAGCTCCGTGAGGGCAGGTCTGACATTTATATTTTTTCCCTTCCTTCTCCATGCCCTAGAACAGTGGTCGGCAAACTCATTAATCAACAGGATCGCATGTGGCTCGCGAGCTGCAGTTTGCCGATCACTGCCCTAGAACAATGTAATGCACAGCAGGTGTATATCAACATTTATTGGATGGAAACTTGCACTCTTACAGAAAATAAGATAGTAAAAAGATTGTACTCTTATAAGAAACTAGAGGCCCAGTGCACGAATCCATGCACTGGTGGGGTCCCTTGGCCTAGCCTGCAGGGATTGGGCCAAAACCAGCTCTCTGACATCCCCTGAGGGGTCCCAGATTGCAAGAGGGGGCAGGCCAGGCTGAGGGACCCCACTGGTGTATGATAGGGCCTGGGAAGGACCGCGGTAGGGCTCTAGGGTGTGTGCAGCCCATCTCGCCCAGTCCCTATTGGCTGGACCCCAGCAGCAAGCTAACCTACCGGTCAGAGCATCTGCCCCCTGGTGGTCAATGTGCATCATAGCGACTGGTTGAACAGTCGAATGGTCAAACACTTAGCATATTAGGCTTTTATTATTTGGATTAGACATAAAAATGGGAGATCATGGGTACCCTTAGGCCATGGGGTGACTTAATTTTTATTCATCTTCATCTTCCCAGTACTTAGCAGGTACTTAATATATGCTTATTTTACTCACATGTTTCGAAATTACAGAAAGCTTAGCAAAAAGTACATGCTGATGGTCATTTCAACACATCTTTATGAAGGCCAATAATTTATGCTAGGCACAGGCTCTGTGTGTGTACAACAATGCAGAAGCTGGCGGAGGGAGTGGTGATGGTATTTCCATTAAGGAGCCCTACTGAGAATCATCCTGTTCCTCTTTTAAATTGTTTAATGTATTCCTCCCAGTGGCCCTACAGGGCTCTCCTATCCTTATTTGACATATGAGAAAATAAAGGTTTGCTCAAGACCATTCAGCTAGTGAGTGGGATGAAGGTTGGTTTTGAGCCCAACTTTGTCTAATGCCAGAGATCATCCTACTATACCATGCAGTTCAATGGAAAAAATGGTGCAGCGGAGAGAAAGAGATGAATGTGTCCCTGAGAAATGGGTGGAACGTGACCCTCAAAATAGTTACAGGATGTTTTGAGTTGCAGGAGACCTTTGAGGCCTGTTCCCATTCATTCATTCCACAGGAAAGGGAACGACATCCTGAGGGGTGAAGTGGTTTGCCCATGGTGATGCAGAAAGCTAGCAGCAAGGATGAAACTTGAACCCAGGTCGTCAGGTTGTGAGTTCCTTTCTAGTTCTCGTATTCCTTTAAGTAAAAAAATCTTGATTTCTCGAATGGCCTGTGGCACTGCCAGCTATAGGAATGGGGTGAGAACACCCTTAGGAACACAAGAGCAGATGTCCCTCTGGCCTCTGACGTGCATGTCCTTCCTTGGCAGGTGTGTAGTGAGGCACCTGCTAGCCACCTATTCCGGAGGTTGCTCAGGTCTGTATGCCTGTGAACTTTACCCTTTCCCTCACTGTGATGGTTACAAAACATCTGCAAGTTCTTGAATTTCCTAATAGAGTTATGAGACACATGTGGTTCCAGAAATCTCAGAATCCCTTCACCATTGTCTTAACTCAACTCAGCCAAATCTTTCACCTCCAACAGCCCATTACACAAAAGCCACACTAATTATTTGCAGCTATCTATCAATTGTGAGGGGCAACACGCTGTGCAAATGTCTTTTCCATGAGCAACCAGACACTGCCTTCCTTTAGAAATGTTCAGACTGACGCAGGGAACTGACTTCTCTATAGGCTTTTCAGAGCCAAGGTCAGTAGATTAGTAAGCTTCTCAAGATCAGGGCTATTGTCTTGTTCTTGTTTGACCTTTCCAGTTATCGTGCCAGGTGCACAATAGGAATTCAGTTAATATGGCTGATAATGTGAAGTGTGTGTGTGTGTGTGTGTGTGTGTGTGTGTGTGTAAAATTGAAGATGTTTCTCGCCTGCAAAATAGCTTATTTTGCCCTATTCCATGGACTGTGTATGTATATACATACCTGCATGTACATTTAAATCTACTATATTTGGTTTAGAAGCATATAAGACAGATAAGCTGTGTTAACTTGTTCATCCCCCTCCCCCTTAACACTCATAAATAGGGCCCCTCTGTCACTTTTGGTGGCCAGGTCTCACCAGCATTGTTCCATTTATAAACGTTCCTGTAGGAGACACTGGCTCCTTCCACTCAAAATTAAGCAAGGCCGTGATCTATTGCAGGTAAGTTTGCGCATTCTCTGTAGTTTCCCAAGAAGTCTTGCTTAGAACTCTCTGGTCTAACCCTGTTTGGTCTGTGGGAGGCCTGCTCCCTGGCTCTATGCGGCCAGAAGAGCCTGGCTCCCACAGCTCACAGTGCAGTGGTGGCTCAGGATGCTGCTGAACCAAGCTGCCTAGGACCACATTAACCTTTCACTGATCCCTTTCTTGTTCAGCTAGAAAGAAATTAATTGAATTAGCAAGCTGCCACACACTGGAGAGAGAGAATCAGGGCCCGGGTGAAATAGAACCACACAGCCAAAATGCTCTCTCTCCTGTATACCAGCAAACTTTGAAATCATCTTTGTACCAGAAGCCACTGGCCAACTTGTGATAAATTTGCCAACCCATTGGTTTACCATTCTCCCCAGTAGCGCTGTATTTGTGATTTAAGGTGGTATATATCATAAGCTTAGACCCCATTTATAAGAAAAACAAATATACTCTCACAAAATCAAGGATCATTTATTTAACCCCATGAAAGTGCAAAGACTGACACCAAGTTACTGATTATACTCCAATTCAGAACCCTGCAGAAATACACAGGCTTTTCTCACAGGCATTGGGGAACAAGCTGGCATCAGCTTGTTTCTCCACTTCCCTGCTAAGTGACAGATCCACTGTGAAACCCAGTAAAAAGGGACACCATGTGGGGTTGTCACGGTATCTAGAGGACTCTGAGTTGAATTACATGTGTGCCTTCTTTTTTTGAAATTAGTCAGTAGAAACATTTAAGTTGACAATTAATGTATAACATATCATGGTCAAGAATTCCCATCCTGTTTAATTGTCTTCAGGTAAATGATAGTCTATTTTTTTAGAACACTTGATAAACTAATTTTTAATGGAAAGAATATTTCCCCCATAGTTGGTATTCCATAAGCATTTAATATAATCCAAATAATTATTCCTACATTTTAATATATAGTTGGTAAAAGTATGCCCTGAAATGTGCAACATTTATTGCTCCAGTTTGGTAGTGTTGAAGGAAGATATGGATCCTTTTATTTCTGACTGATTTATTTGGTTGAGGACTTAAAATTCCATAGAAAATTTGTATTTTAATAGATTTTTTTTTTTACTTTCAAAGTTTCACAAGAGTTTTGTGTTAATATAAAGAACAATATAATATAACCTGGGTTAAATGCTGAAGACAGTTCATAGAGTCATATTTACAAAGTGCATCTAGGTACACAAGAAGGTTAAGACTTAATATCTGCGATTCTGCTGCTCATTAGTTGTAGGATGAGAATGAAATACATTTCTAAAGGGCAAGGTCAGTATTACATTATCCTGAAGACGTCTTTGTTGGATAAATGTGTAAATAATTAAAGTAAGTATTCTGTTTCCATTGGAGACATACCTATAGGATGAATGATTCTGCTACATGTAATTGCAGGAACATGTCACATTACATGTCATTCCCAATTACCGATTTCATTTGAAATGGCCTGGAAATAAATACCAATTACCAGTAATGTAACACTATTTACCTTGGAGTCAGATGGCTGACAGGCAAGCTCAAGCTAATGGATTTGGTAATTTTCAAAGCATTATTTTCTAAAGCAGGCTACTGTTTAAAAGTAGCATTGTGCATTTTCACAGTTGTATATCTGGATTCAATTGCAATGAGTATGGAAGACCATACCTATGAGCATACAGTCTCTGATGGTTTTCCATCCTTTAACAGTATAAAGGAAAGAAAAATGATACCTGGGACCTACCTATAGGATAGCTTGGCAGTAGCCTTCCTTGTTAAAGTTCTTAGCACAAGGGAAATCAAGAACCAAATATGAATGGCAGGGTAACTGAGGGGTGTTGCCTCACTGGAGATGCAGTTGCATCATGAAAACATGGTGTGATTTAATTTCATAATTATAAACATCACAGAGGGTATGATTGATTCATTTGAAACTCTTGTCCACTTCGCTATGGCTGGACAGCTGAGTTAACATGGGTAGGTCTTGGCTTCATATTTTCATGACTGCTTTTCTTATTTTTGTGGTTTTATTTGGAAAAAAATTCTAAAGGAAAAACTGCATTAGGATGACTTTAACTGAAATCAAACTTTTATAAAGCAATGACTTGGTTTAAGGTACAATGACATTTTTTGACCTTCTAAATCAGAGGTCTGTGTGTATTTTGCCTTGAAAAGGGAGTAGGGTGGGCAGTGTATGACTCTAGCTTCCTACAGTGCTGATTGTCTATGCGTGTTTTAAATTACCACCCAGCTCTGGGGTCAAGGACAACACAGTTATATGGAAAAAAAAAATTCTAGGTCTCTAACTGTTTACTTACCATGAGTGCAACAACGAATAGCCATCTGATATTTTAAGTTGTAAATGGAAACAGACCATCAGAAAAGAAAGCAGAATTGAAAGAATAGGTATGAAAACATGGATTTCGATACATTTTTCTGTTATGCTCAAATACTACAGACATGCCTGATGAAATTTTAAATAATGTAGACTCTGGGTATGTAGCATCTGAAATTCACGGTAAAGAGATTCATCTGATGATAAAGTCATGATTTAAGTTTCCATAAAGCCAGTAAAAAGGATTAAGCTTCAAAGTTTGGAAGGAATTAAGCTTCGTTGCAAGTTAAAATGCACAGAGTTAACCTTTAGAGGTCTTTTTTTTTTTTTTCTGTCCAAAGTACCACAGAGTCCCATTTTTAGGGTGTGAAAACTAGAGCCTTTTTCATTTGTGGATGGGTTCTCAGAGATGGAACCCAAGATAGGGAAGTGCCTCGGAATTTAGGAACCCTTCTTCCAGGTGTCAGTAGTGGGGCGGGGGGGTGGGGGGTTAGAGTAATAGACCAAGGCCTTCATTGTTGGTGCGATGAGGATTACCAGTGTCTGGGTGGAAGAGTTCCCCCTGCCCAGGCCGAGTCTCTCTGGAAAGACTTTGGGAGGCACAAGTTCACGCCCCTGGACTGCGTTTTCCATGTATCAGAAGGGAACTCTACCTTCCAAATAGAACTGGGGCGCTCTGGAAAATGGGCAATGAGGCTGATTACGGCTCCCCCAGACCAAACCCCTCCTTTCCGCTGACTAGCCTGAGCATTTAGCACCCCTGGGGGCTCCGGGGAGGGAGCGAGAGAATGGCATTAGGTTGCTTGCCTCTTGCCCCGCGGACTGGGGGGAGAAAGTGGTCCGACGCGAGATCCGCGCACAGAAGGAGCCCTGGCGGCCACCGGCACTCACGAAGGCGAGGAGAAGGCCGGGGTCCCGGGCGCGGGCCGGGGGCGCAGGCGGGCAGCGCGGGGCCCAGTTGCGCCCGCCGAGCAGCCGCCGCCGCTCACCTGCACGCGGGGGCGGGGCGGGCGCGGCGCTCAGGCGCGCCTGCCTCCCGCCTCCCGCCTCCCGCCCGGGGAGGAAGCGGAGGGGCGCGGTGTAAACAGAGCGGCGGCCGTGATGTCAGCCGGTCACATGGAGCCTCTTATGGCTCGGGATGGCTCTCGGCGGGCGGGCAGCTGCGGCAGCTGCTGCTGTGGCTCGGGCGGCGGCGGCGCGGCGGCGGCAGAGGGGGCTCCGGGATCGGACCATCCGCTCTCCCTGCGCTCTCCGCACCGCGGCTTAAATGATGTATTTTGTGATCGCAGCGATGAAAGGTGAGACGGGCGCCCCGCCGGGGCTGGGTGGGCTGGCTCCCCCGGGGGGCGGGGAGGCGGGCGCGCAGGGGGAGGGGTGGGCGCGCCTGCCCGAGCGCACGTACTGCCCGGGGCCGGTCGCCCGAGCCCCGCCGGGGCCTTCTGGGCCAAGGCGGCGGCGCCACCTGAGCTCGGCCGCGGGATCTGCCCACCTCTTGCTGGGGGCAAAGGCGCACGGGGCGGACCACCTACTTCCGCCCTGTCCGGCTTCTGTCAGTTGCCCGGGTCCGCCGGCACCTGGCGGGGTTTCCTGAAGAAACTTTGCCGGCCGTGCCGCGCTTCTGGAAGGGTGGGAAGGTCGCGGGAACTCGGAGGAAGCCGGGGGCGCCCGCAGCGGGACGCCCGCGGCCGGTCCCCAAGGCCCGCACCCGGGACAGCTACGGCCTACATAGGGAAAGCTCTGCGGCCGGGCGGGCCGTGCGCGCGCGCGGACGCGGTGTCATCCGTGGGGACTGACTGGTCAGCGCCCCAGCAGCCCGGAGCGGCCGCCCGCCCGGGAAGTGCGGCGGGTCCGCGCCGCGTCCTGCCGCAGCCACTTCCGAAAGGGTCCGGGCCCGAGTGAGACGGGCGCCTGGAGCGTGCCAAGGCTCCCTCGGCGGCCTCCCGTAGCCGCAGCGCACCCCAACTCGATACTTTGGGTTGTGGATTTGCGGGCACTGGTAGAGGTTAGATGGCGGTGAGGGCCGACGGGCGCGGGTTAGACGCGGCCAAGCCTCCCCACCGGCCTTCGCCCCGACCAGGATTCCGGGGCCAGGCTGGTTGCAGGATGGCAGGAGGCACTGGTGGATGAGAGGACTAGCTCAAGGTCCTCTCAGGTGAGGAGGAAATAAACCATAGCAAGTCAAGGAAGTTTGTAATGGGAAAGCCAAAGTTTGGAGGTGTGCAGGAAGTCGCCCGTGCGGCCTGGAGAAACCCAGGCACGCACCTAGGACTGTTGCAAACAGCCCCGGAGAAACTCAGCCCGCAGCACGCTGCCGGCTCCAGCAACAGCAGGTTCCTCGGGGTAGATAATCTGCCTGAGCGGCTTCGCAGACCCGGCCGCTGGCAGCGGGGATTTAGAGCCCCATCTGTTCGCCGCGGACAGGGCTCCCCTAATGCGCAGCGTTTTTGCAGATCCAGGTTCCCCCTTCCGTGCGGGCGCCGCTCGTTAAATGTTTGTTAGGTTGAGGTTTTGTTGCAATCCAGGATGAAGGGCACCCGGTTCGATATCTGCGCTGGGTTTACTTTCGGATCACCGAGCTTTGCCTTTCTTCACTACAGATTGGGTGGCATCTCTTTTATTAATTATTAACAGGCCGAAACGTACTGGACGCTGAGATGAACTGCTTGAAATGAAATTCTACAACGTGCCCACAGCAAAATTTCTATCTTTTTTTCCTGTGACTTTCGGGAAATAGGATTTAATCACTTTTAGAATATGCAACTGATAAAGAGAGAAGAAACCTCCCTGTGATTCACGTTCTTAAGCACTTAAAATCATTTTGGAAAGAAAAAGTGTTAAGATTTTTCTTACCGACTTTTATGTAAAAGAAATCTATGCTTCTCCCCTCCTCCCCTCCCCCCAAAAAAACTTTTATTCTGTTTCCTGCATTTCATTAAACTTGTAAGAATAAAATGAGTCAAATATCCTTTGTAGTTCAGACATTTTCTTTCATTTTTTTCCTTTTAAGTTATAAAATAGATTCTGCTATTTGGGAGGTGCCAATGTTAACCCTAATCCATTTTATTTCCTATAATTGGTGTGGAGACAAGGGTGGGCGAGAAGCTAAGACCATTTCCTCTAATGAATAGTAACCAAACAATACAGTACGTTTTAATATTTTAATTTTGACATTTCCAAGTATATAGGCTTTTTTGCTTTTATAGTACAATTACAAAGTGAACTTCCATCCTATCCCTCACTAATATAATCATGAGAATTACACTACCATCATCATCCCCACATTTGTCTTGGAGTGACCTCTGGCTGCCATAAGATAATGGATTCGCAGTATTGTGCTTCGAGAAAATCAGCCCAGGAGTACTGGCAATGCAGTTTTTCTATAAGCCTGAAAGAGAAATGGAATTATAATGCCTCTAGATAATTAGGATATTTTATCCCCAATATCATAACATCCTGTGTTTTAATGGGATTATCTTGCTTTGGTACAAATTTAAACTAAAGAAAAATAATTGTGGGAAAATGAGGAGTGCTGTAAATGTTTCCATATCAGATTTAACGAGGTGGGGAGAAATGACCCAGAATCATATTAAATACTTCCCCACTGCCTCTCAGTATTAATAGTTAAATTGGTTCCATATGTAAGATTTTGTACAATTAGCGTTTTCATGCAAAACAGAAACTCTCTTTACAATATAGCTTTTTGGTATGTGTATGCATGTGGACAGCCAAGTAGAGAACAAGCCACCATAAAAGAGAAACATTCTCTTTGTTGGCTGATTTACTGTTGTTTTTTAAACATCATTAAATCAGGCCTTTTGAACTCACCAAAGAAGAAAATCCTTCCTCTGTGTTAGTTGTCAAATAAGTTTAGGCTTAAAGTGGTTTCATGCTTAGAAGTAATAAATCTTCATTTGAGCAACTCTAGTCTCATCCTTCAGTTTTGTTTTTGTTTAATTAACAACAAAATTCCAATACTATTTGGCTTGCTTCTTGGGCAAATGGAGAGAGCCAGCGATAACATTTAGAATCCTTGGAGCACTTGGTCTGCTCATCATAAAAGTGCATTGGCCAAATGTCAGGCGGCAGCCGAGTGCTGAAAGGAAATGCAAGTGCTTCATCAGTTTCAGCAGATTATGTACACCTTTGGCTTCTTGTGAGTGCTCAGCCTGTGTTCATGTAAATGGAGTGTTGAGAGTGAAGGGGAGGCTTAAAGGGAATTTCTGTCCCATGATAGACTCTTCTCCAATATAATTCGTGTACAAATGTAAGGCACCTTGCTACATTGAAAATACCATATATGTTGGTGATTGGCAGTTATTTCCAACTCTTAATAACTTTGATTTTGTAGTTTTGAATAATTTGGCTTTTCTCTTTACAAAATGAGGTTTGGATTTTATCCCTGATATTCTTCTAAGCACTATGTCATTGATCCCATAGCTAGGGTTTTTGTCCTATTTTGTGACCTTTGATGGGTAGGGTTGGGAGAGGGTGAGGACCCGATTTTGAAAGGAGGAAACCCAAATGGCTGCTTCGCTGAGCAGAGTGCTTATCAGGCAAGGAGCGGTCAGTTCTTTTAAAGACAAAGAGGATCTCTAAATCCGTTTTTCCAGGGGAGGAGTGGGAGCTTGGAATGGCTGTGAAGTAGAGAATATTTTAAAAGCACCGTTTTGACAAGCAGCCTCTTGATTTTATGTATTTCAGTCACGTTACTTAAAATGCAAAGCAACATCATATTCAAGCAAACAACTACACCTTCTATTTAATGAGAACCATATAACTTCTTCAGTGCTGCCCAGTTATAAAATAATACAACCTCTAAATAGAAATAGTCTTTTAAATATGTGTGTGTGTGTGTGTGAGTGAGATTTAAAATTTTAGGGTTTTTAAGGACCTAATAAATATGTTAGTAAATATATTAATAGTTCTCACTAGACTCCTTTTTCTCCCATCTTCCCCTCCCAACCTAGTGAACCACAATATAATAGATGTGACCAGCAAGTGGATAATTGCAAAGCACTTGCAATAGCACCCAGTCACTTTGTAATGTGCTCTGGGCCACCTAAGAAAACAATGGTTACAAATAACCATTTACTGGGAGAAAGAGCAACTGGATGGATGGATAGGTAGGTAGGTAGGTAGGTAGGTAGGTAGATAGATAGATAGATAGATAGATAGATAGATAGATCTACAGAAGTAGAGTTGAAGTTCAGATTTCTTAAAATTCTCTCAAATTATTTTAGCGATCAATAAAAACCATTGTATGGGATGAGTCTTCTAAGAATACTTTGTTATAGAACATTTCTGCATGCATTCTAAATATTCACAGTGCTTATTAATAAGAAATCGGTCTGCCTTAACCTATCTACTTCACATTTAGTGACTAAAAAACATAAGTAGATGCTCAGAGTGAGCATTACATAGTGCTTTTGTTTCTCTGAATAAAAAATGAGGATTGGGAGACACCCACACAAAGGTGTGAACTGACATTTGATACTATCTCAAAGACCACATAGTGACCCCTTTGAGAATGATTTACAAGCTCTCTCTTGCCCCTCCAGCTCCTCCACAGACAGTACCTGCCTTCCATACCAGCCTTTGAGTCCTGGACTTAGAGATTTGTGGTCAGAGCTTTTGGCATCTGACATGCAGGAACATGGTTTTTCTGTACATTGTCAGAGTGTTCTATGTCCAGAGATAGAGGTCTAGATAGACAGATAATAGCATGAGTTAGCCAGTGGGCAAAATGCAAGAAAACAGTTGAAATCTAATTTCTGGATTTGACATTTGCTAGCCTCAGTAGCTTATAAGGAGGTAATGTAAATCTTTGCTTCCTGTATAAAAAGTAATGTCCAACCCATCCCGTAGGTGTGCCAGTGATTTCATATTTTGCTTTAGATTTCATTGTCTCTGAAGTTTACTAGGCATTTCATACATAAATTGAGGGGTGATGTCAATCTATCTTTGTTCTGCGCTTTATGCTTTACAAACATTCTTATATCATTTACTCCTCCTTGGAAAGTCATTGATACTGTCTTGCTTTTTAGTTGAAGAAGAAACTGAGCTCACTGAGGTTATGTGCTGTAGAGGCTCTCCCAGCTGAAACTCGGTGAAGTGAGGACTTAAGCCCTAATTTCTACTGTCTTCATGCTGCCTCCCCTGGAGGAAGCTGTGAACATGTCCTGGATATAACTTTGTCTCTAGTTAGTGGAAATTATAACTCTGGCATTTATGAGGGAAAAAATAGATTCAATTATGTAATGCTTTGCTGAGCCTAATATCCTTAAATTACTATTTAATAAAATCAATTTGGTACAAATGGGGTTATTCTTATTTGCTTATCATTAGCTCTCTTCAGCCATGATTTTCATTAAGTCCACTTGTTATAGGAGGATCTGGGTGAAATGTAGGCATTTCTGTACTTTCCTTAAAAATATAGAATGCCACGAGGTGCCATGAACTTGTGTAACCTATCTTCATTGTGATAAAATGAGCTAGAGATTTATCTGTACGTTCCACTGTCTTTACACGTAGGAGCATTAGGAAATGCATCTTCTAATTTTAATATGCCTTTGTATAGTAGAAGTCTCTGGAGTCCTTGAGCTTGAAAGCCCTGATTGTTTCCGTGACAGCTAAGGGCCATGGCTGTGGACATACTCGAGAAATCTGTTGTCTTTTAGAAAATCACATGAGGAATAAAAGTTTCCAAGTAGATAGATCTGCAAAAGCTCATTTCTCACTTGATGGGTGTTTACCTCTCTGGCAGCTGGTTTGAGGTATGTTTGTCTGAAAGCAAATAAGCATTATTTCATAGAGTTTTGGGGAAAGAAGAAAGCTTAAAAGTCATTCTAATACATGTCCGATTGGCATTTGGTTTCTCTCCACAGGATTTCTGCCAACTGATTATCTGGTTATGCCAGAACACCTCCTATGATGGAAAACTCACTATTGTTACAAGTAACTTATTCCATCTTAAAACAGAAAATTCTTATATCAACCATAAATCTCTCCTTTTAATTCTAATTTTTTCTTTTGGGGCTGTTTAGAACAGATTTAATCCATCTTTCATATGAACAATTTTCAGTAATTTGAAGACTAAGTATGAAACACACACGCACACGCACACACACACACCCTCTAATCCTTAATCTTTGCTGTTCCTCTACACTCCACTTTGTTCACGTTCAGCCTTCCCACAATCTTGGTCAGTTCCTTTCTCAAACACACTTCAGTTTGTCTAGAACCTCTCGAAATTTTTGTGCGAAAAAGTGGAACCCGAGTACTAGTTGTGATATGATTGACTCAGCACTTAACTCACCATAGAGTAAAGGTTTTTAAACTTTGTTTTAAAATGTTAAGATACAGAAGCTAGGCTGTATCTTAAACCATCTCAGCCTTTGTGATCTTGTGAGTTGTGAAAGTGAACCTTGGACCTATTTAGGAATACTTTTAGATAACTGAGGTTGATTATTAAATATCCAGGAAAATAAAAGATATTGCAAAAAAATTAAAATAAAATAAAGGAACATTGGAAGCACTTATGAGATGTTTTTCTCCAAAGTAGTGTCAGATCTGAGATAAGTCTGCCCTCTAGTGGTTGCTTACTCATGGAAAGCTAAAAGCCATAATAATGGTGCCAATCAATTTCCCATCAGGCAAGTGGAGAGGTCAAAGGTTGAAATTATTTTCTCAGTAGTTCTGGGGAATTCTACATCAGATTCAAAAGAGTAATTCATTGTTTTACATGATTATTAGAAATGTGCCTGTGGGGGAGATCATGGACTTTAAAAGTTTGCTTGGAAGGAAGAAAGGGAATTTTTTATAAGATTCTGTTTGTCCCTATATGAAATTTAAAATTTTAAGTGAGATTTGGTTTTTAAGCAAATAATTATTTTGGCCTTTATGATAATCCTTTGTGGTTTTTTAGAGTTTCAACTTTAGTTCTATTACACTTTCACTAAATATGTTTTTGTTTTTTGGTGTTGGGGATGTTTGTTTGTTTGTTTTAATCCTCACCCGAGGATATTTTTCCATTGATTTTTTTTTAGAGAGAGTGGAAGGGAGGGTGGGAGTGGGAGAAAGAGAAATATAGATGTAAGAGACACATCAATTGATTGCTTCCTGTATGTGCCCCAACCAGGCTGGGGAGTGAACCCAAAACCCCAGTACGTGCCCTTGACCAGGAACCAAACTTGCAACTTGTGGATCTTCAAGTCGACACTCTAACTATTGAGCATACCGGCCAGGGCTCAAATATGTGTATGTGTTTTTAAACTGTCATTTTGATCAGACAAAATCCAGCATTTTCCCTTTTTAAACCAAAAACACTTTTCTTCCAAAAAAGATAAACAGCTCGAAGGAAGTAAACTACTGTAGCTGTTTTTGGCAATAAAACAATTTTAAACATGGATGCAAAACTATTAATCCCTTGGGTTCTGAAAACTTACGATTAAATCATTTGGTTTGTGTAAATATGTACAATTTGCCAAAGACATAACATCGATATTTCAGAGGTTTTTAGGACATTCCATAGTTTATGCTTTAAAACACTGCACAAAGTAGTGATATGCATCCATTTATGTAATTTTTAGGATAAATAACAAGTGAATTGTGGGATTTTGTTGATGTGAAACAGTCACAAAACAGTCAGATTTCTGTGTTGGAATCAAAGAAATAAGTACTGGTCTTCCTATTTCCTTCAGTATTGTTTGTCCTGATGCTACCCAGAGGCATGAGCTGGCAGGTTTATTGAGAAGGCGAGGCTTCGGAGTTGAGCGAGAACAGCCAGGGTAATGATAATGTCAGGCGGTCACCGGGATCGCAAAGGCTGACAGGGACCACTTGCTCCCACTGGAAACTGAAATTGCCTCTTTAGGTGAAAAACTAGTAAGGGTAGGGGGAGCGCGAGGAAAGCCTACTGTTCAAACCTTTCCATCATAGAAATAAGGTAGTGGTTCAGAAGTGAAGATTTGTGGTTAGGTTTCATATCAGTTCTTGAAGCAAACTGTTTTCCAAGCTGCGCCACCCAGAAGTGTGATTCTTTCACCACATGAGAAATAGTCTCTTGTTCACAGAATGTTATGTTATTTTCATTTTTCAGTTGTCGGGTTTTGGGGTTTTTTTTTCCTCCGTTTTTATGTGCTTATCTCACATCTTCTGGGTATAAGTAATAAAATAAGTTTGAGCAAACATTTATTAAGTGCCTCCTGTGTGCTAGGTTATTCAGGTGCCATTTGCAAGCTTTTATAATAGGATTGAGACAACTTCCTCCTAGTCATGTCTCTTAAACCATGAATCAGCATTTAAAAAATACAGTGAGAAATTGGCAGCCATGCTTAACCAAAGAACGCTGCTTTAAGACTATTGGGCTTGTAGGTTTGCAGTTTCTATGAGCCACATGCCATTTAAAACAACAGAGAGCTTGTGAAATGCAATGAAATCTATAATAATAAAAGTTCAATAAGCTAATTAGTCCTTCCTTCCTTCCTTCCTTCCTTCCTTCCTTCCTTCCTTCCTTCCTTCCTTCCTTCCTTCCTTCCTTCCTTCCTTCCTGACAAAGCCGCAGTAGGCAGAGGCTGAAACAGATTCTTATACTAATGTGTGAACATGATTTCCTTCCAAATAAGCCCTAGGTAGGCTTTAAAATCCTGCCTAAAGCAGTGGTTCTGAAACTTTACTATAGTAGAACCCATAACCCAGAGAGTTCCACAGGCAGGTTCCTGAGCCCCACCGAGAGAGAGCCGGATTCTTCTGTCTCTTCTATCCTCTGGTCTTCCTGACCCAAGAGGCCATGTATTTGAAAAGCATCTCAGCATTGGGTGGTCCTCAGGGCTCCATCTGTGAAACCTTGTCCTTGCCTGTCAGAGCTGGATGGGCACTGAGTCCTCCAGCCTTTCAGTGGTTTCCAAATATTATTGATCTTCACAGTCAACTGGGAGCATTTAAAAAATAAATGGCTGTTCTCCATCACCTGCAGAGCCCCTGCTTGCAATGGGCTGATGGTCCCGGGTGAGGCCAAGGAATTGGAATTTGTAAAAGCTCCTCTGGTGGCTGACATCAGCAGGTTAGGGAACCACTGCTCTGCTCTCACCCTCTCCTCTTCCTAGTGAGGAAAGTGGAGCTCAAGCAGGTAATAATATTAGGGGGAGCATAAGTTTCCCTTTAGCTCACTTAAATCTCCTTCAGAGTGAAAGAGGTGTCCATGGGAACCATTTCTGCCATTATTTGGATGTTATTAACATACTTGAGATATTCTTCTGGCTATTTTTGTCTTGCTATTAACCATCTAGTAGGAGGAAGTGGGCAGACTTTAAATCTGTCCGCTGTGGCTCAGTTGGTTGGGTATCCTCTCGTGTACCAAAAGGTTGCAGGTTCAGTTCCTGCTTGAGATTTTGGCTCAATCCCCCATGGGGGTGTGCGGGAGGCAGCCAATGGATGTTTCACTCTCACATCAGTGGTTCTCCCTCTATCTCCCTCTCCCTTCCTCTCTCTCTAAAAAACAATTTAAAATATTTTTTTAAAAGAAAGAACACTGCAAAGAGTATAATTTCTGCTAAAAATAAAACAAACAAAAATAAATAAATAAAAACTGTTATTCTAAATGGTCCAAACAGGAGAGGACCTGAGGTTACCTTGGTGCTGGAGGTGTCTGTGACACTTTCCCAACACGATTCCTTTTCTGCATAAGTCCTCCAGGAGCTCGGGCCTCACAGCCCTCAGTGAGCTCGGGCTGGGTTTTGCCACCACTGTGATCACTAAGTTGGGGCAGGCTGGGGATCATGCTGGCGTCAAGGCCAACTCCAGTGGAAACAGTGATGTCTTTTTTATGTTGCTTTTTTTTCAGTAACAAAGTAAAGGTTTCAGTGCCCTGCAAGCTGTCAGTGCTTCCTACTTACAAGATGGCGTTTCTCAGGCCCTGAGCCCATGGCGAGCCTCTGCCCGCATCCAGGCACTGACGGTGGTGAAGTCTGAACAAGGCAGATACCACGCAGCCTTCCTGCCACTTAGCTTCTAGTCCAGTGAGAGAGGAAAAGTAGAACAGCTTTTGTTGTGGAGAAGGGCAGCTTCCACATGGCAACTCCAGGCGCCTCTTTCTTTGGAAAGTGTTGTGCGATGTCCCATTATCCTGGCAAAGGTGATGCTGCCGGGCAGCAGAGAAGGCAGCAGACTTAGTCTCTGGTGTCTGTGAGTGTAAGTTCTGGTGGAGGAGGGAGACAGTATACTTAAGTACACGCATAAATGAACTAGATCAGCGATTTTCAACCTTTTTCATCTCAAGGCTCACATAAACTCTTTACTAATTAAATGAAAATCCTGTGGCACACCAAAAATATAATTTTGCCGATCTGACAAAAATAGGTATTATTTTGGTTCATTCACATCTGATGGCTATTGTTGTGTTGGCTATTGTCATTTTCTTAACTTATTTTTTACAATCTAAGGGAAAAGAGGTCAGTGCCCCAGACTACATAGTCAGGTACTGCATGTGTTAAAAAAAATTCTTGTGGCACACCGGTTTAAAACCACTGAACTAGCCCAGGCTGGGTAGCTCATCATCCAGGCAGGGGTACTCAAACTACAGCCCGCGGGCCACATGCGGCCCACCGAGGACATTTATCCGGCCCGCCAGGTGCTGCTGCCTGTCCTGCTTAGTTTAACTCTCGTCCCGGGCCCGCAGTGCACATAGGAATTTGTTCATAGTTGTTGTTTTTTTTTAACTATAGTCCGGCCCTCCAACGGTCTGAGGGACAGTGAACTGGCCCCGTTTAAAAAGTTTGAGGACCCCTGACTGTTAGAGCATCCTGATATGCCAAGGTTGTGGGTCTAATCCCGATTAGGGCACATAAAAGAATCAACAAATGAATGCATACATAAGTGGAACAATAAATCAAAGTCTCTCTTTCTCTTCCTGTCTCTCTAAAAACCAATCAATAACTTAAAAAAAAAAATTGCTGCCCTAGCCGGTTTGGCTCATTGAATAGAGCCTCAGCCTGCGGACTGAAGGGTCCCAGGTTCTATTCTGGTCATGAGCACATGCCTGAGTTGCAGGCTCAATCCCCAGTTGGGGGTGTACAGGAAGCAGCTGATCAATGATTCTCTCTCATCATTGATGTTTCTATCTCTTTCTCCCTCCCCCTTCCTCCCTGAAATCAATAAAATTATTTTTTAAAATTCCTGAACTAGATAAATACAGATAGTGACAACAACTAGGCCAACATAAAAACAGTGTAATGCTTATGGCCTCATGGATGGACATCGTCGGAGAACAGAATCCAAGAATTTTTTTCCAGCCAGTGGTGAATGTTAGGCAGTAGTCCCAGATGGGAACTCAGAGGTCATCTGGTCTCTTAGTTCTCAACCTTGTCTGCACATTGGACTGTCTAGAGAACTTTTAAAAAATATGCAGGACCAGGCTGTGCTCCTAGAGGCTCTGATTTTATTCATCTGAGATAGGGCTCAAGTATTGGTAATTTTTTAAAGCTCCCCAGGTGATTCTGGTTGAAACCCCCTAAAGTCCAACACTCTCACTTTACACATGAGTCACAGTCCCTAGTGCAGGGAAACGTCATTGGATGGTGGAAACCCCCTCATGTAGGGTGGGAAAGATATGGGTTCTCCTCCAAAGTCTGCTATCCAGTCATTGTCTGGTTACCTCAATTGTTCAGTTTCCCCACTTGTCAAATTAGAAGATTGGGTATGATAGCCATCAAAAACTTTCCCGGTTCCTTTATTCTGTGAAAATGTTTCTGTTAGAAGAGGAAAAGGCTCTGGTCTGTTGTTCAAGACTTGGAAGGCTTCTGGTTTCCTTCTGCCCTGTCTCAACCCCCAATTGCTATAGGTGCTTCAGTCAATAATCAGTTCCTTTTGGAGGTGAAAGTGTAACGTAAAAAGAGATTATTTCTTTTTGCCAACTATTTAAATAAATTAAAGAACAAGCAAGCTTTCATTAATATTAATAACAAATATGCCCAGACTTAGTTCTTGTAAATTACAGTCATACCTTATTTATCAAATTCTAGCCCAAAGCCTTATTTTTCCATTTTTGATGGTTGACTTAAAACCCAGGCGGTTGGGGGGTAGGGAGGTTGTTTAAAAATGGAAAACCTGGAATAGTTAACAATGACACACCACAGTGATTTTATTCCTTACCGAATATTCCAGGCCAGAAACACAGAGAAATTGAGGCTTTCCTAATACATATCGTTTGGCGGTTACTAGCAAGCAGAAACAATGTGTCCCCTGTGTTGCCATCTTCTAAAAAGAAAATAACAAAACTAAGCTCTATCGTGAAAAATATCATTGTGCTTCCTCAGTTGAGACCTGTATCTCTAAGAACTTGGGTTTCATTGGAACATTCACTCGGAAAGATAACAATTCATTATAAACCAGCATGGTGTGATGTAAGCACCTTAGCTTTATTTCCTTTTTGTGCAGAATCTCCCAGTGGGGTTTGACAATATTCAGCAGTTCCAGAAGTGATAAAGTAGTTTGGAAGTAAATCTGATGGGAGCTGGTAAAAGAAATTAGAGCCTTGTCTTTTGCAACGGAGATTTCTAAAGATGAGTATATTACCCATTTTGCACATACGTATTTAAGAAATTATACACACATTGTATGCGCATCCACATGTTTACCTCAGACATAAAATTATGAACAACCATCTTCCTCTAACTTAAGTTGCATCCATAATAGCAAGCACCTTCTGAAAATGATACTGTATAACAAAGTAAGCTGTTTGGCAGAAATCTATTTCATCACAAGCGAAAAGGTCTAGAACAGAAGTCTTCTGTTTCCACCGTTGCAGAGAAACAAAGTTGTTTAAGAGGAGTGAAGATGTCTCAACGTTTTGGCAGGCTTTCTAAGCCCCCTGCTGCGGTTTCAATCCGAATCCGTGGAAGTTTCTATGTGATTTCAATGGCTGCTTAGGGGAAATATTAACTAAGCTACTCCTTTTGACTGTTAAGTTGGCTTAAGCATTTTTAGAATGTTTTCATTTTCTAGAAATATGTTTTGCATTCAGACTTATCTTGTTGAAGAAGGTTGGTTACCAGCCATCTGATGATGCCTCAGGGTGTTTACAGAAAATGTGGGTGCTGTCGTTATATTTGAGCACAACCCTCCTCCAACAAAGATAGTGTGGTAATCAGCAGGAATGTGAAAACATGTATTTAAGGATGGATGCTTGTAAAAGAGGTACCGTAAAGAAACATCCTTGTTCAGATGTAAGAAATGACTGACAGCTCTCCTTGTAGGCATGCTAGTAACAATAAAATCTAGAAGTTCAACATCAAAGCGATCACAGCTTACTCCACTAGTGACTTGCACATCAAAGAGGGAGCGCAAGACAAAGGAAGTGCACTGAGGTATATTTCTGCCTCATAGCCAGATGCTCAGGGGGAGCTCCCAGAGCTCCTTTCATGAATGCAAAGTGATTTTTGCAGATCAGCGTCTTCATTTCATAAATGACCACGAATATAAAAGCGGGCAAACGAGTGCTGTAATTGCTCCCCATCACTTTACGTTTGGTTAGGAGAGAGTCATCGCAGGAGAGATGGGTCTCTGGTTTCCTGAAGTAGCGAATTCTGTACCAGTGCGGGCAGCTCTAACTTCGCCTAAAATAGTCCAGGGAATTATCCACAAAATAAGAGAGTACATCTTAGATACATTTCAAGTTCAAGTTGATTGTTTTGAATTATGCTTGAGAATATAATACTGCTTCTAAGTTTGTGGGCTTACTCTTCTCTCTTTCTCGCATGCTTGCTTGTTTTTTAATTCTTTAACCTTGTGGGTGGATTTTTGCTGATTCAGGTGTACATTACTTAACAGGTGTGTGTGATAATGAAATTTAGACCTGTTAAACTGGCTCTTAATTAATCACCAGATCTGTGCCTCTGTTCTCAAAATCAAATGGCCTGTACTCCAGAATGCCGGAGGTAGAACAGGAAGAAAAGTCAAACAGGATTTGACTTTTTCCTCCCTTCTCTTGATATTAAATTGAAAATAAAATTAACCATGCAAGTATTATGAGTGGTTTGAAATAATGTGCTTTTTTGTTTTTGCTTGCCTTTGAAATGTGAAGTTCTTTTATAGTTCATCTTCAGTAATTTACTCATTTTTAAATGCTATTGAAAAATAGTAGTGCTCTGTGTAGGCATTAATAAATACAAACCAGCTTTCTTAACGCTCTAGGGAGACCTAATAAACACAACTGTGTTACTAATTGATGCTATACTGAGCTGACAAAAGTAGTGCATCAGTAAACAGAAGTTAGAAAGCAAAAAGTTAAAGAACTATAGGGGATTATGTAGACATCAAGGGTTGGAAATTATAATAAGGCCTCTTTAGGGGAGCATTAATTTGCATGTGGCTGAATTAGAACACCCAATTATTTCTGAGGACACTACTAAGAACTCATTCAAAATACCCCTGAAGTGAAAGGTTTGGGGAGAATTGGGATTTAGATGGGGTAGACAGGGAACTAAGCGTGTCATATTTCCTATACGCATGATAGTTTTCCCAATAGCTTGTTAGAGTAGCTTTCTTTGTTAGAGAGAAAAATGCTGATGAAGTCAAGAGTACTGCAATTTCTTTGTTCTATACACACAATTTATGTTGCATTGCCACAATGGAATTTTTTTTTTTTTAAGCAGGGAGGGCAGGAGGGTGGAGATAGAACTAAACCTTGTAAATCTTCTTTACATGAACTCCACAAGGACTTGAGCATGGAACAGATTAGAAAGTGGATTTATACTGTCACTGTCCTCTGCAGCAGTGGTCCTCAGCCTTGATCCGGGCACCCCTTGGGGTTCCCCAAGACTCTTTCTGGGGTTCCAAAAGATAAAAACGATTTGCATAACAACAGTAAGATATTATTTGCCCTTTTTACTGTGCTGACCATTTGCATTAATAGTGCCCGAAGCATTGGTGGGTGAAATTCCTGGCACCTCCATAGGAATCAAGGCAGTGACACCCACTTGTACTGGTAGTGGTTTGTGTTCCTTATTACTGTGGACTTGCTGTTAACAAAACATCGCCAGGTTCATTGGAGAATGTCCTTGATGAAGCATAAAAATTATTAAGTTGATTAAATTTTGACCCTTGAGTACAAGTGTTTTTAATATTCTTTATGACAAAATGGGAAGTACTCATAAAGCACAGAAAGCACTTCTGCTCCACACCGGAGTAGGATGTTTGTCTCCAGGGAACAGTACTTGGACCATTGTTCGAGCGAAGAGCTGAACTAGCTGCTTTTTGAATGGAGTGCCATTTTACTTACGAGAACGTCTGACTGCGGTTATTCAGACCTAGGTACATATGTCATACATTTTCTCAAAAATGAACCAAGTGAGCCTGCCATTTCAAGAAAAATAGTTGGCAGTATTTATTGCCAATGAATTCCAGCTTGCAGTCAAATATTGGAATTTTGAAACACTTGTATCCAACTTCACGAACTTGACAGCTTCCCAGCACTTAAAAACTTTTCGGATGATGTCTGTGGTGATTAGTACTTGGTGTAATCACATTCATTAACAACGTATGTGACCATCTGGGAGCGCTACACAACTTGGTGAACTAATGGCTTCCAGGTGACCAATGCATGCTATTATAAAAATATAGATAGCCCAGCTGGCATGGCTCGGTGGTTGAGCATTGACCTATGAACCAGGAGGTCATGGTTCGATTCCCAGTCAGGCCACATGCCCAGGTTGCGGACTTGATCCCCAGTGAGGCACACCGATCAGTGATTCTCTCTCATCATTGATGTTTCTCTCTCTCTCCCTCTCCTTTCCTCTCTGAAATTAAAAAATACATTAAAAATATGGGTAAAAGATTCATTCAAGATACAGAATATACCAACATGCTTGAAGGTTACAGAATACAAAAAGTTATTGATGTGGTTTCAGATTTTATATTCCAGCTAAACTTTAAGAATCTTGTTTAACTTGCTGAATTTTGGTGAAGTATCGAACAAGAATATCCAAAAACATCTGAAAAGACTATTGAAATGTTCCTCCCTTTCCAGCTACATCTCTGTGTGAGGCCAGATTTTCTTTATAACCTTCAACCAAAAAAACCCTCACCGTGATTGACTGCAGAAGCATACGTATATGAGAACTCACCTCTCTATTCAAGATTTGTAAAAATGTAAAATAATGCCATTGTTTTTACTTCTTATCAAAAATATACTTATTTTTCATTAAAGTAATTTATGTTATTATGTAATGCAGTGGTTCTCAACCTTTTTAATGCCATGACCGTTTAATACAGTTCCTCATGTTGTGGTGACCCCCAACCATAAAATTATTTTTGTTGCTAGGTCTTAGGCTCTACAGCAGCAGCTCTCAACTGGTGGGTCGCCACCCACAGGTTGAGAACCACTAGCAGGGTCGCCTAAGACCATCAGAAAACACAGATATTTACATTACAATTCATAACAGTAGCAAAATTACAGTTACGAAGTAGCAACAAAAATAATTTTATGGTTGGGGGTCCCACAACATGAGGAACTGTATTAAAGGGTTGTGGCATTAAAAAGGTTGAGAACCACTGATGTAATGAGTTATTGCTATTATTTTAAAATTAATACTATATAAATATTTTTGAATGTTCTCAGTTTTACTTCACAATAATTATTCATATAGAACCCATATAAATAAAAGTTCCTTGGGGCTTTTAATAGCATAAAAGGATCCAGACATCAAAACATTTGAGAATCATTGCTCTACAATTTACTCTATGAGACATGGAAGATTTTGTGACAAAGCAAGCACAAGGTAGCAATAGAAGGGGCTTTAAGTTTAGACAGATTTATCAAATAAGCCATGCATTATATACTGAACAAATCACTTTCAAACATGAATTCACTACCTGATTTCCTAATCCCCATTTTCTTTATGATGTCTTCATTGTTAACGGCCCTGGGAGACAGAACCATTGCTGATGTTGTTTTCAGAGTTTTTGTTGCTTTTTTTTTTAGTGCACAGAGATTTGGCATAAAATGGTGGTTTACAGAGGCTTTACGATGTACCGTTAATCATTTGCAACCTACGTTAACAAAAATAGTGGTTCAAGTTATTGCTGTTTGTCATTTCATTTTGGACTTGTCCTGAGAAAAAACTATGTTGTACAGTTAGTACAGCTTCCAGAGCTGTCCCAGCTCCTGGTAGATGTGAGCTATTGGCCGCTAATGTGGGCACTTGGGAGACTTTTATCACTGTGTGTAGTGACAGACAGCCCTTCAGGTCCTGCCTCCATGCACGTGATGGGACCTTCTTCACCTGAGGCCCGTCATCACAGGCCCTCAGACCTCTCCTCAGAGGGAAGAGTTCTGCCCAGATATCTGTCAGCACCTAGAGTATCTTCCAGTAACTTCGATGGCCTTGTCAGAAGCAGTCCCATTATACTAATTAAATGTATGAAAGTCCAACCTTCCCTGAAATTTCTTGTGAAAAATAATGTATAGTTAGAAAACAATGCTCAAACACTTGTTCTTAATTTTATAATCGCTTTGTTGGCATCTAACATATAGACATTTACATTCCCCTTTGTAGCAGGGCCATGGGCCTCTTTGTTATTATCAAATCAGTGGCATGCAGGTCGTGGTTTCATTTGGTTTCCTATCAGTTGGCTGTCAGTTGAGTGGGAGCAAATGCGTTTTGCCACATTCTGTATTTCCAAGGTCGCTCCTGGCTCTTCTGACTAAGAGAGGAGTCCGTGCCCCTGAAGTCTGATCAGTGTCAGAGTATCCGGACAGCGCCCTCCAGCATGGTGTTGCTAGTCAGTTAAAGGTGCAGGCCGAAACACATTCATTGTGAAAACAGAGGTTGTGTAGTGGCCCACAGCTAGCCTGGCCCTGAGAAAAAGCACCTCATTTCCTCTTGGATCTGCCAAAATCAGGAGCGCGAGGGGGAGTGTGATGGCCTAGTTTCAGAACAACTGGCGATGACAATGTGGGGAAGGATGGGAGTGGAGAGGAAGGAAACAAAGATAGATAGCATCCTCTCTCCTCAGAAAGGCTGTTGGGAAGGTGAAGTGCTAACCTTTGTGTAAAGGGTTAGAGAAATAACTATGTGCCTGTTCATGGTCAAAAACGAAACAAAACTTCCTTCAAATTCCAGGAAAACGATGCTCTGTGAAGTCAAGTGGATCTTTTCAGGCACTGTGTTTTATTAACTTTCTAGCATGTTTCTGCTAACTGTACTTAAAATAATACATTTTATGCATTAAGTTTTGCATGATTCTGTAGTTTGGACCCAGGTATAGGAAACTATTAAAAAACTGAGAGGCTTTTTTTTCCTTGATCTGAGATTGTTCACTCTGAAAATTCATCAAGCTTACATTTATTATTTGGACCTGTTTCTGAGTGTATGTTGCACTTCAATATAAAGCTTACTATTCTACTTTTTTGGTAAACAATACACTCCTGGTACTGAAACTATTCTCTGGACTTCTCGCTTTGGAATTTTTCACTGTCATTTAACACACATTTTGTTTATTCTCAATCCCTTTTACTGCCACTTCACAAACATAAAATTGAATCTACGACCTTGCAGAAGGGAACCTAAAGACTTTGTATACTCCACGCGTGTGTATAGAGCTGTAACTGTGTCACGGAGGCCTGATAACAGCCTCATGCTTTCCTTTTCCTGTTTGTTTGTTTCTTTAACATTAGCTTTGGAATGACCTGAAGGAAGGTAGGGGGAGAAAATGGATCAGAGGATGTGCTGATATTATATGAGGAATAGGAAGTTCTAAGACCTCATGCTCTCTTTGCACTTTTTAGCTCTCTCTACAGGTTCTGACCCTGGCTAAGGATGGCCTCAGGCAAACAGGCTGTGATTTCAAAGTCCATCATCTCCTTCCTCAGTGTTCTCAGAGTTCCTGGGTTAGCAGCCGAGGGCAGAGTTGCCCCCCTACCACGTAAAGATGGAGCAGCACATCTGCCCAGACCGCTTCCTCTTCCTTCTCCCCTAACTCAGGGTTTCATCTGGTGTCCCGTTTCTTCCTGTTCTTCCAGGCGACCTGAGAGAAATGAATAGCAAGGAGTCTGAGAAATTTGTCACAGGTGTAAGAGCATGTATGGGTTTGGAAATTTTTCCAAATATAAGGTTTAAGTCCAGAAATGCTACATTCTAGCTGAAGGATCTTGGACAAGTCACATAACCTCTCTCATCCTTGATTTTTTCCAACTGTAAAATAAAAGTCATAATATTATTGAAGGGTTTTGGAAAGTAGGATGTAACACAGAGAAGGCACTTCCTATGACGTCTCACCTGTAGCAGGTATTTAGCACATAGTAGTCACTGAGTAGGTGTGATTCATCTCAACATCATCGTGCTCCCTTGGGGAGTGGTACACATCAGGTACATGACTTTGAAGTCAGGGTAATGACTTCATCCAATCTTATCTCAGCTCGCGCACATAGGTGATTTTACAGGAGCCCAAAGACATGACTTCTGTGATCTGGACAGATGGGGGCTGATGGAAGGGGCACTTTTTGATATTTCTCATCACATAAGAAGCTTCTAATTCTGCATGATCCAAGCCCTGCCACTGTCAGTAGTGATACATGTCGGAAGCCTGTCATTTCTAAAGTGTTTCCTCTGTGCCAAGCACTGTGAAATGGACTCCCACGTTTAACACCCCTGGGAGCCTTTCATCCCCGTTTTTACAGAGGAGGAAGCTGAGTCTCAGGGCGGCAGCACAACCTGTCAGGATCTCAGAGCCAGCACGCAGCTGCCATGGCAGGCCAGGCCTGTCTGTCTCCCAAGGCTGTTTCTAACCTTCTTGCTATGCTGACCCAATCAGGGTTGGGACTCTTTCAGAACACTGTGGTGGAGCGGAGGGAGGCGAAAGAAAAGCAGGTATTTCTTGAGCGTTCACAGTGTGCCAGGCACTGTACAAAGTGCTAGAACCACCGAGGTGAAGAGAGGTACCCCTGCCTTCAAGGAGCTCACAAGCCAGGGAGGGAGAACCCAAGGCGGGACTGAAAGCATGACACAATGTCAGTGCCGGACAAGCAAAGTACAAAATATGAGGGAGCACACAAGAGGAGCCCTGGTCAGACTGAGGGGTTAAGAACTGCTTTCTAGGGGAGGTGGAGGCCTGGCTGAGCTCTGAAGCGAAGAAAGGCATTCCCAACAAAGGGTAGAACTTGTGACTTGTCTAGCTCAAAGACTAGACAGCAAGTGAGGGGACTCTGGGGATGGCATGTAGTTCATTGTGGCCGGTAGGGATCATGGGAGATGAGGCAGCTGGAGGAGGCCCATGGGGTTTAGACCATGAAAGGCCCTGGCTGCCATGTGAATGGGGCTGTTCTTTAATCGGAAGGTGATAGGAAGCCACTGAGGATGTTGCCAAACATTTTATCACTACTTGTGGAATCATTAGGAGTAATCACTTCGCGGGGGGCGGGGGCAACTTTTTGGATATAGCAAAGGACCCTTCTAATGGTATGATTTGGATTTCTGTGCAGACACTACAGCTTGGGTACAGTTGAGAGATATCTGAAAGGCATCCACCGCAAGACTCCTTCAATGGGTTTTTGTGCTTTGCTTGTTATAAATTGATTCTGGGAGTTCATTAGTATGTCGCCGAGATGAAGGGGGCCGTGGTGTTTTGGCTTGTGCTGCCAGGAGGAGGGAAAACAAGATTCTGTGGTGCCGCAGTTCAATCACGCTGCTTACAGAAGCGGACCATGAAAGGGTGGAGGAGTGAGTCTTTGATACTGGCAACCCTGTGGCCCTGTTGGTGCTACAAGCGAATGCTTAAATTAAAGGTTGGAGCCAGCTTTCAAGTATTGACTATCGAGCAGAAAGCTCAGCCCACACTTGTGCACTTACTCAAGCTTGTTAAAATAAAAATGCACTCTCGGCTAAGCTCATGTCACAGCCAGTATAATTATTACATTGGCGAGGGTTGTTTGAATTGGAGTTGCTGTAGCACACATTTATTTTAAGATTTGCTTGGTAATTTATGTATGTTAGTCGAGACTCATGCCCAAACCGTGAAGAAGGAAGGATTCCTGCCAGCTGCCTCTCAGGTCGTTTCTCCTTCATGTAGTCAAGACAGACCCTCGGCACTGGGCAGATTTGTCCAGAATAGAGGTGATTTGACTTCCTTACCAAAGGACTAGCTGCTTAACTCACTGAGCTCTAATCGGCTAGCAAGAATAACCAAGGCATTGATTGTTTTTTGTGTGTTTTTTTTAATTGAATTTATTGGGGTGACATTGATTAATAAAACCATACAGATTTCAAGTGTACAACTCTAAAACACAGCAGTTTTCAACCTTTCTCATGGTACACTCAAACTAATTACTGAAAATCTGCAGCACACCAAAATATATATACTTTTTGTATATAATAAAAGTAATTACCTGCCCTTTTTTCTCCTAAGTGACTTTTTTTAAAAAATCAGGTGCCTATACTTGTATATAAGGATTTTGGGTACCAAAAATTAACCAATCATACTCAACCTTATTATGTGATGTGACCAATAAAATACAACTCTATTTTATGAACTATACATTTATGGTTCAAAACAGGGCATTCACACCAGATAGCTATTGTTATATTGGCTGTTATCATATTTTTATTTGACAACCTAAGGGGAAAGAGATCAGTGTTCCCTGACTAAATAGTTAGGTATTGCATGTTTTAAAAATTCTTGCGGCACACAGATTGAAATTGCGGATATACCACACCATCTGCATACTACATCCTGCGCTCAGCAAGTCTTTTTCCACCACCATTTACACAGTAGATTGTTTTGAGAATTCAGTGAGATAATATATTTAAGGTGCCTGACCCACCAGTAAGTGCTTCATAATGTATTTTGATTATTGATATCTGTAGATATATTTAAAATGCTGGGAAGGAGTATGACTTAAATGCCACTTTTTTTGTCTGGCTACCAGTGATAAAGGCAGGACAATCTAGCTCTCTGTAATAGCTACGAGCTTATTAAACATTTTGGGTTATACTCTCTGCACTTCTTATGGTTGAATAGTCCCAAATTATTCAAGTTTTGGGAAAAGCTGTGAAAGACTATGCAACTATGAGATATCATATTCATTTTTGTGATTGGTTTCTTACGGAATGCTCCTTGACATACACACTTCTAAGTCATCCCTCTCTTGCCCTGTGTTGGCCATGAGAAATGCGGACTGCATCTTTGCAACAAATGCATCCACTTTATATCCTATAGCGGTGCTTCTTTCTACATTTAAAGCTACTCAACTTTAGGGTCCTGAAATTCAAATCATGGGTATTGAGGAACAGAAGAGAGTGCACCTAGAAGCTCATGGAGAGCACATAGAGGTCGGACCTCCCTCCCCGCATCTCCAAGTGCTAGGATTTCTGACCTCTGTGGATTCTCTGGTATGTTTAAGTCGGATATTATTCTATTTATATCAATTACCCTCACACCCTATACTTCTGCAAGGATTGTTACTTTTTAACAATCACAGAAAAATGGTGAGATCAATTTATGTGTTGGCGCAGTGTTCTGATGAGTGAGTTTTGATAACTTCCCCAGTTGGGAGCAGAATGTTGATCATGGGAGATGACATCGCTAAAAACAACAGCCCCTTAGTTAGTCGGGCACCTTCTAGAATATTAGACTTATAAGCAACTTTAGAAGCCACCTACTCCAATCCATTTACTTTACAAATCTGGTGGTTGGGAGAATAAATCCCAGGGCCAGGATAAGTTGTGGCTGGTTAAGGATTAGGATCAGTCTCCCTGCCACAATTTCCCCCCTGCTTTATCTAAGAGCGAGGCAAGGAGTATACTGGTAGTATTTCCACATTAAAAAGTGCTGCCGGCAGATGTGTTAGTAATGAGGCCAGACATTTTTATCAGAAGATCCACTTATATAATTATTTGTAGTTACATATAAAAGGGGGAAAATTCCAGCTAAGAGTAAGCACAGAGACCCATATGCACCTGACGCTGGTCCTGTCACAGATTCAATTAGGGCAGTGGTCGGCAAACTCATTAGTCAACAGAGCCAAATATCAACAGTACAACGATTGAAATTTCTTTTGAGAGCCAAAATTTTTAAAGTTAAACTTCTTCTAATGCCACTTCTTCAAAATAGACTCACCCAGGCCGTGGTATTTTGTGGAAGAGCCACACTCAAGGGGCCAAAGAGCTGCATGTGGCTCGCGAGCCGCAGTTTGCCAACCACTGAATTAGGGGGTTACGTTACAGTAATCTTTAAGCACCCAGGAAAACACAGGAAACCACTTCAAATTTGCCATCACAATGAATTCAGTTCAGACTCTGAGAGCAGCCAACAGAGCAGGGTCCCTTCATGCTGAGTATTGTGAAAATCTATCCCTGTTGTTTGTTGGTCTCTATCCCTGCAAGAGACACATCGAAGTTCCTGTCCTTCCTCCTACCACTCCTCCTCCCTCTCGAAAAGTGGAGAGATGGTCCTTTTATCTGCCATTCAACCCTGGGCACGAGGCAGGATGGAGACAGAGCAGAATACGTGATTAACATGGTAATGTACTTGATTGCATGTGTAAGATCTTAAGAGGGTCCTGAGAGTTATCTGGCCCAGGCCATTCCCGTTACTCCAGAGGAAAGGGAAACTCGGAAAGGTTAAGTGGCTGGCCCAGTGTCGCACACCTCACAGCAAAGCCAATTTCGGAACCCTGGTCTCTTGACTCTCACTCCAGTGCTCCAGCTACTGTAACGTGACCCCCCTAATTGAATCTATGACAGGACCAGCGTCAGGGGTACAAGATGAGGCTCATGGAAATTTCTCTAAATAGCTGTTGAAGAATCGTCATTAAAGCTGTCCATGCCTTTTAGCATCTCCAAAGGGCAAAAACTTGTTAATATAGTATCGTATAAAAAGCTTGTTATCGTCATATCCAACAAGGAAAGAACTTTTCCTGTATGTTTAGTTAGTCGGCAAATATTTACGAAGTGCTTGTGCTGTATTCGTGTGACCTGTGGTCCATGATCAGTTATCCTCTCTTTCCTCTGAGCCTACCAAGCAGGGGATCCTTGGATCTGTCCCTGTCCCCTCCCTGATGTCTGAGGCTGTCATGCTCACATCGTCTTACTTTTCTCTAGTTTTCCTATCCTTTTAATCTGGTCTTTAAATGTCAGTCTCTGTTCTCTTCTCTGTTGGATTTTTTTTATTTTTTTTCTTTTAGCCAGTGTGGGTTTCTCCTGTTTATCTTGCTCTCCTTTCGCTGACGTATTTGCATCTCTTTAGCTGCAGTTAATATCTGCTAAATCAAACCATATTGGTCTGAATGGCTTCCATTGATTGGTGAATAAAAGGATGCTTCAGCTGCCCGGCCCTGCTCTCTGCCCGTTCTTTGTCACCAGTAGGTTTAACTTACTCAAAACCCTCCTTGTCCTTGTCCCTCTTTTACCCCCTGTATTGTTCATCCTCTCCCTGTTCAAGTCGGCTCACCCTTTTGAGCTGTCCTTACTGTAAACAGGATCTCTGTTTTGGTGGGTGACTGCTATTTCATTTACTCATTAGTCAGTGAATAAGGAGACCAATTGTCATTTCTCTTTGCTGTTGTCCTGTTTTCACTTTTAACCATCCACTCCTGTCCCCAAAATGTCCTGAGGACCAGACTCACTGTTGTCATGAGCTAAACCAGTGGTCGCCAACCTTTCAGGCCTCACGGACCACGTGGACCACCGGTTGGCAACCACTGGGCCAAAATATGCCAGAAAAAAAGGTGTGAAAAGACACCACAAAAATATTTGTAAGTCGTATCGTTAGCCTATCTATTTTACACCCCAGGAAATGCCATAATCTTTTTCTTAGCTCAACACCAATCCAACCTGAAATCCATCTGAAAAAAATCAAAACTCTGCAGTCAACTTTTACCTACTCCTTGGCTTTGTCATTCAACAACTGCCCACTCCTCCCCCACAAAAAAGAAGCTTGTCATTTTACTTATTCTAGGAAAACACAAAATCTCATGCTGACAGTTTGCTAATAGAACAGTCATGCTTAGATTCTAGATAAATGTGTATTACAGGGAAAATGATAGAGGCTCTCAGATGCGTGAACTTAGATGACAGAGGCCTTAAGGAGTTGGAGGCCAGGAAGCCCTGGAAGGTGGTCGGATGTATTCAAGAACTTGGTTGGCCTGCTTCCAACCTCCCAGGTGTTAGCAAGTCCTGCCATCCTCAGCGACACCCAGACTGGACCTCACACTGCCTTGTTGTGCAGAAGAGGCTTCTTCTGTCCTCAGAGGCATCCTGACATCCAGGGTCTGTGAATAGGGAGGTTGGAATCTTGTGTGTAAATCATGCAAGTCCCTGTTTTTTTTCCCTCAACTACATCAGTCAGAGAGCACATGGAGACAAAAGCCTTGACTGCTGTTCCATCCATGGGGGTATTTGGAGGTTCCCGCAGACTGGAGAGGCCTTTGGCACCTATTTTGGCCTCCCACTGAGGCCACCTGACTGTTTCACCTCCCCATGGTTGGGTGGTTGGGGCAGCCTTTGCCTCTGGCAGGGGAGAGGTGCATGGGGCAGAAGTGAGAGTGGAAAGCATGAGGCATCATCCTGTTCATTTCCCAGCAGAGCACCACTCTCCCACCCAGAGCTTATTTTCCTGCAATCCCTCATCCCCATAGAACTGTGGTTCTCTACTGGAGGCAAGTTTGATCCCCAGGGGACATTTATCAGTGTCCCGAGACATTTTAGATGATCACAGCTGGGAGTGCTACTAGCACCCAGTAGGGAGAGGTCAGGGATGCTGCTAAACATTCTACAGTGGCCATGACAGCTCCCTTCCCTCCACTCCCCTCCCACATACACATGATAAAGATTTATCCAGACCAATCGTCAATAGTGTTGAGGTTGAGAAATCTTGCCATAGGGAATGTTCTTTACCTCATGTTCATCCTGGGCTCCTCACAGATGATACCTGCATCTTCAACTCAAATACATTTTATTTGAAAGTACTTATCTTCACTCTTGAATAAATGAATAAATGGGAAACTCATTGACATGAGGACAAAAAAAGGGAAAGTAATGCATTAGGAAAAGAAGCCATAATCAATATTAATTAACTCATTTAAGTTAATTCATGCTATATGCGATGGTAGAAAGATTCTTGCTGGTGACAGAAGACCTGTCTTTAAGGCAGAAAGCAGAAACCCAAATACATAGTGTCCCTAGGCAGATGAGAGGAGTGTGGCAGATAGAAGAGGCACCTGGACCACATATGCCATATGGAGGGAGCCACTTCTCTTGGTTCTGTTGCCAACTGCTGCCATGTATTTTTTTTCTTTAAAATATTTTATTGATTTTTTACAGAGAGGAAGGGAGAGTGATAGAGAGTTAGAAATGTCGATGAGAGAGAAACATTGATCAGCTGCCTCCTGCACACTCCCTACTGGGGATGTGTCCACAACCAAGGTATATGCCCTTGACCGGAATCGAACCTGGGACCCTTCTGTCTACAGGCCGACACTGTCCACTGAGCCAAACAAGTTAGGGCAACTGTTGCCATTTAGAATAACTGGTCTACCATTGCCAAGTCTTTTGATTTTTCAAGAGAATCTGGAAATCTGAATTTTATTATGAAATTCCTTGGTTATTAATTGTTAGAAACAAATTTAAATGCTCATAAGCTTTGTGTGGTTGAACATGGAGAGATGAGACAAAAGTCTTTAGTATATGGATCTGAATAATTAACTTTAAGTTAATAAAAACTGTGTTCAAAGCTCTAAGTTAATAAAACCTTTAGAAAATAAGTTCAAACTCCTTAGAGTATTCAAGTCCCTTGCCAACCTAGCTTCCTACTTTACAACCATTTGCTCCTCTCCACTCCTTCCTTTGAGATACAATGAGCCTCTCTTAGAACATATACATGCTCATGCTGGGACATCTGCCTTGCTTTCCCTCATTCTCATCTCAACTTTTGCTGCCTGTTGAACTGTGATATACATTCTCCATGGCCCATCTCAACTTTTGCTGTCCATTGAATGGTGATATTTTATCTCCATGATCTTCCTGAATGCCCTCAAAATATCTATATTGTTATATTATATTATTTTGATCTTTACAACTTACCACATATTGATCTAGTCATCCATCTCTCCTACTTCAGATAACATATACAATTGGGAGGCTAGGAATCCAACCTTATTTACTAGTATTGTTCTTTCCTCCATGTAAACTTGGCTTTTGATAAATTTAAATCACCTGCTCCTTAACCACCCACTAGTGTGCACTGTGGTTAATGTGACACTTTCTGCATGTTATACTCAAATTTTTCCTCTTCCCTTTCTATGACCAAATTTTCCCAAAAAAAATAATAATAATAAAACAACATTAAAGTAATGGAATTATGATTTTTTGCATCATTTAAGGCCTTTTAAGAGAAAAAGTAAAACTTGGGAGATGAGTGATACTTATTAAACATTTGAAATAGCATTAAAATAAGTATTTTTACACAGTTAAATATTTGCGTCTATACTTAGATGTATAAATGACTACTCTTTGAACCTGAAGTGGAATTTGAACTGTGCTCTCCATAATTATAATAATCATACATTTATTTATATACAGTTGGGCTATATAGACATTAACCAATTAATTCTTGATCACATTGCCTAATAAGAAGACTTTCCTTGGTACCCTATTTTTAGAGTGTCCATGTGAGTGTGTGTTAATTATAGACCTCTGTTATTAACTTTGCATCATGTTACCCAAGTGCTTATTGAACAATTTACCAACATCAAGGGGGTAGGTGGGCAAGATACTTGTATTGGAATTAACTTCTGTTTTTAAGCCAGGAGATGAGTGACATTTATAAATCCTTTCAAATACCTGGCCTGAGCCCAAGGACAATTCATTTTCTTTCAGTGTTTGAATGGCTGTTCAAGGGGATGAGCTGACTTTCTCAGCAACAATAATAACACAAGCTGACATTTAGTGAATCTTCTTGATATGCCAGGCACTGGGCTAAACAGGCAAAGTGCATGGTCACATTTAACTTTCAGCACCTCTGTAAGTAGGAACTGTTGTTATCTTCCATTTACAGGTGAGGGGAACCAAGAATCAGGGAGGTTAAAGTGACTTCAAGATCACACAGCAGTGGCAATCATGATTGAGCCCCTCAACCATGTCTCCACAGCTGTGCGGTATACCAATTGTAAGCATGCGTATTTCTCAGATGTTCGATTCATTGTTTGGAGATTAATTCACAGACTAAAGGAAAGTGTGTAGTGACATGCATGCTCAGGTTAGGAGGCCCACATGTGAGAGGACAAAATGAAAGCTGGATCCAGGCCCAAGGCATACCATGAAAGTGCTGTGTTTCTGTTCAGGTCACACGTAGGCCATTGTTACCTGTGTGTGTACTTGTATTGGAACACATTTTCCACTGACCACTAAGAGTGAACCACAGTGAACTAGAGCCTGTCTCCTCTGGTAAACAATGTCCGTGATGTAGCCACACAGAAAAAGCCATGTTTTGAATCTCTGGGGAATCGGTTTCTAAGTAGTCTCTTAGGGGTGTACAATAAGAGCTGTCTTGTACTGAGAGTCCCCTATCCCATGAACACTGTACTATCGCATTTCATTTTTAGAATACCATGAGGTGAGATGATTGGTAAGATCTCCGTGCTACACATGAAGAAACTGAGGTTCAAGGAAATTTTTTCTTCTAAGATCTACATAAGTGGCAGACAGGAATCATAAGTGATTTTGACCACTGCAATAGTTGATAATATATACATATGGGCTAAAATATCCTAAGTTTCCCTAATCAATCTCACAAGATAGACTTCATGTTGAAGTCAAGTGAGATATCTTCCAGATAAGAGCCTGTTTAATATCCTCTATCCATCAGTATAAATGCATACTTCAGCCAAACCAAAAAGTGGAATCCCACGTGGAAAACTGCAGGTGTACCTAGTTAGATAAAGAAGCGCACTAGTAAAAGGCTGGGCAGTTGTCTGGTACTCCTAGTATTTGCATAGTCAGAATCTTGGACATGGTAGATGCTAAGCAAATACTTGTGGTTTGCTTTAGTAACAGGCATTTTTTGTCTGAATACTTGACTATTTACCTCATTTTGATTTTGCTTTGGTAGACTGACTCTGCTCACTTTGGGAGCATTTCAACTTCTATGGATATAGTTTTGGATTGACATTTATTTTCCTCTTGTTTTGTCTGACCGTTTTACAAGTGCATTGGCCCTAGCCAGGTAGCTGAGTTGATTAGAGTGTCATCTCGATATGCCAACGTTGTGGGTTCAATCCACAGTCAGGGCACATATAAAATCAACCAATGAATGCATAAATAAGTGGAACAACAAAGGCATGTTTCTCTCTCTCTCTCTCTCTCTCTCTCTCTCTCTCTCTCTCTCTCTCTCTCTCCCTCCCTCCCTCCCTCCCTCCCGCTTCTACCCTCACTCCTTCCCTCTTTGTGTGTGTGTGTGTGTGTGTGTGTGTGTCTCCCTCCGCTCCTCTCTCTCTCTCTCTCTCTCTCAAATTAATAAATAAAATTTTAATTGCATTGGTATTTTACAATTTGGAATCTATTACATTATGGAAAACCTTGGGAACCATCTTGTGTTTAAAGCATCTTCCTCAAGTTTTCCTGGATCTACAACACTGGGTAAAATTCTTGCAATCATTTCAAAGTAAAGAGTTTAACATTTTCTTATCATAACTACAATTATGTCTCAGTTATTTATAATTAATGTGTATTTCCTAATATTAAAAAACAACGTAAAACTCACCATGTATAGAAAGACATAGTTTAAAACATCATGTGTGTGCTCGTATGTGTGTGTGTGTGTGTATGTGTTTGTGTATATATGTGTGTATACAGAGGTGTACTTTATTAAAGCCTTGATTATCTTCTCGAGTAAAGACTGAATACTTTTTTTTTCTTTATACTTTTCTATATTTTTTAAAATTTTGTTCAGTAAGCCTGTGTAACTTTTAAATAGAAAACAATTTTTAGCCTAAAATTACAGCTAAATATTAGCAGCTGCTGCTAAGGGCAGATTGACAGATTGCCCAAGCAGCCACGTTAGAGGGAGGATAACCACTTGAATATAGTTATTAAGCATACACATAACAAAAATGGAATGGCAGCTCAGTTCCTGTGTTAATAAGCTATCAAGGGTGTGACGGGGGCAAGCTGACCCTGGTTATATCACATGAATTTGACTATTTCAGAAAGCACTCTCTTGAAAACAAAAAAAAACAAAACAAAACAAAAAAAAGAAGCAATTAAAAAAGAAAAAAATTTTAGAAAACCACCCTTGTTACTCTGTGGTTTTTTTTTTTTTTTTCAAGTCATTTTTTATTTTTCAATTATACTTGACATATAATATTATATTAGTTTCAAGTAACACCCCAGTGATTAGACATTACATAACTTACTAAATGATCACCCCAATAAATCTTATACCCCTATGACACCATACATTGTTATCTGAATATTATTGACTATATTCCTATACTGTAATTTACATTACTGTGACTATTCTGTAACTACCAATTTGTATTTCTCAATCCCTTTACCTTTTTCACCCATCTCCCAAACTCTCCTCCCATCTAGCAATCATCAAAATGTTCCCTGTGTTTATAAGTATGTTTCTGATCTGCTTGTTTGTTTATTTTGATTTTTAGATTCAATTGTTGATAGATATGTATTTATTGCCATTTTATTGTTTATATTTTTATCTTTTTTTTTCTTCTTCTTAAGGAAAACCCTTTAACATTGCATGTAATACTAATTTGGTGGTAATGAACTCCTTTAGCTTTTTCTTGTCTGGGAAGTTCTTTATATGTCCTTCAATTCTAAATGATAGCTTTGCTGGGTAAAGTAAACTTAGTTGTAGGTCCTTGTTTTTCATCACTTTGACTATTTCTTGCCACTCCCTTCTGGCCTACAAAGTTTCTGTTGAGAAATCAGTGGACAATCTTATGGGAGCTCCCTGGTAGGTGACTAACTGCTTTTCTCTTACTGCTTTTAAGATTATTTCTTTGTCTTTAACCTTTGGCATTTTAGTTATGATGAGTCTTGGAATGGGTCCCTTTGGGTTCATCTTGTTTGGGATTCTGCGTTTTTTGGACTTATATGTCTGTTTCCTCCACCAGTTTAGGTAAGTTTTGTGTCATTATTTTTTTCGAGTAGGTTTGCAAGTTCTTGCTCTCTCTTTTCTCTTTCTGGCATACCCATGATGTAAATGTTGATACACTTGAAGTTATCCCAGAAATAACTATCCTCGTTTTTTAAATTATTTGTTCTTTTTTCTGTTCTGATTGGGTATTTTTTGCTTCCTTATATTCCAAATTACTGATTTGATTCTTGACTTCATTTTCTCTACTGTTGATTCCCTGTAAATTATTCTTCATTTCAGTTAGTGTATCTTTCATTTCTGACTAGTTCTTTTTTATGGTTTCCATGTCCTTTTTTATGCTGTAGAAGTGCTCACTAAGTTCCTTGAGCATCCTTATAATTATTGTTTTGAACTCTGTATCTGTTAGAGTGCTTGCCTCCAATTAATTTAGTTCTTGTTCTTTCACTTCGAAATTGTTTCTTTGTCTCCTCATTTTGGCTGTTCCCCTGTGTTTGTTTCTGTGTATTAGGTAAGGCTGCTATGTCTCCTGGGTTTGGTAGAGTGGCCTAATATAGTAGGTGTCCTGTAGGGACAATGGCTCAGCCTCCCCATTCACTTGAGTTGGGCACTCCAGGTATGTTCTCCTCCCACCCCCCACCATGTGGACAGTGTATGCCTTCCTATTGTAGTTGAGCCTTGATTTCTATTGACAAGTCAGTGGGAGGGATTTATCCCCAGGCTGATTGGTTGCAAGGCCTGGGTGTGACCACCATGGTAGACCAGCTGTGCAGGGGCCCATCCCACAAAGTAGGACTTAATTTCAGTGGGCTCTGGTGCCAGCTGAGTTCACTCCTTAAGTATGTCACTTGTGGAGATTGTTAGATGGTACTTTGACATGGTCTGAAACTGTCCACGGGGTGTGCTGGCTCTTGAGCCTCCCAGGAGGTGAAGGACAAGTTCAGCCACCATCTGTGTTCTGCCCATGCATATCAGCATGAGCTACAAAGCTATATGCAGATGACTGATACTTTTGCTGGGCTTTGAGGTGCCTAGGAGAGGCCAAACTACAAATAATGCCTAACTGCTACTAATGCCAGGTCTATGGCCACTTAGTGAGAGGTAGGGGGCATGCTGAGACCAGATGCTGCTTTTTTTTTTTTTAGAGATTTTAGGAAAGTCTGAAGCATGAGCCACTGGAAACAGCTGGGTAGGACGGGGTCTCAGAAAATCACCAGGTGGGATGAACAGTGTGAGCCAGGTTGATAGAGACTCAAATATGGTGTCCACCTGCTGGTTCTGTAGGCGAGGGCTCAGAAAAGGAACAGTGACCTCTGCCAGCACTTTTGTCTTGGAGAACTCTTGTGTTGATGCCAGACAATTCAGTTCCTCCCCATATGTCCCTGGTGTCTTTCTGGCTGCTGCCCCAGCACTGGAGCTCAGAGGGAGTGAGTCCAAGTAAGTTGGTGCATGGGCCCTTTAAGAGGAACTGCCTGGGACTCCAGAAGCCCTCCATCTCACTCAGCCACAATCCCTGTTGGTTTTTACAACCAGAATTAAAGGGGAATTATCTCCCTGGCACTGGAACCCTGGGCTGGCAGGCCTGGTGTGGAGCTGAGACTCGTCACTCCTCAGGGGACCTCTGTAGCCAAGATATCCCTCCTGACTTTTATCTGCCACATGTGGGTGTGGGAACAGACTGTTCCATGTCTCCAGCCCTCCTGCCAGTCTTCATGTGGATCTTCCTTATATCTTTAGTTGTAGGACTTCTGTTCAGCTAGATTTCAGGTGGTTCTTGATAGTTGTGCTGTAGTTTAGTTGTAATCTTGATGTCCTCAGTGTTTTTCGAAGTGACATACATTTTAACATATAACCAGACTGCATTCTGTGGCTGGATGATAATTTTCTACCTAAACTGCCTGAAAAAGTCAGTAAAATTCTCTAGAGAGATTGAAATTTAATGCAGTCTCAAAAACATCAGAACAAATACTTGTTATAACTCAAATAGCTTCCTTCAGAAAAGGCAACTATAGTAATTTTTGACTATGTATAATAAAGAAAACAAAAAGTAGTCAGAATTTAGAAAGTATACATATTTGGCTTGGAATATTGGGTGGGGGGGAACATAAAATTTGTTTAAGTCATATTAAATCAATTTGCCATTCCTTACAACATATGTACATGATGACACTGAGAAAAGATCAAGAAACTTTCTCAAACTCAACAAGCTTTGGATAATTACCAAAGACCGTAATGCAAATAACAGAAAAGTAATTGTCTTACCCTCTGGATGATTTGAAGAACGTGGCCTTTTAGTCACCATTTGCACCTTCCTAATCCAGCAATACTTCACCTATGAAGAATCTATCTTCTTGTAACCTCTTCTATCAGGGACTATCTGAGAACTTAGGAAGTAAGCAGATAGGCCTTTGGCTGCCTAAATAGTCCCAAAGTTCAAGCTTGTGCCCTTAATTCGGATAAAATCCCTGTAGACCCAATGTATCCTACTTAAAATGGTTTTTACATAGGTCCTCTGACAAATTTGGTTATCAGGTTAGGTTCCAAACACATGGCTAATTCTAAGATGAAATATTAATTATAAGTAGGAGGCCCTCATTAAATCGAGCATATGACTACAGATGGAACTCACAAAAGGGAAAAAACTATTAAAAAATCAACATACTGGAATTTAATTTGGTGGCAAAATGTCATCTAAATCTTAGCAGGCCCTCAGAGTATTGTAGCATACATAATAATCTTGTGCTTTTTGGGTAAATTTCTGATAAATTTTAAAATATTTCATAATAACACTTCATCATTAGGAAAGAGTCAATTATGTTCAAAATGCTCTCAGAAAAAAAATAAATGTCATGATTTTAGAAATATTTCATAAAAATACTTACGATACTACCTCCTTTGTTTCGATGTGCTTGCCTGGATAAAATTTGAGCTATTTGAAAATTCAGCTATCCCAAATTACTTACTAAGGCTCTAATCGGCTCAGATGCCTGCTGTTTGCTCTGGTGATACTCTAAAAACATAATGCTTACAAACATTTCTGAAGTTAGGAGAATTTACTTCATCAAATTTGTTGAGAGGACTATCTAGAAAATAACTTATATTTGTTTCCAATTTGCAAGCTGTTTTTTTGTAGCCCAAGGGAATGGTGCTCCTGATGAACCTCAGGCCTGACGGACTAGAGGACGGAGGACAGAATTTCCTGTTTATCCTCGCATCCCAGAGTTTGTAACAGTTGACTCTGGAGATTTAAACTCAAGTAAGGCTGAGCTTATATCTCATTACATAACAGTACAAAGTAACTTAGCCAAAACACACTGGTCCCTCCGGTCACGTAACCATGACATCTGTGATTCCTGTTCCTTCCAAGTGAAGGCCAAACCACATGTCACCTTACACATCCTCTTCCAGAAAGCCCCTGCTCTCTAGTTCCCAGGTAACTGTGACAGTTGAGGTCTTACTTTAGAAAGTGAGTTAATTTTACAGAGCAATAATGCAGATTCTTCCAAAGCAACTTGAAGTTCAACCTTCACAGAATCTGAGTACGAGGCAAAAAGAATACAGGTAGTAGAAAATTGTTGCTGCCAGCAAGAGTAGGAGAAGAAATTTCTTTTGAGTAAGAGGAGAATAACACATATCCAGTGACGGTGGGATAAATCAGAGAGTAAGAGTTCTTTATTTAAAGAATATTTATTGGGTACATATTGCAGTTCAAGCATTTGGAGAGATTCAAACATTTGGGGAGGTTCAAGCATTTGGGGATGATGCAGGAATATATGCTTCAATAAATCTCTTCCTTGACATTTATCATTGAATTGGGGAGAACCAACAAATGTTCCTGGAGGGAAAGGGGGTAAGGCAATATATTCACAAAAGGAAGATAAGGAAGTTCAAACTGGATGCATGAATGGTGAAGGGCGGCATCTATTGTAATTTGCAAGGTTTCTTCATTTTAGAAGGCTCTGAGGAGGAAGTGAGGTTTGACTTAAAGATGGGGTCTCCAGTGGAACCTGAAATGATGAGAGAGGGGAAGCCATGAACTTTCAGGCTTAGAGGACCCCATTTGTGCCCAGTGGATTCATGGGATGTTGACTTTGGCTGCTGATACACATGCACGTTCGCCTACCACACCTTCCCAGAAGTGTGGGGAGCTGTCAATGGCAACACTGTCACCTGCAGAGCAAGCAGACCTGAGAAGATAGCCTGGACACTCAGAGCAGGAAAAACATTCCCCTAAAATATTTAGATGAGTAATATAAAACTTATTTTGAGATAACGGCCTTCTCTACTTTTTCATGATCTGCTCATAAAAGAGAGGGGGCATGGGAGGAGATACATGATTTAAATTCAGAAGTTGTCGCTTAGGCCAGATTTTCCTCCTCCTTGTTTCCATTTATGGAACTATCCACAGCACCTTCAGTTTTGAGAGTAGATTTCATTTGGGGGTGGATAGGGAACACAGAGCCCCTCATCCACGATTGAGTGAGACTATCTGGAAAGAGAGCTTGACATCAAGATGAGAGACACACACACACACCTAGGGTGCATCCCGTTGTTTTCCTAAGCACAGACTTGAAATGCCAGGCACCCCCAAAGCTTTCATTACAGATACATGAACTCCCTCTGCTGTCTGTTCTTCAGTAGGAAGTAGAGGGCCACGGTTTCAAGTGGAAGAGATTCGTGTAACAGAAAGAGGTGGCAGAAAATAGGTCAACAAAGTTGTGACCTCCACAGATGGGTGTTTCGAGATGTGTAAGCTGTGGTTCCACAATCACAGATTCACTCACAAGTATCAGTAGTAAAGGCCGGAAGTGGAAAGATATTTTCTGGGCAGGTAGGAGTGGGGAAGAGGGAGAAGTGGCTTATCATTCTTTCAAATAACTACCACTTGAAGCATCTGTTAAAAGTTTCCTTAAAGTCATTGTGCTCAAAATATGACAGTATTTCTTAGAAAGGAAGTAGAAAAAATTTCAAGCAATATGAGTGTCCTCCCAACCACCACTGTCCTTCTCTTCCCACCTGTCAATGTAAGATCATTTCTTTTTCCCTTATTGACCCCATTCTGCTTCACTATTGCAACATGGTGCAATCACTTCATGTTTCAAACAGTAACCTAACACCAAACAGAATTTTAACATAGCCATGGAGTCTTTTGAACAAGGCTGTGTTGGCTATTATGACACAGGGTAGACGTTGGCAAGCGCTTTCGGAATAATTACAGGGTTCCTCGAGTAGTACAGTATAAATAATTGCTGGTTTAAAAGCATTATTGTGAGCAGCCATTTATACTCAAATTTATATTTGCTCCTTGAAACCAATATACGTCAAGAGTGCCTCACTCCCGCCCCCACATCCCCACATTGAGATCTCAAGGGCTTTGGAACCTTTTGATTCTATTACACTTTTCACTTTGCAAAGCAACTACAAGGCACGTCTGGGCTATATAGTAATAAGGGTAAGAGGAATGCATCTAATAAATGGGCAAGAAGGAAGTAATGAAACTATTCCAGCTCTGGCCACCCGGTGTGCTCCAGGGTACTGGTGTCCAGAAAGGCCATTTTGGTACAGAGAGAAGCTGAGAACTGCAGTGGTATCACTTTTGCCTGGCAAGTAGGGCATGCCGAAGAAGATTATCACCTCCGCTTTGGCTTGTGATGGTGTGGCTATGAGGCACAGAGGACCGAGACACAGGAAACGCGTGGAGATGATGCAGCTCTAAAATAGCCTCAGAGACTTATTAAAACATAGATTTTCCTCTCTGTGGAAACTTGTTAGCCTATGGCACATTAAAAATGGATAGTTGTGTCCGAAAAACAGGGTGGGAGGGACGAAGAAAGCCTGGGTGATGGGGGAGCTGTTTGGGAAGGGCTCCCCTCTCCCGTGAATACTGAATAGAGGCCCTTCTGTTCCAAGCAGGTGACTGTGGCCGTATGTGTCATCTTCTTGTCTTTCTGTTGATCCTGGTGGCTTCTCTTACCCGGTCTGAGAACTCCCCCGAGATTTTCACATCCTGAATGTTTCTCACCAAAGTAGCTAGTGTTCTAGGATAATGTGTTTTTTTGTTGCAACTGCTGTTCCTGGTTTCTGCTCTCAAAAACCCTTTTAAGCCATATTTTCCATGATTGTTCAGTGCTGGCTTTGGTATTTAAATAAGCCTTTCAATGGGTCATTAGCTCTGTAATTAATTCCAGCTATTTTTAAATGGTGCCTTGGTTATTAAAGAGCTGCCATATTCTCAACAGCCTTGTCTTTCTTCGAGCATCCCTAAGCATTAGCTAATTTTTTTTTTAGTGCCAAAAATATTGTAATCTTCTTTCTCCTTTCAAAAATATTCTTCATTGGTCAGAAGAGTCAAACTTTTGAATGAGGGCAGGAAATATTTAACTATTACACTTCTGTATGATAGTCTCGGGCTTTTATTCTTCTTTCAAATGATCTCAACAAATAACCATCAAGGACGTCCTGTAGGCCAAGTACCTACTTATATTTTCTTATTTACTTATATTTTCAAAATCAATATTGCCAAATCAATATTAGCTCCAGAGCTAGAACTAGAGCCCAGACCACTTGACTCTTAACCCATTGTTTCCATTTCTTTATGCTTTGTTATATAATATTAACTTAGCTGTTAGGCTCTGTGACACTAGCAAAGGCTTACCAATTCTAATATTAGAACCAGCAAGCCTGGCCCCACACCCTTGGCAGATGTCAAAATCAATTTCAGCACAGTGCATCTCAACCAGCATCCCAAACATCCACTAGAAATCCATCTGACATAGGAAATGAGCTGACACCCACTTGCTACCTTGACCTTATAAATAATCCCAGGATAAAGCAGTAATTTCTGGTTCAGAAAAGCAGATGGAGATTAACTTTGATTATTGAGTATTATCTGAGATCAAGTCAAAATACCAATAGCCCATATATAATAGCAATAGTGGCTACCATTGTGTGCCAGGCACTGAGCTAGTTGCTTAGATATATTGCATTTGAGCCTCATAACACCCTGTGGAATAGTTACTCTTGTCTCCATGTTACAGATTAGAAAAGCATAGACTGGAGAAGTTAAATAACTTGCCCATGATCTCTGAGCTAATAAGTGGCTGACTTAACATTTAGGCTCCCATCTGTCTATCTCTAAAGCTACTCCTGACATCTAACAGCACACACAGGGCGTCCATGTGCGGACTACTTTTGGGCTAGCCCTTGATGTCAGGAGAGTAGTCATCTTTCTCTCCATGAGTGTGTCCCCTTCCCCCTCTCCCAGCTCCCATGGCCTTTTTTTTTCTAGTCTTGTGAATTCCTTTGGCATCTTTGGGTTGCAGGTTCTCATAAAAGTAGTTCAGAATGTCTAACAGTTCCTTATGTGTACATGTCAGCAATGATATCTGGATGGTGGGCACATGGTGGCAATGCAGGTCCGACCCTCTTTGGTTTGGTCCTAAGGCAACCTGCAGCGGTGCACAGCTGCTGACTGCTCACGTGGCAAGGCGTTGTCAGCGTCTTCCATCTCAATAAGGAACTGTTAGACATGGAAACAGGGACTCAGAACTGTTGGACATTGAAATTGGGACTCAAACATTTTTTTTTGTTATTATATGTTTATTTATAGTCTGCAGAGGCAAATTTTTTTAAAGGAAAGAAATGGGGGGAAAATAGATACAGAAGCAAAGAAGCATTGAACAGACTGTCAAACTACATCGGGAAGGCAGGGGAGGATGGGCGAGGGGGGCTGTAAGAGATCAACCGAAGGACTTGTACGCATGCATATAAGCATAACCAATGGATACAAGACACTGGGGGGGTGGGTAGGGCGGGCAGGTGAAGGCATGTACTGGGGGGTAGGGGAGGCCTGGGGGAGGTCAATGGGGGAAAAAAAAGGAGACTACTATTTGTAATACTTCAAACAATAATAATAATAAAAAAGTAGTTCAGGAAAGAATGCTTGCCCCCACTGATTTTATTATTTGTTTGTTTCATTTTATGATAAATTAGGAATCCTTTAATTTATTTTGGTTCTTGCCGCAGAGTTTCCATGCTAGAAGGAAAACTTGCTTAGGGCTGTCTAGGATAGCTTTGACAACCCTTTCATTCCCTCTAGGATGATAGGGATTAATTAGTGCATGCTAGAAGCAGGTGATAGGATCCCCAAACCCACTTCTTTGAAGCACCTGCAGTATGTCAGGCACCAAGCTAGGCACTGGGGATATAGATTGAGAAAGACAGGCCCCTGCTTTGTAGACCTATTCTAAACATGTGGAGAGGGCTGATAGTTATGTAGCATTCCAGGAAATGAGAAATACTATGAAGAATGAATTCAGTTGTTATAATAGCAAATGACTTGGGAAGAGAGGACAAGGAATGCCTCTGGTGTTTGATTTCTGTGGACCCTAAGACAAATATTAAGGGAGATTTTAACTTAAGAAGCAAGTTAAGCTTCTGTATCTCTAGATATGTCTGAAGTGCACGTGGCTAGGACTGAGACCAGGGAAATGACAAGTGGACACAGGTTCATTCCAGTGTAATCTTCCTCCTTGGCTCCCCCCATCATTTTTCTGATCTGCTGGCACCTCTCTTCACCCTTAGTTGCCCAGTATTCTGTCTGTGACGCCCAAGGGTACTGCCTCTCCTTAGCACCACTAATGTGAACCGTGATCTGTCTCACTTCCTGTCCTCAAAGTCAGCCCCCACCCCCCAAAGCTGCCAAGGCGTCAGCCAGCCACCCTGATAAACTAACCTCTGCCCACTCCTCCCAAGTGAGTGATTTCTGTCGACCCTGGTTCTACTGTTCCATCTGTGAAATGGGAGAGCTTATATGATGGGAAGATGGCAGGAGAATGAGCAGATGTGGGTGGTGGCCGCTCCTGCGTTTCACCCCAGCTAGATAATCTCAAAACAATCACTTTACCTCCCAGAGCCTCAGTTGCTTAAAAAAGGGGGGGGGGGGCCTGATTGGATCATCTCAGAGGTCCTCATGGGTCTGAAATCTGTGATTTGAAAGGGTCATTCAGCTCTTTAGAGCATGCTGCACAAAACGAAAGCTATGATTGGCTAACCCAGAGAAGGCGCTTCAGAGGAGAAGGAAGGCCAGCAAGGCTCGTTGCAAGGCAATAGATCTTTCAACTTCTCTTCCTGAGGAGGACTAGTGTGGGCAATGGAATCTCACTGAAATGAAAAAAATGACTCTTCATATGCCCAAATTATGTTTAATATCTTAAGCCTTAGAAATAGCAGGTTTTAACTGTCAGCCACATCTGCTGACAAGGATGTGGGTAACTCAGCAGAGACCAGAATGAGCCAAAGCATCCAAATCATTTTCTTGTATAAGTGACCAGCTTCTACTTCTTGTTATCTGTCATTTTACTCCATATTGAGGTCAGAGTGGTAAAGCCATTATGCAGTATACATTTCCTTTTGCTTAAAAGGCATGAGATTATCAAGACAACAGGCTAGAGCACTGAATCACTCTCACCAGTCATTTCCAAATGCTGAAAATAAATATGCACAGATCTCTTCTGCCTGGGTATATTAATGTGTTGCATATTCCCAGCAGAACTATAGATATTACTTAATTTATTTCACTTATGGAATCATGTGAAACCTCCTTGCAGAAATCTGAAAGATGAAAAGGGACTGCTTAATGCATAGCTGTCTTGTCTGCCTCTAAAGGTGTTGCCTGAGTGTGACAAAGAGCAACTGGTCCACACAATGAATCTTTTGCACAATCTAAATTAGCAGAAAGAGCAGCAAAGCCAGCACAGTTCTGCAAAATGCTTCTTTTGTTTTCTCTAAGTGTGGTCATGATTTCACACAAACGAAAACTTATTTTTTAAGCCTGTATTTGGTGTAATTTGAGGTGTGAATTCAGCCATTCATTGCTTGAACTTTTATTATTTCAGAATTAAGGTAGCATTATTTAGACCTCTTCATCTCCTTTGAGTCACATTTTCATTTTTTTCCGACTGCCCTTGAGGAAAACAAACAACATTAAGAAAGATTATTTTTTCCCCATTGAATGCTTATTGTATGATGACAATAGTTTTAATCTAATGTATAAGTGAGAAGGATTGATCATTGATAACATTTCTATTGATATTTTCCAGATATCATTCTGTAGCAAAGTTTTTTAATGTATTTTTGTTGAATACTGTAGGGGAAAATCATTGATACCTAGATTATAAGTTTTATGATTTAAAATATTATTTTTTAAATGAATATGTTTGGGGTTGGGTGTGAACAACTTAAAACATTAAAATTCCCATCCAAATTTCAAGTCTTATGTGTTCCTCTTCTGTATTTTTTACTGGTTCAAAAGCAGCTCAAATATAAGCAAGTATGTCTTTTGGCCATTTAGTTTCAAAAATCATTTATATTTTGTTTTATGAAATGAGCTGCATTCTCTTTGTGATTTAATTGATGGCTGGGGAGAAATTATACACTTATGAAGAAACCCTGGAGTCTTACTTGTGGCTATTTCAGAAACAAATAATAAAATAGAATTTTATTTTTTGTTTTTTATATTAAAAATGAGGTAGGAGAGAATGGAAAATGACATTGCATTTTCAGTTTATAATCTGAAAGCATAGAAGATAAGTGAAATAAAAAGCTCACCATAAGTGCATCACCAGATGTCCCACCCTCCCCAACTCAGGCAATCTCTTCGTGAGAGCTCACCTTGGAGATTTAAAAATCATTGCAATAAAAATGTGATATTAAAAATGCCATACTACCACTACAGCAAGTATGACAAATATGTAACATCCCGGGAAATTACAAAATATTTTCTTATCCAAAATTTAGTATTTCTCTGGTTGAGTGGCTCTGTTGGTTGGAGCATCCTCCTATATATCAAAAGGTTGCATGCAGGTTTGATTCCCAATCAGGGCACTTACCTAGGCTGCAGGTTTGGTCCTCAGTCAGGACGCATATGGGGGGGGGGGGGGGAGACACCGATGTTTCTCTATCTTTAAAAAAAAATCAATAAAAACATATCCTTGAGTGAGATTTAAAAAAAAAATGTTGATATCTTTCTCTTAGAGCAGTGGTTGGCAAACTCATTAGTCAACAGAGCCAAATATCAACAGTACAACGATTGAAATTTCTTTTGAGAGCCAAATTTTTTAAACTTCTTCCAATGCCTTTTCTTCAAAATAGACTCGCCCAGGCCATGGTATTTTGTGGAAGAGCCACACTCAAGGGCCAAAGAGCTGCATGTGGCTCGCGAGCCGCAGTTTGCCGACCACTGTCTTAGAGTATTTGAAACCAAAGAGTAGAGCAAATACTGTTTTATATTTAGCCTATTCCCTAATGCCTTGTTTGTTTCTTAAATTAATTCACGGGCCATGAATAAGGGGAGGAAAATAACAAGAACAACAAAGTGCCCTGGTGATGTGATAGCAAATACCACTTCCTAATGCTTACCCCTACCTCAGAACATGGCTTTGTTTTCTTCTCTCTTGTGCACAAGTTGGTTATGAGAAAAGACAGGGCAACTCTGTTGTTTAATGTTGTATCATTAACTCTACCCACACAGCGCGCTTCATTCTACAACCCTCAAAACTTCGGGATGAAGCATGGTGTTTTGTTGCTTGTTTACAACATAATCAGGCAACAGACACAATACATACAAGGTGTTACACAGCATCAGACATATCAAGAATACCAGAAATCTGTCTACTTTATCAAGAAGACCATGTTAAACTGTACATATCAAGACGTTCAAGAGAAGTAATATAAAGCTACTCCGATAGTTGTATACTTTTATCCCCCACATTATTTTGAAATGACATTTTGTACCTTTCAATGTAGTATTTATACTTCTTGCCTTCTGAAGTTTGAGGATTTCATCCTTAACTTGCAATATTTCTCAGAAAGGAACACATCTTCCCGTCAAAATTATTGGATGGCTTTGGCAAATTCAGGCCACCTCTTAACTGAAAAGTGTTCTATGTGTTGGAGTACCCAGAATGGATCGCCCAAAGGTTCTCTTTTGGAAAAGGACCAGCCCAGAGCCCGAAATGCCAGAGAGTGGAAAGTCCTGGTCTCAGCGGGGAAATGACGGTAGTGTTCTTGGAGACAGTGTTTTCGCATGGCTGACATTAATGACAGCCCGATGCTCTGCACTCACTGAATGTTTTCATTCCAGAAGAGCATCAAAACCACTGAGTCCTTTCAAGTCATCTTCTTTTACTGCAAAACCAGAAACCATGTCGACAACGACTTTCAGTAATAACCTGTGTCCCAGCTGCAGGCTGTATTAAACGCCTTGTCATATAATTTTCTAATTTGTGTGTAGGTAGTTGTAGCAAACAACTTCGTTTATTTCAGAGCATGACATCAGAAAGCATACTTGAGTGCAGCAGCAATGGCAATGGAATCAGAATTTCCACGAAGCCCACTCTAATTGAACGGTATGGTGAGGAGAAATAAAATATGAGGCTCCGAGTTTCCTCCCAAAGTCATATACATTATTAGGTAATGAAGCTGATTTTATTTTAACAAATGTACTGGGAGGTATGCTCCCACATGAACATTGCCCCTTCAAGGCACTCAACTGGGGAGGCTAATAAATACTTGTGCCAAAAATGCTCACGGTCACTGCCAAAAACCCATATGCAATTCCTCTTCTGGAACTACTTTAAGCTCCTTTAGCAATGTTTTAATATTTTCCATCGTGGCCATTGTTCTCCCGGAAAAGTGAATTCAATTTTTGAAAACAACCAATAGCTAATGGTAAGAGAAGAAATCAGCCCAGGCCATTTTCTTTAAAAAAAAAAAAAAAAGACTATAAAGTGACAAACTTGTCTTTCTCATCTCATTGGTATGGAGAACAGTTGCCAAAGAAGTGGTTCAAAGTAGTTTGTGGCAATGACATCACTACTTTGAAGGTCAAGCCTCATTTTGGTATAGAGACTGGTGCCAGTGATTTTATTGGAAGAAAATATTGGCCACTAATTTTCTTCTTCCAGAAAATTAACGTGATAGATAACAGCAATAACAAAGGACATTGGCCCTAGCCAGTTTTGCTCAGTGGATAGAGCATTGGCTGGCCCACAGATTGAAGGGTCTTGGTTTCAATTCTGGTCAAGGCACATACCTGGGTTGCAGGCTCAATCTCCAGCCCTGGTCCGGGCACATGTGGGAGGCAACCAGTCAATGTGTCTCTCTCACATCGATGTTTCTTTCTCTGTCTATGCCCCTCCCTTCCACTGTCTCTAAAAATCAGTGGAAAAAATAACCTCAGGTGATGATTAACAAAAAAACAAACAAACAAAAAAAGGGCATTCAAAGGCAACACAGGAGCACCTCCACCGAGCAGTAGGCATCCATTGTCTAGATCACCCCACTCCTGCCATACACGTTTCTGGTTGGATCAGAATTACTACTCCCTGACTAACAAAATTGTACAGCATGCAGTGAGTGTGGGAAGCTGAATGGAGGGAGACCCAAAGGGAAACTCCTGCCCAAAAGAACCCCAGAATGGTGACCTCCCTTGTCATACTCTCTGGTAATCACAGGAGAATTCTGACTTCAGCCACCAGTTCAGAAGTCACTCAGAGGCAGCAGAGTTTGGTCCTGGGGCAGCTCGGTGCTTTTACTGCAGTCACCACAGACCTCGCTATTTCTGGGGTGGGCCGACCTCACTCAGCTGTGGGGGTCAAGACAAGGGCACACTGGGAATTCGATGGAAATGGTGGTTGTAAAACTAAAGCTTTCCCCATGAGTTGTCATGTGGAACTATCAATATTTCATCCCATTTCACAGTTTGGAGGTTTGGAGATATAAAAATTAGCTTTCTTAAAGTTTCACTTTTTAAGGTTTGGGAGATGTTACTGAAGAATGTAGGAACTGCTGCTTCTTTTCTGGTCCCCGTGACTTTCTCCCAGGGCTTGTCTGGGTTTTGCTGCAGGCAGGGAAGAGCGGCACCCCAGCATGAAATGCATGGCAGCCTTCCTGGAGAAACCACGGAGATCTTAGATCTGCTACTCAGGACCTCACACCCCTTGGCCCACTGGCCACTTATACCCATTGCTGAAGTCTTTGTAACTCATTTCCCCAGTTTAGCATTTTCTCTCTCAATACACACACCAGACATTAATTCAAGTAACAGTTAATACAAATTTAAATTCCTAGAATATTAAAATACATCATTAGTTTAAGATATTCATTATAGTTGGCCTTTAGGGTTTTCCGTTTTCTCCTACATCATCCTTTTTCGCTCCCCATTTTTTGGTTATAGTTGAATAAAATGCAGGGCCTGGCGAAGTCCACAGGGATGGAGTGCCACATGGCTCTCCGTCAGGTTAGGAGAGGAGTGGAAAACAGTGGTATCAGGTGGGACTGAGGTCTCCTCGGCCCCTTGCCTCCCTCACAGGTTAGACCAGTGGTCGGCAAACTCATTAGTCAAAAGAGCCAAATATCAACAGTACAACAATTGAAATTTCTTCTGAGTGCCGAAAACCGACTTCTGCACATGGGCCATGAAGTTTCATTCGCACTGTACGTGCGTACCCGCACGTGGTATTTTGTGGAAGAGCCACACTCAAGGGGCCAAAGAGCCGCATGTGGCTTGCGAGCCAGTTTGCCAACCACTGGGTTAGACTGAAGGCAGCCTGATCACCACATTCAAAGTCTGGTTTTCTCCATGTTAATCTTTTCCTTAAAGCCTCATTCAGGAAGCCTCACCCTGGAATGACACAATGTAAAAATCACACAATCTTTTAAAACCATTGCTATCACTATTCCTAAGATCTCCCAGCTTCATTGATGATGTTGTTTTTGCAAAGCGACTTGAACTTTGATATAGGTTCTCAAAGATTATTTGTAAAATTATGTCCAAAGAAAACATACTTTGAACTTGATTAGGAATGTCCAAAAGTCAAGAAAGAAAGGAAAGGAAAAGAATAGATTCACTCTAAAATGGACTGTGCTATGTAATTGGCAAATGCAATGTACCTCTTGGGTACCATTCACTTCAGCAGACCCAGAAAAGGAAAAAGACTTGCTGTGTTATAGATGGAAGAATTCGCTCTGAAGAAACATTTTGAAATAGAATGATATTTCTTTGGTAAGAGTTACCTGACTTGCTACTGACAATGGTACATTTTATGGTCAGGTTATCAGTCTATCTTGCCTAACAGACAATTCAAAAAGCTGATTCCAAGAACAGGAAATTGGCTTTAATAGAAAGACGATTTGTTTATGTTAGAGAGTGGGGATGGGTGAGGACCAGTCTAGCTTATTCTTGTGACATATTTTAAAGGATATTTTAAATGAATAATTCCTGTCAGGTGTTAGCTATCTTTCTGATTATTGATGGATGTGTTTGAGGTATGACTGATTTTTTTTTAAACAAACATACCAAGATTATGGACCCCTCCTCCCCCTGCAAAAAAAAAAAAAAAAATCCTGTCCCATTCAGAATTTCAGTTTGGAAGTTTGCACACTTCTTCAAATGATTTTTTTCTAAGCCTTTACAAAAAAATTTTAGCTCCATTTCTTGGAATTGCTTTCAGTGACTGCTTTGGGTCCCTTTGAATAGCAGTGAAGGCAAAATAAGGGCAGTTCATGGTGAGTAGCTGCGTTGACTTCCTGGAGCACTGGCCTGACTCCAGCCTCCCCTCCGGACACTGGCTCCCAGACATCTCAAGCAATTGCGCTTGTCTGCTGAGTCCCCTTCTGTGTTCCCACTAGACCCTGCTTCAGAAGTTACTGCTCTGTGCCCTGATGTCCTTGGGATGGCCTTGGATTTGGTCCTTGACATATAATGCCTTAGACAGTATAGCTGGGAACCATGTAGCTTGAGGTCCTAAAATGCTTTACTGATGGAGAATGTTTTCTTTTGAGAAATAAACAAATAACGCAAGAAAGAGAGATCGAAAGGGAGAGGGAGGGAGAGAAAGAAACAGCTTAAGTCTGTCCTAGTACATTCCATTGAAATTGTTCAACATGAGAGGAAAAAATACTTTATTCTCCATCAATACCATATTAGCACTGTGTTGCTCTGTCTCTTCTATACTGGCAGGGTGTGGCATTACTCTTTGGTTAATAGTAGTAAACATTGTGGTGTATTTTTTTAAAGAAGACCAAAAAAGGAGGGAGAAGGTGTATTGGAACAGAGTGCTCTACTCCAGTGAGTACTCTGCCTGAACGTTCACTCTGGACATGACAGGAACATTTCAGGGTGCTCCCCTTTCTAAATCAAAATGCGAGAAAATAGACAAATTGGTTGTTAGGTGAGCTTCTCTTCCACTTTTTCCACCACTTCTCCCTGACTAGATGGCACCTGGTGGATTTTGCCGTAAAAAGTTGTGTCTGCTGTTGGGGAGATGACAGTTCGACTCACTCTTAATCCTCAAACGGCAGTGTGAGATAGCAGGCCTGGGCCTGCATCACTTACCCGAGAGCGGATGAGGGAACTGAGCCCTGAAGGAAGGCGATCACACCGTGTGACAGGTGTTTTGTAAATATTGCTCATTACACAGGTAGTTCTAGAAGCCTAAACTTAGTCCAGTCTTTTCCCCGCATCACCACACAGCTCTTAGAGGTCTCTCTCTCACTTCCTCCACTTACACCTCTCCAAAAGGCCAGGCTGTGGGCCTTCCCTCAAAGTGGGCAGCTGACATAAGGTGCACTGTTTCTTTCAGTCATGCTTTGTACCTGCTGAGTGTCACTTCTATTAGGCCTCTGCATTAGAAATAAAGCTGCTAAACTCCAAGTCTTAACTAAAAGAAACTATCCCTCTTCATTCTTCTAATAATTCCCTCAACTCCAGTTGCAAGTCTTGCCAAATACCAGTATCCTTAAAAGATAAGTGTTGGTTGCCTTGGCCAGTGTGGCTGAGTTGGTTGAGCATTGCGCCATGCACTGAAAGAAAGATTGCTAGTTCGATTCCCTGTCAGGGCACATGCCCAGGTTGTGGGCTCATTCAGGAGGCAGCAATCAATGTTTCACTCTCACATGGTTGTTCTCTCTCTCTCTCTCTCTCTCTCTCTCTCACCCTCTCCCTCTTCCTCACCCTCTGCCTCTCTCTTCCTCTACCTCAAAAATCAATTTTTAAACATTAAAAAAAAAGTAAGTGATGGTGATGGTAGCTAACATTATTGAGCACATACTATGAGCTAGGCACTGATTCAACAGGCACTGTATTTGGGCACCATATAGTAATGAGGTAGGGATCCTTTTCAAGATGCCGAAGATCAGGCCCAGGTTAAGAAATCTCCTCAAGTTCTCATGACTGGTATGTGACAGGCAGGGATTCAACCCCAGGCTCTAGAGCAGTGGTTCTCAACCTTGTTAACTCCTCGACCCTTTAATACAGTTTCTCATGTTGTGGTGACCCCCAACCATAAAATTATTTTCGTTGCTACTTCATAACTGTAATTTTGCTACTGTTAATGAATCGTAATGTAAATATCTGTGTTTTCCGATGGTCTTAAGCGACCCTGCTAGCAGTTCTCAACCCGTGGGTTGCAACCCACGGGTTGAGAACCACTGCTGTAGAGCCTAAGACTGTAATTTTGCTACTGTTAATGAATCGTAATGTAAATATCTGTGTTTTCCGATGGTCTTAAGCGACCCTGCTAGCAGTTCTCAACCCGTGGGTTGCAACCCACGGGTTGAGAACCACTGCTGTAGAGCCTAAGACCATCAGAAAACACAGATATTTACATTACGATTCATTAACAGTAGCAAAATTACAGTTATGAAGTAGCAACGAAAATAATTTTATGGTTGGGGGTCACCACAACATGAGAAACTGTATTAAAGGGTCGAGGAGTTAACAAGGTTGAGAACCACTGCTCTAGAGCTTACAAATTCAATCTTGACACTTTACCTTCAGGATTGTACTCGCTCTAACCGGTTTGGCTCAGTGGATAGAGCGTCGACCTGTGGACTGAAAGGTCCCAGGTTTGATTCTAGTCAAGGGCATGTACCTTGGTTGCGAGTACATCCCCACTAGGGGGTGTGTAGGAGGCAGCTAATTGATGTTTCTCTCTCATCAATGTTTTTAACTATTCCTTTCCCTTCCTCTCTGTAAAAAATCAATAAAATACATTAAAAAGAAAGAAAGAAAAAAGATTGTACTCAACTCCTTTCAAAAAAGTTTTCTCTTCCATCCCTAATTCATACATAGTGAAGCTAATGTAACAAAATAAGGGGTGCTGGCAGGCTCTATGTACCTTCTCTGCATCCCTGATGCTAGTCATGCAGGTGCTCAGCAAGTGGTGGTCAGACTGGCAGCTGGATGGAGCTGGGTGTGAGCATGTGGAATGTGTGGTATGTGTGAGTGTGTGGAATGTGGTGTGTGTGTATGATGATGCTGATGCTGATGATTTAATATGGTAACAGTCATTGGCATTAAAAGGGACCTACTATTCTGAGCTCCTGCTGGGATGTAAGATGTACCTGTAGCCACTGCCACTGTTAGCCATCAGACCATGTTTCCATCTGATGTGAAATGTGCCACCATCACTTGTGAAACACACTTCAAAACCTTGTTTTACTAAAATACCAAAGTTTTGAATGGTGCACTTTTACTGCAAATTAGGAAGATGCTCTGATACCAAAGTTTTTGAATGGTGCACTTTTACTGCAAATTAGGAAGATGCTTTCAGTCCACAGGTCGACGCTCTATCCACTGAGCCAAACCGGTTAGGAAGATGCTCTGTCACACTCACTCAATCATGCTATCTTAATAGGCAGACACATTGCTTAATGCCGAAAGGCTGATAGCAGGATATTCAGGACTGGTTGTGAAATGTTTGCAGGCTAAAGAAGCTCCTTGGACTCCAGGAGGAGAAACTGAAAATGGGATGATGTTTCAAACGGTATTTTGCTATCTTTGTGTGCCTATGGCATTCTTACGTCACCTCCAGGGCATCCTATTTAATAAAAAGGGAATATGCTAATTGACCCTCACACCATAACAAAGATAGCAGTGCCCGTAGCCAATAAGGAGGGAATATGCTAATTGACTGCTACACCCTCAAAGATGGTGGTGCCCACAGCCAATAAGGAGGGAATATGCTAATTGACTGCTATGCCCTCAAAAATGGCAGCACCCACAGCCACAAGATGGTGGCACCCAGTCCCCTCAGCCCCACCCGGGCGGCAGGCATGCGCCAAAGCTGGGCCCACCCCCAGCAGGGCCTGTCTGCTCCACGTGCCTGCCTCCAGAGTCCCCCAGTCCCTTCAGCCCCCCAGCTGCCCAGGGCAAGCCCTAGGCACAGGCAAACCTCAGATGGAGGCTGCCCAGCTGCCCAGGGCCACCCCAGGCTCAGGTAACCGGAGCGGCTGAGGCTTGTGCTACCAGCAGTGGCAGCAGCATAGGTGTGATGGTGTTGCCTTTCCCTGATCGCCGGGTTGCCTTCCATCCCTGAGGGCTCCCAGACTGTGAGAGGGGGCAGCCCAGGCTGAGGGACCCCCCTCCAGTGCCTGAATTTTCATGCACCAGGCCTCTAGTGACTTACATAAAAATAGGTAGCTTTAAGATAAACACCCAAGTTATACATTTCTTTTTGTTGGGGTGGGGGGAGTGACATTTCTTAGGTGTTGTAGTCTGTGAATTGATGCTTAAATGTTGGCCCAGAGCATTCCTTCTCCTCATGTCTCACAGCTACTTCATGTCCCCAAGATGCTGCTGCCTTTTTCTTTTTCTACCTTTCCCTTTCCTCTGAAGACACAGCTTCCTGCTCTGCTTTCTCCCCTTTGGCATGGTCCATAGAATTACCTGTGTGTCCGCTTTCAGCAAATATTGTTATCTGTTTTCTGATCAATCTTATATATTTTAATTAAGAATGAAAATGTTTCTTTAATAAGCAAGTTTAAAGAGCATGTATTTAGAGAAAGTGTCAGAATACACTCTTCTGATTATTCCTCTGCCTGGCTGCACTGGCTATCTTAGAAAAGCATTATGAAAGAGAATTTTCAAAAAAATCAACAACATTGAACTACAGTCCTGAGGTGCAACTTTGATGTACTTATTTGAAAGCTTAGAACTCACCATGTCTATTGTTTTTATGTCATTGGCTACTTCCTGGAAATTGTAGATGAACCTAGTAGAACTTTTTTTCCAGGGGGAGTTGGTCATTGATCCTTCAAGATTCTACAGCCTTAAAATGATTAATATGGCAACACCTACACTTCTCCTTCTGGCAAGTCTAAATAATTTGCTTGTGACTTTTAATAAAGACCAGACCCTTCCCTGGTCTCTTGCCCAAAGTTCCAGTCTCCCAGTTAATTCTAGGGAGACTTTTTGAAGTGGGAGAAAGCATAAAGTGGGGATCTGGGCTGTGGGGTTATCCTCTTAACCATCCTCACCCACTAAAATGGCCTGTAGAGCAAGAAGGTTTTGATTTCACGAGTCTGTGGCTGTGACTATCTGTTGTCATTTTAGTCCTCTATGGCTTAATACAGAGGGGGTTGTGAATGTATTTTCAAGGTTTAAAGTTATAATTATTTCCAATCTTTTGCCATGAATTCAAACTTAATTTGGTTGGGGAATATTTCTTAAATGATTATTCAATGAACAGTAACTGATCTTCAAAAAAATGGTTCAAGTGAATGGAAAGAAGCAATGGGTTCCTTTACCTTGTAAGCTTTGATGACTTAAACTGGATTCCTGTTATTTGACCCACTTCTGCATCTTTGCATCCAGCTGACTTTTGTGATGGCACTGTAAGTAGTCATAGAAATTGTGCAATTGGAATTAGCAATCAATGGCTGACTTTTGAGGTAGGAGACTTTGGCCCTTTACGGAGTATTCTGAGGCAAACAGAATGTTTTGAATGATTTGTTCAGTGAACTGTAATGCTGTATGCTAAGCTGTATGCTGTATGCCAGACTCATAGAAGTCATAGAACTGATATAGATTTAAATAAATGTCCTATTTGTTATAAGACCCATTTCTGTGTCAATACATTTTCCTGTCTTGGGACTTGTAATTAAAGCACCAGGTTTGTTTATTTTTATATTATATGTACCCATTTAAAAAAGTAAAAGCATCTAAATAGAAGTACCAAGATTGTACAATGGGGGTATCGCTTGAGGTATGCATAGGCAGATGCAAAGATAAGAGAGCTATAAAATGGAGTGGTTATCTTCTTGGGCTTAGATATGAGAACTTGAGGGGAATTGTGTAAAGTAAGGTTATTTCATAAAATGCAGTAAAAGTAATTCTGATGTTTTTGGCTACGCAGAAATGAGATAAGATCTCCAGATTTGGTTTGGTTTTAAAGATGTTCTTTTCTGTTGTTGTGAAAAACAGACTTTGAATGATGAAAGCAAAGAGCTTACTGACCCCGTTGCTCTCAACTGTGAGCAAAGGAAGACTTAACCTAAATGTGGCAAAATTGTTCTTGTTAAGGGGGAAAAGGAATTGGTATCTAGAGTGAGGTTGATTACTAGATAAGATTAGATGCAGTTCTGTGACTGACTCAGATGACTTTTTTTTTTTTTTTTTTTGTCTAGTAAGATCCAGAATTATATAAGGGACACACACCCATAGTTGGAAAAGAAGTTATCAGGAATTTCCCTTCAGCAGAGTCTAACCACTTAGTACTATAAAGTGGATTCTCTTTCCTGCTGATATGAAATGACAGTTAACCCACACACTGAGAGGTTCAAGAGGAGGATTTTTACTAGATGTTTCTGATCTCAAGGTCCTAGAAGATCTTCCAGAATTATATATGGAAAAAATGCAGTTAATTCCACAATCTTAGAGGGACCTTATTGCAACTGGGAGTAATTTGGCCAAATGGCCAGATACCTCTGTCTTGGTCCCTGATTTCTCAAAACCCCACAAATTCTCAGGAACAAATATGTTCCATTGTTTACCAAGGCAATAGAAAGGTTAAAATGAAAAACCAAAAAAGAGGAAACTATTCTTATTGCTGATCTTAATGGCATCATCTTCTATTGGATGATAATTTATTCAGTATTTGACGCACTGGATAAGTGAAGTGAAGTATTGGGAAGCTGCTTCTCTTGATATCCACTTAATTTATTCAAGGCTTTCGTTCATTACTACCTAGTTACCCAAAAAGGCAAAGAGTCAATTGCCTCAAATTTAGGTATTTTGTGTAACTATGTAGTAGGAGAATTCTAGAGAGAATTGATTCTAAAAATCAAAGTTATCCATTGTTCCTCTTTATGAAAAATCTTCTTTCTCTCTGATTTGACAGAATTTCCCTGTCTAGGGACAAAGAGCTCATTTGGATTTGGCTTTTAGCAGAGATACATATGCATCAGGGAATGTGAGTCAGTTTCTCTGGAAAGCTTAATCTAGTAGGGATAGAAGCATATTACAAAGGATTAATATTCTGTTCCCATTGTCAGAACTAGCTGCATATTCTCAGAAAGCCACATGAGAAGATGTGCCTGTTGTCCTTATGCTTCAGAGATTTCCTGCAAACACAGCTCTGCTTTCTTTGAATTTTGATGGGGCATTCTGGCCCAGTGTTTTAACTCTTATGCACCTAAGTCTTAACTTGTATAAAGACTGAAGGGAATAGTCGAGTTCCAAAACTCTAATTTTGCCTTTTATTTTAGATCTAGTTTGCAAATGCTTGACCTCTCAGTTGTTTAAGGCATGCTTATGTGTCTGTGTCAATGATTTTTAAAAGCTGTTGAGTTTTCAGCAGAAAACACAGTCAAGTTAAAGCCTTTAAGAAGTGGCTTTAAACAGTAGGTAAGGGATAGGACTTGGGAGGGGGCAAAGTAAGGCACAGGACTTTTTTTTTTTAATGTTTACAGTTTGGCAGGGCCCTTAGAGTCAGATATCAACTTAATACTAAGGTTCAAGATGTCAGAGGATGATACATATGTTTATTGTATTTATACGTGGGAATCTTGCCATTTCCACGATGCTCCTGCGAAACCATACAAGCCCAGGTGAAAGTTGAGTTGAGTGACTTTGCTGGTGACAACTGGTATAGAGAAGTGACTTCTCCTTCATGTGCTCTTTTTCTCTCAAGTAGAGACTAAAACACTAACATCTGGATGCAATGGTCTCTCAGGAAGTCTTTTTAGTAACCAACAATTTAAAAAACAAACAACTTTAAGTCTAGCTAGCAGATGAAAATTACAGTTCTATATGTTCTGTATTCTCTTTGTGGCAGAGCCTGTTGTGGGTAGTGAGGGTGCAGCGTCCTGGTCCTTGCCAAGAATGATATGCCAAGCTTCCTAAAGCTTCCCTCCCATTTATGTAGGTCTTTTCATCTTCAAAGAGCTTTGCGAGCATTCATTTACCACCACCTGCCTGGGAGGTAAGAATTATTCCCATTTTATAGATGGAGGAAGTGGAGGTATAAATGACTTGCTTAAGGCCATCCAAGGAGTGGAAGGTCTGATGGAGCCTTGGAAGGATTGCCGACTCCACTTCTTAGCTGGATAGACCTCCAGTTCTTACTCTCATATCATTTCCCCTGGAGCTCCCCAGGGAGGTAATAACATAAATTTAAAGGCATCAAATAACCTTTAAGAGGAAAGAAGTACCAAGTATTTCTGCTTCGTGGCTGGCTGCCTGTACAATTAGCTCCTGGGAAATCTAGATGTAAGCCATTTAATCCTCCTGAGGTTCATTTTCCACATCTATAGAATGGGCATAGTAATACCCACCTGCCTATTCAGGGTTGTTGTGAGCACCAAAATCTAAGAAAGCTAATGAGGACAAAAACTTACAGAACCCTGCAAATATCAGGCATTATTGTTGCTGCCAGAAATGACCATGAGATTATACCAAAGGGGTAAGGCTTTTCCAGTTAGGGGGCTAATTTCTTAGGTGATGTTTAGTGAGGATCAAGTGCTGTCATGAAAGAATCCAAAATCAGTCAAGAAAAGACTCGACTAAGGAAACATATGAATATCATACTTAGTGTATATTTAATGGACAAAATGGCAGAATAAGTTGATTATCCATTTGCAATATGCAATTGGAACTCAGCCCTTCCCTCCCTGAAGGACCATTGAACAAGCCTGGGCTGGGCCATGGGACACATTCATGATGCACTCCAAGCCAGGGACCAGGATGACAAAATGTGCCAAACTGTTCGAAGCCACAGTGTGTTCCCCTCCCACTATGAGATATAATGAGAGTTCTCTGCAAACCCGTATATGGGGTGGCCAAGGCCTTCGTGGGCAGCAGCAGCAAGAGTGCTCACGGCCACCACACACAGCACCTTTGCACACTGCAGAGAAGGGCGCCACCTCCGGAAGGATGGTTTGAAAAAAGGCTCCCTTCTGGGCAGGCAAATTAGGAAAAGGCTCCCTTAGTCCAGGCTGTTCCACCTCTGTGGCAGGGCTCACTGCCAGATGACTGTCAGCTCCTGCGTGTGCCCCCTGGCCTGGGCTCTACTGGGCAGGGCACAATGTCCTTGAAGCTAGGAGGTGGCTAGACCAGAGGGGCCGCACAACTCTAGAAGCCAGGAATTCCCACAGTTGCTTCAGGGAAGCAGGCAAAGGCTCCGCCACTCCACCACCCGGCCTTGACATGCACGCTGGGCTGTTTGTTGTCAGGCCATGCAGAGCCTTTAATACCCAGCAGTTTTAAACTGGGGATAAAATAAAGTGACTAATCCATGAAGGACTCAAGCCATTTTACCGAAAATAAAATCAAATGCCTTAGGGTTTTTCTTTTTAATCTTTATTGGTTTTCCTGCTTACAAAAGTAATACATGCTGGTTGTAAAAAATTCAAACATCATAAGTATGTAACATAGCAAGTAAATAGTCCTCAGTATTTGCCCTCCAGAAAAGCAAAAAACAAACAAACAACAAAAAAAACAACCACTGTCAACAAATTGACGTAAAAGTTATTTTTTATAAAGCAGTAGCTCTTGACCGTTTTTGCAAGACACACGAAATTACTTGCCATTCTTATGTGACATATTCTCATGGGTGTATCCAAGATTTAGCCATTTCCTGGCAAGCCAGCAGGAACCCCGCACTGTGCAGTCTAATGTAAGAAAATATGTGATTGTGCAAGTGAACTAGATGAAAGGTATTAGTGGGGTAACCTTGGGTCCATATAAGTTTATTTTTATATAAACCCATCAAAATGTTCAGTCTTTTTAGCATTATTAATAGCAAATTCTATACGACATATCCACACCTGATTGCCACATAGCACTGTGTGCAGCAGACGGTTAAGTGCCAGTGCTGCAAAGGCTTGCTGTGGTGGCTGGTATGAACTGCCTGTCATATTATTTGGAGGCTAAGCAGCTTTTCTCTATCCCCACTTTGGAAAGAGCTTACGGACTGCAGAAAAGAATTTCATTTCGCTATAAGGCAGGATTTCTTATCAACAATAACAATAATAATAATAATAATGACTGTGTGTTGAGTGCCAACGATTTCTAAGAACCGTGTGATGTGCATGTATGTAGAATATAAATAATAATCGTTTATGTGCTGTGTCATTTATATATCATATCATTGAATCTCCACAAATGAAACTGAGGTTCAGAGAGGTTAAGTAACTTTCCCAGCCTTAAAAATTGTTAAAACTTGGTATTGGTCACCTTAAGGTCAAAAACTACTTGGAATTTTGTAAAATTAAGAAGAAGACTTATAAGGTTGATGATTACTTCTAGTTTTAAACTAGTCAGGTAACTTCCAGAAAGACATCTTGATATCAGTTCGAAGTAGTATGTAAGTTTAACCAAATTACTTATGTCTTTTGGTCCTTGGTAATGGTTGCATACCAAGAGTGGTAATCTCCTGATGTTTGTTACTGGAGCGATTGGATCTTGGCAGTGCAGAATGGTGAGAAGGGGGAATTCTACGTTTTTATTTTATTTTTTAAATAAAATACTTTCTAAAAATATATTTTTATTGATTTCAGAGGGGAAGGGAGAGAGAAGAAAGAGAAAAATACCAAAGATGAGAGAGAATCATTGATTGGGCTGAGGATAGAGCTTGAAACGCAGGCTTGTGCCCTGACCGGAAATCAAACCATAACCTCCTGGTTCATAGGTCAAAGGTCAACCACACTGAACCCACATTGGCTAGGCAGAAGCCCCAAATTTTTAGTTAGACAAAAGGACAGAATGTCCCCAAATTTCAGTCTTACCTCTTCCTAGCGTTCTGACTTTGGGCAAGTTATTAGCCTCTCTGAATTTGTCTTCTCACTTAAAAAATGTAGGTGGTGGTGGTGGTGATGATGATGATGATGATACCACCTACCTCACAGGATTGTTGAAGTAAATGCAATAATGCCTTGCATTATAAACACAAATACATATTCACTATTTACTGAGAGTAAAGTGATGGGTATAACTCATACTATTGTATTTTTTTAATTCTTTGGGAAAACGGACATTTTTCTCAAGACCAAGATATATCCTACGGTAGGTCGTGAGAAATAAATGAGGTGTTAAGAATGCCAGGGTCCATGTTCTAGTCCCTTTTATAATTAAAAGTAAAAAGCAAACTTTGTGTGGAAGTACATCCAAGGCTCAATGACATCCCAGCCCAAGGACCACTTGGCTAATTAGCACGCTTGCATTGTCGGATTTACTGATGCCCCGCTGCTGCTGGTTGTCAGCTCCTTGAAACTGCAGAAATTTGCCTCTGCAGGTGTGGAGCGCCTGCTTGAATTACTCAGGGCGCACGAGAGAGCAAATTATTTAGGCAATAGAGCTGAAAATGTAGGCAAATTAGAATTTTTCATAGCAAGATTGTTCATTGTTAAGCCAATTCATGATTATCTGTGTGCTTCTTGCTTCAGATATTCCCCTACACAATAAACCTCTTTGCTGAGATGAATATGTATGTGGGCTAATTTAATCAATATACTTGTGACAGGAGTGGTGTCTGACAGAACTCATCCTTTGAAATACTGGCTGAGTTAATGCGTGCAGTATATCTATGGGCCAAGACTCATAATTTGTGTTAAAAGAAGATTATTTTGAAAAGACACAACACTGCCTGTTGGAAAATGCAAAAGCCTGAGGGATGGACAGCAAAGGGCAAGGGGGTTTTTGCCTTTTCCCTCTTATTGGACTGAAAACTAAAATTTATGGAACTAAACTGCCTGCCTTTTGAAAAATTTGCAAGTCAATGACTACATTTTTTTATTCTCAGTGTTACTGTTGAATTCTGTAAATTGACTAAAAGGTGGAGTGGGCGGCTTTTGTGCATTGTTGGATTAAATGGAAGGCTGAGTGCCCTGCTCCAATCTGCAAATGTTTGCTTTCTGGAAATATCAACATGTGTGATCAGGTCACATTCAGCAAGTTTACTTTCCGGAGCAGATGTATTTCAGTCATTTCTTAAAGAGCACTTGTAACGGAAATTGTCTTCTGAGATAAGATTGCCCTCCTGGAGGTAGGCTAGTAGAATAGTTTGGTCAGACTAGCCAGAACTCCTGAACCTTGCTTTGGAGAACCTTCCCATTACCATAATTACCAAGAGCTTCCTAGTGAATCCTGTTCTAACAAATTCTGATTCTTTGGCCCACGTTGCCCACTGGAACTAAGCACAAACACAGTGGCTGACAGATGGCCTCCTGCTTGAAAATACAAGTTATCTACAGTGAGTATAGACGACTCATTGGCCTCTATAAATCTTGTGAAATATATCTTAGCTTGAGTGTCCTCCAGATCTGGAAGACCCTAGGAGCTGAAATAAGACTGAAGACCAAGCATTTGAGAGCCTGACTCAGGCTAACAAGGACCCACCCTCCCCCCAGCTAGACCCTGAACCATTCCAAAGGTGAGAGTGCTGGGCCAGGGTGGCACTCCCAGGACCATCCCTATCACGAGCAGACCCCTCCATGTCAGACCTCTGTATCACTGGCAGGATCAGAGTAGCCATTAGCAGGCGTTTTGATCATTGGCTTAAATGTCATCGTTTCACTTCTGATGAATAATCCGCTAAGAGTCCAGGCCCACTCAACAGAAATACGTCATTTTCCATTTGATCCAGGCACAGTTTTACTCAGCATTCCCATTATGGCCTGCCCAGGGCCTTCATAGCTTATAAAGGACTAACTAGATGTGTTGATCTCTCCATTGTTAAGGTGGAATCAAGATGACGCTTGACAAGCCCAAGTTTAGCACTAATGCTGCTTTAATTACCTCGGGTAATTTTGATGCTGACTTGAACCACAGGGCCTAACTAGGTTTGTCTATGTCTAATTTCTGTGGGTATAGATTGAGGTGACACATTCGCAGAAGCAGCTCGGTGCCGGTCTTCTTTATTCCACGTATAAATTTTGTTTAATAGATGATCCAAGTACTTTGTGTTGCCTAATTATTCGATTCCTTGGGGGTCAGGATTGGGGAGGCGGGTTCTCATTATAGACTAGTTAATTCAGATGGGAAAACCCAGGCAATAACTCTCACCTGATATCACCTTTTAGCTACCCCTTGGCTTTTGTGAGTCCCTGAAAAATGTTGGGCATTAGCTATCTCGTCTCCAGTTGCAGACAATCTGTAGCACAAAACTTTGCCTCGACTGTATTAGAACATTGGAGGGACCACAGATGTGAAACATTATTAGGTTTCAGATTTCATAGAGAATTTTCCTAGGTGCTAAGGATAAGGAGGCAGACTTGGAGGTGGTCATTTTTGTTAAATGCAACCTTTTAACATATTAAGTTGCATAACTCACAAATAGACATATTCGACAGTGTACAAAGGCAGCGTTATTGAGTTTTAGAAAGCTTTTAGAAAGGATTATGGAAAATATATTGGACATGATATTTTGAACCATCTCTAACTCTGGACAATAAAACTCAGTATTTCAACACTAAAAATGACCCATAGGAAGAGAACTCTCTGAATAGCTTACACTTCCTGTTTAGTACTTGTACTAGTCCCCTTGAAAGGAAGTTAGCAGGCACACATGCTTTATAATGAGGTTAAATCCAGGAATTTCATGTGTTAATTGTTGACTACAACATCACATGAAATTCAAAGTAAGTGTTGTGGAAATTCTCCCAGGATATGGGATTACATTGGATTGGAAGAGTGGGCTGTGTGTAAATGTGTTACTTATATCATGTAACTTACATCATTGCTTTGTGTAAGGCATGGGGCCAGATAGGAGCTACAGGCAGTCCTCGGGTTACGTCGGACTCAACGTACATCGTTTAGTGGTTACGTCGCCATCTCCCATTTATTTATAAAAGGAAAAGTTCCATCATTTCGATGTATGTACATATGTGCTTTATGTTTTTTATTATTTATTTACCACAAGTAAAAGTCAGGAATTGTTATCTTCTAATTTTTTTTTACTGTTTCATTTCATTACTGCTGTGTATGTGCTCCATGTGAGTGACGTAGGTGCTTATGTAGGTGGGTTCTGACTTATGGCGAAAATCACGTTATGTTGCGCCGTAGGAACGGATCTCGAACGTAACCCAAGGACCTACTGTATATGAAAATGAAATATACTTGGGCACTTGCCTTTGTGTTTGTGTGTGTGACTTGTAGATAATCTGATAGGATATCCAGTAATGAAAACCATGGGAAATAAACCTACCCTAATGGAACATTCCAGGTAGACTGGTGAACACTGCCATCCTGTATATACACCTCAGTGTGGGTCTCTTTTTTTCTTATACAAATTTTATTTCATAGTTGATCCAAGTACTTTGTCTTGCCTAATTATTTTGTCCTTAGGTTATTTTTTAATCCTTAATTATGCTATGTCCAACTCTGCTCAAGATATAATGTGTTTGCTTAGAAATGTATTTTATCATATTGGAGAACTTTGGTGTAATGGTAATGTATGTATTATATATATAATATACATTATATATATTAATATATATGATTTGCTTAGTTTTAAAGCATGAGGCATCTTTAAGTAATCAGTTGGATAGAAACACAAGTGTGTTGTACCAGGAAATCAATTTCCAAAGTAAAGAACTTAGAGGCTACTTATTCTATTTGTCAGGACTCATCGTTATTAAATGATGAGTCCTGACAAATAGGATATTACCTTTATGGTTGAAAGGTTTTGATCGTACACAAATGGACTCATTTTTAGCACATGGCAACTATGTTAATTAAAAAAGATGAGTAAGGAATTCTTAACTTGCCATCATAAGTAACATGAATATTTGGAATTGAATCATTTTCCTAAGTAGTCTTGACTTTTTGTAGCATATTTTTCTCGACCAGTCGAGCTACAGTGCTCAGCCAAGACAGATTTATGACCTTTTAAAAATAATGATGGAAAATGAGATCGGAGGAAACATTCTAGTATCTGCTTTGCTCTGAGGCCTGAACTGCGAACTCTTGGGTTCTGGAAGGCTTTGAAATGCTGATTCCAGCCTTCTTGTGGGTCCTTAAACACCTTCTCAAATGACCCATTTTAATAACCCGAAAGCTATTATATAACGAGCAGCCATAATTTAGTCCAGGGCTCTAGGGGGACCCTCACAGTTCAGCAATGAATAGTTAATGCAGTATAATGTTTAGCAGGTTATTAGTTTTCACTATACAAATGCTGATCTGGGAACGCTTTTATAAGGTGTTTAAAAGAAAATGTAATTAACTGGTTGCGTGATTCTATTGCAGCTCAAATTGAAATTATTCCATGCAAGATCTGTGGAGACAAATCATCAGGAATCCATTATGGTGTCATTACATGTGAAGGCTGCAAGGTAAGCCTTTTAAATTGTTGTTGTTGTTTCTATTAATGTTAGACTGTATCTTTGAAATACTTGGTTTTTATTTCTACTATGTCTAAAAATTCAACTCCTGGGAATTTTGAGTGATGAGAAATGACAGAACAGAATATTTTGGTGTTAAATTACATGTAAAAAAAGGTACATATTTTTTATGCCTTCCATCAAATTAAGAGGAGGCTAGAGAAAGGTATTTGAGCATTGCTTGCTTGTCACTTCCAATCCCAGAATTGATTGATCTGATGAATCTTTGGTTATCTTTTTAAAAAAGAGATAACATTATACTTCTATAATGTTATTAGTTTTATAAGAAGGCATTTGCAATAAATTCAATCAAAATATGATTGAAAGTCTTATTGTTGGCACACAAATGTTGACACAGCTGGCCAAATTATGGCAAGGCTCTTGGAAAGAACTGAGTTCTGGTCCTGTTGCCACCACTTGTCCATATAGTTTTGTGCATGTTTTCTCTTTTAGTGACTCAGTTTCTTCATCTATAAAGTGGGCATAACACCTGTTCTTCCTGTCTTTTAAAACTATTCTAAGAACAAAATGAAAAACTGTAAATAAAAGTCCTTATAAACTGAATAGTGCAATTTAAATCTAAACATTATTCTTATTGCTGTTGTTAATATTTTAATTTTGACTGATGCTGATTTCAGGGTAATATGTACAGAACGTGCACAATATGGCAATGGGAAATAGAGATGTTTATCCTAATCTTTCAAGACCCCCAAACCCAGATTGCCTCTGTTATTCAAATTTCAATTTATTGAGATCTAAATCCTCCTGCTTATATTGGAAGAGCCTTGGGACAGCTTACAGGATAAAACAGTGCAAAATAAACAGAAGAGCAGCTATTTAAACAGGCTGAAGGCTCTGAGACCTTCGATTGCCACTGAACCAAGCCTGATTTAGCCCTAGGCATTTTGAAGCTGAGGCAAAAAATAAAATCCACTAATTTGGTTAGTTCTCCTTTAGTGAAATTAGAAAAATACAGGGTCGTAAAATTCAAAATCACCTGCAAACACAAATAACTACTGAAAGACCGCAGGAAATTTGCCTTGTAATTTCCTTAAGTCTTTGTTTTACTGTTCATCATCGTAACATTTGCCACTTTGTACACTTCATATTGAGCCCATCTTGATGAAGCTTGAGATTTCTGCACACCACTGAGCACAATAATCTTTTTAAAAATTGCCAGCCTTTTAGGAATAGGGTTCTTGCTACTTAAAAGAGAATTTGAATTATTCATCTCTGTGGTAACACTCCAAGCCTCAGGGTTCTGGATTATCAAGAAAAAAAGTTATGCCCTTTTACTCCCTCAATATTCCCTCCCTCAAAGTGAATTAATTAGTTGAAATAAAACAAAATGAAACCGACTGCCTGGCCTCTGCCATCTCAGAGAGGGATCTGCCTGTGATAGCAGCCGCCTGATTGACTTTCAGAGTTAATCTGGCTGACATGGCTGGGCAGGTGTAACACTTCACCCTCGTCCACTCTGTGCTCACACCTTCCCTGCTCAAGATGACATGGCCTTTCTGGATGAAGGGTATGGAGACAGTAGTCCTCCCACACCTGGAGTTCCATCCAATGGCGATTTTTGTGTACTGCCTGTCACCTTGCGTGTTTTCTTAAGCGGACAGGGTCCTAGGTATTAACCACTCTGAGTATCTTCATTCTGCCCAGGAACCTGATTCCATCCCCCTCTGAGTCTGTCAGTAATGCCACATGTGGTTTTATGTGGCAAACTGAAGTGAGTGTCTATGAATGGAGTCTGGGGTGGGGGCTACTTCCTATGAATGGAGTCTGGGGTGGGGGCTATTTCCTGTGAATCACACCAACAATTCAGAAGATAAATTAACAACATACTATTCTGTAAAAGTGAACTTTTACAGAATAGTAAAAGTGACTCTCTGAGGACCACTGTGTTTACATAGGCATTGCCACTGTGTGTTTTCTTTTTACCCCCAAAGTCTATGACAGAAATAAAAGCAATAAAAAACAACAGGCAGCTATTATGTCACAGTTGTCACTTTTCTAGATGACCCTTTCAGATCCTGTCCATATATGGACGCAATGCCAAAGTGGTTTTTGGTTATCTGTGTTCTTCTGTTCAAAGTCACAGAAACAAAGAATTAAAACTTAATTTTATTAACAGATTGGGCCTGTGCCCAGCCTGGGACCTATACAATGGTACGTGTTTATATCGGATGCACATACTGTTTACTCTGCAGAATAGTTTCTCTCTGCTGTAACTAATGTTTTTATGTCTAATTGTGGTGAAGTCAGGAGCCTCTGCTTTTGCCATTGAGGTTAATGATTTACCATGTTCTAACCAGGTGGAGGTGGCTACTTTATGACAAATTGTAAATAATTTCCCTCTGTCTTAGTATCATTAGACATAAGGAGAAATTATAATTAGATATATAAATAGATATCTAATGAGAGGAAAGAAAGTGACTCAGTCATTTTCAGAGCTAATCATTTTGTGAATGTATTTTAAATGGCATTTAAAATTGAAACCACAAGAAGCTAGAGAACCTGGTTAATTACTGAAATGATTTATCATATATTGGCCCAGGTAAGCATGGCCCATGAATAGCCAAAATAGTAGACGTTTTGGTAGCGCTTTCTCTGGTTCCCGGTTATTCCCTGCTCACCCTCTCCTGGTCCCCTGGCCTACCTGCAGAGAGACAGTTTTGGGTCATGCTTGTGCTATGACTCAGGAACCAGACTGCCTAGGTTTGAATCTCAGCTCTGCTTTTTCCCAGTTTGAGCAGCTACCCAACCTCTCTATGCCTCTGTTTCCCCATCTGTGAAATGAGGATAATTGTAGTTAACTTCGTAGAGTTATCACGTGCATTTCGGTAAAGCACTTAGAAAAGTGCCCAGCACATAACAAGCACTCAGTAGGGGTTGGCTGTTGTTATCATTTCTGGCCACACTCCTTATGCCTGCTTAATGCTGTTCTAGATAGTCAGATGCTATTTCCGGTTATCTATGGGTGCAGTCCTGACTTTTGTGACCATTTGTGATTTATTATGTAGACTCTGCCAATAAAAACAGCAAACACATGAGCACCCATCTTGGGACCAGGCGCTTTATAAGTATTGTAAGGGATCCAGAGACACAGAAGGCCTAATCTGTCCATCAAGCAGTTTACGGTATAGTTGTAGAGAGGAGGCCAGCATAGGAAAAGCTAAATAGCAAAGCAAGAACTAAATACCAGAGTAAGATCACTGTCTGTAATGTAACTCAAGGAGACATATCCATGAGGCAGCAAGAGCCTACCGATGGAGATGTCTTGGTTGTATTTAGGGACAATATATAACCCAGTTTGACTAGAGCGGGGGTCACTTTCTATGTGTAGTGTAAGCTAAGGATAGACAGGTACACCATTCCAAAATATTTAAGGGCTCCATTATGCTAAGGTTTTTATTTTAAAAGTATTTTACTTGTTCTTTTGAAATAATGAGGAAACAGTGTGCTAGCCCCGCTCAAGCCCTGAATGTTTCATTTTAGAAGAACGTAGACTCCAGGCCTGCAAACTTAGTTCTGTCGGTAAAGACATTTCTGAGCTCTTGGAACAGAATGTAGTCCCGGCCCTTGGGTGAACACTAGGAAGGGTGTAAGGTAAGCTGGGGTAGACCTGCCAGGGAGCTGGGGCCAGACCATGGAACACGCAGGCAGAAGAAAAGGCCAGAAATAAAATGAGAAGCTATCGATGTGAGGGTTAAAGTTTGGTCTTCAAAATGAATAAAAATGCAGAAATGTTTATAGAAAAATGACCATTAGTTGAGATTTTCTTTTGAAAAATTATCCTATTTATCACTCAACTTCAGTTTCTAGCTTCATCATTAGATACAGTAGCAGCTCGGATGATGATGATAAAATATTTATTTCAAGATAAAAAACAAAAAAACAATTTTTAAAATCTGTTTTCTTATAGACTTTTTGGCTCTACAATTTTTTCTTCTTTTTTTAAATATATTTTTATTGATTTCAGAGAGGAAGGGAAGGGGAGAGAGAGACATAGAAATATCAATGATGAGAGGGAATCATCAATCATTTGCTTCCTGCACACACCACACTGGGGATCAAGCCCGCAACCTGGGCATGTGCCCTGACAAGGAATTGAACCATGACCTCCTGATTCATAGGTCGATGCTCAAGCACTGAGACACACCAGCCAGGCTCTACAGTTTCCACTGTAACATTTCAGATGCTAATGTACAATTGAGTATTGGAATTAGTGAATTGATTTCTGATTACATCTAAGACCCTTTGCTCTTGATAGGTTTTAGACTAGCATTTGTTTATCATCATAATACATTTAAGATGTCATGTTAAACCTCCTCTTTCACCCAGTAAAGGGAGAATTTGGAATACTTTTTTAGCATTAACAAATACATGACCTGAAATTAACAATAGAAAGATATCTAGATTGTATAATTATATATTATTTATTCCTAAAAGAGCTAAAGCAATTTCTGGAGCTTTTTATGTAGTAGGTTAAAAACCAATGTCCATAACTGTTCCTTTTAGGCCCCAGTTATTTTTAACAGGATTCTAATATTTTGATTTCAATTGTGAAATGTCACTAGTCTTCGGCCAATTTTGTCCACTTTCCAGCATTGATGCATTCGTGTTCAAACATTTTAGTGTACTGTTTTATAACAGCTGGGCTGCACTATTAGAGCTTGCCATTTAAAATGAAAATTGGATTTGGCTATTATTGCATACTGTGACATCAGAGTTTCAGTTCTGCTACATACAGGTGATAAAAAAAATTTTTGCTTAGCTCAATCTTCCAGTCCTGTGATGCAATGCACAAGTGGTAGGATGTGTTAAAACCCCAATTTACGTAAAGATGATTTCGATTTTTTTTCTTTATTTATGTCTTAATCAAGTATCAGTAATTGAGTCCTTTCCTCACTTACAAAAAACGCTGGATTTGTGGCCTTGTTATAGTATAGATAGGGCTCTACCTTAGGGTCTGGTTCAGACTAGGGCCCCTCATGCCTGCTTATGAATCACTGTTGTTGAATGTGTTCGCTTGGACTGGATCTGAGTATAGAAGATCACAATATGGCAAAGCAGACATCTACACTTACCAAAAATGGCACATGAGGTCAGCTTTAATCAGAGATCATTTGCACATACAATTCTACAGAGAGGCTAGTCATTATTGAATGAGAAATAGTTCAAGAGATCTGTGTTTCTGTGATTTATTGCTGTCAGATGTATGAGTGTAGGGCTCATACATGATTGGAGGAAATAACCACAATCTCCCTGTCCCTTCCCCATGATTGGAGGAATTGAACACACCCTCCTGGCCCTGCCATGTGATTGGAGAAATTGAACACGCCCTCCTGGCCCTGCCCCAGTGATTAGAAGAAATGAACACTCCCTTGTGACTGGAGGGAATTACCACAATAAAAGTGTTTTGCTAATGAAGTTGCCTGTTCTTTTCTAAAGAACAAATTTCCTTCTTTCTTGGGGACTGTTATTCCTGCCCCTCCCCCATTTTAATTTTTTCCTTTCTTCTGTCTCTCTTCCTAATTTTAATCTATGCATGTCCTCTCTTTACCCCTCAATAAAATAAAGTTGACAAGTATAGTCTTTTTTTCCTTAATCAATATAATTAGCTTTCTGCCCTCTTTATCCAAAGATACTTCTTCTTTCTCACCCCGACACTTCTGAACATTCTCAACAGAAAGTTTCCAAGATAAATAAAATCTTAACATAGTGCATGCCTTTACATACAGGATTCTCCGTACTTCTCAGCCTCAGAAATCCATGAGAGGGAAACATACACCCACTTCAACATTCCCCAAATTCTAGATTTTTACTTATATTGGAAAATACAATAATTTGGGCAGGCATGCAAGTATTCACAATAAATCATAAAGTTATGAATAAATCTTGGTTGTCAAAAGCAAATGTGTAGCCGCTCCAAAGCGTCTGCCATTAGAATTCAGCAAGGCAGCTGTCAGCTGTTTTCTTGTAATTAAACAGCCAATGAGCAGCTAATTAAGACATATGTGTATACAGAGTAGAAGTGGGTATGTTAATGAACTGTAGGAATCAATTCATTAAGTGAAAATTATCAAAAGACCAAACATCAGATCAGCATTTCAGCCTGTGCCTCACTGAGAAGGAGCCCCAGGCAGGAGGGGAACCCTCCAGGGCACTTCTCCAACCACACTCCAGATTCTGTGTCCAGCCAACCTACACTATGGGGCAAAACTATTAATCACTGCAATAGGAAATGCCATGTATGTTTCAAAGCTTTTTATTAAGTAGATCTTGCAAATAAAAGTGTTTTACTAGCTATATGTTAATAACTACACACACACACACACACACACACACACTGAGTGGTCAGATTATTATGATCTCTGAACGCATAATAATCTGGCCACTCAGTGTATATCCTATATAATAAAAGGCTAGTATGCAAATTTTCCCCTTGACCAGGAGTTTGACCAGCAGGCAGGCCAGCCAACTGCCCATGTCCTCTCCCCCTGGCCAGCCTGGCTGGACCCCATCAATGCACGAATTCGTGCAATATATATGCTCAGTGGCCAGATTATTATGTGTTCAGAGATCATAATAATCTGGCCACTCGGTGTGTATGTGTGTGTGTGTGTGTGTGTGTGTAATCAATAATCTGTTGAACTTTATACATCTTCCTCACCTTGTGTCTGAGCCATTATTTGGAACTTTAATTATAGAACTGAAAAATGATTTTTGTTGGTTTGTTTTGTTGTTTACCTGTTTTTGTTAGGTCTACCCTACATTTGTCTCAAGGCTTTTTTTGGTGGTGTATTAAGAAGTGTATAGCCTTTGGAATAAAATGCCCAGGATTCAGGAATTCAAATCCTGGCTCCTCCCCTTAGCAGCTGTGTGATTTTGGACACATGTCTTAACCTCTCTGCACTTTAATTTTCTTATTTGTAAAACAGGTATAAAAATACTTACTTTGCAGAGTTGTGAATTGCAAATTAACAGTGTTTGCCAAGAATCCCATGTGGTGCCTGATACGTAATAGGTGCTCAGCATCTGATTGTCGCTACTGTTTTTATTCCTACCATCATTTTTTCCCTCTAGAGGTGTATTCAGCAAGTATTTGTTGATTTCTCTAAGTCCCAGGTTAACTGTTGGAAACAAACAACAAGGCAGTCAATGAGGGTGGCAGATTAGGAATACAGTGAATTAAGGGATATGCAGGGGATACCTCAGCACTCTAAGGATACATATGGGAGGGGCCCTTCCAACAGCCTTGGGAGAGACAAGGTCAGAGCAAGTGAATCCAAAGAAGAAGAGAGCTTTCCATGAAGTGTGCACTCATGTGTGCATGCATGCACGTATGCGCCTGTGTGTGTGTGTGTGTTGGGGTTGGAGGAGGAGTGTCCTTTGAGGAACTGTGAACACAGTAGTTTAGGCTTGGCCAAGGTGTGGTTTTTGAGAAGAGAATTGACTATAGGAGATAGTTGCCTGGACAGGTGTTCATAGCCTGATCATCAGTAGGGAGCCATGGAGGGCTAATAAGCAGGGAAGCGACTTGATCAGGTTCACAGTTTTTAGAGATCTTAAGTGACTGCAAAAATGAATTGGAAGGAATGAGCAGAGAGACTAGTTGGGAGGCTGTATAATAACCAATTAAGGGGGAAATAGGTAAGGAAACTTGAGAAACTTACAGTAACAACAGATAGAAGTAGATAAATTTGAGAAATATGAAGGTGACAAGAAATAGCCTAATTTGGTGACTGTGTGGACGTCAGTGTGGAGAAAGCAGGGATAAAATGATGACGACCATCTTTCTGCCATGAGTAACTGGGGTGAAGGTGGTGCCCTTCACTGAAGAAACAAGAAAACACGGGAAGAGACAAGGCTGGGAAAGGGGGAGTGGATCAGGATATGTTCTGCCCTGGAAGGAAGATAAAACTATTCACCTAGAGTTTCTGGAAAGGGTGGAGGCTCTAGCTGTGAAAGCCAGTCCACCTCTTTGGATAAATTCCTATCCAGAGTAGGGAGGACCATTCAGACAGCCTGATGAAAAGCTGGGGACCAGCAAGGGCTGGGCTCAATCCAGTCATGTGCCAGTCAGTTTTTAAAAGCCAGCTCTCTGTGAAACAGTGTCTATATGTCTGTACATAGCTGTAGTATATTTCACAGATATAATTTCACATAATTTTCAAAGAGTAAAATCTACACTACTCTTTATTTATGAACTTCATACAAATGATTCCCACTGAATAGTCTCACTGATTTTTGCTGAACTCTTAAACATCCATACCGGTAGTTGCAGTTGGCGAAAGACTGGAGTGCCAATACGAATGTTGGTAGATTTATTTCATTTACGTTAATGAGTAAGAGGAAAGTGAAACAAGGATGACATTTTGGAACTTCATTCATTCATCCGTGATGACATGAGCAACTTCTTCACTGAATCAGATAATAGTTTTTAAGTACTCGAAACTTGTTTCCTCAATTTTTGTGCGCTGTTTAAAATGTGATGGCTGCAGACATGCAGACTTTTACATTTAACCCACATTGTTATCATATTCTTTGTCACGTTTCAAAACTAGCTAGTAATCAAAACATCAAACCAGATTTGTAGCAATTGCTCTGGTATAAATATTACCACCATGAGGTCAATTTTAAGCCTCTCAACATGTAATCTCACTGACTACAGGGCAGGGAAGCAATGCACAGTAACATACCATTATGTAGTATCGCCACCATTCAAATAGCATTGATGTAAATAACCTCCAGAACATGGATAAAAGCAAAATAATTTTTAAAAAGTTGATTTATAGTAATGATTATGTTTAACAACCAGCTCATAAAATTTTAACATTATGCTCTTGCAACCTGGTATGAGCCTTTTCCCTCACACCCTTGCCTCTGTCCTGGTCCTGGAGAGCTCCATTGTAGTGGGATTGATGAACAATATCATAGTGAAGGCTATATTGTTTGAAAAAAAAAAAAAGGTTAATAGAATTCTCCAGAGAATGAAATAAAAGGCCGAAATCTGAAATAAAACTCAATGAGAAGCACTTAGAAAGTTAGGTGAAATAAATGAGGCAGCACTGGAGAGTTCTCCTTGACAGTGGAAAAGGAGACAGAAAGTTGATGTGTAGGGAGGCTGTGCATGAGCAAATCAAGACTGCGTGACATTAGTTTTATTAGTCCAACACATGGAGAGAAACTGAAGTGAGTGGGCACTGCACTAAGATTTAGGACACTAGAGTTTGAATCCCAGCACTGACTCTTACCTGTTGTGGGACAGCCCTGAACAAGTCACCATTCTGAGCCTCATTTTTGTTATCTAGAGTAGATCTGTGTTCTGCAAAAGTAATACAGCAGATCTTCCAGGAAGCTTTGTTAAAATATTTACCATTCAAAATTGACATTTCTGGGTCATAAGGCAGTTCCATTTTTAATTGTTTGAGGAAACTCCATACTGCTTTCCACAGTGGCCGCACCAATCTGCATTTCCGCCAACAGTGCACCAGGGTTCCCTTTTCTCCACATCCTCTCCAGCATTTGTTTGTTGACTTATTGATGACAGCCATTCTGACAGGCATGAGATGATATCTCAGTATGGTCTTACTTTGCATTTTTCTGATGATTAGTGATGTTGAGCATTTTTGCATGTCTCTTGGCCATCTGTATGTCTTCTTTGGAGAAGTGTCTATTCAAGCCCTTTGTCCAGTTTTAATTGGATTGCTTGGGAGTTTTTTGGTGTTAAGTTCTATAAGTTCTTTATAAATTTTGGATATTAACCCCTTATCAGATGTATCATTAGCAAAAATGTTCTTCCATTTAGTGGGCTATCTTTTCATCTTGTTTATGGTTACCTTTGCTGTACAAAACCTTTTTAGTTTGCTCTAGTCCCATTTTTTTATATTTTTACTAGAGGCTCCATACATGAAATTCATGCACGGGGGTGGTGGGATTGTTCCTCAGTCCGGCCTGCACCCTCTCCAATCTGGGACCCCTCGGGGGATGTCCGGCTGCCCGTTTAGGCTGGGATCGGGCCTAAATGGGCAGTTGGACATCCCTCTCACAATCTAGGACTGCTGGCTCCTAACTGCTCACCTGCCTGCCTGTCTGCCTGATTGCCCCTAACCATTTCTGCCTGCCAGCCTGATCGCCCCCTAATCACTCCTCTACTGGCCTGATTGACACTTAACTGCTCCCCTGCTGGCCTGATCGTCCCCAACTGCACTACCCTGTCGGCCCGATCAGCTCCAGCTGCCCTCCCCTGCCAGCCCAATTGCCCCCAACTGCCCTTCCCTGCTGACCTAGTTGCCCCCAGCTGCCCTCTGCTGCTGATCTGGTCACCCCTGATTGCCCTTCCCTGCTGGCCTGATTGCCCCCAACTGCCCTCCCCTGCCTGTCTGATCGCCCACAACTGCTCTCCCCTGCCAGCCATCTTGTGGTGGTCATCTTGTGATGACGTCATGGCAGCCATCTTGTGACGATGTCACGCTGCACCACCTAGGCTTTTATTATATAGGATTTATTGATTTGAGAGAGAGAGACATCAATTTGTAGTTCCACTTATTTATGCATTCATTGGTTGGTTCTTTTATGTGCCTGACCAGAGGATTGAACCTGCAGCCTTGGCATATCAGGACAGTGCTCTAACCAACTGAGCTACCCGGCCAGGCCATTTGTTTATTTTTTTAAATATGATTTCACTTATATGTTCAATATAATGTACAAAATAAAATAAAAACAGACTTATAAATACAAAAAAAAAGACTGACCAGCGGAGAGTGGGGAGGGTGGCTGGGTGAATACAGTGAAGGGATTAAGAAAAAAAAACAAAAAACTTCATAGACAGACAACAGTATGGTGATTACCAGAGGGATAGGGAATTGGGGAGGTAGGAGAGGGTAAAGAGGGGGTAAACAGTAATGGAAGGAGACTAGACGGGATGGTGAACACATAGTACATTATTAGATGCTGTACCTCTGGAACCTATATAATTTTATTAACCAATGTCACCCCAGTACATTCAATTTTAAAGGTTTTTTAATTGACATTTCTGCTCTTCTGACCTACAAAAATGAGTTTCATATTGTTTAAAGTAATATGTATGCCTGGACTACATCTCCAAAAGTTCTGGTTCAGTAGAGCTAAAGAGTATTTGTTTAGAAGCTCCATGGGTGATTCCATGTCTTTTTTAAATTTTTTTCTTTATTGTTTAAGGTATTACATAGGATTCCACGTCTTTTTGAGAACTATTAAACTGTCCATCTCTCAACTCCCTTCCTCTAAAGGCCTGTTTGTTTTCTAATTTACTACTTGCAATAACTGCATGTTAGTTTTCTGCCACTAGGTGGGAGTAATGTGCCACTATCACACCAAAGAGCTGTGTTACCTTGAAATTCATCATGGTGGCTCTCTGCTCAAGCCCAGTATGTTTATAATGGAACATCTCCATGTATTTTGACATCTGTAAAGAATGAACTTTTAAGAAAAAGTTAATGAAATAATTCATTAGCTCATCTTTTAGAAATAAAACTCCAAAATCATGTGCTTAATATCTTTCCCAACTAACTCACAGCTTCAGAACTTTCTCTGTTCTTTCTACATACTTCCTCCATTCCACCCAAAACTCCATGCACTGGCTTGTATTGTCCCTGTTCTCTGTGTGGCCTCAAATTCCCGGCCCCTAGAACTAATGTCTCAGCTCACTCATTCCTCAGTGAGACCATCTCCAAAATTGCCCCCCAGTCAGTCAAGATCCTGCTTCTACATTTATGAGCATACATCTACATTTAGGTAGAAAGATATCTACCATCTTTCCACCTTTCTCTTCTCACTCTTCTAATCTTTCTCCCTCTTACATATTAATTAGCTTTATATATTTTATTAGTTTAACTTCTTAAATCTTTAAACCTCTGAGAAACCACAAGGAATGCTGAAAAGAAGAGTTGAGGGTGGGGGAAAAAGAAGGAAGACTAAGTCCTTATTCTGTCTGACATGCAAAGTTGGGTGTTTATCTGTGTCACAGAGGTTAACCCTTTACTCTCTCCCTTTAGGGCTCACACTTTATAATCCCACTTGACCCCTCTTATCTAATATTTTATAGCTCTCCTTGTGGCCACGACTGCTGACTTAGTCCAAAAGAAAGATCTCTTCTCTAATTCTTAGTTCTTCTATTCTAGGCATTTGCTTAACTGGCTTAATGAAGAATAAATGGTGCTGTGAAGAAAAGGGTGTCTGTTTACTCACTTGCTGTCCCTTTCTTCTTCCTCTCCTTCTCCTTCTCCTTCCTTCTTCCTTCTTCCTTCTTCCTTCCTTCTCCTCCTTCTCCTTCTCCTTCTCCTCCTTCTTTTCCTCCTCCTCCTCCTCCTCCTCCTCCCCTTCCTCCTCATCCTCCCCTTCCTCCTTCTCCTCACCTTCCTCCCCTTCTTCTTATCATCATCATGCCCTCTCAGAGTTGCCTTATAACAAAGCAAACTGGTGGTTATATAAGGCTTCTATGCTAACATTCTAGAACTTTATTAGTGGTGGTCAATGTTAACTTTAGTTTAATACATGAAAACAAAAAGGTAGCATCTGTTTTGTTAATGACTCAGTCATTATCTAGTTCTAGGTTTCAGGGTTTTGAAGAAAGTAGAGAAATTGGACATGATCCGGAGTAGAAATACTAAAGGTAGAAAAGACCCCAGAAAGAAAGGTGGCAGATGCTATGATTTGGTGTATAGACTAAATATTGATTGTTAGCTTGGCAGCCCCCCACTACTGCTTCCCTTTGAAGAAAACAAAAAGATCACTCAGACATTCTCCATATTTAGTGATCATAGAATAAAATGGAACATTGTCAAGCAAGCAAAATTCAGCCTCAACTAAAGGAAAAGCAAATAATTCCTGATCCTAGATATTTGCAGTGATAGATTTAGACACAGAGGGTCTGCATGGTGGTACAATCTCAAAAAAAAATACATTTTAGCTTTGACAGAGATTTCGTCTCAGACTAAACTGAATACCTAGACAGCTGGCCTCTTAGTATCTCTTTCTAAGGATTATCTGCTTCTGTTACCATTTATATTTTCTTGAATTCTCACCATTAAGCCCCAAAGAAAGCTTTCCTTCTTCTCACTTCCTCTTCACAGAGGAAATAAAAAACCCACAGCTTTAGATATTTTGAGAAAAGAGAAATTGCTTCACAGAAGAGGCCAGACTTGATATAAGGAAGGTTTAAAGTACAACAGAGAGACAAGCCTTGCCCACGTTGAGGTTAGTGAGCAGCTTGGCAGAGAGCAGAGAGGAGATGAGTTGTCAGTGCCCTGCTCCCTCCCTCTCATCCCAAGTTGGCTTCCAAAAGGAAGGAATTGAGTTCATATCACCATATCCATTGACTTAAGCCACACAGTCTCCCAGCCATCGCAAAAGGAAGCAGGTGTACTAGACTATTTTTCCCCAGTGCCTCACATACCTTCCACCTGCACATTACAGAGAAATCAGAAAGCACAGGTAAGCAGGGGAAAAAAAGAAAATCACCTGTGGCCTTACCAACTGGTGCCAAATCTTTTCATTTGGGGGCATAATTTTCCAAAGTTTCTTCTATGTTAAATATATGGATTCTTTTTTCAAAAATTGGATTATATTGTCTTTAATCTTTAGCTGGTCTTTTAAATTCAGCAGTATATTTTAACAACTTTTTGTGTCAATAATTATATTTCTGAAATCCCATTTTAATGGTTGTTGAATGTGTGGATATCCAATATGATTCTTCCAATTCATTAATGTTGGACATTTAGCATCCTTCTAAATTTTTTATATTACAGATAGTGCTGTAATGTACATCCTTGCAGATAAATAGTTGTACTGTTCTTAACATCCTTTTGGAATATACTCCCTAGCCCTAACTGGTTTGGTTCAGTGGATAGAGCATTGGCCTGTAGACTGAAGAGTCCCAGGTTCGATTCTGGTCAAGGGCATGTACCTTGGTTACGGGCGTATCCCCAGTAGGGAGTGTGCAGGAGGCATTTGATCAATGTTTCTAACTCTCTATCCCTCTCCCTTCCTCTCTGTAAAGAAAATCAATAAAACATATATATATATTTTTTTTAAAAAAGAATATATACTTCCTAAAAAAGCAATTATTGGTTTAAGAGAGAGGTCATTTTTAAGGATTTTGATACAACTGCCCAGTTGCTGTCCAGAAAAATCTTTAAGTGAGAGAGTATAGCTTTCCAACCTGCCCACCATTCTGCCAGTTCTTCAGGATTTATCTCCCCCCTCCAGTGGCACTAAGCCCACTAGTGTCCCCTTGGTTGGCATCATCTATCTTAACCCTTAAAGATCTGAGGATGATAATACTCTTATATACTTCATGGCTCTGCTTCATAGGATTAACTCTGATCCCTTCTTTCTTCAGAGCACTGCAAACCCACTGAGAGATAACTCAACAATAAAAAGATAACCCCAAACCACCCATATTATTGGATATTAAGAAATGTGCTTCTAAATAACATATGGATTAAAGAAGAACTCTATTGAAAATTAAGGCATGTTTTCAATGGAATGATAATGAAAATACTACATGGCAAAATTTGTGGGTTACTACTAAAACATAGCTAAAAGGAAACCTTGTAGCTTTTAAGAATACTGAAAATTAGTGAGCTATTAAGGATCCAACTCAAGAAGTTAGCAAAAATGAGTGAATGAATGAAATCCTTGAAGTCAGCAGTTCCCTATGCGTTTTTGTACACCCTCTCATCTCCAACACAGTGCTTAACAAATAAGTGGAACTTGATGAACATCAGATTGGACTTGTTAAATCATAAAGGCCATGATACTGAACATGTGGTATTTTCAAAATGTCAGGGTTGAGTATTCCCAATCTGATTGACCTGCCAAAATAATCCGTCCAAGCATCTTTAACTTCTTGGGCCAGTAGATTCTGACTTGGGGAATGCAAGACACCTAAAGGGTGGTGAATTTCAGTGGGTTAGTAGAGATTACCACCCTATAGGAGGATTGCACCTTCCCTGGGTTACAGTAAGGATGCATTTTCCCTATCTCTGGACACCCAGAGAAGTGCTTTGTGTTTATTCTACTAAAATATATATGTAGGAGATAAAGGTTAAATAAAAGTGTCTTTGTACTGTTACATTAACACATTGCTTTGACCATCAGAAGCCAGGAACTGGGCCTGGCAACCATCTGCTGGAGTTCAAGAAAGTTTTGCCTATGTAAGGGACAGAGGATTGGCCTCTGGGGATCAATTTTACTCAAGGAAAAAGAAGTGACTTTAATTTCACTAATGGCCTCCTGGATGATTCCGCTACAAGTTCAATTCTCATTAAATATTAATGCCGCTCAGTTCTTAGTATACTACCTTTAGTATCATACAGCTCCAACTGACACTAACCTGTTTTATATTTTATAACTGAATCACAGGGCTTTTTCAGGAGAAGTCAGCAAAGCAATGCCACCTACTCCTGTCCTCGTCAGAAGAACTGTTTGATTGATCGAACCAGTAGAAACCGCTGCCAACACTGTCGATTACAGAAATGCCTTGCTGTAGGGATGTCTCGAGATGGTGAGCACTCAGCTTGCATTGTAGGGTGGTGACATGGGGTTATGAAAGTGCCTTCCAAAACCCGGACCCAGATCTGCCAAAATATACCCTCCCACCCCTGGCGGTTTTGTGGGTTTCACGGCAGTTACTTCCTCCTCCATAATCCATCCTAATCCATCCGAGTCAGCTGGCTGGCTGGTGGCATAGTGTTTGGAAAGTGTGGTCAGAATACCTTCGGATTTTTTTATGTTTAAGATATTACAGGTGGATGAATTGATCGAAGGTTAGTGTCATCTGAGAGCCTTAATAAATATACCTCCTACAGGCATTTTCCCCAGAAGGAAACACAGGTGAGAGCTAATTGTTACATGCTTTACACTAGTAAATTTATTGGCCTTTGGGTTGAATTGGCTTTTATGCTAACTGCATATTTTGAATCACATGCCAAAGTCAAATATTTGTACATGCAGAATGTGTGAAAATAGTGCAAAATGTGGCTCGATGACAAATGTTCTTTTCATTAAAAGAAGCTATTTTAAGAAATAGAGACCATCTACCACTCAGTTGCAGAACATTTCAAGATCTTCCTGGAAAACTATCTTAAGTGCACTGAATAATCAACACCAGATTTCAAGGCAGTTATTCTTATATAAGGAAACTGGGCAGAAAGTACAGCGGGTACATTTTTCAGGACTTTTCCAAGTATACTGGCTGGCTCTCTTAAGAGATCCCTTTGAAGGAAACATCTCTTCCAGCCTGTGGAAAAGTACTTCAGGATGCTGGGCAGGCCTTCTGAAAGCCTTTCTTCCCTTAATCAGATGTTCTTGAGGCCTGTGGACCTGCCCAGGCACAAGTGGTGATGACCTCCCATAGTGGGGCACAGGATAGTCTCTTAGAATATATAGAAACAAAAACTAAGTTTTTGCCATCAGAATATGCAAGTCACAGAACTTACACTGTATTCTCAGAAACTCCTGAGTGGTAGGCAGCTCTGCAGATTTCATCCTCAAAATTGGGCTCATCTCTTATGAACTTGTAAGTTAAAAACACAAGCTGTGTGTGCATTTTCTCAATAGCTAATCTTTTCATGTCACCTACAGGATGGTGTGACTACTGTTGTTAATATCCAGGCAGATGTTAAAACACCATTCAGAGTCACACAGAACAAGTTTCACCTATGGGTATCAATCCCCTTGGGTATTCTAGAACACAGATTCTTCCACACAGAGATAAAATGCCTTCGGTATGCCTCCTGGAGGTTTTGTGTAGAAGTGACAGTGCATGTTGTTGTGGGCTTAGAGTGAATTTTGAGGGCTTATACAAATTTAGGTCTGACATTCAGAGCCCACATCAGCCTACATGCTGTCTAACCAGCCCTACCCAAGTTTGTTTCTTCAGTCCTAGAATGCAAAGATTGACCAGTATCAAGCTCACTTGTTTCCTCTCTGCAAAAGGACAGTGAGTGTTCTCCTTGGTAGAAAAAGAATCCAACAGGTGATGGCCCTGGTTCCCAACTTCATATCCATTTATCCTGCCTCTTTCCCAAAGACTCACAGAATTATGTTGCTGGTCAAATAGTTGAATTCACCCACCCCATCAAGTATAAATTTAACCACAATCAATTAGAACATCTTAGTTCCTCTAGCAGAGGCTTAATCCACATAAGCAGGGTTGAGCTAAAAAATAAATGGGTTAGTGGGAGAGCTCAGACCGGGAATCATAGGGTTTTTCCCCTCAGATAGATGGATGTTTCAGGAGAAATCATTTGGGATTCTGAATGAACTAGAGTTATTACAGTAATTACTCCACTTTAAATATGGAACCTCCCAAGGAGAAGTGTTGCAAACACAAATTTGTCTGACAGGGAGGGATCTTACACAGTTTGCCCTTTACAGAATGCTGATACTTTTTACTTGAGCCAAAATAAGAACAGTAGAAAGTGTCATGTAAATGTGGGTCCAAGCATTTTACAAGGGCCACCATGACCCAGCGTAGGGGAGTGGCTTCTTCGGTAGACTCAGAGATGTGATTCAGGGAATCTCAAAGGCCTCCTCCAGTCTGTTTAGGTCTCTCAGTGAAGCCCCATGTTCAGCTGTTTGATCGGGAAGAAACTCATTTGAGTGTTCAGAATAGTGGAATGAATGAAAATGAAGGTCTGACTGCTTGTGCCTCAATGTACCTCTGAGTCTGTGCATTAATCTGAACACCATGAAGAGAAAGAGATGGTCCAGCAAGGCCAAGTGAGTGTGGAGTGAACAAACCCACTCAGTCACATAACAGTGGCTCCCACTGAGCATAGGGTCTTATGACAGCAGGAAACCATAGGTGGGTGGTTATTGCCCCAGGTCTCTCCTACCTACTCGTCCTTTATTCCTCTGGGATGTGTCTTTGCCATGTGGGTGTGAGGTGGGACTGTTGGATCACATCCTTATTTTGTGGTTATGTGGGTTTTGATTGAGATTGTCTGAGACTTCAAAGGAACCCCTAAATCATGACGGAGAGGAGAGTGAAGAAAAGCACATTGTATATGGTGTGGTTGGCTTGTGTCTTCCAGCTGTAAAATTTGGCCGCATGTCGAAGAAGCAGAGAGACAGCTTGTACGCAGAAGTGCAGAAACACCGGATGCAACAGCAGCAGCGCGACCACCAGCAGCAACCTGGAGAGGCCGAGCCACTGACTCCAACCTACAACATCTCAGCCAACGGGCTGACGGAACTACACGACGACCTCAGCAACTACATCGACGGGCACACCCCTGAGGGGAGCAAGGCAGACTCTGCCGTCAGCAGCTTCTACCTGGACATACAGCCTTCCCCGGACCAGTCAGGTCTTGATATCAATGGAATCAAACCAGAACCAATATGTGACTACACACCAGCATCAGGCTTCTTTCCCTACTGTTCCTTCACCAATGGAGAGACTTCTCCAACTGTGTCCATGGCAGAACTAGGTAATGGCTTCCATGTTTCTATTGGGATGTGCTACTTATGCTTTTGAAGTAAATAGGATATGCCTGGCTTTCCTCTAGTGAGTTATGTTATTAAAATGATGGAGATAGAAAGGAAATTCACCTTTACCTTCAGACCACTTCATAATCCCACTTGCCCCCTTGCTTTTGACCGTCCACTGTTTCCATTATATATGCAAGAGAAACATTAACCACTTAGCTTCAGAGATGAGTCAACATGAACTTAAAGCAGTCTTAAAATGCCACAGAAAACTGGTAAGTTCAGGGAATGGTTCCATTAACTTCATTAGTTATTTACTTACTTATATTCCAGGTATTGCTTTTATACCTGAAGTCATAAAAATGGCAGTCCACAAACTGAATCTGGCCCATAATATATTCTTGGATTAGTACAGAGTTTTAAATTTTTGAATCAGTTGCCAAAATGTAAAAACTGGTCCACATAAAAATTCAGATTGTCAGCTTCTTATGGGAGGGAAAAAACGATCTAGGTATAAGGGACCAGCAACAATTAAGTGGCATCAGTTAGGGGCTAACACCTTTAGGTGGGCCAACCCCACTCCCCCCATCTGTGTGATTGCCCATGCCTGCAAGTTTTGCAATCCTGGTCTATGCTATAAATATTAAAGGGAAATTGGCTTCTTTATTTGCCAGAATGTTTTGATGATGGATATTGGTGACAAAACTGATGTTTTTTATAGAAGACTCACCATACCAGAAACAAAACAAACAAACAAAAAAACACAACAGAACAAAAGAAAAATATCCTGTCAATTTCTTATTCCTGTGACATTTTTGCTTCGTGGGTGATGTGACCTAGAAACGTTAATAACACAGACAATGAAAAACTTTCCATTTCAAGGAGGCTGTGTTAGCATCCTCTGTTATATTTAATCGATTTTTAAGGACAGCACTGTTGTCAGAGGAACTTGGATAAGAACCTTTTCAGTTTTAGAATTTTATCTGTCCCTCCCCATGGCTCCTCACACAAGGTTATAATCCTTTGGGATATTTCAATTAGTTGCTGTGGCGATGACTAAGTTGATACTCGGAGAGAATAAAGACTTCAGATGGAAAGGCACCGGCGGGTACTGACTCGAGCACCGAAATCCTCAGTTCACAGGAAAAGCGGTGTGCTCTTTAGATGGTTTCTCCACCTCTGTGCCCCATAAAACGTTTTTAAGTGAAATTTATATTTCCAGTAAAATATTTCTCCAAATAGAACAAATTGAATGTTCTTTACGGTTTTTGCACAAGCGCCTCTTTATGGGTCTAAATTTAAATCCTCAAGAACAGGGCCATTTTAAGCCTGGTCTGTAACCACTGAGCAGCGTTAAAGATGGATCACAGCTCTTTTGATTAACAGAGAAACCTCTGAACTAGAAGCCAAGCTGAGCAGTGGTAGGTTTCATTTTATTTTTCTTGAACTAGAACAAAAACCTTCCATTTTTGTCATGAAATTTTGGTTGGCTGAGCCTTAAGCAGAACGGTAATGAAAGTAAAATTTTCAGAAATGAATAAGGATTTGATTGAAAGCTGACATGATATCATGAAAAATGACTAGTGAGTCTATCCAGTTTGCTTATCAAAGGTTGAACTGTGAAATAAATCCACAGGGCTTAGCAGAGGTGTTTCCTGTGAAGGTGGCACTTAGGCTAAATGTGTACTCGTTAGTACCTGAGTGGGGCCAGGAATGCTAAGCTGATTCCCCCAGCTTCCTCTTCCCCCACAAATCAGTTTCCTCTTCCACCAATGTCATCTCCCAGTGTAGTCTGGGAGCTCAATGCCCTCATACTTCCTCCAGGATCTCCTCAATCATGGAATTTTTACATGTGTTGTGGCATTTTCCAGGATGAGTAAACTTAACTTATCACTAAGACTGGTCCAAAAGCCAAAACGTAAACAAGAATTTATCTGAAAAGGATGTTTTCTATCCCACTTACATGTACAAAATAGTTTGAAGAGCTAAGAGTAGCCTAGAAGTGACCAAAGACACTGCTGTTCCTTCTTCAAAACTGCATTTTCTTTTGGGCTTAAGCCCTGCTATCTCGTTAACTAAGACTCGACTCCATTTTAGGCTAAATTTTGTCATCAGATTTTAAACAAATGAAAAAAATTATTCAATTGGAAAATAAATTGTAAATTAACATATAGGAAGCCCAATTCTTTAAATAATAGTATCTACAATCCATTACTTTTAATGGGAATATGTCTGCATTCATGGCCAGGAAGTGTTGCCCTTGATGTATAATTAGTACCTGAATTACATACTCCAGATAAGCCATCTAGGTTCATTAAAAAACAAAATAAAACAAAAACAACTAACTGCAGTTGTTACTGTAATCAAAAACTAAAGCCCATGCAAGAGAGACAGTGACATGCTGAGCAAAGCGTGAGACAAGAAGTCAGCTTATATGGGTTGTGGTCCTGACTTTGCGAAAGGTTGTTGTACAACCCAGTATAAGTCATGTAAACTCTGCAAGCTATAGTCTCTCTACCTATTGAGTAGAAAGACTCTGGAGCTAAACTGTGTGTGTTTAAATAATTGGCCACTTGTCACCTATGACACCTCTGTAAAATGGAGATAATACGAGTACCTTCCTCCTAGGATTGTAACAAATATTAAAGAAGAAAAAAGAAAAAATATATATATACACATTCTGAATATATATTATAAGGGTGACACATAGTAAATGCTACCTAAGTGTTAATTATCATCACTGTTAATGTTGTTATTATCTGTAAACTGAAGAGAGTTTGGACCAGATGATATCTAAAGTCCCTTCCCACTGAGAAAATCTGGGACTAACTCGGAAGTCAGGGTTTTCCATCTGAAGTATCTAGACCTTGGCCGTGTGGATGAAACTATCCTGATTGAGGAAGTAAACTGATTTGCCCATCACAGCGTGAGTTATCCTCTAACTCAGACCAGAAGCCAAGTCTCCTAACTCCTAGTTCCAAGTGTTTCATTATTCCAGGCTGTTTCGTTGAGAGACCACACCAACTTGTTGACTTTTACTCAGTCTGTCATGTTCTCCTTTGCTGAAATGGAGATTTAAAAACAGCAAAGTGTCTAAGATCTTACACTTGCCGAATCCACTCCTGAATCCGGAGTCAAAGGCAGTTAGTTGCTGAGCAGTTGGCAAGAAAGCAGCCACTGCCCTCTACTGGTTAGTCACATACATTGTATCATTCACTTAGACTTCAGAAAGCTGGACCCACACAGGTAGGGGTGAGTGGGAACGATTTTTAGGATGAAGTGAAATAACAACATGCTGACCATATTAACTGGGGAAAAAAAGCATGATCTGGAAGAGAACACTATCATCTTCTTCCCTCCCTTTTCCGCACAGGATCCCCCTGTTTCTCTGTGAACAGTTCATCATTTTTTTCATACCAGCAAAACTTGGTTTACATTCTGGAATCTGTCTTCTCTAGTGACACTTTCTATAGGAGATAGTTCACAGACTTATTTACACACTGCTCGCTTCTGACTTCCCATTATTTTTGTCTTTATTCTCTTTACAAACGTCATTAATTCCAAGACACATGATTTACTGGCTTCTCCCTCATCCTCTCAGCTTCACTGTCTTTCCTTTAAGTTCTTTTCTTTTGTTTGTGTTCTATTTTTATGATATTGACTTGTATTGTTTTGTTGCTATATGTTGTGAATAGGGTCATTAAGATTTATTGTTCCATTGTCTCTAAAGCAAGCATGTTAAACTCAAAGGCTAACAAGGGCCAAATAAACAAGCTTTAAGTTTATGTGGGCTGCAAAAGCTTCAATTTTCACAGAAACATAGGTTTATTTCTATAGAGACATGCTGAACACAAAGGGCTGAAATAAATGAGTAATCGTTAACATGAAATAATAGAACATTTTAATAAAAATTAATATTTTTTCTTGAACATTAACTTACCAGACACTGAATAACTACACAAAATTAATAAGTGTAACGCAAATAAACCTATGTTTCTTGTTCTCTGAAACCTAAATATTTCCTGTTGTGCACACCAAACAGTCAGTCCAAGACTAATGACGTGGCAATCGGCTGCTAAAATATTCGCTGCTAGTATTAGTGGAGAAAAAATGGTGCGCCTGTGCTCAAGGTGCGTAAAGGAAATGAAAGCAATCCGATTATAGTAATCAGTCATTAGCGAACGGTAGTTCATTATTATTATGTATAACAGGATATTGTAAAAATTAAGTTAAGAAATTTTTATTAAAATGTTTCTTACATACCATTATATTGGCTGGGCCGCAAAAATATTCGTTGAGGGCCGCGAGTTTGACATGCTTGCTCTAATTTCAGGCTTCATGGAGGTTAGCCTGCTCTGTTTCCATGCAAACAAATCTGATTGTTTTGACAAAAAGCAGCAACAAATTCCCAGATAAATAAAATCTTACTACTGTTACCCAGTTTGCATTGAATACCATTCTTTTAAATGGCTTTCCTATTAAATATTCAAGGCCCTGAGAGGGGGATTCCTTTTTGGTACAGTTTCATATTCACAGAATCTTATCAGTTTTTCTTTTAAAACTTTCCACTATCTTTCCCTTCCATAACAATGATTACCAGCCTGCTCCCAGCTCTTAGTCCCTCACATCTAGTTCCAGCAGCTTTCTATGTGGTCCTGCTGCCCGCATCTTCTCCATCCTCCAACCCAGTCACGGAACTGCTGGTTCTGTTTCCCTGGGTGCAGTGTTCAGTACCTCTGCTCCTGGAGAATCCTGTGGACTCCTTTTGTTTTATCAAGTCCAGACTCAATCCTAACATTCAAGATCCTTCAGGATTTGGACTCTGACCTTCTCATATTTCTATTTTAACTCTATCACTTTATCACATCTTCCTGTCCTATAAGTGCTATGTTGGTTCCTTCATCTGCCCTCCCTCCAATGTGGAACTGGCCTACCTACCCCTCACACCACTGGCCTCCACCTACCAACTCGTACCCATCCTTCAGGCTCCAACTCAAATGCCCCTCTTCTGCTGCCGAGAAGCACCCACTAATTTCCCTAAGCCAAACATTCACCTCTCCCTTCCCTGACAACATCTGTTATCATTTTTCCTTTCTCTTCTGATATGATTCAACTTTATACTTTAGTTTTTAAAATATGTTTTTATTGATGTCAGAGAGAGGAAGGGAGAGAGAAACATCAATGATGAGAATTATTGATTGGCTGCCTCCTGCATGCCCCCAACAACCTAGGCGTGTGCTCTGACTGGGAATCGAATCATGACCTCCTGGTTCATGGGTCGATGCTCAACCACTGAGCCACACCGGCTGGGCTCACCTATATACTTTATTGTCTCATGCCTTGAATTGTCCTTGCAGCATGTCCATACATGCTCACCATGTTATAAATTCCTAGAGAAATTTTTTTGGCATCTATTTCTTATAATATCTTCCAAGTCCCTATATTCTAGTGTAATAAGAACTAATGTTAGCTAGCACTCACTTTGTAACTCTCCCTAAATGCTCAACTCATTTAATTCTCACAGAAGCCCTATGGAATAGATACTAACTTCCTCATTTTACAATTAAGGAAAGCAAAACACAAAGAAGTTAAGTAACTTAACCAAGATCACACAGCTAATAAGTAGCAGGGCTGAGGTTCAAACTCAGCTATTCTGGTTCCAGAGTCTATCTCTTAACCACTGAACTATGTATAGTGACTTAGTAGGCCCTCAGTAATGCTTGTTCTGCTATTTTCAGGAAAACACTAAAGAAATACATTGCTGTTGTCATAAAAGAGTACCACTTCCTAATTTTTCAAGAGTAAAACTTAGTCAGTGTATATGGCAGGTGTATCCTTATAAAAATGCCAAGAAGAGGCTGTGCCCATCATTTCCCACACCTATCTAGATCAATATTTGTTCATTCTAAGACATTAGTGGAAAGGCATGAAAGTGTCAAGGTCAGGAGTGTCTTTGAAAAGTCACCAAGATTTATTGCTAACTGTTGGCTTTGCCTGTCCTTCATCCTCATGTTCCAAAAAACAGAATAGCTCCAAATTGCTTATTTAAGCACATAAAGATCATAAAACTGGATCAGTGTGATGCTTTCTACTTGTTACTTTTTAAAGCATATATTAAGCAGGGAAAAACACCGATTACCCAAAGAGCCTGGCTTTTCATGTTGTGATCTCCTGTTTTCTGCTTAGAACACCTTGCACAGAATATATCTAAATCACATCTGGAAACTTGCCAATACTTGAGAGAAGAGCTCCAGCAGATAACGTGGCAGACCTTTCTGCAGGAGGAGATTGAGAACTATCAGAACAAGGTATACTCTGGAGAATTTACCAAGGGTGGAGGGAAAGTGGAAGGGGTTTTCCTGCAGGGGATTTGATCAAAACTACCAAGGACCAAAGAACGAATGCCTTACATCAGATATCAGATTTCTGTGTAAAACTCTTGTTTCTAGAGCTGATTATGTACTTGAGGCATTGTCTTCTTACTGAGATGCCAGCATGCAAAATGTCAGCAGTAGCAAACAAATTCTATTGTCCCTATAACTGTACACACATCTCCTATCATTTGTCAACAGCTATTCTGGTTCCAGAGTCTATCTCTTATTAAGCAGTTTCCAGAAATCTAAATGAATTGGGATTTGTCCCACTATCATAATGGAATGTTGATTCAAGATCATGAAGTTCATGTAAAATACGTAATCTTAGCCTCATGCTCCAAGAGTCTAAGAAGATGGAGTGTAGAGAGTATGTACACAGAGAGGTTTGGAGTCCATGATTGTCACTCCAGTCTGAACCTGACAGTGTGAGGCTGACAAGTGTTGCTACTTGACTTTTTTCTATAAAACAGTGTGATTAACAAGCCACCAAAATGGGAGGGCAGGGCTGGAGAAGGGAACTTTCAATTATTTATTCTCCCTTTGGGTAAAGAAAATGCTGTGTTTTCCCCTGATATAGAAATTCAGACTTAGGAAGGACCATAGAGAGTATCTAGGCTAACGTTGCCCTTCATTTTACATAGGAGGACACTAATTTCCATTAGCATATGATTGGAGACTGCAAACACCAGGACTAGACCATGACTCCAGCTCCTAATTCAGTGTTTCTTCCACCCCATCATGTTGGTGGAAACAGTCTTAAACTAAGGTTGGGGCAACAACCAAACACCACCACTGATTCAGGTTATCCTGTCACTAAATTGGAGAGTGGGTATATAAAAAGAATTAAAGAGGACAGGTTGGGGAATAGCAACACACCCTTTGTTTGCCTTTGATATAGCAGGTAACACCAGCAGCCAAAGGGAAGTACTGAGGGAAGCAGGAAAGCAGTAAGCAGCAGCAAAGTGTCTGGAATGGGATTCAGAGTCAGAGATGCTAGGATGTGAATCCCAGCTCCTATACCTATTCACTGTGACATCTCCCTGAGCATCTGTGCCCATTTATGGAAAATGGGAAGATACTCTTGTGAAAATGAAATAAGACAAGGGTGTCATAAAGCATCTAGCTCATAACAGGTACACAATACATGTAATGGACTCCCCTCATTGTCCTCTTCCCCCAGTAAAATGGTGTTAAATTCCCCAAGGCAAAAGAATTGCATAAAAGAAGACCCTGCTTTGCTATTCTCCGCAGCTCAGGGTTAAAGCAGTGACATGTATTTTCATCTTCTGCTGCATAGATGCTCATAATATCTTTCCCAGTCCCTTTGCCACCAAGGAAGTAAGAGAGGAATTGAAGGAGATGAGAAGGGACTTGGAAGCAATCGTTATTCCAAATAACTGGCCAACTGTTTACTTGTAAACCTCTAGGCTTTTTTAATCCATTTCTAAAGAAGGATTTTACAAAAGATGAAGTTAAACTCATTGAGCCAAGGATGTGGGTAACAGTGTAGGTAACCTGTCTCCCTTTTTAACAGCAGCGGGAGGTGATGTGGCAGTTGTGTGCCATCAAAATCACAGAAGCTATACAGTACGTGGTGGAGTTTGCCAAACGCATCGATGGATTCATGGAACTGTGTCAAAACGATCAAATTGTGCTTCTGAAAGCAGGTATGTGCTTTGCAAGTGAATTTTGAGATCTTTTCCTAACCTGCTTTCACCTGCCTATTAAAGAAATGCTTGGTAAGGAATGTGTCGGGAACAGTTTTTCTCCGGTGATAATAGCTTAGGTTTCTCTTAGCAGAGACTAAGTTCTTCTGAAAGGTTTTGGAGCCATTGGCAGGAAGCATTCCCTCCATAGTGTTCTCCTCTGAGTGGAAAGATTAATTTGAAGAACTCCTGCATTCCCTAATTTTACCATCACCTGTGTTTTGTTTTACACTTCAGGTCATCAGAGGTTCCAATAAGTTGTTAGGAAAAAGACTGGAACCTCAGAGCGAGCCCTGATTTTTTTTTTTTCTTGTTTGTTTTTTATGTTTTTTAATTGATTTTAGAGAAGGGGAAGAGGGAAGAGAGAGAGAGAGAGAGAGGGAGAGGGAGAGAGAGCCATTGATTTTGTTGTTCCACTTATTTATGCATTCATTGGTTGATTCTTGTATGTGCCCAGACCGGGATGGAACCTGCAACCTTGGCAGATGGGGACAATGCTCTAACCAACTGAACAACTTGGCCAGGGCTTTTTGTTTGTTTTAATAAATACGAATAAATGTTTCATTATCAACTCTGAAACGTCATACTGCAAGACAGAAGAGTGACAAAGCAAGGAAGTAATTTGTAAATCACTCCTCTCTTCAGTGAAGCAGGCCTTGGCTTCAACACAGGTGTTCAGTTACACTAGTGAACTTTGCCCTCTTAGAGAGGGAATGTGACTGAGAGCCCACTGGCTACACAACCCCCAGGGCGCTGACTCGGAAACGGTCTCTACATCAGTGCCTTTGAAATAAACTCATCTAGGTGGAATAACCAAGCCCTCCTGCCTTTGCTTAGGTTCTCTAGAGGTGGTGTTCATCAGAATGTGCCGTGCCTTTGACTCTCAGAACAACACCGTGTACTTTGATGGGAAATATGCTAGCCCCGATGTCTTCAAATCCTTAGGTAAGGAAATCTCTGGCTGTTTGTCTTTAAATCAGAGTTACAGGAACAGGTGGGAGCTGGGCGAAACCTCTTTTTGAACAATATGGAAACTGGTTATTTGGAAACAATAATTAAAGAATTTTATACCTATTTTACTTTATAGCTAGACACTATAGAAAATTCACATGCCTCCGATGCTTTTTGCCTATAGTACCTGTAAAGATCTAATGTTTCATTTTATCTAGTTGGTAACTGAAGACATTTCTATTACATATCCATTCAGTGTTCTTCCAGATTTTAAGATCCAGATAAGCAGGGGTCATATTATTTAGATATATTAGAGGATGTGATCTGATACATCAAATCAATCAAAGAGCTCAAAGTCTGCCCTCAGGTAATTATTAATGAGAATTAAATATAGACCTCAGAGAAATAAAGTATTACTGAAATAAAGTGAAACTCACATACACTTTATAAATAATTTATATTGGGTTTTTATAATTTAAATAAAGTGGTTTATAGTTATTAAGAATGGGACAGTATCCAAGATAGCTTATGTGAATTTGAAAACACCAAAATGACAGAAGGGGTGTATAGCCTGTTTCCATTTAAAATACAGGGTGGTAAAAGTAGGTTTACAGTTGTGAGTACATGAAACAGTTTATTCTTATAATATTATTAATTATTGTATTATTTTCCATACAATAATGTGTGTGTGTGTGAGTATGTAAATACAATATGCGAATCTGAAAAAATAGTCACCAAACTTAACCAGTCTTTGGGGAATGGATCATTTTTTTATAGGACTTCTACATTCTATATTTTCAATTCTGTACCAGTTACAATGATTTTACCACTATAATATGTCATTTGTTAGTATTTAGAAGAAATGGAGACAAACATCAAAATGGGAGGTTTTCACATTTCAGTAAGATTGTAGTTGTTAAACTCTCTTGGTTAAGAGTGTGAGCTCTGAAGTCAAGCACCCTGACTTAGAACCTCAGGATGTTACTTCCTATCTATATAACCTTAGGCACATCACTTTCCTCTCCAACTTTGATTTTTCACCTCTAAAATGGGGATAATAAAAATAATACGTCCTTAATAGGGCTTCTGTGAAATAGTAGGAAACCCAAAGAAATTTCTTAGAGCAGTACCTAACATAGGAATCACTCAGCACAAGTTTACTCTCATTAGTTTGAATGATGATATGATGGTAGTGATGGTGATGTTGGCTAAACAGATGTTTCTTCTAAGATTTCAAACTCTTAAACTGTAGAAATGTTATCACCATCCCTCTTTACCTTCCATATTTTTCTCCTCAGATAATCAAAATCCTAAACTCTCTGTATTTTAATGTTGGCAGGTTGTGAAGACTTTATTAGCTTTGTATTTGAATTTGGAAAGAGTTTATGTTCTATGCATCTGACAGAAGATGAAATTGCATTATTTTCTGCATTTGTACTGATGTCAGCAGGTAACATAACCAAATAAAAATAAAATGGTTTAAAAATTGTCCGGGTAAAGATTTTTACAAGGTCCATAACTTTTAGAATATTCAGGAGGCTGCCAAGAGAGGCTGCCTCACTTATTAAGTCTATTTTTAGTTTTTTCAAATAACAACCTCCCCACACACACACACATACATCTGCCTTTTAATAAGACTCATGCCATTCTGATAAAATCTTAAGAAAAGAGAACTGAGTAAAACCCAGTCCACAATTAGCCTCCTGACACCAAGAGAAATGGTATGGTGGAGTCCGGTTGCCCTTAGTACCAGTCTCTAAGATAACATCTAACTTTTTCCTGAAATCCACTTGGATGTCATCTACAAGTTTATGTGCATTTAATCGATGTCTTCATCAGAACTGCCTCTTGGAGATCATCAGTTTACTGTCTTCTAATTCTTGGAATTCTTACACATAAAAAATTCATTCTAAACTACCAACTTTTAAGTCATCTGGAATTCTATTGACAGTTTTAATTGCCTTATATTATAAGGTTGTCTCCATAATTTCCAAAAAGGCTAGCAGAATTGCTATGAATATTTCGTTCAGAAATGTTATTCTTAGAAAGGCTTGAAAGGCCATAGTGATTTCATTGTACTTGTATGTGTAGGACCTTAGATTTAAATTGCTGTCCTTTTTGGAAGAGGAGAACCCTCTCTTCCTTTACATACCAGTGAAAATGGAAATGCTTAGTACCCTTTATACCTGTCATTGATCAGTTTTCTGCTCCCTTAGGAATATATTTTGAAAGAATAGTGAAACTGGCCTGCTAGTCTCTAACTCTGCTTTGTGGTATGATACTCTGGGTCTCAGAGTCAGGAGGAATTGGGTATCTGGCACCATGTTGGAGGAACACTAACGGGATATCATTTCTCATGTTTAGATCGCTCATGGCTGCAGGAAAAAGTAAAAATTGAGAAACTGCAACAGAAAATTCAGCTAGCTCTTCAACACGTCCTACAGAAGAATCACCGAGAAGACGGAATACTAACAAAGGTGAGAACCAATGGTTTCCAGTTGGCATAGCTTGAATTACCCCTTGCCACATACCAAGCACCCTTGTACATTATCTCACCAGCCCCCAAAAGTATCAGTAAGCAACAGGCCACTGAAAGGAATAAATTTCTCCATTTCAAAAAAGTTCTGTTGGGCCAAACTTCAGGTTAAATTCTATTTATTATCATTGCTTATAAAGTGCCCCACAGTAATAGGGAAATAATGTAGTAGAATTTTTTAACAAATAATACATTCTGGAAATCCTCTTCCTAGTCCATCAGAGTTGAACACAAAGCAGAGTTAATGTTCTGCATTGATAGAAATTAGATAAGTTTTTGAATGTTGGAAGAGAAAATTATGAAGTACTAAAACAATTAACCAGGATAATCTTATATTCTGATAGTTCGATTTCCATTAAATTCAGTCATCAAGAATAAATGACTTTTGTATTTTCTTCATCAATTTGCCATTACTACCTTGTATTCAAAGCATAAGGTTTCATTTTTGCTAATTATTATCTTTTGCAATAAAAGCATAATTAGGATGTCAATTTAAAGTATGCTAATATTCTTCAGTGTTAGAGCCAGGAGTATGTATTTGGTCTTAGAAAAATCAGTCCCTTCTTCGATTATTTTATGTGTTTTACTGTTCCAGAGGATGATTTGAAAGTGTTTCTTTTTCCTGTTTGTTTGTTTGTTTTTTCTTCTATTTTCTCCTGATAGCTAGGTTAGGTCAGGGAGCAAAAATCAGGGGTTAATTGTTGCTTTGTTTTTGATACTCTTTCTCGAGAAGAAACTCATTGTCATTAGACTTTAATGTACGCCTGGTATTCTATGATAAAACTATATATCCTCATTTATTTTTACCATTCCTCTATTACTAGACATTTAAGTTGCTTTAAGTGTGTTTTGCCATTATAAACAGTGTTGTAAAGTTCATCCAGATTCCCTGAATTTTGATTCTCACGTCTGTTCTCTCCTGACAACTTGTCCTTTCTTCCACCTTACAGTTAATATGCAAGGTGTCTACATTAAGAGCCTTATGTGGACGACATACAGAAAAGCTAATGGCATTTAAAGCAATATATCCAGACATTGTGCGACTTCATTTTCCTCCATTATACAAGGAGTTGTTCACTTCAGAATTTGAGCCAGCAATGCAAATTGATGGGTAAATGTATCACCTAAGCACTTCTAGAATGTCTGAAGTACAAACATGAAAAACAAACAAAAAATATTAACCGAGACACTTTATATGGCCCCGCACAGACCTGGAGCGCCAACACACTGCACATCTTTTGGTGATCGGGGTCAGGCAAAGGAGGGGAAACAATGAAAACAAATAAAAGTTGAACTTGTTTTTCTCATGCATATGATTTCCATTATGCCTACAGATATGGACCCTTTTTCTGTCTCGACTTCTTGATCATTGACCTCTGTTTACAACAGAAGGAGGGTACTAAAGTTGGAGGATTTCCTTTTCTTGTAGCTCACTGCCCACAGACTTTCTGCAGAGTCACCAATCTGTTAGTAACAAGAGAGTCCAGCAATAATCGGTGACCGGTGTGCATAGCGGAGGTTGCAGCATTACTTTGCACAACTTGCTCTTTGTCTCATGAAGGAAGTTTTTATTTTTTTTCACCGATTATTGCCAGTCAGCAGGATGGCACGTAAAGGGTCCATAGCACTAGCAACAATAGCATTATAATATATTACAGGGTAAATGGGCATGAAGACTATATATAGCTAAAAGAGATATTGTTTATATATTGTTTTAATTAATATAAAATGTAGTTACTGGTGTAGCTTTTCCTGTTGAATTGATAAGGCACTTTCATTTTGCACCTTTTTCTTTAAATTAAATGCTAGCGTGTTCACTGTCGTGTCGCATGTGCACCAGAAACACAAGTTTAACTGAGAAGGCTTGGAAGGTACGTCGGGAGGTATTTATGCTGCTGTTTACAAAATTACTTTCAAAAGACTGGCTGGTCATATCTAGAAATCACGATGTTGGATTATTATTTTTTTACATGTGAATTTGGAATTAAAAACTGAACTCTCCCTAAATTACCCCTTGCATTTGGGTAAGTTTAAGGATAGATGTGTTTATGCTTCATACAAAGTTGAATGATTGATTGGTGCTGTGGATTTATACCATCATGCATATTATTTTTTAAAAAGCTTTTTTAAATGCCACCTAAAGGAGGCAGGGGAGGGGAGGCTTGTTTTATACAATTTAGTAGTTATATAGACTCAGCCTCAACTTGGAATTCATATGCTTTGAGAACAAATCAATAACCAGAATAGTAATTGAAATCTAGCTTTGATTATAAGAAGGACCCAAAGATTTATATGTGGAGCAAACACACACTCCCCACATGAGGACATAAAGCATTTACTCTGTGAAAGTGTATGTTCTTGGTATAATCTAGGAACTGTAAGGGTTGATCTCTGAGTGAACTATTTCTAGACTAGCTGCCTCTAGATGCTATAATTGTAGAACGTTGCTCTCCATATTTCATAGACAATGAATGAGAGGGTAAGGGAGGCATACCATGTTGAATTAGTTTCTATTATTTAAATATTAAATATTTTAAGCCTTTAAAGTGAAGTCAGTGCTAACTGCAAACATGTACTTTTGTATTTATCGTTGCTAGAAAACTGTGGACTGTAATTTATTTCATTAAATATTTAGAAGATTGTTTGGCTTTGGTGTTCAGGTGAGAAATAGTGAGGGTTTTTTTGTTGTTTTTTAATTTCATGGATTTTTAAAAATAATTCCCAGTGGGGGAAGGGAGAAGGAACTGTCTGACACACAAGTGAGCATATTTTAAAAATAAGTGACCTTTGGGATTGTAGGCATTTAGATGATGATTTCAGTCCCACTCCTGGTAAGAATCAAACTTCTGGTCTGACATCAAAGGCCATGTTTGTTCAGTAAAAGGAACACCCTCCCGTCGTGCAAAGGCGGGAGTTTCCAAGAAGCTCTTTAGAGTGGAGAAAGTGTCTCCTGGATCACCAGGGCTCTCCTGACTCTCCTGTGGGGACTGTGGCTCCTGGTGTCAGGCTAGATCCCAGCGCAGGCTTCCCAGAGCCCTCCACTCTGCTCAGACCTCCGCTGACTTCCTGACTTGCTTCCTGAGGGACTTGGAAAAGGAGAAGGAATTACTCACACAGAAGTGTGTATGAAGCCTAAATGACATCTAACTTTTTTCCCCAAAAAAATATAGTAAGGGTTTAACCATAAATAGAAGACAAGAGTATTATTTACTTAAATTTCTTACAAGCATATAAAACTTTATGAGTGTTTATATAGAGAGGTTAACTATAAGCATATAGTATTTATATTTGGGCAGGAGGGGTTAAATCAAATTTTTAATTTAAATAAGCATAGTTCCTTTAAAGAGCAATAGTATTTATACTCTGAAAAAAGTATCAAGCTTAGTTCAGCTATTTATTTGTCTGTGTTTCTCCTGTTGTTTCTCCTTTGGGGAGAAATGGTATATTTTTATTTTGGTTTGGTTTTATTTTCTTTGTTTTTTGTCGTTCTGATTCACTAAATTTGGGGATGGTTTTATTAAAATATATTAACTTCTTTTTAACCAAAGCTTTCTGAATATGACCAGCCTCAGGTGCTAGCGCATTAAAGAGCAACTAAACCTAATTCCAGTGTCCATTTATGAAATGAAAAGAGTTCATTGAACTTCTCTAGGGGTGAGAGAGAACATAATGTTGAACTTAAAAGAAATTATTTTTCCCAGAAAGGATTTTGCATGTACATAATGCAAAAAAAAAAAAATTATGCTCTAATCACAGTAATAGTCACATCATGGTGACAATGCTTTTAGAGTAAACCAGGATTCATTGACACGATGCTGCTACTAGGTCTTTGAGAAAGAAAAGCAGATGTGGACTTTAAGAGCAAAATACTTCTATAGGGGAGGAACAGGATAGCAGAGGTATGCTCGGTGACGGGAGGGAACACCTCACTATTATTTGGATCAAAGTTGGGATCTGAAGTTAAACAATAAATTCAGCTGAAAAAATATGACGTATAGAAAAGGATGTGAAAAACTTTGCATTTTCATTTTCTTCCTTATTATAGAAACACCTGTGTGATGATACAAAATATTTGGTGATACAGAAAATTATTCGTAATAGTTCTTATAAAACTCCCTAAACTTAAATAGTCCTTTGATTATTGGAATCACGTCATTGTCATCCCAGCTGCTATAAGGCCTTTTATACAATGTTTTACATCAGCTAAATGAGGCTTTTGTACAAAGTCCCAATATCATCGGTTACAATGGTGTCCAAACGGTTGCATTCTATTGTGAAGAAACTGGCCTTGGTCACAATGAAATCATAAGTGCAGATGAAAGTGCTTTTTTGGGACAGTTTGCAAATTGTGTTAAAGCTATGGATTTTTTTAAGTGTTCAGCATCCTAATTTACGTTAAAGCTATGGATTTTTTTTTTAAGTATTCAGCATCCTAATTCACCCTTCCTAACTTAAGGAAAACATGACTTAAGACACTGCTTCTAAGTTTGGTTGTTCTTTATAGTGTGGATACCCAGATGTCTGTGAGTGTATAAGGGTGGGCTGAGGGTCAAGTGAGGAGGGAGTGTGTGTGTGTGTGTGTGTGTGTGTGTGTGTGTGTGTGTGTGTATATGTGGTTTTCGTGTATGATGTGTGTGTGTCAGACCGCTTCTAGGCTACTACGTGTCAATGGAAAAGAAAATGTATTCAAAATACTTAAATCAAAAAACTAGAAGATGGGAATAAAAAGATTTATTCTATACAAAGCCTTGTCTGGACCACTTTAGAGAGACTTCTATTTTTTTAACCCTTCTATAAATATTTGATGGCACTTGAAATATTCCTGCAATAAAATGTGATTTGTGTAAAGAAAAAAAAAAGATTTTGTAATGTGAAACAAAGAAAGAAAGTAATGTAATTTTCTAAAAAAAAAATACAAACAAACAAACTTTGTATTATTTTCTTGATGGAATTTGTCTATCTGTCTTTGGAAAACTTTTTATTTCATTGAATGTGCCATAGTAGAAATACGTGTTTTTAGTTTTAGACTAAGGAATAGCTGTTTGTGTTCCGACATTCCAAAATGCAAAACAACCTAGTAGAATCTTTAATGAAAAGGTTTAAGTAGGATGTAAGCTTCTCTCATCGTTGCTTTTTTGCACATGTTCTTCATTCCTCTCTAGTGCAATATGTACATAGAGCACTCGCGGGTGTACCTTGATCCCTCAGGGAAAAATACATATTTGTACAGTTGTTATTGTTGTTTCTTTTTGTTTTTGGCTAAGGAATGTCGACTGAATCACTTGTTATTGTTGAGGGGCAGCCAGATAATAATCCTAAAGCCACTGTTTCAAACATTGATTGTTTAAATCATGTGTCCTTCCAGTGCTATTAAGATACTAATAATAAAAAGTTATTTTCTGACAGTTCTTTGTGCTGATTGGTGAAAACAAAAGGGTAAATAAGCACCTTATGATTGACTTACTGTGAATGACAATCCATCTTGATATCAACAATAGAAAGCCCTATCATTGTGGAGTTGGGGTTAAGAGTCAGAAACAATGTGCTCAGGGATCTTCTAAAACTCTTAAAACAGGGTGGCCAGCACTACTGGGACAGATTGTGTTTTTATTATTAATAATAATGATAATGCTATCCCTCCAAGGCACAGTGAACTGTGTAGAACTAACTGCATGTGTGCAAACGTCACTATCATCTCATTTTGTTGAGTTCAAAACGTGTGTTCTTCAGTCTTGTGTACTTAAAAACACTGAATAACTTCCAGAATTGTAGAAAGTTATGCCAGTATGTTCAAAAGATAAATGAACAGGTCATCCACCAACAGAGAGCATCATTCAGAGTACAATCCTGCATACTCCATTTACCATTTCTCAAATAGTTAAAATATTTATGATAAAAATATTTATAGCCTTCTACAATATATTAAAAACTACTTCCAATTCCACATAATATAGATGCAAATGTTTAAACCAAATGAGATAAGGGCCCTGCCTATCAGTGGAGTGAGAGAGGTAAAAGGTAAAACATGTTTTTTCTAACAGCAGCAAACAACTACTAATTTCACTGTGTTCATCTCTAGAAGCAAACCAAAAACTCCCTACTTCCACATTTGTAGTTTTTAATCTGTCGAAGTAATACAAGAGATAATGTTTAAAGATAAACAAAACCCACCTGGTAACAATAGCCTGAGCCAGCTTTTAGGGTCACGTTTTACATTTTTGAAATACAGTTTTGTTCTCGTATTTCAATATATTGCTTTCCATAAAGGCAGTGAACCTCAGGGTAATTTTGCCTTTGATTCTTCCATTTCACACTTGGAATACACATTCAGATGTTTTTTTAAGACCACACAAGAGTATAATTTGGGAAAACTTTCATGTTTTTTGCACATGTTCTTTATGTCATTTAGATGAAAAAGCTTTTACCTTGTTTTTGAAAATAAATACCATGGAAATGGGCAGAAATCTCTCTCTCATATATGTATACATATATTCATACATATATATGAATATATATATACATATACACACACATTATTGACAACTTTACATATTCTAGCATTTGATTGCCACTTCTTATAAAGGGATGACCCAACAGAACCCCATAAAAACAACTTTATACAATAGATCAGATTATGTGCCCAGCAAGGCAACTGCAACATTAAATCTTGATCTATTGCTAATAGTCTACCATACTATCCCTAAACACTAGTCTTGGCAAAGAGTTCCGCCAGATTTCATTAAAGAGACCTTTCGATGGCTGTTTATCCTTAAGAGATGAGAAGGCTAACAAGCAATGGCTTTACAAAGCAATTGGTTTCACTTCTGGATCTGTTTGCTTATTTGTTAGTACAAATGAGATCAGTTTTGTCAGGCTCTCAGAACAGTTTTAAAAATAATCCTAAAGCCTGGTTTCTTACTAAGAAATATCGTAGAAGGGGGGAGGGGGAGATCTTCATGTTTAAACAAACCCTCAGAACTTCAAGCAATAAATACATTCAGTCATTTATTTATGTATAAATGAGTGACAGCATAGTGAATCCTAAGAGAAACGTTTTTCAGCAGTGAAACATAAAATGGAGTTTTGTGTTAAGAAAATGAATATGAATATTTTAAATGGATGCCTAGAGAATCTGTGTTTGCTGTTTACATTTAGTATGTTTACCGCGCTAGCAGTATCACACTTCTTTTCTTATTTTTCTTCTAAGAACTAATGAAAGATAGCTCGCTCTCAGCTTTGACATGCTGCACATGCCATTATGTTGTTCTCTAAGGGGAACTAAAATCTCTCCAGTGTTCATGTGTGATTCCTTTCTCATTCATTATCACTTCAATGTGGATGAATACTATTTCTAGGAGCTTGGTCATCAGTGAACAGATTACATATGTAAATGCAGATCATTCTTGAGCATATAGTGAATATGATTTCACACACATGAAAAAATTCATATGTACTGTACACACTTTCCTGAATCAAAAATTCTCTTCTATCCACAATTGTTTGAAATCTCACATAAAACAGTGGTAAATTTTTATACATTAGGACATTAGCTGGCTGCTTCTTTAAATGTACCTGTATTGTCTGCCTGCTCCTTTTGTGGAGATGTGTTTTTGTATTGGATGTTTGGGCCAATGGGAGGCTTCAAGCTACAACATATTTTCCCAGTTTAAATATATTTAACATATGACAAACCCCAGACAAGGCTTTTAATATGTATAAAGAACTGCAGTGTTAGGTGGTTTATTTGCAAACCGTTTTCAATGTTGTCCATTTTTATGGCACCTTTAACAATATTCTTGTTTCCAAAGTACAAAAAAAAATAGATTAAATATCTAGCCATAACTGAATGTCAAGCAATAAAACAAATGACTTTTGTGCATAGACTTAAAAAAATACAAATTTTAGACATCTGCATGTAAATGCAATCTCTTGTTTACTGCTTTCTTCAACTCGAGCAATTGATTCCTTATTTAATGTTAACTTAAGAACTTGTAATGGCCTGTAAACATTTTCTCTCTTACTCTTCTTTCAAATTTACCTTCATCCCTGCTTTTGAGTCATAATATTTAATGTTGTTCTGCACATCTCTATACAGTTAACTTTTTGGCTTTCATTCTGTATAGATAAGAAAATGTTATATTATAAACAGCCTACTCAGTGCAAATATTTATCTGTTTATCAAATCCACAATATGCTGTATAATACTGGTTTTACTATATAATCTATTTTAGACATAGCTGTTTAGAACTAGAGTGTGCTATTTTTGTGTTTTTCTGATGTGTGGTGCTAGATAAGTTACTTTTGTGAACAAAAACAAAAAAAAAAAACAACCTTTTATTCCTAGACAATACCACCTTTGGGTCTTGTTAATTTCACTGAATATAACTATATATTTGTATATATATACATATATACATATATATATATATCTATATATCTACCTATGCCCAACTGGCAGCTGTATCAGAGTGCTGGATTTGGGACATGCTTTTCTCTTTAAATACATACTATCATTATATAAATTATTCTAGAGTGTATTTAATTAGGATAAAATTACTTCCTTAGTATGGATATTTGACATCAATAGAGTGAATTTGTTTATAAATATGGATATATGAAAACTTATTAGCATTGACTTTATGTTTGCTCCTTGACTTTATACCATATCTCCTAAGCTGAAAAATAATTTGCCAGGCCTTCAAGATCCTAAAGAAACACTCTAGTTTAATGGAGTAATCCTTTTTTTTCTTCTTACTAAGGAATTATATTATTGACACCTGACAGGGTTATGTTCTTAGCTCCTATTATAGATAATAGGCATTCATATAAAATATCCTTGGTGGCTTGATGGTGGAATAACCCTTTCTCCTCCTACATGAACCATGAGAAATCTGATGACATCCACTGTCATGGCAGAACATGGCCCAACAGAGCAAATTCAACAAAGGATGTTCTATTTTAATTATGACCTCAACCAGTTCTATGAACTGGGTGAAGGGCCTTCATGTTAAAAGTCATCATTTAATAATGAGTTTAAACTCACCTATTCTCCCAAGACCTATTGGCATTGTTAAAAATCCAAGTATATCAAATATCTAACTAAGGATGTAGTTAACCTTATTAAATATTGATTAGAATTGTTCTGTAATATTACTGAATTTGTAAGATCTTTAGCAAAGATTTTTGAGCAATTTATAAATATAGAGCAAATGTTTCTGTTTACTGCACTTTTTGTAACTGAAGGTGATAAATTCTCAAGCCATGGTTATTGGCTTCCATGCACTGCATATTTACCCACAGTTTAGACATTTTCCATTTTTATGGAAGAGTTGCTGTTAACTTAATTACAAATGCAATCATGTGGTTAATGAAAGCTGATGCTAATAGTTAACCTTTTAAAGTAAATTGGCTACAGTTTAAGGAGAAATATCTTTTACTACAAGTCATGTCATTCCTTACTGCTTCACTTAGAAAGAGATGGAAATTTTTTTAAAAGCACCATTCAGTATCCTAAGCTTCCTGGAGATAGAGATTGTATTTCTTTGTGTCTGTACAATGGCCAGCACATGCCAGCATTTGATAATTATTAAGTAACAATGAGTGTGCCCCAATCCAAATTTTTTTTCTGGGTTGTTACAGTAAATTTATAAAGTATGCCAAGCCTATAATTAACACTTACTTCTACAACCAAGTATTAGACCCACATTTAAAAAGACCACATGAAATGCTGATTTTAATTGTGTGTAGGTCTTGAGGATTAAGCACACAAATTTCACAAAATTTGTGAGTAACAAACTCAGCCTTCTGTAAATATACATGCAAGTTTGGAAACAGTAATACTGTACCTATAAATATATCTGTCTGTTTTGTGTACAGTATGTAAAAATTCCTTTTCTGCCACACTAAAAATGCAAGCCATTTATGGGTATCCTAAAAATAGTATTGTACTAAAACTTTGCTAATGATCTTTATTAGAAGATCATCCAACTTTTCACATACATTGGGTTTTCTTTTCAATTCACTCTTACAGTAGTCTGCTTATTTCCAGCTGTTTGTTATTTTATTGTGTCCTGAATTTAAAAAGATATTTTGATTCATTTTGTAAATACAAAGCTGTAAAAAAAAAGAGAGATTTAATGTTGTCTTTTAAATACTCCGATTTTCATTCTAATATGAATGTTGTTATATTGTACTTAGAAACTCTACCTTTAATATTACATTACCTTTATTAAAAGTGCATTGAACACATCAATTTTAGATGTGCTTTATGTACTATTATCCTATAATAAAACTTCAGCTTCTAATGGAACACTTGCCTTGTTTTTCTTCTTTTTTTGCTTATTGAGTTGCATTATACATAGTTTTCTAGCTTACATCGTGTCTCCAGAGAACAGTCTAGTACAGTGGTCGGCAAACTGCGGCTTGCGAGCCACATGTGGCTCTTTGGCCCCTTGAGTGTGGCTCTTCCACAAAATACCACGGCCTGGGTGAGTCTATTTTGAAGAAGTGGCATTAGAAGTTTAAGTTTAAAAAAGTTGGCTCTCAAAAGAAATTTCAATCGTTGTACTATTGATATTTGGCTCTGTTGACTAATGAGTTTGCCGACCACTGGTCTAGTAGACCTTGCTACTCAAAGTGTGTCAACAGACCAGTAACCTTGGCATCACCTGTGACCTTGACCTTATTAGAAATGCAGAATTGCAAGCACCCCCCCATAACTACCAGATCAGAATCTGCATTTTTACAAGATCCCCAGGTGATTGCTTTGCATACTAAAGTTTGAGATGCACTAATCTATAGTATAGGATTTTAAAAAACAATTCATTTCCATTTTGCAGAGAGAAAACATGTACAAGGATCAAACTACCTTTTTGATCAGAAAAGGCAAAGAAGTTTTCACTTGTGAGCTCATGTCTATTGACTGATAGAGGCTTCTGAGGCTGCTTCCTGTCTCAGAGGAAAAGGGGTCCTAACTGATTAGTAGCATCTGCTCAGAGAGTAGGAGGGGAGAACTCCTGGATGCATACAATACTTTGTCATCTTTGCTTCAGAAATCTTTAAAATTTAACATCAGAAATGCTGCCAAAGATTTTAATGATGCCAAAGACTAAAAATATTACTTTACGTGGGCTAGCATTGCCTCCTCTAGCCCCATGCTTTCTCTTGAGTAGATGATATAGGAGGGAACCAATAAATTTAATATCAGCTAAGTATCACACTTATAACAATGCAAAAACCTCACTATAAATTATTTTTAAATAACATCAAGGACATTTAAATTATAAAATATTCTGAAATCAGAGTAAAGGCAACTAAGTCAGCATTTTCCTACACACACACACACATACACACTACAATACCTAAGTGTTTCTTACACTCAGTAAAATAAATATTTGAGTTGATCCCAAAAATTGTCGCATGTAACAAATGGTCCCTAATCCTGCCTTTATTTCCAGCTGCCTCAGAGAAGGGGGAGAATGACATTATGCGTGTGAACTATTGGTGGACTGTCAAATTAATTCCATATAATTATAAATATTCACCACCTTCCAGCATCTTGGAAAATTGAGAGTAAATGGAAATAGTGAAGCTCAATATATGAAAGCTGTCACCTCTAGGCCTTTGGCCAAACTCGTGCCTAAGCTCCTTCTGATAAAACAGTGATTTACACTTACCTCTCCACAATGGATTAGCTTGCTCCACTTCCAAAAGGGTACTTACACAGGAGCATAAGAGGGACTCATTATAGTTCTGTTTATACTGGTCTCATGGGAGAATTAGATAAAGAAAACAAATCAGGTCATTATTAAACTCTTGGAGATAAAGCCAAAGAAATAATCATAGACTAGTCAGTAAGACCACACATGTCTTAGTGCTACTACTACTACTAAGCTTTGTTTCATGGTGCAAGATCAGTCTAGCCCCTTAACATTACGAGTAGACTTCTGCTTCTAATGTACATTTGGATCAAATGGACTGGTGCGAAGCAGGCCTGCTTCTCGTGCCAGGTCTGTGAGAAAATAGAACCATCCTCGTGTGCTGGGAAAGCTAACCGCTGAAGTGCTGAGCTGCAAATGATCTTAGACATTTCTCTGTCTTGGTTTCATCCATAAGAAAAAATTCACATCTAATAACAATTATGATAACCTTACGTAGCTAGATGCTTGCATTCTTTTCTAAATTTTGGTCCTATGAAATGTTTACAAACTCAAAATAAGTACCTACTGTTTATAAATTATTTCAAACTGAAACTGGCTTCTCATTCAACTTCTGGGGTTTCTCAGTTTAGCAGATATGGACAACCAAATCTTTCTTCTGCTTAAAATTCCAAAGACTCAAAGAGTACAGTCACTTTGGAAAACAGTTTGGCAGTGTCTTAAAAAATTAAATATACATTTACATACAACCCAACAATTGCACTCCTAGGTATCTACCCAAGAGAAATGAAAACACAAAGTTCACAAAGACTTGTATACAAATGTTCACAGCAACATTACTCATAACAGCTGAAAAGTACAAACCACCTAATGTCTATCAACTGTCATATGGGTAAACAAAATGAGGCATATCCATAAATGGGCTACAATTCAGCTACATGACTAGTAATACTGCTACAACATGGATGATCCTCAAAAATATTCTGCTAAGAAAAGAATCCAGATGCAAAAGACTACATATGATTTGATTTATATGAAATGCCCAGAAAAAAAGGTGAATCTATAGAGATAGAAAGGAGATTAGTGCTTGTCTGAGGTTGTGGGTGGGAAGAATAATTAATTGTAAATGGGCACAAAAGATTTTCCAGGTTAATGTAATGGAAATGTTCCAAACTTGGTAATGTTGATCATCGCAAAACTCCCTACACTTACTAAAAAAATCACTGAATAACACAACTAAAATGAGTGAATTTTACAGTAATAGATTACACCTCAATAAAGCGTTCTCTCTCTCTCTCTCTCTCACACACACACACACACACACACACACACACACACACACACACACACACTGGTTTTCTTATTACCAGGGAATGAAGTCCAAAAGCACAAATTCTCTAGCATGGCATGAAGACCTTCTCTAGCCCCTCTCCTCCAATGATCTTCTTCTCCCCCACCCACCACCACCACACACACACAAGGCAGTAGCTTTACCCCTTCCTCAGAACATGCTGTTTCACACTTCTGTGATTTCTCACACTTGAAAATGCACAGTCCCTTCTCTATCCAGGACACTCCTACTCATCCTTCAAGACCCAATGTAAATCAGACTTGTCTGAAATGGTCTCTAAAGTGTCTCAGTCAAAAAGAGTTTCTTCTTCATTGTGTTCCCATAGACTCTTCTATAATGTCTGTGTATATCATTTCTTATTTGTATTATAACCATTTGTTTTCAATGCCACCTTCACTGCATTGTGGGTTGGGAGGGGGGCAGAAAAAGTATATACTATAGCTACTATTTGTTTAACATTTACTCTTTACATATTATTTTTGGCATATTTACTCATTTACATATTACTTCTAATCCTCACTACAAGTCTGTAGGTGAGTTATTACTGTCTCCTCTAATTGGGCTCAAATAGGAGACACAACATATTTAGGATCACACTGCCAATAAACAGGAAATTGAGATCAAATCCATACATGCTGAACTCCAAAAATTCATGTTCTTTTCACTAAACTGCTTTTGGTTTACAATACAGACCATAAAGGAAGAGATGCATATATTTAATATATTGTAATGGCAAAAGTTATGAGACCTGATTTTTAGTATCAGCTTTATCACTGATCATGCAATGTTGGAAAAGTCACTTGACAATCTGAGCTTCAGTTTCCTTATCAGAAAAACAAGAGGGTTGGACTAGATAATCTCCAATGTTCCTTCTGGCTCTAAAAATTCTGATTCTGTATAGTATCTTGCAACCACCGGAACTCAAGATACACGAAACCAGAGCAGACTGTCTGATGATAATCTAGAACCTCAACACAGGCCATATCTGGTGATGTTACCATAGCACACTACTGTGGGCTGGTGCATCCCAGCAGCATGAGTGCTTAAAGATTTCTGGAGCAGTCCTTGAGCAGTTGCTAAAGACTAGGACAGGACTCCCAACTCTCTCTGCCTGTATGCTTTATGAGATGGTACCCAACACATTAACTTCTACATTGCCTGGATGTCTATCTCTACCCTAGCACAGGCCACTCATTTCACACCTAATAAGAACTGCTACCTACCTGCACAGTGCCAGGCATCATTGCACCGGTTGATCTGCAAGTATTCACAAGCACTGTCTCCTAACCAGCCTCTTCCCTACAACTTTCCTGAAACTTACATCTGATTGAGTCATTCCTCTGCTCATAAGCTCCTCTCTCCTCCCAGCATTCTATTTCTTATACAATAAACTAAAAACTTGTACTTTGGCTTATAAAAGCTTCTATAGTCTGATCTCAAACTATTTTTCCAAGTCCTTTTCTACTACTCTTCAGAAACCTTGCATTACAGGCAAAATAAACTACCTCGGGGTTCTTACATTCAAGGGATATTTTTAATGTAAGTATAATTTTTATGTTAATATACTTTAAACATCATAAATCATTCTAAGATTTAGAACACGGTTTCCTGATCACATACAAACTGGACTCTGTTCATGTAATACGGTTATGTAACTCCTTGTGCTGGTCTCTGTCTAGAATGCCCTTTCCCATCATCTTCATACTTCAAAATCTTCAAATGAGCTGACATGTCTAGCGCCCAATGTGGTAACTGACATATAAGTACTCATACATGTCTTTAGCTATTCGAAGCAGCCTTCTGACTCTCTCACTAGTAACTTTTCTCCCTCTCTGTACTCACACCATACCTTTCTACATACCTTTCTTATATTGCTTATCCCATTCTGTTTTGTTTTTTAATTGTATAATGTGAATATCTTAGATTCTCAACCATCAAAAGCTCTTAGAAAAACTGGTATTTGGTCTTAGTCCTAGACGTACCCAGCACCAAGCACAAATTATCAGTGCTCAGTAAATCTTTCCTTAATGCATGAAAAACAAAAAACAAAAACAAAAACAAAAACAAAAAAACACAACAAACTAGGTGGAAAGTGACATCTAAACTGGGATGGTCCTGGAGTGGAGGAGCCACTACTGTGTGCCAGGTCCTGTGGCTGAGCACAGTTAATCTCTTATTCTACTTAATCCTTTCAAAAACTCCACTAAGTATCTCCATTTTACTGACAAGGTGTCAGGGTTAGGGAAATTAAGACAGAGGGCTAAGATCACAAGATGAGTCTGTTGGGACTTTTTCAGTGCAGTACTTGCCACTGGCCCTCCTAACTTGTCACCCTCCAGGAGGTGAAGGACCTTTCAGGACCTCCTACAAGTAGCCCCTCCCACCTGGCCAGCCCCTCCCCTCAGTTTCTTGGCGCACAGCCCCGCCTCTGCGTCGAGTGACGTCACCACGCTGGGCCGAGGTGGCGTGGTTACGTTCTTTAAATAAGGGCTTCCCAGGGCGTGCGCGGCTCTGTGTGGAGTGGGGACCCGGCCGGGGCCAGAGCGGTCACGGCCGCGAGGTGGGCGGAGTGGCTGCTTCCCGGGAGACGCGGGGCGGAGGGCGCTGCCCGGGAGACGCGCGCTCGAAGAGCGGGCGGAGGGAACATGGCGGCCCGCGCGGCCGGGCCGGGGCGCTCGGCTCCAGTTCTAGCGCGGCCCAGGCCCGGATCAGTCTCCCCCTGACCCACCTTTCTGAGACCTTGTTTCTCTTTGAAGCCCTTTAGTCCGCTTTCCCGCAGCCATTCCTTTTGCCCCCATTGGCTCTCTCTCCCTGCCTCACGCTGGATCAAGGAGTGAGAGGTGGGTTCAGTGGGAGCCGATCAGGCCTGCCCGGTGCCCGGGGTCCGACTCCTCAATTTGCAAGTTTCTCATCCACACCCTCTCGGTCCGCCCAGAGCGATGGGAGAGCCACCGAACATGGAGTGGCCAAGCCCGACGTGCAGTCCTGGTGATTCCTCTAAGTGAACCTGTGAAATGTTACTTGAGTTGCCTGGACCTCAGTCTCCTCAAAAATGAAGTTCTCTTGGAATGATTTTTTATATCCAGGCTTTTTCTTTCTTTTTCCTGCATTGCTTGCCAAATCTGACCCATAGCAGGGCATGATGGGGAAACTCGAAGCCAGATTTCTTTTGGCAATTAGGGGCGGAGGGAGCGCCAAGGCATACAGCTCCATGCCATACAGTGATGCGGTCTGTAAGCAATGAGAACACCATCCTGTTTGGGCTCTGAGAGTACCGTTCTTGGAACAAGTTAAATGGAGAAGGACTGCATCGTCATTGCTGTTCTACTGCAAGAACCTGCAGGCATTCGTCTGTCTGCTGCATTCTGTTTCAGGTGTCCTGTCAGTTTTAGGATAGGTGTTAGGAGCATGGGTTAACAGCACCTGGTCTACCCAATCACCGGTTTTCAATGTTGACCTTTTGTTTTTCCTCAGGTGATTCTGGAGAAATCCTGCCTCTGCTGGATCCTGCTCGACCAGGCAGCAGAATTGTGAGCTCCACTGACGCAGAAGTCTAAGAATAAGAGCTCCATAATGGCCATGAGTGAACCGAGGCTGAATTGGTGAGTTACATCTGTTTGTAATCACCTAAAGAGAATGAACGTGGGACTGGGTTAGATTAGGAAAGGAGGGTTTTTGACCTGCAGAGCTTTGGAGGAAACAGGAAGAAAATAGAAGTTCAGTGGCTCAAAATTTATCCCATCCTCATCTGCACATACTGAGCACTTTTGAGGTATAGCTGACTGCACTTCCTCTCCTAAAGTGACAATTCAGCACTCAGATTGCTACCAAGTATAATTCCATCACGTACTTATTGTTGCTGTTAGTGAAGAAGAGATGCTGGAATTTTCTTGTGTCCAAGGACCTTGCTCACTGCTGTACAAGTAGTAAAAAGATTCCCCTTTAAGAATAGATAAACTTCTTTTTGTTATGTCGGAATCTGTATCAAGTGCTCATGTAAATGCATGGACTATTTTAGAAGTGTATGAGAACTTTACAAATTGAGGACTCAGTTAAGTAACATAAGTGGCTTTGCAGAGATCTAACTAATACTCATGTGGCTTTAGGTTAATTTAGCACACATTTACTGAGCAGCTATAGTTTGCTAACCAAGGAGAATATAAAAGTTATGAGAGATTATAAAGATAATTAAAATAGTACCTGATTTAAAGAAGATGCACTCAGTATGTACTCAATAAGTATTTATTTAATGCAAACAATGCTCCCTTCCCCCAAAGAGCTCACAGTCAATCCCTGAGCCCCATGACTTTGTTTTGTATGATATGCAAAAACCTTAAAATGTAATGAGATGGCAAATATACAGTACCATAATCTATACTAATAAAAGGGTAATATGCTAATTAGACCAGACACCTTCTGGACATCCTTCTGGACAAAGCCATGGTGGCAAGGGCTGAGACAGAGGAGGTTAGGGGTCATCAGGCCAGCAGGGGAGGGCAGTTAGGGCAATCAGGCCGGCAAGGGAGCAGTTAAGGGGCGATCAGGCTGGCAGGGGAGCAGTTAAGGGGTGATCAAGCCAGCAGGCAGAGGTGGTAAGAGGCAATCAAGCCAGCAGGCAGAGGTGGTTAGGGGTGGTCAGGTTGGCAGGGGAGCAGTTAGGGGCATCAGGCCAGCAAGTAGACGTGGTTAGGGGTGAATCAGGCAGGCAGGCGAGCGGTTTGGAGACAGTGGTCTCGGATTGTGAAAGGGATGTCCGACTGCCGGTTTAGGCCTGGGGATTGGGCCTAAACTGGCAGTCGGACATCCCTCGAGGGATCCCAGATTGGAGAGCGTGCAGGCTGGGCTGAGGGACCCCCCCCCCCCCCCCCACACTCCTGTGCACAAATTTCGTGCACTGGACCTCTAGTAAGTCATAAGAACCACATTGGTGCATAGCAAGTAAGACATTTTAATTTTACCATTTATACTTCAATTGTATTTTTTTTTTTATAAATGCCTTTAAAAATAGTAAGAAATGAGTATGGCGCAAATATGCTAGAATTTTTCATTTTGGGAATGGGCCAGCCAGAAGTTGCCATTTAATTAGAGGTATACACCAAGCATGTCAAACTTGTAGCCCGTGGGCCTTGGGCCCCGTGGGGCCCACAACGAATATTTTTGGGACCCAGCCAATATAACAGTATGTAAGAAACATTTTAATAAAAATTTTGTAACTTAAGTTTTACAATATTCTGTTATACATAATTAATAATGAACTACAATGTTCACTAGTGACTGATTACTATAATCGTGTTGCATTCATTTCCCTTTCGCCCTGGCACACCATTTCTCCCCACTAATACTAGCAGTGAATATTTTAGCAGCCGATTGCCGTGTCATTAGTCTTTACTGACTTGTTTGGTGTGTGCAACAGGAAATATTTTGCTTATGGAGAACAAGAAAAATAGGTTTATTTGTGTTATGCTTATTAATTTGTGCAGTTATTCAGTATCTGGTAAGTTAATGTTCAAAAAAAGTATTAATTTTTATTAAAATGTTCTATTATTTTATGTTAACGATTACTCATTATTTCAGCCCTTTGTATTCAGCATGTCTTTATCGAAATAAACCTACGTTTCTATGAAAATTAAAGCTTTTTTTTTTTGCAGCCCACATAAACTTAAACCTTGTTTATTTGGCCCGTGTTAGCCTTTGAGTTTGACATGCTTGGTATACATGTTTATGCTCCTTGCCATAAAGTATGTTCAGAAGCAGCACAGATGCTTTTACACTATACCACTGACATTGTGAAACCCAATGTGATTTAGAGCCTTTGCACAGTATTGAAGCCCTTGAACTATCATTGACCACAGAATCCTACTAATCTTTGTCCTCCCAGGTTAATGGCTCTCAGTTTTTTAATTTCTTCAATCAGCATTTATTGGATGTTTACAATATGGAAAGCATTGACTGTAATATATTAGTCTCTGAATTATTTATGTTGTGGAAAATCACATATGACCTTAGAAGTGGTTTTAGTACAGCACACCATTTATCACATTTGCCAGGTTAATGAAAATGTGAGGATATGTTGTCTTTTTAGTGTCTTGTGGCCTGACATAATAGTACATGAAATAAAAATAAATAGAGAAGCATTTTCTGTCAGTAACCAAACAAAATGCTATGCCCAGAGCCAGCGGTGATTCCTGCCTCTGAAATCACAGATTTATAATCTGTTCTATTTTTAACTCTCTAGTTATCTCTGACATTTATTTAATTGGATAGTAAAGGAAAAGCAAGGCCTGTTGTTGGAACTGGAGAATTTCAGAATAGGCCTAGGGTAAAAGCTATCTAAGAAGGGAAACATCTGAACTCATATATCTGGTACATGAAATTAAAATTATGAAGAGATGACTGTCTAGGAAAGGGAGTGTAGAGGGCATGTAGTTATAAATTACAATTGTACCATTATGCTGCTTACTCTACCTTGAGATTTTGAATTGTCAAATACAATTACTTTGCTTCACAGGGATGTCGCCTCAAAAAATGGTCTTAAGACATTTTTCTCTCGAGAAAATTATAAAGATCATTCCATGGCTCCAAGTTTGAAAGAACTATGTAATTTATCTAACAGGTAATATGTTTATTTATTTGGTTACCTATTTCCATATTTGGTTGTTATTTTTCTGATATTTGAAGTTTTATATCTGTCTGTATCCACTAGTAAACATTCAAATTGCAGAAATGTAAAAATTAGAAAACAGAACAATTGTTCCAGTGACCACTCTTTAGTATATATCTTTTCAGTCCTTTCCCTACCCATTTCTGTTCATGGGTAGGGAAAGGACTGAAAAGATAACTTATAAAAACAAGAATAGGGTCATATTATAAATATTATGTAATACCATAAATACTATAAAACTGTTATCATTTGTTGTTGTTTTTTTTTTTTTTCATTTAAAATATTTCCTGTATCTTTCTATGCCCCTGCATATGTAGCTTAATCTTCTTGATGATTGTATATCATCCTATCTAATAAAGAGGGAATATGCAAATTGACCATCATGGCATCACAAAGATGGTGGCACCCAGTCTCCTCAGCCCCGCTGGAGCCCCACAGTCCTTTCAGCCCAGCTGGGGGTGGGGGTGGGGCGCACGGTGTGGGCAGACCCGCCCTCAGCCCCCCCAGCCACCCAGGGCCCGAGGTGCAGGCAAGCATTGGATGGCAGCTGCCCAGGGCCACCCGAGGCTCAGGTAACCAGGGCCGGCCGAGGCTTGTGCTGCTGGCAGTAGCAACAGCAGAGTGTGATGGGGGCATTGCCTTCCCCTGTGCTGGGTCACCTCCAGCTCCTGAGGGCTCCCAGACTGTGAGAGGGGGCAGGCTGGGCTGGCTCCCCCCCCCTCCAGTGCATGAATTTTCATGCACCAGGCCTCTAATCCTCTATAATGTATTATATACTAGTAAGTGTACTTTTTAATTCATTTAGCTCGTTTTATATTGCAAAATGTTGTATTCCTCACGGGTGTGTGTTTTTACAAATTGAAGGCAAGACCAATACCTGCAAAAATGTTACAATTCACTTTATTTCATAACTTGCTTTATTGTAGTCTGGAATGCAACCCACAATAATTTGCAAGGTATTTCTGTATTTCAAAGTGCTCAAGTTTTTCTGTCTCTAATCCCTGGACTCCAGTTTCCCTTCTAGTTACTTTTTTTATTTTCTTTGCTCATTTATACTTAACTACTTTAAAGACTTTGTATATGCTTGCAATATACAAGGAGGAAAGAGAGGACAAAAATACTACTGTATAACACATGCAGAAAACAACAGACAAGGCCATAGTAAGTCCTTTCCTATCAATAATTACTTTAAATGAATTAAAGTCTCCAATCAAAAGACATATTGGGAGAATGGATTTAAAAAACAGTATAAAGAAAAACTTCACTACACAGCTCACTGGGTTTGCTTTCACTGAACATCCCACTCTAATCCGGCTTTTACCCTCTCTAGTCTACTAAGACTGCTCCCCTCAAGATCTAGGAGCTATTGACTACAGAGATATCTCACTCTTAGATTTCTGGTGAATGTGATATTTCTCAGTCTCTTTTGCCATCTTCACTGTCAGGCTTACCATGCTGGCTCATCAGATTGTGGAGCTTTTAAAAAAGACTGATTTTGCACTCTCAACCCAACCTTTTGAATTTGAACCTTTGAGGATGTATCTGTGGAATCAGTTAATTAACACCATTAATATTCATTTAGGTCATCTCCCTGCCTTTACTATAGCAAAGAGTGAGCATCCTTTTTATACATGTGCTGGTATAAGAATTAGGATAAATTTCTGTAAGATGTGGGTATGCATGTGTTTTTTATTTTGATAGATATTTGCCAGATTGCTATTAAAAGCATTAAAGAAACAAGTACTTTTTTATTCCATCAATTAATACATAGGTTCACGTTAAAAGCAAGCCAAAGTTGTATTAAAGAGACAGTTGAAATGTAAATATTTTTAAAAAGGCAACTTCAGAAGCAGTATTCTTCTTTCCAAACTGAGTAATTTTGTATTTGCTAATATCAGCTATACACCGGTAAGACAGTAGATCCTTTATGAATGTGAATCTATGGCTATATTTTTAAAGCTATTTCTATTGTTCAATTTTACCATTTCTTAGGGATAACTAATTTTTTTTAAAATAAATCTTTATTGTTCAGATTATTACAGGTGTTCCTCTTTTTTCCCCCTATAGCTCCCCTCCACCTGATTCCCCACCCCACCCCACCCCCTTACCCCTCGCCACTGTCTTCATCCATAGGAGTAAGATTTTTGTCCAATCTCTTCCCACACCCCTCACACCTGCTTCCCCTGAGAATCGTCAGTCCACTCCCTTTCTATGTCCCTGATTCTATTATATTCACCAGTCCATTCTGTTCTTCAGATTTTTTATTCACTTGATTTTTAGATTCACTTGTTGGTAGGTATGTATTTGATGTCCTTTTGTTCATAATTTTTATCTTTACCTTTTTCTTCTTCTTCCTCTTCTTAAAGAATATCCTTCAGCATTTCATGTAATCCTGGTTTGGTGGCGATGAACTCCTTTAGCTTTTTCTTGTCTGTGAAGCTCTTTATCTGACCTTCAACTCTGAATGATAGCTTTGCTGGGTAGAGTAATCTTGGTTGTAGGTTCTTGCTGTTCATCACTTTGAATATTTCTTGCCACTCCCTTCTGGCCTGCATAGTTTCTGTTGAGAAATCAGCTGACAGTCGTATGGGTACTCCCTTGTAGGTAATTAACTGTTTTTCTCTTGCTGCTTTTAATATGCTCTCTTTGTCTTTTGCCCTTGGCATTTTAATTACGATGTGTCTTGGTGTGGTCCTCTTTGGATTCCTCTTGTATGAGGTTCTGTGTGCTTCCTGAACTTGTAAGTCTATTTCTTTCACCAGGTAGGGAAAGTTTTCTGTCATTATTTCTTCTAATAGGTTTTCAATATTTTGCTCTCTCCCTTCTTCTGGCACCCCAAAAATTCGGACGTTGGTTCGCTTAAAGTTGTCCCAGAGGCTCTTTACACTATCTTCATATTTTTGGATTCTTTTTTCTTTTTGTTTTTCTGGTTGGATGTTTTTTATTTCCACATATTTCAGATCTTTGGTTTGATTCTTGGGGTACGTTGATCTACAGTTGAGTTTCTGTATATTCTTTATTTCAGACTGTGTATGCTTCATTTCTGACTGATCCTTTTCCATTTTTTTGGCATTCTCATTAAGGTCCTTGAAGGTCTCACTAAGCTCCTCAGAAGTGTCATCAAGTTTCTCGGCGGTTTTTAGAAGATTCTTGAGTAACCTTATAAATGTGGTTCTGAACTCTATGTCATCTGGTAGTTTGTTTTCCTCCGTTTCTTTCATTCGTGACATGTTTCTTTGTCTCCACATTTTGGCTGCTTCCCTGTGTTGATGGAGTAGCTTTGTGTGGTAGGTGATCTATAGGGGGCAGTAACTCAGCCTCCTCAATCACTTGAGGTGGATGCTCTTTGTACAGCCCTTTGTGTGCTGAGTGCAAAGTCCTGGTGTAGTTAAGCCTTAATTGCTGTTGGTACACTGGGAGGAATTGACCTCCAGGCCTATTAGCTGTGAGCACTCGCTGTGTCTATAATGGAAGAACTGCTGCGCTGAAGACAGGCTTATGGGGCAGGACTTGTTTCAGTGGGGCTTTGGTGCTCACTGAATCTGCCTTTGAATGTGTTACTTATGGATGTGAGGAGTTGAAATCTGGTGTCTCACTCTGACCACTAGGTACACTGGCTTCTGGATCTCCAGTGGGGTTCAGGTTAGCTACTGTCTGAGGCCACCCAGCAGGAGCTACAGTGAGAGCTACAGTTTTCTCCTCTTTGCTTGGGGTTTGGAGGTTTTGGAGCTGTCTGACCCAGGCTGCAAGTTTGCTAGGTTAAGCTGCGATAGGGCAGGCCTTTCTTATGCTAACTCCGCTGCTTCGAGCTTGGGTGGGTTTGTAGGTTGTGCAGGGCGAGGCCTCAGGGTCTCACTAGGCTAGGGCGTGGCAAACAGAAATGGCTGCTAGTTAGCCGGCTCTGCGTCCCGACGGCGTCCCCGAGTCCCGTGCCCCAGTGCAGTAAACAATTATTCCTGCGCACAGCTCTGCAAGCAAGCCACCCTCACTGGCAGACAGTCCAGCTTCTCCCCGTAGGAGTTTGGGTCCCCCGTGTCTCCCCAGAGACTGGATTTCAGAGTAATCGGGGGCTTGTCTCCCTTTGGGTTGAAAAAAGCAACGCCTGCCGCCAGCCCGGATCATGCGCCTCCTTACCTCAGCTTTTCAGCGCTCGTGCACATCTCAATGCTCTTTTTTCTTTCCTTCTAGTTGTGGAACTTCCACTCAGCCAGCTTTCCCGTGGTTCTGGGTGATAGACGTTTTGTCTTTTAGTTGTAGTTTTGAAATTGTTGTGCGAGTCAGCAGTTTAGGTGTTTACCTATGCCGCCATCTTGGATTCCTCTCAGGATAACTAATTTTTTAAAATTTATCTTTGTTGTTGAAAGTATTACAGATGTTCTCCTTCCCCCCCTATTGGCCCCTTCCTCCCCACTCTTAAAACTTATTAATTAAATAAAGAATTGTCTTTGTTTATTTGAATAAAAGAATACCTACCAATTCTAGTATTCTGGAATTCAGCAAATATATATCTTTATCTTAAAATAAAAACCTATCCATTTCAAGAACTTTTATCTCAGCCTTCCTTTTTTTTTAGCAGACTAAAAATTTGTAATATTAATCTTCTTTACTCTATCACTGCTTCATCATTATTTTAATGGGTGTGGATTATAGTCTGGATTATGTAAGGGAGAGGACATTTTGCTGGCAGTTGGGCTCACCTAACTCCTAAAATTAATTTTTCCTAGAGTATGCTTGTCTTTCTTTAGATTTCTATATAGCACAAAATAATTTATTATTATAATTTACCTTTTAATATAGAAAAAATAAAGACAAAGGCATTGATTCCATTTGTTTCTAGTCTTTTTGGCTAACCTTGAGTTTTATTAAGTTTTACAGTAGGGAATGGATTTTCACACTGTATTAATGTACAACTGTTTTCTTCATGGAAAACTAGGAAGAATATAACATTTTTGTTAGCCTTAATTTTGTATTTCTTTTGTGTTTTCTAACATTTGGGAAAATATTAATAACTCTAACTGCACTACTTTTAACAATGTGAAGTTTTCATTCAACCCTTCATTGAAAGGTAAACATTTGCCTTTTTTCCAAATTAAAATGTCTGGTTGTAGATATTTATAACTGAGTTTCCAACAAGGGGGAAAGTAGCTGTTAATAGAAAAATAATTATCAAATTTTAACATGTTTCATATAGAAAAGTCAATCAAATTCAAGAGGTACAGGTAGACTTCAGATGGAGATTACAAGCACCATTTCCAAATGCTGCTGAAAGAAGCTGCCCAAGTCAGTAGATTTAAAAATTAAGAAACTTGAAGTTTTGCATTCTGCCTTTTTTCCATAGAAACTTTAAGTAAAAAAGGAGGATGGGTAGTAGACAAAATGAAGTGTGAAATCTTCAAACCATCAACTGAAATAAAATATAATGCTGTAAATGTGGTTAGAGAAACCCTGTCAGATGCTTTTGGCTTGCACCCTGATGAAGATTTTGACAGCACTGCACATGGAAATGATCTTGATGTGCTGCCATTTCATTCTTTGCTGAATGTAGCCAATTTAAACTGCTAGAATTTCTTGACATTCCTACTCTGGCATATCTGAGTCAGCATCTTGTTGCTGCAGCAGCTTAATTAAATTTGCCAGTTTGTGCCACAAGGACAGACATGTTCTCATATTCAGAGAGACAGCTGTGAAGCAGTATTGTTAAAAGTTGCGGACACAATACTGTTAGGTTTGAATAGTTCTCAAGACATTTTCTAGTGAGAAATCAATTTGCTGTGATACATTTCTCCCAAGATCAGCAGTTAATATTCATTTTGTTAACCAAAAATGTGCTTATTTTTTACAGTTATTGGAGAAACTTTAGTCGCTAAGTATGTCTTTTTAACTTGTATTATTTTCAGAGCCAATCTAATAATCCTTATTTTAATTTGCATAATTATTTTCCCACCCATTAGTAACCTCTCTTGATTAGTTTTCCATCTATTGTTTATCTCTGAAAGAGTGGTCTTAAATATTTCTGCTTTATTTTGGAACCCTAAGTCATTTTCTAAAAATTCTGGAATTTTTACCATATATATTCTAGTATTATAAAGTTGATTTAAAACAAGTCAGTGTTAGTTTTAGATGGAACTTAACTCTCCCTTTGTCCAGATATAGATCTAGTTTGGTAATTCTCAACCTTAATCAGACCAAAACCCTCCCATTTTTCATAACAAATATTTATAAGAAATGAGACACCTTCTTGACCAGCCTGAATTGAAATTCATAGATAATAATAGCCACAGACATAATATTTAGAAATAATGAACTAGATGTATAAATGTGAAATAGAAGGAAAATAATTTATATTCTAATATGTATTCAAATATGTAAATGCACTAAAAGATATAATGAAGTAGTCCGATGCACCAGCTAAAATGAATAAGGTTGGATTTAAGAGAAGAAAGATAAACTATACCATAAAAGTGATTTTCAATTGGTGTGCCACAAGAATTTTTTAAAACATTCAATACATGGCTATTTTGTCAGGAATACTGACCTTTTTTCCCTTAGATTGTCAGATAAAAAATATGACAACAGTCAACACAACAAGGGGTCACTGGTGTGAATAAATCAAAGTAATACCTTTTTTTGGTTCAGATCAGCAAACAAAATTTTTTTTGGTGTGCCACAGAATTTTAGTGCTTAGTTTGGGTACCATGAGATGAAATAAGTTGAAAATCATTGCCATAAAGTAATCATAAGAAATTCAAACAGAATAAAATGTATTGTTAATAACAGACCAGTCTTATTTGTGTATGATAACAGAAAGCCTGAAGAAACCTTTGAAAGTTGTGTAAGATACCACCATATGTTAGAGGCAGGTAGTATTCCTCACTTTTAAATGCCTTTAATTCTTTCCCTCTTTTTTTACAACCCAGATGCATCCACAGGCTTCCAAAATGCCCTCAGAGAATTAATACTGTCACAATTGAGAACCTCTGCTCTGGATATTTCTTATCCCTCTCCCTCTTAATCCCTGATCTGGATGTCTTTAGGATTCTTTTCAGTCACCTATTCAGTGTGTTTAGTTTGGAAACCTGAGAGTTCCTTAGTCACATTGTATTGATTTACATATTTACATTTTCTTTTTCCCCTATCAGTTGTCTGATATACTTGATTGTAACATCCTAGGGAGTAGAGATTGTATCATGTTCGATGTTGGTTGCATCTCCACTACCTGACATAGGACTGGCACATGGTAGTCACTCAGTAAGTTTTAATTAATGGAGGAATGAAGACTGAATCAACTGACATCCATCTTTTTCATTACTTTTCCTTACTTTAACGTTGCTTAATTTGGAACTAATTCATAGGGAATAGTTACTGTCTTGGAAATTAAAGTTGTTGAGGCTAAGGAGATATAGTGTGTGTGTGTACTTTAAAACCTATTAAGAATGAAGATTACAACAACCAAATATCAGGGGAAGAACTTCCAAATTGAATAATTTGTCTAAGGATTATGCCGCTTCGTCTCCATCAGATAATTGAAGGTAAGTTTATAATTCGATCCTATCCTACTTAATTTACACCAAATAGCTAAACATCAAAGTGCAGATGGCAAAGTTAGATAATAATTCAGATTTTACTGTGTTAATCACGCTAGATTCTCCCTGGTGATTAAGGATCATGAGGTCTCATGATAGTAATCTTGATGTGAAAAGCACATATTTGTAAATTGTTTGGTTTTTTTTTCCAGGCGTATAGGAGAAAATTTGAATGCCTCAGCAAGTTCTGTAGAAAATGAGCCGGCTGTTAGTTCAGCAACTCAAGCAAAGGAAAATGTTAAAACCACAGTTGGAATGGTTCTTCTTCCAAAACCAAGAGTTCCTTATCCACGTTTCTCTCGTTTCTCACAGAGAGAGCAGAGAAGTTATGTGGACTTGTTGGTTAAATATTCGAAAATTTCTGCTAATTCCAAAGCTGTTGGAATAAATAAAAATGACTACTTGCAGTACTTGGTATGTATTCTATGCTTCACCTTCAGTAAAAAAAGTATTTAAAAGTTAGGAAATACTTTAAATTTGCTTTTGTGTTTTAGGTGCAACCATGTTAAAAAAAAATGGGAAGTTTAGGGAGATAATTGATGGACAAATTGGTGCTTTAATTCTTTTGTTGGTTCTGGTATAGTTCAGACATTTTGCTCTAGTTCTGAGCATATGTCACTCCAATTCATCTTAAACACTAGAATTAGAGCTTGCATAGGTCATTGAACCAATTTAAAATTTTCATTTATTTAAGTAGTTTCCAAAGTCATATAAATGATGCTGTACTGATCATCATTGTTGCAAACTCTTTGTTTATATCTATGATTGTTTCCTTAAGATAATATTTTAAAAATAATACTTTAAAAATAAAACTGCCAGTCCTTGTTGGGTGGCTCAGTAGGTTAGAGCAGTGGTCGCTAACCAGTGGTCCACAGATCACTGGTGGTCCCTGACATCCAAAAGGTTGGTGACCGCTGATTTAAGGAAACCTTTGGAGCAGCGATCACCAACTGGTGGTTCGTGGACCACTGGTGGTCCGTGAGGTCCGAAAGGTTGGTGACTGCTGGATTAGAGTGTTGTCCTGATATGCCAAGGGGTAGGTTTTGTCCCCAGTCAGAACACATACAAGAAGCAACCAATGACTGCATAAATAAATGGAACAACAAACTAATGTCTCTCTTTCCCTTCCTTGTTTCCTCTCTCTCTAAAACCAATCTATCGATGAAAATAATAATAAAAAATAAAATTGCCATATCAAAAACTATACATGTTTCTAAGGCTTTGATCTGCAATTACTCATGGCTAAATTGTTCTGCAAAAACTTTAAGCCAATTTTTTTATATCACTATTGTGTGGAAGGTTTTTTTTGTTGTTTTCAATATCTTTGCTGATACTGAACATTACCTTTCCCCCTCTAATTTGACATGGAAGAAAGGGTGATCCCTTATTTTACATTAAATTACAATGATTACTGATAAAAATAAATATTTTCCATGTGTTATTAAGCCATTTCTGTTTCTTTTGTACAATTCATTTTGTTTGCTCATTTTTCTATTTGGGTGTGTGTTCTATTTTTGTTAATTAAGAACATTTTATAAGATAAACTTACTAATTCCAAAGCATGTATTATAGTATTATTAATTTGCTTTCCTGTTTTTGAGGAGTTTTTAATAACAAGTGTATCATTATTATATAATTTTCATTAACTTCCTCTTGGTGATTTTTGCTTTGGATATAATATTTTTAATTATTCTTTAAGTCAAAATAATTAGAGCAATGATTGAGGAGTGATTGTTTTTATTCCACAACATGTCTACTTTTTAAAAAATTAGGATATGAAAAACCACGTAAACGAAGAAGTTACTGAATTCCTAAAGTTTTTACAGAATTCTGCAAAGAAATGTGCACAGGATTATAATATGCTTTCTGATGATGCACGTCTCTTCACAGAGGTAAAAAAAAAAAATTACTTAAACTGCCAAGTAATAGTCAATAGCAGCATTTTTAAATGTGTGATGGTTCTGTCAAATGCATGTGGAAATATCAGTATTATCGATTTAGAAACCAAATCGTAGGTAGGGTTTTTACTAGTATAATCACATATTTAAATAATAGAAATGCTGTGCTTACACCTCAGAATCATGTACTATATATTCTTTTTTTCTTTTACTGAGCCAATACTGTACTGTATTTGAGTTATATTTTACTCACATGGATGGTTTGATTTGATGCACTGACTTCCCTTGTGAGAGAATGGGTGTTCAAGGAGTTAACTTAGTCATTAAAAATCTGAACGGTCCTTTAAAACTTAGTCACATAAATTTGCATTTATTGTTTTCATGATAACCAATCACCAAATAATAAATTTCAACTCTGAGTTCATTTTATTATATATAAATCATCCATGCAGATTTGTTAGCAATGTGCCTTGCACCCTACACTCGTTCAGTGAACCTGGCGGAAATTTAGAGTAACCTACTTAAATATTTACTATTAATATATACAGCTGACCTTTGAACAACACAAGGGGTAGGGTTGCTGACACCCCACACTGTTGAAAATTTGTGTACAACTTTTAACTCCCAAAAAACTTAACTACTAATCGCCTCTATTGACTAGTAGCCTTACCAATACATAAATAGTTGATTAACACATATTTTGTATGTTACATGTATCATAGTGTATTCTTATAATAAGGTAAACTAGAGAAAACTATGTTACTGAAGAAATCATAAGTAAGAAAATACATTTACAGTGTTCATTGAAAAAAATCTGCATATAATTGAACCTGTGCAATGCAACACTATGTTGTTCAAGGGTCAACTGTATTACTGAAATATCCCTTCATTTCACTGATTTAAAATGTCTTCTTATCTCAGAAAGAGACAGTCTACAAAGATCACACTCCCACCCCAGCCTGCTTCATCTTCTACATACATTCCTCCCAGCTGTTCCACATCAGCCTACTGGCCTCTGTATTTCTTAAATAGTCCTTGAAGCCTTTGGCTGTTCCCATCTTTCTGGCAAGCTGTTCCCCAGCTATCTGCATGGATTGGTTCCTTGATTCCTTTAAGTCTCTCTCTGTTCAGATACCAACTATCAATGAGGGTGTTCCTAATTACCCTCCAAAAAATAGCATCACCTTTAGTATTTCCTTTCCCAGGTTTTATTTTTATTTATTGTCTTTTTCACAATGCCTATAAGTAAGTACTCTTTTGTAAGCTGCTGAGTTCAGAAAAATGCCTGGTATGCAACAAGTGCTCAAGCGTTCAATGTAATTATTAAGTGAATATAAAAATGTTTGTTAACAGAGTATACTATATGGTAGCCAACAGTCAGCATTATGTCTTGTTTTTTTAGTCAGATTGTCTTGGCAGCACATTTTCTCTATATTTTATGTATTACCCCAAAGATTCACCGATATCTATAAGAATTGTTTTACTGTTTTAAAATTTTAATATTATATTATGAAATGTAATGTGGAAAAGTATATAGAACAAATGTGTACAGCCTAACAAAGAATTATATAGTGAATACTGTAATTCTGTTTCAAGTTAAGAAACATCAGTGTGAGAGAGACACATCAATTGATTGCCTCCCACATGAGCCCAGACCAGGACCAGGGATCAAACCTGCAATCCAGGTATAAGCCCTTTACCAGAAATTGAACGACCACACACTCTAACCATTGAGCACACTTTTTAAAATATTGGAATTAAACATATTTTAGTGGATTCTAGTCCCTACAAGTAACATTTTTTTTCAAGTTCAAATAATACCAACTTTTGCCAGTTGACAGGTTCTGCATATTGTCTTGAGTCCTTTTGAGTCACTCTAATAGTCTTTGAAGTTCATTTCATACATTTCCTCTCCAGCCCTAGAATCAGCCATTTTCCAGAGCCCATGTTTTTAGGTTTGTTTTGCTTTTTAGTGGGAATGGTATTTCAGGACTACAGTCGGCACTGGAGATGCTCATTGCTCCTGGGTAGATGGATCTAGGAGATATATATTTAAAGAAAAAAATACCATGTGTCTCATTTGCTGTACCCCAGAATACACCCACAGCAGCCTTAGAATAACAATACTAATACTACCAATTCATGGGATTACTGAAAACAGTTTGAAAAAATTCTTTTATATCTTCTCTCCTCTACTTTTTATTTATTCTTTTATTGTTTAAAGTATTACATATAGTAGTACATACATCTCCTTTTTTTTTCCCATTGACCTTCTGCCAGCCTCCCCTACCCCCTGCCGCATGCCCCCATCCCACCCCCTCAGTGTCTCATGTCCATTGGTTGTGCTTATATGCATGTATACAAGTCCTTCGGTTGATCTCTTGCCCCCCTCCCGAACACTCCCCAGCCTTCCCGCTGTAATTTGACAGTCTGTTCAATGCTTTACTGCCTCTGTATCTATCTTTTTGTTCATCAGGTTATAATGTTCTTTATTTTTCATAAATGAGTGAGATGATGTGGTATATTTCTTTCATTGCCTGGCTTATTTCACTTAACATAATGCTCTCCAGGTCCATCCATGCTGCTGCAAATGTAAGAATTCCTTCTTTTTTATAGCAGCGTAGTATTCCATTGTGTAGATGTACCATAGTTTTCTAATCCACTCATCTGCTGATGGGCATTTGGGCTGTTTCCAAATCTTAGCTATGGTGAATTGTGCTGCTATGAACATAGGGGTGCATATATCCTTTCTGATTGATGTTTCTAGTTTCTTGGGATATATTCCTAGGAGTGGGATTACTGGGTCGAATGGGAGTTCCATTTTTAGTTTTTTGAGGGAACTCCATACTGTTCTCCACAGTGGCTGCACCAGTCTGCATTCCCACCAGCAGTGCACGAGGGTTCCTTTTTCTCCGCATCTTCTCCAGCACTTGTCGTTAGTTGATTTGTTGATGATAGCCATTCTGACTGGTGTGAGATGGTACCCCATTGTCGTTTTGATTTGCATCTCTTGGATAATTAGTGACTTTGAGCATGTTTTCATATGTCTCTTGGCGTTCCTTTTGTCTTCTTTCGAAAAGATTCTATTTAGATCCGTTGCCCATTTTTTTATTGGGTCATTTATCTTCCTTTTATTAAGTTGTATAAGTTGCCTGTAGATGTTGGAGATTAAACCTTTATCAGTGATAACATTTGCAAATTTGTTTTCCCATACAGTGGGCTTTTTTGTTGTTTTGTTGATGATTTCTTTTGCTGTGCAAAAGCTTTTTATTTTGATGTAGTCCCATTTGTTTATTTTCTCTTTAGTTTCCATTGCCCTGGGAGCAGTATCGGTGAAGAAATTGCTTCGGCATATGTCTGAGATTTCTCTGCCTGTGGATTCCTCTAGTATTTTTATCGTTTCCCGTCTTATGTTTAAGTCCTTTATCCATTTTGAGTTTATTTTTGTGTATGGTGTAAGTTGATGGTGTAGTTTCATTTTTTTGCAAGTATCTGTCCAATTTTCCCAACACCACTTTATTGAAGAGACTGTCTTGACTCCATTGTATGTTCATGCCTCCTTTGCCAAATATTAATTGAGCATAGTGGTTTGGGTGGATATCTGGGTTCTCTGTTCTATTCCTTTGGTCTATATGTCTGTTCTTGTGCCAGTACCAGGCTGTTTTGAGAACAGTGGCTTTGTATTACAGCTTGAAATCTGGTATTGAGATCCCACCTACTTTGTTCTTCTTCCTCAGGGTTGCTGTGGTTATTCGGGGTCTTTTTTTATTCCAGGTGAATTTTTGGAGAGATCTTTCTAGGTCTAATGAAATATGCCTTTGGTATTTTAATGGGGAGTGCATTGAATCTATAGATTGCTTTGGGTAGTATGGACATTTTAATAATGTTGATTCTACCAATCCATGAACATGGTATATTCTTCCATCTGTTTACGTCTTCCTCTGTCCCTTTTTTTCAGTGTCCTATAGTTTTCCGTGTATAGGTCTTTTACGTCCTTAGTTAAGTTTATTCCTGGGTATCTTAATTGTTTTGGTGCGATGGTAAATGGGATTGCTTTTTTAGTCTCTCTTTCTGTAAGTTTACTATTGGTGTATAGAAGTGCCATAGATTTCTTGGCGTTAATTTTATATCCTGCTACATTACCGAATTCATTTATTAAGTCTAATAGTTTTTCAGTGGAGTCTTTCGAGTTCTTTATGTACAATATCATGTCATCTGCAAATAAGGACAGTTTTACTTTTTCTTTTCCAATTTGGAAGCCTTTCATTTCTTCTTCTTGTCTAATTGCAATGGCTAATACTTCCAGTACTATGCCGAACAGGAGGGGCGAGAGTGGGCATCCCTGTCTCGTTCCTGTTCTTAGGAGACATGGTTTTAGTTTTTGCCCATTGAGTATGATGTTGGTTGTGGGTTTATCATATATGGCTTTTATTATGTTGAGGTATGATCCTTCTTTTCCCACCTTGCTGAGAGTTCTTATCAAAAAAGGGTGTTGGATTTTGTCAAATGCTTTTTCTGCATCAATTGATGTGACTGTGATTTTTATCTCTCAACTAGAGGCCCGTTGCACGAAAAGATTTTTGCAATAGGCCTTCCTTCCATTGGCTTCCAGCACCGGTTTTCCTCCGGCACCCACGACTCAGGCCTTCACTCCAGCCAGAGTCTGCCATTTTCATCTTTGCTGCAGACTCCAGTTGGAGTCTGCCATTTTCATCTTCTCTGCAGACTCCGGAGTCTGCAGGCTTGTCTTTGCTGCGGCACTCCGCTCCTGTAGATCCTTTCGCCCCCCCTGCCCTTCCTCATAGCAGGCATCCTGCCCTGCCTGGCCACTCCACGCCTGGAGCAGCTGGGCGGCCACCATCTTTGGCCTTCTAATTTGCATACTCACTCTGATTTGCTGTGGGAGTAGAAGCGGTATGATCAGTTTACATGTTTGTCTATTATTAGGTAAGATTTATTTATGTGATGTATCACGTTTATTGATTTGTGGATATTGTACCATCCTTGTATCCCTGAGATAAATCCTACTTGATCATGGTGTATGATCTTTTTTTTTCCATTTTCTATATTTTTTTTGATATATTTTATTGATTTTTTACAGAAAGGAAGGGAAAGGGATAGAAAGTTAGAAACATCAATGAGAGAGAAACATTGACCAGCTGCCTCCTGCACACCTCCTGCTGGGGATGTGCCCGCAACCAAGGTACATGCCCTTGACCAGAATTGAAACTGGGACCTTTCAGTCCGCAGGTTGACGCTCTATCCACTGAGCCAAACCGGTTAGAGCATGGTGTATGATCTTTCTGATGTACTGCTGGATCAGACTTGCTAGAATTTTGTTGAGGATTTTGGCATCTATGTTCATGAGGGATATTGGCCTGTAATTCTCTTTCATTGTGTTATGTTTTTCTGGTTTTGGTATTAGGGTGATGCTGGCTTCATAGAATGAGCTTGGAAGTGTTCCTTCCTCTTGAATTTTTTGGAATAGTCTGAGGAGGATAGGTTTTAGTTCTTCCTTGAATGTTTGGCAAAACTCCCCTGTGAAGCCACCTGGCCCCAGGCTTTTGTTTGCTGGAAGCATTTTGATGACTGCTTCCATTTCTTCCATAGTTGTTGGCCTATTGAGATGTTTAGATTCTTCCTGATTGAGTTTTGGAAGGTTGTATTTTTCTAGGAATATGTCCATTTCCTCCAGGTTGTTCAGTTTGTTGGAATAGAGATATTCATAGTATTTTTTAACAATCCTTTGTATTTCTTTGGGGTCTGTTGTTATTTCTCCCTCTTTCATTTCTGATTTTGTTAATTTGGGTCCTCTCTCTGCTTCTCGATGAGCCTGGCTAGAGGTTCATCAATCTTGTTTATCCTTTCAGAGAATCAGCTCTTGGTTTTGTTGATCTTTTGTATTGTCTTTTTGGTCTCTATGTTGTTTATCTCCACTCTGATCTTTATTATTTCCTTCCTTCTGCTTACACTGGGCTTTTCTTGTTGCTCTCTTTCTAACTCTTTGAGTAGTAGAGTTAGGTAATTTATTTCCATTGTTTCTTGTTTTTTGCAGTAGGCTTGTAGAGCTATGACTTCCCTCTCAAGACTGCTTTCGCTATGTCCCATAGATTTTTGGATTGTTTTGTTTTCATTGTCATTTGTTGCCATTATGTTTTTTATTTCTTCTTTGATCTCTCTGATAACACAGTCATTATTTAATAGCATGCTGTGTTTTTGGATTGTTTTTATTGTAGTTGATTGTAGTTTTATGCCATTGTGTTCTGAGAAGATGCTGGATATGATTTCTTTCTTCTTGAATTCGAAGAGATGTTGCCTGTGACCCAATATATGGTCTATCTTTGAAAATGTCCCATGTGCACTTGCGAAGAATGTATATTCTGTGGCTTTGGGGTGAAATGTTCTGAAGATGTCAATTAATTCCATCTGATCTAGTAAGTCATTTAGGATTGATGTTTCTTTGCTGATTTTTTGTTTAGAGGATTTGTTCAATGGTGATAGTGGGGTATTAAAGCCTCCTACTATGATTGCTGTTAATCTCTCCTTTGATATCCTCCAGGACTTTTTTTTTTAAATGTATTTGGGTGCTCCTGTATTGGGTGCATATATGTTTACCAGAGTTATTTCTTCTTGTTGGATTTCTCCCTTTAGTATTATGAAGTGGCCTGCCTTATCTCTTTTTATGTCCTTCATTTTGAGTTCTAATTTGTCAGATATAAGTATTGCTACCCCAGCTTTTTTTTCATTTCCATTTGCCTGAAAAACCTTTTTCCATCCCTTCATCCTCAGTCTGTGTGCATCTTTTTTTCTGAGGTGGGTTTCCTGTATATAGCAGATATATGGATCATATTTTCTTATCCAATCTGTAACCCAATGTCTTTTGATTGGGGCATTTAATCCATTTACATTTAAAGTTATTATTGATTGATAGGTACCTGTTTGTCACCATTTTTATTCTTTATCCCTGTGTTCGTTCTTCATTTCCTATTTCTTTTTTTATAGCAGACCCTTTAGCATTTCTTGCATTGCTACTTTGGTGGTAATAAACTCCCTTAGTCCTTTTCTGTCTGTGAAGCTCCTGATTTCCCCCTCAATTTTGATTGATAGCCTTGCTGGGTACAGTATTCTTGGATTCAGACCCTTCTTTTGCATGACTTTGTATATTTCATTCCATTCTCTTCTGGCCTGATGTGTTTCTGTTGATAAATCAGTCGCTAGTCTAATGGGGGATTCTTTGTAGGTAACTTTCTGTCTCTCTCTGGCCGCTTTAAGATTCTTACTTTGTCATTGGTGTTTGCCAGTTTAATTATAATGTGCCTTGGCGTCGGTCTTTTGTGGTTCATTTTGCTTGGGACTCTGAGCTTCTTGGATTTGTATAGGTTTTTTCTTCCCTATATCAGGGAAGTTTTCTGTCATGATTTCTTCTAACAGGTTTTGTATTTCTTGCTCGGTTTCCTCTCCTTCTGGCACCCCTATTATGCGGATGTTGTTTTGTTTCATATTGTCCCAAAGTTCCCTTAGGCTCTCCTCCTGTTTTTAAGGTTTTTTTTCTAGATTCCACTCTGCTTGGGTATATTTTCCTTCCTTGTCTTCTAGCTCACTGATGTGGTCCTCTGCTTCTTCTAGTCTACTTTTGATGCTTTCTATTAAGTTCTTTATAGCAGCAATGTCATTTTTCATTTCTTCTTGATGTCATTTTTCATTTCTTTTTGGTTCTTCTTCACTTCCTCTAGGTTCTTACACATAATGTTGAATTTGTCTTCCATTCTTTTCAGCAATCTTATGACCCATTTCTGAATTCTTTCTCTGACATATTGCTTGCCTCCATTTCGTTTACCTGCTTTTCTGGTGATGCCTCTTTTTCTTTCATATGCAGGTTCTTTGTCACCCCATGAACTTCCTTTTCTGGGTATCTCGTTATGTAGCTCGCTCTCTCCTGCATTGATTTAAAGGCACAAAATACAGCACAACAAGGCATAACGCACAAGGCAATGAACACCAATGTATTCACAGTACTAATAACCCCAAATAAAGGTGACCACCAGAAAAAAATAGAATTAGTGGATAAGAGAAAAAAATAGGACTGCAAAAATGATATTGAGAAAAGGAAAAAAGGTAAGAGGAAAATAAAGAGAATAAAAAGGAGGGGGGGAACTATATGGGGAGAAAACTCCAATAGAATAACCACTAATTCCTAAAGATGCAAACAACAAACACCTAGAGATGAATGCAAACTGCAAACAATAACTAATAACAAGCAAGTAGAGGAACAACAGAGGCAAAAAAAAACCCCACAAAAATAAAAAAGTAATCTCACGAACAAGAACAATAAGCAATCTAATCAACAATCAAGCAAATAACAACAATAGGAAAGAGAGAAAGTAAGACAAAAAGAACAACAAAACAGAACAACCTAGAACAAAAAGCCAAAACAGAACAAAAAAAAACAATAACAATAAAAAACAAACAACAACAAAAAAAGGGAAGAGAGAAAAAAATTTGGACGGTGAAGAAAGATAAGAGAGATGTGTGTATGAACTTAAAGCAGGGGATCAGAAATTAGATATATAAATAGGGTGAATTTTTAACAGGGTAAAAAGAAAGAATGGGGAAAATCTAAAGCAGGAATAGGGTAAGAGGGACAGTACAACAAAAGGGCAAAAGTGAGAAAGTGAGTGTTGGCATAAAGGTAAAGGTGAGAAAGAGTAAAATGATGATAAATGATAAATGAAAATAAAATGTAGAACACTAATCCCAAAATAAAGAGAAAATAAAATGACACTAAAAAAAAAGTAAAATAATACCAGTAATGATACTGATTAAAAAATTAAATATGATAATAAGGTAAAATCAAATGAGGAAAAAAAAATAGTTTCTCAAGTAAAAGATGAAAAAATAAAAAATGTGCAGTAGTGAAGGTCATTCACTTCCTCTACTGTTCTGTTTGGCATTCCTGTTTCCTGTTTGGTAGGCAGGACAGTATTCCCTGCATTCCACTGCTCCTCTGTGTTGTAAACCACAGTCCTGATTTTCCAGCAGGCAGTATTTCTTTGTTTCTTGGACTCCTTTATTTTTATTTACATAAGAGTCAATTTGTGATTCAACCCCTGGGTGGCAGTGTTTCTGGATTGATCTCCAGGGCTAAAAGTCCTCTCGCTAGTATTTAGATTTTGTTTTCACTGTCGCACTTAATACTGGTTTGGGAGAATGGACTGCCCCAGAGCTGGTTCTCTGATCATTACTCCCCGCTCTGATCCCCAGGTTCCACAAAAACAACTTTCCCCTATAGTCTCTGAGAGTGTCCCCAATTGGGTGATCTTATGTACTGGGCTTAGTAATCAAAAGCAGGGATTTGAAGAGAAACAAAGAGCCAAAGTAAGTGTGTGAACTCGCAACTTTTACCCTCTGGCACTGTGCGCAATTCTGTGAATGTCTCTGGCTCTAAGCAGCCGGCACACTGTCAAAATGTCAGGCTGCCTTTTTGCGCCCAGTCTAGCTATGGGTTGTTTTTTAGAGTTCCCTTCTGCTCACAGCCCTGCGGATCCCCTTCCACATTCACGGATCACGCTAGCCCCAAGGCTGCAGATTTTGTGGGGCGCCGACTTCTCCGGAACCTCTAGCTCCCATTGTGTGCATTTCTCTCTCCAGCCTGGATCGCAGACCTCCCCTTTTCCTAGGCATAATCTGACCGTTCCGTGAGAAGGTGCAGAGCTCCTCTGAGTCTGCGTATTCGCACTGCTTGAGATCCCGTGTTCCTGGGTTCTCAGCTGTTCCCTGGGTGGTGGTGGTGTAGATTCCCGGGATGTATAGGCTTCTGATAACAACCACTCTCCCCTTCAAGATGGCACAGTCTCTGCGTCAGAGCCAGTTGCTCTGGGAGTGATTTCAGCAGCAGTGGAGGCTGCCAGATCAGGGGAACCCAGTCTGGCAATCCCCCACAGTGCCTTGGAGTATAGCTGTCTCTCACCCACAAATATACACTCCCTGTGCGACCACACACTCTCCTTTCATTCTCTCACTCACACACTATCTTGTAGTCTGCCTTCCAGTGGGCAGCCATCTTCCAATGCTCTCTTTTTTTAAAACCTAACTATATTACTATTTTACACATTGTTTTATCTAAAAATATTTACTTTTTTGTATTTTCATTTATTATTTTTCTAATCTACAATCTGAGATCCTCTTCATTATTCCTGAAATACTGTATGTTCTACTTGTTTCTTTGAGGAAGGTCTCTTGATGATAATCCTTATTTTAATCTGGATGTATCTTTATTTTGCTCTCATTCTAGTAAGATAGTTTTATTCTATGCATAATTGTAAGTTGACAGTTTGCTTTGTTACTCAACATTTGAAAATAAAATTTTACTTTTTCTGGTTTATGTTATTACTGTTGAAAGTGTTATCTGTTTGAAGTCATTTCTTTTAAGGAATATGTCTTTTCTCCCTGGCCATTCTTTATTTTTGGTGTTTTATGGTTTCATTGCATTTTTTTTTTATTTTGTCTTCTTTATTTTATTTTCCATCACCATTATGGCCTCCATGCCCTCTTCCATCTCCCCACCGCCCCCCCAACACACACACACCCCAGTTACCAAACTTGTCTATGTTTGTGAGTTCTTTCTCTGTTTGTGTGTGTGTTTTCCTTTTTTGCTCAGTCCCTTCACATATCCTCCTCTCTCCCACTAGAGCTGTGCTTGCTCTCTATCTATAATGCAATGTGTTTTTTCCAAAATCCTACTTGGTTCATTGTTTTTATTTTATATGGAAACTTATATCCTTCTTTAGTTTTGGAAAATTCCCAGCCATTTTCAATTATTGCTTCTCCTTCATTTTCTCAACTCTGTCTTTCTGGGATTCCCAATTGTAAGCTAGACCTTAGTCTGTCTTCAGTTGCTCTCTCTTTTTTTTTTTTTTCTGTTGTGATAAAATATACATAACCAATTTACCATTTCGTCCATTTTTAAGGACAGTTAAATGGCATTAAATATAGTCACACTGTTCTGAGTATATTTCTATCCTCTATCTCTGGTTGGCAAACTCATTAGTCAACAGAGCCAAATATCAATAGTACAACGATTGAAATTTCTTTTGAGAGCCAAATTTTTTAAACTTAAACTTCTTCTAACGCCACTTCTTCAAAATAGACTTGCCCAGGCCGTGGTATTTTGTGGAAGAGCCACACTCAAGGGGCCAAAGAGCCGCACGTGGCTCGCGAGCCGCAGTTTGCCGACCACGCCTATCTCCAGAACTTACTTTCTTTCCAAACTGAAACTCTGTACTCATAAAATAAAGTCATTATCTCCCCGCCCTACCCCCCCCCCCCAGCTCCTACTCTTAGTATCTGAATTTGTCTACTTCAGGTGCTCCCATATGAATGGAATCATATAGCATTTCTTTTTGTGACTGACTTATTTTAATTAGCATAATGTCTGTAAGAATCATATGTGTTGTAACATGTATCTGAATTTCCTTCATTCTTAAGACTGAATAAATATTCCATTGTACATGTATGAGCAACTTATTTATCCATTAATCCATTGATGGACACTTTGGTCATTTCTACCTTTTGTGTCTTGTAAATAATGCTAATGTGTACATGGATGTATCTGTTTTTCAAGGATTAAATATACTAGGCTCATGTTCAGCTCCCTACCTAATCTTAGAACTTGTTGACACAATTGCCCTCAAGCAACCTCACCTTTCATGAGTTTCCTAACTTCTCACTGCTCCTGTATATCTTCCTTCTAGGTGGTTGGGTTTTATTTATTTATTTATGTTCCTCCGAGATTCTCCTTGCTTTTTTATCAATCCCAGCAATGCATACAAATTTTTTGTAAGTTATCCAGGACCCAGTATTATTTAGATAGGAGTGCTCTTCAAGGTATCTACTCAACCATACTGCCAAAAGTAGTATCTCTTAAATTTTTAAGTTTCAAATATATAGGATACCCAGATAGAATCGATACTACTCAGCCATAAAAAGTGATGAAATAGTCTTTGCAACAGCGTGGATGGATCTTGACAGTATCAGGCTAAGTGAAATAAGCTAGATGGAAAAGGATGAGACCCATATGATTTCACTCACATGTGGAATATAGAACAGAAAGCAACAAACAAACTCATACACACAGGCGCAACATTCTAGTGGTTACTAGAGGGGAAGGGCAGGGAGGAGAAGAAATAAAGGCGTCAAGTATATGGTAATTAGAAGTAGACTAGACTCTGGGTGATGAGCACACAGTGCAATATACAGACATTGTATTTATAGAATTGTATACCTGAAACTTACATTATTAACCAATGTTACCCCAATGAATTTAATTTTTAAAAATGTATTGATACCATTATTTTTTGGCCCAAAATAAAATTTAGGGAGAAGGTCATTTTCACCTTTTTTGGTAATGGTAAATCTATTGTGTGCATGGATGTGTTTTTGACGTATTTAACTTTCAACTTATTTATTTCTAATTATTCATATAACTGCTTCTATTTCAGTAAAGTGTGTTGAGTGTCAACCTATGAACCAGGAGGTTATGGTTCGATTCCTGGTCAAGGCACATGACTTGTTGCAGGCTCAATCCCCAGTGTGGGGCATGTAGGAAGCAGCCCTGATCAATGATTCTCTCTCATCACTGATATTTCTGTCTCTCTCCCTTTCCCTTCCTCTCTGAAATCAATCAAAATATATTAAAAAATAATAATAACATTCAGTGGGTGAATTATGGGAAACAACCTGAGTCTCTTAACCTTCTTCATTCACTCTTAGCTGTTTTTCAAAGACAAATTATTAGTTAAAAAAACCTTTTTAGTTAAATAATGTTTCTTTAGTTGCTTAATGCCTACCAGTTGTGAAATACCTTTAATAATATATAATGTATGGAGTATAGGAATAAAACTGTCTTAAATTTTCCTTTGACTCTTTCTCTTACCATAATTACTGAATTTAGGGCAACTCAGGTAAAAGCACTGTGGCATCCAGCAGTTTTACCATGAAAAACGTGCTAATAAACAAATAGCCAGAATAGTCTCTATATCACGTAGTGATTATATATTGCTTTCCTTTGCATATTCAAATTCTTGCAAATACTGCCATAGGATGGGAATGTTAGGGAGAAGGGAGGTGGGTAACTAATGAAAGTTAACTAATATTATAAATGAAGAACAAAATCTTATGCTGATCTGAGTTTGCAGTTGACTAAGGTTTTTAAAAACAACTTTTCCATGTTAACCTGCATCCGCCTTAGTTGCAGTTAATATTCTGAATTAAATATTAAGGCCAGTATTGAAAAGCAGGAATGCAGGGGAGGGGAATGTGAAAGATAGCTGGGAGTGAAGATTAAGAGGGGAAGAAGGCAATATGAAACTACAGATCAAAAGATATACTATAGCAAAGTTACTGATTTGTAGCTTCACATATTTTATGAATGAAGGGAAAGGAGATACACATGTAGTATAAGGAAATGTTTATTGCTAAGAGCTTTTGTGATGTAAAGTATGTTATATAAGTCTCAGATTAGGTTAATTGACAAGAAGAAAAAATACTTGGAAGATAATGTCTTTGTATTTATAAAATTATAACCCCCCACCATCACCCAAAACTGCTGTGCTCCTTTGAGTTATCTGCATGTTATTACAAGTGGCATATATTCTGCTTGGGTAAAGCTGTGAGTTTTATTTCCTTCCTGATTATATTTCCTGGTAAGTTATTAATATTTTGAAAACAGTTTGGAGAGAAAAAAATACTCCATATTTGAATTAGTTACAACATATCTCATTTATTTTTTAAAGTGCAGATTAGAATGACATGTAAGACAACTACTTAATTAATTCCTGTGCTTGGGAATCTTAAGGATTTTAAACTTACTTATTTCTAATTATTCATAAAACTGCTTCTATTGCAGTAAAGTGTATTGACATTTTCATGTGGCTTTATTTCCTTGACAGCTTCTTAAATAGTATAGGAAATATATCATCTCTATTTCATTTTAAATTTTAATATAATTGCTCATTTTAATATTATCTAATATCAGCATTTTAAGATACTAGGCTTAAAAGAATTGTTATAAAAAAATTAGATTACATTAAACAAGGAATACAATATGCTTGGATTGTTAGACGTTTGAGTAATGAAATGAGGCTAGATTGCCAATGAACAATTATATAATTATATGTAACTAACTTATTTTTGTTGGATTATTAGAGAAATATAATACAAATGAATTTATTTTGGTTTTTATTTTCTAGCAAATTTTAAAAGCTTGTATTGACCAAGTGAAAAAGTATCCAGAATTCTATACTCTCCATGAAGTCACCAGCTTAATGGGATTCTTCCCATTCAGAACAGAGATGGGATTAAAGTTAGAAAAGACTCTTCTTGCACTGGTAAGGTTTGCCATATGAAAGTATATGATTATTTTTGTTTGAAACATAATCTGTATTTCACATAGACAACATTTGTGTTTGAATTTTGAATAATAATGAAATGCAGCTTTATGGATATCAATACTTGATGTTTTTAAAAATGTCACTACCCACTTTATTTCTTGATTTTCTTAGAGTCCATCTTACTGAATATAAGCAGGAAGCCTCCTTTTTTTTTTTTTTTTAAGGGATTTTACACACAATCATACTGGAAGTAAGTGTGTATAAAGAGGATATTTTAGATTTTCTCCTATACCCTGTGATGATTTGTACCTCATAAAATGAGAGGTTAAAGTGACAGGGAAGATTCCATGGCACCTGTCTCTTCAACCCTTTTTTAAAAAAATATATATGGTGGGTGTCAAGCAAAAACATGAAAGTCTTGATTTGGCTAGTATGTTCATTGATTAGAGCATCGATGACCTGCTACTGAAGGGTCCCAAGTTCAATTCCGGTCAACCAATCAATATGTCTCTCTCACTTGGGTGTTTCTCTATCTCTGTCTCTCCCCCTCCCTTCCACTTTGATTAAAAATTAATGGAAAATATCCTCAGGTGAGGATTAACAACAACAACAAAAAAAGTCTTGACCTAAAGAAGGCTCTAAATTTGACATTTGCATTTAGTAGAATTAATAATTTTAACAAGATACTTGGGAGAAAAATACATCAAGATTTTTGTAATAAGCAATGATTTCATTCTTATTTAGGGTAGTGTGAAATTTGTGAAGACAGTATTTCCCTCAATGCCTGCAAAATTGCAACTCTCAAAAGATAATATATCTACCAATGAAACACCAGAACAAACAGCTGCAGCTATGCATTATGTAAGTATGAAAGTGGTTTGGGATGGGATCTCTATAAGTAACCTTCTGTACCTCATAAAGTACAGGTAATCTGATTCTTTTAAAGTCTTCTTCAATTTCCTTTTTGTTATTTTAGTAAATAAATTTCTTAAGTATAATGAAGTAACAGGGTATATTTTGTTTTTCAGGATATTAGTAAAGATCCAAATGCAGAGAAGCTTGTTTCAAGATATCACCCACAGATAGTTCTAACTAGTCAATCATTGTTTGCCTTATTAAATAATCATGGACCAGACTACAAGGAACAGTGGGAAATTCCAGTGTGTATTCAAGTAATACCTGTTGCAGGTTTGTGATTTGCCATATCAGGTTATGCTCTTAACAGAGGAGTTGGAATGGTTCTATTTCAGCTGTCTAAACACAGGTAGTCATTTATCAAATACAAATATCTAAGTTTTGATTTAAGGAGGATATAAGTTGGACACTTACATTCAATAGAACTTCTTAAATAGATAGAGCTGCCACATAATTGACATTCATCTATATATATAAAAGTCTAAGTGACCTTTGTGACAGAACGACCAGTCAACCAGTGACTGTGACATCCACTGACCAGCAGGGGGCAGATGCTTGATGCAGGAGCTGCCCCCTGGTGGTCACTGCACTCCCACAGCCAACCCCCTGCGGCCCCTCCCCCTGGCCAGCTGGACCCCATCAGCCCCTAGTGCTAAACCATTCCTAGAGATCTGCTTCTGAGTAGGGGTTTCATACGTAGCAGAGCAGCTCCCTTGCTGAGATCTATGAAAGTCAGCCCTTGACAAAGTTTGTCTCACTCCCGACCTCTCCCTTCCCTGGGGGCTGCCTGCCTGCTGCGGTGGCAGCGCAACGGTGAGGGAAGGAATAGAGAGGGAGGCGGGAATGGTACGGTGGCGGGGCATAGGCATAGGCATCTGGCATTTGTTCCTTCTGCACCCGGCCTGGCGACCATCACCTCCTCTCCCAACCCTATTGGGGCCTTTGGGCCCTGGGCTGGGACGAGGAACTGAGGGTGGGTGGCAGCGGATGCGGCCCCTTTACCAGGGGGGGCTGTGGGCTAGCTCCCTCCTTGGGGCCAGCAGCCAACCTCCTGCAGTCCCTCACCCAGCCGGCCAACTCTCCCTCGGTCCCTTCCTCTCTCCCAATACACCCCCCCACACACACAAATTCATGCCCCGGGCCTATAGTCTATATACATGTATATATATATATGGACTATAGGCCTTATATAAAGAGCCAGGATCTGTAACATCCAAAACAACTGAATGGATGACTAAACATCGGAAGTCAGTCGGCAGTCTGACTGCCAAGGGGGCTGCGGATTAGGTCCAGAGAGAGGCCCAGAGAGAGAAGCAGGGTCTGATCTGCAGCCTCCATGGCAGCTGTTGATCAGCCCTTGCCTCTCTTTCTCTCCAGGCATTGCCAGCAGCTGTGGGAGCTGCTGATCAGCCCCACCTCTCTGATCAGGCCCAGAGATAGGCTTGGAGACTCTGACTGGCATAGAAACTGACAATCATAACCAAATCTGGGTGAACTGCGAGGAGCCAATGACTGCCTAGGCAGTGGAGCTTTTGACATTGACTGGCGTAGAAACCGACCAATCAGAACCAAATCTGGATGAACTGTGAGGAGCCAGTGGCTGCCTAGGAGGTGGAGCTTTTGATGCTGACTGGCATAGAAGCCAACCTATTAGAACTTAATCTGGGTGAAGTGTAAGGAGCCATTGGCTACCTAGGAAGTGGAGCTTTTGACGCTGACTGGCATAGAAACCAACCAAACAGAGCCTAATCTGGGTGAACTACGAAGGCAGAACTTAAGGTGGGGGCTGAGAAGGGGTTTTAAGGGCAACAGCTGTTTGGTATAAGGTGTAAGAAAGTGGTTCAATTTTTTAATGACTGGTTTGGCATTATAGTGCATATGACTGGCTATCAGTCCAGATATAGGGATTATTTATTTTTTTCTGCCAAGAGCATCTCTTCCTGATGAAAAAGGCTCTCCCCCCCATTTAAGCAATCCTATCCTATATAATCTATACTACTAAAAGGGTAATATGCTAATTAGACTGGGTCGACTGGCCATCTTCCAGACGACTGACTTCCTTCCGGACAAAGCCATGGTGGTGGGGGCCAAGGCAGAGGCCTTTTGGGGTGATCAGACTGGCGGGGAGGGTAGATGGGGGTGAGGTCAGGCCAGCAGGAGAGGGCAGTTGTGGGCAACCAGGCCGGCAGGGGAGGACAGTTGTGGGCAACCAGGTCAGCAGGGGCGGGCAGTTGGGGGCAATCAGACAGGCAGGCAGAGGGGTTAGGGGCAATCAGGCAGTTAGTGGCGATCAGGCAAGCAGGCAGATGAGCGGTTAGGAGGCAGAAGTCCTGGATTGCGAGAGGGATGTCCGACTGCTGGTTTAGGCCTGCCATCAGACATCCCCCAAGGAGTCCCTGATTGGAGAGGGTGCAGGCGGGGCTGAGGGAACCCCCTTCCCCATGCACGAATTTTGTGCAACAGGCCACTAGTCTATATATATAAAAGCCTAAGTGACTGTTATGACCGGTTGGCCACTGTGACACTCACTGACCACCAGGAGGCAGATGCTCAACACAAGAGCTGTCCCTGGTGGTCAGTGCGCTCCCCAGGCAACCTGCTGAGGGCAGCCAACCTCCCATGGTCCCTCCCCTCAGGCTGGTCAAGACGGCCAGGTCGAGGGACCCCACCCATGCACAGATTTGAAGTTATTAGATCTATAGACCCTGTACTCATGTTGAGGGGTGAGAGGTATTAGAGAAATAATTATGGTTTAGGGTGGCTAAAAACACATGAAATGGTGAGATTCTTCTATCTTTTAATGAAATGAAAGGAATGCAGTACTTTATTAGACAATCTCAAATGGGTGAGGTTCCAGAACTTATTTACTTGTCTGTTATTGGAATTAATAATTAAATAGGTCTATACTTACGAGCATAGGATAATCTGTCTATTGACAGTAAAATTTTATTTGCATATAAATTCCTCTGTACAAGGGATTATTCCCCTTCAGTTTTGGTTCATATTTAGTAGCTTTTTCTTATATTCCAGAATTAATATTATTATATGTGACAACATAGTTATAATAAATGAAGGACTGTGTCTAATGAAACAAAACTGCAAATGTAATATATTCTCTGTGGTAAAAAAGTCATTACATGTTGAAACCATAACCCTATAAGAACTGGGTTTTAATGACAGGAAAAGTGTGATAATAAAATAAATCCTTTTTAAAAATTATTAGAAAGAAAATATACTTTTCCTGCCAGTCAGATTCTCTGATCCTTAGATCTCTAAGGGATTTTAAAGATATTCTGGTTCAGGGTTGGCAGATGTTTGGTTTTTTGCTTCCACTTTCTTATCCCATGTCTCTTTGTTTAGTGATCTTTCTGTCATATATTCTAGTTTTTTTTCTTAAATATCACTACTAGAAACTAATAACCCCCTTCTGTTTCTGTTTGAAGGTTCAAAACCGGTTAAAGTAATTTATGTTAATTCACCACTTCCCCAAAAGAAAATGACAATGAGAGAGAGAAATCAAATCTTCCATGAAGTTCCATTAAAATTCATGATGTCCAAAAATACATCTTTTCCAATCTCTGCAGTATTTATGGACAAACCAGAAGATTGTATGCCTGAAATGGATGTATGTAATGTTTTTTTTCCTTAAGGGAATGTATTTGTTTATTCTGTTGAAGCTTAAAGTTTTATTACAAGTCTCTAAATCTGGTAGTTACAAATTTAGGCTTTAGAATGAAACTTAAAATTGAACCCCAATTCATGGTAGCCTTTGGACAAATAATTTCCCTCAGCCTCTGGTTTTTCTCCTTTTTTTTAAACAAAGGCAATACCTATTTCACAAGATTGTTGTAAGCATTAGATTTGCTGTAACAATGTAAAATGCTGAGCACAGTCATTAGTATGCATGTACTAAAAACTCAGTTAATAATGCTGATAATTATGGTGGTAGTTTTAATTGTTCTCCTTTATATTTAAAAATTTTTAAGTATGAAAAGTAACAGATGAATTGGATTGGTACAGAAAGTATTTGGCCAGATTGTTAATCCTTTTCAGTATATTTAGTAGTTGTGTGACCTTAAGGAAGCTACATAATCTCTCTGTGTCTAATTTGCTTATCTGTAAAATGGGTATCATGATATTACCTAACTCATAGGATTATTTGGAATTAAATGAGTTAATATATGTAAAGCATTTAGAACAGTGCATTTAGAACAGTAAAGCATTTGCATTCCAGAAACAATGGCTTTTGTCATTTTGTGTATTTTAAAATATACATGATTATTAAAGTAAGACATTCTGTTTATATTAGACTTTCTTCCTTTGTTCCACAAATATTAATTGAGTAGATACTTTTATGTGCACTGAGGATACAGCAGTGAATAAAAATAGTCTTTTTTTCTCTTAGAGCTTATATCAGTTGTGGGAGGCACAGATAATTAACAAAATAATAGCAAGAAAGCAGATAGTGAGTGGTAAATGCTATCCAGAAAAGGAAAGTTGGTTAAGGGAAAGAGACAGAAATTGGCGACTATTTTAGATTCATAGTCAAGAAGGATTTCCCAGGACAGGAAATATGAACAGAGACTTGAATAAAGTGAGAGAAAAAACACAATTAGTAAGTAAAAAAGAAAAATATTTTTCTTATTACTAAGAGTTCATACTATTTTAAGGATATTGGCTTTTTGTCTTTTATATTTCTTTATATGTTTTTCTCTGTCATTTGTCTTTTAATATTTTTATAATATAAGGTCAAAGAGCATTTCCAACTTTTCTTAAGTTATTTATTTATTTAATTTTTGCATTTTAAAATCTACCTAAAACTTATATTAGTGTGAAGTGAATGTCAGGAAGTAACAAGTATTATGAAGAAACATGAAATAGATTAAAAGGGATGAAAACTGACAGAGTAACTCTTTTTGTTAACAGCAGACCAGGTTATTTGGATCTTTCTCATTATTGCTGACAACTACACTTGATCTTAGCCAAAAAGCCAAGATGTGATTATTACTGCTGATAACAACAAAAAAAGCTGGAAAAAATGTAAAAACCCTTTCTTAAAATCATCAAAGAGCTAACAAGATAGTAAGGGTTGAGATATCAGAGAAGACCAGCATCCAGGGAGGTGAGGCTGTCACATAGGGTTATTTTTGCCCTGGATAGTATTGACCAGCTCTGAAGAGGCAACAGAAAATGAACTGTGGTTTTGGCAGCATCAAGTTCAGTTTTTCATCAAAGGCTTAGACCCTGCAGGGCTATATCCCAAAAGTAAGGGTAAACCAGAAATGAATTGGCTTTCTCAGAAGTTGTAGCCTGAGTTTTCAGGCCTTGAACTTGGATTCAGATGGTTCTGGATTACTGGTGTCTCTAGACACTAAGCAAAAGCAAATGAAAATAATTCTTAGAGGAACATAATATCATTTTGAGCCTCAAATAGTTTCTGTGAGTAACTTTAAAAAATATAGATAACTAGAAACAGGAGGAGAAACAATGACCAAACAAACGGATTCACATAAGTGGGTCTTAGAATTATCCTTCAAAAACTGTTAGTCAATTTTGTTTAATTTTACAACATTCAAAGAAAGTAGTACTTGAAAATTTTAGTGAGGAAATGGAAACTTTTAAAAGCTATAACAGCCCAGCTGGTGTGGCTCAGTGGTTGAGCAGTGACCTATGAACCAGAAGGTCATGGTTTGATTCCCAGTCAGAGCACATGCCAGAATTTGGGGCTCAATCCCCAGAAGCGGGAGTGCAGGAGGCAGCCAATCACTGATTATCTCTCATTATCCATGTTTCTATGTCTCTCTCTCCTTTCCTCTCTGAAGTCAATAAAAAAACACTATATAACAGATTATTTTCCTTGTGCCTAAAGAACATTCATTAGAGGGGGTCTGAATTTTGGGCTATAACAGATTTGAAAAAGAACTAAATAAAAATTTTAAAACTGAAAAATACAGTAATTACAGTTAAGAATTCTATAAATGGGCTATAAGCACATTAGATAAAGCTGAAAAGAGAATCAAACTGGAAGATGAGTCTGAGAAGACTATCCATATTGTAACACAGACAAAAAGATAAAAAATATAGAAAATAAGGCAAGAGATAGAGAAGATATAATGAGAATGTCTAATACGTGTAGTTACACTCAGAAGGATGGTGTAAAAGAGACATTGGGACCAAATCAATACTTGGAGACAAAGAAAAAACTCTCAAAAGATCTCAGAGAAACAAAAGGCACATTACCTATACAGCACTGAGAGTTAAACTGGCAAGTAACTCTCAACAGCAACAATGGAGCCAGAAGACATTGTAATAATACTGCGCTAAAAGAATATAACCCATTTACTAAAATTCTCTAACCAAAATTAAACATATTTTACATTAAATATTGAGTTTACTATTAGCAGACCCCCTCTAATGGATGTTCTTCAGGCACAAGAAAAATAATCCAGGTGGAAGGAGGAATGAAGAATAACCGAAGTGAAAATAATATGTATAGACTAATTTGTAGTTGATTGCAGGGGCACTCAAGAAGTTATTAGTAAGAGATTTCTGAGATGACCGAGGCCCTAAGAACTTTAGATACTGACCAGCCAAAGTCCCTTCCAAGGCAAAAGCCTTTGTTCAGGAAAAATTACTGGTAGTAGAGTCCATATTGAGCAGAACAAGGGCATTAAAGAAAAGAAGTTTTCAGATAACTAATTGTAGGTGAAGGAAATAGAGGAACCAGATGTCAGAATGTGCTCAAGATTCACACACATACACACAAACCTACATATATGCAGATTTTGTGGTAACAGAGAAGCATGAGCTTAGAGCCATGAAGCTAAGAAAGCTGTCGTGGCATACAGGATTGTTCTTCCATAGCTGCAAGAAAAACCATCACATTTAAACATGAACAGAAGAAGCTTGTTGATGGAAGTTCTCACAAAGTATTAGAGGGGGAAAACATTGTTATAACATTTCTACAGTGAAGATGTACCCACGAAACCTGAACACTGTATTCTTCCTAAAAAACTCACTTCTGGAAATGTAGCTCAGAAGTACCATGAAAAGAACAAAATGTATGTGCAATCTATTCATTGCAGTACTATTTGTAGTAGCTAAAGATTGGAAGCAATGCACATGTGTGCAGGTATTAAATAAATGGTACATTTTCAATAGCATACTACGCAGCTATTAAAAAGAATGAAAGAAGCCTTAGATATGCTGCTATAGTGACATTTAAGAAATATTGTTAAGTGAGACAGGCAAGGAAGAGAACATTTTTTGTAATAGGCTACTTTTTATTTAAGAAGGAAATATAAAATCCATGATTGGCCAAACGTTTACAGTTGTGAGTACACAAAATCAGAGTAAAGAAAATCCACACAATGAAGAATACAGTTAAACTAATGAAAATGGTTAATTGGAGGAGGGATGGAACAAAGCAGAGGAGGTAGGATTATCAACTAGATATCTCTGAATGTTCTTTGTTTTATACTTTTAACTGAGCCATATAAATGTTTTACATGTCTATAAAACAAATTTTAAAATGTTATAAAAGCCAATCAAAACTGAAGTGAAACAAATGAACCAACCCACTGTATACCAAGTTAGTGCTTTAACCAGTCAGAGAATTATTTTAAGAGATTGAAACTTAGTAAATTGATTGTTACAGCCCTAAAGATTCATATCCTAAATTCAGAAAGAACTGCCAAAAAATCTTAAACTGCATTTAGTAGTCATATTGTTAAGAATGATATTGCTGTTTTTATTTTAAACACATCAGATAATACAATAAAACAAATAAGTAATAATTATATTTATATTAGAAATCAAGAATTTCTAATATAATGCAAAGCAATAAAGTTAGGTAAAACTCTATAATAATATAGGAATTGTATCAAAAAGATGCCAACTTGAAGGGTTTTCTATTGGACAGGGATGTGTCAGTTTAACTATGACAAAGGATGACTGCAGTGGATTGAAACATGAAATATGTTAAAATCTATAAATTCATAATGATACTTTATAAAAAGTGCTAGTCATCTTTGGAGAATGTTAATGCATAAAGTCGTTATTCTGAAAACTGATTTTTAAAAATAAAGTATTTGTTTTGCCTTTCCAGTACAAACTATATATCAAGGTAATGAAAGAATATGACTGTCTTTATTTTGTAGCTCTTAATGAAATAGTGAATCTAGGCAGTGATCCTCATGAGTGACTGCTAAAATCATTAGAAGATCAATGAGGAATTTTATAATGGATAGATTAAGTTGATGAAACTTGATGAACCAACAAATCAATTGTAATGCCACAAGAAGAAAGATAACCAGACATCGTAAGCTTCCTGATTGAAGCAGAACTATACAGTACCATAAATAAATATTCAGCTTAAAAAATTATACCTGAATCTGATCAAGCTATTAGATCATTTTAATAGGAAATTCTAAAGCTATATGAATGATATCAGAGGGATGCAAAAGTTAAAATCTAAAATGGAAAATTTGTCCATGGCTAGGTAGGTTATTTTGTTAGAGTTTTGTTCCAACACACCAAGGTTGTGGGTTCGATTCTTGGTCAGGGCTCATACAAGAATCAACCAGTGAATGCACAAATAAGTGGAACAACAAATCAGCATTTCTCTCGCTAATCAATTTAAAAAATGGAAATTTTTACAGACTAATCTGGTTTCTTCTCTAAGTATCTGGCAGATGTGGGAGTTGGCAGAGTATGGGGAGAGGCATTTGACAAAGAAAATTGACAGATGTGTCAACCAAATGCAATATAGAGATTTTAGTTGGATACTGATTTCAATAAATAATTGTAAAAAAACATCACGCTGGGAAATTTTAATACTTGATTAAATATTTTATGACTTTAAGGAAGAATCCTTTTATAGCTACATGTTAAAGTATTTACAGATAAATAAGATTTTTAATTTTATCTAAATCCTGTCAGGGTGAGAATTGTTTTTCAATTCATTAATTTTTTATTTTATATTAAATTTTTATTTTATTATTACATTATGTATTGCAAAGGCTATAAATGATACTTCTGACTTTTAATGTCTAATTTAGTGTTCTAATTTTTGTTGCTTTTAAAGTATTTTATAATTATCATTAGTTAATATCTGGAGTGTTCGTTCATTTCCAAGTGCTTGGGTTTATTTGTTTATATTTTTCTTAATAATTTTATTTCCCTCTAAACAGAGGTAAGTAAGACCTTAGCAAATTGTGCTTTGTGCTATATTGATGTTTTCTTTGTGTATTAACTTATAGTCCATCTTTGGAAATGCCCCTTGGAATCTTGGGAGGGAAAAGGTATATCTCTGTAGTCTATACATATGTTTTCAGTCATTCATCTATATTTGTTTCAACCCTTTAATATTATTTGTACTTTCTATTTTTACATACTTAGCGACATATACAATTATGTTTCTGTCAAATTTTCCTTTTAAGTTTTGACTACATATTTTGATAGTTTAGGCATGTCACAATTTATGACCAGATCATCCATTATCTATTCATCATCAATTTCCTCTTTTTTTTAATATAGGATTTCTTTTTCTGTCTAATGCTTTGCATTGAATTCTGTGTTGTCTAACAATATTGCTATTCCTTCTCTCTTTATTTCTTGATATTATGCCCTGTGTTGTTTTTTTTTTTTACCTCTTTGTGAAAGAATGCTTTATATAAATATCATAGTTTATTTTTTACTAAACCTAGTATTTTTTTTTAATTTCATTAAGATCTACCTTTACTGAGAAGCTATTTACTATGTGCCAGGGACTATGTCAAGTAACTTTCTATATACAATTTTTCATTTACTCCTTAGAACAAATCCAAGAAGATGGCCCTGTTACCACTATTTTAATGATGAAGAAATTAAGGCCTAGAAAGGTTAAAAAGAACTTACACAGGTTGATTTACTCACTATCTGATTGCTGTCAGACTTTCTTTCTCAAAGCCTAAGCTGTAAGGCTAATGGGTGTGCATAGCCCAGCCTGTAACCAAATTCCCATGGTCTTTCTTTAACATGCTATGCCAGATTAAGGAGAGATCTGCTGCTGTTTGGGGAAGAGGACCGTTTATTCCTGAATAAATTAAATCTGTAATTCTTCCATTATCAAAATAGTATATGAAAAACTATAGTTTCAGTGGCTTCATGTCCCAGAATACAAAAAAATCATGTCCTGTCCATTTCTCCCTCCTCCTGTTACTGAGATTCATTTTCCCTGAGTACATGTAGGAAGAAAGTCACTGATTGATGCACCCGACTCAGAGGCTGGCGACCCTTCACCAGCTGCATTAGAGAGCAGCTTCCTCACAGTGACAAAGAGGCTTTTCTCCTGTCAGCTAAGTCCAGCTGTCTGTCTCTGCAAGCATGTGTGGAATGGGTGTGAATGAAAATCTGCTTCCTTCCTATTTGGCTCCATGTCTTCTTTGTGGTCCTGTCTACTTTTTGAGTAGTGGAAATTCCTCTTGGGATGTGGTAGTTGACAAATATTCCCCATTTCCTGTGTTGATAACAGCTTCACAAATTTGTGTTTCATCAACATTTCAATGGGAATGTAAGGTTAAATAAATTAGTTGATAGTCATTTATTGTCATTCTTAAGCAAGAACCCTTCAAAGCCATTAGACTTTCTGCTTTTAACTAGCATGAACTATGTATGTGAGGAGTAGGGGCATTAAGAGATAGATGAAGTGTGGCCTGGAACTTTTGCTAATAGTTTACCAATATATTTTCTTAAGATGTCTCATGAAGTTAATGACTGCCGAAAAATCGAAACCCTTGAAAATTTGGATTTGGATTTTGATGATGATGTCACAGAACTTGAAACTTTTGGAGTAACCACTACCAAACCATCAAAGTCCCCAAGTCCAGCAAGCACTTCCACAGTACCCAACATGCTAGAGGCTCCCAGAGCCCCCAGTGCAGCAACCACACCTGTGGCACCAGCTGCACCAGTAGACATTTCTGCTCATTCTAGAAGTTTAGCTCAGATTCTAATGGAACAGTTGCAAAAGGAGAAACAGCTGGTGACTGGTATGGACGGTGGCCCTGAAGAGTGTAAAAATAAAGGTGATGAGGGAGTTGTACCATGTGCTGAGAAGGTATCAGATAATTCTGACAAAACTCTGGTGCAAGATGGTGACTTGCAAACATCTGATGTGCTACAGTTAGGAAGTTCTGTGCAAATGGAAACCTCTAATAAAAATGACATGGCTGCTGATACAGTGTGTGCTGATGAAAGACTAAATATTCTAGAGTGTACTGACAGTTCAAAGGAAAAGACTGTTACATCAGAAGCAGAGAAAACTGAGGATGTAATTCTTTGCCATAGTGATACAGATGAAGACTGTTTAATCATTGATACAGAGTGTCAAAAGAATAGTATGGGGAAGACAGCTGATGTGGGTTCTAACTTAAATTCTAAACCAGCCAGCCCAAATTCTTCCTCAGGACAGGCTTCTATAGGAAACCAGACTAATACTACTTGTAGTCCTGAAGAGTCCTGTGTTTTAAAAAAACCTATCAAACGGGTATATAAAAAATTTGACCCAGTTGGGGAAATTTTAAAAATGCAAGATGAACTCTTAAAGCCAGTTTCCAGAAAAATACCTGAATTGCCTTTAATGAATACAGAAAATTCTAAACAACCTCCTGTTTCTGAGCAACCCTCTGCTCCTTCAGATGCCACTACTTGGCCAAAAACTGCATGGACCTCTGCATTTCAGAAGCCAAAAGGACGTAAGTAAATATTTATAAAAAACTTTACATTTACTCTTGCCTGTACCTGATCCTTCAGTTCTTTTCCTTCATTCCTTCACTTTCTCTTTGTATTAACCTGTTTAAAATCTTTATATAGTCATTGGTATTTCACTTCATTTTTAATCTACTTATCAGTATTTTAACTTCCAAACCGTCTCTCTAAATATGTACCCAAAGTTGTATAGATTTTGTATCCTCCGTTTATCCAACATTTGCAGTGGCTACTAAGCTCTAGGCAATGTACTTTGCCAAACTGAAGGGAAACTGCATAAAAATCATAAACATTTATTAACCCAAAATGTATTTCTTCTTGGTATTGGATTGCAGTTTTGTACTTTCACATTTTGTGAAATAGATATAAAGCTGCACTTCAGCTCTGCCTAGATTAGGAATAAGACTTTTTTAAACTCTTCTTCTCACTTCATATGTTGTCTCACTAATTATACTTTGCTTAGGAATAGTTAAGATAGTAGTTAAAACAAAGAGAACTGTAAAGCTTCAATTTCAGGTATTACTGCAGTTCCAATAAACATAAACAGAAATGGTACTAGTGTGAAGGTGTACTCAGAGGAAATAGAAAGTTAAAGTTGATAGAAATTTAAAAGTAGATCATTGAATTGTTTTACCTTGGATTATGATGAATAACCGACTAATGTCTTTTAAAATAAAAATGAGATATAATTATTTTTAAAGGATTGCCATATGAACTTCAGGACTATGTTGAAGATACATCAGAATATGTAGCTCCTCAAGAAGGAAATTTTGTTTACAAGTTATTTAGCCTGCAAGACCTGTTGTTACTTGTACGATGCAGTGTCCAGAGGATAGAGACCAGACCACGTTCTAAAAAACGGAAGAAAATCAGAAGAGTAAGTTGTTACTTGTGGAGTTGGGATGTAGTAGCCCAAGTAAATAATCTTCAAATATCTAACATGGCATTGTTGTGAAGTTTAATTTTAAGTTGTTAATCACTCTTATAGTAGTTTTTCCAGGTTGAATTTTTAGTAAAATACTGAAAACATTTTTAATAAGTGAAAGTGCTTAATTAAATATAATTAGTCATGAATGCTGATAATGTTCTTGCATGAAATGTATAAACTTTGTGAATAATAGCCCCATCATAGATTTAACTGAGACTGGCACATATTTTCCTGCTTTCTTTGTGAATTTGGATTTCCATTATGACATACTAGAGGCCCAGTGCATGAAATTCATGCACAGGTAGAGTCCATAGGCCTGGCCAGCAATCAGGGCTGATCGGGGCCTTCTGGTTGCCGGCTGGGGTCTTCCTTCCAGCTGCCAGGCAGGCGGGCCTTTCTTCGTTCCACACCACCCCATGGTGGTCAGCACATGTCATAGTGAGTGATCAAACTCTTGGTGTCCTGGTCAAACTCCTGTGGGGACAATTTGCATATTAGGCTTTTATATATATAGATTCTCTCTCTCTCTCTCTCTCCCCAAATTGTGAAAGGTGGGCTTTCACACACATTTGAAAAGTCTTGCCAGGATTGTTAGAAGATCAAATGTCTTTCTTTCGTTTTCCCCTCTTGTTTCTTTCGGGTTTGATATCAATATTTTCCTTAGTTAAAAAACTTTTTTTTTTTTTACCATTTTTTTTTATTGTTTTAAGTATTACAAATAGTAGTACATATGTCTCCTTCTTTTCCCCCATTGATCTCCCCCCGACTTCCCCTACCCCCCAGTACATGCCTTCACCTGCCCGCCCTCCCCCCTGCCCCAGTGTCTTATATCCATTGGTTATGCTTATATGCATGCGTACAAGTCCTTCGGTTGGTCTCTTACAGCCCCCCTCGCCCAACCTCCCCTGTCTTCCCAATGTAGTTTGACAGTCTGTTCAATGCTTCTTTGCCTCTGTATCTTTTTCCCCACCATTTCTTTCCTTTAAAAAGTTTTGCCTTTGCAGACTGAAAATAAACATATAATAACAAAACAAGATAAAACAAAAAAAAAACTTTTTAGTACAGTTTGAGTAATTGGCTCTTTAAACAGTTTTCTGTATTTGATATTTTAAATTATCTTCCAGATTAGTTTGATTTGTGTGTGTGACCACAGAATTCTGGTAAATAAAGAGGAGCTTCTATGTTATAATTGATTAAGAAATAATGACTTCTTTAATTTTTTAAGATAATTTTTTCTTTTGTGTACATTTGTCATAGTATACGTCTTAAAAGTTTCAATGTCTGTCTCATGCTGTCTAACCTACCACCCAATAACAATCTTCAATGATCACTCTATAATGTCAGTGTGCTTTGGAGCTACGGATTAAGATGAATTAAGAATAGTCATGTTCGAGCATTGATCCTTATAGATCAGTCATATTAAGAAATAACTGAAAAAAAGAAAATTAAGGTGTCAACCTTTTTAAGCTAATAGCAGCAGGGTCTATCATGAAAACACTCTAAAGCTAACTGCGGGATTTGGGTGTATACTTTGTCCACTGGAATCCAATGGACTTGGTGGATCTTTTGCTTGATGATACTTTATCCTTTGTTAAACTTAAGAAAGGTCGCAAATAAATTATTAAATTCCTAATTCTCATAATTGAGTTTTCATCACTATTTCAGACTTGAAATTGAAAGCAAATGATTTTTTAATTAATTGCATGAGGCAGTTTTGTATGTTTTTTTAATAAGAGAAAGTCAAGGAATGGCAAAGGACTATACATTGAACACTGGTATTCTCTGTATTAAAAATTTTTACTTTATTTGCTAATTTTCCTGTTTTATATGTATTTTACTATGATCAATTTAATGGCCACAGCATGAACATCTTAAATATATGTAGTGTCAATGCTATGGATTAAATTTTCAAGGTTTTATATCTTTCATTCTTACTTACTGTCTTTGATTTATTTGGGAAATAACCTCTTTTCTTTCACTTTCTACCCTATGAACCCATACATACCACTTTGTAGTAATCTGACAGCTTACGGCACTCAAACATTGATGGCCAGTGTCTCTTAAGTAAGAATAGCCTAGGGATGTTTTGGATATTTATTTAATTTCTGAAGACATTGTCATTCATTTGACTGAAGTGAAATTTGTAAATGTAAAAACAAAACTTTATAGGAGAGACTACACCCTTCATAAAAATATATCAAAATATATCTAAAGAATATCTGGATAGCCTTATATTTATGATTGTGTCAAACCCAGAGTAAAAGTTAAAAATTTTCAGTGAATAGTTATCATATGGTACCAGTCATTGTATGTAATAGTTTAGTACATATCGTTTAAATCCTTAGCAAAATGTGTTCCCCTTGGAATCATGTCTCTCTGTTTCTCCCAAATGTTTTATACCATAGAAACTCAATAAATAGGTATTGAGTAAATGAGAAAACTTGAGGGGTGAAGAAGGAGGGAGGTGTTGATAAGAAGGTAATTTAGGGAAGTTGAGGCACTAGTTTGAGACATTTTAGAGTGGTACTGTTTACAACTAGGTTAGAATCTTCCTTGTTAACATTCCTATTTAAAAATCAACTTGTTTAGATAAAGCTTTAAAATATGTTATAGAATTTTCTACAAACTCTCATGTCCAAAAACCTTATTTCTCTTTCATTTTCCTTTGGGTTTTCAATGTTCTGTTATAATAGTTGAGATTTTAATTTCCAATACCATTTGTCCTTTCTTGTCAAAATGCTGCTTAGTAAGAACTGCACATTAGAGAACTTAAAACAGCAGCCAATCTTAAATGATGGAATGAAATAAAGAGAGCTAATTTGGACCACAAGGTGAAGCCAGAACTTACTGAGTTATACCCATAGTCATGAAATCCACACGAAGTAACTTTGAATGATTTGATATTATCTGTCTCAGTTAACCAAATTTCCTAAGAGATATATTCTAAAATAATTCAAAAATTTAGATCCAATTATTTTGTAATTTATATTGGTATTCTAGAGTGAGGAAAAAAGATATTGAAATAGAATGAATCCAGTGGGATCAGTGTCAGGAAATAGCTTTGAAGTATCTATTTAGAAATGTATGTGAACGTTTAAAAGGTTTATGTGAAAAATTGGAAGACAGAGAACCAAGAAAAGCTTTCACTTGGGGAAAATAGGAGCTACTTATCAAGGGAGAAAGGAAATACTAGATTTAATTTTTATAGTTAGTAAACTTTGATTGCACTTAAACTTTCACTTTAATTTTGGAATACTAAAATAAAATATTCAGACTTTCTTTCCTGTGGCTTCCTGGAGATGGCAGTAGAATACATATAGAATTTAAAACCGGAATCAGATATGGCAGTTATTAACAAAGAAAATCCTCTGAAGTATCAAAGTACTTTCTTTTCAGAAATAGTAATATTTTCTTATTTCAAAAAAATCTTAACTCTGTTATCTAGTCATGATTCAGAAAGGGGTCTTCTTAATCAGTTGTTCTTTTCCTAACCCTGCTGTAAACTATGTGTCCTTGAGCAAATGCCTTAGCCCTTTGGGCCTTCTTATTTTTTTAAATCCTCATCTGAGGATATGTTTGTTAATTTGAGATACAGAGAGAAACATCGAGGTGAGAGAGAAACATCGATCGATGGCCTCCCATACATGCCCTGACCAGGGATCAAACTCACAACCTAGAAGTGTGCTCTGACTGGTAATCAAACCCACAACAGTTTGGTATATAAGTAGGTGCTCCAATCAATCGAGCCACCTGGATCTTCATTTCTTTATCTCTAGCTACTATTTGCAACTATAAATAATTTTAAATGCAGATTGCCCATTGCTGAAGAATAGCCTGTATAACAAAAGCCTAATATACAAATTGACCAAACAGCGGAACGACTGGTTGGTGGGGTGGTGGGGCCGGTGAGTGGGCGGCGCCAGGCCAGCTAAGGTGGGTGCCAGTGGGTAGAGGGAGCAGACGGCAATCGGGGGGCAGCAGCAATCAGTGGTGGCAGAGGGGCGATCAGGGGGCTTGGCCGGCCCACCATTCGCCTCCCGGAGGGAGCGGGCCTAAGCCGTCAGTCCGACATCCCCTAAAGGCTCCCATACTGCGAGAGGGCGCAGGCCAGGCTGAGAGACGACCCATCACCCAGTGCAAGAATTTTTGTGCACTGGGCCTCTAGTCCTATATAATAAAAGTGTAGTGTGCAAATTATCCCCTTAACTGGAGTTTTTTTGGAAGTTCGACCAGGGGTGAGGCTGGCCGAGGGGGGAAAGGAGGCCCCCGCAGGCCGGCGGCAGTGGCAGACGGCCAAGGAAAAGGAGACAGTTCCCGGCCGGCATCTGGCAGCCACTAGGGACTCCACCAATGCGCAAATTTCGTGCACTGAACCTCTAGTTATACAATAAAATGCTGTTAGCAATAAAATTAAATCAAGGGGCCTTATTACTCAAAGTTTGGTCCCTGGAATAATAGCTTTTTAAAAATGCAAAGCCTTAGTCTTCACCGCAGATTCTATAATTTAATAAGATCACCAGGTTACTCCTATGCACATTGAAATTTAAGAAACACTACTTTAGAGTTTTATAACATTCATATTGTCATATAGTCATATAAATCAAACCTCCAAACTTGATGTTAACAGAAATTTTACTGGATTTGAATTGTTCTTACCACCACAGTTGTGCAAAGCTCATTAAAATGCCCACTTTGTGAAAACCAGGAATTCTGAAACATTTATGAAATATTTTCAAGTATATAAATAGTGACAGCTTAGTATAATTTCAAAGTACTATGTAGCAATATCACTCTGAGTAAGCTCCATAAATCATGTGTCTCTCCTGCAGTTGGAAATGAAGATGCTGCTTTTAACAGTAGAATTTTCTTTGACAGAAATGAGATAACATGAGCACAGTGAACATGACTAACATGAGATTTCACAAGCATGTATTTCCTTGCATATCCTCCTTTAAACCAGTAATGGGTACAGTCATTTACCTAATCTATTTAGTGTCCTGACCAATAAACTCTAAATCTATAACTTTTCAGGTGGTTAGTGTCTAGAATAAAGCTTTTATATTAACGAAGTTAATGACATTCACAGATGTTAATGTAGGTATTAATGTTCATACATTCATAGAATGAAAACAAGCTGGTCAGACTACTTGAGCCTTAGATAATGTGACTAATGCTTTAAAGGGGCAAAAATTATTAACTTTTTTTTATCCTTTTGAGAATTACTAGTATATTTTATAGTCATTGCTTCCAGAATCTGGTTTTTAACCTTTGGGCAATTGTGTATCAGAGGCTCTGTCTCAAGGTTTCTGCTGTCAGTCACATTCTCTGGTGGAAGTAAATGCATATTGCCTGCTGCTGAAGAATTATACAGTAAAATGCTTTCAGCAATAAAATTAAATCAAGGGGCACATGTGGAGAGGAATACTGCCTGGGATGGGGCCATCTGGGGAAGGCGGTGGTTAAGATCTCTTATTCATCCACCTCTCACCCACAAGGGTTCTATCTGTCTTTCTGTCTGAACCCCACTGTATTTGAAAGGATCAAATAAAATTACTTGAAAGCATTTTGAAAGTGGCGAAACTGTATAGGCAAATGTATTTGCTGTTAATAGTAAATTAATGGAACTTTGTGAAAAAGGATAACCTTACATTGCAGCAAGTTCCAGTTTATGTTCTTCCAAAAGTGGAGTATCAAGCTTGTTATGGAGCTGAAGCTCTGACTGAAAGCGAACTGTGTCGCCTATGGACTGAAAGTTTATTGCATTCCAACAGCTCCTTTTATGTTGGTAAGTTATATAAGAGTCTTTATTCTCATTTATTATTCTCCTGTAAGTACATACTTTTTTATTCAATTATAAATGTCTATTCTGTACTTTTTGTTTTTAGATTTTTGATTGTGTTAACATTCCTATTAAAACACCATTCCCTACTCTAGAGTTACATGGCAGTGTTGGACTGATGATCTCAAATGTTTTAATTTCCCTCTTATCCCATATCTATTTAGTTGTACATGAATGTCAACCAAATTATTTTATTTTTAAAATACTTTATTTAATAGTGTAAGTGACTGAAAATACAGATGTGTTTTCTAATGAGCTTCTTTAAAAGTACTTTTTAATTGGTTTAAGTATATATTTTGAAATGTTTTTAAAATTATAATGACACTAGAGGCCCAATGCACGAATTCGTGCACCAGTGGGGCCCCTCAGCCTGGCCTGCGGGATTGGGTTGAAACCAGCTCTCCAACATTTCCCGAGAGTTCCCAGATTGCAAGAGGGCACAGGCCAGGCCGAGGGACCTCCCCCCCTCGCCCCCCCCCGCTCCCCCACAGTGCACAATTGGGGCCAGGGAAGGATGCAGGAGGTTGCCAGCCGAGAAGGGATCACAGGAGGGCTCCAGGGCATGTCCAGCCCTCTCGCTCAGTCTTGATCGGCCAGACCGCAGCAGCAAGCTAAACTGCTGGTCAGAGCATCTGCCCCCTGGTGGTCAGTGCACATCATAGTGAGCAGTTGAGCAGCCTTAGCATATCATTAGCATATTACGCTTTGATTGGTTGAATGGCCAACCAGATGACCAGACATTTAGCATATTAGGCTTTTATTATATAGGATTGTTTTTGAAATCTCTAATTTTTTTTAAATGTATTTTTATTGATGAGAGGAAGGGAGAGGGAGAGAGATAGAAACATCAATGAGAGAGAAATCATTGATTGGCTCCCTCCTGCACATCCCACACTGGGATCGAGCCCACAACCTGGGCATGTACCCTGACCAGGAATCGAACTATGACCTCCAGGTTCATAGGTTGATGCTCAACCACTGAGCCACGCCAGCCAGGCTAAAATCTCAAACATTGATGAAATAGTTTTTCTTTAAGTTTGTTTTTGTTTTGCACATTTTGGGGGCAGGTAGTTAGGCAGGGACTTAATTGGTGTTGGCTGGGTTCATGTATAGTTAACATACTTCACAGGAAGAATCATTGATATTGTTCCCTCCCAGTGGAATGCCTAATCTCACACATTTCAATCCATCCCAGCCAACTCTAGTTGCCCCTCTATTAAGTCATTTTCTTCATGTGATTTCTCAATACATTGTCTTCTTTTTTTTTTTTTTTTTTTTTTTTTTTTTACTATTCTTATGACTTCTTATGACTTGTTGCTTTCTACTTTAGTGTTTTGAATCTGCCTTTTCATTAAACAATAAGCAGTTTAAGAATCTAATGAAACTTTGGTTTTGAATTACATTTCTCTTTTGATTAGTGATGTTGAGCAACTTTTCATATGTCTTTTGGTCATTTGTATGTCTTCCTCAGAGAAATATCTATTCAGGGCTTTTGCCCACATTTTATTTACTTACTTATTTACTTACTTACTTATTTCATCACCATTTATCCCCTTTATGCCCTCTTTCACCTCTACCCATCCCCCTCCCCAATCACCACACGTCCATGAGTTCTCTCTTTTTTTTTCTTTTGCTCAGTCCCTCTACCCCCCTCCCTGCCGCACTTCGCTTCCCTCACCCCTCGCCCCTAATGCTCTCTAACTATAAGTCTGTCTCTATTTTTCTTGGTAGTTTAGTTCATTCATTAAATTCCACATATGAGTGAAAGTATATGTGGAATTTAATGAACTGGCTTATTTCATTTAGCATAATGTTTTCCAGGTCCATCTATACTGTCACAAAGAGTAAAATTTTCTTTCTTTTTACCTTTGCCCACTTTTTAAATTTGGTGTTTTGTTTTTCTGGTATTAATTGTCTGAATTCTTTATAAATTATGGATATTAACCCCTTATCAGATGTATCATTGGCAAATATGTTCTCCCATTCAGTAGGTTGTCTTTTCGTGTATTTTTGTTGTTGTTTTTGTTATTTTTTAAGTATATTTTTGATTTCAGAGAGGAAAGAAGAGGGAAAGAGAGATAGAAACATCAATGATGAGAGAGAATCATTGATTGGCTGCCTCCTGCATGCTCCCCACTGGGGATTGAGCCCACAACCTGGGCATGTGCCCTAACCAGGAATTGAACAGTGACCTTCTGATTCATAGGTCGACACTCAACCACTGGCCACACTGGCCAGGCTGTAACAAGGATTTTATATTGGCCTGATAATCTAACATTTAACTCAGGGCTTTTATACCACTCTTCCTTGTGTACATTTCAGGGTTTCAGGGTTTTGTCTCCACCTGTTCTGTTGCAGAAACTGTGAATTACTTTTTAAAATAGAAGTGTCATCTTAAAAATTTGCCATTTTGTTTTTTGGAATTATAGAATTATGCCATGTTCAGAAGAAAGTAAAACTTTGAATATACTGTTTTGATTTTATTTTTAATCAAAAGAAATCTTATGTGTGCTTTAATTAAAAATAAGCCAGATTTTTTTCAGCTTTACTGAGGTATAATTGACAAAATAGTAAGATATTTAAACTGTACATGTTGATGATTTGATAAACATTGTGAAAGGATTTCTCCCATATAGTTAATTAACACATCACCTCACATATTTATATTTTTAATGAGAACATTTATGTTCTACTTTGTCAAATTTTAATTATAAAATAGTGTTATCGACTATAATCACCATTTATACATTAGATCCTTAGACCTTATTTATCTTATAGCTGAATGTTGTACCCTTTCACCAACCTCTTCCTATTTCTGTTTCCCCATCCCTGGGAAACACTGACTTTTCTACTCTCTATTTCTAAAAGTTTGACTTAATTCTTTTTTTTTTTTTAGGTTTTCTGTATAAGTGATAACCATGCAGTATTTATCTTTGTCTAACTCATGTCATTTAGCTTAATGTCCTCAGGATCTATCTTTGTTGTCATAAACAGCAGAATTTCCTTCTTCCTCTTGATATATATGTATATACAGTATATCACATCTTTATTCTTCTGTTGATGGACACTTAAGTTGTTTTCATATATTGGTTATTGTGAATAATTAAGCTGGCTTTTTATAATCTTAACTAGAGGCCTGGTGCATGGAATTCATGCATGGGGGGGGGGGCAGGCGGTGCGGGGAGAGGACCTTTCCCTCAGCTTGGCCTGCACCGTCTCCAATCTGGGACCCCTTGGGGGATGTCCAACTACCAGCAGTCAGATATCCAACTCACAATCCAGAACTGCTGGCTCCTAACCATTCACCTGCCTACCTGCCTGATCACCCCCTAACCGCTCCCCTGCTGGCCTGATTGATGCCTAACTGCTCCCCTGCCGACCCAATTGCCCCCAAATACTCTCCCCTGCCGGTCTGCGGTCTGATCGCCCTCAACTGCCCTCCCCTGCTGGCCATCTTGTGATGACGTTGCAACGTCCATCTTGTGATGATGTCGTGCAAAGCCACCTAGCTTTTATTATATAGGATTTTTATCTTAAGAACCAAGTATGTCTTAGAGATGTGTAGAGAGTGTCCAAAACAAATTTTATTTGTTTGATTTGATAATAAATACAATATTTCTCTAAAAATTGTATCTCCATAAAAATTCAACTTTCTTAGCAATTAGAAGCACCAATATTTTAAGTTGTTATTCTTAAACTAGGGGCCCAGTGCACGGATTTGTGCACCTTGAAAGGAAGGGGCTGTGAGGCTGCGGTGGGCATACTGGGGAGGGGGTGTTGGCCCATTCTCTGCGCCACCCTGCCCCCTTACGCCATGGCCCCCGGTCCCCTCCCTGTCAGCAGCCAGTGCTGCTGATGGTGTTGGCCCCACTCGCATCCACTGATGGTGCAGAGCAGTTGAGACCAGCAGCGGGTGTGAGTGGCAGCTGCTGCTGCCCTGATTGCCCCTCAGAAGTAGGGGGAGGTGGAGAAGCCATTAGAGGCTATCAGGGCCGGCAGGCACTGCTCATACCTGCTGACAGTGCCAAGCAATTGGGACTGGTGCCAGGTGCTGGCAGCAGGTACAAGAGGCAGCTGCTGACTCCAATTGCCCCTAGGAGCAGGGCAAGGTGGAGAAGTCCTGAGGGGTGATCAGGGCTGGTGCCGGCGGCAGGTGTGAGCAGCGGCTCCGGTCCACAGCACGTGAGTGCCAGGCAGAGGATTGCAGTGTGCAAGAGCAAAGAATTTTCAGTAACCACCAGAGTCTCGCCCCGATGATAGCCCCCACTCACCTGCTCCACCATCCCATTGCGGCCAATGCCCTCCATGTTTTGTGCACGCCCCTGGTGGTTAGCGCACGTCATAGTGACCAGTTGTTCGGTTCCGCTGTTTGGTCTATTTGAATATTAGGTTTTTATATATATGGATTGTGGGCTTAGAAATTATTCCTCTCTTTTTTTTGGTGTTGACACATGTTACCTTTTCTCCATTCAGCACATTTTAAAACAACTCTTTTTGAATGTAAAGTTTCTTTACAGTTACTACAATTTTATAAAAACACTAGAGGCCCAGTGCACAAAATTTGTGCAAGAGTAGACCTTCCTTCCCCCGGCTGCCAGCATTGGCTTCCCTCTGGCACCCAGGACCCAGGCTTCCCTCTGGCCATCAGCACCTGGGACCCAGGCTTCCCTCGCAGGCCCAGCTTCATCCGGAAGGTCATCTGGAAGGACGTCTGGTCTAATTAGCATATTATGCTTTTATTATTATAGATTATTATAGAACTTTGAAGAGACTGGATAACTTGGTTTTTAGTTTTTCAAATGCTGCAATGGTTTTTAAGTTTCATATTTTATTTTAGGTCATATCGATGCTTTTACTTCAAAGCTTTTCCTGCTAGAAGAAATTACCTCAGAAGAATTAAAAGAAAAAATTTCAGCACTCAAGTAAGAAAGTTTATTTTGTGGTAGTAATTTTTAAACTTGTTAATATCACAAATTTTCTTTATTTCTAAATACTGGTCAAGTTTAAATCCTTCCATTTTCAAAATGTTTAAGCCTTTTATACCTTAAAGCTTCTCCTGACCCAATTTGTGATCTATCCATATTAATCTCAATCTCCAAATTAAACATAATACCAGTGTCACCAGTCTTTCTACTAAAGACAGAGGAGGCTGGAGCAAAAGAGTAGCCCATCATCTTGGAGGTACACAAAACCAAACATTGCACCCCTTTTCAGGGATGGGAAATAAAAGGACAGTCACAGACTCTTAGCTCTCAGGATTGTATATACTCATTTAGACATCCTCATTTCTAAACGTTTATCCCTCTACCTAGCGTTTCAGTGCATCAGAGTGAAATGAATTTACTGTACTCAGAACAATAAATGCAAAGGAAATAACTTATGAGCATTATGTAATTTGCATCTCCCAAATTTCTAGGAAGGACTGGTGGTAGTATTATCTCCATTTTATATGTGAGGAAACTGGGACTCTGACTTGCCCTGGAGCACACAGCTAAGCTAGTGACAGCCTTGGTAGATAATATATTTGATTTACCACTTGAGATGAGAAATTGTCCTGATTTACACTAGTTGCATAGTTCCAGCCTTGAGGCTTGACACAGTTTTCCAAACTTTATTTCTCTGCTTGAACTTATAAATGTCCACTTCAATTGCTTCTTTCCAGGGGTAACCTATGTAAAGCATTTACATATGTAAAGTTTTTGTGTACATTATTCAACACCTGTCCCACATCACCCAGTGAAAACCATTTTTAAATAAATAAGAAAGGCAATGAGTTTAGGTCTAGAAAAGATACTAAAGAAATATCTTATATTTCATTGTCTTTATCCTGTCCCCTGTCAGTGGCTTCTCTGGCATCACTCAGTTTCTCTCACTTTAAAGTATCTCAATTTCTTTGGAAGCTAATTCAGGACCATCTCTAAAAGGCAAACTCTTATGCAGATTGGTTCTACTAAAGACATCTGAACATTTTTAAAAGTTTATAATTTGTACATAAAGTAGTGATCTCCTTACAACTGCTCTAACAAAAGCCAGTCCTTGGTGATTTTGAAGAAAACTCAGGAAATGGCACACAAAAAAAGTAATATTATAATTTACTCAAATTAGAAATAAATTTTGGTATTCTGTGTTTTACACTATCTTAGCTATTTTCTTTGTTACTGAGGGCATTTCTCTTCCTGAAGAGCTATAATTGTTAAGAGTAAGGGTTTTTTTGTTCTTTAATTATACATTAATTTATTCCATTTTCTAGGATTTCAAGTTTATTTAATATCCTTCAACACATTCTAAAGAAATTAACTAGGTAAGTATTTTTTGGACAGTTTCATTGATATGTCTGATTTTCTTGGATGAAAATTCAAGAATACAAACTTTGAATATATGCTGTTAGGAATAAATATAATATAACCCAGAATATTTTTTTTTGTGTGTCAATGTTGAAGTTGTGAAAATATAACTAAAAAAATAATATCATTTACATTTTTCTATAAGGTTTATTTTATTGGTTTCCTATTGCTACTGTAACAAACTACCACAAACTTGGTGGCTTAGAACAACACAATGCATTCTCTTACAGTTCTGCAGGTCAGAAATCTGAAATCATTTTTCACTGGACTAAACTCATGTCAGCAGGGCTGGTTCCTTCTGAAGGCTCTGAGGGGACAATCATTTCCTTGCCTTCATTTTCAGCTTCTAGTGGCTACCTGTAGCCCTTGACTTTGCCTCCTTTCTCCATCTTCAAAGCAAATCACTCAAATTTCTGCTTTCCTTGTCACAGTTGCAAAGCCATTAAGCATAAAATCAAGGTTTTATGGCCTAAACTGGCACTCGGACATCCCTCTCACAATCTGGGACTGCTGGCTCCTAACTGCCCACCTGCCTGCTTGATCACCCCTAACTGCCTCTGCCTGCCGACCTGGTCGCACCTAACTGCCTCCCACCGGCCAGCCAGGTCGCCCCTTACTGCCCCTCCTGCTGGCCTGGTCGCCCCACGCAGCCTGCTCTTCAGTCATTTGGTCATCCCTCACTGACTCCCCCTGCTGGCCTGGTTGCCACCAACTGCTCCCCCTGCCAGCCTGGTTACTCCCAGCTGCCTCCTCTGCTGGCCTGGTTGCCCCACGCAGCCTGCTGTTCAGTTGTCTGGTCATTCCTCACTAACCCCTCTGCCAGCCTGGTCGGCCCATGCAGCCTGCTATTTAGTCATTTGGTCGTCCCTCACTAACACCCCTGCCAGCCTGGTCGTCCCCAATTGCCCCCCTCTGCCGGCCTGGTCACCCCTAACTGCCCGCCCCCCCCGGCCCGCCGGCCTAGTCACCCCCAACTGCCCCCCTGCCGACCTGGTCGCCCCACGCAGCCTGCTGTTCAGTTGTTTGGTCGTCCCTCACTAACCCCCCTGCCAGCCTTATCGCCCCATGCAGCCTGCTGTTCGGTCATCCGTCTGGTTATTTTGGTCGTGACGGCCCCTGGCTTTTTATATATTAGGATGGGCCCACTAAGATAAACCAGGAAAATCTTACTGTTTAAAAATCCACTGATTAGGAACCTGAATTCCATCTTAATTCCCCTTTGCCATGTAATGTAACATATTCACAGATTCTAGGGTTTAGGACATAGACATTTTTGGGAGGCCATTTATTCATTGTGTACATTGTACTTTTGTGGCACTTTTAAGATACTCTTCTATGGAGCACCTATCTCATTTTTAGAAATTCTTTCTGTAAACCAAAAGGAACCCTTATTTTTAGTGAAGTTAAACTATGATTTTCATTGATGAAATGTCAATCTTTAAAATGTCATTTATTCCTATTACCAAATCAACTATTATTCATTTCCTTATATGGAAATATGAAAGTGATGGTTTGGGAAAGAAATTCTCCAGAGGATAAGAATAATTTTCTGTGCCGCCTTGATCTATATCTATTACTTTTCTGTTTAAAGATTTAATGAAAACAACTTATCAGGTTTGTAGGCAGATCCTTAACACTAAAGTATGATTAATTCTTACTTTTAATGACATATTATGGGGGAAAATTGATGTTCTCCTTAGCACTTTTGAGCTAGAAGAATATAAAATCCTAAGAAAGCACAGTATATTAATCATATTCTTTTAGCTCTTTATGTTGATACACTGACTTCCTTAAAGCTTTCTAAGGGAAAATATATATTTGACTAGAGGCCTGGTGCATGAAATTTGTGCCTGGGGGGTATGGTCCCTCAGCCCAGTCTGCACCCTCTCCAATTTGGGACCCCTCGGGGGATGTCTGACTGCCGGTTTAGGCCCAATCACCTCTGGGTCCTAACTACTCACCTGCCTGCCTGCCTGCCTGCCTGATCACCCCTAACCTCCTCTGACTCGGCCCCTGCACCCAGGACCCAGACTTTCCTCCCTCTGGCCGGCTACAGGCACCTGGGACCCGGGCTTCCCTCCCTTTGGCCAGCCGAAGGCCCCCAGAACCCCCAGGCCAGCCATCCGCTGTCGGTTAGACTTTGATATTTCATCTGCGAGTGAATACAGGGCAATTTAGGAATTTCCTTGAAGCGAAACATGCCCCTCACTGTGCTGCTGCCACTGCCAAGGCCAATGCCACCGAGCCCTGGAAACATTCCTAAAGGGTAAATAGTAATAGAAACAGGAACAGTAAGCTTCGCCCAGGCTGGCCGCAGGCCCCCAAGAGCTCCAACAGCTTCGCCCAGGCTGGCCACAGGCGCCCAGGACCGCAGGCGGCTTTGCCCGGGCCCCACCTTTGTCAGGAAGGATGTCTGGAAGACGTCCAGTCTAATTAGTATATTACCCTTTTATTAGTATAGATATTTAACAGAACTGATTACCGTGACAGTGGGAATGATGACTAAGGTATGGCCTGTGGAGTTCGACTGTCTGATGTTTATCCAAGCCTTGTACTCAGAACATTGGGGATATTTCTTACCATCTCTAATTCCTGTTTATGTCTAGTACTAGAGGCCCAGTGCACGAAATTCATGCATGGGTAGGGTACCTAGGCCTGGCCAGTGATCAGGGCCAATCAGGGCTTTTTGGCTGCCAGCCCAGGCCTCCCTTCCCTGACTGCCGGCCAGGGCCTTCCTTTGTTCCACACTGCCCCTGGTGGTCAACACACATCATAGCGAGCGATCTAACTCCCGGTCACACTCCCGAGGGGACAATATGCATATATGGCTTTTATATACATAGACTAGAGGCCTGTTGCATGAAAATTCATGCATTGGAGGGGGGGGTCCCTCAGCCCTGCCTGCCCCCTCTCACAATCTGGGAGCCTTCAGGGGCAGGAGGTGACCCGGCGATCAGGGGAAGGTGTCACCCCATCACACTTCTGCTGCTGCTACTGCCAACAGCGCAAGCCTTGGCCAGCCCTGGTTACCTGAGCCTCGGGCAACCCTGGGCAGCTGGGGGGCTGAGGGAACTAGGGGACTCCAGAGGCAGGTGCACATAGCAAGCCAGATGGCGTGAGGGTCAATTAGCATATTCTCTCTTTATTAGCTAGGATAGGGTTAATAATTAATATTATGCCTTAAAGGTTTGTTGTGGAGGATTTAATAATAAAATGGATATAAGCAGTACAAGAGTTAACTCATGGTAAACATTCAATATATATCAACTGTTATTGTTACTTTTATTTTCGTAGCACCTCCTATTGTATTGCAGTTGTTATGTTGACTGTTTCTGCTACTTTCTTTTAAACTGCTCAGTGTGGTGAATGTGTCATATTCACTTTTGTATCTCTCTTCACCTATTACTAGATAAGTACAATGTTGGTTGAATGAATTAAAATGTTCTGTATAAGAATTATAAAAATGTACATTCATGAAATGTTTTTCTATATAAATGTGTTTTCCATGGAGAGAATTAGGCAAACTATCTGTTTCTCATTAAATTATTGAAAACTTACAAAGTGGCTGATAGGACAGTAAAATGAAAATAATTACATATCCTGAACTTTGGAATAAGAATTAAAATTAGTTGCCTAAAGATGTGAAAATAGTTTAAAAGACTTCTTAAATCTTATTTGGTCATAAAAGTATTTTTAGAGGTGGTATTCCATTCCCATATTGTTTTTTATTTACTCATAGACCATGATTAAGAAAATGCTGTTGAAATTGACACACTGAGTTGAGTTTCATTGTGTGCATTTAGCTTGCAGGAGGGTTCCTACTTATTGTCCCATGCAGCAGAAGATTCTTCACTCCTGATCTACAAGACCTCTGACGGAAAACTTACTAGGACAGCATACAATTTGCATAAAACACATTGCAGCCTTCCTGCTGTACCTTCCAGTCTCTCAGTTCCCTGGGTTCCATTAGATCCCAGTCTGTTGTTACCATATCATATCCATCATGGAAGAATACCTTGTACTTTTCCACCTAAGTCACTGTGTCCCACAACACAACAAAAGGTAAGATCTTTTTTAAAAAATAAATGTTCCATTGGGTTATTATTAATCTATTTCATTGACTATGTAGTGTTTCACCATCATGTCCACATTTGCCATATTAATCATAATACCACTGTAAAAACTTCATCCATAGGAAGGATAGATAAAATTGTATGTGCTACTGAGTTCAGTTGTTATGTCAGGAAACTTTCTCTTTTTTTGTAAGCTTTATAAGTCAACTAAAGGAAATTATACTAGCTTGCCAGGATGGGGGGTTGTGGGATGGCATGAGTAAGGCATCCACATAGTTAATCCCTGTGTTCCTATGAAAAGCAAAGTTATATTTTTGATAGTTTTTGCTTATGATACTGCTTCACTTCATTAAATATTTGAGACAATTTACAGAACAATACATACAATAAAATTATGATGATGCAATTAAAATTGATAAGCAGGATATAGAAACATAAAAAAAGTGTTAGTAATTAAGGAATGCAGTGTGCCTTATTAAAAGTACAATAAAACACTCCCTGCCATGTGAGGATACAACAAGAAGACAGCCATCTACAAACCAGGACACAAATCCTCACCAGAACAGAATTTGCCGCCACCTTGATCTTACACTTTTCTTCCTTTAGAACTGTGAGAAATAAATGTTTGTTTTCTAAGCCTCCTCCCTCCCGCAAAAAAAAAAAAAAAAGTACAATAAAATGTTAAAGACTTTGTGTTTTGCTAAGTATTGTATAACTCAGTATTTATTGAATTATAATGTTACTCTCTTTATAGAATCCTTCCCAGAAATACCAGTTGAATGATTTTTCTCTATCTGAAACTTCTGTAAAGCCATGGCTAGAAATACTCTTTACCACGTCACTCATTCTTTATATCATGGAAGAAATTCCAATTTGAGTTTAGTTTTAGTAAAAGTTTTGTCCCTTACAAATATGAATATGTTCAGAAAACAAAAACCCAGTGTATTTTCCTTCCCTGCTGCCAAAAATCTTTGAGTCCAAATCATTGTCTGAGTTCTGCAATCTCTTTAACATGTGTGTCCTAGAACATATATCACTTGTCTGTCTTGTAGATGTTTTCCATTCTTGTATTTTTCTTTCTTTTTGAGTAGATATACTCAGGTCCTTTGAAAAATAGCTGAAATGCAAATGCTGAAGTTTTTTCCATAAGTTAGTGGTGGGGTGTTTATATGTTTTTCAGTTTTTTAATGTTACTGTTTGAGAAGATCTTTTTAGAAATGAGTTCTCCTTACACATTCTTAGTTAACTTTGTCCAAGAAGATCTATAAATGTTAATTAGTTGCTACTAGTGAAAGAATGGAGAAAGTTAGTTGTTAGCATTTTAAGTCATTTTATCTAAAGTTTTGCTATTTCTAGTTTACATTTAATATAAGTAGTGATTGTTATAACCTCCTAAAGCACAATTTTCTTAACAATAGTAATTGAAAACTATTTTAGAAGGATTTATGTTATTTCTAGAATAATGATTTCCTTTTTATTTAGAAAGTCTGATATTAGTTTCTCAACAATTCTCTGTGGAGTGGCTTATTCCTTTTAATACCTTGACACAATTCTATATGTCCAGGATTTGGCCACATAAATACCAAGTTAAACAATTCAATAATATATATACTACAGAACACTTTGTTCATTTGTATTTTTTAGGATGGTTCATGCAGCCCGGCTGGTGTAGTTCAGTGGTTGAGTGTCAAACTATGAACCAGAAAATCATGGTTTGATAACCAGTCAGGGCATATGCCCGGGTTGTAAGCTCAGTCCCTAGTGTGGGACATGCAGGAAGCAGCCAATCAATGATTGTCAGCATTATGTTTCTTTCTCTTTCTCCCTTCCTCTCTGAAATCAATAAAAATATATATATATTTTAAAAAGCTGCTTCATGCATTCAGTCCAAGAACAAATACTTAATGAGGCTATCCAGGGCCCAGTTGTATAGCCTAGCATTAGGTACACTAGAAATTAGGTAACTAACGCTTGGTTTGATTTTTTTTTCCAAGCCCATGGAAAGTTTTTGGTAACCTCTGACACACATCCTTAATCTAGCCCTACATTGGGTGGGAGTTACCCCACTTTCCTCCCTAATTCCTGCTAATTAAGCCATAGAAATGGGACGTTCTAGTCTAATCAAGCTAGGCACAGATAGGGATACTAGCCTTAATAGCAATAGGAAAAGACCAAAGCTTCAGGAAACTTGGGGAAATAAGACTATATGAAACAGAAATCATCCATTTCATGGTCTAAAAACTCATATAACAAATGTTTCTGCCTCCGATGTGATCCCCAAGTCTCTAGTCTACTTGAATTGAGATCTCATCTTCATGTAGTGCCTTAGGCACTAAAACCCTAAGAGTACCCCAGTAGAGCCTCCCTCTGCACAGAGCAAAGCTTAATAGGAGGCTCCCATTTGCTTTTTGTGCTACTCCTGACTTCTGCTTCCAGTCCTTTTGCAATGGGTCTATACCTCTCTCTTTTCCCTTCAACAATCCCTACAATAAACATTCATTATACACACACATGCAACCTTACAATGGAAATTTCAGAATGCTTGCTTTCCTCAGTGATATAGTAGATAACAGTTAGTGTGGTCAGTATACTTTTATAGTAAACTAGAGGCCCAGCGCACAAAATTTGTGTATGGGTACGGTCCCTAGGCCTGGCCTGAGACCGGGGCCATCTTCCCCAGCTGCCTGCAGCCACCCTGCCCTCCCACCACCACCCACCCCTGGTTCCCCATTCACCATTGAGTGATCGGAGCCTAACAGCCAGGGGAAGGGACTGAGGTGTCGGCCATTCCCACCCACTCGCCGGCCCTGTGTCCGCCATGGGTCACCCTCTGTGTATGGGGTGACTGGTGGGGCAGGGGCCTTGGCCTGGCACTGCCTGCATCCCCTGCCATGCACCCCCGGTTCCCTGTTCATCATCAGGCAATTGGAGCCTGCTGGCTGGGGAAAGAGACCAAGAGGTGGTCAGTGAGCCTCATAGTGACTGGTTAAGAGGTCATTCTGGTCATTTGCCATTAGGGTCAATTTATATATTATTCTTTTATTATATAGGATAGATGCCTGGTGCACGGGTTGGGGCCAGCCAACCTGCCCTGATGGGAGCTCCGGAACAGGGTGGGGGTCCCTGCTGGGGGGGCGTGGCCAGCCAGGGCGTGGGGCCATGGTCTTTCTGGTCTCTGGTTGTTCTGCTGTTTCGGTCACTGGGCTTTTATTGTATAGGATATGCAGTGGGGAATAGTCTAGATAATCTAAAAGCCATAGCACTTTTCTAATCAGTATGTTACAGAAGTTCATCAGATTCAAACAGACAGACTGGCAGACTCAAATCCCAACTCAAGTTCATCCTTTCTAGTCATCTAATTGTAAACCCAAAAATGCCCCTAAAGGGACAAGATATTAGGTGAGAGAAGCTGGGGTCTGCTTCATTCTTAGTGAGCCAGTAACCCTTTGGAACAATGCTAGTAATATGTCTGTTGGATTAGGAATAAGAGAGTGTTGGGAGTTCCAATATCACCCATCACTCCAAAGTCTATACTTCACTGGACAAGATGTGAAGGGTACAAAGTGGTTAGGGAAAATAGAGACAGAGCCCAGCCAGTGTGGTTCAGTGGTTGAGCATCAACCCAGGAACCCAGAGGTCCTTGGTTTGGTTCCTGGTCAGGGCACATATCCTGCAGGACACATGGCCTGCAGAAGGAAGGCAGTCGATGATGTTTCTCTCTCATTGATGTTTCTCTCTCTCTCTGAAAATCAATAAAAACATATTTTAAAAAAGAAAAATAGAGGCAGAATGGACAGATTCTGGGGAAAGGTCTCAGGTTATGCAGCTTTGATCCTTCTCAGTGAGGCATGGCTCTCCATTAACCTATTTTCAAACTTTATGCTCTCTCAATGGCCAGCAGATGACAGCATTTCCAGATCTCATCTTCAGAATGACTATAATTAGCAAGGGATTGTGTCTTAAGAATATATCTCTCTTCCCTAGACAATGAATTATAGCTAGAAAGTGAGGATGAGCAGCAACTTGCACTGAAGAGTAGACATTAAGATAGAACTAGCACCCCAAAAAGTTTCTTCCTCCACTTAACATCTTTCTGTTTTTCAGTCCTCTGTAGTCTCCTTCCATTTTGGAATTTCTCCCTCTTTACCAGCTCTAACCTTGTATTTACTTCCCCTCCCTTCATAGTTTTCATTTCTCTCACTTGCTCTTCAGCTTTGTTATGGCAGACATGTTGCTAAAAACGCCTGTGATTCCCTCATTTTCTAATTTAACATTTCAACCTCTTCCAAATTTAACACAGTCGTTTCCCCTCCACTTTTCTTCATCTACTCTGATCTTGAAAATTTAGTACTTTAAAACTTTGTGAGAATTAAAGCTTATTTAGAAGCAGCCAGATGGTTAGGGATTAAAAAATATATAAAGGACCACTCACAAAGTAATACATGTAATAACACAGAGTAGACTGTACTAGTATATAAATATGTTGTAAACTTGTTAAACTACTTTCTGTTCTTTGCTTCATCTCTTAGATTAGTGGAACAAGAATGCCTACACACAGCCGCAGGAATCCAGTTTCCACGGAAACCAAAAGCCTGCCTGCTCAGCAAGTTGAAAATGAAGGAGTGGCTCCAAATAAAAGAAAAATAACATAAGGACCCTACCATGGAAAATGAAGAAAAAACAGTTATAACAGTTCAATTTAGAAAAGTTTGAGGGACACATGCCTAAAAGATCAGTAGACAAGATGAACATTTTTCTTTTAGTGACCTTGAGAGTTCTTAGAGTGCCTTGAAAAAATATGTTGGCTGTGTGGGAATGTTTTAATTAAAATGTAATGCTATACTCTTAACGCTTGATGTTTGAGGAGAACCTAGATATGTTTTAACATTACCATGGCAGGGAAATATATAGAAAAGAAAATTATTTTTGTAATAGACCTTTTTCAAAAATTGTAAATAGGAAAATAATTTGCTTTTTTTCAAGAGCAATACTTATCATTGTATGTTATATTAATTGAGCTGTATCACCAGCCTGCTGAGAGTGGCTCAGAAGGTTAAGTCTTGCCACTGTCAGATAATTTTGAGCAACATGAAACCTTGTTTCTGACCAATTGTGACAGTTTTTATATACGATCTTGAAATGATGATTGTTGCAGGTTAATAAAGAGAATACCTTTAAGAACTTAACAAAATTCCATTGCAGAAGCCAAATTTTAAAATACAAAGTTCCCTGCCTCTGAAAAGTTAACAATTTTTGTTGGGCAACCATCATTTGTTAAACAACAACTTTTATTGTGTTACAGGTTTGATGACCAATACCTCTGTTTCTTGGCACAAATCCCAGCTGAGTGTTGAAATATACTGAAAACAAAGAGATGAGCATGTTTTCCAGAAACATCTCATTATTTCAACCGATAAAGCTAATGTGTGGTAAAACATAAGCTATTTTTCCCTTATCTATACTGATTAATTTAAATTTTCTATAACCATATCAATGAATTTGGACAAAAAACATGATCAGCTGATATTAATGTAGCTAATTTGGTCTTAAGAAGGGATGGACTTATTTAATTTTTGTATTCTTGTGCTTTAATGTCCACTAAAGTTTTCAGAGATATATGCATCATTTGTAAAGCAGGTTTTGTAATCCAAGGCAATATGAGCTTTGTTTTTGTAATTTTTATGTGTTTTATATTAATATTAGAAATTTATAATAATATAAAACTAGAAATTTCTAGATTCCTAGAAATCTTCCCAACTGTGATAAGAATTGAGCATTTTCATCTTCAATTACCAAGTTTTGTTTTGTTTAGACTTTTGGTCAATTATAAAATATTTTTATTTAATGAGTAATTATCTATAAAATTGTTTTATGTATTTCAATATATGACTTACTCCTCCTCCCATTTCCTTTTTAAAACATTGAGCCTCTTTTTTAATGGACTTATTTGTTTGTTTGTTTGTTTGTTTTTTTAGCTTAGTCACAGACTCCCATGTCCCAGAAATACTTCAGTTGTGACTCATTTGGCAATTAACCTAGGGAAAGTCAGGGATTTCCTTGGAGTTTTCTCTTTTTAAAAAAAACAGACAATGATTTCTTCAGACTTCTAAATACCAGAAAGTCTTGGCTTTCTTTTTTTTTTAATTTACTTTTTACTTAGTAAAAGGATCTTGCAAGTGATTATTTTGAAATTATCTTAGCCATACATTTAAGTAACTGTGATAATGTATGTAAAGCTAGTCTTAGGTTTCTACTTGTGCTTAATTAAGCTTTTTATAAAGCATTTATTTGATCAAGTCTTGTGTTCTTGTTCGTGATTCTTAGTGCTGAGAATGTGTAAGTAACAAAATGACATTGACAGTATGAGCAAAGATTTTTTTTTCTAAGAACAAAACACTCAGTGTTAGCAAGGATGTGATGGACCTAGCCCACTTATACGTCCATGGTGAAGGTATTATTTATACATACCTCTTGGAAAATATTTAATTCAGTAAAATTTGATCTAAAGTAGGCCCCACTCTCATAGTGTGTATGTATACATATATCACAGTATTTATTTGTTTCTTTGACTTACTGTCTGTCTTCTTCAATAGACTCCACGCTCCGCCAGGACAGGGGCATATTTGTTTTGTTCACCATTATGTAATCACACCTAACTTAAGTGTCTGTCCTATAGCTATTTAGTAAATATAGGTTGACTGTATGAATAAATGAATGTGTAGATGTCAGTGATAGCTTCTTTCCCCCAGCAGCTCACATTCCAATGAAGGATGTGATACTGATCTATGTAAATAAGTGCCCTGGTTAAGTTATATGAGAAAGTCATCTAACCTAGACCTGATAATTAAGGCAGATTTTCTGAGGTAAAGGTTGAGCTGAGTCTTTTAAAAATGAGTAGGAGTTAGGCCCTGGCTGGGTAGCTCAGTTGGTTAGAGCATTGTCCCAATATGCCAAGGTTTTGGGTTCAGTCCCCAGTCTGGATGGATACATACAAGAATCAACCAATGAATGCATGAATAAGTGAAACAACAAATCAGTGTTTCTCTTCTCTCTAAAAATCAATAAAACTTAAAAACAAACAAGTAACATGATGAGATATGTGCTTGGGAAACCTCTTGTTGCCATTAGTCTAAGGAATGGAATGGAGCTGGGAAAGACTGTAGGAAGAAAGAAAAATTGGAAATCTGTGCTTTAATTAAAAAATGGGAAAGGTCCCGAGTTAAAGCTGTAAGTATAGGGATGGACTTAAGTGATAATAGAAAAATGATCACTCAGTGATATGGTCGGTAGGGAGAGTTAAGTTTGGCCTCAAGTTTCTCATTTGGAGTGCTGGGTAAGTGATGGTTTTATGCACTGAGAAAGTGAGAGAATGGGAAGAAATTCAATAAAAAATGTTCATTGACTTTCACCCTTTCTATTCCTTGGGTTTAAGGTTTGAATGTTTTATTTGCTATGTATTGCTACATAATAAATTACCCCAAAATGTGACTGGTTAAAATACAAACTTGTATTATCTCAGAACTTGTGTGTGTCAGGAGTCTGGATGCCACTCAGCTGGGTACCTGTGGCTCACTGCCTCTAATAAAGTTACAGTCAAGTCGTTGGCTGAGGCTGCAGTCACTTGAAGGGTTGTCTGGGGCTGGAGCATCTGCTGCAAAAGAAGGCTCACTGTTGGTGGGGGTGGGATGTCAGTCTCTCACTGGATATTGCCAGGAAGCCTCTCCTCACTACATGCAGCTCTCCATGGGTCTGCTTGAATATCTTGGCATAGCAGCTGGCTTACCCCAGAGTGAGCAAGGAGGAAGCCACAATATCTTATATCTGAGTCTTGGAAGTAAAGCACTGTCTTCTGCCACATTCTCCATGTTAGAAATAACTTAGTTTCACCTCTTGAAGGGAGGAATATAAAAAGAATTTGTGACCATATAGTTAAGCTGCCACAAATGCCATGAACATTTTAGGGATATAGAAGAACTAGGTTTAGGGTGGAAAGAAGAGAAAGGGCAACACAAAATATCTTATTATCAACATGTTAAATCTGAGCTAGAGATAGTCGATGTCAAACATAGTTGGTAATTTAAATTTTGAACTCAAGACTGATCACACCAATACAGATTTGGGAATCAGTGTGTCTTTGATATTTGAAATCAGAAAAAAATAATAAAATGACATGGAAATAAATAGAATGAAGAAAAAGCCATGATGGAGCCCCAAGGAAAATCACAAACTTCAGTAAAAGAAGTTTATTAAAATGGCAAGTGTGGAAGTCAGATTGATAAACCTTAGGAAAGAAGTACAAAGTGAGGTGGAAACAATGAAAGTCTTCATTGCCAATTGGTCAGCAAAACTTGGAAATAATTTCACTATTTGGATTTTCTTTTGCAGTTGCAAAAGGAATTGACCTGTTCGTTCATTTCCAGTTCCACTTAGATTTCAGGTTTGGACACCTCAGATATTTTAGAGGTAAAAGGAGTTTAGGGTAGAGGGGAAAGACACCTTTCCTTTCTAATATTTTATTATCAACCTGCTAAATCTGAGGTTTCTGATGGACATACAGATAAAGATACTATGAGGCTCGATGTGTGTTTTAGGTATATGGTACTTTTTAATCAAGCTTTAGAATATTTATATCAAGATTTGTTGAGTTTCTCATTAAGATGTTGAAATAAAGGGGATACATTTAATTGAACCTTACAGTCTTTCCATGTTCCTTTGGCTAATGTCCAAACTTCTTATCAAGGTATGTAAGAGCAGGTTCACAGGCCTCTATCTAGGGTTTGGGTCTTATCTGCTGAGCAAAGTTTACTGAAAGAGTTGAGACCCAGGTGCATATTTCTAGGATGGGTCTCTAGATTGCCTCATCAAATAGGAAGGCTCTCTCAATAGTTCACCTTGGCATGTGTGTTTTCTTTCAATATATGAGCTACTGTTAATAATCAAGCCAGGGGCTACAAGAGGGTGGTTTTTTATAGCTGTACACGCATGGTATAATCTGTTTAATTCTCTAAGGAATGGGCGGGGAGAGGGGAACAGTGTAAATTCAATGCTGCTTTGAAAGTCAAGAAACAAAGATTCTGTGGTTAGTGGGTTTAATTCCTCCTTCCCTTTTCTTGAGAAAATGCATTTCTTTAAAGGGGAAAAAATATTTTCTATACTTCCTATCTGGGTTTTGCTTACCAAAAACTATATACAGAACAGGAGAGTATGTGCATCTTAATCCTGAGGCTCACTGCAGTAAGGCAGTGCCACACTGATGACGTGGATTTTGGGTCTCTTCCAAGCGTCACATTAATGCACGTCTGCTCCAGCCAGACTTTGCCATCACACAAATTAGCCACTCTTGTCCCCGCATGCATGCCTTGGCACATAAAGCTACATCTGGTTGGATTTATTACCACCTATCAAAACTGTGCCTGTCCTCTCTGGAACTAATCATTTTTGAGCATCAGTAAGGTCTAATACATTATACCAATCTCTTGGGATTTATAGATAAATAAGATTGATTTCTGACTTAAGGGTATTTCCTAATCTAGTTAGGGATACACACACACACACACACACACACACACACACACACACAGCTATAATACGAGGCAGAATAGTCAAATGGCACAATAGTGCATAGGAGTAAGAAAATGGGATGCTTGCGCATAAGAGAAACTCGTGGTTAAAATGGCCTTTGAGCTATATATTTGAAAACAAGTGAAGTATTCACATGGGCAAAAAGGAAGCAGAGCATGAGGGAAATCATATGAAAAGTGAAGGTTTAGGAAATAGCAAATGTGTTCATGTAACAAGCATGGGAGTAAAGGATAATGGGAGATGTAGAGGTAAGTTAGAGCTTGATAGTGGAAGGTATTAAGTATATTCCAGATTTTGAAAGTAATCAGGGGACATTGAAGTATTTTTGAGCAAGATGACATCAATTTTAGGAAATTTAAATATTAAAGGATTATTTAGAAAGGAGGAAGACTTATGACAAGGTGTTAACTATACAAATAGCAGGCAGACAGTTAAGTTGTAAATTGGAAAGTCATTTAAAAGTTAGCCATCAGAGTTAGCTCTGTCACCAAAATGAGTGTCTACCTCAAATAACATTGAGTCACAACTCAGTAACAGACAATAGGTGTTGGGAATACAAAGGTGAATTAAAGGTCATGGCACATGAAACAGTTATTATGTGGAATTATGAAGTGAGAGGTTTCAAAGACTTAAAATATTAGAGTAAGAGTATGGATGGGGTGAAAAGACAACAGTTATGTGTTCAACCAAATATCAGCAGTACAATAAAGGTGATGTACTATAGAACCTATAGACTGAAAATGCAGGTCTGTAACGGGAGAGAGAAATAGGTAGGAAGGTTGGGAGCCCATATGCCAGGAAATTATGGCTAGCATGTCTGGGACCAAGCTGGCCTTTTTTTTTTTCTTCTTCCTCTGCCCCTCTGTTGGGGCCAAGGAGCTGGGAGTTTGGTTATATACCCAATTAATTGAGCAAATAAATATATTGAGAATAATGGGAAAGGTATGTCCAGGAAGAGCACAACATCACTCTTGTGATGTATTCCTGCCAAATATGCATAAGCCATGAGGAAACCAGGGAAATTGAAATTGAGGCATTAATCTCTCAAATAATTGGTAAGCAATCTTCAAAATAGCAAGGTCGCCCTGACAGGTGTGGCTCGGTTGGGCATCCTGTGCACCGAAAGGTTACCTATTCAATTCCAGTTTGGGCAGCTGATCTGTGTTTCACTCACATCAATGTTTCTCTCCCTCTCTCTCTAAAAATCAAAGTATCTTTATATATCAGGGTCATAAGAGACAGAATGTGTCACATAAAGATTAACCGAATGGACCCAGGCTCCTGGTTTGGATTCTAATCCAATAATGGACATTATTGGAACAACTGGAAAATTTGAATGGAGTGGATTATGTGCTAGTAAGATATGGATATGAATTTCCTGATTTCAGTGTGGTTATGTCAGACTGCCCTGTACTTAAACACTGAGGTATAAATTAGTAATGGTGTCTGCAACTTACTCTGAAATTGGAGGACTCAGGCAGAGATATGTTAACAGGGAGTCTTGAAAGGATGACACAGGAGCTATGTGTACTATCCCCGTAATTTTTATATGTTTGAGATTGTTTCAGACTAAAAACTGTGTAAGAAGGGTATAATTCACAGTATCAGGTACTACCTGGAGGTCACAGAGGACGGATAAAAATTGTGTGTGGTGGGGAGTGGGGAGGAGGAGAAAGACTTGGATTCAAAAATCAATCAGGCATAAACACAAAAGTGTTGAAATGAGAATGAAATGAGAAAATCAGGGATTCCTGTTTTGGGGGTCTAGGACATGAAACATAAATCACTAAAAGCCTTTCTCTAAATTCCTACAGTAGTTATTATAATACCACAAATTCTAAATCTCAGATGTTATCCTATATTCTTCTTCGGGGATTTTGTATACATTCCCAAACAGATGGTAATCTTCTCATGGGCAATGGTTGTGTCTTTATACAGACTCTATGTTTACCCCAAAACCAGTCCCAGGGCCAGGCAGCCTCCAGATGTTCTTTCAACACATACTAACTTGAGCTGATACCGAGAGCTCCCCATAGACCAGGATGTAGCTAGGTTGTCTCCACTTCAGTCTCGGATCTCCTTGCCCACAAGGGCAGGTCTATGGGCACCTATGAGCACCGCACAAGAAAATAAATATTTAAAACTTGTGTTTATTAAAGGCAACACCAGTCACCCCTCTAAAAAGAATAAAGCTCTACATTTTGGATACATTTTACAACACCAAGTCATTTAAGAGTAACAAAAAAATACAAATTCAGGTTAGGTTTAACCATTTGGAAGATACCATATTTCAAAACCACTTAAAAACATTCTACCTGGCAGCCAAAACTTTGTCTGGACAAGTCTGTGAGTTTACCTGGACCAGAAACAAAGCAAAACAAACTCCTTATCAAAGGGAGAGATGGTGTCCAATCACTGGCATGCTGAAAAGCCGCCGGTTGTTTTGCACATCTCTACAGATGATGTTCTCCAAGGCCAAGTAAACCCATGCCTTCCACAGCTTAGCAAGCTGGGCTTTCAACAACCTCTACCCAACTTAGGCTCCTCAACTGTGAGGTCTTCCGGATTTAGCAGTTACATGGGACTCCAAATAAATGAGGATATTGTGTCCAGGAGCAGTCTTACTGATGGCATAATCCTCCCTGAGGCAGTATTAAAATTTGCACCTAGTTTTCAACGGAAAATGAGAAATGAGTAAAAAAAAAAAAAAAAGAATCAAGTGATTACAATCTGTGTTTAATTGAATGAGAAAGTTAACATATCTATACAACTAAAAAATTGTATGTATTTTATGGAGTTTGTGTTTTATTTTTATCTATTTGGTTGTGGGTCCCAACAATAGGCTAATGTGAAAAATAAAGGATTGAACACATTTTGCAAGTATAATGTCTGCCCTCTGCTCCACCAAAAGTGATGCAAATTTTAGTTTCCCAAGTGCCACACTGGGCAGCTGCAAATAGTCTCTGTTCAGCTCCAACATGCAGTCTCATGGAATTGCACAATGACTTCTCTGAGTTCAGAAAGGTGGTGAAATCACAGTGCATTAGGCTTGAATGTCTCTGTATATGTGTGCATGTTGGGAGGCTAATAAAGTGGTAGGTCAGTCCCTAATTCAGTTTGGCTTTTTTTTAATGTTACACTCTATTGCCTGAAAACTTTTACTCTTAAGGAGGAAGGACTGTGTAACTTAGTAAGAGCCTAAGGCCAAAATGTCATTTTGCATACAAGGAAGTGCTGAGTTTGCTGTCAGCCAGGCCTTCTGCCTCCCAGGAGCCCACACTAGAGTTAATTCATATCCAGCAGTTGGGGAAGTCCTCAGAACGTTAAGACTGTCAGCTGCAACTTGAAGAGAAGTATGAGAGGTCAGCCGTAGAAGGAGCCAGCCCAGAGCTGGAATTTGTTGGATGAGGCATCGGGGGTGGGGTTTGCAGGTGAGCACTTCCTTAGAGTCTCCACTCCATCATTTGCTCAGGCAGTACCTCTCCTCTCTTTGAGCCAACTCTTTTCATCCGTAAAATCCAGATATTTATGCCTTCCCAGCATATCCTACAGGCTCTAGTGGCCTTCAATAAATAATGGATATAAAAGTTCTTTTTAACCTGCCACTAACTCACTGTTTAAGTGTGTGAAGAAGTATTGTCAAATTAAATCAATGAGCCATGTCATTTGAGCTAAAACTGGAAAGGAGTTTGCCAGACTGGAAGGGAAATTTCAAGCTGAGAGACAGTATGATCAATGTTGCAGAGGTACACACATGCATAGCATGTTGGAATAGCAGGTCTTCCAGGGTGGCTCAGACCTGGCCAGGTGCCCATGGTGAAGGGACCAAAAGAAACTGCTAGAAGCGTTCTGGGGAGAACTTCTCAGGATGAAGCCCTGGGTGCCTTATTAGAGACTGCCGGTGTTGTCTTGAGATAGGGAGTAATCAGAAGGCTTTTAATGGGGGTGGCAATAGAGGCAGGTAGCACGGTTAAACTTCCATAATGGGAAGTGTGGCTATAATATGTAGCATAGATTTGGGGGCACAAGGGAAACTAGGGAAGTCTGAAGGTAGGAAGATCAGGGGATGCTATTTTTTAAATCTAAACAAAAGCCTCTAGAGATCAATCTTAATTGACAATCTGTCATCTTTGTTTCTTCATTATCAAATATACCTGCCATATTGGTGAGAATGTGCCCAAGACAATGAGATCTTAAATCTACTGGAGTTGGACGTCAGATATAGGGTGGTAAGTACTGCAAACTCTCACACCAGTTGGGTTAGATGCCTTTCCATCTACAACCCAAAGCTAGAGGGTAAGATTATCTTTGCAAAAATAATCCTTTGGGGGATTAAACTCCATTTATATTATTTGGAAGTGTACTTTAAATCTCGGGGTGGGGGAAGGTTGGTAGAGAGAGCGTTGGCCTTCTGACTGAAAGGTCCAGGGTTCAATTCAGATCAAGGGCACATGCCTGGGTTGCAGGCTCAATCCCCAGTGTGGGGTGTGTAGGAAGCAGCCCATCAATAATTCTCTCTCATCATTGATGTTTCTATCGCTCTCTCCTCCCTCTCTGAAATAAATAAAAATATATTTTAAAAATAAAAAAATAAAAAGCCAAACTGAATTAGGGACTGACCCTACCACTTCGTTAGCTCCCAACATGCACACATATACAGAGACATTCAAGCCTAATGCACTGTGATTTCACAATTCCTTCACCCACTTTAGCCCTGGCCAGGTAGCTCTTTTGGTTAGAGCATTGTCCCAATACCCCAAGATTGTGGGTTTGATCCCTGGTCAGACACATACAAGAATAAACCAATGGATACATAAATAAATGGAACAATAAATCGATGTTTCTCTATCTCCTTCCTTCCCTCTTTTCCTCCCTCCCTCCACTTCCCTTCCTCTCTCTAAAATCAATTTTTTTAAATATATTTTTATTTCAGAGAGGAAGGGAGAGGGAGAGAGAGACAGAAATATCAATGATGAGAGAGAATCATTGGCTGCCTCCTGCACACCCCCAACTGGGGATCAAGCCTGCAACCTGGGCATATGCCCTGACTGGGAATCGAACCGGTAACCTCTTGGTTCCTGGGTCTACGCTCAACCGCTGAGCTACACCTAGCTGGGCTCTACAAATAAAATTTTAAAAAAGGTTACTATAAATGTTACTTTTACCTAGTTTGTCTCTATCCTAACCTTTTAAAACTTGGACTCTGAAATGTAAAATAAAAAGGAAGTGAGCCTAGCAGCTGAGCCCAGACGCCCAAACTGAAACCCAAGTTCCCCTCCATTGAGGAGCTTGAGGGTCAAAGTAAGTCATGCCATGACCTCCTCCCAAGAATGCTTGGATATGTGTGTGATATATATGTTAATGTTTCAAATGAGTACTACAGCCTTAAAAGAGAAAATTTGCTTGGTTGAGACTACGTAGTAATATGAGATGAGCACTGCCAGCCCTGCCAGCCCTGTGGGTCTCAGCCATTGCTCTTCAGTTTGGTGTCATATGTCTGAACACTTTTTAACAATACAAGGCAGATCATGTTATTAAGTGCATAATGTATTAGCAGACACATTGTGAAAAGACTAATAGAAGCAATGGTAGTTAGTAACTCTGAGAATGATTTCAGATTTTGAAGGAAGAGTAACACTGCAGATCCAGGGAAGGGACTGACTGGCAGGGTTTTTGGCCGACTCTGCGTCCACTAACTCTGAGCTCCTTTCCTCTGCAGCTGTCTGGGGCTGTGTCTAAGGTTGTTCTAGCTCTCTAGACTGCCCACAAGAATGCCACTGGCTCTGGAAAAGGGAGGGGCTGATGGTGGTAACTGAATCCATCTTGATGGTGATCTACAGGAGACTGATGTCATTCATTGGAAACTTCAACTAGCTTGGCCAATGGGAGTGTTGGCTTTTGAGGCTCTTTTTGGTGTGTAAGTACCTCACCCAGAGATATGTTATTACTAAAGATTCCATTTCAACCCACACTACTTTTGGATATTGTCACACATAAAACCAACAACAAATACTTTAAAATATATTACGTGATTTTGAATATTTGATATCTTAGGAACTCTGGAATTTTTATTGGACTGATGGATAGCCACTTCAGGCCTCATATCAGAATGATCACATTTTCTTAAAACTAGAGAATAGATACTGCTGAGTCCATGGAGCAATGTAATCATATAAGGGTCTGATCATAGCTTCATGTATTTTTAACCCCAGTGAGCAATATCCTTTCCTCCTACTGTCCTTTGCCCTCTTAGTCATGAGCCCTGGCTCAAGAATGTCCTTTAAATGTTCCCCCAAACTCCTCTCAAGTGACCAGAATTTGCCCTAGGCTCTAGGGTAATACTTTAGTAGAGAAGTTCCAAAAATACTTCACAATGGTGGTATTAAGTAAATACATGCCTTCTCTAGAGGCTTATCCTCTCTGCCTGTTTTTATACTGGAATGTTCGTTTAAAAATTAACAGCCTCACCTCTCTGCAGTGACACTCCCTTTGGATATTGAATACATTGGTATATGTGACATTTCCTCTTTTATGCTTACACAATAATTTATACAGCTATGAGTAACTGATTGCACTGGCCCACATGGAATGTGTGACTTCCTTTCGCTGGTTGGGGAACTGCTCCTGACAGATCTGTCGTTCATCGGTTGGGCTCCTCTAGCCCTTTGATTTCATTTCTGATGTATTTGTCAAATTATGATTACTTACTTACCTCCACTAGACCGTAAGGTTGGAGTTACCTTGCTTCTTGCTAGTTTGCTTCTGCTATACAGTCCTGCCCTAGGGCCTAGCAAATAGTGGGTGCTCAATGTTTGTTAAATCAAATGAAGTTGTCTTCAGAATTCCTTGATTTTAATGGTCAGACACTGGCAACTTTTTCAGGAACACGGGTGATCAAAACCACTGAGGCTTCCATCTGTACTAGAATAAATATTTGTAAAGCACTTGCTAAATACAAAAGTTCACGTAATTGATAATTGAAGAGAAAAAATAGGAGGTGCTGGATACAGAGAGACCGTTCAGAAAATATTTCCAAGTTAGGCGTATTCTGAGTTACATTTTTCTATTTTTTTACAATCTTAACAGTTTTCCTTAAATTTCTTCTTTTGAGCTCCAACATAACCTACATACTAGAGTTGTGTGTTTTTTCCACCCCACCCTAGTTGCTATAGCTGATGAATCACAGTAACCAGAGACGGGAAAGACCGGTGAAATCATCTGGCTTATCGCCAAATTAGGGAGTGTATCATGGGATTTGGAGAAGACTAACCTCTCATTTAAAAAAAGGAGAAAAAAAAAAAAAACTGCAGCCAAAGCTGATTAGAACAGCTCACCCATCTGTTTATCTTTTGCTTCTAGAATAACCCTGAGATCTACCTTATTGAAAGTAATCAGGAATTCTGATCAAGGGCCCCAGGAAAACCAAAATGTTAAAGGAGTAGAGCTCAATGTCTACTCCCTGAGTAATGAAGTTGAATTATGAACCTTTCAGTGGCTGTGTTAACCAAGTCTTATAAAATCTGAGACTGTTTTAGGAAGACTACACATTTAAGAGCTAGCAAGGATTTTACAGATGACCTGGTCTAAACTGTCCCGTTCCCAGATGCAGAAACTAAGAGAGAGATGTAAAGAGATTATAGGTGTGCCTAGGCCAGGAGCACCTATCGATCCGTCTCTCTCTGTTACAGTCATACAGTACAGTAAAACTTGGATATAACGGACTAATTCTGGTGAACGTCCATTATATAATCAAGTTGGTTTCTGAATTTGTATGTTTAAAAAATTGACAAATTAGTTAGTTTACCTGTTTTCACTTGTGTAGACATGTTTGTGTAATTAAAATTATGTATGAAAACTTTGATTTCACAGAAAATTTTTCTACATTTATTACTTTAATTTTAAATTTATTCTGAATAGATATAATAAATGCATACATTCACCAGTCACTGAGAGTAAACAAATGCATACAGCTGGGTGTGGCTTAGCACATGTGGGGACATCTGCTTGTAGGCATTCAAACTGCCGCAGAAAGTCACGCCACGTGAAAACGGAACCAGTTACTGTGTCCAATGCAGTGTGATAACGAGCTAATTATTCCCCCAACATTGTTTAAGAGTGGTAACTCTTAGATATGTAGCCTATAGTTGTAGATATGTAATATTTATTTATGTCAGCAAAATTACTGCAGTATTTTTCCAAAATAATAGCCTATTCACTAAAATTTGTTAAAAATAACATTGAATTAATAACAAAAAAGGCCTATTAATTTAATTATAAGCAAATCTTGATTGAAAGCATTTTAAAATTAACAGGGTGTTAATTTTCACATATGACAGACATATGGATCGGAAATTTTGTCTGTTTAAATCTGAAGTCCATTAAATCGAGGTCCACAAAATGGAGGGTTTACTGTATCCTCCTCCTCCGTGTTCTCTATTATGTTGTTCTTTCAAGAAATAGCAAAGCTGATTTAGCATGCATATTCCCTTCATGTCAGTCAAGCCTGACCCCCAGGCATCACTTGTCTTTGAGCCCCAGAGAAAAGGACACTTTAGCCCCACTTGCAGCCCCTCCACCATTTTCCTTGCTTCTGTTGTTCCTGCTGCAGAACCATGGCTTCATCTCCTGTTCAAACTCTGCTCCTGTCTTTTGGACTTTTTAACAAATCACAGTGTTTAGCTCCTCCCTTGGTACTTAGCTTAGCTCTACCCTAGCTTCCGATGTCCTCTCATAGTATCCCTGCCCCAACGCTAGCCTCTCAGGTTGTCAAACGGCACCATGCTGCCTGCTTTTTGCCAGTGCCCCCTTACAGTGAGAAGGGATATTTGTGTTACATGGATGGTGATAGCATCTATATTCTTGTGTCCCCAGAGCAATCCCCATATCTAGTTACCTGAGTGTTATCACAGGTTCACATTATTAGAAGTCTAAGTTCCTTTGCAACATTAGAGATATTCAATAGTTGCCTGTGGTTTATTTGTATAATATTCTGGACAGCCTCATTTTACTTTAAAGTGATATTTCTTGATCACAGCTCTATATTTGAATAATGTAGGAACTAAAACCATACTAAGGTCTTATGATCCAAAGAGTCTAAATTAAAGTAACAATTTTATGTGGATATTTTCAGTTTTATAAGGGCTATTCATCCCATTTTGGACAAAAAAAAAAAATGGAACACAGAGACATAAGGTCAATCATATTTGATAAAAATTATTTCTTGATCTACTTGTAAAGAGATATAATTTAGTGATTCAAAGTACTTCCATTTAGAAATTCTATTGGGCCTTTTCTAATGAATAGATAAAACATGTTTATGTTTGGTAATGTTGTGGGGTCGAACCCTGGAGTCAGAATAAGACCACCGGAGGCAGATGCTCCGGCTAAGGTCCCCGAAAGGAGGGAGAGCCTCCAGGCCCAACTGGGGGGTCCCTCTCTCCTCCCTCGGGAGGGAGAGCCTCCAGCCCCTTCTGAGGGGGTCCCTCTCTCCTCCCTTAGGAGGGAGAGCCTCCAGCCCCTTCTGGGGGGTCCCTCTCTCCTGCCTCTCGGGTACCTCGCCGGGGCCCCAAAAGTTGTGGGGCGACCTGCGAATGAAGACCACCGGGCAGCCAAATTGAAATTTAGGAAGCCTTTATTACGAACTCGAGCCTGGGCCCACGTCTCCACTGACACAGCAGGGAGCAACGCGAGCCCCGAACACTCGGAGCAAGCAAGTTTTTATCCCCCACGCAGGGGGATTTGGCAGAACCTGATTGGTTAAACTTGGGTCAAAAAGTCAGTTACATTACTCACAATAATGAAAGATTTTCAGTTGAACAAGCAATTACAAAAGTTACAAAGCATGGGAGAATGTAGTTACAGCGTAAGTTGCCTGTTTGATCAGCCTTGGGATTTCCTTTATTCTAAATTCTAAATTACAAAGGCTAGGCGCAGCCCACAGGGTCGCTCCCAGTCACATCTTACAAAAGCAGATTGTACAGAAGCAGAATTGAGCAAATCACTCTCCTGCAGTTCTGGTCCACAGGCACAGAAAAATTACCTTTGTGATGTGGGATGGATTTACTTTAAAACAAAGGGCAGGAGTCATGCCTGGCTGGAGCATGACGAACCACATGCTTCTGAGCGTGGGTCACCTGCCAAACCTTAATATACAGTTGGGGTCTCTGTCCTGATTTGGGGTCACTTATGCCAGAACAGTAACATCCCTGTGCATGTATATGATTAATGTACCTAAATGTATTATATTTGCATATTAAGGACTGAGTATTACAGCTAAAATGGAACTTAAGATTTTCTAGTCAAAACCCCTCATTTTTGCCGCACCGGTGTGGCTCAGTAGTTGAGTATCGACCTATAAACCAGGAGGTCACAGCTCCATTCCCAGTCTGGGCACATGCCAAGGTTGGGGGCTCGATCCCCACTAGGGGGTGTGCAGGAGGCAACCAATCAATGATTCTCCCTCATCATTGATGTTTCCATCTCTCTCTCCATTTCTCCTCCTCTCCAAAATCAATTAAATATATATGTCACCCTCATTTTCCAGGTAAGAAGCCTACCCAGAGAGCCTAGGCCCTAGATCAAGCATGTCAAACTCATGGCCCACAGGCCTTATGCAGCCCACAATGAATATTTTTGTGGCCCAGCCAAAATAAGGGTATGTAAGAAATGTTTTAATAAAAATTTTGTAACTTAAATTTTACAATATCCTATTATACATAATTATTAAAAACGAATTACAATGTTCACTAATGACTGATGCCTATAATTGTGTTGCATTCATTTCCCTTACGCACCTTACACACAGGTGCTCCATTTCTCTCCACTAATACTAGCAATGACTATTTTAGCAGCCGACTGCCACATCATTAGCCTTGGACTGACTTGTTTGGTGTGCAAAACAGTAAATATTTCGCTTTCAGAGAACAAGAAACATAGGTTTATTTGCATTACGCTTATTCATTTGTGCAGTTATTCAGTGTCTGGTAAGTTAATGTTCAAGAAAAATATTATTTTTTATTAAAATGTTCTATTTTATGTTAACAATTACTCATTTACTTCATCCCTTTGTATTCAGCATGTCTCTATCAAAATAAACTTACATTTCTATGAAAATTGAAGCTTTTGTTCTTTTGTGGCCCACATTAACTTAAACCTTGTTTATTTGGCCCGTGTTAGCCTTTGAGTTTGACATGCTTGGCCTATGTCCGTGGTCAGCAAACTGCGGCTCGCGAACCACATGCGGCTCTTTGGCCCCTTGAGTGTGGCTCTTCCACAAAATACCGTGGCCTGGGCGAGTCTATTTTGAAGAAGTGGCGTTAGAAGAAGTTTAAGTTTAAAAAATTTGGCTCTCAAAAGAAATTTTAATCGTACTGTTGATATTTGGCTCTGTTGACTAATGAGTTTGCCGACCACTGGCCTAGGTGATTTGTCCAAGTACACCCAATTAGGATAGGACCAGAAGCCCTGCCTCCTGAGATCTGTGATGATTAGCACAGGACTCAGGAATAGAGCACAACCCAACAGTCAGGTCTCTAAAGATGAAGAGCCTGTTATGGCTTCATACTGAGTGAGGAGCTGGGGTTGCCAAGATGAACAGGAGCTCCCAGTCTGAGGGTGCAGCCTGACATAACAGTCATAGTGCCATGAACTACAGGCAAGACAATGTTATACGAATAACAAGCCTCTTCTACCCTTCCCATCCACCTCATGCAACAACTCATCATATTTATTGTATGAATGTGCTTATCAAACCTTTCCTTCCAAACATTATGTGAACTATGTAAGATTTGGCCCCACTTAGGTTGCACTATCATAGATTATTATTAGAGGAGTCAAAACCAAATGAAATGTTCCTATATTTAGTGTTTTCTTTGTTGGCAGAGGGTGCTATGATATACAACTTGTCCTCTTTAGTTTTTAAACTGTGTATGATAGGGTATATATGAAAAATGTCATCAAGAAAATTAGTTTTCCCTAAAGCCTGGCATGGACTGTCAAGTCTTAATTTGTAAGAAGGAAGCCTTTCTTTTACTAGCTACATATCTTTTTTCAACGGTTTAAAATTATTGAAGTAATATGTATTCATTGTTAACAAAGCTCAAATAATATCTCTAAAAGTGTATATAATAAAAGGTGAACATTCTCCTTTACACAAATATATCATTTTCTTCTTTCCCCAAAGTAACCAATATCAGTTTGGTGTATATCCTTCCAAATATTTACATATATGTGTATATACATGTATACACCAACACACATATAAATGTACATAACATAAATATTAATATAGAGTCAAAATAGTCATATTAGTCTAATTGACTTTTTATTAACTCAGCCAACAAAAGGCCTTCAGAGTTTTAAAATATCCAAAATGCTCCATATGTATATCTAGTGGTTCCTTAATAAAGATGGAAACATTCAAAGTGTAGCTACCTTTGTGTGGGCATTTTCTTACTCATGCTACATATTTTATTTTATGAAAAATACTGTCCTCTTTTGAGAAAATGCTTATAACTAGGAGATGTATCTTTTATTACAGAATTCGGATTTTTCCACTGATAGCAGACACTGAGCACTTAAGTATTTGTGCAACATTATGTGGAAAATGCTGCTTAAGACATGAGAGAGACTGGTAGAGTTTGAAATGTTCATCCTTTGCCTTGCCAAACCACAAAAAATGCATCCAATGTGCTGAGGTAAGAACTCAGATGCTGAAGGCTCAGAAAGCATCCCAGTATCCCAGCGAGTGAATATGAGAATGATCATGATGCAGTGGGCATTTTTAGCCAAATTTATTTTCGTAATGTTTTTTCTATCAGCATTGTCACGCACAATGCCAGCAAGACACCATCTAGCCCACATTCTGCTTGTCCTTCCACTTAACACTGTATTTTTTCAATCCGTCGGAACATATTGATCTATTACATTCTCTTCAGCAGCTTAATTTTAATTTGGCCTCACTCATGAGTGCTAAGGGTCTTTAAACTTTAAAATGCTGCAGTAAAAATCCTTATATACATACTGTTGTGGCCATGTCTGACCTCTTCAGGATAGCTTTCTAGAAGCAAAATCACTGATTTCAAAGACATGGACATCTTAGATATTGATAGATACTACTGCATTGCCTTCCCACCATAGCATATGAGAATTCCCAACTCACCCATTTCCAATGGCACTGGATACTATCAACTTTTTAATTTTTGGCAGGTGAGTGTAAGGAGGAATGAGAGCAATGTAGTGCATTTGTGGTGAGAAGTCCAATAGTAACAGGTACTGGTAAGACAATGTCAGCACAATAGGAAACAAGCAAATGCCTCTCCTTAGGGAGCTCCTGCCTGGGTACAGAGACCAATACATAAAATACAATGATGCAAGGTGACCACTGACAGAGGAGAGGTTGATGAAAATTGCAAAGAGAAGCAGATTAGAGCCACATCTGCCTGAAGAGGTTGGGAAAGGCTTTCCTTCATGAGAAAATAAGATTTGCTCTAAAGCTGAAGATGAGGCAAGGTTCACCACTGAGGAAAACGGGAAAGGCATTCCAGACAGGGGAACAGCATGGAGAAAAGCATGGAGTGTGAATGTGCTTGGCAGTGGTGCATGATGGGAGTGAGGGGGAAATATGTGGGAAATAAGACCACCAGGTAGGTCAGACCCCATAGAAAGGGTTTCAGGGAGGAGTCACATAATCAGAACTATTTTTTAAGAAAGATAACTCTGGATGCCTTGTAGAGCAAGAATTGAAACAAAAGTATCAGTTACAGCTGGGAAAGAGAGGTTGGAGCTGCTGTACTTGTTTCCATGAAAATAGACATTGTGGTTTGTCCACACCAAGAGCACCTTGTGTGATTTGGGTCATGTACCTTTAATTCAACGATAGTTTATTGAATAGTTTACTACGAGTTCAGCAGGGCCAGATGCTGAAAACACCCAAAAACTGGTGACATAACCACTGTTTCTTCAACACCTGCCAGGCACTTTTTATACGTTGTCTAATCTTTACAATGGTCCTGCCATACCACAAATTAGGAAACAGGTTTTCAGAACTCCACCTGGCCAGGAAGAAGCAGAAACAATGAGAACCTGGGACCAGCTCAGTCCAAATCCTATGTGTGTTCACTCAGTCTCTGATTATCTTTTCCCCACTCCCCCCCTCCTTTTCTTCTTTCTTTCCTTCCTCTTCTAATTTTTATCTTTAGCCAAGTTATATGTGTGAATATTTCTAAAAGCCACATAGTTACCCAAGAAGTCTATATAGTTGTATATCAGTTAGAGTTAAATTTGTTAGTAACAGAAACGGGAAATAAGTAATTTAAATAAGGTAGAAATGTGTTTTTCTTTTATATAAAATACTAGAGGCCTGGTGCACAGAATTCGTGCACTGGGCTGGGGGGGGGGTGGTGTCCCTCAGCCAAGCCTGTGCTTTCTCACAGTCCAGGACCCCTCGGGGGATGTCCGCCTAAGCCAGCAGTCAGACATCCCTCTTGCAGTCCAGGGCTCTCACAGTCCAGGACCCTTGCTCCTTACCACCTGCCTGCAGTGGAGGCAGGAGAGACTTATGGCTGAGTGGTGCTCCCCCTGTAGGAGTGCACTGACCACCATGGGGGCAGCTCCTGCATTGAGCGTCTGCCCCCGATGGTCAGTGTGTGTCATAGCGACCAGTCGTTCCGCTGTTCGGTAGATTTGCATATTACACTTTTATTATATAGGATATCTGAAGGAAAGCAGTCCAGGGTTGAATTGATGATTTCACAGTCATCAGGGAAATGGTCTCCTCCTAACTTTCCTCCTGTGCTTCTGTTTTTATCCTCAAGTTTTTGGTTTTTCATCCTTCGTGCCTACTTCTCATCTTCCAGTTTTTCTCAAGGTCCACGATAATGGAGAGAGCTCCAGCCATCACATCAAGTAGTAGGCAAAGGAAATAGGAGGAAATAACGGGGGGTAGAGTGGGGAGGGGGTGGGAAAGCCATGTCAACTGTTTTCTCTTTAAAGTGGTTTTATTGAAACCGTACCTTATAAATTTCATTGGCTTCTTCTTGGCCAGAATTTAGTTAAATCAACACATCTAATTCCAAAAGAAGCTGAAGACTGAATCTTTAGCTTAGTGCATGCTAGCTACTGGGGGAAAAAACAACACTGTGTTTGTTGCTAAGGAAAAAAATAAAAATATATATTGAGTGGGGAATTCATACTTTCTTTCATAGCTTACACACACACACACACACACACACACACACACACACACACACACACACACTCCCAGATAGCAGTTACCTTGATCCACAATACCCACAATTTCTGCTCTCCAAAGCCAAACATTTTCAACACTTGTAGCTATTTCTTATGGAGATTCACCAATATATTTCTAAATAACATGCCAGTGTTTTCCAATTTTTCAGTTTTAAATAGTATCTATTGTCTGCTAAGAAAAATACATATTTTTATGTACATACCCACATACTCTAAAAATGGTTGCATCATTTTTGTCTAAATATTTTTTGCAGAATTTTGATTATAGAAACATAACCTGAGCCTTTTAATGTACTATGTTTATATTTCCCTCTCATGGTAACTTTCAGTTATATATTGCTGCATAACTAACCAACTCCAAATTTAGTTTCTTATAACAATAAGAATGTGTTTTGCTTCCTAGTGTGCAGTTTGGCTAGAGCTTAGTGGGGGGATGCTTTTCTCTGCTCCATGCAGCTTCAGCTGTGGTGGCTCAGGAGGAGGCTAGACGATCCACTTTCAAGGTGGCTCACATAGCTGGCAAGTTGGTCCTGGCTGTCAGCTGAGGACCTTGGTTCCTCTCCACAGGCTGCTTGGGCTTCCTCATGGCATGGTGGCTGGATTCCAAGGCACATCTCCCAAATAAACAAGATAGAAATGCATCCATGATCTAGCCTCAGAAGTCACAGCGTCACTTCTGCTATATTCTGTTGGTCAAATAATCCACAACGGGTCATGAAGTTCAAGGGGAGTAGGGCATGCACTCCTTCTGCTGGGAAGTGAGGAAATTCTAGAAGAGCATACAAGATGGAAAATATTATCATGGTAATCTTTGGAGACTGTAATACGTTGTGTCTTAATCTGTTCAGGCTGCTACAATAAATCTCCATGCATAGCTTCATAGCTTCTAAACAACATACATTTATTTCTCACAGTTCATGGAAATTTCAAGATCAAGGTCTGGTGAAGACCCACTTCCTGGTCCATGGACAGCTGTTTTCTCTCTGTAACTTCACATGGACTGGGGTGAGGGCATACTCTGGGGCCTCTTCTAAGGGCACTAATCCCACAGGAGGCCTAATCACCTCCCAAAGGCCCAACCATCAAATACCCTCACATGAGGAGTAGGTTTCCATGTATGAATTTTGGGAGGACACACACATTCAATGTGGAGCACTCTGCAATTTTTTGTTTCCCTTGGGCTTTGCATATGATACTTTTCTTGTCACTCTTACTTATTCATTCCAAAATCATCCAATAAAGCTGTTTATTTTTTCTCAGTACCTTCAAACTCATTGAGTAATTGCTTCCTCCTGCTCTTCTTTGGTTATCCTTGTTAGAGCCTCAGTTCTCTCCTCCAGTCTAGACTGGTCACTCTGTGTACCTCCTGAACAGCTGTGGGTCCAAGTTCTCTCCTCCCCATCATTCTGGGAATTCTAATTTATTTTTTCATAAAATATATTGTTATTGATTTCAGAAAGGAAGGGAGAGAGATAGAAGGGAGAGAGAGAGGGAATCATTACTGGACTGCTTCCTGCATGCCCCCTCCTGGAGATCAAGCCTACAACCTGGACATGTGCCCTGACTGGGAATCGAACTGTGAGCTCCTGGTTCATAGGTTGATGCTCAACCATTGAGAGCCACACTGGCCTGGCTCTACTCACTTACTTTTGCAGTAATCCAATTTTCTGGATCCAGTGCTTCTTGAAAAAGTTGTGTACTAGAATGAATGGTGGCCCCCAAACATGTGGCCACATCCTAAACTTCAGAATCTGTGACTATATCCGTATCTGGAAAAAGGGTCTTTGCACGTATAATGAAGTTATGGGTCTCAAGATGAGATCATCCTTGATTATCCACTTTGTTCCTTAATCCAGTGACAAGTGTTCTCATAAGAGACAGAAGTGGGAAGACACAGAAGCTGAGAAGAAGGCCATGTGAAGATGGAGGCAGAGACTGGAGTGATGTGAAGGAACAGCCACGAGAAGCTAGAAGATACAAGGAATGAATCTCCCTTAGAGCCTCCAGAGGGGTATGGCACTGTTGATACCTTGATTTCAGACTTCTGGCCTCCAGACTCTGAGAAAATGAATTTCTGTCATTTATAACCACCTGGTTTTTGCTCATTTGTTATGGCAGCTCCAGGAAATGAATACAGGGCACCCTGACATAAACAGCATCTTTGAGACATGTTTCTTATGTATGCATTCTTGGTTTATAGCTTGGCTGGGTATGGAATCTACTTGCAAAGTGATGATTATCTTTTCAGATACAGGTATACGTTGGCATTATTTTGTGAATAAGAGCTTTCCCTATCCCATCTTTTTGTGTATTTTTTTTTACTATCAGTTTAGACTAGCCAGTATGATATAATCAATTCCTATTATTATCCAATACAATGCTAAATTATTCCAAATTTTAACCAGTGAGAGCCCCTTCCAATTGGCTTTTGTGCCTTTTCCACATGTTCCCATCAGTTGTTTACACAAAGCTCACCATGTCTTTTCTCTGTCTGATCTCTGAAGCCAGCTGCTTCTCCAAAGAGAACTGACTCATGTACTGGGGAATAGTATTTAGAAACTAGAATCTGAATATTGAGTATAATATCATTCCTATTTCTTACACTTCATATAAAACCATTTTTTCATCTCTCTGGAATCTTTCAGAACCTTGCCCCTGTCCTCACCCAGTATTCTAAATTTTCATGATAATCTGCCTTGGGACTGTCTGTTTTCCATTTATTGTGGCTTTTTTCAATCTAAAAACTCATGGCCTTGAGTTTTAGAAAATTATTTTTAATTATTTCATGATGATTTTCTCCCCCTCCATTTTGCCTATTCTTTTTTCCTAGAATGCTTATTATTTGGCTGTTGGATTATCCAGATAGATTTATTTTGTTCCTCTTCTGGCCACAATTTCAAGTATCAGACATTATTATATACTGATTGCATATAACAAGGCTCAAGGAAATAACAGCTTGGTGGTTAGTGAGAATCTAAAGCACAGAAGGTAGAAGACTTGGAGGCAACTGTGAGTTACTGAAGCAATGGTGACATGTGAGAAATATGGTGTAATGGAAAAAGCAGTGTATTGAAAGGCAGAAAAATATATTCCAGCCTTAGCTCTACCACTTACTATACTAGTTTAAGGATTGTGGTAGATTATCTACGAAGGTGGTTGCCACCAATTCCTTCCATCTACTAGTATGCACACATGTCACTCCCTGTATGAAGAGGTGGAATCTATTTCCCCTTCCCTGGAGTATGGGTTATATGACTTGCTTTGATCAATGAATTTCAGTGGAAGTGACATTGTTCCAGTTCTTTGTCTGCAGCTTCTACTTTCACTCTTGAAAACCAGCAACTGGCAGCTGGAGAGAGGCCCTTTTGGGTCTTCCAGCCTCATCTGGGTCTTCTCTGGCCAACACTAACTAGACCAGAGAAGGGCTGACCCAGTGAACTCTTGCGGGGGCCAGCTGCGGTGGGGGCCAGATATGGCAGGGATCTCCCTTTTCCGCGTCCAGCACAGAAAGAGAGATGAACGAACCGGTTCTAAGTGGAGGCAGCCAGGGATTGAGAAATAAAAGAAAGAAAGAGACCAGACACGAAGATAGAAGAAAAAGCTGGGAGCCGGGTGGGACGCCGCTTCCTCTGATGGAGGGGCAGGCCGACCCAGAGCCGAGGCAGCACATTTATTTATATTCCAAAAATACAATGGGGTTTCACCGAAAACTTAGGATCAAAGGAGCTTGGGAGGGCCCAGGTCCTATTCATTCCCTCATTCCCGGTGCTAGGTGCTAGACTGGAGTTATCTCTCAAAGCCCACTCCCCAGCACCTGGACAAAGGTAAAAGTCAGTACTGGTAACGCCCCCCCCTCACCCCGCCTTCTTGGGGAGGGCGTAACCGAGACACGGCTCTTCCAGTCGCCTCGGGCTCAGCTGACAACAATTTAAAGAATGTCCATGTGCCTTCCCAGGGGGCCCTCTACAAACTCTGCCCCTTGTAAAGTCATGAACAAATAACTGATGGTTCTTCTAAGCCCGTGGTCGGCAAACTGTGGCTCGCGAACCACATGCCGCTCTTTGGCTCCTTGAGTATGGCTCTTCCACAAAATACCACGGCCTGGGCGAGTCGATTTTGAAGACGTGGTGTTAGAAGAAGTTTAAGTTTAAAAAATTTGGCTCTCAAAAGAAATTTCAGTTGTTGTACTGCTGACATTTAGCTCTGTTGACTAATGAGTTTGCAGACCACTGTTCTAAGCCTTTAAGATTTGGAGCTGGTTTGTTTATGGGAATAGCTAACTGAAATAGAAATTAGTATGTGGAGTGAGTGTTGCTGTAACAAAAACCCAAAATATGTGACACTGACTTTACTACCAGGCAGTCATAGCAGAGAGAAGACTGTTGGTGGAGGTTGGAAGAGTGATGAGGAAATTGCTATGGGAGGTTCGGTAAAAGGCAACCTAGGTTATGTATTGGCAGAATGTTTAACAATACTGCTGCCTATGGTAACATGAATAATAGAAAATATGCCCAATGAACTTCTAGCCAAGGGGATTTTCAGAACATTGAAAGTGCCAATGGTCTTCTTTTAGCTGCTTATGATAAAATACAACAAGAAAAAAAGGCACCAAAGATATGCTTGGTTTTCAAGCAGAATTCTACCCAGTGGAAGATTTACAAAATAAGTGGAAATTTACAGAGTACATATAGCCTCAGGGTAAAGATCAGATCCTGTATGGCCACAAAATTTTTTTATTATTGAGACTTCAGAAAGATTTAATATTACTTTGAAGATGATTTCAGGGCTTCTATGAATCTTATATGCATTGTTCAACTACAGCCTAATATGTACAAAGTAGAGAGAGAGGTCTGTTTTCAGAAAGATTAATGAATGTGGACTTTTGAGCATAGAGTAAACCTCAATAAGATTTATGGAAGATCCATGATTTTTTGAGAAAATTGTATTGGATATGAATTTTAGAGCATGGAATGAAGCTTAATAAAATTTATAGAAAGTCCACATCGTTTTAAAGAAAATTGTATTAAGGAACTGCTATCTGGGACACAGAAGTTCAAAATTTAAAAAGGTTTCTGGATCTTTGAGTTTCTACTGGCATGAAGCAGAGAGCTACCCAGCTACAAATCTGGGCCAGTTGTAAGGAAATGGAAAGACTATCTCAGAGAGTGGAGCCAAGACTCCAGAGGGCAAAGCCAAAAACTGATCAGACAAGGAATTAAAGCAAAGATCAGCAAATTGGAGCCCACAACGCCAACCCAGCCTGTTGGCTATATTTATATGGTCTCCAAGCAAAGAGCACTGATAGCTTTTGCTTCTGGAAAGCCAGCTGCCATTACTAATTACCCTGGTACAGAGAGAGATGAGGACCTAGAGGATGAGAGGTCAGGAAGAAAAAGATCCAGCCGGCTCTCAGACATTCTAAGAACCCCAGCTGAGGCACCAGACAAATGAGCGAAGCCACCCTCCATCCTCCAGACCCAGTTGAGCTGCCCGCGCAGCACCATGAGGCACAGAGCCAAGGATCCCCACCCAGTCCTGTTCAAATTGTAAAATCAAGAGCAAATGTATGGTTCTGTTTTAACCACTAAGTTTTGGTGGCAATTTGTTACATTGCAACAGGTAACTTGGGTGCATTATTTAATCTCTGGGCAGAAGACCTTTTTGGGCTCCAGTTTCTTCATCTATAAAAATTTAGAATTGGGCAAATTAATCTCTTAAAGCCCCATTCTGCTCTGACATTCTATTACTGGGTGAATAATTATAGCCTATAACTTTAGAGAGTGCTTATCAGTGCTAGCGAGGCACTATTAGAGGAGTTGAGGTGCAGGAGATGGGAGTGTGAACAGAACAACTCTGGCCTTTGAGGACAGCATGCATGTGTGACAGCAGGTGTACTCGGACATCTGTTGTAGTAAACACTCTCCCACACCATAGGGGAGAAGGAAAGATGAAGGAAGGAAGGAAGGAAGGAAGAAAAAGAGAGAGGGAGGGAAAGAAAGGAAGAAAGAAAAGAGACACTTTGCACTAAGAAATTTGTAAGTTTTTTTTGTTGTTGTTAATCCTCACCCAAGGATATTTTTTCCACTGGTCTTTAGAGAGAGAGGAAGGGAGTGGGAGAGACAGAGAGAGAAACCTGGATGTGAGAGACACATCACTATCACATACACTGGATTGATTGCCTCCCACATGCACCCTCAGGTTGGGGATGGATCCTGCAACCAAGGTATATGCTCTTGACCATGCCCTTGACCAGAATCAAACCCCGTGACCCTTCAGTCCAGGGGCCTGTGCTCTATCTACTTAGCCAAACCGGCCAGGCCAAATTCTTTTAATTAGCATAATTGGCCCCACATGGCTCAGTTATTTCTAAACCATGACTTTTAATTGCTTCATTTTTATAAGAACATCAGCGTATGTTCTGTAGCATGAAGCAAAGTCTGGCTACTGCAAAGATCTGTTTGGATTTGGTGGGTGCCTAAGATAAACAGAAACATTTTTGTGTGTACTTGGTGGCTTTCATGTATTCCCCGTGATTTGACTTAGATCTTACCTTCTGTAGAGGACCTTTCACACATGGCACAATTTGGAGTAAGAGGCTGTGGAATCTGCCTTGAGGAGCAGAGAAAGGTGGTGGAATCCTGTCCAACCATGACTGTCTGTCCCAGAATGTTTATAGAAGTAGGCAGTTGCTGCCCTGGAAGGCTTTGGCCTAAATTGAAGAGCTATAAATGTAAATCAGAAATTGTATCAAAATTACTTTCTATTTGTCCTTCTGATAGGGCTTATCATGGATCATTCCAAGTGAAAGAACAGGGTTGCAATGAGCTCTGGGCTAAGTGTCCTGAGACCCCATTTGCAGCCTGGACTTCGCAGCTAAGTGGCAAGGCAATACATGTCTTTGAGCCTTGCTATCACTTTTGATTCCCAGGAGTGAAATGATGCTCAACTGGAAAGTAAAAATGAATGTTAAGATAGATGGGAGAGCCCGGCTGGTGTGGCTCAGTAGTTGGGCATTGACCCGTGAACTAGGAGGTCGCTGTCTGATTCCCAGTTAGGGCCTGTGCCGGGGTGTGGGCTCTATCCCCAATAGGGGGCCTGCAAGAGGCAGCCAATCCATGATTCTTTATCATTGATGTTTCTATCATCCCCTCTCCCTTCCTCTCTCTCTAATAGCAATAGAAATATTTTTTAAAAAGTAGGTGGGAGATTAAAACACAAAAGTATTAAGACTAGGAGAAAGAGCTGCATGAAGTGAGTGTGAAAGGAGGGAATCCAAAGATGCAGGAATTCTTAGCAAAACGTTTCTGCTTATTTGACTCCAGTATTTGCTTAGTCACACAAAACCACATTTGCTTACGTGTTGCCCCTGTGGCCTGTGGAAGCAAAGCAGCAGAGAAGACAAGTGAGAGAAACTGAGCAACGCCAAGTGAGGGAGCTGCCTTAGTGGCTGTGAAAAAAAGACAGTTGTGAAAGGAGCGGACGGAGGAACCTTCTTTGTTGGAAATCCAGGTCTGAAGCCCCGGCCCCACCCAGCCGGGAAGGCCTGCCAGGAGGACGCGGAGCTGCCCGACGCGCGGGGGCTGAGTCGGGGGCCCCACAGGCTGGGAGAGCAGAGCAGAGCTCTCCCAGAGAAAAGGCGCCTCCCGGGGACGGAGGGGCCTGGGATCTTGGCTGCCGGCTTTTGCACCCCCCCTCCCACGCCCCCAAATCCCGGCTCTGGCCTCCCTGCGTGCCCGGAGTCTTAGCAGGGCGGGAGCCGAAGGATCGCCCTCCCCGCGCTCCTCCCGGGAACTGCTGGCCAGAGGTTAAGCTAACATGTTTGTAGACGGTAACGGGGAGCTGGCTGCCAATGGCCCCGGCTCAGGGGAATCACGACTTAGGTTTCTTGGAACAATTTTTCCTTCCATTGCATTGACGCCAAAAAAGAAAAGAAGTTACTTAGCTAAGCGCAGAGTCTACTTAAGTCTTGTTAATTTATCTATCAAAACCAGGGCTGAGGACGCCATGAGAACTGGAAGGAGGAAGGGAGGAAGACCATGGCCGTCGAGGGAGCCTCAGGGGCGCCTTACTGGAACGCAGGGCCGTGGCGAGGGACGCTCCAGCGTGGCGCGGGGAGCGTTCCAGGGCGAGGCTGCCCTCCTGGCGGGCGGGTCGGGGGAGGGTGAGTCAGCCTGGCTCCGGGTGAGAGCGGACGGGAAGGGGGAGGCGGGGCGGGGCGGGGCAGGCGGGCGGGGCGAGCCTCGCCTGCTGAGTGAGGATGTGGCCGCTATAAATGCCCCACCCAGGCCAGGAGGCCGCGCTCGGCTTCTTGGGACACTCACAGCTCTCGGCGCCCGGCCCAGGTAAGCGGGGCGCGCCCTGCCCGTCCGCTATGGCCCGGGGCCCGCAGTACTAGCGGGGCGCGGAGAGACCGGGAAGGAGACGGCCTTGCAAAGAGACTCGGGCGACGGGGACCTTGTAGGCCATCCTGCTCTACGCAGAACTCCGCACGGGGGTTCTGCGGAGAGCAGGGCGCAGTGGCCAGGGGTTCCGAGCTGGAGTGAGGGGCCGGGTGTGCTCTGGCGTGGGGGTGCGGGGCAGAGAGACCGGGTCGTGCATTCACCTCCGAAGTGCTCTCAGGAAGCCCGGGGAGGCGGCGCAGGAGAGGGTGCGGAGGGAGGCCCCGCGTTCCGGGCAAGGTGGGGGTTAGGGTGTGGCTGCCCGGGGAGCCGCTAGTCCCCAGCGGAGCAGTCAGCGGGGCATTTACCTCCGCGTTTAAGGAAAGCTTTCTGGCAATCTAGAAAGTAGTCCCCCGCTGTTCCAAGTTACTTTACTTGAAACAAACGCTCATTTGTGGAACTTGAACCGACCAGCGGGAGGGAAGCCGTGGGGGCAGGATGAGGGGTGGGAATTTCTAGTAGCAAACCCCTCTCCCCAATAAAACAAAGCAAAAAGGAAAAAAAACAAACACAAACCCCAAAACCTCAGCTCATTCTCCTTTGTCTAGATTATCCTGTAAGAGAAGCAGCTGATTTCCGTAGATCTGGAGAGTTTCCCACTTGGTTGACCACTTGTGAAGCAGGGAGGCAGTGTCCCCGGGGTCCTGTGGGGAGGGTTGTCACCATGATGCCACAGTGAGTCAGGGACTGAGTACAGAAAAGGGTGTGGCGCCTGGGCCTCTCCCTGTAGCTCTGTGGAGTGGGTGCCCGCCTGGTGTGGGAGGCTGGATTCCACCAACTGGCTGGTGAGAACCTAGGAGATGAACATCAATTTTCTTATCTATGAACGTGGTTTAAGGATATCCGTTTTTATCTCCATTCACATGAGGTTACTGAAAATTTCAAAAAAAAATGTTCATTCAAAAGTAAATATGTAAAGCATACCGAAAACATTGTGCCATATAATTCTAGAGTGTCATTTTGGTGTTGGGATTTGTCATTTTGAAGCTATGGGTTTTCTGAATTTGTGTGTAAAAGAGCAGTGGCCTTATGGGTGCATGGTGGATCTTTACCAAGAACTTTAAGTTCGGGAGTCCAGGAATTGGGGCTCCTGAGTTCAAACAGATTCTGTTCAGAAGTGTGTGTGCTACTGTGCCTGCCTGCAGCTTGGAGGTTTGAAACACAGAATGCACCTTCCCACTGAAACAGTGTTAGAGGAGGTGCCTTGGTTCCCAGGCTAGCTCAGAAACACCTGCTTGAGGTGTTCTGGTTTCTAAGGACTGAGAGTACATGCCTAATGTGTGTAGAGGGATGGGGGGCGGAAAGGTGGGAAGGTGAGGGAGGATATGTGGGTAGGAAGAATAAACCACAGAAATATTTTTTCTGGAACTTTCATTAGTTTTAAGATTGACACAGATTGAATTATTTTAATTTGAAAATTATGTCTTTGCCCCCCCTCTCCACTTTTCTCTGCCTTCCTCCTGCCTCCTTCAAGACCCTCTTTGTTGACATCTGACCAGAGGCATCCAGGCTTACCCACTTCTGAATTCCCCCCTCCTTCCCATTCCATTGGCCTTAACACCCAGCTAGGATTAGCAAATAGAATCAATATTAATGTTCAGTATTGGGAGTGGTTGGTGGTCATAATCTTCAACACCTCAGGGGAGTTGTTTTATGAAGAAAAAAAAAAGAAAAAAGAAAGAAAAGAAAACCTCGTTACCCAAACACACCTGTAATTCATAGAAGTGGAGGCTGTGGAATGAAGGAGCCACATAACATTCAGGCATTGTGAAGAAAGATTTTAGTTGAGGCCAAGTTCGGAGAGGTGTCCCCTGTGGCCAGTGGTGTGAAGACATTCCCACTTAGCCCTTTCCTCCCCTCTCCTTGGTCCCTTTGTTCTCTAAAAGCTTCAAGGGTTTCTCCAAAAGGATCCACCGCATCCGCAGTGGAAGGGTGTGACCATCAACATGCATTTTTTCAGTTGGGGGTTTATGATTTGGAGACCGCTTGGATTTTGTAATTTCCTGCAGTGCCAAGTGGCCTGCCTGGGGTACATGCCCAGGAAATATTGCTGACACTGGCTTTGATCAGGAGCTTGGTCTTGGGTGGGCGTCTCAATCTTTAAGATCCTGTGTCTGAGCTATTAAACTACTTTATTGATTGACTTCAGGCCAGTAGTCCTGGCCATTAGTTTCCCGACTAATTTCTAATTTAAGTAGTTTTGCTGGCAAGATAGATATCTTCCTGTACTTGCTATTGATTTTGAGGCTTTAGGCTCTTCCTGCACCATTGGCACTAGGCTCGGGCACTAACACACTGTCCTGGGCCTTTGTTCCCCTCTGCTTGGGCAGGCCCGGGGCCTACTGAGGCATTTTTCATTCATCGGGGATGGGTGTGTCACAAAGGAGCCGCAGGCTCTGCTGGGCTGCTTCAAATATCCAGTGGTTACACAATACTTACTAACCACTGCTCTGTTCTGTTCACAGTTACAGGCACTGGGGATACGGCAGTGAACCAGACAGGCAGAAAAATAGACAAAGTAAGTGCCTTGTACAGGCAGCAATCGGATTTTGAATGTTCCGTATCCCTAAATTTGTTAGTTTCCAAGTTGACTTGGGCTCTTTTCCCCTTTATTCCGGCTGCTCCACAGATCTGAACATCACATTTAACCTCAGGGAAACTGTTCTGAAAGTTATTGGGGCTTATCCTGTCTCTTGGATTTGATGGTGAGAATCTGATAGAAATGGAATGCTCTGATAGACATAGAATGCCCTTTTTTTTTTTGATATGGGAATCCACCCTCATTTTCCCTGGTGCCACACCCTATTCTAGTTTTAGGCTAACTCAGAGGAAATTCCAGTCCTTAAAAAAAATACTCTTTCCGCCCATTCTCTGTCTGGTATATTTTTCCTTCTCCTATTGCCAGAGGCAGTCCCCATCTCCTTTGTTGGGGAGCAGGTCAGCAGGAGGAGTCAGCAGATACCCAGGCTTGTTCTGGGTGGTTCCCCAGAGATTACCTCCGAATCTCCTTTTCAGGGTACAACCTGAAGCTCTTAAACCACCTGAGCTCATTCTGGTCAGAGAGGTCAGTAGCATCCACGTAGCTGAATCCCAGGCTGCGGTGGGAAGTCCTGACTTCCAGGAGTGGCGGTGACTGGGATCCTTGCCCTTTGTCTCCTGGCCACACCCAGTCTACACCCTCAGTGCAGGGGAAATCAGAGGCCCAAGGCCTCTCCAAATCCTTTCTCCTTTCCACCTCCTTCCTTTCCTTTCCTGCCGTAGGAGATGTGGGTTCCATTCCCACGTGGTCCAGTGGACAGAGCTGGGAGAGGTGGGGTGCCGAGCTGGGCTGGGAATGGGCTGCATATTATGAAGAGAAAGAAGTTGCCAGGCTTTGCAAAGATTTACATGGGCGTTGGGGATTGAAGCCTCCGGGTTGAATGAGTGGAACTGGAACTTCTTTGGAGATATTCAGTCTGTGGGAGGCGAAGAAAATTGAGGAAGGTGGGTACATGGGAAAAGAAGAGAGAAGAAAAAAAAGACAGAATAAGGAAAGACCCGGTGTGTGTAAATCCTCCAAAAATGTGGCTGAACGCCTAGTGTGTGCTAGGCTAGGCACTGTGCTCAGACCAATGAGGAAATGCATGAGTAAGACAGAAATCCTGTGGGCGGATGGAATGGAAGCTCGCCTGTATACACTCAGCTCTGAAACTTCAGACACACAGAGAGCCACAGCCCAGAGCAGGGAGAGGTGCAGGAGAATAGGTAACAGTATTTTTGTGTGTCCTGAGGACTTACGAGGATGTTAGCTGATCATGATTGAGAGAGCACAGTTGAGGGAACTTGGAAGACCTGGGCCTAGAGGTAGCAGGACAACGCTAAGTGTGTTTGGAGAACAATACCATTGGCATTTGATTTCAATGCTGGTGTGTGTGCATGCGTGTGTGTGTGTGTGTGTGTGTGTGTGTACGCGTGCGCGCGCACGCATGCACGCACTCCTGTGTATGCTTGTGTGTAAGAAATATTTATGAATCAGTCGGTAAAGTCCAGAGTGTGGAAGATCTTGAAAGCTGAGTTTAAACTTTCTTTCTGTTGGCAGCAGGCCCCATTGGAAATACTACATATAGGCCATGAAACACTGAAATGGAGCTGTCGTTGTGAAAGCCTTGATTTCTGAGCTCTGAGAGTGCTTCCTGCCAACTGACCTCATTCTTCCTGCTGGTCTCTTTCCACCCACTCCATCCCTTATCAGGAGGCTGAGTACAGAGAGGCTCTGAGAGCAGGAGGCTGCAACCTGCCTGTAGGTAGCAAACAAATACTGACTCAGATCCAGCAACAAAAGGGACAAGCAAGAGCAAGTGGTGCTGTGTCCTTCCCGCCCAGTACAATCAAGGCTTTAGGGCCGAATTCCAGGATATCTGGAGAATGACTTGGCCCTGTGACTCAGGCTTAATCAAGACCATAAAACCAAGGAGAAAAGTGTGTGCTTTCAGGAAGTTTCTGTTAAATAAAAATGCTTGGGGGTGGAGTGGAGAGTGGAGTATGGTGGGCACTCCCTGCCCACCCCCACGAATGGGTTCCCCCTTTTCTTTTAAAATTGTTGTCTGGTCCTTTAGACTCAGCATTTTGCACAGTAAGGGCTTTGGTGGGGAAGCCCAAACCTCCACACTCCCCCCACCCCCGTGCATTTTTTTGGTTTAGAAATCCTCTTTTGTGTCATCCAGTCCCTGATTGATTCAGCATGGTTGCTAGGGCTGTGTTTTGTGGTGACGCATCAACACTCCACTGAGAAACTATAAAGTGGGTGTGTCAGCGAAACTGTTGGACGGTTGTCAGGTGTGCTCTGCAGACCAGCCCTGTTGCAACATGTTTTTATTTGTTTGTTTGTTTGTGGGAATTCATATTAGGTCTTTCTGGAGCTGACTCTTAATTCATTTCAGTAGAACTTGTTTTTACTATTTCAAGTGTTGATTTTAGGCTTACTCTTTTTTGTTGTTGTTTGTTTCCAGTTGTTTGCAAACTGTGTTACTTTTCTTTTGGGGGGAGAAGTGAAAGCCGTTTCATTGTAACTGTTTTTGGTTCTAACTCGTGTGTTTGAAGTGAAACAATAATGTACAAAACAATCTGTAGGGTTTTTTAAAAAGGACAGACTCTTTAAATCATCTTTAAGCTGGACCAGTGGTCGGCAAACTCATTAGTAAACAGAGCGGCGAGCTGCATGTGGCTCGAGAGCTGCAGTTTGCCGACCACTGAGCTAGACCTCATGCTAACTGTAAATCATTTGGTTTTTGGCAGTGTTTCATTAATGTCCAGCTTTTCACTCCAATAAGAGCTACTTCAGTTAGACAATTAACAGTCCCCTTTATTAATGTTTTAAAGGTAGAGGAGACTGCTCTGTTCCCTGCGTTAGGGTGGAGTTGAGTGAATCTGTTCTTACTCCAGTGTCGAATTATTTCAAATCAGTTTGAAGAGGGTGTGGCTTTTCAGTAAGTCTCTCTATTTTCTTAAAGGAAAAACTTTCCCTGATAAAGATCCGTGTTAATGATCTTGTCTGGTAGTCCAGCCCTTCTCTGGGAATGGAAGGTACTGGTATGTAGAAGATTCTCATCAACAGATTGAATTTGCTGATTTATTTTTTTTCTTTTTTTCAAGTCGAAACCAGTTGGGGATCCAGGTGCGGTGGAAGTGTTGGGAGGAGAGCTGCAGACTGCCAGGTAGAGCAGTGTGCAGAAAGGAGAGTTCTGCTCTCAGTGTGCTGGTGCATTTTACTGTGCTCAGGAGTTGGTGGGAACGGAATCGCCTCATGGCGCATATACTTGATTTTATTCTCATTGAGAACAACAGGTGCACTAAGGCAGAGCTATTGTTTTCAGTAAGAAAGTTCAGCCTCCGGAGCAAATGCTGTGAACAGAGACCATGCGTATTGGGAACGAATCATGTTGGCTTTCTGGCCCTCCAGTATTCTCAGGCTTCCATGTGTACCATTCAGAAATGTGTACCATTCAGAAATGTGTATTTAGGGCCCCACGAGGACCCACAATAGATGGCTTGTTTTAAGTCTGTCTTCTTGTTCTCCTGACACCCAGGGACATTCTCTGTCCACCTACCAGGCTTTCCCACGGTTCTCCAGCTCGAATCTTCCAGTACCTCACCCTTGAGGCTCTCAGGTGACCTTTCTCCTATTGTTTTTCTTATTCTCTTGGATGAAAGCTGTAGTGAAGTTGAAAGGGCAAAGACTTAAGAGTCAGAGAGCTTGGGTTCGGCCCTGTCTCCCTACTCATTAGTGAGGTGACCTGGGCTAATCTCTCAGGTGTCTCACTGGGGCGAGGAGGGAAGAGAGCAGACGGCCCTGCAGGGTGCGGTCTGCATTTCATAGTTGTGTGTGTCTCTCAGCCTTAATGCCGTGTGGGCGAGTGTGTACTTGTTAGGAGTTTGCTCATAGATTATTTGAATGTTACCAGTGTTTGTAACCTACAGTAACACTGCCAAGATTTCTTTTTCTGCTTTCAAGAGTAGCAGCACACTGACACGGTCTCATTAATCAACTATACTATATTAAGCTAATGTTTTAACAAACACAAGTGGGAAAGCCAGCTCTTTGAGACCAATCAATCATCTACAGAATGACTTGGCTTTGCCAGGGGAATTGGATGCAATAAAGAAACAGGGGCCATAGTTTATTTCTACGGTGAAGATAAAGTTTGCCATTAGGCTTGCAGGAAATAGGAAATGGTTACATGGATACAAAAGACATGCATGGAGTAATAGCCAGTTTCATGGGTATTACTTTGTGGTTATTGACATATTTGCTTTTTCTGCAGAAAAAAATAAACGATTAATTATGCAAAATAGCAGCTCATTGTTTCAAAACGTTTATTTAGCACCTAGCGTGTGCAAAGACACCCTTAAATCCGTGGGAAAACTGAGACTCCGGGGGAGATGAGGTAAAGCATATTGCCTGCTGCATTGAATTGGACGTCAGCATTTGCCGTTTGAATACTTGGTACATGGCAGGAACTCGGGACACTTGTGGTCAGTGGATGACTCTAGCGGCATCAGTAAGTGCTCCTGGCACTGACAGGAGGGAGAGAGCACTGTGGAATGGGGGCTGCAGCTGCCCTGTTAGAGCAGATGCCAAAGCAGTGGCGGCCTGAGGAATGGGCAGGCTCTCTAACTAGAGCAGCTGCGGGTAAGGATGTGGGGGGCACCGGCCTCCAGGCGCTGTGGATTACTGAGCACAGTGTGTCTGGTGAGAAGCAAGCCCACTGTTGCTGGGGAGTGGACAGAGGGCGCGGAGGCTGGGTTCCCGTGCCAATCGTGTGGTGTTTTTTTTCATTTTAAGTTTTTAATGAAAAACTTATATATACAACGTTAAGTTTTTAACGTTGTATATAATATTACTTTATTCCTGCATCTTCTCAGTTGTGTTTTCCTTGTATTTGCCCCTTTCCTTTCCTACTTGGTGAGATTTGGCTTTCCGTTCAAATATATTTTTGTGGTCTTTGTCCAGCTTTAGCCCAGTGTTGGCCACCTCGCTGGGGCGAACGCCCACATGCACAGTTGTACCATTAGCTTCCTCCCGCTGCACTCGTTCAAGGTGACGTATTTCTTCCTGTAAACCTGCGCTACTTGGCCAATTTTCTGCCCTTTGTAATGTCCTCAGACAACCTCAACGTCATCATCCTTCGATGGGCCTGCATCGAACATTGTACTTCTCAGCTCTTTGGAAAGAGGAGAAGACGTCATCTTCCCGCTGGCACTGCTACGGTGGCTGCAAGGGGGACCCATGCGAATCTTGGAGGGCTAAACCCAGCTAGAGTGAGAGGCCGCCACTGAAGGGTGGATTTTGAACAAGATCAAGGAACTGAATGGGGAGTGGCATGTAGGGCTGATCGGATGAGAGGGCAGCACTACTTGTGCACAGTAAAACAGGAAGGAAGTTTGTGGGGCTTTTAAACATCCCTAATTTCTGTCTCTCCTCAGTGTGTCGTGGCTGGGGGAGGAGAATGGACCTGAATGAAGAGTGTGTACCACGCTGTCTTAGATTTGCGCAGTCCTGAGGGCTCCATGCAGAACATAGTTAAGCAGCTGCCTGCAAAGCCAGGGCTCCGTAAAAATGTACTGTGCCTCTGTGGTTGAGATTTCTTAAACTTTAGAACCCAGGGGAGGTGCCTGGTTTAATAAATAAGTGGAATTTAGTCCTCATTTCCCTGTAAGCAGAAGCAGCTCTGTTTGCATCTCTGACATAATGGTTCCCTGTTGGTTTGGCATTTTTATTTCTTAGGTGTATACAGTGGGGACTGGACTTCTGCAAGGCAGGTGGCAGGAGCCGACCCGTCGCTGTGGACCTAGTCCACTTCTGATGGAGACCCAGGGGGGAGAGCCAAGGCCCGCGAGAGAGGCAGTGTCCTGAGGGGGTTATCTCTGCTTGGGTGATTCTCAGGCGGAAGGATACTGATGAGACCTTGTGGACCATTTCTTGACCCAAGTTGGAATTGGAGACTTCTTGAGCAGACTCAGACTTACTTGTCTTACGAGGAATCTCAAACTTAGTCTTTAACTGACGCAGACACGCCTAAGGTTTTGGGGCAGGATTGGGCCATGGCACCGCAGGGCCCCCTAGACCAGTGCTGTCCAGTAGAAATAGGATGTGGGCATATGCTAGTGTACATGTTCTAGTAGACACAGTGAAGAAAAAGCAAAAGAAATAGGTAAAATGGCCTATCTGATTGTAGCTCAGTGGTTGAGTGTTGACCTATGAACCAGCAGGTCACTGTTCTGTTCCCAGCCAGGGCACATGCCCTGGTTGTGGGCTCAGTCCCCAGGAGGGGACATGCAGGAGGCAGCTGATCAATGATTCCTATCATTGATGTTTCTAGTACTCTCCCTCTCTTTTCTTCTCTGAAACCCATAAAAACATTTAAAAAAAGAAGTAGGTAAATGGAATTTAAATAGTTTTTTAAAATTTAACCCAGTATACCCACCACGTCATAACTAATATATAATCAATATAAATTATTGAGAGACTGTTACATTCTTCTTCTCAGACCGAGTCTCCCGAATCTGGTGTGTACTTGACACTTACAGCACCTCTCCCTTTGCACTGGACACTTTCAAGTGCTTGGCAGCCACATGTGGCTGGTGGCTGCTAATTGGATAGTCCACCTACAGAGCAAGACATTTTGAGAAGAAGAAGAAAAAAAAGACGTTCTTTTTCAGGGCAGTGAGGGGTTCCCAGAAAAACTGAGTGGAAAGTCAGAGCTGCCATTGATTCCCAGCCTCACACATGTGCAACCTCCCCACTACCAACAGCCCTGCCTGAGGGGTACATTGGCTACAGCTGATGAGCCTGCCCTGACACATCACTACCGGTCAAAGTCCAGAGTTCACCTTAGGGCTCGTTCTTGGTGCTATGCATTCGATGGGTGTGGACAGAGGTATGATGATGTGTACCCACCATTCCCGTGACATACACAATAGTTGTATGGCCCTCAAATCCTCTTTGCTCTGCCGATACATCCCTCCTTCCTTCCCCTCTAATCTCTGACTGCCATTGATGATCCTTTTCTTGTCTCCATAGTGTTGCTTTTTGAAGAATGTCATAGGGAATCACATTGTATGTAACCTTTTCAGAGTGGTTTCTCTTGCTTAATAATGTACATTTAAGATTCCTCCGTGCCTGTTCATAGCTTGATAGCTTCTTTTTTTCAGCCCTGAATATTACTCATTGTCTAGATGTGCCACACTTTATTTATAGAGGAAGATTTTTTTTTTTGCAAATCAAGATTATATCCCAGCTCTGGGATATTTGGGGGGTGGGTGTCTGAGAGTTATGGGAGTGGGGGGAATTAGAATAGCTGTGCTTTTCTTTTTGCTGTGCTTAAAAATAGTTTCTGAGATTCAGAAGAGAAAGGAGTGCTCTAGGAGTGAGATTGGGTTGAAAACCTTGCAGAAGCCCAGCCGGTGTGGCTCAGAGGTTGAGCATCAACCTATGAACGGTTCAATTCCGGGTCAGGGCATATGCCTGGGTTTCGGGCTTGATCCCCAGAATGGGGCCTGTAGGAAGCAGCTGATCAATGATTCTCTCTCATCATTGGTGTTTTTATCTCTCTCCTTCTCCCGTCCTCTCTGGAATCAATTTAAAATGTATTTTTTAAAAAAGAAAACCTTGCAGAAATATGCCCATAACTGCAAATAATGGAGAATCCCCTTCTTTTATATTCCCTTGCCTCCACCCCACACGGAGCCTGGAATTGGCTTAGTTCAAAGCCTTCTGATAAGTTAGCAAGTGTCTATGTCAATACTCCCTCAAGCCAGTTTTATGAAAATATTTAGACTAAGCAAACTGTTGGAAGAGAATAGAAAGCTGAATTTGCATGGACACAATTTCCTTGGTCCAAGAATATTAAGAAGAAGAAGAAAAAAAAAAAGACCAAAGCAGGAGATACTGCAATTCAAATGTCATTCCCACTATTTCGGATGCAGCTCTGCTCTATTTCCTTTATTTGGGGGATGCTGCTACCTTGGCTCAGCTGAGATAAATTTAATGCCCGTCGAGCACTTTTTATTGGCAGGGGTTGGCGTATCGATTCTGAGAATTGTGTGATTGCAAAGCTGGAAAGCCAATCCATCAGACGATAGTGGCATAGCCCATTAAATGTATTAACTGGAAGATGACTTCATTTCAGCCATTTTGAATGTTAAATACAAGGATCAGTCTTTTATGGAATGAGATAATGTCAGAAAATCTATCCATTGTCTTTCTCATTAACAGTTTGATATCTTCTAAGCATCGGTGAGCTAAGAAAGTCATTAGGGAAATAGTAAAGCTTCCATTTAGGAAGGGGTCAGCCTAAACATGCCACTGATTTCAGTTCACACCTGTAGTTTTCAGGTCCCTTTCAAAGGTCAAATTACTGGTGAGAAAGAACAGAAGTTGTGGCTGGTTTGACAAGCTTATCGCTTTGTGTGAGAAGTGGGAGACTCAGTGTTATCCTGTTGGAACAAGTTGCATGGGCCTAGGGGGGCATTTTGGTTTGGTATTCACAAATCCATCTCCCCAGGGTCTGTTAACACAGGGCAAGGGGAAACTGGCCAGCTCAGCAGCCCATCCCAAACCTCAGCAAACCTTCGCAAGCTTTAATTTTCCCAATCATGAGATGGAAATTGCATATATTGGTAAAAATTACTCTAATGTCCTCAGATGAAATGGTCCGAGAAGTAGAGATTAGTGTAATGAATCACTGTGCTCCGGGGAAAGGAAAGCCTCTTCCTAAAGACTTTTTGTTGTATTTTTTTTTCCAGCTTCTTTCAAAATGTCTACTGTTCACGAAATTCTGTGCAAGCTCAGCTTGGAGGGTGATGTAAGTATATCACTTTCACTTCGTGTCATTTTTGCAAATTGTACATCTCTGGGTAATACTATTCCCTTTTCTTATACATCTAAGAGAATGGGACAAAATTCAGACAATCACTCCTCTTGGTTCTCTGTTCTCCCCCAATCCATTGGTTGCTTCCCCAGTGAGGGAGGCAACCAATCAATCGATGTGTCTCTCTCATGTCAATGCCTCTCTCTCTCTCTCTCTCTCTCTTCCCCCCTCTCTCCCCCTCTCTCATCAATGTTTCTCTCTCTCTCTCTCTTCCTTCCACTCTTTCTAAAAATCACTGTGAAAAATATCCTCGGGTGAGGATTAACAACAAAAAAGATCCTGAGGTTTTGGGACTTGTTAGTATCCAGGAAGTTATTCCACACAAGAACTTATACCTTTAAAAAATTATTTTAGTACCTAGGAAAGCTTTTCTCCTAAAAAGCTAGGATGTTTGTTCTTTTTTAAAAAAACTAAATAATGAACGTATTGTGATTCATCATGTTTCCTTTTATGCTTTGGCTATCAGGGAGCTCAGAATTATTTTTCATTGTCTTTCCCAGGAAATATGTGAACCTATTCTGGTGCATTTGCTTCTCTGTTTTATACTTAAAATTTGTTACACTACATGTGAGATTATATCATTGCAAACACTTTTAGGATCAAGTAGAATATGAATTATGAAAATGTAACATATCTAAGAACATCATACATCTTTTAGGTCATCTTGCCTGAAATGGCTTTTAAAAAAACTCAGCAGTGAGTGACACTGGTTTGTAGGCATGTCTTGGAGAATTTTCATGATATGCTCTCAATTAAATTAAAACACCAAGAAGCTCTCAACGTGGGTCGACCGCAGCTTGGAGCATGTGGGTATAGAACCCTCTATTGTCTGTGGTGCTTGCCATCATGCAAGCACAGGTATTATGGTGTGGAGAGCCTATACGTACCTCTCATCTTCCCTTTTGGAACCGGTGCCCACTGCTGTTGGCAACAGTACAAGCTGCACGCTGAGGTCCAGGAGCTGAGTGATTTCTTTCTTTAATGGACCCGATCGTTAGATCGTCTTTAGAAGCAGGCTTCCTGACAGGGCTTTTCAAGCAGCCTCTGAGGTCACTGCACTCCAGTGTGATGCGTTTCTCTCTCTGGGAAGATGGGCCTGCAATAGAAAATGTCTAGTGTTTTGAGGGAGGATCACTTTTGCCTCAATAATTTGATTTTCAGATGAGTGGATTTTGCAGGTAACAGGTTTAGTTTTGCATTTAATTTTGTTTCCGTGGATACTACAAAATTATGCCAAACTTTGCCCTTCTCATGCTTGGGAGCAGGACGACAGAGCACTTTGTAAAAGAAGCCACATATGATGTGGCTCAGTGACCAGACCATCTGCCTTTGTAAATCATGGGTGGCCTTGCCATTACATAGGAAGATGTTTTTCCATAGAGTTGCACCCACATTTTGCAGCCACCATAGCAGAGATAGCTTTTCAAAAGAGCACTTTGTTCTTACCTTTCCCTGAGTGTGTGCTCTGTTTCCGCTGAGTTCATTTTACTGGGAAGTTTAAGGCGTGAAATGGGTGGAAAACACCTGGGTGGTTCATTGTGTTCCGGAGTTATACATGTGAAATGGACTTACTGCTTGGCCAGGGGAGTTACAAGCGCACGGTGAGACTTTTTGTCCAGTTCTGCACTTAGATTTCTGGCTTGTCCTGGGACGCACATTCAAGAGGATGGACTCTTAGTTGCTTACCTGTGTAAGCTCCCTGCTAACACAGCCAAGTGGTGGGGGAGGGAGCTGGAGCCCATAACGTAATGTCTGTGGGTGGAGAGGTCAGTCAGGGCGCCTCAGTCTCTGCCTCTTTCCAGGAACCTAGCCAACACAAAGTCGTATGTTATGATGGGTTTTATGTACAGGGGGAGGCGGGCGTGGTTCAGGATGGGGAACCCTGGCACTGAAAGTGGGACAATTGTGGGTGGCTGGACCGGCCATCAGCCAACCACAACCACATTGTCCGTCCTCCTATCTGTCCTTTGTGCTGGGGTAGGGAGCAGGGAGAAGGAGAACTGCAGGAGCATCAAGGGGAGGCGAGCTGACCCTGGGGGAAGGAGTAGGCTGTTGCCCTCACCTCAGTCTCAGGTGGGGTGGGGTTGATCCATCCCATGAGGAAGGGTAATGGGCTTTGAAAAACATTGCAACCATACACTCTTCCTTTGAAATGTTTTTCAAAGCCTATTACCCCACGTAGCTCAGTGATTGAGTGTCATTGACCTATGAACCAGGAGGTCATGGTTCGATTCCCGGTCAGGGCACATGCCCAGGTTGTGGGCTCGATCCCCAGTAGGGTTCATGCAGGAAGCAGCTGATCAATGATTCTCTTTCATCATTGATGTTTCTCTCTCTCTCCCCCCCGCTTTCCTTTCCTCTCTCCCTGAAATCGATAAAAATAAAATTTAAAAGAAGATCACTGTTTTAAAAAAAAAAAGGCAATGAGAAAAAACATACTAGTTGAGTGGTAAGCAGGGGGAGATAGTTATAATACAGCAGAGGGAGGGACAGAGAGGAAAGAGAAGAGCAGGAGGAACTTGGCCCACAGGAAGGAGGATGTAGCCACGTGGCCTGACCACCTTGGTGTCACACTGGTGGCCCAATCGGAGGGAGCTTCCTCACTTTAAGAGGCAAGCAGGCCGGCGTTTTACATTTACTTTGAAACGAATCATGAGCCCAGTCAACAGGCCCAAGTGGAGCCTGTAACAAAAACTTGGCAGAACGCACTTGCATTTCAGGCATTTTCACATTCTCAGTTTGTTTTGAATTGTTGCCAGCCTAGTGTGAATGCTCTTTCCAACCTTCCCAAATCCACAGGTGGTTGCGAATGCCCAGCTTTGTGTTGCCTGCTTCTGAGTGTGCACTAAAGTGAGAAAAGTGAACATATAGACAGCACATTCCAAACTTGCCGGGCCTTTGAGGAAGAATCCTCACTAGAAACAGTGTGGTTCCTTATTTACATTTGGTGGCTTGTTCATACTTCACTAGTTCCCTAGTCTAAGAATGATTTGAGTTGTTAAACAATAGGAAACAAATCTATTGTAGAAACCGATGTTTCAATGAGAGGATCTTCAACATGCATGATGTGGTTTAATGTTTGTCTTTTGCCCTTAGCACTCCACACCCGTAAGTGCGTACGGGTCGGTCAAAGCCTACCCCAACTTTGATGCTGACCGGGATGCTTTGAACATCGAAACGGCCATCAAGACCAAAGGTAGGCGGTGCGTTAGTCCGCCTCTTGCCAGGCTCTGGCAGAGGCGTTTGTAGTTGTCTCTTCATTCTGCCTCGAATCTCCATACATTGGGCATTTGGAATTGTTTTAATGGAGCAGATTCAACCCTACCTTACCCCACACCTGCTTGTTTTCATCCCTCCTTCCTTTGCCGTCTCTTCCCTCCTCAGTTTGGAGAGAAGAAGATCTAGAACATGAGAACATATTTTAATCAAACAGCATAGCAACATGGAAATAGGCCCAGGCTGAGAGCAGCCAGGACCTGGTCCCCGGGTGTGTGCTTTGAGCCCAGCCCTTCCCTCTCAGGCTGCAGTGCCTCTCCTGTCAAGGAAGAAGTTGGTCATGGTGATCCCTAAGGGCCTTTCTTTTTGTCCTGATTCCCCTTGAATTTCATTACGTTTGTCGAAAAAACGCTGGGGAAATTTAACTGCTTTGCTCTTAGATTGATCTAATGAGAGAAGAATTCACACTTTTTTCTTTTTGTGACTCTAAAAGTTATGCCACTCCTTAAGGCCTGGAGCTGGAATTGGAAGAATTGTTGGAATGAGTATGTTTCCTCGAGTTTCAGGATGAGTAAGAGGACCAGGAGGCTAAAAACCTCCCTATCTAACTCCCGCAGATAAAGCCCTGGATTGGATAGAATTGAGCAAGTGCGTGTTCAAGTCATCACACTGTTCTCTGTGCCCATGAGAGTAAATATTCCGACTTTCGGGCTCATGTTAATGAAGCACCTGCCTTTGGGGTTTCCCCGGAATCCCGGGAACCATGGTAATCATTGTGGTGATGCTGTGATTTCACCACTCGTTTCCCCTTCTGGACTTCCTCTTTGCTTTGAGGAACCTTTACATGCTGTGGTTCTAACACAGGGGTGGGGGACATCCAGCCTCAGGCTCATATAAGGCTTGCGAGATCATTGGGTCTGGCCCTTCCAATGCATTAATTAAATGTTTGACCAATTGTAGCAGGCTCATGTTTAAGCTGATAATTTTGTATAGCTCAAGAATGATGTTATAAAGATCCAAATGGCTCTTGGCAGATGAAAGGCTCCCCGCCCCTGTTAACAGGACCTAGGGCTTTGTTTCATCTGCCTCAGAGCAGCCTTCCGTTCCAGGGGGACGCCATGGGGACTTCCCAGAATGGCTGCCTGGATCACGGAAGGGAGAATAAAAAAGCGTCCAGATTTGATCGTTAAATCAAATTTGACGTCCCAACCTGGCCTTTAAAAAGTCTTCCTTTTTTGGTGTTTGTAAATGACCGTACTTGTCAAAGGCCAGGTTGGGACATCAGGAAGTCACTAATCAGAAAATAAACTAAAATCTGCAGGTCTTATTTCATTCCAGTCAGTACTACTCAGTGGAGCGTAGTGGATGAGTGTGTATGATCATGGGTTCAGATCTCTGCTCTGCCACTAATTCACTAGCTATGTGACTGGAAAATTACTTAACTTCCTTAAGCATCAGTTTTTTTTACTAGTAAGTAGGACTCATCAAAGCTTCCACCTCACAGGGTTATTGTGAAGTAACACCTAGCATCTTTGCTTAGTCCCGGGCATTTTCACATTGCTCAAAATAGTTTCCCTTAAAACACACACACTCTCTCTCTCTCTTTCTCTCTCTCCCTCCTCTCTCTCTCTCTCTCTCTCTCTCTCTCTCTCTCTCTCTCTCTCTCTCTCCACTTTCCTAAAACTCAGTCTGTCTTGTTAGTATTTGGGTGTGTCTACATTCCTGGGGCTTCCCATCATGCCATCGTGGGAACACCCTCAAGGTTCAACAGTTAAACTCATCTGACAGAGACGGTGCCTTTTACCAGCTGGAGACAAAGACAGCTTTTATCCCTGCATGAGAAAGCTTTTAGCACACTGGAATGTAAAGATTGCGCAAAGGAGCTCTGGTAACGGCTGAAACTCCCATGGCAATGAAAATACCTTCAGGCCCTTTCTAAGTCCATGGAAAAAGACTGTCGTTTCTAAGCAGAAATGTCTGCAAGGCTGAGCTTCGGGTTCTTGCTTTCTCGTTTGGTCACAAGCAGCTGACATCACCATCATCCCGGTTACAGCTATTTACTGAATTTATTGATGCTCCTTATGGGCACGCAATGCACCAGGCACTTACGGAACTCTCATCTTAGGTGGACTTCAGATTCACCCTCTGACGTAGTACGCCATCCTCCCACTCCATGGGGGGACATTGAGGATTAACATGGGCTAGGTCTCTTGGCCTTGGTTTGAACAGAGTTCTGGCCAGCCCCAGGCTGTGTGCCTGGGCATCCTGACGGGACACCCACCTGCCAGGACTGGACTCTTTTCTTTGCTGAGGGAATGTCAGCCACAGAACACGGGATTCTCTTGTTACCAGACTCCTGTCATGTTTGTGGTCCTGCTTTAGATTCCTCTCTTCTTCTCTATGAGACTTAAAGCCCAATGAATTCTTTTAGGAACTAATCATTGGTGCCTAATGCTTTTACAGAGTAATTAGATTTTCTTGAGTTGTCAGTTGGTCCTTTAAAATAATTTTCTGGATTGTCAGTATGTTTAAAATCTTAAATCCTTCTAGGAAACTGTTGAGAAGGAAGACTAAGATATGCATACAGAGCTCAGTGTACCTACCAATCATGTGAGTGTCAGTATTGGTTATGATAGTGAAAAACCCAGATAGCTTCTAGCTGGGGAGTGACTTAGTAAATGGTGGTAACTCATGCTACATGACATAGAATGTCTGTAGAATATTAGAGAGTCCAGAAAACAAAGTTTCTGAACAATTTTTATTTGATGTAGTTCACATGCCATACAACTCGCCTATGTGAAATGTACAATTCGCTGTTTTTTCGTGTATTCATGGATTTGTACAACCATCATCATAATTTTCCAACACTCGTTTTAATATATATTCACCATAACTGAGACAGTTGCATTTAAAAAAGGGCCAAAAAAAGTATGCACAGTATGATTACACCACCACTTTATGTCAAAAACGAAAAAAGGCATTATTAACTGATATATAGAATTATGGGTAATTGATCCTTTTCCTTCCTTGTGCTTTCAATATATTCTGTATTTCTAAAATTGTCTATAAAGACATATTTACCATCATAATGGAAGGCAATACATTTAATTACGAGCAAAAATGAAATCATTATTCAGGAGGGTAAAATCCCTTTTGTTCCTTTTACTTCCAAACGACTGGTAGACCGGTGGCTATGATATGCACTGACTACCTGGAGGGTAGATGCTCAACACAGGAGCTGCCCCTGGTGCTCAGTGCGCTCCCACAGCCAACCTCCTGCGGTCCCCCCCCCCCCCCAGCCGGCTGGCCGCCATCCGCCCAATTACCGGCCAGGCTGAGGGACCCACCTGTGTGTGAATTTGTGCACCAGGACTCTAGTTTTTAGATAACTAACACCACTTAATGAGTGAGCTAATTAAGATCTTAACCCTCCCTTTTAGAATGCCTTCTCCCTTCAGTGTAATTAAGAAGCTGTGCCACACCTTGCCCCCACTTCCTCCTCAAACCCTTTCCGAAAGGACACCATGCTAAGTAATTGGTGTTTCCTTGACATGAAACAAAGGTTAAACCTCAAATGCTGATACAAACAAAAGCCAAAGGACCATGAAAAGGAAAGATGACTAGGAGGGCCTTCTCTCCTAGAAAGGGTGCCCTAAGTGTGTGCACGCACATGTACACCAAGTGCAGAGCATGCTGGGAGGAGCCTGCTCCATCGGACACAAAGTCTACTTCCTTGTCGTGTGAGCAATCACCTGTGGTGGAGGGTTAATCAGTTGCTGTTAAACACAAGGACTGCAAATCCTGAGCAGGCCCGAGTGGGGAGGATTACCAGGAGGAGTCGGTCTGGGTGAGATCTGTGGGCTGGCACGGCCCAGACTGGTCAGAAGGTCCCAAAGCGGCTCTTACCCATCTCTTCCCCTCCACCTTTATCATCTCTCACCTGGCCTGGTGTGGCGTCTGCCCTTTGAATGGGCCTCCTTGCCTCACCTGTTGCAGATTTGTTCCTATCTTCATCTCCAGGCTGTTTGGTGCCCCAAACAGAGCCTTTGCTCTGGTAGGAGTCAGCCACCCCCTTCTAGAGTGGTGATTGTCAACCTTTCTCATCTCGTGGCACACATAAAGTAATTACTAAAATTCTCCACAAATATATTTTTGCCAATCTGATATTTTTTAAAAAAAAGTATAGTTTGATTCACTCACACTGGATGGCTATTGTCATTTTCTTATGTGACCATCTAAGGGAAAAGAGGTCAATGCCCCTGACTAAATAGTTAGGTTTTGCATGTTTTAAAAATTCTTGTGACACACCAGTGTGCCTTGGCACACCAGTTAAAATCGCTGCTCAAAAGGGAGCATTAGCCCACTTCTGACATCCAGGTGGCTCCCCCTCACCCTCAGCCCCAGCTGATACACAGCCTCTTCTCCAAGCTGTCTTTGAGGAGGAGGCAGAATCTATCATTTCTTGGTCTGTCTCATAATATTTTCTATGCTCATACATAGATCTTGTCACACTGTGTTATAATTACTTACATATGGATTTATTCTCCCACCAGAATGTCAGCTCCTTGAGGGCAAGGACTTCATTTCATTAATTGTATTTAATCTTATTTACCCAGCCCTTGGGACTGTGTGAGAAGGTATACATTTCACCCGAATAGTCTAGTGTCCACAGACACAGAGCACACAGTGAGTGGGGCACACGGCTGGCAGATAAGGTAGCAAAGAACAGTTTAGAATCTGGATAGTATCCGAGGAGGGTACCAGTCCCCTAGTGAGCTTTGATCTGTTTTCACAAAATGAATTTAGCTCACTCTCCTAAACCTGCTTTGTTTTTAGTTTGACGGGGTCTCAGTAGTTCTTGGGTATGTTACCTACACCCAACCCACGATTACTTGGTGCTGTTATGCTCTGGCTTGAGGTAGACTGTGCAAATACTTACCTTAATTTAATGTCTAGTTAGAAACTGAATAAAGCCGTACATAAGTAGTAATATTGCTTAATTAACAAGAGGTTTCAGAGACTTAAATCTGTAGGAGTCTCTTGGTCTAGATTGGCCTTGGGTTAAATATATACTGTGGCATGTACAACACAGCTGTGAATGGTTTACCATATGGGTCCAAATAACTAGAAAGGAAAGTCAGCTAAATGAGAAAAGGATGAATCTAGACTACATCAAATAGATTGTAATTAGAGGCAGCACAACCCCGGAGTTAGTGTAAGTGCCAATAAACTGGTACAGCTTGGGTCTCTCTCTCTGGAAGGGGGGTAATGAGTGGCCCTATTATTATTGCCAGTTTTGATTTCAGCAGTATTTGTGTTCTCCGGAAGCGAGTTTGTTCTTCCCCCTTCTCAGAAGCATAAGTATAGAAGCGTAACTGTAGCAAGTTTTTGCACATTTTTTTCTTATATTTGAAAAGTGGACCCACTTAAGATTTATTTCCAGCATGGCCAAAGCAGCAGCAGCACTGTGCCAGTGGAGAGCAAGGCAGGGCATGTGCTCTCGGGCTCACCTGCACACCGAGGCATATTCATTTAGTTGAGAGAGCTATTGGGCCGATACTCTTTAGAAGATGCCAGGAGGCTGAGTGGCTCTGAAAAGTAGCTTCTCTCCTCTCAGGCCCAAACCAGCAAGACCCCCTACGTCAGGGTGAGAGTGTCCTTGTGAGAAAGGCCTTGTGACTCACGTTGCCCAGGCTGTTTCACGCTCCTGGAGGGAGCATTCCTGCAGCTGAGGCCTTGCCTTGTACAAATTTACTTTCGGTGGAGTTCTGCTCTTACACCACTGCTGGGAACAAAGAGGGCCAGTGCTGAGTCATGGCCACCTTACAGCACAGGTTTTCTGATTTTCTTCAAAAAGAGTTCTGTCTACAGGGACTGGGGGTGGGGTGCAGAGGCCCAAGGGGAGCTAAGACTCTGGTAAACATGGCTGAGGATCTGTGCTCCCTTTCTAAGTGGTAGGTAGGTCTCAAGGATTGTTGCCTGCCTCTCCCTGCGGAAATCCAAGCACGCACCACCCAGGGATGATGGGAGGATCCAGATTCTTGTTTCTTAATTTCTTTTTCTTTTTATTTTTAAGGTTGATTGTCCGGAATATGGGGAAAAAAATGAAAGGGACAGAGTCAGGGAGCTTGCCCGATCGGTCAGCGTAGGAGGAAAGCTTTTCTATGTTAACTTTTGGGTTTAGTTTCAGATCTGTAGAGTTTGAACAATATTTCTAGGATATTGTGTAATGGGTTGAAGTGTTCCGCTTTTGGGGACCCAGATTCTTACCTGGTGTCAGTGCTAAGTCAATAAACAGTCAGTTCACTGTGGGTTGCGTTCAGGGTAGGGATGTTGGGTCCCCTTGCATCTGTCCAGATTTTAAATTTTCTGTCCCCAGAGGCTGGTAGAGTAGCAGGGTACAGAATGGTGCTGGCACTGTATGCATAGCCCTTCATTTGTGATTCTATTTGATTTGAGTCCTGAGTGCTGGCCTGCTTTGTATTTTTCTGCTGGTCCTGTAGAGCAAGCATGTCAAACTCAAAGGCTAACATGGGCCAAATAAACGAGGCATGTGGCTCATGGGCCACAAGTTTGATATGCTTGTTGTAGAGTATTTCAGTCATACCATTTTGCATGGAAAGCAGACAGGGGTCTAGATTAAGTATCCAGTGGAATTACCAAATCTAGGTTTTTAAATCTTTCTAAGGGACTCAACTGAGGAGAGACCAGAGTAGAATGGAAATAGAAATCTGATGTCTGGCCTACGCCTTCTTGGGTACTTAGCTAAATGATGCTTTCCCTGAGTGGGAGCCAGGTCCCCTGACTGTGGCAGACTTGGGAGAGGGGCTGAGTGTCCTGGTCTCCTCCCACCCTGTGCAGTGTTTGTTTTCTGTCCCATCTCCCAGGCAACTGCCAGAGTTATCATGAAACTGGACTCTATGCCCTAGTTTTTCATAGACCAAAAACTGAATACAGGCAGGAGCCAGGCCTGCAGTCCAAGAAGCTGAGTGGAGAAGGCAGTAGACACGCTCCCAGTGGGTCCTCGCTGCATCCCCATGGTTTAAAATTTCTCATGATCTCTGTATTATAGGGTGAGAAACTGAGGCATAGGGAATTCTGAGACCCTAAGTTCTGAGTTCCACCTCGCTACCAGAGCACTACATCTTTTGCCTCCACTTACACAGATGCCACCCCTTTTCATCTGTCGCCCACCTGGATGTCTGGCTCCTGGTGAGCCTCTCTGGAGAGAGAATGTTCACTTCTGCTGAGTGATCCTGAGAGGTGACTTTGAGAGCAGGAATTCTGGCCAGACAGCTGGCTTTTGGCTGGGAGGATACTTTTGGGCAACAGTGTGTGTGTGTGTGTGTGTGTGTGTGTGTGTGTGTGTGTGTGTGTGTGTGTGTGTGTGTGAGAGATTTGTTGCCCCTTTCCCACTGAGTTATTAATGACTGTCTTCAGAAGAAAGTCTTCTAGCTCTTTCTGTTGAAAAAAACAAAAACAAAACCCAGCTGGGTGGTCTCGTCTGTGGCCATGCATTGTTACTTAGTGGGGCAAATCACTGTGTACTGATTATTAAATGTGCTCATTTGTATGTTCTAAGTAAGTTCAGTTCTGTAGATATATAGACACATTACTATCCCGAATCCTTTTTAGGAACTGTGGGAGGTTGGGGAGGGTTGTGGTATGAAGAAGTATAATTTTTGAAAGCTACAAATATGCCCTGGCTGGGTGACTTGGTTGGGCATCTTCCTGTGCACCAGGAGGTCACCGGTTCGATTCCAGTTAGGGCACATGTCCAGGTTGTGGGCTCAATTCCCTAGTAGGAGGTATGCAGGAGGCAGCCAATCCATGTTTCTCTCTCCCTCTCCTTCCCTCTTTCTCTAAAATTAATGGGAAAAAAATTTAAAAAGGCACAAACAGGATTCATAAATATAGGATGATGATCACATGTCAAATATTTATTTAACTCAGATAAGGCTGGTTCAAAGGGAACTTGAGAGACTGGGTGTTTATAGGCATTGAGTAAAGAATGTTGTAGGAAGATTGCTGGGCTGGATACAAGACCATTTCTGTCCTGCAGGGCTCTGAAGCCAGGACCCCTGGGGCTGCCCTTTCTAGTGGACCCAGATCTCCAGTTATCAGGTTACTAGTCAATGGTTTAGTAGCAAGTGAGTGGGAGCATGCACCTGCGCAGTCTTGAATGGGCCTCTTGGCCACACTGGGAGGACTTGCTGTCTTCCTCTTGCCTTACTTCTAAGTTTGGATAATTTTCTGTAACAGGAGGCAAGATAGTCCAATTTGGTGACCTTGGGTCTTTAACCCAGCTTTGAATCCCAGTTCTGCTGTGTGACCTTGGGGAGCCCCTGCCTTCTCTGAGCATTGCTTTCCCCCTGGGTAAAATGGGATTGACATTATCCCCCACCTCACCTGGATGTGGTGAAATCACTAACAGGATTATGTAATACACCTAGCAAAATGCCTGGCACATGGTTAGGTACTCAGTGAATGGTTTGATATGATAATAAATAAAATATGTCCACACCTATGTAGATGTGGCCCTCTCCTCTCTCTGTGGCCTGCCTGCGACCTTGTTGTAAAGATGATTTCTTCTGAGGTTTGATACTGACATGCCCAGTAATCTAAGCCAAGTTTTTGCCAGGATCTAGATAAGGGGAGATCTGGGCAGTTCTCCCTTAGTTCGTAATTAGTCAGTCCTTCCCTGAGAGCCTCCGACAATGAGATCCATTTTCTTTGTGCAGTCAGTGTGTCTTGGCAGATGTGAGTCAGCATCCTGTTCAGAACAGCCTCTTGGTTCCTTGCCCATGGACAATAAAGACATTTTCCATGGGTGCCAGATGCGGAGCTGACTTGGGGTTCCACCCGCCGAGAGGAGGAGGGCACTCCAGGAGGCTGGTTTTGTGGTTTGGGATTCAACCATTATTTTAGACTGCAAGTGTTCTTTGTGTTTTAAAAATACAGCGGTGGTTTAAGGAACCCACTGCCCCCGACTCCTCTGCTAGAGCCCCGCCATCCGCAGCGCCTCCCTGTGGCCTCACTTGGTTGAGGTTGACTGGCCCTTGGGACAGTGACTGACCTTTTCGATGCCCAGCTCCGAGGGCTGGAAACAGTTTGTAATTAACCGATGAAGACAGCCGACCATTTTCATTCATGGTCCTATTTCCCATCAGGAGCCAAGAAAGTTTGTCTTTGGTCCTCACCAATCTTGAAACTCTTAACCTCGATTAGTTTTGAAAATAAATTTCTGAAAAGCTGCTGGATCATAGGATTTCTGTGTTCTCACCCACATTCTGTAGGATTCCCCTGTCCAGCTCACTGTTTGCCAGTGTGAGCCTTTGCTTAGAGTACTGTGTGACCTTCCACATCAAACACAAGTACAGTGGGATAGGAAAGAAACATTGTCTGGGTTTGTTGTTTTTTCCTTATGTTTTTGCCTGAGCCACACAGTTTTGTTTAGATCCTGGGCCCTTCCACCCAGCAAACACTTCCCTACACACTGGAACGTGAGCCATCTAAATAAAAAGTACAGATGCAGAGAGGTCAAGCCTCGTCCCCCGGGCATCTGTGCTTGGGTTGCATTTGTTAAAGCTTTCCCAGCGGACTGCACTCTGTCTGTTGGTGATGATGATTGTGCTGATGTAGGGAGCCGGGTGTTCAGTCCTCATCCTTCAGCTGTATCCTGGGCAGGAATGGTGAGTAACCGCATGACCCTTGCAGCTTCCACCTGTACTGGACCGTTTTCCACAGGAATAAACGGTCTCACCAATCATGATGGCAGGTCAGGAGGAAGCAGGAGTGCTCTGAAGATAAGATGTTTAAGTTCCACAAGCAGATATACGTATTCTGGTGTTATGACCCAGGACGTGCCTGGAGTGGCTTGGAATAGGCAGTTGATCCTGGGCTCCATGGTTCTTTCATGTTTCCAGCTCAATTTGAAACTTGCAGACAGTGGTATGGCAGAAATGGCTGGCATAGGTGAGGTGCTCAGAAGGGGCAGTGGGCTTCCACTTGAAGAAATATCTCCGTTTAATTCCTCTGCGTTAGCATTTTTGTCAAGCATCAGAGTGTTCCCTGGCAAGGCCTCCCAGCTTGTCGGGTGCTGCGTCGCAGCAGGCTGTGTGCTTGGTAAATAATTTAGGTAAAATGCATTTAGATTTCTTCCGACCACAGCAGCGACTGCCTCCTAGGTGAGATTCAGGTTAACTACCCAGGCTTTTCATGGGGATTTCCAGTAATTGGATTGGATTCCGACTCACTGAGCCGGTGCTATGAACTGAAAAGCAAAAATCGGGTTGACTTAAGAGCATGACTGCACTGCAGTCTGTGTGGTAGACTCTTTTCAGGTGTGATTTCTTCTCTGGGTTGTTGGGACAGAGGTAAACATTTCTCTCCCTAAAATGGTAGGCGACCCCGCACCTGACAGAAGCAGTTGGTAGAAGAGTACTTGAGAGTCTTGGACGTGGGCAGATTTCTAAAGAGCTTCCAGTCCACACCCTATGCTCAGCCATCTCCCGTGGTGATTCTTAAATAATCCCCAGGGAGGTGGCTGAAATGCTGCTTCCTGGGTCCAAAGTCCCAGAGAGCCTTTAATCAGTAGATCTCAGGTGGGGCCCAGGGGACTGTGTTTTTAATAAGTGCTTCGTGTGATCCTAATTCAGGTGGGCCCGGGGCCACATTCTGACACAAACATAACTACATTTGTTCCCAAGGGAGGGTCGTTTTTTATGGATCGGTGTTCTTGGTATGTGTTCAGGTCAGCAGCCCCAAAATTGATTTCAGAAACTATTAGAATTGAAGTTAGAGGATATAACTCTATTTTGCTGTTGTTCTCCCCCATTTTCAGACTTGGGTAAGAAAGTTAAGTATAAAGCAAAAAAACATGTACATAACAAGTGGTGTTCCTAATTTAGAGTTAGAACTGCAGAACAGAGACAGAGAGAGCCCTCTGGCCAGGGAGCACACGTGTGTGGTTAGGCATGCATGCAGGTGCGCATGCCCAGACCCACATCGTTAAAGTAACCCCCGACTTCAACGAGTCTTTGAATAACTCTATCCTGCCCATATCTAACTGAATCTAAATATGTGAAAGCTCGATTCTGTTAGTGTTTCGTGGAAGCAGAACTGGAGGTCATTGTTCAAGCTCCTTACCTGTGCAGGTGTGGAAACTGAGACCCAAGGAGGTCAGATGTTCACACAGGTGACATTTGCACGGCAGGGCCTCAATCTCTGAGTTCACTGTCTTCATCTATTGACTAGGAAGAGCAATAGCTCTCCCCACTGGGTGATTACATAAGACAGTTGTTAGGATGTTTTAGAAACCAGAGAGAATTACATAGATTGGGCTCCTAATTATTTTGCACATCATGTTTTATTAATTAATGTATTTTGAACCATGCCAGGAATCTGTTGAAGTGAAATCACTAGTTGGTGTTAGAACAATGAATATATGTCACTCACGGTGTATTAAAAAAACCTTTTATGGTCATTATGGTGAACTTGGAAGTACATATATAGTGAAAAGAAAGAGAACTTTAAATTGTTCATAATTCCATCACTCACATTACACTATTAAAATTTTGGTATAAAGGCTTTTAGATATTTTCTTATACATGCATTACGTATCTTACTAAAATGGGTTATACTGGGTATACTGTTTTGCAACCTGTTTTTTCATTTTATAATTAACAATATATTATGAGCATTTCCCCATGTCAATTAATATTTTATTTTATTTATTTATATTTTAAATGTTTTTATTGATTTCAGAGAGGAAGGGAGAGGGATAGAGAGATAGAAACATCAGTGATGAGAGAATAATTGATTGGCTGCCTCCTGCATGCTCCACACTGGGGATCGAGCCCGCAACCCTCACATGTGCTCTTGGCTGGACTCGAAACTGGGACCCTTTAGTCTGCAGGCCGACGCTCTATCCACTGAGCCAAACCAGCTAGGGCTCAATTAATATTTTATGGCATCATTTTAATTAACTATGTAGTATCCCACCATATGAACAACAACAAAAAACACACATTTATTTAATCAGTCTCTTAATGGACATGGGTTTTTGCTTCTTTTATTTTTTGATAATTATACACAATGCTGAAATACTAGTAAGCATCTTTGAAACTGAATCTCCCATACAGCAGTTGGGTTTCTACGTGGACACTGGCTACTCCAAAAACCAGAGCTAAAGTAATAGATGCTGCAGTTAACATAACTGACTCACTTATTGGTATAAGCTCACTTTTATTTTTATACCTAGAAATTCTAACTTTTTGCTTTTTGACCTTTCTGACATGCTTGAGAGTTGAGGAGACCTCTGTCAGTCTGCTCATTGACTGCCTCAGAGCACCCCAGTTCTGACCTTCCTGTGACTTTGGGACTCCTGGCTACCTCTGGGCCAGGCTGCTTGCAGTTGGCATGTGACCTTGTGGGCATAGCTGCTCTGCTCTCTCACCCAAGAAGTACCTGTCCAGTTATGGCAAAGACTTCATTAAACAAAGTTCATATTCAGTCAAGAGAGAGACCTTTTACTCTCTGAGTTCTTAAAATGGTGCTTTCTGAAGGTAAATGGCCTGTTAGGAGTATTTCTGACATAAAATGGGAAACTTTCAGACACCAGAAGGCATTGCTTATCTGTGTAAATACACATGTTCCAATTAAAATAGGCCCTAAAATATTTCGGTGGCACTTCAGAACTCCCAATTTAGATTTAATTTAGATTAAAACACTTATTCTTTTTAATAAAGTTATAAAATTGATTATTAAAATTGCCTATTGAAGATGAAAAGCAGTGGAACATTTATTTTCTTTACAAAACAATTTAGTCTTCAGTAAGTATGATTGTATTAATCAATTATGCTATTAAAATACAACTGCCATATTAAATATGACTCATTTGTCATGACAGTTCCTATAATTACATAGTCATACTCCCACAATAAATATAAATAATTGTCTCTATTAGTTTGGTTCCCAGTTACTGTCTATTAAATCCTCAGTTAAATGGCAATTTGGGGACCTTCATTTAAAATCCTCCTACCTCTTTGTGTTCCATCCGACTGCCAAAACCCCACAAATACACCTCCTACTGTTGATTCCAGAAACCTATTTATGAATCAAATAGTTTTTTAAAAAATAAAAATATTTAGAAGGACCATTTAGGCTTGAGATTTGAAGTTGTCAGGAAAAAAAGAAAAGGGGGTATACATATTGGGTGGAGGGTGTTGGCAAAAAGAGAACAGATTTTAATGTCTTGGCATTTTTGTTTGGAAAAGAGGATAAAAGTTTTTATTTTAAAAACTCTGTTTAAAAGCTTCTATATAAGCCCAGAGGACTAGAGTATGTGGTTAACTCTTCACAATTTGTATGTCCATAGGGGTGGATGAGGTCACCATTGTCAACATTTTGACCAATCGCAGCAATGAGCAGAGACAGGATATTGCCTTCGCCTACCAGAGAAGGACCAAAAAGGTACGGACAGTTTGTGGGGTGGAGGGCTTTCCTTATTGAATTTCTTTTTAGTTTTATTTGTGCAGCCATTGCTTTTTCTTTTCTTGAGTTCTGGGTTGTACCAGCAAGAACCTTCTGGAACCCTTGGGGAATCCAAGGTTTCCCTCTCACATCCTTGTAAGAGTCACAGCTTGCATACACGTGGCCCTGGAATGTTTGGAGGCTTTACGCAAAGACCATGCCCTCCTCCGACCCAGGGTGTGTGGAGGGAGCCTCTTGATAAAATGTTTTTAATTTATCTTTGGACACTAGCCTCCCCCAAGTATTGATCCTGAGCTGTTTCTCTTGTTTTTTAAAAACAACAACACTTGAATTCTAAGAGCTTTGCAGTGAATGGGCTTAGTGGTTCATTTGGTCTCCCAGGACCCAGGCTCTCTTTAGCATGCCATGTTCCCACTCTGGAAAGGGTCTTTGTGTGCTTCTTCTCTTGTTTGTCCACTAGTGATTAAAGAACAACCCGGGCTTATTCATCCTTTATTTTGTCACAGTGTTAGGAAATTTTATTTTTAAGGATGGGCTACTTTATTTTTAACTTCTTGCTATTAAAAGCTTTTGATTTATTCTGGGATTGTGCAGTAAGCGTGGCTTCCTGTGGCTCCTGTTTGACTTACGGCTTTCACTCTTGGCCAAGTGGAGCTGAGCCGGGTGCATTCTGGGAGACATGTCTGCCCTCGGGGTTGACATGACAACCAGGGTTCTGAGAGTTGCAGGTCAAGCCCTGTTACCGCTTCCCCCCTCACCTCCTGAACCAGTCAGAAAAGACATACATAAGAAGGTATCTGGCTTCTTTCATCTCATGTGCTTTAAAATTCTTCTTCCAATAAAAGTATACTGATCTTTTGCAGTGAGGCATGAGGGGAGAATATCATTTCTCCAGTTTCCCAACAGGATCTGTGAGCTGGAACTGAGTTTTGATTGGCATAGAAGGCCCACCTCTTTGGACAGTGTGCCTAAAATTGCTCCTCAGCTGTCACCCACAGGGTGGGGTCTTGGCGCACACACACAGGGGTGCATGGTAATATAGAAGCCTGGATCTTGATTTTAAATTAGATAGATGGAGGACAGAGCTCTCCAATGCCCTGTTGGAGGGAAGAGATTGCCAGAAGCATGATGGGTTCGGTGGCTTCCCCAGCTTTGCTGTGTGCTGGGGAGAGCTCGCTGTCCTGCTGCTGCTTGGTGCCCCTCAGCCCGGGGCTAAGAAGAATGCCCGTCTTTACAGAAAGACGCATAAACTGCTTGTAATTTCTGAAGGAAACCCTGGACGCAGAACCTCATGGTTTGAAGGAGTTGTTTGCATAAGAAAGGAGAAAGCCCTGTAGTGCAGACGACTTCAGGGCTGTGGGGCTGCCGTGGTGATGAACTTGAGCAGCATGGACAGAGCTGGTGGGAGCTGGGAGAGAGGGCTAGTTTTGTGTTGCTTTCACGTTCTAGCAGCTCCAGATGCCAGGTTTCTCCATACAAGGAGAGATTATGTCTTATTTATCAGACATTTCTGGAGTTTCTGTTCTTGCAGAGCCTTGTGCTAGACATTAGGAGCAGAGGAAGCTGAACGTCAGCCCATAGGTGTTTATAATAGAAGCGGAAAACGTCAGTAGGTACACAAATGCTATTTGAGGTTTGAACAGAGAACAGGTAGAGAGAGGGGAGTGGCAAGGGTAGGCTAAGTTTGGAATTACCTAACCTCAAAGTTCCAAGTTGGAAAATTGGTGCTATAATTGGAAGGTGTGGCTTTTAAAGTCCCCTCCTACATGCCGTGTGTAACTAGGCGGGCGGGAAGCAGGAGAACGTCGGTGTTGGAAGGGTTGGGCCAGATCACTTCTAGGATGATCCATCTCAGTTCTCAACCTCTGTGAATGACATGAGAAGATTCTCTCATCATTCTTTAGCGCCCACAAGCATCTCTAGGGGCTGGACACTGCAGGTGCCATGGGGTGCTGTTGGCAAGCAGGAGAGACAGGAAGAAGGGAGAAAAGAGGAGGGGAAAGGGGAAGAGGAGAACATAATTAAAACAGCAGAGTGCGTTGCCCCCCAGTGCTCATGATTTGTAGGAAAAATAATCCCAAGGAAGCATCATTAAGAACAGCATTGAATTTTGGGGTATCTGTCTGCATCCATGGGTGCCACTGACTCATGACTTAAAATCTGTGTTAATGTGACAGTGGAACCCTTGAGAAATAGCATGCAGTGGGGTAGTCAGAGAGGTAATTGGGGGGCTTTAGTCTCCATCGTCACTACCAACCCATCCCAATGTGGCATGAACAGACCGGCATTTTCTTGGTCTTGGGTGAGGTGTTTTGCATAGGAAGGCTTCGTGAGCCCCTTCCAGCCATGGTCCCTTCTGGATACGTTCAGGAGCCACCCTTGGCACAGCTGTACAAACACCTTACACAGGATAGTATCCGAAGGTCACAACGTCCCTGCTCTCCACTCGAACCAGCTCCTTCTTAGCAGAGGTCCTGACCCCAGAAAGTGCCTATCTTCCACCAGCTCTGGCCACGTGCAGGTGCATTGGAAACTGCCCTCCCACTCTCGCATCCTGCTCTGGTTTCCTTGTAATGCCTGGGCGAGAAGGCAACATCAGCTTGGGTTTGAAGGGTTTTTGTCAGAGTAAGGTCTGATCCTTTGGTCTCTGACACCTGCATCTGTTGAAGGGCCTGCAGATGAGGGATAGTTTGATCCAAGACCCTGAATAGTCACAGAATCACAACCTGCTTCCCACACACATCCCTCCTTTGTTTTCCTGGAGTTTTAAAGTGAATATTGGTTACCAACGAGGTCCATGTTCTTGCCTTTTTTTCCTGAAGGAACTTGCATCAGCACTCAAGTCAGCCTTGTCCGGCCACCTGGAGACCGTGATTCTGGGCCTCTTGAAAACACCTGCTCAGTACGATGCTTCCGAGCTGAAGGCCTCCATGAAGGTAGGCACGTGTGGGATGCAATCTCGGCCGGCCGAGTCTGCTATTAATATTTGTGAATTACAGCTTTCTGCGTATAAGTGGGTGATTTTCGGTTTTGTTGAATTCTCATTTGGAACCATCTTTTTTTTTTTTAATGAACTGAAGCAATAAGTCTTAAGATTGTACCAAAAATATTTCAATTACTTTTTTTTTAAAGCCTGTAAAGACATTTCATGATGCTGAGAAGTCAGTTACCAGCTGCTACTGCTTGGCACCTGGGCAATTGAAATACCATTTGGAAAAACTACTTCCTTGATTACACTTCCTCCTTAGAAAAGATTTGTTGTGTTATTGAGGCAAAAGTAAAACTCAGAGCTTTTGTTAAATGGTGCTTGCATATTCTGCCCATGTTCTTGGGTGTTTCTTTTCCTGACCTCCTTGTGAATCCTGTTGTTTAATTCAAATTCGGGCAAAATCAGAACATCACAGTACATATAAAGAGTGATTTCAGATTGTGAATGGTACCTGCGTCTTGTTCAAGTATTGTAGCACATATTTCCTCTTGTTTCCCTTTTTGAAGTTATTTGGAACATGGAATTTTAGTTTAAGTTAGAGCGTCAGAATGCCAGTTTGGAAACCCCCTGAATTTTGTGTGGACCTAAAACATCAAGCAGTATACAAATGTAACAGATGCATACACATAAATGCATGTTCCAGCAAAGCACAAAACGACCCTTCCGTTGTGTGTGGCTGCAACACTTTGAGTAATCAGATACTGCCCTCTGCTGACAGACCTGGGGAAAGCCTCCGCCTTAGGGAGAAAGCTATAGTTCTCATTTTTTTATTTTAAGTCCCAGTACGTTTTCTATGGTGCCACTGTTCCTGAACTATGAAGAGATCGAGCCTGTCACCAGAGCTGCTGTCACAGTTCGGTTGTCATCCCTTTACGCAGAGAGCCCCTCTCCAGGGAGGCAGCTTCCCACACCAGGCATGTCCAGGGTCCCAAACTCGATAGGTCGCTCCAGGCTGCTGAAAGATTTGTGGTGAGATCTTCCCTCCTTCTCTAGTTTATCTGAGCAGCCTTGCCCTGAGTTTCCTAAGTAGGCTATATTGCAGAGGAGATCTGATTAAGGATGATAAAAGTCAACAACACGTCATGATCCTGCTTGCTAAAAAGAACACTCCTGAAAACCAAGCCCGGGATCTTTGGAGCCATCAGCTGGCCTCTCCTAGGTGTCTTCTGACCATCATCACTGCACATCCGTGTATCTTATTTTCATCAGGAACTCATTAGTTGTGATTCATGCTGTTTCACTAGTATCTATTACCATGATTAGTGACATGAGACGGACCTGTTTGAGCTGTCAGTCACCATGGTAATCTGTGTGATTGGGCCCAATGAAAGGTGCTTTGACTTCTAAATCTTTGACCTGATGCCAGCTCTTCCATTAGCCATCACAGCTGAGTACCCCTCTGAAATCCATAAAGCTTGAAGTGACATCAGCTGAACTGTGCTTTTGAAAAAATTCTGTTTTGACTTCTGGTGATACCAGTGGCACTATCTGCCATGTGTTAAAGTAGAAGTTGCCCTGTGATAGGAATTGTGAACAGTCTGGGGAAAGCTGGGCCCAGTTTTAGAAATTGCCAAGGTCACCTTTGAGTATAGAGATAATACCACTATTGGAATTTTCAGATGTTAGCACTGGTCTCTCAGGGGTGGAGGGAAACAGACCTTACATTGCATCCCTGCTTTACATGTCTGCATGCATTTCCTCCAATGCATGAGTTATTTTTAGATGGAAAAACTGCCCTCTGCAATATTTGAAGGTGCTTGGTAGTCATTCTATAGCAGTTGTATAGAATGCTTTGTAGACCCTTGGCTAACAAGAAAAGAAATTTTGACTTTGCTGGAACCTCTATGAATTGTGATTAAAAACTCCAGAGGAAGAGGCATTGGCTCACAGATTAGATTAAGAATAAAATTCAAAATTAACCATTAACCTGAGGCTTAGTTTATATTACACAAACCACTTTTCAGGGGCATATAAACTCTAATAAGTTTAATTAATAGTTGACATACTTTTCATGTGGATCAGGAAGTTTCTTATTGTAGTAACACCTTATAATTGATTTACATTTTAAACAGTTGTAATTCCACTTAGTTCAAAGTGATATTTTCATATTCAGAAAGACAAGTATTAGGGAGTCTGATTATTAAATCTTGACTTTGATCATGAAGCTAGCTTTGAAATACATGTTTCATTGTGTCCTTTCAAGCTATCTGGCACGCTCAAAAGTGTATATATTAAATTTGAATACATCGCCCAGCAAATTCTTATTCCTTAATAAAGTGTTGATGTCTAGGTTTATTTGGCACTTCATTATTTCCTTTTGCTTTCCCTAAAATGCCCGAAGAGTGCATAGTAATCAAGCAAAAATGGAAATACAAGAATGAAATTTTTAACATTAACCCAATTTTACATTTCAAAGAGGTGAAGCTAGAAATTTAATCTTATCTATACCTATCCCTGGTTTTAAAAAAAGGAAAGACTTAATTTCAATCTGACGGTGTTGGCTGGAAATGATAACATGAGATCCCTATATTCCTTTATTTTTAAATGACTGAGCAGAATTTTTTAGTAAAGAAAGTTGTTTTCCCATCTATTAAAATAATGGGTGATTATAGAAATGGAAAAAGAAAGAAAAATGGGAATCAGAAACAGTTATCCATTTTATAAACCCATCACCAAAAGGCAACCACTTTTAGCATTTTGGTGTCTCCCCCCATTCACTATAAAAATGTATTTCATATAGTTGAACTCAAATATGTCAGTCCATCTTGTATTCAGGTGAAGCATTTTTTTAAAAGAATAGAAAATAACATTAGCTTGTGCTGAGGAATACAGTATAGATCCCTCAGTAGGATGCAGCAGGGAGCATGCGACAGACCTGGTCATGTCTGCAGTTTACCTGGCTGAGATCAGAGGAAGCTAATGGCCAGGAGGACTTGCCTGCTGACATTTGTCCTGCCTGGTTCACAGGGGCTGGGCACTGATGAGGACTCTCTCATTGAGATCATCTGCTCCAGGACCAACCAGGAGCTGCAGGAAATTAACAGAGTCTACAAGGAAAGTGAGTAGCCCTGCTTCTGTAATACATCCTCTCAGCCCAGCTTCTCTCGCCCCCATCACAGCTCTGTGGGCCATTGTTCAGTGTAGGAGGCCTGGTTACAGATGCAGAAACGCCTGCCCTTTGTCCAGGGGTTTGCTGTGGTCCAGGTCCCTCTCCTCCATCTGCTTATGGCCCAGATTTTGATTATTACCTTCCACTAGAACTTCTACAGGACAGACGGGAGAGAAATCAAAATCTATTGAAAAGGTCAGATGGGGCCCTAGCTGGTTTGGCTCAGTGGATAGAGCATCGGCCTGCAGACTGAAGGGTCCCGGGTTCGATTCTGGTCAAGGGCATGTCCCTTGGTTGCGGGCACATCCCCAGTAGGGGGTGTGCAGGAGGCAGCTGATCAATGTTTCTCTCTCATCGATGTTTCTAACTCTCTAGGCCTCTCCCTTCCTCTCTATAAAAAAAAGCAATAAAATATATTAAAAAGAAAAAAAAAGAAAAGGTCAGATGGGGAGAAGTGGAAGGTATACATGGTTTTCATTTATTGGGTGCCATCCAGCCTCCGCTCAAGTGGTCCCCACCTGTGGACTTGGAGATTGTTGTGAGAGGCAGGGGGACCTATGTGCACCGAGCAGTATAGGAGGCTGGGGGTAGGATAAATGATGCAGCTTGCATGGGTATCAGTATAGGAGGCTGGGGGTAGGATAAATGATGCAGCTTGCATGGGTATGTGTTACTATGTTTCAATATAGATGCTTTTTTGAATAATGGAAAATAACTCACAAGTACTATTTAAATCTTACTAGTTTCTGCCATTGTGCATTTTCTTGGTCAGTGGATAATAAAGCACTATTGTGTGTGTGTGTGTGTGTGTGTGTGTGTGTGTGTGTGTGTGTGTATGTGTGTGGGTAGCCCTTCAAATTTTTTTATGCTCCGAATGAGTATTCCTAGTCAAGTAGGGTGGGAACCAATATTTTAGTTACAGAAGGAGTCACTGATGAAAGGTGAGCTTGAGCGTGATCTGATCTGTGGTCCAGCTCGTTCTGCCCCTTGTTACTGATAAGAAAGAACACTGGTTCTGGTTTGATGAGGGTTCAGTTTGGTCTGGGAAATCCACTTATATTTGGGCAGGCAGAGCCATGCTGCCCCCGGCATTTCTGCTTCTCAGAGGCTCTGTGGGCAGGGTGGGTGGAGTGGCTAGCTGGCTGCACAGGCAGGAAGTATAACCCACATGTGTTGCTTTCCAAGTGTACAAGACTGATCTGGAGAAGGACATCATTTCTGACACATCTGGCGACTTCCGCAAGCTGATGGTTGCCCTCGCGAAGGTTGGTTTCCAGTTTATTGCTTTGTCCTTGCTTCGTCCCAAGGCAAGTCCCATACCTCATTTTATACTTGAGAGTGAATTAACTCAATCCTCTATGCCTGCGTCAGAAATGGCAGCTGCGTTTCTGACAGTGGGTTTGCCTTGTCCCTGCAGAGCTGTCATTTTTGTGTAATGGGATTTCTGACCCAGCAAAATGGCGTGGTCAGGTGGACTTGTGGGCCAGAGGAGGGGTGGGCGGCTCTCACGTCCTGGCCTGGACTTAAGGAAGTCCCAGCTCTTGCCAGGTGACTTAAGGAAGATTGCTTTGCCTCTCTGTGGTCACCTAGGACCCAATGGAAGTGACCCTGTTTCTTTTACCTGCTCTCACTTCTGATGAGAATTTGCCTGTGTAGTCTTTTGCCTGGAGAAGGGTGGGGAGGCCTTCGCTTGTTTGCTGATGTTAGCACATTAATGAGGGTGAAAGGCATTTCCTTTCTGAATCTGAGTTCTGACCAGTGTGCAGTTTAAAGCCTATGTGCCAGGGAGGGAAAAGAAATTATTTTCTCCAGTAACCTGGTGACAAGTGACCAATCTGGTGCTGCCTCCTGCCCACTCGCATCTCCACGGGGGCAGCTCCGCGCTGCCTCCCCTCCCCAGCTCTGCTCCCTTCCACCCGCCCTGCCTGCCGCCGTCCATTGGTCTCTTTTGCAATTCATTTCCACCATTTTATTCCCCTGATCAAAACCACTTCAGCTGCATCAAATCCAGGCTTGGCTTTCTGCTTTTTAAAAAAGTCCTCTGTGCACTGGTTCTCCCTAACTTGATCTTCCTGGGATTCCTTCCTCTCACCTGCTCCAGCCAGGCATCACCGCCCTCACCTGAGCTGCGGGGTCTCAGCCTCCCGTGCTGTTGCTGCCTGCCGAGTGGCTTTCTCCCCTGCCCTTCACTAGCCCGGCTGACATCCTTCCAGGTTCACCTCCGCCATCCCCACTGTCCGCAGACCTTGCTGGCTCCGCTCTCTGACAGACTTCTCCCTCACTTGCATTTCACGTCTGAGAGCCATAGATTGCTGTGCCTTCCCATGTGGACCATGCTTATTCTCCATCAGGACTGTACGCTCTCTGAGGGGAGAAACTCAATATCATTAGCTTCTTTTTCTTTTTCGAGTGGAGATATTCTAAAATGGGCTTAGCCCAGGACTAGGTACCATGAAGTGAAGTGGGTGATGGTGTGAGGTACAACCCCACTCCACTTCCTCAACTATTTTATCCATCCTTGGTCTGGTCTAGACTTCAAAGTGAAGAAAAAATTTTAATGGGTATTTGTTCAGTGAATTAAATAATGGCTTACATGACTTGGAGAGAAAAACAGCATTAAAATGTGCAAAGGAATATATCTGACGTTGTTAACTTTTCCTCTGTAGGGTAGAAGAGCAGAGGACGGCTCTGTCATCGATTATGAGCTGATTGATCAAGATGCCCGGGTAGGTGCCAGGGTATTGTTGTGGGTTTCTGTTTTCTAGGAAGCCTCTGGAGAGTTTGTATAGTAATTATCTGTGCTGTGTAACAGATTACCTCCAAACAGAGTGGCTTAAAACCATAACCATTTATTACCTCTCAGCTTCTGTGGGTCAGGAATTAGGGAGTAGCCTGGCTCAGGGTCACACAAAATGTTGACCAGGGCTGCTGGCACCTGAGGGCCACCCACAGGACTGTTGGCAGAGGCCTTGGCATCTCTCCACATGGACTCTGCATGGCAGCTTGAGTGTCCTCACAACATGGCAGCCAGCTTTCCCTGATTGAGTGATTATGGGAGAAGCAAGGAGGAAGCCACGTGCTCTGTGATCTGATCTTGGGAGTCACACAGTCACTTCTGCCTTGCTCTGTTCACTGGAAGTGAGTCAACGTGTCCGGTCCACAGTCCGAGGGAGGGGAAGGGAAGTAGCTGCTGCATGGGAAGGGAGGAATGTCAGAGAGTCTGTGGGCTTCATTTGCACTTTCTGGGAGCACTGGTTATCAGCGGACATTCCCTTACACCGCTGGTGGTAATTACAGGATCCATACTGGACTCACATGCTGGTTTAGGCTTTGTGTGTGTGGAGGTGCCAGTTTCTGCAGGGTGTGGCCAGCTGTGCACACTGGTGTGCATTTGCTACAGTGAATGCCAACAGAGTAAATGATCGAGAAAGCCGAAGGAGATGGGGGAGGCACAGCCAGGGCGGAAGGGGGAGCTGGGGACGGTGATAGAGGCCCTGCCTGCTTTCCAGCCCAGCAGAACTCTTTCTGGTTCTAGTCGCATATTCCCCCCGCGAGCGAATTGTGAAGCTGAGTCACATCGTCTGAGCTATGTGCCTTTCCCAGGTGTCAACAGCTACCTCAAAACTTCCAGAAGGGCTGCAGAACAAAATTCATTTAGATTCATTTGTTTTAAGTTTCAATATATTTTGCACTGTACTTTTAGCAAGTGGTGCAGAAGGTTTTAAAATAAAGTAATAAATAGAAGGTGGGTTTTGCAACTTCCGGATAATGGACGGTCACAGAATGAGTATCTACTCTTGTATACGCCTCTCCCCCACCCTCCCCACCATTGTTAGCATTATTTATAGCCTTTAAATTTTCCAGAAACTGAAGATAAGGTTGGCCTGGCTCCTTTCTCAGCTCTGTCATTTCCCGAGTCTCTAAGAAGCTCGGGTGTGGGCCCCAGACCTTCAGTATTTGGCCACTAGCTTACTTGCTATTATGGTGCCAATAAGGAAGGAGGGCTGGGTGTTCTAGTGAACGCTTGCGTGTCCTTCTCTGTGTGCATAGAAGCTCTCAGTTCTTCCGGTGTTCAAGGAAGGAGATTTGTGCAGTGCTGGGCTCACGAACAATCTAGTCTCACAGCGATCTGTCTGTGTCTAAGGAAGCCTGCTCTTGATGAAAACTTGCGCCCTTTTCATCGTTTCTCCCAATTGTCCTTTCTCATTTGGTGTTTTGAATGTGTAGGTTTTGGTCTTTTCACATGACGTTTTTATGACCTGGCTGTGGGTCCTGTAGTTACCTTTCCCGGGGGGTTGTGCTCGTAGGATCTCTATGACGCTGGAGTGAAGAGGAAAGGAACTGATGTTCCCAAGTGGATCAGCATCATGACCGAGCGCAGCGTGTTCCACCTCCAGAAAGGTGGGTGCTGTGTGCTCCTGGAGCCCCCGGTGTCAGTGTTGGGGCTCACATCTGCCAGAGCCAAGCCCACTCTCCACATTGCACCCCCTGTTTCCCTCACCAGATCCATTTGCCCTTCTCTCCCATTGTGGGTCCTTGTTTCCCCTAAGTAGTTCCCATGGTTTGGTGCTTTAGCTTGCTGCCCCTTCTTGTCTGAGGATCCTTCTGTTTTGCTACATGCATTGAAGTAGTGGACTTGGCTGGGTGCTGCGTATTACTTCCTGTGGCTTCCAGATAGAATGGGTTCCACTCAGGGGAGATGGAGATGTTCAAACACGGCCCGGGCCGTGCCATTCAGGCCAAGTGCACGGGACAGCTGTCCCACAGCAACTGGTACAATGTCAGCTCTGGTTACCATGGCAACCCCTTAGCCCTTAGGATGCTGTGATTATCCTTTTTTTTTTCTTTTCAAATGTGGTATATAACCGTGTGGGTGATCATTGACAGCTTTGACTGGTGGCTCCGTTTTAGTAATTACTTGTTGCTTTTCCTTAGTATTTGACAGGTACAAGAGCTATAGCCCTTATGACATGTTGGAGAGCATCAAGAAGGAGGTCAAGGGAGACCTGGAAAATGCTTTCCTCAACCTAGGTGAGTAAGTGTGGTCCCCCATCCCTGGTGAACGTCTCCTTGGTAAACTGTTAATGCAAAAGGAATAAGAGAAAGGGCTCTGTTGGAGACATTCTCATTGTCCCTGGGTTTCTGTGGCCTCGGAGTCCCCAGGGTACAGCCTCAGGGAGCTGAGTGCCGCACAGGGTCCCTGATGTTCTTTCAGACCCTCCCATTTTGCAGCCCATTCAGGTCATCTGGTGTGTGCCCAGCTCAGAGCCTCATTCCCACTAGTAACTAACCCCTTTGCTTCTCCCCACAGTCCAGTGTATCCAGAACAAGCCCCTGTATTTTGCTGACCGACTGTACGACTCCATGAAGGTAAGGGCAGCCGGCTGAGAGGTCTAGGTTTCCACAGTAGGCTCTTCTTTCATGTCCCCAAACTAAGCCCCCCTGCCTAGTGATGGAGGAAGGAGCCCCGCGGTCTAGGTGCAGGGTGCACCAGCCAGCTGTGGCTGCATTTGACAGGTGAGGAAGCCACAAATCCCTCTTCTCACTCTCCTGACCACTGGGACACTTGTTTGTGTACAGGTAGAAAACAAAGCACCCGGAAGAGAAAGCCAGGGGATGGTTGTGCCTGACTCCTGCTCAGTTTCTCAGTGATTCCCTCCTGTTACCTCTGAGAGAAGAAAGCAAGGGAGGGAGAGACTGTGAAGCAGCCACGATGTCATAGATGTTGTGCAACTTACTTGAACTTAAATAATTACCAAAGAACCTGAGGCTTATTGTTTTGTTGTTATTACTTTCTTTATAGGTGAGGAGACTGGAGCTCAGAAAACCTTAGCTTGCTTGAGGTTCCATAGCCAGATTGGAACATGGGTCTATGGACTCCAAAGCCAGCCCAGCAACTGTCCCTTGAATGAAGCATCTCTTCCCACAATCCCATCCCATTTTCCATGCCTCACATGTGCCCAGGACTTTATATCTTCCAGGCCTGCCCACTTCCTCCTGGGTCACCCCCTTGTCCACACTGCCTCTCCCCATCTCTCTTCAGGCTCATGTAAAATATGACCCTTACCTTGGCACCCATGGTCTGAGGCTCTGCAAGTAAACTCAGTGGTCTTTCTGCTCATACCATGCATGCTGGCACAGGGCCACGATGGATACACGACAGTGTGGCCTCTCTGAGCTCCGGAGAGCTGGGACCTATTTGTTACATGTGCAAACTCACACACTCATTGAACCGAGCCTTGCCGAGCTCAGTGCTCAGCCCACATTCAGTGAATGCACATGTGGGAGTCTGTGCAGACATCACCCTGCTGTGTTTCATGCTCATTTTCTCTTCAGGGAATAGTCACACTGTTCCATTTGTGATGTCTTAGTGAGCAGCATCAAGAATCCAGATCGGTTCTAGCAAGAAAACGTGCTCAATCTGTTTGTGATTAACATTGCTCTTAGTGAATTGTAACTTGGAACATCACCTTGACTTTCAGGGCAAGGGGACACGTGACAAGATCCTGATCAGAATCATGATCTCCCGCAGTGAAGTGGACATGTTGAAGATCAGGTCTGAATTCAAGAGAAAGTACGGCAAGTCCCTGTACTATTACATCCAGGTAAGCCCACGGTGCCGCGTCACCCGCACTGCCATTTGGGGGCCAGGGGAGGGTCTGTGTTTTCTTATTCACTGGGGTAGAGATAGTCACCAAATACCAGGGATTTATTTTGAAAGTGTGATTTGTCCCGGAATCCTATAGAACAGGCAAATGTTTTCTGTTTCCCACATGTGTTATTCCACAATGATAATTGGTGTTCCTGATGATGACCCTGTAAGAGCTGCTGACATCCTCAAGAGATTTAGATCAATTACATTTTACATTTATTTTATTTCCATTTCTTGGAAAATCCTCTGTGATTGGCCCAGAATGCCCATCTCTTCAGCCAGTTTCGTCTCTGTTTTGGAGAGCTGGAGAATTCAGATGTAACCAGCAATGGCCTTCCCAGTTGGTCCCACTGTGTGTAGTTCATACAGGCATCGCAATGCCTTTTTATAAAAGATCCTGACGTTTCCAAAGGCATGTCAGTGGTTAAAGGATGAGTTTAGAAGTGGGTTAGATGTGCCCAGGTTTATTAGGACATCTGTGTAAAGTTTAGGCCCCAGTTAGACTCTTAGTCATTGTTTCTTCACCTCACCAGCTTATTTCAATGTGACCTTAAGAATTTAGGAAATAGCACTGTGAGGCAGGAAAGGATGCCACCTTCTTTGGAAGGCGGAGGACCAGGGAGAAAATGGTGGTGTTGGCAGGACCTCAGGGCAGTTAGAGCAGTCACTTACCATATGAGTCCCCAGTACCTCGTATTCGCTCCACCCTTGTGGTAATAATGTGATTTGAAAGTCCCCCTGAAGCCACACTCCCTGAGGGTCCTCTGATGATGATGGTGGTGGTGGTGGTGTGGTGGTGGCAGTGATGGTGATGGTGATGGTAATGATGATAGTGGTGGTGGCGGTAATGGTGATGGTGATGATGATGATGGTGGTGGTGGTGGTGGTGTGGTCGTGGTAGTGGGGATGGTGGTGATGATGGTTTGGGTGTGGCCTTCCGGACCTTTATATCTAGGCAGCTCCTGCAGAGTTTTCTCTGTTAATTTGGGGGAAGCTCTGCGTGCACTGGTTCTGCCTGTATATTATGGTGAAGTTGGATCTTTTTTTTAATACCGAATTTCCTTTTTCTCTTTGACCATTTGCAGCAAGACACCAAGGGTGACTACCAGAAAGCGCTGCTGTACCTGTGTGGCGGAGATGACTGAGCCCGTGGCAGCCTGAGCATCCAGGAGTGGTGCTCCTATGCTTCCAGCTAACACTTCTAGGAAATCTGCTTGCGACTAGTGCCCAACCCTGTGCCCGTCCCTGTGAGGATGCTGTTAGCATTGCTTCTGCCTCACCTTATCTCAGTTGCCTAAGCATTGCCAGGCTTTCCCATCTAGTCTCTCATTTTAGCCAAAGAAATGAACATTCCAAGAGTTGGAAGTGAAATCTATGATGTGAAACACTTTGCCTCTTGTGTACTGTGTCGTAAACAGATGAATAAACTGAATTTTTACTTTAGAACCAATCACTTTGTTGACCTTGCTTTTCATTTAATTGTTTAAAAATCAAACATCCCTGAGGGCCGTATGATTCAGCTGGTAAGCCTGTCCCTAGAGGATGAACCCTCTAGAGCTGAGCAATCCGATATGATGGCCACTATACAGATGTGACTAATGAAATAAAACAAAATGAAAGAAAACAAATTCATGCCCTCAGTCATGCCATCCACATTCAGATTCTCAGTACCATGTGTGGTGAGCAGCTAGCGGCTGCACAGCGCAGGGAAAGAACATGCCCATCCTATATAATAAAAGGCTAATATGCAAATTGACTGAATGGTGGAAAGACCGGTCACTATGACGTGCACTGACCACCAGGGGGCAGACGCTCAACACAAGAGTTGTCCCCTGGTGGTCAGTGTGCTCCCACAGGGGGAGTGCCATGCAGCCAGAAGCCAGGCTCACTACTGGTGAGCACAGCAGCAGTGGCAGGAGCCTCTCCTGCCTCCGCAGCAGCGCTAAAGATGTCCAACTGATGGCTTAGGGGTGCGGGCCTAAGCAGTCAGTTGGACATTCCCTGATAGCTCCAGGACTACAAGAGGGTACAGGCTGGGCTGAGGGACCGTTCCCCTCCCCTCCCCAGTGCATGAATTTCATGCACCATACCGGGCCTCTAGTTATAATAGTTCTACTGGGCAACTCTCCATGCCGAGGAAATGATGCTGCCTCTGGGGGAGTAGCCCAGAGTTACCCCTCATCTGCTCATCTTTCTACAGCTAAATAAGGTAAAAATAAGCATCAGTAGTGGCCTCAAACTAGGAAGAGGAGAGGGGCCGGTGGGTTCTGTTTAGCAAATATTTTTTTAAGCCCTTAGATTTATAGAAATAAGTAACATCCTGCCCCAACCTCCCGGACCACCTTCAGTGAGCCAGGCCACAGCATTCTTGTAAAGGAGGCTAATGGAAGTTTCCAGATCAGGACCACAGAGAAGAAAGTTACTGCTTTTGGCTAGGAAGAAAGTTGACCCAGAGGGGAAGGGAACATTTGAGCTGTGCCCTGAAGTCTAAGGCTGAAGTTTTATAGCTGGGAGGGAGCTCTCCACAGAGTCTTAGGGTTCTGATAATGGAGAAAAGGCAATTTATACAACTGGTATGCATTTCAAAAGACACAAAGATTATATATAGTGAAAATTATGTCTCCCACTCTCTCCTACCAGCCAAGAGCCTTCCGTAGCCACATGGTTTATTGTCCTTTCATGGATAGACTGTACAACAAGCATGTGTGTATTACTATGTTCATAATGTAAAGGTGGTGCTCATAGGCTTGCCAGCCTAGGACAGTGCTTATACAGGTCCTGCAGATAGCTTGCTTATACAGATACTTCCCCTCAACAGGATGTATGGCTGGGTGAGGGAGAGGGGGGAGGCAGTGGGGGTTGGTTGAATTGCCTGTCCCACACCCTTACAGTGAATTTTCTCATTAGAGGGTGCTGTATCAACCACTAATTCTTGACACCTAGCTGATCCTGGGGGAGAATCAGTGGCTCTAGACCCCGAACAGTTCGCCTGTACGATTCTTGGTAAATTCCAATAAATTCTAGGGCAAATACTGTAGTCTGCAGGGGCTGGGCAGGTAATACAAATAAATGTGTGAAATGGGCTGGTTGCACAGAACTAGGAAGTCTGGAGAAATGGAAGATGCCTGCCCCACCAAACATTCAAATTCAATTAAAACGATACCGTGTTAACCAACTGTGGGCTGATTGATTAGCTGTTTTGATCCTTTGGCAAACTGTAGATAAGAACTCCGGTGGAGCATGGCTCTTGAGCCACTAGTGGCCCATAGGCTCTAAGTCCACTGAGCTTGCCTTTAAAAAGCAGATTATGCAACAAAGGATGTTTTCTCAAATGTACCCTCCTATGCATATCAGAATTGATGCCTCAAATCCCAAAATGTACTTTTCCATGTGTGGAGGGCAGAGTTCAAGGAACTGCGTAAAAAGCAAGACCTTTCTGTTTAACCCCAAATTGTTGAATTGAACTCAGCTTTGCTAGGACTGGGCAGAGGCTGTCAGGAAGTGTTTCAGATCAGCGAGGATCTAGGCTTTGTTTCCTCCCACCATGCAGTGTGTTTCAAGCGGCAGAGGAAGGTGGTGGAGGAGAAGGCAGGGCTATGTGGCTGGTGTGAGGGCAGGCTTCTGCTCCTGCTGGCCCAGCACAGCCGGGCCTCTGGTCTGGCTGATCTGGACCCTCCAGCAGGCATGAGGCAAACTCCAAAAGGCAGGCTGTCCCAAGAGAGGCTCTTGGAGAACTGGTCCCAATGTTGCCTGCTGTTTCCGCCCCCCTCTCCCCCCTCCCCCCCATGCCGACCAATGGTTGTCCAGTGTTTTCCAAAACTGACAGAAAGGGCACGTACAATTTGGTCTCATACTGTCCTGGATTTCAGCCAGTTTTCCTCAGTCAAGCTGTCGAAACCTTTTCTTGAAGAACCATCTGGAGGTATGAGTATTCTCCCAAACAATTTTACTTTGGAAAGGAAAGGAACGGGACACACATTTTGTCTGCTAATAAACAGATTTTATTCTTTGAGGAGGTAGGTAGGCAATGCATGCAGTATAGCCATGAAAGTTTACTGAGCCATGACTGAACATGAGGACGCCCCCCTCCCCCTCCCCCCCCCCCCGCCCCAGCCATCGGTGGTGGTGCTGGGCGGGGCTGTCACCTTGCGCTAATTCCAAATGGTCCCCTCCACCCTGTAGTCTCTGGGAATGGTGTCTCCCCTGGAGTTGGACAGTGCACAACCTGAGCAGCCATGCATGAGGGCCCTTATGGTGACCCTATGCGTGTGTGAGATGGCCTGTTAGACATTTTGTCACAGAATAGGCTTTTAGATTGAAGCCGGAAGACAAATCTTAACTTGGGGACAGATGGATAAACCTCACAAGGCCTCATCTTTTCCATGGACTCATGATCTTTGGGCCCGTTTTTTGGAGCTATGCACAAATGACTATGCGTAGGAGTCTACCCGGTATGCGGAGCTCCTGTGGTATAAACCATTAGTAAAGATAGCTAAGGCAGGGGAAGCCAGGTTCACAAAGTGGCTGCATTTAGCAAGAAAAATGACTTGAGGACAGAAATCTTTTAAATCAATTTTTAGTGTTTAAATGACTCCAGGCCTCTCCCCACGTTTTGACAAACAGCTTTGGCTTCTTATCCACATCCGTTTATCTGACCTCCTTTTTCCATCAGCTACCAAAATGAAAACTCTGCTGCGGGAGAGAGAGGGAGCAATTTTAAACATCTCATAGCAATGAGGCAGAACATGCTATAGCCATCAAGTTTTAGTTGTTCATTCTATTTATTGAAGAAAGCCTGTAGCCTGATTTCTTTTATGCGAGTACATTTGAGCAAGCAAAGTTTATAGAGATGACTTATCTCATTACATTAGAAGAGTGATTTGCTATCTCAGCATCTATAAGCAATTTTAACAGACATTTCTGGATGAAGAAAAGCTTTTGTAAATATATGCGAAAGACACAATTTCATCAAGCATTAAATTGGAGGTGCCCTGGAAAAAAATATTACATTTGTGCATTCAATTAGCTTGATTGTGCCTGAATTTTGTCCATGGAAGGCAGCATTTCTGCAGAAAAACAGAAGCATTCCCTATGTCAGCAGGTTTTCGAAAACAGAAAAGCACACTTCCCCCCTTTGCAAGTCCTCTTTTGCATTTGTGCTGTTCCCAGCTCTGCGTCCCTAATCAGGCTGCTCAGTCTTGTTCTCCACAGAGGAGGGTAAGGGGAGAGTGAAATAGAAGCCACTTTATTTAGGCCTTACGGAAATCCAAACCCAGCAATTCCAACTTTAAATAGCCTGTGTTTGGTCTAAAAGCTAGGTGAGCTCTGAGCAAAATTGGGACTGAGGAAATGGAGAATGGTTGGGGCACAAGAGAGCTTTCTTGGACCCCTAAAATCACCGTAAAGAAATGAGCTAATTTTTTAGGATGATCACCAGCTTACCCATCTCCTCCTCCTTGCTGTTCTGTATAGTTGGACCATTAGCTTTCTATCAGGCAACGAACCAGGAAAGACATATGTCAATGGAACCTGGCTGTGGGGGTGCCTGCTATTTTTACATTTTTAAAAAATATATTTTTTATTGATTTCAGGGAGGAAGGGAGAGAGAGAGAAACATCAATGATGAGAGAGAATCATTGATTGGCTGCCTCCTGCATGCCCCCTACTGGGGGTGGGGGTTGAGCCCGTAACCTGGGCTGGAATCGAACCTGGGACCCTTTAGTCTGCAGGCCAATGCTCTAGCTACTGAACCAAACTGTCTAGGGCTGTTAATTTTAAACAGTAGGTGAGGACAAATCAGGACTTCCTCAGCTATAATCCATTGTAGCCCAAGGCCATCATTTCTAAAGATTAATTAATTCAAGGATAGGCAAGGAATTTGAATCAGGAGTAGAGACATGTTACAAGTAAGGTTTAGGTTTCTATGTCAGGGATGGTGCCAGATTTCAAATTTAACCATGGATTCTTGAGCTTTGAGGAACCACCTTGGTCTTAATGGATGACCTTTGTCCTAAGAGATATGAACTCATGTATGACTAGGAAGATTTTTAAAATCTAGAGTTGAGCAGGTAATATAGCACCTCAGTCATTCACTTATTCATTCATCGATGTACCAGTTTATCCGTGGACAGGCCTGCTCTGTGCTGGCCTCTGAACCAAGCACTGGGGATTTGAAGAACAAGGCAACACTGAAGAAAGATAAGGGCTGAGATGGAGGAAGGCACAGGTGAGGCACTTCAGGGTTCCGAGCAGGTGATTCTCACCCAGGGTGAAGCATCTGGAAGGTTTCTGGGAGAGGCAATACTTAAAGCAAGGTTTTTTATTTGTTGTATTTTTTCTATCGTGCAAGAGGAATAATCATTGATAGAAAAATGCAATAAAGTATAAAGAAGAAAATCTGAATCACGCAGAACTCCAACCAAAACCAATCCTGGTTAGCATGTTGGCAGGTTGAACTGTTTGAGAATTAGCTCTTGTTTCCTTGGAGTAAGCTCATCAGGGAAGAGCGAGGGGCAGCTTTTCCTCCCCCTCCTCAGGAGGACAGGCCGAGCGTTAGGCGGTGAAAGTCGGGCTTCCTTTGCCCCACAGAAGAGGTAAGTGACTTTTGATTTTTCCAAGTCTGGTCCAAGAAGAAGAAGGCCTGGACTACGCCAAAAAGGAGGGCTCTGGGGTGAAAGGAAGAAGCAGGTAACCTATGCGTGGGACAGCTGGGTTTCCAGACAAAGTGCCTGAGTGTCCTTTGATGGGAAACTCTAGGTGCTTGCAGGAGATAAAAAACTGCCCACAGCAGCGTTGCCTACCTTTGGGAACAACTTGGTGACTGGGCGTGGCGAATGGGGAATGAGGCTCTGCCAATGTTAAAAACTAATTTCCAACCCTGACCTGATTCTATACCACTTCTTCCCCCATCACCAGAACAGCCCACGTCCCTCTACGAATCGCTAGAAGGGAATATTTTTATGTTTTCCTTCTGATTTATTTTACCTTTTGACATTTATGATGTATAAGATCTATCCCAGATATATCATAATAAATATGCCAGAACACCTCAGAGCTTTAGATCTAACTCTGTGCTTTGAAGAAGTCTCAGTTAGCTAAACTTTGTGTTATCAGTAGGGAAAACAGTTTAGAGTCATAAAACAAGAGGAGGAAAATGAAGGATGCCCTCCTGACATCGTATTCCTAGTTGCTGGGAACACAAAGAAATAACAGAAAATGATTTCAGAACATAGACGAAACAAAAGAAGAGGCAGAATCAAAACTTTCCAGCTCTTCAGTGGGATAACTGCTAGCTCTGTTTTAATACGAGGTTTCCTTGGAGTTAACATCTGGCTTCTAAAATGAACAGATACAGAGTAAGGTATACAAATACGTCAGTCTTATTCCTAAACTCTGGATCCTTTGTTTCTTGGCTGAGGCCCCCAAATCCCTGCATGGAAATTCAGGCCTGGCCTGGCCTGGCCCTGGTTTCAGACTGACGCTGGCCTGAGCATGGAATATTTAACCAGCGTATCTCCCACTGCTCCTGGGCGCTGATGGGCTCTGCACTGCTGAGAAGCAGTGAGCTCTGCCTGCTGAGCTCTGAGACCTTTGAGTGGGTGGGTACCAGTGCCAGCGCCCAGGTAGGGAATGTGCAGCAGGAACCCTGTGCACCAGGGTTCAGTGTCTGAGAATGGGCTGGAAAGGCAGAGCCAGAGTGGGCTGCCTTCTCCTGGCAGGAGGGAGCCCAGGGGTGGGCGTGGGAGGCAGGATCTGAAATCCACACTGCAGGGGCTGGCCAGGAAGCCACAGCTGGGCAAGGTCACACTGCTCCTCTGCTGGAAGGCCTCCCTCAGAAGAACTGCTTGGTCTTCATGCAGCTGGTGGGCGAGCAGGAGATCCCGCTCGAAGTAGACCAGGACCTTGCCTCCTGTTCCCTGCCACAGGCAATGGCATGCATTGCTTCTTTAAAGTGGAGCTAATGTCAGCTGTGTGGCTTACCGGGGATCCGTGTGTGGTGCAGGAGCTGGTGCAGGCCTCAGAGGGCTGCCAGGAGCATCCATCAGGGCTGAGCTGTGCAGGTGGGCAGGACCTCGCACTTGGACGTGCATGCTCGGCACGTCCAGGGGAAAGGACCGGAAGGAGGGTTTCAGCTCCGCCACCCTCCTGCTAAGCTGTTAAGCGGGCCTTGGCTGATGCTGAGCACTGGCTTCCCGCTCCGACTGATGCTGATGCGGAGTCTCCCGGTTTCAGTCTTCTCTGGGGAAGTGGGGCTCATAGGCACACAGTGCTCAGGAGATTCCAAGTGCAGCGTCTCACATTCTGGTTTGAGGAAGCCGATGGAGGGCAGGCAGGCAGTGATGTAAGCGCGATGCTGGCACCCTCCTCCGCACCCTCCTCAGGGAGCCCAGGCACGTGCCTCACTGCGCAGCCATGGCGCCGGCGAGGGGCGGACCCAGGCCCTGAAGGCCAAGGAGGACGCAGTGTGGAGCCCGCACACCCAGCCTACGCGGAGGCTCAGCCCCCTTTCTCGTCCCCCACACTCGCTCATTGCCCCTGCAGCTGGGACAGAAGGTTTGGGTGGGGTGTGAGGCTAACAAAAGCGCGCAGCTTTAACTGGAAACTGAGGATAAGCATCACATGGGTCTGGAGGAGCCAGGTCAGAGGGGTCCCTCCTATACTAGTACTTTTGCTGTCTTTTTTAATGGAACTCTGGCGCAGGTATCAGGAGTGTGTGAGGGCGCCTGCTCAGAGAGGAGTGACTGCACTCAGTCGTTCCCCATTCTCCCCCAAATAAAGAATACAGATTTGAGGGTGCCCAGGGGTTTGCCTGTGTGGGGGTCCAGCTGTGCTGCTGCAAGGTGAGAGGGCATGGGACAGTGAGGATGATGGGCTCACCCCAGCACTGGTTGTTTCCCTTGAACCCCACTGTGAGCCTGCGAATTCCACTTAGGTTGAATTTTTTGCCTGGAGTCTCCCCAGTCAGTGTGCCCTGGGAATAATATTATTTACCTTACTAGAGGCCCGGTGCATGAGATTTGTGCACTGGGGTGGGGGAGGTGGGGGGTGTTCCTCAGCCCAGCCTGTGCCCTCTCCTAGTTGGGGAGCCCTTGGGGGATGTCCGATGGACGGCTTAAGCCTGCTCCCACTGCCCCAGTCCCCCTGTGGGACTGCATTAAGCATCTGCCCCCTGGTGGTCAGTGCATATCATAGCAACCAGTTGTTCTGCCATTTGGTCGATTTGCATATTAGCCTTTTATTATATAGGATAACATTGTTGTGAGGATTAAAAGAGATAATTCATATAATGTCTTTAGCACAGTCCTTAACATAGTGGCAACATTTGATATATCAAATAAGTATATTCCATATGTAATCTGATAGATCATATGTAAATAAGTAATATTGTATAGCATCATTAGCGAGCTGGCCCTCAGGGACCTAGGAGACACCGTTCCCACTGTGTGGTGTTTGCAGAGGGTAGTGGACAGTAGTTTCAAGAGCCCCTTGTAGCTTGTCCTTCTATGGCCTGCTTCCATTTGGGAATTGGTCTCCTTGGTTCTCTTGGCTTAGTTCTCCATAACCTGGGAGGTGCCTGCCACTCCTTCCTGTCTGTCAATGGACAACAAGACCTGACTTTGTAGGCCCATTAGGGGAAACATATAGGGTTTGGTTCTTAGTGTGGGTGTCCTTGATTTTATTTCACAGCTGATGTCATTCATCTTCTTGGCTGTGAAACAGGATATTTTTATTATGGGTAGGAAATAATGTTACATGATGGATGGCATTCCCTCCTGTTCTTGAAAATTGTTTACATTTTTTAAATTCTCACTTGAGGATGTGTTTTTATTGATTTTTAGAGGGAGATGGAGAGCGAGGAAGAGGGAGAGAGAGAGAGAGACATTGATGTGAGAGAGAAACATAGATTGCTTGCCTTCTGCACGAGTCCAGGGATCAGGGATCAAACCCGAAACTTAGCTATGTGCCCTGGCTGGGAATTGAACCCATGACCTTTTGGTGTATGGGACAATGCTCCAACCGACTGAGCCATCCAGCCAGGCCAATTGTTTAATTTGATGACCTAACAGAGACAGTTACTTTAGGGAGAAGAGTTAATGGCTCACTTCCTGGAACTGTGTGACAATTACTGCAATGAAACGATGGTAGTAAAAACTGTAGGAAATACCAAGCTGCCTAGACTCAGAGGAGTTTTGGTCCCACAAGATCAGAAAATATGGGAAAAGCCAGGAGGCCTTTTGGACATGTTAAACCAGCATGGTGAGACTTACTAGTAGGCAGTGCTTCTCAGCCTTGGTCCTGTAGCCAAGTCCCTGCAAGAGACAGCTCAGAATAATGATCCATTTTACATTTACTATAGAAGCCAGGAGCAGTTTTATTGATGGCAAATTTTATAATCATACAAGCATAGCCTCCATGCCTCGAAAACATATGCAAAAACATATTTCTAGGAAATGACATGTATAGTGCTAGTCCTTTTTGCACCTCTCCTCAACTCCTTTCCTGGAGATTGGCCCTTGCTGAATGGGTGAGACTCCCCTGTTAGCCTAATCCTATATAATAAAAGGCTATTATGCAAATTGATCAAATGGTGGAATGACTGGTCGCTATGATATGTACTGACCACCAGGGGGCAGATGCTCAACACAGGAGCTGCCCCGTGGTGGTCAGTGCACTCCCACAGGGGGAGGGCCACTCAGCCAGAAGCCCTGCTCATAGCTGACAAGTGAAGGCGGCGGTGGCAGGACCCTCTCCTATCTGCACAGCAGTCGGACATCCCCTGAGGGGTCTCGGACTGCGAGAGGGTGCGGGCCAGGCTGAGGGACCCCCCCCCCCCCCGAGTGCATGAATTTTGTGCACCGGGCCTCTAGTAACATAAGGAGGTTTGCTGGTGGAAGTTAACCTATTCTGGGCATAAGGTTTGATGGTCTTTTAGTCTCTCCATTTTCTCCTCTTTTCTTGGGATTTGAAGACAGAATAGAGATTAGCAGAGAATGCCCACTCCATGCATAATAAAGGAGAGGCATGGAGGGTTTCGGGGCGGAGGGGGGTGGTGAAGGAGCAAAAGAAAAGGCAGAGAGAAAGAAGCACAGGGATAGGGTGGGGAGAAGGGAGAGAGGGCACCTTTTCCAGGGCACCCAGAGCCAGGAACTAAAGTCTCATTTGTATAGGCTGAGCCCAGGAGTCAAATTGAGCAGATTAGAGAAGAAACCCCAAATTTCTCCCACTAGAAAGGCTTTCTTTTAGTTACAATATATTGGTTGCATCTGGAGTAAATATCTGTTTGAATATTTTTCTGGAATTGATGTTGGTGCTTGATGGGTTAAGATTAAGACTTTATCATTCTCTCATCTACAATAAAGGACTCAAGGTAGAGATTTTATAGATTCTGAGTTTTTCTCCTTAAATCTATTTACTACCAGGACATTTGTTTTGTCAATTAGTCCATACTAACTAGTAAATAACATTCTAGCTAGTATGGGCACTGTGTTAAATGCTTGACATACATTATGATGTTTAATTCCTATGGCATACCTAGGAAGTAGGTATCATGAGCCCTTTTGACTGATGAGAGTATTGAGGCTCAGCCAGGTTAAGCACCTTCCCAAAGTCACAAAGCTAGTAAGGGGCAGAACCCATATCTCTTACTCTAACACCGTTGTTGGTAATCAGCTCACTCTACTGGTTCAGCATCAGAATTTTAATAAAAAATGGAAGAAAAATGTATTCATCAATTGTGTGTATGTGAATTGGTAGAAAACTGTCAACATCTCTTAAACAGTTTAGTTTAATTTTATAATCGTTTTTAGATTTACAAAATCATTGTGAATTTGGTACAGAGAGTTACTATATTCTCCACACCCAGTTGTCCCTTTTTTAAACATCTTATAGGAATATGATGAATAAACCAACATTGATACATTATTATTAACTAAAGATTTGTGTACATTTCCTCAGTTTTTCCCTTATGTACTTTTGTGGTCCCAGGATCCTATCCAGGTTGTTACATTCAGTAGGCAGGTCTCCCTCCTCAGGCTCTTAGCTGTGGCAGTTCACCAAGCTTTCCTTGTTTTGGGGATCTTAACAGTTTTGAGGATCACTGGTCAGATTTTTTCTAGAATGGTCCCTCAATTGGAATTTGTCTGATGTTTTTCTTGTGATTAGATTGGGGCAATATGTTTTTGGAGGGAGACTATAAAAGTAAAATGCCCATCATCGTCTTATATCAGGGTCATGCTACCAGCATGCCCTATCGCTGTTGTGTTGATGTTGATCACCTGGCCGAGGCAGTGTTTGTCCCCTTGTGAAGTTGCTCTTTCCCCTGTGAAGTTTTCATGCTGCCCTCTGTGGAAGGAAGTCCCTATGCACAGGCCACCTTAAGTAATGCACCCATCCTGAGGATGGAGTAGCTGCACATGTCATTTAGAATTTGGCACCATGGAGGTGTCCCTTTCCTCGGTCAGTCATTCATTGATTCAGTCATTCATGTCAGTATGGACTCATGGATTTTTATTTCATGCTTTGGGTTACATTCCAATACATACATATCTTGTTTTATTGTGCTTTGCTTTATTGCACATCACAGATGCTGAGTGTTTTGCAAATTGAAGGCAAGACCTAAAAGATTACGACTCGCTTGATCGTGGTACTTGCTTTATTGTGGTGGTCTGGAACCAAGCTCCCAGTATCTCCGAGGTCTGCCTTTGCCACTGTATTTTTTTCCCTTATTTTACTTTAGTTTTTTTCCATCGCCACTTATCCCGCTGATACCCTGCTTCCACCTTCACCCACTCCCCTCCCCACCACAATCACCACACTGTTATCCATGTCCATGAATTCTTTCTCTTTTTTCCTTTTTCGCTCAATCTCTCCATGCCCCCTTCCTAACACCCTCCCATCAGAGCTGTCTGCCTGCTTTCTCTCTATGAGTTTGTCTCTATTTTGCTTAGTATTAGTTCATTTTGTTCATTAGATTCCATGTACGAGTGAAGTCATATAGTAATTGTCTTTTTCTGACTGGCTTGTTTCACTTAGCATAATATTCTTCAGGTCCATCCATGCAGCTGCAAAGGGTAAAATTTTCTTCCTTTTTACAGTCAAGTAGTATTCCATAGTGTAAATCTACCATGGCTTTTTTTCCTTTATTGATTAAGGTATTACATATGTGTCCTTATCCCTCCGTTGCCCCCCCTACTCCCCTCATTCATGCCCTCACAACCCCTGGTGTCTGTGTCCATTGGTTAGATTTATATGCATGCATACAAGTCTTTTGGTTGATCTCTCCCCCTTACCCGTGCCCTCCCCTATCTTCCCTCTGAGGTTTGATGGTCTGATCTCTGTCTCTGGATCTGTTTTTGTTCATCAGTTTATCTTGTTCATTATATTCCACAAATGAGTGAGATCATGTGATATTTCTCTTTCTCTGACTGGCTTATTTCACTTAGCATAATGCTCTCCAGTTCCATCCATGCTGTTGCAAATGGTAAGAATTCCTTCCTTTTTACCACAAAGTAGTATTCCGTTGTGTAGATGTACCACAGTTTTCTAATCCACTCATCTGCTGATGGGCACTTAGGCTGTTTCCAAATTTTAGCTATTGTAAATTGTGCTGCTATGAACATACGGGTGCATGTATCCTTTCTGATAGGTATTTCTAGTTTCTTGGGATATATTCCTAGAAGTGGGATCACTGGGAGTTCCATTTTTAGTTTTTTGAGGAAACTCCATACTGTTCTCCATAGTGGCTGCATCAGTCTGCATTCCTACCAGCAGTGCATGAGGGTTCCTTTTTCTCCGCATGCTCGCCAGCACTTATCATTGGTTGATTTGTTGTTGATGATAGCCATTCTGACAGGTAGGCGATAGTACCACATTGTCTTTTTAATTTGCATCTCTCAGATGATTAGTGACTTTGAGCATGTTTTCATATGTCGCTTGGCCTTCCTATGTACTCTTTCGAAAAGTATCTATTTAGGTCCATTGCCCCATTTTTTGATTGGGTTGTTTATATTTCTTTTGTTAAGTTGTATGAGTTCCCTGAAAATGTTGAAGATTAAACCCTTATCGGTGATGACATTGGCAAATATGTTCTCCTATGCAGTGGGCTTTCTACCATGGCTTTTTTATCCCCTCATCTACTGATGGATACTTGGGCTGCTTTGAAATCTTGGCTATTGTAATGCAATGAACATAGGGGTGCATATATTCTTTTAAATCAGTGTTTCTGGGGATATATTCCCAGATATATTCTCATGGAATCAGTGGGTCATGAGGCAATTGCATTTATAATTTTTTGAGGTAACTCCATACTCGCTGCACCAATCTGCATTCCCACCAACAGTGTACAAGGGCTCCCTTTTCTCTGCACCCTCACCAGCATTTGTTGTTTGTTGACTTATTGATGATAGCCATTCTGACATGTGTGAGGTGATAATCATTGTGATTTCAATTTGTATTTCTCTGATGATTAGTGATGTTGAGAATCTTTTCTAATGTCTATTGGCCATTTGCATGTCCTCTTTGGAGAAGTCTCTATTCAGGTCCTTTGCCCATTTTTAAATTGGATTGTTTGTTTGTTTTTGTGTTGACTTTTATAAGCTCTTTATAAATTTTGGATATTAACCCCTTATCAGATGTATAGGCAAATATGTTCTCCCATTCAGTGGGTTGTCTTTTCACTTTGTTGATGGTTTCCTCTGCTGTGCAAAAAACTTTTTAGTTTGATGTAGTCCCATTAGTTTATTATTTGTTCTTTTGTTTCCCTTGTCCAGGAAGATATATCAGAAAAAATACTGAGATTTTACTGGCTATGTTTTCTTCTAGGATTTTTATGATTTTGAGTCTGACATTTAAACCATTTTGAGTTTATTATTGTGTTTAGTGTAAAAAGATGGTCTAATTTCTTTCTTTTTTGCATGTAACTGTCCAATTTTCCCAACGCCATTTATTTAATAGACTATCTTTAGCCCATTGTATGTTTCTGCCTCCTTAGTCAAATATTGACTATAAAGCAGTGGGTTTATTTCTGGGCTCTCTATTCTGTCCCATTGATCTGCATGTCTGTGTTTATGCCTGTACCATTTTATTTTGTTGCACAATTTGTCCCAGCTTTGACCACTGGAAGCTCTTTCAGTTGGCTCCTGTGTCCCTTTGATACCTCAATTTATATGCATATATTTTTAGTACATCCCTACTTTCTGGTGCTCCAAGATGCTCCAATTTCATCTTGTATATTTCTTGTCCCAGTCTTTGAACCTGACATTTCTCCAAGAAGCCCTGATTCCTTTCCCTGGAGGATAGCATTAACAATCTGTTCATTACTGCTAGAATGTCATTGCTTCTAGGTCCTATCAGCTGGAGGAACAAGGACATATGTATGTGTATGTTAACCTGTGTATGTACACATATCTATAAAATTGTCCCTATGTAACCATCTATGTCCATATTAAGTTAAACATGAGCTCATACTGAGATCTCCAACTCTGATCCATTATTGCATCATTCTAGCCTCCTCCCCTGTTTATCTGTAAATTCCCACTCCAACAGTGGGAAACCTGGGTCCTGCCATTTGCCACCCATTGCTTAATTGCTCAATTCCAGTATATATGTATAGCAATACCGGTGTTAACCTGTATCCCCAAGGAAACAACCTTATCAACTCGAGTTCAATACTACAAGCAGTTCATTTTCCCTTTGGTGTGAGAGATTCTATTTGTTTGCAATGATGCTTAGATAAGCACCATTTTCACCCACTGCCTTCCATATATTTGTAATACAGTTGGGTTGTCATATTTTGTATGCCATCCTGAGATCCCCTTTCCTCCTAACTATACACACACACACACACACACACACACACACACACACACACACACACTGAACATGTAATAATCTGGCTACTCAGTGTATACCCTATATAATAAAAGGCTAATATGCAAATTGTCCCCTCAACCAGGAATTCGACCAGCAGGCAGGCTGGCCAACTGCCCATGTCTCTTCCCCCTGGCCAGGCTGGCCAGAGCCCATCCATGCACAAGTGGCCAGATTATTATGACCACCTGATGTTTGTAGGCAAATTAGCCGTACACTGCATCATATGGGATATGGAAGCCGAAGGCCTGTTTGAACACCTTTGCTGTCTACAGTTATCAAGATAAAATGTCTCCAATTTGCGCAGGAACACAACCAGGGGTCCTCAAACTACGGCCCTCGGGCCACATGCGACGCACTGAGGACATTTATCTGGCCCGCTAGGTGCCGCTGCCTGTCCTGCTTAGCAGCCGACTCGTTCCCGGGCCCGCAGTGCGCATAGGAATTTGTTCATAGTTTTTTTTTTTTTTTAATTATAGTCTGGCCCTCCAATTCACTGAGGGACAGTGAATTGGACCCCTGTTTAAAAAGTTTGAGGACCCCTGGATTAGACAGTTGAGCATTGGAAAAAAGTCATGTGGTCCAATGAATCACATTTCCAGTTGCATCATGCAGGTGGCAGAGTGAGAATTTCATGGAAACAGCATGAAAGCATGCACCCCACATGCATGGGGTACAACCCTTCAAGCTGGTGGGGGCAGTGTTATGGTTAGGGGCATGTTTTCCTGGCATGATATGGGCCCTTTAATTCATGTAGAACAACGTCTGAATAGCACAACATACCTAAGTATCATTGCTGATCAAGTTCATCCTATCATGTTGATGGCATATCCCAATGGAGATGGCTTCTTCCAACAAGACAATGCACCATGCCACAGTGCTCGTATTGTGCAGGAGTGGTTTCAAGAACATGAGGGAAATTTTACCTTGCTTAGGTGGCCCCCACAATCACCAGATCTCAATCCAATTAAGCATTTGTGGGACGAAGTAAAGAGCCATCAGGCAGCTGGTCCTACAACCATCAAATCTCACAGAACTGGACAGTGCTATTCATCAGGCATGGTGTCAGATTCCTCGCATCATCTTTCAACATCTCATGGAGTCAATGCCAAGAAGAATCACCGCAGTATTGAAGGTAAAAGGTGGCCCAACGAAGTACTGATGTGGTGGTCATAATAATCTGGCCACTAAATAAATAAATAAATAAATAAATAAATAAATAAATAAATATCCTATCTACTAAAAGGAAATTGACCGTCACTCCAACACACAAGATGGCTGCCCTCATGTAGTCAAAGATGGCCACCCCCAAGTGGACACAAGATGGCTGCCACAAAATGGCCAGCAGGGGAGGGCAATTGGGAGGGACCAGGCCTGCAAGGGAGGGCAGTTGGGGGGACCACACCTGCAGGGGAGGGCAGTTCGGGGGACCAGGCCTGCAGGAGAGGGCATTTGTGGGGGACCAGGTCTGTGGGGTAGGGCAGTTAGGGGCGACCAAGCTGGCAAGGAAGTACATTTAGGGGTGACTAGGCCAGCAGGGGAGGACAGTTAAGGCAACCAGGTCAACAGGGGAGGGCAGTTAGGGGCAATCGGGCCAGCAGGGAGCAGTTAGGTGTTGATCAGTTAGGCTGGCAAGGGAGTGGTTAGGGGGTGATCAGGCTGGCAGGCAGTTAGGGGCAATCAGGCAAGCAGGCAGGTGAGCGGTTGGGAGCCAGTAGTCCTGGATTGTGAGAGGGATGCCTGATTGCCTGCGTAGGGTGGGATCGGGCCTACATGGCTAGTCGGACATCTCTTGAAGGGTCCCAGATTGGAGAGGGTGCAGGCTGGGCTGAGGGACACCCCCTCTCATGCACACATTTCGTGCACTGGGCCTCTAGTATATATAAACACACATATATTTAATTTACAGTATCACACAGAATAGTTTCTCCATCCCCAAATCCATTGCACTTCATCTACTCAATTCCATCCCCCTAACTCCTGGCAACCACTGATTTGTTTATTAGCTTTACAGTTTTGCCTTTCCACAATGTTAATTGGAACCATAACAGTAAGCAGCTTTTTCAGACTGGCATCTTTCATTTAACAATATGCATTTAAGATGCATCCATATCTTTCAATGGCTTGATAGCTTGTTTCTTTTTAATCACTGCGTAGTATTCCATTGTCTGGATATACCAATTTGTTTATCCATTCACCTATTAAAGGACAAGCTGGCTGCTTCTAGTTTTGGCAATTATGAATAAAACTGTTATAAATGTCTCTGCAGATTTTTGTGGGGACATAAGCTGCAGCTCATTTGGATAAATACAGAGGAGTACAATTGCTGAGTCATATGGTAAGACTGTTTAGTTTTGTAAGAAACTGCCAAACTGTCTTTCAAAGTGGCTGTACCATTTTGCATTCCCATTAGCAATGAATGAATGCTCCCACTCTGCATCTGTGCCAGCATTTGGTGTTATCAGTTTTTCTGGATGTAGTCATTCTAATGGTTGTATAGTGGTATCTCATTGTTGTTTTCATTTGTAGTTCTCTAATGACAAATGATATTGAGCAACTTTTCATAAACTTATTTGCCATCTGTATATCTTATTTTGTGAGATGTCTGTTCACATCTTTTGCTCCCTTTCTATTCTGTTTGTGTGTTTTTATTGTTGACTTTTAATAGTTCTTTTTTGTGTATGTTCTTTATTATAAATTTATTTTTCAATTACAGTTGACATAAAATATGTACAACATAGCAATTAGACATTTATATACCTTATAACATGATCACTCCACTAAAGGGTTCTCTCATATTTTATATGTAAGCCCTTTATCAGATACTAGAGGCCCAGTGCATGAAATTCATGCATGGGGGGAGGGTCCCTCAGCCCAGCCTGTAACCACTCGCAATCCGGGATGCCTTGGGGGATGTCTGCCTGCTGGATGTCCCTGTGGGATCAGGCAGTCAGACATCCCTCTCACAATCTGGAACTGCTGGCTCCCAACTGCTCACCTGCTTGCCTTTCTGATGGCCCCTAACCACTCTGCCTATCTGCCTGATCACCCCTAAATCACTCACCTGCCTGCCTGATCACCCCTAACTGCTCACCTGCCTGCCTAATTGCCCCTAACTGCCTCTGCCTCAGCCCCCGTACCCAGGACCCAGGCTTCCCTCCTCCGGCCAGCCACAAGCAACCAGGACCCAGACTTCCCTCCCTCTGGCTGGCCGCAGGCACCCAGGACCCTGGCTGGCTTCGCCCTTGCCGGCCACAGGCACCCAGGACCCCAGGCGGCACCGCTCGGGCCCTGGCTTTGTCAGGAAGGACATCCAGAAGGTCCTCTGGAAGACATCAGTCTATCTGGTCTAATTAGAATATTACCCTTTTATTAGTATAGATGTGTTCTGCAAATACAGGGTATGGTAAACGTAGGTTTACAGTTGTGAGAACACAAAACACAGAGTTTATTTTTGTATTATTACTTATTAATTATTGTAATATTTTCCATACAAGCAACTATAAACCTAATTTTGCCCTATCCTGTATTTTCTTTTAGTCTGTGCCTTATCTTTTCATTCTCTTAACAGTGTCTTTAACAGAGCAAATGTTTTAATTTTAATGAAGTCCAACTTAAATTTTCTTTCACAGATGATGCTATTGGTGTTGTATTTTAAAGCTCATCAACAAAAACAAGGTCATAAAGATTTTCTGTTTTCCACAAGAAATTTTTATTGCTTTCCATTTTACATTTAGAACTACCATCCATTCTGAGTTAAGGGTTGTTTAAGGTGTAATGTCTGTGTCTAAGTTAATCTTTTTCACATATGGACATTCAATTGTTCCAGCACCATATGTTGAAAAGTCACCATTTATTTTTTCATTAGCCCAATAGTTCTGTTCAGGTTGTGGAACAAGAGTGCTCTGGAAGCAAGCTTTGAGAACTCTGGCCCTAGTCACTGAGGTCTTCTCATAACCTCCATTTATTGTGTTTATTCACCCATCTTTCTGACCAACCAGATGTTATCAGCTGCCGACTAAAGAGAACTACAAATATTTTGTTTTGTCTGTAGCACAGGAGAGGAACTGCTGTGTGTGTGTGTATATGCGTGTGTGTGCCCACAAAAGACAAAGACAGTAACGTCCCTTCAGAAGGGAATTTATGGAGGAAGGGGCATTGGTTAGAGAGTGTCTACTTTGGCCTTGAAGATAGAAAACTCTTAAGATAGCAGAGAATCTAAGGAGCAAATGTTTTAGACAGAATTCACCTTTGAGGAAAAGTATAGAATTATGCAGTACACACACACACACACACACACACACACACACACACACACCCTTTCTCCCAAGGCCTGGGAGAATCAGGCAGGAGCTCTCCATGTTATATGCCTAGTACTTGGGGGTAGTAGGGTGCAAATTTTCATTGCTGTGGCATATGTTACAACATTAAACACTATACTATATTAAATCAGCTATATATTTCACAACCCCATTTATTCTGGACTGTGTGAAAATCACTAATGTTTTTGTTTGTTTGTTTGCTTGCAATGAATTAAAATTAAAGTAACAAACAAAGCCCAAAGTGAATAGAAAAAGGAAAATAATAAAGACCAGTGCAGAAATAAACAAAATTGAGTACAAAAAAAAAAGTAAAAAAGATTAATGAAACCAAGAGCTGTTTTTTTTTTTTTAAAAAAAAGATTAACAAAATCAACAAACCTTTAACCAGACACATCAAGAAAAAAAAGAGAGGGGACCCTAATAACTATAATCAGGAATGAAAGAGGAGAAGTAACAACTGACACCAAAGAAATAGAAAGGATTATTTTAAAAATATTATAAATAACTATATGCCGCCCTGCCTGGCTTGGCTCAGTGGATGGAGCATTGGCCTGCGGAATGAAGGGTTGCAGATTCAATTCCAGTCAAGGGCATGTGCCTGGGTTGCAGGGTCGATCCCCAGTGGGGGGCATGAGGGAGGCAGCCGATCAATGATTCTCTCTCATAATTGATGTTTCTATCTCTCTCTCCCCCTCTCCCTTCCTCTCTGAAATCAATAAAAAACAAAAACAAAAACAAAAAAATAAATAACTATATGCCAACAAACTGGACAATCTGGACAGATTGGTTAAGTTCCTAGAAACATCCAATCTTCCAAAACCGAATCAGGAAGAATCAGAGAATCTGGATAGATTACAACTAGTAAAACAGAAGCAGTAATTAAAAACTGCCAACAAACAAAACTGCTGATTAGCTGGCTTCACAGGTGAATTTTACCAAACATTCAAAGATGAAATAACATATATCCTTCTCAAACTATTCCAAAAAATTCAAGAGAAGGGAAGACTCCCAAACTCATTTGATGAAAATAGATGTGAATTCTCAACAAAATATTACCAAACCAAATCCAGCAATATACTAAAAAAGCTCACACACCATGACCAAGTATGATTTATTCCAGGGATGCAAGGTTGGTACAATATCCACAAATCAATAAACGTGATACATCACATAAACAAAATGAAGGATAAAAACCACATGACCACATCAATAGGTGCAGAAAAAGCATTTGATAAAATCCAGCACCCATTAATGATAAAAACTCTCAACAAAGTGGGACTACAGGGAACATACCTCAATGTAATAAAGGCCATATATGACAAACCCACAGCCAACATTATACTCAGTGGGCAAAATCTACAGGCATTTATTTCCCCTAAGATTGCAAATAAGACAGGGATGTCTGCTTTCACCACTCTTATTCAACATAGTACTGGAAGTCCTAGCCATAGCAATCGGACAACATGAAGAAATAAAAGGCATCCAAATTGTAAAGGAAGAAGTAAAACTGCCATTATTTGCTGATGACATGATACTGTATGTAGAGAACCCTGAAGATTCTACCAAAAAAACCTACTAGAACTGATACACTAATTCAGTAAAGTAGCAGATACAAAATATCCAGAAATCAGTTGCATTTTTATGCACCAATAATGAACTATCAGAAAGGGAAAGTAAGACAACAATCCCACTTACAGTTGCATCAGAAAATGAAATACCTAGGAATAAATTTAACCAAGGATGTAAAAGACCTGTACTCAGAAAATTATAAGACACTGCAGAAAGAAACTGAAGAAGATAGAAATAAGTGGAAGAATATACCATGTTCATGGATAGGAGGAATTAACATCATTAAAATGTCCATACTACCCAAAGCAACCTATAGACTCAATGCAATTCATATTAAGATATTAATGGAGTATTTTACAGAACTAGAACAAATATTTCAGAAATTTATATGGAACCACAAAAGATCCCAAATAGCCTCAGTAATCTTGAGAGAAGAACAAAATTGGGAGAAATCACACTACCTGATATCAAACTATACTACAAGGTCACAGTAATCAAAACAGTATGGTACTGGCATAGAAACAGACATAAAGATCAATGGGACCAAATAGAGAACCCATAAATAAACCCATACCTTTATGGTCAAGTAATATTTAACAAAGGAGGAAAGAACATACAATGGGGTAAAGATAGTCTATTGAACATATGGTGTTGGGAAATTAGGACAGATATGTGCAAAAAAATGAAACTAGACTACTTCTTACACCATACAAAAGAATGAATTCAAAGTGGATTAAAGACAAAATGCTAGGCTTGAAACCATAAAACTCCTAGGAAAAAACACAGGCAGTAAAATCTCAGACATTTCTCACAGCGATATTTTTTTCTGATATATCTCCTTGGGCAAGGGAAACAAACAAAAATAAACTAAAAAGTTTTTGCACAGCAAAGGAAACCATAAACAAAATGAAAAAACAGCTGAATGGGAGAATATATTTGCCGATATATCTGATAAGGTGTTAATATCCAAAATTTATAATGACTTATAAAACTCAACATAAAAAACACAATTTAAAAATGGGCAAAGGACCTGAGTAGACACTTCTCCAAAGGGGACATACATATATCTAATAGAAATATGAAAAAATGCTCAATGTCACTAACCTTTAACCTTCAGAGAAATGCAAATTAAAACGACCAGGAGATAACACCTCACATCTGTCAGAATGGCTATCATCAATAACTCAACAAACAAGTATTAGTGAAGATGTGGAGGACAGGGAACCCTTGTGAACTGCTGGTGGGAATGCAGATTGGTGCAGTCACTGTGGGAAGCAGTATGGAGTTACTTCAAAAAATTAAAAATGGAACTGCCTTATAACCCAGTGATTCCACTTCTTGGAATTTATTCCCCAAAATACTGATTTGAAAGAATATATGCACTCTATGTTCATTGCAGTGTTATTTTGAATAGCAAGATTTGGAAGTGCCCAAGTATCCATTGGTAGATGAAAGCATAAAAAAGCCATGGCACATTTACACCATGGAATGCTAGTCGGCCATAAAAAAAGAAGGAAATCTTACCCTTTGGGATAGCATGGATGGACCTGGAGAGCATATGCTAAGTGAAATAAGCCAGTCAGAAAGACAAGTCCCACATGATTTCACTCATATGTAGAATCTAATGAACAGAATAAACTAACAAAACAGAAACAGACTCATAGAGAACAGTCTGACAGGTGTCAGAGGGGAGGAGGTTATGGGGCTGAGTGAAAAAGGTGAAGGGATTAAGCAAAAACAAACAAACATAAAAAACCTCATAGACACAGACAACAGTATGGTGATCACCTGAGGAAAAGGGGTAGAGGAGTAGAAGAGGGTGTTTTATGGGGAGATAAGTGGTGATGGAAGGAAACTTGACTTTGGGTGATAAATAGACAACACATTACATAAATGATGTATTGTAGAGTTGTGCGCCTGAAACCTGTATAATTTTATTAACCAATGTCACTCCAATAACAATAAAAAGTAAAAATAGGAAATAAAAAGGGAAAAAAATGCATTCTGAAACAAACAAAAAAATTAAAATTAAAAAAAGAATAGTGCCACCTTGTGGGCATCTCTATTACTACCACAATCACAACCAGTGGGTGCAAGTCCATCAACCCCTGAGAATCTTTCTGCTTACGTACACATCTGTATGTATCAGCTGAAAGCACCTGATCGCGGGCTCTCTTTAGTTCCTTTACCTCAGTGAATCACTCTATGTGCTTTTATATTCACAAGAGACTAAAAGGAACTTCCTAATAACATTTAAAGTCAGTCATGGAGGGTTACCAATATTGGCATTTATAAGTTAAAAAAAAAGGCAGATATCAGTTCCGTTACGTCTTCTAATTCCATTTTGTATAAGAAGTTTGGCTTATAAGCCATACAATACATGAGCTTACATGTAATAGGAATTCCAGAAATTTCCAGGGAGAATGTTTTCTATTTAGTGTCTATTGAGTTTGATTGTGGTTTTCCGTTGTTGCTAGTGACTTACAGAACATAGTTATCATTTTTTTTTATCCTTGTGAGGCAAGAACCAGGACAGGCGAATCTGTAGCAGAAGTTTCAGTAGCCATCCAGGGGGCATAGAGACAGATTGTAGACGAGGGCCAGGGTGGGGGCTGCATGCCAGGAAGCAATTTGACAAGATGGAGCCATGCTGATTATAGCTGAGGGACTCCCTTCTACTCCCAGGTTTGCTGGCTTTTTTGTTTTTGTTTTTGTGTTTTTTGGGGTTTTTTTTCACCATGGGACCTTGGGAAACCCCCTACACTTCATTGTTTTTGTTTGTTTACATGTAAAATGACAGGTTTGAAATGTGTAATCTCCAAGGTCCCTTTAAGACCTGAAATTTGTTTATCAAGCAGAAAGCCTCATTTCTCAATCCTTTTTAACTCAGGTGTTCTGGCCAAAGGCAGGATTTATCACAAAGATTCTTTTTTTGTTGTTGTTGTTAATCCTCACTTGAGGGTATTTTTTTCCATCGATTTTTAGACAGAGTGGACAGGAGGGGGAGAGAGATAAAGAGAGAGAAACATCGATATGAGAGAGATACATCAATTGGTTGCCTCCTGGATGTGCTCCGACTAAGGCTGGGAATCGAGTCTGCAACCCCTTAGTGGATAGAGTGGGCCGACATTTAAATCACTGAGGCAAACTGGCTAGGGCAAAGATTCTTAGTATTAGTGAAGCTTCTAGGTAGAGCATTCTGAAGCCATATAAATAGTTTATATTTAATAGTTAACAAATTGTGGAAATGCTTCACTGTACTTACTCCCTTCAATTCCTATAGCCCTATGGGAAGGGGGGTACCAGAGAAAAGAAACACTTCCACTCAAGGACAGGAGCAGCTGGGCCCTTGCTCCACTGGGGATATTTGTCCTCCTTGCAGACGGGTGCAGGCAACATCAGCATTTTAAGACCTCTCAGGCAGTGATGGGTAACATGATCCTCCCAGCCTGCAGCTGCTACATCAAACTCAGGCTATCGCTGTCTGACAGTGGTGCTGATGCTGGGGGAAGAAATCCTTCCTCCCAAGGCCAGCCGAAGGACCTTCGAGGCTGGTTGTTATTGCACGAAGAAGACTGTCTATGTTCCCAAATCACTACGGAACATTACTTTGCATCTGTGTTTTAATTGGTGTGTACGTGTTTTAAGAGCTCTTACGCGTTTAAGAACTCTCATACGTTCCTGTTTGTTTGAGTGAATGCAATTTAAGGTTTGCCTAGAGAAGAGGAGAGGAGCAAAAATTCAAGAAGGTACTAGAAAGTTCAACCACCAATTGCAGCTTAGCTTTGCCCAAGTTATGCTATTGTGGATTGTCAAATGTTCCTTTTAGAAAAAATGTGGAACAGAAATTGTGTTGATGACAAATGACCACAGGATGGCGCTCTAACAAAACACCTCACAGCTCAAAAAAAAAAAAAAAAAAAAAAAACAACCAAAATCTACATCTTTCTCAAACATTTACATGCTACTATTTCTGGCTGGTCTTATGACATAAAGCTCAATGTCACAAATATTGTTTTAAACATCATGAAACGATATTTTAAAAAAGAATGTTGGTATCCTTGGAAGTGAATCCTGAGTACAAGTTAAACTTCTTTGATTAGCTGGGGAAAGAAACCATTATAATGGTTTCTACATCATTCCTACATTAAATTCCAAAAAAGGGGAAGAATTTACAAGCCTTTACTTTCTTTAACAAAAGGCCAAATAGCCCTAGCTGGTTTGGCTCAGTGGATAGAGCATTGGTTTGCAGACAGAAGGCTCTTGGGTTTGATTCTGTCAAGGGCACATACCTTGTTGCAGGCTCCTCCCCCGGCCGGGCCCTGGTTGAGTTTATAGAGGAGGCAACCAATCGATGTGTTTCTCTCCCATCAATGTTTCTCTCTGTCTTTCCCTCTCTCTTCCACTCTCCCTAAAAATAAACGGAAAAATATCCTCAGGTGAGGATTAACAAAATGTTTTTTAAAAAGACCAAATAAACAATACAAAATCAAAACATTTTAGAAATGTGTCCATTTCCAAACCAGAGCTTGTTTGGATTATGCTGGTAAGGATTTTAAGTCTAAATATGTGATTAAAAACACCCACCCACCCAAGCCAACCCATTCTCCAATCTGGATAGAACGCTCAGAGAAAATGCTATGTTACCTCTCCAGGGATGCGGGCATTGGAAAGGGAAAGGGGGTGGGGGGCGGGGGGCGGTCTCTGAAGGAAATTAAAGCCCAGGCTGCGATTCCCTCGCACACAGATAACACCTGGGGGCATCGTTGCCAGCAATGAGCATCCTTTACATTTAAACAATCGTTACTGATAATAAAATAATTAGAAAAATTTATGTGCACGTGTGCTATTATTAACATGGCTTTGCCGAAAGGAGCTTCGGCTGGTCATGCAGGGATGTTAGCCGTCTCCCTCCCCCTTCTCCGATGGCATGTTTATACTCGGGCAGCACTTCTACATTTTTAATAGAGACGAAGAGATTCCATTTAATTAGGTAGAGTGACTTGTTTACGTGCAGGTTATACATTTACGAGTTCTAATGAAGAACGGAAAATACCTATTGAGCAGCCTTTGAAGGTCCTCTTGTTTGAGGATAATTGTGCATCCAGCCCAGTGGAAAGCCGGGCATCAGCCCGCGGAGAGCGGAGCGCAGGGCGTCGAGTCCAGTAAAATAATTGCCCCGCGCGCGTCCATCAGTGTTCTAAGGATTTTTTTTTCTCCCCCAAATCAAAGTTATTTCATCGTACATTTGATTGGAATATTGAAACTGGGTTATAGGGGGAAAAATGTTAAGGAAGTGACAAGATTTCTTTTTAACAAATACCAGCACCATTTATATAAAGCCTTTCCCTTCTTTCCTTTTAATTTTTACCTCTTCCATTCTGTTCGCCTATTTTATTTGCACATTAGATGACATACACAGGTTATCGTCAAAAGCATTTTCCCCCCACATTCCTCAATCCTTTCTGAAAATGAGAAGTTAATTTTTTCTTAACCTCTGACTTAAGGTAAAAATTCCAAATATTTGCATGCCTCAGATGTACTGCAGAAAGGCCACCTGAATTAATGAGGTTTCTTGAATCGGTGTACAGAAATGAATTACAAAGCTTAAGAAGTCGAAGAGATTTCTCGTGATTTTTAAAGCAATATTAATGATCGTAGGGAATGAGAAACTGAGCTTTGTGTTATTACTGTAGGATTAGTGTTTAGTTCCTGAAAGCTGGTCTATTTATGGGTATAGAGAAGGGAATTAAACTCTGAAAAGGTTAATTTTTATTAAAAAATGTTCTCTGGAAGGTCTCTTTCCTAGCACCTGCTATAAGTTTCCCTTTGAATTGTAGTTGCAATCTGCATGTGGAGCGAGTCCAGGAAGCTTGAATAATAACGCCGCCGTCCCTGCTGGAGACTCTTCGGGAGGGCGCAGGAAAAATGAAATGCGGCCTGCGGTGCCTGACAATCTGTATATAAATCTCGGTATCATCCCAGCTGATGGGCTGTAGCAAGGCGACTCCCAGGGCTGGCGTTTGCCATCTCTAGTGTACTTTATAATTTCTGGAAAAAAAAACCCCAACATGTCAATGAAATAAAGCCATCCCTAATTGAAAAGTAATACCTTACAAATATTCACTGAGAGAAAAAGGTTGGTCTGGCTGCAGGGTGAATGGCGAACAGGGAATGAAAGACTCAGGAAGAAAGGAAAAGAAGCCAAAGACACCACGGCCCTTTGCTGAGCTTGCTGACCACACTGACGGCTCTCGAACATGTTAGCTCCTGCATGTCCACTTTCTCTCTTATCTGCGTGCTTGTCTAATTCATTTTCCTCGGAAAGCTGCGGAGCCGGCGTCATGTGGCTGTGACCGCGGATGGTGTGGGTTTAAGATCAAACAGGACCTAGTACGGTGGGCTGTGTTTCCTTTTGGATCGCACGGCTTGGGTCGGGCTGACAAGCTGCGGGAGGAATCAGGGCAGCAGCTCTTCTGAGAAATGAACCTCGAAACGGGGGAACGAGAGATGGCACACAGCGAGGAACCAGGGGTCCGAGGCCGGCCGAGTGGAAGTGGGTCCGGGGAACCCCCAGCAGCATACACGTTACATGTGGAAGATGCCAGCTGCTTTTTTCATGTGGACTCGATAGTAGGTTTGGCAGGCGGACCCATGTCCTTGACTAGAGCTGCTCGATATACCTAGCTCAGGCCTCATTTAAGAAGCCAAAGCTCCCTGAGTTTGTGGGAAACAGAGAAAAGCAAAGGGGTTCGGTACTTAAAAAAAGGAAGTTCACTTAAGAGTAAAAAAATACTTGTTTAAAGAAAGCTACAGGAAATCAGAGTGAGTAAAAGAATTTTTGGACAAATTAAACTCTACTAGTAAATGGAAAGAAGCAGGAGAAAAAGTTTTGTTTTGTTTTTTTTAGGGGGGTGGGGTGCAGTTACAAGTCATTCTGGTCCAGTCTGTCTTTCTTTCTAAAAATCAGGCAAGAGTTTGTTCATTTATTCTCTTATTCAACAAAGTTTACCTATCGCGTCCTCTGCCACGCAGGGCCCAGTCTTTCACACACAGGGCATTGAATTAATCACCCATGGTCCCGTTAGACAACGTGACCTGGGGAGCAGTAAAGTCCGTCTTCTGTCAGGGCAGATAGCGCGTGTGCCGTGTTCCTACAGAACAGGAACTGCCGCTGTCACATTATTTCCATCAATAAGAAAACGTCTATCAGTGCTGCTTCATATTCGGCAACCCCTTCAGTCAGCTCAGGCACGAAGCATCACGCTCTGCGTCTGCCCCCCTTTCCATGTTGCAGAAAATCCAGAGGGGAAAACAGAACAGAAGCAAGTAGCCATTCCAAATGAAATACTGTCCAGGACATGGGGACTCCAGAGCCCAGAGCTGGCTTCTGCAGGCTCTGGGCCAGGTATTTACAGATGTAACATTTCTGTCAGTCTCCACCCTTTGTTCCTTTAATGGGCGAATTAGCCTTAGGGTCTTGGTAAATCTGTTCCTTTTGGGAAGAGAAAAGATGGCCTGGCATTACCAGGTGAAATGTCGGCTGGAGCAGTGTCCCCCTTCAGGGTGCTTTCTTGTGGGAACTCAACTGTCACCAGCTGCCTGACCATCAGCTTCTAGGTTAGCCTCACTTCTGAGTACCCTCCTGTGGGGTGAAGGGAAGACAATATTCAAAACTGTGCTAGTGAGAAGAAATTTAGAAGGCTCCTAGTTGAACAATGTAAGGGGCTAGGGGTGCTGATCCCGATTCCCACAGTCAAAAATCTGCATATAACTTTGGACTCCCCCAAAACTCTACCCTTGGTATCCATGAGGGACAGCTTCCAGGTCCCTCTGTGGATACCAAAGTCCATGGAATCTCAAGTCCCTATATAAAACGGCTCAGATCAATGCATAACGCCTGCTCTTTGCATCCACGGACTCCCAACCTTGGGTGGAAAGCCGTGCAGGGATTTACTGAAAAACAACAACAACCATGTATAAATGTGAGAAGCACTGATGCCCCAAAGCCAAACTAGAATGATAGGGCCGCTAAAAACTGCCTAATTTCAGCAGGAGTCATAACTACTTCTGAAAAAGATGTTCTTGTAGCCAACATTTTTAGCTAAGGTGGGTACATTCAAATTTGAAAATACTAAATGCAAAGAGTAAAAAGAGTGCTACTGCACAGTGATGGTGAACATGTGGGGAAATTTAATAGTACAGCCTTTATAGAGGGCAATTTGGTCATAGGTATTAGTCTTAAAAATGTACTAGTACATACTCCTTGATCTAACAATTCCACTTCCTAGAAAATTATTCTGGAAAAATAATTGAATAGTTTGAAAAGAGATATGAATAAGAATGTCATCATGTTTATGATAGCCAAACAAAACAAAAAAAAGAAAGAAAAAGAAGAAAGGAAACAGTCTTTATATCCAACAGTAGAGGGTAAAGGAATTATGGGACCTATAATGGGATAGATACTATGCAATCACATAAAGTGATAAATTAGAGGAACACTTATTACTCCAGAAACATGTTTATACTAGAGGCCCGATGCATGAAGATTCGTGCAAGAATGGGCCTTCCTTCCTCTGGCTGCTGGCAGCGTCTTCTCTCTGGCCGGAGCTGCCTTTCTGTCTTCCCATGCTGCCCAGAGGCCCAGAGTGGCTGGGGTGGTACGCAATGCCTGCATTGTCACCATGGCGACAATGCAAGTGTCCCACCCCATCTTTGTTTGGTTAATTTGCATACTCACTCCTGGTTGGCTGGTGGGCGTCACAAAGGTATGGTCAATTAGCATGTTACTCTTTTATTAGGTAGATATGTTTGTTGAGGAGTGAAAAATTCAGGTTACCATGCTTTATATAAAATGACCTCATATCTTGTTTAGAAATAGAAACACTTTATCCTTAAATACATTTTTATTGCTTTTAAAGAGAGAGTAAGGGAGAGGGATAGAGGGATAAGAGAGGAAACATCATGGATTGGCTGCCTCCTGCATGCCCCCTACTGGGGATTGAGTGAGCCCCAAATTGGACATGTGCCCTGATGGGGAAGCAACCATGGCCTCCTGGTTCCTGGGTCAACAATCAACCACTGAGCCACACAGGCCAGGCTAGAAACATATTTTAAAATCCAGAAGGCCATGCAGCTAAGTGTTAGCAGCAGTAATTTCAGACAGTAGGATTACAGGTTGCTTTTTGCTTATCTTCATTTTAGGATTTTTTTTTACAACTGAAGTGTGTTAATTACCTAATTAAATATAGTAACATAGCTATTATTTTGGAAGAGCATTTTTTTTTTACATCTTGAATATCTTGTGTGTAACTTTTTCACTTACCAACTGCATGATATTCAACTTTTCTATTCAATATCTTCTTCTTCCAAGCCTGTGAATACCTCGATGACCAAGGCTGAGTCTTGTGAACCTTTATATCCAGGGCCTCGCACAGGTGGAGCTCACAGCCTGAAGCTCATCTGTGTTGTAAATGGATGAATGAAAGGGTTTTGGGTGACTGTATGTGTGTGTGTGTGTACATATATATTTCTTTTTCATGAGTGGCCTATAGGATTAGAGTTCGTAGCTCACTGGAATTGGCTGCTGTTGCATATAGGTAATGTGCTTGGTGAGATAACTATTGAGAGCCAAGTGTGACTTGACCTATTGGTTTAGCTGCTATCTCTACTTTGGTGATAAATTGTTCTGTGAGGTGGGGGGTCAGGGCTGAACATGTCAGGAAGTCAGCCATAGAGAGGGAAATCCAGCCCTAGCCGGTTTGACTCAGTGGATAGAGCCTTGGCCTGTGGACTGAAGGGTCCCGGGTTCAATTCCGGTCAAGGGCACATGCCTGGGTTGTGGGCTTGATCCCCAGTAGGGGGTGTGCAGGAGGCAGCCGATCAATGATTCTCTGTCATCATTGATATTTTTATCTCTCTTCTTCTTGCTTCCTCTCTGAAATCAATATATATACATACATATATACATATATCTACCTATATCTATCTATCATCTATCTATCTATAATTAAAAATGAAAAGGAAGTTAAGGGAATAAAAATTATTTCTAATAAAGTAATTCATATGATTTAGAAATAGTCATAAGGTTCAAGAAAGGTGTTTGATATATATATATATATATATATATATATATATATATATATATATATTTAGAGAGAGAGAGAGAGAGAAGAAATGTGCCTCCCAGGAGGGAGCTAGCCACCCTCTGCTCCTGTGGGGCCCATTGCTCCCTAAGTGGGTCTAGGGGAATCCTAGGAGAGGACCCAAGTGGAAGTTTATGGGCAGTGGAAACTGGGCTTCTGGGCCCCAGTCTGTTTGTTTGTTGTGGTTGTAACTTTGGATCTTATCCCAGTAGGAGAAAAAGTTGGGATGCTTGAACCATTGCTGACCAGTACTCCCTCTGTTTGGCATTATGGTAAGAAGCATTTGCAAGCCTGCTCTCACCTATGGCTCACTGCTTCCTTCTGAGAGAGGTAACCATGTTGAGAGTAGGAAACGGAAACTGAAGAAGGTTAAGCTACTTTCCCCAAATTCAGAAACAAAGAGGTGGAGCAGGAATCCACTTGGGGGGCCCCTAACCCAGGGCCCCGGCCCTCTTGCCATGCTATAAAGATATTGGGGTGGTCTGATGGTCTGGAACCCTCAAATTCTGGCACGCTGCACCAGGACTGCCCGTGGAGACATCCCGGGGCCTTTCTGAATTTCTCCCATTCTCCTTGCTAAATAGATTATATTTAAAAATGAGCCTCCATATTCAGTAATCACTATTTTTTCCCCTTGCTTTTGGCCCTAAGTGAAGTCACCAGAAAATCTATTTTATAGCTTAAAAGTGAAAAGGAAATTAAGGGAATAAAAACTATTTCTAATAAAGTAATTCACATGATTTAGAAATAGTCATAAGGTTCAAGAAAGGTGTTTGCATATTTTACTTAAAGGTAAGCCCTAGCTTTAATTTGGCCTATAATTTAATTATGAATTAATTTTAATTTATAAAGTTCTGAGAAAGTTCATGGAAGATTCATTGAATGTATCTGAATGTAGGCTTGTTTCTCGGATATTCCAGTTTCTGTATTTGGAAATGTTAATAGCATAAAAAATGGTAAGATCTAATCTATAGAATTGGGGAGCTGTTTCTGATGTTTAGTGATATAGTAATGGAATATATCCTATATAATAAAAGCTTAATATGCTAAGTTGCTAAGTGTCCAGTCGTTTGGTCAGCTGTTCAACCAATCAAAGCATAATATGCTAATGATATGTTAAGGCTACTCAACTGATCGCTATTATATGCACTGACCACCAGGGGTAGATGCTCCAACTGGTAGGTTAGCTTACTGCTGGGGTCCAGCTGATTGGGACTGAGCAAGATGGGCCAAACACACCCTGGAGCCCTCCTGTGGTCCCTCCCTGGGTGGCCAACCTACCGCATCCCTCTCCAGCCCTGATTGTGCACCAGTCGGGTCCCTTGGCCTGGCCTGCACCCTCTTGCAATCTGGGACCCTTCAGGGGATGTTGGAGAGCCAGTTTTGGCCTGTCCCACAGGCCAGGCCAAGGGACCCCACTGGTGTACAAATTCATGCACTGGGCCTCTGGTTTGTTTATAAATCTTTTTGGCTGCTTTACATTTGGAATTTGCATAGTAATACAGAGGATCTTGAAAAACATCTGGGGAAGGGTTATGATTTGGTCCAAATTATATAACCAAGAAGTTTTTAAGTCATAACTACTCTAAGCTTTCTTAGTCTCCCTACTCCTTTGGGTTATATCTAAATTATAACAGTTGTAACTTACATTTATTTGTGTGATTATTTGATTGATATCGGTCTATTTCACTAGCCAGAGAGCTTCATGAGAGCAGAAGAGTCATCTTTTTTTACTTGTCATTGTCTATACTTAGCACAAAATAGGACATTATAGCACATGACATAACGTAACAACAACAATAATGATGGATAAGAGTAACAAACACTTGTTGAACTCTTGCTGTGGGCCAGACATTGTTCTGAGTGCTTAATCCTAATCCATGTAATGGAATTTTGACAGATCTTGGTTGAATGACTTTTATGTAAATGAAGCATAAATTTTGAGTTCATGCATCTGGTAACTATTTAGTGTCATCGAGTTTTGGGAGACCGTTACAACAAGAACTGGAAGATATTGAACTCGGAAGTGATTTGACAAAGGTTTGTTTTTCTGTTTCGTATCTGACAAATATTTCAGTTTTCATGTTTTCACATTCATTGTCGGTCATTTGTTGGCCCCTAGAGCAGGTTTTAAAGAAACAAAAGAAAAACGAGGCTCCATCTCAAAGGAACAGAACAGCAGTAGTGTTAGCATTGGGCTTTAATTTTAAGGGAGGAGTGTTGGACCAGCAGCTCTCTCACTCCGATGACGGGAGGGGAGGGTTGTCTTTCAAGGAAGTTTCAAGCTGATGTCTGTGTTGCTGCTGCGGTACCCTCCACTTAATTTATTGTTATTTAGTGCAAAAATGGATGAGAACATAACCTTTGTAAGGTTTTTATGTTTTATTGGCTATAAAAGATAAAATATGGAGCAAAGGGAAGTAAAATAGTATTTTGTTAGGTCGGGGAATGGATTTATGCTGTAACTAACTGATAGAAATAGTCGGAGGGTCATAAAGATCAGTCTCTGCCTTTTATCTCTTCTCTTTCATGTGCGCATTCAACAAGCTCCTTTCTTGGCTGTCAGGCCCATGGCAGCGCACCAAACACCAGGCCCCCTTTGTCCCAGGGCATTAACTCAGCTGTTGAGATCAAGAATATCAGGGGGGCTTCTGTTGCAGACATTAAGCAATTGGGATCAGTCTCAGTGAATCAGATACTTGACATGTGCAAATGGGATGTTTGTTCACAAGGGACCCCGCGCTGCATTGTGTCTTGAATGAACAGGCAAAAACAAAGTGTGTGAGTTAAATTGAATTTTTCGGGAAACACACAAAAAGACCCGGTCTTTGGCGATTGTGGTGTGGGGAAGGTGCTGGGAAGGTCAACCTAGCTAAGTCCCCCAACAACCTCCCCAGCAAAACCAAGAAAAAAAAAAGAAGCCATCAAACACATTTCAAAATAATTAAAGTTGATTATCGGGCCAGTGGCTCTCAGATTTTAGCCCAAGCATCAGAATCACTTGGAGGGCTTGTTAAGGCCCAGATTGCTGGGTGCTATGCCCAGAGTTTCTGATTCACCAGGTCTGGGTAAGGCTTGGGAATTTGCCTCTCTAACAAGCTCCCAGGTGCTGCTGCTGCGCGGGGGCCGCGCGTTGAGAACCGCGGCTTTAGGCACTCACTTGTCCATGGCTAGTGGTGTGGACGTGCCTCCAGGAGCTGTAGGCATCCAGGAAGACATCTCACCTCAGAAACGGAGGTGAGTCTATGGGGATGTGTGCTTCACAGGTAAGCAAGCCAGGACTTTTATCTGGGGATAGGAAATCCCTTTACTCTTTAGAGCTTGCAATCTAAGGTTGGGCTGAGGCAGAAAACAGGCAAGTTAGTATCTTTCCTTAAGTATCCTGTTTGTTTTGTAAGATTTGCTTCCAACGTAATATACTTGCTCGGAGCTTCCGGAGGCTGCTGGCCTGTTTTATTGCTGTGTCCTGGCTGCTATAAAGCATGGAGAAGTGTTGGACCAGCAGCTCTCTCACTGGGTTCTGGCTGATCAGGACTGAGATGAGTTGGACACGCCCTGGAGCCCTCCTGCACCCCCCTTCACCCCCCCACTGACTGGCCAACCTCCCGCAATCCTCCCGGCCCTGATTGTGCAGCAGTGGGGTCCCTTGGCCTGGTCTGCATCCTCTTGCAATCCGATACCCCTAACCCTAACCCTAACCCTAGCCCTAACCCCGGGACCCGACCTGCTACATAATTGGCAGGACTCGGTGCAAAATGAAAATTTGGACTCCTTGTTTCAAAAATTAAGAATTCAAACACAGTGACAACAGGGCTCCACAGATGATGTGGGTTTTTTTTTTTGTTTTTGTTTTTTGTTTTTTTTTACAAATTGAAGGCAAGACTTTTTTTAACCAGCAAAAGAATCACAACTCATTTTATTGCGATACTCACTGTATTGCAGTGGTCTGGAACGAAACCCACAATATCTCAGAGGTAGGCCTGTGCACAACAGAAGTAAGCAATTTCTTTCTTTCATTTCTATGTGAGTTCTTACCCAAGGATATTTTTTCCATTGATTTTTAGAGTGGAAGGGAGGGAGTTAGGGGGAGAGAGAGAAACATAAATGTGAGAGAGACATTTCCATTGGTTGCCTCCCACACACTCCCGGACCTGGCGATGGATGGAACCTGCAATCCATGTTCGTGCCTTTGACTGGGAAGCCAACCTAAGACCCTTTGGTGCGCAGGCCAACTCTCTAACCACTGAATAACACTGGCCAGGGGGAAGAAAGCAATTTCTTAGCTTCTTTCACCAAGGGATCATTGAGTAAATATTGACCGAGAAAGGATTTTGAAGGACCCTCTGGTTGACTCCCTTTTTTTTTGGGGGGGGGGGCAGTGCTATCATTTTATGTAGCTTCATAGTTATCCTGATGACTTTACACCTGTTACTGCATTTACAGCAGCCCTGTGCGGGCATTATGATCCCACGTGCACACAGCTCAGCTGTGACTTGGTCATAGTGGTTTGGACCAATTTTCTGAAATCCAGTGCTGTGTTTTTTTTAAGTTACTTTTCAGTAATCACATTTGCCTCTCAGAGAGATTTAGCTATTTACTTGGCGACACACAGCCAATGACATTGAATAGGAATCCGAACCCAGTTTTCTAAATCCTAGTTGGAAGTTCTGTTGACTACCCACTAATGAAGAAAGCAAGTTTTGGGAAGTTTGTTGATTCTATTGGTCAATATTTTTTAGCTGTAAAGCTTTAGAATTGATCCAGTTAATCTAGTTGACTCCTGATCTATTTCTGTCGCTGTGTGCTGTTTATTTCTGAGAACAAGTGGCTCCTCAAATACACCCTATTCCTGGGAGAGTCTGGCTCCGTAAGTTTTACTACTGTTGGCTGGGAATACTTCCTCTGAGTTAATCCCCAATTCCCAACGCTCTTCTGCAGTGCTACCCAATGTTTAGGCTGAATAAAAATATTTATCCCCAGTATACTGGCATGCTCCTCTGCCCCAGCTCTCTTGATTTCTCTGTGTGCATCTGATGCTCACTCTCCTGTGGGTGAGAAACTCCACCTCCCAGGGTATCAAGCCAGGCAGGCATGGTGATTGGGGCCGGTGTCCATGGACAGGGTCTCTAGGTTTGAGTCCTACTTCTATCTCCTATTTTCTGTCATCTTGACTAAGTTTGTTTTCAATTTGAGGAATAATTGACACATAGCATTGTATTAGTTTCACATGTACAATTTGATGATTGCCTATATTGCAAGATGATCACAATAATAAGACTACTTAACATCTGTCACTATACTTAGTTTACAAAATTCTTTTTTCTTGGGATGAGAACTTTTAAGATTGACTCTCTTAACAACTTTTAAATATACTAGAGGCCCGATCCACAAAATTCATGCACGAGTAGGCCTTCCTTCCCCCTGGCTGCTGGCACCAGCTTCCCTCTGGCACCTGGGACCTGGGCTTCCCTTGTAGCCCCGGGGTTTGCCCAGAAGGTCGTCTGGAAAGACATCTGGTCTAATTAGCATATTATGCTTTTATTATTATAGATAACACAGTATTAATTATTGTTACCATGCCATACATTATATCCCATGACCTCACCCATTTCACACCCCCTCTGCCCAACTGGGCTACCACCCATCTAGTTTCTATATATATGAGCTCTTTTTTTTTAGATTTCATATATAACTGAGATCATATGGTATTTATCTTTCTCTGACTTACTAGTATTTCACTTAGCATAATCAAGGCCTATCCATGTTGTCACAAATGGCAAGATTTCATTCTTTTTTATTGCTGAGTAATATCCCACACACACATATATCACATTTTCTCTATCCATTCATCTATGGATTTTTAGATTGTTTCTATGTCTTGGCTATTGAAAAACAATGCTGCAATAAACATGGGGGTGCATATATCTTTTCGAATTAGTGTTTTTGTTTTCTTCAGATAAATACCCAAACGTATTGGCTGAATTTTTGATATAAACATCCTTGAGCTTGGTTCCTGGACTGTAAAGGAGCAATAATGCAGTAACAGAGGTTTGCTGTGATGATTAAAGGGCACAATTTATACAGAGTGCTTTGCTAATAGCATTATTGTATTGAAGTCTGGCCCTACACACAACTAGGCAGTGTTGTGTCTAGGGCCAGTTTACTTGGTTTGTTCACTAATGCTTATTTCATCCCTTCCCACCCCCTGAGAGGGCACTGCTGGCATTTTGACTTTTCCCATGGTTTATCTGCACTATAGTCCATTCAAGAATTCAAACCAAAACCAAAGCACAATGGAGGGAAACATGTTGCCACAATTGACAGAAGCAGTAGTAGTTTTGAAGCAGACTTTTTTGGTGGGGGATGGAGAATACTATTAAAAAAATCACCCCTGTAGGTGGCCATGTGTTCTGACAATGTGAGGAAATGAATGTGTGTATGAGCGTGTGTGTAAGCCAGGGTGTGAAGCACTCCTGAACTTCACCATTAGAAGCTCTCTTCCCCCAAGTCTCCCGATCTTTGTGCAGTGCGTTTTGGATGAATTGATTCTGTGGTTGTATGGGGCTCATTGCATTTCGATGTGCTCACTATTGCTTCTCATCCTCAGTTTCTTCTATCAGTAATTAGAATGAATACAAATGTTTATTTACCAATATCTCAATATGTTTTTCTACTCCCACAAGTATGTTTATACAGCTAAAATGTTAGCATAAACATCAAATATAACATCAAGATAGACTATCTAATTCCAGCTGCACTGTCTGGTAATGGGGGAAATGTAGGCTTTGTACTTTGAGCACTCTTGACTTTCAGCATATGCTTGCTTCATCCTGTTGGCTGTCTTGTACCTGTGCCACAGCCTCTGGTGCAACCCTCCTTCTGCTCTGTCCATCCTCCCACTTAAACACAACCCATGGGCCTGGGCAACCATTCAAAGTCTGTGTAATAGGGATGAGATGCTTTAGGTTTTCACAGAGCAATTTTGTGGGAAGATGGGGTTGAGTGAATGCACAATAGCTACATTGCAATTACTAAGCTTAACTGAATGATTTACTTCAAGTGTCAAAGAAGTTATCTAGATATTTGCATTTATTAAAGACTAGAGGCCCGGTGCACAAAATTCATGCACAGGGGCTTGTGTCCATTAGCCCAGCCTGCACCCTCTCCAATCTGGGACCCCTCAAGGGATCCCCTACTGGGATCGGGCCTAAACGGGCAGTCGGACATCCCTCTCACAATCCAGGACTGCTGGCTCCCAACTGCCTGCCTGCCTGCCTTCCTGATTGCCCCTAACTGCTTCTGCCTGCCAGCCTGATTACCCCCTAACCACTCTCCTGCCAGCCTGATTGATGCCTAACTGCTCTCCTGCCAGCCTGATTGCCCCTAACTGCCCTCCCCTGCAGGTCTGGTCACCCCAACTGCCCTACCCTGCAGGCCGGGCCCCCCCCCCCCAACTGCCCTTCCCTGCAGGCCTGGTCGCCCCCAACTGCCCTCCCCTGCTGGCCATCTTGTGGTGGCCATCTTGTGTCCACATGGGAGCAGCCATCTTCAACCACATGGGGGCAGCCATCTTGTGTGTTGGAGTGACAGTCTATTTGCATATTACTCTTTTATTAGATAGGATGTATGAAATCAAGACCAAAATTTGGTCTATAATGTGACAACTTCATGGACAATCCCCTATTGCTGGTACCCAGTGAGAACCCCACTTCTCTTTTGGTATCGATGAAGACTTGTGCCATCTCTTCTAGTATTTGCTGCCCCACTCTGGTTGAGCCAGGTGAGCAAGGATAACGTGGACTAAAACTAGAGACAATCTAGGAACTTCTCCTCTGCTATGGTATTCTGTCTCTTTCCTTGTTGTACAGAAAGAGGTAAACCAGCTGATGCTTTCTCCTTTAACTTTCCTTCTCTCCACTCTGGGTTAGGCCAATGAGCATCAGCTGACTGCTTCAATGCGCCCTCAAGGCTGAGTCATCAGATGCTAACTTGGACTCGTCTCTCTCCTTTTCCTTCCCCCTGTTATACCAGAAACTCTGCTCCTCCCTCCAAATTCCTTACCTTCCATCTGAATTCCTGGTCCAAACCAGATTTTTGAGGATCATCCAGGATGCTCCCTCTTCCTCACCTCAATACCTAACGACTCATTAAATAATGATTGAACCTCCAGTCCCTCTAGACTCCCTCCCTTCCTCATCCCACCTTCCCTGACCTCATTTAAGCTATTACATCGCTCACATGCTGGCTGTGGTTTCCTATCTGGCACCATCCCCCAACCCCCACCCCCAGTCTTGCCCTGGACTGGCACTCCTGCTTTGAACTCATTGCTTCTCAGGATGGAGACCAAACTCCTACTTTTAGGAGGAATAACATATTTTTACTAATCTTCTCTTGCCTTCCTCTCAGTTACATCTGCTGGCCTCTCACAAACAGCTGGAACTCATCACTTAATTTCCCCAAATGTGGCATACTTCCTTAACCTTCTGGGCCTTTTTGTGAGTTCTTTACCCATGCTTCTTTTACTGTGCTCTGTCTAAATAACTATTCTCAGCTTAAGAGTCACCTTCTCATTGAAGTCTTTCTTGATATTCAGGCAGACTTGATTCCTCTCTCCTTTTGACTTCATATAAAAATGTCATGGCACAGGTGGCACCATATCACACCTAGTTTGTAACAGGTGCTTTGGAGATGAGACACTGATCACACTATCCTATCTAATAAAGATGGAATATGCTAATTGACCATCACTCCATCACAAAGATGGCTGCATCCACAGCTGAGGCCAAGTTCCTATAAGCAGCCTTAACGAGCAATCAGCAGGGACCTGTGGGGCTTGACAGGGGACCTCAGGCCGCACCCCCCCCCCCCACCAGGCAGGGCTTGACAGGGGACCTCAAGGTGCACTTCCCATCCTGGTTCTGAGCTAGGGGACCTCAGGCTGCTCCCCCTGTCCCAGCACCAGGCCAGGGGACCTCAGGCCATGCCCCCCACCAGGTGGGGCTTAACAGGGGACTTCAGGCTGCACCCCTGCCTGGCTGGGCTTGACAGGGAACCTCAGGCCTTCCCCCCACCCCACCCTGGTGTCAGGCTGGGGGACCTCGGGCCACGCCCCCCTCCCAGCAAGGCTTGACAGGGGACTTGAGGCTGCGTACTCCCTGCCAGTGGGGCTTGATGGGGGTCCTGAGGCTGCAACCCCTCCTGGTGCTGGGCCGGGGGATCTGAGGCTGTGTGCACCCCCACCTGGCAGGGCTTGATGGGGGACCTCAGGCCATGCCCCCCACCCAGTGGGGCTTGACAGGGGACCGCAAGGCATGCCCCCTGCCTGGCAGGGCTTGACAAGGGTGGGACTGGCCGGGTCTGGATCTAGCTCAATGCAGGGGTGCAGCTGGGTCTGGGTCGCACGCAATTTTGAGGCGCATGTGGGTGGGTGGGGACTTGACTTTGGGTCCTGTGGTGGGCCCCAGACTCTGACAGGAGGAAGGTTTTCATACACATTTTACTAATTTTCTTTCATCTCTGACACTTCTATTATAAAGGGCAAATAGCAATATTAAATTATTTCCTCTAGTTAATCCCCTTTTAATGTGTACAAATTTTGTGCACTGGGCCACTATTTATTATTCTAATATTTAAAATTTTTTTGTCATCATAGAATCTTTTAAACCTATTTAAAACATTTTTATGAACTGTGGAATACATACAAAGGAGGATTTGCAATATATATATATATAATGTGATTTCAAGAACAGTCACAACAAAATCAGACACTCACGTGTCTATCACCCAGGCCTTCAACATAGGGTCAGCCCATCTCCAGAAATCCCCTGAGGGTCTGTCTCTCCCTGGCCTCATCTGACTCTCTTACTCCCTGCACATAACCATTATACTGAATTTCATGTTAATTATCAATGCATTCACTTACAGGTTTTAAAAATGCCACCTAAGTATGTATCCCTAGGCAATACATTGTTTAATTGGGTCTGTTTTTGAACTTCACATAATTGGAATTGTTCTGTTGTATCCATTTATGCCTTGCTGCTTTCTCCCATTTTTATGGTTATGAGATTTATTCTGTTGATATGTGTTGTCATGGTTCATTCATTTTTTTCATGGTTGTATAAATTCCATTTCATGAATACCACTGTACTTTATTTACTGAAGCGATTGATGATGACTTGTTTCTAGATTTTGCAATTATGCACAAGGCTTCTGTAATATTATTGCCCATGTTTCTGGCACATGTGCAAGACTGACAGTAGGATAGATATAACTGGAAGCGGGGCATCTAGGTAAAATATATATAAACTGGTTTACCTTTATCAGGTGTTACCAAACATTTGCCTAAGTAGTTGCATCAGGGACTGTATCTTTTTTATCTTGGTATCCATAGTACCTAGGACAATGAGTGGCCAACCACAGTTGCTCAATACATATGGACTGAGTGAAAGTAGAACAATAAAGTAGGTGTTCAATCACAGCTCTTGTCTGAGAATAGCTCTGGGAAATAAAGCCAAAGCAATTACTTTTCCCCCTGAAAATCAGCCAACAGAGGGGTCCTGCTGGCTTAGGATAGAATGGTGCATTTTAATAATAATTAAATAATTAAAATAATTATAGTGTCTTATACCACTTTATTATTTAAATATTTTTTAAATTTTTGTTATTTTTAAATTACAGTTGAAATTCAATATTATATTAGTTTCAGAAGTAGAGCCTAGTGGTTAGACATATAACTTATGAGGTGATCCCTTGTGATAAGTTTAGTACCACCTGGTACCATATGTAGTTACTATAATACTAGAGACCTGGTGCACAAAGTTCATGCACTGGGGCACGGGGTGGGGTCCCTCAGCCCAGCCTGCACCCTCTCCAATCTGGGATCCCTTTCACAATCCAGGACTGCTAGCTCCCAACCGCTCGTCTGCCTGCCTGATTGCCCCTAACTGCTTCTGCCTGCCAGCTTGATCACCCCCTAATTACTCCCCTGCCAGCCTGATCGACACCTAAATGCTCCCCTGACAGCCTGATTGGCCCCAAATGCCTTCCCCTGCCAGCCCGGTTGCCCCTAACTACACTTTCCTGCTAGCCAGATCACCCCCAACTATCCTCCCCTGCTGGCTTGGCAGCCCCTAACTGCCCTCCCCTGCAGGCCTTGTCCCCCCAACTTCCCTCCCCTACCGGCCATCTTGTGTGAGGGCATGATGGCCAATTTGCATATTACCTCTTTATTATATAGGACTAGTGGTCCAGTGCACAAAATTTGTGCACATTAAAAGGGGATTAATTAGAGGAAATATTTTAATATTGCTATTTGTCCTTTCTCTATAATAGAAGTGTCAGAGATGAAAAAAATTAGTAAAATATATATGAAAATCTTCTTCCTGTCAGAGTCTGGGGCGCACTGCGGGGCCCAGAGTCAAGTCCCTGCCCACCCATAGTGCCTCAAAATCATGCGAGACCCAGACCCACCCAGCCCACCCCCATTGGGCGAGATCCAGAACCAAGGGGCCCATCCTTGTCAAGCCCTGCCAGGGTGGGGGGCGCAGCCTGTGGTCCCCTGGACAAACATTGGGGCATGGGATGTGGCCTGAGGTCCCCCATCAAGTCTCACTGGGCAGAAGGCACAGCCTGAGGTCCCCTGGCCAGGTGCCAGGCCAGCAGTGCAGCCTGAAGTCCCCTGGTCTGGTGCCGGGGCAGGGAGTGTGGCCTGAGGTCCTCTGTCAAGCCCCACCGGGTGGGGGGCACAGCCTCAGGTTCCTTGCTCTGGCCCAGTGCCATGCAGCCTCAGGTCTCTGCTGATTGCTTGTTAAAGCTCTTTATGGGAACTCGGCCTCTGCTGTGGGCACAGCCATCTTGTATTACAGAAACCTGCCTCCGCTGTGGGCGCTGCCATCTTGTGATGGCGTGATGGTTAATTTGCACATTCCCTCTTTATTAGATAGGATTAATTGAGTATATTCCCTATATTATACTTTACATCCCTATGACTATTTTGTCACTGCCCATTTGTTTTTGCTAGCACTTTAAAGAGGATTCTTAGGAGACCCAGTGGCTATTATGACTGTAGTAGACAGAACCTTCAGAGGAAAATGGGTCCCAACTATGCTTTCAAATGAATATTCTTATCACAGATTGCTGAGGGGCTAGGTCTTGGGAACTAACATGCTTTGGAATGTGGGTCTTTCTTCAATGCATCTTTTAGGGCTTGGAGTATAGAGATCTTTGACAGAGGAGAGATTAATGCTTCTAGAAGGGGTATGAAAGACCACACAACTTTACAAAGAAAGACATAGATGGGCTTTCTTAGGGAGGAAAACACTGCTCAGCCCTTTTTACAACGCAGCTCATAAATTTGAATAAAGCATTAATTTAATCATGCTCCTAAACTATCTCTCCATAAAGCAATATTTCTGGGACCTTTTCTTTTATCCAAGCCTTATTTAATAAATTTATTATTTTAAAAAGAATCTTTTTATTTTAAAATAATTTTAGATTTACAGAAGAATTGTAGACATAGAACAGGGAGTTCTGTGTACCATTCACTCAGTTTCTGGAGATGTTAACAGCATCTATACTAATAAAAGAGAAATATGCAAATTGACGGTCACTTCATGATGCCCACCAGTCAATCAGGAGTGAGTATGCAAATTAACCCGACAGAGATGGAGGCGGCCTCGCCCCCCAGCCTCTCTGGGCGTCTGGGCAGCATGCATGCAGGCGCAGAGCAGCCAGGCAGGGCAGGATGCCTGCTATAAGGGGAAGGGGGGAGGTGTAGGGAGTTACAGGAGTGAAGACTCCAGCCAGAGCGAAGACGGAAGGCGGTGGCCAGAACAAAGGCTTGGGTCCATGTCAGAGGAAAACCAGTGCCGGCAGCCAGGGGAAGGAAGGCCTATTGCATGAATCTTTGTGCAAAGGGCCTCTAATCTCATATAATCATGGTCCACTTGTCAAAACTAAGGAAATAAGCTTAGTGTAGTACTAGTATCTAAATTATAGACTTTTTTTTTCTAAAGTCACCAATTTTTCAGCTAATGTCCTTTTTCTTTCTAGGCTCCACTTCAGGATGCCAAATGCATATAGTTGTCATAGCCCTTCCAATCTGTGACAGTTTCTCAGGCTGTCCTTGTTTTTCACAACCTTTGCCCTTTTGAAGAGTGCTGTTTAGGTATTTTGTAGACTGTCCCTCAATGTGGGTTTGCTTGATGTTTCCCCATGATTAGACTGGGGTTTGGGGGAAGAACAGCATAGAGATGAAAGCTTATCACATCATGTGAGAGGTACATGCTATCAACCTGACTAATCACTGGCCATGTTCACCGAAACAGAAGGAGGGAGAGAAGTGGGAGAAGAGAAACAATTTGGGGGAGGGGGAAAGGAAGGCCTCTGAGTCCCTGGATCCAGCTGACCCTGCATCTAACTCCATTCCTGCCTTTTACATAGTTTCAATGCAGAAGCCAACAAATCCCTACCTGCCCCCCTTGTTGGTCCAACTATTTAGAGCAGGAGTTCTGTCACTTAGAGCCATGACTGCCCTCCTGGGCAGGAGGCACAGGCTAATATCAGGCGTCAGCATGTTTTATATCATTAGGCAAGAAAAAGTTTTTCAGATTCAAAACGGAGAGCATACAGACAAGTCCATTAGCCCCTGTTTAACTTTTTATGTTTATTTTTAACAATTGGGATTATGTCGTTGACAGGAAAAGTCTCTCAGATGGGTTTGAAAAGGAATCTAATGTTTTGACAATGGGCAGAGCTGCTCTGTGTCAACCTCTGCAACAAGATTGCTTAGTATTTGCTGATTTTGCTGAGATGAAGTTGATTTAATTCAATGCCAAGCTATTCATTTCATCTGAAATAAAAAAGTTTACTTAAAAAGTTAAAAACCAAGTTCAAGGTTTTAATAATGACCTTTTAGACACTGTGTTAGGTTGGCAATTTGGAGAAATTCAGAATAAGTATAATGTGCAACCCATTCTCTCATGTCGCTTAGAATCAGTCAGCAAAAGATGATGTAGACTCTGTAGATTGTATGCTGTGAAATATTTCAGCATCACACTATAAGATCTACAGACACCCTCCCAAAAGAAAGGAGTCATTCTCTTAATGCAACTTCTGGCCACTGTGGTCTAGAACTTGCTTGTAAGTCTCTGCCCTAATAAATTGATCATTCCCTCCCTCTCTCAATCCCTCCACTCACCCCCTCCTTCCTTGAACTTGGCCTTGGCTATGCCTGAGAATAGAGCAGCAAGTCTGCTTTTTTGGGGGGTGGGGGGCGTTGTAGGTTGTGTATAAGCACCCTTGGTATAAACAGAGGAAGAACTCCAGCGCTTTGTTAGGAAGGAAGTGAAAAGCTCAGCGGTTCTGTGGGCCAAGAAGTGCTGAGCCTGCAGGATCCTCAGCAGAAGGGAAGAATCTGCTTTGCCATGGCTCCACGCCTCCAGGGTTGCCCTGCTCTCATCAGATGCTTTCCCTGTTCCTAAGGCAGGCCTCGCCCAGAGGAGGAGGGGATGGCGATGTGCCAGTCCTAAATAATGAATAGCGCCCTCATTTACATTCTTTTTTAGTGGTCCCTGTTTGCACACAGCATTGCAGGAACCTGGAGCCCCAGGAACTCTGACTTGGGGCCTGCGTGGGCTCCCTCCCTCCAGCGTGCCTAGCTCGGGAAGAGGCAGAGTGCTTCCCGTCAGACCATCTGGCTCACGCCAATGTGCTTATTAGTAACAGTGGAGGTGGGTCTGTTCGGCTGGGACAGCAGCTCGCAGACAGATGCTGAGTTGATGTGTAAAATATGGCTTCCAGCCAAAGCACTAATCATGATCGCCTCTGAAGTGGTTCCAATCGTCTGGATGAGGCGCTCCGGCTCCTATGTTGTTTGTACAAGCTGGTAGTTAGAGGTGTTGTGTACAAGATATTTGTAGTCATAATTTCTCCAAACAGGTTAAGGCAAACATTATGAGAATCAGCATATTAATGTGCTGTGTTTCAAATTAGAATTATAAACACACTTTCCTCATTGGAGGCCTAATCTGCTAGGAAGAAGCCAGATGTTTAATGATGAAGCCATTATTTAGGAGGACCTATCAAAGTAAAACAAATTGTTATGGTTTAAGTGGAGGGGGAAACCTGCTTTATGTGAGGGAACTCGGGAAAATGGCTTGGAGAGGATTCTTGCTTGTGCTGAATTTCCACACACAGCTTGCTGCTCAAGAACAAGAGTTCCTTCTGGAACCATTGCTTAGTAGACGGGTGTGTTGTCCTCCTAGGACAAAGCTACCGGCCAGGACAGCTGGTTTCCTGGGGAAGAGGTGGTAGCTGATGTGCGGGAGTGGTAGTTGGAACAAATTTGGTCCCAGAGGCTTTTTGCTATTAACTCCTCTTTCTCTTTCTGCTGTGTCTGAGGTCTAAGCCAGGAAGCACTGTTTGGTGACTGTTGACATTTGTGTCCTCCACTTGTCTTCCGAGCTTCTTCCTGTATGTGGAACTGGCTGCCACATTCATCTTACTATGTGTAATCATACTAGTAGCCTCTAATTTTCTTTAAGGGGGCACAACCCACACCCTTTGCATCTGTCTGTGAATATATTTTTCTTTCCTCTTCTCCCTTCTTCCTCCTTTCCCTACATCTCCCATTCCACTTCCTCATGTTTCTTTTTTCCCCATTTCTTGTTGGAAACACTTCTTAGAGATTATATCGAATCGTTACTTTAGGCCAAAGAGCGCACAGAAAATAGGAAGAAGCACACAAAGATGGGCATTGGAAATGGTTTTCTAAAATTGAATGAATCACGTGTCTTGCCTGAAATATCCAGAGTGCTCCCACTATTCTTTTTAAGCGTGTCCCAAAGTTTTCTTTGCTGCTGGCAGGTTTCTGAACCTTCCAAGTCCTTTAAGAATCCACAAGGCTCTCTCCTGGCAAAGTAACCAAGGCCATTTTGACGTGTATACATTTTTAGCCATTACAACAAAGAAAGGAGTAGCAGCTCGAAGTGACTAGAAACCATCCAGGTTTGGAGGTGTCCCTCCTGCTGGATTCTAGACTCTTTGAGCTGTCAAGTCTTGAAAGGATCCAGAAAAGTCAGCCTCACCTGAAGCTTCCCCACCAAATCAGGAGAATGCATGTGTCACAGGGTTCATTGGCCCTCTCACCACTGTCCTTATAAGGGACCTGAAAGAAATCATCCCATAGAAGAGAATGTGTTCTGCTAGTAAAGCTGTCTATTAATGCCATCTCATTTTCCTTGAAATACATTTTAATTTCCCCTTCTGTTGTATTCATTCAAAAGCATCTGCTCAAAAGCTCTTCCTTGTTTATATATATTTTTATTCTAGCGAGCCTGAGAAGGGACTTAAAGTAGGTTCTCACTCAGCTACCCATCTGATACTTGAATTCTCTCAGCATCTTCTCACCGAGGGTGTTCCAGCACACAATTGGTCAGATCCAGGGACAGGACACGCGGCACCTTCCAATGCAGCCCATTTCACCTCTGGGTGACTTTAATTGTTAGACTATTCTGTGTGTTGGCTTTGAATCTATTTCTTGGTAACTACCCCTCACTTATGTCTAGATTATTGTGACTTAAATGGGGTAATGAATTGAATATACTTAGCTTAGTGTCTGGCACAGAGAAAGAACACAATAACTGTTTTTATTCTTGTTGTTATTGGTTCTTGTTCTGCTCCTTGGAGTTGTATAACACACATCAATTAATTCTTCACATGGGAGCCCTTTGCATAACTGAAAACAACTATTGTCTCTTCCTGACCCCTATTCCCCCCTCCCAAAATTTTAAGCTAAATATTTCCATTAACTTGAATCATTCCTCACATGGCAGGGGTGAGTTTCTTTACAACTGTGGTCACTTGAAGTAGCATTCATGTAGGAGTAGGTTCTGATTCATACAGAGTGTAGCACCTGTTAATGAGGCCCAAGTCATGTTGTCTTTCCTGGCAGTTGCATTGCATGGGTGATTCATATTGGATCAATTAAGACCAAATCTCTAAGCTTCTCTGATTTAGCAGGATAAACCTATACACTGACATTTTTTTAAAGGAAACACATGTTTATCATTGCTAAATACCATCTTATTAAATACCTGCAGCTCATTATTTATTATTCTAGCTCTCAAAGACCTCTTTTGGCTCCATCTACATTGCACTTTGCTATTGGACCCACAGAAATTGTTTCTTTGCTTATGTTTTGAGGTTTTGTTTGTTTGTTTGTTTTTGCAGGGTTAATCCTGTATTTCTGTTAGATGATGTCTCAGCATGGGCTACAATAACAAAAAGACTGTAGACTGGGTGGCTTATAAACAACAATTTTTTTTCACAGTTCTGGAGGCTGGAAGTCCAAGACCAAGGTGCCAGCATGGTTGGGTTCTGGTGAGGTCCTGTTCTGGGTTGCAGAAGGCCCACTTTTCATTGTATCTTCAAATGGCAGAGAGCAGAGAAGGCATGCAATCTCTCTCATGATTCTTATAAGGGCACTAGTCCTATCATGAGGGCTTCGCCCTCATGACTTAATTCAATCCTGATTACCCCCAAATGGCCCCGCCTGCTAAGACCATCATGCGGGAGGGTGCAGTTTCAATATAGGAATTTTGGGACACAAACACTTGGTTCATAACAGATGAGGAGACTGATGAGGAGGGTTCACTAGAAAGAAGAGTCTGGGTAAGCACAATTGTTCAAAGTGGCAGAGTTATTCCAAATTCAATTAGAGTGAAATGGGAACAGAGAAACAGGTAAACATAATGGATTAAGTGACCATGAGTATGAATTTGGACACATCATGAACAGTTGAAAATAAGCTGGCTATTCTGGTGAGATGCAGTCACAACCACTGCATTTAAATGGCCAAGCATTTAGAGCAGCTATGAAAAAACTCAACACCATCCCTGGAGAGGCTTTTGATTAGGATCAAATGACATCATTCTGAAAGTGCTAGAAACCTAATAGGGAATCAATAAAAATGTGTCTACCTCACACCTGCCAGAATGGATACCATCAACAAACAACAAGTGCTGGAGAGGATGTGGAGAAAAAAGAATTCTAGTACACTGCTGGTGGGAATGTAGACTGGTGTAGCCACTATGGAAAAACAGTGGAACTATTAAAAATGGAACTACCTTTTGATTCAGTGATCCCACTTCTGGGAATATTTCTTAAGAATCCTGAAACACCAATCAGAAAGAATATATGCACCCTTATTTATAATAGCATCATTATTTATAACTAGAGGCCTGATGCACAAAATTTGTGCAAGGGGCTCAGCCCCTGCCGCAGAGGCAGCTGCCTCTGCCTCAGCCCCCACCAGGGCTTGATCCGGAAGGTCGTCTGGAAGGACTTCTGGTCTAATTAGCATATTACACTTTTATTATTATAGACTAGAGGCCCGGTGCACGAAATTCGTGCACGGGGGTGTGTGTCCCTCAGCCCCGCCTGCACCCTCTCCAATCTGGGACCCCTCGAGAGATGTCCAACTGCCTGTTTAGGCCTGATCCCTAGGGGACACCCCTCTCACAATCCAGGACTGCTGGCTCCCAACTGCTCTCCTGCCTGCCTTCCTGATTGTCCCTAACCGCTTCTGCCTGTCAGCCTGATCACCCCCTAACCACTCCCCTGACAGCCTTTTGCCCCTAACTGCCCTCCCCTGCAGGCCTAGTCACCCCTAACTGCCCTCCCCTGCAGGCCTGGGTTCCCCTCAATTGCTCTCCTCTGCAGGCCTGGGTCCCCCCCCACCACCACCAACTGCCCTTCCCTGCAGGCCCGGTAGCCCCAACTTCCCTCCTCTGCCAGCATGATCACGCTTAACTGCCCTCCCCTGCAGGCTTGATCACCCCCAACTGCCCTCCCTTGCAGACCTGGTCCCTCCCAACTGCCCTCCCCTGCTGGCCATCTTGTGGCGGCTATCTTGTGTCCACATGGGGGCAGCCATCTTGTGTGTTGGACTGATGGTCAATTTGCATATTACTCTTTTATTAGATAGGATAGAGGCCTGGTGCACCGGTGGGGACCAGCTGGTTTGCCCTGAAGGGTGTCCCAGATCAGGGTGGGGGTTCCCTTGGGTGTGGGGCGGCCTGGGCAAGGGGCCTGTGGTGGTTTGCAGGCCAGCCACACCTCCTGGTGACCCAAGTGGAGGCTCTAGTATCTGGGATTTATTTATCTTCTATAATTGAAACTTTGTAGCCTTGAGTGGAGCCAAGCCTCCTGCTTGCTCCATGGCCACAGCCATTTTTGTTGGGATTTATTTATCTTCTATAATTGAAACTTTGTAGCCTTGAGTGGAAGCCTGGGCCTGCCAGGGTGTGGTGAAAGCTTGGCTTCCTCCATTGCTGGGGAAACCCAAGCCTCCTGCTCGCTCTGTGGCCACAGCCATCTTGGTTGGGTTAATTTGCATACTCTCTCCTGATTGGCTGGTGGGCGTGGCTTGTGGGTATGGTGGAGTGATGGTTAATTTGCATATTACTCTTTTATTAGATAGGACTAGGGGCCCAATGCACGAATTTGTGCACTTTGAAAGGAACTGTGGGCTGCAAAGCTCCAGTAGGCACAGGGGTGGGTCTCAGCCCATCCACTGTGCCCCCACCCGGCCCCTCCCACTGCAGCCTCTGGTCCCCTGTCTGCTGGCAGCCCTGCTCCTGCCACCGCCACTCCCATGCACTGACGGCGCCTGCCCTGCTTGCGCCCGCTGAAGGCACAGAACGATTGGGGCTGGCCCCAGCAGTGGGTGTAAGCAAGGTCAGCGCCATCAGTGGCTGTGAGCAGTAGCTGCTGCCCTGATAACCCTTCAGGAGCAGGGGAGGTGTGGAGAAGTCCTCAGGGGCAATCAGGGCAAGCAGCCACTGCTCACACACACTGATGGCACTGAGTGATCAATTGGGGCCAGCACCAAGCGCTGCCAGTGGGTGTGAGCAGCAGCTCTGGTGCCGGCAGCAGGTGTGAGCAGGACTGGGACCAGCAGCAGGTGCAAGCACCAGGCAGAACTGTGGCGTGTGGGAGCACAGAATTTTCAGTAACCACCAGAGGATTGCCCCAATGGCAGCAACTAGTGCCCTGCCTTGGTCTGGTGCCCCCACTCACCTGCTGCACCATCCCTCCATGGCCGATGCCCACCATATTCCATGCACGCCCCCTGGTGGTCAGTGCACGTCATAGTGACCAGTTATTCAGTTGTTCTGGTTGTTCTGCCATTTGGTCTGTTTGCATATTCAATCTGTTTGCATATTAGCCTTTTATTATATAGGATAGCTAGATCTAGAAACAGCCCAAGTGCCCATCAGTAGATGAATGGATTAAAAACTGGGTACATTTACACAATAGAATACTATGCAGCTGTGAAAAAGGATCTACTACCCTTTGAGACAGCATGGAGGGACCTGGACATGATTATGTTAAGCGAAATAAGCCAGTCCAAGAAAGACAAGTATCACATGATCTCACTTACATGTGGAATCTAATGACCACAATAAACCGATGAATAAAATAGAACCAGAGGCATGGAAACATGGAACAGACTGACAAATATCAGAGGGAAGTGGGGTGAGAGGTAGGAAGAAATTAACAAAACAATTTATGTGCATATATGCATTGCTCATAAACAGATAATAGGGCAGTGAAGGCCTGTGGTGTGGTGGGAACCAGATCGGGGGTGTGGCAGAGGCAAGAGGGAGAAAAATAAAGGAGGGACATCTATAATACTCTCAACAATAAAAAAATGTGTCTAGTCAACATGTGCCTTCCTTGGGTCCTTCTAAATCTTGACTTTGGCCTTCATCTCTTTCTCTTTCATGATTTTTTTCTTAGGTGATTGCATTTAACACATTAGCTGTTTATACTTCTCTTCCCGGTTCCCTTCTCTCATCTGTCATTTTGTGAACAAACCCAGGTTTATGCTAGATTTGTTCATAATTTCATAGCCTTTGATCACTCCTCCCTCTTTTCCCCATCTTTTTAGGCTAAAGAGCCCTAAAATTTGTAGCTCAGCCAATTCCCCACCACCTCCCTCACTCCAGCTGCCCCGCTTAGGGCTTCCCCTAGCTCTCTGCCTTACTTGATGGAAGACTTCTTGTTGGCCTTGGCAGAAGTCTCCCTAGTCTTCCCTGGCCTCCTGGTAGGCAGAGACTTAGTTTCCTCATCTGCAAATTGGGACATGAAGCCAGTGATACCATAGGAGGAGGTGATGAAATGTAAGTGAGTTGATGAATATAAATTGCCTAAAGCAGAGTGTGGCATCAAGGAGCCATTCAGATATCATGGATGAAACCATCATGTTCTTAATTAAATCTTTTGTAATTTAACTTAGAGGCAATTAGTGTGAAGTATGCAGGCCTTTCTTAAAAATTCACACTGTAGATTTACAATGAGGAACACAAGAATGATTTTTCTGTTAACAAGTTAACTCGTTTTAGCCTCATGGTAACAATGCTTTTGTCATTTGTGTGAACAGTGAGAAAGCCCTAATGAAGTCATCTACTGTGCCCTGCTGCCCTCTAACCTGTCACTTTGGTGGGTGACAGCTGTCAGGAACAATACTTATGGATTCCATGAGCATTATAGGAGCACACCCCTGAAAAATGTTGACCTCTATGCCACCTGTAACCTCTGTACCATTAATAAGAGCAATAATGGTGATAACAATAACTTCCATTTTTGAGCCACCTCTACTATATATTGCCAGGTACTGTATTTGGCCCTAGAGTCAAAAGGATGAACATGACAGTTATAGGTTAGAGACAGTCTACCTAGAACTCCTATCCCAGTGCCTCGCATATGGTAGGTGTTTAATAAATATTTGAAGGGAAAAAAATCAGTAGTACTCAGAGATTTTAAGTGCTCTCCAATGAGGCCTTTTGGATTTTTTTTTTACATTCAGTATTATTTTTTATTAGTTTCAGGTGTACAGGATAGCCATTAGACAATCATACTTCACAAAATTCCCTCCCCAATACTTCAGGTACACATCTGGCAGTATAGTTACTACAATATTATTAACGATATTCCCTCTGCTGTAATTTACAACCCTGGGACTATTTTGTAACTACCAATTTGTAGTTCTTAATTCCTTCACCTTTCTCATCTAGCCCCTTAACCCCATTCTACTCTGGCAACAATCAATCTATTCTCTGTATCTATGAGTCTGTTTCTATTTTGTTTGTTCATTTATTTTGCTCTTTAGATGCCACCTGTAAGTGGAATCATATGGCATTAGCTTTCTCTGTCTGACTTACTTCACTTAGCATAATACCCTCTAGCTCCTTCTGTGCTGTCACAAATAGAAAGATTTCCTTCTTTTTTATGGCCGAGTAATCTATTGAACCACAGCTTTTTAATCCACTCATGTTCTGATGGGTACTTGGGTTGTTTTCACACTTAGATATTGTAAATAATGTTGCAGTGGACATAGGGGTGCATATATCCCTTTGAATTCTTGTTTTGGGTTTCTTCAGATGAGTACCCAGAAGCAGAATCACTGGGTCATAAGACCTTTCCATTTTCAATTATTTTTAGGAACTACCATACTGTTTTCCATCATTGATGCACCAATCTGCATTCCCACCAATAGTGCATGAGGGTTCCCTTTTCTCCACATCCTCACCAACACTTGTTTGTTGATTTATTGATGGTAGCCTTTCTGACATTTGTGAGGTGATATTTCATTGTGGTTTTGATTTGCATTTCCCTGATCAGTGATGTTGAACATCTTTTAATATGTCTATTGGCCATCTTTGTGTCCTGTTTGGAGAAGTGTCTATTCAGGTCTTCTGCCCATTTTTTAATTGGATTGTTTGTGTGCTTGGTGTTAAGTTCCATGAGTTATTTATTTATTTATTTATTTTTATTTTTATAAATTTCTTTATTGATTAAGGTATTACATATGTGTCCTCTTCCCCCCATTATCTTCCCAAACCCCCACTCATGCCCTCACCCCCCTGTTGTCTGTGTCCATTGGTTAGACTTATATGCATGCATACAAGTCATTTGGTGGATGTCTCCCCCTTACCCCACCCTCCCCTACCTTCCCTCTGAGGTTTGACAGTCTGATCGATGCTTCCCTGTCTCTGGATCTGTTTTTGTTCATCAGTTTATGTTATTCATTATTTCCCATACATGAGTGAAATCATGTGATAGTTATCTTTCTCTGACTGACTTATTTCACATAGCATAATGCTCTTCATCTCCATCCATGCTGTTGCAAATGGTAGGAATTCCTTCTTTTTTACCGCAGCATAGTATTCCATTCTGTAGATGTATCACAGTTTTTTAATCCACTCATCTGCTGATGGGCACTTAGGCTGTTTCCAAATCTTAGCTATGGTGAATTGTGCTGCTATGAACATAGGGGTGCATATATCCTTTCTGATTCATGTTTCTAGCTTCTTGGGATATATTCCTAGAGGTGGGATCACTGGGTCAAACAAGAGTTCCATTTTTAATTTTTTGAGGAAACACCATACTGTTCTGCATAGTGGCTGCACCAGTCTGCATTCCCACTAGCAGTGCATGAGGGTTCCTTTTTCTCTGCATCCTTGCCAACACTTGTTGTTTTTTGATGATAGCCATTCTGATAGGGGTACCACATTGTCATTTTTTGCATCTCTTGGATAATTAGTGACTTTGATCATGTTTTCATATGTCTCTTGGCCTTCCTTCTGTCTTCTTTTGAAAAGTTTCTATTTAGGTCCGTTGCCCATTTTTTGATTGGATTGTTTATCCTCCTTTTGTTAAGTTGTATGAGTTCCTTGTAAATGTTGAAGATGAAACCCTTATCGGTGATAACACTGGCAAATATGTTCTCCCATGTGGTGGGGTTTCTTGTTGTTTTGTTGATGGTTTCCTTTGCTGTGCAAAAGCTTGAAGAAAAAAAAAAAAGCAAAACCTTTTTAGGAGACTCAAAATGTATGCACTCCATGCTAAATTCAGTTCCTTGGGGAGTGATGTGACAGATTCTATTGAATTTGGGGCCTAGGCAGTTCAAACAAACTTACGTGAGGCTGACTTGGGGTTCCTTTCTCCTCAGTCTCTTCAACGTTCCATGGAGCACATCTTTAGACTAAAGCTGGCAAAGTGTGTTACAAAAAAGAGGTAGCTAAGGCCATAGGGTGCTTAATTCATCTGGATAAGTCTAACTTAGAAAGATGATGCTTTTCTCCCTAGGTTTCTTTTTCCCCCATTACTGACTTTTAACAAATGAATCTTAATTGTTCAACAAATAAGTTGTTATTAGATTGCTTTGAAAATAGGGATGTCATGGTGACCAGTCTTAAGCTGTCTGTTCTTTGTAGCTTTAAATTCAGTTTTAAATGACATTTGGTGGTGAGTACGTTAGGTACATTGACTCTTTCTGCCTCTTAGGGTCCATTTGTTAAATTACCTCTGGTCCTAAGGAAGTTAATGCCCCACTGAAAGTGGGCAACTTTATTCCTGAGCCTCCCACATTAACAGGTCATCCTCTACGTTTCTGAATTACTTAAGGATGTGAAAAATATCTTTATTTTCTATTTGATGACACTTGTAGGTAATGTGAGGAATTATAGAATAAAACCTTAGCTTGAAGAGGATTTTACTCCAAAATAAAATCAAGTCAGATTCTCAGCTGTTGCCTGTTAAGTGCCAGTTTGACATTCGAAATGATCTGAACTTAGTGATTTGGAGAACCCCACAACCAGCAACTGTCATGTTCATCCACTCGAAACCCATGTGGCCATGACTGATGAAGGAGCTCATTTTGTTTGGGAGGATTGAATTGGAGCAATTGGGGATGAAAACTTAAGTCCTAATGATGGAGTGTCTGCCGTGCAACTTCAAGGTCCAAATTTGTGTTTGCTCTAAAATAAACACTTACTTTTGTGCTTCTTTTTGTTAGGAAATTTAGGATGGAACAAAAATAAATTAATGTTGAAAAATGGTAAAAGTAAGACATGTAAATATCCTTTTGGTCTTAGTAAGCTATCTTGTGAATTGGCCAACCATAGGGTGCTGGAATTGGGTCCTGGCTCAGTCCTCCATGACGATGTGACCTTGGGCAAGTTGCTCAACCTTTCTTGCCCTTAGTCTCCTCAATTATACACTGAAGCTGAAAATAGTGGCTTTCTCAGAAGGCTGGTAGATGATTAAGTAGACTTCTTCTCTATAGAATGCAAAAAACACCCATAGGGGCCTGCTCTTAGGAAAATGTTCTAGGTGGGAGGTGAAGCACTATCAAGCTTATGAAACTTAAATTTCAGGAATCCTCACATCCACATACCCTTTTCAAATAAATATTTTCTTTGAAACGTGGTTTTGTATTTGTGATTGTTGTATTTTCTTAGACAGGGCCTTTCAAATTACAGGGTTCCTTAAAGACTGAATTCTCCATGTCAAGCCCTCTTCATAAGTTTGTTCCATTATTCCTCCTATTTGGGTGCAGACTCCAGAATTTGCTAATTTTAAAAAAGCTTTTAATGACTTCTAAAAAGAGGACTCTATTTTTGTTGTTGTTGTTGATCTTTACACCAGGATGTTTTTCCCATTGATTTTCAGAGAAGTGGGAGGAAGGGAAAGGGAGAAAGAGAGAGAGAGAGAGAGAGAGAGAGAGAAACATCAATGTGTCTTGCATAGATTGGTTGCTTCCTACATGCACACCCACTCTGGGGATGGGGATGGAACCTGCAACCCAGGTATGTGCCCTTGACAGGGAATTGAACCCATGACCCTTTGGTGCATAGGCTGAATCCATTGAGCAACATGGGCTAGGACTAGAAGGTGCTATTTTTAAAGAGTCTGCATGGTATATGTTATGATAGGTAGGAATTAACTAGAGGGAGAGAACGTCATTTGTACCACATATATTAAACAATAGACCTATTTCTGCAAGAGCTTTCTTGATGAGATTTAATCATTTGTAGACCGATAGACTGATGAATGTCACCTGGTATGAACAGTAAACCCACTGAAATAAAATAATCCTTATGGAATGCCTCTGATCAGAACTCCAGTTACATGAATATTTTATTGTATTTGGTTAAATGGTGAGTTTATGTTTTGCAATCTTGGTTGTCTGTTGATCAGACCTAGAAAATCTATGGCTCCTTTAAGGAAAAGAGAGTTATGGGACTAAGAGGGAAGACATTCTCCCAGAGGTGTCCAGAGGTCATATGTAGAACGATGAGAAATGCCTGGTCTGCAGGCAGAGCACAACTATTTCTTCCCAGAGTACCTAGACTTTTCTTATAGGGAGGAAAGAATTCGCTTGATGGAGCATTAAGAGAGAGAAGCTTTTTATTGTAAGTACTAGAGGCCTGGTGCATGAAATTCCTGCACTGGGGGGGGGGTGGGGGGAGGATCCCCTCAGGCCAGCCTGCACCCTTTCCAAACCAGGACATCTCTCTCACAATCTGGGACCACTGGCTCCTAACTGCTCACCAGCCTGCCTGACTGATTGCCCCTAACTACCTCCCCTGCTGGACTGGTCACCCCCAACTGCTTCCCCCTGCCAGCCTAGTCGCCCCCTCCTTCCACCCCCTGGCCTGGTTGCCCCTAACTGCCCCCCCCAGCCAGTCTGGTTGCCCCTTACTGCCCCCCCCCTGCTGGCCTGGTCACCCCCAACTGCCCACCCCCCTGCTGGACTGGTCACCCCTAACTGCCCTCCCCTCTGGCCTGGTCACCCCTCACTGCCCCCTCTGCTGGCCTGGTCGCCCCCAAATACCCCCCCCTTGTGGTCCTGGTCACCCCACACAGCCTGTTCGGTCATCCATTTGGTTGTGGTGGTTGCTTAGGCTTTTATATAGATAGAGTGCTCATACTGAAGGAGGCATTCAGATTAAGGAGACTTACACACCCACACACACTCAAATTGAGTGAGTAGAGGCTGAGAGAGATAGATCAGGAAAGACCAAGCAGCTTCAAACTGAGATGAGAAAAAAATTATAGTGCCTCCTCTTAGAGTAAAGCAACTAAAGCTGAGGCTGATTTTGAAAGAAAAGGAAAATAAAACAAAGATTTCAGTTGGTTAAAGACTAATGTTACTAAGCTGGAAAGCAGTTACGGGTGTAGTTCTGTTTATGAACACCATCAGAAAGGGTTAGGAAGAACTTAGTGAGACAGAGAGAAGGGGACAGAACCCCCAGGTCAACCTGCTCCCTTACGAGCCCCATGTGGCTGAGGTAGCTTGCCTTGGGAAGGGCCTAAAGCAGGAAAGACTGATAGGGAATAGATGCTGGACCAGTCAAGGCCAACAAGGCCAAACCCTGTATAAAAGGAAGACACCTTTGAGATAACTGATTATATTAGTTGAGAACCCAATAAGTGTTCTGATGCTTTGTGGTTTCTCCTTATGAGTGATTCATATTCATTTCACTTACTAGTTACTTAGTGTTACTGGTTTATTAACTCATGGTATAGCTTTGACTGGTAACAGTAAATACCATGGCTCATTTTTTTTTTTAACTAGTACATACAGTTCATATGCATCTTGTAGTGACAACGTCTTCTGCTGAAACTATACTGAGAATTCCTTAGTACTAGTGAAATCTGAGAGATGACGAGGTAAAAATGTTAGTTGGGAGAAAAACCTGATGTGATCATTTTACTGACAGTGCAGAAGATTTTACCAAATGGATGCTGCTACTTGTAGTACTCAGGCACATGGCTGTTCTCTGGCCATGGTGTGAAATTACCTAAGTTTTGACCCCATTTGCAATTCCATGGTTATGTACTGAGTGCATCCAGTGATGGGCTGGAGCAACTTTTACACCCCCAAGAACTGATTATGTGCATCTCTCCCAACATTGCTTTCAGTGACACCGTCTTGGTTGCTTGAACTTTGCCATGGTGGGAATATTTACACCATGGAAACTGGCAATCACTACAAATCAGTTTTGCACATGCCTGGGGAGCTGGTTGTTGAAAGTTTACCACCATACACACATCCCATGTGCAGGGCACTGTAGGGGCATTAAAACATGAGTGAGATACAACCCAGTCTTTAAGGATCTTGTAATTTAGTCAAGGAGTTAATGATGATGATCACTTCCTATACTATGTTAGAGCCTTACAGGTGTCAGCCCACATAATTGTTACAGAGAGGGGAAAGGTTTGAGGAAATAGTTGCATGAATTTACTAGGGAAAGCAGTATTTTATTCTAATATATCTGTTTACAGTGCTCAAACTACCCCTCTCTCCAGATCCCCACACCTTCCCAGTTATATTCCGGCATTTTGTGGACAAGCTCAGGTTTGTGCTCTCTCTGTTCTTGAGGACTTTAAAGCCTTTGGCCATTTTCCTTTCATCCTCCATCTTCTTAGAATAAAGAGTCTTAAGATCTTTAGCTCACCAGGCTCCCGTCCTCCTCTTCACTTCAGTTGCCCTTCTAGGACCTTCCCTGGCTCTCTGCCTTTCTTGGAAGATTTCTTGTTGAGATGTGACCCTGTAGTCCCCCTGCTTGTTTTGAGGTACAGACATGGCATTCATATCTTTATTTAGTCATAATGCATCTCTTAAAAAAAACACCTCACCTGAGGATATTTTTCCATTTATTTTTTAGAGAAAGTGGAAGTAAGGGAGAGAGAGGAAGAGGAAGTAGGCGAGGAAGAGGGAGAGGGAAAAAGAAACATCAATGTGAAAGAGACACATCAACTGGTTGTCTCCCACAAGAGCCCCAACCAGGTTCAACACCCTGATCTAACCTGAGACCCAGGAACCTGACCATGACTGGGAATTGAACCTGAGACCCTTGAGTCCTTGGGCCAATGCTTTAGCCACTAAGGAACATCAACCAGGGCTCATAAAGCATCTTTAATGCGTCCTTCAAGAAGGAAGGACAGGAGGTATTAATGATGATCACATCTTTGGAACAAAGGTTTTCAGAAAAAGACTGTTCGCATTCGAGTGGCATCTAAGTCATACATCAGCACAAAGGGCTTTGGGCAAATGATTTTCACCCAAGCTGTGGAGCAAGGTTGGTACCGTCAGTACCTGTCTAGGACTGTACTATGAACCACGGCTGAGTGAGCCACCAAGAGGAGTTCTTTGTGTGTGTAAATCTGTATTCTTCCTTGATTATTTGTTGTACGTTCAGACAAAATCAGGATTAGAGTAGGGATTGCTGCTTCAAACCTTATTATCTGATATATCAGGACATATACAAGTAGGATATTTTATTCATCTGAGTGGAAATATATCACAGCTTCTGAGAATGGGTCAAGATTCTAGCTAAGAACATTTTATTTATTTTTACAACCTCGACTTGATCCACCACCTTTCTTGTTCCAAAGGCAGATGAAACCAGCGAGCGAGCAGGTAGTGGTTTGAGCGGGGAAAGGAAGAGCTCCGCCTCTGCTTTGGAGTGCTCAGTGATAGGTGATTCTTCTCTTTCCTTCAAGTTTCCTCCTTCAGTGTAAATACATTAATGGGATATGATTTCCCTAATAGACAACACTGATAGTAGCAGGGGTGGGACTGAGCCTAATGGCTTCTGTAACATGTTTGATTTCTGATGTTGCTGTTAAATGTTGAGGAAAATTAGTCACATTTAGAACCATCTGTTTCCAAAAGTGGTTAAAGTGTGGATTGCCTTCTGACTAACCATTTTATTGCTTATGATCATAATTGTGGCATGAAATCATTCTTTATATTCCCTTTCATTGTTTTCTGCTATGAATACTCACACAGTTTGTTCCTAGGGGACTGGAATTTAAAATGTCAAAGGGTGACCTTCAGGTGTGTTGGCCATTGGGGATATAAAAAGGAATCTAGATTTTGACTTTCCTCTTCAATGCCAATAGAGTTTATCTTCCATTTTGATATAGTTACAGATTGGAAACAATAATTATGAAGAGTATGGAATCTTCAGTAGTAGTAAGCACTGTATTATCAATAAGTGGGTGAGACATGAATTTAGGAGGACCCTAACATGTGATGCCTTAGACATTTTATTTCCCTGGTTGTTGCTGTTGAAGGAAGAGGAAGAGGTGGGAGACAGTGGAGAGAGTCCCTTAAAAGTATGTATGCTGTTATCAAGAAGGAAAAACCCATTTTTAAAGCTGGCAACCGAATAATTTGGCAAGTGTTTCCTCAGTTGTTTTGCCTTCCAAATAGTCATTTCCGCAAGAGTGGGCAGGAAACTTACATATGACTGTGCACACCTTTTAACAAGCAGGTCAAAGTTCTGCAAACCCACCTGGAACATTTGTTTGGGTGTTTAAAATCCTATCTAATAAAGAGGGAATATGCAAATTGACCATCACACTGTCACAAAGATGGTGGCACCCATAGCCACAAGATGGCAGCGCCCAGTCCCTTCAGCCCCATCAGAGTCCCCCAGTCCTTTCAGCCCCGCCGGGGGTAGGGTGGTGGCAGGCAGGCACACGGTGCAGCTGGACCCTCCCTTAGCCCCCAGCTGCCCAGGGCCGACCCGAGGCACAGGCAAGCCTCGGATGTCAGCTGCCCAGCCACCCAGGGCTGCCTGAGACTCGGGTAACCAGGGCCGGCTGAGACTTGAGCTGCCGGCAGTGGCAGCAGCAGAGGTGTGATGGGGGCGTTGCCTTCCCCTGATTGCCAGTTCACGTCCTGCCCCTGAGGGCTCCCGGACTGTGAGAGCGGGCAGGCTGGGCTGAGGGACCGCCCTCCACTGCATGAATTTTCATGCACCGGGCCTCTAGGGTTTACATAATGTGCTTCTTTAAGAAAAAACAAAGTCTACCTTTCTGGATTGTGAGCGGTGCTTTTTTTTTTCCTTTTCTTTTTGAGAGGTCCCTGGGACCTTTGCACAGTTTGCTAATTTTAGATTACTCCCTAAGTCTTCTTATAGAAAAACCAGATTCAAAATCTTTTTCTGTCTTGAGTAGCCATGGATATTTGAGTGTGCCCTGACAGCGGCACAATCGGGAGCCCTGCTCTGCAGACCCACACAGTGCTCACCTGCTGCATTACGCTTAGAAACTTATTTCAACTGGATACTATCAGAAACATTTGTTTGCAATCCCTTTATTGGACAAGGAAGAGAAAAGGAGGAGGAAGAGTTTTTGAAGCCCCAAATCAATTGTTTGTTGTATCTATATTGAAAGTTTTGGTTTTCTATAAATTAAGAATTAAAGTGATCCAAATGTGAAATGAATTAAAAACACACACAACACAAACTGTGCCAGAATGATCTCACTTCCATATGTGTAAAGGAACAAAACTTTAAAGGTATGCTCACCTCACCATGCAGCGAAAGTAACATAGTGCCCCTGCCATCACCCCCTTAGGTTGTCCAGGTTGGCAGCAGCTTGGGTTACTCACTTGAGGTTGGATGGTGCAGGCAGCTTTGGGTGCTCAATTGTGGATTAGTCCTCCTGAGGGTAGAGGGGGTTCTGTCTGGCTGCCTGAATCTGCTGGTAAGGGAGGAATTGATTATCTTCAGAAACCATTTGTTTGCTCTGTTGAATAGGGGTTGGGGGTAGCTAAAACTTTGGCCTTTTAAAAATGAAGAAATTTAGCTAATTGGCAGAGAAGTTCTCCCTTCCAGTATCTAGCTGGGCAAGTGCCTGTATTGGTCTCCACAAAATGGATTTTCCAATGGGTTACTGACAGCTTGGTCAGTAGTCCTGCATGACAGTAACTTCTAAGTGACACTTCTCTCCTATTAGGGCAGTGGCATTGACTGCTTGCAAAATTCTTAAATGGTAGTTTTTTGTGAGTACAATTTACAGAACAGATGTGAACTGAAACCCTTTAATTAGGCCACTTCGAAAATGAAATGGCCCACACTTCCAGGATGTGGAGTCCTCAAGGAAAGTTCAGGAGAGAGGATAGTTGATGACTGTAGTTGAGTTTAACAGCCGCACCAAATGGCCACCAGCCTGTGGCATCTGTAATGAAACCAGCAGGAGCTGCCTCACAGAGAATCCATCACTTCACCTGTGCTCCCCTTGCATCCTCTGAAATACCTCCTAACCCTCCCTCTCTCCACCTTCCTCCTTTTCATTGCCAAAGCAGCCCTCATATACCAAAGTCATTTATTCATGCCTGATGCATAAGGACTTCTGCTTGGCATTTTAATAATGTATTTTTTTCTAGCTATAAGTAGACATGGATGTGAGAAAAGGAGAAAGAGGGTGAAGACAGGATATCTTTCTGCCCAGGAATATCTATTTTATACAAGGAGAGTTTACTGTGTAAAAATGCAACACTTTCACATGTTTTTGGCTGCTTTTTTCCACCAGGTGTCCCATTTCTGCAGGTGACTGGAGGTATGTAGGTTATTTGACTAGAAACAGCTGTCAACATGGATAGGTGATTGTGATGAGCATTAGTGAAAAAAGGTTAAAAAGTTTATTTTCCCACCATGACATAGTTGGATGAGAAAAATCTTTAATATATTTTATGTGACTAAAACAGGTTATCATTCTTGCTGGGTGCCTAGCCTTTATTTTTTTCATTCATTTATTCACTCCTTCTATAAATATTGTTTCTGCCCCAATGAGGGGTAGCTCTGTGGGAGGCCCAGGAGACATAGTAGTGACTCAGTCAGACATGGAGCTTACAAACAGTGACATTGACTGAAAGCATGAATGCCATTGGCAACGAAAGCTTGAAGGAGAAGTACAGAGTGCTGTGTGTACACTATTTCGGGGTGTAATTACAGATAAGGATAACCTGATTGCAGTCTGGAAGCTGCATTTAGTCTTGGTTAGTACTTCTAAAAATACATAGATTGGCAGGAACTATGACATAGCATTGCTAGAAAGGCATTTCTAGAGGAAGGTAGCTGCCTGCCCAGTGACTGTGTGGTAGTCCCTGCAGAGCAGAGCAGCAGCTAAGAGCGAAGATTATTGGGACCCTTTTCTGTAAAGCGGTAGCCATCTCCCAGGGAAATGGATTCTGGTTTGTTTTGCTGGCTGAGCACCAGGAAATGGTGATCCAGCTGCTCTGGATGAAGTGTTCCAGGGCGTCAGTGAGGTACGTGTACTGGGTAACACCATTAGCAGCTTTCCCCATCGTACAGGGTGGGGCAAAAGTTGGTTCACAGTTGTTCATATGGAAAATAATACAGTCATTAATGAATAATAATCCTATATAATAAAATGCTAATATGCAAATAGACCAAACAGTGGAACTACTGGTCACTATGACGTGCACTGACCACCGCGGGGGGGCGGGGGGGGGGGGGAGGCAGACGCTCAATTCAGGAGCTTCCCCCTGGTAGTCAGTGCACTTCCATAGGGGGAGCACCACTCAGCAAAAGCCCTGAGCCAGGGTCATGGCTGGCGAGCACAGCGGTGGTGGCAGGAGCCTCTTCCACCTCCGTAGCAGCGCTAAGGATGTCCAACTGATGGCTTAGACCCACTCCCTGTGGGGATCGGGCCTAAGCCACCAGTCGGACATCCCCTGAAGGCTCCCAGATTGTGAAAGGTCACAGGCCGGGCTGAGGGACCCACCCCTCTTCTCCCAGTGCATAAATGCATGCACCGGGCCTGTAGTTCAAGAATAAACTCTGTTTTACATACTCAAAACTGTAAAACTACTTTTGCCCAACCCTGTATATTGTTGTGTTGGTTTGAGCATATTTCTTCTCTCTGACTTCTCATCTGGACATGCTCAAACCTGCCTCTCTTATCATCTGGAGATGTTAGAGATGCCTGCTGGCCTCATCTTGTCTGACAAAACTGGCAAACACGACAGGGCCCAACTCCGGGCTAGGGGCACGCTCCAGTGTTTCCCTTCAGGCTGACGTTGTTCCACTAGGAAGCTGTTCACTAGATCCCAGTTCCCAGCATCATGCTGTCATCGATGCTGTATACTGTGGGGCCAGTGGATGGGGACTAGGAAGAGAGCACAGCCTGAGGCACTGGATTCTCTGTTATCCTGGAGTGGCAGCTGGTTGCCATGACCTGAGGAGCAGAAGTGAGTCCTGGGGGTTAGTGTTCTACCCAACTGCACGCTGAGGAGGTGGGAGCCAGAACTCCTTTCCTGAGCTCCAGGCCTGTGTATCCAACGCCGTATCCACTGGGTTTCTATAGGGATCTCAAACCGAACAAGTCACAAATTGAACTCATCCTTCCCTTCCCCGGAACTGTCTCCTCTACCTTTATTTTCTCCATCATGATCCACCCTCCATGTTGCTTTCAGGGTGAACTTTGTAACACATCTAATATTGTGCCTTCCTTGTTCAAAATTTGTTCGTGGCTCCCTCTGCAGGATAAAGCTGAGGCCCTCTGTGTGGGTAAAAGACTCTGTGATCCCATCTTGCCTAACCTACCTGCTTCTGCTCACTGCCTGGTGAATGTACCTTCACATTGACGTTTGTTTTCCTGAACATGTTATAGTTCTCATTCTCTTACCTTTGCATTTTTTCTTCCCTCTGGTTAGTACCCCACTGTGTCTCTGGCAGCCCCCTATCCAACCTCCATGCCTTCATTGCAGGGCCCTAGCTGGCTCACAGGCCCTCCCCAGTGTTCTGATTAAAAGATGACACTGCCGTTTTAGTGCTGATCATGGGTATCGCAATTGTGTTTCTCTCTTGAAGGCTGGGTCCGTGTCATTCAATCTCTGAACCTCCAGCACCTTACAGTGTCCAGCGCGGGGAAGGAGCTTGTGGAGCGAAGGGCAGCGGAGTCAGACCAGAGCTAGGAAGCTATGGAAAGAAAGATCAGCAGGGACCATTTGTGGGTCTGGATCCTGAAATAAAGGCGGAAGGACACGTTTCCTGTTTATAAAAGCTCCGCCGCCCCTCTGCCAGGGCTCTGCCTAGTCCGTCCTGTGGCAGAGGCAGCGAGTGGCCAGCTGTGTCCATGCTTTCTCTTCTTCCTTTAATAATAGAACTGCAGAGTTCAGCTGGGCACATGGCTTCCCAGCCAGAGCCTCCATTTCTCACATTCCCTTACAAGATGGGGTCATGCAGCAAATTCTGGCCAGTTAGATGTGAAAAGAAATATTGTGTGGCAGTTTCATTAAAAAGAATGAAGCACACAGTCTTCCATGTGTCCTTGATCTCCTATTGGCTGTGCAGCAGATGTGATGGAGAGGGGAGAGCATCCCTCTTGGACCTGGAGATGGAAACCCGAGTTGAGGATGGCAGAGCTGTGCCACTAGCCCCAGACCACCAGCTCCTGACTGACCACAGAAGAGCCATTTCTGTCTTGAGTAACCCATTGTAGTTGGGAGCTCTGTAGAGATTGGACATAGATAATAAGTATCTTTTTAAGGAAGTGTCCGTGAACGGCTCTTTGTTATTTAGCAGAAACATACATTGGAGTGTACCTTTCTATGCATGTTTTATCACATTTGTCAAAAAAATATGAAAAATTTATAACATGCACAATTATAATCTTTTGTAATATGTACTTTATATTTTTCTTTTCTGTTTTCTTAAAGTAATAAAGTGTTATATTTAGAATTAATTCTCACCTCCAATCCCAATTCTTTTCCTCTCAGAAACAATATCTATTTTTATTTTATATATATATCAATATCATGCATATATTTATACTTTTAAGTACATGTTTATGTGCTTCTAAACATGCATAGTGTTTTTTAAACATTTATAAAAAACACACTTTTTCCTAGTCAATGTTTGGCTTTTGTGCTTTGTTAATCTCTACACGGTTGTTTCAGTATTTTAACTATGTAATATTTCAATTTAGTGACCATTTTAGTGATAATGTTGAGATTGTTTCTAATTTATAACTATGATGAACAATTGATATAAAAATATTCTTATTACTGTCTTTTGTGGACATATGCAAGGGAGATAATGGGGCAGAACCAATATTTGAAGAGCTACTGACCTAGGATTTCCCAAAATGAGAAAAGATACTAAATCAACTAAAAGGCAAGAGGTTTATGAGCCCTGGTGCTCAGATTGATGGGACATTTGCAAGTATCATGGTGATAGAAAGAGAGTTCTGACAATTAAGTGCTCTGGCCTAAAAGTGACACATGGCACTTCCTCTCACAACTATTGGCCAGAACTAGTCACATGCACCCACCCAACTACAAGAGGCCAGAAAGTATAATTCTAGTCTACATGTGCCCAGAAGGAGAGAAGAGTCAGGATATTTGGTAATCAACAATAGGCATTACTATAAACTCAAACCATGCATACTTCTTTTGTTTAAATAGAATTTAAAAATATATAATTTTATTGATTTCAGAGAGGAAGCAAATAGCTAATAAGTGACATTTATTAAGTGCTCACTGTAGTCCTAGCTATGGGCTCTATTTTCCTTTTTAATATATTTTTATTGATTTCAGAGAGGAAGGGAGGGAGAGAGAGATAGAAACATCAATGATGAGAGAAACTCACTGATTGGCTGCCTCCTGCATGCCCCCCACTGGGAATTGAGCCCCCAACCTGGGCATATGCCCTGACTGAGAATTGAACAGTGACCTCCTGTTTCATAGGTTGATGCTCAACTACTGAGCCATGCCAGCTGGGCAATTTTCCTTATTTAATTAAATGTTCTCAGTGACCTAGGAGAAAGGTGGTATTATTATTCCCATTTTACAAAAGAGAATACTGAGGAAGATGCTCAAATGAATAACTAGATCATAGAGCTGGGGGCAGAAGGCCCGGGTGTAAATGCCAGTGCTTGCCTGGGACTCTTCCCCCTACACAGATGGCCTAACTGAGCCCTCACAGCCTCCGCTTTGAGGCCTCCTGTTTAACAGAATCAGTGATGAATGCCTCTCTCTGCCTCTCCTCACAGTTTAAAGCCACTAGACTTTAAACTCCAGAACAGAGTTTAACAATATTATGCTCCCACAGTAAGGGTTCAAAGCACCTCTGTGTTCTAGTCAGGAAATAAAACAGCTGTTCCTCCAAAAGGCTTACACTGAAATGTAAATGGACAAGGACGTTGGAAAAAAGGAAAATAGATTTAAGTTCTTGCCTTTTAAAATTTTTATCATATCCCATCCAAGCTTACCGTTTTTGTTTAATCTTGCCATTCCTTTTCTTCTTCCTTGTATGCTCTTTTTCTTAGGGATATGCAAACTTTATTAGTCAGCTCCTCTTTCAAGCTCTGTGTGCTTTTGTGTTTGAGAATTGGGAATCAGGTACTTTTACTGTTAGCCCCAGGGTGGATCTGAGCAGGAGGAAGCTTTATGAATAATCAAGGTTGACATCTCCAACGTCGTTCCTTCATTATAAATATTGTTAAAGGAGCTGTGACCACCATGGGCTCCCAGTGTGCAGGGGGAGGCAGAGACAGCCTTTGATTTCAGCTCTTTCCTGCTTAGCACTTCACTGATGACCCTGGAGTTGGCTGCCTTTTTTTTTTTTTTCAGAAAGTTTCTCTTCAATTAGCATAAGTGTTTGGTCTGCAGGAAGCTGGGATCATCTCGCCAACTCTGAAGGCTAAGAACCATAGTTAATATTAGTGCTGTGCGTTGCCTCATCCTGATTCCCTAATGAATGCTGAGCTGTTCTGTGACTTTAACTATTTTTGTTCCATTTGTATTAGTTACTGCATCATGATCTTTTTTTCAGGGTGAAAACAAATTATTGTGCCCAAGGTCATTGGCTCTTTCCCCACCTCTTGAGAAAGCTCAGGCTCCACTAATGTCTGAAAAGACACCAGCATTCTATATATATGTCTACTAAAGTGTCCCCTCCTGCCTGTACCCTACTAACCCCTGGTCATATTATTAGTGAACCATTATTTAAATTACTTATGTTTTCTGGACACTGTTTCTGTTTTCAAAATGGAGGAGACATGTGAACTTAAAGTTTATAAGTAAAACTTTATAAATTTTCTCTGGCTCCCCTCCCCCAGATTCATTGCTTTTTATTCACCCCCCAATAAATTCACTAACATTTCTTAGTACTTAATTCTAGAACCTATTACATACTAAGAAATGTTATGAACTTAACTTCAGTTAGTTGTCCCAATAGCTCTATAAAGAAGGTGATATTGCAGTTCTGATTTCCTTGAAAGATACAGCAATCTAGCCTTAGGCTGGGAAGGGACTTGCCCAAAGTCACACGGTGAGTCATGGTTAGAATCAGGGATAAAATGCTGGGCCTCTAATTCAAACCCTCTACTCTCCTGTCTATTCTATGTTTGTTAGCAATATTTGTCATTCATTCATTTTGCCAACATTGTTGAGCATTTGTTTGTGTCAGGCATTGGGAGTACAAAGATACCTAAAGCAGTGTTCTCAGGAACTCAACTCATAGCGAGGGAAAAAGCCCTATTAACTGGTGGTAATGACTTTGTTACTAAGATACTCAACAATGCAGTGGTTGAAAAAGGAGAGCCATTTAACTTGCTCTCAGGGGTGCAGGGAAGCCTTCTTGAAAGAAATGATATGTGGGGTGACTCTTGAGATGAAAAGGTAGATCTCATTAAAAAGGAGCTGAACCCTGGCTAGATGGCTCAGTTGGTTGGAGCATTATCCCTTACACCAAAAGGTTGTGGGTTAAATCCCTGATCGGGGAGCATATAGGAGGCAACTGATCAATGTTTCTCTCTCACATCAATGTTTCTCTCTTCTTCTCTCTTTGAAATAAATAAAAACATATCCTCAACAAAATAAAACAAAACAGAAAAAGGAGCTGAGAGTCTCCTTTTAAGTAGAGGGAAGGGAGAAAGGATTCCACCCGTTTCTGTTACCTTTTAAAACACTTCAAACACTGTTGAGTAAACCTCCCAAAGATCTTAATATATGTATGTACAAGTGTGTGCTTGGGGTTCTAAAACTACATTTCCAAATACAAAAAAAAAAAAGCATTTTGTTTTTCCAGATGTGGGCACACTGAAGACTGGAGGAGTAGCAGGTTTAGGGAGGAAATTTGTGAGCTTATTTTTGAGTGTGTTGACTTTGAGATGTTTGTAAGAAGTTCAAGTGAGGTTACACTGACATTTGACTAAAGATGGTGGTCCTGAGTTCAAGAGAGAAACCAGGGCTGGGATGTTAATTCAGGAATCATTACCATCCAGGAAAGCAGTAAAATCAATATGCAAACAGACAGATGAGAAGGCCAAAGCTTGAGTCCTGAATAGGAGACAAGCAAAAGATGCCCTCAAAGGAAGGACTCACTGAAGAGGTAGGAGGAAAATTGGGTGAGTGTAGTGTCGTGAAACCCAAGGGAACATTTCAAGAAGAGAGCTCAATAGTGAAATGTTGCTGTCAAGCAGATGGTATTCAATGAGACATGTCCATTGGATCTGGCATCAAGGAAGCATTGTCAGCCTTTCTGAGAGCAATTTTTGTGGGGTGTGGGTCAGGCTCTCCACTGAATGAGGGGTGGGAGTTGGAGATCGTCTTTTAGAAGTTGGCCTTTGAACAATGATAGACCACTTTTTCTATCAGTTTCTCTGAAGAAGAAAAGAGATGTAGGGAAGTCGCTGAAGAAGGATCCAGTATTGAGGGAGGGGATGTCAAGGTGGAGGAGGGTATAGGATGCAGATTCGGGGAGGCTAACAGACAGGAAGGAGGCAGTTCGCAGAGCAAGTCTCCAAGGTGGGGGAAGAATGGGGGAATCCAGGGCAGAGATGGAAGGATTCCTCTTTCCTTTGGATAGGGAGGATTGCAGAATGGCTCATGACCAGATGGGCGGTAGGAATTGAGACTCCATGATAATTTTCTATGTGCTGTGTGTCAGGTATTGTGCCATTCACACACATAAATTGTTTTAAGCCTCATTCTAGAGGTAGGGAGAGAGGCTCAAAAGAAGTGCAGTAAGTTTTCCAAGACGGTGCAGAGCTGGGACTGGAGCTCAGGCAGGATAGGGGCAGGGCCTGCTCTCTGACCACATGCTCTCCTGCAGGAGGAGGCAAGGCTGGTGACTCAGGCAGGAGCCAGGGGGCTTCAGGAGTGCGGGCAAGAGGTCTGATTCGGGCCTCTTCACTACCCTGGTTTTCCCCTTCCCCAAGCTGGCTATTTCTTCCTACTTTATGAAAATTAATTCACATTGGTTCTTGGAAGCCAAGTAATATGTGTATTTTGAGGGTGTGAATATTTAACACCTCTTCTTCCACAATCTGTACTCTTCATCTCAGAGGAGGTGGGAGAAGAGAGTAAGAAGAGCATCAATGGGGACACTGAGGACAGCCACCCTGTCCTACCCTGTCAGTGGCCTGACAGATGTCTCTGAGTCAGACCAGAGCAGCAACTTGTCTTCCCTTGGAGTTGGGCAGTAGAGGGTCTGGTGGGGGAAAGAGGCTGCAGAGTCCCCATCTCCTACATGTCTGATGAGGCACCGGCATGTATGTGTTGCCATTAGTGATCCAGGGCATGTTGGAGTCAGTACCAGCGTGGGATTCTTCATAGTGCAGATTGTATTGCTCAGCTTTTCAAGAACAAAACTCATTTTCCCAGAGGGGATTAGGCTGAGAATTCAATTCACATGCACAGATCCCACAGGAGACTGGGGTGATGATGTATCAATTGGCAGAGGGAGCATATGATTGACATCAGCTCCCCACACCAGACATACTCTCCTTCATGTTTGTACACTCAGGAGATTATATTATAGGTTGGAAGGTTACTAGATGCATCCCAAGTTTAAGTAGAGGAATTGAATATTCTCAAGTGATAACTTTATGAATTGCCCTTTTCCAACCTAAGGATATGTCTGATTAGCTTGAGAGCAACAGTCTCATGGACAATAATTTTACCGTAAATTAGAAGCTTTTTATTATATGTATTTTTGTTGCAATATAATCGACATATAACATTCTATTAGTTTCAGGTGTACAACAGTGAGTCGATATTCGTATATATTGTGAAATGATCGCAGTAAGTTTAACACCCATCACCACACATAGTTACAAATACTTTTTTCTTGTGATGAAAACTGTTAAGGTCTACACTCTTAGATTACGTGAGTTGTGGTTCATCTACAAACCACCTGATAATAGTTATTATTTGGATGGAAGCATTGCAGAGAGCATTTTGGGAGGCACCTTTGTCCTGTAAGTCATCTCTAACTGTGGAAAACATTCTAGGATGATCCACAAATGGCCAGCACAACTTTATGCTGACTTTTATTCATTTCACTTTCTTAGAGCGGTGTATTTTCTCCTGGTCTCATAAATGCAGGCTGTACCCCGTATTTGAAGCTTAGCAGTTCAATGTTTTGAGCACAGTAAAAGAAACATTGCCAAGTACTATGCTAGATGTCCAGAGGTGCTCAGTGAGGTGCCGTTGAGGAAGCTGGTCTGAGGAAGGGTCAGGAACCGTCTTAGGACACATGGCCAGAAGTGGAGGACCCTGGAGTCAGCTTGCGCTTGCATCCAGAGGAAGCACTTTGAGAATTCAAAATTTATCTTTTGCAGTTGACGGGTTTCATACAGGAGGTGAGACTAGCTGAGTCCTGAAGGGCAGGTAGGAGTAGAAAGAAGAGAAATGTTTCATTTAATGAACAAGTCTGCATTGCCCTGGCTAACCCATCACTTAGTTTTTATATTCAGTCTGGCTATAACACTTTCCAGAGAATATAGACAAGCTGGGCTATATTTAAAGGAATGGTTCCAGCCTTTAATCTACCATTGGTAACACGGTCAGTCACTTTTGCAGGAGCAAATATTCACCTGGGTAATTTTAGTTTCTTTCCTGGCTGTGGCATAAAATGATGGAGAAAGGAAGTTATCCTTAATTCTCGGTGCAATTGCTGTGTCTAATTTACCCTTTCTTTTCTTATTGATCACAAGAATGATTGTGTTTCAAAATCATGGTTGAAATTCACTAATTTAGAGATCAGAAACAAGGATGGTCATGGAACCAAAATCATGTTCTATAAGGAATGATTCAAGGAACTGGGCACCTTTAGAAGAGAGTGTTCAGGACATTGTAGAGGATTTCAAATATCTAGAGGGCTGTCATGTAAAGGTCTTACACACATCCCAAGAGAGCCTAAGGGATATAACTAGCACCATGGACAAAAAGCCTAACTCAGTAAGGAAAACATGTCTGAGGTAATGTGAGAAGACAGAATAATCTCCCTCATTAGATAGTGAACTCCCCTTTGCTGGGGCTTTTGGGGCAAGGGCTGGACAGCATTTATTATAGACGTTGCAAAAGACACTCAAGCTCTAGATAGGGGCTGGATCAAATGTGCTTTAAAACACACTTCAACTCAAATTTTAAAACTAATGATTTTTAAAATTGCTTATTTACTTCCCATTATGTATCAAACAAGAGTTTTAATAACCTGATTAATAATAAAAAAATCAAAAATTTACATTGTCCTTTAGGAATCCAGCAATACATTTAAAAATATTTTTTGTTGTTGCTAATCCTCACTGGAGGATATTTTTCCATTGATTTTTAGAGAGAGTGAAAGGGAGGGGGAGAGATAGAGAGAGAGAAACATCAATGACAGAGAGAGAGACATTGATTGGTTGCCTCCCACACATGCCCTAACCAGGGCTGGGGATCAAGCCTGCAACCGAGGTATGTGCCCTTGACCAGAATTGAACCTGGGACCCTTCAGTCCTTGGGCTGACACTCTATCCACTGCACCAAACCAGCTAGGACCAGCCATGTATTTTATCTTAAAAATTCCAAAGTTAAAAAGGTCCTGGCTTCTAAAGAAATTACAAAGTTGGTTGTAGATTATTGAATGTGTTTGAAAAAAGTATCCTTGAAAAGGGAAGTTTTTCAGGAGCCATTGCATAGAATAAAGAGTCCTTGAGAATACAGGGGACTTAAGAATAGATGAGTCCTTTGTATTTGTCAAGAGTTTATTTTCCCCCAATACTAAGCTTATGATAAATGATTATTGAAGTGTGCTAGTCATCTATTTGCTGTCTAAGGACTTGGTATATAAATGCCATGTGTATGTATACATTTATATCTAGAAAGAGTATAAGGAAAGAAAGGACCAAGTTGTCTGAGGTTAACTTTCTCTATGTGGGCTTTCCTGTTTGTGTATAACTTGGAGCATTTGTATCAGACCTGCTGTGTTAGTGTTAAGTTACCTTTGGCTTTCATGTGTTTGTAAAACACAAAGCATATTATTAACTGCCGATCTTATAATGGACATCATAGTAATAAATTTTTATCCATGGATTTTTCTATCAATCTAGTAGGAAGCAGTAATCTTATTCCAAATTACTTTTTGAAATTCATGAGATGTATATGTATTAAGGTTTTGCCATAGCAAAGCAAATTTTGGTTAAATATTTGGGTTTTCTTCCTGATAAGAAATATTTGATAAAGGAGCAATGGGGAAGATCACTAAATTCTGATAGCTAATGGCCAATGGCCACTGAGAAAATTGCTTAGCAGGTTAGATAATGTAATGCTAGTAGAGAAAGAGTTTGAAGAATAATTGTCACTCTTAACACTGTCTTCCATATTTATATTCCCAAAATTAATCAGAGTAGCTAGAGCACAGTAGGCATTCAACAAATGTTTGGGGAAGAATGACTTAGGAAAAGGAAAACTACTCTAAATTTTAGTTATTTCTTTTACTGAGACCATATCTGCATGACTGATTGAAAGGCAAAAATTCCAGTTGTTAAATATTTAGGCTGCCAAATCATTTATTTGATTGATGTTTATACTTTTAGAATTGACTGACTGCTTTGGCTCAGGGTAGACACAGCATGAGTCATATGCTGCAGTTCTTGTCACTCAATGGTTGTATTTCCTTGCATAACCAGTTGACTTATGTTGGTCACATCAGGCACACACATAAGTCATGACTGTACTTGGACTTTTCCTGGCTGGAATGATTTCTTGACCATTCCAGCTTCAATAACACTGAATACCCAATGATTGAACAGCATTCACAGCACTTGCCAGCTGCCTAAAGAAGTTGCCTACCCTGAAAAGATCTTAAAATATAGTGTAAAATGGAATTGGCCAGTGAATGTGGGTTCATCTAAGTGTGAATGCAATTGTAGAACATGGTGGAGAGTGATTGTCCTTCCCTCCTGCAGCAGTCCACTGGCCTTTATTTGCATCTTTTAGAGTAGTGTTTCCTACTCATGTTCTGTTTCATCCTGGTGTTACTTTAGATGTTTATGGTGTTCTGTGAAACAGGGATTCTGTGTTCATGGGAGCTAAAAGAAGGCTGATAATGTTTATTAGCTCAAAGAAATTCTACATTGAAAAAAAAGACTCCTACTCAATATAATCTAACCCAATATTTTATAATCTTAATCAATCAAGTAATATCCTCTCCACCTACCCCCCCTCTCCCACCACCCCCCCCCCCCCACACACACACACAGAACAATTCATACCTTGTTCCTCTGGATACAAGGTAGATACTACTATTCAGAAAGCATGTGCTCACCTACCTGGTATGGCCATATTACAAACAGATGGTGTGCAGCATAAATCTGGAATGGTGCCCTCAGAACTTAAGGTGATTAGGCAGAGACCACAGAAATCACGGACTAGTGTATCTCTCCAAGAGAAATCACAAGACCTGGGTAAGGGAGATGCCCAGATTAAGGCATATGATAAAGAAAAGCCTTGTCATTGTAAAGTCCTAGATCTTCAGCCAAGTTTAACAGTAGTCTTCTGGTGCTTGAGCATTGATCTATGAACTAGGGGGTCACCGTTTGATTCCTGGTTAGGGCACATGCCCAGGTTGTGGGCTCAATCCCCAATAGGGGGTATGCAGGAGGCAGCTGATCAATGATTCTGTCTCTTCATTGATGTTTCTATCTCTCTCTCCCTCTCCCTTCCTCTCTGAAATCAATAAAAGTATATTATTTAAAAAGAGTAGTCTTCTGGGAAATTGGGCAAGAAATCAAGATCATGGAGACTTAGTCCCATTTATTGTTGAAATTGTAACTGTGTTATTTGCATCTGGTACTTGATTCAAATCTAGTGCAGAAAGACTTGATATTTGGTCCAAAAACTGGTCCGAAACTGCTGCTTTAGAGGTCTGACTTGTTTATAAGTCCAGAGGATCACTGGATAGAGTCCATATAAAGTATATGCTAGACACATGGGGTTAACAGCATTTCTTCAGCTGTCACTGAATTTGCTGGGGGATGAATGATTCTTTTGATTTATGGCTTGCAGTGGGGAATCTCGACTGCTAATAAGCACATTTAAAATGAACAAATATATTACAACATGAAAAACTTTTAAAACATTCCCCAAATACATGAAACCCCTGATTTGGCAATGGGAAGTGATTTTTCGTACTCCCTCAGGGCTGTGTCTTCAAACTTTAGTCAACAATTTTTGATAGTCTAATATTTGCCTCTTGGAGATATTCAGGATTAAAGAGAAATTAAAATGGAGTCTACATTTTGAATATATTCCTAGACTGAACACTCACAGTCATACAACCAAAATGTAAAACCGCCCTAATTTCCCCAAAATGTTGACTTGACCTTTAAACAAAACTCAAGCTTTTGACATGTCAGCAGTACCTTGCAGCTTCCTAGCCAATCAGCTGCAAACAAGGAAGCTTATGTGATGAAAAGGAATGTTTCTAGTAACAAATCACAATGGAAAACAATGTACTTCCTCGCTCATGCTTTATAAACTGAGCTGTAACTACTGAGAGTGAAGAACTTCTTAACCACTTTCTGTTACTGAACAGTTTTGTTTCTCTCTCAGTAAAATATTCATATCAAGTAAAGCTTCCTGAGTTTTTATTTTGACAGCTTTCTTTAATGGGCATTCTTTATTTCAGTTTAAGCAGTTGAAAGAGGGCACTGGCAAGGCAGTTCTAGGCCATGTGGCAGTGCCTGGAGAAGCCATGGAGATGACTGCCTTAAAAAACGGTTTTGATGGACAAATGAGATTAGCATATTAATTAAGGCCTTCCTATCCAGTAATGATCTCATTTGCTTATGTAAACAGATGAAAACAACATTGGGAGAAATATCCTAACACCCTTTTTTGGTATATCAGTGAATTTTGGTAAAATGTAGGAGTGGTTATTCCAGAGCTTTGGAAGCTCATGTTCTGTTTCCAGTCTCTGTGTCAGTTTTCCTGTGTGAGTCTCCCCTTGTTTGCTTGCTTTTTCTCATCTCCGGAACAGGGGACTGTGACAAGGGGACTGGTTATCATGTTTCTTGATAAACCTTTGTAAAGCAATGTGCTGTTGCGAGTAATGGGCTCCATTCATTATTAGCCCAGTTGATTTTCATTTACAATGGCTCGAACAATTAGCTTGAGCAGGTGTGAAGGTGGGGCTGGGACACCCAGAGGTCAGCCTTGGCTGGATGTGATAAATTAACCATTATTATGAGCAGTGAAAGTGGTTCTTTACGCTTGTCAGCGGCAAACAAAGGGGCAACATATCTCACATAAACTCACTGTTCAGAGCTGGGTTTGCTGAAAGATCAGAGTTTCCTTCCAGAACCTACAGGCAGATGGGAGGGGGCAAAGAACCCACAAAAGTAGGGGTGAGGGTGCCCTGAAGGGATGACTTGGTTGGTGGAGTGGCATGTGGATGTCCCCACCTGGGCTGTTTTGCAATGCTCACCAGTTCCAATATGAAGCCATTAGTAGCCTCTGTTGATGATGGGGGATCCACCTGTACTTAAGGGTTGTTAGGGGGTAAAGGGGGTGGACATTAATGAAACAGACATGGTTTATTACAAAGGGTGTGGATAGCTACATATTTCCATATACCAATCAATCAATATTTTTGAACAATGCCTTATAATTGAGCGTATTTATATTCAATGAAAAGAAAAAGTTAATTGGTACTCCTCAGTTCTCTGGGTGTACCAGTTTTATAAGACTTCAACAGACTTAAAACTCAGAAAGAAGGTTCAGTAGTGCCCACAGAAGGCAACACCAGATCCTCTCTAATCTAGAAACAGGAAGTGTTTTCCCATTGAGTTACACCCTGGTGTAGAAACTCACTGAGCACACCCAGAGGCAAAATGATCAAATAAAGGAAGAGGTGACAGTTGGTAGTCACTATCCATATAATGAAATCCCATAAATATAGTTTTGTTTGACAATAATTGGGGGACTATTATGGACTAACTGCTTGTGTTCACCCCTCCCAATTCATATATGAAAACCCTAATCCCCAACATGACCATATTTAGAGAAAGTAATTAAGGTTAAATAAGGTTATAAGGGTGGGCCCGGACCCAGTAGGGTTAGTGTCCTCATGAAAACAGACACCAGTGCGCTCGCTCACTCTCTCTCTCCAAGCACATGCATAGAAAAGCAACGTGAGCACACAGTGAAATGGTGGCTTTCTAAAAGCTAGGAAGAGAACCTTTACCAGAAACTGAATTTTCTGGTACATTGATCATGGAATTCTAGCCTCCACCAGTGTGAGAAAACAGTTTTATAAATGTCTATTGTTTAAGCCAGTCTGTGGCATGTTGTTATGGCTGTCCACGTCGACTAAGGCAGAGACTAAACTGATTGGAATATTGGAGCACATAAGCGGACTTTGTTGGTGTGAGCTTTGTTTTAGAAGGGTTACACTGAGCCTTTGGTGAGGAACTGTGATGCCAACATGTGTAAGTCTTTGCTCTTGGGCTGTGAGACCACATAGATTTTCCCACGCTCCTCGTGTGGGTGACTGCCTGGCACCAGGGTCTTCTAACTTAAGTGAAGCATGCCTAGGAGTAGGATCTGTTTCACATTTTCTCCCTATTTTGTGAATGATACATCCACCACCAACTGTTCCTAGTAGTTTTTAGTCCAAATATCCTTTGATTTACCTTCATCAGAAAAAACACCTTTCAGTCCTCTATTGTTTGGGGTGGGAACTTATTCCATGGCCTGGATTTTAGAGTCTAACTATTTTTAAATAGCCTTTAAACAAATACTCCTTATTTAATTTACCTCTTTATTCCCACCTCCAGATGCTTCCACATCATGAGCTTTTTGAAATTTCTGTGATTACTGAGGGTGCAATGTTCTTGAAGTATCAGAGCATATATCTTACTAGAGGCCCGGTGCATGGATTTGTGCACCGGTGGGGTCCCTCGGCCTGGCCTGTGGGGATCAGGCTGAAATTGGCTCTCCAACATCCCCCAAGGGGTCCCAGATTGCAAGAGGGCGGTTCTCGGGTGATGACCCCAGAATTGGACTCCCTCCTCTCTGGTTCTGGGTGCATCACCGGAGAACCACAGCTGCCAAGTTACCACAACTTGGCAGCTCCTGCATTGAGCGTCTGCCCCCTATTGGTCATTGTACATCATAGCTATAGGTCGGACAGTCGAATGGTCAGATGGTCACTTAAGCTAGTAAATGTATATACACACACACACACACACACACACACACACACACAGACACACACACACACACACACAAATAATGATGCAAGAAATTAGAAACAGCTGAGAAGACAGCCTTTGAATAGTGGAAAAACAGCTAATTTGAAATGCTACCCTGGTTCCCCACTATAAGAACCATGTGCAAATAGCTGGCTCATTAAAAACCAACTCATTTAATAATAAGTAATGTTAAAGGAACTAGAACAATGTCTGGGAAAAAAAAAAACCCTAAGGAAAAAAGGAAGAAAAGGTGTAGCAAATGATGAACAAAGATGTCATTAGCAGATGAAAACTGTGAAGGGATATTTTGACATAAATTTTTAAAAAAATCAAACAACTATTCCTATTAATAAGTACTACCAGGTGGAAATGTAATATTTGAAAGAAGAAATAATGAGACAGTATGAGGAGAAATATAAACTAGTAAGACTCAGGGAAGAAGTAGAGGGAAAAAATAGATGCAGAAATCAGGACAAGTTGGAAAAATAACAAACAATGTGGAAAACACTGCTAAGGATGTAAAAGATAAAAATAGAAAATTTAAAAAATTAATTACAAGAAAATGAAATAGAAATTAAAAAATTTTTTAATTACAAGAAAATGGAAGACACAGAAAATATATAAGGAGCATCCAACAAGCACATGAATACCCAGAAGAGAAAACCAAAAAAATTGTACAGAACAAATATTTAAAATTATAATTCAAGAAAGAAAAAGACTTGAATCTGTACATTGAAAAAGTCATACTGTGTGGCAAGGAAAATCGACCCAGAATGATCAACACGAAGATGGGTCCTAGGAAAGTTATTAGACTTTAAAGATAAAGCAAGAATCATTGGGAAGACTGGGAGGGAGAAGGGACAGAGATTTCACTTAGATGAAAAATATTTAGCTGGGATCAAACTTTTCCACAGCATCTTTCAACACCAGCAGGTTGTAGAGCATTACTTAGAATTTCCTCAAGGAAAGAGTGAGCCAGACACACTGTTCTCATATAAAGGCTAAGTATGTAGGAATCCAAGGAATATTAGGTGCTTTGGGCACAAGGTATAAGAGGGTGCCAAAAACCTCTGTAATTAAGAATAATATTTAATGCAATATTAAAATAAATAAAAATTAATGGAAAACCTATGATAAATAAAATATCAAAATTTTAAATAAAAAAGGATCACTATTACTAATTTTTATTTTTATTTTTTGTCCAGGCTCCAGTATGGCTTGGCACAACACTGTCATGAGCTCTTTCTGAGGAAACTACTAGAAGACAAATTTTAGCTAACTAGGATAATGACTAGGTGATAGTCACAAAAGGATTGGAAGGAAACACTGAATATATTTAACAGTATAATCAAGACTGAGACTAATGTGGGAGTTAGAATAACAGAAAAAATATATATCCTCTTATCTATAATAATCCTATATAATAAAAGAGTGGTATGCAAATTGACTGTCACCCCAACACACAAGATGGCTGCCTCCATGTGGACACAAGAAGGCCACCACAAGATGGACAGCAGGAGAAGGCAGTTGTGGGTGATCAGGCCTGCAGGGGAGGGCATTTAGGGGTGACTGGGCCGGCAGAGGAGGGCAGTTGGGGGGAACCAGGCCTGCAGGGGAGGGTAGTTAGGGGTGACTGGGCTGGCAGGGGAGGGCAGTTGGGGGTGAGCAGGCCTGTAGGAGAGGGCAGTTGGGAGAGACAAGGCCTGCAAGGGAGGGCAGTTGGGGGCCATCAGGCCTGCAGGGGAGGGAGTTAAGGGTGACCGGGCCAGCAAAGGAGGGCAGTTGTGGGGGACCAGGCCTGCAGGGGAGAGTAGTTAGGGGCAACCAGGCCTGTAGGGGAGGGCAGTTGGGGGCAACCAGGCCTGTAGGGGAGGACAGTTAGGGGTGACCAGGCCAGCAGGGGAGGGCAGTTAGGGGCAATCAGGCTGGCAGGGGAGTGGTTAGGGGGTGATCAGGCTGGCAGACAGAAGTGGTTAGGGGCAATCAGGCAGGCAGACAGGCCAGCAGTTGGGAGCCAGCAGTCCTGGATTGTGAGAGGGATCCCAGATTGGAGAGGGTGCAGGCTGGGCTGAGGGACACACACCCCTGCCCCTGTGCACAAATTTCATGCACCGGGTCTCTAGTAAAAGCATAATATGCTAAACAACCAGACAGCCAAACAACCTTCCGGACAAAGCCAGGCTGCGAGGGCTGAGGCAATCTGCTGCAGCTGCAAGGGCTGAGCTCCTTGCATGAATTTCATGCATTGGGCCTCTAGTAATCAAATAAAATCTCTGCTAAGCAACAATTGAGTCAAGAGGAACTGTAAAATGAAATGTTGATATAGCTAGAAAATAATGATTATATAAGTACCTGTTATCAGAAACTATGAGATATTACTAAAGCAATTCTCAGATACATATATACATGTATACATGTCCATATATACATGGACATATGTATATGTATATATACACAATGATAAAAATAGGAATACATGTTATAAGCATCCAACTTAAAAGTCAGTAAATGAAAAACAATAAATTGAAAGAGGGAAAGAATATAAACAGAAAATAAGTTTAGTAGAACTAATAAAGCCAAAAGCTTTGCAAATCAGGAAGAATAAGGGAGAATTATAGAAAAGGAGATAATTATAAGACACTACTTTACTCAATTTAATGCACATGAATAGTTTATCAAAATAGACTTCCAAGGATGTGGAGCTAAATAGATACATCACAGAAATAGAGGAAGTTGTCTAAGAACAGCCCCCAAAAATACTAAGACCAGGAAGGTGAGTAACAGCATCTACACTAATTAAAGAGAAATATGCAAATTGACTGTACCGCTGTGACTTCCATCAGCCAATCAGGAGTGAGTATGCATATTAACCCAACAAAGCTGGATTAATTTGCATACACAGGCACAGATCTGCCAGGCAGGGCGGGATGCCTGCTATGAGGGGGAAGGTGGGGGCAGAGGGAGCTATAGGAGCGGCGCTTTGGCCAGAGCAGAGAAGACTGAAGGCTCCGGCTGGAGCGAACACTGAAGGCTCTGGCCAGAGCAAGGACTCCAGCCAGAGCGAAGGTGGAAGGCAGTAGCCAGAGTGAAGGCCTGGGTCCCAGGTGCTGGAGGAAAATTGGTGCCGGCAGCCAGGGGAAGGAAGACCTATTACACGAATCTTCATGCAACAGGCCTCTAGTAGTATTTGGATAAAATAAGAGGTAGAAAAATGTATACTGTGCTTGTATATACATTTAATAAAATCTCTGGAAGCACAAACCAGAAACTGATAACAGTGCTTGTCCATTAGAGGAAGGTGGGAACTGTATACTAGTAGATAGATACATTGATGGGAGGGGGACTTCTCAGACTATGCTATTTTGTGTTTTTTGATGTTTGAACCACCTGAATATTTTACCTAATCAAAACAATAAATGAACATTTTTTTTAAAAATTAGAAACTGGTATAAGAACTTAAATAGAACTTGCATGTATGAAATGGCAAAAAAGTCACTACATTATAACAGACTTGCAACAGGAATCCTAAAGAGCTAAGCTCTTTGGATTTTGTGTTGCATTTAACTTTCGAGGCCAATACCATAAAGACAAGAAATGTAAAGCAGGAATTTAGTCACTAAACACCATTCCAAACCATGATATTGGAACCAGTGGATATCAAACCTGCTACCCCAGCAGTCATGGCTCATGTTGATGATAAGTGATGGTTAGTCTCATAAGCTGTAGTTCCTATGAGATACTTAAATAAGAAGGAAAGATGTAACTGTGCTTAATTGTCTCAAATTTATGTCGAGTTGCTTATCAGCTTAGCATTGTGATAACTGAATGAAAGTAAAAATGAAGTCTTAACTGCTTTAGATATCACATATGTCAGAAATACACCAAGGGTATTTTGCTAGCTTGATTGCCTTGCTGCTTTCACTGAATACAATCAGAGTTTGTATTCAGTGAAATTGGGTTTGTGTTGACCAATTGGGTTTGTGTTGACCAATAGGCAGGATATGGACTAAAATACTTAAACCATCCCAAAGTGCCTTGCTTATAGTTTAGTTAACTAGAAAATATGGTTAAGCAGATTAATCAATTTCATAGCATTATAATATTTTCTCACATCAAAATTATGCTTATTGTACAAAATTTAGATAAAGGAAAAGGTGAAACAAATTTTAAATCATGTAAAATAATCTTTGCTAACCTTTTGATGTCTTTTTCATATATATATATATATATAGATAGATAGATCTGTATATATATCTATATATATATCTATATATAGATGTATATTTAAAACCACAAAAATGGATCCTACTTTTTTTACGACTTGCTTTTCAGCTTTTCATATAATAAGATTTTACATAACAGCATTTCCAATGTCAGTCAGCATCCAGAGCATGATTTTTAATGACTCCTGTGTATTGCATTGTGTGGATGCACCATAATTTATATGACTAATTTTGTAGTCTTAGACATCTACGGATATATTCCAAAGCACTTCGTTTAATTAAAAATTTCCCATATTGCCCTAGCCAGTTTGGCTCAGTGGATAGAATGTTGGCCTGTGGACTGAAGGGTCCCAGGTTTGATTCCAGTCAAGGGCACATGCCTGGGTTGCGGGATCAATCCCCAGTAGGGAGCATGCAGGAGGCAGCCGATCAGTGATTCTCTCTCATCATTGATGTTTCTATCTCTCTCTCCTCCCTTCCTCTCTGAAATCAATTAAAAAATATTTTAAAAAATTATCCTGTATTTTGCTTAAGACGAAGGATGAATTTAATTAGCCTTTTTAAAAGTTCCCTGTAGAATTCTAACACTGGCTGCCTGATAAAGATGTGATTCTTGGTCTTGTCCTATGGTGGCTCCAGTCCCAAAGGCAGACTTTAAATGTGCCTGCCTCATTTGCCTCTGGAGTGGTAAGACCAATCACCATTGGATGTATCTCCCAAAACCACTTGAAACAGTGGTCTTGCTGGCTGATGCTTGTTTAGATTAGACTGTTGCTAAGATGCTTTAAGACGTTATGGCAGCACATTAAAAACTAACTGTGGTGAGGCCATCATTTTTGGAAAGCTAGGTAGGGATTTGACAGAATAAAAACTACTAATCTGGCCCAAGCATTTTGAATCGGAGCTTTGTCTCAGTTTTACAAAATTACTTGATTTTTGGAAAACCACCCCTTTTGTTATATTTTCAGCATTTTTTATCAAACAATATATGGCATAAATTTCTACTGTGACTTCAGTTTAGAAAATGTGCATTGGATTTGTAATGTGGAGGATTAATTTTGCTTTAGTCATTGTAATGTGACTAAAACTAGACAAGTCATGGCCTATCTCTAGTTTCTTTAAAAGTGAACAAACTTTCCTTTCCTGATAATGAATATAAAGATTGTAAACAGATTCACTCTTGAGTGAATGGACAGCTTTTAAGGATTCCCAAGCACATTACATAACTTTTCACTTATAAAAGAATATTACTTCTAAATAATTATTTTCTGTTTCTTACATTGTCTCCTAAGGCTTATTGGATGATATAATTAGCTTCCTGTTAGTTACTGTATATATTATGTGAAAAATTATAACAGTGGAGATTCCTTTTAAATATTCTGTAGTAAAGTCTTTGCTAATTACAGACCAGTGAGATTCTATGTTATATCCGTCTGTCCTTATATGTATTTCCAAGCCCTCTTACCTAAGACTTTTCTGGTAGGGGCGGGGAGGGAGGTATTTAAGGTGTATCTTGGAGTACATGCTAGGGGCAAGCCATGAACAAGCTAGAACATCAAATGGGAAATAACCGAAGTCAAAGTCTGGAGCCAGAGGAGTGCTGCTGAGGCGCCCAGAATGCCAGAGCCAGAGCATTTGCCCTCCTCTTCTCCATGCTATGTGAGTATAACATTGAAGCCAAAGGAACTCTTCCTATTTCCCCTCTCCCCCCTACCTCCCCTTGAGAACTCTGGAATGAGGTCATTTCTCAGGCTTTCCCACATCAACCTGGGGTGCAGCCTCTAAGGGTTTGCTGAGCAGGTCACCCTAGGAGGGCACAGTATCTTTGTCTCTGGGGCTACAGAGTAGCCAGCCAGGCTGGGACCATCCCAGGGAGTATTGGCCAAACCAACAGAATGAACCACAGATTCTCTAGCTGCTAATTCCAGCACTGAGGCTGTCAGGACACCCAATAGCCAGACAGTGTCCTGGACCTAGAAGTAGCAGCCAGCACATGCCCAAGGGTCCCTCTCTCTCCAGTTCACCAGCACACGCAGTTCACAGCACACCCCCCTCTCCAGGAACACAGATACTTTTAGAGCAACAGCAATAAGAAAAGGCTGACCAACTGACCATTTCCTAAAAGACTTAATCAGATCAGACTTCACTTTGACCTCAATTAAATAATTTGCTATTTTCCCCCCTCAATAAGTAGTGGATGGGAGTATGTGAAGGAAAACTTGGGTGGAATAAAGAAGTTACATTTTCTCTCCACTTTCAAATCATTGTAATTTAAATCTGGTTTAAATGTAAAGCCAAAAAACAAAAACAAAAAACAAAAACAAAACAACAACAATGAACTTCCCTCACTTCTTGGGTTGTTTCAATCCTAGGATATTAGTGCTATTCACTAACTCTGTTATACTATTTCTCTGTATGAGAAAAATATTATCTGAGCTGATATTCAGTAGTAGATGAAAGCAAATCCACAAATGCTGTGGTGACCAATGTTTAGATTCTGATATACACATTTTAAAGTCAAGAAGATACATTGTGGAAGGAATCCTATCTAAAGAGTAATATGCAAATTGATTGTCACTCCAACACACACAATATGGCTGCCCCCATGTGGACACAAGGTGGCCACCACAAGATGGCCAGCATGGGAGGGCAGTTGTGGGCAATCAGGCCAGAAGGGGAGGGCATTGGGGCTGACCAGGCCTGAAGAGGAGGGCAGTTGGGGACGACCAGGCCTGCAGGGGAGGGCAGTTAGGGGTGACCAGGCCAGCTGGGGAGGGCAGTTGGGGGTGACCAGGTCAGCAGGGGAGGGCACTTAGGGGTGACCAGGCCTGCAGGGGAGGGCAGTTGGTGGGAACCAGGCCTGCAGGGGAGGGCAGTTGGGGACTACCATGCCTGCAGGGGAGGGCAGTTGGGGGTGGACCAGGTCAGCAGGGGAGGGCAGTTAGGGGTTACCAGGCCAGCCGGGGAGGGCAGTTGGGGGGAACCATGCCTGCAGGGGAGGGCAGTTGGGGGTGACCAGGTCAGCAGGGGAGGGCAGTTAGGGGTTACCAGGCCAGCCGGGGAGGGCAGTTGGGGGGAACCATGCCTACAGGGGAGGGCAGTTGGGGACAACCAGGCCTGCAGGGGAGGCCAGTTGGGGGGAACCATGCCTACAGGGGAGGGCAGTTGGGGACAACCAGGCCAGCCGGGGAGGGCAGTTGGGCTTGACCAGGCCAGCTGGGAAGGGCAGTTGGGGGTGACCAGGTCAGCAGGGGAGGGCAGTTGGGGGTGACCAAGTCAGCAGGGGTGGGCAGTTAGGGGTGACCAGGCTGGCAAGGCAGGGCTGTTAGGGGTGATCGGGCCAGCTGTGGAGGGCAGTTGGGGGCCACCAGGCTTGAAGGGAGGACAGCTAGGGGTTACCAGGTTGGCACAGGGGGGAAGTTAGGGGCAATCAGGCCAGGAGGGGAGCAGTTAGGCATAGATCAGGCTGGAGGGAGTGATTAGGGGGTGATCAGGCTGGCAGGCAGAAGTTGTTAGGTGCAATCAGGCAGGCAGGCAGGCGAGCGGTTGGGAGCCAGCAGTCCTGGATTGTGAGAGGGATGTCCAACTGCCCTCGAGGGGTCCCAGATTGGAGAGGGTGCAGGCTGGGCTGAGGACAGCCCCCGCCCCCGTGCACAAATTTCATGTACCAGGCCTCTAGTGTATGAAATAATTATACATCTAGCCTAGAAGAAAGAGTGGCAATAGATAGCTTCTGAATAAATACTGTAAAAGGCAAAGGCAAAACAGAATCTATCAGGTGCTTATTTCATTAAGTTGCAAATTATGTTGAGAAAATCTAAAAATGGAACAACTTTTAGAAGAGAATCAGGGAACATATCAGATTTAAAGCATACCATTTTTAAATGCATGCAATGTATTTGCTCTAGAGTAAAAAAAAAGAAAAATCTATTGACAGTGAATAGCTTTAATTCTTTAAGCACCTCAAGGCACTTGGGAAGTATTCCTTTGCAAAAGGCACCAAAAGTTGATTTGTTTGCTAAAAAATGAGATTTGAGGAATAATGTGGAATAATGAGGTCAGATAATGTGTGCTCATTAGAAGTTGAACAAAGAAGGCAATGGAGATAAATTTTTTTTTTTTTAGATTTTCATGGCATTTTACTCAAGCTGTTTCCATGCCATTCCTAGGAGTGTTTCCATCTCAAAAACTCTTATCAGCAGATGAAAATTGTCTTCAAATTTAGACACCAAATCTGTCCTGGTGAAGGCTGAGGCAGATGGAATCTCAGCAGCTCATTTATTACTTGTTGGGAAGCTGGGTCCACTCATCTCTCAGTTGTGTGAACGTGGTGGTAAAGGAGCAAAGCTTGAGCATTCCGTCCCCAAAGAGCTAATCAGTTTTGTAAGGGAACAAATTATCTCCTGGAGTCCATGTACCTATCATCTCTTCAAAGCCCTTGAAAACAAATTCATTCATGGGTAGAGGGAGGAGGAGAGAGAGTGGGTTACTCAGAACTCCTAGAAAAGCAACTCAAATTACATTTACTATGACTAGAGTCAGTTTCAGATGAAAAAATATTTATAGTAGATCACGTGTTAACCTGAGCAATACACATGCTCAAAGGCTTTCATCCTGATAACAGTACTATTAAAAATGCTTTCTCTTGGAGATTTCCCATACATTGTTAAATTTAGGCAGGCCTTTGTGATATGCCATCCTGTAAAGTCCCAGAGTAACATAAGGCAAGATTGCGGATGGAGAAATGTAAAGAAAAAAAATCCAATTGTGATACTGTCATTATAGCAGTACTTAAATGGCATTGATCTATCAAAACTTCCACCTGCAGATCTCGTGTATAGACAGTAGAGATGAGTGAAATTCAAGAAATAATCCACTGTGGAATTTGCACAGCCAGGAGTGACTTCAGGAAGTCTGTTTTAAATGACTTCTTTCTAAAACACTAATCTCACTCGCTCCTATGAAATCACTTGATGGATAATATCTAAAAGCATGTTGGTGTCAGAAGCCTTCAGAGGGCTACTTAACGTCTGGTTCAGAATAACTGTTTTGCATGTGAACAGTGCAGTCAATTGTGTGGTTTCACCATCAGGTAGTATATTTAATCCCGGTGAATCTGTAGTTTGATTTTTACAGAATTCAATTGTATTCATATCCTACAATTTATAGCTTAATTGTACAGTATCTGATATCTGCTAATTGCTTCATGTGTGTTCAACTGCCTCTACATAGATTGTCTTTCCAGCACCTTGTGGGTAGAGGCCAAGTCTTAATAGTTTCGTTTGCTTTGCATCTCCTAGTAAAAGTCATCTTTTATTTTGATTTTCAAAGTTCCTCAAGCAACAAAAGATGTGTGTGTGTGCGTGTGCATGCATGTGTGTATGTGTATGTGTGTGTGTGTGTGTGTGTGTGTGTGTATACACACATATCCACAGCGATTATTGCTTTTTATAATTCAAGGAACACCTATATAATGCAAATGTTTTTTGGAAGTATGATTAAAAGGTGTTTCTTTTTAAGCAACTAATTATGACATCCTCTCTCTCCTATAGGAATATTTTACCACAACTTTCCTGGCAGAAAGTTACTCAGCTCTTTCAGTTTATCCATTCAGATTCATCCACTGCAAGTAATAGAACATCTAGCTAGTCACCTTGCAAACTCTAGGTTCCCCTGATGAAGGGAAGGGGTCAGGAATATCTCTTGGGTTGGTGAACACTCCCAGCATGTTTGCTTCCATGTATGTATTTCCTCATATTGACTAAAATTTTAACTCCTTAGAATTACCATCTGTGAATGTCATTCTATTTGAACAATATGGAATGATATTATTCTCTTTTCCACCAGAAAACTCTTCAAATATTTCTTAACAGCTTGGTTGAGGTATCCCATCTAATAAAAGAGTAATATGCAAATTGACCATTACTCCAACACACAAGAAGGCCGCCCCCATGTGGTCAAAGATGGTTGCCCTCATGTGAACACAAGATGGCCACCACAAGATGGCTGGCAGGGGAGGGCAGTTGGGGGGGACCAGGCCTGCAGGGGAGGACAGTTAGGGGTGACCAGGTTGGCAGGGGAGGGCAGTTAGGGGCAATCGGGCCTGAAGGAGAGCAGTTAGTCATTGATCAGGCTGGCAGGGGAGTGGTTAGGGGGTGATCAGATTGGCAGGCAGAAGCGGTTAGGACATCAGGCAGGAAGGCAGGCGAGTGGTTGGGAGCCAGCAGTCCTGGATTGTGAGAGGGATGTCCAACTGCCCGTTTAGGCCTGATCCCAACAGGCAGTCAGACATCTGCCAAGGGGTCCCAGATTGGAGAGGGTGCAGGCTGGGCTGAGGTACACACACCCCCATGCATGAATTTCATGTACCGGCCTCTAGTAATTTATAATACCTGCTTCAAGTGTATAATCAATGATTTCAGTGAACTTAGAGAGCTGTGAAGTCATCACTAAAATCCAGATTTAAAGCATTTCTATTACCCCATTCAGTGCCCCGGGCCCCTTTTATAGTCAGCCCCGAATTGTGCCCCTCCCATCTTCAGACCCAAGCAGCCACTGATGTACTTTCTGGCTCTAAATTTATTTCTAGGTATTTTGTTCTTTTTGATATAATCCTATATAATAAAGAGGTAATATGCAAATTGACCATCACACACTTGCCCAAGATCGCTGCCCCCATGTGGTCATAAGATGGCCACCACAAGAATGGCCAGCAGGGGAGGACAGTTGTGGGCGATCAGGCCAGCTGGGTAGGGCAGTTAGGGGGACCAGACCAGCAGGGGACGGCAGTTGGGGGCGATTGGGCCTGCAGGGGAGGGAGGGCAATTTTGGGGGACCAGGTCTGCAGGGGAGGGTAGTTAGGGGTGACCAGGCCAGCAGGGGAGGGCAGTTGGGGGCAACCAGGCCTGCAGGGTAGGGCAGTTAGGGGCAACCAGACCAGCAGGGAAGGGCTGTTAGGGGTGACCAGGCCAGCAGGGGAGGGCAGTTGGGGGCAACCGGGCTGTCAGGGGAGCAGTTAGGCATTGATCAGGCTGGCAGGGGAGTGGTTAAGGGGTGATCAGGCTGGCAGGCAGAAGCGGTTAGAGGTAATCAGGCAGGTAGGCAGGTAAGCGGTTGGGAATCTACAGTCCCGGATTGTGAGAGGGAAGTCCAACTGCCAGTTTAGGCCCGATCCCTGCAGTTGGACATCCCCCGAGGGGGTCCCAGATTGGAGAGCATGCAGGCTGGGCTGAGGGACACCTCCCCTCCAGTGTACAAATTTCATGCACCAGGCTTCTAGTTATAAATGAGATTGTTTCTGTTTTTAATGGTTCATTTTTAGTGTATAGAAATTCAACTGATTTTTGCATATTGATTTTGTATCCTACAAATTTACTGTGTTCACTTATTAGTTCTAACAATTTTTTAGTGGTGTCTTTATATATATAAAAGATCATCTGCAAATATAGACAGTTTTATTTCTTCATTTCTGATTTTGGTGCCTTTTATTTCTTTTTCTTGCCTAATTGCTCTGGTGAGGACTTTCAATACTATGTTGAATAAAAGTGAGAGTAGACATCCTTATCTTGTTACTGGCCTTAAAGGAAAAGTGTTCAGCTTTCCCCATTGAATATGATGTTAGCTGCGGCCTTTATTGTGTTGAAGTATTTTTCCTTTATACATAGTTTGTTGAGAGTTTTTGTCATAAATGGATGTTTAATTTTGTCAAATGCTTTTTCTGCATCTATTGAGATGATCATATGATTTTTATCCTTCATTTTATTAATGTGGTGTAATACATTGATTTGTGGATGTTGAACTATCTTTGTAACCCTGGAATAAATCTCACTTGAATATGGTGCGTGATTTTTTTAATGTATTGTTGAATTTGATTTGCTAATATTTTGTTGAGAATTTTTTATCTATATTTGTCAGGGATAAATATAACAATTTTAAATTTCCTACCTGAAAATTTCAATCTCAGTGTCAAAGCTGAGCATAGTTCCGATATTTAAGAAGTTTATGATTTGGAACCCTGGCCTGGTGACACAGTCAGTTGGAGTGTCATCATTGGAGTGTCCTCCTGTACACCAAAAGTATGCGGATTTGATTCCTGGTTAGGGCACATACCTAGATTGTGTGTTTGATACCCAGTTGGGGTGCATATGGGAGGCAACTGATCCAAGTTTCTCTCTCACACATTGATGTTTCTCTCTTACATCAATGTCTCTCTCTCTCTCTCTTCTTCTCCCTCTAAAATTAATGGAAGCATATTCTCTGGTAAATATCTGTGTTTTCCGATGGTCTTAGGCTCTATAGCAGTGGTTCTCAACCTGTGGGTCAGAACCCACAGGTTGAGAACAGCTAGCAGGGTCGCCTAAGACCATCAGAAAACACAGATATTTACATTACGATTCATAACAGTAGCAAAATCACAGTTATGAAGTAGCAACGAAAATAATTTTATGGTTGGGGGTCACCACAACATGAGGAACTGTATTGAAGGGTCGCGGCATTAGAAAGGCTGAGAACCACTATGCTAGAAACTCTGAATTTTGAGATATTCATGATGCTTTTCCCAGCAACCTTTTTTATTTTCTACCGTTTGGACAGATGTTATTGAAAGTCTAGCAAATGTTCCAAATAAATGCTTGTCTGGGAGTAGAAGCAGTTTATGCGGTTGTATTAAAGTGACCATTTCAAGTAGGCTAGCACGAGCACTGAATAAACACATATTGATATTATAGAACAAAAATAATATATTAGCACATTGCTCATTTGTGCTCCAATAGTCACCCTGATACTATTCGTCATGTGGGGAGTGACAAACACAATTACACCCGAGTGCTAATAGAGTGGAAGGGCAAAACTGCCTGACCTCGGCATCCCGGGTCGATTTAAATGTTTGATGTCTCATTGAATTAGTATCACAGTGTGAAAGACAAAGCTCAAACTAATGGAAATGAGCCTGGACATGCAATACTGCTGATTGGGCTGACATAATTAGAATAATATTCTGCACAGAGCTAATAACAAGCCGAAGAAATAAATAACCAAGAGATAACCTAATTGCTGCACGTTAAAACGTTCTTTTGAATATGCTAAGGTTAGCATTTTCTGTTTACTTATAAAGCACACTAGTGGTCTTACACAGAAAATGTAGTGCGTGTGGCAGGAGGGGTGGCCACCAAAATGCACTGCCCTTTGGAGGGCCGCGATCCGTGTGGCTATTCACCAGGGAGCCTTTGTGTGAGCCCTCTCTGTGTCAAGGCACGTGATTAGGAGAGGGCGATGGTGACAGTGTGAACCAGACGCACACCTTGCCCTCCAGGGCCTTAGGGCCTTGTGGGAGTGATGAGACGGATGAAAACAGCACAGAGTGGGAGGAGGTCATTGTGAGAAGGCAGATCTGAAGACTGTTAAGAAAATTCCGCTGAAGGAGACTTCACTTTAAACAGATTTGCAAATTCTGTGGCCTGGAGACTCGAATAGAAAACACAGTGATTTACTGGGGTAGCACTTTGGCTTCTTACCCAGATGCCTGAGGAAGGCTTCAATTCATCAAAGATTCCAGCGTCCCAAGGAGGGAAAGGCAATATTGGGGTTGGTTTGCCAAATCTTTGCTTATGCTTGAGGAGTGCTAATAAAAAATCCCTACCATTTGTGTGTTGTTTTTGTGGTGTTATTGGTTTTTTTTTTGTGTGGTTTTTTTTTTTTTTACAGTTTTCACAGTGGTTTCACCTATGATATTGTGCTCAGCTCCTGCAAGTTCTAAGGCAAAGAGGCACTCTCCACTTAACCTTATTGTCAGCATCCAAAGGGCAGTGAGGAGGTGGGGGAAACTCTCGGAAGTGGAATACTGAGGCCTTGTGGAAATGGGAGCTCACATTTGTTTTGGTTTATTACTGTATCCCCAGTGCCGAGAATGCTACCCGGTGCAGAGCAGGTGCCAAATCAGTATTTGGTGAGCGAGTGCTTATGTGCTGCACCCCGGTCATCTCATCTAAACCTCCTGACAATCCACTATTGATAATTCTGTGTTACACCTGAGGAATCAGAATTTGGAGAGGTTGATTTGCTCCAGGTCTCTCAGCTAAGGCTTGGGAGGGCTAACTCTGGCCCAGAGCATGTGGCTGTGAGTGTAGATTCCTCTAGCAATCTGGTTATGAAAGGAAAGAGGGGAAATCAGGTTGTATGTTGAGCTGAAGACAGGGTTTTGAGCTATGAACAGATTTCTAAACAGGGGAAGCAACTGTGGAGAAGGAAGTGCCCAGCCTCACAGACAGTGGGAAGCGGGGCTGGTGAATTTACTGTCTTTAACAAACAGGAAAGCTGAGATTAACAAATTAAGTGACCACTCAATTAGAAGAGGCAAAACAGGACGAAACACTAGGCTTTCCGAGGCTTGATTACCATCTCAGCATGATTTGCACATCTTTGGCTTGTACATTGTCAAGTTTCAAGTTAGATTTCAATAATATTTTCCACACAAAATGAACTGGCAGCATGGGATAGTGAAAAGAATACAGGTCTAGAAATTAAAAATCATGTGTCCTGGTCTCAACTTTGCCATTGATTGTCTGAGTGACTTTAGGTAAATCCCTTCACCTTTCTGGGCCAATCTTCTCCAGTTCTAAAATCCTAGTGATCTGTGGAATATTTTTGAGTTACCTACTTTTTCAAATGACTCCCAGTCGAGCTTCTTATGGTTACAAAACTAATGAGGAGTGGCTTCTTTGATATCCCATAAGTCCCTTCACAGCAATTCTCAAACTCTTTTGGCCAAAGGGCTGCCATCACCTGAGTCACCCAAACCACTGTATTTACAATTAAGGCACCCTATAAGAGACCTTGCCAAAGACCAGAGGTAAAATGGCGTAGACTTCATGAGAATGGGATGGGATAGTATATGGGTTTATGAAATATTAAACGAAAATATTTTATGCCTAAGTCCTATTATAGGTTCTACCCACTCACGAATGATTCTCTCCCCCTCCCCTCCACCTCCCGCCATAAACCCTTTGAGCATCTAGCCAGGTGTGGTATCACGTTTTTGCACAGATGTTGTAAGAGATCATCCAGCCTGTGGCTTCCTGGTAGGTTATAGGCTATGGACATTATTTTAAGAACCACAGTTCAAGATGAGGCATGGTAGAGATATTTTTTTAAATTTCTGTGGTAAAAGTTGCTTCATATGAAGAAGGATGATGATGATGATTTTTTTATTAGAGAGACATGAGCTGTTAGTATTTTGGCTAATTAAATCTTTTATTATGTATTGAAGACAGCTAAGCAGTTGAGTTCTAGTACAATGAAACTTGAAATGAGTTCATTTATATTTAATTTCAAAATATGACACTATACCAATGAGGTCTATAGTGGATGGGTTGACTATAGCCAAGTCCTCTAAGGGAAAAGAACTTTAAGGTCCCATGTCTAGACAGGTATGTTTTTATTAAAGCAATATCAAAATGATTAAGACTGGGTATTTTCTCCTTTGCTTATAATAACTAATGTATTAGGTCAGACTCTCATCATTTCTCACCTGGATTATGCTCATAGCATCCTAACTAGTTCTCTCTCTTGTGTAATGTGACCAAGGGCTATTTCTGAAAAGGAAACCCAGGTGTGACACGATGTGAAGTGCTTTGGATCCTGTAGAGGCTGCTGTTCTCAGGATCAGTCCAGCCTTGGCTGAGCTGCAGGGCTGCTGTGGACTGGGTTCAGTGCTCTTCGCTGTTCTCAATCCTTCTCTTCCACATTCTTTGCTCTAATTGTATGGAACTGCCTGGAGTTCCTGAAAAATCATCTCTACTCCCATCCCCAGGTCTGTGTCTGCACTATTCCCCCCTTCAAGAAACGTCTCCCTTTTCTTTTCTTCCTGGTCTTTCAAAATTCATCCCCCATAGTCACTTTCTCCAAGAAGATGGACTAGGAATCACCTCCTGGGTCCCTCCCTAAAGGAAACTGGAATTGTGATCAGTTACTAGAGGTCCATCTTTTTCATGGAATCAGAGGGCATGTGTAGACAACAGGCTCTCCAGTTAGGCACCTGGGTAGAAGTTCAGCTCCTCCACTTACTCGATGTGTCTTCAGGTGAGTTGCTTAACCACTCTGTGATGCAGTTTCTTATTTATGAGACAAGGATAATAATGGTACTCATCTCCTAGGGGTGTTGTGAGGATTACATGTGTAAAATTGTTGAAACAGTGCCTGAAAAATAACACATGATATGTAAGTAGTAGCTATTACTATTAGTGATGGTAATGATAGTAATGGATATAAAATAATCTAGAACAGTGCCTGGCACATAGTAACTGTTAAATCATTGCTAGCGATGATGATGGTGGTGGTGGTGGTGGTGGTGATGGTGGGGGTGCTGGTGGTGGTGGTGGTAGTGGTAGAGGTAGTGGTAGAGGTGGTGGTGGTGGTAGTGGTAGAGGTAGTGGTGGTGGTGGTAGTGGTAGTGGTGGTGGTGGTAGTGGTAGTGGTAGTGGTAGAGGTGGTGGTGGTAGTGGTAGCGGTGGTGGTGGTAGTGGTAGAGGTAGTGGTGGTGGTGGTAGTGGTAGTGGTAGTGGTGGTAGTGGTAGAGGTGGTGGTGGTAGTGGTAGTGGTGGTGGTGGTGGTAGTGGTAGTGGTAGAGGTAGTGGTGGTGGTAGTAGTGGTAGTGGTAGAGGTGGTGGTGGTAGTGGTAGAGGTAGTGGTGGTGGTGGTAGTGGTAGTGGTGGTGGTGGTGGTGGTAGTGGTAGAGGTGGTGGTGGTAGTGGTAGAGGTAGTGGTGGTGGTGGTGGTGGTAGTGGTAGTGGTAGTGGTGGTAGTGGTAGAGGTGGTGGTGGTAGTGGTAGTGGTGGTGGTGGTGGTAGTGGTAGAGGTAGTGGTGGTGGTAGTAGTGGTAGTGGTAGAGGTGGTGGTGGTAGTGGTAGTGGTGGTAGTGGTAGAGGTGGTGGTGGTAGTGGTAGTGGTGGTGGTGGTGGTAGTGGTAGTGGTAGAGGTAGTGGTGGTGGTAGTAGTGGTAGTGGTAGAGGTGGTGGTGGTAGTGGTAGAGGTAGTGGTGGTTGGTGGTAGTGGTAGTGGTGGTGGTGGTGGTGGTAGTGGTAGAGGTAGTGGTGGTGGTAGTAGTGGTAGTGGTAGAGGTGGTGGTGGTAGTGGTAGAGGTAGTGGTGGTGGTGGTGGTTTTAGTGGTGGTGGTGGTGGTAGTGGTAGAGGTGGTGGTGGTGGTAGTGGTAGTGGTGGTGGTGGTGGTAGTGGTAGTGGTAGTGGTAGAGGTAGTGGTGGTGGTGGTAGTAGTGGTAATGGTACAGGTGGTAGTGGTGGTGGTGGTGGTGGTGGGAAGATTGGCTCCACAGGGCAAGGTTGGCTTGGGACCCTTGCAGTAAAGGGTAAGGTCTCAGAATGCAGATATTTGAGGTGCCATTGAGACATGTCACTAGGAGATTGAGTGGTGACTCCTAACCTGATGGAAGGTGATTATTCCCTGCACTCCTGGCTCAGATGCCTAGAATCTCAGCTTGGGATAGTTACTGCAGCTCTGCTATTGCCCTGTAGATGCTTCTTGGCAAGCAGCAGAGTTCAGATCTGTGGAAGATGGCAGCGACAAATGTGGTTCATGGCTGACCGCTTGGCCTTGGCAGTGATTGAGAAAGTCAATATTTAAAAAGCAATTTTTTTCCCTCTGGCAAGAAGTGATGTCAGTGCGAGGCATGCTAGACTGGGTGAAACCTGTGAAGCCTGCTCTTTGTGATAAGGAAGATGTTCTTAAGGTAAAATCACTCAGGAATTCAACTCCGGGACAGCCTGTTTCCCATGTTGCTCTGGAGTTCACTAAACAGTTCTGGAGCATAGACGTCTGAGCACAGGCCTTCAACATAGGAGAGACACAGTCTTGCCATGGAGTCCTCTGCCTCTTTAAAGGTGAGGTGGCTTTGTTTTTGTGGTTTTGACACAGCTTTCATTATTTCTCCTTAAAAGGATGGTGACAAATGTCACTTCTGCATGTGGGGGGATGTGTACCTTCTTTGGAGGGAGAGGTATGGGCTGACCAGGAGGGTACATCATTGCATTTCATCAGGGGCAAAGGCTTCAGTTCTATTTTTGATCAACTGGTCCTGACAGAGTAATGCTGAGCCTGCAATGGCCACAGGTGCTTGGTAGGAAGGGTATTTCTTTGCATTTCTTTGCTGATTAGTTACTTAAAGAGGTTTATTCAAAAGAGGGAGCAGAAGGCCAAGGGTGGGAAATGCAAAAGCCAGTTTCAGTAGATTCCAACCAGTGACAGAGAAATAAGCAGTACTACTTACTGTTCTTAGCCCTGCAACGAGATTGCACTCAATTAATATCGTCATGTACTTAGTGTCCTTGTGGAGTATGCTGTTGCTCTGGCAGCTGAGGGCATAGGAGGACACCCGTTCACTTGCAAGTAGGCCTCTGAGTGGCCAGCAGGATTCTTCCCAAGCATTATCACATAGGGATTTTCTTTTTCTTTTTTAATATTTTTTTTTATTGATTTCAGAGAGGAAGGTAAAGATAGAGAGAGAGAAACATCAATAATGAGATAATCATTGATTGGTTGCCTCCTGCACACCCCCTATTGGGGGGATCAAGCCCGCAACCCGGGCATGTGCCCTTGCCCAGAATCGAATCTGGGACCCTTTAGTCCTCAGGCTGACGCTCTGTCCACTGAACCAAACCGGCTAGAGCTCACATAGGCATTTTCAAAATTCTAAACATGCCCACACATTTTGAAATGAACCAAATATAATGCAGCTCTCAAATTGCTTCCAGTCAACATCATCAGACTAAACAAAACAGTGAATTTATTGGACTTCTTGTGTGATGTGTGAGTTTAAAAATCTTACTGTGGAGGCTGGAAATATATCTAGAAAGGGATCACTTGAGCCTTGAGTTACTGAGGTTTATTGAAACGATGCTAAAAAAGGCAGGGTGGAAAAAAATACGGGAAAATCCTTCATTCTAATATTCTGACCCAGCATTCATCTATACAGAACTTTCAACAGCCACAAAGGAAGCCCTGCCTCTGTTTTTATTCAGCATTAGAATGATCATTTTAGTGCTTGCTGATTTTGCTCGGACAACCCACTATTTTTGTCATTCAAATTCAGAGCACTAGCAGCCGAGTGTAAGAGAAGACAGTGTGTACGGCTTGTGTGCCGTGTGTAAGGTGACCTCTCTCCTGTGCAGGCCAACATTTATTTTTTTCGTATTGTTTCTTAACTGGGACAGGCTTGGGAAGGGCAATAGATCCCTTACTTGCTATATTTTAATCTAGTTGTGAAATGATAGAAGACAAGTCAAAAGCTTTATAGGGAAGCAAGAAAATTTCGAAATCTTTTGGTAAAACCCATTTCCATTGACTGCTCTTAAGAAAGGATGCTTGGGCCACCAATCTGCTAAATCTGAGGCTCAAAGGTAAATAGGATGTCCCCCCAAATGTATACATATTGTAATAGCTGATAGCTCAGTTTTGAAAATGAAATGTATTTTAATAAACACTGCCTTTATAATTATTCAAAGTGTGTGTATACATCTTTGGGTACATCCTATATATTTTGGGAACGGGCCACCTGAAATGGCATCATTATCCCAATTAAACACAGCTATTATATTCTTTGTACCCAAGCTTGGTTCCCAATCTTCTCTAGAATTTTCCAACATAAACAACTGGGTCATGTTAAAATAGTATTGTTGGATGCTGAAAACTTGAGGCATCTGTGATCTTATCTTCTCCATGGGATGGTGAACTCAGTTATCTAGAATGGTCAGGGAATGGGGTCCTTATTATTTTGTTACCAAAATGCAAAATGCTGATTATTCACAAAGAATAATGAGATTGCATCAATATAAACTGTAGGAAATTCCAGACCAGGTATATCAGAATTTTTTAGGGCATGATGATATTATTATGGACATTGATTTTGGTAACTTTTGAAATTTTGTTGGTTAGAGATTCCTACTGTTAGAATGTGAGATAAACAATATGTTACTCCTACCAAAAAGAAATTCTTCAGTTGGCTATATGTATAGATAGCATGAATAAAACAATGTGAGTGACAATCCCAATGTTTTTGCCATTTATGTTTTTTATGAGAAACTAAAGCGCACCCTCATTGTGCTTTATACTGTTGGGCACTTAGTATCTGTCAGGCACTGTCATGAATTTTACAAACATTATCTCATTGATTCTTCTTTAGAGCCCTAAAAGACATACCATGTCCATCTCCATTTTACTAAGGAAAACTCTGAGACCCATCATGTCAAGTCATGCAGTAAGTGGTGGAGCTGATTTAAACCAAGGTCCATCTGAGTTCAAAGTGACTGTTTTTATATTTGAACACAGAACACATATGCCAGGAGCACTGTGCAAGCCCCAAGATGTCCTGCTATTCCCATGGAAATCCATAGTCAGTCTGAGAATACATGTTGTTAACCAATGACTCCTTTCACAGCTCAGCTGTTTACCCTCAAAGCCTAGGAAGTATACATGTCAGGAGCTGCTTGGTGCACTAGCTCCATATCTCCTTCTCTGCATACCTAAAGTCCTCTGTTATCTCCTGTCCCCGGGGACAGTGGACTCCTAGTTCAACTCAGTATCAGCCAGCACTAGGTTAGTCTGTCCCAGCCTGGTGCCTGGACTAGTCTCACTGCCAAGGCCTCGCCTGTCCTTAGCTTGGATGAGTGAGCGCCTGCTGTGTGATGGTGCTCTGCCACCTGCTCAGGACTTTCCTCCCTCCCTCCCTCCCTCCCTCCCTCCCTCCCTCCCTCCCTCCCTCCCTCCCTCCCTCCCCTCCTCCCCTCCTTCCTTCCTTCCTTCCTTCCTTCCTTCCTTCCTTCCTTCCTTCCTTCCTTCCTTCCTTCCTTCCTTCCTTCCTTCCTTCCCTCCTTCCTTTCTTTCTTTCTTTTCTTCTTTCTTTCATCTTTATTTTTCAGAATATTACAGATGTTCCTCTTTTTTCCCCCCAATAGCTCCCCTCCACTCAGTTCCCACCCCACTCCAAGCCTTCCACTCCCCACCCCACTGACCTCGTCCATAGGTGTAAGTTCTTTGTCCAATCTCTTCCTGCACCCCCCACAACCCCTTCCCCCTGAGAATTGTCAGTCCACTCCCTTTCCATGCCCCTGATTCTATTACATTCACCAGTCTGTTCTGTTCATCAGGTTTTTTATTCATTTGATTTTTAGGTTCACTTGTTGATAGATATGTATTTGTTGTCACTTTGTTGTTCATAATTTTTTATCTTTACCTTTTTCTTCTTCTTCCTCTTCTTAGAGAATACCCTTCAGCATTTTATATAATACTGGTTTGGTGGTGATGAACTCCTTTACTTTTTCTTGTCTGTGAAGCTCTTTATCTGACCTTCAATTCTAAATGATAGCTTTGCTGGGTAGAGTAATCTTGGTTGTAGGTTCTTGCTATTCATCACTTTGAATATTTCTTGCCACTGCCTTCTGGCCTGCATAGTTTCTATTGAGAAATCAGCTGACAGTCATATGGGTACTCCCTTGTAGGTAATTAACTGTTTTTCTCTTGCTGCTTTTAAGATTCTCTCTTTGTCTTTTGCCCTAGGCATTTTACTTATGATGTGTCTTGGTGTGGTCCTCTTTGGATTCCTCTTGTTTGGGGTTCTCTGCACTTCCTGGACTCATAAATCTATTTCTTTCACCAGGTAGGGGAAGTTTGTTGTCATTATTTCTTCAAATAGGTTTTTAATATCTTGCTCTCTCTCTTCTGGCACCCCTATAATTCAGATGTTGGTATGCTTGAAGTTGTCCCAGAGGTTCCTTACACTATCTTCATATTTTTGGATTCTTTTTGCTTTTCCAGTTGGGTGTTTTTTGCTTCTTTTTTTTAAATTTTTAAATAAATCTTTATTGCTCAGATTACAGGTGTTTGTCTTTTTGTTTTCCCCCTATAGCTCCCCTCCACCTGATTCCCCACTCCACCCTCCCCCATGCCCTCACCCCCTGCCACTGTCTTCATCCATAGGAGTAAGATTTTTGTCCAATCTCTTCCTGTACCACTCACACCCGCTTCCCCCTGAGAATTGTCAGTCCACTCCCTTTCTATGTCCCTGATTCTATTATATTCGCCAGTTCATTCTGTTCTTCAGATTTTTTATTTACTTGATTTTTAGATTCACTTGTTGGTAGGTATGTATTTGATGTCATTTTGTTGTTCATAATTTTTATCTTTACCTTTTTCTTCTTCTTCCTCTTCTTAAAGAATACCCTTCAGCATTTCATGTAATCCTGGTTTGATGGCGATGAACTCCTTTAGCTTTTTTTTTGTCTGTGAAGCTCTTTATCTGACCTTCAACTCTGAATGATAGCTTTGTTGGGTAGAGTAATCTTCTTTGTAGATTCTTGCTGTTCATCACTTTGAATATTTCTTGCCACTCCCTTCTGGCCTGCATAGTTTCTGCTGAGAAATCAGCTGACAGTCATATGGGTACTCCCTTGTAGGTAACTAACCATTTTTCTCTTGCTGCTTTCAAGATTCTCTCTTTGTCTTTTGCCCTTGGCATTTTAATTATGATGTGTCTTGGTGTGGTCCTCTTTGGATTCTTCTTGTATGGGGTTCTGTGCGCTTCCTGGACTTGTAAGTCTATTTCTTTCACCAGGTAGGGAAATTTTTCTGTCATTATTTCTTCTAATAGGTTTTCAGTATTTTGCTCTCTCTCTTCTTCTGGCACCCCAAAAATTCAGATGTTGGTACGCTTAAAGTTGTCCCAGAGGCTCCTTACACTATCTTCATATTTTTGGATTCTTTTTTCTTTTTGTTTTTCTGGTTGGGTGTTTTTTGTTTCTTCATATTTCAGATCTTTGGTTTGATTCTTGGGGTACGTTGATCTACAGTTGAGTTTCTGTATATTCTTTATTTTAGACAGTGTATGTTTCATTTCTGACTGGTCCTTTTCCATTTTTTTGGCATTCTCATCAAGGTCCTTGAAGGTCTCACTAAGCTCCTCAGAAGTGTCATCAAGTTTCTTGGCAGTTTTTAGAAGATTCTTGAGTAACCTTATAAATGTGGTTCTGAACTCTATGTCGTCCAGTAGTTTGCTTTCCTCTGTTTCTTTCATTCGTGACATGTTTCTTTGTCTCCGCATTTTGGCTGCTTCCCTGTGTTGATAGAGTGGCTTTATGTGGTAGGTGACCTATAGGGGGCAGTAGCTCAGCCTCCCCAATCACCTGATGTGGACGCTCTTGGTACACCCCTTTGTGGGCTGAGTGCAAAGTCTTGGTGTAGTTAAGTCTTAATTGCTGTTGGTACGCTGGGAGGAATTGACCTCCAGGCCAATCGGCTGTGAGGACTCGCTGTGTCTATAATGGAAGAACTGCTATGCTGGAGACACGCTTATGGTGCAGGACTTGTTTCAGTGGGGCTTTGGTGCTCGCTGAGTCTGCCTCTTGAATGTGTCACTTATGGATGTGAGGAGTTGAAATCTGGTTTCTCACACTGACCACTAGGTATACTGGCTTCTGGATCTCCAGTGGGGTGCAGGTCAGCTATTGTCTGAGGCCACTCAGCAGGAGCTACAGTGAGAGCTACAGTTTTCTCCTCTTTGCTTGGGGTTTGGAGGTTTTGGAGCTGTCTGGCCCAGGCTGCAAGTTTGCTAGGTTAAGCTGCAATAGGGCAGGCCTTTCTTATGCTAACGCTGCTGCTTTGAGCTTGGGTGGGTTTGTAGGTTGTGTGGGGCGGGGTCTCAGGACGTCACTAGGCTAGGACGTGGCAAATAGCGATGGCTGCTAGTTAGCTGGCTCTGTGTCTCCGACTGCGTCCCGTGCCCCAGCGCAGTAAACAATTATTCTTGCATGCAGCCAAGCAAGCCCCCCTCACTTTCTGACCCGATGGCAGGCAGTCCAGCTTCTCCCCATAGGAGTTTGGGTCCCCCGCGTCTCCCCAGAAACTGTATTTCAGAGTAATCGGGGGCTTGTCTCCCTTTGGGTTGAAAAAAGCAACGCCTGCCACCAGCCCAGATCACTCGCCTCCGTATCTCAGCTTTTCAGCACTTGTGCACGTCTCAATGCTCTTTTCTCTTTCCTTCTAGTTGTAGAACTTCTACTCAGCCAGCTTTCCCGTGGTTCTGGGTGATAGACGTTTTGTCTTTTAGTTGTAGTTTTGAAATTGTTGTGCGAGGCAGCAGTTTAGGTGTTTACCTACGCCACCATCTTGGATTCTCCCTTTTTTGCTTCTTTGTATTTCAACTCTTTGACTTGATTCTTTGGATCCTCTAGACCAGTGGTGGACAAACTGTGGCTCACAAGCCACATGCAGCTCTTTGGACCCTTGAGTGTGGCTCTTCCACAAAATACCATGGCCTGGGTGAGTCTATTTTGAAGAAGTGGTGTTAGAAGAAGTTTAAGTTTAAAAAATTTGGCTCTCAACAGAAATTTCAATCATTGTACTGTTGATATTTGGCTCTGTTGACTAATGAGTTTGCCGACCACTGCTCTAGACTGCTGTTGAATCTGTATATTATTCTTTATTTCAGTCAGTGTATGCTTAATTTCTGATTGGTCCTTTTTCATATCCTTGAGGGTCTCACTAAATTTCTCAGAGGTTTCTAGAAGATTCTTGAGTAACCTTATAATCATGGTTTTGAACTCTATATCTAGTATTTTGCTTTCATCCATTTCTTTCATTTGTGATTTGTTTCTTTGTCTCCACATTTTGGCTGTTTCCCTGTGTTTGTTTCTATGTACTGGATAGCTGCTATGTCTCCTTGAGTTGATAGAGTGGCCTTGTGTGGTAGGTGTCCTATAGGGCCTAGTGGCTCAGCCTCCCTAGTCACCTGAGGTGGACGCTCTTGGTGCACCCCTTTGTGGGCTGTTTGCACAGTCTTGTTGTAGTTAACCTTTGATTGCTGTTGGTATCACTGGGAGGAATTAACCTCCAGGCCAATTGGCTGTGGTGACCAGCTCTGTCTACACTGGAAGATCTGTTGCGCAGGAGACACCCTTATGGGGCAGGGCTTGCTTCAGTGTGGCTTTGGTGCTCACTGAGTCTGCCCCTTGAGTGTGTCTCTTATGGATGTGAAGAGTTGTAATCTGGTATGGTCTCTCTGACCACTGGGTACACTGGCTCTTGGATCTCCAAGGAGGTGCAAGGTCAGCCACTCTCTGGGGCCACCCAGCAGGAGCTACAGAGATATCTGTAGATTCCTCCTCTTTATACGGGGTTTGGAAGTGCCCAGACGAGGTCCAGGTGTGAAGCAAGGCAGGCTGCTGCTGCTGGGCCTTGTAGTTTCTTTTAAAATCTGTGGGGCTCTCTGATCCAGCTGTAGTTTGACAGGTTTTAGGCGGAGAAAGGACAGGCCATTCATATGCAAAATGTGCACAGCTTGGGTGGGGTTGTAAATTGGGTAGGGCGGGGTCTCTGGGAATCACCAGGGTGGAGCAAACAGCAATGGCTGCCAGTCAGCCCTGCACCAGAGAGGTCCCCGGGTCACCTCATTCCATGCCCCTGTGCAGGAACAATGATCACTGTGAGCACCTCTAGGAGAAAGCCTCCCTTGCATTCCTGTCCCAATGACAGACCGTCTAGTTTCTCCCCATATGTGTCTGGGTCCCCAGAGTCTTGACCGGAACTGGAGTTCAGAGCAAGCAGAAGCTTGTATCTCCCTCCTGATTAAAAGAGCAGCACATCCAGATGCCAGCACTTTCTGGGCCTCCACACCTCTTACCAGTCTCACTGCACTTTCTTCACCTCTTAGTTGTGGAACTTACACTCAGTCAGCTTTACCATGGTTCTGGGTGGTAGTTGTTCTGCCTTTTAGTTATAATTTTGATGTGGTTGTGAGAGGCAGCAAGTATAGATGTTTACCTGTGCCGCCATCTTGGTTCTCCCAAGGGCTTTCTATAAGCCATCAGGGCACACCTTGGTGTGCTCTGCCTGCCTGCCTCGTTCCTCCTTTCTGTTACTAGTGCTTACTTAGACTCCATACTGTTTCCTCTAACCATGCTTCCATCCTAGCTTCTGTCTTTCTGATGGCACCCATTCCCATGGTGTGTCTTTTACTGCCTGGCACATGCCCATGGGTACAGCCAGCTTCTGGTCTCAGCTCTTTTAGTGTCTATTCTGTCCCTTCTGTGCCCAGCCACACTATTAAACAGTAAATAAGAGTTACAGATGGCACAGAAGGGATAGTAATGATTTACCATTGCGCTGACTCCATCACCAAGCACAATGTCTGGCCCTTAGTGGGTGCTAATTAAATAGTTACTAAATGGTTAAAATACGGCATTTGTTGCTTGACACTTGTTAGAGTTTTATATAAATTATCTCATTTTATTTTATTTTATTTCTTCCTTAATTGAAGTATAGTCTATATATATAAACACACAGATCCTAAATGTGCAGTTTGATGAATTTAACCCCTGTGTAACCAATACTCTAAGATATAGAACATTTCTGTCACTCCAGAAAGTTCTCCTGTGTCCTTCCTAGTCAATCCCTGAACTCCACCCAGAAGCAACCACAGTTCTGACATCTTTAGGCGTAGTTCAGTTTTGCCTGTTGTTGAACTTCATGTGAATGGAACCATACTCTCTTTTGTGGTTGGCTTTTTTCATTAAACATCATGTTTTAATTTTTTTTCCATTTAGTATCAATCCTTAAAGCAATTTTGCAAGATGCATATTGTAGTACCCGTTTTATGGAGGAGAAATTGTGTCAGGATATGAAGTAGCTCGCACAAGGCTACAAGTAGTAGGTGACCTAATTGAGATCTGAATCCAGCGCTGATTTCAAAGCCAAGGAGCTGCCACTTGAAACATGGAGCAAGCAGCAGAAAAGCATTCTGAGGAAGCCCTGGCTTAGGTCTGCGATGCGGCATCCAACTAAAATTCCATGGCAAAAACCGTCTGAAAGCTTGTTCTCCCTTCTACGCAAACATGCCAGACCACAGGACCTTTCCTGAGGGTGGATTCTCCTAAAAGGTTGCACAACCCAGTGAGGAGTTCGTGTAAAAGTGGTGGGTGGCACTTAGCAGCTGGGTGTCCTGTTTGTCTAAAATGAGGAAGAGCCCTTGGTATATATGAATCATCCCCTTGTGATGGCTCCAATCCTGAGTCCACACTTGCTCCGTAGACCACCTTTACTAAATGCTTGCTGGTTGAGCTCCAGTGAGAGGCCAGGGAAGTAAAAATCATGATGATGGCCCTTGAGGAATTTACATTTTGAAGGAGCAGGTAGATGACAAGAGGGGAATGTACAAAAATGCAAGTAATAGAAACCTAGACACATGTATGTGCTTCAGCAGTAGGTGTGTACTTGCAGGGCTTCCTGCTATGACTAAGTTTAGCGTGTACATGTCTGTGTCTTCTGGTAGGTGGGGATTGTTAATCAACAAAGTCTCCATAGAGGGAGGAAAGGGAACTACAGTGACCTAATAAGATTTAGAGTACAGATTCTGGAAAAATGCTGTTTACTAGCTATAATTTGGGGAAGGTACATTATCTCTCTAAGCCTCAATTTTCTCATCTAAAATATAGGATTGTTTTGGGCAGTTAGTTCAGAGGATGTATGTGAAGACTTAGCACGTTCCTGGCATACAGTAAGTGTGACAACAGCTCCTCCTGGTTAAATGAGATGATTTACATGTCAGATAGAGTCCTAGGAGCTTTCTCTACCAACACCAAGCAGTTAGTCAGTATTATCATCTCCATTTTTTACTGATACAGCTGAGGGCTCGAGAGGTAAGTGATTTACCCAAAGTCACAATGCAATAAATGGCAAACTCAGGCATCCAAGTTAGGCTTGAAATTCTAAGCCCAATCTTTCCTTCCTGACTTTGATACTTGGAAGCTGTGATTCCAAGAAGTTAAAAGACATGATCTAACAGGAAGGACTAGGAATGATAATAGCAATTGCTATTGATTAAACTTGCCAGATGGCAGGTATTGTGCCAGGCCCTTTCCAGGCATGCTCTCTGATCCTGACCAGAAGCCTCTAAACATCATTTTGAAGAATGAGAAACTGGAACTCAGGGAGGGTAAGTCTCCCAGTGATAATCAGCTGTTAGGGGGCAGTGGCAAGAATGTTGTGAGGAAATGAGATATTGTCTTATAATTTGATAGATTTGGAGGGACAGTAGAGATGAAAAACTCAGCTAAAGGCCTATTGCAGGATTCAGGAGCAGTAGTTAGGGCACATACTTATGAAGATGCACATGACAAAATGAGATAAGCTGGTCACTAATTCCAGAGCTTCCCCTTTCCTTGTTTTTTACAAATTTGTCATAATAGTACAAATTCCAATCTGCTGCTGACTTACTGTGCAGCCTTGTATAAATTACATAACTTTTCAAAGACCCTCCATAGTTAAACATGTAGACAAGAAAAATGCCTATTTCACAGAATTGTTATGCTAATTAACTGCTGTATACAACATATATTTTCCTGAAAGACAACTGGCAGACCCTCCATAGATGATGGCTAGGAGTATTACACATGTCATTCTCATGTTGGAAAGGCCAGTGGAGAGAGAAGGGTTGGGATGGATTATAGGCTATTAACAGTGGAGCTATAACTACTGTTAGTAAGGAGGGAATGTGGAAGAGGAGGAATGTTTTAAGAGGGTTCATACTGGGCAAGGGTGGGAAGATCATGGGCTTCATTTGGGATGCAGGTGACTTAGAAGAAAGTTGAAGGTGAGGATTGGAAAAACTTATTTACATGTGTGAAGCAATCAGAACCATATGAGTAGTAGATGGGTTATTTGCTGTAATCTATATTTATAAAAGCCTAAGCAACCATCCAACCAGTAGCTATGATGCACACTGACCACCAGGGGGAAGACGCTCAATGCAGGAGCTGCCTAGCTATGGTGACTTGGCAGCTGCGATTCTTGGGTGATGCACCCAGAACCAGAGAGGAGGGAGCCTGATTCCAGAGTGTGTCACCCAAGAACCACCCTCTCACATTCTGGGGCCCCTTGGGGGATGTCAGAGAGCCGGTTTTGGTCCAATCCCCACAGGCCAGGCTGAGGGACCCCACCGATACACGAATCTGTGCACCAGACTTCTAGTAAGTTATAGAGAGATAGAAGCACAGGGCTGAGTAGCACTTGGCCGGTAGTTAGTAATGCAGAACGTGTGTGTGTGTGTGTGTGTATGTGTGTGTGTGTATGATGCACACATGAGGGCAAGGTGGAGGTTGTTTTCTTCCTTTTTCTTATTTTATTGAATTTACTAGAGGCCCGGTGCATGAATTTGTGCATGGGTGGGGCCTCTCTGGGTGGCCTGCAGAGATCAGGCAAAACCCATAGCCCAACGCCGCCTGCAGCTTCTACCTGCCACTCCCACTCATCCTGGCCCCACTGTGCCTGTGGCGAGGTCATGCCCATTCAGTCCCGCCCAATCAGTCCAGACCAGGAGAGGCTCATGCTGCCGCAGCAGCACTCTCCAGCCATGAGCCCTGCATCTGGCACCCTCCCAAGGGGAGTGGCCTGCAGGATGGGGCTGAAACCGGCTCTCTGACATCCCCCGAGGGGTCCCGGATTGCAAGAGGGTGCAGGCCAGGCTGAGGGACCCCACCGGTGCACAATCAGGCTGGGGAAGGACCATGGGACGGCTCAAGGTTGTGTCCAGCCCATCTCACTCAGTCCTATCAGCTGGACTGCAGCAGCAAGCTAAACTACTGGTTGGAGCATCTGCCCCCTGGGGGTGGGTACATGTCACAGTGACTGGTCAACCAGTTGACTGTCTGTCCCCTAATGGTCATTGCATGTCATAGTGAGCTGTTGAGCAGCATTAGCATATCATTAGCATATTATGCTTTGATTGGTTGTTCGGTTGTTCTGCCATTGGTCTATTTGTATATTACCCTTTTATTATATAGGATTGGGGTGACATTGGTTAACAAATTATGTAGGTTTCAAGTATACAATTCTATAATACATGATCTGTGTATTGCATTGTGTGTTCACCACCACAAGTCTCCTTCCATCACCATTTATCCCCTCCCCCGCTTTACCTTCTTCCTTGTCCCCTACCCTCCTTTCTCTCTGGTAATCACCATATTGTTGTCTGTGTCTATGAAGTGTTGTGTATTTTTTTTTGCTTAATCCACTTACCTTTTCAACTAGCCCCCCAACCTTCCCCTCCCCTCTGACAGCTGTCAGTCTGTTCTCTGTATCTATGAGTATGTTTCTATTTTGCTTGTTAGTTTATTTTGTTCATTAAATTCCACATATAAGTGAAATCATATGGTACATGTCTTGCTCTGGCTTATTTCACTTAGTATAATACTCTCCAGGTCTATTCATGCTGTCACAGAGGGTAAAATTTCCTTCTTTTTTACTGATGAGTAGTATTCCATTGTATAAATATACCACAGCTTTTTAATCTACTCATCTATTGATGGGCACTTGGGTTGCTTCCAAATCATGGCTATTGTACTAGTAAATAACACTGCAATAGACATGGAGGTATATATATTCTTTTGGATTAGTATTTCGGGTTTCTTTGGATATGGAACCAGAAGTGGAATTTCTGGGTTATAAGGCAGTTCCATTTTCAATTTTTTGAGGTATCACTATACTGCTTTCCACAGTGGCTACACCAATCTGCATTTCCATGAATAGTACACATAGGTTCCCTTTTCTCTACATCCTTGCTAGCACTTGTTGTTTTTTGATTTATTGATGATAGCCATTCTGATAGGTGTGCTGTGATATCTTATTGTGGGTTTAATTTGCATTTTTTTCAGATGATTAGTGATGCTGAGCATCTTTAAATCTCTTAGCCATCTGTATGTCCTCTTTGGAGAAGTGTCTGTTAAGTCCTCTGCCCATTTCTTAATTGGATTATTGTGGGGGTTTTTGGTGTTGAGTTTTATAAGTTTTTATAAATGTTTTATATTAGCCCCTTATCAGATGTATTGGCAAATATGTTCTCCATTGAGTGGGTTGTCTTTTTATTTTGTTAATGATTTCCTTTTTTAGTTCAATGTAGTCCCATTTGTTTATTTTTTCTTTTGTTTCCCTTGCCTGAGACAATGCATCAGAAAAGACACTGCTATGAGAAATATCTGAATTTTTACTGCCTATGTTTTCTTCCAAGATTTTATTGTTTAGAGTCTAACATTTAAGTCTTTAATCCATTTTGAGTTTATTCTTTTGTATGGTGTAAGAAGGTGGTCTTGTTTCACTATTTTTTGCACATATCTGTCTAATATACAACCTTGTAGTATAGTTTGATATCAGGTAACATGACTTCTCCAACTTTGTACTTCTCTCAAGATTACTGAGGCTATTTAGGATCTATTGTGGTTCCATATAAATTTCTGGAATATTTATCCTAGTTCAGTAAAATACTCCATTGATATCTTAATATAAATTGCATTGCGTCTATAGATTGCTTTGGGTAGTATGGACATTTAATGATGTTAATTCTTCCTATCCATGAACCTGGTATATGCTTCTACTTATTTGTATATTCTTCAATTTCTTCAGTATCTTATAATTTTTTAAAAAATATATTTTATTGATTATTTACTGAGAGGAAGGGAGAGGGATAGAGAGTTAGAAACACTGATGAGAGAGAAACATGATCAGCTGCCTCCTGCACACCCCCTACTGGGGATGTGCCCTCAACTAAGGTACATGCCCTTGACCGGAATCAAACCTGGGACCTTTCAGTCTGCAGGCCAATGCTCTATCCACTGAGCCAAACCAGTTAGGGCTCTTATAATTTTCTAAGTACAGGTCTTTTACATCCTTGGTTAAATTTATTCCTTGGTATTTTTTTATACAATTATAAGTGGGATTGTTTTGTTAGTTTCCCTTTCTGATAGTTCATTATTGGTATATAAAAATGCAACTGATTTCTGGATGTATCCTGCTACTTTACTGAATTTATTTATCAGGGCTAGTAGTTTATTGGTAGAATCTTTAGGATTATCTATATACAGTATCATGTCATCTGCAAATAATGAGAGGTTTATTTCTTCCTTTCCAATTTAGATGCCTTTTATTTCTTCTTCTTGTCTGATTGTTATGAATAAGAGTGGTGAAAAAAGACATTGCTGTCTTGTTCCTGATCTTAAGGGAAACATTTTTAGTTTTTGCCCATTGAGTATGAAGTTGGCTGTGGGTTTGTCATATATGGCCTTTATTACATTGAAGTATGCTCCCTCTGTTTCCACTTTGTTGAGAGTTAAATGGGTGCTGGATTTTTATCAAATGCTTTTTCTGTATCTATTAATGTGATTGTGTAGTTTTTATACTTCATTTTGTTTATGAGATCTATCACATTTATTGATTTGCAGATATTGTATGAACTTAACATCCCTGGAATAAATCCCACTCAATTATGGTGTATGATCTTTTTAATGTGCATGGATCAGTGCATGGACCTTGCTTGCTAATATTTTGTTAAAGATTTTAGCATCAATGTTCATTAGAGATATTGGTGTATAATTTTCTTTCTTTGTAGTGTCTTTATCTGGTTTGGGGACTAGGGTAATGCTGACCTCATAAAATAAGCTTGGGAATGTTCCCTCCTCTTGAATTTTTGGAGTAGCTTGAGAAGGATAGGTGTTAGTTCTTCTCTGAATGTTTGGTTAAATTCACCTGTGAAGCTATCTGGTCCAGGGCTTTTGTTTGTCGGGAGTCTTTTTATTATGGCTTCAATTTCACTAGTTGTAATCTGTCCAGATTTTCTGATTCTTCCTGATTCAGTTTTGGAAGATTGTATGTTTCTAGAAATTTATCCATTTTGTCCAGATTTTCCAATTTGTTAGCATATAGTTGTTCATAATATTTTCTTACAATCCCTTATATTTCTTTGATGTTGTTAGTTCTCCTCTTTCATTTCTGATTTTATTTTTGGGGGTCCTCTCTCTTTTTTTGCTTAATGACCCTAGTTATAAGTTTGTCAATCTTTTTTATTTTTTCAGAGAACCAGCTGTTGGTTTCATTGATCCTGTGTATTATTTTTGTAAAAATATATATAATTGATTTTAGAGGGAGAGAGAGGAAGAGAGAGAGAAACATTGTTGAAAGAGAAACATCAATCAATCTGCTGCCTCTGCTTGTCCCCCACTGGGGATCAAGCCCATAACTCAGGTGTGTACCTTGACCAAGAATCAAACCAGCCACCTTTCACTACATGGGACAATGCTCAATGAATTGAGCCACACTGGGCAGGCCTTTTGAATTGTTTTTGTTTCTATTTTGTTATTTCTGTTCTGATCTTTATTATTTCTCTTTTTTTCTACTCACTTAGAGCTTTTTTGTTGTTTTTGTAATTCCAGGAAGTATAAAGTTAGATTGTTTATTTGAGATTTTTCTTGTTTTTTGAGGAAGACTATGAATTTCCATCTTAGGACTACTTTTGCTGTATCCCATAGATTTGGGGTTGTTGTATTCTCATTTTCATTTGTTTCAAGGTATCGTTTATTTTTTCCTTGATCTCATTGTTAACCCACTCACTGTTTAGTAACATGTTATATAGCCTCCAAGTCTTTGTGTGTTGTTTATTATTTTCCTTGTAATTGATTTCTAGTTTCATACCATTATGGCCAGAGAAGATGTTTAATATGATTTTGATCTTAATTTATTGAAACTTGTTTTGTGTCCTAACATGTGGTCTAGTCTATAAAATGTTCCATGAGCACTTGAAAAGAATGTATTTTCTGCTGCTTTGGGGTGAAATGCTCTGAAGATCAATGAAATCCATCTGATCTAGTGTGTCATTTAAAGCAACTGTTTCCTTGCTGATTTTCTGTCTGGAAGATCTATCCATTGGTGTTAATGAGGTGTTAAATCCTCTGTTATAACTATACTAGAGGCTCGGTGCATGAAATTCATGCATGGGGGGGGGTGTCCCTCAGCCCAGCCTGCACCCTCTCCAATCTGGGACCCCTCTGGGGATGTCCGACTGCCCGTTTAGGCCCGATCCAGGTAGGATCTCAATCCAGGACTCACAATCCAGGACTGCTGGCTCCCAACTGCTCACCTGCTTGCCTTCCTGATTGCTTCTAACCGCTTCTGCCTGATCACCCCCTAACCACTCCCCTGCCAGCCTGGTCACCCCTAACTGCCCTCCCCTGCAGGCCTGGTCCCTCCCAACTGCCCTCCCCTGTTGGCCATCTTGTGGTGGTCATCTTGTGTTCACATGGGGGCAGCCATCTTTGACCACATGGGGGCAGCCATCTTGTGTGTTGGAGTGATGGTCAATTTGAATATTACTCTTTTATTAGGTAGGATAGAGGCCTGGTGCATGGGTGGGGGCCAACTGGTTTGCCCTGGAGGGTGTCCTGGATCAGAGTGGGGGTTCCCTTAGGGCATGGGGCAGCTTGGGCGAAGGGCCTGTGGTGGTTTGCAGGCCGGCCACGCCCCCCCGGCGACCCAAGCAGAGGCCCTGGTATCTGGGATTTATTTATCTTATAAAATTGAAACTTTGTAGCCTTGAGTGGAGCCAAGACTCCTGCTTGCCACAGCCATTTTTGTTGGGATTTGTTTATCTTCTATAATTGAAACTTTGTAGCCTTAAGTGGAGGTCAGAGCTGTGGAAACTTGGCTTCCTTCATTGTCAGGGGCAACTGAAGCCTCTCCAGCTCCATGGCTGCCATCATTTTTGTTGGGATTTATTTATCTTCTATGGTTGAAACTTTGTAGCCTTCAGTGGAGGCCTTGTCCGGCCAGGGTGTGCTTAAAGCTTGGCTTCCTCCATTGCTGGGGAAACCCAAGCCTCCTGCTTGCTCCGTGGCCACAGCCATCTTGGTTGGGGCTAATTTGCATACTCACTCCTGATTGGCTGGTGGGCATGGCTTTTGGGTGTAGCAGAGTGATGGTTAATTTGCATATCACTCTTTTATTAGATAGGATTACTGTTGTTTCATCTTTTTTATTTTATTTTTTATTTTTTAAATATATTTTATTGGTTTTTTACTGAGAGGAAGGGAGAGGGATAGAGAGTAAGAAACATCGATGAGAGAGAAACATCAATCAGCTGCCTCCTGCACACCCCCCACTGGGGATGTGCCTGCAACCAAGGTACATGCCCTTGACCAGAATCAAACCCAGGACCTTTCAATTTGCAGGCCGACACTCTATCCACTGAGCCAAACCGGTTAGGACTGTTTTTTCTTTTATGTGTATTAAAATTTGCCTTACATATTTAGGTGCTCCTAAGTTGGTACATAAATGTTTATAAGGATTATATCCTCTTGTTGGATTGTTTTAAAGTCTATTTTGTCAGGTATAATTATTGCTACCCCAGCTTTTTCTTTCACTTACATTTGCATGAAATATCTGTTTCCATTATTTTAATTTGTGTATATCTTTTGTTCTGAGGTGGATCTTTTGTAGATATATTTGGGTCTTGTTTTATTATCCATTCAGATACCCTATGTATTTTGATCAGAGCATTTAAGCCATTTAACATTTCTTATAATACTAGATTGGTGGAAACAAAGTCCTTTAGCTCTTTATTTATCCATTACTTTTATTTATTTACTAGAGGCCCAGTGCATGAAATTCACGCATGGGGGTGGGGGTGTGTGTCTCTCAGCCCAGCCTGCACCCTCTCCAATCGGGGACTCCTCAAGGGATGTCTGACTGCCCATTAAGGCCTGAACCAACAGGCAGTCTGACATCCCTCCCACAATCTGGGACTGCTGGCTCCCAACCACTCACCTGCCTGCCTGCCTGATTGCCCCTAACCACTTCTGCCTGCTGGCCTGATCACCCCATAATCATGCCCCTGCCAGCCTGATCAACACCTAACTGCTCCCCTGCTGGCCCGATTGCCCCTAACTGCCCTCCCTGCCAGCCTAACTGCCCTCCCCTGCAGGCCTGGTTGCCCCCAACTGCCCTCCCCTGCTGGCCATCTTGTGTCCACATAGGGTGGCCATCTTTGACCACATGGGGGCAGCCATATTGTGTGTTGGAGTGATGGTCAATTTGCATATTACTTCTTTATTATATAGGATTTCTTTATTTGTTAACCCTCATCTGAGCATATTTTTCCATTGATTTTTAGTGAGAGTAGAAGAGAGAGGGAAAGTCAGAGAGAAACATAGATGTGAGAGAAACACACTGATTGGTTGCCTCCTGCACAAGCCCTGACCAGGGCCTGGGCTGGGGAGGAGTCTGCAACCAAGATATGTGCTCTTGACTGGAATCGAACCCAGAACCCTTCAGTTCACAGGCCAATACTCTATCCACTGAGCCAAACCTGTTAGGGCCCCATTACTTTTAAATGATCTCCTTTCTGGGTAGTTTTTTAAGTCCTTACTTTTCATCACTTGGAGTATTTCTTGCCAATTCCTTCTGCCTTGAAATGTTTCTGTTGAGAAATCATCTGACAGTCTTATGGGAGCTCCCTTGTAGGTAACTATCTTTCTCTTGCTGCTTTTAATATTCTTGTTTTGTCTTTAACCTTTGCCATTTTAAGTATGATATGTCTTGGTGTGGGCCTCTCTGGGTTCATCTTGTTTGGGACTCTCTGTGCTTCCTGGACTTGTGTGTCATTTTCTTTCACCAGAGTAGGGAAGTTTTCAGTCATTATTACTTTAAATAAGTTCTAGATCCCTTGCTCTTTCTCTTCTCCTTCTGATACACCTATGATGTGGTGTTGTTATGCTTCATATTGTCCCAAAGGTCCCCTAAACTATCCTCATTTTTAAAAATTGTTTTTTCTTTTTGCTGCTCTGATTGTTTTCTGCTACCTTGTCTTCCAAATTGCTGATTTGATCTTTTGTTTCATCCAACATACTGTTTATTTCTTATAGTGTATCCTCCATTTCCAATATTGTATTCTTCATCGTTACTGGTTCTTTTTTTATGGTTTCTATGTTCTCTTTCATGCTCTTGTAGTTCTAAGTTTCTTGAGCATCCTTATAATCATTTTTTTGAATTCTATATCTGATAAATTGCTTGACTACATTTCATTTAACTCTTTTTTTTCTGCAGATTTTTCCTATTTCATATGGGGCATGTTTCTTTGTCTCCCCATTTTGGCTGCCTCTTTGTATTTGTTTCTATTTATTAGGTAGATCTGCTATGTATGCCAGTCTTGATGGGGTGGTCCAATGTAATAGTTGTCCTTTGGGATTCAGGACAGTTGATCACCTGAGCTGGGTGCTCCATTAATGTCTCTTGTGTGGGTTATGTGGACCCTCTTATTGTAATTGCGTCTTGATTGCTATTGACCCATTTGTTTGTGGGATTAACCTCAGGCTGGCTGGGAGGGTCAATACCAAGCACAGTGTACAAGATACTGTGCAGTTGCTGAATACTCAAAGTGAAATTTGCCTCAGCAGGGTCTGGTGCCTGCTGAGATCTCCCTTTGGATATGCCATTCTTGAAGATCATTGGATCCTGCTCTGATGTTGTTTGAGCTTGCCACTGAGTGTGTTGGTTCTGGGGCCTCTTAGGAGGAATTGTGGAGTAGGCAACCTGGGCAACCTGTTTAGAGCTATAAAGCAGTTCAAAGTTTGTGGCTGCCTCTGCTCAGCCTAGGTGTGTATGGGAAGGACCTAGCTGCACACCAAGGCTGGCTTTTACCACCATCTGGCCCGAGGAAGGTCGGCAAAAGTTCCAAGGCATCCTCAGATCAGCCTCAGCCTGCCTCAGTCACAGAAAAAGCCTCTGGCAGTACTCAAGTTGCATGAGGTGGGTTCTATGTTTTTTATAATAAATGCATTGGAACAAGCACTGGTAAATCAGATCAAGGACATTTCCCCCTTTCTAATAGCTTTGAATAATTGCCACAGATCTAGTGAATAAAGCAAGATAAATTTTGCATTTAGCATACATGGAAATATTAGGAATAGTTGCAGACTCAATTTGCTTTGATGCCCTTTGACAATCTGATAATTTTTGCAACGATGTACTTACGATGCTGTTTCAGGCAAAGTTCAGATTGTTTCCCCTTGTTTAAAAAATACACGACATCATTAATTTGCAGACCTGTATAATAATTTTGCTGAGAACCATTTATTTCTCTTTCCCTCCACTTCATTTAAAGCCAGTTGTTGACAACTCTCAAGTGTGTCAAACTCTCATCGCCAATAATTGCTTAAGGACCCCTAACTTCTACAAATGTTGGTTCCAGCTCCAAACCCCATGTTAGCCCTGAAAGAAGAAAAGAAGAGTGGGGGAAGAAAGAACTTCTTCTGATGAATTTTTGATTTTCCTTCTTAACAAAGAAATGTCTGAGATTCAAAGCAATAGCTTAAAGTGATATTATAAAATAGAATATGGAGTGCACTGTTCTGAATGACTCTTTGCTTTTAATGTAGGGCTAAAAAATTGTCAGTGCCTTTTTTGATTAGATGGGATTTTTTTTTGTTCTTGATCTAAGAATTGAGGAGAAAAACATGCTACTTGCATTTGAATATGGCATGAGCAGTGCTGTAATGTACTGGAGATAAAGTAATAGCAGCAACGCCTTAAGGCAGCACCTGTATCTCTGGGTCAGTGCCGTCTCTCTTTAGATCGCTGCTGCGCCACTCTTTCTGCGGCTGCTTTATTAGGCCTAATTAGGCGGGCTGTCACTTTTATTGGTGATGGGAAAGGAAGATAAGTAGATCACTTGTGTCATCTATCTCTATCCAGACGTGTCTAAAAAGTCTAAAGTGATTGCTGTAGGCCACAAATGTATACCACAAGAGGGAGAGTGAGTGAAGAAAAAAATATAACACCCAGAACTGTTATATATATAAAAAAAAGAAGAAGAAGAAGAAAAGGAAAAAAACCTCTAGAAATGTCTTACCTTTGTCACTGCTGTGTATAAGTTCAAACTCACAGAGAAGAGCCTGGGAAACATCCTGGAAGCCCTTTTGTTCAGAGGGAGAAGGGTGTCTAACGGATCTTTTGATAGTTGAAAGGATTGTGGGGCAGGGGGAAGGCTTCTTGCTTAGAATGTAGCAATAGGTTCTCAAGAAAAAGTTCATCCAAGTTGTAACAAGAGCCCCATCTATGGTATTGCTGAGCCATAAAGAGTCACACTAATTAAGGAGAATCCCAGAGCTGCAAAGTGTGTGTGTGTGTGTGTGTGTGTGTGTGTGTGTGTGTGTGTGTGTGTGTTTTGATTGTGATAGTGGCAGGGGAGGGGTTTCTGAAAGTTTTAATAATGGGATTATATATGGGAACATATTTCCTTTCATTTGCCTGTAAAAATGGTACCAATAAAGATCAATAGCTCAGAGGACACTGGTAATGTTCTCTTCAGCTATAGTCAACTGCCTGAGGCTGTCAAGAAAATGACTTCTTGGGGAAAGGACTCTTTAGCTAACTGCGCATTCCTGGTAATGACTGGCAAATTCATTTCTTTCCAATACTAGCTTGGCCTGGTTCTCATGGCCTGGTTGTGGGTAATCTCCGGTTGCTGGCAGAATTACATTCTGTTGATATGGCTTTTGAATGAAATCCCTTTGCCCAATCATGTCTCCTCAAGGAGATTATAAATTTTACTTAAGAACCATACTTTATACTTTCTTTCTATCCATGTCATACCTAGAACCATGCTAAGTATGTAGTAAAGGCTTGAAAAATAGTGGTTTCATTAGTTTCTTAACTCCTCTGCTTGAGTGGATTTTTCAGTATAAAATGAGAACTTGAATTTGCTGTGTTACACACAGAAAATGATGACTCTATAAAATAATTTAAATGTACTTATGAAGTTTACACAATACCAAGATGTTTGGACCAACTCAGTCTAACTTTCTGCTCATCACTTTGATGTTTGTTATATATTGTCAAATATGTGGATTGATTGGATAGAATTTATTCCCTAAAAGTCTGTAGTTTTCACTTTCTACTTTGAAAAGACAGAGATTACTATAATCAGGAAACTGTTGGGGAGACAAGGTCATGTCAACTGATGCTAATAATGTGTTAGTAAATGTCATCATTTTTTAATATCACTTTAAGCCATCTGCCTAATAATAATTGCAATTCCTAGCCCCTACTATGTGACTTACCCTGTTAAGTGTTTTACATACATTACTTCCTTTTTGGTTTGATCAAACACTCTGGAAAAGATATTATTTATTTTACAGATAAGAAAACTGAGACTGTGAGCAATTGAGTGACTTTCCATATAGCAAATAAATGAAAGAGCTAGAATTCAATCATGTTTCTTTGATTACAAAGCCTGCACTCTGAACACTGTTAGGCTCAGTCACCTACTTCTGCATGTCGCTCAAGAGAATGTTTTGCTTCTTTGAGAAAAACTTTTTGTCAACTGATAGGCTCATGGAATGTTAAATAAAAAGAAACTTTTATCACTGATGTTGTTGAGTAGCCATAGGGTATGACCCTTGAACTTAAGAACAATATTTATTTTGATCTTTGACTTTGAACATTAAGCACCAGTGAAAAGAATTTGGATTCATTTAGTCTGAAATAAATTGTACCGACATGAGATTGTGGAAACATTTGTCACTTGAGGCAGGAGGACTATCCTTAACTACAGATGGGACTTTGAGGGTCCAAAACCCTGTCTGATCACAATTTTTTCTCCCTTAATCTTTTTAGTTTACTGTGTAACTAAGAATTTTGAAGCATGTGTAAAATGATTACTACATGCCATGCATATTCACACATTATTTAATCCTTTTAACGTTTGGGATTGGAGTGTTATCTCTTTTTAAAAGATAAAGAACAGAGGTTCTCAATTCCAGTCTCTACACTTTCTTTTGTTATTTCTGCTTCTTGTGGGGCATAAATGAAATGTTGCATGGTCTGAAAATTCAGAAGAGGTACAGTGGGGAGGGATAAGGTATACTTTTGTAATTAAAAAATTGAAACATGGCTCTTGTCATCTGGAAAATGTGCCCTCCCATTTGGAAGTAATGAAATGAAGAGGAAGAGTGGGAGGACTTAGGAATGTTTTGGTCACCTCAGAACCTTGCTGGTATCAGTTTTGTCAGTTGATGCAAAGTTTGATTTGTGCCCAGTGACTTTTTTTGGTAGGAGCCATTTGGCGGATCCAGTCTAATCTGCTGTCTTATTCCATTCATTTCTCAGGAATTAGCATCGTCTGGTGCAGGGCTGACAAAATCTGATATGCTGCCACCCTCTTTTCCTGCTTTCATGGCAGACATCATCAGTTTGCTACAGTAGCTTTCCAAGCCAGATTCAATGTCACAATCTCAACATAGTGCTTCACGCAATGATTGCCAATTCATCAGAGTTGGTAGACAACTTGAGACCTACTTGTCAACCCTGGGTGAATGGGGCTAATGCTAACTCCTCTCTGTTCTAGCTGCCTGCGTGGACTGAGGTGAGCATTTATCTCTCTGAGCCTCACCATCATCTGTAGAGAGGAGGCATTACCTGACCCACGAGCTAGACTAACTCATAGGAAGAGTAAATTAGATTTATAATAAATAAAAATAAGACTAATTTTCAAGAGATATTTTTACTGAAGCTGTTGTTTTGACAAACCCATAGCCCATTAATCCAGTCACCCAAAGTAGAATCATCATTAGTTTCACTCTGCTTTACTCCCCTATATCTAATCAAGTCTCCACATCCTGTTGATTTTTCCTTTTCAGTAGCTCCTGAATCCTTTCCCTTTCTTTTCAGGCACATGGGAACAGAATCCATGTCCTCATCATGAACATTCTAGGGAATTGGCCTTGCTGCCCTAGTCCCCTAGCTTCTAGTCTTTTCTCTATAACTCTACAGCTGGGTGACCTCTTCAGATAGATCATGCTCTATGTCCCCATGTGTCTCCCACACTCTCCACAGTAAGGTCTGAACACCTTAATTTGATTCATGTGGCCCTTCAGTTCCCACCCACTCCATCTCCTTTGTGCACTCTTGATTCCATTGATCCCTCAGGCCCATTTATGATACTGCGATATTCCCCAGGCTGTGTCCCTACAAATGCCATTTGCTGTCTTTGTTCACTTGGGAAACAGACTCCCCTCTTGTGAATCAATTTAGTGTTGTTTGGCTGGGCCTCTGGAGGAATTGTGGTGAAGAGAAACATTTCTGCAGGTGCCTTGGGATGAGTTGCTCACCCATGTACCCAGGTCTGGTAGTGACATTCTTTGCAACAACGGAGTGAGCCCCAGGGAACAAAAGGCCTCCCAGATGGATGCAGGTGGCGGCCTCTAGTTGCAAATACTCATAGGCAGACGTGGTTTCCCCAAGTAAAGATGTTCAAATCTCAGAGAAGTGTACAGGCCTGAGAATAAGAAAGAAGCTGATCACATAAGAGGGAACTAGTTGTGTGGATTTAAATTTTGGTAAAATCCCATATTTAAATAGAAACACCCTCTGTGTGCATGCCTGCGACTGTGGGAGCATGACTGGTCTTCTGTTCAGGGTGGCTGCCCAGGCACCCCCTTTCCCCACCCCCCCGTGTGCCTGTGCATTTCTCCTCTTCCTCTCTCTTCCTTTCCCTTCACTGTAGCCTCTTCCCTCCCCTGAAACTGGTAATAATTATGCCATTCTAAAATTTATGAAGCACTTTCACATACACCATTTCATCTATGTAACAACCCTGAGATGTGTGTTACTTTTATATCTCAGTTTTAGAAATGAGTAAATTGAGGTCTAGAAAAGTTAAATTATTTGTTTAAAATCACATAGTTTGTTTAAAATCCCAATTCCATAGTTGTTTAAACAAATAACTATGGAATTGGGATTTAAATTAAGGGTATTCAACGCTGAATCTTGGGGTTTTGTTGTTTATCTGTTTTATAAAGTATTGTGAGGTTGATATTTAACTTGAAATGATGTTTTAATTTGTAGCACCTTTATTAGTATTAGAAGATCTTGTTTTATACAATCTCTTTGCACAATTTGCTTTGGCTGCACAGGATAAAAAAAAGCCATTTTATGTGCTTGTATGATATCCTGTATCATAATTTGCCAGTGTCATTATACTTGGCCCTTACCTTATAAATCTCTGTGTCGGTCTCTCAAAGACTGTGAGCAACCTCAGGGCAGGGGTTGTCACATATCATGCCTGATTTGTCACATATTATCAGGCCTAAGCATATTCTCACTGGTGCAGAATAACTGTGAGATCAAAGTTTAAGTGGGCAAATGATTTGTAATAAAAAGTAACAACTGATGAATACTTACTATTACTAACCACTGTGCTTTACTTTTTATATACATTAACTCATTCAATTTTAGTCAGTCACTACAAAGCCCTATGAGGCATGTACTATTATGATTCCCATCTTATAGCTTGGCAAACAGAGGCTTAGATAGGTTAAGTAACTTGCCAAGGGTCATCCAGCAAACATAAACGGTGGAGCCACGATGCAAGCCCAGGTCAGAGCCTGCACACCTACGCTGAGGCTCTACTACGTCTAGCAAATGAGTAATACCTGTCCCAAGGGACATCATAAGAAGGAGCAGCTTTGATATCAGAAGACCTGAGTCTCAACTCTGCCCTTAACCATGGGAGCTTCTCTGCATCTCAATTTCCTCATCTATTAAAACAGGTGATAAGCTGTGTTTCACAGCTTGGGTATGAGGCTTACACTCTATGATGGCTGGAGGCTTTGCAATTCTAAAGAACTTCTAGATATTTTGTTAGTGATGCTATTGCTGTAGTTGTTACCAACCTGATGACAGTCCCTGCTGGTGAGCCATAGGTCTCTTGTGTGTCCTGCTCAGGGATGACCCTCCAGGAGGTCTACTAGCATTGTGATGAGTACAGCTGAGAGCCCGTGCCCCCCTAGACACATCAATTAACTCTGGAGAGTCTAATTATTCTTTAGCCTTGGGGCCAGCCAACACATTTCATCTTTATATTCTTAAAAGAAAAAAAAAATCCTCTTTCGACCTTTGGGTGAACTAATCTGAATTCTTGACATTTTTGACTTTTGCAGGAAAAGTTGCTTAACCATACCCTTTGCTCCAATTCCCCAACTCTATTCTTTACTGTTTCTTTTCTTTTTGTTCATCACTGACAACATAGAGCAGAGATAGAAAGCTCATATAACAATTTGAGAATCAGGTCTTTTGTGAATTATCTCTTCAGTTTCCTTCTGGGCAGTGGGATTTTTCTGATCCCTTGCATAGTATAAAGGTTATGCTTGTGAGCACGGGGGTCAGATTTGCCTGGGTTCAAATCCCAGCTCTGCAACTTTAGCTATTGTGTAGAGCCTGATAAACTGCTTAGCTCCTCCAAGCCTCAGTTTCCACATCTATAAAAAGGGAGTGATAATAGTAGTCATGTCTTGGGGTTTGTGTGAAACCTAAATGAATCAATGCTTGTAAAACACTTAGAACCATGCCTGATGCACCACAAATATTTAAAAAATGTTATTTGTTCAAAAGCTACACCATTGTTTTAAATTCTACTACATGGATAGGTCTAAACTGCTGACCATGATACTGAGTACTTTGAAAGAATTTCAAAAGAGCAAGAGCTATAAAATTTCACTAGGCTAATTTTTATACGATGCCTAAAACCTCTGGCTGAACACAGAAATGGACCACTGTTGGCTTTTATACATAAAATCCTAAGCATTTGGATATTTCAAAATGGTTGTATAGTTTAATACAAATGTTTACCTTATTTCAGTCTCAGCTCTGGGGCTTTGGTTCGGGTGTGGCCATCACCTCGTCCAGTCATAAGCCCAAGGTTGTAACACCTTGATGTATTGTGGTCAGCTGTGTGGTATGACCCACATAATTGGTCATTATTGATAAAAGACTCAAGGTTGTGAATGTTTAAAATTTTTTTATTACTTTTACAAATTAGAGTAGATCAAGGCTACCTCAGTGATATTTCTAATTCTCTGGCATTCTGGGAGGTTTCTTGAGTGGGTGAGGCGGGCTGAGTTATAGTTACTCCCTGAGACCCATGAGTACTCTTAACCTTTGGGGAGCCTGGGAATTTTTGTGGTGCATGACTTTCCTACAAATCTATGGTATATTTGAATCTGGGCATATAAGTGAGTTCAAGTTTTATGTTAATTATCACTGTCATGTATTTCCCAGGAAAGAAAAACTCGAGAATTGCTGGATTAGAATGATCTCCCACATAGTTTAGGAATGTTTTTTATAGCAGTGGTTTTTAAATGGTGTTCCTTAGAGCTCTATGGGGTTGGCTGAGAACGTTGGGGATTGAAGCAAGGTGAATGAATGAAGTTCTAGGTCCTCCATCTTCTACTTCAACCAGAACAGTGCTATTTATATTTGTCATATTTTGTGATTTTACATGAGATTTTGAGAAAAATACACTTATTTTTTTAAAAACACTGTTAATAAGATCCACTAGTCTTTCAGCCTCTCTATAAGAGCCTCTACCTGTAAGTTACCCTACTAATTCCTTACTGTGCAGTCACTAGGAGGTTCTCGTGGAGGCCCTGACTCTGCATCACTGTATTTTTTTCACCCCCTGGTCCTAGTTTTGTCTCCTGACACAATACAGGACAGTTTAGCTCTTTTTATTGCTTGGCAGCATGTGACCATAAATACTTTTAGAATTAATGTTCCTGGAAAATAGCCCAAAGGGTGATTAAGTTGTCATTTTAGTTTTCCTGGGGCCTGGATTGGGGTCATTGAAGGATGGTGATGAGAGCCAATCATCTGCCAGGAAGCCAACTGCCCATCACCCACATGTGCATCCTCATCACTTTCCCTTCCTCATTATGCATGCAACAATTCTGAAATGGTTATGAACAAAATTCTCTTCTTTCTTCATGAAAAATTGTCCTGAAAAACACACCAATTCCTATTTCTGTTGATGAATTGCTGTTATATCTTACTAGAGGCCCAGTGCACAAAATTCATGCACAGGTAGGGTCCCTAGGCCTGGCCGGCAATCAGGGCCGATTAGGTTCCCCTGCCTCCCCGCCTCCTCCCCACCTCCCCGCCTCCCCACCTCCTCTTTCCCTCACTCCCTCAGCACCCCACCGCCACCGCTGATTGCCCACCATGTTCCATGCCATCCTTGGTGGTCAGTGCATGTCATAGTGAGTGTTCAAACTCCCATTCTCCCAGTCAAACTCCCGAGGGGACACTTTGCATATTAGCCTTCCTATCTAATAAAAGAGTAATATGCAAATTAACCATCACTCCACTACACCCACAAGCAACGCCCAACCAAGATGGTTGCGGCCATGGAGCGAGCAGGAGGCTTGGGTTTCCCCGGCAATGGAGGAAGCCAAGCTTTCCACACACCCTGGTGGGCCCAGGCCTCCACTCAAGGCTACAAAGTTTCAATTACAGAAGATAAATAAATCCCAACAAAAATGGCTGTGGCCATGGAGCAAGCAGGAGGCTTGGCTCCACTCAAGACTACGAAGTTTCAATTGTAGAAGATAAATAAATCCCAGAACCCAGGGCCTCCACTTGGGTTGCCGGGGGGTGTGGCCGGCCTGCAAACCACCACAGGCCCCTCACCCAGGCCACCCCATGCCCTAAGGGAACCTCCACCCTGATCCAGGATACCCTTCAGGGCAAATCAGCCGGCCCCTACCCGTGCACCAGGCCTCTATCCTATCTAATAAAAGAGTAATATGCAAACTGACCATCATTGCAACACACAAGATGGCTGCCCCTATGTAGTCAAAGATCCTGCTCCCATGTGGACAGAAGATGGCTGCCACAAGATGGCCAGCAGGGGAGGGGAGTTGGGGGCAACCAGGCCTGCAGGGGAGGGCAGTTGGGGGTGACCAGGCCTGCAGGGGAGGGCAGTTAGGGGCAATCAGGCTGGCAGGTGAATGGTTAGGGGGTGATCAGGCTGGCAGGCAGAAGTGGTTAGGGGCAATCAGGAAGGCAGGCAGGCGAGCTGTTGGGAGCCAGCAGTCCTGGATTGTGAGAGGGATCCCATATTGGAGAGGGTGCAGGTTGGGCTGAGGGACACACCCTCCATACACAAATTTCATGCACTGGGCCTCTAGTTTATATATATAGATGAAGTGATGGTAACAAGAGTTGTGGTAGGCCCACTCAAGAATTTAAAAACTCTATATGTTTAATGTGATTGTGGGAATGTTTGTGTTCCCCTGGAATTATAGTTACAGCCAAATGTCTTCTTTTAATGGTCTATAAGAGTAAGGAGAACTCATTATGTTAGCTTTTCAGTTATTCAGAAAATGATCTAATTGTATTAATGATTTTCTGAATTTCCCTACAATCATATTAACATCGGATTTTACTCCTTGAATTAAAAAAAAAAAGCCACTGCTAAAATGCTCAAATATTATTGTTCTGAATTAATGGCTTCCCTGTCCAATTTGTGAGCATTACTGCTGCAATATATTTATACTCACACAGCACACCCAGACAGCCCAAGACACTCCTGTGTACAAGCAAGCATGAAAAGAATGAAAAAAACAGAGGTACAGAACAGTTTCATTCTTTTACATTAAAAATGAAACAAAAATTCACGACTGATTTTCTAATTTCCACTTGCTTGGCTAACAGCTGCAAAGAGAAGGGGCTATTCATGGGCTCCCCCCTCCCCTTTTTAGAAATGCAGTTGCTAGCCAGGTTGTGCTGTGGCCCCTGTTGGAATACTGAGCAGACTAACTTTCTGGCTCCTGCCAGATTTCTTCAGGTGGGAGGACCGGTCACCTCCTGGCAGAGGACTGTGCTCACTGCCCACTGCAGGTGATAGAGCCTGGGTGTGAAGCACATTTTAAAGGGAGATTCTGTATGTTAATGGTCAGTGAGTAGCCAGCTACCAACTGTCTGTGCTCTCTGCCTGGGGACAGGAGTGCCAGGCTTATTAAATATTGAGAAGTTGTTCATTACCCTGTGGATCTGTGACAACAGCCTATCTGCATATTGAGAAACAGCAAGTTTACATTCTTCAGAATAGCTGCTCCAGTTCTGGGGAAGGACGACTGTTTATCTGGCTAAAGATGCATAAAAATGCAGTCTCTATCTTGGAGATCTGCTTTTTTCCCCCCCCTTTAAAAGTGAAAATTTCAAAAACCAAACTTGCTTATGGAGAGAGAATTACAAACAAACAAAACCTTTTGAAAATTTAGTTATATAATCCTGGCTATTTTGGAGGAAATGACAGATTATGAAATACCAATTTACATGTTAGTACATTATAAGAAAATATTTTTAATTAAGTTACTTGGGATTCTAAGCAACTGAGAAATTTGGTAGGATGTAGGTACATTGTAGGGGATAAAATGATGTAAGATTAGCTGTGTCTCTGAAATCTTTTCAATAATTGAAAAAGTATAATCACCAAGGGCTCAGCCAATGCCAGCTGCAAACTAGAAACCCAAGAACATGTCTTCAAGGAGAGACTTTGTATATATGAATAGATGTTAAGAATATTACATAGCATTGTATTACATAGGGTTAGACCAGTGGTCCAGCCAGCCCATTATTCAGTTTCTGACCATAATATCGATTATGATTGCCCAAAAAGAAGTCCCTGAAAATGTCTGGAATGTACCCCAGGTGTGCACAACTTTCCTTTATCATTAGGTATGGCTACATCCTATATAATAAAGAGGTAATATGCAAATTGACCCTCATGCCTTCACAAGATGGCTGCCTATGATGAGGCTGGCAGGGGGGTTAGTGAGGGATGACCAAATGACTGAACAGCAGGCTGCGTGGGGCGACCAGGCCGGCAGGGGAGGGTGGGAGGGCCATGAGGGGTGACCAGGCCAGCGGCGGGGGGGGGGGGGGGTTGCAGTGGGGTCGACCATGCCAGCAGGGGGGGGGGCAGTTGGGGGTGATTAGGCTGTAGGGGGGGGGGGGCAGTGGGGGACAACCAGGCTGGTGGGGGGGGGCAGTAAGGGGTGACCAGGCCGGCAAGAGGGGGGCGCAGTTAGGAACTACCAGGCTGGCAGGGATGGGGCAGTTGGAGGTGACTAGGCAGGCAGGCAGGTGAGTGATTAGGAGCCAGAGGTCCAGGATTGTGAGAGGGATATCCGACTGCCAGTTTAAGCCCAATCCCCAGTAGTTGGACATGCCCTGAGGGGTCCCAGATTGGAGAGGGTGCAGGCTGGGCTGAGGCCCCCGCCCCATGCATGAATTTTGTGCACCGGGCCTCTAGTCATTAATAAGGTTCTATGAACCTTGCTGATGCCAGTGATTCAGTGTTTCAGTAGGAGAGAGGATCAGTGCCATCTTTCTGTTGACTCCCATCAGTCTGCATGTGACCAGACACATCTACTTTACCATTTAGCACAGGTTTTCAGGTGTGATATTTATATATTGGAGGCCCAATGCATGAAATTCATGCAAGGGGCTCAGCCCCTGCCACCACCATGGTGGCTGCCTCTGCCTCGGCCCCCGCCCGCCCCGGAGGCTGCCTTGGTCCTCGCAGCCCCGGCTTCATTCAGAAGGACGTCTAGTCTAATTAGCATATTACACTTTTATTATTATAGATGAAACAATGAGGCTGCTGATCACAGGGGTAATTCTGGTGCACTGTGCACCATGTTTTGGGGTCTCCTCCTTTGTCCCTACTTCTTCCAATTCCTCTTTTCCTTTGGATATTGCAGATTTTAATGTCTTTCTCTTCGAGACATTTTGAATCAGACCCATAGTCCTGAGAGTTGAGTGGTGGAAACATGGCCTCACAGTGTTATCCGTAGAGACTGGAGATGTTCTCTTATCATCCCTAACCTCTGATTCTTAGAACAAAACTTTTTGGAATTTGCATTTCCTATTTCTCAGTGGATGCTTGTGTGTTCCACATGCTTTTCCATCTGTGACATTTGCCTCACTCCTCAGCTGATAACTCTCAGTCTGTTACCCCATGTTGCTGCTTTTGAAGAATGTAGCGGATAAGAGCTTGGGCTCTGAGCTTTGACATCACAGTGTGGATTGTTTCTCCATGACATAATAGTTCTGGAATCCTGGGCAAACCTGTCATTTTTTTCTCAGTTTTTCAGTTGTGTAGCAAGGGCAATGATAATATTAGTTTTATAAGGTTGTTATGAGGATTAAATAAATAATTAACATCAAGGGCTTAGCATCAGTGCTTAGCACAGAGTAAATGCTTAATCTATGTTAGTCATTGCTATCATTACTAGAGGCCCGGTGCATGAAATTCGTGCTGGGGGGGGGTGTGTGTCCCTCAGTCCAGCCTGACCCCTCTCCAATCTGGGACCCCTCGAGGATGTCTGACTGCCTTGTAGGATCAGGCCTATACGGGCAGTCAGATATCCCTCTCACAATCCAGGACTACTGGCTCCCAACTACTCACCTGCCTGCCTTCCTGATTGCCCCTAACTGCTTCTGCCTGCCAGCCTGATCACCCCCTAACCACTCCCTGCCAGCCTGATTGATGCCTAACTGCTCCCCTGCCAGCCTGTTTGCCCCTAACTGCCCTCTCCTGCAGGCCTGGTCACCCCTAACTGCCCTCCCCTGCAGGCCTGAGTCCCCCCAACTGCTCTCCCCTGCAAGCCTGGGTCCCCCCCAACTTCTCTCCTCTGCTGGCCTGGTCACCCCCAACTGCCCTCCCCTGCAGGCCATCTTGTGGTGGCCATCTTGTGTCCACATGGGGGCATCCATCTTTGACCACATGGGGGCAGCCATCTTGTGTGTTGGAGTGATGGTCAATTTGCATATTACTCTTTTATTAGATAGGATGGATTCTACACCGTCATGTAATGCTAATTGAACACTTTCTCTGCATAGTCACTGAGGATAAAGAGACAGTAAAATATAGACATTATCTTGGAATAAGTACAGCGTCTAGTGGTAGAAATAGACAAGGAAGCGATTGCAATGCAGTATGATAAATTACTTTTGTAATCACGTGTTCATTGATTCTTTTTTGTTTTTTAAAACAATACTGTGAGATTTTAACCCCATTTTACAATGAGGATTCTGGGGCCCAGGGAAGTGAAATGAAGAGCCTGTTGTCACAGGGCAGAGATAAATCTCTCTCTTATGCCTCTTGCCTCCCATCTATTGCTTTGTGCACCAGGCCAAGCTGCCTCAAGGGCACACATTCCTACAGTTGTGCACAAACAATCCTGCCTCGATTTGGCTCTATAACTTCCCATGCATTATGGCCTCCATTGATTCCATCAGATACCCAGTGCTATCGAAAGAGCACTGGGCAAGGGCTCAGGGTTCCTGCAGGCACATTCCAGGTCTGTTATGCTGCATGAATACTTACCTGTGTGCTCACTTCCCTGGACCCCCATTCCTCCAGCTGTTTAATGAGCACAGTGGTTTTCAGAAGGTGGGTTCTTGGGTGGTGCCTCAGCTGCCTTCATGGGGAGTGACATCCACCCCCTCCATTAGAGTGTCCTGCTTTTGTCTGTGTCAATATGCGGATGTTTCATGAGAGACTGTGTTTGAAAAAGGATTCTGCAGCTTTAAAAACTCTATTGACAGAATGACTTTGAAGATCTTAGTCTAAAATATCATCATTTTAGTTGTTGAAAAGCAGTGAGAACCCGCAGAAGGAGGAAAAGTTGTTTAATATATCCTCACCCTCCCAACCCCTACGAAGAAATGCTCAAAAGCAAACTACAAGTGATTTTAATAGCGAAATGAGTAGTAATTAGGTTTCTTAATTAAGACCACATCTCTCTATGTAAACAGAAAATGGATAGCTGTTTAAAGTCAGTGTGGAGCAATGTTGGAGTTAAAGGACATGGGTTCAAGTTCTGGCTCTAGCATGGGCTGTGTGTGACCTTCCCCAAGTGACTTGATTGCTCTGGGCTCTGGTTTCCCGTGTTCAGCCTGCCTCGCAGGAGTAAGACTGAATGTAGCAGCTATGAAAATATTAATTCTCCTTTTATGATTGCTTTTACCATAGTGATAAAGCTCCAGTTAATATTTGTAAGGTTTTCAAATCTTCAGCTTCTCAGTGTTGCAGTCATTTCTCCAACATGCTCCCATGGCAGGGATGTCTCTGGAGTCTGTTCCGACAGACAGGTCTTTAGTTAACAAAGAGAAGAGGGCGTGTGTGCGTGTGTGTGTGTGTGTGTGTGTGTGTGTGTGTGTGTGTGTGTGTGTGTTAGTTATCATTGTCATTGCTGTCCAGGCTAACAAATGGGTTTACATCCAGACTTCCCCCTACATTATTAATGAAAAATTGCAGATCACCTGAGGCTAACCTAGTTCCTCTCACAAGTCTTTGGCGACTAACAATCTCTCTGCCATCTGAAGAGAAGTCTGCCAAGCAAAGAATCTCCTCCCTGCTCTTTCCCTTAAGAAACACTTTAGCATGTTGAGCGCACAACTGCTTCAAATTAGGTTTGAATAAAACACTGTGATAAATAAGTGTCTCCCCTACACAGATTGCCACTTGTTTGGGGATTAAAGTATCGATTTTCGAATGTTGCTGAGATTTAGACGCGGGTTAATTAAACATTTACATATATGTGCTGAACAATATATTGCATGGTACAATAATGTGCACTTTAATCAGAAACTGTGGGTGTTTGTGTTTGCTTTTTCCATGTTAATTGGCACCATGCTGGCTCAAGCTTAGGTATTTGGCTAGATGGAAGAAAATAGACGTGGTGTTTTAAATATTTTAATTAGGACCAGCAGTTCTCTGCTCCCTCATTTCTCATTGGATTGTTTTTCATGCATGAATAAATTAGCTGGCATGGAAGTACTCTGTAGAAAGTGGTTGCCCTCTGGCCATAAAAAGAGTCCTGTTCATTAATACTTTAATGAAATTAGCTGTGAGCAAAATATTATTCCTTTTAACTGTGTTCTAATTTCTTAATTTTAATTAGGCACATAATTGTAGGGTGCTGAAATTATCTTCATGTTCAGCAGCTAAAGTTCCATCATCAGGAGCCTGTGGCTGAAACACCACACAGTCCCAACATGTTCCAGCAGGAAATTTTCTGTCCAACTTCCCCCCACCCCCATTTGCTTTGCCAAAGATCCTTCTCACCCCCTCTCTCAGCCCCACTCCATTTGAGATCCATGATGTGATTTTTCAAAACTCCTGACAAGGGATTGGTAATGAAGCTGTTGTACTGTGGTCTCTTTAAGAGTGAGACACTATGGAGGTCTACAAAGAATCTGCTCTGGTGATTTTTTAACTTCCAGTTTTTATGTCCTCAGGCCCCCACTGCAATATCTGTCTTCCTGTTTCTCTCATTATGACTTATCATTTTATTGGCTGGTTCAGATTGGATCTGGAAGCTGTGTAAGGTCAGCAAATATTTTTGTCTTTGAATCCCCAGTTTGTGGCATAATTCCTAGTTTATATAAGCGTAGTTGTTGAATTCATGATACTTAATGGAACTAGGGTTTCATAATGCTGAAATTTTCTCATTTAAGTTGTGGAATGTTGTAGCTTTAGGTAAATTAGGGAGTCCACAAATAAATACCAAAATGGAACTTTTGAATTTAATAGAAAAATATTCTGAATTTGCTGAGTTTTTATTTTAGAATAAATAGTGTGTAATCTAGATTAATATTTAAGTAGGAATAAAATATATGATACAGAGACTACTTAAAAAATGAAAATTTATTTAATCATTATTTGCAGCATTTTTGCCCACTGCCTACACTACCCTTAATATAACATCATGTACTTAGACTGATGGGGTTTTGTTTGTTTGTTTGTTTTAAAATATATTTTTATTGATTTCAGAAAGGAAAAGAGAGGGAGAAAGTGATACAAACATCAATGATGAGAGATAATCATTGATTTGCTCTGTCATGCTCCCTACTGGGGATCGAGCCTAAAACCCAGGCATGTGCTTTGATCAGGAATCAAATGGTGACCTCCTGGTTCATAAATCAACGCTTAACCATTGGGCTATGCTGGCTGGGATGGACTGATGGTTTTTAAGTGAAATTAGTAAAGCACTGACTTACCTAAGTATTTTATGGGTATTAAGTAAATACTACAGGTAAATGCTTTAAAACTTGCTTTTAATTGATTTTAGAGAAAGGAAGGGAGAAAGAGAGAGGAACATCGATGTGAGAGAGAAGCATCAATTAGCTGCCTCCTCCCCATACCCTGACCAGGAATTGAACCCACAACGTGGGTGTGTGCCCCAACCAGAACCTGCCACCTTTTGGCATTTGGATGACATGCCAACCAACTGAGCCACACTGGCCAGGACTATAGGTAAATATTTTATAGGACCATCAAAAAGTTACATATTTGGAGGGCAAGTCTGGGGGGGGGCGTGGGGGGACGTGCACGTGAAGTTTGTCTCATTAGCATTGGAGTAATTTTGCCTAATAGGTTAGTTATGATTAATAACAAATTCTAGCTCAATGATCTGATACTTATATTTTAGTAAGTTTTTTCATCATTCAATATTAAGGTTTTCAGATTTATCGTTATTTATGCACATAAGTCTATTTTATTCATTTTAACTTCTATGCCATATTCCATTTAATGAAGACACCACATTTTGTTTCCATTTTCTTCTTAATGGCATTTAGATTAATTCAAATTTTTTACCACTAGTCCTTTCTTTGTCTGTTAATAGTTTTTTAAATTTTATCCATAAATTTTTGCACATAGTACTTTTTTATATTTTCTATCTTTATTTTTCATCTGTGTTTTAGTCTGGATGTTTTCATTTCTTTTGTGAACAATTGTCCATTTCTTCACTTTTCCTATATCTAATCTGCTGTTAAAGCAGTTCATTTAACTTTATGATACAAATAATACTGAGTCAATAGCCTAGTCCTTATGCACATATGCAAAAAGAGAGGTTGCATAGCATAATGACCAAGAGCATGAACTCTGGCATCCGATAGCTGTGTTGTTTCCTAGTTATGTGGCCTTGGACAAGTCACTCAACCTGTCTCTGCAATGAATACCTCCCTCATGGGGTTGTTGTAAGGATTAAATGAGTTAATATATAAAACATTTAAAACAAGTCTTGACACATAATAAACCTGTAAGAAGGTTTGTATTATTACTCTTATTTACCAAGGAATGGCATTATTAGTTTGTAAAATATGTATATACTAGAGGCCCGGTGCACAAATACGTGCACCAGTGGTGTTCCTCAGCCTGGCCTGCAGGATTGGGCTGAAACTGGCTCTCTGACATCCCCTGAGGGGTCCCAGATTGTGAGAGGGCACAGGCCAGGCCAAGGGACCCCACCAGTGCATGATCGGGGCGGGGAGAGACGCTGGAGGTTGGCCAGCCAGGAAGGGAACCCAGGAGGGCTCCAGGGCATGTCCAGCCCATCTCGCTCAGTCCCGATCAACCTGACCCCAGAAGCAAGCTAACCTACCAGTTGGAGTGTCTGCCCCCTGGTGGTCAGTGCACATCATAGCGAGTGTTGAGTGGCCTTAGCATATCATTAGCATATTACACTTTGATTGGTTGAACGGCTGACTGGACAGGCTTTTATTATATAGGATTCAATGTTATTAAATGTTGCCAAATTGCGCTTCATAATTGTACATATTTATTTTCTTGTTATCTTACATCATATTCTACATTTGATATTGTTATGTTTTTTAAGGTTTTGACAATCGGGTGGTATGAAATGATATCTCTTGTTTTAATTTTCATTTCTCTGATTTTTACTGAGGTTGAGCACCTTTCCTATGTTTTTGGTCATTTGTAGTTTCTTTTTTTGTGAATTACTTCTTTATATATCTTCCTTTATTCATTTTTCTTTTGTATTGTTTGTCTTTTTCTTATAGTATTGTAGGAGTTTTATATATATATTCTGGGTACTAATTTCTTATTGGTCCTATGTAAGAATAGCAAGATTTCTTCTAATCTGTGCTTTTGCCTTTTAACTTTATGGGGATTTTTTTGTTGTTGAAAGTTTTAATTTTATATCATACCCAAATCTGTCAATCTTTTCCAATATAATTAGGCCTTTTGTGTTTTTGAAAAATTACTCCCATACCATTAGGTCCTACACATATTCTCTCCTACATACTTTTTAAAAATGTTTTAGAAGTTTCTTTTTTTCACATTTATTCTGCATTGCATTTAAAATGTATTTTTATGTACAATATCAGATTATGATATAATTTGTTTCTCATGTGGATAGTTGGTTGACCTAGCACAGTGGTTGGCAAACTGCGGCTCACGAGTCACATGCGGCTTGCGAGCCGCAGTTTGACGCTCTATTGACTAATGAGTTTGCCAACCACTGACCTAGCACTATTTGGTGACAAGTTTTTTCTTTTCTTGATGCTTGGTAATACCTTCAAGTTTTCATTGGGGACTCACTTTCCTCATTCTCTCTTCTGTTTCATTGATCTATTTATCTATCCATGAGCCACCACACACTTTTTAAATTGCTATGGATTTATAATGTCTTTAAATCTGGTGAGTTCCCATTGTCCTTACTTCTATATGGATTTTAGAGTCTGCTTGTCAAGTTACACATACACACACACACACACACACACACACACACACACATGCACACACAGCCAAGTTGGAATTTTGATCAAAATTGCATTATATTTAGAGATCAATTTGAGTGAGATGTGACACATTTATTTTTGCCTAATAATCATTGTACATATTTTCACTCATTTAGATATTCTTTCCTGTCTTTTAATAGTTTTATAATTTTATCCATAAAATTCTTGCAGGTAAAATTTTTTGTGTTTTTTTACTTTTCATTTTATTTTTTAATGTGTACTGTAGTCTGGCTATTTTTATGTGTGAACAATTTTTCAGTTTCCACTTCTCCCCATTAGCCAGTCTATCTGTTGTTAAACCAATTCACTGAATTTTTAATTTAAGTTATTATATTTTTGGTTTTGTACTTTCTATTTGACTCTTTTTAAGCAATACTTTCCAGTTCTCTGCTGAAATTCTCTATATACCATCCTCTTTCTTAAATATATTAGTCAGTCTTTTAAAAGTTCTTTTTGAGAGTCTGAAACATTTTTTCTCTTAATTGTCAAGTTCTTTTTATATTTATGCACATTTGGTTATTTTTTAAATGTCAGATAATATGTATAAAATTTTAGAGTTAATTTGAAACTCTGGATAATTGTATAGTCCTCGAGAGATGATTAATTTTTACTTTGGAAGGCCTTAAGAGAGAGGCTAAATTAGTTTTATTTTACTGAGTAAAAAATTATCCCAAAATTCAGTAGCTTCAGACAACAAACATTTATTATCTTAGTGTCTCTGTGTATCAGGAATCCAGGTGTGGCTTAGTTGGGTCACTATCTCTAAGGCTCTCACAGATTTGAAATTGAAGAATTTTCAAGGGTTGTGGTCTCATCTGAAGGCTCCACTGGGGGAAGACCTGCTTTCAAATTTACTCACATGACTATTGGTAGGCCTTAGATTTTCTTGGGCTATTTGCTAGAGATATTGATTCCTTAAATATAGACCTCCTTTCTACATCAGATCACTATGGTATCTGGCTATCCTCAGAGCAAGTGTGAGAGGCAGAGAGGGAGGGTAAGACAGGATAGTTTCTTTGTAACCTGATCTTGGAATAGCACTGCTGTGAGGTGGTCTTGGGTGTGAGGCCTCTGCCTGGATACACAGTCCTGCTCTGATCTGCTCCACCTGCTCCAGTTCAGTCCTTTTCACTCTTGAGGTCTGCTCTTGGGAAGTGTAGGCTTCACTCTATAATGGAAAGGGAAAATGCACTCCCTGAGCCAGAGGACAGCTGACTTATATAAACAGAAGTCCCCCACCCCTGGTCCCTGATTGGTCTGTCTTCATGCAAATGAGGACTCCAAATCCTCAGAGTTTGATGAATCAAAAAGCACTCCATTTCAGAATGGAGCTGCTCTGAAGATGTGCAGTTCCATTTGGCTGGACAAAGTCTCAGTCCTATTGGTTGAAATAGGATTCCAGGAACTCCTTTATAAGAGCTGGCTCAGATTTTCAGGCAGTCAGTTCAGTGCAAGAGACAGGTAGTTTAGCACAGGCTTTTCCCTAAAGGGTGGTCTGCATGAGAGGCCCCTGTATAGAAATGATTGCTAGGATCATTTTATTTTCTTTTGTTTTAATGTGAGCCCAGTTAGCCACCAGGATCCCTTCTTAGTAGGTATCTTCTTTTTCAGGGGCCACATGAGATATCTAGTTAACACAAGATTCATGAAGATGGGCTATATCTCCTTATTTTGGAATCTCTAGTACCTAGAATGATGTCAGAATAACTTAGATGCTCAATAAATGTTTTCAAACTGAGCTTCATTAATATTGCAATAAAGTTACCTTTCCTGAACTAATTAGGGATAAGGGATTTGAACAAGCATGTCAAACTCACGGCCTGTAGGCCACATGCCTCATTTATTTGGCCCATGTTAGCCTTTGAGTTTGACATGCTTGAATTAGAAGATGACTTCTTGATATGTCTAGGATGTAAAAATTTTCCCATATAACCAATATTCTGAATTATTTAATTAAAAACATTATCCACCTCAACAGTTCTAGTACACCATCAAAGCATTGAGGTATTTAATAATAATTGAAGGAAGGAAGAAAGGAAAAGGGGAAGGGAGGGAGGAATTCAGGTGGTGGAGCCCTGGAAGCAGGCACTTTGTCCCCTGTAGTTAATATATTTCAGGCATACTCTTCTGGTTTGGGGCTGGGCTCTGATATAATGGCCCACATTTTTTTTTATAGCCACATCGATGTGACCCAAAATGGCCAAATAGATGTGGCCCAAATGAAACCATGTGGACTAGATATGCTAGAAGATATTTGCATTTTTAAACCGTTTCAACTGGTTATCAGCAGAAGAGTTGGGCAAGGTTGAGTGTCTGTTAAAGAACAATTTGGTCATGGGTCTTTACTGTATGACTTCCAAGTGGTTCTGTTGTAGGTGTTTTTTGCTACAGCCTGCCTAAGGCAGATAGTACAGACAATGATAGTTCTTAATTATATCTTCCCTTTGGGAACTGAATCCAGGTTGGTTTGTAATTCATAACAAAGAATTATAAAAGTAGTCTTGATATAACTTAGGAGCAATTTTGTGCTTTTTCACAGATTGCTACTAGAAACCAGAAAGCTAAGGGATTTGTCATTTCCACTGGCAATCTAGTTTTGCTATATAAACAATTTAAAATATAATGTGCTGTGTGGTCTGATAGCAAGTGACATGACCATGGGGAGGGTTTATTTTTTTACCTGTGGTCAGTCTTCCATCAACCTGAATACTCTTAGGACTCAAGATGGAAAGACTGGAATCACATAACTTCTAAGTCATCATTCATCACTTGATCAACAATTGCTTCTGATGGAACAAGCAGGAGTATTATTTATTGGTAGTGGCTGGAAAGAAACAATTTTGACATTGTCAAAGAAGCAACTGAGGACTTAAATAATCTAGTACTGAAAATGTGGGGGCGGGGGTGAATGTCTATTATCTATCTTTCATCTATCTATCCATCTATCTATCTCTATCTGTTATCTAATCATCTATTCATCTCTTTATCTTTCTATTTCTCTCATTGTTGCAACATGGATTTAAGAGACCTATACAAATACATACACACACAAATATATATACACAGACATTCTCCCTCTCTCTCTCTCTCCCTCCTCTACTCCCTCTCTGTCACACACACACACACACGCACACACACACACACACACACATTATTTTCTATGGGAAATATTGGAAGATAATAAGTATATAGATAGGTATAGAAATAACATTAAAAGACTATACTCCAAAATGTCAACTAATATTATCTGTGAATGGTGGAATTACAGATTATTATTATTTTCTTCTTGAATTTGTCTATATTTCACAATATTTCTGCAAGTGAATATGTATCATTTTATAATAATCTACACTAATAAAAGCGGGGTGGGGGCATGTGTGGGGTGGGATTTGGGATGGGAATGGGGGGATGAGGACAAATATGTGATACCTTAATCAATAAAGAAACTTAAAAAAAATAAAATAAATTACTAAAATTGTGATCAGAAAAAAAAAGAAAATTAACCATCACTCCACTATGCCAAGCCACGCCCACCAGCCAATCAGAGTGAGTATGCAAATTAATCCATCAAAGATGGCAGGTAAATTTGCATACCCAGGCAAAGCGAGCAGTGCCATGGCCCGTCCCTGGGAGTCCCTGTCCATGGGGTGGAAGAGGCCGAGTGGGTAACGCCAGACACAGCTGGCAAGGTACCAGTCCATCGGGGTCCTGGGAGGTGGGGTGGGCAGTGCCAGAGGCCACCCTCAGGGTCCGGGTCCATCACAGGCCCCGGAAGGGGCAGCGGCCTGCCTAGCCACTCCCTCAGGCCCTGGGAACATCACAGCCCCAGGGAGGAGCGGCAGGGCCTGCTTAGCAGCTCCCATGGGGTGGGAACATCGCAGCCCAGGGGAGGCATGGCTGGGCCTGCATAGCCACTCCCGCCCTGGGAACATCGCAGGCATGGGGTTGCTGAGACCCAGACAGGGCCTCCGGCCACAGATTCACAGCTTTGCGGAGACCGACTCTGCCAGGCCGCCCAGAGGTCATGTGGCTGGGCCACAGGGTGCCTGTTCAAGGTGTGACACAGAGAGGCGGTGCAGGAGGAAATCCAGAGAATGGGATGTGAGGGTTCAAGACTCACTTCCTTTGGGCTTTGTCCTTCTTGGTCTTGGTTCTTTTCTTTCGGGCCTGGAGCCCAAGCACTGCAGGAGAGAGGGATGGATGAAGGCCGAATGTGGAAGAAGAGCCACGAGGCCCCACTGCGGGGCTGCCTGAGGGGCGGCTCCGGGGCGAGTGGCACAGCTTTGGCAAAGCGGCTGGCCAGGAGGCAGGCGTTCCAAGGTGTTGCTGAGCAGCGCCTCGCCATCCCTCTACGAGGACACCCCATACAAGTGCTGCCTTCGCCAGCAGGCTCTGGGCGACATCTGCAAATGCTACTGCAACCGCTAACATTCTGGGCAAAGAACTGACCCTGTGCCCCTCTGGGTACCAGGCTTGCTAGGAGTGTGCTGTCACCAATGCCATAGATCAAAGGCAAAAACCTGGTGAGGCGGGTGCACCAGAAAGAGCTCAGGCAGGGGCAGGGGGCCGGCGGGCGGGGATCTGCCTTGCCTGCAGAGAGCGAGGTTCTGCAGTGGCCCCAAGACGTGGGTGGGCCCGGGCAGGGAGCAAGGGGCAAGGACCCATAGCCCTGAGGCGGGGGTGGAGGGGTGGTGTCACCTCAGTGGAGGGGTGCCGCACTGCAGGGTACTGGACTGACTGACGTGATTCAGAGAAGGTCCCGGTGCTAACCGGCCTTGCCCAGGCAGCCTTCGCACTTTAGAGGCAGCGACTCCTGCTCCCGCCTTGACCCAAAAGCAATCCCAGGGCATGCCTAGGCGATGAGTGCGAAGCCTTCCACCTGCTCCGGATAAGGGGCGGGGGGTGGGGGCAGTAAAGAATAGGGGAAGGGGACTGGGGAGAGGAAAGAATGTGGAGCGTCCTCAATGAAGAGGTGCTTAAGAAAGAGGCTTGGAAGCCTGACAGGAAGACTTGTTCTGTTTGTCCGGAGGCTGCCCCTTAGGAAGGGCAGGGAGCGCAGCTGAGTCAAGTTCCACAGCCAGCTGGAATTGGCCTCAGTTTCCTGGTCTGTAAAATGGATTAAGCGTGTCCCAGTGCCTTCACTGAGCTTTGATGGCCAATTGAGATACTATATAAGGAAAGTGAGGGAAGAAGTGAGAAAGAAAAGGAAAGGCGAACAACACAAAAGTAAGACTGGAAGGAACCTGTAAACCCATTGTCACTTAAATAGGGAATGCAGTCAATAGTGTTGTAATGATGGTATGATGCCAGGTGGGTCCTGGAAATACCGGGGAACACTTTGTAAAGTATATGATTATCTAACCACTATTCTGTAACTAATATAAAACCTGAAACCAATATGAAATAATATTGAATGTAAAGAAATGAACATTGGAGTGAAATTTTTATAAATTTCAAAGTTTAAATAAAGGCTGTAAAGGAAGGAAGGGGGAGAATAAAAATAGTGTTTTTCATTTTACCACTTTATTGTCTTTTCAGTACATGAAAAAGATAGTTGTCTTTATATGGTGCTTTTATACTTTTCTAAGTCATTATCTCATTTTAATTTCAGGGCAACTTAAAGACAATATAATTATTCCCTCCACTATTCAAAGAAAGGAAATCTTGGTGTCTGGTCCCAATGATTCAATCGTCAAGCCTTATTGTAAAGCAGGGTTAGTAAAATTTTCTGTGAAGGGTCACATCTATACTAATAAAAGCCTTGGGGGGTGATCAGGCCAGTAGGGGAGCAGTTAGGGGGCAATCAGGGCCTAAACCTGCAGTCGGACATCCCCTGAGGGGTCCCAGATTGGAGAGGGTGCAGGCTGGGCTAAGGGACACCCTCCCTGGTGCATGAATTTCATGCAATGGGCCTCTAGTATCATATAATAAGAAACATATATTTAATCTTCATCCTTTGTTCCTGGCATAAAGCTCCTAAAATCTTTATAATTTCCTGAGTGATGTGAGTAATAGGAGCATTTTTTGTTATAATATTTGTTTTTAGTCCCTGGTTCCAAACACAAGAGCTTCTAAGACCTTTGGATAAGAGTGTCTGTGGGATGGCTGATGGCTGGAAACTCATGGATAACTTCAGGATGGGGACTGAATGGTCACCAGGAATACCAAGCATGACTGGAAGCTTCGAACTTTTAGACCCACCTCTTATTCTCTGGGGAGGGGAGAGGAACTAGAGATTGAGTTATAATTGATTATACCTACAAGATGAATCCTCCGTGAAAATCTGTTAAACTGTGGTGAATGCATCTATGTGCTGGGAGGGTAGTGCACCCTAACTCCACTGGGACAGAATGTTCTTTGCTTGGGACCCTCCTGGACCTCATTCTAGGTACCTCTTCATCTGGTACTCCATTTGTATCCTTTATAATATCTTTTCTAATAAACCAACAAATATAAGTAAAGTGTTTCATCAAGTTCTGTGAGCCATTATAGCAAATTGTCAAACCTGGGGAGGGGGTTGTAGAAACCTCTAGTTTTTAGTTTGAATGGACAAGAAATATAAATATCTTGACATTTAACACTTGTAACTGGAGTTTGAAGTGGGGCAGTCTTGTGGGACTGAGTGCTTAGCCTGTCAGGTCTGCATTAATTCTGGGTAGTTAGTGTCAGAATTGAATTAAATTGTACAGCACTCAGTTGGTATCTGCATGTGTCAACAAATGTGGGGGAAAACCCACACATTTGTTGACAGAATTGTCCTGAGTAGAGAAATAGGTGTTGATTTCATATATTTTAAGTGTGTTTTAATTAATGTTACTGGTTTTAAGTAATTTTTATAGAATCGTCCTAAATGATATATAGCAATGTGTTAAAATTAACATATAATTCAATATATTCAATGAAACAAAAAACCTTTTAAAGAAGAAAATAAGAATAGAAAAAGTAAGCTGAAAGAAAATGGAATTTGGCTACAAAGAGGAAGGCTGGTAGCCTTGGTGAAAATGGGCCTCAGATTTGTTGAGTCTTACCTCCATGAACACAATAAAGGTGCCATAATTGGTGATGGTCTCACAAAAGGCTAAAATAAGTCAATTGCTCAGGAGAAGCAAGAAGGCTTTTGTCTCTGACACCAAAGACTACTGTCTTTTAGGAGTTTTCCTAAAAAGGAGCTTCTCTATGTCCATATAGACATTTTGGAGGATGGTTCTCTTAGACCCAGGCAGTGTCTCAGTAAGGGGAGAATGGGACTGAGCCAACTCATGTGTCACCAGGGCAATTCTTCAGCCATGCTGCCTCCATCCTGGCTCAGACCATCAGCATCTCTCACCTGGGTGGCTGCACCTGCCAATGAACTAATTTCCCCATGTGCACTTTGGCTTCCCTCCAACTCATTCTCAATGTGGTAGCCAGTGATCTTAGAAATTACACATCAAATCATGTTGTCACTAGTCTTCCTACTTCGGTTGTTTGATCCTCTAATACTTTTCAACATGGCAGGTAGAGTGCTCTGAAAACTTAATTAGATCATGAATGTCATTATTTACAACGTTTCAATGACTTTCAATTCTTCTTCAAAGACCAAAATCTTTACAACAGCCTTCAAGGCTCTTGGTGATTGGCCCTGGCCTACATCTCAGATTCATTTCTACCTCTCTCCCCTTGACCCTCCTTGACACAGTGGATGTGCTGCCCTGCATGCCTTCTTATTTCAGGCCACTTGCATTTGCCATTCCCTGTGCCAAGGAGGCACCCTCCCCTCTCTTATCCCCTTATACCTGTTCATCTTTCTTTTATTTATAATTCAACTAAAAAATTCAGACAAAGTCTGTTCCCCCTTTTATAATTTCCTATAGGACCATATATTTTTCCTACCAAGAACTTACTATAGTTTGTAGATTTGTATTTGTTAGTATAATTGTTTTATTTGTGTTGGTTTCCCATCCCTAGGCAAATTTCATGAAGGTGGGAAATCTTTTGCTTATCATCTTATTCCTTGTGGCCACGGTGCTCAAGCACATGATAGAAACAGGTGGGAAATCTTTTGCTTATCATCTTATTCCTTGTGGCCACGGTGCTCAAGCACATGATAGAAACTCAATAAATGCTTGATGAATGCATAAATGAATGAATATCTTAAAAGTTTCACTGGAGGGTCTTCATTGACTCCTCCCACCACTCTACCTTTAATGACTAGTTTGGAAGCAAGGTCAAGAAGGATATTGGGAGCCTGGTCATTTCTTGGCCTAGAGCATCTCTCTGAGGAGAGTGGGGATTGCAGGTTTTTGAGCAACAAAAGAAAAGTCCCAGAAGAACACAGCAAGCAACATCCTCTAGTCAAAATTTTGGATTTTGGATTCAACACTCTGTTTTCTGTTTGTAGCTTTTTTGGGGGATGAGAACAATTTTCCTCTGCTTTTTCTCCTTCTCAGTGCAATTATTCCAATCTTGAGAACATCTCAGTTTTGAAGGGAGAGAGGCATGAGCTCTAAAATTGCATCCAAACCATATCCAGGGTTCTTGCAGGAAAGGAAACATGGAGTAGTTGGGTGGAATGTGTGAAAGTGAATGAAGAGGTTGAAAATGTATGTAAAAACATTTATTGGGCTTTGAAAAACAGTGTTTTTGAGGGTATTGGCTTATTTAATTTTAAGCATGGAGTTTTGTTTTGGTGATGCACTACCTTTTGCTTCTTCTACTGCTGGTGCTTCTTTTTTTTAAAGTAACTTGTGAAACGTTTACATCCAGGATCAAAATCCAATTTTAAACCTCCAAATGGGTCTCTGAATATTAGATGACAAGATGGTGTATAGCATTTGTGAGAACTGCCTATGGGAACATGACTCATTGTTCAGTTGCAGTTAATGATCCTTGCAATTCTGTTCAAGCCTGCTTTTTTTCTTTTCCTGATGGTTGGGTCCTGGACTGACATTGTCTTCAAGCTTAGCTTTGAGAATTCTTTGTTCATGCCATGTTTGCAAAATAGCTACTTGGTTTATGAGTTTGACCAGTTTTGCTTCTTATAGTCATCTTGAACCCATGGAGGTATTGTTATGGTATCTTTAAAAGAGATCCTTCTAAAACTTGAAATAAATCTTTGTTGCACATGTGCCAGGTAATAGTGACAATTTATTTTGTAATACTTAGAAATAGACTAGAATATATATCATCAACATAAAACATACCTTTTATTACAAACTTTTAGTTCACATCTCTAATTGGCAGAAAGATGCAAGTGTGTGGGGAAAAAAGAAGTGAAGGAGTAGAGTAGATACATATGAATTAGTAGAGAAAAAGACGAAAGGATTAAGGCAATAATGCAATTTTAATTGCCTTAAATCCTGAGGTCTGGAACAGGAAATCTCCACCCATTTTTCAAGAAATAATTCTTGATTACATAAGAGATAGGCATTATGCTGGTAAATTTAGAAATGAAAAAAAAAAGATGAAGGTCCCTGTCTTCATGACATTTGAAGTCTAATAAAGAGAAACAGCCAAAGAATATATATGCATAACCCACAGACCCAGACAACAATGTGGTGGTAGCCAGCAGAAAGGGGGGCAGAGGCTGAGTGGAGGTGGTCAAAGGGGGAGGGAATGGGGCATGTGTAACAGTGCTAACAGTAAAAGGAAAGTTAAGGAAAGGAATAGCTCTATTTAGCAGCTGAGGGAGTAGGAGATGGGACAATTGAAAGGGATCATTCATGTATGCTACATGTTGCACATGATAAAGAGCCAACACATTACCTACCTCAATAGCCATGAAAGAAAAATCTGCATGCCATGTCAAAATCAGTAATTCAGATGTGGAGGAGGGGGAAATGTAAATTTTAAATTTAACAAAGGGAATATATATATATATATATATATATATATATATATATATATATAATTATGAGAGAGAGAAACCGGCATTAAACAAATACTCATACTAATAAATATATACTTGCAAATTATGACTTAATCCAGGAGATTTAATAAGATTATATTAGGGAGACCTGATTTAGATATGGGAAGAGGCCAGGGAAAACTTTTCTATTAAAGAACTTTTAAGCTGAGCCCTCAAAAATGAGTCAGAGCTGGATGACTTCAGAGGAGAAAGAGCATTTCAGGTGAAAGAGACATGCAAAGAGCATACGCCTTTAAGAAACTGAAAGATTAGTGTGGTTAGTGCAGTGGACAACAAGAAAGAGGAGAGGTCCTTATTGGCAGCTTGGGATGAAGGTCTTGGGGTTTCTCCTTAATGTGTTGGGAAGGCACCTGAGTTCAAAGTTGAGAGTGGCATGACCAGATTTGAGTTTTTTAAGATCACTCTGACCAAAGTATGGGGAATGGATAAGGAGGTCAGGGAAGATGATGGAAACACTTTAAAAATAACAACTACATGAGATACTGAAAAGCCCCCTGTCTAAATCTTCTATATCTATCACTGATGCCTAAAATTATTTCCTGTGGGTTGAGATATTAAAGCCCCCCCCCAATGTGTTATGAGGTGCAGCGACAAACCATTATTATACACCCTAATAAGAAGAAAGAGGTCCTCTTTCAAGCTGCTGCTGGCAGAGCATATGGGTGTAACCACTTTTAAAAGGATCTATTGTAGCTTTATTTTAATCAATAATGACTTCTTTAAAATAAGAATCTGAAGCAAATATGGCAAAATAATAACATTTGTTAAATGTGTGTTGTGGTACAGGGGGAATTATTATATTATTTTATGTAAGTTGGAAGTATGGAAGTATAGAAACATTTCAAATTAAAAAAATAAAATCTTTTTTTTTTTTTTTGTTAACAGAAAAGGAATAGAGCGAGGGAGGGAAGGAGTGGGAAAAAGAAAAGGAAGGGGCCACTTGCTGAACAGTTTTACCTAAGTTCTTCCTGCCTTCAAAAGCTAAATTCTGGTTTTATCAAGCATTGGTCATCTGTGTTGGGAATATAATTTCATTTGGGGTGAGTTTAGATGTATTAAATATGCAGTTGTTTCCTGTCTCCCTCTTCTAATGGAGTTGATCTAATGGAGATGATCACACATTTGCATCTTTCCCCCCATTTAGAGATAAGGCTTGATAATAAAAAGTATGCCTTACGTTGATGGTATATCTTCTATTTCTACTAAGTATTGCAGAATAAATTGTCACTATTACATGGCATCTATGCAATGGAATATTTATTTTAGACGACTCTCTTTTAAAGATACCAGAAGAATACCTCCATGAGTTCAAGATGACTTTAATAAGCAAAAATGGTCAACCTCATAAACCAGATAGCTGTTTTGCAAACATGGCATGAACAATGCCAGTATCTAGGGTGCTGCCTGGAGCAGATCCAGGGCTAACGTGCATTAGGTAGCACAGCTGCCCTGACCAGAGTTGGTTCTTAATTTGTTTTGGGGGGTAGAGGAAAGGCAACAAATTAGTTTGGGATACTCGAGGGGCCTCAGCTGTATCTGTCATATTTCATTTCCTTTAAAAAAAAGATCTGATGCAAATATGGCAAAATGTTAAGTGATGACATTGGTAAGTGATTTTCTGTCCTTGTTTCCATTAAATACTTCATAATAAAAATAATATTTGAGATTACTTAGAAGGAAACTTAATAAGGGCTGCTCATTTATATGACTGCAGCTATAAAGGAGGTATAAATACGAATGCCTGCAAATGCCATCTAAGGCCTCCAATTTAAAAATATTGGTTTTAATATTAACTTTTTAGGTCTGTTTTTAATTCTCACTTGAGGACACACTTTCATTGATTTTAAGAGAGAGAGACAGAGAGAGAGAGAGAGAGAGACAGAGAGAGACAGAGAGAGAGAGAAAAACATCTATCGGTTGCCTGCACAGGGGATCGAACCACAACCTAAGTATGTGCCCTGACCAGGAATTGAATCCTCACTCTTTTTAGTGTATAGGTTGATGCTCCAACTAACCAAGCCACCTGGCCAGGGCTTGAGTCTGTTTTTATTTTTTATTTATTTTATTTATTTTTTAATACATTTCTTCATTTATTTCAGAGAGGAAGGGAGAAGGAGAGAGAGATAGAAACATCAATGATGAGAGAGAATCATTGATTGGCTGCCTCCTGCACGCCCCCCACTGGGGATAGAGCCCGCAACCCAGGCATATGCCCTTGGCCGGAATCGAGCCTGGGACTCTTCAGTCCTCAGGCCGACGCTCTATCCACTGAGCCAAGCCATCTAGGGCTGTTTTTATTTTTTACATGTTATCTTCAATCTGGATGAAATATAACCTATTATTGCTGGTAGATAGTAATGTGGGTGAGCTAGAAGTTGCACATTTACCTAGTTGCCTATGAGAAATCAGCAAGTTACTTTCATGTTTCCAGCTCTGTAGATTGGAGAAAGGGCACTCAAATCCCTGTTTCTTTCAATGTTAATCTCTTTTAATTGCTCTAAGCTTCAGAAATTATTCTCATTCATTTCTTGAGCACAGATCAGATTTTAAATATGATTAAAATAAAGTACACTTAAAAATAAGTTTTGTTTCAGGTTAACATATTTTTATAATTCTATAAAGAAGTGACTTTAAATCCTTAATAGGAAAACTTTACATTCATTGAATCTGGTCTTGAAGATTAACAGGTGGTATCAGAGGTTTCTTCATTGCCCAAACTTGATGTTTTTCTTAATATTGGTGACACTAGAGATAGGAATGCCAAACACAGAAATTCCCAGAGAGCTTCTTACTTTAACATCAGCTCATGGTCTCAGTCCTCTCAGTTTTGGTTCTACTATAAAAGTCCAAGTGTTTGCTTTATAAGTAATGATACCAAGCTGCCTAAAGCTAACATCCCTTGTGGTCAGGGAGGATTTGGGCATTAAAGCGAACATCAATTTTTTAAGAAATGGAAATGAGTTACAGATGTGGGAGAACTCGAAGGGCTCATGTGTGCTGGGCTTTAATCTATCTGAAATTGGGGACATTTTAAATGGAAATCAGTTGAAGGCTTGACTTTTGGATACATGCTCCCCTTTCCTAGCCTTCATCCCCCATCCCCTATACTCTGTTGATATGAGGGCAGGATCACCTTCACCAATGACACAATGAGCAGTGACTTGTTAAAGGGAATCCGAAGTTCTCAGACAGAATTGCATTTATCTCTTTAAGCTGAAACCACATTTACCTCTGTTGGGATTCAGGATATGCTGCTTCAAATGTGGCCTCTTTGCATACTGAATATTTTAAGCTGCAAGAGTTTGCAAAAACAGAAGTAGGAAGGTCCCTCATTGACCTTACCCTTCTCCCCTGAAACAGGTCATAAACTCTCATGCCCTCCCTATACCTGGAAGGAAAGAATATCCTTATCCCTGAAGACAAAGAGATGCTGAGAAGAATTAAAGCAACAGTCCTAGCTAAGTTTCCCCTAGTTTACTACAATTACCTTAGACTCTTTGGTCTAGCATATTTCTACATGACTGTCAACTCTTCATCAAATTGAGCATAAAAATACTCAGGTATAACTATTTCCTTGGGTCTTCATTTCCCTATGAAGACTCCAGTGTCATGTAAAATTCATATTAAATAAACTTGTGTGTTTTGCTCTTGTTAATCTGTCTTTATCAGTTTAATTTTCAGACCCAGCCAGGGACCCTTAGAGGGTCGAGGAAAACTTTTTCTTTCCCTAAATTTTATGGTAAATTGAATACTTACAATAAAGTACCTCATTCTACTTTCCCTTTTCTCAGCAATATTTAAATGAGCGTTCTGAAAGAAAAAAGAAATAACCATAATTTTTCTTAAATTTTCATTTGACAGTTGACAGAATCCCTATTTTGCATTTTCACTTTTTAAAAAAAAGAAACCGTAGTGTCTGTAGTATATGTTGTATGTATAGCTGCAAAGAACACCTTTGCTGTTTCTTTTGTTGTTAGAATTATTAATTATTAGTAGGTTAAGAACTTACTGCTAATTGGCATATTGAGTCGCTTTTCCAATGTTATTTTAAACATGTCAACATAGTAAGCTAATTGTTTTCTATCAACATAGAATTTTGTGGTAGATAATTTCCTAACAGGAAGAAAGTACTACTTGAAAAGAAAGGTCCAGATGTGTGTAACAAGTCCTCAGAAGCAGGCAAGATTATGTTTTGATGCCATTAATTACTTTTGGTTATCAAACTGCGGCATTCATGCTAATTGCTAAATCCTGTGAGATCTCACTAAGATGAGATATAGCTGAGAATAGACAATAAAACCCCAAGTCAGCTGAGGTGGTGACTTTAATATCTTAAGGGCCATATTTTAAAAGTACATTATAGTCATGATATTGCGGTAGTAGAAGCAGAAACCATTAATTAATGAACAACTGCTGGGATGGGGCAGCCTTGCCATCATGAAGGAAGTTAACTTGTTTCCATCCCTGAGATGTCCCTTCCAAACCCGGAGCATCACCGATTTTACTTCTAGATGTCTATGGGAAAATTTAAGCTGAAAACGGGGTAGTTAAGATTTCAAAATTTGCTTTCTTTCAATTCACCTACATAATGGAGACAAAACCATTAGTCTTCATTCGACTTCCATTCTTCTCAGCCTGGACTGAGGAAGAGAGGTAGTGAGAGAGAAGATGACTAAAAGGAAGAGATGGAGGGAGGTAGAGGGCCATGACGTCAAGCAGAAGGTAAAGAGAGAAGTGGGGAGAAGGAGAAAGTAAGAGATGGTTTAAGAAGTAGGATGTTAAAAAAGGAGGAGAAGGAGAGTGACCAAGAGATTCTAGAACAGCAATCAGTGATCATTTTCCAAGTAGAAACATACTATGTGGAGAACCACCCTGATCTCAAACCATGCTGTTAAACAGATGACACACTAAGTAAAGGTCCTTTTTGCCCATGTTTCCTGGGAAAGAAGGCAGCAAAAAAAGTGAGTTGGGAATTTGCATGTAACAGGCCAAATCTCTGTGCTGCATCTGAGAGAAACTTGGCTGAAATTTGTGATCAACAGATGATCAGAATAAATTCCTTGAAATCACCTGCAAAGGCACCAAGTCGAAATCCTAGGGGTTGTTTCCTCCAGGACAGTGGTCGGCAAACTCATTAGTCAACAGGGCCAAATATCAACAGTACAACGATTGAAATTTCTTTTGAGAGCCAAGTTTTTTAAACTTAAACTTCTTCTAACGCCACTTCTTCAAAATAGACTCACCCAGGCCGTGGTATTTTGTGGAAGAGCCACACTTGGGGGGCCAAAGAGCCACATGTGGCTCGCGAGCTGCGGTTTGTCGACCACTGCTCCAGGACATAGTCATCATAAGGACCTTTCCAAAGAGGCTTCCCTTTAGAAAGCACGTTAATGAAATTGGGCATGATTACATGGAAGTGAGTCTCTTGTTTGATTTTATTAAAATGAGTCTCTCTTGAAACAGATCCATTTTCCATTTCTCACCATCTTATCAGAGGATGTCATTGCAGAGGGAACCAAGTGCTCCCTTTCCAATTTAATGGGAAATCAAAAGTGCAGAGCTACCTGCACAGACAAAAAACAACAGATCTGGATGACCCTTCAGTGGAAATGCATTATGGGCAGACCATGTGTTTTCCTGGAACTCACATTTTAACCCCAGCATTCGTGGTTCCCTATACTTTATCTCAGTAAGATCCCAGCTTATGTTATACCTTACACATTGTCTGGGGTGGGCAAACAGTCATTGTCAGAGTTCAGTTTCTCTAAAACCTCATATTCTCAGAGCGAGTATTATAGGTGTAAAGACCAGTGAAGTTGATAATGAAATAGCAAGTATTCCTTTAGGATTTTGATGTCAGAGAAAGGAACTCATCGTCTCTGTTGCCAAGAAGCTGTCAAATACGCCTTAATTATGATTAATAACGTACATATACCTGAGAATATTTTTTTTCTCTCTCTCTTGCTGACTTTCTTAAAATGCCTCTTTGCTAAGTATTATCTCAGGGGCCGACACAGTTATAGCTTTGAGGACAGGACAGGGTGGGGTCTCTGTGTGCTGTGGTGTTTATAAACATCTGTGCCTAGCTGAACAAGTCAGTTGCAATATATATTTCTTTTTGTTGCAGTTGCCAGTTTTACAGTGAAAAAAAGAATGTTTTGGGTGGACAATTTAAATCTTTTCATAGATGAGTGGTCTGGTTTTAAAGAAAACCAGTAAATATTTATCATTTGCTCTTGAAGAGGATGACAATCATTATGCCTCTGAAGTAGCACTTTTATTGTTCTTAGAGGAGGGAAAATTGAGGAGTAATTATGTTATTGATGTAGGAGTTGAGAAAAGTGCATATTAATTGTGAATTGTGGTCAAACAAGTGTAATAGAGCTATCTTGATAGTTGCAGTGTAGTAAATAATACTGGCCAATGATAATCACATACACACACACACACAAAGAAATAAAAATGGGAACCATTTATGGTGGAGTCCTATGTAATGATGCACATGTAGCTCTGTGTTATTTAAATAGAAAGTGAAATGTAATACTTTAAACAATGCAGAATTTAATATAAAAAGATAAATAGAAAGTGAATTCAGAGGTGCATATGTTGAAAGAGGATATCAGTGTAGATATGAATTTTGTACAGGTTTTGGCTTTTGTTTTTTTAGTATAGACATATCTTTTGCTTATCCTTGTTAACATTCTCAGAGTATTTTATATTTGCAAATTGTTTTACTCTGGGTTTACGAGTTATTCCCAGTGCTACTACACACCTGACATCATTCTATTGTTTAGGTAAAGTTAACAGGCCTCAGACTTCAGCGAGCTGATGGCTCCATCTCTGGCTTAATTGGACAGTTTAAGCTCTAATTGGCTGGTGTTAAGTCAATCAGTCAGGGAGAGGGTTGCGCATTCACACACTGGGAATCATGGGAGTAATTGATCTAGTTGGTGCCAGACACTTCAGGAGGAATCACTTATTCAGAGAGTTGCAGAGGCCCTGGCAGCGGGGTCTATGACGCCTGGTCAAGTGCAGCATGCATCTCCACCTCCATGTGCAGGTTTGAGGAAAAGCAGGTCATCCTGCCCCTCATGCTGGGGAAGGAAAACATGTTAGAATTACATGTGTTTGTGCACCAACATGGAGACAGAGGTGACTGTCAACTATAACAAAAGCTGCCTTTGAAAGGGAAGCAAGGACACGTCAGAATACCCAGATGTGCTGATAAGATAGCCGTGTGGCCAAGCACGCTGGGATGTAGGTGCCGGAACCAGCATAGCCTCAAATTCTGATCTGTTGGGTGGAGAGTTCCTGGAGGAAAAACTGTTGCATGCATGTTTGTATCCCTCACAGTGGCTACTGCTGGGCCACGTGGGCAGTAGTTACTGGATAAACACATTCCAATAGTGGATAACATTTATTTATTTTCAAAGCCAGTTTTACCCCATAAAAAAGAGGCGACCTCCTTTCTTAAATTATTTGTTTTCAATGTATAAGTTCAATATGTATTATTTAATATTTATCATCTCAATGGTCATCTACCTTATTCTCTGGCTTTGGTTCTCAGCCACGTCCTCAAGTCAACCTTCCCTGCTGAGAATATGCACAACACTTTATCACTTCATATTAGGGATTGCATCTCAGGGTGTCCACCTTGAAGAGGTTGTGGGTATTTGGTTGCATAAATTCTGATGTGCATGAAAAAAGCCAGTCATGACACAGTGGTCATAAGTTGTGAAGATTGATAATGGCTTCAGGCAGGTTCACTATGTAGTTTCTCCACTCTGTGAATGTTTAACATTTTTATATTAAAAAGGCTAAATAAAAAATCAACCACATAACTTCTATTCTCACCTTGAACAATTTGATGTAGACGTGTAGGGCTGCCAGATGCTCTAAAGGCCATCTAGTCCCTTCCCTTTACTTTGCTCAAGAAGAAACTGAGTATATGATGGCGAAGGGCTCCCAAAGATCAATTGTAAGGGAGCCAGTGCAAGAAGACAGGCACCATAGGTACTTATCTTTTTACTTTTGCTCTGGCTATTTCATATATATATGGGCTCTTTGGTGTGACCTCAAATGTGTGCGTAAATTGGTGGTTGAGAAAGCATTCTAATCAATGTTGCAGCCTGTGATTGTACCAGACAATCTGAGGCAGGTATCATGATAAACAAATCCAGAAGTCAACCTTACCCTACCTATCCAGACAGTTGAGGAAAATGCTTTAAAGTGTAGTCTTAAGTTTTCTTCTAGTTGATTGGGGGTGTCAGGTTTCATTTATAATACTAAAAATCCCCTGCCTGATCTGGCCCTGCCAGTCTCTCTGAGCTCTTCTGACATTTTCTCCCTCATTCACTACAGTGAAAAGCCTTGTGGCCTTCCTGACCCTCCAGATTTCCTGACCCGCCATGATTACTCCAACCTCCATGCCTTTGAACTTGTTTCCTTTTCCTGGAACTCTCTTCTGTATCTTCACAAGTATTGGTCCTTATCATTATACTAGTGGCCTGGTGCACGAAATTCATGCACATTAAAAGGGAATTAATTAGAGGAAATATTTTAATATTGCTATTTGCCCTTTCTCTATAATGGAAGTGTCAGAGATGAAAGAAAATTAGTAAATGTATATGAAAATTTTCCTCCTGTCAGAGTCTGGGGCGCACCGCGAGACCAAGAGTCAAGTCCCTGCCCACCCGCGCGTGCCTCAAAAAATCACACAAGACCCAAACCTGGCCAGCCCCACACCTGTCAAGCCCCAGTGGGTGGGGGGTGTAACCTCAGGTCCCCTGGCCTGGTGCTGGGCAGGGGACGCAGCCTCAGGTCCCCTGGTGCACCCTTAGATCCCCTGGCCTGGCATGGGGGTTGGGGGGGAGGAGAGGAGGGGGATGGCCTGAGGTCCCCCGGCCTGGTGCCAGGGTGGGGAGTATGCCTTGAGGTCCCCCATCAAGCCCCACCAGGCAGGGGGTGCAGCCTGAGGTCCCATGTCAAGCCCCATTGGGTGGGGGGCATGACCTGAGGTCCCCTGGCCAGGGCCGGGGTTGGGGGGTGCGCCTTGAGGTTCCCTATAAAGCCCTGCTAGGTGGGGAGGACGGCCTGAGGTTCCCTGGCCTGGGGTGAAAGGCGTGGCCTGAGGTCCCCAGTCAAGCCCTGCTGGGCAGGGGGCACAGCCTGAGGTCCCATGGCCCAGCGCCAGGGCTGGGGCCCAGCCTGAAGTCCTCCATCAAGCCCCACCGGGTGGAGGATGCAGCCTGAGGTCCCCATTCAAGCCCCGCTGGGTGGTGGGGGGGGGGGGGGAGCGCAGCTTCAGGTCCCCCACGCCAGCCCAGTGCCACACAGCCTCAGGTCCCTGCGGATCGCTCATTATGGGAACCCTGCCTCCGCTGTGGGCGCAACCATCTTGTGTTATGGAACCTCGCCTCTGCTGTTGGCGTAGCCATCTTACATATTACCTCTTTATTATATAGGATTTATTTTAAATAGAATTTTTATTTCTTAGTGCAGGTTTAGGTTCCCAGCAAAACTAAATGGAAAGTACTGCGGTTTTTCCAAATACTCACACACCTCCCTAGACACACAGCCTCCCCATTATCAACATCCCCACCAGTATGGTACATTTGTTACAACTGATCAACCTATGCTGACATCATAATCACTATGATGTCCATAGTTTAAATGAGGGTTCATTTTTGATGTTGTACATTCTTCGGATTTGGACAAATATACGGTGGTGTGTGTCCTCCATGATGATATTATACAGAATAGCTTCACTGCTCTAAAAAGCCTTTTTACTCTGCCTAGTCATCCCTCCTTCCCTTCTAACCCATCCTCATTTTTAAAATCTTGGTTCATATATTACCTACTCAGAGAAGACTTTCCTCTGCAGCTTAGCAAAATAGCAACCTCTCCTCATCTTAATCATTTTCTACCACTTACAAATTTCTTTTATTTTCATTATAGCATTTACTAATACCCGAACTTATATCAATTTGGCTGGGGTTTTTTCTACTTCTGTCCATTATAAGACCCCCCCCCCCCCGCTCCATTCTAAGAGTAGAATATATTGTTCATTGCTATATCCCCCAGCTCCTAGAATTGTGTCAGGCCTATGGTAGATCCTCAATAAAGATTTGTGGAATGTATGGATCTACTGAGTTCTTTAATGGGTCAGGGACTATATGGTGATACAAATTTGTTAGGCACAACCCTTTCCTAAAGGAGCTTAGAGGGGAAGACAGTTACATTTAAAGTATGATCTAATATGTGCCATGATTAAGCATCACACTATGAGAATCAAGTGAAGGACCATCTAACTCAGACTGGCAGAATCAAAGAAGCTTTCCCAGAGAAAATAGCACTTAGACTAAGAGTTGAAGATTGCAGAAGACTTAGCCTGGGGAGTAGATGCTGTCAGTGTCTTACATCTCCTTGGCATTCACTATGTGGATGCTCCTTGACCCAACTGCTTCTAACCTGTCTGAGATAAAGCTCAGCTAGTGCAAAGAGCAGTCTGGAAGTTCTGGGGAGTGAAGAACCCACCAAGAGAAGCCCACAACGGCCAATGGAGCAGTTGATAAATACCCCAGCTTCCTTGCTTGGCGGAGGTGGGCTATTTGAGGTGCATTCTACACTGTCAGAGATCCCCAGGGGATTGAGCCTCCATTGCTCACAATTTGCACTCACTATAGGATTATGGGTCTTCCCTGTCCCACACCCTCAACCCCCCACCTGTGCTTCCCGGGGTCTCCTCCAGATTAAATTACTTTCACTCAAATGCTTGTTTCAGGTTCTGATTCTGAGAGAATCCAACCTGGGACATCTGGCAAAGAAAAAAGAGCAAAGGGCATTCTGCACAAACACAAAAGCTTTTATAAAAGCTCAGACTAGGCGAAGGGCCTGACATATCTAGAGAATAATAAAAAATTAATTGTGGATTAACTGTGAGGTGTGTGGACAGCAGTAGTAGGAGTTAAGGCTGGAGAAATATTGGACCAGCTTGTTTGCCTCTTGTATGGACTTTTTCTAAGAATAGTGGTGGCAGACTTATTCTAATCTACCCATAGTTCTCCTTATTTGAACAGGAAAAATTACATATATGCAACATTTACACACACATATTTAACATGCATTTTTATAGCAAAAGTTCCTGGCTTATGCTCCTGGCCCATGTGGCTCAGTTGGTTGGAGCGTCATCCCGTACACCAAAAAGTGGTGGGTTCAATTTCTGGTCCTGGCACATACCCACGTTCCGGGTTAGTTTACTGGTTGGAGAGGCAACTGATTGGTGTTTCTCACATTGATGTTTCTCTCTCTCTCCCTTCTTCTCTCTCTGAAATTAATAATTTTTAAAAATACCTGGCTTCTGTTGGGAATTACACCCATATCATAATCTTGTTCTCTTTCAACTCATCTTTGCATCAAGTGCGCTAATTAAACACAGAGCAGTAACAGAGAGGAATCACAGTTTTGCATATGAACTTAAAAAAGAGAACAAAAATCACTCAATATGAAATAACTTGTACCTTGATCTGGAGTTTTCAAATAAAGACCTGAACAGCCTGTCAGGAATAAAATGGCTTGTGCCTGGGCCTCCCCCTATTACCTGGCAGACCTGGAAGAAACTATCTGTGGCTTCCAAAATGTGTTTGGTCCCCATGTCCCCGACCTCATGCATTTTTTGAAGGGGAATCTTCAGAGAAACCCATGCTACATTTAACTTGGGGGTCTCTCTTGTGGGCCTGTGTCTAACCAGACACAGCCAATCTGAATATTTCCTGCATGCTAAGCAGACCATTGTCAGCCCTTCCTCTAGGCTAGATTGTTATAAATGCTGTTTATGATCCTGCTATGACAACTGTGAAGGACATGGCAAAGAATTTATCACAGGATTATTCATCCACCAGCAGAATACCTAATAAGATTCTAAATGACCCAAGATGATAATAAGATCTAGCTTGTAGCAATAAGGTATTAATAAACTGCTTTTTTCAATAAGGGAGAGTCCTGGCATCATTACCCTGACATATTTGTTTTGCTTCTATTTTGCGAACAAAGTAGAGCTGCTGGATTGAATAGTAAATTTATAAAAACCCCTGATGTATGAAGAATACAACCCACATGAAGTGGAACCCATAGGTTAAAGTCAAGAGCACAGTGTTTTCCAGTGACATCTGAGAGCTAGACTCCCAAGCCATCGATTCTAATTGTTCTGTGCCATTTGCCTTTGTATTTAAAAATTATATAAGAATAATATATCGCCTGCTGTTGACCACAAGGCCATAATTCAAATGAAGAAATTTAGTAAAACCATAAACCAAGAAAGTGCAGTGTAGATGAATAATGGATGAAACAGGAACACTGAATTCAAAATGAATCTGGGATTCTGCATGTTTCTATTTTGAAAATAAAACTATTTAGTATTAAGTTAATAAAAAAAAATGGATCCCGTCCATTGTAACTCTACTATTCCTATGGAAGAAAGTGGCAGAGATTTAAGATCCATCATTAGTGAATTTTTGAATAGCAGCCACTGGAAAAGGGAGATGTAACTCCACACACTGCCCTGGTTTCACTTTTCTGCTTCACAGTTTTTCTCTGTGACAATACTGCAAGGACAAGGCCCCAAAAGCTGGAAATACTTGTACTTCATTTCCAGGTAAGTAGCCTTGTGCCTTGGAAGGTGTCCTCTGGTGGATTAAATTCATCAGAGCAAATGTCAGCGTTGAGATCAGCAATGTCCCTTTTTTTATTGAGTTATAATGTATACCAGGAAAATGCACAATTCCTAAGTGTATACAGTTTGAAGAGTTTTGACAAATGAATTCCTCTGTAACTATCACTTAAAACAACGTATGGAACATTTTCATCTCCCACAGAAATTTCCCTTGTGCTCCATTCCAGTCAGCATCCTCCCATGCTTAAGCCCTGGCAGCCATTGTTCTGACTTCTATCTATGAGTTAGATTTGCTTGTTGTTGAACTTCATATAAATAGAAACATACAGAGTACTCTTTTGTGTCTGCCATTTTTCACTCAATATAATTTTTTGAGATTAATTTATGTTGTGTGTATCAATTGTTCATTCCTTTTTGTCGCTGTATGGATGTACCACATTCTATTTATCCATTCTCTTATTGATGGACACTTGGTATAATAGTTCCTAGTTTTGGACTGTTATGAGTAAAACTTCTATGAACATTTATGTACCTAAATGTACTTAACAATCCTTTTGTTAACTCAAAATGGATCATGACGTAGATATGAAAGTGAAAACAATAAAACTTCTAGGAGAAAAATCAATAAAATCTTCTCAACCTTGGGGATAGTCAAAACTTTTCCTAGATAAGATACAAAGGCATGAACTGTAAAGTGAACAACCAATAAGTAGAACTTCTTCAAAATTTAACCTTTTTCTCATCATGTACAAATCTTTTTATGGACCTATATTTTCATTTATTTTTCGTTAAGTACATAGGAGTGGACTCACTAGGTCATAGGTTATATGTAGGTTTTTATTATATAAGAAAATGCCAAATGGTTCTCCAACGCGTTCCATTTTACACTCCCACCAACCGTGTGGGCGGAGTTCTAGATGCTTCATGGCCTTGTCAACACTCAGTATTATATGTCTTTTTAAACACTTTTTTATTGAGAGAGAAAGAGAGAGAGAGAGAGGGAGAGAAACATTGATTTTTTTGTTGTTCCACATATTTATGCATTCGTTGGTTGATTCTTGTAAGTGCCCTGACCAAGGATTGAAGCCACAACCTTGGCACATTGGGATGATGTTCTAAGCAACTGAGCTACCTGGCCAGGGCTATACATTTCTTTTAATTTTCGCCATTCTAGTGGGTTTGAAATGACAGCTAACTGTGATTTTAACAATCAACAATGTTTTTAAACTTTTTTAAAAAGAACATAATAGGTAGATTGGCAACTAATTGGATTTGTGTTTGGCTTAGAATCACAATTTGCTCCATTTCCTTTTGTGTGAAGTCCACACATTAAACATTTAAAGCAGAATATCTTGATCATTGCATTTTAGACTGCCAGGGCATCTTCAAATTGCCTTTGATCACATTCCTTCCATGTTTGTCACCAACTCCAGCTCCCTTTCCCACCGATTAGGTATAACTCATGAAAAAGAGTTAATATTGTTGGTTAAGTATTCCACTGGACTGGTCTAAAAAACACAACTAAATATCCTAAAGCCATCATTACTCAAATTACAAAGGGTATTACTTCCTGTGTAGGATGAGATATGCAGTTTTCTGTTAAAGCAGTAGATTGGGCAAAGCCTGCTCTAGTGCACTGAGTTCGGAGAAAAACCTACCCTAATGGAAACCACATGCCACACCTTCTCAACAAATTCCATTTTGGATCCTTGTTAAAATAAGATATGGTGCAATTGCTGCCTGCTACCTACAGGTTATAGTATTTACTGTAAGAGGCACTTTTAGCAAATAAAATAGGGACTTTAACTCCTTTTTAACATTCGTTTATATACTTTCAATCAACCATGTGGGACATACTTACCCATGGGATGGGCCTATTGAGTTATAACTGAAATGTCTATCTTCCTTCATGTTTTAAAATTGAGGCCCATCCGGAAATGGCATTCTGTTCCATATGAATAACCTCAGTGTTCTCTAGGATAGAACTTCACATTGCTAATCTGCAAAGAGCTGCTTTTGCATGAAGTACTAGAAAGGCCAGGAAGCCAAGTGTCTGATGGTTACACTGCCCCCTTCTGAGAAAAGTGGCCAAAGGCTGTTCCCTGAATATAAACTGCCTCTGTATGATGTGACCTTGCAGCCCTGGCCACAGCTGATGGTCTGGAAATTGCTACCTGTCACCATACACTTAGTTATAGGCTGATCATGACAAAAATGATGATATTGATGACAATAACAACAGACATGAATGTAACACCACCGTCAATGGTAGTTGAATATTTTTGTTAGGAAAATGACCTCTAAGACATACAACTTTTTGGGTTGCCGAGCTGTGCCACTAGAGGGTAGCATCATTGCTATTGTCTTGTTTTAATCAAATGTGAATTCTGTTTGCAGCTTCTTAATTTTAGAACTGTATTTTCCCCCCATTTAGAATGAATATAAGTGATACTCTGGTTAGTACAGTAATTTTATAATTTAATAAGTCTGGTGTCTCATAAATGCTGCAAAAGAAGTACTGTGGGATAATACATTCTTTTCTGTTTTCAATCCATTATTTTATGTCTTCGTTAATTATTCTACCTGTCATAATTTTGCTTGTTGAAAAAGTGTCTGCTATCAGTAATAAATTATCATCACATGCTTTTTGTGCCATGCATTTGGTTATAGCACTTAGTCTTCCATCCATTATATGAGAAGGGGTTAAATGCTGTTACTCTTGCGGGGAGGGAAAATGCAACTCATATGCTGGGGAACTTGGCAGAAAACACACACCCTGACCTCAAGTCTCTTACAGTTTTGTTGTAAAGATAAGATGTATGCACATCAACTAGACGTATCAACTCTAAAACAGGGGTGTTTAAAAAATCTCCCAGCATGGTGGAGAATTTATCAATTGATTCTTGTAATTGGGTTAATTTTTTTCTTCATATAGTTTGACCCAATGCTGTTTAATTCATTCTATTTCATGATCGTTATATCTTCTTGAGAATTATCACTTCATTTCTCATAAACTAATGACCCTTCTTGGTTCCTAGTAAGGTGTTTTCCTCCCTTAAATTATTTTTCTTTGATATTAGCACTTTAAAATTTTCTTTTGGTTAGTATTTGACTGGCATATCTATTTCCATTCCTTACTTTTCAACTTTTATGTCATTATATTTAATGCATTTCTCCTTTTAAACAGCTTGTAACTGAATTATTAAAAATCGAAGAACATCTCTCTTATTTGGTCAATTTAATTCATTTAAATTTCATGATTTAAATCACGATTTACTTGGATTTTTTTCACAATTTTGTTTGTTGTTTCAGTATGCCTTGACTTTTCTTGGCTTAGTATTTTCTCCTTTTTGTCTAATTTTTTATTAAAGTATACTTGACATAAATATTATAGTAGTTTCAGGTGTATGGCATAGTGATTTAGCATTTATATACCTTAAGTTGTGATCACCACACTAAGTCTAGTAATCATATGTCACCGAGCAAAGTTACTACAATATTATTGACTATATTTCTTGTGCTGGCCCTTATTTATTTTATAACTGGAAGTTTGTGCCTCTGATTTCTCTTCAACTTTTTCTCCCATCCTCTGAACCCCCTCCCAAGTAGCAGCCATCAGTTTATTATCTGTTTCTATGAGTCTGGTTTTGTTTTGTTCTTTTTTTTTTTTTTTTTTTTTTTAGATTCCACATAGTATAAGTGAAGTCATATGGTAGTTGTCTTTATCTGGCTGACTTATTTTGCTTAGAATAATACCCTCTAGGTCCATCCATGTTGTTGCCAATGGCAAGATTTCATTCCTTTTTATTGCTGAGTAATATTCCATTGTGTCTATATGCCACATCTTCTTTATCCATTCATCTGTCAATGGACATCTAGGTTGCTTCCATATTTTGGCTATTGAAATAATGCTGCAATGAATATAAAGGTGCATATATCTTTTAAAATTAGTGTTCTTTTTATTCTTTTGAATAAACACCTGAGTGAAATTGCAAGATTGTAAGGTAGTTTTATCTTAAAGTTTTTGAGGGACCTCCATACTATTTTTTATAGTGCCTGTACCAATTTACATTCCCACCAACAGGGCATGAGGGCTCCCTTTTCATAAGTCAACACTTATTTGTTGACTTTTTTATACTACGGGCTTAGTTTTTCTCCTTCACTGGCTTCCCTTGGATAGACTGAGTTTTTTCTTTATTTCTTTTCCCCTCTCTGCTAGTTTGAAATTTACATATTCTATTTTTATCTTTTATTGGTTATCATTCAATTTTTAATATGCAAACTTGAAGCCAAAATTTAACATTTCTTCCATTTTTCCAAATTATACAAGAATCTTTGTGCCCAAAATCCCTCTTATCATCCATGATATTTCAGGATATTTATTCTTCATTGGTTCAAAACTAGAAATCTTTACTGTTGGTGTTTTAGCAAGTATTTACTTATATTTACCTCACATGTTTATCAATTTCTTTCTCACCATTGTTCCTTGCAATGCTGTTCCTTCATTATGGGTTCAATTTCTTGTTGCTGTGTATATACTTTTCAGGAGAGTCGATGCATAGTAAATCTCACACTCTTTGTTTGATTAAAAAATATCTTTATTTTATCATGCTCTTTGAGAGATCATTTTGCTGACTTTTCCCTTTAGTACTTTGAAGATATTATTCCTTTGTCTTCTGGTCTCTTTGTAAAAAATCTTATTGAACTAAAATCCATATATAGAAAAGCTCACATATCATGAATATACAGGTCAATGAGCCCATGCCATCAAAACCTAGACAAGGAAATAGGACATGGACAGCACCTCAGAAGCCCCCCTTAGACCGCTGCTCCCCCAACAGTTAAACACTATTTGACTTCTACCAGCATAGATTAGTGTTGTTTTGGTTTCTGTTTTTGCTGATGAGAAATCTGCCATCAATCTAATCTTTATCTATAGTTAATCTTTTCCCCTCATTTCTTTTAAGATTTCATTTTTAACTATCTGCACTTTCATTATGTGATATATATGGCTATGGATTCTATTTGCCCTGCTCTGCTCTTGGTATGCGTTCTAAAAGAAAAATACGTTTTTCATGAATTCTTGAAAAATCTCATTTATTAGCTCATTAAATATTGCTTCTCCTCATCCTTTTTACTCTATCTTTTTAAAACTTCTAAGATATAGATATATGCATATATGTTTATACTGGAGGCCCAGTGCACAAAATCGTGCTTTGGGGGGCGTCCCTCAGCCCAGCCTGCACCCTCTCCAATTTGGGACCCCTGTGGGATGGGGCCTAAACTGGCAGTCGGACATCCCTCTCACAATCTGGGACTGCTGGCTCCTAACTGCTCGCTTGCCTGCCTGCCTGATCTCCCCTAACTGCCTCTGCCTGCCGGCCTGATCACCCCTAACCTCTCTGCCTGCCTGCCTGATCTCCCCTAACTGCCTCTGCCTGCCGGCCTGATCACCCCTAACTTGTCCCCCTGCTGGCCTGATCTCCCCTACCTTGCCCCCTATTGACTTGATCGCCCCTACCTTGCTCCCCTGTCAGCCATATATACCCTTTTATTAGTATATATGTATATATGTATGTGTGTATATATGTACATGTGTATATATGTATAGCATATATATCTGATCTTATTTTGCCCTGTATAAATTTGAACTTTTAAAAAATATTTTCTATCTCCTAATTTTTCTATGTTGCATTTTAGGTAATTTTCTGATTTATCTTTTCTTTCACTGATTCTCTTCTATTGTATCTGATCTAATATTAAACCTATTCATTATGGGTTGAGTTGTGCCCTCCAAAAAAGATACATGGAAGTCCTAACCCCCAGTCCTTTAGAATATTCCCTTATTTGGAAACAGGGTCTTGATAGAAATAAGGTTAAAATGATGTCATTAGGCTGGGCTCTAACCCAAGCTGACTGGTTTTCCTAAAAAGGGGATGGGGATGGCATTTGGACACAGAGGCATGCCCCGAGTGAAGACTGCTTGACGAGACATGAGGAGAATGCCAGGGAGACTGGTGTTATGCTGCCACAAGCCGAGGAACATATGGGATCCCAGAGGCTGGGAGAGGCAAGGGAGGGTCATCATTCCCCTCAGGCTTCAGGGGAGCATGGCCCGGCCCGCCGACACCTTGATTTCAGCTCTGACAGCACATTGCTGTAGCTCTAAGTCACTCCGTTTGTGGTTATTTTGTTATGACACAGCAGAGCTAGGAAACGAATATGCCATTTGTTAAGTTTAAATGTCAGTGACTCTGTGTTTTTCTTAATTTCCAGAAGTACAATGTGACTTTTTCAAATCTATTTCTTTGTATTCTCTGGCTCCTGTGCTTGTATCATGGTTTCTAATCTTTTATGTCTTTAGTTGTTTTGAATGTACTTGGTTTTCTTGCCTGTTTCAGATTGCTCTATTATCTTAAATTCTTAGCGTATAATCTTCCCGTTGGTTTTGTTTGCTTACTCTCTCTTTTGGGGGATCATTTCTTCATGTGAGCTGTAATTTTGTTGTTTTTTTTCAATTGTGAACTTACTCTCAGCAAAGGGTAGTCGCCATCTTGGGGATGTCCCTGCTCCTTGGGTTGTGAAAATGTTTGTACAGAATACTTTAGTATTTTCTTTTTTTTAATTTTTTTATTGATTTCAGAGAGGAAAAGAGAGGGAGAGAGAGAGAAAAACATCAACGATGAGAGAGAATCACTGATCAGCTGCCTCCTGCACACCCCACACTGGGGATCAAGCCACAAACCCAGGCTTGTGCTCTTGACCGGAATCGAACCTGGGACCATTCAGTCCACAGGCTCTATCCACTAAGCCAAACCAGCTAGGGCTATATTTTCTTTTGATGGTTCTATTGGTCTGCAACCTATTTCTATTTCATTTTCTTCACTGAGGTTTCCATATGGGTGGATGACAGGAGTTTGGACTCTGCACCCTGCACACCTGAACAGGAGAGGGGTTTTGGTTTCCTGCTTGGAGCTGATAAAGGACCAAGTTCCTTGACCCTTCCCTGTTCTACCTTTTCTGTTCTTAAGTGGGCATCTAAGCCAGCCTCTTGCCATTTGGCCTTCCATCTGGATCCACACCTCCTCGGCACCAGAGTGTCACTTCACCAGGCGCAAGGCAGCAACTCTGGCTCTGTTTCTCTTCATTTCTGGTGCCTGGGAATGCCTTTCTTCTCTGCACTCTCCTTCTAATTTTTTCAAGTTCCATTCTGTTTCAAAATATTTTTGCTACAATTCCTCCAGCATTTCTAAGCCATTTTAGAGGAAGGAGACTGGGGCATGCCAGTGCAGTCTGCCATTTCACTGGAACATGAAGCTGGGCCATCCTCTGACACTGAATGATTGTGAATTACGGGGCAGTCCATGCTGGTAGAGGTTTTAAGGGAGTGTTAAATATTTTAAAATATGTCTGCACGTCAGTTAGACTTGGAGGTATACATAAGAACAAAGATGGGGTGCATCTGCATCCAGCACTATGTAATGCACACAGTGTTGCTATATTTTCTGCACATTGACGACTTCCCTCCTCTTGCTCTTCTTTAAGCCTTTTCCTTTGTAGAAACAAAACTATGCTCTGGGAACTGCAGGAATCTAGGTTTTTTGAAGGGAGCACCACGTGGCTTCAAAACCTCACCATGCTGACTTAGTCCTCAAGGCAGTGGACAGTGTGAAGAGAGGAATTAAGAATGTTCCTGGGGTGTTAGAATATAACCTGTAGTTAATGGAGGAAGGAGGCTCAAATCAGAAATTTGGTTTTTAAATTTTAATCTTAGCAACTGCAACTTGGTTATCTACAAAAATATAAAGTAAATCTCATAGTCCACTTTGGAACTGCCCTCAACACTCACTCAAATGGAGATATCTATCTAATGTAACTCCTGGAGGAGGTTGCAAAAATGAAATAAGAAAGCAGAAGTGAGCATGCCTTAAAAATTTTTAATGTGTTATATAAGAGAGGCAGCATAATCTAGTGGTTCAGTGCACGGAATCCAGAGCTATGACAGATTGAAACCCTAAGTCTTCCACTAACTGCCTGCTTTGTTAAATTATCTGTGCCTCAGTTTCCTTATCTGTAAAATGGGGAGAGTAAAAGACATACAGCTTAAAGTTGCTGTAGGGGTTAAATGAGATGTAATAGTACCTGACATATAGTAAGCTCTCAATGAATGTTACTTTATATTACGTGCCTTGATATCATAATTTATATAAGTCCTAATATTAAGTCCAGAGGCCTCAAGCAGGTCTAGGAATAAGATCAGAGTGTTTGAGAGCTCTCTGAAATTGTACTCCACACAATTGTACCCCAACACACACACACACACACACACACACACACACACTTGTGCATTTTTCTTGGGAGCCAGTACATATTTTCTATCAGATTCTTTAAAACAAATGCAACCCAAAAAAAGGTTAAGAACCACATTTGTTTGACTCTAAGGGCATTAAAGCTAAATACTCTTATTCATTTCACATAGGTGCTATGGCCCTTGTTTAGCTTGATGAGCATTAATTGGGAGCTTGGCACTGGTCCTTGCCTGTCATTCAGCCATGCAGGGCAACACTGTCACCCAGGTTACTCTCTGTACCGAGGGAAGCCCCAAATGAGAACCCTGTACTTAGGAAAGCTCCAAATGAGAAATCACTCGGATGGTTTCTGCTGAAGGCCATCCATGTCATGACTTCCTTTATAGGCAATATCAGTGCCTGATGAATCAAACATTATTCAGATTGTCTGTGGGAGAACTGAAGATTCACTTCACGCTTTTGGTTGAGAGTAATCAGGGTTTTATCCCTCCCCATGAAATGCTGTGAGAGCCTTCTGGTCACTTCCAGTAAACACCAAAGGTCATGAGAGTAGGAGACCTTGGTAAAGTGTCCTAAGATGTGTGACAGAGGACTCCTCAGACTTGATGAATTAGACTGTTTTCTTCTATACTTTGAACCCTCTCTTGCTTTGACTCAGCTTAGGCATTGAAACAGATTTGCAAGGTGTAAATGTCAAACTTTTTAAAAATGGTATGTGTCATCTAAATAGCAATGCCATCAATGGAGATGTTGTGTTTCTGTTATTTTTTCCCCTTCTACTCTCAGTTGCCTTTTAACCTATGTAAAAATATTTATATAGTGTTTCAAGTCCACAGGATTCAGCACAGACATGCTCTTTTGAGCTCTCCCTTTCGACAATATCATATTTAACTCAAAATAAGGCATAGGCATATCGAGGGCAGATAGTAGGTACAAATCTGACAAAAAGCTAATGAGCTCTCCTGTGATTACCAGGGAGGATGGTGACTCATTAAATCTCATTTCCTAGGCAAGTCCACATAGGGAGAAGAAATGATCTGAAATACAGGCCTGAGAACCTAATGCAGTCAGATTTACGGGCATCCCGATAAGTAGCCACATGATAATCAATGCAAATAGTAAAATGCTTTAACAAGGCTCACTGAAATATCTAATTGGTTACTTTATTAAATTTTTTAATACTTTTGTTGTTTCTGTTAGGAATTAGCCCCACAGCAGGGAGGGTCCAGAAAGCAAATGAGGTTGTCTTTTGGTTGGATTCAATCCTGGCTCTTGTTCCCTGACATAATCTCTCTTCATGAGTATTAACATTGTCAGGGATATTCAAGGCTGTGTGGAAAAGAGCTTCAGGATGGAAGAATCCATAAGCACTTCTCCTTTGGTTCCAAAATATATGAGTATCTATCTGCTTAGAATCAGTCCTCTTCCAGATTTCTTATTGTGAATCATTTTTCATTCTAAGGGTTTTCCTCTGCTAAGAAGAAATTTTTTTAAAGGGCAAGCCATAAGCAAGATGAGGAAGGCACTGCTATTTGCTTTTGACACATTAACTTCCTTTTGAATGTCCATCTTCACCTTCCTGATCTTTGCTTTATATCTTGTTCCTCACCCTTGGGTTCTGGTAGCTTTCTAATCATGAATTAGTTAAATGAAAATAGCTTAAGATATTGCTCTCCTCAGGGACTCATAAGTGCAAATAAATGAATTTTTCAGAATAGAATTATAATGTCATAACAGGTTGGGTGGGGTCGTGATATTTTGTATGTCTCAGGTTACACCCACTCATCATGCCAACCTTGTTGCTTGATTATCCCATATATATTGGCACTTAAGACTATTTGTAAGAGGAATTACATGCTGACCGGTAAGAAGTGGTGTGTGGTGCCAGTTACTACCTCATCACATACCTCATTTGGGAACCCCATCCTGAAACATGAGAGATCACACTTAGTTTCAAATTCTTCCCTAACTTTATATTTCCAGATTCTATCCATGTCATCAACTTCTAGACTTGTGATTAAGACCAATGATTTCTGCCAATGATAAAGAGAAGGATCATCTACAGGTATGATTTATTTTTAAAGGGCTGTGGGCAAGGTTCCTAATGGGGAAATCATTCCAGTCAGCCATCTCCTAGCAAAAATGGGTTTGCCAGTGCAAAACATCAAGATGATTTAGATTCATTCAGGTCCCAACTCATGTTCACATCAGACACCCAGTCTTTGAGACTATTTATCTTGTAAGATCACAGATATCTAAGATGACATATTGGGGTAGATGGGGCCAAAAGATGGGGGTGGGGTATGTGAGTTCTTAGTTCACATCATGAAAAGTGGGTGAAAGTACCATATTTTCTTCATTCAAAAATGCACATTAAGAAAAACATTTCAATGTTTTATAGTTCATAAAATCATCTTACAGTTTGTAAATACGCTTAATATAGTATTTTGTTATTTCTGCCCCAAATACCTATTATTAAATCTTGTAGGCAAGGTTTTCTTATAATGCAGGAAATATTACTTGTTTCCTCTAGGTTAGAAGGTCTTCTTCACAATTTCTTATTTGCATTTTGGCTTATAAAGACACCATGGCCAACTCTCTTCTATTGCTGATGAGAGGAAGGCCAGGCAGCTCTTTAACAACAAGAGGCTCTCAAGTCGCCGAAATCACAGCTCAGACACAGTAAATGGCTGAACTGACTAAGAGCTGGGCCAAGCAGCCAAGGCAAAGCTGCTGTGGGTGAAAACCTAGCCTGAACCCATGGCAGACATGAGGTTGAGGGTGTATCCAACGTTAGAGACCAGGCCAGGGTACCACAAGAAACTAAGCAGATTCAGAGCAGCACAGGGACAGAATCAGTAGAGAAATGGGAGCATATATCTACAGTAATGTATGCTGGGAGATGTGCTTAGAAAACATTTTGGAAGGAAATGCTCCAAAATATTAACAGTGTTGGGTAAGATGGATGGGGTGGGGAGAGACTTAAGCATTCCTATTTTTCGCTTGTACATGTCTATTGCTAATCCTATATAATAAAGAGGTAATGTGCAAATTAACCCTCGCACCATCACAAGATGGCTGTGCCCACAGCAGAGGTGGGGTTCTAGTAATGAGCAAACAGCAGGGACCTGAGGCTGCATGGCGCTAGGCGGGGGCGAGGGACCTGAGGCTGCACCCCCCCACCCCCGGCCCAACAGGGCTTGACAGTTGACCTCAGGCTGTGACCCCTGCTCCAGCGCTGGGCCGGGGGACCTCAGGCTCTGCCCCCCACCAGCAGGTCTTGATGAGGGACCTCAGGCCACACCCCCCGCCTAGTGCGGCTTGACAGGGGACATCAGTCCACGTCCTCTGCTCTGGCGCCAGGCTGGGGGACCTGAGGGTGTGCCAGGGGACCTGAGGCTCTGAGGCTGCACCCCCCACCCAGCAGGGCTTGGCAGGGGACCTGAGGCTGCGCCCCGACCCGGCAGGGCTTGACACAATGATGGTGGGGCCAGCTGGGTCTGGGTCTCCCACAATTTCGAGGCATGCGCGGGTGAGCGGGGACTTGACTCTGGGTCCCAGACTCTGACAGGAGGAAAATTTTCATATACATTTTACTAATTTTCTTTCATCTCTGACACTTCTATTATAGCGACATTAAAATATTTCCTCTAATTAATTCCCTTTTAATGTGAACAAATTTTGTGCAATGGGCTACTAGTATATCTTATAATTGGCATGTAAGTTTTTTTATTTAGAAATTATAAAAATTATTCAAGAGAAGAAAATATACCCTAGAACTTAAACCCATTTTTAGCTGCTGAGATATGAGCCTGACAAACCCAAATAATTTATTTAGGCAACTGTTGGCACCTGCTCTGCTTCTGTATGACCAGTGCCACTGTCTCTTGGGCCTGCCCTGACCATGTGTGGGCTCAGACCTTCTCCCACCCTGGCAGTGGGACCCAGCCTCCTCCTCGAGTTATTCCCAGGCAGCATTTGAAAGAGGAAGCCTTGCTCTAGGCTGCAGAGGCCACCCGCTCAGGAGAGACCAGGAGGGACCCATGGCTGGGGTTTCCTTCCTCTGAGCCTGGAAGGGTATGTGGCTTGCTCCACACTGATGGCAGAGGAGAGGATCAGATACCCTGTTTAATGAAAGCAAACACGAAGTTAGTCTCCCAGGCATTAGGACCTTTGGTCAGTATTCACCCAGACAGGAGCCTTGTTTCCCCAGAAAGGCCAAGAGCTGGGAAACCTGGACCTCACCAGGGCTCCTGTTTTCTGAGGCCATGTCCAAGCAAGCCAGAGGATATGTGTGTGTGGTGGGGGTGGGGGCTCAGGGGAAGAGATCTTTACTTTCCCTTCTCTTTCATGTGCATAGAACAAGGAAACGAAGGTATGTGGTGGCCCATCTGTGACTGCAATGGAAAATGCCTCCTATAAAACATCATTCATGCTTTAAGTAGAAGGGCAGAGGGGATGCCATAAGACTACCAGCACCAAGTATTTCTTCTCTGGGAAGAGGTGTACCCACAGGCTGAGCCTTCCATCCAGAGTCACCTCCATCCGTGTTTCATTGTCCTTCTGTCATTGGCTGCTGCCTGTTCCTAAGCATCCTTTTTGCTGGAGATACTTCTGTAACTTTGAAGGCCAAGTCCTGGGACCGGTGTGGCTATCTGGGTGTGTGTATATTTTTTAAAGTGGGCGCTGTTTCTGAGTTGAAACTGAATCAGCAAAGAATGCCTGGACCTCCATGGTTAAAAATTCTTGGGAAAAAAATGTTATTCTTCTAAAAATAGCCATAAATGGCTCAGTGGTGTTGTCTTCCTTCTGGCCCACCTCCCTGCCTTACTAGAGAGTTGGAGCCACATGGGCATGGCATGAAGGGTGAACCCTAATGAATCGTTACAAGTCCTGGGCAGCAACAAGCAGAATCACGGAGTGGCTTTGCTGTCTGCTGTTGCTCCCCTTACAGGCCTATTTTTCCCCTTTACACTTCAATGTTTCATTCCAGTGTCCCTCTTTGAAAAAGATTGATGTGGCTGGCAACGGTGAGGGAATTGACATGAATAACAAATGATTCTTACATGTTTGAGGTTATAGGCCTATTATCCTTGCCCTTTAGGGAAACACTGGGCTTTACTGAGCTATTGTTATTCTCCACAAATTTCAGTAATTATTAGAGCTCGGAGTTGGGTTGCTTGGTTTCAGCTCAGCTTCTACAAACTGTCTGCCTGTTGGGAGATTCTTCTGACTATCTGGTACAGCGAGGGAGGCTGCATGGGGCAGGGCAACCTTTCTCAACCCTAAAATTTGCAACTAAGCTTTAAAATGTCTAAATGTTTTTTCATCTCTGGCCTCAGGCATGACCTAGACAAGATGAGTGGGTAGAGAGGACCCGGCATAACTGTATTTGTTCAGGAGAAAGTGGAGGAGAAGGGTGGGCTCCAGATAGCAATAGTTTGCTCCCAAACTCCATAGAATGGTGATTGGGAACTAGCAAATCATTGGAAATAGCTGGTTCCTTTCTCTGATGGAGCCCAAATCAATCATGTGACTGTGGCAACTGAAGGCATCCTTTGCTCATCTGTAATATATGTATGGTGAAAAACTGGTTTCAGGCAATGCAGAGGACTAAATAAAATAATGAAAATTTCTTCCTATGTAAATGGTTTTTACAGCTATTATTTTGTGTTCTGCTGATGCCAGCTTGCTTCTCTCTTGTATCTGAAGTTCTGCTCATAACTTTGAAAAAGAGGACCCTCCAATGGGCTGTGTAAAGCATCTACGTGGAAGAATATGGGTCAAATTAATATAATAAGTTATATTAAGCACCTATCTGTGCTGCCAGATTCTAAACCCAGCACCGCCATTCGCTAGCTGTGTGACCCTGCGAAAGCTATGCACCATTTTCATGCCTCCACTTCGCTCTCTGCAAACCAACGGTTCCCATTTCTCAAGTTTGTCATGAGAATCAAATAAGGTAACTAACTATCTGTAAAGCACTTAGAAGAGAGCGCTGGAGTTGTCACCTCATCATAACAGGTCACCAGACCTCCTGGGCAGCTCCACGCCTCCCACGGCGATAGGATGAGAACACATTGTTGCTTCACTTCTTAGGAGGTGCGACTACTCTGCCTCCCAGCGGCGGGCCCACCCCCTTCTCGGAGGTGTCTATGGGCATCGTCAGAGTGGTTCTGTTGGTCCATTTCTGGGCGGATGCTTATGTGGCGTAGATCCCTATGGGCAGTGTCTCTACCCCAGGCTGCTCTTCTTCCTTCAGGACAGTGTTCCAGACTTTGCCATTAACAAGTCTAAATCCCCAAATCCCAGATGACCATAGACGGGAAGCTCAGGCTACATGGCCCCAGTTCTGCCTGTGTCAGGCAGGTGCTTGACACAGAGAGCACCCTCAAGTTGGTTAGAAAAGGTATGCACCCCAATTCACTCTGTGCTCCCAGTCCTCCCCTTCTCATGCCCTCTCGCCAGCATTTGGGGAGTAGCATCCTCCTTTGTGTGCCTCCTTTCCACTCCACTGCTGTGAAAGGAAGCAAACTGTCACTTGTGGGGCCGGCAGGACAGCACCCAGCATGCTCCTCGCATGTGGTGCACAGGCCTTCGACTCCGCAAGCTCTTTGTTACCGGCCTGAGAGGAGGTGAGCAGAGATGTTGAGGATAAGCCCTGAGAAACTTCTATGGAGACTGTTATGCTAAGTGAAATAAGCCAGTCAGAGAAAGATAATATCACATGATCTCACTTTTTTGTGGAATCGAATGAACAAAATGAATTGACCAACAAAATAAGACCTGAAGCAGGGAGGCATGCAACAGACTGACATACCTCGATGTGGGGGTGGGGAGGATAAGGAGAGATAAGCCAAAGAACTTATATGCTTATATGCATAGCCCATAGACATGGGCAATAAGGTGGTGAAGACCTGGGGGTGAGGGTAGGGGCTAGGTGGAAGGGGATAAAGTGGGGAAAATGTGAGACATCTGTAACATTGTCAACAATAAGTAATATAAATAAATAAACATAAACAAACAAACAAATAAATAAATTTGCCATGGCCACTACATGTAAGCATACCTATTGAGATGTGATTTTATGTCTGTGGAATTTAATTTTAAAAAATTGGGCTTACCATTTGTATGTTTTTGTTTCATTTTTTCACTTTTCTAGCAATTCATTTTTATTGTTTTGGTGGGTTTGTGTGTGTGTGTGTGTGTGTGTGTGTGTGTGTGTGTGTTTTTACAAGGGTATTGGTCTATGACTGATTAGAAAGAAAGAAAAAAGCTTTTCATCACTGATCCTATATAATAAAAAGGCAATATGCAAATTGACCCTAACAACAGTCACTATGATGTGCACTGACCACTGGGGGGCAGACAATCAATGCAGGAGCTGCCCCCTGGTGGTCAGTGCACTTCCACAGGGGAAGTGCTGCTCAGCCAGAAGCCAGCTCATGGCTGGCCAGCACAGGGGCAGTGGCAGTGGGATCCGTGGCAGCGCTAAGGATGTCCCTGTGAGGAGTGGGCCTAAGCCATTAGTCGGACATCCTCCAAGGGCTCCTGGGCTGCCAGAGGGATGTCTGACTGCCAGCTTAGGCTCAATACCCCGGGGAGTGGGCCCAAGCCAACAAGTGGACATCCCCCAAGAGGTCCTAGACTGTGAGAAGGTGCAGGCTGGGCTGAGGGACCCCCGTCCCCCAAGTGCACAAATTTTAGTGCACCTGGCCTCTAGTAATTAAATAACTGGGGAAAGCCAGCAGAGAGTTTGAGTGTGTGGACTCTGAAGTTGTAGCACCTCGATAATGGCCTGCTTCTCTGGGTTACCTCAAATGCGTGTATCTTTATCTGTATGACTTCAGGAACTTATTCTCTCCTGCTCTGATTTCTGTATTTGTACAATGGGAGCAGTGGTAATGCTACCTACCTCACGGGGTTGTGAGGGGTAAAGAGTGTAACACTCTCAAAGCTCTCAGAAAAGAGCCTCACACAGAGTGAGGGCTTGGTGTGTTTTAGGTGTTGTCACCTGCACTGCCAGACCTGATTGCTCACCTGTATCTTCGCATAAGCCAGGGCTTATGACTAATGCATTATGGCTTTTGAGGACCCTGGACACTTTTACTTCTATGCGCCTCTTCTTCCATTAAACAAAGATAAGTATAACACAGGTTAGATTCATTATTCTATGTTCGTTATCATTGTATTCATTTTTTCCTTCTGGTTTTAGAATAAATTAGAGCTAAAACATTTCTGCAGTCCCCTAAACGTATCTTGGGCCCTGAGCGCTGTGCCTCTGTGGGCAGCTTGGACAAGGTGGAGTCTTTTGGCTAAGTTGGCCCCGGCATAAGCCCTCTCTTCTCTCACTGGAAAGCTCTTCTCCAAGCATCTTCTTCTCTTGAGCATGTTCCTTCTCCTGTTGAGCATCTCTTCTTCATCATTGGAGACGCCGCATGAGTTTCCTCCTCAGCTTATTCCAGGGTTACTGTAGTATTATAATTGTCTGTTTACCAGTCTGTCTTCCAGTCTGTCTTCCAGGCTAGACTATACATTCTTCAAACTCAAGAAAGACCTCTGCCCTAACCAGTTTGGCTCAGTGGATAGAGCGTTGGCCTGTGGACTCAAGGGTCCCAGGTTTAATTCCAGTCAAGGGCATGTATCTTGGTTGCGAGCACATACCTAGTAGGGAGTGTGCAGGAGGCAGCTGATCGATGTTTCTCTCTCATTGATGTTTCTGACTCTCTATCCCTCTCCCTTCCTCTCTGTAAAAAAATCAATAAAATATATTTTTAAAAAAGAAACACCTCTGCCTCCTCAGTACTAAACACATTTTAGTTAAGTTAATTCATTATTTCATATGGTGGGGTCAAATGTGTCATAGTGGAGAGAGCAGCATGGATTAGGGTTTAGTTAGGAAACAGGAGAAGGTTAAAGACAATCATTGTATTCCCATTTCCTGCTAGCACCTGATCAGGGGTGGATTTCCAAATAGAAAGAAGATGATTTGAGCATCAAGCTTTACAGGACAGTTGCTGGAGTAGTGGGAACTCTCCACTGATGAACATTACCAAGGCTCTCCATTCATACATCACACTGAGAACAGACCCCTAAAAGCTGGTCTGCTGCCTCATTAGAAGCCAGCCAAATGCTTTCTGTGTTGAGTAATGGATTTGGCTGAACAGACTCCAGGAACAAAGCAGCAGCGAGGTTCTCTGCTCATTTCAGAGGTTGAGGTGAGGCTGGTGCAGAGAGGAGGCCCGGCAGGAGGATGTTGTGGCTGAACCACAGAGTAACCTTCTCTACAGGAGGATGGTCCCATCTGCTGATATTTCCTGCTCTAGCATCCTCCCCACACAGAAGAGACATGCTTTATCTCACAGCATGGCCCAATTTCTCCAGCCACTGGCTATCAGAGCTGCTCCAATTTCAGGTGCATGCACAGCGCCCCGGAATCTTGTTGAGCATGCAGACCCTGGGCCCACTCCAGAGCTTCTGAGTCAGGGGTCTGGGAGGGACCCCAGGGCTCACAGGTTTAACAAGAAGCCTGGGTGGATAATGTTGCAGATGGATTAGGTCAGAGCTGAAGAACATAGATGCTGCTGGTTAGATAAGCTATGCTCTGGTCCCAGTGTTCTATGTTTATAGCTCTCATTTCTTGGATGTGTGGAATATAAGGAAGCCAGAAATATTCCCTCTATGTCCCAAACCATCTCCCTTGCAGATCCTGAAGCCTTCCTCATTTTCCTTGCTCTTCTGGTTTTCGGGGTTAACACATGGGCAACTGCAAGATAGAGTCGTGTCTCTTTTTTCCAATGCAGATCTGATTCCTGTGCCATGAAGCCAGCTCACTGGAACTCTGCACTGGAGTTCCATTTACTATTAAGGGCTCTAATGAGGAGGGACAGGCAATTATTATTATTTATTTCACTAATTAGCCAGATAATCATTCATTTCGAAACTATTCAGGGTTGGAAATCTGTTCACTTTGTGCCCTTTATGTAATTCGGATTCATGTTATTTTTCCCCTTTTCTTTACAAAAAACAGCTGCTTTGTTAACTGAGGGGTAAGGGTTGGGGGTGAGAAGGAGGGAATTAAAAAAGGAGCAAGAGGTAATTTCTGAGTTGTGAGGATAATGCAACCAGGAGCCAGAGTCCATAAAAACACCACCTTCCTGTCTCAGAAGACATAATGCTTGATGATAACCATAAAACATGGTCGTGCAAAATAAATTGCTGTTCTTTTCAAATCCTTAAGCGTACTACTGTGGGTGTCACTGGAGATATGCAACTCTTTTTTCCAACCCTGAAGTATATTTTATCATAATTTGTAGGGTGGGTGACAGCCTTGTACACATGATTGCCTTTTCCTGCTCAGTTAGCTTGTCAAGGTCAGAGTCCTTTGGCCTTTTATGGATGTAGGACTATTAAGAAATGAGCAGGATAACTGAACAGCTCATCCAGCATGGAGAGGAAACTTTATTTTTCTTCACTAATCAATACACTACATTTTCATAGTATTTGTCTAGAATAGCAATCATTCTCCTCTCCAGGTTATTTTGGTGGGTGGGAGGGGATGTTGTTGTATTTTTGTTGTGAAATGGAAAGAACTTCTGGGAGGCTGAGATTCATCTTCAATGTCACAAAATGAAGTGTTCAGGAGCACTTCCACCTCCAGGTAGAATTTTTTTTTAAAGGTGGATAATTGCAATGAGAAGTTGGTGCTTCCATAGGGTGGACATGCAGAATGGCACTGCTTTTGTTAGGCAAGTTTCCTAGATACAACCAGCCTGGTGGATTAGCTGTGTGTGTGTGTGTGTATGTGTGTGTGTGTGTGTTATGACTCCCATTTTGAGAGTTTAAACAAGATCTGAGGATGATAGAAACTGTAGCCAAGTATCTCAATGCAAAGGAATGTGAAATGGTGGCCATTTCACATAGAAATGGAAAGCCTTAGTAAGCACTGGAGTGGGGAAAAGGCTGCCAGCAAAAAGTAAAGGAGGTTTCTCTGCCTCAAAGGATGACCTAGCTACTTCCCATAATGTCACCTTTCCATATCCCTCAATAGGTTAAAGGATTCAGTGTAGGGAATTTCTAGACTGAACGACTCTTTCCCATTAGTGGTTTTTTGTTGTTGTTGTTGTTTTGTTGTTGTTGTTGTCGTCAATAACACAGGAAATTACTCAAAAGTCTTGCTAAAAACAGTCGAAGAGTCATAAATACGTCCTTGTGCAGGGTTCAAGGAACCATTACCCCATGTCTTCGATTGCTCCTGCTAAACTTTCAGAAACTCTATCAAAGGGACTCTTTTATGACCCAATAAAATGGAGGCATCAGGGTTGATTTTGATAGGAGCAGCACCATGGAAAATGTGCTAGTACCTAATCTACTGACCACGACAGTGATCAAATATTTACTGAAAGAATACAAAGAAATTTAAAAATAAGAAGCCCTTTAAAGCACTGAACATGATCCTAACATGTTAATTTACTGAAGCTGATCTTTATACTTTACATAGCAGAAAGTAATGTAAATGAAAGAAATGTTTACACTATTTAAGAATGAGATACAATTACTGAATCCAAGACCCACTTTAATATAGTGCTTGTTAGGTTGCCGAAGGAGGAATACATGAGTCCAGAGTGGTGAGGTATTACGAATTTATTCGATCATCTGCACACCAGGTGGCTGAAGGCCTGGATGGCTCTAGTACCCAGTGACAGGAGCCAGCGGCTTTTAAAGGACTGTTGGCGGGCTTTTTTCTGGGCGGAGACTTCTTTATGCATATACGGAGAGGAGACAATGGAATGTGGTCACCACAAGTGAAATGTGGTCTTGGCAAAAGGAATGTCCATAGTGAAATAACCTGAAAGGCCCGTTCCTGGGGATGGGGTATCCATTCAATTATTTGATCAGACCTAACAGTGCTGGCATATTACAAATGAATTTGATTATTTTAAATAATTCTGCCCTATTCTTGAAAGCTCTTTCAAGAGCTCTAGGGGAAGAAGAAGAGTTTAGACATCTCCTAAAGGTCATCTTACCAACTCACACCATTGCAGGATGACTAAGAAGGAGAGCTAATGGACAAGTGCCAGAGGTCAGGTTGTAGACCAGCCACTGGAAGGGACAGAATCTTGTAATAATCATTTAATATGGCAAAGGGTAGAAATTAAAAGTTAAGAAAGAAAAATGGCTGAAAGAGAAAATAGGTAGAATTGGATGAGGTAAGCCAGAAGCTCTCGTCCCACTGTAAGGTCCTATGGTTGGTGTGATATTTCAGTGGCTGTGGGAACACCACCTGTTAATTTCCATGGGGCTAGAGAATGGCAGTGGCCACAGCTGAGAGAGTATTTGCTCCCCTTAAAAATAGGCTCCCAGATCTGAACCAAGATGGTGGCATAGGTAAACACCTAAACTGCTGCCTCGTACAACAATTTGAAAACTACAACTAAAAGACAAAACATCTATCACCCAGAACCACAGGAAAGCTGGCTGAGTGGAAGTTCTACAACTAGAAGGAAAGAGAAAAGAGCATTGAGACGTGCACAAGCACTGAAAAGCTAAGGTACGGAGGCACGCAAATCAGGCTGGCAGCGGGCGACTGGGTGCGCTGCTTTTTTCAACCCGAAGGGAGACAAGCTCCCAATTACTCTGAACTCCACGCTCTGGGGAGATGCTGGGGACCCAAACTCCTACAGGGAGAAGCTGGACTGTCTGCCATCGGGTCGGAAAGTGAGGGTGGCTTTCTTGCAGAGGTGCATGCAGCAATCATTGTTTACTGCGCTGGGGCGCGGGACGTGGGGACTTGGAAACGTGGAGATGCAGAGATGGCTGACTGGCAGCCATCACTGTTTGCCACGCCCTAGCCGAGTGACTCCCTGAGATCCCACCCTGCACAATCTACAAACTCACCCAAGCTCCACGCAGTGGCTTTTGCATATAAATGGTCTGCCCTATCACAGCATAACCTAACAAACTGCAGCTCTGGTCAGACAGCTCCAAAACCTCCAAACCACAAGCAAAGAGGAGAAAACTGTAGTTCTCACTGTAGCTCCTGCTGGTGGCCTCAGACAGTAGCTGACTTGCACCCCATTGGAGATCCAGAAGCTAGTATATCTAGTGGTCAGTGTGAGACGACACCAGATTTCAACTACTCACATCCATAAGTGACACATTCAAGAGGCAGACTCAGTGAGCACCAAAACCCCACTGAAGCAAGTCCTGCCCCATAAGCATGTCTCCAGCACAGCAGTTCTTCCATTATAGACACAGTGAGTCCTCACAGCCAATTGGCCTGGAGGTCAGTTCCTCCCAGTGTACCTACAGCAATCAAGGCTTAACTACACCAAGACTTTGCACTCAGCCCACAAAGGTGTGCACCAAGAGTGTCCACCTCAGGTGATAGGCTGAACCACTGGTCACCTACCACAGAAAACCACTCCATCAACACAGGGAAGCAGCAAAATGCAGAGACAAAGAAACATGTCACGAATGAAAGAAATGGAGGAAAGCAAACTACTGAACATAGAGTTCAAAACCACATTTATAAGGTTACTCAAGAATCTTCTAAAAACGGTCAAGAAACTTGATGAGACCTCTGAGGAGCTTAGCGAGACCTTCAAGGACCTTAATGAGAATGCCAAAAAAATGGAAGAGGATCAGTCAGAAATTAAGCATACATTGTCTGAAATAAAGAATATACAGAAACTCAACTGTAGATCAACGTACCCCAAGAATCAAACCAAAGATCTGAAATATGAGGAAACAAAAACACCCAACCAGAAAAAACAAAAAGAAAAAATAATTCAAAAATATGAAGATAGTGTAAGGAGGCTCTGGGACAACTTTAAGCGAACCAACATCCGAATTTTTGGGGTGCCAGAAGAAGAGAGAGAGCAAAATATTGAAAACCAATTAGAAGAAATAATGACAGAAAACTTTCCCTACCTGGTGAAAGAAATAGACTTACAAGTCCAGGAAGTGTAGAGAACCCCAAACAAGAGGAATCCAAAGAGGACTACACCAAGACACGTCATAATTAAAATGCCAAGGGCAAAAGACAAAGAGGGAATCTTGAAAGCAGCAAGAGAAAAACAGATAGTTACCTACAAGGGAGTACCCATACGACTGTCAGCTGATTTCTCAACAGAAACTATGCAGGCCAGAAGGGAGTGGCAAGAAATATTCAAAGTGATGAACAGCAAGAACCTACAACCAAGATTACTCTACCCAGCAAAGCTATCATTCAGAATTCAAGGTCAGATAAAGAGCTTCACAGACAAGAAAAAGCTAAAGGAGTTCATCAGCACCAAATCAGTATTATATGAAATGCTGAAAGGTATTCTTTAAGAAGAGGAAGAAGAAAAAGGTAAAGATAAAAATTATGAACAGCAAAATGACAACAAATACATACCTACCAACAAGTGAATCTGAAAATCAAGTGAATAAAAAATGTGATGAACTTCAACAAATCAACAAACGACAAGTGCTGGCGAGGATGTGGAGAAAAAGGAACCCTCATGCACTGCTGGTGGGAATGCAGACTGGTGCAGCCACTGTGGAGAACAGTATGGAGTTTCCTCAAAAAACTGAAAATGGAAATCCCATTTGACCCAGTAATCCCACTCCTAGGAATATATCCTAAGAAACTAGAAACACCAATCAAAAAGGATATGTGCACCCCTATGTTCATAGCAGCACAATTTACAATAGCTAAGATTTGGAAACAGCCTAGGTGCCCGTCAGCAGATGACTGGATCAGAAAACTATGGTACATCTACACAATGGAATACTATACTGCCGTAAAAAAGAAGGACTTCTTACCATTTGTAGCAACCTGGATGGAACTGGAGAACATTATGCTAAGTGAAATAAGCCAGTCAATGAAAGAAAAATACCACATGATCTCACTCATTTGTGGATAATAAAAAACACATTATAAACTGATGAACAAAAAGATAGATACAGAGGCAGTAAAGCATCAAACAGACTGTCAAATTACAGTAGGAAGGTTAGGGAGAGGTGGGGGAAATAAGAGATCAACCGAAGGACTTATATGCATGCATATAAGAATAACCAATGGATGCAAAACATTGGGGGGTGAGAGCATGTATGGGAGGGGGGGGCAATGGTAAGATATGTACACATATAATACCTTAATTTGAAAAATGGAAAAAAAAGAAAAATGTGATGAACAGAATGGACTGATGAATATAATAGAATCAGGGACATAGAAAGGGAGTGGACTGACAATTCTCAGGGGGAAGGGGGTGTAAGGGGTGTGGGAAGAGATTGGACAAAAATCTTACACCTATGGATGAAGACAGTGGCGCGGGGTAAGGGCATGGGGTGTGGTGGGAAATCAGTTGGAGGGGAGTTATGGGGGGAAAAAAAGAGGAACACCTATAATCTGAACAATAAAGATTTATTTTAAAAAAATAGGCTCCCAAAGTGGAACTTTCTCAGACCTTAAGACACACAAGGGATTGTCAATGTAAGCTTTGTAAGTGGTGATTCCCACTGGGTTGAAATTGAGAACCTGAAGTCTCTGTGAGGCCAGCATTTCCAGGTAAACTGGCTCAAGGAAACCAAAATATGTTTTCCTGATCAATCTTATCCTTAATGGTTTTCCGCTGACATGTCAAGCACTCATGTGCATTGTCAGAGTGTTTGCACTGAGTTTTCCCTCCTCCTAGAATGTTCTTTCCCCAGGCTTGCTCCCTGACTCTGCTCAAATGTCACTCAGCAGCGCTGCCTTCCTTCCCCAGCTACCCTATTGAGAATAGCGACTTCTGGTCACTCTCTAACCACACTCTCCTGCCCTCGTCCTTCTTAGCATTTATCATCATCTGATGTAAAGTATTTGTTTTTCTTCCCCATTAAAAATGAAATTCTGTGAGGGATAGGGTCTGTGCCATATAGAACTTCCCAAAAAGTGGGGAGTTCCTTATAGTTTTATTCCCTGTGCCTCAGCTTATGTCTGCCATATCATAAGAACTCAATGAATGTTTGTTGAATGAGTAATAACAATAATAGCTTCCCTTTCCAAGGGAATAATAGTAATAACTTACCTGTGCCAGGCTCCACCTCTAGTTCCCCACATACTTTAGAGCCTGTCATCCACAATGTGCTATAAACTGAGTCATTGTACTTTGCACCCATTTTACAGATGAGGAGACTCTCCTAGTGATCCCATGTGCACCAACTTTGCTCCAAGGAATTCCAAACTACCGAGAATATTAGCATGCCGTATCTTTTCCCCAATAAAGAATTTGCTATCACACACAAATTTAAAAAGAAAAGGAAGTCAAGAAAGCATCAACATTACAAAAAAATTAATAGGAAAGGAGAACTTGACTCATAAGGATTTTAATTTCAACAGGCTTCTTAGAAAGTTGCTTAAAGTTGCCATGTTTGGGGACAGGGAATGCAGGATGCCTAGTTAAATTTGAATTTCAGAAAAGCAACAAATGATTCTGTTAAAGTTATGAGCATGTTCCATATATTGTGTGGGACATACGTATGCTAAAAAATTATACATTGTTTAGCTGAAATTGATATTTAACTGGGCTTCCTGAACTTCACCTGGCAATTTGGTGCCGAGTTTCACATATAAGTTTTACCAACCCTACCTTTACTGGTTTCCATTTCTAACAAGACAGAGCAGAAACTATAATGGAAATAATAGCAATAAAAACAATTACAGTTACCAGTTCTGTTCGCCAGGAACTGTGCCCTTTGCATGCATCATTTCCAATCCTCACAAGGACCCTGCAGGTAGAGTCTATTTTCCATTCTTTAGATAAGGCAAATGAAGCTCAGAGAAGATGAGTAATGTGCCTTAAGTCACACAGTCAAAAAGCCCATTTTCCTTTCACAACCCTAATCACCTGAAGGAAAATACTTTAATGGTTTCTGTCTCCTCTACTAGATCTAAGTTCTGTGAGGATAGGGTCTGTGACCCCAAAGAATATCCTGATGCCCAGATCTCTCTATTTTCCGTGACCCACACTGTTCTTGGGGGTACTAAGTCAGAGCCAGTCCACAAGCAGGAAGGGCCATTGCTAGCTGAGCCCCAGAAGGAATGCCAGGGATCTGAACACCCATCTCTGCCTCCTTGGTCCTCACGTCCTGAGCAACTTTAGTGCCATGTCTGATCCATCCCTCATGCGACCACTGAGATGCCGAACTTCCTTGCGATTACCATTTTTTAATTTTTTTTATTCACTTGAAAAAAACTAAGGATAAATGGAAAACAGCAGCAGCTGTACTGTTTCATTTCCAGAGTCTCATGCTTTTTATTCTAAATGACAATATTTAACAACAAAATTGCTTCATTTCAACCTCATTGCATTCCTTCAAGAGGGAGTACTATAATTTAAAAATAATAAATGCAACAAATTGAATATATTGCTTTCATTAATCCCCAATACTGCTTATTTTCAGCACTTTTAAATTATTTGGGTGTGCTCAATAGATTTAGTTGAAGTGGAAAAAGAATCATTCACATTTCAGACCATTTGCAGTTGTCAATTTATCTGCTGTTTTCCAAGCCAAGTAACTGAACTTCAGAGTTGCATTTAGGTTGAATGATTTCCTCCCCGCCCCCTGCCTGGTATGAAACAGTGAATTAGTCAAGTAAAAATGTCTTTGGAATTGAAGGTGCTATAAACAAGGGCATCATATCCTCTGAATGATCAGCCAGCATAGGTGATGTTGATTGCTTGTCATGGTACCCAAGGACATCCAGAGTGACGGTGGCAGCTTGCTTTCTCTATGCCCAAAATGAAGCGAAGAATTAAGGCAATAATCTAAACATTTCATTTCTAATCTGCCCTTTACTCGATCCCCAATATTTAAAGGAAAATATGAAATCATAATGTCTTTAAGTATCAAAACTTAAGCACTAAATTGCCAGGTAAAATATAGGATGCCCCATAAAATTTGCATTTCAGACAGACACTGAATAACTTTTTAGTACAAGTATCTCCCAAATATTGCATCCTGTATTTTTCTTTGCTACATCTGGCAATGCTTTGGAGGACCAAGACTTGCATCTTATTCACTTGCCTGGTGTTGCTTTTTTTAAAAAAATATTTTTATTGATTTCGGAGAGGAAGGAAGAGGAAGAGAGAAAGAGATGGAAACATCAATGATGAGAGAGACTCATTGATCGGCTGCCTCCTGTACACCCCCTCCGGTGGTGGAACCCACTGTGACCTCCTGGTTCATAGCTCAAGCACTGAGCACACTGGCGGGGCTGGTGTTGCTTTTTAAATATGGTTAAGAGTGCATAATTCTAGTGGCGGGAATTTATTGAGTGATTATTATGTGCTGAGCATTATCCTACGTGCTTTATATTTATGATCATCCAGTCCTCACAATTCTTTCAATTAGGAATATTATTATCCCATTTTACAGAAAAATGGGGCTTAGAAGTCAAGGTACTTCCCTGAGATCACAGCAAACATGTGGTGGAGGGGCGTGGTTGGAGTCTGTACAAAGACCTTTCTGATTTCACTATACCAGTGGTCGGCAAACTCATTAGTCAACAGAGCTAAATATCAACAGTACAACGATTGAAATTTCTTTTGAGAGCCAAATTTTTTAAACTTAAACATCCTCTCATGCCACTTCTTAAAAATAGACTCACCCAGGCCGTGGTATTTTGTGGAAGAGCCACACTCAAGGGGCCAAAGAGCTGCATGTGGCTCACGAGCCGCAGTTTGCCAACCACGGCACTACACCATCATGCTTTCTAATGAAATGAAACCAAATGACCAGTTGCTGATAATATCATGTGTCTAACTTTTCTTTAAAGGTACAAGTAACAGTCTTAAATTCATACAGACATATTCAAGGTTGAGTTTTGCAATGTGTATATTAAGGCATATATGCAGAACTTGTCTTATTATGATAAGTTCATCCCCTTGTCATCTTTTTCTGCCTTTTCCCCTGGAACTAGAACCCTCAATTCATTATTGGTAACTGGTCAATGAGAATAAAGGCTATGATTCTTAGAGGCAACCTCAGAAGAGTGTGGTTATGTAATTAAGCTGTAACATAGAGGGTGAGAGATCCAATTTTGTCATCCCCTTGTTATTAAAAAGAACATCCTAACTATAGCAAAAATATAAATTCAAGGTGTCAAATGCAGTGGTAATAATTGGACAAAACTTCAAATGGTGTAAGCAGATCCCAAACAATTAGTTGTTTTAAACTCAGTAAAATTACTGTTATTTCATCTAAATTTAAATTCATATGGTTGCCTGAGGTGTTTAAATTTAATTTTGGTATTTGTGAATTTGCTTGAACATAGTCTCCATCTCCTAATTGCAAAATGAGCAAGTTCATTTCCAAATGGGCCAGGTTCCATGCTGAGGGTCTTATCATAACATTTCTTCTTAAATATCTATCGTGTGTAATTATTGAAAGGAGGATGAAACAAAATTTTGGGGAAACAATCAAAAGAAGAAAACAGTGCTCACGACACAGCACAATTTTTTTCATTTTTGCACATTTGTTTTTCTATTACTGATTTCTGAAGTAGCTGGAACTGACAGATTCCACAATAATTGTTAGAAATGAATTCATGGTTTCTGTCAGGAAGATTCTACCTACAGACAGGAAAGAAAACACATCTTTCAGTTCAAATCAATTCTATTTTTTCTTTCAATTCCATGAAGAGGGCGTGCAATTAACAGTTTTTTCCTCTTTCACCATAATTACCCCCTTTATTATGGAGGTCTGAGGACCTGAGAATTGATTTCTGGAATCTGAGAGCAGGAGGTCCAAGAACCTGCCATAGCATTCACTGAAAGAAATTGAAGTTCAGGTGGGCCTCCTCCGTCCTTCTATTATCAGAGAAGCTCATATACCCCTTTCCCCAATGAGTGCTGGGGATGGAGTCCTTACAATATCTCAAGAAAAAGAATTTTCTGAGACTTGCCTGGGAGAACGAATCATTTTTTAAAATATATTTTATTGATTTTTTTACAGAGAGGAAGGGAGAGGGATAGAGAGCTAGAAACATCGAGGAGAGAGAAACATCGGTCAGCTGCCTCCTGCACACTCCCCACTGGGGATGTGCCCGCAACCAAGGTACATGCCCTTGACCGGAATTGAACCTGGGAACCTTCAATCTGCAGGCCAACGCTCTATCCACTGAGCCAAACCAGTCAGGGCACGAATGATTTTTATTTAAGTGGAATTACATGTTTGCGTTTCCAAAGCCCCATTTCCCTTAATCCAGTTATAGAAGAAGTATAATTGGGGTTTCAGTAGAGCTAAAATTAGAGCCAGTGTCCAGGGTTTCCATTCCGTATTGCAGTCAGGTCCAGTTCAGCATCAGGCTAGTTACAGTCCATTGTGTGGGGGGTCCACATGGCCATGAATGCAGGAGAGCACAACACACCAAGAACACAAGAGGAACACAGAGAGACCAAGAGAGCTAACTCCTTTGTTTAGGTCAGGGTGGGGAACATCTAGCCTACAAGCCATATAAGGTCCACAAAATCATTTGGTCTGGCCCTGCCAAGGCATTAGGGGTAAGTTAATTAAATGTTTGACCAAATATAGCAGGCTAATTTTTAAGGTGATAATTTGTATGGCCCATGAATGATGTTATAAATATCCAAATGGCCCTTGGCAGAAAAAAGGTTTCCCACCCTGGTTTAGGTGATTAAATATCTCAAATTCCATGCCCTGGCAGTAACCACACCCATTCTGGCCAATGATCTCTTCCCAAGTCTGACTGACAGACGAGTACCTTTTCGAAGCCACCCCGACTTCATCGGGCGCGTGTCTATCTCCCCTCTGTCGGACCCCTGGGGAGTTAAAGCTGCAACTCTCTAGCAGAGCTGCTCAAGTGACATGCCCATAATATTTGGCCTTCCCTTTGCTCCTTTCCTGTTATTAATAACTAGTTCATTACAACAGTATTACTCCCAGGACTCATTTATTGAGCACCACCTGGCACCCAGCACTAGGCTAAGTACTAGAAATGAATAAGCATGTACTGAACTTGAGCTTGCCATGCTGTGACAGAAGTCTGAATTATTGTGGACAGATAGCAGCATTGTGCTGATGGACTAAAATGACTGACAGGACAAGAAGCAAGGTCAAAGGGTCATGTCATGATTCTTCCAAGAGAGATGGCCTCAAGCCCAGACAGTGTCCACATGTGACAGGAACAACTGTGGATCATCTGGTCATGGTAAAACATCTAAAGAAAACAATGATTTGCCAGAAAATGAAGAGAATGCAATTGCAGCCCCAATAGAGCTGCCTTGTTATGTAATGGTTCAATCATAGGACCAATCCAGGGCCTGTGGAGGAGTTAGCCAGCTACACCAGCAAAAAGCAAAATGATTTACATCTGGAAGCCACAGCTGGCATGAAAATCAACATTGAATCAGTTCCTTCCTCTAAGTCCATGTTCCATTAGAATAACTACGGTAGGTGACATTTTTCACATTTTAATTGGTGTTTTGCTGATTTTATCAGAATTTCTGCTGATCAAAGCAAAGTGGCTATTTATTTATTTTGCAATGAAGCTAACTGTTCACTGCGAGTTTAATGTACTGTAATGAATTTTAAATACCTTCCCAGTCATATTACAAAGTGTTTGAATCAAGATGTCCTTGTTACACTTAAAATTATTAATTACTCAAATGGACAAAAGGCAACTTTCAGATATAAAGTCACATTTTAAATGGATCTGAATTGGGCCAAAATGTTGTGCTGCATTTAGGAGATGTCAGAAAAATGAAAATGTTTTCCCCCTGCAGTCTGCTTAACCCACTCGTGCCGGCTTGGTTGTTAGACATATGATAAATACTTTCATTATTAGTTTATCTTCATAGCTCACAGAACAATAAGTTTTTATGTTATTTACACTCCAGTGACTTTGGTTTAATTGGCTTCTTTTATGTTATTTATATAAATATAAATCATACTGGGTTTTAAAGTATTAATGGTGCATTTTATGTTATAATGCTATTTTCATCCGGACTAGCACTCCATAAATGCATACTCTCCAGCTAAGGACCTTTACAAAATCTACTGCAAGACTTGAAACAGTCCTGTTTGGTGTGGCTCAGTTGGTTGGAGCATTGTCCCATGCACCAAAAGGTTTTGGACTTGATCCCTAGTAGGGATGCATATGGGAGGCAACAGATGGATGTTTTTCTCATACATCTATGTCTCCCTCCTCTTCATCTCTCTCTCTTCCTTTCTATCTCTCTCTCTCTCTCTCTCTCTCTCTCTCTCTCTCTCTCTCTCTCTCTCTCTCTCTCCACCCCCCCATCAAGTATGTAGAGCTGAAATGACATCATGTCTGGAGTTTCTTTAAAAATAATTTGCCCAGCCCTGACCTGTTGCTCAGTGGTTAGAGTGTCAGCCCATACACCGAAGGGTTGCAGATTCTATTCCCGGTCAAGAGCAAATACCTGAGTTGCAGGTTCAGTCCCTGATCCTGGTCAGGGCTCATGCAGGAGGCAACCAATCAGTGTGTCTTTCTCACATTGATTTTTCTTTTTTCTCTCTCTCTTCCTCCTCCCTTCCTAAAAATCAATGGGAAAAAATATCCTTGGGTGAGGATTAACATGAAACAAAACAACAAAGACAAAAATAAATGATGAAAGGCATATAAAAGTTATTAAGAGATATTTTTGAATGGACAAGTGATGTCATTTCATTTGGTTAAAAATTATGTGCCTTAGGGGTGGGGTGGAGAACAAATAAAGCACTGTGTAAGTTTAACAAAACAATAATTGTTTAATGTGATGGAACTGGTCATTTAGTTTCAGTTTATTTAGGGAAAGTTAGGTACCCATCTGAAGCACAACCTTGATCTTTATGGTGACAAAGAGGGAGTGAAGGATGAAATACTTCTTGAGTACTCCTTTGTAAATGTCACTCAAACCTGACCCAAACACAGGTTTTCTTATTGAAAGTCCTGTGACATGAGCTGGTTCATTCACCTTTGACTGTGTTCAGTTTTCAAAGTGCCAAAGAAATTCAGGACAAGATGATTTTAGGATTTTGTTTTACAGGGGTGAACCCATTGAAAGAGCTCTTGGAATAAAAATTTAAAAATCCTTGCTAGAAAGCTTTGGTCAAGTTCTTTAACCTCTCTTGGCCATGGTTGTCTTATGTGTAAAACACGGATAGTTGTAGCACTTGCATCAGGATTGTTTTCAGAAACAAATGAAATAAGATATATGGAGCTCTAGCACAGTACCTTGTTCCTAATAGTTGCTCAATAAATAGTTATTATTGTAATGCAACTTCAGTATCCTTCCTCCATATAAGTTTGAAAGGGTATCAACAAGTAAGTCATTCTGCTAAATATGGCATGTTTTAAACTCAGATAGAAACTACTGGGGAAGTAACAAATATTTACTTAGTGAGAATGATGTCACCGAAGAGGAGAGATAATGTCTGACATCTAAAGAAGTACTAGAAAAAAAAAAAGAAGTATGGAAATGAGTACTACACAAGACACTAGAGAAATAGCTTGTAGACTATGGCAGCTGCTCTCAGAATGAATCGAGTGCTCTGAACAAGGGGGCACGATGATCAGCTGATGGAAAGAAACCTAGAGATAGTTCCTGAGGTTCGCACTCCACCTGATGACGGGAAATCATAGTCACGCAGGTGAGTGTGGCATATGTTTGCCTTAAATAGCACTTTCAGTTTACAAAGAACTTACACATTTTCTCACTCCGTCTTCACACCAGCCCAGTGAGGTAAGTGGCTCAGATGTAACTGTCCCGGGTACAGAGGAAGTTGCTGTGTCTCTGGGAAGGAAAGGGGTTTGCCCAGGGCAGAGCTTGCGCCAGATTACCCTTCCTCAGAAGCAGCCGCCTCAGTGAGTTGTTAAACCTCACAAAGTAGCTAACAATGAACAAAAACAATGTATTTCATTCTTACAACCATCCTATGCATCGGTATATGACTACTAACCTCATTTTACAGATAGCGAAACAGAGGCACAGGAAGGTGAAGCAATGTGCACATTAAAATGTAGTTAGTGGGAGACCAGGAATTTGAAGAAAGTCTGGCTCTGGAATCTACACTTTTTATACTACTCTCTCCTGTGACCAGAACCATAATTATCTATGGTTCTCAAACTTTAGCAAGTATCAGAATCACCTGGAGGGTTTCCTTGGGTGAGGATTAACAACAACAAAAAAACAAACAAAAAGCATTGCTTGCACTCACATCCTGAATTCTGATTCATCAGTTCTGAAGTGAAGCTCTATCATTTGCATTTCTTTTCTTATCTTTTTTTGTTAATCCTCACCCGAGGATTTTTTTTCCATTGATTTTTAGAGAGAGTGGAAGGGAGCGGGTGAGACAGAGAGAAACATCCATGTGAGAGGAACACATCGATTGGTTGCCTCCCCGATGCTTCCCGACTGGGGCCAGGGATGAAGCCTGCAACTGAGGTATGTGCCCTCAACCAGAATCAAAACTGCAACCCCAGCCCTAGCTGGTTTGGCTCAGTGGATAGAGCGCTGGCCCACGGACTGAAAGGTCCCAGGTTCGATTCTGGTCAAGGGCACGTGCCTGAGTTGCAGGCTCAATCCCCAGTAGGGGGCATGCAGGAGGCAGCCAATCAATGATTCTCTCTCATCATTGATGTTTCTGTCTCTCTCTCCCTCTCCCTTCCTCTCTGAAATCAATAAAAAAAAATTTTTTCAAAAAAAACTGCAACCCTTCAGTTTATGGGCCAGTGGTCTAACTACTGAGCCAACCAGCCAAGGCTTTTTTTTTTTTTTTAATATTGATTGATTGATTTTAGAGAGAAAGGAAGGATGGGAGGAGAGAGAGAAAGAGAGGGAGAGAGAGATTTGTTGTTCCACTTACTTATGCATTCATTGGTTGATTCTTATATGTGCCCTGTCTGGGCACTGAACCTGCAGCCTTGGTGTATTGGGATGATGCTCTGGCCAGGGCTGGAATTTGCATTTCTAAAAGTTTCCCATGAGATGCCAGTGCTGGTGGTCTGGAGACCATACTTTGAGAACCACTGGTCTAGACTAGAGAAACAAACTTTTGATGGTGCAGACACATGGTATATACGGCAGGGTTCTTTGGCCTATGAAAGACTGTTGGTAAATATCTGACTTGGGGGAAAGGAACTACACCTGGTGCTCCCAGGAGGCTCATGTGGCAAGGCTTTTTTAACCGCCACAAAATACCAAGGTGAAGACACTTGTTTGAATGTTTATAAAGGCCCCCCTAGAAAAGCTAATTTGTGCAGTTATGGTCATTCTCGAGATAGTCTGAGGATGGGGAGCAAGGAAAAGCACATGGATCCCTTGTGATTTTCATATATGTGCAATTAATGGGAGTCATTTTCACAGGAAGTCTGGGAATGGACAAGAAAAGAGCAGATGGGAGAAATGGGAACATCATTCCTTTCCTTCCGTAGCAAGGGTCCACCAGCATTGTAGGCGAGTTGTATGTATTCACATCTCCAGAACTATGGGTGCTTTCCTGAGATTTTTAACAATATTATTATTTTTAACTAGAGGCCCAGTGCATGAAATTCGTGCACTGCAGGGGGACAGGGGGGTTCCCTCAGCCCAGCCTATGCCTTCTTTCAGTCTGGGATGCCTCAGGGAATGTCTGCCTGCTGGTTTTCTTCTGACTACTTTTAAGATGTTCTCTGCCCATTTTTTTTTTTTTTTGTAGTTTCCCTCTAATGCACCCAGGTATTAATTTTCTTTCTCCTCGCAGTCCTCACAGTCCTCGCAGTCCAGGACCCCACGGGGGATGTCTGCTTAAGCCGGCAGTCGAACATCCCTCTCATAGTCCAGGAGCCCTCGCTCCTTACCACCTGCCTGCTTGCTGCTCCTTACCACTTAGCTCGCTGCTCCTTAGCGCTGCCACAGAGTCAGGAGAGGCTTCTGCCTCCACCGCTGCGCTTGCCAGCTATGAGCCTGGCCTCTGGCTGAGCGGCACTCGCCCTGTGGGAGACACTGATCACCAGGGGGCAGCTCCCTCATTGAGCGTCTGCCCCCTGGTGGTCAGTGCACATCATAGCGACCCGTCATTCTGATCGTTCGGCTGTAACAGTCACTTAGGCTTTTATTATATAGATGATCAAGGTGGCACATTGGTTATGTTGCTTAGAAATACCCAGATGTGAACTTGTTTATTCAGTAACTGAGGTGTTGCAATTAAAATAACATGGTAATAAAGAATATAAGGGGAAACCATGGCTGTGAGACCCGACCAACCCGTGACGCGGTTGCATGCACCCGGCTGGGCCTCTGGTCCCTGTGTCTGCGCTGCTCCCAGAGTGGTGAAGAGGATGATGCTCAGCAGCCCCAGATCCACCACGAGTGAGGTCGGAGCGGCCATAGGCTCAGCCTGGGGCACACTGCTGCCCCCAGGCATGAGGTGGATGATCAGACATCAAACTCCTGGAGAACCTGACACTGCCATCAGCAGTTGCCCTCCCCTGGTGGTCTTTATGACCAGTATAAGTGCCCTGGCAATAGCTTTCCTGACCTTGGGCTACTTCTTCAAAATCAAGGACATTAAGTCACCGGGAATGGCAGAGGACTGGAATCCTTTTCTGCTGCACTTTAATGACTTGGACTTGTGTGTATCAGAGAACGAAACATTAAAGCATCTCACAAATGACACTGTGACTCCAGAAAGCACAGTGACCAGTGGGCAGGCAGAGTATCCACCCAGTTTCCCCAGGCACTGGAGGATTCAGGCCCTGTTAACATCTCAGTTGCAATCACCCTCACCCTGGACCCACTCACACCCTTTGGAGGGTACTCTCGCAATGTCACCCATCTGTACTCGACCATCTTAGGGCATCAGATTGGACTCTCAGGCAGGGAAGCCCTCAAAGAGATAAACATTAGCTTTACCCTGCCAGCTGCTTGGTGCACGGATGGCTGTGCCCTTCAGTCACTGTGAGCAGATGGCGTTCACAGCCTGCATGATGCTCACAGCCAACCCTGGTGTGTTCCCTGTCACAGTACAGCCACCAACCGCACTGTGTTCCAGACGCCCACAGCAATGCCACACTCTGGTACCAGATCTTCATGACTGCTAGAGATGCCAACACAAAATATGCTCAAGATTACAATCCTTTCTGGTGTTATAAGGGGGCCATTGGAAAAGTCTATCAAACTTTAATCCCAAGTTTACAGTTATTGTCCCAGATGATGACTGTTCATTAATTAATTTGCACCTCATGCACACCAGTTACTTCCTCTTCGTGATGGTGATAACAAGGTTTTGCTCTGCAGTCATCAAGGGCAAACCTAGCAAATTGCGTCAGAGCACTGAATTTTGTCCTGAGAAGGTTGCTTTGACTGATGCCTAATCCCACAGCTGCCTGTTTTCTGAGAGAGACTGAGTAAACTGTAAGCACTGTCTGCTGACAAGAGCCTGGGCCTGGACACTCTGTGAATACATTCTCTTGCAATGTTGGATTATTCCAGCCAAAGACACTTCAAGTGCCTGTAATTGATTTATACATGTTTATAAAAACCTATTCAGAAATTGATCCACTGATGCTCGTGCCTCACACTGGGTGCAGTCCGAACCCTGCAGCCTTCCCTGTGGACTTGGCGGGATGATCCCCGTAGTGCCAGACACAATGCCTGATCTCCCTGCCTCAGAGCAGGCCTTGCTGTCTTTACCAAAATCTCAGGGCAGTTCATTGCTGGAGGGATTGAGGTTTGCTTCGGTTCGAAACAGTCTGCACCTTTGACGTGATATTGCATTTCCCAAGCCACCAATCCGTTTTGTGGATTTTACATGTCTGTGGCTTAATAATCATAGTACCAATAATAATACCCTTTTCTCTGTTTTGCTTGCAAGGAAACACACATAGCTTTTTAAGTTTTCTTTTGAAAAAAAAAAATAGCCACATTGTAATATTACTCTAGTTAAGACACACTTGTGCTTTCAAAATCTTGAGTAAAATGTTCAATATTTTTTTAAAAAGAATATAATAAGGAATTTGAGCTATTACGTTCTGTTAATATTGAAAGTAGTTATCCAAATTTCTCCCTGTTTTATGCTTTTATTCCACTTCATACAGAAACATACTATACATACTACACTAATGATTGATTGCGTTGTTCATTTGAAACAGAAATTAAGTCTGAAATGGTAGTGATCTGACTCTGCATAGAGAGCTGGTGCCTTGCTGCCACCCTGCCTGGACTCCAGCGATCTCTGCCCACTGGTACCCTCAGCACTGCTTGTCCCAGGGGCCTTCCATCGAGGCACTTGTCTTTGTCAGGTTCCACAAAGCTCTGAGAGGGAATCTGTCCTCTGCCAGCTTGACCGTGTATCCAAGGCACTGAATTTAACAGAAGAACTAAGTACTTGGCAGGGAATAAAACTTTGAACCCAGGACTGTCTGTTGAGAATCAAGGTCTCAATTAGGAATAATCTCATTTTGGGATGATTTTCTGGAGGAAAGAACATCAATCTGACACAATGTAGTATTCTGTATCACTGGGGTTGACCAGACCACCCAAAAAACAAGTCTTTAGTTGGCATCATTTTGGCCACCTCCCCTTCTCACCGAGTTGCTTGCACTAAATTGCATTTCTTTCAGACATTTGCCATTGGCTTTCACCAGGCAGCATTAAAAAGAAAGGGCTGGAAGACCTTATACTTATTACATTTACTTTTGGGTTGTTGAAACACATTACCCATTACTTTACACATGTAAGCATTCAATCTTTTTCTTTATGTTAATAAAATGTTTCAGACTTACAGAAAGTAATAGACCCAAAGTAGTTATGAAACATTTACTTTTTGCCATATCTGTTTCATTTTGAAAAAGAAATAGAATGTTTTAATTACAGTTTACCATTCTCCCCACCCAACTCCTTTCCCTTCCCAACTCCCTAGAAATAACCACTGTCCCAGAGTTTGCATGTATCTTTCCTGTCCACATTTTGTGTGCTGTTAGTGCATGACGAAGTATCTACAAACAATATGTAGTCTTGCTCAGGAGGTTTTCTAAAGTTTCCATTAAGTGTCATGTAGCACATCTACATTTGCAATACAGTGGGCTCTTCATGAGGAGATTTGTGAGAAACTTGTGTTGGGTGTGATGCTGAGCACGTTTGTCTCAGGGACACCATGGAACATGTACGTGGAACTCTGTGTAGGGCTGGTTGGGATTCTGAGCTCTCATTTGTCCACTGTCTTTTTGTCTGTTTACTTCATCTGAATAGTTCCTTACCTTATTTTCTATCTGCCAACATTTATTCATTAATTTCTTGAAGCTTGTTGCATTTATGTTTTTTGTATCAAGATCCCTTTTTTTCTTACATGTTTGAGCTCCACTTCCTCTCCCATTCAATGCCTCCTCCAGTTACATACTAGTTGCCAGCAGGCACTAACCCATCCCCTCACCCCCTTGAGCACTGAACCCATGACAATACGCAGGATTTACTATATGCTAAGCAGGACATTATTTAGCAAAATAAATTTGATAAGCCTAAAATCCAGATGCATTATCTGTTAATATCCAGGAAAATAGGTACAAAATGTGCAATGGATTTCTATGTTAAAATACTTCCTTCCCAGGAGTGGGCCCCTGTAGTTTATTCCCCAGTCCAAAAGTTGTTTTCGGTAGTAGAAACAGCCTTAGGATAGTAGACTGATGAGCACACATAGCAATATTTTTATAATTCGGAGCCAAGATGATAGCACAGCAAAGAAGCAGAAGCCTGAGGAAGCTATTAACAATTTAAGAATTTACCATTTCCAGTTAGTACAGGAATGTTAATTCCATTTCCAAGGAGAAGCATAAAAATGGCATGTGTTAGGACTCTTAGAGATATACTTTGTATAGTGGAATATTAAAATCTCAGAGTTTGGTGTTTTTACCCTCTGAGATTTGCTAAGTTTCCCTCCACCTTATAGTTAAGCACAACACTGGGATAGGTTTTAAAGGCAGTCATTCCAAATGCATCTGAACTCATCTCCTTGGAGTTACAATGCGTGCCTTGAATGGCTGTGTTAGCCTCAAGATAACCAAGTGATCCCCAAGATTTAGGCAAGAGACAAAAGTAGTTATACATTAATTTTAGTATGAAAGAGCATTTTTGAACAGGATAGAAATGTTTAACCAAATAGGGGTAAGTTTCTACAAGACATACAGAGAAATGAGTATCTATAATTGTTTTTAAATAACAAATAATTATGAATTTTAGTATCATATTGATATTCACCCATGTGTTCAACTAAGGCTATTTTCATATTCAGCACATCATAGCTCTAATATCTGCACAGATTATTGTGTTGTTAAGTAATACAGCTTTCTTTATGAATACACTGATCATAATAATGTCATACTACCTTATTTATTTTTCCACATGTGCATATACTTATAGATAAAGATATTTTCTGAGTTCATTGTACTGCAGATACTCAGGTACTAGAAATACAAATATAAATAAGTTCTGTACCATGCTGTCAAGAAACTGACATCTTTTTGGTAAGTGGTAGAATTATAAGCAAGTAATTATAGTAAAATGTTATTATTGATATTGTTGATTAATATGAAAAATGTATGAAAATATTGATAAAGAAGTAAATTAATCCTGCCAGAAACCATCAAGGATAGTAAGAAACAGAGGTTACATTTGAATAACGATAACTTAAGATAACATTCCCTGACTCCCCAGAACAGATTTAATCTTCCTTGATCTCTCTCCCCAGAATAATGTATGCCTATCTCCATTAGTATGTATTATTGTATTTCATTATAGTTAACTAGAGGCCCAATGCATGAAAATTCATGCAAGAGTAGGCCTTCCTTCCCCTGGCTGCTGGCACTGGCTTCCCTCCGGCACCCGGGACCCAGGCCTCCCTCCTCGGGCTGCCTGCAGGCACCCGGGACCTGGGCTGGCTTCCCTTGGGCCACCCACAGGCACAGGGACCTGGGCTGGCTCCCTCCAATCCCAGCTTCATGTCTGGAATGACGTCTGTAAGACATCGGTCTAATTAGCATATTACCCTTTTATTATTATAGACTAGAGACCCAATGCATGAAATTCATGCACGGGGGTGGGGAGAGGGTGTATCCCTCAGACTGGCCTGCACCCTCTCCAATCCAGGACCCCTCTGGGGATGTCCGACTGCCGGTTTAGGCCCAATCTATGGGATTGGACCTAAACAATCAGACATCCCTCTTGCAATCCAGGACCACTGGCTCCTAACCACTCACCTGCCTGCCTGACTACTGCCCCCAACTGCCCTCCCCTGCCCTCCCCTGCCAGTCTGGTCACCCCCAATGGCCCTCCCCTGTCAGCCTGGTCATCCCCAACTGCCCTTCCCTGACAGCCAATTCATCCCCAACTGCCCTCCCCTGCCAGCCTGATCACCCCCAACTGCCCTCCCCTGCAGGCCTGATCACCCCCAACTGCCCTCCCATGCCAGCCTGATCACCCCCAACTGCCCTCCCCTGCAGGCCTAATCACCCCCATCTGCCTTTCCCTGACAGCCAATTAGTCCCCAAATGCCCTCCCCTGCCAGCCTGGTTGCCCCAGTGGCCCACCCCTATCGGCCTGATCTTGTCCCCAACTGCCCTCCCTGCCAGCCTGATCATCCCCAACTGCCCTCCCCTGATGGCCTGATCGCCCCTAACCCCTTGCCAACTTGATCTCATCCCCAACTGCCCTCCCCTGCCAGCCTGGCCGCCCCCAACTGCCCTCTCCTGCCAGCCTGATTGCCCCTAACTGCCTCTGCCTCAGCCCCCACCACCATGGCTTTGTCTGGAAGGAAGTCGGACATCCAGAAGATGGCCTGTCAACCTGGTCTAATTAACATATTACCCTTTTATTAGTATAGATAGATTATATAGGATAGGATTGCTTAAATTGGGGATGGGGGAAGCCTTTTTCAGCAGGAGAAGATGCTCTTGGCAGACAAAAGGGACTTCTTTAAGTGGAAAAGAAAAGACCATCACTAGAAATAAGAAAATATGTGAAAGAAAAAAAAATCTCACTGATAAAAGCAAACATAGTAAAGGTAATACATCAACTACTTATAAAACTAGTATGAAGGTAAAAATAGTAAAATCATCTATACCTACAATAATTAGTTAAATAAAAAGTTATAAAATATGATGGCAAAAACATAAAATGTGGTGGCAGGGATGTAACAAAGTAGTGTTTTTAGAATATGTTCGAACTTAAGTGACCATCAACCAATTGCTATATACATAGGTTGTTATTGTGAAACCTGATGCTAACCACAAACCAAGTACCTATACTAGATACACCAAAAAATGAAGAAAAGGAGATCCAAACGTAACAGTAAATAAAGTCATCGCAAGTGAAGAGAGCAGAGAAGAAGAAAGGAACAGATAACTACAAAAACAACCTGAAAACAATTAACAAAATGGCAATAAGTACATATGTATCAATAATTATTTTAAATGTAAATGGACTAAATGCATAGGGTGGCTGAATGGATAAAAATATTATACACACACACATACACACACACACACACACACACACACGCGCACACACACACACACACACACACACACATATATATATATATACTGCCTACAAGAGACTCATGATTCACTTCAGGTCTAAAGATATGCACACAATGAAAGTGAATGGATGGAGAAAGATACTTTATGCAAACTGGGATAGCTTTTGTCTACCAGAGAAAAAAGATCTTAAAACAAAGACTTTAACGAGACACAGAAGGCCATTACCTAATGATAAAGGGATCAATCTAGTAAGAGGATATAAAACTTATAAATATCTATGCACCCTATGTAGGAACACCTAAAGACATAAATAAAAAATTAACAGACACTAAAGGAGAAGTTGACAGTATTACAGTAAAAGTAGGGGACTTTAGCACCCTACTTACATCAATGGATAGATCATCTAAACAGAAAATCAATAAGGAAACATTGGCCTTAACTGATATATTAGACTTAGTAGATATAAATGGAGTATTCCATCCCAAAATAGCAGAAACACATTCTTTTCAAGTGTACATGGCACATTCTCCAAGATAGGTCAAATGTTAGTTCACAAAACAAATTTCAATAAACTTAAGATAACTAAAATAATATTAAGCAACTTTTCCAACCACAACAGTATGAAACTAGAAATGAATTATATGGAGCACAAACATATGAAGACTAAAAAACATGCTACTAAACAATCAATGGGTCAATGAAGAAATCAAAGAGGAAATTAAAAAATACATTGAGAGAAATAAAAATGGAAACATGGTATTCCAAAATCTATGAGATGCAGCAAAAGCAGCTCTAAAGCAGAAGTTTATAGCAATGGAGGCCAACCTTAAGAAACAAACAAAAAATTCAAATAAAAATCTAATCTTACACATAAAGGAACTAGAAGATGAAGAACAAGCATAAAATGTTAGTAGAATAAAGGAAATAATAAACATTAGAGTGGAAATAAATAGAGACTAAAAAACAATAGAAAACAGTAGTGAAACTAACAGTAGGTTTCTTGAAAAGATAAACAAAATTAATAGCCTTTAGCCAGACTCATCAAGAAAAAAAGATGATCCAAATAAAAAAATCAGAAATAAAAGAGGAGACATTAAAACCAACACCACAAAGGATTTTAAAAGAATACTTGGAACAATTATACACAAACAAATTGCATACCCTAGAAGAAATTGTTTAATTTCAAAAACATACAATCTCCCAAGACTGAATCAGGAGAAGATAGAAAATCTGAACAGGCTAATTACTAGTAATGAAATTAAATCAGTTATAAAATTTAAAAAAAACTCCCAACAAACAAAATTCCAGGACCAGACGTCTTCACAAGTGAATTCTACCTAATATTTAAAGAAGAGTTAATGCCTATGCTTCTCAAACTATCCCAAAAAATTGAAGAGGGAAGAACATTTCCAAACTTATTCTACAGGGCCAGCATTACCTCAATACCAAAACCAGACAAAAATACTACCAAAAAAGTTACAGGCTAATATCCCTGATGAAGATGGATGCAAATATCCTTAGCAAAATATTAGCAAACTGGCCCTAGTCCGTTTGGCTCAGTGGATAGAATGTCGGCCTGTGGGACCAAACAGTACAGGTTTGCTTCCAGTCAAACGTACCTCGGTTGCAGGCTTCTCCCCGGCCCAGGCCCTGGTTGGGGCTATTGCAGAAAGCAACCAATCGATGTGATTCTCTCTGTCTGTTCCTCTCTCTTTCATTCTCTCTAAAATCAATGGAAAAATATCCTTGGGTAACGATTAAAAAAATTTTAAAAAAGTCAACCTACTGGCAGTTGAGTCTGACTCAGTGGTTGAGGTTGAACCTATGAATCAGGAGGTCATGGTTATATTCCCCATTAGAGCACATGCCCAGGTTGTGGGCTCAATCCCCAGTAGGGGTCATGCAGGAGGCCAGCAATCAGTGATTCTCTTTCATCATTGATGTTTCTATCTCTCTCCCCCTCTCTCTTCTTTTCTGAAATCAATAAAAATATATCTTTTTTTAAAAATAAAGATTGGATTATCTAAACAAAAGTCAACCTATTGAATGTGAGTAGATATTTGCAAGTGATATATCTAATAAGAGATGATATCCAAAATATATTAAGAACTCATGTAACTCAATATGAAAAATACCCCAAGCAATTTAATTTAAATTTGGGCAGAGTGCCTGAATAGACATTTTCCCCAAGAAGACATACAGGTGGCCAACAGACTCATGAAAAGATGCTCAACACCACTAAGCAAATCACAACCACAATGACATATCACTTCACACCTGTCAGAATGGCTATTATCAAAGAGAGCAAATAACAGCTGTTGGCAAGGATGTGGAGAAAAGAGAACCTTTGTGCATTGTTGATGGGAATGTAAATTGGTATAGCTACCATGGAAAACAGTGTAGAGGTTACTAAAAAAATTAAGAACAGAACTGCCACATTACCCAGCAATTCCACTTTTGGGTATTTATCTGAAGAAAATGAAAATACTAATTTGAAAAGATATATGCACCCCTATGTTCATTGCAGCATTATTTATAACTAGGGGCCCAGTACACAAATTTGTGCACCTTGAAAGGAACTGTGGGCCATGAGGCTGCAGCGGGCATAGGAGTGGGTCTCGATCCATCCTCCATGCCCCTGCCCAGCCCCTCCCACCTTGGCCCCTGGTCCCCTCTCTGCTGGCAGCCCCACTCCTGCTGCCACCACTCCCACATGCTAACAGTGCCAGCCCCGCTTGCACCTGCTGATAGTGCAGAGTGATTGGGGCCGGCTCCAGCAGTGGATGTGAGAGGTGGCTGCTGGTCCCAATTGCCCCTCAGGAGCAGGGGGAGGTGGAGAAACCTGCTGGCCCCTATTGCCCCTCAGGAGCAGGGGGAGGTGGAGAAACCCTGAGGGGCAATTGGGACCAGCAGCCACCTCTCACACCCACTGACGGTGCCAAGCAATTGGGACTGGTGCTGGGTACTGGCAATGGGTGCGAGCTCCAGGTGGGACCACGGCACACAGGAGCAAAGAATTTTCAGTAATCACCAGAAGCTCCCATGATGACAACAACCTGAACCCCACCTTGGTCTGGAGCCCCCACTCACCTACTGCACCATCCCGCCATGGACAATGCCTGCCATGTTCCACGTGCACCCCTGACGGTCAGCACACGTCATAGCACTGTTCAGTTGTTTGGTTGTTCCACCATTCAGTCTATTTGCATACTAGCCTTTTATTATATAGGATAGCCAAGATAGAGAAGCTACCTAAGTGTTCATTGATAGATTAACACATTAAGCATTCAGCCTGTTTTGTCTTCCAGACGGAAAGTGTAGTGTCAGTCACCGGTGACTGACTGGGTGCTTAACGTGTTCATGGATAAAGAAGATGTGGTGCACATACACTCAGGAATATTACTCAGCCATAAAAACAATGGAATCTTGCCATTTACAACGACATGCATGGAGTTGGGATATTATGCTAAGTGAAATAAGTCAGACAGAGAAAGACAAATACCATATGATTTCACTTATATGTGAAATCTGAAAGGCAAAACAAACAAAAACAGAAACAGACTATAGATACACACACAAAAACTGATCAATAGAGGAATGATTAAATTAGGGTAAATTTAGTGGCAAGAGGGAAGGGGGTTGAGGAGGTAGAAAAAATAGGTGAAAGGGATTAAGAGGTACAAACTTCCATTTATAAAATAAATAAGTCATGGAGATTGAATGTACAGTATAGGGAATATAGTCAATAATATTGTAATAACTATGTGTGGTAACAGATAGTTATTAGACTTGGTGTGGTGATCATTTTGTATGATATTTAAATGTCGAATCACTATGTTGTACACTGAAACTAATATAATATTGTATGTCAACTATGCTTCAATAAAAGAGAAATTAGAACAATAATTTATTACTCTAAAAGGTGTCAATTATAAGGAAAGATTAAGCATTAGGTTGTCTTTCATGTACAAACAGTTCATTGGATAATCAAGTAGCCCTAGGTGATGAGTAAGAGTTCTTTACAGAAAATTTCCACATAATAGAAGTATAAAGAATAATATATTTAGAAAGTCAGTATTTTAACCTCTAATTAACAGTAGATTGGGGCAATAATCATCAATGGATAAAACGATTAGATGACATTTTGTTGAAAACTTCCAACTGGAAGAAATAGATTATCATACTCCAAACCTATTGGTTAATCTTAGCATCAGACAGTGCATGTTTCCTCTCCTGACAGGCCCCCAGCTATAAAGTGCTGTTTATGATCTATAAAGTACTATTTATGATCTGAATCAGAATCTAATAAAATCTTTAAAGCTAACTTTAATTTGGAGAAGATATGAGAGATTAATGAATAACCAATTGACACTACAAAGAAGTGAACAGACAAATCCCAAATTGTGGATCTTTTGTAGAATAATACATTTGATTTTTTTCTCAAGTCAATTACCTGAAAAAAGGGGAAAAAATAAAGGGGAGGGAGGAGAGACAATTCTAAATTGAAGGACTTCAGACAATTAAATATAATATGTGGACCTTTTTGGGTCTCATAAAACCAAATAGAAAAGCATTTTAAATACCTAGGAAAATCTGAACATGTCTAAATTTTATATGATACCAAGAAAATTTATGTTTACTTATGTGTGTAAAAATGGTAATATGGTTATGAAAGGGAATATCATATTTTTAGATATGTACACTCAAGTACTTAGAGCAGAAATGACATGATGTCTGGGTTTTCTTTAAAATAAGTTGCCAAGTCCTGGCCAATTTGCTCAGTGGTTAGGGTTTCAGGTTCAGTTCCTGGTCAAGGGCATGTACCTGGGTTGCAAGTTTGATCCCAAGTCCCAGTCAGGGCATGTATGGGAGGTAACCAATTGATGTGTCTCTCACATCTCACATCGATGTTTCTCTCTCTTTCTCTCTCCCTTTCCCTTCCACTCTCTCTCTGAAAATCAAAAGAAAAAATAACCTCAGGTGAGGGTTAAAAAATAATAATAATGTGTCAAAAGATCAGGGGGTGGGGGAAGAGAGAGAGATGCAGAGAGAGAAGGGAAGGAGGAGGAAGAAGAAGAAGAGGAGAGAGGATAACAACAGATATGATAAAGACAGGGAAAGCAAGAAAAAATGGGAAGGAAATTAATCATGGCTATAAAAATAATATTTCCCTAAACTGAAGAAAGACTCAAGTGTTGATGACATCCCTCAAGAATCAATATATCATGTAAATCCAGAAAATGTGTACTTGGTTGGGGGAAATTAACAAGTTTGAGTATGAATATGTATTACTTTTTAGCCAACAAAGAACATCTATTCCTTCCAAATAATTCCTAAACTTTTACTGTAATTGACAGTTACAAAGAACTATTGATTTTTTTTAATGATAGTGTTGTGGAATTTTGATTTTCAAATTTATTGGATTTTTATCTCTCTCTCTCTCTCTACCCCCTCTTCCCTCTCTCCCTCTCCCTCCTTCCCCTTCTCCAGTCCAAAACATACTTTTGCTAGCTGTGGGTTCCTAAGTTGTAGTGATATTAAAGATAAAACAAATTCACTCCCCAACATTGAGGGTATCTTAGCTGTCTTCTTTCTCTTCCCTAAGTTTATTTGGTTGTTTCTCACACTTACTATTCTAGAATAACTACACCCAGTTTGTGAAGTTGTATAAACTATCCCAATACCATTTTGTTTAGAATTGCACTGATTTTTGCAAGGATAACTGAGATAATTGATATATTAACAATATTGTATAGTCTCACCTAGGAGCAAGGTATATATGCCTCTACTATTCTGGTCTTCTTTTAAATCTGCCAATAGATTTTACAGATTTTTTTTTTCACATTATTCTTGCACATTTCTTCTTTTCTATCACTGTGAATGGGCTTTTTAAAAATGGCATTTCTAATTAATTATTAGTAATGTATGAGAAGTTCTTGATTTTCATATGTTGCTCTTATATCTGGAATCTGAGAAAATTGTCATAATTGTTAAAAAATTGATTTGAAATCACCTAAATCTTTATCAATAGAGGAATAATTAAGTTAAGGCAAATCTAGTTAATATGACATGATACAGCTATTTAGAAAAAATATATATATGTTTATAGTGATAGAGAGTGTGCGAGGGAGAGAGAAAACCATCTCCAAGATAAAGTGAGGCCCTAGCCGATGTGGCTCAGTTGGTTGAATGTTATCCCATGCACTGAAAAGTCACTGGTTTGATTCCTGGCCAGAGCACATGCCCAGGTTGTGGGCTTGATCATCAGTTGGGGTGTGTGCAGGAGGCAGTCAATCGATATTCAGTTGGGGTGCGTGCGGGATGCAGTCAATCAATATTTGTTTCTTTCTCCCTCCCCCTTCCTCTCTCCCTAAAAAAATCAATAAAAACATATTTTTAAAATAAAGTGAGGAAAAAACAAGTAAGAAAAAAGAATAATAGCATAGTGTGGCTTAAAGATGTAAACTACTACAGGTGGATATATGCATAAACCATATAAATGCATAGAATAAGGTCTGGAAAATGCACCCCAATGTTAACTGTGGTTACTCTTAGGTGGGAAATAAAGAAGATTTTTAAATTTTTTTTCTGTATATATTTTTGTATTTAAAATTTTTCTAAAATGTGAATTTAATAATGCTTTTGTAACTTAAAAAATTTTTAAGGTGAAAAAATAAGATGCTGGGAATAGACATGTTGATAAAGATTGACATGGAGGAAGCTCCGGGGAGGGTGGATATAAGTCCATAGAAAACCCTCATGGGTCATTAATTTCTACAATATCTTTAAAGTCACTTCCATTTGGCTTTGGAAATCTGTGGCTCTACACAACCTGTCAAGAAGTATTACCAGATCTATTAGAGCAGAAAATGAAGATAAAATGTAACACAACTGCCCAATGAAATCAGTGGAGACAACCCCTCCCCTGTGTTTGTCTACCTCATGTGATGTCTCCCATGCTAGGGCCATGGACTAGTGAAAGACCTAAATAAATTAGCTGGCTAAATGAATTGGATAATTTTCCTTTTAGCCCTCTCTCCTTGTCAGCTGGAAACAAGATGAGACCAGCCTTTATTTCCTAGGTCTTTCTAGTGTCTAGCGTTTCTGCATGGTAAATTCTTTCAACCTGAAGTTAGAAAGGGGATACCTGTTAGTTTACCTGCATCAGGTAGCTTGAGGCACACTTGTTTGCTCTGAAGCAAGGCTATTGCTGGGCTTGGTATGTGAGGTCTTTATGAAAGGTGCCTGACTGTCTCACATCACCATAGATGTTTGTGCTGTATCCCTTGCAATGAATTAGAGTTATATCTTAAGTTGTGCCAATAAGCAAGTTTTGGCAGATTTGTAACCTGGACTTTTATTTTATACACATTAAGTGGAGATCAATGATGAACACCTAACACAGTGTCTAGCAGTGGTTTTCAAAGTTTAATGTAGGAATCGTGTCAGCATGCCAATAGGGTCTGGGGTAGACACTTGAATTTGATTTTTAAGAAGCTCCTAGGTTTGTGGATGTGGCTGGTTTGAGGAACCACACTTAAAGTATCAGCACTGAATGGCATATACTTGGTACTCAATAAATATTTGTTGAATGAGTCCTTTTCTGTCCCAACCTCCAGAAATGTGGAACCTCCTGTAGAGGCGCACACTTCCTCTTTCGTGTCTATGTTAGACAATGAGGAATTTTTACTGGAAAGCCAAGTCTGTCAAGCTATTGTGTTTCGCATACTTCCACCCTCACCTCAAAGTTCTACTCACGCAGTTTCATATCACCAGCATCATTCTGCGCAGCCTGACCTGGTCACCCTCTCCCAGCCCAATGTAGCATAATTTCCTGTCTCTGCACCTGTAAGATGCCCTGTTGGAGCTGCACGTCACATCACAGGCAAAGCCAAGAGGGAAACGGAAGGCCCTTTATGTAAAACCAGATTCCCCCCAGAGCCACAGCCCCTTTCCTACTCTGGGGTAGTGATTTGCAGGAGCACTAAGTTGGTTCACAAAACTTAACAAACCAAAAAGTAAAACTCTAGCATCACATGGACTCTGATACAGAGGTGCCCTAAACAGAACAAGGATTAAAAGTTAACTAGACTGGTCCTGGCTGGGTGGCTCAGTTGGTTGGAGTGTTGTCCTGTACACCAAAGAAGGTTGCGGGTTTGATTCCCAATTGGGTCACATACCTAGGTTGTGAGTTTGATCCTCAGGTGGGGCTTGTATGGGAGGCAACAGGTCGATGTTTCTCACATTGATGTTTCTCTCTTTCTCTCACTCTTCCTCTCTCTCTAAAAAAAAAAAATGTATCTTTAGGTGAGGACTTAAAAAAAAAGTTAACTAGACTGGTATCTTGAGAAATGTATTGCCTACTTAGATTTTCCTTTCACTGGAGATAAAACAGTGTTGCCTATTGAGCGATGGTGAAAATGCCTCATAAATTAGAATCTCAAGCCTGGTTCTTTTTGGAGTTATTTTCCTTAGAGTAGGATCAAAAGCTGAGCTGGAAAATGATCCAAATATGTATGTTGAAATATTCTTTTGGAATAGACTAGGTATGTTTTGGACAGATGGAGATGTTAGTTTTATTGTGTGAAACCATGTTTAATATTTTAAGAACTGTCTTGTTCAAGATGACTGAATTGTGTAGACAGAAAAATTCTGTTGTCTTACAATCAATTTAACAGTTATTCTCACTTATTGGCCACTCATCTGGGGACTCTGGGGGTACAGTATTAGCAGAATTCACTTGGGGATGCTAGCATGTGCACATTAGCAGAATAGATTGGACTGTGATTTGTAGCACAAGCCTACTTTTACAGGGAGCATTTTCTACCCACCCACAGCTTCGCAGTGATGTTGGAATCTGTCTAGTCGGTGGAGGATCAGTAGCTTAAGGAGCTAATGAATATTCATTTCTTTTCCCTGGGTGCAAAGTAAAATAACCAGTAATTAGTATAATATTTAATACTTCTATTCAAAATAAATAAATCTTTTGTGAAAAAAAACCTAATTATTATAATGTAGCAAATTCTGCATATGTAACTGGAATTGGATGTGGTAATTTGAAAATGCTTCTAAGCCTTCATTTACATGTTTGAGATTAGTTAATTATTCCCCTTGTATGCATAAAACAGAACTTTAAATTTTTACCTGCATTTATTATTCATTTTCCTATCTCTCAAGCTTAGCTGAGTCTAATATTTAAATTTTACATTTTCTTCGATACTGGAGATATTTGTATTTTGAAGTAATGTTTTGAGTTTGCTCTTGTCCTCCCCTTCTCTTGTTCCACAGATATAGTATGCAAATGGCGTATGGCTATTCCCAGGTGGTGTTTCTTATCTGATCCTTGGTTCATGGGGCAAGGTTTAGTGGTTCTAGTTTTTTTAGATATACATTTTAATACATAATACATGTCAGCACTGAGCAGGGTACTTTCACACATGTCATCATGTTTTATTCTGCAACCGTACTGTGGATTTATTTTTCTACTGCTATTTTATAGATGAGGAAACTGAGCTCAAAAAGGTTAACTCCTTTCATGCAAAGTATAAAATTCTAAATTATCCATGTATCTGAGTCTAAATCCAGTTTACACCACAACAACAAGATTCTGAACTTGTTCTTCCAACTTGCTGAGGCGGGAAAGGTTTGGAGGAGGTGATGGTATGCTTGTGTGCAAACAAAAATTCTCCAGGGTGTTGTCATGGGCTTGGGTGCTTGTGAGTGCCAACTACTGCTGGGGGTGAGGGACAGCCCAGCATCACTGGCCTTACAGGCAAATGCTTTCTGGGTCTGTGATCAGCAAGGACACCAGATCTACAGCCCAGCGGTTTCTCAGTGATACTGGCTAGTGCCTGCCAGAGAGAATTCACATTCTTGCCCAAATGCAAATGTATGGATCTATATAGGATGTGGTCAAAATCCACAAAGACTTATAGTGCTGTAATTTCTCAATTCTGTGGAAAAAAAATGGGAAGCTGACATACTGGGAGTTTGTATGATTCATTTGGGGTAGGGAGCAGAGACAAGAGCCTCTGTTTTAGATTTTTTTGAAAGAGTCCCAGGACTAGAATAAAATTCTGATTTCTGACCAGGTACTACAGGCCCCAAGAGGCCCAGCTACTGCCTGCTTCTCCCAGTTCCTTGTGTGTCCCCTTCCATTCCTTTTCCATGCTCAGCTCCCTCCAGCCACACTAGTCACCTCCTTTCTCTTCCTCCAACTTGGAAGTTTGTTCTTGCCTCATAACCTTTGCATTTAGCCCTAGCTGGTTTGGCTCAGTGGATAGAGTGTCCACTTGTGGACTGAAGGGTCCCAGATTCGATTCAGGCCAAGGGCACATTCCCAGGTTGTGAGCTCAATCCCTGGTGGGGTGTGTGTGTGCAAGAGGCAGCCAATCAATGGTTCTCTTTCATCATTGATATTTCTCTCTCTCTCTCTCTCCCTCTCCCTTCCTCTCTGAAATCAATAAAAATGTATTAAAAACAAAAACCTTTGCATTTATTGTTCCTCCTACTTGGGGTGATCTCTGCTACCTCTAGGTGGCTGATTTTTTTTTACCTCATCTTTGGGCTTCAGTTCAGATACCTCCTCCACAGGGAGCCTTCCCTGCCGAGCCACATCTACAGGGGCCTCTCCCCATGATCACCCATAACCCAGCAGGGACTCATTATCCTAAGACCCTGTTCACTCAACTTCAGAGCACGTTTGCTTTCTGAAAAGGTCTTTATTTTTATACTATTTTGTTTTCACTTTGGCATCTAGAGCAGCACTGATACATAATAGGTACTTGATAAATGTGTTGAATAAATGAATGCATAAATCCACGAATGAATGGAAATTAGATTCAAAGAATTACACATTCTAGCATTTGAAGACACTTGCTAGCTAATCAATCCCAACTTTATACCCAGTATCTGTATTTGATTATTTCCAGTGAGTGAAAGCTCATTCATTTACATAATAGAGTCTCCAATTTTTATATTGAGAGGCAGTGTCGGACTATGAAAAATAAGTCAAACTCACCTTAATTCAAATCTAAATCTGTTATATACTAGCTGTGAATCTTGGTAAGGTCAGTAACTTTTCTGTGTCCTGTTTCATCTGAAAAGGGAGTAACACTACCTACCTGGGCAAACTGTTATCAGAAATAAACAAAGCCGTGTAGACAGAGAATCATACTGGTACATATTTATAAACACACTAGAGGCCCAGTGCATGAATTCATGCACGGGTGGGGTCCAGCTGGCCTGGCCCTAATGGGGGCGGATCAGGGCTGGGCCTATTGGGAGGAGAAGACAGTGGGAGTTTGGCCAGCCAGCCCATCCTGATCAGGCCTGATCAGGGCCGGGCCAGCTGTGGGGAGGAGCTGTGGGTGATTGGCCAGCGGGCCCCGACCCTGATTGAGGTGGCGGGGGGGGGGGGGGGGCTGATTGAGGGTGGGGTCAGCTGTGGGGAGGGGCTGTGGGTGGTGGGCTGGCCATGGTGAGGGACTGTGAGTGGTGGGCCAGCTGGCCCTGCCCCCAAATGGGGTGGGGAGATTGATCAAGGGTCAGCAGCTGGGGGGAGGGGGCCCTGGGAGGTTGTCCAGCTAGCCCCACCCACGATTGGTGTGGGGGGGACTGATTGGGGGTGAAGCTGGCTGGGGGGAGGAGCCACAGGCTGATCAAGGTGGTGGGGGCCCATCAGAGGTGGAGCTAGCCAGGGGGAGGGGCCACAGGCAGTTGGCCGGCTGGCCCTGCCCCTGATCAAGGTGGGGGGGCTGATCTGGGGTGGGGCCAGGCAGGGGGAGGGGCTGTTGGAGGTTGGCCAGCTAACCCCACCCCCTGATCAGGCCGGTTCACTGGCCACAATGGGCATCATAGCGACCAGTCATTCCTGTGGTTCCGGTGTTCTGGTCACTGGCTTTTTATATATATGGACTAGAGGCCCAGTGCACAAAATTAGTGCATGGGGGGGGGCCCTCAGCATGTCCTGCACCCTCTCCAATCCAGAACCACTGGCTCCTAACTGCTCACCTGCCTGCCTGCCTGATTGCCCCTAACTGCTCCCCTGCCTGCCTGATTATCCCTAACCACCTTTGCCTGCCTGCCTAATGCCCCTAACTGCTCTCCCTTGCCAGCCTGATCCCCCTAACTGCTCTCCCCTGCCTGCCTGATCCCCCTAACTGCTCTCCCCTGCCAGCCTGATCCCCCTAACTGCTCTCCCCTGCCAGCCTGATCACCCCTAACTGCTCTCTCCCCTGCTGGTCTGCTTGCCCCTAACTGCCTCTGCCTCAGCCCTGCCACCATGGCTTTGTCCCAGAAGGACGCCTGGAAGATGCCCAATCTAATTAGCATATTACCTTTTTATTAGTATAGATGGTATAGAAAGGTTAGCATGTTAAGGGGGTCAGACAAATGTTATTTTTCTTCTTTTTCTGTTCTCTCTGCTACTTTGTCCTATACTGTGCATCACACACACATTCACATGTAATTCTTCCCATGAGGTAGGTACTGTGCATCGGTCCTGTTTTACAGGTGAGAAAACCGAGAGTAATGCGTTTAAGTGATTTGGCCAAAGTACCCCTTCTAAAAAATGGTGCAGTCACTGTTGTCAGGTTTTCATTGCACCAAAGCTACCTCCTTCCTCTGCCCCCAACACCAAAGAGCAAGCAGGTTGATAAAATGGAAGGATATAAATCTATTGGCCAATTTAACTCTCAGAATGGCAGAGGACATCTGCTTCACCCCCAGGAAGCATAGTTGACTAGAGCTAGAGGACCTGTGCAAAAGAGATGAGCAAACATGTGCAAAGGAGGATGCAGCAACCTCTCATGCTAGGGGCCCAGTCTCTCTGCCTTTAGAGCACCACACCCCTTCTTTAGTTAATTCCGGCATTGACTCTAAAATGAATTAAAGTGATGGGCAAGTTGTTATCACTTGTCATGATTATTGCATACCAAGGAACTCTAGCAAATTGCTACTGGGCACTGTGATGCCCCAGCCACAGTTGCTGGGCATTATGGGAGCTAATTTGGAGGTGGTCACTTAGGAAGGCAGCAGGGCATCAGAGAGCATGTGATTCAGAGTCAGACTTGAGTTTAAACTCATTCCATCATGTACCAACCATGTGACATTGGGCAGGTTATTTTCTAAATATTCTATTTGCTCCTTCTGTATAACAAGAATAATTCCATTTACCTCCCAAGGCTTATGTAGAGAATTAAATAGGCCCAGCACATGTCAACTTGTAACACATGATGGCTACTGCAACCACCCCCTTCCCCTGCAGATCGTGTCCTTCTCCAGGTAGAAAGTTGATGGAATTGGTTGGAAATATCTAGGGGCTCCTGCCTTGACCCCACTGTATCAAGGCCAAAGCAGGGAGGCTCTTCCTGTTTCCAACCTGTGTTTTGCTTTCCAAGAAATAAGTGAATTCTGAGGCAATTAGACAGTTTACTTCTGAACACTTCTTATGTAGGGTGGAAGTAATGTGAATAATAAAGTATCCTCTCTTCCCCAAGATCTTCCTGGTCATTATTCTCTAATGTAATTAGAATGCCAGATATGGATCCATCCGTCTTCATCGAGCACTGATAAACCGGGGGAAATGCTTACTGCAAAGGAAGGGTAGATTTTCCGTGGAGTGGTGGAGACTCAGACTTAAAAACTTGAGCTGACTGTCAGGGCTTTGTTGTGCTTTCTTTTCCAATATGCATGTCTAGGCGCTTGCTTTCCTTTTAATAGTCAGTCAAGTGTCTTTGTTAGAAATCTCCCTAAGGTGCCTCTAGAGTATATTCTTACTTATGTGATTTTCCTCCCTTCACATGAAGGAAAACATCCAAACTTTCTTGGGACCCCTCTCACCACATCCCTCGAAGTTTCATGGGCCTAGAATCTAGGTCATCAGTATCATTTGTGGTCATTCGTGGCATCGTTGGCTTACATTTGTGTGCCTAACACATCCAGATATAACAGTCAAAATACCTACCAAATGAATCTCAGAGGGAAGTGGGGGAGGCAAGGGGGTGGGAAGAGATTAACCAAAGAACTTGTATACGTATATGCATAACCCGGGGACACAGACAATAGTGTGGTAAAGGCCGAGGGAAGGGCATGTGGGAGAGGGGGGAGTGTGCAGGCTAGAAGGAGTCAATGGGGAAAAGGGGGACATCTGTAATATAATAAAGATAAATTAAAAATTAAAATTAAAAATTAAAAATAAATACCTACCAAATGGATCCATTGCTACTAGAAGACAATACATACTAATGGAGAAAGTTCTATCTCTTTTGAATCTTCAAAGAAAAATAAGCAAATACTTATGATCAATATGCTTATCTCCATTGGAAATGTAATCAGGTGGTATGATTTCAGTACCTGTTAGAGATTTCCCAGTACAGAAAATCTTTCTTCCGTAGCCCTAATATATTAATTTAAATTTCTGTCTTTAATATACCTTTCTCCTTCCCTCCCTCTTTTCCTTCATGAGAATGACTGTAGCTGGGTGAGGGTAGGGGTCCTAGCTATCTTGCTCACCACTCTTTCTCTAGCACTTAGTACATATAGTAGAAGCTCAATCAGGTTTTGCTAAATACGAATGGACCCTTATTGAGTACCTCTTATGTCCCTAGTTCTTCAATTCCTAGGGTTAAAATTGTGTTTTCCAAACTCAGTCATTTACATATTTCCTTTGGGATATTTGCCAGATCTCTGAATCACTTTTTTTCCATTTATTTGACATTTTTCTTTAAATGGACTTTACATTTAGCATCATCCAGAGCAATAATATTCATGAAATTATAGATTTGGTATCTATTTACAATTTTTCTAATGCCCATTAAAGTGAATTTGTAACTATTAAAATAAAAACAATTCTTGGGTCACCTAAAATCATCTAAACGACCTCTGTTAAAATACCCATCTATCTAGAATGAGTTTAAAATGCATTGATCACCTCTACTAGCTATGAACCTCTGAAGAAAAGGGGGCCCAGAAACAGCAGTTCTGCAGAGGAAAGACTTCCTAAGCGGGGGTCGGTGCTCAAGGTTGCAGATGGCCCCTATATCCCAAGTGTCAGTGGGTACTGTGGGAAGCGTCTGCTGTATAGTTCTAGCTCTTTGTGACTTTGCTTGGGTAAATTCAGGGTGTCCCCAAAAATTTATATACACTTCAGCAGCTGGTAGCTCATTTTTGAAAATGCAATAGATTTTAATAAACACTGCTTTTATAATTATTCAAAGTGTGCATATACATTTTCAGGGGATACCCTAAGTTTGCTGAGCCTCTCATTCCTCAAATCTAGTATGAAAGCAATAACCACATCACCTCAGGATTTGGAAAGCACTGAAAAAGTGTGAAAGACCATTTATATCCAATAATAACTATATGGCAGATGCACAATAAATATTTTTAAATTTATATTATCACAAGGTCAGTAAGCAATTAATATGAAGTTGAATGCCAGAAAGCAGAAAGAAGTTAAGAAAAAGGCTAGAAAAATATTCCATTCACTTATTTATTCATTTACTCATTCATTTATTCCTTCATGCAGTTGTTTGATAAATGTTTAACTATACCTTGCCCCAGAATGAGGTGCTAAGAATATTACAGCAAAAAACCAGACATAGTCTCGTGGGAGAGACAGTTACACCAACAATCACACTTACAGTTATTTGGATGCAGTCGTGGTAGATGCCACAGTGAAAAATCCGAAATGCAGCAGTGGTGTACAGCAGGAGACCAGCTAATCTGAGGAATCTGAGGAGTCCGTGCTTCCCAAAGAGACATGGGCGCCACGGCCTACAACATCCGTACAGGTTAAGCAAACATATAAGGGAGCACTGAAAACCTACTTTGCAAATTGTTATGAGGCTGGGTGACCCCTCTCCTCACTGCTTAATCTGTTTCTCACCAACAACTAGCCCTTGGCATCCTGGTGGGTTTCTCTTCTCACTCTCTTACCAGTTGGTGGAGCACATTGGCCGCCACTGCCTTTAAAAGGGCACATCTGGAAGTGTGGCCTGAGAAAAGATCACAGACCTGAGAGAATGTCACACAGAAAGCACCAATGAGAATCTGTCTCCATCCCTAATCATAAAGAATTAACTGTTAAAAAGTCAGTGTTTCCTCTTCTTGTGGGAATTCCCTTTACCAAAGAAAGGAACAAATGTGGTAGGCACGTTGTAAATGTAGGGAGATGAGAATGTAAAATCTCTACTATAATGTGTATAAGTGCCTAAGTGAAATCTCTCATTCTGTCCTACATATATACATCACTACCAAGTGTGTTAGGCCCCTGTGGGGTCCTAGTGGGGTTTTCCTTGGCAAGTGGGCCGGGAGAAGGGGCTATTCGCAGGCATCAATGAAAACAAGAGTTATTCTGCTTACAGTAGCCCAGCCTCCCCCTGCTTACGCTCCCAGAATGCTTAGATTTGTTTTTCTTTAGTTGATTTTATTCTTTTCTTTAAACAAGGAATACATATTCATTATCAACAAGAACAACAAATACCTATTGGTAAACTATAGTGAAGTAAAAATTAGCCATTATTACCCTGCCCACGACATATTAACAACCGTACGCATGTTGTGGTGTATCCACGTATAGAATTAACTTGAGTTCATAGTGATATCACACTGCTGGTTATTAGCCTTTTACAATTTTTTTTTTAACTTCCCATGAAGAGTGATTTTAGAATAAACCTTAGGCTTTCTCTGGAGCCAAGTCTCCTAACAAAATCATTTGAGAAGATTACTCATCCTAATAATCCACAATTCACAATCCCTCTCAGGAGAGTTTGTTAACCTTAGGGATTAACAATAGGCTGCTCGCAATGCCTGCCAGTTGCTGCTTCTGTGGGGGCCTGGGGACTGCTGGGGTGGGGAAGCATTTTTGCAAATTTGCACAGGAAAGTGTCACTTAGGCTTTCCCCCTTCGTTTCTCTTCATTTTTCAAAAGCAGAGCTAGCAATAGCCTTGGGCAGAAGAGTGACTTCGGCTGCAGTTGACAGGAGCTGAATGTTTTGGAGGATTGCAAGGAAAAGTCATTCTGCAAGAATTTTAGGTTAATAAAGATGAATTCAAACTCTTCCTGGCAGGGTGACGGTATACCAGAGTTCACACGTGGGGTTCACGCCCAGCTGCCGTTGGGTTGTTTCTCCTGTTTCATGTTCCTGAGGCGGCTCACATGGCCACACCGTAATGTGCTCAGATGGGACCCCTGTGCTTTCCTGTTCCATCACCAAATGCTTCCAAACTCCCCCAACCCCCGCCCTCTAGTTTGCACCTGCTTCCCCACATTCTGGGACCATTATGCTCCAAACTTCCAGACACAGACCATCAGGGGGAGAGCTGGCGATAGAAGGGACCATGGGCAAACTGGGGTTCAGGCTGGTGAAGGCGAGTTTGTTATGAAGCGATGCAGTTAGTGTACCAGCTGGGGAAGGAGAGATTGCCACATTGTTCTCCCAGGGCCTGTGTGGGCTGATGATGGAGGAAAAGGAATGCAACATTGATAAGCACATCCAGTACGGCATACCAGGCGAGAGAGGAGTAACAGCCCTGCCAAGGTGCCCAAGATAAACTTGGCTTGAGGGCCAATAAGATTTTAAAAAGAATAGCCCAGCCAGCATGGCTCAGTGGTTGAGGGTCTGCCTAGGAACCTGGTGGTCACAGTTCGATTCCAGCCAGGGCATATGCCCAGGTTGTGGGCTCAATCCCCCATAGGAGGCATGCAGAAGGCAGCCGATGAATGATTCTCTCTCATCATTGATGTTTCTGTATGTTTTCCTTCCTCTCTGAAATCAATAAAAAAAAATTTTAAAGAGTTTAAAAAATAAATTTATGTTGGAAAATTTAATGCTTTCATTATAATCATTGTCCAAAACTTCTGTTGGAATTTCAATTTCTAAATGACTCTTGAAAGGTAACAATGATTATTTAGTCTCTCCAAAACAAAAACAATGAAAAGCAGACCCAGCACAGATGTTAGTTTGCTTAGTTATAATGATGCTAACTGAGGTCTCTTCAGTACTTCCTATGTGTGCCATTATCTTATTTATTAGCTTATTAAATTCCAATGACAGGCCCTAGTGAGTTTGGCTCAGTGAATAGAGCGTCAGCCTTTGGACTGAGGGTCCTAGGTTCGATTCTGATCCAGGGCACATGCCTGGGTTGCGGGCTTGATCCCCAGTAGGGGGCGTCCAGGAGGCAGCCAATCAATGATTCTCTCTCATCATTGATGTATCTATCTCTCCCTCTCCATTCCTCTCTGAAATCAATAAAAAAATTAAAATTAAAAAAGCCTTTCTTCTTTCATATGTTTCTAAAACAAATTCCAATGACAGTATGAAGTAAATGCTCAGTGTTTCAGAAGAGGAAACTGAGTCAAGGAAAAGTTTCCCCAGATCTAGTTTGACTCCTAAATCCATGTTCTTAACACTGAGCTCTCCTGCCCACCCCAAGTTCCTTGGTTTTGCACTTGTGACATTCCTGTGAGAGCGGGCACTCTCTTGCCACATGGGAAAGATGAACTTGAGACTCTCAAGTGCTTCTTAGCAAACTGGAGAAGCTTTGCAAAGCATCCTGCTAATGGGCCTGCTCCTGGGGGCTCATTTTTCTGGGTTCCTAAAGCCAGGACAGAATGAGAGATTTCACTTAGACAATCAATTTAGAGTGGAAACAGTGCGTAAAAAGTTGTGATGCTTAGAAATGATGAGAAACATGATTTAATAGAAGTTGCAGTTTCGCTTTCACTTGAGCTTGAAGCATCTTAAAGGAAAGGGAGAAACATGCTAGTGTTCAGCCTGTTCTGGTTCTACTGCCTGGCTCGAGTCAAACCCTTGTCTTCTCTGAGGCTTGCTTTCTTCATATACTAAGTAAGAGGACTGGGCCAGACCATCCCCACTGTGTCTCGGTTCTGAGTGAGAGATGGGTCTGTCTCTGCTGTGGCTGGGAAGTTACAGAAAGAGGGCCACCTCTGCTTGTCTTCCATTTCTGCTTTACCCGGAACCCTCGTATTGGGGAACAGCATCCCGTTGGAGAGTCAGGGTACAGACAAGCAAACTTGTCCTTCAGTCTAGAGCAGTGGTTCTCAATCTTCCTAATGCTGCGACCCTTTAATACAGTTCCTCATGTTGGGGTGACCCCCAACCATAAAATTATTTTCGTTGCTACTTCATAACTGTAATTTTGTTACTGTTAACGAATCGTAATGTAAATATCTGTGTTTTCGATGGTCTTAGGCTCTACAGCAGCAGTTCTCAACCTGTGGTCCCCTAAGACCATTGGAAAACACAGATATTTACATTATGATTCGTTAACAGTAGCAAAATTACAGTTATGAAGTAGCAACGAAAATAATTTTATGGTTGGTGGTCACCACAACATGAGGAACTGTATTAAAGGGTCACAGCATTAGGAAGGTTGAGAACCACTGCTCTAGAGTGAGGAGTAACAAACCCAAGAGCTGTGGATGTCAGATAGTGTGTGTGTGTGTGTGTGTGTGTGTGTGTGTGTGTGTGTGTGTGTGTTAAAAACCCCCAAATCCAAATACCAAAACAGAGGGCAGGGACCAATGTATGCTCAATACCGTTTTCCCAAAAACATGTATTGCTGTCTTCTTTCTAATTTTCCCACGGTGATATAGAGGGAAATGTCCCTATTATAAGAAAAACAACTGAGCAGGTGCACTATGCAAGCCACACGGAGCACAGTGGTGAGGGCCCGGCTGGGGCTTGCTCTCTGCTCTGCAGCTATGCTCCTAGGTCAGCAAGTGGACGCAATGTCGGTTTTAGAATATCAAGAGAACTCTTGTATTGTTTTTATGCTGATCATTTCTATTCACCCACAAGTTTTCTTATGGTTTAGTAGAAATCTGGCCTTCTCAAAAGTGCCTACTTTTACCTGTGCACAAGGAGGGGAAGGAGGGAAGTGGATCCCAGCAAAGACCACTCATGAGTAGTCTACTCAGCTTTTGGAAGTCTGTGTTTCTGGAAGCAGACACACCTTCCTAGTGTAGTACCTGCCATATACTGGGCACTCAAAAAACATCTGTGAAATGAGAGAATAGATAGCTAAATGGAGAGATATATAGATACAGAGGTAGAGAAACAGTCCTGTGTTGATGACAGGTAGACAGTTAGAGGTAAAACTGGGGCTAACACCCAGATCTGCCAATTCCAAACACAGTGTTCTTTCCTCAGTCTTCTGCCTGCTTCAGTTGTCTCATATACAATTTATTTCCTTAATCTCATGCAACTAAACTCATGGTCTCCTGGATGCTTCCTCATGCTCAAATGTATGATCTCTTCTCACAGTTTGGGAAAGTGCCCCAACACTAAACAGGTGGGATGTGACTGCTGCCCCTTCTCAGGTAAACCTGGAGGTGGACATAGGGTAGACTAGGTAGGAAGGAAGGAAGGGTTCTGTGTCCACCCCCAGCTAACCAAGTCGTCAAGTAGCTGAATTCTTCAGGATTAGCAAAGTGAAGCAGAAGCCATGTTGCTAGCCCTTTTAGGATTGCTATTCAAATGTGAGGCAGAATACTCTGAGGGCCTGTGCTTCTCCTCAGCTTCACCATCAGCGGAAAGCTGAAGACTGCTCTAGCCTGGGATTTACAACACTCACTTGTCCTTGGCATCCTCCTGCCTTGGTTTTCTTAATGGAAAATCACGAGGAATAACATTTCCTGCATGCTGTTTGAGAAACACATTCTAAATGTTTTTGGACTCTTGAGTGGTTTCTAAGCTATTTATTCAACACAATGTGTTGTGCAAATTCATGTAATTTGAAAATATTAAAAAATACAGTTATTCCTACTAAGAATTAAGTCAATGTCAATGCTCTTTTAAAAAGCTGTTTGAGGCCTAGCTGGTTTGGCTCAGTGGATAGAGGGTTGGCCTGAGGACTGAAGGGTCCTGGGTTAGATTCCGGTCAAGGGCATGTACCTTGGTTGCAGGCACATCCCCAGTAAGGGGTGGGCAGGAGGCAGCTGATCGATGTTTCTCTGTCATTGATGTTTCTAACTCTCTGTCTCTTTCCCTTCTGTAAAAATCAATAAACTATATTTAAAAATAAAAAAGACTTGCTATAGTCGATATATCTGTAAAAAAAAAAAAAGCTGTTTGAGAATTTTTTTCTTTTACATCATTCATGTCTTAATTAGGTAAAACTGACCACTTCACCAGGAACATTGGGAAATAAAAGAATTCTAGACTTTCACTGGGTGGATCTCTATCTGTCTGTCCATCTATTGGTATGTATATCTATCTATCTATCTATCTATCTATCTATCTATCTATCTATCTAATATTAGCACTTTTAAACAAAATGGGAGGTAACATGTTGATAAGTATTAATCAAGAAAATGGATACATAGGTATTACCTTTCTTGATTAATACTTATCAACATGTTACCATAAATGCTCCACCAAATTCTTTGCACTGAGTATTTTTTTTAATTACCAATGTCATGATTTTCACCCCTAAAATTTTTAGTATATATCTTTTGAAAATAAGGACAGACTGCCTCCTATATAACCAATGTCATATCTCACCTGACATAATTGTCAGAGATGCCTCAATGTCATCTAATAGCCAGTCCCTGTTCGGTTTCTCAGTTGTCCTCAAAATGTCTTTTACAGCTGGTTTATTCAAACCAGGATCCAACCAGGAACCACATATTACATTTGCTTGTTATGCCTCTTAACAAAAATCACAAAAATAGAGAATTCTGAACAAGCACCAGGTTAGGAATTGATAGATCTATTTTCAGTCTTAGCTCTGCCCCCAACCAGCTGCCTGCCATAGAACACAGCACTTAGGCCTCTGTGCCTCTTTGATCTCATCTATAGATTTCATTCACTTACTATTCATTCTTTCATTTGACAGATATGTATTGAGTGCCCAGTGTGGCCTGGTTCTTGCATTGGGCACTGTTCTAGAAAGAAAGTCAGCTTCCAGAAAATAATAGAATTGCATAATTCTAATTCTTGTGGATTATCTATGCTAGGATCCATCTCTTTCTTTCCTCTCCATTTTCATGGCATTGCTTTATTGAGGGTACAAGACCAGTTGTCCCATAGAATGTTGAATTGTTTGATTTTTTCCCCCCCTCTTTGATGTCATTTATTTTGTTTTTCTACCTCCTATATTTCCTGTAAAGTGGAAGTAGTATCTAATGGCTTGACTATATTTGGGTGAAATACTTTTGATGAGAATATTATGGAAGTGGTGTTGTGTACTTTATATTGCATTTCATCAAGAGGTATATAATGCCTGGCTGTTCTACCTGTATAGTGCTAGGACTGATCTCAGGTTTATGCCACATGACTGATTCCCCATCTTTTCCCCATCTGTTGGGGTGGGGGAGGTAGTACTTTGATACCAGGTAAATCTTGTTCCCTATCAACCTTTCCCTATTTCCCATAGATAATCCTTTGTTAAATCTATTGTTTCTTAGGGATTGCAAAATGGTGATTTTTCTAATTTTGTCATTTCTTCTACATGTACTAACCAGTACTCATCTATAAAGAATTCCTTATCTCATCACCTGGGGCTTATTGGCTACCCTAAAATGTAAACTATTTACCAATTTTAAGAGTAAGGAGTCGGTATGATAGCCACCTCCAACGATAAATGGGATTTATTTGCTTGCTTTCTCTTTTGTAGTATCTTTATAGACTCCTGGATTTTTAGATGTTCACTGTGCTTCAATCTATTACAGTCAGTTATTCATTTTGATACTTAGTTTATCCCATCTTTGTGGGTATCCCTTCAAGTGGGGTCAATATTTGAAGATGATAAATGATGGAAAAATACGCTCAGCAGAAAACACATCTAAGAAGTTGGGTGTGGCCCTAACCAGTTTGGCTCAGTGGATAGAGCGTCAGTCTGTGGACTGAAAGGTCCCAGGTTCTATTCCAGTCAAGGGCATGTACCTTGGTTGCAGGCACATCCCCAGTAGGGGGTGTGCAGGAGGCAGCTGATCAATGTTTCTCTCTCATCGATGTTTCTAACTCTCTATCCCTCTCCCTTCCTCTCTGTAAAAAAAATCAATAAAATGTATTTTATTTTTTTTATTTTTATTTTTTTATTGTTTTAAGTATTACAAATAGTAGTACATATGTCTCCTTTATTTTTCCCCCATTGACCTCCCCCTGACCTCCCCTACCCCCCCGCCCCAGTGTCTTATATCCATTGGTTATGCTTATATGCATGCGTACAAGTCCTTCGGTTGATCTCTTACAGCCCCCCTCGCCCAACCTCCCCTGTCTTCCCAATGTAGTTTGACAGTCTGTTCAATGCTTCTTTGCCTCTGTATCTTTTTCCCACCATTTCTTTCCTTTAAAAAGTTTTGCCTTTGCAGACTAGAAATAAACATATAATAACAAAACAAAACAAAACAAAAAAATATTTGAGTCCCAATTTCAATGTCCAACAGTTCTGAGTCCTCGTTTCAATGTCTAACAGCTCCTTATGTGTACATGTCAGCAATGATATCTGGATGGTGGGCACATGGTAGCAATGCAGGTCCGACCCTCTCTGGTTTGGTCCTAGGTAACCTGCAGCGGTGCACAGCTGCTGACTGCTCACGTGGCAAGGTGTTGTCAGCGTCTTCCATCTCTGGACTGTTTTTTCCTCTTATCTTCGTGGTTGGAGCACACCTGTCAATTCCTCTCTGTTGCAGGAATCCACCTGGTCTTGGGGTTGTTTTCTGAAAATATACAAATATATTCTCGACCACAAGTTAATAAAGGAATCTTTTCTATATAATTGATTTGGGATCCTTTTTATTTTTGTTCAAACGATTTTCCTTTGTCTTATTTAGACACCATGTGTGTTTTTAATGGCCGTCTTGCTGTTAGCATTATAAATGAAAATTAATTTGGTAAAGTAAAAATTTTCTAGATGTAATTTACTTATAGGATATTTTTCCTTACATGATATTGCCCTACTATCCCCCCCTTTTTTAATAAAATGCATTTTAAAAAAAGAACTTGGGTGTGCCTGGTACTGAGCTAAATGCTGGGCATAAAGGGCCACATTTCACACCTTAACACATAAGAGGTAAGTCCTGGAAGTCTGAGTGAGTAAGCAAGTGCAAACTGCAGAGTGAGCAGGTTTGTCTTTGAATGTGCCTTCTTGTCACCAAGCAAATGGGCAAATTGAGTCAGTTGTGGCCCCCTGGGGATGCTGTCAGATAGCTAGTTGCTGGCAATGACGCAAATCTACAAAAAGGTAAATCAGAACTGAGATGTGAGATGGGTTTCAGTTTTTCTCTGTTTGTTCTGTTTCAGCTATTCTCCTAATTGCAGTCACAAAAGCCAAATCAAAGTGATCTCAGCGTTTGAGGCATAGTAGTTGGGGTAGGGTGGGTGGAGGTGAAGGGGAGTTGAGAAAAGCAGGTGTGGAGGGGAAAGGATGCTCTGTTCTTCCCTCAGTACATACTAGCTGTGTGGTGGAGGCAAGGCAGCTAGCTCTCTTCATGCACCAGTTCCCCATCCACAAACTGGGCCCGAGCCCTGCCCGGGCCCCCCACCCTCCACCACCAAAGCTTCTGGTGATGACCAAAGGCTAAGAGGAGACGTGGGAGCATGAGACTAATTGGAAGACTCATTATTGTTGGATAATGTTAAACAATAATTTTAATTTTCTTTTAAGAAAAGGTTTTATTGAGCCAAAAATGCTAGCCAAACGACCCACCAGCAGCATGGCTGGGTGGAAAAGGCATATGTGTACATCGTCTAGGAGTTTGCAAGCATTTTTATACATTGAGTAGGAGCAAGAAAGAAGAAGTAAGCTGTCTGAAAGAATTTGCATTAGTTGTAGAGTAAGAGGTGGGAGAAGGTGACATGGGGCCAGCTCTGAGATAGGCACCGAGTTCGCAGAAAAGAATATCCACTCCTGTGGAATGGCTGCTGTGGGCAGCAGTCCGCAAAGCCCATGTGCAAACAAGAAGCAGAGGCTCCTGGAGTTCGAGGGTGACCGGCCAAAATAATCTGTGCAAATAGCCATCTGGAAATTAATCCGAAACTCCAGGAGACATAGAAGGAATGTGAGCAGTCTTTTGTCAGTTGGCCCACAGCCATAAACACACTAACCGTGCTGTCTCTCTCTCTCTCACTTTCCTGCCCTGTGATTTAACTTAGAACTTCTCAGAATTTTCTCCTTGTCAATAATAATCACCGGGAGGATCCTGGCCAGTTGTCCTAGAGCCTGTATCATGATTCTGGAAGTGTCTGATGTTTTTGTCTTGTAGCACCCTTTATCTTGTTCTTCTACCCTGTGTATGTTCTAAGCCTGCAAGTAGGAGCAAAAGCTTGGTTAAATTCTGGTAAAATGTTTTGATAAGAATACTTTGGAGGCCTAATTTCCTCTCAACTTAAAATAGTAACAGCAGGTACCATTCATTCAGTGCTTAACTTATGTAATCTTTTCAACTGTCTCTTTGATATAGGTGCTGTTGTTATTCCGATTTTACAGATGAGGAAACTGAGGCTCAGAAGGGTTAAGTAATTTACTCAAGATCACAGCTAATAAATGACAGACACAGGATTGAAACCCGAGTTTTCAGGCTCCAAAGTTGGAGCTCTTAACCACTCTGCGGTTAAGTGAATACTTTCTAGAGAAATCTGTAAGAGGTGTTTGCATCATTTGAGTTCCACTTCAGAGATCTGAATTTTTAATCTGGGCTTCTGGGTAGCATAAGATCATTGAAGATGGTGCTTCAGGCAACAAGATGACTAAAACACATTTTTTCATCACATCTTTTTTTTTTTGTCCTGTAGTCACCTTCTCTAGTGGGTAACTGGAGGGACTCGACTACCTACCTAGAAAAGCAAAGCTGATACTTTCTGTTATTTTTTTTGGCTCTAATTTGAAGACCTACATTCATACTTCAGACAGCTTGGTTTGCCCACCACAGGGAAGAGCATCTCACTTGGGGCAGAATGTCCCATGGTTGCATGCACAGGTTCTCCATGGAAGCTTTGGGGTTGAATGGGGCTCTCCCAGATGCTTCACTTGTGTTTTATGTTAAGAGAACCTGCCTAGGGTTGTGTTCAGTGTGTGAACTTGAGAGCAAGGCTGCCTTAGTTTTCAAGACACACACAAAGCTTGGTGCATGGTAATCACTCAATAAAGGCCAGCTATTGTAACTGGCCTATTTATTTCTTAGCTCCAAAGTGGGTTGTGGAGAGTATCTTTAGGTTCTTCTTTGGAGATTAAGACCAAGAAACACTAGGCCAGAGATTCTGAACAGGGTTCTAATACCACCTGCTGGGTGCAGCCTCCTTGAGGCCCGGATGCGGGCTATTTGTAACAATGATGAGGAATTCCCCTCCCTCGTCCATCCCTGCACATGCACACGGGCTACACCTGTGTCCTGGGACAAGCTGGTGTTAATCCGCACTCCCCCATGCCAGCCAGGCAGTGCCTTTGAAGCTCCACTTCCCGTGGATCCTTCCAGCTGTGCCTCTCAGTGACTTGAAAAGACCTTTGAGTCCCACTGACCAGCTTGAATCTCAGTCTCCCGACAGAGTCGCTGTGTGACTCTGGACAACTTACCCAGCTTTTCTGAGCTTCATCTTCCTGTCTGTGAAAGAGAGACAATACCTACCTCGTGGGTCATTGTGAACACTTAATAATAAATTAAACAGTGCTGGGCCTCCCTTCGGAGGCTCCTCCTTCCTACTGTAACCACCTGCCAGGGCCACTGAGAGTGGCAGGGAACAAGGACATCACATTTACTGCTCTTTTTAGCAGACAGATTTGAGATCTTAAAATAGTGAATTTTAAAAAATCCAACCTGCTAAGCATTTCCTCCCTCCAACACACTGAACTGAAATAAGTAAGATAATGTAAGAATTGCTCATTACTGAACCAGATGATTCAAACAAAGGAATAGTTTATTCTTTAAAAGCAATATGTTTATCCTTTTAATCTTAAACCCTGAAAGGTTGATCTTTTTATAAAATTAGAGTAGTCAAATTCATAGAGACAGACAGTAGAAAGATGGTTGTCAGGGGGATGGGGCCAAGAGGGCTGGGGAGTTATTGTTTAATGGGTACAGAGTTTCAGTTTTGCAACATGAAAAGAATTCTGTAGCTGGATGGTGGTGACCGTCACACAACAATGTGCATGTACTTCATGCCATGGAACTGGACACTTAAAAATAGTAAAAATGGTACATTTTATGTTACATTCACTGGGCCATAATTTTTTTAAAAATGATGTTCAAAACACGAATGAGCACAATCTTAGTTCCCATAAGCGTCTGAATCCAACAAGGAGGCTGGAAAGAGGCACCCCTGGCCCGTGTTCTAGATTCTCACAACGGGAGTCACAGCCCCTTTTCAGCAGCAGCATCCCTGTGTGTGGTCTGCGGCCACCCGCTGCGGCCAGTATTGGGGCAATCCCGGGATCTGGACATTTTTGTCTCATTTCTAAACCCGAGTCCACGGAAAGGAAAGGACCTATTTGTGGAGGACTGTGTTAAAATCAGGTTGGGGAGAATTTTCAGGGAAATAGCTTCATAAATTGTGTGTAGATGCAAAACTAACAGGCACATGAAAGATTTGTATTTTGAAAACAAAACCCCTGTGGGATTCTCTCAGCAGAAAATGAAAAGGTCTCCTTAACATTCCGTTGAACTATTAGAGCCACTTTTTGCTGTTGCAAGCACTAATGCAGGTACGGACACCGCCACGGCCCCAGATTGCAGCGCGGCAAATTAGCAAGGTTTTAACTTGGCTGCAAATATCAAGCTGGCTGCTTGTCATTATGCAAAAAGGGCCGGGTGGGCGGAGGGGACCGGCGCCCAGCGGCAAAGCACATTATAATTGTTTAAGCAGGCCCCACAAGTCATGCATTTCAATTATTTGTTCAAAGCAGCCTGCAATTAGGAGTTGCAAACAAGGCTTTTGAATGCAAAGTCAGACAATTAAAATGTTTCATGAGTGCATTAGAGAAAGAAGTTCTGAATTAGCACTTTGAATACACAAGACCTCTTTTTCTAATCTCTAGTCCCTTTCACTATTTGGGGGAAAAAAGAGAGAGAGAGAGAGAGTGAAAGGGAAAGGCATTTGGGGCTGCGGTGGAGGTGATTTGGATGTTTACTTATTTATATCAAATGCTTGACTAATCCAGGGAAGATTGAACCATCCAAATGGATCCCTCGTACATTTCAATGTCTCTTGTTACTAGCCAGATCCTTGTCCCAGAATAATGGCCCAGGTGCCAAAACCCTTCTCCTAGGGGGTCGTAAATCACTTTAAGCATCTCTCCTCCCTCTGGCCTCCCCACTCCCCACGCTGTCCTTTGAAGAAGCGGGTCTATTTGAACCAGTGATTTGTGACTTTCCAGTATTTAGGGCACAGCCCCGTGCGGGTAGCACTGACGCACGGGATGGGAGGGAGGGTCACTGCACCGTGCTGGGATTGGGAGGAGAGTGCCTGTGTGTTCGGGGTGACCGGTGAGCAGACGCTGGAGCTCTGCGGAAGTATGAAAAATACCCTAACCTGCCTTATTTCTTTGAAGGAAGACCAGCTGCTGAGCCCCTTCCCCTCCCCCACCTTCACCCATTCACACATTCCCTTCCCCAACCCACAAACACCCTACTAATACTTAAATTTTATTTTATGATTTAATGTAATCTAGGACATCTTTAAAATTTTTTGTCAGCATGCTCACTGATAGGTAAGGAGGATATTTCCAGCATAAGGGAAAAAGTGAATGTTCATCCTTGGACCTTTTTTTTCCCCTTTAAATATTAAGACTTGCTAAAAGGCATTATTTGTGCAAGGAATCAACAATTAGTACAAAGTAAGTATTGCAACCCAAAGTACTTTATGTTAGTATTCAATACATGAGATTAACCAGGAAAACCCAGACAATTTAAGGTAAAAATTGCCAACGTGCCAACGTACCAGTTAAATGTGTGTGTGTGTGCGTGTGCTTGCCTAATTTGAGAGTCTAGTGGCTAGTAGCCTTAATTTATCATTTCCTGTCTGTAGTTGATTTATGAAACATCATTTAAATGATCCTATCTATTCTCCTTTATAATGAAAACACTTTTTAAGAACGTTGCTTGGTTTGGGTAGGGGGAAGCACTTACAAAATATCCCCACTCTCTACAAGGATACTTTGACTATTGCATATGCAATTCTTTTTAAGTTACTTTGCCTCCAAGCAATCATTGAGGATTCAGAGCACTGTTAAAATGCCTTCATAGGATCAATACATTTTATTAGTGGGGAAATTTTTATGGTTTTCCATGGGAAATATTTCTATGATGTAGGCCTATGTAAAAAAAAAAAGAAAGAAAGAAAGAAAGTTGTTTTTTCAGTTAGGGATGCATAACTAAGGATGCTGACATGATTAGTATTAAAATCATGTTACTTAAATATTTTTTATCTAAAGGTATAACAAAATAATTGCTTTCTTTCTTTTTATTTTTCTTTTTCTTTTTCTAGTGGGCATCATTTCGAATCTCTGGCTTTTTTAAAAAACAGGCTCTGACATTTAAAGTATCTTTTGACATGCCCAGGTGATAAACTGAATTACTTTAGATTGATTGTATTTTTGGCAATCTGTTTTTGAAAGTAGTAAGTGTCAAAAGAGGGAGAGAGACGTTTATTTTAACATTTTAAAAGCTGCAGATTCTTTACCATAAGCTTGTGTCAGGTAATTTACAATAGAAAGGGGTGGGGTGGGGTGCAGCTGTGGGGAAGCGCTGCATAACATCACACTTAGATGCCACAAGATTCCTCTCCCATGAGGCCCTTAACAACAGCTGCTCACGTGGGAAACTTGAATCTGAAGGTGAAACCTACACTCATAAGCAATAGCCAGGTCACATGTTATACTATTGCAACGTGACAAATAATAAATTATATCAGATTTGACGATTTCTATGTTGCTTCACAACTTTCTTGGCCTGCTCATTTACTTACTAGGTTTCTGAGTGCTAGGTTGATAGCTGGCTTTTTTTCTATAGAGAGGTAATTCCATCAGAGAGTGTGCCTATACATTGTACCGATACAGCCATAGTTACAACAGTCTGAAAAACAGCTTTTCAGGCCTCCTTATTCATTTTGAGTGGGCGTAGGGGGAGAAAAGAAATACCCCACAAAATATTTCTCTCTCAGGCTACTTTCCTGAGGGTGAGTAAAAGAAAAAGCAGTTGCTACTATAAATAAGAAAGGAAGAGAGGAAAGACCTTTCGACTACTGCTTTTCTGGAGAACTTGTGTGAAGCTGGGAACACACCCGGGCTTTTCAGGAGGAAGATAGGGGACAGGATTCCACTCTCCACTCGCCCCCATATTAGACCCACTTACGCTGAACGTTTTATTCCAATCCGTTTCGCAATCAAGAGGTAGTGGGAATCTTGCCACTAAAATGCCACCATCTCTGGAACCCAGGCTGGAAGCCAACCAGCCCTTTGGATATCTCAGTAGGAGGCAGAGCGTAGGTTCTGCTGAAGGACACCAGCACAAACGCCTTTTATGCAAGGGGACATGGGGATACTTCAAATTATCTACCTTCAAAAGCCGGGTGTTTGAGTCGTGCCCCTCCCCGAGAACGGATTCCCGAGTCTGTGAAATGGAAAGACAAAGGTGTTCAGGGCCGGGTAACGGGATGAAGACTTTTCCCAGCTGTAGAATTCAAGGATGATGAAAGGGAGATGCAACAGAATATAAAACAAATTGTGCACTAGAGGGTGGAAAATACAGATTTGAAAGTTAAGTGTCTGGAACAAGAGAGAGATGAGTCACTGGAATTTACAAGTTACTGTAAGAAACAAAGATAAAGAGATCATGAGAGGAGTAGTAACGCTCCCAGCAAAATGGCATTTGTTAACTGCAAAACGAGACGATGTCAGAATCTGTTCATCAACTCAGGAAAGGGGTGGTAATGATAAGACGACAGCAGATCATAACATTTACCGAGTGACCTACAGGGACACGATTGGGGTTTGGCAATTATGTCAACTGGTAGCACAGATTTTCCTTCTCCCTCAAAATGGTAAATCGGAGGAAATTAGGTCTGGAGGGTGTTCTATTTCTAGGAGGGGAGACAGTGATGCTTGGTTTGCTGCGGGGCGATGCTGTTCCAGACACAGGGAAGCAGCCTTTCTCTGCACCAAACAGCATGATCCCTCATGTGAAGGTTGAAAACACATCTGGCTCTTTGCATGTTAGTATGTAGTTATAAAATGTAGTACATGTGAGAAAAAGAGCATAAACACCTGCATAATTATGACAGTCTATCCTTCCAGCCCTAAATCTCTCCTTCCCACAGAAGTACTATCCCAACTTTTTGTTATCATTATGATTTTTTAATCCTCATCTGAAGATACTTTTTCCATTGATTTTTTTAGAGAGAGTAGAAGGGAGTGAGATGGGAGAGAGAGAGAAAAAAAGAGAGAAACATCAACATGAGAGAGACACATCAATTGGTTGCCTCCTGCTCCCACCCCGTAACTGAGGTACATGCCCTTGACTGGGAATCGAACCCTTTGGTCCATGGGCCAACTCTCTAACCACTGAGCAACCAGCCAGGGCCTATCCCAACTTCTGTTGGAACAATTCTCTTGCTTTTCTTTATAATTTTATTACTTATGTATACTCCCTAAACTATATAGTTTAGTTTTTTTAAACTATATATATTTTTATAAATATAGATCAGAGGCCAAAGGCCATTTGAATATTTATAACATCATTCGTGGGCTATACAAAATTATCAACTTAAAAATTAGTCTGCGCGGGAGTGGGGGGAGGGAGGTTAATCGGGGGGGAAAGAAGACATGTTATACTTTAAACAATAAAATAAAAATAAAAATAGAAGACTCCAGCAAGGTGAGGAAGAAAAAAAATTAGTCGGCTATATTTGGTCAAATATTTAATTAACTCAACGCTAAAGCGTTGGCAGGGCCAGACCAAATAATTTTTCAGATATTATATGGCCCACAGGCCAGACATTTCCCATTCCTGATATAGATAGAAATGAAACCACATTCTAAGTATCCTTTGGGTCTGTATTCTTTTGTTCAACATTACTTTTGTTGGATTCATTCGCACTGTTGTGTGCAGGAATAGTTTATTCACTTCCATTGCCAGATCATTCTTCACTGTATGACACTGTCACATTTTATCTGTTCCATTGTTTATGGACATTTTGGTTCGTGCCAGAGGTGAATAGCAAATCCCCTTCCCTGTTTTCTCCTGGGTACCTCTTCTTCCTGGGACCATCTGGACTGCAGTTCCCAGCCTCCCTTCCAGGAAGGTATGGACATGGGTTCTGGCCTGGCCCATACGAACCTCCCATGTATGGTCCTCCACGATCTTTCCTATCCACTAGACTGGAGACGACCTCTGGGTGACCTTGGAAGCTATGTGTGGAAGATGGGAGAGCCACAAAGGAGAGAAATGCTGGGTTCCTAAACCACCAGCAGAATGAGAGCTGCTCAATAGAGAACCCTGACCAGGAACATCCACACTGGGCTACTGTGGAGTAAGAAATAAACCTTTATTGTGTCAAGCCCCTGAGATTTCACAGGTTGTTGTAGCAACAGCCAGCTTCACCTTAACCAACAGAGTTGTTTTCATGTTTGGGAATTATGAGCAATGCTGCTATGAACAGTCTTGAATACATATCTTGCTGTACATAGTCTGCATTTCTGCAGGGTATATGCTTGAGAGGGCAGCTCCTAGGTCAAGGACTATGTAAATTTCCAACTACTTCCCAAACTACTTCCCAAATGGTTGGCCAGTTTACATTCTCATCAGCAGTGTGTCCAGCTTCCTGTGCTCCACATCCTTGTCGGTACTCGGTATGGCTAGAATTTTTAACCTTCTGCCAAACAGAAAGAAGTATAGTTATTTCTCACTGTGGTATCAAATTTGCATTTCCTTAACAAATGAGATTGCTCATATTTTCATGTGTTTATTGGCTATTTGGATTTCCTCTTATATGAGATCCCTGACAAAGTGTTTGTCCAAATTTACCTTGGGATGTCTTTTTCCTGTGGCATATAGGATTTCTTTATATATTCTGGATGCTAGATTTTTATTAATTTTATGTATTGGCAATTATCTTCATCCATTCAATGCCAAAAACTGTCTTTGCAGGTTTTTTTAAATGCTGTCTTTGGTAAATATAGTTTTCGTGTAGTGGGATTTATTAACATTTCCTTTATTGTTAATATTTTTTAAGTGTCTGCATTAAGAAATTATTTTCTTCTCCGAAATTCTAAAAATATATTCTCATATTATCTTATAAAATCTTTATAGGTTTGTTGTTTACATTTAGCTTTTTAATACATCCATAATAATTATTTGTATATTGTATAAGATAGGAAACCAGTTTCAATTTCCCATATGGATATCCAATTGTTCCAAAATCATTAATTGAAACATTTTCAATTTTTTCCACTGCTCTGCTTTGCTATGTCTGTCACCTGTCAGGTGTTCATACATGTAAGGGTTTGTTTTGGTGCTCTCTAATTTTTTCCAATGGTCTATTTACCTCTGCACCAATTCTACAATATCTTGATTATTACCTATAATAATAAAAGTATTATTATGTAATATGTTAATTAGACTGGACATAATTCTGGACATCCTTCTTGATGAAGCCGAGGCAGGAGGGAAGCTAGCCCGGGTCCTGGGTGACTGCAGGTGGCCTGGGGTAAGCCAGCCCAGGTCCTGGGTGCCTGTGGACGGGCTGGGGGAATACAGCCCAAGGGAAGGCACCCTGGGTCCCTGGTGCTGGAGGGAAGCCAGTGCCAGCAGCTGGGGGAAGGAACACCTACTCTTGCACAAGTTTCTGTGCATCAGGCCTCTAGTAGCTTTATAATGTCTTAGTGTCTGATAGAGCAAGACATCCTAAGAATTCTTTTCTCAAAAATGTGTTTCATTTTGGAAGCTCTTTCCATTTCCATGTGAATTTTATGATTAACTTGAATTATTCCAAAATAATTACATATCATTAAATGTGTAAATATATTTATAAAGAATTGACAACATTATTGAGCCCTCCAACTCAAGAATATGGCATATCCCTCCAAGTATTTAGATCTTTATTAATGTCTCTCAATTGACTTTGTATATTGATTTTGCATCTAGAAACTTCACAAAGTCATGTTAATTCTAATAATTTGATTAATTTTTTCTACTTACTCATATTACCCACAAAAAATGAGTGTTATTTCTTTCTTTGCAATTCTTGCAACTTTTATTTCTTTTTCTTGTTTGTATTGTCTAGGGCTTCCAGTACAGGGTTCAGTGTAAGTGATTATAACAAACTTCCTCATCTATTTCTCAATATTAGAGAGAAAGCTTTTAACATTTTACCATGAAATATGATGTTTGCTCTAGGACTTTTATAGATATCCCTCATCAGATTAAGGAATTCCCCTCCGAATTCTGGTTTGCTAAGAATTACTTTATCACATGCTAAGTTTGCATACTGGTATAAACCCCACTTGATCACAATGCATTATTATCCTCTTCAAACATTGTTGGATTTTTGCTTACCAAACATTTCTTAATGATTTTTGCATCAGTGTTTATAAATGATATTGGCTCTGATTTACCTTTGTTATCTCTGGTGTTTGTGAAGTTTTAAAATAGAAGTTACACTAGTTTCATGTGAGTTGGGAATGTGTCCATTTAATATAAATCATCAAATATATAGACAGAGAGTAGTTCATAATATCCCCATTCTCTCTTAATTATCTGAAGAATTTATAGTGATGTCCCCTTTTTCATTCCTCATATTGCTTATTTGTGCCTTTTATTTTTCCTGATCAGTCTCAATTATGACTTATCACTTTTATTAACTTTTTCAAACAACCAACTCTTCTTTGTTGATCTTCTCTATTATATATTTACTAGAGGCCCAGTGCATGAAATTCATGCACTGGGGTGGGGGGGGGGGTGTCCCTCAGCCCAGCCTGTACCCTCTCCAATCTGGGACCCCTCTCACAATCCTGGCCTGCTGGCTCCCAACTGCTCGCCTGCCTGCCAGCCTGGTCACCCCCTAATCACTCCTCTGCCAGCCTAATCGACACCTAACTGCTCCCCTGCCAGCCTGATTGCCCTCAACTGCCCTCCCCTGCTGGCCTGGTAACCCCAACTGCCCTCCCCTGCTGGCCCAGTCACCCCCAACTACCCCCCCCCACAGGCCTGGTCCCCCCCAACAGCCCTCCCCTATAGGCCTGGTCCCCCCAACTGTCCTCCCCTCAGGCCTGGTTTCCCCCAACTGCCCTCCCCTGCCAGCCCAGTCACCCCTAACTGCCCTCCCCTGATGACCTGGTCTCCCCCAACTGCCCTCTTCTGCTGGCTTGATCACCCACAACTACCCTCCCCTGCCAGCCATCTTGTGGCAGCCATGTGAATTTTATGATCACATCTTTGACCACATGGGGGTGGCCATCTTGTGTGAGGGTGTGAGGGTCAATTTGCATATTACCTCTTTATTATATAGGACTAGAGGCCCAATGCACGAAAATTTGTGCAAGAGTAGGCCTTCCTTCCCTCATCTGCCAGCACCAGCTTCCCTCCAGCACCCAGGACTGGGCTGGCTTCCTCTGGGCTGGCTTCCCCCAGGCTACCCACAGGCACCTGGGACCCGGGCCGGCTTCCCTCCGGCCCTGGCTTCGTCAGGAAGGATGTCCAGAATGATGTCCATATTATCCTTTTATTATTATAGATTTTCTATTTTGTAAATTGTCCCGTATCCTGATTAATTCCTTCCTGTTCTTTTAATTTATCTTGCAATTCCCTTGCATTTGTTTTACATAATTTAATGCTCACTTGGTAAAAGGAAATAATAGTGACATCATCTGCTATCTCATGGGGTTGAAGAGAGTTGAAATCTTGTTTAGCATGAACTCTCATTAGAAGCTATACAAATGGAATATCATGAGCTCCACCATAAGGGATGACCATTCAGATATAATTTCTTTTCATAATAAATGAGAATCAATTCAGTTATAATTTATTTTTAAGGCTTAGAAAGGAATATAGAAGTCACTCTACAACTTAAGGGTTGGGATCCTGATAGTTGCTACTATTAGAAAATTTGAAATTAAGTAGCTTGGGATTTAAGGAGGGAAATATGATTGAGAAGCCAAAAGACAAAGAAAATCTATGAAAGCCCACTAAATAGTAAAGTATTTACTAAGCTAACACAACAGAGACCACATCTTCAATAAAGGCAATCTTCAATGACATTTCACATACTTTAACTAGTAATAATGAAATTGTATCATTGGTTTCCAGTGACTATCTCTTCTTCTATAGAAACTTGTTTTGCAGTATTAGTAGACTTGTAAATTCATTTTATGCTTGTGTGAAGGCAATTCAGGATGACAACCTAGGTCTGTGCCCAGTCAGATCTGCATTCTAGCATGCATGTGTACAAGCCTATAATTAAGCCCCAACCCCCTTTCCCCTTGTGGCCTAGCCTTGAAAAACCTGTCTTGCCCTAACCTGTTTGGCTCAGTGGATAGAGCGTCAGCCTGTGGACTGAAGGGTCCCAGGTTCGATTCTGGTCAAGGGCATGTACCTTGGTTGCGGGCACATCCCCAGTAGGGGGTGTGCAGGAAGCAGCTGATCAATGTTTCTAAATCTCTATCCCTCTCCCTTCCTCTCTGTAAAAAAAAATCAATAAAAGATACTTTTTTAAAAAAGAAAGAAAAACTGGTCTTATAGGGGCCATAAAACTGTGCAAAACCTGTGCAAGGGTGGTTGGCTCCTGGCGCCAGACCGAGTCTTGGTCAAAATCTCACTTCTCCCCTTACAACAGTCACAGGGGCTGCAAAAGCCTGTGAAAAGTCTGGAAGCCTAGTCCATATCTGGGGGACAAAGAAATTGGGAGGATAAAAGGAAAAGCCCTGCCATATTCGGCACTCAACTTTGGGAAACTGATTCCCCTGAGTCACAGCACCAGTGCTCCTGCAATAAAAGTGCATTTTCTGAATCTTCCAAGTGCCAGGCTACTTTGTCTTCCTGCTGCCTGGTAACTTCTGTAACATAATTTGGTTCCCTGACCAGGAAGACGCAGCCGAGCTGCCCCTTTGAGGCACCACTATGTGAGAGCAGGCGGGTGGGCCCACTCAACTGAGGCCCTGCTACAAAGGGAAAGGTGCCACCAGCAGTTGATTGGGTCCCAGTCTTTGCCAGACTCAGACATATCGGCCCCCCCACCCTCACCCCCAACCCTCAGGCTCCAGTGGACTCCAAGGAAAGCAGGAAAGCCTTTCAGGGACCAGATGTCTGATTGGTGAGTTTCCCCTGGAAACCAGTCTGAGTTCAGGCCTGCCTTTAGGGGCAGAAGAGGGGGCTGATCACCTCCTAGGCCAGTGGTCGGCAAACCGCAGCTCACGAGTCACATGTGGCTCACAAGCTGAGGTTTGCTGAGCACTGTCCTAGGCAGTATTTACTGCCTAGTTCAGGGACTTTCTAGGGTAGAAGTCAAGGTTGGACTGACTGGTGTGTGAATGTGAGTATGAGAGTCCACGCTTCACAGCAAAAGCTATGGAACCTGAGAGAGCCCTGATCTGCTGTTCTGTGGTCATCCTCATACAGCTTAGGGCAGCGCTGGCACCTGGGGGACAGAAGCAACTCGGTTCCTCCCTGTGGTGTCAACCTGGGTCATTAATGCCAAGAGAGACCTAATTCTTCACGAGGAGGGCGGCTGTACGGGTGAAATGAAAGTTACCTTATGTTTGTCCTGCATCTCCGTACACTGGGAGTGACTGCACACACAAACATGGGAAGTAGAAATCTCACTCCCCCCTTACAACTGTCACAGGTGCTGCAAAAGCCCGCGAAAAGTCCAGAAGCCTAGTCCATATTTGAGGGACAAAGAAACTGGTGGGTGAAAGGGAAAGCCCCACCATATTCGGCGCTCAGCTTTGGGAAACTGACTCCCTTGAGTCACTGCACCAGTGCCCCTGCAATAAAGGTGCATTTTGTGAATCTTCTGAATGCCAGGTTGTTTTGTCTTCCGCTGCCTGGTAACGTCTGTAACACCTGTATGTGTGCACGTGTGTGTGTGTGTGTGTGTGTGTGTGTACTAGTAGGTATGCATCCTAAGCAGTCTTTTTAAAATATATATATATCTTTATTGATTTCAGAGAGGAAGGGAGAAGGAGAGAGAGAGATAGAAACACCAATGATGAGAGTGAATCATTGACCAGCTGCCTCTTGCACGCCCCCTATTGGGGATCTACTGGAATCGAACCTGGGACCTTTCCGTCCACAGGCTGAAGCTCTATCCATCAAGTCAAACCAGCTAGGGCCTAAGCAGTCTTTTTGCCGGGGTCTTGTTCTTCTCTTAATGTCCAGTGCTCTTCTGAATTTATTTTTCTAGATTTTTTGAGTTCACTTACAACAATTGCTCTTATATTTAGCACTCCACCAACACTAATGGAATGCATTTATAAGTCCTTGGTTCCTCTTCCTTCTTCTTCCTTTCTCCTACAAACACTTATTAAGTGCCTACTACTTCCTGTCCAAGCATTGTCCAAGGGACTGAGGATAAAACAATTAACATGATAGAAAAAATGTTAGTCCTTATGTAGTTTACAGATCTAGTGGGAGTAGGCAGACAATACCAAGACAGACAAAATATAAATGTCAGATGGTGGTGAATGCTATAGAGAAACATAAATTAGATCAAGAGGGTAAGGGGTGCCAGGGAGTGGAAAATTTGGGTGAGGGAAGTTTGCAATTTAGAGGTTAAGTTTAACCAGGGAAGACCTCACTGGGAAAGTGACATTCAAGTAAAGACTTAGGGGAATGAAGGAGGAGCATGTGGTTATGGGGACTGTGGGACAGAGAAAATTCCAAGGAGAGGGAACACATGCACATGCCAGGTCATGCATCCCTGTAGATCATGGTAAGGCTTTTAGTGTGAGGAAAATGGGAAGCCATGGGAGGTTATGAGCAGACTCGTGACATATGACTTACGGTCTAAAAGTATTACTCCAGTTATTGTGTTGAGAGTAGACCTAAAGAAGGCAAGAACAGAAGTAGGGAGACCAGTGAGAAGGCTGTTTCAGATAGAGTCAGAGTCTAGGTGCATGTTTTGAAGACAGAGAGGACAGGATTTGTTGATGAGTCAGGTGAGGGATGTGAGATAAAGTGTGAGATCAAAGATTACTCCCCAACTTTTTGACTTGAACAATTAGAAGAATAAAATTGATATTATTAGAGTTGTGAGCATAGGAGTAGGGTTTGGGAGAGTGGATCAGAAGCTGGGTCTGGGATGTGCTAAATAAGTATGTAAGGCAATCAAGTGAGGTACCTGGATATCTGAGTTCAAACAGGTATAAGGTCTTCTATCAAAATAGTCTGATTCCAGAGCCTGTGCTCTTTCTAATCCATCAGAGGTAGAACCTGTTTAAACAGGTTCTCTTCAAAAAAGGGTTCAAAATTCTGCGTGTGTATGTGCACACGCATGCACACATGCGTGTCTGTGATGGAGCAGCAAGCCAAGGTATCCAAGCAGCCCTTTTTATAAACAGATTAAATTCAGTAACTGAGGAAAATGGATAGTGTTTTTCAAAAGGTTAAATTAGGTTAAAAGTAAATCTAAGACTATAATTTCTATGAAAAAGACATTCTTGATTTGAAAGGGGATAAAAGGCCTAAGTTCCTCACTCTAGTTAGTAGTAACAAAATATTGTGGTTGCTGTTTATAAACTGACACGATCCTGACATAAGAGAACAGATGTGTTCTGGTGAGAGATTTTCTAAAACCGAAGCTGGTCATCTTATTATGGCAATTTTATAAGATGTATCAGAAATGGCTGATATAATTTGACTTTATTTGTGATATTAAGTAGTTGAATAGGTTTGGAGTAAATAGAAAAGTCTCTATATAATAGTAAGCCCTCACTTCTTATATATTACTATCATTTACTTCATTATTAGGTTGACCTACTGGCCTGGGATTTTGTGGTTTTACACTAAAAGTTTCCCTCAGTCCCAGGCAAATAGAAATGATTAGTCATTTATAACCCTAGCTGTAAAGTATCAATGCCTCTTAAAACGCAGTTAGAATATTATCCAAATTGGGGTGGGGGGAGAGAGATAGGATGACAAGTAATGTTGTTTTTTTTAGGCAGGTGAGGTTACTGATATATTTGTCATTTGAATTTAGCAGTTTATATAAAAATAGATGACATAATATTTTTCTTCTCAAATCTAAACATTCCTGATTTTGAATCAGGGCCATCACTGTATGATCTACCTCTTCAACTCTTTCTCCCTTGCCACCCTGATTGTTTTATGATCTCATTTTCCCAGGAAGTGTAGTCCAGGATATAAACTTAACAAAGCAACTGACATGGGGAGATTCTTGAAATGATCTGTCCATGGAATGAGAAAAACAACACCGCAGACTGTTGGAGTCTTTCATTCTTTGCGAAACTCGCTGCATGCCCCTCATCAAGCCTGAGACCCCTAAAGCAACAAGCTTATTTCAGGCCCTAAGGAGACCACCCCAGTTTGGCAGCAGAGTGTTCAAATCACCTTTGCTGCTGAATTCCAGCTCCACAAGTGAAGACTCTTGTCCCCACCCATGTTTGCTCTGAGTCCCGGCCCCAGCCTTCTCCCTGATGGCAGGTCACTTTGCTCCGGAGTGAGTACCTTGTAGGCACTCCATTCAAAGCTGCCTCCAGCTGGGCGTCACAGAGGTTTATGGTCCCAAGTTGCTGGCTTGCCCTTTCCTCCCAGCTGTTGAAGCAGCTTTAGGGGCAAAAGGTGACTAGGTCACTTCTACTCCACCTGCTTCTGTTGTTGTTTCTTTTAAATCCTCTTAAATGGACTTTTAAGTGTGAACTTTGCAACCATGTCCTGGTCAAAGAACAACCTCAGAGGCAGCTGCAGCCTGTTCAAAGAGGTGGGCTGGGTGGGAACCCCCGACTCTTCTGATTTCTGTTCACGAGTTCTCACTAATCTGGCAACCAGTCGGTTAGTGCCAGTGTTAACTGCATGGACTCACCAGGGTGTTCCTTCGCCCAAAGCTGGCAGGAGGTTGGCAGCTGGAACTACTGAAATCTGAATTTCTCCCATCCAGCGATGAATTGGGAAGTCAGAAATTTCTCCTTGCCTTCTTCTTAAAATGCTAAAGCTGAGATGGACCTTTAAAATCATCTAGCCAGAATAACAAAGGTTACACTAGTGCTCTATTGCTTTGCCACAAATTACCCCAATACGAATTGAGATGGTACAGTGGCTATAAGCAGGGAAAGCGGACTAGTCTTCTAATGGACTAGGCTTTCCCCCTTTATTAGCTGTCACCTTAGACGTCTCTCTGTGCCTCAGTTTTTCTATGTGTAAAATAGGGATGATAATAGTACCTACGTTAGAGGGTTGTGTTTGAAGACCAAATGACTCAATATCTATTAAGCTCTTGAAATAGTGTCTGACAAAAGTAAAAACTACATGAGCCTTAGCTGATACTAGTATTATTAGTTACAAACCAAGTGGCCCATCAAATAACCTGATATGGGCCTCAGTTCTTGGCATATTTGTAAGGTTTGCCATTATTGGTTATTGTTGCTGCAATAATATGGCTGAATGTTTGTGGTGCCCCAAAACTGATATGTTGAAATCCTAAACCCCGCTGTGATGGCATTAGGAGGTGGGGCCTTTGGGATATGACTAGGTCATGAGGGTGGAGCCCTCATGAGTGGGATTGATGGCCATATAAAAGGAACTCCAGAGAACTCAGTCCACTCCCTGTCATGTGATGGTCCACATGAGAAGTCAGCAGTCTGCAACCCAGAATAGGCTTCTCACCCAAATCGCACCATGCTGGCACCTTGGTCTTGAACTCCTGGCCTCTCGAACTGTGAGTTATACATTTCTCTTGTTTATTAGTCTTTGATACTTTTCTTACAGCAGCCCAAACAGACTACGACAGCTGCCAATATTTTTGGTCTACTTACTACGTTTTAAAAAACATTTTACACTTATTGTCTCATTTAAACTTTATGAAACCCAATGAACTTTGTGCTGTTGTTATCTCCATTCTACCGAGGAGGAAACTGATGCTCAGCCAGTTTCCTAAGCTAACTGTGATACTCCAGTTCACCAGCTAAATGACAGAGCTCTGGGACTCATGCCCAGGTGTGATTTTTGGATATGAGCTGATGTCATAATGGGTTGAGACTTTAGAGCAGTGGTTCTTAACCTTCCTAATGCCGCAACCCTTTAATACAGTTCCTCATGTTGTGGTGACCCCCAACCATAAAATTATTTTCGTTGCTACTTCATAACTGTAATTTTGCTACTGTTATGAATCATAATGTAAATATCTGTGTTTTCCGATGGTCTTAGGTGACCCTGCTAGCGACCCACAGGTTGAGAACCGCTGCTGTAGAGCCTAAGACCATCAGAAAACACAGATATTTACATTACGATTCATTAACAGTAGCAAAATTACAGTTATGAAGTAGCAACGAAAATAATTTTATGGTGGGGGGTTTCCACAACATGAGGAACTGTATTAAAGGGTCGCAGCATTAGGAAGGTTGAGAACCACTGCTTTAGAGGATATTAGGATGGAGTGGATTTATTTTGCACATGGGATGAATGTGAATCTGAGGCCTGACTGTGGTAGATTGAATAATAGTCCCCTAAATATCAGGTCTTAATCCCTGGGTCCTGTGAATGTTGCTGTGTGTGTGTGTGTGTGTGTGTGTGTGTGTGTGTGTGTGTGTGTGTGTGTATACGAGGGTGTGTGTGGGGGGTAATTGCAGCTGTGATTAAATGAAGGCTCTTGAGGTCAGAAGATTAGCCTGGATTATCCACTTGGGCACTAAATGCAATCACATTTATCCTTATAGAGGGAGGTAGATTTGCACACAGAAAAAGAGGAGAAGGCAGTGTGTCCACAGATTGGGGGGATGTGATCTCCTGAAGCCAAAAATGTCAGCAGCCAGCAGAGGCTGGAAGGGGCAAGGAGCAGATTCTCCTCTGGAGCCTCTTGAGGGAGTGTGACCCTGAAATGACCTTGACTTCTTCCCTGTGATACTGATTCCAGACTTCTGGCCTCTAGAAACCTGAGAGTAAGTTTCTGTTCTTCTAAGCCACCAAGTTTGTGGTAATGTGTTCGATGGCCCCAGGAAACTAATATAAATGGTAATTGACATTTGGATCTCTGCTTTTTTATATAATTCCAAGGATGTGGATATAGAATAAAGGTTCCCCCATCTGCACAGTTGTGCCTAAATGAGAGACAAATCTTTTCTTTGACACAGAGAGCAGTGGTTCCCAAATTTAGCTGAACACTGGGGTTACCTGAGGAGATTAAAATTCCCCAATGTGTAGCCACAACCCATACCAGTTGCATTAGAGTCTCTGGAGGTGAGACCCAGGAATCAGTGCTCTTTAAAGCTTCCAGATGATCTCAAAGCTTAGCCATGTTTAGGGTACCATTGACCTGGAAGGCAGAAACATCTCTGTTTGTGCTTGGATCTCTGCCTGTAATTCTGGGTGTGAATTCCCATCTGTCTTTGCCTGACTGCCATGCACCTTAAACCAAATGAAGCAGAAACAGTGCTCAAGCCCCTGTCTCTGCAAACTTGCTTCCTGTCCTGTGCATCCAGTGTGGGTACTAGCACCACCAGCTTCTCTGTTACCTTGGCACCATGGGGCTCCTCACGCTGCTTCCCACTTTGCCCCCACCCCCAGGCACAGACACTCCTCCCATCTAGGTCCTGAGTGCGTGAGTGTGTTTGGGGGAACTTTCAGAGAAGTGGCGGGGGGGGGTAAGTGGACTCAAAGTTGAAACCTTCCTCACTGTCACACAAAGCTACTGCTTGTTGGAAATACCTGATTAATAAATTAACATCATTTGAAAGATAGTTCCACGCTTTAAAAATGGAAAAAAAGAATGAAAGCAGTATGGCTACTTTTAGACACCCAGTGCCTCAAACAGAAGACATATATTTTCGTGGGAGCTGGAATATGGGGAGCTGCTTGGAATGGGAAACCTGAAAGCTTGCTGTGCCTGGCCCGAGGACAGCGGAGAAACTATAGATAGAGGTCCACAAAACCATATCTGTAGGAAGTCTGAAGGGGAAAGAAGGCCATATCTGTAAAGTCAGTAACTACTTCTCACGTGAAATTAGGACATATTCCTTCCTTTTCCCATATGAGTAAACCAAATTCCAGGAAGGTTAAGACACGTGTCCAAAGTCACACAGCTAGTAAACGGTGGCTCCTAGATTTTAATCTGGATCTCGCTCATCCCAAACTTAAACGCCTATTTTGACCATTCTATTCTCATCCTGCCCGTTGTTTTTTAAATCTTGGTGTGTGTAAGAATCACTGAACTGTTTGTTAAGGATACCAATTCTTTTTTTGTTAATCCTCACCTGAGGATATTTTCTGTTGATTTTTTAAGAGAGATTGAAAGGAACAGGGAGAGAGACATCAATTGGTTGCCTCCCGAATGTGCCCTGACTGGGGCCGGGGATTGAGCCTGCAACTGAGGTACATGCCATTGACTGGAATTGAGCCCGGGACCCGTCAGTCCTCGGGCCGACACTCTATCTACTGAGCAAAGCAGCTAAGGCAAGGATGCCATTCTTAGGCCTAGCTGTTGAGAGTTGATTCAGCAAGTCCAGAGTGGGGCCCAGGCACCTGAGTTTGCTGTTTTATAAACAAGCACCCCAAGTAATTCTCATGCAAGTGCGATACAGACTACACTGAAAAACCTCTCCTGGTTTGAGACAATAAAAGCTTACCCCCCACTTTCCAATGAGAGATTTGGGGGCTTAGGCTGGTTGCAGGGTTGGAGGACTGGGCTTCTGTTGGCATCCCAGCAAGACCTTACCAGGGCAAGAGCAGCTGACCGTCCCAGGGGGAGCACCTGGTTCCTTCCAAAGCCCTAAAAAACCCATAGATGCCACATTCTGCAGAGGGTAGGTGAAATGGTTTTAACATTGTCAAGAGGACCCGATTCAAGGATCAAAATTTTCAAGAACCAAATGCTGCTGCAGTGGCTGTTGGCTTTGTCCCATTTGCAGCTGAAAAGAGATCATTAAAAACTCACTTATCTGTTGATGTGGCTCTGAGCTGCAGGATGCCTTCTGCTACCAAGGCCCATAACAGCAGCTTTGAAGTCCAGCGCAAGTGTGAATTTATTGTTTTGTAAAGACCAGATTCCTGAGCAGGTCATAAATTACCTTGTTAGACAAAGGCTTCTGGGGAAATGTAATGTGTTGAAATCCTTCAGTGGGTGATTATCCTAACACATTGCTGGCAGAGCAAATAACTGGTACACAGACACCAAACCCCAACTGCTTCCAAACTCTAGAGACTCTGCAGCTAGGTTAGGCTTCGAAATCCTAGTTAACCCTTTTCCTAGGTGAGAAAGAGAAAGAAAAAGAGAGAGCAGCAAGTTTTTTAAAAGTGGCCTCCTGTTCCTGATCTTGTTTAGAAGTCTGTGAAATATAGCGAATTACCATTAAAATGGATTTGGGTGGCCCTGGTCTCCTGGGTTACAGGGAGATTCCCTTTCATTCTTGGTTCATCATCTTTCTTGTGCTCACACCTTTCCTATCTGACTTTCCCAGAGCTATACCTGGCCCAATTAGCCCTTTGACACTGTCACCGATTGGTCATTATCTGATACTTGGGGCCACTTCTCTTCTCGCCAGACCTGCTATAGAATAGCCTCTGTTAGAAACCTTTTCTCTTCTTGCCTTCAATAGTTTCGACAATTCTAGCTAGATGGAGAGCTTTGGATAGACTCAAAATGCAAACTGAAAAGAACAATCAGGCCAAAATCTGCATTGTAATCTTTGTTTCAGAGTAATATTTTAAAATGTGATGAGAGGAGTAATATATGCTCATTATAGGGAATTTAGATAACACAAAAAATACACAAAAGAAAATAAAAACTACCCCAAATCCCATCAACCAGAAAGAATCACTGTTTACATTTTGGCTTTAAAATGGGCTAATACTGGGTATATTGCTTTGTAACTTGCTTTCCCATTCCACTAGATATCACAGACAGTGGCTCATGTCATTGAAGTTCATTTACAACATCTTTTTCAATGAGTGCAAAGTAGACATACCCCTAAGTTTGTTGGTTAGAAGAAAGTGTTAATACTTCTCAAGTACTTAATTAACTAAGGCTGTGGTCAGCAAACTGCGGCTCTCAAGCCACATGCGGCTCTTTGGCCCCTTGAGTGTGGCTCTCCCACAAAATACCACGGCCTGGGCGAGTCTATTTTGAAGAAGTGGTGTTAGAAGAAGTTTAAGTTTAAAAAATTTGGCTCTGGAAAGAAATTTCAAACGTTGTACTGTTGATATTTGGCTCTGTTGACTAATGAGTTTGCCGACCACTGAACTAAGGGATGTAGAAGATAATTGCCTTTCTCTTAGTGGGTCAAGAGCTTCATTCATTTGTTCACCAAGTATTTATTGAGCGCCTACTATGTGTCAGACATTGTTCATGGTGCCAGCGATACAGCCTGAATAGAACAAAAATCCCTACCCTCATAGAACTCCATGGGAGTGAACTTTTCGAAAAAATCGGTAAACTATCTTTTTAAAACTGAGGACATTGGCTATATACAGCAATCTCCTGTCAAATAAAGGTCATTGATGTTATATGAGATCCTCAGGAATTAATGTTAGTTTCTATAAAGTACTGTTGTTTTTGTTTACATTCCATCTAGCACAGGAACTATTATATAGTAAGTGCTCAATAAATATTAAATGAGCAATGCATGAGTTGGTGTGTCGAACATAATTGAAGTTGGTTTGCTTAGCAAAAGTTAGGACTTCTTCCTGGAATTCGGGAAGAGGAATAAAGCTAAATGCTATGGTAGTTGTCTCTCTTTCGACATTTGTCCCTGTAGGAGAAAGCGGTGGAATCAGCCTTGTCAGGAGTCCCCTCCAAGCCTTGTGGGCAGAGAGTGCAGTGCTCAAGTTAAAGGGACATTCACATTCTGGCACTGGAAAGGTAGGGGCTGGGGCAGCTCTGCACTGTTCAGACATTCGCAGGTGAGGAGAGAGAATTGGCTTATTAATCCAGGAAGCAAAGGAAACCACTCTTTGCAGAAAATTGTGGGCTTTGGGGGAATGTATTCAAGTATGTGCTGTCTGAGAGCAAGGCATAGGCTTGGTGTATGTGGTATCAAGTTCTTTTCACCTATTTGACTTGTGTCTGATGCTTACATTTTGACAGATAATTAACAGCTCATATAGAGGACCTGGAAATATTACAACTAATGGGCAGCTGGCTCTGGATGGGATGTATGTTAAGAGTCATCCTGAAGTTAGATTACCAGATTTTTGACGCTTGCAAAAATGATCATAGAAAATGTTTGAATTTACTCTAAGGCAGGACCTAATAAATACATGTGCATTGTGGGAACTGAAGCAGTAAATCTGTTAATTTTGCTAAGGACTAGCAAACTCTTTGGGAATGGAATGTGATGAGAGGGTAGGTTAGCTGAATTAGAGGATGATATAAAATATGTAAATGTCACTGAAAGAAATGTTAATGAAGCGGAGCTGGTATCTGGGGAGTTGGAGGGGGGCGGCTTTTGGTCTTCAGAAGGGATGCGAAAGAGCTGGCCAGTGGTTTGATGGTCAAGGTTTCCTTTATAGAGGAGAGATTCCCAATGAGGGTTCATTTCAGGTGTTCCTATGTCAGCTCTCCCCTGACTTTTGTGCAATATTAGGCAATAGTGATCGACTTCTATGTAGAAACAGGGAAGTTACTGTGAATGAATCTGAGAACTGGAGTACAGGCCTGGGGCTAGGACTCCAAACCCTTACTCTGCACCCAGCTGCTTGGGGGCAGACCCTAGCTGCAAGATCAGGGTTTAACCAGGGGCTCTGCCCCTTAATTGCAGTGTTACTTGGGCAAGTTGCTCATCTGTCAACTTCACGAGGAAAATTTCAAGGGAAATGTTGTTTGCATAATCACAGATAATGATTAGGAAAGCAGAGTTTCTTCAGATCACATGAGTTTTAGAAATCTTACTTTTTATGTTTAAACTTGTGGAAATGCATGTTGACTCTGGGCCTCCTTGTAATGTTCCACGGGGCTGTTTCCGACCAAATTTTCCATGTTGAAAACATTGCCTACCAACATCATATAAATTCCGCTGGACCGCCAGTGCCCTCCACTGACATCCCCACATCCAGTTGGACTGTAAGCCCTAGGACAGTCATTGTGTTGACGTCTGTCACCAATGTCCCGTCCATTTCTGTCTAGTTTCTCCCTCTGCACACTGTCACCAGAACTGAAATACCAGTCTCATGCATTAGCTACTTAAATATCTTAAATGACTTCCGGTGCAGGAAGGAAAAAGTATGAGGCCCTCCTGGTATGAACGCAGCCTGCCTCTTTGAGCCCATCTCCCACGCCTGTTGGCCCTTCTCTGCGCTCCAGCTGAACAGAAGCAGCCATGCCACACCTTCACGCCTCTGCTCTCCCTCGCTCCTCCTTCAGGATGGAGGCCAGTCTGTAAGGAACAAGCTGTTATGCCATATACAGTCCCCCAGCCCACACCCTCCAAAAAACCCTGGAGTGTCTCAGTGCTGTTTAGCATCAAAATCATGCTGCCCTGTATCTTTTCACAGGAGGTGGTCATGCAGCTCAGCCCTGGCTTCCCCCATAAACACGTTATTGTTGGGAAATGTCTTTGCCAGGAGAGAAGCATTCATTGACTGGAGTAGACCTGTCAAGGTCACCCTTAAAGATAAATGACACTTTTACTATTAGGACAAAAACTGTACCTACAACTGACCAGCAACAACACTATACTGGAATATCCCTCTCGCCTGTGGGAAGTTATTATTCTGCTGCCTTTACTCGTGTCTTATCTGGGGACAACCCATTTTGGAAGCAGAGCCAGAGTTCTGTCTCCTGAGAAGGGTGTGTGTTGCAGTGATGTGGGGATGGGATGGGTGTGGTAAGAGGATGGCTGGGAGAGATTCCGGAAGAGTCGGAAACCACCAAGGAGAAGAGTGGGCGGGGCAGGAGGCCTAGCCTCTGTTCCCATCTTAGTCTTTTGGCCTGTGGTTTACTTCAAGATGCAAGATCAAGTGTGTGGACATTCTTCAGGAACCCCAGGGCAGCAGAACTTCTGTCCCCCAGGCCCTGGAACAGCACCATCCAGCCTCTGGCCAGCCCTCTGCCCACAAAAAAACGCACACAGCACCCCACTTCCAACCTCAACCTGCTTCTTTCCTCCCTCTTCCCTGCTCCACTGGGAACTTCTTTCTAGTTCACAACACCCAGCGGGTGAATGCGCAGGCAGACAGAGCTGCATCCTCCTTCTCGGGCAGGGAATGTACTCCTTGTACCAACACCATGAGAACTTCATAGTGTCCCTGTTTCAACTTAGGGGCCCTTCCCCTGCATTCTAGGGCGAGTTTTGTGGGTACATAGGGAAAGCCTGAGCTCCCCAAAGAGGTGAGGGTATTAAGGGATAGAGTCAGTGGCCAAGGTCTTGGGGAAGTAGGACTCCATCATCACAAGGAGCATATTTTTCTCAGGTTCTGAGGGAATCGGTCCCATGTGTATGTTCTTACCCTTGAAAGTCAATTTGGAATTTCCCAGGTTCATAGTGTAGCTCATCACCCCTCTTGTGACTATGATGCCTCCTTTGACGCTGCGAGTCCCTGTGGGTATCTCCCGGTAAAGAGGAGGTGGTGGGAGCAGCAGCTTCGCTGGTTAGCTAGTGTTTCCTTTTGAAGGTGTGGAAGCCCTGGCGCACCAGCCAGCCTTTGCTCGACAGATGACGAGCAAAATGAAAGTGAAGGTGCAGAGTGGACTGGCCCTGACAGTCCGGGCACATCTCTCCTTACCACCGGCTTGGCCAGCTGAGGGTTATGCCTCGCCTTTGAAGGGCGGGCAGGCTGTGTGAACTGGGCCCGGGCCTGGGGACACCCAAATCCTGGAGGAAAACGAGGTTGGAAGACAGATGAAGGGGATGCTTTCAAACATGATTTCTCTCTCTAATTAATGCAGACACAGAGGCCCCTGAGGAGCTGCAGGTGACCTCAGCCTTGTGAGGCCCAGGTATTCCTCAAAATCCACAGGGGCTGCAAACCTGTTCACTTTGCACTAAGACTGGTCTGGGAGTCTTAAAAGAATCCATTTCTTTCTGCCCACAGTACTTCTGGGTGTGCATGGGGTGGGTGGGTGAGGGATGGCAGATTCTCTGAGACCTTCGTTCTCATTGTTCCTTTGGTTCTGATGTATTTCATGTGCAGAAAAGTCTCAGTTCCTCAGTTCTTCTGTCTGAGACTCTACTGGGAGACTGTGGGCTGCCCCCTGAGCAACCTTTTCTATTCATGCCCTGGAAGTTTATATTTCTCCGCCATTACCTTTCTATTCTATCAGGAAGAAATTGTATTCATGCTTACTGTGGGCTAGGCCTTGATTACACCCAGGGTGAGGGAGGCAGGAGTCATCATCACAGTATTACAGGAGAGAAAGCTGGGATTCACAGAGACTAGAAATATCCCAAGGCCCAAGGCAGGTCACTCGTAGGCAGGATTTGCACTCAGGACTGCCTGGTTCTCAATGGCCGCACCATCCTGCCTCCCTTGAGACAGGGATGCTCAATGCATGGGATGTGTTGGTACAGAGCAGCCTCCTGAAATCAGCTTTGCCTTAAGAGATAGAAGCTACCAGGGCCCAACAGTGTGCACTTGGCAGTGGCTCTGGGAAACCTCAGGACCGACAGCTTGACAAGGTAGTAGGACAGGAGTCACTGTGGCAGGTCCCCGTGGGACTGTGCTGCTCCCCGCCCAGAAGAGTTAAGAGTTCTGCCCCCAGTGCCAGACTCTCTGAGGTCCCGCCCAGTGCCACCTCTCAGTGACTGTGGCACTCACCTAGAGAGGTGAAGGAAGCATTGTCCTGTTAGTCATCAGTTCAGGGCTCGGTAAAATCCCCTGACCTTTCAGAGTTGATTTCTTCACGTGGGAGATGGAGCTGATATAATAATACCTGCCCTTTCCACACTGGGAGGTGGTTTTGGAGGAGCTTTGTGGACTGAAAAGTTCTTTAGGGACAGAGGGCCTCCTGAACGAGACATTTTCAAAAAAGAGCTGTGATTACAGGAGAACTGTAGACATATTTTATTCTCTCATGGTAGGTCACTGATGTGTTCTGAAATACGGTAAGCCTTCACAGAGTCTCACCTTCCAAAACCCAGTCCGGGAAGATCCTAGGCTTCTTTCTGTCTGAGTTATAACCAATAATTGAACACCAATACTCTGTAGTGGTTAGGAAGGGCAGCTTCCTGGAAAGTCTTCTCTTGGAGGGTATTTTTGGCTCCAATGCTTCCCAGTCTGTTAGATAAAAAAAAAATTTTTTAGTATGATCTTTGTTTATGTTGTTTATTGGCCAATATGTTTCATGCCTCATTTGCCCTCAAATTCACATGTTTATTCATCTGAGTATTTGCTCTGCGCCTGTGTGTGTGTCACAGAAAACCTTTGTACTTTAACCACTAGTCAGATGATAGGATATTTATTTTTTATTTTGCCAACCTACATTATTTCTATACGTTGTTTTAAAAGCAAGAGAACAAAGGTAACACAATTAAGAATGTTGCCTCAAATGAGCAGCCTCTGGCATGCCTAAGATGGCCAGGGTCAGTAGCTGCGCCATGCAAACCTGCTAATTACATGCAGCCTGAATCAGAGAGGCCATCTCTGACCTGGAGCCTCAGACCCGCTATCCCGCACGCTGATGGGTGCCATCCACCAGCGCCCATCCTTCATGTGAGTCTATAATTCTGTCGCCCTCCTAGCAGGCAAGGGGGCTGAAGCCAGGCTGGTTCCCTTGCAATTAATGAACAGCAAGGGCTCATAATTATGAAATTTCTAAGGAGGCCTCCCATTTGGCAAGGAGAATTCATCCTTTCTCCCTCCTCTTGCCAATTCTCATACCTACAGAACTATCTTGTGAGGTTTGGGAATTTTATCATTTTTATTGGAAATCTTTATTTTTAAACTCCTATAAACATTTGGAATTTTTAACCTCACACATAGATTGTTAATTGCACTTTTCTTGTTTTCTTTATTCCTTTATTCCACTCAGATTCCCTAGCATGCTGTCACAGGCATGTGTTTATATCATGTGTGTGTGTTGGGGGTGAGGGGGCAGGGGTGTGTGTGTGCATGCACGTATGTGTATGAGAGATTGTGTTCTTGGAAATGGCGGTGAGCTTTCATCATTGATTTTCCTTTACACCAACTCTCAGGAGCATTCAGTTCACCTTGGAGGTGGTTTTGTTTTATGGCAAGTGAATCACATATGTATACACACAAGTCTGCCATTTCCATACGGAAATGTGGCCCGAGTTTTCAGAAATTCTGCCGCAATGAGTCTTTCTGTTGCTCACATCTCCTGAAAACTCACCCACCTGATAGGATCTCAAGCTTTGAACTGTACTTCCTGTGACTCTCCATTCAGTGAGGAAGATGTGATGCCAGGATGTGAGGAAACTGAGATGTGGAGGGAACCCAGTGAGGAGGCCAAAGAGACACCTAGGGCTGACACTAGGTCAGTCACTAGGCATGAATCCTTGAGAAATTTCTATAAACCTCTTAAAGCTTCTGTTTTTTAATCCATAAAATGGACTTAGTACCTGCATTATAGTGTTGAGTTGCAGTTAAATGATGCTCCATGCCTGGTATACACAAGGGGCCCAATAGATGTTGATTGAAGCAGAACATCTTTCTTTAGAGTGACTGAAATTTCCTGCTGAATTCAGGTACCAGGAAAAAGCTCCTTACCTGGGAGGGCAGCAAAAGATAAGCATGAGTTGCTGCAAGAGGTTTGTCCTATTTGCCTCCAGAGGTGAGGGACCAGCCGTGGCCTTCACAGGGCTCGTTAAGAGAGGTGGGCTATTCAGGAAAGCAGAAACAACATTGGGATAACTATATTTATATATTTTGAAATGTATTCCTTCTCTATTGTTCAACCATGGACAAATGACTATCTCTAAAATGGGAGTTGGGAGCTCAAATCCAAATCCCAACTGTGGGCCTTGGTTTCCTCATCTGTCAGAAGGCGGGGATTGGGACAGTCGGCGCTTCTCAGTGGGCATCATCATCTCTTCACTGCATGGTTCAGGCCCGGGACTGGGGAACAAGAACAACAGCACCCAGTCATTGTTACCGGCCTCTCTCCCCATTCCCCATGCCCCTGGGGGAAGCATCCAGCTCCTGAGGTCTCTTCTGCTTCTCTCAGTGAGTCGATGGTACTCAATCTAATGAGGGTAAGAGAGCATTGTCATTTCGGTCAGAATAAATGGCCACTTGGTTTATTTATTTCCACATGACCGTCATGAGAGAGGGCAGCTTGATGGAGAGAGGACATGGGCGTAGAATAACAGTGACCAGGGCAGACTGCATTTTTTCTCTCCACCCAACTTCATCCTCTGTGTTTTAGATGAAACTACCCATTGCCCACTATTCTTGAAGGTCTGGGCTATGATAATGTTCACTAAAGTAAAAACACAGAGCCTGGCTTTCACTACGTGCTCAATCTATGTTTGAAAGGTGATTGTTTCTGTGGTCATGGTGCCCAGTATGACAGCCTTTTTAGGTAATAGCACATACAGCTGCGTGCATCATAGAGGACCATGGTTTCTCTGAACAAGACTCAAAATGGTCACAGCCTCAGTCCCTGCCTCTTACTGTGGCCTTGGACACACAGGTGCTGAAGGTCTTTTAGGCTCAATGACGTCCCAGGCTTCTCAGGGTGGGTGAGAAGCTGCTTGTGCCTACTCTGCAGCAAGGAAAGAGTGTGGCATGATGTTGGGAGAGCCCGGGGGAAGCTGTTTGGAACATGGTGTACCACCTCCTAGAAACCGTTCTGTATGTCTCCTCTGGATCCAACGCAAAGTTATTAAATGCAGTGGGGAAAGGTTCCATCGTGTCTGTGCTGAAACCCATGATATTTACCTTCAGCTTTGGATAAGCAGAAGGCTGTCTCCTCAGCTGCTAACTGGGCTAGACCAGGAGGGACAGTGAGCAACAGCCTTTGACATTTAGAAAACTCTACCAGATGCTTTTAGTGCATTCAAATCAGATTTTTAAATTTATATTTACATATGCAAATATTCTTTCTTTCTTCTAATTTTGTTCTTTGTATTTATGTAGTTGCATTGTGCTCTGAACACAATCACTGTGATTAGCAGTATTTATTTACAACGAGGACATATTTATTTTGCTGTGATTTCATCTCCCCCCTATGTTCAGATGTAGTGAAGTCAAAAGCTCTAGTGATGAAGTTGGCCCAGGAAGGGGATTTCAACCCATAGCTCATACTCATGTGAATATGATTGTGCTTTCTACTACTTCCTCCAAAGGGCACTTCCCATTTACTAGGGTTTGTAGCCCCAGATCTAGAGTTCCCTTTCTCCCTGCCATCCTTCCACCCAGGGCATGATGGCAGCTGTCACTGACATCTGGAGCTCTTCAGAAACCTCACTGTGGGAAGGAAGGAAGGAAGGAAGGAAGGAAGGAAGGAAGGAAGGAAGGAAGGAAGGAAGGAAGGAAGGAAGGAAGGAAGGAAGGAAGGAAAGGAAGCGAGGGAGGGAGGGAGGGAGGAAAAGAGAGTCATTCAAATACATAAGATCGCTCTATTCCAATACCTTGATTCCAGTTTAGGGTCACACTTGGCCAGAGTTCATCCCTGAAACTCAGGGTGCAAGATGGGACCCACCCTGAGAGGACACCCTTCCATTGCAGGGCCACTCACACACACCCACACTCAGACTGGGACAGTGTGGACACACCCGTTCACCTCACAGGCAGATCCCTGGTATGTGGGAGGGTTGGGGGCGGGGAGGAACTGGAGTAGCCAGAGAGAAACCCACACAGACCTTGGTCCTGGCCAAGAATTTTTCCCCCTCATCAATGTTTTTCTGAAACAATGTTGAACAAAACAATGTTATTCAAGGACTTGCTATACTTTGGGAAATTAAAAATAGCAGTTCCTTTTCAGGTTGAACATTTATATCCTTGCCAAATTATCACATTTCTCCTTCTGGCTTCTAGTTCCAGCAGACCTCGATGTGAAATGTCTACAGATCGCCTAGGGTGCCAATACGGCCTGCCTCCTATGTCCGGGCTTCCCCGAGGCCCTCTGTGGACTCTCGGAGACCTGGGCCCAGGGCTCCCTTTGTGCTTCTTTCCTTTGGGGGAATGATTAGGCCTGTCATTTAATCAATTCGGGCTCCTAGCCTAAGGTTGTTCAAAAGCAGGTGTTGATCATGGGAGTAATTACGAAGTGCTGCATACCCCAAATGATTTACAATCTGAGATCTAAAGCAAAAAATTCATTCTCACATGTCAGGTCTCCTCCTTCCCTCCACCTGCCCCAAATGTGCTGCCTGTAATGAATGCACCTCAAGCACCTCACCTGCTAGGAGGAGTGCTGCTGCCCGTGCCTCGAGATTCCTCCAGCTCGGGCTCCAGGTACTAAATCCACACAAAGGGCCCTCCCTGCCCTCCCCCAGATCACATTTTATAACGCTCAGTCTGAAATGACCTTTAAAAAGCCAGATAATATTTTATTTACCTTTTTTCTCCCATTTACTGTTAAATGTTAATGAAGGTAAGAGATTCAAATTCTTGCTAATAAAACACTTTAATTGACTCAAGTGTAACCATAACTGTAAATTGGCTACATTGTATGAAAGACCTTAGAGCTTCTTGCCCCCCCCACCCCCACCCCACTCTGCCGCCTGTGCAGTTTTGGAAGTTGGCAGCACACATTTTCTTTGTTCTTCCCAGGCTTCCTGTGCAGCCTGTGGCCCTCTACTCCTAGACAGGCAACCAGGACCCACTTCCGGTGGCTCCTCGCAACAGAATTAACTGCCCTTTCTCCCCACCCACAGCCTCTCCCTATTGAAGTTCTTCAAATTCAGGGCTCATTTTAAGCACCACCTCCTCCAGGAAGCCCTATAGGATCCCTACTTTCCTAGAATCTGCCTCCAAAAGGCCACAGCATTTAAGGACTTTTCTTGCGATCCTTCTTGCCTTGCCTTATGTTATAGTGATTGCTGCAGCTTTCTCCTTTCTCAGATTAGAAACCCTATGCTCGGCCAGTGTTCAATATGTACCTATTAAATTGCATTAATTGATTTGAATAAGAGAAAAAAAAAAACACCAAAAAGATTTCACTGGCCCCTGCTATGCCATTTCTCTAGAGCATTCTTAAAAACGTGTTAAATGACTCTTGTCTGGATTTCTTAGGCAAAGCCACCCACTATTTAAAACTTGTAATAACTTGATGCTTTAGAGAGGTTTTTTTAAATGATGGCATAATCCTATTTTTTTTCTTTTTTTAAAAAATAAATCTTTATTGTTCAGATTATTACAGGTATTACTCTTTTCTTTTCCCCCTTAGCTCCCCTCCACCTGATTCCCCACCCCACCCCATGCTCTTACCCCCCGCCACTGTCTCTTCATCCATAGGAGTAAGATTTTGTCCAATCTCTTCCCGCACCCCTCATACCTGCTTCCCCTGAGAATCGTCAGTACACTCCCTTTCTATGTCCCTGATTCTATTATATTCACCAGTCCATTCTGTTCTTCAGATTTTTTATTCACTTGTTGGTAGGTATGTATTTGATGTCATTTTGTTGTTCATAATTTTTATCTTTACCTTTTTCTTCTTCTTCCTCTTCTTAAAGAATACCCTTCAGCATTTCATGTAATCCTGGTTTGGTGGTGATGAACTCCTTTAGCTTTTTCTTGTCTGTGAAGCTCTTTATCTGACCTTCAACTCTGAATGATAGCTTTGCTGGGTAGAGTAATCTTGGTTGTAAGTTCTTGCTGTTCATCACTTTGAATATTTCTTGCCACTCCCTTCTGGCCTGCATAGTTTCTGTTGAGAAATCAGCTGACAGTCATATGGGTACTCCCTTGTAGGTAACTAACTGTTTTTCTCTTGCTGCTTTTAATATTCTCTCTTTGTCTTTTGCCCTTGGCATTTTAATTATGATGTGTCTTGGTGTGGTCCTCTTTGGATTCCTCTTGTATGGGGTTCTGTGTGCTTCCTGAACTTGTAAGTCTATTTCTTTCACCAGGTAGGGAAAGTTTTCTGTCATTATTTCTTCTAATAGGTTTTCAATATTTTGCTCTCTCCCTTCTTCTGGCACCCCAAAAATTCGGATGTTGGTTCGCTTAAAGTTGTCCCAGAGGCTCCTTACACTATCTTCATATTTTTGGATTCTTTTTTCTTTTTGATTTTCTGGTTGGATGTGTTTTGTTTCCATATATTTCAGATCTTTGATTTGATTCTTGGGGTACGTTGATCTACAGTTGAGTTTCTGTATATTCTTTATTTCAGACAGTGTATGCTTCATTTCTGACTGATCCTTTTCCATTTTTTTGGCATTCTCATTAATATCCTTAAAGGTCTCATCAAGTTTCTCGGCGGTTTTTAGAAGATTCTTGAGTAACCTTATAAATGTGGTTCTGAACTCTATGTCGTCCAGTAGTTTGCTTTCCTCCATTTCTTTCATTCGTGACATGTTTCTTTGTCTCCTCATTTTGGCTGCTTCCCTGTGTTGATGGAGTGGCTTTGTGTGGTAGGTGACCTATAGGGGGCAGTAGCTCAGCCTCCCCAATCACCTGATGTGGATGCTCTTGGTACACCCCTTTGTGGGCTGAGTGCAAAGTCTTGGTGTAGTTAAGTCTTAATTGCTGTTGGTACGCTGGGAGGAATTGACCTCCAGGCCAATTAGCTGTGAGCACTCACTGTGTCTATAATGGAAGAACTGCTGCGCTGAAGACACGCTTATGGGGCAGGACTTGTTTCAGTGGGGCTTTGGTGCTCACTGAGTCTGCCTCTTGAATGTGTCACTTGTGGATATGAGGAGTTGAAATCTGGTGTCTCATACTGACCACTAGGTCCACTGGCTTTTGGATCTCCAATGGGGTGCAGGTCAGCTACTGTCTGAGGCCACCCAGCAGGAGCTACAGTGAGAGCTACAGTTTTCTCCTCTTTGCTTGGGGTTTGGAGGTTTTGGAGCTGTCTGACCCGGGCTGCGAGTTTGCTAGGTTAAGCTGTGATAGGGCAGGCCTTTCTTATGCTAAAGCCGCTGCTTGGAGCTTGGGTGGGTTTGTAGGTTGTGCAGGGCAGGGTCTCAGGGTGTCACTAGGCTAGGGCATGGCAAACAGCAATGGCTGCTAGTTAGCCAGCTCTGCATCCCCGATGGCATCCGCGAGTCCCGTGCCCCAGTGCAGTAAACAATTATTCCTGCGCGCAGCTCTGCAAGCAAGCCACCCTCACTGGCAGACAGTCCAGCTTCTCCCTGTAGGAGTTTGGGTCCCCCGTGTCTCCCCAGAGACTGTATTTCAGAGTAATCGGGGGCTTGTCTCCCTTCGGGTTGAAAAAAGCAATGCCTGCCGCCAGCCCGGATCACGCACCTCCGTACCTCAGCTTTTCAGCACTCGTGCACGTCTCAATGCTCTTTTCTCTTTCCTTCTAGTTGTAGAACTTCCACTCAGCCAGCTTTCCCGTGGTTCTGCGTGATAGACGTTTTGTCTTTTAGTTGTAGTTTTGAAATTGTTGTGCGAGGCAGCAGTTTAGATGTTTACCTACACCGCCATCTTGGATTCCGAGAGCCCTATTTTTTTTTTTTAAAGGGAGAGGGGGCCTCCGCCTCATCTTATTCAGGGTGAGAAGGGTGATCAGAGACAGGGCCGGGCCAGGATTCTGTTTCTCTTGGGGCAGAGGCTGCAGCTGAGCTACTCCTGTGCTCAGTGGAACTGTGATGGACTGTGCGCCTCCCAGCTTGTCATCTGGACTGCAATTGTGGGCCTACCAGGCTTTTTCAGCTCCGAGAGCTGCTGGTTTTAGATGGTACATGAGCTGCCTCCCAGTCTGCAGCATCTGTTACCAGTGAGCTGTGGTGGTGGAAGAGGTGGCTTCAGCTGATGACAGTGCCTGAAAGAGGCAGAAGAGCAGAGAGATTAAGACAATGAATCTTGCCCGGCCGGCATGGCTCAGTAGTTGAGCATCAACCTATGAACCAGGAGGTCATGGTTCAATTCCTGGTCAGGGCATGTGCCCCCATTGCAGGACTTGCTCCCCAGTAGGGGGCAGGCAGGAAGTAGCCGATTGGTGATTCTCTCATCATTAATGTTTCTATCTCTCCCTCTCTGAAATCAATCCTATCTAATAAAAGAGTAATATGCAAATTGACTGTACCTCTGCTATACCCACAAAGGTCTCATCAAGAGACCTAGAGGATCAGGCCTAAACGGGTAGTCGGACATCCCTCAAGGGGTCCCAGATTGGAGAGGGTGCAGGCTGGGCTGAGGGACACCCCCCCCCCCGTGCACGAATTTCGTGCACTAGGCCTCTAGTAAATATATATATTTAAAAAGACAATGACCCTCTAGTTGCTATGTGATCTGGAATGAGTTCTTTCACCTACTGTGCCTCAGTTTCCCCCTCTGTAAAATGGAGGTAATTGCAATACCTACTTCATAGAAGTGTTTTGACAAGTGATTTTAGTGCAAAGGATTTAAGTGAAAGGTTTTTGGAATAATGTCTAGTACATAGTAAATAGTAAGTCTTCGTTATTATTACTTTCCCTAGTCTGGAAGCAGAAAAAAATAATGGGAAAAAGAAGAAAAAGGTGAAATACTCTCTCTCCTTTTCATGAAAAGGGCCTTGAACTTTGGAGAAGGGATCCCATGTTGGACCTCACAGCCCCCCTTCACCCACAGTTGCTCCTTAAGAATCCTTCCATTCCAGGTCCATTTCAAGAACCACCTCTTCCAGGAAGCCTTCCTAGTGCCCCACCTCCTTTCTCCTTCTCCACATTTCTGCAGTGTTTTGACACCTGTCATAGGCACTTCTCCTAAATATGGCCTACACCTGCCTTCCAGGTTGTGCAGGTCTCTTTCCAATCACTTAAGTCATGTGTCTCCATGGGGTTCCCACAGAGCATGTCCATCCTAGAGCTAAACAAACATGTTCGGCTGCTAAGGGTAAAGAATGTACTTGGTTTCTCCATTCATAGAAAGAGAAAATTAATGGCTGGTATTGCCTCAATTTTAGGTTTTCCACCCACAAACTCTGCTTATTTCATCAGCACTGACCTCCACTTCATTATCCTGGACTGTGTCGCTCCCTCCGGCTCAGCGGGGGGGTCATTAATGGGACTCACCTCAGAATATTAACAACCATCATCATCGCTCAGACTCCACCCCTGACCAATTAAAAGAGAAATTCTGGGGTGGGCCCTAGGCATCCGTAGAGTTTTCAGAGTTCCCCAGGTGATTCTAATGTACAGCTCGGGCTGAGAACCTCAGGCCCACCGTGATCTTGTCTAAAAACAGATCAATGAAGAGCAAATGTATAAGAAGCATATTAGTGGGAAATTTTAGAAATAGATCATCTGGCTTAGGTTCATAGTTTAATAAATTTATATGTGCTCATGGCTCTACATTTACATAGACACCATCGAACAGTCCCAGGTGGGGCTTGTTTCATGGCTGTTTTCTTTTGGATTCTGTTGTTGCAATGTGTGCTCTAGTGCTCTAGTGTTGTACCTGCTGAAATGCTGGACTTAAACCAATGTGTTTGCTGGTCATGCCCACGAAGCTTTGAAACCATAGGCTCCTGTGAGCGTGGCCTGGTTACTTCTGTTGCTGTGGCTGCATATGTCTTTGCTTTCGCAGCCGGTTTATCAGTGTGGCCTGTTGGCCACAAGAGGGACAAGGAGAAAATGTTAGTGGCTTAACAAACACCTCCCCCCAAGGTGGGGAGCAGAGTCATCCTATACCAAACCAACAAACCACAGTAACTAGGATCTTTGTCACCAACGATTATACAGAAAATATTTTTAAGTACAAAGAAATTCAGAAGTCTGGGTATGCTGAGTTAGAGCATTAACCAAACTGTAAGATTCCTGCTCAATTTAGTCCCCTGAAGTGCTCAGCAATGGGGCTAGGCAGGAAGCATTGTCATGCGTCCTGTGTGAACATTTGGGTCAGTTCAGGAGAGATATGAAAATCAATTTGCTTACTGGGATTAATCGAAAGAGTTAGTTAGGCTCTAACTAATTTCATTAGTAATTTAAGGAAAACTTTATGGCCCCGTCATACTTTTTTATATTTGTAAAGAAACTGTGGTAGTTTTCAGAGAACAACTTTAGTTCATCAATATCCAAACATTTTGTGCCTTTTGGTAAATAAATAAATATCTGTAGCCCCACAACTAGTTGTTATAAGTGCAGTTTTGGGCCTCCCACTCAGCATTTACTTGCTCCAATGACAAGAAAGAGCCTCAGCCAGGAGTTTAGGCCTTTTCATTAATCCAAAAATGTCTGTGGACTCTACTTAGCTCTTTTGAAATATGTCCATTCACTCGGCTCACCCAGGGCTCAAAATCTTTCTATCTTTCCTATCTTTCCAGCTTTGATGACTATGGAAAAGTTTGCATGGGTCTCATTGCAGAATCCTGGTAGTGAGAGACACCGATTATAGGAAGATGATGGCAGGTGGTCTCAACGCAATTACACAATTATTGTAACTTGTTTCTACACACTGCTTCTTCATCACCTCACAATGCTTGAATGCCCCTGTGAGAGAGAACCACCCTCAGTGAGGCAAGACAACGGCCTGGGAATGCTATTGTCTGATTTCATCTGCCTTCAATCTCCCCCTTACTACCTGGAGCTTAAACATGACAGGAGCAACCCTATAAAATTAGCTGTGTGGGATGAGACAGGAAGAAAATGTCAAGAAATCAGCCCCTCCCCCGACCCTCTTCTCATTCTGTGTTAACATACTTCCACTTTAGGAGTTTTTAGCCCACTAGACAGAATGCTTTGTGGCTCGTATTCGTTTAGTACACAGACCAAACTCTTGAGGCCAAATCTGCCCACTAAAAATTGTATGACTTGGACTCTTAAAAAGCTTGTGCTCAGCTGGGGGAATGGAGCACCCTGAATTGAATAAATTGATGGTGCCCCGTCTACACAACTCTCAGGGCCTGTGCAACTAGTGTTTATTGTGGGCTGCAACCCAGACCATGCAGGATCCACCGGTGTCTGGTTAAGAAAACATTTTATAGGTTTGTTAGTTTTGAGCAACAATATAGCCAAGGTTAATACTTCCTGGAGTTTAGTGACATGATGTTTTGGGGTTTTTTTTTCCAAAAGGTTTTTGCCTTCAATTATGGAAAATAGGCCCTTTGTAGTAAGTGTATTTTTTTCTGGTGCAAAAACTGAATTTGTAAACATCTGTTTATGAAAAAGTCACAATTCTCAACATTATGACCTGATCTCCTAAACCAATACATAAATGGATCTTTAGTACACATGGAAATCTTTTGCATTTGAATATAAAAATCCATTGAGGAAAGGAGAAGGGAGAGAAAGAAATGGGTAAATAAATACAAAAACTCTTAAGAACCTCTGGGCTGGTTTCAAGAATGCCCCACAAAACAGGTTTTCATGGTTGTATGGGGGTGATGTGATCCTATTCAAGTTTCTTTCCTTTCTTTAGAATTTCTGAAGAAGCTGTTGCAAATGGCTTTGGGGGCTGTTCCTAAAATAGATTTTAGAGATGAAAAAATGAGAGAATGCATAGACAATCTGAGACAAATGATCAACTCTGGTACTGACACTGAGATTGTAAGAGGACCGCTGGGCCTTGCAAGAAATGAATATTCAGGACGCCCCTGCTGGGTGCCTTTTCCTATTTGAACCAACTACTGTTTGGGCCATGATTCATTTGTTACCAAATTAAACACTCTGCACACAGCAGAGGAACTTTCCGAAGTCGGATTTTGAAGTGCAAACATCTTTTCTGCTCTGGCCACGGAACCTGTCACAATCTTCATCGGGAACTGAATTAAGTTTAAAATATCATCAGAGGGTGTTGCTCTCTCTCGGGCCTGGAGCTGTCCTCTGTACATCCGGCATTTTTCTGTTGACACTGCGTATCACTTAGCAACGGGCCTGAAAGGCCCTATATGCATTGATTGCACACCATTGTCTTTAAGGGGTGGAAGTGTTAACTGAATTAAACACCCCCCCTCAACCCCGGGTGACCAGACGGTCATTCCTCTCATGTTGATAATCTGTTTACACCAAAATATTGTTAATTCCAGTCTCCGATCTCCTGATTTTTTATATCTCTGGCTGAAGGAATACAGTGTACTCCCTCCATGGTGGGGAACCCAGATCCACTTGCCTGACATGGAGTGATGAGAACAGTTTTGTCTCTAGTTCTCCTGATAAAGCATTAAATGCATTTGACAGCTAACTGCAGATGACGGTGCCAGCTTTCTTCCATAGTTCTCAGAGGATGGAGAGGTTACAAGCCTGCAATTGCACCATAAAGAGAAAATATCCTCTTTGGTCTGTGAATAGTTTTGAAATAAATGACAGGATATGTTATACGGCTGTGAAGATGGTAAGACTTTAAAATGGATGGCCGGCTCTGACATCATCTGAATGGAAAGGAAATATGGCCTACCCAAGGGCTGTGTTCAGAATGAATGAAATTTCAAAGTAGAAAGTCTTGCTCGGGAGGAGAGTTTCGCACGCATTTCTGCATCAATAGCCCTGGTCGAAGCAATAGCCTGGGCTGGTGGGTCACACAGGCAGTTACGACAGACCTCTCCCTTTTCAATGATCTATTTCAGAGACCTTCCACTGAGGCCATCTTTTTGCAACCCTCTCAGACAATGCGTGCGTTTCAGCCAGGGGAGCTTACATGGATAGCAAAAACCAGATCGGTGCCCAGCTTCATCAAACTGTGTAGCAGAGACAAGGGAGAAATGTTGTGGCTATCTGCTCTGCAGCTTCTAGTTTTGAGAAATCTGTTTTGCTCCTTTGTGAGTTTGTATCACACTGCATTCCGCTAAAAAAAGGAGAATGAAGATTGAGCAATATGTCTTGAGAAATATGCCAACAAGGCACACAATTTCAAAATCAACCCACTAATTATATTGCTTTGGCATTACTGTCTGTCTGGTATACAATGATAGTGCCCAAATGTTCACTGGTAAATTTTAAAGTATTTTTTTCTCTCCCCACAACCCTCTTTATTAAATAGGAAATCTATTTAAAAGAATAAAATTGTATCAATGTCTCCCCTTTGATGTAGGCCCCAGGCCTTTACTCTATGCTTTGGTAGAAAGAAAAATGCAATTCCAAACCTTTGGACATAGATATGTATGACTGGGGAGATGGAAACTATAGCAGAAAAAGGTGGGGACCTTCCTGGGTATTGATGTTAACCCTGAGGAGATGTGTGAAGACCCTCAAGTGAAAATATTGTAAACTGATGTACATGTTTTTTAGTGATACCCATCTTCTCCCGCATCCCCTTTTCCCCCAAAAAAACTCTCCATATTCTCCCTGCACACTAATTCTGTGGCTAGTCACCTTGGCCTGGTTCAACGGCTAAGTGCATACGGCTTCTATAAACATTTCACTGCTACAAGTTGGATTTTTCACAGCATTAACTTTAACTACATGGGTGTTTGTAATGGAATAAAACTTCAAATTGATGTTTTGCCATATTGCTAGTTAAAGAAGTGGGCCTCAAGTGGAGATAGATGTGTGCCTCATTTCATGGGAAAATTGTTATCGTGGAAGCCAAGTTTAAGTTGGAGGAGGCAGCAGCTTCATCAAGAACGTCTTAAAGAAAAAATACACACCCACAAAATCCCTACTTTTATATGAAATTCCTCAGCAAATTTCCAACTGCATATTAATTTAAAATAGGTTTTAAATATGCACAGGCTTCAATCAATTGAGTAGAAAATAACAGGTTTCAACTCAAACATCTGCACAGACTTCACTTGAGTGAAATTAGTTAGTGTGGAGCCCAGGAAATAAGTTGGAAGAATTTGCTCAGGGTCCCTTTCATGGTATTCGCCACTTCCTTTACATTGAAATGCATTTAAGGACCAAGTTCCTAGCTTCTGCCCAGGAATCAAAGGCTTCCTTTATAAGAGGCGGATTATTTAATTGTGGTTTAGATTACCCCACAAATGGCACAGCTGCTTTGAACTCAGTGGAGTGGGTGGCTGTGGTGGTTTGTAAAAATCATTGCGTCATCTGACTCCTAAATTTCAACAAGAGGGTGAGGAGCAAATATCCCTTGAATGGAAACGAGTCCTTTCCTAAAGAACCTATCCTCCACAGGAAACATCTCCCTTTTTCTCAAAATTGTATCCTCTCGAAGTCTAACTATGTTGATATTAAGATAATACAAGGAGAGACGCTGGAACCAGGCCCCTCTCTAGAGTTAAATGTTATCTGCTTAGGCTAATATTGCAATTGCCACCCACTGACATAATTTGTTTCACAGTCACAGCTTGGCAGCATGAATCAAATGTTGACATTCTAATTTCATGCACACATGGGCGTTTGGCGGAGCAGGCCTGCAGCCTGTGGACCACTCTCTGCACCTGCGTAAATGGAAATCAGGCCGCCAGCCACTTGCTCTTTCTCTGTGAGAGAACTTCTGAGCCCGGCTTCCTCCCCTCAGTGTGTGTTTGTTTTTGTCTCCCACCTTGCAGAGTGTCCAAAATGCTCTTTTACTGCTTGTTGGCAATGTGGTTTTATTTTTATTTTTCCCCTTTTTATTTTATTTTTAAAATTTTCCCCTTTTAATTGAAAATTTGAGAACTTTCTGTAAGATCTCAATTAGCAGGTAATTTTCCTCATTGTTTGCTAAATCAATCACAAATGTCTCTGCGAAGGCACCAAAGAGCATTAAGTAGCAATGAGAAGAAACACACTGAGGGCCCGAAAGAAGTATGCTGGTTTCTCTCTGTAATGGCTGGACTATGGTCTCCCAAATTCCTATACTGAAGCCCTAACCCCCAGTATGACTGTATATGAAACAAGACTTTAAAGAGGTAATTAGGGTTAAGTGAGGTCATATGGGTGGAGCCCTAATCCAATAGGACTGGTGTTTCCCTTTTGAGGGTGGAGAAAGGAGGCAACCATCTGCAGGCCAAGAAGCAAGGCCTCAGGAGAAACCAAACCTGCCAACCCCTTGATTTTGTACCTCTAGCCTCTAGGACAGTGAGAAAATAAATGCCTGTCATTTAAGCTTCACAGTCTATGATATTTAATGACAGCCCAAGCAAACTAATACAATCTCCCAGTTAAGAGCCAAACTTCCTGTGAGTGCTCTGCTGTTTACCAGGTGGCTTCTAGAGCCCCAGAGCCCCTGGCTCCTCCACTAGACATTGTCAGGGTGAAGAGAGCTTTTAGGGTTACAGCCATCAAGGACTTGAATGAAACCAGCAGAGCATTGCAGAGAAGCTCCTGTTGGACCTTCACTGGGGAAGGATTAGTGGCCAGCCCTTCATGTTAGGAGAGGATGCTCTGACCACCTTCAACTGGACATGGGAAGAATTTCCCACTGAGCATGGGCTTTGGCTCATTTTGCAAACATCCCATTAGTAGGGGGGAAAAATGGACCCTGAGAAAAGCAATGAAATAAAAGCTGGATAAAGGCAAGACAACTGGGCCACAGACTGAGATGGGGGTGCATCCTTTACAAGGAAATTCTTCCCAGAAATTACTTGTCAATTAATCATGTGGTCATCAAAGACTTTTATCATCCTACTTGCTAGCCATGAGTTGTGTGAAAGCACAAAAATCCTCTGAAGATTTTTGTGTCCCTTAAAGAGCTGATACTCTGTAATCTGAGACCCATAGAAGTGTTGAAAACTATAACACTTTTCACCAAACAGTAAATCATGTAATCTAAAGAGGGTTTGGGACCCAGCTTGAGTGCTGTCTTTCGGATCCATCGTTTACCTTCCTTGGGCTTCGGTGTCTTCACTTGTAGAACAAGACTTAATATCTCTGCTCGAACTTCAGAGGGAAGGGGCAGGTGGGAGAGAAAGTCTGTGACAACAGAATTATTATGTAGTGGCTTGTATGTCACTTTAAGGACAAATGTTATTTACTAAAGTGAACTCAGTTTATAGAGGAATAGATTGTTACCCTAGCCCATGGAAATAAAACTTAATGGCTACTAATTAACTGTGTGACCCCGGAGAATCATGTAATCTTTCTGGGTCAAGGCCACCTTCTCTCTTTAATATGGGGATTGGACTCTGCATTCTAAGGTCTCTGACATTATATAATTATAGGACAATGAACTAGCTAAACAAATAATACTCCCAAGAAACCCCAAAAGTAGAAGAAATTGACTGAAATGCTAAGAAAGCATTTTCCCTCATGCTTCTGACATAACAAGGTATGATATTGCCTTCCTGTTACCAAGACATTTGTGAGTCAGTAAAAATATTCCAGATAATCTATGCGAGTGGCAATAACCAAAGTGTTCTGAAGGGATTTGTCATTGATGGATTCTTCCCTCACTACCAACCCAAACTTCTTGTTCCTCAGGCTCACTTCTTTAAAACTATATTCCATATTTCCTGTTGGCATGGTTCTGCCCTAGTCATCTTTGTAGAGTATGCCTGTGTGCTCTTTTGAGAACGTCGTACAAGGGCTTATCAGGCTGAACCCAGGAGTCAAGCCATGATTTAAGGCAACAAGCTTTGTGTTTTCCCTTTCTGATTTAGAATTGTTGACCCCTAAACCCAACCAAGTACCTGACCTCATCAGACCAGGGCCCTCCCATCCCCCTCACATACCATCATTCAAACCTTCCTGCAGCTTCAATGCCTCCTCTCCTCCCTACAGTTCCCAGAAGGACCAGGTTCAAGACTCCAACTCCTTGAACACTTGTCCTCTAGTGTTCAAGAAGTCGCTTCTTCTTTTCCATTCAGTCCAACATTCCTTTCTGTAATTTAGCTGCCTCACATGCTTACACATTTCCTTGAGTCCTGCTCTGACTTGTCTATGAGTCATCTGGATGGTTTCTGTCAGCTGGCATGAGAGGTATCCAACATAAACCCCATGCCTTCCATGTTGTCTATGCTTCCCATGACATGTGGCTAAGTGCACAGTGGCACTCAATGAGTATTTATAAAATTATATTGAGAAAATCTGAAAACAGTTTTTTAAATTTGTAGCCTCGCTGAATTTCAACAGTGTTTTCTCATTACAGTAGCTAGGGAAGAGGCATGGTGACCAACAGGAACCTGGAATTTAGAATTAGATAGATCTGTGTCCAAATCCCAGCTCTGATCATTTACTTTGTCAATCACCAAACATTTATTGAGTAACTGCTATGTGGGAGAGCTGGAGTCAGATGGTGGATAAATAGATAAATAGGATATAGTCCTCGTACACAGCAATACAGGCTTTACTGTATTACTTAATTTCTCTGAGCTTCAATTTCTTAAACTGAAAATGAGAATAGAAACTATTCCACTGGATTATTGTAGTTACTTCAATAATTAGTTTTCTATTACTTATTCAGGGCTTAAGTTGAGAAATTGATTTCTTCATGATTCTATTTTTTTCTTTTTTAAATAACTCTGTTGTAGGTCCATTTTGTTGTAAAATTAGCCATGAATTTGAATCCACTTGTATTTTAAACTTTAGATCGCAGGTGGTCACATTAAACTAATAACAAAACAAATCCAAGCATTGATTCTGAGACTAACACTGCTAATCTCACTTGTCAATGATTAGATTATCTTTGCGACTTATCTTTCATCTTTTTACATGAGTGCTTTGGGGTCCCAGCCTCAAATGTAAATGATTCATCCTTGATAGGGTTTAAGTTCACACTCAGGTGAGTGAGCTGCGGGAAAGCAGGTGCTTCCAGAAGAAGCTGAGAGGAAGACAGCGTCTAACCTGGGGATTGAATGTAGCCTAGTAGGTGACGTGATCAGTGAAGCCACCGTTAGCTGTCAGAAAATCCACCTTATCTCTGAATGCTTTGACCCCAACATGTATTTCTCCCTTGAGAGAGAAGTGTTGGGCTGTTTTAAAAAGAGAACCTGACAGAGAGAGAGAGAGAGAGAACCTGGCTCCACCTGCCGTTGGAGTACTAGTTCCCCTCCATCTGCAGGAGGCACCGTGGGACCAGTTGCTCTGCTATGGAGCCTTCTGCTCATGTCACCAAGTGGCACAGCCAACTTTCTCTGAGATGTTGATTTGGTGAAGAGATGTTTACTTGCCTAAAAAGCCAACCATATTGTTGAGTTTTACCTTAACAATTTGCTGAGGGTGATCTTTGAACTTTGATCCATGGTGTGTGCAGTAAGAAGTCAAACTTGGACAAATCGGGTGAAAGGCCTGTCTTGTAGAGTGTTTAAAAGCGATGCAGTGATTCGGTTCTTCCTTGTGTAGGATGAGGACGTGGGAGGATTCTTTCAGCTCTAATCCTCAATGACCCTGAGAGTATAACATGAATGAACATTGCTCCAAAGTAGCTAAGGAAGTGGAGAAAGTGTCGAATGTTGGAAGATTGTTTTCCTCATATTTATGTGACATTAGTGTTGGTTACAATGCCACTGAGACATTTGTAGAAATATAAAAATTCAGGTCCTTACTCATTACTAGGATTCTCTGCCAGGTACCTTACCCTTCGATGTACCAGTCTCACTCTTTCAAAGGGAGACCCAAAGGCTAGCCCTCCTCTGGCATGTAATCCAATCTCAATAAATATGTGCCAATTTACAAGTGAAGGTTAAATACAATAATACATGTAGACGATTTTGTGGTCTACAAATGCTACCTAATTTTTTCATTATCAGCAAACTTCTCATTCTTTTTTTCTACACAGCTCAGCCATCACTTCCTCAGGGAAGCCTTACTTGATTGTTCATCCTATCAAATATTTCCAGCTATGCATGCTGAAGGCACCATATACTTATTGGTTGTAGAATAGGGCTGGGAAACATCCAGCCTGCAGGCCAAATAATGCCTGTGAAATCATTTTATTTGTCCCTGCCAAGACATGAGGGGTGAGTTAATTAAATGTTAGACCAAATATAGCAGGCTAATTTTTAAGTTGATAATTTTGTAAGGCCCTAGAATGATGTTATAAATATCCAAATGGCCCTTGGCAGAAAAAGGTTCCCCACACCTATTATAGAATGTAATGTAGCATTGTACTTTTCCTGTTTTGTTTGTTAGATTATTTGATTACTGTTTCTCACCCAACTAGGCTCATCAGAGAAGGCCACTGTCTCATTTTGCTCACTCCTGTATCCCTAGTGTGCAGCATAGTGCCTGCCTCTTTGTGATCACACAACACATGCTATATTTATTGAAGGAAGCAGGAGAAAGATGAAAGAAGAATAAAAATATAAATATTTTCAATACCCTAAACTACAGTGGCAAGATACTGCCTAGCGGAATTCAGATAGCTTGCCTGGATGAATCAATGAAAACAATATGTGACTATCATGAAGCTTCTCTATATGCAAAGGAATCTGAGGATACAAAATTGTCTATTCTTTTTAAAATATATATATTTTATTGATTTTAGAAAGGAAGGGGGAGGGAGAGAGAGATAGGAACATCAATGATGAGAGAGAATCGTTGATTGGCTGCCTCCTGCATGCCCCCTACTGGGGATCAAGCCTGCAACCCAGGCATGTGCCCTTGGCCAGAATCGAACCTGGGACCCTTCAGTCTGCAGGCTGACACTCTATCCATTGAGCCAAACCAACTAGGGCAAATTGCCTATTTTTATTTAGGTTGAATTTCTAGCCCTGGATTCTTCCAAAATGGTTTCAGGCTTTTACCAACTTTATTTGCTCTTACAACTAAGAACAGTATCAAAACCAAGATTATCGAAAGGAAGAACTCACAACAGGTTTCTACCCTGGGCACCTGGGCAAATGACCTTAAACAGTTGGGTACTGATTTGGGCTTCAATGTTTCCTGGAAGCTCAAGCAAAAGGGGACACACAGATCAGTAGACATACAAAATGTATACACACTTTGAGTAATTATTCATTCCATTGGGTTAAATCTGAAAGGAAGAAACATTAGAATTAATAATTATTCAAAGTGTGTATACATTTTGGGGGGACACCCTATCTAGTTTCCAGGCACCAAACTCCAGCAGAAGTTTCTGAGAGGGTGGATCACAGTTTCTTCTCTCTAAGGAAGATCTGTCCAGTAGGTGTTAGGATGCCATTACATTCAAGCAAAACTTGTCCCCACTTTGAATTTTGAAATTTGTTCCTAGGCAGTCTCTTCTCTAGAGAATACTAAACTAATGCCATCCCGAGAGGATGGGACGCCTTGGCTGGGGTTAAATGCCTTGAGCCTCCTTGACCTCTCTGAGCTCCCAAAGCCCTCAGAACTGCCCCCAGTCTTGTGTCTCCCTCTAGGCCTTCCTTCCACCACACTGTGAGTACTTGCCCGCTGGTGACAGTTAAATATTTCCTGTGACAACAGCATGTACAATCAGTATTTTATTAAGCAAAAGCAAGTATGTTTTTCCTCTTTGCTCTGTTATTTATTCATCCACCATCTGGCTAGACCTGAAGAGGAGATCTAGAAGGAAGTGTTCTTCTTTTGACTAATGAGAGTCTGGCAGAGGAGTAGACAATACCAGGGGCTGAATGACAGATGGATCAGGTGGAAGGAAATCAGCCTTCCCTGGTGCGACAGCTGAGCCACCCAAAGACAACCTGCAGAGTTACCAGGCAGGTACAAAGGTCTACAGTTGGATGGTGGGGTTGCCTGCCTCTCTGCCGACTGGTTTGTGGGAAGGTGGTATCGCATATACCCTGCCAGAGCACACAAAGGGGTCTTCTCAGGCTCCCAGACTGCCAATGGGACTCCGTGGGCATCAGGAGTGAAGAAAAGGCAAGAACAAGCCATGACATGAGGCAAGGGGATGGGAGGATTCCAAATTAAATCCAGTTCAATTCCCTTTCCTCTTTTAAAATAATTTTTTATCTCAATTGGGTCAAATACACAGTAAGTAGATTATGAATTGTTATAAATTACTAGATCAACAGAAACCAAAATGCTTAATGCCACATTTAAACAACTTAGTGTTGATTTTTAAAATTTCTTTATTGATTAATGTAATACATGTGTGTCCTTATTTAGTGTTGATTTTTAATTCTGTTTCTATTTCATTAGAAATCTTCTGTGCCTGCAAGTAGGAAAGGGGCAGAGAACAATCTGAGTAGACGTTGCAAGGAGGGAAATGTAATGAGCCTCTCCGTCCCTCTTCAGTTCTTTTCAGTTATCTGGGAAGAAAACAGATCCTTGATCCTGATAACATTCTTTTAACTTATATTGTCCAAAGTCATGTCCAATGGCCACCCTGGAAGATTCTAACTATCTAATTACCATTACTTACACCCCGGAAAAGGCAGAGGTTCTTTTTACTTAAAGTTATTTTGTTCTCCTTAACTTACCATATATAAATGTATTTTTTTGGAAATGAAGTCTCAGATCATAAGAAAAGTTGGCCAGGGCTTATAGTCACACTAGAGGCCTGGTGCATGAAATTCGTGCACAGGGGGTGTGTCCCTCAGCCCAGCCTGCACCCTCTCCAACCTGGGACCCTTCCAGGGATGTCCGACTGCCCGTTTAGGTCCAATCCTACTGGGATCGGGCCTAAACGGGCAGTTGGACATCCCTCTCACAATCCAAGACTGCTGGCTCCCAACTGCTCGCCTACCTACCTTCCTGATTGCCCCTAACCGCTTCTGCCTGCCAGCCTGATCACTCCCTAACCACTCTCCTGCCAGCCTGATTGATGCCTAACTGCTCCCTTACCAGCCTGATTGCCCCTAACTGCCCTCCCCTGCAGGCCTGGTCACCCCTAACTGCCCTCCCCTGAAGGTCTGGTCACCCCTAACTGCCCTCCCCTGCAGGCCTGGGTCCCCCCCAACTTGCCCTTCCCTGCAGGCCTGGTCACCCCTAACTGCCCCCCCTGCAGGCTTGGGTCACCCCCAACTGCACTTCCCTGCAGGCCCGGTCGCCCCCAACTTCCCTCCTCTGCCGGCCTGGTCATCCCTAACTGCCCTCCCCTGCAGGCTTGATCGCCCCCAACTGCCCTCCCTTGCAGTCTTGGTCCCTCCCAACTGCCCTCCCCTGCAGGCCATCTTGTGGCAGCTATCTTGTGTCCACATGGGGCAGCCATCTTGTGTGTTGGAGTGATGGTCAATTTGCATATTACTCTTTTATTAGATAGGATAGCATGTGGCTAATTACGAGGGACTCATCCAAATGAACCCGCTTTGCCTCTGTAGAATCCTACCTGCCTGTTCTTTAAAATCAACCACTCTATATGGAACTTGTAGCAGCAAACTAAAAAACACACGTCCTGGGAAAATCCCACCAAGGTGTTCCAGACACCTTGTGTAAGTCCCTGGCATGTTTTCCAATTTGGGGCTGTCCCTTGCCATTAAGGCTGAAATGTATCTTTAAGACAGAAAATTATGCACTGGCCGGCATGGCTCAGTTGGTTGGACATCATCCTGTGCACCAAAAGGTCGCTGGTTAGATCCCCTGTCAGGGCACAGGCCAGGATTGCAGGCTCATTCCCCAGTAGGAGTGTGCATGAGGTAGCTGTTGGATTCTTTTCTCTCACATTGATGTTTCTCCCTCTCTCCCCCTCTCTCTTTAAAGTCAATTTTTAAAAAACACATATTTTTGTAGAAAGACAATATGTTATCATGGCAGAATTTCTCAACTAGAGGCAATTTTGCTGCCTCCCAAGGGACCTTCAGCAATATCTGGAGACATTTTTGGTTATCACAACTAGGAAGAGAGTGCCATGGATACTGCTAAACATTCTATAATGCACAAAAAAGAACTGTCCAGCCCAAAGAGAATCTTCCAGTTTGTGGGAACATAAGAACCTCAGTAACCTTAAAGAAGCCTTCTCACCCTAAAAATAGTTCAGTGATGTCTTCAGTACCAATTCACTCTCTTCCCTGAGGGTTCTAGAGCTCCATGGGGACTTCAGGTAGTAAATGCAAAATTTAAATGATTGATTAAAAAAGAGAGAGAGTCTTCCAAACCATTTATCTCGCCTTTGTCTTTAATCTTGATATGCCCTGTAAGTTACTCTTATCATAAAGACAGTATGAATGACTGTCTCAGCGCCTTTCCTCATTAATGCTTCTAGAAATTGATGAGTAGCTATCTGAAACTGTGGATTTTTTGGCAAGAATTATAGCCCCTATTTATTTTGGAGGACCTGTGCAGCTTTCTGAGTAAATATATGTAGAAAGTCCCCCCAAAATAAACACTACAAGTAATTGCCTGATGTATGAGGTTGACATTTTGGCTTTGTGATTTGCTTTGATGTGTAAAAATCTAATTTTCTCCATGGAATGATGCCACTGCAAAATTGTGAGTAAATTAGAATTAGTGGTTTACTTAGAATGTGAGTAATAGCTCCTGTTATGATGTATCAATATTTATTTACAGTTTCTTAAATTGACCCAAATCCACTTGGCAACTGTTAAATACATGGGTAAATATGGCAGCAGAGCGATGGAGGCTCAAGTTCTCTTCTGAGCTCATGTGATGAACACCTCTTTGAGAATGTATTTGATGATTCAAGTTTTGAGATCTTATGTACACTTTTTCTAACTGATAGAAAATAAGTTCATCAGGTCTATAATAAATTCAAAGTTTATCTAATTCTAAAGTTCTTACTGCTTTACCATCTGATCAGTGAGACTTAGCTGACAAGAGCCCTAAGGAGTACTTCTTTGAACACTGTTTGCTATCTCTGGGTATGTTCAATCAGTACATAAGGACATAAGGAACTAGAATATCACAGCAAACAGCAAGAACATTGAAAAAAATCTACCTCTTAGATGTATATTTGTAATAAAAAAAAAAAAGGATCAAATTAGACATAACAACATCTCCAAATAAATAGTTAATAAAAAGTTACTCATTAATTGTCACCCCAACACAAAAAACAAGGGCCTTTGCATGTTTAGGTTAGTCTGCCTTAAGCTCTTGTTAACATTCCAAAATTAATTTGAAACCTCTAACAGAAGCTGATGTTTTTTGTTTTTGTAAATTCACTTTGAGCTCTTATAAAATGGTAATTACAAAGGCCAAGTGTCTAGGAATTATATACAATCATTTTCATGGGCTAATTTACAAGTAGAATAAATTACCTTGGATATCAGTGTTTCCTTCCTTTAAATTTATTTTGAAGGTAGTATGTGAATAAGTATGAGAATGCTCATCACGGCACTGATTATATGATAAACAAAATATTAGAAATAATTAAATGTTCAAAGTTATGGAATTAAATACATTCTATCATATGATAGGTTAGTATGCCACCACTAAAAATAATGCTGTGGAACAAGAATGATGAAAAAAATGGTTACCAATAGCATGCATAATATTGTATCACTAGAGGCCTGGTGCACAAAATTATTGCATGGAGGGGGGCCGTCCCCTCAGCCCTGCCTACACCCTCTCCAACTCAGGACCCCTTGGGGGATGTCTGACTGCCGGTTTAGGCCCAATCCCCGGCCGTCGGACATCTCTCTCACAATCCTGGACCACTCGTTCCTAATCGCTCACCTGCCTGCCTGCCTGGTCACCCCTTACTGCCCCCCCTGCTAACCTGGTCACCCCCAACTGTCCCCTCTACTGTCCTGATTGCCCCTAACTGCTCCCCCCCACTGGCCTGGTTGCCTCTTACTGCCCCCTCTGCTGGCCTGGCCGCCCCCAACTGTCCCCCCCCCCCCCCGCCAACCTGGTCATCCCTCATGGCCCCCCTGCTGGCCTGGTTGCCCCACACAGCCTGCTGTTCAGTCATCTGGTCATCCCTAACTAACCCCCCTGCTGGCCTGGTCATAGGCAGCCATCTTGTGAGGGTGTGAGGGTCAATTTGCATATTGCCTCTTTATTATATAGGATAAAATAATAAAGGGGTAATATGCCAATTAGAGTGGACGTCATTCTGGACATCCTTCTGGATGAAGCCGGGGCCAGAGCGAAGCCCAAGTCCCAGGTGCCTGCCAGCGGCCTAAGGGAAGCCTGGGGTGCCAGAGGGAAGCCAGTACAGGCAGCCAGGGGAAGGAAGGCCTACTCTTGCACAAATTTCGTGCATTCAGCCTCTAAAAATATATATATGTATTGTTTGTGGCTGGCAGTCTCTAAGATGGCCCCCGGTGATCCTCCCTTGCTGTGTAGTCATGATCTTATATAACTCCTCCATCCCCACATTGGATAGGGCTGATCAGAGTACTAATAGGACATGAAGAATTGATAAAGTGTCAAAGTATACACAACATTTCAGCTTCTGAATTGCTTCTTAGATCACTCTCTCTGGGGAAGCCAAATGCCATGTCATTGAAAACACTCTAGCAACTATATAAAAGGCCCATGTCACAGAGAATAGAGGCCTCCCACCAACAACCAGCACCTAGCCAGGAGTGTGAGTGCATCATCTTGGAAGCAGATCCTCTGACCCCAGTCAAGCCTTCAGATGACTGCATCTTGACTGCAACCTCATGAGAAACCCTAAAGGCCATCATAAAACCCCAAGAGATCACCCTAGTATCTCTGAAGGAGAAACCAATGTTTCTCTGTTAAACAAAAGAGGCAAAGAACCGGATGGAATTGCTTGGGTTGAGAAAATGGCCATGAGGGGTCACAAGAAGGCTTGCCTGATAAAAATCCTTTCCCCATTTGAGGCATCAAATCTCTAATAAGCCCCAGCAAAAGGTGCAACATTCATCCTCTAGAAAGGGGACTAGTAAGCCCTTCAGCATCTGTTGCCACATTGGTATGGGCTCATTTATCAAAAGATTCAGAAAATGTACAGGGAGGTTTCCTGGGAGCCATGGTTTGTGAGGTGCATTCCAAGGGGACTGAGGCAATGCTTTATTGTTTGTTGCAACCAAACTTCCCACAGAACTGGGACTGAGAGAGTGTAGTGTACTGTGTGATTGAAGATTCCCACTGAAGAAACACCAAGATGAAGGACACATTGAAAATGCTGCACATAATAGAGTGACACACAAGTCACCTCTTTTGTGGACTTGACTGATGCAGGATGTAGTCTGAGTTAAAACTACTTATTGAAGAGGAAGAGCATCATGGGTAACCTCTTTGGTGTGCCTTAGCCTATTTTATTTTTTAAGCTGCACATGCCCAATTCCTAATTCTGAAGAAGGGTTTCCATGATATAAGTGAAATCTTCAGTTTCTGTGTCATTTTTATGACACCCTTGACTTTTAAAGTGGAACCAAATTTCATTTGGAAAATGAGCCACCCATGCATGTCTCTGGGAACAAACTGAGCTCTGGGCCCATGGTCTGTTACTCTCACTTCCAGGTTTCAGTGCCTTGAGAAGGTTAGTGGCCTGGGCATCTGGGGCTCATAGGGAGTTGGAGCAGGGAGAATGAAGACGGGATACCTAAGGGAGGAAGAGTAGGCTGTCACACAGTTCACACTGTATCAGTGAGACAGGAGACCCTGATGTATAAATACAGGCTGCCATATTTGGGGGACAGTGGGGATGGGGATAAATGTGTTGATAACTAAGTGGAAGGGGCCCTGGAAAGGAATTTCAGTTAGAGGCTGGTAAGTCCAAAATAAGTTTCCCAGTGACATTCCCTCTAATCCACCATGGTCTTTACCAGCCTCTGGCTCTAATACAAGGGACCAGTCAGGGTAGCCACACTTCAAGTGCTCAGTCGCCACACTTCATGTGTCAAATGGCCACCCTATTGAACAGCACAGCTATGGACAGTAAGAGAATGAGAACCAACTAGAGTGCCTGGCATTTTGTTAGGAACTTTCAAAGCCATGACCTCAATTATTTCTCAAAACAGTCCTGTGTGTTGTTATCTACATTTTACATAAAGATATAGTCTCCTTGCCCTGACTGGTTTGGCTCAGTGGATAGAGTGTCAGCCTGTGGACTGTAGGGTTCAATTCCGGTCAAGGGCATATACCTTGGTTGTGGGCTGGTCGATATTTCTCTCTCATCGATGTTTCTGACTCTCTATCCCTCTCCCTTCCTCTCTGTAAAAAATAAATAAAAAATATATTTAAAAAAAAAATAGGCTCCTTGAGATTCAGCAATTTGTCCAAAGTCAGACAGTTAATCAATGAGTGTGGAGAGTGGCTACAGCATTTGGACAGGTTCAAGCCTCGGACCGATGAGAGGACATGGTCCTCTTGTGGCAAAGCCACATACAAGTCCCAGCTTGGAGGGCAAAGCCCTCCCAACACAATTATAGCCAGAGGCTATGTTTGTATGTAAGCTTGACTTTATAGTCCAACCTTGTAGTCCTAGGTAGCTGAGGAATGTGGGCTGTGGGAGGTGCAGCAAGTGTTGCCAAAACAAAGCTTAATAGCGTTCAGAGAATTGCAACAACAGGAAAGTAGATTTGAAACTTGCAAGAACATTGTAAACATCTTGACCACTCCCTTATTTTGCTTTCTGTGATCTGACTATAAAATAAAGATTCAGTTTACAGGCTGTGTTACTGTGTCCTCATCCAGGCACAGTGATCCACCTGGCCCCAACTATATTCTCTTGTCTGTTTTCTTTAATCCTTCACCGCCCCTCCTCAGGTTCACCACTGGCCTTGCTGAACGGGTTTCAGTGAGGGAGCTAGAAGAACAAATGTTAGTCTGAACCCAAAGTGCACATGTGTGTTACGATGACATGGCCATTGCTCCGTGTAGTGATATATTTCCCTACCGCCTTTTAAAGTTTATAGCCTCTAATTGTTTTAATGACTTTGTATGAGTGAAAGTTGGAACATTCATTTATTCAAGAAGTATTTATAGTGTCCTATGGGTCAGACACTAGGTTAGTAAATAAAGCACAAAGTCGCTGCCTTCATGGCGTTTACAATCTTATGCAAAAGGAGCAGAAAATTAAACAACAGCAACAAATAACCCACCTTCAGTGAGATAGTTTTTTGCAAAGTTAAACTTTTTTTCAATTTCAGTTTACTTTCAAAATTATTTTGTGTTGGTTTCAGGTGTGCAGCATAGTAGTTGATCAATCATATATTAAAAATGGATTAAAGACTTAAATTGAAGACTGGAAACCATAAAACTCCTACAAGAAAACTTAGGCAGTACAATCTCCGTCATTTCTCTTAGCAATATTTTTTTCTGATATATCTCCTTGGGCAAGGCAAATGAAAGAAAAAATAAGCAAATGAGACTACATCAAACTAAAAAGTTTTTGCACAGCAAAGGAAACCATCCACAAAACAAAAAAACAACCTGCTAAATGGGAGACTATATTTACCAATGATACATCTGATAAGGGGTTAATATCCAAAATTCATAAAGAACTCAACACCTGCCCAGGGTGGCTTGGCTCAGTGGATAGAGCATTGGCCTGTGGACCAGGGGTCCCAGGTTTGATTCCAGTCAAGGACATATGCCTGAGTTGAGGGCTCTGTCCCCAGTAGGGGGTTTGCAGGACGCAGCCCATCAATGATTCTCTCTCATCATTGATGTTTCTCTCTCTCTCCCTCTCCTTCCTCTCTGAAATCAATAAAAATATATTTTAAAAAAAGAACTCAACACCTAAAAAACCCCAATCCAATTAAAAATGGACAGAGGACATACAGGTGGCCAATAGGCATGTGAAAAGATATTCAATGGCACTAATTGTCAGAGAAATGCACATTAAATCCACAATGAGATATCATCTCAGACCTGTCAAAGTTAAACCTTGAGAAAGGGCTTACTGTGAAGTTCTCAAGGTGATTGTAGTTTGTGGAACTTTAAGGGGGATAAAGTATCTCTGCCTACAATAATTTTGCCAAGGGTGGTCATGCAAATAGTTGCTTAGTAGGAGCTTTTGTTATTGAATGTGAAGTCATTCCCTTCGGTTCTGGGTAAAGATGTTCATCTCTGTGCATTGTTATTCTTGTAGCTAACATGGTCCAATCTCTCAGCAGATGTGGGCAACAGGGCCAAGAGGCACATGGTAAAACTAAAAGGCATTTCTTTTCAGAGCCAGAACATCAGACCGATTGGGGCACATTTTTTGTTCCTTCTAGGGAAGCATAATCAGATCACCCTCTAAGGTACAGATTTGATCAGTAAAATCATGATCTTATAATGTATCCTAAGTATGGCTTATTTTCAGACTACTGCAAAAGCTACAAGAAGCACAATTTTCTTTGAATGGTGTAGTCAATTTATAACACCATTCTACCTGTGGTATAGGATGCAGCTGAGGAACACTGGGGCTGGGTCTTCAAGGGTAAAGATTTATGCAAATGAAAGGATTTCTCTCTTAAACACTGCCATAGGGAAAAATAACTCTTAGAGAGTAGTCCAACCAGATCATTGTACAAATGAAACCTAAAATTCAGAAAAGTTAAGTGATTAATTCAAGGTCACACAGCATTTGGTGAAACTAGAACCTTTACATTTTCTTTCCACCTATTGAGTTGTGGGTAAGGAGAGGAAGAAGTATGGAAGAGGAAAGAAGAATCAGAGGAAGCTAAAGATTGTGTGTAAAGTAAGGCTAGGACATAAAAACCTGCTTCTGTTCTTTCTACTCTGACATTAGGCAGGTCTCTTAACTTTGCTGAGCTTTAGAAACTCGGTTGTGAAATGGGATGACACATACTCCTAGGGTTCATGTAAAGTTTTGTAAGATGATGCATGTGAAAATGCCTCAACCTCTCAAAAATAAGACCTTTCCTTTACTCAGATTTCAAATACCATTTCCTTTTATTGGTCTCTAAACCATCTATTTCAAACATCTGGCTCCCCAGGCCCCAGTCATAAGTGTTCTGGATTAGTGGATCAAACTCTGTTACCTTCCACCTGCTGGCCCCAGCTTCCCCTCTTTGTCTCCCAAGACTTTCCCAATTCTCCCCGAGAGCCCCCTGCTCTAGCCTCTTCCCTGTCTCCTCTCAGTATCTGGCCCATCCTAGTTGGAGTTCTACCTAACAATAGGAAGCCTTTTCAAGTATTTGGATAGTGTGACAGGCTTCAAAGTGCTTTTACTGACATTCTCGCTTTTGATCCTCACAACAGCCCTGCAGGGGACACAGGGCTGTTATCATCCAAGTTTTACCACAAAGTAACCCAATGTGCATAGAGGCTAAGTAATTTGCCCAAGGCCACAAACCTGAGAACCACTTGGTCTGTAAGAAGGAACACAGGTTTTGGGGTCAGGAAGTCCTAGGTTCCAGGCCTCAGATAAGTTATGGAGTTTTTCTGAGCCTCAGTTTCCCCCTCTGTAAAATGGGGTTGACTGCCTATTTTGTATATGCAATACTTAGTACAGATAGGAAGTATTCAGCAAGCAAGACCAGAATCCAGTGCACCTCACTCTCTGTCTACACTGTTGCTCAACATTGCTCCAACAGTAAGTTCTTCCATCTCTCAACTATGGGAGCATTCATTGTCTTTCTCAGAAACTAACTCTGGCTGACAAATAGCAAATAGGATTTCACTCGGGTCACAAAGTAGAAGAACTGAAAAAGGACTTCCTGGGAAAGAACATGACAGCCCCAGGGATCACAGCAACCCCTCGGGGTGGGTCATGGGAGAATTCAGTGCCAACTCTCCTCCTTCCCGATGTGTGTCTCTCCACTCAGGTCTGAATTCACAGAAGAGAAGATCTTATTCATTTATCTTGGGTCACACATGTGTCCACCAGGTGGGCAGGGTGGTTGGCAACCCTGATAAGATAGGGAATGGACAAAAGGCGGTTCCACAAGGAGCAATGGTCGCCAGTAGAGGACGTCCATTACGTCGTAGTCCTCAAGTAACTCTGAAACCAATTGTGTGTGATGGGTTGTATTCACTGTGCTTATTTGTAACATCCAAATAGACCATTAGTCCTGGCGGGTGTGGGGGGAGGGGAGAGACCAGGGTAGAGCTGAAGGGTACAGGGGTGGGGGTGGGGAAACACCTCTGTCTTATGCTCAGACTCAATATGGAAGCCCACAGACTGGCCTGGTGCCTTGCACATATCGGCGTTCAATAAATATAATGTGACTGATAGATTTTATTGATTATTTGTTGATTATTATTACAGTCTTTCCAGTCCAAAAAAAAATTAATTTAGCTCTTTCCTGACTTATCCCAACTCCTAAACCTCAGAACCCCTACCGACATGCAGCCACCAATGAAGCAATCGCTTAATAAAAATTCACCTAATTAGCTTGCTCACATGAACCAATAGATTCCTCAGGTTTAGCCACTTCCCATCACAACTACTGGGTCAGGTGTCTTGCCAAAGGATTTGATTAATACATCATTATAATTGAAGCTGAATACAATTAATTGCATCATTTTCAACTCTTCAAGTTTAATTTCACAAAAATTACATCACAGAATTGGGACATGATGAAAATACTTCTAACAAATGAATAAACAAAACTTGTATAAGCACTGGTTCATATATGTGACATGTTATGCACATACCAGACATAGATGCTTGCCATTCCTGCCAATAAAAATTCACAAAGCTCAAATACACATATGAATTTGTAAACTCATGGCCCATTATTGAAAATAAAACAGACACCCTTATCCTAGTCAAGCCTAATGTGTAGACAATGTTAGTGACACCTTCTTTTTTTTAAATACATTTTTATTTATTTCAGAGAGGAAGGGCGAGGGAGATAGAAACATTAATGATGAGAGGGAATCATTGATTGCCTGCCTCCTGCAGGCACCCCACTTGGGATCAAGCCCGAAACCCAGTCATGTGCCCTTGGCCGGAATCAAACCTGGGACCTTTCAGTCCTCAGGCCGATGCTCTAGCCACAGAGCCAAACCGGCTAGGGCAGTGACACCCACTTTAACTCTGTCCCGGTTTTGTTCTTTTCTGTAGACACTGATCCTCTCATACAATATTTGGTGTTTTTTTGTTTTGTTTGTTTGCTTTTAGTCTTATTTTCTGACTCTCTACAGTTCCCTTAAATTTGGTCCTTCAAATGGTTATTGACTTGCTGGAGGACAAGTCAGAAAATAGCTGATGAATAAAAATAGTGTTGCCTGCCTTTGAAAAAACTTTTACCCAATTGAGCAGGCGGGATTTTCATGAAAAAAATCTGGGAATTAATTAATTAACTGAATTTCACCCCTTTAACCTTAACTAGTGAGCAAACCTGAGCTAAATAAACATCTGACCATTCAATCTCTTCCACTTAAGGTTAACTTGAGTTTATTATTCAGGCTACTGCCCTTGTGTATTAGGCAATGCATAAATTACGCATACTAATTACCCTGGATGGGGCACCACCTTAATGAATTCTTTTAATTAAACTGCAACACAGTGGTTTTGCACAGGATGGTCTATATTTCATCCTTAAATTACGTTAACCTTCATCTTTGTCTGGGCTGCTCACATGTCCAACTGAAGAAGGTCTGAGTTTAATTCATCTAAGTATATACATTCGGCAACCCCCCAACGCTGGACTATCATAGGAAAATTTGAAAAATGTTTCTCTTCTGCTTTGCAGTTAAGAAATTAGATGTCTCAGTGAAAAGTTATGATTCTGCTGAGGATATTAAGGTGGGGGGGGAGATAAAACAAAGCAAAAAATTGAGAGCAGTCTTTAAAATGAAAATAATAGATATTAACAATGTTCTTAGCATGTGTGCTGCTAGGCCTGGGGCACGCTTTGCTTTGTTGTCTTTTTATTGCATATTTACAGTAAATAGTCTATATCAGGAATCTAGTTCTCAGAGATAGTTAGTTTTCCGTTCTCTGGAACCATTTGTGGATGGAGCAGTAGAGAAAATTAAAACCCATGTCCATTTTCATCATGAATATTAATCTTCTCTTGTCTTCACTGAGCTCCTGCTTGTAGGTAGTGAAATGGACAGCTCTGGATTTTACCTCCATGAGCAGGATGTATAAACGGAGTGGAGAGAAAATCAAACAGCTAAAGGACTGCCTAGATACCAGGAACCTTGATATTCACCAACTCAGTCAATTCATACTGAGCACCTGCTGTATTCCTAGCACTATGCCAGGTGCCAGAATATCATGGTGACTGAAAAATGCTCTATTTGTTTTGTTTTTAAAGAAAAAGGAACATTTGCACATATATAGATATATAGATAAGTAGGCAGATAGATAAATAGATGATGGATAGATAGATGATTTCAAAGTACAGGGTTGGTAAAGTAGGGTTTAATTATGGTATTATTTACTTGTATTACAGCTGTAAACCTACTTTTGCCCATATGTATATACACAAATCTGGGAAGATGCATAAGAAACTATTGAGAGGTTTGTTTCTGGGAAGTACTGGAAACCTGAATTGGGAGGGAATGGTGCTTATTATTCTGTATCTCTTTCTCCTTCTTCTCCTCCTCCTGTCATGTGCATGTGATATTTTTTAATTAAAAAAATAAGAAACAATAAAACTATCTAGAGAGGAGAGAAACCGAGATTGCAGCATAGGTAAGCACCTAAACTGCTGCCTCGCACAACAATTTCAAAACTACAACTAAAAGACAGAATGGAAACCATCCAGAACCACAGGAAAGCTGGCTGAGTGGAATTTCTACAACTAGAAGGAAAGAGAAAAGCTCACAGAGAACTGGAGGAATGGCAAAGGGCTGAGGTATGGCAAAGGGTCTTTGTGCGCGCAGAGAGGAAGGGCGGCTGAGAGCCTGGCTGACTTTCTCTGGTGGGAGGGGGAAGGAAGTCCGCAACTGCACTGAACCCCAGTTCTGGGTGAAACCCCGTGGACCCAGGCTCATACAGGGGGAGTCTGGACTGTCAGGTAGAGAGAAAGGCACTTGGAGACTCAGACATCCAGAGGAGCCCTGGCGGGCAGGGGTCTGGAGGCGCACACGCAAGTGTGCACAAAGACTGTGGAGGTTGCCACAGGCTTTCCCTAGTGGAAGGGAGTCAGAAGCTCCTAACTGTACTGAGCCCCAGTTCTGACTGCACTGAACCCCAGTTTTAGGCGAGCCCCTGGGGACCCACACTCTTGCAGGGGGAATCTGAACTCTCGGGCAGAGGCTCGGGAGCCAGGGAAGGCAGAGGTCTGGAGGCGCGCGCATGCGCAAGGGCAGGGCTGACGGGAAGCCAAGACTGTCTGCTCCGCCCTGAGACTCCACCCCAATTCAAGCTGAGCACAGAGGCTTTTGCAATTTGGTAAGTCTAATCCTGTAAGGCTGTCTCCAGCACTGAACTTCTCCCAATGCAGACACAGCTGATCCTCACAGCCAACTGGCCTGAAGGGCAATTCCTCCCAGTGATACCAACAACAATCAAGACTTAACTACAACAAGACTGTGCACACAGTCCACAAAAGGATGCACCAAGCAAGTCCACCTCAGGTTAACTGGGGAAGCCGACACACTGGGCCATATAGGAAACCTAGCACACAAAGCTACCCTACCAACTCAGGGAAGCAGTGAAAATGCGGCTACAAAGAAACAGATCACAAACGAAAGAAATGGAGGAAAACAAACGACTGGATATAGAATTCAAAACCACGGTTATAAGGCTTTTCAAAAATATCCTAGAAAAGGCCGATAAATATAACGAGACCCTCAAAGATATGAAAAAGGACCAACTAGAAAATTAAACATACACTGACTGAAATAAAAATATTATACAGAGACCCAACAACAGACTAGAGGAATGCAAGAATCAAGTCAAAGAATTGAAATACAAAGAAGCAGAAAACACTCAACCGAAAAAGCAAAAAGAAAAAAAAGTCCAAAAAGTTGAAGATAGTGTAAGAAGCCTCTGGGACAACTTCAAGCGTACCAACATCAGAATTATGGGGGTGCCAGAAGAAGAGAGAGAACAAGATACTGAAAACCTATGTGAAGAAATAATGACTGAAAACTTCCCCCACCTGGTGAAAGAAATAGACTTACAAGTCCAGGAAGCGCACAGAACCCCAAACAAAAGGAATCCAAAGAGGACCACACCAAGACACATCATAATTAAAATGCTAAGAGCAAAAGACAAAGAGAGAATATTAAAAGCAGCAAGAGAAAAACAGTTAATTACCACAAGGGATCACCCATACGATTGTCAGCTGATTTCTCAACAGAAACTATGCAGGCCAGATGGGAGTGGCAAGAAATTTTCGAAGTGATGAATAGCAAGAACCTACAACCAAAATTACTCTACCCAGCAAAGCTATCACTCAGCATTGAAGGTCAGATAAAGAGTTTCACAGATAAGAAAAAGCTAAAGGAGTTCATCACCACCAAACCAGTATTATATGAAATGCTGATAGGTATTCTTTAAGAAGAGGAAGAAGAAAATAGTAAAGATAAAAATTATGAACAACGAATACATATCTATCAACAAGTGAACCTAAAAATCAAGTGAATTAAAAACCTGAGGAACAGAATAAACTGGTGAATATAATAGAATCAGGGGCCTAGAAAGGGAGTGGACTGATAATTCTCAGGGGGAAAGGGGTATGGGGGGGATGCAGGAAGAGACTGGACAAAAATCATACACCTATGGATGAGTACAGTGCGGGGGAGGTAAGGGCAGAAGGTAGGGTGGGAACCGGGTGGAGGGGAGCCATGGGGGGAAAAAGGAGAAACAATTGTAATAATCTGAATAAAGATTTATTAAAATAAAATAAAATAAAAATTTTAAAAAAGTAAAAAATTTTAAAAATAAATAAATAAAACTATCTAGAGAGTTCATAATCCACTTGGAAAGACAAACATACTCCATGCAATGTGGCAAGTACTGTGTTAGGTGAGCATACAGAACCTTCTGGAAACCCAAAGGAGGGCTCATCCAACTCTGTCTGAGGAGTCAGGGAAGGCCCAGAGGAGGAAGTGGCAAATTAAGTTGGGTCTTAAGGCACAAGTGTGAGAGTGTGTCAGGCTTCAAACATCAGCTCTCAGTAATGGGAAAGGGATAGCAGCCTAAGGTGATTCTTCCATTGACCCTAAGATTGCTCTCTTAGGAATCTTGTTAGTAGACATGCTCTTACAGGGCTTTCCTAATGACATATGGATAGAGTGTTTGAATCATTCTCATTTCTGACAAGATGATTGAGAGTGATAAGTTTTAAATGATCCCAAAGAAAAGTTACTCGCTCTGGGAAACAATTGGATATGCCTGAAATTCTAACATTAGAATTACTCCAACATCTTTGTAAATTTTTCACCAAACCCCAATTTAAATGGAAATGTGTACAAAAGCAACTGACCTGTAGGATTCAACTGGTCTTCATGCTGATGAGAAAGATAAAGGAACCAGGCAGGCCTTGCATTGTGCTTTGCTTTATTGCAATGCACAGGTGTTGTGTTCTTTACAAACTGAAGACAAGACCCTCCACCGGCAAAAGATGACAACTCACTTTCTTGTGGTCCTCTGGAACTGAACCCGCACAATCTCCAAGGTATGCTTGAATAGGTATGTTTTTTATTAGCAAAGCCTAGCTCTTAGTATCATATCATACTTTTAGAAATGGAACTCCCCCTCTTTTCTGACCTCACCTTAGAGGAAAGATTGGGAAAACGAAGACCATAATGACCTCAAATTCCATATTTTACCATTGGTGGAGTCCCTTGGAGCACCCAGTTCCCTTATTCTGAGCCCATTAAGGAGCCCTGGTATAGACTGGGCTGTTCCAAGCCTCACAAAGGAATCCTGCCTCCCAACCAGAGCAACAAATCCTAGAAAGGTGTTTGGCAGAACTTGGCAGGGTGCTCAGAGCCTCTCAGGAACTCCATTTGCATATGCAATGGCAGGGAAAGAGGCTAGCAGATTTATACCAACACTACCCTGACGCTGGTATGATCAATACCTTTCAATTATTTACTGAGGCACAACACCGTGCCAGATGTAGGGGATACAAAGATGAATGTCACTTCTCCTGCTCTCCAATAGCTCACAGGGAAAAAGAGTCACAGACACACCATTGTAGCATGTGCTTCTCGAGCCGGCTGAGCTAAGCACAGAGCAGGAAAGCATGACTCTTCCTGGCAGAGAGCCTGAAGCAACCCAACTATAGTGCAAATACACCTTTGAAATGGGACATAGTCCAAAATGCTTAACTTCCATTTTCCACCTTAGGCCAAAGAAGCAGAAGAAAGAGAGGATGGATGAAATGCATGGGTAGAATATAATTTAAAAGCAGAGAGTTCTGTAATTGGTAGATGGCTAAACCCTAAAGGAGATTTTTCTCTTCCCTGACTCTCTCAGCAAATTTAGAAAGCCCCACAGCTTGTTAAACAATCTATGACAAAAATGAGGGTCCATAGTGATATATTTTTAATGTTTAGAGAGAGAAATGGAGAGAGAGAGAGAGAGAGAGAGAGAGAGAGAGAGAGAGAGAGAGAGAGAGAAGCATTGATGTGAGAGCAAAACATGGATCTGCTGCCTCCTGCACGCTCCTCACCGGGTACTGAACATGCAATCCGGGCATGTGCCCTGACCGGGAATCGAACCAACAACCTTTTGGTGCGTGGGACGATGCCCAACCAACTGAGCCACACCAGCCTGGGCCAGAGTGATTTTTTATGATGATTTTGGTGACTCTGGAGTCAGACAACCCAGTTTCCCTTGGATGTGCTGTGTGACTTTGAGCAAATCATTTAGCCACTCTAACTCAGCTTCCTCATCTTAAAACTTGGATAATAATAGGAACCACATCACAGGGCTGTTCACGGTGACTAAATGAGATAGTACGTGTAAAGTACTTGGCTAAGTGATGGGCCTCTAGTAAGTAATCAGCAAGTATTAGCTATATCATCATTAGTATGAGTAAGGTGAGGGCGTCTGGACCCCTAAGCAAGAGGACATTACTGCAAAATTATCAAAATGAAACTAAGACTCTTGCAAAGCTGTCAGAATATACGAATGTAAGTTATCAAAATGCTATAATCACCTGGGCATGTGAAGCTGCAGAATACACACACACACATTCACATGTTTATTTCCGTTTATAAACCAAATTACTGTTACAGATGACTGATACAAAAGGCCTGAGATGAATTCTTAGTCACCTGAATACAACTTTTATTGTCAACAAAAGCTCAATAAAAGGAGAGTGTTCTTCCTTTCTGACCCTGTGGATGCCTTAGAGACGACTTGTCCAACACAGAGGTGAGAGTGCATGCTTGCTCTCCCCTATGCCCTGGAGAAGTGGGTGTATCCCAGATAGCAAGAGCACTGGGGGAAAGGCCCTTGAACCCAGGATGGCTCTGGGGTGACCAGCCACAGCCACCTGGGCCACCCATCCCCTAGGGGGTACTTCACTGCTCAGCTTTGATCCCTTAGTGTTTCTCATGACTTCCCTGGGCAGCATTCTCTGCCCCAGGCTTCCCACGTGCAGTGCCTTCCTCTGTCCTCTAGGGAACATAAGCTGTGACATACCATCTGGCCCTTCTGCATCTCCCCAGCAGCTGTGATAGAAAAACCTGCCTGTTTGGCAGCTACAAGTGCCACAGTCCCTTTAGTCTTTTTCTTGGTCTGAGTGTTTTCTCAGCATCAGAAGCTGTACTTAGGAAGCACTAACCCAAGCACATGGATTCAGGACAGGAGCTGCTCTGGGCAGGCCCCGCCGGAGGCTCCTGGGCAAATGGAGTGTGTGCGTCAGTGGCCCTGGCTCTCCAGTTTGTAGTGGGCACAGTGGCATGCGGTCCTAAAGCTCAGCCTCTGTGAATGAAGCGTGGCGTGTTGGTCATGCTCCCCGACATCCAGAGCTTGGCTGAGGGGAAAGGAGGCAGCTTATTGACGAGACCACGTGTGCCTGTGGGCTCATCTGAAGGCAAAACTACCAGAACTGCTCAAGTCCTGGGGTCAGCATCATCTGTGCTGCTTCTCTTGGAACAGAGGAAGAATTGCCAGTTGTTGAATGATAGTTATTTCCAGAAGGTATGAAGGGAGAGGCCAAAATCAAGCTCCAGAGAGTTGAAAATAGAAGATAAAATTTGAAAGTGTGAATTACTATTTGGTTACATACAATGGAATACTAAGCAACTAAATGAAAGGATGGGGGATGGTATCTGTGTACTGATATGGAAAGAACTTCAGGATGTATTAAGCAAAAAATAAAAGTAAAGTGGAAAATATCAGTATATAGACTTGTACCATTTGGGGGTGAGGCTAGTGCATCTCTGCTTGCATATGTGTAAGAGTGTCTGGTGGGATATATTAGGCACTAACAACAATGGTTATCTGTTTTGGGGTAGCAAGAAGAACCTGAGCTGATAGGGGTGGCATGTGAAGAAATTCTATTGTATACATTTATTTAATGTAATATTTAAATGTATGACTCATTCAAAAATTTAAATAAATTCAAATGTGTTAGAAAGTTTTAAAAGTGACATTATAAAACATATTGACAAGCCAGTGGATATGGCATGATGGTACATTTATAAATACATTAGAGGCCCAGTGCACAAATTAGTGCATGGGTGGGGCCCCTCAGCCTAGCCAGCAATCAGGGCCAATGTGGGGAGGGAGGGAAGGGGGTGAGAGACTGGCTGGCCTGAGGAAGGGACAACAGGAGATTGGCCAGCCACGGGAGGTTGGCTGTGGGAGTGCACTGACCACCAGGGTGCAGCTCCTGCATTGACCATCTTCCCCCTGGTGGTCAGTGCGGGTCATAGCAACTGGTCAACAGGTCATTCAGTCACTTAGGCTTTTATATATATTTTTTTATTAGTTTGCTTTTATGCACAACTTTCCACAAGAATAAAGCTATTTGATTTCCAACAATATCTTCCATGATGGGATAACTGATACAGTGCATATTTTACACCGAGCATTTTTCTATCAAGGGGAAAAAAATAAGTGTCAGTGTACTAATTAATTCAGGGGTTGAATATGGTTATGTGTTAATAACTAGGAAGAATCATTGTCCTTTTACCTGTGATTTTGTTATGATTTGTTGACCACATGTAACATATGGTTGATAATTTGCTACACAGTCCATAGTTCTCATTTCATGAAACTGGATTTGTGTGGTATAATTCATGTTATATCCAAACAGGAGTAGGTTTGGTTCAGGAACTTTTCTGGAAGATTCTTTACTTAGCTGGTTTTTCCAGAAAGAATATCTATTGGTTCCTACAGGTTCAAATTTTTCATTTTCTAATGGTGATTTGGGGGCTTTAGGAAGAGGACCAAGATGCCTGCTTAGAATAACCTATATACTATTTACAAACTAGTAAAGCCAAGGATATTTATGTTCCTCATTGTCCTTTCTCCCAAAAATACACAGATCCGACCATAATGCTTCTTACAATAAGTTTGTTTTCACTCCCGTAAACACTTATGGAAATCCTTGTTATGGTGACTTTACACTGTGTAAACTTAGCTACGTTGAAACTAATTTTCCCAGGATTTTTTTCCTATAAGGTTCCAGGTTAAGATTCACTACAATAGAAATCTGTATGAGATGTGGAAGGTAGAAGTAAAGTGGTATCAACCTTTAGCTATAGACTGTGAATGTTGGTTTAGGGCGGTGGTTGGCAAACTCATTAGTCAACAGAGCAGCGAGCCGCATGTGGCTCACAAGCCGCAGTTTGCCGACCACTGGTTTAGGGTACCAGGCACTGTACAAACTTTATAGGCTGTCACTGATCTGCCAGCTCACCTTTGGGTGTGGGTTGTATCTGGGCCCACACTCCAGTGGCTCCCACCATGTTTCCTCCCTCAGCTTTTCCAGATCTTGGAGTAGGTATGCGTGCAGCTCTGTGGCAAACCCGACTAGCTTTTTCCTTCATATCGTCCTCATCAGTGAGGATGGAGGCCTGGAGAGACTGTTGCAGGTTCAAGTACAACTTCCTGGGTTCCTGTTTGTCCTTGTTCTCCTGCACATCAATGTTAAATCTTCTTTCCCAATTGCCAACCCAGCAGAGTGTACCAAATTCAGACCCAACACCAGAGAGAGAGGCCACAGCCTTGCATAGATTTCTCCACCTATTCTCACATTTGCATAAAATATAATTAATGAATTAATTAAAATTCTGTAATTAATGCTGTAACTTATATCTCTTATAGTGGTTCTGCTTTTCTGATTGTACCCTGACTAATGCATTACTCCAAAATGTCCAGAGACATGTCTTTGTGTTGCCATTGCTAACAGCACAGCAAACCTAGGCATTGTCTCCATTTTGCAAGTAAGAAAGGTGACATTGGAAAGAAAAGTCAGCCACAGAGTTGAGAATCTAACTCCAACATTCATATCTTTCCACCATACTATATTGCCATGGCTCCCAAAGTAAGAGGGGACCATGGTGTAAAAGAATAGTGTCTTAATAACTGAAAAATCAGCATTCCAAATAGACTAGAGAGAGCATTTCCAGCTCCAAACTCAGAGCACTGGGGCTTCAAATGACACTTACATTGTGACACAAGATAAAGCATCTAGAAGAAAAATGCTTTGGGCATCCTGGGCTTGAGAAGATGGGTGACATTAACATCATAAGTTTCTTAACTCCTCTGAATGAGTACAAGGATCAGAGTTGGCCATGTAGTATTTGATATAATGAGCTGAGGAATTTGGATTCATTCTATATAGTGCCAAAAGTCTCCTAGAGCAATATTCATAATTATCCCCAAGGACTGAGAATACTAAGAAATGTTTTTCAATGTGGTTTTTTAATGCTTTCTGCTGGTTCCAGCTCTCCTTAGAAACACGCATACAAAGGTAATACATACACTCTCTGCTGGGTTATTCTAAAATTTCTATCATCCAAAATTACTAGAAACTGTGATTTTCAAATCTAAATTAAGATTGGCTATGGAAAATGAGAGTCATTGCCACCTAGAAAATATAGAGCAAAAATAAAAATTCTCTCTTTCACGTATTCATTGAAATGTAGCAGGAAATGAGTTAGGAAAGAGAGCAGGTCATCTTGGGAATGGGAGATTTCTGGATAGCCCTGGGCTAGTTCATATCTTGGGACACGGGAGATTCTGAATCAACACAGCAGAGAATTTAATAGGATTTGTCACCAAGTTCACTATAGTGTTGAGAAAATTGTTTTAGTCTGCTCGGGCTGCTATAGCAAATAACATAGGCTTAAACAACAGACAGTTCTTTTCCCACCGTTCTGGAGACTAGAAGTCCATGATCAAGGTGCCAGCCAATTCCATTTCTGGTGAGAGCACTCCTCCTGGCCTGTGGACAGCCAACTTCTGGTTGTGTGCTCACCTGACCTTTCCTTGGGACATGTGTCTACATAGAAAAAGAGAGAGCATTCTCTCTGATGTCTCTTTTTGTGAAGATACTAATTCTATGGGCTCAGGTCCCCACTCTTAAAGTGCCTCATTGAACTTGACTCCTTAGAGGCTCTATCTCCTAATACATCCACAATGGGGTTAGGACTTCAACAAATGTGTTTAGGAAGGATGCACACTTTCAGTCCTTAACAAGAGTGAACGTCTATAGAGTGATCCAAACCACAGCCTAGCATTCTGTATTTTCCTTGTAAAGCTTATCTAGGTAAAAGGTTTTATTTTTATTAAAGACCATGAGTAAACAAGAGTAAATGAGAAGACCTTGGGGTTTCAGCTTTGTGCTTGAAGTTCATCCATTTTGTCTTTCACATCAGCATCTCAAATTTTCCCAACATGTTCAGGTTGTAACCCCTCTGATTAAGGAAATAAGGCTTGCCTTATCTTAACAGGCAATTAGTTTTTACAATTAAATAGAGTCATGATTAATGACCTTGCTAATTGTTCTTCCCTGGTGTGCACATTAACACAAGCAGTATGCTGGAAATTCTGAGGAACATTCATTCTTTGAGCCTACTCTGCTCCATCATTGTAGATCCAAAGCTGACAGGGGCTCAAACCCTGCCCTCCAGAAGCTCAGAATCCAGTGCAAACGATGTGTGAAGAGACATATCACAACAAGGAAACGTCTTGTCAGTTTTCCTGATGTCTGGCACAGCAGTAACATAATGTACACCTTAGCCAATTAATTGCCAATAACCCCAGTAGGCCAGTGACTAAGAAAACAGCACCATGGATGTGCAGTAGAGATTCTGAACCATTGGTGGTATGAGTTTTCTAGAATGTTTCAAAGCAGGGGAATGTGTTTAAACTTTGGTACAACTAAGGAGAAGCCAGAATTTCATTCTAAAAGAAGCTGGGACAATATTTTCAATTGACCAGTTCATTGGTTTTGTGTAAAGAAATCCTACTCATTCTTTAGGAGTTAATTCCTCTCTGAAGCCTCTTTCAGTTCTGACAGCTGGAAGTGGTGGTCCCCTCAGAACACTTCAGGATTCTACTCCACTTAGTGGCCGTTTATCATGTACTGCTTTCTTATATAATTCCATTATTATCCATGGAGAGTTTCGCATTCTAAAGTCAAATGTCAGAACTGTAGGATGTTAGATTAGAAAGTTCTCAGAAAGATATTTGGACTTGGCTTCTTCCATTTACAGATAAGAAAATTGAAGCCCATTAAAAGAACAGTCACTGAAAAATTAAGCCTCTCTGAGATGGTGACATTTAACCCCAGACTTATAGGGGGTAGAGGGAGTTGATGCAATGCCTCAGGAGGGCACATGCCTGGCTTGTAGGCAGAAGGCCTCAGAGCCAGGAGGCTATTGTAGCTGGAGTGGAGGCAGCAAGAGAGAGAGTAGAAGGAGACGTGTTCCGGTGGTGGGGATGGGGTCAAATCCTGGAGGACATGTTGGCTTACAGGCATTTACTCTGAGGAAAATGGTAGCCATTGGAAGAGTTTGTTTTGTGTGTGTGTGTGTGTGTGTGTGTGTGTGTGTGTGTGTGTGTGTGTTGATGTTGTGTGTGATTGCTTTTTTGGTCAGCTTTAATGAAGTATAATTTCCTTAGAGTAAAATTCACTGATTTTAAGTGTACATTTTAATGACTTGTCAAATGCATGTAGTTGAGTAAAAAAAAAAAAAAAAAACCATAATCAAGGTATAGAACAGCTTCATTATCCCCAAGTTCTCTCACATCCCTTTGGAGTCAATCTCTGTCTCTACTCCCAGCCCTTGGCAACCACTCATCTGATTTCCGTTCCTGTATTTTGCTTTTTCCAGAAATTCATATAAGTGGAATCATACAGCATGTAACCTTCGTATCTGGCTTCTTTTAGAACAATGCTTTTGAGATTCATCAAAGTTGTTGTATATATCAGTAGTTCATTCTTTTTATTGTGGAGTATTCCATTGTATTGATGTACTCATTTGTTTATCCATGTCACAGTTGAAAAATATTTGGACTATTTCTGGGGTTATTATAAAGAAAGCTGCTATAAACACTCATGTATAAGGCTATGCAGAGTTTTTTATTTTTCTTGGGTAAATTCCCTAGCAGTGGAATTTCTGAGTCATGTGGGAATTTCTGGGTCATGTGGGAAGTATAACTTTATGAATAATAACCGAACTATTTTCCAAGGTGAATGTCCATTTTGTATTCCCATCAACAATATATGAGATGAGAATCCTGCATCCTCATCAACACTTGGTATTGTTGGGTTTAAAATGTTAATTATTCTAATAGGTGGTTTTTAATTTGCATTTTCCTAATGAGTGATGTTTTTTGTGCACATTATCTTCACAAGAGCTTGTTTGCCATATCTCTTATTTGATGTCTGTGCAAATCTTTGTTATTTTTAGTCTTTTTATTATTGAGTTGAAAAAGTTCTTTATATATGTTTAATACGAGTCCTTTATCAAATATATCTTTTGTCTTTTCATTTTTCAATTCCAGTGTATCTTTTTTTTCTTTTATGGTTTGTGCTCCTATGTCCCCTTTAAGGAATCCTTATCTAATCCAAGGTCATGAAGATTTTCTCCTAAAAGGTTTATACTTTTAGTCTTTACATTTAGGTCAATGATCCAATTTGAGTCAAGTTTCCTGAATGGTGTACGATAAAGGTTGAGTTTTGCCCCATGGAAGTGTTCATTTGTTCTAGCATGATTTGTAGAAAAGACTAGTCTTTATCTATTGAATTACCTGGGCACCTGTGTTGAAAATCAATTGACCAGATAGATTTGTTGAATCTATTCCTGGTCTATATCTACCTTTAGGCCAATACCACAAAGTCTTAATGTTGCTTAATGGTAGGTCTTGAAATCAGGTAGTGTAAGTCTTCCAACTCAGTTATCCTTTTTTAACACTGTTTTGTCCATTCTAGGTCTTTCACATTTTTATATGAGGTTTATAACCTGATTTTTGATTTCTACAAAAACCCTTTAGAGGGTTTTGAATAAAAGACTTACATGATCTGACTTGCATTTGAAAAGGATTACTCTGATTGTTGGGACTTGCTCAACATCAAAGTCAAGCCTGAACTACCCATTTTACAAGGATATTTCAAATCCATTGGGCAAAGTAAAAAATAAATAAGCATCAACATATTAATAAGTATTAGGATGTTAAATGCATTTGGACCAGGTTCAGCAAATAAAACTTCTTCATGATTGCCTTTGGTAAATTATTTGACCCTGAAGAAAGTCTCACTGAGCCCTCCAAAAATGCCTCCCAAAAGTGGAAGATGCAGAAACCAGGATATGGTCCCACGTCCTCTTTCCTTGCCTCTCAGCTGTGTGACTGCAAAAGTAACAGTAGTTTTGAAATCAAACTGTTTGGATTTCTCTTGCTATTTTTATAGAACCTTGGTTTTTCCAGAGTTGTATTGGTTTTTAAGTGGCAGGAAAATAAATGCTATTCTAATTCATAAATCAGCAGCAGAAGAATTTTGTAGCTCCCAGATAATCCCCCTGCCCTTTGAGCCTTCATTCCTGCTAACCAGGCAGCGTTTCCTATCTGTGTGTAATGAGGGTGTTCCATATGCAAATAAAACAACAATACCACCATTAACATTTTTCCCTGATAATATCGCTCATTGATATTGATTCTCCCTTTTCTAAAATCTGACAGTTTCCATCTTTGTTGGTAGAGCTGATCAAACTACAAGTCATTTGAAAGTGCTACATGGTGTTTCAGGAAAGTCAAAGTTGTCATTTGATTACTAACTGGGTGACTTTGGGCAAATCTCGTAAGCAGAGCTTCATCTTTCCAATAAAATGCAGCTATCACCATTAACCACCCTTTACCCCAAGACCTGTGTGAATCCAGTGTGACAGTGTACATAACAAAAATCTAAGCACTGTGGGGGCACAGTATAGAAATGTTGGGCACTAGAATTGCAAACAATAGACAATGTTGATTCTGTGGACCTACGTGCATATTTTTAAATGTGTTGAACTAAGGACAGTGTTTATTGGGTAGCTACAACAGGCTTGAGATGGCACAATTACTGTGGGGTAGAAAAGAAGTGTAGGTATAGTGTTTATCTCCTCAAAGAGATTGCAAATTTAGCAGGAAGAAAAGTCTTGCACATAAAATAACAAGAGACCTATATTAATAGCTCATATTTGGAAATGCTTTCCAAGTTGCTGATTTTCTTCACATGCTTTTTTTCATCTCATTCTTACAAACAACTGTATGTAGGGCAGATATTTTTGTCTTCATTTTACAGATGAGGAAACCTAATCGCAGAAAGCTCAGGTGATTTCTCCAAAGTTATAAAGCTCATAAACAGTGGAGTTGGAGCTCAAATCCAGATTACTTTCTGACTCCTAGTCTGGAAAATCTGTTCGGATGGTTCTTCAACTTGATGTGATGAGATGCAAATGACTGTGTCTGTAGACCTGGGTCTAAGACTCTGATCTTTAAACAAATAGCTCAGGTGACTCTCTTGCAAGCAGTCTGCTGTTGGCTCCCCACATTGACTCTCTGGCAAAGACAGGGGGAGAGGGAGCAGCAGAAGCAGAGGGCTACCACACGTCTGTACACAGGCATGCACGTTGTACTAGTGTTTCTGAGCACAAGCAGTGGATCCAGGCTGCCTGCATTTAAATCCTGCTTCTAGCTGGACAAATTCTGTCTCCACTTTGTGCCTCAGTTCCCCACCTATGAAGTGGGGGTAATACCAGTGCATACGCACAGGCTTGTGATGAAGATTAAATAAGTTATTGATTGTAAAGCAAGCAGAACAGTACTGGCATACAACATGCCTTGTTTCTGTGAGAAGGGGAATGTGGCCCATAGGAACATTGCCATGCCAAGGACACTGGGGGACAGCCTCTCTGAGATGCAGTGACCTCCTCCCTCACTGTCAACAACTCCCATTCCTTCGTCTCATACCCTCTCTTTTGATCTTGCAGAGTTATTGGCAGCCCTAGGCATCAATTTCCTGGGAGGCAGACTACAGTTATCTCTACTTGCAAAGTACCTGGAAGGTTCCAAGGGGCCTTCCAACCTTAGACTTTGTTCCTTTATCCCATTTAAATCCACTTTCTCTGCTGAAGGAAATAAACCAACACAGTAAAGCTTGCTGATAGCCACTCCATCTGTATTATGGCACACAATGATGGCTGGAAGTTAAAGGTTTGATATATAGGTCTATTTTTTTATTGCCAGTTCCTGCCCCTGAAGAAAGTATTAAAATTTCCAGATGAGTAACCAAACAATAAATAGATGAGACAGTTGCTGTGAATATCTGATTTTTTTGCATAATAATGAGATATTGCTGGATAATGCACTCTGCCATCCCCAGTTTGTCTAAATTATCATTTTGATTGGTCAAATACATAAGAAAGATATACCAATAAAGTCATGTCAAGTGCTCCATTGTAAATTGATGCAGGATGGAGCTTTCTGCAGGTCTGCAGTGAGGAGGGGGCAGGGAGAACCAGTTCTTCAGGAAGTAACTTTGGGTTGATGTTTCTTCAGCAAAATCCTAATCAATGCCCTGGCCAGGTGGCTCAGCTGGTTAGAGTGCCTTCCCATACACCAAAAGGCTGTGGGTTCCATTCCTGGTCAAGGCATATACCTGGGTTGCAGGTTCCATCCTGCCTCCCCGCCTCCCTCCTCGTTGGGGTGCATACCAGAGGCAACTGATCAATGTTGCTCTCTCTCCCTCTCTCTAAAATCAAAAAACATATCCATGGGTGAGAATTTTTTAAAAATCCGAACCAAAAGCATCTGAAATCCTCATTTCTCCAAGCCCTCAGATGCATAAATATGAGGTAGTTTGTACCTTCTGAGGCCTTGTATGTTGTTTTTGGAATTGAAAAGAAGAACCGAATTTAGAAAAGAAGGGTTATTCTAGGACATCGAAGTTTGTTTTGTGTGGAACATTTTCCCCTTGGTTTTGCATCCCTGTGCTATAACTTCAGAGTATTGATAGAACTTTTGAAACAGAAAGACCTGTCATTAAAGAATGTGATGTCAATACATCCCAATAGCTCTTTTGTCACCTTAAAAAAATAGAAGAATTCTATAGTTCTAAATTGGGGTGGAAACTAAAATTGCCTGAAGTACTCTGACTCACAACTACTCTTTCTTCTTGCTTATGTAACACTTGGTTTAATGTTTGGTAATTTATCCTGGATTTTTGTTGTTGTTGTTAATCCTCACCAGAGGATACTTTTTCCACCGATTCCCAAAGAGTGTGGAAGGAAGGGGGAGAGACAGAGAGAGAGAAACATCGATGTGAGAGAGACACATTGATTGGTTGCCTACCACAGGCATCCAGACTGGGGCCAGGGATTGAGTCTACAATGGAGGCAGGAGCTCCTGACCAAAACCAAACCTGGGACCTCCTCAGTCCATGGACTGATGTTCTATCCATTGAGCCAAAATGGCCAGGGCATGAATTTTATTTTTATTTTATTATTATTATTATTATTTTTTTTTTTTGCTGTGATGTCTTCTCTTTTTTTTTTTATTTCTTTTCTTTCTTTTTTTTAAAATAAATATTTATTGTTCAGATTATTACAGGTGTTCCTCTTTTTTCCCCCCATAGCTCCCTTCCACCTGATTCCCCACCCCACCCTATGCCCTTACCCCCCGCCACTGTCTTCATCCATAGGAGTAAGATTTTTGTCCAATCTCTTCCCGCACCCTTCACACCTGCTTCCCCTGAGAATAGTCGGTCCACTCCCTTTCTATGTCCCTGATTCTATTACATTCACCAGTCCATTCTGTTCTTCAGATTTTTTATTCACTTGATTTTTAGATTCACTTGTTGGTAGGTATGTATTTGATGTCATTTTGTTGTTCATAATTTTTATCTTTACCTTTTTCTTCTTCTTCCTCTTCTTAAAGAATACCCTTCAGCATTTCATGCAATCCTGGTTTGGTGGTGATGAACTCCTTTAGCTTTTTCTTATCTGTGAAGCTCTTTATCTGACCTTCAACTCTGAATTTGCTGGGTAGAGTAATCTTGCTTTGCTGGGTAGAGTAATCTTGGTTGTAGGTTCTTGCTGTTCATCACTTTGAATATTTCTTGCCACTCCCTTCTAGCCTGCATAGTTTCTGTTGAGAAATCAGCTGACAGTCGTATGGGTACTCCCTTGTAGGTAATTAACTGTTTTTCTCTTGCTGCTTTTAATATTCTCTCTTTGTCTTTTGCCCTTGGCATTTTAATTATGATGTGTCTTAGTGTGGTCCTTTTTGGATTCATCTTGTATGGGGTTCTGTGTGCTTCCTGAACTTGTAAGTCTATTTCTTTCACCAGGTAGGGAAAGTTTTCTGTCATTATTTCTTCTAATAGGTTTTCAATATTTTGCTCTCTCCCTTCTTCTGGCACCCCAAAAATTCGGATGTTGGTTCGCTTAAAGTTGTCCCAGACGCTCCTTACACTATCTTCATATTTTTGGATTCTTTTTTCTTTTTGATTTTCTGGTTGGATGTGTTTTGTTTCCACATATTTCAGATCTTTGGTTTGATTCTTGGGGTACGTTGATCTACAGTTGAGTTTCTGTATATTCTTTATTTCAGACAGTGTATGCTTCATTTCTGACTGGTCCTTTTCCATTTTTTTGGCATTCTCATTAATATCCTTAAAGGTCTCATCAAGTTTCTCAGCGGTTTTAAGAAGATTCTTGAGTAACCTTATAAATGTGGTTCTGAACTCTATGTCGTCCAGTAGTTTGCTTTCCTCCGTTTCTTTCATTCGTGACATGTTTCTTTGTCTCCGCATTTTGGCTGCTTCCCTGTGTTGACGGAGTGGCTTTGTGTGGTAGGTGACCTATAGGGGGCAGTAGCTCAGCCTCCCCAATCACCTGATGTGGATGCTCTTGGTCACCCCTTTGTGGGCTGAGTGCAAAGTCTTGGTGTAGTTAGGCCTTAATTGCTATTGGTACACTGGGAGGAATTGACCTCCAGGCCAATTAGCTGTGAGCACTCGCTGTGTCTATAATGGAAGAACTGCTGCGCTGAAGACACGCTTATGGTGCAGGACTTGTTTCAGTGGGGCTTTGGTGCTCACTGAGTCTGCCTCTTGAATGTGTCACTTATGGATGTGAGGAGTTGAAATCTGGTGTCTCACACTGACCACTAGGTACACTGGCTTCTGGATCTCCAATGGGGTGCAGGTCAGCTACTGTCTGAGGCCACCCAGCAGGAGCTACAGTGAGAGCTACAGTTTTCTCCTCTTTGCTTGGGGTTTGGAGGTTTTGGAGCTGTCTGACCCAGGCTGCAAGTTTGCTAGGTTAAGCTGTGATAGAGCAGGGCTTTCTTATGCTAACTATGCTGCTTGGAGCTTGGGTGGGTTTGTAGGTTGTGCGGGGCGGGGCCTCAGGGCGTCACTAGGTTAGGGCATGGCAAACAGCAATGGCTGCTAGTTAGCCGGCTCTGCGTCCCGTAGGCGTCCCGTGCCCCAGCGCAGTAAACAATTATTCCTGCGCGCAGCTCTGCAAGCAAGCCACCCGCACTGGCAGACAGTCCAGCTTCTCCCTGTAGGAGTTTGGGTCCCCCGCGTCTCCCCAGAAACTGGATTTCAGAGTAATCGGGGGCTTGTCTCCCTTTGGGTTGAAAAAAGCAATGCCCGCCGCCAGTCCGGATCACGCGCCTCCGTACCTCAGCTTTTCAGCGCTCGTGCACGTCTCAATGCTCTTTTCTCTTTCCTTCTAGTTGTGGAACTTCCACTCTGCCAGCTTTCCCGTGGTTCTGGGTGATAGACGTTTTGTCTTTTAGGTGTATTTTTTAAATTGTTGCACGAGGCAGCAGTTTAGGTGTTTACCTACGCCGCCATCTTGGATTCCTCTCCCATAAATTTTATTTTTAAACTTTTCCTATTGCTGGGTTGAACTGGCATTTTCATCCTTTATTCTGATTTAAGTTTTCTGTGGCCTGGCCTATGAACTCCATGAGGTGAGGAGCTACATCTTGGCATGATTTATAAGCTATGGGGGATTTGCACATAGTAGATACTCAAACAGAACACAGGCCTAGCACTCAAATAGTCTAGGATTGCTAAACACGTCTCATGTTTTGAAATTTTTCAAAACAATAACCAAGCAGAATCTATTACAAATAAACATGGCAGTCATTTATCAAGCACCAACCATGGGCCATGCACCATATAGACATTTTTAGCTTATTGACTGTGTACATCTTGTGAAGAGGAAACTCTTGCTCCTATTTTACAGGGAAAGAAACTGAGACTCTAAAATTCTTGTTAGTTGGGCCAAAGTGACACGGTCAGTAGGTGAACTTGCATCCATCCCACTCTAAGATTCCTTTCTGTAAGCCACACATTCTTCCCGTTATCATGATTAAATTACATTACTCTATCCTCTTTTGTCTCTCAGATTTCTGGTCAGCAACTGAGCTGACAGGCTCCCTGACAGTGGGTCACCTCAGCTATAAGGATTGGGGATGGGCATCTTTAGAAATCCCACATATCCAAGGGGCTATTCACAAAGTTGAGCCAGAGAGCCTTCTTAGACTGATGGAGCCGAACTTTCCTGGAAGTTAGAGGCTGCACACAGTCTTGTAGAAGGATATTCTGCTTAAAAGAAAAAATACATGAAGGGAAAACTGAGACTTTCTTTAAAACAAACAAAAAGATAATAAACCTGTAAAGAAATCCCTAGATGGGGAGAATCCAAGATGGCGGCGTAGGTAAACACCTAAACTGCTGCCTCCCACAACAATTTAAACTGCAACTAAAAGACAAAACGTCTATCACCCAGAACCACGGGAAAGCTGGCTGAGTGGAAGTTCTACAACTAGAAGGAAAGAGAAAAGAGCTTTGAGATGTGCACGAGCGCTGAAAAGCTGAGGTACGGAGGCGCGTGATCCGGGCTGGCTGCGGGCGACTGGGTGCGTTGCTTTTTTCAACCTGAACGGAGACAAGCCCCCGATTACTCTGAAATCCAGTCTCTGGGGAGACGCGGGGGACCCAAACTCCTACGGGGAGAAGCTGGACTGTCTGCCAGCGAGGGTGGCTTGCTTGCAGAGCTGCGCGCAGGAATAATTGTTTACTGAACTGGGGCACGGGACTCACGGGTGCCTTTGGGGACACAGAGCCGGCTAACTAGCAGCCATTTCTGTTTGCCACGCCCTAACCTAGTGACACCCTGAGGCCCCACCCTGCACAACCTACAAACCCACCCAAGCTCCAAGCAACTGAGTTAGCATAAGAAAAGCCTGCCCTATCGCAGCTTAACCTAGCAAACTTGCAGCCCGGGTCAGACAGTTCCAAAACCTCCAAACCCCAAGCAAAGAGGAGAAAACTACAGCTCTCACTGTAGCTCCTGCTGAGTGGCCTCAGACAGTAGCTGACCTGCACCCCATTGGAGATCCAGAAGCCAGTGTACCTAGTGGTCAGTGTGAGACACCAGATTTCAACTCCTCACATCCGTAAGTGACACATTCAAGAGGCAAACTCAGTGAGCACCGAAGCCCCACTGAAACAAGCCCTGCGTGTCTTCAGCACAGCAGTTCTTCCATTATAGACACAGCGAGTGCTCACAGCTAATTGGCGTGGAGGTCAATTCCTCCCAGCGTACCAACAGCAATTCAGGCTTAACTGCACCAAGACTTTGCACTCAGCCCACAAAGGGGTGTACCAAGAGCATCCACATCAGGTGATTGGGGAGGCTGAGCTACTGCCCCCTATAGGTCACCTACCACACAAAGCCACTCCATCAACACAGGGAAGCAGCCAAAATGCAGAAACAAAGAAACATGTCACGAATGAAAGAAACGGAGGAAAGCAAACTACTGGATGACATAGAGTTCAGAACCACATGTATAAGGTTACTCAAGAATCTTCTAAAAACCGCTGAGAAACTTGATGACACTTCTGAGGAGCTTAGTAAGACCTTCAAGGACCTTAATGAGAATGCCAAAAAAATGGAAAAGGATCAGTCAGAAATGAAGCATACACTGTCTGAAATAAAAAATATACAAAAACTCAACTGTAGATCAACGTACCCCAAGAATCAAACCAAAGATCTGAAATATGTGGAAACAAAAAACATCTTACCAGAAAAACAAAAAGAAAAAAGAATCCAAAAATATGAAGATAGTGTAAGGAGCGTCTGGGACAACTTTAAGCAAACCAACATCCGAATTTTTGGGGTGCCAGAAGAAGGGAGAGAGCAAAATATTGAAAACCTATTAGAAGAAATAATGACAGAAAACTTTCCCTACCTGGTGAAAGAAATAGACTTACAAGTTCAGGAAGCACACAGAACCCCATACAAGAGGAATCCAAAAAGGACCACACCAAGACACATCATAATTAAAATGCCAAGGGCAAAAGACAAAGAGAGAATATTAAAAGCAGCAAGAGAAAAACAGTTAATTACCTACAAGGGAGTACCCATACGACTGTCAGCTGATTTCTCAACAGAAACTATGCAGGCCAGAAGGGAGTGGCAAGAAATATTCAAAATGATGAACAGCAAGAACCTACAACCAAGATTACTCTACCCAGCAAAGCTATCATTCAGAGTTGAAGGTCAGATAAAGAGCTTCACAGACAAGAAAAAGCTAAAGGAGTTCATCGCCACCAAACCAGGATTACATAAAATGCTGAAGGGTATTCTTTAAGAAGAGGAAGAAGAAGAAAAAGGTAAAGATAAAAATTATGAACAACAAAATGACATCAAATACATACCTACCAACAAGTGAATCTAAAAATCAAGTGAATAAAAAATCTGAAGAACAGAATGGACTGGTGAATATTATAGAATCAGGGACATAGAAAGGGAGTGGACTGACGATTCTCAGGGGAAGCAAGTGTGAGGGGTGCGGGAAGAGATTGGACAAAAATCTTACTCCTATGGATGAAGACAGTGGCGGGGGGTAAGGGCATGGGGTGGGGTGGGGAATCAGGTGGAGGGGACCTATGGGGGGGAAAGAAAAGTGGAACACCTGTAATAATCTGAACAATAAAGATTTATAAGAAAAAAAAAGAAAAAAAAAAGAAATCCCTAGATGCATATAATTTGGACATGTCTCAAAGATCTGTAGATGAGTTTGGTATTGAAAGGAAACCGTTGCAACCTCAAGGGAAGAATCTTTTGTTAGATTGATTTGCTATAATTAATTTGTTATTAATTAATGACACTTTGGGAATCATTTGAGGGAAAAGATACAAAATATGACCTAGACCAGGAATAATGTCTTTCCTGTATTAGTCTCATTACCGTTAGAGATACCCATTATTTGACAGAGACTATTTATAACTCATTGCTTTAAGCACCATGTATTGTATCTGTATGTACCTCCCCACCCTCCCCTCTTCTCTCCTCACCCAATGAGTTTCTTGAAGGCATAGAGTACTATCTTCCAAGACTGAGCAAAATATGTGACCAGAGAAGGTAAATATAAATGTGGTATAATAAAAAATAAATATGTGGTTTTTTGCCCCTACTTCCTGGCACAGAGCTCCTAAAACCCTTGGAATTCATTGTCTTTTAAGTGCTAATGAGATGGCTCATGGGGGGAACCCCTAGATAGCTTCTCGATGGAGGCTTGTCACCAGAAAAACCAACTAAGTGGTTACAGTATTAGAACTTTCAGTCCCACCTCTGGAGAGGGGAGAGGGGCTGGAGATTGAATTCGGTCACCAATGTTTAATGATTTAATTAGCCAGGTCTATGTAATAAGACTTCCATTAAAACCTCTAAATTATGGGATTCAAGGAGCTTCCAGATTGGTGCTGAGGAGGTGGCATGCCCAGAGAAGGCATGGAAACTCTGTGCACACTCCCCACCTCCAAATACCTTGCCCCTTGCCCTATGCATTTCTTCATTTAGCTGTTCCTGAGTTGTGTCCTTTATATTAAACCGGAGTGTTGTTCTAGCAAATTATTGAACATGAAGAGGTTGTTGTGGGAACCCCTGAATTTGAAATCAGCTGAGCGAGCAAAAGTGCAGGTAGCCTGGGGACACCATTTGCAGCTGGTGCTGAAGTGGGGGCAGTTTTGTGGGACTGAACCCTCTATCTCTGCATGGGGTCTACACTAGCTCTGGGGAGCTAGTCTCAGAATTACATTGATTTGTAAGACACCCATTTAGTATTAGAGAATCAAAGAATTGGTTGTTTCTTTGGAAAGGACACACCATTTGGTATCAGGAAAACATGATGTTTTAGGAAGGAAAGAAGGAAGGAAGGAAGGAAGGAAGGAAGGAAGGAAGGAAGGAAGGAAGGAAGGAAGGAAGGAAGGAAGGAAGGGCTTCTGTTATCTAGTGCATTTTAGTCACAATAAATAAAAACCTGATTCACACTGACTTCAATAGTAAAGGGAGCTAAGTGGTTCATTATATTTCAGAGGTCCAGGGCAGGACTGGCATTAAGCAGTGCTGTATAGAGTAGCTCATTAATGTCCAATGGACTGCTTTTTTCTGCCAGGCTCACTGCATCTTATGGTGGTTTCCCTGGGGTCCACAAGACGGCAATCAGCAACTCCCAGCGACTTCTCATCAATTCCGGCAGGAGAGACTGTCTTTGTGGAAGCATTCCTGTCAAAATTTTGAAAACCACTCTGATTGGACCAACTAAAGTCACATGCACATTTCTGACTAATCACTGTGCCTGGGGATGCCCTGATTGGCTTAGTATAGGTTATTTGGTAGCAGCAGCTTTCTTATCATTTATGTACTCCCAAACTGAAACTAGAGGTTTTAGAAAGGGAAGAATAGAACCAGCTAATATCCATTCTAAGATTTGGAATGTTGCTTTATGTGACATAACAAGTATATAGTTCATATGTTTACTACCTTAATACCAAATATTTTAATCAGCTAATCTCTGGCAAATGCTATATTTAGGAGATGTCTGGTTAGTTTACCATAAACTAACTATGTAGTATATCACATATTGGATCAAACCAATGGTGTGTTTGGTGGTGCTTTGTAAATGATACAGCCTGAGCCTGCCGTTTAGTATCACATATATATTGATCTGTGTGAGCAAATGGAGAAATATAAGCACATATTGAGAGTGTGACAGACTTTCAATGTTTGATACAAAGCTCTGTAACTAGCTTTAAATACATTTAATAGCCCCCAAATTCACAATCAAATGGATTATTACTTGATAAAAATCTAGACTTCATCTTGACCTTTTGCCAAATTTATGGTTCATTACCACCCAATAAACATAGGTATGATAGCAAAAATTTCACAGATCAATTGGCACTCCAAATTTTTAGCTCTGGGGTTGGCAAACTTTTTCTTTTTTTTAACTTAATTTTATTTTTTTCCATTTTTTTAAGGTATTACATGTGTACATATCTTCCCATTGCCCAACCCCCACCCCACTCACACCCCAGTGTCTTGTGTCCATTGGTTATGCTTATATGCGTGCATACAAGTCCTTTGGTTGATCTCTTATCTCCCCCACCTTTCCCTAACCTTCCCACTGTAATTTGACGGTCTGTTTGATGCTTTGGCAAACCTTTTCTTAAAGGGCCAGATAATAAATATTTTAGGCTTTGTGAGCCATATGGTCTCTGTTGCAACTTAATTCTGCTATAGTAAAAAAAGTAGTCACAGACAGTATATAAGTGACTGAATATGGCTGCATTCCAATAAAACTATATATATATATATATATATATATATATACCAAAATTGAAATTTCATATAATTGTCATGTGTCATGAAACATTCTTAATCTTTTTTTTAAGTAATTAAATGATAAAAATGATTAAAAAATTTTAGTTCATAGGCTGTACAGAGAAATAAGTGGCAAGCTGGTTTTGGCTCATGGACTATAATTTGACAACCCCCATTTTAGCTCAGTGCTGCAAAACTATGAGATTTATGTAAAGAAGATGAAAATGGCATTACCTGAACCAATAGGTTGCATATTCATAATAAAAATGTCATTCTACTTTGCATATAGGTTATGTAAGTTTAATCATTATTTTTTGTCCCTTTCACTAAACTTTGGATACCATTGAATGATCCAAAGTTTCTAGAATTCACACTTGTACTTTTAAACGTTTAAGGATTTAAGCTTTTTGAAGAAACATGGAAGTGACTTCAGGCTATGGGACTCTTCAAGATTAGGCTGCACCTTCATTGGAGCTGGTGCAGGCTAGAGTTCTTACCCAAACTCAGCATTTCCCTCTCAAGGTCATCTGCTCTCCACTAGCCCTATTTCCATCAATAAAGCCTCGTTGCTAGTTGACCAGGATTGAATCTTCAGAGTCATTATATTGTGAGGATGCTATAGGAATCCTACTCAGTGTGAGCGATTCTATGTTGTGGACCTGCCTCCGGGGTCCTGGGAATGGGATATGACCCTTGGCTGGCCATATCTCCTCAGCTACAGTGATTAATTTAGAAATAGGCTGGTGACCCAAAGAAAAACAATCATACTTCTTCCTAGAATTTTTGTTAGAACTATCAGATTGAATTGGGTTTCTGTTACTTGTGACCTAAAGAATCCTGACTAACTGAATTGCCATTTAATTCTTTTGAGTCTTACTTCTCCTTCCCAGCACCTCCCACTCACACTATCTAGTTTGTCACTATGTCCTCTAAATTATTGGCTATGTCTTTTGAACCCATCCTTTTCTCTCTATTCTTAATTATTTCACCATCACCTCCTTCTATTTCTCACAGTAGCCTCAGTGGTATCCTAATCAATAAATATTTTTTTAATATATTTTTATTGATTTCAGAGAGGAGGGGAGAGGGAGAGAGAGAGAAACATCAATGATGAGAGAGAATCATTGATTGGCTGCCTCCTGCATGCCTCACACTGGGGATTGTACCTGCAACCCTGGCATGTGCCCTGACTGGGAATCGAACCGGGACCTCCTGGTTCATAGGTCAATGCTCAACCACTGAACCACACTGGCCTGGCCTGGCGAATAAATATTTTTGAAGCTATATGTTACAAAGGCAGGAGAATAGATTGGCAACAACACTGGATGTAGAGTCAGGTAGAACCTGGGTTTGAATCTTATTCAGCCCCTTACCAGAAAATGAAACTCCTTTAGGTAATAGTTTCCCAGTTTGTATAATAAGAATTACCTCATAGGTTGATGTCAGGATTAAAGGCGAATAACGTATGTGAACCAGAGAGTAAAATACACAGTCAGCACCTTAGTAACAAGGGTTCTTATTGGGTGAAAGGAACTATAAAAGACCTGTCTGGCATTCAGCTCTCCTTTCCATGGGCCTTGCTCCCATTCCACCCACCTTGCTCATCATTTCCTATCAACTGTGCAGCTTCATTGTTCATATGTTTCCTAAGACCTTCACTAGCCACACAGACTCTTCACTCCGGTCCCCACACCTTCCATCTTCTCTCTCCACCATGAGGCCTCTTCTACGGAGCTACCTCTTCACTGTCTGACAGATACACCAGCTGAAGTTCTTATGCTAATAAACTTGAGTTTGAGCTGTTTGCCTTCACCCAGTCCTAAACCCCAAATCCTCTCTAGGCCTGCTATTCCTCCCCTTCACCCTTCTCCTTCTCAGATCTCTCATAGAACCTATTCTGTCATCTAGGTATGTTCTCCTTGTGTGCCCTCCCCTCCTATTCCTGGAGATCAGGGCTTGTTGGGTATATTTGTTTAAGCATTTCCCTGTTGTTCAACTCCTAGCACATGCCTAGTGGCGTGCCCATGCCCAGTGTTCCATAAGCAAGACATACAGACTTTCAGAGCTAATGAATTAAGTGACACGGGATCATAAACACACTATTACTCAGGATTCAGTCTGTAAGAGATAAACCAGACTAGATGTTTAAAATACAATAAATTTTCTACAGGGAGTCCGTTACATGGGTGTTTGTAGGCTTAGAGCACAAAAAAGGAACACTGAGAAAATACCAAAATAGTAACTCAGGAGGCAGCTACCACTCCTGGGACCACGAAACAGAAAGGGAAAGGTTACAGATGGCAGAACCTCAGAGAGTAGAGAAGGGGCCGCATAGAGCTGAGACGCAGACCTGAGGAGAGGATGCTGCCCTGCTGATGCTGGTGCCCTGGAGGGCCAGAGAGGCACCTTGAGGAACTGGTGCTCAGACTGGCACCACTCAGGCAGCCTGATGAGGCTCGCTCTGGAGGCGTTGAGAGAAGGTGGAGGTTGGAGCCAATGCCACTGTGGGAGGGAAGCTGACAGAAACAGCAAAACCAGGAGGGAGGTTCCTTCTCTCCTCCTCTCTCCTTCCAACATGCCTTTGGGACTTCTGGTTTGCAGAAACTCACAGGAGGCCAGCTGGCAAAAGAGTTTAGGACATAAAAATTTCAGAACGAAGTATAGAGGACTGATTTTGGAGCTGAGAAAGGACAGGTAAATAACCAGCTCAACATTTCTAATGTAGCTAACATTTTAGAGGAAGAAAATAAGTCTCCGAGAGCTTCAGTGATTTGTTCTGCACCTCCTCTTTAAATTGTTGAATCCATGGTCTTAATCTACCCCTTAGGAATGGTGCTGTTATTTTTATTTTATGAGGAGATAGTGAGATAGTACCCAAACTTGGTAAATTGTCAGAATATGTGTCTACTTCTCCTTTCCCTTTTGGCCATTTTATACTGATTAACAGCATATAGTACAGTAGGTCCTCGGGTTACGTCGGAGATCCATTCCTGCGATTTTCGCCATAAGTTGGAACCCACCTACATCACTCACATGGAGCACATACACAGCAGTAATGAAGTGAAACAGTAAAAAAAATTTACAAGAAAGATAACAATTCCTGACATTTACTTGTGGTAAATAAATAATAAAAACATAAAGCACATATGTATATACGTCGAAATGATGGACTTTTTTAAAAATAAATACTGTAAATGGGAGATGGCGACGCAACCATGAAACGATGTACATTGAGTCCAGCGTAACCCGAGGACTGCCTGTGTATGCCATGTAGGACCACATATGTTGTTTTGAACAATTAGAAAAAAGTTTACTGCTCTGCCACGTTTATTGGTTCTAAGTCAGGATATTTTTATAAGGTTCAGGGAGGGCATGTGAATCAGCCTCCACAACAGCATACAAATTTCCAGTTACCACCAAGATGTTGGGGGCAAGGGCACCTCAACATCACTCTGAAAAACAAGCATAACAAAATATAGCAGAAAACATCACAGAACACTTCTGCTCCAAAGTGGCAGCAGGTTTTATTTTATTTTATTTTTCTGTAAGAAGGTTGGTAAATGAAGGCAAAACAAGAACACCTCCAAACCATATTATTTGTATCTAAAAGAATCTTCTCCAAGACTCCCCTTTCCTGTACCATCTGTCAAACCCCAAGGAACGTGGACTTTCATGGACATCAATCCCAGAGGACTGGCAATTGACTGGCTTTGCCATGCATGGATGGACATTCTGAAACTTAATAGAACAGGCTAAGGGAGAAAGGGGCAAAAAAGCACCCTGAGCTTTGCAGTTAGATCCATCAAGATGAGGTGGGCTGCAGTGACTCCAAAGACTGAACATGGTCATTTGATTAGCAGCCTTAGGACCTCTTGTAGGGGGGCTTATGTGCAGTGCAGAGAGGCCAAACACAATCACCAAACCAGGTTGAGGTGAGCAAGAACTTTGGGTGAACTACCCTGGCATTCTCAGCAAGCATAGCTATGTTAGGAAAAGACTGAGACTCCAAACACACAGCAAACCTGGAGCCCACCCAAGTATGAAAACATTCAGTTTCCTCAGAAGTCACAACTGAGGCCTGTGATCAAAAAGGAGGCTAGAACTGCACAGAAAATGCAAAGATACAAAACCTTCTTAAAATGCATAATATGAGAGTACCCAAGCATACTTGTAGAAAGTACCACTAAAGAAATTTGAGCATTAAAAGAAAACACCAAATATCGACTCCTTCAATATTTGGTTCCATCAACAACAAAAATTCTATTCACTGCGATAGAAAGTTCATCAATCTTATACTTCCTCTCTCTCTCTGTTCCCTCTTTTCTTTTTTTCTTCTTTCTCAAATCACACTGAAAGTACAAAAATGGTACTCTCCCCACTTCTCATTCATCTTTATTATCTGACTGTGAGGGAATAAAAAGACAATAGGTCAGAAGTTTTCTTTTAACTACAGGAACACATCCCTGCTTAGATTTCATCTCAGCTGCCCTCATTCCCAAAAGATTTGAGCTACTCATCAATGGATCCAGGCTGATAGGCTATACTTTGAGGTCCATATTTATTTTCTGAAGGTGAGGGGGCGGGGAGTGTTCCACTGTGACTTTTTGGGTATCTGATCTGATGAGATTAAAGATAAAAAATCCCTGTGATCATAGAGGGATATGTTGGGTTCTATTGAAGTGGTTTTCTCTGCTTCCCATCTACGTAAGTTAAATAGAAGATAGTTTGGGAATAAAATGCAAGTTAGTAATGTAGTGAATCATAATTCACCAAAAAGCTGGGAAGGGTAAGAGAAGTAAAAAGAGAATTATCTGTGAAAATTATCTTGTGTCTGAGATAGTTGGCTTAATACCAGCAGATGTTGGCTTAAAACCCTTTCTGTCTGCAGACCTGAATGAGCTTGTTATATAGCCCCTGAGTCTGGAAAATCATGCGAGCTGCTGCCTTCAGTAACATGTGTCTTTATATTAAACCAACTTGTATTAGAGTCCATTGGGCATTGATACCACTTACGAGCCAAGTTACCTTGAGCAAATTAGTTAAATGCCCTGTGCCTCAATATTCCTATCTGTAAAATGAGCATAAGCACCACTTATAAGCTTGTTGTTAGGATTAAATGAGTTAATATTTGTAAAGAACTTAGAACAGTACCTGGTACCTGGTAAATGCTGTGTAGGTATTTGCTAAATATTTAAAAGTGGCAGGGAAGTAGCTTGTGCCATTGATTGGTGGGGAAAAGAAGACTAAAAGTGCCCCAATTTTGTACACTCGCAACCCATATAATCTTATTAACCAATGTCACCCCATTACATTTAATAAAAATCTTTTAAAAAGCAAAAAGTGCACCAATTTTTGTTAACCACTCCTATGTGACCTGCTGTCACACTGTTTGTGCGCATGACTTTTCAGAAATCTTAATAACATTTTGTCAACATCATATCTTAAGATCTATGAAAAGGCCCACTTTGGGAGAATATGCAGGAAAAGAAGCAACAAAGCCCCTTGCCATAGCAACCCTTATTCAGACAGTGACCATTTGAGGGTTAGAAAATAGCATGAAAAATAGACCTTCCCTCTTTGAGTCTGCAATCTGTCCTGAAGAACTTAAAACTAAATTCTTTTCAGGCAGGACGATGTCTCACAGGTACTTTTACTTTGCTACTCCCCTGTCCTAGCCGGAAATAGTAACTGAAGTTTGCAAGACACTTCAAAGCACTGTGACCTACTCGGCTCCTCTACTTGATCGCTGAGACAAGCCTTTGAGGGCACCCTTGTTCTCATAAGAGACACAGGTAACTGAGAGCTAAGGAGACTTGCTCAGAACCATTTAGGTAAAATGTGATAAAACTAGAACTCAAATTCAGGTCTTCTGATGAAAAGATTTTTCTTGAAAAATCTTGTTTGGGCAGATCAAACTGGGTTGAATCAGACTGGGTTGAACTGGCTTGCACTGAACTACAAGGACATGTGGTCAGATATCATAGGGACCCTTTTAAAGGACCACACTAACAGAAGCATCACATCTTCATCCAGCTTCTCCTCTTCCTCACAGCCTTCCCTTTCCTCTGCTCTTCGTGTATATCTCTCCTCTGTTTTGTGAGCCAAGCTGAGGGTAGGAATGATCAGCTCCAGGGTAGTGGGGTAGTTTGGAGAATATAGAAAAAGTAAGTGTGAATAAATTCCTTTAGACCTTTTTGCATTTCCCATCCAAAGACATTGATTCCAAATTGGAAGAATTAGTTCAGCCTTTAGTCACTAGTGATGGCACTTTTCCTGCTTGTTCTCATTCCTGGGTGTCCTGCGACCAATAAGCCTTCAATCAGCGCCTGTGCCCCATGTCCTGCCTCACACAGTGTTAAGCTACTTTATTAAAAACAAATCAGATCTCAGGACATGGAAGTGTCACATAAGAAAGCCAAAATGAAATGCTACAATAAGGTGATAAAATCGGAAGCTCCAGTTCTTTGCCATCCCTCCGCCCCCCGCTCATCTCCCACCTTGAGAATTAGCCATCGAAGGGCAGCGGAAGAAATGACATAGTGGACCTGGACCCTTTAGGCTTCTCTGTCTGGAAAGCTGTTTTCAGTTTCAGGGAAGGTATTAGAGACTTAAGAAATGGTTTGGGTGGAGGGTGGATCCCTTTCTCTTTAGACCTGGGGCTGAGCAGCGACCATTCCCTATAGTTGCACAAACTACCCGAGACCCCCACTTAAAAACGTGCAGCTTGTCATGCTGTGTAGACTGGCTGAAAGTGATGTGAGCCAACATTGTCAGATAAAAGTCTTCATTTTGACAACTGGGGGATACTCAGATGCTCAGAGTTTGCCTGTTGTACAGCCATTCTTGGCTGTAATGTCTCTCCCCGGAGCTGCTCTAAGTACCTTTCATCACTATATTTATGATTTCTGACATTTAGTGCCATTTGTCTGGCATTGGAGGTGGACTGAACTTACGTTTTACTTTCAGAACCTGACTTTGGTGTTGTTAAGTTATTTGGATACATCAGTAAGATTATATATATGTCAGTAAGGAATATATCAGTAAGATTCACCAAATGAGTAAAATAAAGGAATTGGTTTACCTGGAATTGCTCAGGACCTTCCCAACCCTAACATTCAGGGCCCGTATAATTCTAAGTTGAGGCACTATTGCTCTGGGACCCTAGGTGGAGGACAGACAGCAGTGGATATGTAAGGACCAAAGCTGAAATCCTAAGTTAAACCACGTTACTGAATGTGCAGGGAGCGGTTAGGGGATTTCACATGCCAGCACTAATGGATTCTACATCCTGGAAACAGTGTTTAGTTAGGTATAAAAGATGTTCACTACAACAACCCTGGTATTAGCAAACACAAAACTAAAACAAACAGACAAACCTGAAATCATTCAAGTGCCCCAAGAAGGCATTTAGTATTCCACTCAGTTGGCATACTATATACAGCTATTAAAATCGATGGCAATGAAAACTATGTATTGCCATGTTATGAAAACATGGAAATTGCTTATACAATGCTGGAGAAAAGCAAGATATACAATTGTATGTATAATGATTGTAATTATGGAAAATCTTGAAAGGAGAAATGGATTCTTTTAAAACACACAGAAAAACATAGAAAAAATCTATAATATAGTTGTATATTTACAGAAAAGACTGAATTTCTAAATGAAATAAAACCTATTTTAAATTTAGAAATCAATATAAATCTCTCCATAAATTCCACCATATCTCACTGCCGTAAAATTCACGTAATTATTTTATATGATCTATTCAGCATCTGTCATTTTAAGAATTGGATAATGTTTGGCTACACAGCAAAAGATAATGAATAATATAATTAATCAAATTGATGTTGATATTTCTATGTCAAAGTTAATCATTTCATTTTCTTCTTTTATGGAAGGGGTTCTCCTTTTCTTAAAACCAGTAGCATCCACAAGTAAGTTTAAATGCATTTCACGTGTTTAGTTGTACAAAACTTGGAATCACAACTGGAACCTACAGTCAATTCCTCATTTGCTGACGGGGGGACAAGGCATGCAGCTTCTACCTGAGCTAAATTAACACACTGGTTTCAGAATCGCTCTTCATTCAGTCAGCTGCTCTCCTGTGCTGAGGACAAGGATCATGTATTTACATGATTTGTACTAATCTGACAGTCATAAAATTTCATCCCTGCCTGTTCTCCCACCTACTCCCCACCTACCCACCCACCCACCAACACACACTTGTTAGCATATCCCAGGCAGCCACAGAAAACGTTCATTCAGTCGGACTACTCTGTTGAACATGGAAATTTGGGATAGTCAGTCATTTGTCAGCTTTTCTGATTTGAAATCATGGCCAGAATCTTGACAAAGACCATTATTTCAGTTTTTGTTTTCAAGTTTTTATTTGTTTGTTTATTTGTTTTTGTTTTTGTTTTGTTTTGTAGCAGACACTAAATATCATGGCACTCATTTTATTGTTATGAATAGACCCTCGGTCTTTCAAACATATGTAAATAAATAAAAGATATGTTGATATTTCCAAGTGAGCCAGACATTTGCAGCTGTTTCACTGCAGCAGGTCTAGGGGGGAGTTTTCCTGTTGTGTGAAACCATCGGTGGCTGTAATGTCTCTCCAAGGAGCTGCTCTAATTAATGCAAAACACTCTGGTTACTACTTAATAAATACTTAGCTTCCTCTAAGTGGCACCACATTAAGATCCTTTATTGAACATTTTCTCTATGTGCTACTATGAGCTGGAATCATCAGACCAATGCGCTGGATTTCAGGAAGGAGGGGAAGAGAAATCTACAGCAAAAGCAGACTTTGGAAATAATTATTTCTGCAAACCAGCAACTCTTTCTGTACTGTATATCTGAGTAAACCCAGTCAGCGGGAACACTCCGGGGAAGAAATTGAGTAATTAAAAATATACAGGCTGCAAAACCTGAATCAGAATCGCCATGTCTCCCGACAACAGATACTTAAAGAATGGTTTTTATCTGTGACCTTTCTCTGTTTTAATGAATACCTCCTGAGTTTGTTCCTTCAAAACCTTGCAGCCGATTTGACAATGGTTATTTGCCGACGTAGGCCAAAGGAGGCTGCCTCCAAAGAAGAGCCCTGTGTCCTTATGTTCTTGAAAATGTTCTGAAAGGAAACCCTCCAAGGAAGTTTTTATTTAGCCAACTACAGTTTTTCTTGGATCATTTCTGATTAGCCCATTATTAGTTCAGGTGAGCTTGATGACTGTGGGCATAAAACAACCAACTCTTTCTTTCATAACCGTTGTTGTTTCGGTAGGTCTGAGCCACTAGCCCAGACACCAATCCCATGAATTAAATGAAGAATAGTGTCAAATATGAACTTATAAATCTTAAGGCTAAAATGAAAAGTGTTCAAAGTTTTGATGTACCTGGAGAAAGTACTAGGCAAAATGTTAAAATAGACTAGAAAACTCATTACATATTTTCACCTTCTGATCAGATCTCATTTAGGCTTCAAGTTTGAGAAAAACTGGTTCATCCCTCTACAATCACACCTCAAAAGCCGAGAAGTCTACCTCTTTATTTCTCCCTGCTCTGTCCCTAGAAGTGGCTCTAATAGTCACTGTAAGTTGTCTAAGATGTTGACACATAATAGTCTATGACGTTCACCAAAACAAAAATGTCAACCATCAAAGGCAAAGATAGAGGCCTTCTCACAAAATTATCTTAATCACCACTGACACATGTGGCTTGTCAACCCTGCACCCCCTGCCCCCCAAGAATGGGAAATAGCTTGGAAATTCTAACCAGAGTATCTCCTCTCTTGATTTTTGCATAAAAAGTTCACCATCACAGTGAGCTCAGAAAGTGGTGGTGGTGGTGGTGGTGGTGTGTGTGTGTGTGTGTGTGTGTGTGTGTGTGTGTGTGGAGAGAGAGAGAGAGAGAGAGAGAGAGAAAAGATATTAAGCAGGTGAGGTTGAAAGCTCAGCTTTCAAGTCTGTTGTGACACCAATGACGAGATATTAGTTGAAAGAAGAAAACTGGATGACCCAGATGCAATTTTGATCTTTGAAAACAAGCTGTTTATATAATCCATGCCAAGCAAGGAGGTAAGAGACTTGGAGATGTGTGTAACATAATGTTGTTTATATTGATATAGATAAAGATTTGTTTAAACCAAAGTTATTAACTCAGCCCTGAGTGTTAGTCCGTCACCCAGAGCTCCTTGGGAATCTGGAGGCCCACATTGCCACCCCCACTCACTGTCTTCCCCTCCCCCACTTTTCAGTAGCCAGAGGATGCCTGCTGCATCTTGCACTGTAGTGCAAACAGATCCCGCAAAGGGAGAGGAAGATAAAATGAATTTAAATTCCAAAGGGGTTCCAGTGCCGGTTTCCTAGTCCCCGAGTCAGCAATGTGTTTGTGAAAATTCAGCCTTTTTGTCTCCCAGTAAAAAGGAGCTAAATCTACATCGGTGGCCCAGTCTCGGGTTGCTATTCTTTGCATTTTCTATTCGAGTGAATGAGAGTGAATGAAGTGGCCGGGACCCTTCATTTGATCTACTCAATTGCATAAAGTGACAGAATTCTAATATATTTGTTTAATGCTCTTCAATGGGCTTTCACTTTTTTTGCTTGCAAATGAAGCATCTGTGGGCAAAGTTTCGTCCCCCTTTAACACGGGGACATATTTCATAACTCAGGCCGTGATTTGAAGTGATCTTGAGAGGAGTTTTAGACTCAAAAAGTGGAAAATAAAGAAACAGATGTGACGTTATTGTAAATTCCTAGAGTGGGCTCTGGGGCTATTGTGCCCCCACGGCGGGCGGTCCCGGGGCTGTGCCTTTCATGCTGTAATTGAAACATATTAATTAGATAATTTGTTGTTAGTTTAAAAGAAACAAATGCATCCCCTTTGAGGCTTCACAGCCGGTGGGTTGGGTTGTTTTTGTTTTGTTGTTTTGTTTTGTTTTGTTTGGGTGTCTCTGTGCATATGTGGCATTAGGAGAAAAAAAATTAATTGACATTTATGTTAAGAATTTGAGAACAGACCCAGATCCTTTCCGTTTCTTAAATGGATATCTTGTAACAGGGAGTTGCCATTTGTAAACGTAAAACCCTTCCTTCTCCTCCCCACTTTGCATGAGCTAATGGAAAACCTTCTGTTTGCAGCGCTTCATTAGATTCCTCGTCCTCCCCACCCCCAGCTTCACCCCTCTCCAGCACCTGGCCACATTTATGCTTCCAAACACTCAATGTTCCTGTCTTTCAAAGGCATTGAACTCGCTGCTATAATATTTGAGCCATTCTGAGGATCATTCACTAGCACCTCTTCTGCTAGTCTTACACTTTTCCAAACCCCAACCCAGGCAATAGGACTAATGAGAACTTCTGTAGCTTCTTTCTTGAGAAAGGGCACAAAATTCATCCCATTGTATAGGCATTTCCCCAAACCACAGAGAAAGCCGTTAAAAAAACTCAATTGAGTGCAGAGTCATGTTAAAAAGCAAAAGTAACAGAATAGCCAAGTTTCCAAAATCAAACACCTACATTAAAAAAAAAAATCCTGCCCAAATTTACAAAATAGAAAATAGTATAACTTAACTTGATTCTCAAGATAAGACCCCGAGCACACATCTCACTGTATGGGGGTGTCTCTCCCATTTTTATTTTGAAGCTGTGTGTATTGACTTTGGACTTGAGCCAGGTGAAAAGATTTAACATGACAAAGAGAGCCATTGAAGGTATCATGGTTATAAACTTCCTTATTTGTGGGGCACTTCAGCTAAACAGGGTGTAAGTCTCAAAGCTGAGGATAGAGTGGGGTGAAGTCATGTGTTTGGGGGCTGCCTTTGGATTTCTCATCAAGGTCAAGATATCATCAATGGATTTTTTTTACTTTACTCATTCAACTTCATCTGAGAGGAGATGCTTGCGATTGTGAAAAGAGAGCTCACAATGCCCAAGTTATTTCATTCTTTGCAATACACCATGACGAACTTACCAGCTGGAAAGGCTATTTTCAAGTACTGAGTTGAAACCACTCCTTTGCTAAAACTCAGAAATAAGATCTGCATCTTCTTTACTTCCATTTATTGAATGTATGCATATATGTACATACCACCTAACTCTGAACCCTATTGGTTAGTCTAGGAAGAATATTTTATCTAACTAAGTTGATAATTTGTAAAATGTTTGAGGCCCATGTCTATATGGTTCCTTCATTCCCATTTTGAATTCAGTGTTAGTAAAATTGATGAAATTATAATATCCCAGAGGTGGCCTTAATTTTATTTTGTAGGAAATGATGAAACTGTATTTAATTTTTTTTAATACAGATGACTTATTGTTGAGAACAAAGTTTCAAGAATATTCTAGCCCAGGATGGACAAGTTTTACAGGCTTTCTTTAGCTGATCTTGTTGATATAATTGTGACTTGGGCTTGATGAATGAGTTTGGTTGTCCCTGTCTGACGAGCTTTAGTAGCTTCATGCATTTTAATCAGTCCAATGATTCATTTATTTTCTTTTTTTTTTTCTTGGCTGTGTGTGGGATCCTTCCTTTAAAAAAAAAATGGTCACAACAGGATTAATTACCCTTTGCATTAATCCTAAAAAATTTTTTTTCAGATAGCCCTCTAAATATCTAAGGGTCGCAGGTGCCAAGGATTCTCCTTATAGAGCATGATTTCTATGTGGGTTTCCCTGTGTTGCACAGTCTCTTGTTTAATTATTTTACATAGTAAAGTGTTAATCAGCATATAAGTTTGTCTTTGTCTTACAACTTCATTAGTTGAATACACCCCTCACTCTGGGAATATTGTGAGCCCTTCAATAAAGTTTCAGTGGTCCTTGAGCCATAAATACTTGGCAAATTTTAATTCTCTGCAAATATCTGAAGAAAAGCAAATACTTAGAGTGGAGCATTTTAAGTAACTTCATTTACCTCTTTAAAATAAATGCACCCAACATTATTTTCTCATAGGAAGGAGTAAACAGAAATCTGTTCAATTCAAAGTGAACAGCTTTCAACATGCAAGGTGGACTTTCAGGTAACTTCTGAAAAAGAAAATTTCAACAACTGCAGTAATTTAAAGGAGCAAGGCAATGACTACTCACTCCAAAATAAGGTGTGTCAGGATGGAAGCATTGTGTAGGCAAGTCTGGTTTTGTGTCTCCATCTACCTGATCACCTCCACCTGATTTCTACATAAGCCTTGCATTTCTATAAGTGCTGATTGTTGTGTAAAATGTATATTTTAAGAGAGACAAAAATACATATAAAGTACTGTTTTTTCAGTGCAGCCTTTCTCTCAGCACTACACCTGTGCACCTAAACTACGCTGAAAATAGACTGCTCCCTCTTTCCTTCTGCAGCCATATCTTCAAGAGTCCATCCGAATAACTTTTCTCCCAATCTTCGAATGCCTGAGAACTTGGCCTGTTTTGAAAATAAGATCTGAACAAGACAGACTACTCAGACAATGTGCTGCAGAAGGCATGCTTAGGGAAACACTACCTCTATCTTTTGAAAGTGATTGCAGAAATTTCCAAACCACACAAAACTAAAATTTGAGTTCGCATATTTTAATGAGAAAATATTATTTGGACTAGGTTCATAATTTAATGTAGACACCTTCTTTTTAAAATCCTCTGTCTTAAAACAGGCATGCTGGGGACAAGAACATCAATATTTAAAATGTCATGCTAATTCTCTACAAGGAGGGAGAAAAATGAAAGATAAAAAGTGTACAGCTCTGATGACACTACAACTTTTTTTTTAACTTAAGCAGATCACACCAGCCAGAACAACAGTTCATTTTCTCAGCAAATTACCTAAGACTCTAAAGGAATATAGCAAACAAAAGTGCATTTACACAGTGTATAATCATTCCTATTCACAAGCATTTACACCTCCTTGCAGCCCTTAGCTTCTTGGAAAACTTCTTGTAGCAAACAGAAGGACTTGTCCCTGGGAGACCTATCCGGTGACATTTCCTCCAAGTTACCAGTCAGCTCATCTCAATTCCTCTAGGGTTGCCCTTGATGCTTTCTTAGTTTGGGCTTACTTCATTTTCTTTCTTCCCCCCTTCCCAACAATAAAATAAATAGCTATAAAGGTATCTAAGTAATCGGAAAGTTAACATCCCAATTAACTTTCCCCTCCCCCTCTTCCCTCCCCTAAACCTAGCCAGAAATAAAGAGTAAACATTCACATTACAACAGGTACTTGTAAAGTGGGCTTTGCCCCCTCACCCGCCAAGCAATACAGATTCAAGTTCACTGTTTACATTTTACCGGGCGCTTTGTAAACAATACAAGGTTACATTTAGTTTTGTTTTGCTTGTGTTAAAGACTAGCGTCCCCTCCCCAATGGCAGCCTCTTCCCCTAACTCTCAATGCCCAGAGCCTCCGGCAGGACACAAAACCCAACGCAAAAAACTCTGCGGAAGCCCAGGAGGCAGGCCCGCTACCCCGGGAAGCTGCGGTCCGCCCAGCCCCTGCCGGATGGGCGGAGGCGAGCGGGGTAGGAAGTTTAGCGGTCTCTCTTCGCAGCAGATTTCCAAGACTTGAGCAGAGAGATCCGGCCCTCGGATGGGAGGCGGCAGCCCTCAGAGAGAGAGATGTGTTGGGGGACACCTCTGAGCCGGTTTCTCTGGTCTTGGAACAAACTGTGCGGAGGCTCGAGCGCCGACAGTGCGGGCGGAGGGAAGATGCGCTCCTCTCCGTGAAGGCGGGAGGCAGGATTTCCCAAGCCTCTTAAAAGAGGGGGTGGGGGGATCAGAGCCCCGGGGATGGGACAGCTTGGCTCAGGCGCCCCTGCCTTCCCCTCGTGTGAGGGCGAGGACAACTCCCACGCGCCTCCAGGCCCATCTGCAAGTTTGTGTTTTGTCTCCGGGTCCAAAACAAAGTTCTCGTGCGGGAGAGATGGTTGGCTGAAAGTGAACTGACACGGTAGGGTGGCGGTCCCGGATCTGGGAGGGCAGGACTAGGAGCCAGGGAAGGCGAGTGAGCTCGCGGGGAGGAGGACAAGAGGGGGCGCCGGCCGCCGCGGGTCAGTGCACCGCCACCGAGTGCAAGGCCGAGGCTGGGCTGGTGAGCGTCTCGCTGGGAGTGGCGGGGCTGCTTTGGCTGGTAGCTGTTTGCGAGGACGTGGGGCTGAGTGAGGGGGGCGAGTTCGAGAGCAAGGTGGGGATGGGCGCGGGCAGCGCGGGCAGCGCGGGCACTGCGGCCGGCGTGGGCTTGATGGGCACGGGGATGGCGGGCAGCGTCTGGCCCGCCGCGTGGCACAGCGGCTTCAGCGGCACGCCGTAGGCGCTGTAATCGCCGCTAGCCATGGAGATGGGGGTGGCCGAATCGATCATGCCGGCGGAACCGTACACGTGTGGCCAGCCAGTGCCCAGCGAGCTGCCCATGGTAGTCAACTGGTTGGGGAGCGGGTAGGCGGCGGGGACGGGCTGCATGGCGGAGAAGGCCAGCCCCCCGGGCATCTTGTACTCGCGCGCGATGATGTTCTCGATAGCGAACGGGTGCTTGAAGCCCGAGGGCTGCGCCACGCCGCCCAGGTTGTAGGCGGCGGCGGGCATCTGGGGCAGGTGTGTGCCGGAGGCCGCCAGCGCGCTCAGGCGCAACTTGGCCTGCTGCTGCAGATACTGCGCGGCGTCGGCGGGCTTGCTGGGCGTCAGGTGGTCCGACTTCAGTACCTTGAAGCGCTTGCGGCGCCGCAAGAAGCTGCCGTTCTCGAACATGTCCCCGCAGCTGGGGTGCAGCGCCCAGAAGCTGCCCTTCCCCGGCTGGTCCGGCCGCCGCGGGATCTTGATGAAGCAGTCGTTGAAGGAGAGGTTGTGGCGCAGGCTGTTCTGCCAGCGCTGCGTGTTCTCCCGGTAGTAGGGGAAGCGGTCCATGATGAACTTGTAGATCTCGCTCAGCGGCAGCATCTTCTCAGGCGAGCTCTGGATGGCCATGGCGGTCAGGGAGATGTACGAGTAGGGCGGTTTCTGGTCGCTGTACGTGTTGCGGCCGGGACGAGGCATCTTCTTGTTTGCCCCCTTCTTACTCTGGGTGCGCGCGGGTCTGCGGCTGCTCGGACCTGGGAAGGGGGAGAGATAAGGGGAGGGGGCATGGATGCCCAGACACCCCGAGGTCAGCCAGGCCGAGTACAGGCTTTGGGTGTGGAGGGTAGGGGCTGCGGCGCTGGACCAGCCCGCGCCCGCGCTCCCTTAGCAACTTTGCTTGCAGAGTGGCGCGCAGCCGGGGGCGGGTTGGGGGGGGGGCGGCTCGATCGGCGCAAGAGTGGCACGGAAGTAAGCCGGACCTGGAGCGGGGATCGGGGCAGGGATGCAACCAAAGAGCAGCTCACCTTAAAGTTGCTCCAAGTTGAGCGTGCGCATCCGGGATGGCGCTGCTGCTCGCCGCGTCCCTCCCAGCCCGAAGCCCGGGCTCAGAGTCCCGTCTCGGTCTGGCTCTGCAAATCTCTGAGCTCCTCAGCTTAGCCCGGCAGCGCCCGGCGCCGCCTGGTCCGCAGATCTACTGGCTGTTTGCTCCGCTGGCGGCGGAGCTTGGCCGCGGAGTCTCGGCGAGGACTGTGGCAGAGGCAGCCTCGGGGCTCCGGAGGGCGCTGCTGTGGGCTGCGCGGCTCCGCTGAGCTAGGTGGCTGCCTCCATGTCCTCCCTCAAACCATCTGATAGTTTTAAGCGGTGACAGGAGCAGAAAAGACCCCTGTAGCGGCGCTTCATTAATGTGCCACTTCTTAGCTATCATATGACAATCGCCTTGGGAGGAGGAGGAAGGGGAGGGGGAGCGGGGGCTGCGGAGGGAGGGGATTGAGCTCGAGGGGGAGAGCCTGGCCAGCTCCGGTTTCTTTCACACCTATTTACATGGACACCTTGGCCAATAGTAATCACTTCCAACTCCAGACTGGGAAGAGCCTGGACCACCGGCGGGGAGCGGGACGCGCTGGCCAAGGTGCTCCGTGTGAAGGTATGAGGAGGCGACGGCCGCGGAGCCGGGATTCAGGCGACCACTCAGGATCACAGAGCGAGCTGCCGCGCGGATGATGTTTGACATGGAAATTGCTTGGCTGGGGTATTCTGTTTCCTCCGCATTGTATCGTTTTTGTATTGTTAGCTAACTTCAGGCACGGCTTCCTCCCGAAGCTGACCCTTTTCCTGCACTTGGCATTACCGTGGGCTGGTTGCATGGGTTATGATAATGAAAATACGCACCCCCTCCCCGCCGACCCCCGCCTCCAAATCCTCCAAGAGGCAGGTCAAAGTTTGATTTGACCTTCCTAGGCTGCTGCCCTAGCTCTGCACAGTGTGTGTAGCTTTAAGTTGTGGGTTTAAAGAACACTTAGAAAAACATAGTGGGCAGCTCCATAAGAGCCCGTTTTGAACCTAACGGTATTGACCCCCCCCCCCCAAAAAAAATTTTTTTTTAGATTAAAATAGTGTATTTGGGCGAATAGGCTAGGACTAGGTCTTCATTCTAAAAGTTCTCTGGGAATTGCATTAGACACAGGATGAAGGCTCCAGGGCTGTTGGGACAGACCCGAGGAGGGTCCGTGTTTGTTTAACACACGTTGTCACCAGATGGACTGCAGTCTCTTTCTTCTCCCAGGTGGTTTGAAATTTTGGTAGTTAGGTGTTGCCTGGACGTTTGCATTTTACAGCTGGAACTCCCCTCCCACCCCCATTTTTGCATAAAGAGAACTTATTTAGGGTTTAGAGAGGCCAGCAAGAGCCGCCTGAGGCCCTACTGAAACAGCAGTACTTTTTAGACTTGCAAAGACCAGAGAGTTTAACTTTCTTTTGAGAGAGGAAGAGGGTGGGGTATGCCTTGGGTCACCCTGTCTGGTGCAGGGTGACAGGCTCCCTACTGTTCAGATTCATCTTGGGAGGTTCAATGAACTGTTATTATTATTATTATTAACGGCCATCATCATCAGATTGCTATGAAATAGTGAGTCAACCCCACTTGCTTGCAGGAAGTCTAAGAGTAGATTCTAGGAGTTCCCACTGGTGTCTGCATATTCTTCCATCTTTATGGTTTTTAAAAGAGATTTATTTTACCGTGTTGTTAAAAACTCAATACCTGCAGCCCACACTGAATCATCTTCAGTCTGGAAATGTGAGAATGTTTCTTTTTCTTTTAAGGAGGAGGAGGAGGTGGTGGTGGTGGTGGGAGAGTTCTGGGTGTGGAGTTTTGATACTTTTAGTGACATTAGCATGATCAGTGGAGCTATTTTATGGGGGTTATTATATATAATCTTCCAGCTTGCGCGTGCACATACACACAAGCACATACAAACACACCTACATTAACCACAGTTTCAGAGTTGGTCAATAACTCACCAAAACGTAACTTAAACACGATGAATTTAGGAGATTAAACAGTTTCATTAATATTGAAATGGCTCTTGTGTCTGGGCTGCCTCGCTTGAGATGCAAGCGCACGTTTTTCAATATTAACAGAAGTGCTTGAAGGAAAGAATAATGTCACCTTCTTAATTCGGAAGAAAGAACCCGGAGGAGGAGGTGGGTGGGAGGGGTGAGGGAGGGATGCTGACCTGCCTCTGGGGGCAGGGTTCGTGAAGGGCCGATCAGCCCTCCGCTGCTGAACCCGCAGGACGGGGACCTCTGCCGAGCTTTGGCTGGAGGCAGCCGAGCTTGGCAGAGCTGTGCGCTTCAGCTCCTTAGGAGGTGCGGCCTTTGGGGGTTTACTTGGTACGGCCCAGTTGGGCTTGAGGGTCCTGGGGTGGGAGGAGCTGGAGAGCGCAAGAGCCCGAGGGGCCTCTGGCAAGGAGCAGTGGTGAGGACTTGTGTTTCCCAGACAGAACAGCGTTGGTCTACAGTTTTCCTTCCCCGAAGGCAGCTGGTCTCAGAGTTACAAAACGAGCGCTCCTGGGAAGGAGTGGTGCCAGGATCCGAGTCCTCTTAGTAAATATGTGGATACTGATGTATAGAATACAGAAAAATATTGAGTGAATGGATTTGGGATATGGAACGATAGGAGTGAAAGATCTCTCTTCCCCAGTGACAGCCAGGAAGATTTTCTCTACCAGTGGGTGGGTGGGTGTCCGTCTGTGAGCACACACCACATTGAGGGTGGGGGATGGGGAGAGAAATGTTTTCTTGTTTTAACAATTGGCATTTTGTTGCCTTGCAAAGGGCCTTTGTATGGCTGTCGAAATCATTGCTTGGAGTAAATAGAAGATTAACTAAATTCTGAGGGGAAACCTTTGGGTTTAAAAAAAAAAAAGTCAAGTTTGAATAAATCTTTGTCTACCTCCCCAGGAAAGTTGTCACTACCAAGTTTGGGACATGCAAGGTTACAAGTAGGAATTCGTGCCTAAGGAATCTTCGAAGTTTGGCTAGGGTGGGGATGGGAGGTGAAGCCCATTGCCTATGCCCAGCGTTAATGAAGGAAATCGAACCTAACAGCACAAGTTTGAGGAGTTGTGAGCCGCACAGTTAAAACTGGCCCTTTGCTACAACATTGTGTCTTGGTTCCTACTGAAGATCTACAAAGCCCGGGGAGAGGGGGGAGGGCTTGCACGCTCTTTACGGCCTTTTAAGACTGCTATTATGAAGAAGAGGGGGGAAAGAGCACTTTAAGAAATCTTGAAAAGTGCATCAAAGTCTATTGTACAGAACCCAAAACAAACAGAAGCTTTGGGGAGGGGGCGCCGACCGGGAGGCTTAGGGAGTTGTTGGGAAAACTGTATAAAATACACATAAGTCAATTATAGCCATGCGCACACCAAATGGAAGTCTCTCTTGCGCAATAGCCATTCATCGCCTCCGCTGTGCCCACCGCCGACCACCTTTCTGCTTGGAGAGTTTACAATAGCCTCTTTTCCCACAAGCTGGACCACACACGGCTACAGGTTTCGTAATAATTTATGCTAATTTCCCTCCATAAATCCACAATTCGCTTCAGTGGCACCCGGGCTGCTGAGGGAGTAAAAAGGAGACAGAGAGGTGACAAATACAATATTGATTTTGATTCCTTCTGTTGTCAAGCAGGTGTGTGCGCGCGCGTGAACGGCGGGGCTGGCGTCCGGGGGCGGGAGCTCTAGGAGAGGAAACCTTCCCGAGCCGCCTGGCCCCTCCATCCACACTCCAGAAAGGAACGCGCCCTGGTTTGTTAATATTTACCAAACACCGGCGGCCTGGGGTGGAGGGAAAGTACCCAGCAGCTTCCGAAGGTTTCCTAGGCGCCAAAAACAATCCCCGCCTTCCCCACTTGGAAAGCGAACTCTGTGCTGCCGGGAGCGCTTGGCTCAGCCCTCCTTTCCCCGCTTCTCCTCCTCCTTTCTCCCTCAAGTCCTTCCCTCCCGCCGCTGAAGCATCTCCCCACCCCCAGTCTGAGTCTCCGCGCCCTCTCCTCCTTCTGTCCCCTTCCCGACTGCACCCTTGTTCCTCACTTTCTTCTCATCACTTCCCCCCACCTCCCCTCCACTTTTTCCATCTTCTCTACCAAATGGACTGTGCAATGTGCCAGGAGAGTGAGAGAGGGAGCAGGTCGAGGCTGGCGCAGCATCGATCTCAGGTTTTGAGAGTCTCCTCCAGCCCGCCCCACCTTTCCAGGCCGCCTCCCACCTTCGCCCGAGTTCTCCCCTCTCGCTGGGAATCCGCGCTAAGGCACCTCGCTGCTTTGTCCCAGCCGTCATTCTTCGCCAAATCTGCATTTGGGTGGCGTGAAACGACTTAGCTTTCCTTTCAAAGGGATTTTGTTCCCCGGGTATGTGGCACTAACACAAACTCCCTCAACCTGTCAGCGATCGGTTTTTAAAATTGCCATTCCGAGTATTCTGGAGGCTGTTTGTCCCGGGAATCTGTGCGCCTCGGCCACCAGCACCGGGCATGGCTCAGCTTGGCTCTAACGTCCTGGATCTGGGGACCTGCCCCATTTCGGGGGCCACCGGACCCAAAGGGCTTTCGGATTCCTGGGCCTCTGAGACCCGCACCCACTTGGGCACCGCATCAGGGAAAACCTATAGGCCAAGATCCTCCCACCACGGCCCGGCCCGCGAGTTTGAAGCCCCACTGCCTGGCCCCCTCCACCAACTCTGGCGGGAAATCAAACTGCCCGGGGAAGAGAGGCAGGGGAGGGGCCGCACTTTGTGCTCTGGCGGCCAGAGCCAACTGTGGGTGAAAGGACTCTGTTCCCACCTCCCTCCTCCCTCCCACCTCTTCGCCCGCGCCCCCAACAGCCCCCCGCCCCCCCCCCCCAACACACACACACACCAGGACTCTTGGAAGGAGCACAGTTATTTTCCCAACTAGTGAAACAGACTGCCTGCTGGGGACTTTGGAGCCATGTTTGGTGACTGGGTTACATGAGGATTGGACCTTAACGCCTAACAGGGGGGGTTGAAAAGAAACTTTTGATGAGTATATTGCCTGTACTCCTCAGTTCACCCTCCCCAGTCAATCTTGCTGGGTTCTAAGAAAGGCAAGAATCTCTACCCCCGCACCCTCTTCACTCCCATCCATACTGGAAGTAGTGGGGGTGGGGGTCGGTCAGATTCAGAGGTGCCCCCCTACCTCCCTTAGCCCCTGTGGCCTGGTAAGGCCTCTGGCTGTGGCACCTGCAGTTAAAAATCTGTATTTTCCTTGAGGTTGGGAGAAAGGGAGCAGCAATATCCCACACCTTTTAGAAGTATTTCCTAAGCAGCCCCTACAATTTGGAAAGTAGGGAAGACTCAGTTTTCCCTCCACATCAAGCACAAAACAAACAGTAGCCAGTGTTATGTGCCAGGTCCCAATAGACCTCCATCCCCAAGAAGTGCACCCCCCCGCCCCCCCCCCTTGAGCAGGCAATTTCATTGCCTGTGAAAACAATTCTTGCCCCGCTCACCATAATGCCCCCTCTTTAGAATCAGTTTGCTAAATACCATTTGGTCTTTGCTTGCTGTGGTTTGCTCTGAGATTTCAAGGCTTTAAAGCCTTAGTTTCCAAATCCTATCCCTCCTTTGCACAGACAATTGCATGGCTTTAAATAGAGCATTAGCAAACCTACAAATGTATTTGAAAAGTTATTTGCAAAAGGTTGGAGAAAGGATTTTTGTTGTTGCTTAACCCTCCCCATAAGTTTCGCTCTGCACTTTGTGAAACAGAAGCAGCAATTCAAATCTATTATTATTATTGGAGGAAATATTGCTAAAGCCACCTTGGTATTGAGGGGATTAACTTGCTTTTCTCCCAGCCCCTAACTCTGGGGTTAAGACAGCAGTAGATCAACTGTATAATGTGTGCACTGTTCGCTCATTTGTACAAGCAGAACAAAGGTTGGACTGAGCCAAATTGCATTGCACTTGTGAACCGAGTCCCGATGTGAAGTATCTTTTACAGCGGGGGGAATGAGAACAATTTCGTGTATGTCTAAAAGGGAATAACAAAGCCACTTTCTTGAGCATCTCAAAGTGAAGTAGCGAGGCGTGACATTCCCAGGGTGAGGAGGGACAAAAGCAGGGTCAGGGGGATGAAAAAGAGAATCAAACAGCCACTTTCACATGTCTGCCCTCAACTGCTGCACCTCTCCATAATAGGAAACAAATGTTGTAAAAGGGGGGATTGCTCCCATTCATTCAAAACAGCAAATGATAGCTAAACAACATTGTCAAAACTGAATCAACTTCTGCGCAGTGCCACCCAGAAAAAGGCATTGTGCTCTGTTTAATAGCAGGGTGGAGCAAGGGGTCTTTTTTCCTAGGGGGGCAGGGGGAGAAAATCACCCTATACTTTTCATATTAATTTTCTTTGTCAGGAATTACTTGTTTGCTCAGATCTTGGGGGTGGGGGAATCAGGCACCCACTCTTAAAATGTGGTTTTGGAGGGATTTGGGGAAAGCAGAAACAGGAAGGTGCATTTTAGCTTTATAAAGTGCTTGAAGGCTTCCGATAAATGGGGAAAATGTTTTAACCTCCTTTGAATGTCTTATCCAGAAAAAAAAAAGGATGATGATTGCAATAGAATGTTAAGGGAAAGCCTGCACGGTAGGTCTACATGTTCTTTGCTTGTGAGCCTGAATAAAATCGATTGGGGGGAGGGGGGTTGAACCGCAGATATCCTAAAGGGAGAATAGTTTGCATCCATAATATTTGTTGGAGCATTCTGCCGGCTTAATTTGTGTCCAAACCAAATAACCTGTAGGTCTCCAGCCTTGGAACCTCGAGCCTCTGCTTTGTTTGTTCAGGCTGACAGGGAGGGGAGCTTAACCGGTGGACGGGTACACTATGTGTTTTCTTAATGGCAGAAGCAGGTTTCGCTGAAGACCACAACAGCCTTTAGATATAATAATTCGCTGTGCTCCTGGGAAGGTTAAAAACTATTTGATTCTCTCTCTCTCTCTCTCTCTCTCTCTCTCTCTCTCTCTCTCTCTCTCTCTCTCTCTCTCTCTCTCTCTCTCTCCTTTTTGTTTTTTGTCTCCATGCGCCCCCCGCTGAGCTGCCACCCACAAAGCGGGTTTGAAAAAGAAGGAAAGAAAAGAAAGAAAGCGGCTGATCTTCACTGGCCTCCCCCAGCTAAGAACGGCTGGGAGGCGGGGCCTGGCGGGGCTTGCGGCGCGGCCCCCGGCTCCCTCCCGCGGGAAGCGAGGTCTTTCCGTCCAGGCGGGTCTCACCTGTGACTAGGGCTTCGCCTCGCGCGGGTCCCCAAGCCGGGTGCCGGCCCCACGCGGAGTGCCAGCCCCCGCCGCGCGCCCAGGTTCTCAGCACCACCCCTGCCTTGGGCGCTCACTCTTGGCGGGTCACTGTCTACTGAGGAGCTTTGGGGAGAAACCAGGTTGCCCCAGGGCCTCACGACACCTCAGAAATAGATCCACCGCCCTCTGCGTTCCTCTACTTCTCTCTTCTCCCCTCTTTTCTCTCCCTCTCTCCCCTCATCCCTTCTTTCTCAGATTCTTGCTTCCATTTCTGATATAAGAGCATCAGACTGTAGGTCCTTTTGCGAACAAACTTAGCAGCCCTCCCAGCAGTGCAGAAGGTCCCGATCGGCCCAGCCTGCCCAATAAGAAGCAAAGAAGGATGGAGGGAAGGGAGAAAGGGAGGGAGGGAGGGATGGTGGGAAACAGAAAACGAAAACATCTCCACCCTCCACCGCATCACCCGCACCCACCACCTCAGCGGCGCAGTGCGAGCCAACGGTAAGGCCGAGCTCTGCGTGTGGGACAAAGCCTTCTTCCCTTGGCCATTGCTAGCGCCGTGCAGTTCTAGGAGACTGGCACTGACTGTGGTCGACACCACTCACCGTCCCCCTTCCCTGCAACACCTGCGACCCTAGTGAGCAACCCCTCACTTCCCCCTCATTTATTTTATTTAATATTTTATTAGGTAAGACTGGGAAATGCATATGTACAAATCAGATGTTTAAAAGAAATGTTAACTGCGTTGCCGTTTCCCCTCAAGGTGTTTCCTCCTCTCTCTCTTTCGGGTACATCCAGAACCACGGAGCCGTTAGGAATTCCAAAAGGAAGGCCCAGCCGGTGATTTTCTTGGGAGTGGTCACCTTTGCTTGGGGTGGCCATGGCCATTTGATTGGGCGAGTTGGTGGCTTCCCCAGCTGAGGTCGGCTGCCCGGTCTCCCCGCAACTGCAACCGCAGGAAGGAAAACCTCTCCCCTTTCACTTCATCCCTACTCGACCCCAAGCAGTTAGGGTTCATCGTCTGTAACTGGCGCCCCGAACGCCCGGAGCTTGGGGAGACTATTGATCTTTTGCGTTCCGTCCGTTCATCCTCTTTTCACCTACTTTTCTCTCACTGAAAAAGAAATCTACACACAAAGAGGGTAGAATAGACTGAACACACACAGTGAGTCCCATCTTCCCTATGTCACGTCTTTTCCGCCTTTCCGATGAGACAGAGGAGCCGCGGGCCTCCTCGGTGGCCGGGACACGCGGTCGCTATCAGCAGCTTCGGTTCTGCGCGGCGCCGGGGTGCGAGACCTGTTGATGAATCGAGCCGCGCCGCGCGCCGCTCCGCGTCGGAGTCGGTTATGTAAACTGCTTGTGTATTTCACATTATCCTCGCGCTGTCTGCAGGCAATGTAGATTTTCTAAAGATCTAATGAATAAACAACCAGCAACTGCTGGCGGTGTAATTTACATTGTTAATGCCTACATGTGTATAATAAATATGCATTTGTATGTCTTCAAATAAACTCTTTTTAGTTTCTAACCTGTGGTGATTATTTTTTTTCCAAAAGAAGGAAGGGTTTGGGGGGGAGGGGAAGAAGGGAACCTCGTCTTCCCAAAGAACGAGTTTATTTCACGTGCGTGGATCTGGTGAAGATGCGCTGCCGCGGAGCCCCGGTGTAGGGTCCGCGGGCGGATTGTCCCTCCCAGCCGCCCAGGAAAGCGTGGCTTGACCAGCCCCCCGCGCTGGCCTCGCCAAGAAAGGGAGAAGGCGCCAGGAACTTACTTAGAAGCGGGGTTTGAGGGCAGCGGCGCTTCCCGTGGGAGCGGGAGCGGGGAGACACGGGAGAGCACCCACAGGGTGCGGGTGTCCTCCCCCAGCTATCTATCGCCTTCCCCCAAAGAGAGCGCCCGCGACTTCCCTCAGATCGCGGCCTGGGTTGGGACAGCTGGGGCTGCTGTGGCTTTGACAACCTCTGGGAAAAGTTACCGAGGGAATTTCTCCAGCGACGACGTTACCCCACGCGCATCTGTAGACAGCATTGCGGACCAGCCTGCGGGACCGCGGGGAGGGAAGAGAGGGCGAGGACGCCGGGCTCCTAGACTTGGACCCAACAGCCACCTCCTCCGGGAGGGCAGCCGCGAGGAGGGCGGCAGAAACACCGATGCTCTGGGGAGAAACGGCCTCCCGCGCCGCGGGGTTTGGACCCAGCGGAGCTGCTGTTTTCAGAAGCCGAACACCCTCCCTCCGAGTCCCACGCCGCGTGTTTCAGGCCCGGCGCCGAGGTTTGATCTCTCTCCCTTCCAACCTACCAGGTGCCCCTCTCTCAGCGCGCTGGAAGGCGAATGTCTCATCTTCCCCGTCCTGGGTCTGGAATACATTATTTTAATGAAGTCTATGGCGATTTACTTTCCTCTGAGATCTATTCCACGGTGCAATTAGGAACGTATCGGTGCTAGCTCGTATGAATATTCAGGAGCGTGTCAATTAATTAGCAGACAGAGGAATCTCATTACGGTGCTCAAAACCCTGTTAGAGTTAAGCAGAATTAAGGGGGTATTTGGCAATGCGCCGGATTAGTGAATATTTTACTGTGCACTCATTTAACTTCATTATCATAGCACTTACACTACTCTCTGATTTTATTAATTAAATTGCTCATTAATCTGTCCAAAAAGGATGAAAGTTTTAATGTGCCACCCAATAAGTTGGAAAGTAAACTTTCGCCCGCTTGGTATTCGCTCCCGGCCTGAATGGCACAGAGGCGGCTTTCACCGCCGGAGACGGAGGGCGCGTTCTCCGCTCCCTCCAACCCGCAGCTTCCGGAGCCCAGCGCTCCAGCTCCCCGCACGCCGGGAGCGCAGGAAAGTCGTGGGGGCGAGGGGACGGGGGGGGGGGGGGCGAGGGCTTCGGCCGCAGCTCAACCCTTTCGCTTTCTGCCTCCTGGGACTGGCCTAGCAATGAGTAGACTTTCAGGACTCCAAAAAATAAAAACCTCTCTTTCTCGCCAATGGGATTTACTGGGCGTGGAGCGATTTGTCTGTCCCTGGGGTTGCCTTCTGCGCGCTTAATGCGCTTCGCCTCCAGACCTTAAGGCTCATTCCCGCCCCCCCCGCCCCCCCCTCCCCCCCCCCAAGGCGAGCGCAAAATGCAAGTGGTGGGGGTCAGGGTCTGCAACGCCCCCTAACGGCCTGCTGAGCGCAGCACCCACACCCCCGGCCACTGGAGAACTCTGTGGGAGCGCTTAGTGCTAGACAAGAGCCACCCCTCAGGCATCATCCAGGTTTGTGAAGGCGCGGCTCACGACCACCTGCACCTCCCCCACCCTATCCCGAAAGGTTAGAAAGACAAATATTAAAATTACTTGCACAAAGGGAACTGCTAAAGCGATCCCAAATTAATATGCATGCAAAATTAATTAGTTGCTTTTCGTGACATCAAAATAAGTACCTGGGAAACAGAACACCTTCTGGGCATTGGGAACATATGCTGGAATTAGAGTTAATTGACTAATTACATAAATTAGGCATTAATTTTGCAACACATCAAGTATAAAAGATGTCTTAATTAATTGTGCATAAATTACCAGGTGAAATGGGACGGTGGTCCGGCCAGGATCTGGGTTCTCAGACCCCTGCTCTTTTTTAGAGGCCCAAAGCCAGGCGGCATAGCGCTCCACCAACTGGCAGGCGAGGAGAGACAGAGACCTGTGTGAGAGTCCGCGCTTGAGTAGGCTGATGACCCGGGGCCATCGTTAAGGCGAAGGAAACTCCCCCACTCATTAAAATCAATTATGTGCAGTTAGATTGATCAGCTTTTGTCAGAAAGGAGCGAAACAGTCTCCTTTACTGATGCTAACCCCCCACTCTCCTCACCCACCTTAGCTGGTTCTGTAGTCACCTGGGGGCCCTCGCTGTAGTCACCTGAGCAGGTCCTGCTGTCCTGGTCCTCAGTTTCCCTCCATGAGGAGATTGACGTCAGCTCTGGACCACTTTCCACCGACCTGGACTCAGCCCCGGCGATTTTGGATGTCTGGCATCTCTTGGTGATCTACATCCTCTGAGCTTGCCACTACTCACCCAGGAATTCAACTTCCAGGGAGTGAGGCCAAATGATTTGAGTTTTTTTGGTTTTGGAGTGGGTGTAAATCAACCTCGGGGATGTAAAGTCTAGTAAATAATCCACACATTCTCCAGAGGATGGTTTGTCAGAGGCCCCAGCTCCCCCCACCCCCCATATATGATTTCTCTGCTCTCTTATGGATGAAAAAAAAAAAAAAAGAATAGATATAGCATGTGTTTGGGAGGGGTAGAGGAACTCCCTTCTCCAAAGGGAGCTCCACAGACCACACTATTAATCGTCCCTCAGCAAACCACCAAATGTAGCATTTGTTTTGCCTTTAAAACAGCCTGTCGTTGGCAAAATGTTAATGATCTTGGCAGTGACTTTCCCCTATGTTCTCTACACATTTTTAGTGGAAGAGAAAAGCATCCCAAAGTAAAAGGATTATTTGGGCAGTGGACAAAGTCATGCCACTTCCAAACCTAGTGAAATCTCAAAAACTCATATGCATTCCTTACGTAAATTACCACCGATTGCAACGTTGTTTGGTTCTATAGATCTGGTGTGGAGATTTTCAACTGGTGTGTCATGGCACACTGGTGTGCTGCAGCAATTTTTAAAATATGCAATACCTGACCATTTAGTCAGGGCCACTGATCTCTTTTTCCTTAGATTGTAAAATAAAAAATGACAAAAGCCAACACAACAATAGCCATTTGAATAAAAAAGTACACCTATTTTTGTCAGATCAGCAAAAAATATAATAGCAATTATTTAGAATTACTAGTATTAAGAATAATTAGTTTATGTGTGCTGTGAGATGAAAAGGGTTGAAAATCACTGATCTAGTGGAATGTTACTAATGGAGCGACAGATTTCTCAGCAACTTCTGGAGTTGTCATCATGTACCTGGTGGTTTGTAAAGTATCTGAAGTCACAGACCAGTGTCCCCACCCCCAGGATTCCCAAGTTGTAATCATTTTCTTCTGTTTTGCAAAAGCAAACACAAAGAACCGAAAGGAAACCCTGAGGAACCCTCTATCCTCTGATTATCTACATCTTCATCAAGGTGCCTGGTGACATCTGTTAGAATATAATCCTGTCTGCTGATGGACTAAAGAAACCGATGAATTCCTAAGTTACTGAGACAAACATTCATTTTGATGTAGAGGTTTTCTGCAGGAGCCAGATGCTGAAGGTACTTGAGGGAGATGTTGACAAGTGGATAATTGTCAGCAGAACTAAAACAGACACTTTGTTTACAGTTGAGCATGATTAATTGCGAGTAAATAAAACACCACTTTATAAAATCACCATCCAAGTTCAAAAAGGCTGTATGTCTCTAGGAATACAAGAAGTGGACTTATTGTACAAGGTCTAGTTTTGCCAGATTCTTGAAGCAGCAGCTGGCAGCAGTGTGGATGGGAAGTAGATATGCTTTATTGCTTACTGGCTAATCTGCTTTAAAAAAATTTGGGAGCCAAATTTACAGAGTTGGATTAGAAACATTTTCTCCTAATTAACTGAGTTTTAAATTTCTCTTATTAAAATATTATTCCTCCCTCTCTTTTTATTCTACCTTTAAAATGTGAAACTCACTTAATGTGAAATAATTTTCAAAATGAGCCACATGTAACAAACCCAAACTGATGCCATTAAATGCCACTGTGATTCTGCAGTTTGCAAGAGAGCATTTTTATTTCCTGTGGTTTTGATAAATTGCAGAGGCCAGACTCTTGTAAACATCTTACCATAGTCCAACACAATAAATTTTAATGAAACAGGAAAAATGGCTTTCTTTCAAAGCGGAGTGTGACTTGTATACACAACATTTTTGTGGGTTTTTTTTTTTTTTAACCGAACAATTCCCTTGGGTGGATATCTTGGATGGATGGATTTATAGTAGTCAGTAATAAGTGGACAGTCTTTGCATTGTAATATAATGCTCAATGAAGATCAACACAGTGAGTTTAAGGCAGTTAGAAACAATTATGGGTCACTAACATTCAGTCAAATTAGCACTGTTGTCCAATTGTAGGCATGGATAGAGAAATGCAAGCCAGGCCAATACGATGCAAACTAGAACTTGGTTTGAGGTGTTAGGAAAGAGCTTTCCCTTGAGACTTCTTGCAGTTAAGAACTATCTCTAGGTGCTTCTGAGACAAAAGCAAAAGCAGAGCTTATGGAATGGAAGGAGCAAGACAGGGAGGGAGAGGAAGAGGGAAAGAGAGGAAAAAATGAGAAAAGGAGGTGGAGGAGATGAAGAAAGAAATGGAAGCCTCTTTTCTAGTGAGTCACAGACTTTATGTGAACCAATACTTTTTCTTTTCCCTTGAACTTGTTTGAGCTAAGTTCTGAAAGGGTCATATTCAAGAGACCCAGAGCTGCTTTCATGCTGAAAATTTTGCCTATCCCTTCTGTTTCTCCTCACCAGGAGGAGCAACTCAAATTGACCAGGAACTCATGAAGGGCAAATTGGGTAGCTCTTGGGCTTTGGGTCCCAAGGATTTCCTTTTCTGGTGGGCACTATATATTGGTTTGGTGATTGCACACTTTTGGGGATACTAATCAAGGCTTCTAGAGTCTGCCAGTTTTAGGATGAGGAGCTAAAGTAATATCTCCACCATCATATCCCTAAGCCTTTAAAAATCTTAGAAGTCAAACAGCCAGTCTCCCCTCCCTCCTTCCCTCCCTTTCCCTCCTTACCCCTCCCTCCTTCCTTCCCCCCTCCCTCCCTTTTTTCCTTCCTCCCTCTCTTCCTCCCTTCTGCCTTTCATTCTCTTTCTCCCTCCTTCCTTTTCTTCCTCCATAGCATTTCTGAGTACTAATTCTGGCCTAGGCTATTAAATAGTAAAGCAGGGCTCTGATATATTTATTTCAAGAGTTTGAATATCAATTGGTGAAAAAAAATACATACTTAAGAATAGTCACCAAAATCTCAGAGTGGAGTTCTTCCATATTGGAAGCTCTTCATGATTTTTGTCTTAAGAAAACAAAACTCTGTTCTCTCATTGACCCTCAAAAATAACCCATTGGGAATGGAATCTGTGAATAAAAATGGCTACCAGCCATTGAGTGCTCTCTGTTAGGCCAGCAGTTCTGAAAGTATAGTTCTGGGGCTCTGGAGTTATCTGAGAACCTTACATGGGTTCCATGAGGTTCAAATGACCTTCATAATAATCACATGACATGTGATTTTTTAAACACATTGAATACTTGCCCTAGCTGGTTTGGATCCCTGGATAGAGTGTCGGCCTGAGGACCAAAGAGTCCTGGGTTCAATTCTGGTCAAGGGCCAGTTCCTTGGTTGCAGGCTTCTCCCTAGCTCGTGCAGGAGGTAACCAATCGATGTGTTCCTCTCACATTGATGTTTCTCTGTCTTTCCCTCTTCCTTCCACTCTCTCTAAAAATCAATGGAAAAATATCCTCGGATAAGGATTAACAAAACAAAACAGAACAAACAAACAACAAAAAAACACACAACACATACTGAATACAGAAACAGCAGTGAGAATCCAGTTGTCTTCTATTAAGCTAGACATTAAACAAATTTGCAAAAATGTAAATAAAACACTGGTACTCCTCTAATAAATTTTGTTCTAGAGAATATAGTTTTTCATATAAATGAGTTATTCATGTTGACATGCAATGGATTTATTATTTTAATGAATAAATAAATATTTAATTTTTTCTCAGTTTTAGTTTCCAATACTATCATAAATATCTATAGATATGACTCCAATAAACAAAGCTTTTGGGGGTAGATTCTGCTTATCACCCTTATTTTAGAGATAAGGAAACAAAGATTGGGAGAGAGTTTGAAAAACTCCAAGGTTCCACAGACAGTAAGTTGGGAGCTCGAGGCTCTCTGCTTCCAAAATTAGATATTTGACTTCATTTTATAGTTGAAATTGAAGTGTTTCTATTCATGGTTGAAAATGCTGCGACCCAGAGAGATGATGTGATTTGCCTAAGCTCACGCAATTGGTAACTGAGCTAAGGCGTTAGCAGGTTCTTCCCACTAGATCTCGTGGCCACTGTACCCCTATTCAGTGGTGTGCTAGGAAGCTGGCTGTTGATGGAGAAAAGCATTCATTTGTTGTAGAATTCACCAGTGAAGCCCTCTGGGCCTGGAGTTTTCTTAGTGGGAAAGTTGTTACTTAAACTTCAAATTTTAAAATAGATATCATGCTCTTCAGGTTATCTATATCTCCCTGTCTAAAGTAATTCCATCCTAGTTTCCTCAAAAAATTAAAAATGAAACTCCCATTTGACCCAGTAATCCCATTTCTAGGAATATATGCCAAGAAATCAGAAACACCAATCAGAAAGGACATATGCACCCCTATGTTCATAGCAGCACAATTGATAATAGCTAAGATTTGGAAATAGCCTAAGTGCCCATCCGCAGATGAGCGGATTAAAAAACTGTGGTACAGCTACACAATGGAATACTACGCTGCTATAAAAAAAGAGAACTCTTACCAATAGCAACAGCATGGATGGATATGGAGAGCATTATGCTAAGCGAAATGAGCCAGTCAGAGAAAGATAAATACCACATGATCTCACTCATTTGTGGAATGTAATGAACAACATAAACTGATGAACAAAAATAGATCCAGAGACAGAGAAGCATTGAACAGACCATTAAACTTCAGAGGGAAGGCAGTGGAGGGGGAGGGGTAAGAGATCAACCAAAGGACTTGTATGCATGCATACAAACATAACCAATGGACACAGACACTGGTGGGGAGGGTGGGGAGGGCATGTGCTGGGGGTGGGTTGGCCAGGGAGAGGTCAATGGGGGGGATAATTTTTTTAAAAATGAAGTAATTCCATCCAAATTAATTAATTTGTTGCTCAAGTTGGTTATAATATTTCCTTATTAGTATTTTAGTCTTCTCTTGTTTTTTTCCCCCCCTCTTAATCAGTCTGGTTAGAGGTTTATCAGTTTTATTGATATTTTTTAAGAACCAGCTCTTTGGTTTCATTGATCTGACTTAAACTCCCAGCTCTGCTACTTACCAACAGAGTAAACTTGGACAAGTGACTTCATATGATTTTTCCTATGTCTTCAATTCTTAATTGTTTCTTCTACAGTGTAAAATCTATTGTTATTTCTATCCAGTACATTTTCATTTCTGATATGTTTTTCTTGTCTAGAAGTTTCATTTGGGTCTTTTCTTCTTTGGCTCATCTGTGCTAATTAATCGTTGCTGTCCTTCCTGGATGTATTCTTATTGAAGGATTTTTCTCCTCATTATGATTCATTTTTTTTTTGCATGCCAGATAAGTTTTGATAAATGCCAGTCATTGTGAACTTTAAGTTGTTGAGTGCTGAAGGCATTTGAAAGAGTGTTGGACAATATTAAGTTATTTGAATCAATTGGGTCCTTCCGAGTCTTGATTTTAAGCTTTATTGTGGCAGGTTTAGAGCAGCCTTTACTCCAGGGCTAGTTTAGTCCTACTCCTCAGGTCTGACCCTTTGGAGAACTCTGTCTGATGCTCTATGCTTTACAAGGTCTCTTCATTTTACTCCTAATTCTGTGTGAGCCCCAGTAATTGTTCTACTTACTTCGTTTCAGTGTTTTGTTTTGTTTTTCCTGGCCTCATGGATAGACCTGTACTCAGCTAGACTCCAGGAACTCGGCAGATCTCTGTGATCTAGTCTGTAAAGTCCAGACACCTACTCCTTCCCAAACTTCAGTATGTGTCACCTTAGCCAGTGATTACTACAGGACTTGGATTAGATTATTTCTCCTTGTCCTGTGGCCTAACAACTACCTTTAGGCAGTAAGCTGGGATGATCATGGGATATCTCTCATGTGTTTTTCATTGCTCAGGGACCACAGTCCTCCTCTGCCTGAAACGGTTTGTAAATGTATTTTGCATCCAAGATCTAGTTTTTTAGAGTGGGAAGGTTCATGGGCAAAACAGAAGTCTGACTAAGAATAAAGTTTATTGTGAAAAATATTATTTACTGAGTAGAATATCCCCTTTTCTAGGAAGTTAATGTAAAGGTTTTGTATTTTTCCATTTTAAAATGTCACAACATCTCTAAGTTTAAGACAAACTGAAAATCTCTGATTTTCAACGTTCTTGGACTAACAGGGAGAATATCAGTGCTTTATTTTTTATAGGTTCTCACTTTTTAAATATCAGACTTTATATGCACACAGATATTGTAAGGAAATACATGGTATCAGGATGCTTGAGATTATCTTTACTAGAAACTGCACTACCTTTCTGCTCATTTATAAAAAAAAATATCCTTACCTGGGGATATGTTTTTATTGATTATAGAGAGGGGGGAGAAAGAGAGAGAGAGGAAGAGAAATATTAATGTGACACAAAAACATAGATCAGCTGTCTCCTGTATACTCCCCAACCGGGGATGGAACCCCAAATTTAGGTATGTGCCCTGACAAGGAATCAAAACCACAACCTTTTGGTGTATGGGATGATGCCCCAACCAACTGAGCTACCTGAGTCACCTGGTTAGGGCCTTTTCCATTCATTTAAACTCTTATTAAATTATTATTTTTCTTCCTAGTTACCAATTGGGCTTTAAGAATTGCACAAATGGCCCAGCCTGAGTGGTTCAGTGGTTGAGTGTCAACCTATGAACCAGGAGGTCACGGTTCAATTCCCAGTCAGGGCACATGCCCATGTTTCGAGTTTGATCCCCAGTGTGGGGTGTGCAGGAGGCAGCTGATCAATGATTCTCTCTCATCATTGATGTTTCTCTCTCTCTCTCCCTCTTCCTTCCTCTTTGAAATCAATAAAAATGTATTTTTTAAATAAGAATTGCACAAATGATAATTAATATGGCATTCCCTGTATCTGAGAACTTAAATTTTTAAAAAAATAATAAACCATCAGTGACTTCATGTAAAATGTGGCTGAGTCCATTATCAACATCAAAATTTAGTACCAAATAAGGGTAAACAATATCTATACATGACTGGTATCAGAATGTACACTTCCCACTTCAATAAAGAACATTCAGCACCTCTTAGGAATAAAATTCTGCTCTTTTGAGCTCTTTGAAAAGGTTGTAAACATTTGAGATTTTCTTTTCTTGAATTAGTCTAATCTTTTGAAATAGGTTGAGTTTCTGTGTTTAGCAGGGCTTTTGAAGACTAACTTAAGAGGCAGGAGTTTGAGGAATGAGAAATATATTAAATTAAATGTGTTCAAATATTCCTTTCCTCTTACGTATTAAGTACTTTGCAAAGTAATTACTTTCATTCTCATTTGCCAGAGAGAAATGAAAGAAATATATCTTTTATATTTTACTATACCTCAATAGACATAAGGTTTCCTAAACTATCAATCATATTTTGGTCATATTATCTTTACCTTTAAAGACAGATACAACTTGGTAATTCCTCTGTTATATCATACTTTATTTCCTGATAATTAAGCATCATATCATCAGAAGTGATTATGATCGTAATTATGAAATTGTAAAACACGGACAGGAAGGGGTGGTCATATTCCTTATAATACAGTATTGGCTCTTTATTCTTACATGTGAAAAAAATGTTTGAATTTTGCTGGCTGCCACCATGTTTTGAGTTATTAAAATACTCTTGCCTTTCTGACCCCCACTTTTGCTTCTAAATAATCAAAATAATTAAATATCTATACAAAGGTCTGAACTTTTAAATATTTATAGATTTTCATTCATTTTTTATTTCATTTATTTTTGTTTACAGTGTGTTTGTGCTGTGTGAAAATGCATTTCGGGGTTTGTGTATTACTCAGAGGAATAACTGCAGAACCTTCCCCCTTTACATAATCCTATTTTTAACAATAAAGGGAAAATAATGATGTCATGATGCCTGTGGTTCCTCTGGTGTTCTTTGTTATCAATTAAACAATAAGCTAGAGGTTTTAATTTCCCAGTCCCTTGGGGATTTATTTACAAGGCAACCTGCATTTTTACCTTCATGCAAAAATATTGCATTGTTTACAAAATGAATATTAAAATAATGTAATTAGAATGAAAAGTGGTTTCCTTTGGGATTTTCTTGAGAAAGAGAGTGAGATAACGTTATCTGCAAAGCTGATTTGATATTAATGCATTCTGCTAATCAAGTTTATTTTCTGTATTGACTAAAGTTAATAGTAACCCTTTAATTTGCAAGTATGCAGTGCTAAAAATTGCATTTCTGAGTTGATTGCTGGTGGTTATGCTACATGATGTAAGCTCACTGCTGAATAGATTATTTATACTTACTCTAGAAGATGAAATGATCTCCAACCCATCTTTCTTGCAAAATTAGTAGAAATGCTGGTTGCTATTAAACCTGATCAGCTGGTATCACAGCAGGGGACTTGTGAAAAAATTACTTAATATCTCTTTGTTTACAGTCTTCACAGAGGTGAATATATTTAAGATAATTATTCAATGGCTAACTAGCTACTGATGTTACCTATTTCTCTTTAAAGAAGTTGCATTTTTTTAAAAACCTATGCCACACCAAAGATTTTATTTTTCCCCCTAAGAATTTTATTTTCCGTGTGTGTGTGAGTGTGTGTGTGTGTGTGTATTTAGTGGATACTCCTCTTAATGCTTGAGCTGCTTAAGCCCAAGATGTTATATTGCACAGAGGCAATTTAATCATTCCTGCATTTTCAGAAAGCATGGCATTGTGTAGAACTAAATTTTGATTTCTTAATCAGCCACTGATTTATAAGACAAGTAGGAAACAATTCACTTTATGAGTGCCTCAATTTCCCTTTTAAAACAGCAATTCAGCCTTAATAGGACCACTGTGGATTTAATTAAATAGATTGGAACAAACTTAGATTAAAAACAGCAACTAATCTATAAACTTCTATTTTTTATTGTTATAGGAAAAATTACTCCAAATCAGCAGTGGGAAAAACATGTAAATATAATGCTCTTAGAAGTACATGTAGTGCCTGTTGATTTTAAGGGAGCCATACAAATGTATGTAAGTAGAATTTGATTCTGAGTCTCTTCAGTTGGCTCAACAGTTTAGTTTTTTAGTTCTATTTATGTTTCACTGTATCCTTCAAACAGCTTTCATAATGAATGTATTTCATGTCTTGAATCATTAGACTAGTCTTAACAGTGCTTTCTCTTTCTTTCCATATGTACCTGATTGGCTAACAAGATAATTTCATTATCTAGGCAACCTCCAATCTAAAACCTATTAATTTTTCTTGCCTCTGATATATGACTTTAAACTAGAAAAGAATCTTTAAAAAAATATATTGCTCTCCAAGCATCACTCTAAGGAGCAGAAGGAAGCTGAGTTGCCTATTATTTGGGGCTTTGGAAAAGTAGCTTAATGATATTCTTATTAGAAATTATTTACCCAGAGAGTTACAACTTCTCTCTCCAATATATTATTAGCTGAACCTCAGCTCAACTCTTATTTTAATGGAAGAACTTGTGCTGTCTTTTTGTGTGTATTTGAGTTACCAGAATTATTGAATTTTTTAAAAGGCACAATTAGAGCAATTCATCATTATATAATAATTTTAGTTATTTATTTTATTATTTGTTGGAGGTTAGAAATGGTAAAAGTTTTTGTTCACACTAAATCCCTATACCTAGCACTGTTTCCAATGCATAGTGGGTACTCAGCAAATATTTGCTAGGCAGGTGGATGTCAGCTTTTGTTGCCATGCCCTTGCTACATCTGCATAACTATGTGAGCTCCAGGTATCACACTCCTGTACCCCACTTTCTACCCTGACAAATATCATTTAAGGTCCAATGGGGGAAAAGGAGCCACTCTGTTTAAATCAGGGGCAATTCTACACAGGAAATCGGCTGCACAGGTGCCAGAAGAGCTGAACAGATAAAAAGAGGATGGGAGCGCTGGCTGGTTTGGCTCAGTGGATAGAGCATTGGCCTATGAACTGAAGGTTCCTGGGTTCGATTCTGGTCAAGGGCATATGTCCGGGTTGTGGGCTTGATCCCCAGTAGGGTACTTGCAGTGGGCAGCCAATCAATGATTCTCTCTCATCATTCATGTTTGTATCTTTCTCTCCCTCTCCTTTCCTTTCTGAAATCAACAAAAATATATTAAAAAAAAAAAAAAAAGAGGATGGGAAGGCCCAAAAGTTAGCAGCATCAGGAAGCCACACCCCTAGACTGGAAGGACAAAAGGAGGAAGGGATGTTAACAGAGCTCAGAGCCTGAGAGCCCCTGATAGAACCTGAAACCACAGAGGACCTGTCTGATGGACAGTGACACCAAGGAGGCCTTGCAGCCATGGTCAGGGAGGCGCCAGAGGCAGAGAATGAAGGGAAAAGTACTCTGGCTTCTCCCTTCCTCTGCCCTCCAATTTCTCATTGGAAAACCCTACAGAATGCCACTGACATGGGAGCATAAGGAGAGTTGCCTGCACTAGCTCCCCTCCCTTCCAGCAGCAGAGCAGGGAAGGGGAGGAATGAATCTGAGAACAATAGGCCATGATGTGCTCCACTACAAAAGGAAGATGCTTCAGGGATAATGCCAGTTTTGTGCTTTCTATCTCCCACTTCCGTGTCCCTCTCTGCCAGTTATTTTGCCTAGTTAACTCCTACCCCAGGATGATTTCACCAGCATCCTTACATCCTAAGAGACCCCTTCCTGAAGCACCTGATAACTCAAGATCAAGCAACTGGCCTACATTTCACACTCTGCTTGCCCAGCCCTAGAGAGATAAATCTAGTCCATCAGAGCTTTAGAGCTCATCCACCAATCTCCCATGTGATTTCATGCCAAGAACTGGGGGATGACCCACTGAATTCGGGGTGTAGAGAGCACTGTGATCTTGGTGAACAAGGCCTGTGCCCAAGCTATTAGTGATATGATTAGGGCAGCCTATGCTTTACCACAATTCTAGGCTTACACTTGTCTTTTTACTTTTTTTTTTATTTTTAATTTCTTTATTGATTAAGGTATTACCTATGTGTCCTCATCCCACCATTAACCTCCCAACCCACCCCCACTCATGCCCTCACCCCCCTGGTGTTCATGTCCATTGGTTAGGCTTATTGCATGCATACAAGTCCTTTGGTTGATCTCTCCTCCTTACCCCCACCCTCCCCTACCTTCCCTCTGAGGTTTGACAGTCTGATCAATGCTTCTCTGTATCTGGATCTGTCCCTGTTCATCAGTTTATGTTGTTCATTATATTCCATAAATGAGTGAGATCATGTGGTATTTATCTTTCTCTGACTGGCTTATTTCACTTAGCATAATACCTCCAATTCCATCCATGCTGTGGCAAATGGTAAGAATTCCTTCTTTTTTACAGCAGCGTAGTATTCCATTGTGTAGATGTACCACCGTTTTTTAATCCACTCATCTGTTGATGGGCACTTAGGCTGTTTCCAAATCTTAGCTATGGTGAATTGTGCTGCTACGAACTAGGGGTGCATAAATCCTTTCTGATTGGTGTTTCTAGCTTCTTGGGGTATATTCCTAGAAGTAGAATCAGTGAGATCAAATAGTTCCATTTTTAGTTTTTTGAGGAAACTCCATACTGTTCTCCACAGTGGCTGAACCAGTCTGCATTCCCACCAGCAGTGCACAAGGGTTCCTTTTTCTCCGCATCCTTGCCAACACTTGTCGTTTGTTGATTTGTTGATGGTTGCCATTCTGACAGGTGTGAGATGATACCGCATTGTCATTTTGATTTGCATCTCTCGGATAATTGGTGACTTTGAGCATGTTTTCATATGTCTCTTGGCCTTCCGTTTGTTCTCCTTTGAAAAGTGTCTATTTAGGTTAGTTGCCCATTTTTTGACTGGATTGTTTATCTTCCTTTTGTTAAGTTATATGAGTTCCCTGTAAATGTTGGAGATCAAACCCTTATCGGTGATGACATTGGCAAATATATTCTCCCATGCAGTGGGCTTTCTTGTTGTTTTGTTGATGGTTTCTTTTGCTGTGCAAAAGCTTTTTATTTTGATGTAGTCCCATTTGTTTTATTTTTTCTTTAGTTTCCATTGCCCTAGGAGCAGTATCAGTGAAGAAGTTCCTTTGGCATATGTCTGAGATTTTGCTGCCTGTGGATTCCTCTAGTATTTTTATGGTTTCCCGTCTTATGTTTAAGTCCTTTATCCATTTTGAGTTTATTTTGGTGTATGGTGTAAGTTGGTGGTCTAGTTTCATTTTTTTTTTTTTGCATGTATCTGTCCAATTTTCCCAACACCATTTGTTGACAAGACTGTCTTGACTCCATTTTATGTTCATGCCTCCTTTGTCAAATATTAATTGGGCATAGTGGTTTGGGTTGATTTCTGGGTTCTCTATTCTATTCCATTGATCTATATGTCTGTTCTTGTGCCAGTACCAGGCTGTTTTAAGAACAGTGGCTTTGTAACACAGCTTGATATCTGGTATTTAGATCCCACCTACTTTGTTCTTCTTTCTCAGGATTGCTGCAGCTTTTCGGGGTCTTTTTTTATTCCAGATGAATTGTTGGAAAGTTCGTTGTAGGTCTGTGAAATATGCCGTTGGTATTTTAAAGGGGATTGCATTGAATCTATAGATTGCTTTGGGTAGTATGTACATTTTGATGATGTTGAGTCTACCAATTCATGAACACAGTATGTTCTTCCATCTGTTTATGTCTTCCTTTATCTCTTTTTTCAGTGTCCTGTAATTTTTCACATATAGGTATTTTACCTCCTTAGTTAAGTTTATTCCTAGGTATCTTAATTTTTTTGGTGTGATGGTAAATGGGATTGCTTTTTTAGTCTCTCTTTATGTAAGTTCACTATTGGTGTAAAGAAATGCCATAGATTTTTTGGCATTAATTTTGTATCCTGCTACATTGCCAAATTCATTTATTAAGTCTAATAATTTTTTGATAGAGTCTTTAGGGTTTTCTATGTACAGTATCATGTCATCTGTGAATAAGGACAGTTTTGCTTCTTCTTTTCCAATTTGAATGCCTTTTATTTCTTCTTCTTGTCTAATCGCAATGGCTAGTATTTCCAGTGCTATGTTGAACAGGAGTGGTGAGAGAGGGCATCCCTGTCTTGTTCCTGTTCTTAGGGGAAATGGTTTCAGTTTTTGCCCATTGAGTATGATGTTGGCTGTGGGTTTGTCATCTATGGCTTTTATGATGTTGAGGTATGATCCTTCTATTCCCACCTTGATGAGAGTTTTTATCAAAAAGGGGTGTTGGATTTTGTCAAATGCTTTTTCTGCGTCAATTAATATGACTATGTGATTTTTATCTCTCAATTTGTTTATGTGATGTATCATGGTTATTGATTTGCGGATATTGTACCATCCTTGCATCCCCGGGATAAATCCTACTAGGTCATGGTGTATGATCTTTCTGATGTATTGCTGGATCCGATTTGCTAGAATTTTATTGAGGATTTTGGCTTCTATGTTCATGAGGGATATTGGCCTATAATTCTCTATCATTGTGTTGTCTTTATCTGGTTTTGGTATTAGGGTCATGCTGGCTTCATAGAATGAGCTTGGAAGTGTAACTTCCTCTTGAATTTTTTGGAATAGTCTGAGGAGGATAGGTTTTAGTTCTTCCTTGAATGTTTGGTATAACTCCCCTGTGAAGCCATCTGGCCCCAGGCTTTTGTTTGCTGGGAGCTTTTTGATGACTGCTTCAATTTCTTCCATAGTTATCAGCCTATTGAGATTTTTAGAATCTTCCTGATTGAGTTTTGGAAGGTTGTATTTTTCTAGGAATATGTCCATTTCCTCCAGGTTGTCTAGTTTGTTGGAGTAGAGTTGTTCATAGTATTTTTTTAACAATCCTTTTTATTTCTGTGGGGTCCGTTGTTATTTTGCCTCTCTCATTTCTGATTTTGTTTATTTGGGTCCTCTCTCTTTGCTTCTTGGTGAGCCTGGCTAGAGGTTCATCAATCTTGTTTATCCTTTCAAAGAACCAGCTCTTGGTTTTGTTGATCTTTTGTATTGTTTTTTTTGGTCTCTATGTCCTTTATTTCTGCTCTGATCTTTATTATCTCCTTCCTTCTGCTCACTCTAGGCTTTTCTTGTAGCTCTCTATCTAATTCTTTGAGTTGTAGAGTTAGATGATTTACTACCATTTTTTCTTGTTTTTTGAGGTAGGCCTGTAGAGCTATAAACTTCCCTCTCAGAACTTCTTTCATTGTGTCCCATAGATTTTGCATTGTTGTGTTTTTGTTGTCATTAGTTTCCAGGATGCTTTTAATTTCTTCTTTGATCTCATTGGTAACCCAGTCATTATTTAATAGTATGCTATTCAGCTTCCACGTGTTTGAGATTTTTGGATTGTTTTTATTGTAGTTTATTTCTAATTTTATGGCATTGTGATCTGAGAAGATGCTTGGTATGATTTCAATCTTCTTGAATTTGGGGAGACTTTGCTTGTGACCCAATATGTGGCCTATTTTTGAAAATGTCCCATGTGCACTTGAGAAGAACATATATTCTGTGGCTTTGGGGAGATATGTTCTGAAGATGTCAGTTAAGTCCATCTGATCTAGTGAGTCATTTAGCATTGCTGTATCTTTGCTGATTTTTTGTCTAGAGGATTTATCCAGTTATGTCAGTGGTGTATTAAAGTCCCCTACTATGATTGTATTGTTGTCAATCTCTCCCTTGATATCTTCCAGGAGTTTTGTTATGTATTTGGGTGCTCCTGCATTGGATGCATATATGTTTATCAGGGTTATATACTGTTGTTGTATCGATCCCTTTAGTATTATGAAGTGGCCTTCCTTATCTCTTATTATGGCCTTTACTTTGAGGTCTATTTTGTCAGATATAAGTATTGCTACCCCAGCTTTTTTTTTTTTTTTTTTTTCATTTCCATTTGCCTGAAAGATATTTTTCCATTCCTTCACTTTCAGCCTGTGTGAATCCCTTGTTCTGAGGTGGGTCTCTTGTAGACAGCATATATATGGATAGTGTTTTTTTATCCATTCATCTACTCGATGTCTTTTGATTGGAGCATTTAGTCCGTTTATGTTTAAAGTTATTACTGCATGGTACTTGTTTGTAGTCATATCTACTTTTGTGTCTGTGTTCCTTCTTACCTTTTTTATTTCTTCTTTTTACAGCATTCCCTTTAGCATTTCTTGAATTGCTGGTTTGGTGGTGATAAACTCCCTGAGCCTTTTTTTGTCTGCGAAGCTACTGATTTCCCCTTCTATTTTGATTGATAGTCCTGCTGGATAGAGTATTCTTGGATTCAGTCCTTTGCTTTGCAACACTTTGTACACCTCCTTCCATTCCCTTCTAGCTTTATGTGTTTCTGTTGAGAAATCATTTGATAATCTGATGGGAGATCCTTTGTAGGTAACTTTCTGTCTCTCTCTTGCTGCCTTTAAGATTCTCTCTTTGTCATTAATATTTGCCATTGAAATTATGACATGTCTTTGTGTGGGTCTTTTGGGATTTATCTTGCTTGGGACTCTCGGTACTTGTATAACTTTTTCTTCCCCATATCTGGGAAGTTTTCTGTTATTATTTCTTCAAATAGATTCTCTAATCCTTGCTGCTCTTCTTCTCCTCCTGGAAGCCCTATTATACATATGTTACTTCGTTTCATGTTGTTCCAATGCTCCCTTAGGATCTCCTCCTGCTTTTTAATTTTTTTTCTCCAGTTGCTGTTCAGATTGAGCTTGTTTCTCTACCTTATCTTCTAACTCACTAATTCGGTCCTCTGCTTCTTCTAGTCTACTGTGGAAACTTTCCATGGTGTTTTTGATTGTAGCTATATTGCTTTTCATTTCTTCCTGATTCTTGCATAGGTTGCTGATTTTCTCATCCATCTGATGTATAAATTCCACGACCATTACTCTGAACTCTTTTTTGGTCATGTTGCATGCTTCAATTTCACTAATTTCCTTTCTTGGTGACTCCTCATTTTTTTTCCTCTGGGGATTGTGTTTTCTCCCCATTCTGACTATCACCAGAAGGTTGAAACTTCGAGTTGCGTGGACCTGGGCCATTTGCTGTGGGAGCTTCGCACCACTCGAGTGTCACTGAAGTGCTCCGACACTAAGACATGTGGCTGCTGTGGGTTGGTGGGAACCAGGCTCGCCTAAGGTCAGTGTCACCAGTGTTCAGTGTGGTCTCGTGTGGGCACCTAGAATCAGGGACCCTGCCTGTACCATGCTGTTGGCGTGTGCTGAAAATCAGAGTCCCCTAGCGCATGCCAGGAGTCAGAGTTCCCCTGTGTCTGCACCAAGAATCGAGTATCAGAGTCTCTGTTGCCTCGTGTGGCTTCCTGCTGAGAATCAGGATCCCCATGTGTGCATGCACCAAGAATTGGAGTCACTGGCTCTTAGTGTGAATGCACTGTGAGTCAGGGATCCCAGGTGCACGCGATAAGAAACAGAGTCAAGTCAGTGGTGCTCAGTGCTGCCTCCCACCAGGAGAATCTGGGTCCTGGTCACCATGGGGAACTGGGTTGCACAGTAGCACTGTGGCGTGCCTGCGCTGCAGAAAACAGACTTCTGTGTGCACTGTGGAAAACAGACTTCCATGTGCGCTTGCCCAGAATCAAAGTCAGGTGGCACTGCCGCCCTGCATGAGCTTCGGGTTTGGTTGCTGGATTGTGTTGTGGGGAGCAGATTCCCAGTCTCTGTGCGTGCGCAGGCTCAAATTCCTGTAGGGGTGCTGCAGCCCGTGCGAGGGGCAGGTCTATCAGTTAATATGTCGCTATCTGAGAGCCTGCATGGAGGGGGATAGGCTCCTTGACTCACAGAAATCTGTGGCCGGGATGTCTTGATTCTAGTTGTCTGTTGGTCTGAAGCTATGGTCGCAGGTCTCTGTCCCCAGTGGCTGCAGGGTCCTAGTTTGCATCTGAGACAAGACTACGTGGTGCTGAGGCCAGGATCCTAGTCTCAAGCAGCTCTGTTTCTCAAGATGGCGTGGTCTCTGTGCCTGCACTGGCTGCCCAGAAGTGTCCACGTTGTGTGCGGGGCTCTGCTGTCTAAGACTGCCCAGATTGGCAGCCCCTTGGAAGACCTGCAGAATCTAACTGTCCCTAGCTCATACATACACACGCCACACATGTCTAAACACTCCTCTATCGCTCCTTCACTATCTCACACTCTCTCCCTCCCTACCTTCCTGCTGGTCGCCATCTTCTCTCCTACACTTGTCTTTTTAAATTTTTTAATTATTTTATTTATTGCTATGACATTGGTTAATAACATATAGGGTTCAAGTGTACAATTCTATGATACATCATCTATAATTGTATTGTGTTTACCACCCAAAGTCAGATCTCCTTTTATACCATACTAGAAGCCCAATGCATGAAATTCATACAGAGGTAGGGTCCCTAGCAGCTGCCGGCTGCTAGCCGGGGCTTCCCTTCCCTGGCTTCCAGCTGCCAGCCAAAGCCTTCCCTCATTCCGTGCTGCCCACTGATGGTCAGTGCATGTCATAGTGAGCGATCGAATTCCCAGTTGGTTGAACTTCTGAGGGGACACTCTGCATATTAGGCTTTTATATAGAGAGATACTTGACCCCATTTACTAACCCCATCCCCTTTCCCTGTATCTATGAGTTTTGTTTGTTTGTCTTATTCGTTCATGTGTTACTTTCAACTTTATATCCCAACTAGAGGCCCAATGCACAAAATTCATGCAAGAGGCTCAGCCCTCGCAGCCCCAGCTTTGTCCTGAAGGTCATCCAGATGTTCATTCCATTGTTTAGCTGTCCAGTCTAATTAGCATATTATGCTTTATTGTTATAGATATGAGTAAAATCATATGGTTCTTGACTGTTTCTGTCTGACTTATTTCACTTAGCATGATATTCTCAAGATCCATCTATATTGTCATAAATGATGTATTTCATCCTTTCTTATGGCTGAGTAGTATTCCATGATATATATATATATATATATATATATATATATATATATATATATATATATATATTAGAGGCCCGGTACACAAATTTGTGCACTGGTGGGGTCCCTCTGCCTAGCCCTCTCGCAATCCAGGATCCCTTGGGGGATGTAGTAATGCGTGAAGTGGCAGGTGGATGGGGAGGAGCCTGAGCCTGGGCTGGGCCAGTCACCATGCTGCTCCTGCTTATCCTGGCCCTCCTGCGCTTGCCGCTGCTGCCACTCAGTAGTGCTGCTGTGGAGGCAGGAGAGGCTCGCACCACGGCAGCGGCGCTCACCAGCCATGAGCTCGGTGTCTGGCACCCATCAGTCAGCTGAGCAGTGCTCCCACTGTGGGAGTGTACTGACCACCAGGGGGCAGCTCCTGCATTGAGCGTCTGCCCCCTGGTGGTCAGTGTGTGTCATAGCAACTCATTGACCGGTCATTCGGTCATTTGGTTGCTTAGCTTTTATATATATATAGACTAGAGACCTGGTGCATGGATTCATGCAGTGGTGGGGTCCCTTGGCCTGGCCTGCAGTGATCGGGCCAAAACCAGCTCTCTGACATCCCCTGAAGGGTCCCGGATTGTGAGAGGGTGCAGGCCAGGCCGAGGGATCCCACCAGTGCATGATCGGGGCTGGGGAAGGACCATGGGAGGGATCCAGGGCGTGTCTGGCCCATCTCACCCAGTCCTGATCGGCTGGACCCCAGCAGAAAGCTAACCTACTGGTCAGAGCATCTGACCCCTGGTGGTCAGTGCATGTCATAGTGACTGGTCAAACGGTTGAACAAATGGTCAGACACTTAGCATATTAGGCTTTTATTATATCTTTATCTAATCATCTGTCAAAGGATACTTTGTTGTTCCCATGTCTTGGCCACCATGGATAATGCTGCAATGAACATAGGGGTGCATATATCCTTGTGAATAAATGTTTTCATTTTTTTTGGTAAATACCTAGAAGAGGGGTTGTTGGATCATATGGTAACTGTAGTCTTACTTTTTTTGAGGAACCTTCATACTGTTTTCTATAGTGGCTGTACAAGTTTACATTTCTATCAGCAGTGAATGAGGGTTCCTTTTTCTGCACAACCTCTCCAACACTTGTTATTACCTGTCTTGTTGATAATATAGGCTTACAGTTTTCCATGAGGATTTTTTTCCATTGGCAATCATTGGTCCTTTACACTTATTTTATGATTCATCAGTGAGAGTTTAATTTGTGTTATGAAATAAAGACTAACTGCAAAATAAATACAATTATTATTCATAAAATCATTCACTAAGCATCTGCTTTGTGATAACTTCATGATATGAAGGCAAAGTTTCTCACCCTTAGCACTATTGACATTTTGGGCTCATCAGTTATTTGCTGAGGCTGTCCTGAGCATTGTAGAACTTTCAGTAGCATTCTTTGCCTCTTTCCCACTTAGACACCATTAGCACTTCTCTCCCCACTCAAGTTGTGACAACTAAAACTTACTTTAGACACTGCCACATGTCCCCTGGGAGGTGGAAACCATCCCTGGTTGAGAACTACTGTGTGAAGGGAAATGCAGTTATTATGTTCCCATTTTACAGGTAAAGAAAATAAAAGTCAATGATGTTAAGAGGGCATGCCAGGTCTTCTTATTCCTTAAGTTTTTACATAGGCTATAAGTCAAAGATGAATGGGAAATTCTTGGGAAGAAAAATTTGCTGGCCTGGGGCAAAGTCAAAATTGGGACTCAAAATGCAAGAAGGAAAGATATGACTTACTATTTTGAAATTCTTATCTAGGTCCTAGAAATTAAAACAAGACTCTTGATTTGGATAACTGACAGGTTGTGGAACATTACCCTAAGAGCTGTACATTGTAAGAAATGTAGCCCAGGATGATGAGGAACAGCCCTGGGATGTGCTTAGCAGGGAAAATAGCACTGGTGGCTTTCCATCTGGCTTTGACTTAATGACTAAATTATTTTAATTTTCCCTACATTTTAAATCTCTGATTTCTTTAAGACAAGAACACCTTAATTTCCCTCATCGCATCTGTCTGCTCATTAATGTGCATGTTTTCCTTTGTCAGCAGTTGGCTACCAGATGAAGTTTAGATAAATTGTCATCAGCTTACCTTATAGTTGTTTTATGATGGGGTTTGGATGGAAGAGTTGCAGCAGATACTCCCAATAAGAAGGCTGCTCTCTCTGTGTGTGGTTCATTGAACCCATATGGATCAGAACAGCTGGAAGGATAGATTTGCTACCCGAGGCCAACAATTGTGTCGCCAACCGTGACTCCCACTTGCTGACCCTTGTATAATACATTGCACTTGAAGAAATGTTGATCATTCCTTTCCATTTTGTGATGGATGGTGTTATTTAAGACTGATAGTTTTGTAAATCGTTGGTGACTTTCCACATCTCACAGATGTGAGTGAGGCAGATAGTCAATAAATAATGCCATGTTCTAGAAGAACGTGCACTGCTCTCCACCATGTGGGCTAAATTGTCCTGCAGGTGTGAAGGTAGCTCAGACCTGGAATGGAAAGTCTTCTAGAAAAAAATCGGTTTCTGGCTGGTATGCCTCTTTCCAGGCCTGTGTTGTAAGATTGCTTTGTACGAGATGCTTGATTCCTAGGCTAGCTCCTGAAAGCACCTGCATCACCTAGAATGCTAATCTGTGGCTAGCAGAGCTAGAGCAAAGCTTGAGAGAACAATGCTCTACTGACTTAGATTCACCCCCTCAGGCTGGGGTGGTGGGTGCCACATCAAAAAAGGTGATTTTCTTTGATCGTGTAACATCAAGTGAGCCATCCACAGAGAGTTGTCTGAAAGGTCTGTCATGGTTGACATTATTAAACTTTTAGATCATCCACATGACTTCCCTGGCACTGAGTCCATGCTCCCCAAGCAACCCTCCAGTTACAACGTGGTCTTCCAAGTAGCCCTGTCTCCAAGGAGAGTATAGGGCAGACAAAACAAAAGCGGTTGTTTCAGTCATGTCCTAATCAGTATACATGACAGGCATGTTTTTCATTATATGAATGAATAAAGTATCATCAAGTTGAAAAATGAATAAATTCAGTTAAGTAGCTTTCACTTTATAAACAGATTGGATATAGTCCTTACATTCTCGATACATTCATTTGTACAGAAAGAGGGAAAATGAAGCACCAGAGTGGTTTCAGCACTTCGTCGGATATCCTTTAGCACAGCTTTCCAGTGGTTGTGTGATGTTTTCTCTTCCCGAGCATGTGGTAAGTTGCCTCTGGTGAGACCCATTTTTACTACTATTTCTGTATCTAGTCTAGTACATAGTACAATGCTGGGGACATATTTTACATTCACTTTAAACATTTCACTTGTTTTCTGACTCCCCTAATATATTGAATTAATTAATTAAAGTAAAGATACATTTATACAGATGGAGAACAGTCTACTTCAAGTACAGTGGAGTGCTGTGAAATAATGACTTTGTTGATTTATAGCATGAAGTACAGTGGGGCCACCTGTAGTAAGTCTCTATTACTCTATAATCCATGATGCCTTTTTCTAAAGGAGCAATTATTGTGAGTTCCAATATATGTGTGTGCCTTAAAGAGCAACAGTAGAGGTTACACGGCTGTGTTGGGTTTATATAAAGAAAGGAAATTCTAAATGCATCAGGAGGGTGGGTGGTTGAACCTACTGGTAATGCATTTATGATCTGAACTCCTGCTGTGCTATTTGGCCACTCCACAACTTCACTAACAGTGACAAGTTCTGCCAAGAGGATTTTTTTTGGATAAGTTTGTCGTAGATGCTGGCATGGACATTACATGACTTTGAGGACAGAGAGGGCCGATTCAAATAGGAAATTTTCAGAGAAAGAATAAACTACTGTTGGTTAAAATCTGTATTTATCCTCAATTTTGCTGGTTATTGATGTATGTTCATTTGTTATGGGATTCACTTCACGTTGTTTGAATCTTGAGATTTTTATGGCTGCTTGGCTTTGAAGTACTGTCTAGTCTTTCTGGCAACCTTTGACAAGGAGCTCAGGTGTGTGCACTGCACCTGGAATTTCCAGGGCCCTACTTGGGCAGTGACTCCCTGTGTCAGTCTCTTGTGGCTGCTCTAACAAATTGCCACAAACTTGGTGGCTTAAAGCAGCAGGTATTTATGTTCTCCCAGTTCTGGAGGCCAGAAGTCTGAAATCAGTGTCCTGGGCTGGAATCAGGCTGCCGGGCAGTGCCCCTCCAGCGGCTCTAGAGCAGAGACTTGACATTGCCTCTTCTAGCCTCTGATGGCTGCTGATTCCTTGGCTCACGGCCTCCTCCCTCCACTCCTCTCCTCCGTGGTCACGTTGCCTTCTCCTCTTGTCCATCAACTCTCCTCCGCTTCCCTCTTCTGAGGATACATGTAATGTCATTTAGGGTGCACCTATGTAATCCAGGATCATCTCATCTCAAGACCTTAAATTTAATCACATCAGCAATGTCCTTTTTGCCCTATAAGGAAACATTCATAGGTTTCAAGAATAAGAATGTGGATTTGGGGGGGGGGGGGGCGGCGATTATTCAATCCACTTGAATTATTTATTAATTGATACATCACTTAAGTTCAAAATCCTTTTTCCCCGGTACTCTGGCTGCTCCCCCCTCAAGGGCTAATCAGGGGAAAGAGCCTTTGACCTTGGCTATGAAAGTCCCTGTCTGATCACTGAGCCTATTAAGCCACCCGGAGTCCAGATGCATAAGTTGCTTCAAATAAACATTTTTGGGGTGTGTGTGAAAATTTAGGTCTCTGATATTGAGAGGAAAAAACTATTGCTTTAAAATAATAAGACTTATTTCAAATTCTGTAATGAAAGTATGAAAAAAAACCACAAAACCCTTACATAAAAAGGCTGTAAAAAATGCCATTTTACTGTGAAGACAGTAATAACTGAAAATAACAGGTTTCTTTTAGGCCACATCCTAAAAAGGTAGCTGCTTTTTTATGTCTTACACCTATACAAAGGTCTCCTGACCCTGCCTTCTGAAGATTTTAGATTAACACGCTTGTCTTAAAAACTATGAGGTGCCTAATTTTTAAAAACAACTGGCCACATCCCCTTCCTCAACGATATTGTCACATCATCCAAGTTATACTTTATCACAGCTTTGATGTGCTACACACGTGCAAAAAGTACACAAAGTGGATAAACTACTTTGCCTTAGAAGTATATATTTAGTAATCACTTAGTTACATTATTTTATTTTTGTGAAATGAGAACTGATCGACCAAACCTTTCAAACAGACTCACCAGATGATAAATATCACCATATGTTTGATTCACAGTACATTTGGGCATAAACACTTCAATTACAGCTTTGTGTTTAGTATCAAAAACCTTTCCTTGTGTGCGTGTTTTCGCTACAGATCCCTTGCTCTGGATTACATTTTGAAAACTGCCTATTACAGATAAAGCACCTTTCCAGGTACGCTTCTGAGAAACAGATGTATTTATGCACACAAAGGTGTGTGCACACCTTTTCATGCACAAATGTCCATATGATGCTTGCACTGGGCTCCCAGAACATGCCCACGGCATGTGCGTGACTGCGTACCTGGCTCCCGGCATAAACAGGCTGCCCCCGAACATGCCGGAGCCCCACTGGCCTCCCCAGAAGAGTTAACCTGCATCGCTACACCAGCTGCGGTGCAAACCTATCCATCCCCACGGGGCCTGGGGCCTGGGGCCACGAGGCCCATACCCACTTGAGCTGCTCTGCCTGGGCCTCTGTGTGGGGTGGAGGTGGGGGCTGGGCAGCCAATGCCGGGAGGCGCCTCGGAGTGCCAGCGGGTCTTTCTTTATTTTTAAAAGACTGCACCACACACACCTGCCCCCCAGCGCCTCCCTGGCCTGGGTGAGGGGCAACCAGCAGTTTGCAGACTGGCTGTGCCCTGGATTGTGGCGGGGGTCCCCTCTGGGGCACTGGGCCAGCCTGGGTGAGGGGCTGCGGGGGTGTGGGGGGGTGGGGGGTGGATAGCTGCCCCACCCTCAATTGGGGTGGGAGAGGCTGATCTGGGGTGGGGCCGGGGAATGGGCTGGGTTCATTGGCCGCAGTGGATGTCATAGCAGCCGGTTGTCTGGTCATTAGGGGCGTTACGGCCATTGGCTTTTTATATATATGGATGTCACAAATTTCTTAATCTATTATGCCACCCCCCTCACCTCACCCTCCCAATGCTGCTGTATATTTATAAAACATTTAGCATGTTCTTTCTACTTAACCATTTACATTTCCCTTCATTTCATGGAAATATGCTCTTTGATGTGTTTTTTTGTGTGTGTGTGTTTTTTGTTTTGTTTTGTTTTGTTTTGTTTTGCTCTATCTTCTCTGTTATCTTTTTAGAACTCTCATTTGATAGACTTTGGACCTCAAACTATCATCCATGACTCTTAATTTTCCTTTAAACTTTTCTTTAAATTTGCAAATCCCTCCACTCAATTTTCTAGCTTTGTATAGTGAGTTTTAGTCATGTCATTTCTGATATCCAGTTTTTCTGTTTGAATAACTTTTTTATATTTGCTATTTTATGTTTAATTTCTGGGAACTCTGGATTCTTCCTTTAAAAATGTATTTTTATTGATTTCAGAAAGTAAGGGAGAAAGAGAGAGGGATAGAAACATCAATGATGAGAGAGAATCATTGATTGGCTGCCTCCTGCCTGCCCCTTACTGAGGATGGAATCCACAACCTGGGTATGTACCCTTGACCAGAATCGAACCTGGGACCCCTCAGTCTGCAGGCAGATGCTTTATCCACTGAGCCAAACTGGCTAGGTGGATTCTCCTTTTTTATTAGTAGCCTATTACAGTTTTATGGCTCTGATATCTTGAATCTCTGAAGATTTTAATTATGCTTTTAAAAGTTCTCTTCTTTTTTCTGCATTAATCTGTTTCCACTCATTGAAGTTTTGTACAGAAAAAATTAGGTTCCTACTGCACTATTATTATAAAGCCACATGATAAGAACCTCTCCATGACTTCCACACTTAACTACACCAACCTCAGAACTTGATCAACCTCAGATAAATGAAATTGTCCAAATGCTACAAAATATAATGACTTTAAGATTGCTCACAGAAAGAGTGAATTAAAACAGTCCGTTTTCAACTTCCTGACTGAGAGCTAATCATCTGCATTAGGTTGTGAACCTTTAGAAAGTTGATAATCACATTTTATCCAATGCTATATTTGTAGCATTCGACACAGTTCTGGCCCATAATTGTTGCTCAATCAATATTTATTAAATAAAGGAATGAACAAAAATATGGAATTCCAAGTTTGGCACAGATTATCACTTGATTTATATTGAAGGAAGAATCTAAAGAAAATGAGGGCTTTTGGGGAGAACATTTTATTTCATACTTCATTGTTTGTAGCCTTATATATAGTTGGACTGGAGTAAAACTATAATCAGAGGACATCTTACAGAGGGCTCCTGGACACTTGAGAATGACCACAGTCAGTAAAGAGCACTTTCTCTGCCTATCCATTCTCCTAGAGATAAGAGGGGGGACAGACTGCTTTAATGCCCCTCACGTTTCCATGCCTTTTTCTTCTTCCACAAGGGCCTCTTCCTTCTGGCCCATCCATCCGGCCCTGACTACTTCAGACCACATTGATCTTTCCATATTGAGGCACTATGGGACTTTTTATGTGTATCACACCATTTAGTACTTCAGTTATATTGAACAAATATTTATTTTCTCTGTACTTGGCTCTGAGCTAGGTTCCAAAAGTGACACAAAGATGAAAAAAAGCTCACAGTCCTACTTTCAAAGAACCTTCAGCCTGGTAGGGAATTTAATATGTAATAAATAATAAAACTGAGCTAGACAAGTAACACGGGATTAGTAAAACAATGCACATGGGAAGTTCAGGGTGGGGAGAAATATTATTTACCTGGTGTTGCTTCAGAAGGTAGGTAACTTTGGCAATGGTCTTGGAAGTTGGACAAGATTTGTCAGGAGGCAATGAAGTGCCAGGGAGGAAAAGAGGGCAGAAAGAAGCAATCATGTATAAAATGTTCAATTAAAACTACAAAAGGCAGGAAAAGCGCAGAAGAGAAAAATAGGAACAAAGAACAAGGGTGACAGATAGAAAACAGTAACAAATATGTTAGCTATTAATCCAACTATTCCAATAATCATTTTGAATGATAGTGATCTAAATGCACCAATTAAAAGGCAAATTAGAATGTATCAAAAAACAAGACCCCCTTATATGTTGTCTATAGAAACCCACTTAAATATAAGACACTTATAGATTAAAAGTAAATGGTTAATGAAAAATATACCATGCTAACGCTAATGAAAAGAAAGCTGAAATAGCTGTATTAATTTTAGACAGAGAAGATTTCAAAGCAAGAAAAGTTATCCAAGATAAAGAAGGGCATTACATAATGATAAAGGGGAAGGTCAAGTCTCTAGGAAGACATATAGTCCTTAATATGTATGTACCTAACAACAGAGCATCAGATATTGTGAGGAAAAAACTAACATAACTGTAAGGAGAAATAGATGAATCCACTATTATAGTTGGAGACTTCAATATCCCTTTATCAGAAATGGACAATCCAGCAGGAAAAAAAGCATAATGATATTGTTGAACTCATTAACACCATCAACAAACTGGATATAATTGAGAAATATAGACTTCATTCAACAACAGGAGAATACACATCCTTCCCAAGCTCATATGGAACATTCCACAAGATAGACCACATTCTGGGTCTTAAAACATAACTTAACAAATTTAAAAAAAATATAAGTCACACAATGTCAGATCACAATAAAATTAAACTAGAAATCAATAACAAAGAAAAGTGAGAAATCTCAAAATACATGGAAATCAACACACTTCTGAGTAACACATAGGTCGAAGAAGAAATCTCAAGAGAAATTTAAAAAATATTTAGAACTAAATGAAAATGTAAACACAGTTTATCAAAATTTGTTGGATGCAATGAAAGTAATGCATAGAGGGGAATTTATAGCATTGAATGCATATGTTAGAAATAAGAAAGATCTAAAATCAGTCATAAAAGCTTACACCTTAGGGGGGGAAAAGAAAGACAAATTAAATCCAAAGTAAACAGCAGAAAATAAATGATAAATACTAGAGCAGAAATCAATGAAATTGAAAACTAGATGTCAATTTTTAAAAAAATCTATAAAACTAAAAGCTGGTTCTTTAAAAAGATAAATAAAATTTATAAGCTGCTAGCCCAGGCTATATGAGAAAACAGAGGAACAAATTACTTATACCAGAAATGAAAGAGGTGACAGACCCCATGACTTTAAAAAGATAATAAAAGAAAGCTCTGAATAATTCTATGCCCACAAATTTGATAACCTAGATGAAATGGACCAATTTCTTGAAAGACAATTTGCCAAAACTCAAACAAGGAGAAAATGACAATCTGAATAGGCCTACATCTATTTTTAAAAATTGCACCAATAGCTTCCAATACAGAAAGCGCCAGGCCCAGATGGGTGCACTGGTGAATTCTAGCAAACATTTAAGGAAGAAATTTTCTAAAATCTCTTTCAGAAGATAGAAGCAGAGGAATACTTCCTAACTCATTCTAAGAGGCCAGCAATAGCCAGAACAAAACATTATAAGAAGAAAAATAAAGATCAATATTTTTCATTAATATAAAAGGCAAAAAATCCTCAATAAAATTTAAGCAAAGCAAATCAAATCCAACAATGTATAAAAAGAATTGTATATCACAACCAAGTGGGATTTGTCCCCAGTAGGCAGGGTTGGATCACTATTTGAAAACCAATTAATGTAATTCACTATATCAGCTGGTTAAAGAAGAAAAATCACAAGCATATCAATAGATTCAGAAAAAGTATTTGGTAGCTTCCAACACCTGAATATCTATAAAAAATTACAGCTAATATCATACTTAATGGTTAAGGCATGGGTGTCCTCTTTTACCACTTTTTTTCAACATCATACTGGGAAGCCTAGATAATGCAGTCAGACCAGAAAAGGGAACAAAAGGTATACTGATAAGGAAAGAAAAAAAAACTATCTCTGTTCACAAATAACATAATTGTCTATGTAGACAAGCTGAAATAATCAACCAAAAAGCTTCTGGAACTAATAAGCAATTATAGCAGAGTTGCAGGATACAAGGTTAAAATATAGAATCATTTCCAATCTATCAGCAGTCAGTGATAGAATTTGAAGTTATAAATACAATACCATTTACATTAGCACCCCCTCCAAAGAAATACTTACTTGTATAACACAATATGCATAATATGTGTATGAAGAAAACTACAAAACTCTGGTGAATGAAATCTAAGTTGAACTAAATAAATAGATAGTTCCTGTCCAGAGTTAGGAAAACTTGATGTTGTTATGAGGTAATTTTTTCCCAACTTGACCTATAGATTCAATGCAATCACAATCAAAATCCAAGCAACTTATTTTGTGGATGTCCACAAACGGGTTCTAAAGTTTATATGGAGAGGCAAAAGACTCAGAATAGCCAACATAATATTGGAGAAGAACAAAGTTGGAAGACTGACACACCCTACTTCAAGGTTTACTATAAAGCTACAGTAATCAAGGCAGTGTGTTGCTGGTGAAAGAATAGACAAATAGATCAACAGAATGGAGTAGAGAGCCCAGAAATAGGTTGATATATATATATATATATATATATATATATATATATATATATATATATAAAATCTCAACTGATCTTTGACAAAGGAGCAAAAGCAGTACAATTAAGAAAAGATAATCTTTTCAGAAAATGGTTATGGAACAATTGGATGTCTACATGCAAAAAAAAAAAAATCTAGATGCAGACCATACTACTCACAAAAAATTAACTCAAAATGGACCAGACATAAATCTAAAATTCAAAATTATAAAACTCCTAGAAGATAATATGGGAGGAGATACAGATGACTTAGGGTTTGGCAATGACTTTTTAGGTATAATGCCAAAGGCATGAGTCATAAAAGAAAGAATTGATAAATTGAACTTTATTAAAATTAACATATTTTATTCTAGGAAAGGCACTATTAAGAAAATGAAAAAAAATAAGCCATAGAGTCGCAGAAAGTATTTGCAAATACACATTTGATAAAGGACTATTATTCAAAATGTACAAAGAACTCTTAAAACTCATCAATAAGAGAACAAATATCACAACTAAAAAATGGGCCAAAGACCTTAAAGACATTTCACCATAGAAGATACACATCTGTCAGAATGGCCAAAATTCAAAACACTGAGACACCAAAGGCTGGTGAGGATGTGAAGCAGTAAGAACTCTCATTCAAGTAAATTATATCTAGAAAATTTTTACTTTACAAAATTAATTTTCATTTGTAATGCTAACAGCAAGACACCCATGAAAAACACACATGCTGTCTAAATAAGACAAAGGAAAATCATTTGGGCAAAAATAAAAAGGATCCCAAATCAATTATATAGAAAAGATTCCTTCATTAACTTTTGGTCGAGAATATGTTTGTTTATTTTCAGAAAACAACTCCAAGACCATGTGGATTCCTGCAACAGAGAGGAATTGACAGGTCTGCTCCAACCACGAAGACAAGAGGAAAAACAGTCCAGAGATGGAAGACGCTGACACCTTGCCACGCGAGCAGTCAGCAGCTGTGTACCGCTGCAGGTTGCCTACGACCAAACCAGAGAGGGTCGGACCTGCATTGCTACCATGTGCGCACCATCCAGATATCATTGCTGACACGAACACATAAGGAACTGTTAGACATTGAAATGGGGACTCAGAACTGTTGGACATTGAAATTGGGACTCAAACATTTTTTTTGTTTTGTTATTACATGTTATTTCTAGTCTGCAGAGGCAAAATTTTTTAAAGGAAAGAAATGGGGGGGAAATAGATACAGAGGCAAAGAAGCATCGAACAGACTGTCAAACTACATTGGGAAAGCAGGGCAGGGTGGGCGAGGGGGGCTGTAAGAGATCAACCGAAGGACTTGTATGTGCATATAAGCGTAACCAATGGATACAAAACACTGGGGGGAGGGGGCGGGAGGGCAGGTGAAGGCATGTACTGGGGGGTAGAGGAAGCCGGAGGGAGGTAAATGGGGGGAAAAAAAGGAGACATATGTACTACTATTTGTAATACTTCAAACAATAAATAAATAAATAAATGTAATTTTAAGCAAAAAAAGAACTCTCATTCATTGCTGGTGGGAATGCAAAATAGTACAGTCATTTTGGAAGACAATTTGGCAGTTTCTTTAAAAACTAAACATAATCTTACCATACAACCATGCTTTGAGGTTAGGATTAAGGTTCAGTTTTGTTTTTGTGTGTTTGGTTTCTTTTGCTCGTAGTTATCAAATTGTTCCAGAATTATTTGTTGATGAACCTGTCTTTTCCACCTTGAATAATCTTGGCATCTTTGTTGAAAATTAATTTACCTTATGGATCTAGATCAATTTCTGAACTCTATTCAGTCTATTGACCTACATAAGTGTCCCTTATGGCAGTGCCACTTGATTAATCTGGATTAATGTGTCTTTACTAATATAGCAAGTTTTGAAATCAGGTAAATACTTAAATTTGATATTTCCCAAAATTGTTTTGGCTATTCTTGATCCTTTAAATTTCCATATAAATTTTAGAATAAGCTTGTCAATTTCTAAAAAAAAAATTGCCTGCTCAGATTTAGATAAAAAATTATCCCCAAATTGATCTGCTGAATCTGTAGATGAATTTGGGGATAATTGATATCTTAATGACACTGAGCCTTCCCATCTGTGAACATGGTATATCTCTCCTTTTATTTAGGTTTTCTTTAACTTCTGCCTGTAATGTTCTTTAGTTTTTAACAAACTGGTGTTACACATATTTGTTAAATTCATCTCTTAAGTGTTCATTGTGGTTTTTTGGAGCCAAAGTAAATAGTATTTTTAAATTTTTTTCAATTTCCAATTGTCTATAGCTAGTGTATAAAAAATATAATTAATGTTTAATATTGACCTTATGTCCTGTGACCTTGATAAACTCAATGATTAGTTCTATGAAAAAATTGTAGTTTTAGTATTATGTGTCTAATGTTGTATAACAAATTAGCCCCAAACTTAATAAATGCATTTATCTCATAGTTAGTGTGGATCAGGAGTCTGGATGTGGTTTAGCTCTATCCTCTGGCTCAAGGTCTCTCACAAAACTGAAATCAAGGTGTTGGCCAGGGCTGCCATCATCTCAAGGCTTGAATGGAACAGAATTTACCAGTACAGTGTTGAGTAGAAGTGATGAGAATAGACATCTTTGAGTTCTATCTGATCTTAAGGGGAAAAACTTCAGACTGTCACTGTTAAGTATGGTGATAGCAGTAGGATGTTTTGTAGACCTCTTTTATCAGCTTGAGTTTGATTATACATATTGGAAAGCTAAGAATTAAGAGTAAACTTTTTAGGAGACATCTTTTCATGTGAAACTAAAATAAAGACTCACAATCTCTTTTCTAAAACCTCTGGGGCCTTAATGTTTAGAAATTGAAAATTTTCAGAGCTTAGAATGATGAATCAGTACATATAGTATTTATTACTTAAAAAATTTCTCAGGAACATAATAAAAGACATAATTATTTCTGCATCAAAATATGAATGTTTATTGTATATGGGATAAATACAATCTTTAATAGTCTCATATCAGTTCAGGTCAGGTTTATCCATTAAATGAGCCCCAATCAGATCAAGTTTTGCTACCAAGGGAGTATGATAAAACTGTTCAAATGTTTTGGGTGATACAATTGCAGGTAAGAGAATTAGGGCCTATTATGGACAGTAATAATAAACAGATGAAAGGTGAAAAGTTTGAAAGTAAGTCAAAACCTACTAAAAGTCTTGCCTTTGGAGAAGACTTTGGTAGAAAAATAATTCTAAAGCACCCAGCGTGTGAGGCAGAGTGACAGAGAAGTCTCAAAGAAAGTTATTATTTTATTTTTTTCAAATTTGTAGAAACATGTGAATGCATTGCTAGGGACCCTCCCAAGGCCTTGGAAAAGGTTTGTACAAGCTTAGACTTCATTTTATGGTAAATCTGACTGTTTGCAAGGAAACAGAATTATTAAAGTAATGGCTCAGAGCTTGTCTCTCTGCCCCTGCACTCAATAATTACCTATATCCTTTAGTAAAAACTCTTTTATGAATGTCATATGCTCATATAAAAATAAGATGATACTATACAAATGGTTGTATAACTTGCTTTCCAGCACTCATATTGAGCATGTTTCCCCCTCTATTATATTCTTTTTTAAAATATATTTTATATTTTTATTGATGTCAGAGAGGAAGGAAGAGAAGAGAGAGATAGAAACATCAATGATGAGAGAGATTCATTGGTTGGCTCCCTCCTGCATACCCCCACACTGGGGATTGAGCCTGTCACCTGGGCTACTTGAGCTGGGCTATTTTAATGTTTGCATAAAATTTGATTATATAAATATACCATAATTTAACCCAGCTCCCATTGGATGGGTATTTGAGTTGTTTATTCTCATTAACAATATTGTAATGAACATTTTTGTAACTATACCTGCACAGATGTATATTTCTACAAGAGAAAATAGTAATCATCAAAAAGAACTATGTTTAAATTTTGGGTAGACTCCTCTAAATTTACTTTCTTAAAAGTTTGTACACATATACTTCCTATTAAAAGTGCATAAATGTGTCACTTTCCTTACTCCTAGCCTACACTGGGTATGATCATTCTATATATTCTTCAAATCTGATATAGTATCAAGTACACATGTGGTATCTGTAATGATGCTTTGGCATTTATCATTGAAATTGAGCATACCTATTTTTATGAATTTTCATTTTCTCTGCTAATGTCTGTATGTTTTGTTTTGTTGCCAGTTCTTATATAAGGGTACTCATCATTTTAATTGATTTATAAAAGGCTTTATTATTGTTATTAACTTGTTTGGGGATTTTTTTGTCCTGTATTTTGCAAAAATTTCCTCCAGTTTGTCAGTCCCTTTTGGTTTCAGATAGAGCTGGAAGTTTTGACCAGCTATGTGATTCACGCTGGCTATGTGATTCTGGTGAAACAATTTAAGGCTTTGTTTCCTCATGTGCTAAAAGTGAACAATATCAGCATGACAGTTTTATGTGTCAACTTGAGTAGGCCACAGAGCCCAGTCATTTGGTCAAATATTATGCTGGGTGTGTCTGTGAGAATGTTCCAGAATAAGATTAACATTTGAACGGGTAGAATGAGTAAAGCACATTGCTCTCCCTAATGTGGGTCTGGTCTAATCAGTTGAAGATAGGACTAGAACAAAAAGGTTAATAAGAGGGAACTCCTCCCCTGCCTGATGGCTGAGCAGGAAGATTGGTCTCTTCTGGCCTTCACATTGCGACTGAAATATCAGCACTTCTTGGATCTCGAGTCTGCTGGCCTTTGCCCTGGAACTTCCCCATTGGCTCTCCTGGTTCTTGGGCCTTTGGACTAGGACTGGAACTACACATTGGCTCTCATAGGTGTCCAGCTTGCTGACTTCAGATTTTGGGACTTTTCAGCCTCCATAATCACTTGAGCCTATTCCTTATAATAAATCTCTATTACACACACACACACACACACACACACACACACACACACACACACGGCTTTGTTTCTCTGGAGAACCCTGTCTAATGCAATCAGCTATCATACAATGCTATTGGGAAGAAAGAAGTCAATATATGTAAAGACTTAGCTTAGTCTCTGTCACATAGTAGTATTGAGCAGAGGTTAGGTAAAGTTAACTTTGTTTGAAAAATTATTTTACCACTCACAATTTCACATAGTCAGGGTTAATCCTTTCCTTTATGAGTTTATTAAAATTGTTTCCTGTTACTTATCAAATGCCTCTATTGTTTTTGTTTTAAGAGTTAATGCATCTGGAAATTCATTTTGTGTAACTTGGGATTTAATATTTTCCCTGGAATGGATAGCCAGTCCTCCTATTCATTGAGTAATCTGTTCTTTCCCTGTTCTCTGAAAGCACTGCTGCCAGGAAAGTCTTTTGGGTCCCAGGGGAAACCATTTCTGCTATCAGGATTGTAAATTGTGTTTCCCGTTTCTTATCCTGACAACCTAGAGGAAAAGAAAACAGAGAGATATTTGTAGTTTTCTCGTTCACACACCTGCCTATATAAAACACAAGATGTTAAAGCTGATTGGTGTCTTAAAAGCCATTTAGTCCTTAAACATACTCCAGACCAACAGAGGCAGAGGAGGTATTGGTTTTCTGTCACACAAATGAAGGTGGAAGTCTAAGCCTGAAATAGTGCTTCCAGGGCACTTTTTGGTGTGATCAAGCAAAGCCAGTGAACACGTAGTATTTAATGATGTGAGAACTCGTTTCTCCGAGGTCAATGGTATGTGCTTAACCTTTAGGCTCTCATGTGGCCGGCTGCCCCACTGGTTTATGGAGTGGAGGCCCACATGATTAGGGATTTAGAGCAGTGATGACTTGATTTGGCTGATACTCGCTGCTCTTACCAGAAATGGTGAGCAAATCCATCTCAGTGCCGCCGACTGCACGTTTCTGAGCTGCCCATGCCCCTCTCTCATTTCAGACGTACCTTCCATGGTGAGAGGAACACAGCTGTCTTTAGAAAACAGAACTCCCACCTCATAGTGAGGAAAAATGGTTTTAATTCAGATTTTAATGCCTACAAAAAGCAAACACATAGTCTCTACAAAAAGCAAACACACAGACTAGATGACTGTAGATCAAGACTGCTTAGTGTTTATTTCTCATTTTGCATAAGTTTCCACTGTGTAATTTAGTGTTATCCCAAGTTGTTCTGAAAAAATACAGGTCCTGTGAGACCCTGCTCGGAAGGAAGGGGGTATGACTAAACTAGCTGAGGTTAATCGTGTTTGGAGCATAGGAAGGATACCCCCTTTTGGAGACTCACAGTTCACATCAGCAAAGTTCAGCTCCATCAGTTTAGAAATGTGTTTTACTTACTCATATTTGACCCCACAACTCATTTTTAAAAAACAAACATAGAATAGGTACAGTACTTTAAAAATTGTGTGTAAAGCAAAGCTTTGCCTCTTGAATGCTTTTTACCATTAATTTCCATGATAAGCCAAGAGGCGACTTCTTATGGAAGGAAAAAATTGACTGTGAGACAATTAAAATATTAGGGAAGAATTCCAACTTTCATATTAAAGCTGAACATACCACCTTTGTCAATGTACAGTTAATGTTGACCTGTGTATCTTTCAAAGGAGTTAGTCAAGCAGATTAGTCCTATAACTCTGGAGCAGCCAGGAACCTAACCAAGGCAGATACCTAAACAGCTCATCCCTCCCCAAACAAGCAGACTGAGGCCCCGAAAGGCTAAAGAGGGAGGCCAAAGGCTACACAATGAGTTGTGTTGGCATCTGGATGCCAGGTCAGGTTGCCTGGTTTTATCCTTCTCTTTATGCCAGCTTAATTCCCAAACTGGAGTCTTTTGCACTTACAGGCCATACCCACTTACACAATGTTTATGGGAAATGTCATTTCCCAAAGCTGTCCCTGAAAAGTGAGGGAATGAACCCCCTTCCACACACTCCCTCCCCCCCACCCACCCACACACACACACACCACAAACACCTCCTGAAGCCTTAAGGTCTGACAAAGGAGATGAGACTTTTGAACCTTCCCAGGTTAGCATAACCTGATAGACAGCGTGGTTGAGACCTAGAGGATGAGTTCATGGGTCAAAACCACCAACATCAGAGGAATGCAACTATTTGAGGGGAAAACAATGACTGTTTTAGCAGCCTATCTCATAAAAGAGTAATATGCAAATTAACCACCACTCTGCTACACCCACAAGCCATGCCCACCAGCCAATCAGGAGTGAGTATGCAAATTAACCCAACCAAGATGGCTGCGGCCATGGAGCAAGCAGGGGGCTTGGGTTTCCCTGGCAATGGAGGAAGCCAAGCTTTCCGCACACCCTGGCTGGCCCAGGCCTCCACTCAAGGCTACAAAGTTTCAATTATAGAAGATAAATAAATCCCAGATACCAGGGCCTCTGCTTGGGTCACTGGGGGGCATGGCCAGCCTGCAAACCACCACAGGCCCCTTGCCTAGGCTGCCCCACACCCCAAGGGAACTCTCACCCTGATCTGGGACACCCTTTAGGATAAACCAGCTGGCCCATACCTGTGCACCAGGCCTCTATCCTATCTACTAAAAGAGTAATATGCAAATTTACCATCTCTCCAACACACAAGATGGCTGCCCCCAGGTGGTCAAAGATGGCTGCTCCCATGTGGTCACAAGATGGCTGCCACAAGATGGCCAGCAGGGGAGGGCAGTTGGGAGGGACCAAGCCTGCAAGGGAGGGCAGTTTTGGAAGATCAGGCCAGCAGGGGAGGGCAGTTAGGGGTGACCAGGCTGGCAGAGGAGGGAAGTTGGGTACGACCAGGCCTGTGGGGAAGGGCAGTTGGGGGGCACTCAGGCCTGCATGGGAGGGCAGTTAGGGGTAAACAGGGTGGCAGGGGAGCAGTTAGGCATCAATCAGGCTGGCAGGGGAGTGGTTAGGGGGTGATCAGGCTGGCAAGCAGAAGTGGTTAGGGGCAATAGGGAAGGCAGGCAGGTGAGCAGTTGGGAGCCAGCAGTCCTAGATTGTGAGAGGGATGTCTGACTGCCTGTTTAGGCCCGATCCTACTGGGATCCCAGATTGGAGAGGGTGCAGGTTGGGCTGAGGGACACCCCCATCCCATGCACGAATTTCGTGCACTGGGCCTCTAGTATTATAATATGATCATACTTTTTTTCTCCTTTAATTTGTTGATGTTGTGGATGAAAGGGGCCACATGCTAACTGACAAACTGTGGGAAGGCCTGCATGGCAGTTTTGCAAACTCAGAGATCTAAAGTTAACCACAAAGGATGGTCCATAATTAAACTTTAACTAAAAGCAGTTATGGTGAATAGTTACCTCCTAGGCCGGTATCTTCACTGACAAGGTCAACCTTTACCTTAACTGAGCCTATCTGTCTTTTTGCATCTATAATAACACTAGAGGCATGGTGCGCGAATTCATGCACCAGTGGGGTCCCTCGGCCTGTCCTGGGGGATCGGGCCAAAACCAACTCTCCGACATCCCCCGAGGAGTCCCAGATTGCAAGAGGGCACAGGCCAGGATGAGGGACCCTACCGATACACAATGAGGGCCGAGGAGGGACACGGGAGGTTGGCCAGCTGGGAAGGGACTGCAGGAGAGCTCCAGGACATGTCTGGCCTGTCTCATTCAGTCCCAATCGGCTGGACCCCAGCAGCAAGCTAACCTACCTGTCAGAGCATCTGTCCCCTGGTGGTCAGTGCACGTCATAGCAAGCAGTTGAGTGGCCTTAGCACATCATTAGCATATTACACTTTGATTGGTTGAATGGACGACTAGACACTTACCATATTAGGCTTTTATTATATAGGATATCCTTGAAATGTCTGGGTAACTTGTAACTTCCCTTTTTCTGGATCCCTTGGGGTACAACCTAAAGTGCCTGGGCGCCAGGACAGATACCACAAATTCCTTCATTGTTATCATGTTAATTGTTCCTGCACCTACCTAAGTATGTGTCTATCATTTTACTTCTTATCCAATCCCAGAGGTTTCCCGCTTTGCTTTCTCCCACTTCTCTAATCTATCACCAGTGGATTTCATGTAACCTGCCTATGTCCCTTCCTTTGATTGCAATGTATAAAAAAGATGAGAAACCGCCATTGTCTGGAGCACTATCCCAATCCATTGAGATATTGCTTCCTGGCAATTGTCGACAGCTTGGCTCAAATAAATATTTTTTTCCAGTCTATAGCTTATCATTTCATTTTCATAACTGAATCTTTTTTTAAAAAATATATTTTATTGATTTTTTACAGAGAGGGAGAGGGATAGAGAGTTAGAAACATCGATGAGAGAGAAACATCGATCAGCTGCCTCCTGCACACCCGCCACCGGGGATGTGCCCGCAACCAAGGTACATGCCCCCGACCGGAATCGAACCTGGGACCCTTCAGTCCACAGGCTGATGCCCTATTCACTGAGCCAAACCAGTCAGGGCCATAACTGAATCTTTAGAAGAGCAAAAGTTTTTAATTTTGAGAGACTCTAATTTACCATGGCTTTTTTCTTCTATGGTTTATGCTTTTTGTGCTCTACCTAAGAAATCTTTGCCTAACCCAAGGTCATACGTTTCTTCTAGAAGTTTAATAATTTAGGATTTACTTATATGTCCATGATTCATCTCAAGTTAATTTTTATAAATATTATAAAGAAAAGATCAAGGTTCCTTTTGGGGCGGGGGGGGGGAGCATTCAATTACATCTAATTTTTCTAGCACCATTGTTGAAAAGACTTTCTCCATGGAATTACCTTGGCATTTTTGTTGATTGTCAATTACTATATCTCTGTGGATCTATTTCTGGATTTCCATCCTATTTCACTCATCTACATTTCTATTCTAACTAGAGGAATGGTGCATGGATTCGTGCACTGATGGGGTCCCCTCAGCCTGGTCTGCACCCTCTCGCAATCCAGGACCCCTCAGGGGATGTTGGACTGCTGGTTTTAGCCCAATCCCCACAGGGCCTGCAGGAATTGGGCCAAAACTGGCAATCAAATGCCACCTGCTGCTCCTGCCTGCTCCTCCCACTCATCCCAGCCCCACCGTGCCTGCCACAGGCTCATGCCCAATCAGTCCTGATCAGGAGAGGCTCATGCCACCACAGCGGCATTCACCAGCCATGAGCCCTGCGTCTGGCACCCATTGGTCAGCTGAGCGGCGCTCCCACTGTGGGAGTGCACTGACCACCAAGGGGCAGCTCCTGCATTGACCATCATAGCGACCAGTCACCGGTCATTCAGTCGTTCAGTCGCTTAAGCTTTTATATATATACTAGTGGCCCAGTGCATGAAATTCGTGTATTGGGGGGAGGGGGGTGGTGGTGTTCCTCAGCCTGGCCTGCACCCTCTTCAATCTGGGACCCCTTGAAGGATGTCCTACTGCTGGTTTACAGGGATCAGGCCTGAACCAGTAGTCGGACATCCCTCTACTGCTGGCTCCAGCTGCTCACCTGCCTGCCTGCCTGTCTGATTGCCCCTAACCACTCTGCCTGCTGGCCTGCTCACCCCCAAATGTCCCCCCCGCCAGCCTGATCACCCCCAATTGCCCCTCCTGCTGGCCTGCTCGCCCCTACCTTCCCTCTCCACTGGCCTGCTCACTCCCAACTGCCCCTCGTGCTGGCTTGCTCATTCCAAACTGCCCCCCGCCCCCGCTGTCCTGATCACCTCCATTTAACCCCCACTGATGTCCTGCTCATCCCCAACTGGCCCCCCTGCTGGTCTGCTTACCCCAATGGCCCCTGCAGTCCCATCCTGGCCTGATCACCACCCCCTGGCCACCCAAGGTCCCAGCTCCTCCTTTGTTTCTTTTTCTTTTCTTTTTTTTTTTTTTTTCAACACCTCCTTGAGTGGAGGCCAGGCCTGGCTGGAAGCAAGTATCTAGGATTTATTTATCTTCTGTAATTGAAACTTTGTAGCCTTGAGCGGAGGCCAGAGCTGGCCAGGAAGCTTGGCTTCCTTCATCACCAGGCGCAACCCAAGCCTCCTGCTCTCTCCAGCTCCATGGCTGCCACCATTTTTGTTGGGATTTATTTATCTTCTATAATTGAAACTTTGTAGCCTTGAGCAGAGGCCAGAGCGGGCCAGGAAGCTTGGCTTCCTTCATCGCCAGGGGCAACCCAAGCCTCCTGCTTACTCCAGCTCCATGGCCAGCCGCCATCTTGGTTGGGTTAATTTGCATACTCACTCCTGATTTGCTGGTGGGCGCGTCTTGGCACAGCGGAGTGATGGTTAATTTGCATGTTTCTCTTTTATTAGTGTAGATAGATGTCAGCACGATACCATCTTAATTATTATAGTTTTAGAGTAAGTCTTTAGATAAACCAGTGCCAGTCCTCCAATTTTGTTCCTTTCAAAATTGTTTTGGCTATTTTAGATACTCTGCTTTTCCATATAAATTTTACAATCAGCTTGTCAATTTCTACCAAAAAGCTTGCTGATGCTTTGACTGGGATTTTATTGATTATAAAGACCAATTTGAAGAGAATTAAGATATTAATAACATTGTCTTCTAATCTATGAATGTTCTATACCTCTCTATTCATTTAGACCATTTTCAATTCTCTCATTAATGTTTGGTAATTTACAGCATGCAGCTCTTGCACTTATTTTGTTAGATTTATCCCAAAATGTTTCATTTTTAATGCTACTGTGAATAGTACTATTTTTTACATTTTAATTTCCAATTGTTCATATATAGAAATACAATTGATATTTAAATATTGTCTTGGCGCCTGTGACCTTACTAAACTTACGTATTCTTTTGTAGTAGCATCCCAATGCTTTTTAAAATGAATTGCATGTCAAAATACAACTGTGATCTTGGTTGGGAGTGAGGGCTATTTATTTCTTGTCTGATACCTGCAGTGCCTGGTTAAAGAGTGATAGAAATTTTTGTCATCCTTACAATAACCACAAAATATGTACTCCTCTTTCAGGCCCATTGCTCTGAGTACATCCCCTGTGCATCAAATAAATCATAATGTCCATCTCCTGTACATTATTAGAACCTGTTACTTCTTCCAAGTTGACTAACAGGTATTTTCAGGATCATCTGGAATAGGGGCTGGGATATTGGTGATAGAAAATTTTGTGTGTGTGTGTGTGTGTGTGTGTGTGTGAATTATAGGCGGATTTTGAAGCCAGCTATAAATTCCTTGAGGTGAAGATGGGGAGTGGGCTTCTATCAATAGTTAGCAGAGAGGGATAGTGGGATTAGAATTTGAAGAAAATTCCAGGAAATATTATAGATCCTAGTTGTCAGTGTGGGACCATATACCTTATATTAGTGTTTCCTAAATTGAGTTTGGGGCAGAGGTGTGTGGATTTCCAGGATTTTTTTCCTTCTTGGTAAAAATTTCACAGTCAAATAAATTTGGGAAACACTTCATACCATATCCTCCTTTGGGAGTTTTACAAAGTCTACTAGTGTATTAAAAGGTGTGAGAAAACCTCAAGTAAGGATACATGTTTACACAGCTTTGTCTAATCCAGCATTCCCCAATCTCATTTGACCATGGGACTCTTCTTTAATATACACCCTCCTGCTATCCAAAAGCTCTTTAACCCAGTAGATGCAAAATACACTCAGGAAAATACTGCCATGGATAATTCTACAATCTCTTACCTTCAATATGAGAACAATACCCACATAACATTAGTATTAAGGACTAGCTGCTACGAAATGCTCTGAGTTTCAGAATGTGCTTAGAATTCTAAAATGGAGAGAGATTTCTGTTTTAGATGTCTTTATTTCCTTCTGCTTCAACTTAGAAACGATGAGCAAATATTCTTCCAACATATGTAATTGAGCTAAGCCAAGGGAATGATTCTCCCACACACTTCCGTGTTTTTTGGTCTTCCCTGATGTTCTTCACTTGACTTCAAACTCTTTCTTGTTTTGCTCTAGTTTGTTGCAAAATTGAGCCATGAAACTCTAAAACAGGTTTTCTACAAGAGGCATTATGCCACCTGCTTATGAGTGTTGTGTGGCGATCAGGGCAATGGGAGAAAAATAAAGTAGACACTCTTCCTTTTCCAGAAGAAATCATTTTCTAATGATTGACAGCATGCAATTAAATGAGCAGCAAAATAAACAACACTGCAGTGTTTAGCGTGAAGCAGCTTGTGTTGTAATTGATCACCTTAGAGACAACAGATGATGACAGGATCCGATTCAATCTTTGATGCCACGTTACAGCTTCCTAGGAAAGTGGGCTGGAAACCTGCTCCAAATTGCTTGCCTCTGTAATTAAAAGTATAAATGTTTCAAGTGGAATACATCCTATTAGTAAGATTTTAGGAAACAAAAAGTTAATTTATTCAAATTCGATATGGTCTGTAAATGCCACCATTATATGCCTTCTACTGGCCTTTGATTAGCTATGGATTAATAAAACTTTTATACCTCCTTTGTCAGCCTCATTTTGAACTCTGTTTTTGCATACTGTTACTATTAAATAAATGAATTAGTGTCCAGAAATGTGTCATGCATATTACCTAGCAGCAGGAAGCATAATACAGTGGTCAGCTTCCCAGGCGCGTTATAAATCCTAATGCGCTCCGTAACCTGCTCACGTGGACCTATTAAAAGCGTGATGATTTAGTGGAGCGGTATTTGTGCTTAACAATGGAATTTTAGTTAATTCAAAACAATGTAAATCATCTCCAATTACAGTATTTGAATATTCACAGTTGCTTCACAAGTACATGTACTGTTGCTAAGCCAGAATTTTTTTTTTTTTTTTAAGCGTTGAGTTACTTGCCTGGAGTAGCATTCAGCCAGGTTAGCTTACGTTAAAAGTATCCAGCCCCGGGGAACACGGTGTATCTAGCGTAGCTTGCTAACTCTCAGCCAAAGCAATTTAGGGCATCCAAGAAAACCCCAAAACACGGAAGGTGGGGGAAAGCAGAGCAGAGCAGTGACTGCTGTAGGGGGTTGGGGGTGGGGCTCAGGTGAGCGCCGCTGTAGCTGTGCATCAAGGTGATGTTGCTCCGTGCAGCTGGGATTTGTTGCTGCTGTTATCAAAGTCATTTCACATCCATGTCAGCAGCTTCTTGATACTGCAACTGCTGCTGCGTCCCTGTGGGTACAGCGCGGACCAGAGAGCATCCTGCGGTTTGAAACAGCCTCTTTGATGCTCAAGGTCTCAGAGGGCCTTTCCAGGAGAGAAGGATGATTAGCTTTCCGCTGGCAGCGACTGCCCTTCAGCATTGCGGGCCCTTGCGCTCTGTCAGGATCAGCTTGGACCTCTGTACCACAGTGGGGATGGGCCACTCCCCGCCAGTCCCCAGTCTTTCCAGTGAAGTGAACTAGGAGGGGAATGAATGAGGAACCGGGTGAACTCGGTTGAAGGAGTTATTCTGTGTATTGTGGATCTGGCCATTTGGGGACAAAGACAACTTTCCTGGCCTTCCGAATAAATCTGGGATGGATGGAATGCTTTTATTTGGTGGGAAGCATAACCTGGAGAGGATGTAGTTGGACACATTATTCCACAGTTTGCCAATGGGTCAAGTCCACTTTGTATAAAATTGCAATTATTTGCAACATCCACATCAATTGTAGTCAGTGACAGCCAGGGTTAGTGGCTTTGCAACCAGCAAGCCTACATTCAAAACTTGATGCTGTCTCTCATAAGCAGGGTGCCCTTGGGCGAGTTCCTTCCATCTCTGAACCTCAGTTTATCCATCTGTAAGGGAGGTCTAGGTTTATGTGCAGTCATATGTTGCTCCACGGTGATGGAGGGTGGATTAAGGGAAGTGATGTACACAAAACACTCACAGGGTAGTTACTGCTGTTTTTACTGCAGATTCATAAGGTGTATGACTGTGTTCAATAAAAGTGGTCTTGGGTAGAGTTTTTATGTATAGTCTGAGCAAGTTGTTTCTTGCTCTAACTTCATGTAACAACTACAGTTTTCTATCGACTTTGTTTTCTCTCTTCCTTCATCCATTCCTCTGTCCATTAAGCCATCTAATCACCTGCCCTACCCCCATCCAATTAGCATACTACAGATTCATGATTTTAAAAAAAAACACTACTGAACAGGAAGTCTCTCTCTCACCTCTGTCCCCCAGGCGGCCTGCTCCTGTCTCCAGAGGTGACTACAGTTACTGGACTCTTCTGTGTCCTTCTAGACGTACTCCATGTACACACAGCACATATACATACGGCGTAGTCCCAAACCTGCCCAATATTATCACACTGTTCAGCGTCTAAAGTTGGCAGTGTATCTTGTGAGCATTTCATATGAGTACATATCAAAGCCTCATTTTTCCTAATACTCATATTGTATTATGTACTGTGGGTGTATCCTAATTTATATAACTTTCATCTATTGACTAGAAGCCTGAGGCACAGAGATTCATGCTAGAATGGGCCTTCCTTTCCCTGGCTGCTGGCACAGCTTTTCCACTCCGGCCCAGTCCCTTTTAACTGCCATCTTTGGTGGGTTAATTTGCATACTCACTCTGATTTGCTGGTGGGTGTAGTGGAGGTATGGTCAATTTACATGTTTGTCTATTATTAGGTAAGATGGGGGTTTCAGTTGCTTTAACCCTTTCCAGTTACACACAGTGCTGCAGAAAATATTCTTCTATACACTCCTCAATGCAATATGTGTGCTCACATTTATAGGATAGATTCGGGAGGTGGATATTTTTCAGGGGCAGGTTTTTATAGAAAGTGCCAAATTGCCCTCAAAAAGATTACATGAATCTTACCCATCCTCCAATAATTTGAGAATACTGGTTTCCCCACACCCTTGACATTTTGTGTTGACTTTTAGAGCTGTTTTATGGTTCAGGTTGCAAATAATTGTGTGCAGAAATTAATATACATATTCATACATGTACATACATATATACACTCACATGCATATACATATTAAATTACATATATCTGTATGTATGCATGTATAAACACCCACAATCTCTGGCATTTTCTTCCTTAAGCATTCTTAAAATTCCTTAGTTAGAAAGAATAGGAATATGTGGCAATTCTTAAAAATAAAGTAGTAGGGTGTGATTAAAGCAGTAATTTACTGCTACCAAAATGAAAAAATAAAAAGATCAGACTGCCCTTTATTCATGAAAACAAATTCATTCAACAAATATGCTACTAAATGTAATAGTTTCAGCTTCTAGTTAGTGCTCCTAATAATTCTGTTTTATTTTTTAAGAAAAACATAAATGAAACAGATGTACAGTATCTCAAGGAAATATCATACAATTAATATATGTTTTTTTTTAATCAAACACTTGGAAATTTTAAAAAAATGAACCTAAAAGTCACTCATTATCTGACAATCTACTGATAACTGTCAATGCTGTCAATTTTGGTGTATTTTTTCCATTTCTTTTTCTATCAGTGTATTGTGAGTATCTCAACACTAGAAATTTGGTGAGGATCCAAGGAGAATGAATTGTGTATCAGGGGAAAATAAAAGAGTGGTGTTTAGTTACTTGTGCTTAAAGGACTCTCATAAGTGAGAGTTCTGGAAATAACCAACCCAGCCTGGCTATAGTAAATGAAACAGTGTGAAGCCCACCCATTTGTAAAATCTATATGTGATCACCTTCTTAGGAGTATTATTTGTTGTTAGAAGCCTAGAACATTTAAGCATTCCCATAAAAACAATAAATAATGAAAATAAACATGAAATTAACCAAAAGTACCCTCGTGGGCGAATTTGCTCACTTTTCTTTCTTTGGTATTTAACTGCCGTCTCGACCTCTCTTCTGCACTGCAAGCTCACCTAGTGACACATCCCAACTCGTCATCTTGCAAGCCTCTCCAACTTAATATGTCCAAACTCAGCTCTTGCTCCTCCACCCGTTCCTGCTTCCCCAAGTCTCCCTCATCTCCATTACTGACACCTCCATCTTCTCATTACTTGAACCAGAAACCTAGGAGTAATCCAGGCATCTTTCCCTCCTTCATTTTCACATCAATCATTTCAGCAGCCCAAATCCCTCTCCAACACATTCACTTTTCTTCAGCTTCTTGCCCTAACTCTAGCCCTACCCATCTGTCTGAGCCACAGTGATAGCTCACTCACTAGCCTCCCTGCTTCCTCTCCAGATCAACTTCAAGCCAAACAGGCGATTGAGGACATTGCACCGCCTGCTCAAAATTCTTCAGTGGCTTTTCAGGACAAAGTCTTTAGTATGCCTCCACGACCACTCACTCACTCTCCTGACCCCTCACCCCCTCCTTTGGCTTGGGCTTTCTCACTCTTTTAGTCCTTCTCTCCTCAGGGTCTTTGCATATGCGGACCCTTAATACTTTAATCCCCTTCCCTGTGGCCTAGCTCACTCATTGTAAATGTCTCTTCCTCAGATACCTTCCCTGAACCCCCTATTCAAAAATAAGTACCCCCTTACACTTTCTTATAGAGCCTTGTAATTTCCTTCACAGCCACCATGACAATTTATTATTACATACTTATTTGCATGATTATTTAATGTCTTTCTCCCCACTAGATTATAAATTCCTTGAGGACAAGGATTATGTCTGTTTTGCTCATTGCTGCACCCTCGGAAACATAATGCCCAACACATAGTAGGACTCAAATATTCATTGAATGAATGAATGAATGAATATTTTCTTCCCTTACTGCTTCCCTCTGGTATTAAAAAGGATTTACACGCCAGGCCTGTGTGGCTCAGTGGAGTGAGTGTCATCCCATGTATCAAAAGGTCACTGGTTTGATTCCCTGTCAGGGCACATGGCCAGGTTGTGGGCTCAATCCCCGGTAGGAGGCATGCAGGAGGCAGCTGATGGCTGATATTTCTATCTCTCCCTCTCCCTTCCAGTATCTCTAAAAAACAACAACAGCAATAAAAACATATATAAAAAAAGGATTTACCCAAACATAAAAAGCAGAGGAAAGAAGTTTCCAGCAATTTTTTCCCAACATTTTCTTCTCAATGAGCTCCAATTATCTTCAAAAGTGAATTACTACAATATGTATCTCTGATTTAAAAATTTCCTGTGAAAACTCCCACTTCCCATCCAATTGTCTCCACTATCACTTTAGTTCAAATCCCATACCAATGCCACTCTCCTGCTGCCTAGAAACGTATTTTCTCTTTTTTGAACCTGCCTCATACTTACGATCTCTCTGACTCAAGTGGTATATAATGTTCATAAAGCTCAGGTCTTAAGATTCAACCCAGAGTAATGATGTGGCATAAAGGACCAGCTAATCCAAAGTCTCTCAGAAATAATACATAATCCCCAAGCAATACTCCTTTTAAAATTCATATTGTTGTTTAATCCATTCAACATGTGCTGTGTGCCAAGGACTGTGTTCTACAATGTAATCCACCAATGAGCTAAACTTTACAGAGTTCCTGCCCTCACAACCTTGTGGTCCCATGCTGTTGGGACAACTTAAAAATGCAGCCACCCAGGCTCATGTAGAAATCTTCCAAGATTTACTATGGAACCTGAACCAGACCAGGAACACATTACACATGGCCTTTATAAGGCCAGGAAATATCCTACCTTCTTACTTCCAAGAATAGCACCAACAATGCCATGTAAGTTTCTAGGTGTCTGAATTCCAAATGTTATTAGGAACATTGACCACCTTGAGCCAGAAGGCAGTGTGTAGCTGATGCTTGTTCACCACGCCATGTCCCTCAGCCTGTTGGTTCCGGCCTGGCTGTGGCTGACTGTTCCATACACCATTGTGTGCACTGCAGAGTTTCTGCTCAGTGATCTCTGATAGGCAGAGGCCAGCTACACAGGTGCAATCCAAAATGTGCGTGCTTGTATGTTGGTGGAAGAGCCATCAATATGGGTCACGTGTCATTAGACAAATGCCTTAGCCTCCTATCTCAGGCCAGTGCACTTCCCAGACGTACTCTCCATGGTTCCTCTAAGGCTCTGCAGTGGGATTGAGCCCAGTTCCACAGCTGTAACCAGAAACATGGACACGCCTTTTGTTGGCTCTTCTCTCTCTCTCTAGCCTCTCCTCCCAAAAAGACTACCTGCGCCCGAGTCCTGGTTATAGGGTTTGCTTTCAGAGGAGCACAGTCTAAGACACACACACCCCAAACTCTGGACTTCCCTCAAATAGAGAAAACCCAGTAAAAATAACTAAATTTATTTTAGTTAATTGCATCGTCCTTATTTCACTGGTCAGAAGTAAAACCAACTCAGCCAGATTTCTTCGTATCTACTAGGAAACTAAGACACATAAGATAAGTGTGGTCCCTGCTCCCCAGATACACACAGTCTCATTTTCCTCATCCCAAGTGACAGAAAAAGAAAAGTTGGTTAAGGACCTCCGTTATTCCCCATCTCCAACCTGTATGCGACTTCGGTAAAAATATATGACCCCATGGGTTATATAACGATATAAGGTGGGCCTGGTACAAATCTGGTGTGCACCACATTTTCCCTTTTCTGTAAGCCTAGATTCTCATTGTTACAAGTGACAGAAACTCACCTCAAATTTGCTTGAGCCAAAAGGCAATGTGTTGGCTGGAGTAGCTGAGAAGTCAAGGGTTACACCGGCTTCAGGCACAGTGCACCTCTCGGCTTCTCAATGATGTTGTCAGGGTTTTGTCTGTCTGCATTTCTTACATCCGTTCCATTTGGATTGGCTTTCCTCTCAGGCCCCTCCAAATGAGAGAAGAAATGGTTCCCAGCAGGTGTTGGCCTAGCTAGTGCTTTTATCTCATGATCCCCAATAAAGAAGACTTCCCTCTTTCCCAGTAGCCATATAAAAAGGTCTCATGGAAACAGCTGGGCTCTGCCTGGATTGTGTATTATCCCTGAAACAATCATGGTGGCCAAGGGGCAGTGGCGCTCTGACAGGGCTGAGTTGTGTACCCATCACTGGCTTGGAGGGGTAAACCCCAAACCCCGTGAAACAGAGGCTCTGTTACTTGAAGCAAAATAGCCACAGCAGGCTGGGACTCTAAAGCTAAACACAGTCTTTCTAGATCCTAGGGCCACAACAAGAAATATTTTTCTCTCAGAGTAGGAGAGTGAATGTCCCAGATCAAAATGAGTTTCTTGGTGGAGGAGAGATGTTTTTTTATTTGATTTACCAAATAAGGGCATAGTTTCTGGAGCTCCGGGTGTTGCTCTGGGGACTTGTACAGGTGCCCAAGTTAACTGGCTTTTGCAGCCCCTCTGACTGGTGGGCACTGCAGGGTGAATGTGACATCCAGGTTTTCCTAATAAGGCCACCCATGGCTGGAGCCACTGGAAAAACTCCAAGTTGGGGAAGGCAGAAGAGGGAGCTGTAAGACCTTTGTTCTTGGGTACATTCCTGAGAGTGGGAAATGCCCTCCTCTGTCTGCTACTGAATCAGAGGCAAGGGCAGCTTCCCCAGCCCTGAAAAATATTGGAACGTAGAAAGAGGAGCCGGATGTTGGTCCCTGCCTCAACTGCTAATGGAAGCTTGTGCAAGTCTGTTTGCACACAGCCTGGGCTCCTGCATTCTGGATGCTGCTGGTTGGGAAACTTCAGAGCGTTGACCTCCTAGCAGTGTTGCTGGAGACTGATTTCCCCACCCGTCCTGCCCATAGCAGGGTAAGGGCCTACTCACCCCCAGGATGGGTAAAGCTGAAGCCTCTCTCTTTGATCCTTGCCATATCTTTATTTTTTTAAATATATTTTTATTGATTCCTGCACACCCCATACCAGGGATCGAGCCCACAACCTGGATATGTACCCTGACCGGTAATTGAACTGTGACCTCCTGGTTCATAGGTTGACACTCAACCACTGAGCCATGCCGGCCAGGCAAGCCTTGCCATATCTTTAACTGATTAAGCCTAATAGCCCTTTAGTCTGGTGGCACCCATAACACCTAGTCCTTGTCCATTTCCATATCAGTGAGCAACGGTATGTATTTTCAGCTCCGAGTGGGCAACTCCCCCATTCTTACTCCCCATGCCTACTCTGCCTGTGGCTCTCCCATCTACACATGAGTGAATGTCCTGAGTCCAGCTTTTAAGGAATCACCAGTCGAATCCTATAGATTCAACTTCTTTTCTTTCCCCACCTTCCTTTCCTCCTTAGCTGATAATTAGCCAGTTTTCTTCTTAGTGTTGAAGTCTGCTTATTTGTGATTCATCAGTGAGTGAGTCCTATGGGAGTTACTCTCAATTACAAATTGAAGACTAATTGTGCCGAGATCACTGTTGCTCTGAGACGCCTCCACTGTAATCACTTCCTAAATTAACTCTATCCTCTTATTTCACATGAAGCTGAGGCTTTTAAGATGAGCTGTGATTTGTAGTAGGAAACGCAGCAGTTGGGGAACTGTGGGGTCACCATGGCATTTTTTTAAACTTCCTCTTCCTTTTCATCTGAATTCTGGATTATTTTTAAAACCTAAAAGTAAAATGTGTTCAATGGAAACAGCACAGATTTTTGCTCTTACTGCAGCTTATCACATAAAATTAGGCAGGGCTGAGTGGGAAGAGATCAGTCAAAGAACTTGTATGCATGTATGCACAACCATGGGCATAGACAGTAGGGGTCGGGGGGAGGGCTAGAAGGGGTACATAGGTAATACTTTCAACAATGAAGATTTAAAAATTATTTTTCCTGTCGTCACTCTTGTTCTGAAAAAGTTTCTGAAAAATGTAAATCACCATGCCCTGACCCACACCGTTTTTTATAGTGCCTTGATGTATTTTTTTTCAGTGTGCCTCTTTTGATGGAGAAGGCGGGGGTGTTGAGGGAGAGATTCAACTACTGATCCTCGGGTTGCATGATCTGTACTTTGAGCCTCCCTAGCAATCAGGTGACAAGCAGGCAGCTGGAGAGAGCTAATTGTAAGTCACCTGGGAGGGGAGAGAGAGAAAGGTAGCATCCACAGAGGAGGCGAGGCAGTGGCTCAGATCAAGGGCCCACAACAGAACAAAGAGCAGCTGTTCCCGCAGATCCCAAGGGAAAACCAAAAGGAAATGGACAAAAGAAATGTAGGAAAGATAAAACCACCGAACTTCTCCGGTTTCAGACCTGACAAAACCCATTTCCCAGCCAAGCCCCCTCGGCAGGCTCTCTCTCCCGGGTCTGCTGGGCCCTGCCTGCCTCTTCCCCGTGGGCAACGGGCAACATCTATGTCCTGCAACGCTATGTCCTGTGGCTGCAGAGTGACCCCTGGGGATTCTGGCCTCTTCTTTGCTGAGCTTCAAAGACCTCACTTCAATATTTCAGCTCAGTGGACCCCAGATCTCCCTCGGAGGGACTCTTCTCGTTCACAGGCCATTGGAGTTTTGTGCTGAGGGGCAAAGAACAGTCTATGTTCCCAGCTCAGAGGCTTACCCCTGGGCAGCTCCCTGAGGATTCTGACTCAGGTTACATGCTCCCATACAGAAATTCAAATCAGGGTTAGAAATGGAAGTGTTGATATCCTTCAGCTGCCAACACACCCAGATCCAACCCACGACCTGAAAGGGATGTGACTAATATGGAATTGCCAAAGAATGAACCAGAACTTCTCCACCTGTCTGCTGATCACCTCCGGCAGCCATGGCGAGTGTCCTTGTCCATTCAATCCCAAACTATAGAAAAGTGGAAGGAAGGGGGGAAATCACCCAAAGTTAGAGATACCTAGAGATAAATACTGTTCACATTATGGCACACTGATTTCCAGTCTTTTCTCCCAAAATAGTAGAGATTGCATTTTAATTTAACATTATAGTATACATATTTCCTCTTGCTCATATAAATTTATAAATATATTTAATGTAACACTCTTGTGCATAAACACTGTTCAGGTATTCAGGCTAGTTTCTTTGTAATTGGTCCCTAGAAGGAGTTTAACGATGTCAACAGGTATAAACCTTTTTAAGGCATTTTTATCTCTTGGCCAAAATTCCCTGCCTTTTTAAAGGGGCACTAGAAAAATGATTTTGTGACAGCCACAAAGGCTCTTACTGATTCCAGAAAAAGGTTTGTCCTCAGCTGATTTGAAACAAAATAGAATTAATACTTTTTTTCCTACTGAGAAGCAGCCTGCTAGTGAGTGACCCTCATGCAACAGTGCAGCCGGCTTCATTCACTCCTGAAGGCAAATTTACATCCAACCCATCTACCAAGGACATGCTTGTAGGATTTCAAGATCCCCCACAGCTATCTTCCAAATGTTAACAACACTGATTTTTAACATTTATGTCATTGTACATTAATGACACTTTTTTTGTTAACTCTCCAATTGCTTTTTTATGAAACAACATATATAATGTATCTATATTATATTAATGTATCCTATATAACCAAAACCTAATATGCTAAGTGTCTGACGGCTCATTTGACCATTCGACCAGTCACTATGATGCACTCTGACCACCAGGGGGCAGATGTTCCAACGAGTAGGTTAGCTTGATGCTGGGGTCTCACAGATTGGGGCTGGGTGAGATGGGCCGGACATGCCCTGGAGCCCTCCTGAGGTCCCTCCCCAGCCCCAATCATGCACCAGTGGGGTCCCTCGGCCTGGCCTGAGCCCTCTCACAATCTGGGATCTCTTGGGGGATGTGGGATGTTGGAAAGCTGATTTCGGCCTGATCCCCAGAGGCCAGGCTGAGGAACCCCACCAGTGCATGAATCTGTGCACCAGGCCTCTAGTCTATATATAATATGTATATATGTATATATATATAATGTACTATATTATAATGTATATGCACATACACAGACTCAAATGAACTCAGTGAAGATGCTTATCCTGTCTTTGATGAAGCAGATTTAATTTCTCCCCCTTCAACACACACAGCAGTTTTCAGTTACATTTCCTGCAGACAGGATAGGTGATGTGGCCTGCTATTACTGCAGAAATGAAGGCTCTTCTCCCCTTTGTCATGTTATACATGGATGATTGACAGCATTGGAATTTGCTAGCAAATTACTATACCTGCTGCTTGGTGCTGTTTCTCCCTCCTTCTGCCTCTCAGACAGACATTTCTTGCCTGTCCAAAGCCATTTGAATTCCCATTTCAAAGAATCTTGGTTAGATGGCCAATTTGTTCCTAAGAGCATTGGAAATGGCTATAAAAAGAGACACCTATTTCATGGGTGGTGGCTTTATGCCAGTCTGATACCTCAAACATTGCTTTCGAGAATGCCTGCCAGCATGCCTGCCTGGGCACAGCAGGCTACAGCGGTAAAAAGGACCATGGTTTAATCATACTCACAAGGTGTCCTATCTCCTGTAAGGTGTACTGAGTGCCTGCTGGGTAGTTCGTGTCCCTGTGAAGAGCAGACTAGTGGCAACTCCAAGGGAAGCAAGCATACTAAAATATTGTGATCAGATTCCTAGAGCACTGTTTTTCCCAGCTTAGCAATTAGAGATTCCCCCCTGGGAATGTTATTCATATGAGAGTATTAAAATAAAATATATTGTACTAGAAGAGGAAGGGGTTACATAAAGATCTATAGTCAATCCTGAAAGATATATATATATATATATATATATATATATATATATATATGTGTGTGTGTGTGTGTGTGTGTGTGTGTGTCCATACTTTTGTACACTCTTATACCACAAATTCATATCCCCAATATATGTATTACATAGACAGGGATGCTATCCCACCACTGGGCATGCGAGCAGAGGAAACAGTCCTCTGCTGGGTTAGAGATCTCTGTAGGCCCTTTTAGCTGGGGTCCTGATCATATGCATAAATAGGCTTTTCACCAAGTGGATGACTACGTAATTCATTCATCTTGATTGATAATTAAAACCGACAATGAACAGATCAACACAAATCAGGAGGGCAAAAACATCTGGGACTCAGTTTAATGAGAATACCCCAAAACCTCTTTAGTGGTAATTGCATTGCAAGCACCAAATAGCTTTCACAGTTGTTTTTGCAAATGATACAAATTAGCACCCAAGATCTGAAAAGTACACGGACTGTAAAAACATTGGGGAATTTAGCAGGGCCCTGGGTAGCTTGGCCAAATATATGTATGAACCTAGATACATGCTAGCATATAATTTGGGGACTTCTTGCAGCAAAGAAAAAAAAAGTGAAGACTAGAATCCTACTGCTATTTGCACTTGTAACTCCCAGGTGAGCAAGTTCACCTACTAGGCAGTTTTCTCCCTTCCCACAGAATTCTTTCCCCATTTCCCACAAACACCCTGAGAATTTAAAAATATCTAAGAAGCTTAAAATCTGCAGTTTAAATCCTTTTCCTTGTTAGGAAATGTAGAAACTCCACAAACAATTTGAAGGTTTTATGGGTACTTAGTTATACCTAAAAAGTCCAGGAAAGCTGTAATACAATGTAACAGTTGAATAACTCATTAGACTTAAACACACCTAGTGAAACAGTAAGAAGGAATTTGCAAAGTAGTGGGTTCTGATTTTAGTTTATTTCTTTTTTCAGGCCCCTCTGCCTGAGTCCAGCGAGGAGTGAGGAGTGAGTGCTTGTTGTACAAATCCTGCAGAGAGACAAATTCTACAGATAAAATAATCAGGCTGGAGCAGGAAGGCTTCAGTTAAAACAAGAGTGTCGCCCCGCCGGTGTAGCTCAGTGGCTGAGCATAGGCCTATGAACCAGGAGGTCACGGTTTGATTCCTGGTCATGGCACATGCCCGGGTTGTGGGCTCGATCCCTGGTGGGGGTCATGCAGGGGGCAGCCGATCAATGATTCCCTCTCATCATTGATGTTTCCATGTTTCTATCTCTCTCTCCCTCTCCCTTCCTCTCTGAAGTTAATAAAAATATTTTTAAAAAATAAAAAAAAACAACAGTGTCATCAGATGTGGAGAGATGAAAGAACAATGACTTTCTCTCTGCCCATATATATGTTCCTACCCTCCCTTTGCTCAGCTCCGTTTCCTTCTTCAAGACTTCTCTGGCAGCCGCACTACGGGAAGACTGGGTGTTCCAAATCTTGGAGCCTTCGCTTGCACTGCCCTTTAGCACCTGGCCTATTTACTTATTTCTGCCCCTTAAGCTCAAAGAAGATGCCCAATACATGTGTGTTCATGGAACTCCACCTTTTTGAATCACTGTCCCTTTAAAAAGCATTTCTACATGCAGTTTTGCCATGTGGAAATGCCCAAGGTCACCTACGTAGCATCCCAAAGTCAGCGAGGCACAATGCTGTGAACCCACTTTACAGAAAAGACGTTGCAGCACAGAGAGACTGCTCGACCTCCCCAAAGTCACGCATCCACTGCGAGGCACTTAGAACTTCCCAGCAAGCTGCCGTGGCTGCTGAAATGAAACAGGGAAAATCAGACTCATTTGAAAAAATGCTCTCTATCTTTTGGAATTCTCAGACAATGTTAATGGAACAACTTGAGATGAATACATTGTCGGCTCCTCATCTTTTACCTATGGGGAATTTGTAGAAAATTAAGCACTTATTGAAACATAGTTACCAAGCCCCATTGGCGGTGGTTCCAGCTGCCTCACCAGGGAGAGTGGGAAATGAGTGAGAATACCCACACTGTGTATCTGCAAATCTTTCAGGAGAGATTGGGGGCTCAGAGTCATTCCACAGAAGAACAGGAAAAGGTGAATAGTGCAGTGGCTTTTCAACCACTTCTCCCTGCAGCCACAGTATTTTCGTCAAGCAAAATCAAGTTAAAGCAAAGTAATTTAGAACAATATTCAACAGGGAAAACATCAACAGAAGGGTTTATTTGCTTCTTTTCTTTTGACACCAGCTGAGCGTCCATGTCTAATTCCTTGTTGCCTCCATGCCTATGGTTCTGGCTGTGAAGCAACTTCTGTCAGCCAGGAGCAATCATTTTGAAACTGATCTGAATTTGTAAGTGTCAGGTAATGATATAGTCTTTGAAGTGGCATAGTTGGAAATCATGTCTCTACTAAGCCTCAGTGTAGCCACCTGTCCCATAGAATAGGGGTGGGGAAACCGTGGCCAACTTCGGCTGCCACCTGTGTTTGTACAATCTGTGATTTAGCAATGGTTTCAACCTTCTTAAGGGGTGGACAAAAATCAAGACTATTGCTTCTTTTCTTTTCTTTTTTGTTAACCCTCACTAGAGCATATTTTCCCCATTGATTTTAAAAGAGTGGATGGGAGATGGGATGGGGAGAGAGAAAAAGAGGGAAGAGAGGTCAATGTGAGAGAGACACATGGATTGGTTGCCTCCTGTGCACACCCCGACCCAGGTGGAGATCAAACCTGCAACCCAGGTACGTGCCCTTGACCGGAAATCAAACCCAAGACCCTCCCATCCTCGGGCTAACACTCTTACCACTGACTACACTGTCCAGGGCAGGACTATTTCTTACATGTGGACATTATATGAAATTCAAATTTTAGTAGTTACAAAAGTTTTATTGAAATACAACCATACTCACTCATTTCCATATTGTCTCTGACTGCTTTGAAAATAGAGTTGAGTGATTGGGATGGGACAGGGACCTATGATTGCAGAGCCTAAAACATTTGCTATCTGATTCATTGCAGAAAAAGCCCAAGCATTGCTGAGGCAACATGAAGAGGTGCAGACCTAAAAAATGTATGCCTTGCACATAAATTCAACATTGTGTTTGGAACAAAAATACCACATTCGTTTTTCTAAATGGATCAACAGATTTTTAAGTGTGAACTGCAATTAATAGGGCATATATTCACAGGCTGCTTCAGTGCCCCTGTTCCTACCTCTGCATCACCATTTACTGCATTGTAACAATTGTAAGTAGGTGGCCCAATTTGCTTATGTAGTCATATGATTGTCTTTTGCATTCTTAACAACTTTATAAATTATCTCTGGCACCGCTCTCTCAAAATAGTTTTTGATTCAGGTTAAACATTTCAGTTAGTAGCATAATTCATGGAATCCAAAAGTGTTCAAGTAATAATTAAATTTTTTTAAAATGTCAAGTAAAGGTGTAGAAAATTCTAAAGAGATGGCATTAATAGTGGCTCAATAATGAGAAGCCATCTGGGAAAACACAGTCTATAAACAATTACCTTCTGACTTAATTCATCCCTCATTTACAATATGCCAGGCAGAGATTTTAAATGGAAAGACTGTCTTATTCTAGAGGGAATCTACTGAATTTAGTACTTAGAGTGAATTCATTTGGGGGCATTTAAAGAGAATTTTTATCTTGTCAAATTCATTGCATGAAAAACTAGTAAAAAGAGATATTTTGCATCACACAGTATGTGCTATATCTTTGAAACTCCATATTGTTAATATAAACAGACATGTTTGCTTTAAAAATCCAATTACTGTATTAAATTTTGTGTCAGGGAAGGTTTAAAATACCTGTTCATGGGCAAGGCTTGAAATATTAAAAAATAACATGAAATTAAAATCTGGACAACTCTCCCAACATTAGGGTTATTTGATCCAGCTCATTTAGAAAGAGAAATGACAAAGAATTCCTTTTGTCATATTCAGAACACAATCAGTGCATGGTGTTAGAATTGGTTGAGGAGGGGGTGGGTCTCTGAACTTAGTCAATACTGTAATTACAATAGCACGTTTCTGAAACAGTCACCAGAACATCCACAGGCCTCTGTCTTGAAACTTTCGACGGCTGTATCCCATGACAAAATCCTGCATGTGTGTATGGGTTTTGTTATTAACTCTAGGTTTGAATTAGAATTCCCTGTCTTACAGCTTGAAGCTAAACTCTGTTTACAAAACAGTATTTACACTTGACTAATTTTGCAGATCAAACTAATTAAATCAATTAAACTGGTGATTAACCAAATGAAGGCTGATTGCAAAAATTAGTGGGTTTATTTTGGAGGACTGGAAGTAAGCTAATTACTGCAGTGATTACTTGAACCTGGAGTACTCTAAATGTGGTATAAATTGAAACCTCATAGTGAATTAGACTGGGAATTCATTACAGTTTAAAGCACTGTTAATACTATTCAGTCTGTTCCTCCTTGGGGACAATTTTCCTCTCTCTGTGTTTTGTATACTGATAAACAATCACTTGGTGTGTGCTTTTTGTAGTGCAACCCAGTAAAGTGGGGGACCCTGAAGAAAAGTTATTTACTTTTGAGTGATATATACCAGTGCCTGTCCAACTGGAATGTACACTCCAATCATTTGAGGATCTTCTAAAAGGAGGATTATGATTCGGTATGTTGGGGATGGAAGTGGTGGTTAGGGCAGGAACATGGGGTCATGGATTGGAAGGTGTGTGTTCATGCACATGTATGTGTGTGTGTATGTGTGTGTGTGTGTGTGTGTGCACGCGCGTGCACGCATATGAATATGCACAAGAGGTAAGATTCTTGGCCTGGCTGGGTGGCTCCATTGGTTGGAGCATCGTCCCATACACCAGAAGGTTTTGGGTTAGATTCCTAGTTAGGTCACATACCTAAGTTGCAAGTTCTATCCCTGGTCAGGGCTCAGGCATCGGAGGCAACTGATCAATGTTTCTCACATCAATGTCTGTCTGTCTGTCTCTCTCTCAAAATTGATAAAGATATATCCTCAGATGAAGATTAAAAAAAAAGTTAAGATTCTGCCAGTCTGTCAAGCGCTTGAGTGATGTTGACATTGCTGATTCTTGAACCACACTTTCAGTAACAAGCACATGCACTGAAGTGGACACAGACTGTCAGAATTAGATTGGATGCTTCAGGCCGGGATATGGAGACTAAGCTCTCATTACATTCCTTGGTGATGAAGCTGACCCACTATTGCAGGAGCTGCCTGAGCACCAGCAGCAGTAATGGCTACTGCGACGGGGCCACACTGCGTGGTTTTTCCCATGGTCTTCTCGTGCAGGCGTGTTAGTAACAGAGTATTTATGTCCGTCCGTAACGCACTCTACTAATTGGTTTTTAAAGCATATCATTTTAACAAAATGTGAACACAGCTGAGCGTGTGGTCTACATTTTGCTGATTTAAATATCACTGAGCTTTCTGTTCTCTTTTTTGCCTTCGTTTCAGATTTATGAGATGGTATTTACAGTAATAAAAGGAAGACTTCAGGTTCTGTTCAAAGATGCAATTAAATCTAGGAGAGGGATGTCAGTTTTATGCAAAATTTTAAAGGGAAGCAAAGAGCTTCCTTTTGCAGCTGACGGGAGGATAGACCTATCTTTATTTTCAGTGTTGCATCCATTTCAGATATCTGGGTTTGGGGGGAGAGGGGAGTAATCTTCCCGGTTAATCAAAGAACTTGTGTTGACATTTGGTTTCCTGCATGTTGCAGGCTCATAGCAAGAAACACCATATCCCTACAGGAAACCCCACAACCTTTAGCAGTGACTATTCATTGCCATTTGATAAGCAGTGCCCTCTGTGTGCCAGGGGCAAGAGAGTGCACATTTGAATAAGTTAAGAGCACAGACTGTGCTTCAATAAGGACTGAGCTCTCAGGAAGGAAAGGCGCATCTGAAGAGTTTCCATCTGGTGGGAGAACAGCATTCACATGGCTGCAAGGAGCAGCTTTATGGTAGGAACAGATAGATCTCTCAGGCCTTTGATAAGCTGCCCAAAATTTCATCAGAAACACGCTGGTTGATTTTCCATGTTACAGTCTTCTGGATTTTCCCTTGATGCTTGGGACATTTGTAAGCTGCCTGCTCCCGGGTCCCAGTGCAAACTGGCATTGGTGAATCTTCAGTGGAGATGGAGAAGGTACAGAACGTTGAGCTGAATCTTTATAGATCCCAGAGAAGTGGATTTAAAAGCTAAATATTTGATGTAAGCTTATCCAACTGACCTTTTTAAAATGTAAATAAAAAAAGTTATAGGCTGGAAATTTTTAGTTGAGTAAGTTTTTATGTTGGCAAGGTTTATAGTGTTTTTGTTTTTGTTTGTTTTTTAATCAGGTTGAATTAGTTGAAGACATTTGACATAAAAATGGAAGGGTTTTCTTGTCTTGTTAAACAAAGATTACTAGAATATTTCCATTAATTACCAATTGCCAGCCTGGAGAATTCCTAATTATAGAAGATGACAAAAACAAATGATTAAATAATCAGCTGAGGGTCATACAGGTGATACTTGCCTCAGTGAACTCACCACCAGGACCACATCTTTGGGTTTTGTTCACTGACATGGGGAGGATGGCCTGTCTATCTCTGGGAAAAGATGCAAGTAATTGAGTATACATATATCTATAATAATAAAAGTGTAATATGCTAATTAGACCGGATGACCTTCTGGGATGAGGCCAGGGCTGTGGCTGTGAGGGAGGGATCCAGGCAGCTGCCTGCAGCTGTGAGGAAGGGATGGAGGCAGCCGCAGCTGCGAAGGCCTACTCTTCCATGAATTTCATGCATTGGGCCTCTAGTGTGTGTGTGTGTGTGTGTGTGTGTGTGTGTGTGTGTGTGTGTGTGTGTATATATATATATATATATATATATATATATGAGAGTAATGTACAGACATACCAGGATATATATCCCATCAGGGCGGGCCCGTCAGACCCCACCCATACACGAATTTGTGCACTGGGCTTCTGATATATATCCTGGTATGTCTGTACATTACTCTCTTATATACACACTAGAAGCCCAGTGCACAAATTCATGTATGGGTGGGGTCTGACGGGCCCGCCCTGATGGGGGCCCATTGGGCTGGGCTGGCAGGGGGGAGGGGCCGCTGGTGGTTGGCTGGCTGGCCCTGCCCCAAATGGGGGTGTCAGGGGCTGATTGGGGGCCGGGCCAGCCAGAAGGGGGGGGGCAGTTTGGCCAATCGGGGCCCAGATCAGGCTGGTTGGCTGCTGCAGTGCGCTTCATAACTACCAGTCATTCTGGTCATCCTGCCATTCTTGTCTCTAGGCTTTTATATATATAGACTAGAGGCCCAGTGCACAAAATTCATGCATGGGGGTGGGGTCCCTCAGTCCAGTCTGCACCCTCTCCAATCCAGGACTCCTCGGGGGATGTCTGACTGCTGGTTTAGGCCTGGTAGTCAGACATCCCTCTCGCAATCCAGGACCACTGACTCCTAACCACTCACCTGCTTGCCTGTCTAATGCCCCTAACTGCTCCCCTGCCTGATCACCCCTAACTGCCTCTGCCTGCCTGGTCACCTGTAATGGCTCTCCCCTGCTGACCTGGTTGCCCCCAATGTGTATACGGCTGGGGTTCCTCAGCCCAGCCTGTGCCCTCTCACAGTCTGGGAGCCCTCAGGGGATGTCCTCAGGGGAGTGGGCCTAAGGCAGCAGTCAGACATCCTTAGCTCTGCTATGGAGGTGGGAGAGGCTTGCCAGCCATGAGCCCAGCTCGGGGCTTCTGGATGAGTGGCACTCCCCCTGTGGGAGTGCACTGACCACCAGGGGCAGCTTCTGCATTGAGCATCTGCCCCCTGGTGATCCAGCCCTCACAGGGGCTCGGAAATGTGTGTCAAAGTGACTGGTTGTTTCACCATTTGGTCAATTTGTATCTTAGCCTTTTATTATATAGGATGGGAAGGACTGACAGAGGTCAGAGGGGAGGGGATGGACATAGACAAAACTGTGGTGATGGCCAGAGGTGGGGGGCTGAGCAGAGGAGGGTAAAGGGGGGGAAATGGGAGACATCTATAATAGTGTCAACAATAGAATAAAAACAACAATGATATACCACCACACTACGCACCTATTAGGGAAAAAATAAATACATATGAACTATGTATTTACTACTTTGATAAAATTAAAAATTTAAAAAGAAAGAATTGTGTCCAGAAAGGAGTGTTGTTGAAATGTTTATTTTATTTTATTTTATTTTATTTTCATGGTAAAGCTAAAGAAGCTTCCGAGCCCCTGTGAGGGCTGGATTTGTTCTGGGGGAGAGAGCAAGCAAGTTGCAACCAGCAGCATTTTGGATAACCTGCCTGAAATGATTTAAAAGAGAAAGGGACAGATTCCCCAAGCCTACAGTTATTTGTAATTTATTTTCTTATTCTAAACAAAGTCATTTTGAACCTTATTAAACCTCCGCCCCCCTAAAATTAGTCCTTCAGGTTCAGTAAACTTTAGGCCTCACAAAACCTGTGTTAGTCCCTGAGGGTTGGGGTTCCCCAAAGGAGTTCGGATTTATTCATTATATTTATTTGTTCCTTTTAATTCTTGTTCTAGAGCAGTGGTTCTCAACCTTTCTAATGCCGCGACCCTTTAATACAGTTCCTCATGTTGTGGTGACCCCCAACCATAAAATTATTTTCGTTGCTACTTCATGACGGTAATGTTGCTATTGTTAATGAATCGTAATGTAAATATCTGTGTTTTCTGATGGTCTTAGGCTCTACAGCAGCGGTTTTCAACCTGTGGGACCCTGCTAGCGGTTCTCAGCCTGTGGGTGGCAACCTGTGGGACCCTGCTAGCGGTTCTCAGCCTGTGGGTCGCAACCTGTGGGACCCTGCTAGCGGTTCTCAGCCTGTGGGTCGCAACTTGTGGGACCCTGCTAGCGGTTCTCAGCCTGTGGGTCGCAACCCACAGGTTGAAAACCGCTGCTGTAGAGCCTAAGACCATCAGAAAACACAGATATTTACATTACAATTCATTAACAATAGCAACATTACCGTCATGAAGTAGCAACGAAAATAATTTTATGGTTGGGGGTCACCACAACATGAGGAACTGTATTAAAGGGTCGCGGCATTAGAAAGGTTGAGAACCACTGTTCTAGAGGGAGAGTGAGGACAGTTTTTTACTCAGTAATTTTTATAATAAGAATTATATTGGAACCTGCCCCTTCTTTGGCTGTTTAGGGGTTTAACTTACCGGGAACTCACAGAGACTTTAAGCCCTTTGAAGACAGGGACAGAGCTGTATTGTGTTTCTATAATACAGGCACAAAGTTAACACAACTTTTATAAATATTTGTTGAGGAAACTGATAAATTTCAGTGCCATGAGGCATTACTTTTCCTTCTGCTCCATCTCTTTATTGAGACTTTTGTGCAAAGCATAAGGTTGAGGGGTTGAGCAGGTAGAGCAAAGTTGCTTTTTCCAAACCCTAGATCCCATACTTGGATTTTTACATAGTAGCTGCATTTCTGAGTGAAATTTTGAATTGGGTATTTAGATTTTGTTAATATCAACTCCCTTTACTCATAGAGATTATTTTTAATGATGTTTAAACGTTTCATACTATGAGGTGCAAAATATTTTGCTTATTTCAAGAATCCTTGTGCATTCTTTCTGTAGTAAAGTGAATTATCAACATGGTAAGTCTATTTGGGGGGGTCTGCTTAAAATGGGGCACACCAGTACTAAATTCGGTCTAACAATGACTAATTCGCACACCATGTGTGGAGTTAGATGGCTGTTGGACATAACCAATTTTTGGGTCCATTTGCTCCCACAGCACCTGCCTCAACCAGAGGCAGTGTCTTGACCCTCCATGACCTCTTTGTCATTGCGACCGTGGGGCGTCTACTGCCTGAGGCCTTGGCAGTCAGCCAGGGCATTGACCTTCCCAAGATGGTGACAACACTGACAAACGTGCATCAGGGGTGGGGTCCCACCGGCAGAGGCAGGGCAGGGAGGCACAAGGGGAGAGCTTTCGGGCAGGGCAGCTGAACCCGACAGAGTTGCACCGACAGCTTTCCCTCCTCCTCTCCTCTCCTCCCGTGCCAGCGGGCTGATGGCTGAGGGAAGCGGCAGCCACAGGTGGGCAAGGCTGGGTGCGGGCTTGCAAGGGTGGGGAGCCTGAGGCGCCGGTCCCGGCTGGGCAGGCAGGCATTTCTTCCCAGGGTCTCAGAGGGTGTTGGGGGCTGGAAAAGAGGGAGGCTGCCCCATCCCCCATGCTGGACGGGATGTTGCAAAGGAGGGGCCACTGCCCTGCTGCTGGGAGCCGCGAGCCGTCCACCAGGTGCCATGAGCCGCCCCAGCCCGCCACTGGGAGCCTCGAGTTGCTGGACTTTTAGCAGCAGTACCTCCAGTTAGCACTGAGGACATTGGGCAAGCTGGAGGAGGAACACATGGTGATCGATCTAGTGAGAGACACTGCCTATCCCGGACCGCTTTTCCAGCTCCACATTTGTGTCACAAAAGCAGTTATTTTAAAATCTGATCCGCTGCCTCAGTCCTACACCCTTGATTTGAATTTTTTTGTGCCAGGAGCTGGAAGCTACCCCGCACAGCTGCCCGGAGCTGCTGCGAACGGGGGAAGGGTGAGGAGGGTGGAAAGGGGGAGGGACCAAGAGGTGCTCAATGCACCTCATGGTGACCAGTCATCCGGCTGGTCCTTGCGGTCCTTAGGGACACTGGCCTTTTATAATATAGATGGGAATCCCATTTGTGTTACTGTATCAGGAAGTCAGCTTATCATTTTACAATGAGAGGTGTCTTCCTCCACTTACGTTGCTATAACAAAGTAGCAGACTGACAGTTTAAACAACAAACTGATTTCTCACAGTTCTGAAAGCTGGGAAGTTCAAGATCAAGGCACTAGCAGATTCTGTGTCTGGTGAGAACCAGCTCCCTCTTTGTAGGCCATCTTGTCACTGTAACATCATATAGTGGAAGGGGCAAGGGAGCTTCCTTGGCCCTCTTTTATATGGGCACTAATCCCATTCATGAGGATCCTCATTACCTAATCACCTCCCAAAGCCCCTTCCTCTTAATACCATCACCTTGTTTTGGATTTCAATATATGAATTGGGGGGAGGGGCACAAAAATTCACACCATAGCAAGATGCATCCCTGCCTAGAGGTCAGATTGCTCACACAGACCTGTGCACTGCATCCAATCATTAAAAGAAGAGCTAGCAGAGGCTCACTTAGCAGAAGCTCACTGGCATTAGGAAGAATATCTCAGTAATGATAGTATGAGGCACTCTTACCTTGCAAAGGAAGGCTTCCCTAGAGCATTCCATGGGGGTGGGCATTGACAATGATTGCCTCCAGGAGTCTGGCTTTAAAATATTCTATGATTTTTCTCATCTCCTCTATGCATACCTCTTTCTCTTAACAGGATGCAATGGTGTTGATTAGATTCTAGCTTTGTAACTACATCCCCATCCCTGGTCCATCTTTAAGAAATGCACCCCAGAAAGAACTCTTACCATTCACAACAGCATGGATGGACCTGGAGAGCATTATGCTAAGCAAAATAAGCCAGGCAGAGAAAGATAAATATCACATGATCTCACTCATTTGTGAAATATAATGAACAACAAAAACTGATGAACAAAAATAGATCCAGAGACATAGAAGCATTGAACAAACTGTCAAACCTCAGAGGGAAGGCAGGAGAGGGGAGGAAAGAGATCAACCAAAAGACTTGTATGCATGCAAATAAGCATAACCAATGGGCACAAGCACAAGGGGGGTGAGGGCATGTGTTGGGGGTGGGAGTGGTGGGAGAGAGGTCAGTGGGGGGGGGAGGAGGGGGAAGGAGACATATGTAATACTTTAAGAATTTAAATTAAAAAGAAAAGAAAAGACATGCATCCCAAACCACCTTGACTGTATTTTGATCTTCTTAAACCCAGTCTCCTTGTTTTCTCCCATAGATAGTCACACACAGCATCTGGACTTTGTTTCCAAGCTCTCAGTGAACAGTTACCGAATTGTCCTCTCTATATACAATCCCATCAGTGAAAGAACCTTTTATAATTCACAGGTAAAGTCAGAAGTTGAAGAACTTATACTAGTATAATTTCATCTCCCCCTTTCTATCTTTAATTAGGAAGATACCCTATAGGTTGTTAGAGTCAGAGTTCTTTGTACCTGCTCAACCAGTGTTGTGGGTAAAGAAGGGTCCAATCTTGGATATATGATTCCCATTTATTCTACAGAGTGTGTGTTCCATTGTGAGTTACTTACCAACATCCATTCCTCTCTTCTTTCTTGCAAACGTAAACTCGAGTTTATTTAGGTGTCTACTCCCCAGGGAACATGACCACAGCTGAAGGGTAAGTCCTGGCAATCTCATTTTCATTGCCAGTGATTAGCTTAGAAGAAGGCATGTGGCTGAGTTTTAGCCAATGCAACTGGAGTAGAAATCTGCTTTGGACTTCTAGAGATGATGCCTTCTCTTACAAAGCAACACAAGGAAGAAATGGCCCGCTTCTTCATGTGGAGGTGAACCTAGGAATCTGCTGGCCCATGAAGGCAGCCAGTCTGAGGGCAAAGCTGACATGTTGACATTGGCAGAGGGAAAAGATGGAGAGGCCTTGGGCTTTTCATGACAGCACCAAGCTACTGCTGAAGCTGGCCAGCTCAGAACTTCATCATCATGTAATACATTTCCTTTTATTTATTAAGCCATATGAGTTAGGGTCCCTGTTAGGTGAAGCTAAGAAAATTTTGTCTTTTATTATTTATCCTTAATCCTTTATTATTTCTCATGCAATCCAAAAATTTGACTTTCTATTTGTACTGGATGAGCACTGGGACTTTCACCTTGCCTACTGACTCCATCCCTCTATTTTTCAGATAAATAAATGGCTGGCTCAGATGAATCCAGGACTTGGATACACAAAACTGTACCAGAACTTTCTTAGTTATTGTCCGCCAAGATGACCCTTCCCCAAAGCTTTCTCTTATTGGCTCACAGTCTCTGGGAAATTTTTCTCTTAAAAGCTGAGTAGACTGAGCTGCTATTCCCATGTCTGTCCTCTGCTATGTTGATTTTGGCCAGATGGAACCCCTTACCTGCACTGCCCCAGCCTTTTTAAGACTCAGCCAGGTCGCTTTCCCACTTTTGCTGGGTGCAGCATTCAAAACGTTAAGCCAATTTGCATTTGATTACTTGATTGTTTCAAAAAGTATGCATGCAGGTATTGAATTACCAATATGGGATGTTAACACAATTAAGGTAAATAGCACAAGGTAAATTATTAAGGGGTGATAAATAAACATATCCACAGATTAAAATGGCAAACACACTGATGAAATTTATAGTAACCTATGGTGGAAATATTTAATGTTAAGAGTTTAGTCTCCTTTTACCTGGCAGTTGGGGGAGATTCTTTTCTGAATATTCCTTTAGGATCTTACTTACACAGTGTAGTCAATCCATTAGCCTAATTTGCAATGATGTGGATTAATTTATCTTATAATATGGCATGATTTTGGGTGTGAAAGAAGCAGAGAGAAATCCTCTTCCCTTGGGACCTTGAGGAAGCCTGACATGGACTTTGGAAAGATTTCACAAAAGAGCTTTTGCATAGATATATCCATGCAACAATCTTGAACGGCTGGGCTGCTATGTGAGAGGCATCTGGCATCCTGCAGGTGCTGGGAGTTTTTGAAGATGAGTCAGACTTAGGTCAGTGGTCGACAAACTCATTAGTCAATAGAGCCAAGTATCAACAGCACAACGACTGAAATTTCTTTTGAGAGCCAAATTTTTTAAACTTAAACTTCTTCTAACGCCACTTCTTCAAAATAGACTCGCCCAGGCCGTGGTATTTTGTGGAAGAGCCACACTCAAGGGGCAAAAGAGCCACACGTGGCTCGCAAGCCACAGTTTGCCGACCACGGACTTAGGTTCTCCTCCCAAAAGGATCCCAAATAAGACATTAACTTAGAACCGTGACAGAAAAAGAGAAAAATGACTCTAGGATTTGGTACCAGGAGAACTGTGAGGAGAGCAATGCTGCCAGGAAACTGGAGAACTGGGAGGGGTTCCTGGCTTTAGATGAGCTTGGGTTTCAGGGTGTTGAATCACAGATGTTGCAGCCAGGTCTGCAGAGATGTTTTTATGCAGCTGGACATCACCAAGCTGCTTGAATTCCCTCTTCTATGAAGTGCTCTGATTGTATACACCTTAACGAATTTTCTGTGGATTAACAACTAGACCATCCTTAACAGGCAGACCTTTTGGTTTGGAAATTTATTGTTATTACATAGTAATAAAATATTAGGTGTAAGATGGGGTGCTTTTTAAACAAAACCTGGAGAGGAAACACCCAGCAGATCATTTGCTTGACCCTTGTCAGGGCCAGTCCTGAACACAACACTGGGAAATACCACAGCCCAATGGAAAGGGTGCTGGCTGGGGACCCAGGAGGTGTGAGTTCTGGTTCTGATCAGGACCCTTAGATGAGTCACATATTCTCTCTGTTCTTCTGGTTTCTCATCTGTAAGGGTAGATTGGCTCCAAAGTCTCTTTCCATGTTTTCTGTAACATCTTAGAGTATTGTTCACACCCCAACTCTATTTTGCCATCAGAGGTGTTTTATAAAAGTATGTACAACTTTTTAGCTTCCCAAAGCATAGTCATTATTTTTACATTTGGTTCTTTCTCAGCCCTGAAATGTTGGCATTATTAATGACACCTCTAGTCAGATGAAGAAATTGGGGTACAGAGAAATTAAGGGTCTTTCCCAGGTCCCTGGCTGGTGCATTGAGCCCAGGCTCCCCTTCACTTTCCCATCCCCCCACAAATTCCCCTCCACCCCACATGCTTCAGTCTCAGGTTGGTCCACTCTTGAGTGGACTTTAATAAGGGACCTCTTATATAGATTCTACTAGACTTTAGGATTACAGATAGATTTTTTAAAAATGTTTTACTTTGAAGTAGTTTTATATTTATAGAAAAGTTTAGAAGATAGTACAGAGTCCTGTGTACCTCTCACCCAGCTTCTTCTAATGTTGACATCTTACATAACCACGGCACATAAGTCAAAACTAAGAACTTACTGTACATTGGTACAGTGCTATGAACTAAACTACAAACTTAACTTGGATTTCACCGGTTTAAATTTTTAATGGAGAAATAAGTAAAATTGGAGACTGGGAAATAGGATTAGGGACATAAAGTCTTCTAGACCCCATCAAATAATACCGTGTACTGTGTGTGCTACAGGGCTAGTCACACAGCAGGCATAGACTTCTAACACCAAAGCATCCACACCCTGAGGAGAGAGTCAGCGGACATAGGGTGCCTCCGTGATGAGAACGGCAGTGACCATAGGGACCACTGATAAGCCAAGTCCCAAATGCTTCAATTTTTGAACAACACCCTAGTTAGCCAACCAAGGACACATTTCAGGTCCTGTCTTTTATGGACAAGATGCTTGCACTCACCATCCATCATTTTCTGAGTATAATCCTTTCCTGGAAGAGATTGCAGTATTATTCAAAACATGCCAAGTGGGCAGGAGATCCCAAGAGTAATTGTGAGTTATGGGGTCATGGGGACCTCATTGCAAACTATTTGCAAAACTTAATTGGGGTAATAAATAAACTAAGCATGTAAATTATATTGAAGACTTAGAGTGCGAATTAGAAGGAGGCCATTAGCCTGCATAGTCAAAGGATCCCAAATAAGACATTAACTTCTTCCTGTTCTATAATATTTGCTGAGTGAACTGTTAAACGAGGAAGCATTAAATCCAAACATCTTAAAATTTCACAACTAAAATAACTTGGAAATGAAACCATTTAATGAGATCCTTTCTGATCAACATGTGAACTTTATTTTTTATGATTAGGCACCCAGGCACTTTTCATATAGAGGAGGGTCTGGCAACCGCATCTGAATCCGCTTGCCCCTCCCCCCCCCAGGGTGTGAAGAATCTTAAGCAGGGTATTTAGAAGCAAATGCAGAAGAAGAAAAACTAAAATTCAAAAGGAATGAAACAAGGAAGCCATTTGAAAACAAACAGATCTGTAAGCTGAAACAGAACTATCTCTCTCTCTCTCTCTCTTTTTTTTCTTCTTTTTTAAACTAGGTGGTCAAAAAGAAATTCAGGCCTGACATTTCTTTTTCACCTATCTGAAGAATGAGTAAAGGGCATTGACAAGTAAATATAAATATTTTTAACAATAAGAGAAACCCAACGCCCAAACACTGCATCTAATCCTTCAGCCCAAGTCAAGTCTTACAGTGGCTTTTTTTTTTTTAAGCAGTTGATTGAATGAATACAAATGCCTCTCTGTTGTCACTTGGGATGCCACTTGATATATCCCATTTTCTAGACTCTAATTATTCCATTTGTAGACATGAATGCCATTTAGATGTGAGCTAATTCAGCATGGTAACTCAATTAGATTTGTACCGACTTGGATTTATGAAACATCAATGGGTTCTTGGTGAGACCAATGGGACTGCGGGCGATTCATCCCAAAGTCACACCGACACAGCCTCTCAGGAGCTCAATTAAACATGCCAGCCATGAGGATGTTTTTTAGCTGGAATGTTTCACAATTAAAATAAAAGAGGTTTCTGTGTTCCTCGGCACGCATGGCCCAGCAGAAAGAAAGGCCTGCAACGACACAGGCTGAAGTTTCCTTTAGGTTACATGCTCTTGCCATCAAAGACGGCTCTTTCGCTCGGCTGACTTCAGAGCACCTGCGACGCTGCACTCTTGGGCCAGCCTCAGTCCCTCCATGTGGTGGAGAACATGGAGTGTCAAGAGGCCTCGCATTCAAGGGCACACAATACCTTTTGGTTGAACTAAACTGCTAAGATCATCTTAGTGTCTGCTTCTGCCTCTTGGTTCTGAGAGCTGAAAGGCAGATGCTGAACATCAAATTAATCCTGTAAAAATGTGAGAAATCGCAAAGTGATGACCTCTACGCTAACTACACAGTAGTTTCAGCATAAAAAATGCAGCCCTTGGCCCTGGTCAGTGTGGCTCAGTTGGTTGGAGCATCATCCCATACAGCACAAGGTTGTGGGTTCGATTCCTGGTCAGGGTACATATCCAGGTTGTGGATTCGATCCCCATTTAGGGGGCAGGGGGTACTCGAGGCAACTGATCTCTCTCTCTCCTTCCTTTTTTTCCTCCCTCCCTCTCTGAAATCAATAAAAACAACAACAAAAATATCCTACAGTGAGGATTTTTTAAAAGGCGGTCCATGGTCAGAACATGGGGAAAAAGATTTGAAATCAGGACTATCCCCTACTGATACCTTATAAAAAGTACTCTTTTTAAGTAAATGATGTTACTGTGCATCTTTGTGCTGGTCTCAGGAGTGCAGACAAGCGCCTCCGTGTTAAATGCCTGTGCCTGGCAGAGATTTGCCGCATATTCCATCTTCCTCACCGTGAGAGTGTAAAGGCTTCACTGGTGCTAACCAGGGCCTGGTTCAGAGGGTGTCCAGGGTTGCCCCGCTATCCGAAAGTGGAGCGCTCCTCCGAAACCTTTTGAAAGCCAAAATGACATAAAGCCGAGAAGCCGTCACCGCAGGACACATTCGCTAATGGATGCACAAACAAAATGGGGATAAAGCACGGATGCTCCCAGACACAGGTGACAGCCATGTGGCTTGCCGCTGAGGTGCTGAGAGCTGTTCCTGGGGAGGAGCGTGGCATGGTGGGCCACTGTCCCGTTCAGGTGCCACTGCCTCCATCACAGCTCCACGCAAAACAAACGCTGAATGATATTTTGCTTTTTGCCTTTTTTTCCTAAAAGCTAAAACCCTCTTCGCATTTATTTTTGTTCTCAAAAACAGGTAGTAACATAGGTCTTTCAGAGAAGCCAAGTGGCGCAAAGCGAACTTTAAAAAGTGCGCGATTCCTGTGCTGATAATACTGTGTGAATTTATGAAACAATAGAACAGGTGTGCACTCATTTTGTCAATGATGAACAAACTTGGAAATGACTGTTGTCGTTTTCCTAAATCAGTGGTCGGCAAACTGCGGTGCCGCTCTGTTAACTAATGAGTTTGCCGACCACTGTCCTAAATCAAGTCTTAGATTTAAACACAGACGATGGTATTTGTTTTTCCAAGGTCTGGATAAGGGACAAAAAGGGGAAAGAGATTCCATTTTTTATATCACCTTTATCTCCTTCTCTGTTTAACCTAATATTTATTTCTACTGCAAGGTTGGTTATTATTACTTGTGGGACAGTAGTAGAAGAAGCAGTAGTACTTGGTTAAATTTAATAAATAGCATTTGCCTTGCATGTCATTTTCAAAGTGCGGTTTCACATGGCTTGTATCACTTCATCCCATAACACGCCTACAGAACAGACGTGAGTGTTTCTGTTTCACAGCTGAGGAAACCGGTCGTGGAGAGAGGATGTGTCTTGCCTAAGGCAGCACAGAGAAATTTCAGTGAAGAGGTATTTCTACCTTATCCTTTCCAGTTAAATCCTTCTGATATGGTGTAGCCGAAAGAGCATGGGTTTTAAATCAGAAAACACTATTTTACTTTCTAGTTGTATCATTTTGAATCCTTTCAGCATTGATAGGAGATAGATTTAGCCCCGGCACAGGATGCATCTGGGGGGCTTTTTGAGTTTGATTTGGATAAATGTTCCAAAACTTGATCCTTGAGAACAAATCCCTGGGATTGTTTGATTATCCTGGCACATTGTCAGCGGCCAGAAGCTCCAGGGGAGAAGAGATTCATTATCCGGGAGAGGAGGCCCTCCAAGCCTGTGCATCTGTCTCTTTAATCTCCCAGGAACCTTGACTTCAACGGGAAACACAGGTTAGGCCTTCCTTTTATTGCTCTTGTAGCAAGTCCCATTCTAGCTTCTAACTTCCAAGAGTAATGGTCTCCGCAAAGATTTCCTTTGGAGCCACCCAAAAGAGAAAGGCCGGGAGTTTGTTTGTACTCTGTTTGCATCAATTAACATACGTATAATCCACTGTAACCTTACTGTGTCCACACAGATCAACCAACTCCCCTTGGCATGTTTTCATCCCAGGAACTGCCCCTCAAGGAGCAGAGAGCATCAGAAAGACCACAGCGCTGGGAGTCAGGAGATGACAGGCCTCCGCCGCCCTGCTCTGTCCTGCTCTGTGGGTGACTCCGTGGGACCGGGTCAGCCACCGGCTGACTGCAGCCTTGGGCAGCTCGCCCAGCCTCTCCAGCCCCCCTCCAGCTGTATTGTCTTCACCTGCACCCACAGTGCTAGCCTCAACAACTGCCGGAAGGATTACATAAAATAACACATGTGGAAACATTTTGTAAGCTGTTAGCCAGTGCTTTTTTCAAGGGACACTGTCCCATACATGCTACATATTGTTGTTTTTTAAATCCATGGTTGTAAAATAGCACACCTCAGAAATGCACAGTGTGCTTTGGCATACTAAAGAATCTGAGAAGTGAACTCTTTGGAAACTTGTTTAATGCAACGTTTCACAAACCATTTGGTCACGGAATCCCGTTTTCATTTACAGTCATGTGCCACTTAAAAGCGGGATACATTCTGAGAAATGCGTCACTAGGCGATGATTCTGTCATTGTGGGAATGTCATAAGGGGCGCTTACGTAAACCGAGACGGTGTAGCCCTCCCCTGTCGGTGTCTGTGCTGTACTGCCATAGTCTGGGCTGGTTTGCACCAGCAGGACCACAAAGGAGTAACTGCAGTGCCAGCCCTGACACTTGGCTTCCTTTTGGTAATGCAGGTGCCTGACGTCAGCTTTGACTGGGGAGCCATCCGCTTCTGGAAGAAACACATTGCAGGCCAACGGGGCCACCTCCCAGCCCTGAGGCTGCTTTGTTTCTGAAACCTTGATTTCCATTACTGACCATTTGGGCTACTTGTTTTTTTTCTCTTCTTGCGCTTTAAATTCCTGCTCTTGTGTTTTAAATTCACCAATAAAGAGGGAGCCTGTGACACTCTAAGCCCCGCCCACCCGTGAACCCAATAAAAGCCGAACCCAAGCCCAGGTGTGTAAGCCGGTACTCCCTCCCCAGGACCTTGCTTTGTGCTCCAGGACCACCGGGTCAGCTCCAGGGTCTGTAAGTAACAAACCCGTTTTTCCTTCAAAGTTTCCTAGTCGTTATCACTGAAGGGTGTATTGCAGTCCTAATAAGAACCACAAGGGCTGGCCCAGTTGTAAAGTTGTAACTAAGATTGGTTTAGAAAGGGGGATGTCTGCGGGGAGCTCACAGGCCCAGCCATTTCTAGCCCATAGCGTTGGTAGACTGAGCTGGCACAAAGCAGGAATTCGGGAGTAGGCGAGAGGAAGTTTTCAGCTCCATTATAACCTTTTGGGACCACCATCTTATATCCAGTCCCTCCTTGACCTAAAGGTCATTTGTGGCACATCACTGTAATGCCTAACCTCAAGCCGAATTATAGTTGCTTTAAAGCACCATGAATCAACATGACTCGATGGGTCCCCATGGCTTTGTGCTGGGCAGGGTGCCCTACCTCCCCATGGCGCCCGACTCAGCTTTCTGGAGTGCACATGGGCACATTTCCCAATAATTCTAGAAATAGTGCTGATCTCACTGACAAACTTTGAGTCCTGTGCCCAACCTCAAAGCCGCCATGGTGGGCAGAGGGAAGGAACTTTTCACTGGTCAGGCCCAGGTTACGTGCTTCCTTCTGGAAGGGACAGTCATATCTAAGTCACATGGATTAAAACTAGGAGAGGCCGGCCAGCATGGCTCAGTGGATAGAGCGTTGGCCTGCAGATTGAAGGATCCCGGGTTCAATTCTGGCCCAGGGCACATGTCTGGGTTGAGGCTCAATCCTCAGGAGTGGACATGCAGGAAGCAGCAGGTTAATGATTTTCTCTCATCATTGAGGTTTCTATCTATCTCTCCCTCTCCCCTTCCTCTCTGAAATCAATAAAAAATATATATATTTAAAAATAAAACTTGGAGAGACTGGTTCTCCAAGAGAGTGATGTGACAAAAGTATTGGTTTGAGCTTTAGACAGGTTAAAACAAACAAACAAACAAACAAAAACAAAACAAAAAATAACACACACACACACACACACACACACACACACACACAAAAGAACCAGCAGGAGCACTTGTGTCATTCCTTACAGACCATTCTTTTTCCTGGGACATGTTTATAAACTTTGATATATATAAGAATCCCCTGAAAATTTTATTGGAAATACTGATTTCAGAGGCTTATCCCTGAAGAGTGATCCATGTGGTCCAAGCACCATACTTTGAGAAGCACGGGAATAGGATAAGGAGGCTTCCAGCAGTTCTCCATCTTGGCTATGTGTCAAAATTACCTACCACATCAGTGTTTGCAGGGGGTGCGGCTGGCCAAGTCTGTGTTGGCATTGATCCTCAGGTGTTTCTGATGTGCCCATTGAGCATTGCTTCTCACGTTTGCTGTGTGTATGAATCTGCTGGGCATCTTCTTAAGATGCAGATTCTGACTCAGTAGGTTTAGGGCAGGGCCTGAAATTCTGAGTTTCTAGCAAGGTCTCAGGTACTGCTGCTGCTTCTGGTCCAGGGGCCACACTCTGAGCAGTAAGACACTAAAGACTGAGAACACCTGTGTTTTGGTTCGCGTTATTTTAAGATTGTGTCCTTCAGGGTTTACCAGCCTGCTGGGCAAACGTGAAAGGTCTTTCTCTTTCTCACAGGATTTGTTTATGTAGATAGTTCTCATGTTGTTCCGGGGTATACAGGCCTCATCTTCAAGAAGTTCAGAGGACACAGCGCAGCCCCTACAAACTGAAGTATGTCCCATTTAACCACGTCTCTGATGCTCCAGACCTCAGTTAGACTCTGGAAAGACAAAAGTGATGCAGGATCCCTCAGAGAGCCCATACTTAGGGGGACCAACTGCCCTGTTTTGCCCAGGACTGTCCTGCATATAGCACTGAAAGTGTGACCCTGGCAGTCACACTTTATTGAGGAACAATAGAGAATATTATAGACTTCCCTGGCTGGGTAGCTCAGTTGGTTAGAGCATCATCCCGATACACCAAGGTTGTGGGTTCAATCCTCAGTCAAAGCACATACAAGAAGTAACCAATGAGTGCATAAACAAGTGGAACAACAAATCGATGTTTCTCTCTCTCTCTCTCTCTCTCATTAATAAACAAATGGTAACAGTAAAAAAAAAAAAAAGAATATTATACACTAACAACTATAACACAAGGTGGTGAATACTGTTATGCAAAGAGCCGAGGTTTGAGAAAACCTCAGCATAATGCTTGCTGATTCCAAAAAAAAAAGAACCCACAGGACTGGCTGTGAAAGACATGGGTTTGTTAGGACTTACATGCCCACTGGGGGCAGCCAGCTGGTGAAGTTTTCCCCGCCCCAACGGTTCCAGCACAAGATTACTGTATATAAAGTATAGAAAGCAAAGCAGAAAGGGCCTGCAGGTGGAGGGAGATGCATTTGGGCAAAAGCTGCATGAGATCAGTAAACGCTAGCTGTTTTCTTGACTGAGGAGCTGGCTAGGTTCCCAAGTTCTAACCATCCGGCCGCTTACTGATAGCCTTCATTGTCTTCCCACAGGATGGGAGAGGGAGTTGGAGCATGGGAAGGGACTCATGTTCTCACACACCACACAGAGTTCAGATAGGGAAGCAGGTAATTCAGCCCGAGAGGTCAGGAAAAACCAAGTTAGAGTTGGCCTTGGAGACTGAATAGGAGTTCACCAGATTGGAGACTGAGGATGCAGAGGGAGGGGCATTGAAGGCCGAGGGAAAGTGTGTGCAAATGCACAGAGGTGCATGCGTATGAACGTATATCTTGCTACTCTGTGCCTTGCCTGTTTTGAATGCAACCCCATCTTAATTTGACAAGGTTCTGGAAACTACACATTGTGAACTGTCTGAACGAATGACAAGACAGCAGCATTTCTTTTTTTTTTTTTTAATATGTTTTTATTGCCTTTTTAGAGAGAGAGGAAGGAAGAGGGACAGAGATAAAAGTATCAATGACAGAGAAACACCCCATAGGCTGCCTCCTGCATGCCCCTACTGGAGATTGAGCCTGCAACCCAGGCATGTGCCCTGACCAGGAATCGAACCAGTCATCTCTTGGTTCATGGGTCAATGCTTAGCCACTGAGCCACATCGGCTGGCAGCATTTTTTTCCTTATATTAGCAGATCAGAGTGAATAAAGCCCCACCTGCAGCTCTGCTAACCCGGCTGTTTTCTCATAGTCGATGCCTTTATTTCGCTTAGCAAATGGATGATTTTCATGATTTGTTCCTGGATATTTTTCTGGCCTTATTTCTATGCCCTATTTTGGTTCACTCATTCATTCAACAAATATTTATCTTACACTTAACTGCATGCCAGACAGTTGTAAACACTTGCAATATATCACCAAACAAATACCCCTGCCCTCAGAAGGCATATGTTTTAACAGAGAAAATAGTGAGCATAAACATTTAAAAAGTCAATTATATATGCTGGCAGGTCATAAGTGCAGTGGGGGGAATACCAGTAGGTAAAGGTGATCAGGACTTACACAGGTAGTCAGGAAAGACGTGTCTAATTTGGTGATGATCTGAGCAGAAGCTTGAAGGAAGTGGGGAAATGACAGGGCAGATATCTGTAGGAAGCCATTTCAGGCCAAAGGATCTGCAGTGCAAAGGTCCTGAGGATGCCTGACATGTGCAAGGACCAATAAGAAGACTAATGGGTTTGGAGCAGAGTATCTAAGGCAGCGTGCATAGGAGAAAGGGAGATCGGACAGGGGCCGGGGCCCGGGTAAGGATTGACGCTGATTGTGGATGAGAGCCCCTGGAGGGGATGTGAACAGAGGAGGAAGATGATCTGACTTACGTTTTTAGAGCATCACTGTGGCTTCGGATGGAGAAGCCACCGTTTGTGGGGACAAGAGTGTAAGTGAAACAGGCTGTGAAGCTATTACAACACCCCAGGCAAAAGATGATGGTGGCTCTTGAGAAGTGGCCCTCTGTGTCCCCTGATTTCCCATACAATCACAGCCTCCCAGAGTCCAGAGAACTTGTCCAACTATCTAGGTTATCTGGGTGGATATCTCTACACTCCCAGGATTTTATTTTATTTTTTTTAAATAAGTATTTGTATAGATTTCAGAGAGGAAGGGAGAGGGAGAGAGAGAAACATCAATGATGAGAGAGAATCATTGATCAGCTGCCTCCTGCACATCCCACACTGGGGATCGAGCCCACAACCCGAGCATGTGCCCTGACCAGGAATGGAACCGTGACCTCCTGGTTCATAGGTCAATGCCCAACCACTGAGCCATGCTGGTCGGGCCAGGCCTTCATTTTCATCATCTATAAAAGGATGCCAGACAGTTATATTTGCCTCACCAACTCACAAGGTTCTTATGTGAAGTCAGTGAGATCTCACTGTGGAAAGCATAGAGCAGGAAGGAAAGCACCAATGAGTGTTTGCTCTCATAGGTTTTTAATCTGCCAGTATGGAAAAAGAAATGCTGCTTTCTCAAAATTTGCTCAGACAATTCACAAAGGGGTGCTGCTGATTTGAGGTTCAATCACAGATCATAGATTGAGGGAGACTAGGTCTCTCAGATGAGGAGACCAAGATGCGGAGAGAAAGATGGCTTTTCCAGGACAACCCAGTGAGTATCAGAGTCACATGAGGGTCCTAGTTCTGAGTGTTCCTCTACCAAGCGGCCCATTCCAACTGGTGACAAATGTCCCTATCTTGAAAACTAATCAAAGCACAACTACTATCAAAAGGGAAGAGAACGGTCTCAATTGTAAGACAGAGAACAGCTTTGTAGCTTTTAGATACATCATGGCATTTGATCCTCCCAGTGATGCCATGAGGTTTTGGATAGGCCCATTTTTTTTCTAATAAGGAAATAGAAGCTCAGAAAGATCAGCCAAATTGCCCCAAGTTAGAGAGCTTGCTAGTGTCTAGGAGAGGTTTGCAGTTCGTGTTCTCTGGCACCTGACCTGATGTTGTTTCCCTGCATTTAATAAAGACCTTAGGAGAGAGCCGCAGTTGGTTTAATTTGGGGAGGTATCATCTCTATTGTTCTAATTATTCTCCCCTACAGGGCGTCCTTCAGTGAGGATCCGAGGGAGCACTGTTATCTGTGAGTGCAGTCTAGTGCTTATTACAAAGTCTGAGCTTTTGCACTGGAAGTCTCAACAGGCTAACTGTGAGACTTCCAAAGTGTGGAGTGTAAATTTAAGTCTGAAAAATCATCTCCATCCCAGCACACAGACATATTTTTTAAATATTTATAAAAGGCTAATATGCAAGGTGTCCGCTTGGGAGTTCGACCGAGAGATGGGGAGTTCGATCACTCACTATGATATGCATTGATGACCAGGGGGCGGTGCAGAACATGGCAGGCGACCAGTGGCAGCGGTGGGGCACTGAGGGAGTGAGGGAAGGTCATGATTCAATTCTTGGTTCTATTCTCCATCAGGGCACATGCCTGCGTTATGGGCTCGATCCCCAATGTGTGGCGTGCAGGAGGCAGCTGATCAATGATTCTTTCTCATCATTGTTGTTTCTGTCTCTCTCTCCTTCTCCCTTCCTCTCTGAAGTCAATTAAAAATATTTTTAAAAATGGGGTTAGCCCCTTCACTCACCCATTCTTCCAATAGCATTCAAGGCTGATGCTGTCTAAATTAAGGCTATCCACAAGATTAGTAGCGCATATGATAATTACCATTCATTGAGCAAAGGCTTTATAGTTAGACATGTGTTCCAGTCCTTATTCTGACACTTACTAGCTGTGTGACCTTAGACAAATTACTTTACCTCTCTGAACCTCATCTTTCTCATCTATAAAATAAAGGCCATAATAATAGCTACATTAATCTGAAATTATTATTTGAATGGATAGCATATGACTCATAGTTTTAAGTAAAGTGCTTTCCAAAGTGTCTGCCATGTAAGCATTCAGTTAATGCTAGCTATGACTGTCTGTGGTGGTAGTATGTATGATCATTAGTGAACCAGTAGTAGTATGTGCCAACCAGGCTTCCAGGGTCTTTATATTATATATACAGTATATATTTTACATAATATTTTATTAATTCTGAAAATTAGTAAGCAAAGCTACATTATACCCATTTTACAGGTGAAGAAACTGAAACTCAGAGCTTCCAAGGCATGCCTCAAAGTCACATACTTGCTGAATGGCTAGAATTTGAGCCCTAGTGAATTTGACTCTAAGCCTGAGCTCTTTAGTCTTGGATAGCAATGAAAGTCTTGAATGACAGCTCATTATAATAATAGGAGGGTTGGTAGTCATGTCCTCTTTGATTAATTGCCTCAAGAGTGGAACAAATAGTGTTGCAAATAGTAAATACTTCAGGGCTGCAGAGGAAGAGATAATTATTTAGGCGGCTTATTAACAAAAAGCTTTAAGAGAGAATTTTTCACTTATTTTTAAAAACCCTCTTTCTTGCTTATTAAAACAATACATATGCTATATATAAATATTCAAAGACTTATTTCACTCTCCTACTTTTAAAAAATCTATCTCTAACTCTTCCCATTTCCCCATACATTGCCAGCAATAACTGTGAACTGTTACAATTTTTTGGTAAAATAATCAGGTAATATTCATTAGGATTACAATTGCACACACACCCTGACCCAGCACTGCTTCTTTTAAGACTATTTTCCCCCAAAATAAAACAGTAATAAGCAAGGATATATGCACAAGTACATTTTTTATAGTACTGCTTACAGCGCCCAAACATATTAGGAACAACACCAATGCCTTCGTCTGTCGATAAGGCGACACTTGATAAGTTGTGACTCATTCATTCTAGAGACCAGGACATGGCTATTACAAAGGCTGAAACAGATTTCTCTCCAATAACCTGAATGAAACTGTCTTAGAATCTTAACAGCTTAGCATTTGGGAGCTAAATCTACTTCGACACAAGATAAAGTGATATAGGGAAAAGTAAAAGTTTATGTTTATATTTGATCTGAAAAAGACATTTATACAAGCACAGCATTGGGGGCACATGACTCATTAGCATCTTGTGTGACATGGATACCGGGGTTTTTGTAGATTGTAAACTCAATCTAACCTAATAGTATGGGGTGGGGGGAGCAAGAAAGCTAGTGGGTGGCTTGGGCAGATCTGGAGCATTTGGAGGATGGGAGGAGATAATCCTGTTCCTCTCTGGGCTGATCGTGTTGAGAGAATTATGTTTAGTTTAAAACAAGGTATATATCCAAGAGAACGGAAAACATACATTCACACAAATACATGTGTGCAAATGTTCATAGCTGCGTTACTCACAATAGCCAAACAAATGTCCATGACAGAGATGAAGTAACTTGTCTATGTAATAAGTGAAAAGCTGGAGTTTGAACCAAAGAAGATGACTGGAGTCTGTCTGAGCTCTTAACTGCTATAAATGACTACCCTGACAGTAGAGAAGGCCCAGAACAGATCCGAGGGAGCTGCTCAGGATTTAGGGGGAAGAGGATAAAAAGGAGCATACTAGCCCACATGGACTTTCCCTCTTACTTCTAAACCCCAGCAGTACTATTTACTGACTTTGCACGTCCTTGCTGTGCAGCCTCTCATTCCTTCATGAAGAGGGGCAGTCACTGGCTCCATGTCTCATACGTTAGCGGTACATAGGTGCGCAGGAGACGGTGGTGGTGGGTTAGTTGCTTTGGGCATAACTTGCCTGTTCATCCTTGACAGGTAGCTGTGCATTTTGACTTAGAAATATTCTGAGTTGTTTGCTTTTACACCAAGCAGCCACTGGTTCTTGGATTAAGGAGGAAGGATGTCAATATTTCTGCCTGCAAATGCTGTTAGGTTCAGGCATGCTCAACATGACAATTTTTTATAACTGTGAAAAAGCTACATACGTGCCAACTGACTTGGGACATTTAGTGGCTCTTTTCATTAAAATTCAAATAGAAATTTTAGATTTGTTACTGAACCATTGATAATACCAATGAACAGTTCATTCTGCATTGATCACAGCATGTAGGAAATTGCCATTTGTAGTTCACAAATCACTTTCTTACCTGTCTCCTTCCATCTACAGCCCTGTTCACTTCCCTACTCTCATCTCATTACCATTGTCTTATTGTCTTTTGATTAAGAAAAGAAAAAGAAGAAAAAAAGCTTTGTGCATTAGATACTGCATTACTCTGAAATGTATATTGAAAGTCTGATGCTCAGAGTTATAAAAATAATCATGGAATTGCTTAGCTGTTTAGTTGGGTTTTGAAGGATGACTAAGAGTTTGATAGGTGGCCCAGTAGAAAAAGGAAGTCATTCAAGGCAAAGAAAACAGCATTTTCCAAGGCACAGTGGTAAGAAATTGTATATATGTCTGCCATTTAGTGACAATGGAATGTGATGGGCAGATGAAGGTGGACTACAAAATGGGAATTGATAGGTTTTCAGGGGTTAGATTCCTAACCGTTAGCGCTTGGTTTTTAAATGCTTATGTATTTATATTTGCTATGCACCAGACACTGCTGTTTTACAAATATTAACCCATTTAATCCTCATAACATTTAGGCAGACTATTGGACCACAGAGTTGAAATGAGGGCTATCCTCAAAAATCCGGGACGATTGGTCAGTGGGGGGGGGGGGGGGGGGAGGAGGGAGGGGTGAGAAACCATGGTAAATGTCATACCATAGAACCAAACTCAGACCTTTTAAATCCATATGCAACCCCTTATCTAGCAGTAAGTCCTCAGTCCCTATTTGAAGATTTAGGCTTGATTCTGAGCCTTTTCATACATGTCACTAAACCCTCAACATCATCCTTCGAGGTGCGTGGTGAGCCTCGAGAAGTCAGACAAGTTCGCCAAATCACACAGCTGGTAAAGCAAAGGAGCTGGAATTTGTCCAACTCAAAATATGAGGTTTCACCATTCACACCTTCCTAGCACAGAGCAGAGAGAGCCAGACACCGGAAACTTTCCTCCAGCAACAGTAACCTAGAGTGTCGGGCAAGGATCTGTGGCGTGTGAGGAGAGGTAGGAGAAAAGGTTTTACCCTTTGGTAGTTGGCAGCTAAGACGGGGATCTGATGGTGCCCATGAACCGTTTACTGAGACAGTCTGCTCTTTCTTTCTGAGGTTCATCACAAAGTGAACCTGTAGGCGGGGACAACTTATGACATAGACCACTCTTCCCCCAACCAACCAAGTCTTGATGGATATGAGACCGAACAGCTGAAATGCAGCTATTCTAGAAAAGCTGGGATGTATGGCCATCATGACCCTAATAGTTATCCTTTTAAAAGGCAAACTCATAGTAAAAAATAGTTATCATTTTACAGGACTGGTGAAGAACTTTGAAATCCACAGAGTATGGCTTTTTATTTTGTTTTTCTTGAAATTCCTTATGTTATACCTTGGTGATTAAACAGCTCTGACTTATATAACATGTTTTCCTCACAAGTTCCATCCACATCTGCTTTCTGTCCTCTTTTTCCATTTCAACTCTCCTCCCTCTGCTCCCTACTCTTCCGCTAAAGCTCTCCTCCTCGTATCTGCCCCTGGTACAGAAGAAAGGGAGCTGGTCCATTAACCAACACAAAAGCTTTGGTGAACAATGGAGACTTTATCTGCTGTCCCTTTCCAAGGTATACAATTTGCCTTTTTAAGACGAAGCCTCGAGGCAGCCGTGCTCATCTCCATGGACTGACTTCCATGGAGAAATAGTAATGATCACAAGCCACCATGGCATTTTGCTCTGGTCTCTCCCGACCCTGCACCATGCTCAGCTCTGGCAGGTGTGACTGATTCTCACAACAGCCTGCCAAGGAGCCACGGTCATCCCCACTGAGAAAGGACGCTGGGATTCAGAGGGATGATGTTACCAAGCCTATTCACTGAGGCCAAGGGAGATCAGAACCAAGGTGTGTTTGGCTTCTGAGCCCTACCTTTTATGGCACTCTGACTGCTTCCCTAAAGGGAGGTGGTAGGCTTCTGGTCAGCTGGGCTCATTGGTGCTGGGTGGCTTCCTCCACCTACCACACCTGGGCCAGGTACAGCATGCGCCTGGCACTGAAAGGAGCCAGAGGCAGGACTCGGCCCGCCGGTTCTTCCAGAACAAGCACTACCCCAGTTTTGCCAGCAAGCCTGGCCACTTCTGTGGTCTCCACTTACCCACTTTGGAGGACTGTCACCCACTCAAGTAAGGTTTCTCACATAAAAGGATTTCTTCAAATAAATGAATGGAAATGGGTTCAGAGACCCAGGACTTATTGTGACACCCTTACACTGCCCTGCGCTGATAAACTATTTCACAGTGAGTGGTCTTTTCAAATTGCCTTCAGGTGTTAGTTAAAGAAAGTGGATAAAAAAGAAAAGTTGAAAAGATTTCTAAGATTTGGTAAAAGGGAACGATCGATGCGCATCAGGCCCAGTAATAATGCCCTACGAACCTGTCAGTTTGTAGTAAAGTGACGGCAGTAGCTGAGGGGAATCCTTGCACGGTTTATGGTCATAAAGTTGGTTCACTTTGATGACTCCCCTAGGTTGAATTATTAGAAAAATGAAGTGAAATGTTTGTCCTGGTTCCAGAATTTTCCAGTGCCCCTGCAGGATAAAAGAAGTCCTTTTCTGGATCTATTTAATTTTACAATATGCACAATGGCCTCCACAAAGCATTGTCCTACATTTATCAAAGCTTTAAACAAATGTTATGATCTATTTTAACTTAAGGATTAATATTATCCACTTAAATATTGTACGTCTTTTCTTGTCCTTGCTAAAGTTGCCCACAGATGGGGAAACTTTCTCTTTATAAAGGCAGGTACCTAAATACCACTTAGAAAATAGAGAGAGAGAGAAAAAAGGTGTCTGCAATAAATATTGCAGCCAATTAAGCTTCATCATGGTAATTTCTCTGGCTTCGTAATGTTTGTTTACCAGATTTTGTAGGGAAATTGTTGCCATTTCTAATATCTAGCCTCTTCAAAGCCCCATCCTGACATGTCCCTGCAATGGGAAGTTCTGACAATGAGAAATATTTTCTTCCTCACCAGACCCCATCTCAGCTATGAAGGAAACGTCTCGTTCAAAGACCCAGACCCCAACATGTAAATCTGTTTGTATACATTCAAGAGAGCTCGCGTACATTTCCTAAAAACCCACACATTAATATTGCTTACTTTTCAGCGGGGGCAAATGGGGGGCTCAGAGACCTCCTCAGAACAGGCTGGAGTTAGATAATATTGCGTGTTTTTCATTTTACTGTGATGAATGCAAAGCTATTAAATAACCTTTTAAAGAGTTGGTGTAATTATCTGTAAACAGTAATGCTACAAAAAAAAAAAAAAGGTCAAGTTGTCCTGCCATTAGATGTTTATGGATATAAACTGGATTTATGTTTCCATAAAATAGGCCCCGACTAACTAGATTAATTCCCCACAAACTAAACCAACTGTAGTAATATTTAGACACAATAAAATGATCCCAATTAAAACAATTTTATTTTTTGTGTCACATTGATTAATGGTGCACTAAAATTAACCAAAGACCTTAAACTCCAAATGGTTGGCAAAAGGCATCCACATCTCAATATTATTGCCAACAAGAAGAGCAGTTAAGTGAGATGGCTGTGCAATAGTATGAATATTTAATTAATAATTAGTCATGTAATTTCTCCTCAGGAATTATTATCCCTCAAACTGGTTTGTGAATTTAATTATTAGCAGCCTTTTTGTTTCCATGTCCCCTCATTACTGTCAGGATTGATGTAACATAAACTTCATTAAAAATTAAAGCAAGAGTCTTAATTACAAGGCTACCCTGACTGAAGTTAGAATTAGCCAAGTCAGTGATGTGCAAATGAGTGCATTATTTAAGAAACATGCTGGAAGTAGTTATGCTAATGTAGAAGGTTCGCAGTAGCAGACCTTTTCACTTGCAGTTGCATATTCATTAAATGCACTATGCAAATTTAATGTAGCAGTCTTAGTAATGCGTTGTTAATTTATTCAGATTTATTGAGTACGACTTGTAAAAAAAAGTATAAATTTAATTACTCTATCGAGTCGGGATGATACCGGGAGCTGGCAGAGGTTTAAAATGTGTTGATCTGGATTACGGTAGTTTGATGGAAGATGTGGTATCAAAGGACACAGTTTTGATAACTGGGCTTGAAAGAATATTTGATTTACTTATGGAATGATCTAAGAAATCACTAAAATGGCACATGTGCCTTCCCAGTAGGAAAGTAAAAAAGTCTCGGTTGTATTAACTTAAGAGCTAAAGCAGTGCTGAGTCCACAGCCTAATGGTCCTAATGACTCTGCAGAGACCAGTAAAGGTGATGGATGGAGAACTGTGTGAAGCAAACTGTCTTTGTGGAAAGTTCATTGGTGGCTGCCCGCACCTCGGCGGTGTGCTGAGTGTGCTGACCACCGGTGAGTGGAACCACAGGAATGCTTGCGTCGCTCCCTGTGGAAACACCCGGTGTCTTTTAAGGTGAGTGGAGAGATTGTTCTTTGAAAGAGATCACAAACCATGCCCGAGCCAGACATCCTGGCCTCATTTTTACCAAGAGGTCAAGCAGGGACTGCTCTTTCCACACCTGTGCTCTCCCAATTCCCCCAAAACCCTGCAGTGGAGGTCTTCTGATCCCCATTTTACAGATGGGAAAACCGAGGCTGAGGTTGGAATAGTTATCCTTGCAGGTGGAAGAGCTGGGATTGAAATCTAGACAGTGTTCCTGCCAAACCTGCGTTCACCGCTCCTCTCTCTCCCTCTTCTACTCCCTCCTTTTATCTCTTTCCTTCTCTCCTCCTTTCTTCCAAAAATTCCTCTCATCTTGCAACTCTCTTTCACTATTTCAGCCTCTCCTTCCATTGTTCTGTCCTCTTCTCCCTCCTTTCATTTGCCCCCGACTCTTCAGTTGCCCCTTAATATCTTTTCCTTCACTTTCTGATTCATTCATATATAGAGAGTGGAGCAAAAGTAGGTTTATAGTTATTCTTATGGAAAATAATACAATAATAACAAATAGTAACATAAGAATAAACTCTGTTTCATGTACTCAAACTGTAAACCTACGTTTGTACCACCTGTATACACCTAGGTGTGCACCTATAATTTAAGAATTAAACATGGCTGACCTCTTATTCTTAAATAAGTGCTACAAACAAATATAGGTTAAATTGGAGTAGAACTGTTTAAAATTTAAAGAAGCAACCTGTGACAACCCCATTAAGACTGTGGTGGAGAACACAATGGGGAATCCTCTCTCCGACCCAAGACTCAGAGACCTGAGCATGTCATTATAGCAGTTTGGTTGGCCTATAGCTCCCCACCCATCTTTTAAGATTTTTAACAGTTTCTTGGCCTTTATAACCACAAAAATGAGTCCAGTACATTTTTAATAACATGAATATTTTATCTTGGTTTGGGGGTCTACTGCTTTAAATTGGTAAATTTTTTGGAAAAAAAAATCAATACACACATTGCTGAGTTCCAGTAATGAACAGGCCAAATTATTACTCACACGCTGAGTGCCAGGTGCTCGGCACCCTCTTTGGAGGCAATCCAAGTGCTGTGATACATTCAAACTGTCTGCCCTGTGCACATTGATCTCTGTCTGGCAGAAGGAGGAGCACCTCACCTTAAGGTGAGCGAATGAATTGGTTACCGACTGAAACTTGGTGCCTATGTGAAGATCTTTCTGAATAATTAATTAATAGAGATCCCCAAAATTAGGTGGCAAAGCAGCTTTTCTGGATCTCCTGTGTGAATATTTTATCAGATCTTTTCAGAATGAGATCTGATGTCCACATCTGAAGGTGAATGAATCAGATCCTAGTCACCCCTCCTGGATGCTGTCCATTGCTCTGTTTAATGGCCATTCTGCATGCCATTTTGCCTTGGATCGGGCTGGACTCTCTCCCTCTCTGTGTCTGCCACTGCATTACAGGGCATCAGGGACTGATCTTGTTTGTCTTTGGGTACTGGCAGAGATGTGCTGATAAATGCTTATCAACCAGCTCCCTAAGAAAAGAAAAAGAAAAAGAAAAGCTCTGGTTTGTAGTGTTACTGATTTCCTTGGTAAATGCTCCCACCATGTTGATTTCAGGCTACCAAAACAATGTCACTAAATGCAAAGGTTAAGAGAGAAACAGTGGCATACCATTAGATAGGTATGTCTACCCACCACACACATATAATAGATGTAAATAACCTCAAGAATATAAATAGAGTAAAATGTGGTAAAATAAATAAGAAATGATGAGTTTTTCATATTAATTGCCTTGGTTTTTAATATAGATATTTACTTGTATATTTTTATATTTTTACATAAAGTCTGAGTCTAACAATCAGCTCACAAAATTCCATGATTGGCTCTAGCTTACCAGAAGGTTTGCTGTTAAAAACTACCACAACCAATAAGGAAAAAACTAACTGGACATTTTTCCCCACTAAAGTGTTGGTTTATTATTTCTGTTAGGGGAGGCAACCCAATCCTTCCTATATAATAAAAGGCTAATAGGTAAATTGACCAAAAGGCAGAACGACTGGTCATTCTGGGGCAGGAGCAGGCATCCAGAGGCTAGTGGAGGGGCTAGTCCATCACAGGGACTAAACTGAAAATTTATGGAAGAGAATGAATGGATGCATCCCTGCCCTCATCCTCCATACCAGTTCAGTCCCAGAGTCTGGGCTTGAGCTGACTTAGAGGTGGCACTTCTGACTGAGACAGACCTGAGACCTTCTGGAGGGACTCAGACCCCAGGACCTCCCTGCTCTCAAGGCGAAGGGGCTAGCCCAGTCACAATAGACACTCCTTCCAGCTCTGCTTTCCCAAACCTCTGGGAGCTTTCTAAGTTCTCACAGCAACTGTGGTCACTGTCACTGGCTCAGATGAGTGAGCCCTGTGCCCCAGGGAGGAGTGGGAGCCCATGCAGCTTGGAACTCAGGTGTACCTTCATTGCTTCACCTGTTCCCTACAGTGTGCGCATAAAGATTTCAGGTGTAACCGAAGACCCCTGCCAACTGCTGGGGTCCTGAAGGCTACTGCAGCTACTGCTGAAGGCTGAAATTGCTTTTTTGACAACTGAGGAGACTGAGCCCCCTGGAATGTAAATTCCCTAGACAAGGAGAGAGAATAATAAAAGAACACTTTACATTTACCAGTCCCTGCAATGATGCTGTTGCACGAGGTGCTTTATCTCGTCCACTCCAGATATGAGATAGACACCAATATTATGCCCATTCCACAGAAAAGAATGTTAAGGTATCAAAGGTTAAATAACTTATCTGACAGCATATAACATCATTTCGTTCAATGTCCTATTGTTCCAATGTTGATGAGATGCCTTAGGAACTTAATCCTTGTTTATATCAATTAGCCTATGGTAAAATTGGTTTTATTATATGTAATTTTACTTAAAGTCGCAGAACCTATCCATGACGCTAAGTGAAGACTCAATGGAGTGGATAACAGAGCAGGCATCAAGTCCAGTGTGTTTGATGTAAAGCCCACATGTTCAAAGCCAGGTCTGAGTCTGCTGCCATTTCATTTGGGGGCTGGAAAAAGTAGCAAAGGGTCAGTTTTAGCCAGCATCCCAAATTTCCCTGAGGAACAGAATCAAATGGGGGTGCTATTTAAACATGATGCTTTCCAGGCCCATTCCATAGGGGTTAGAAATTCTTAATACTGGGAAGGGGTCCTGGAATTTGTATTTAATGAGGTGATTGTTTTTAAGGAAGTTTGGGAAACACTAGTGAGCAGGAATAATCCATAGGCACTTTGCTCAGGACTGGAGCATATAAAAATGTTGGCCCAAACATCCATTCTCTTCACAAAGGAAGGACTGGTTTAATCTACCCACAAACATTCATGCAAACACTAACTCAAAATTTATTTGTCAAACTTCACGTGTGATAAGAGAGAAGTAGGGAGGGTAACGGCTGATCAGAAGACAGGTTACTGGTGAGGTGTGTAGCAATAGTATCTGGGGGGCAGATTGCCCACAAAACAGAAAATGTCTTGATTGCAAACTGGTTCTTTAAGCTTCTGAGCCTTGATTTTCCAATCTGCAAAATAGCAAGAATAATATCACCACGATAGAAGTGTAAAGATGAACTGGCCTGGAACAGCACAGTGGTGAGTGTTGATTCTGGCCCTCCACTGCCCAGGTTCATGTCTTAGCTAACCACTTACTTACTCTCCGTGCACCTTTGGGAAAGTAACTTAACTTCTCTCTGCCTCAATTTCTTTTTGTGTACATAAAATAAAAAGAGGACCTACTCATAGGATTGTTGTAAAGACTTATTGTAAAGTACTAAGCCCAGTGCTAGGCAAACAGTAGATGTTTGGTAATATAGCTAGATTATTAGACTTCTTGGCCCATGGAGGTCTTAATGTATATAGGACCTTCCCTTCAGTTGATGGAACTGAACCTGAAAGCCGGGTTCAGCACACAATGCTTTTATCCATTCACTCTCTAGTCAAAAGTGAAAAGTGAAAAGCACACTGGCTTTTCACTAATGATTTTAGAGAACAAAGCAGATATCACCCAAAGAGAGCTGTGTAGACCCTTGGTTCATCATTTTGCTCTTGAGGCTGAATGGAGGGTGTACACATCCCTTTGAAGGAAGATGGGGAAATAGCCTCCATTTGTCATTTCTTGAGCAAGTCATTTCTCCTCTCTGAGCTTAGTTCCCTCATTTTAAAAAGGATCCTTCCAGCTCTGAAATCCCATGGTTCAATGAAAGATATTCCTTGAACCTACTAGTAACCTTCAAATGTCGGCCACTTTGCTGGAAATTCAGGGACTGGGGAGAACTCACCAGGAAGATTGGGTTGTTATGACTTTCTCCTCAGCAAGTAACCTTTTTATTTAAGACCCCTTTAGTCATATAGATTTTCAAATGCATATGGTTTTGCTTAGCTTGTCCTTCTGAAATGATGGTTTTAATCATAAATTCTAATTGGAACAGGATCCACCTCAATTTATTCCTAAAGCCTCAGAAAAGCAGATCTGTTTCTAGGAATAAATTGAGATGGATTCTATTCCAATTAACAGTTTGACTCAGTTAAAGTGCTGTTAACCCACTGTTGTCCTCTGATCACCATCCAAGTCATAGATGGCAAGCTGCTGGCCTCCCTGAACTAGCAAGCTAATGAGAGCCATCTAAACATGGTCACCACGTTAAGTGGTGTGGACTCACTTCCTTCCTCTCCACTTCACCTCAATTCTCACTTAGCTATTTAAGGGGCACTAACAGTTAGCTTGCTTCTACCTGTGATTGGATTGGGCTATTCTCTCTAAACTGGAAGTAAAATGTTCTCATTTTATTCAGACAGATTCTGTGTTAGTCAGGGTTTCTAAAAAAAAAACTAGAACCAATAGGATGTATATGCAGAGAGAGAGATTTATTTCAAGGAATTGGCTCATGTGATTGTATCATCTGGCCAGTGTGGGTCAGCAGGCTAGAACCTCAGACAGGACTTCCATGTTACAGTCTGAAGGCAGAATCTTCTTCTCTAGGAAAATGAATGGAGGGTGTACCCATCCCTCTGAAAGAATGTCTTCTGCTTGTGAAGTCTTCATGTGATTGAATGAGAGCACCCACATTATGAAGGACAGTCTCCTTTATTTAAAGCCAACTGATTGTAAATGTTAACGACAACTATCAAATCTCTTCATCACAGCATTGAGACTAGTGTTTGACTGAGCAACTGGGCACTATTGTCTGGCCAAGTTGACACATAAAATTGACCATCACACATTACATGAGTTATATTCCCAATCTCCACAAGGAATCTGCCTAAACTCAAAACTGGGTGTAAAGAAAGGCAGCAGGCATGAAGCATTGTAACTCTGAGAGTCACCCAGTGCCACTCAACACTGAGGGCTCAGTTTTTTATGTTATACACCCTTCCTCTCTCACACCCCTCATCTCATGTCTCCAGGTATGTTTTTTTCCCAAGGCAGGAGTCAAGATGCCTTGCTGACCAAAGGCAGAACCATGCTTCTCTTTGATGGTCCAGTAATGCCAGGCTCATAGTAATCTGTAAGACCACACATGCCAAAGGAAGGGAGAGTAGACACGAGCTACAGAACTCTACAAACAAATCCTATCTAATAAAAGAGCAATATGCAAATTAACCATCACTCTGCAACAGAATGGCAGCACCCATAGCCACAAGATGGCAGAGCCCAGTCCTCTAAGCCCTGCTGGAGTCCCCCAGTCCCAGGGTGGGCTGCCGCTGAGAGCCGGCAGTGTAAGCGGCCTGGCAGAATGCTGCCCAGAGGCCCTCCTGACCCTCTATAAAAAACAAAAACAAACTCACTCTCCACAGAGTGATACCACACACACACACCTGCAGCCTGGAGTATCAGCCTGGGAGGGGCGTGCAGCTCCATGGAGCGATCCCCTCCCAGCGGCAGCCTGGGGTCTCAACCACTGAGTCACACCAGCCAGGCAGACATGGAGGAATCTTAAATGTTTCTTTTTTAAAAATATATTGTATTGATTTTTTACAGAGAGGAAGGGAAAGGGATAGAGAGCTAGAAACATCTATAAGAGAGAAACATCAATCAGCTGCCTCCTGCACACTCCCTACTGGGTATGTGCCCCCAACCAAGGTACATGGCCTTGACCGGAATTGAACCTGGGACCCCTGAGTCTGCAGGCCATAGCTCCATCCACTGAGCCAAACCAGTTAGGGCTGTCCAATATGTTAAAGAAAAAAACCCTATCTATTAAAGAGGAAATATGCAGGGGAGGACATTTGGGGGTGACCGGGCTGTCTAGGGAGGGCAGTTGGGAACGATCGAGCCAGCAGAGGAGCAGTTAGGCATTGATCAGGCTGGCAGGGGAGTGGTTAGGGGGTGAGCAGGCAGGCAGGCAAGCAGTTGGGAGCCAGCAGTCCCAGATTGTGAAAGGGATGTCCAACTGCCTGTGGGATTGGGCCTAAACAGGCAGTCGGACATCCCCCAAGGGGTCCCAGATTGGAGAGGGTGCAGGTTGGGCTGAAGGACACCCCCTCACACGCAAGTGCATGAATTTTGTGCACCGGGCCTCTGGTAGGTAAATATTCAGGATTGAACACCCAGCCTGGCAGGCATACTCAGGAGGTTTTGAACAAAATAGAGCCTCAGAATTTTCATGTCCACTGGTCAAACAGGAAATTGAGCTGATACAAAATTGATGTGTGCAAGAAAACCAGTGTGATTTGGTATTTACATCTGTTTAATTAAGGAACACATTGTAACCTTTATTTACTTCTGTTTAATTAAGGGATTGCTCATTTTGAAGAAGACATCATGCTGGGTCTTCTACTACTTTTGTGATTCAGAGCTCGACTAAAGGATGGACGGGAAATAGTTTGGTGATTTTAGCTCAGTCCCTAATGGTGAGAGCTTCATATTATAGAGCCAATAAACTACCCTGCCGCACTTGCAAAAACAGTCAAGAGGCTGATCTAGAAAATGATGTCTCCAAGACACAGGAGGTCATTCGTGAGGATGTATGTTATTCTAGAATAATTCTGATAAAAAGTTAGAACCACAGTGGATTCCTTGTGGGATAATCAAGTGTATTCGAGTAGGAAAGGAAAGAGCTAAGGAAAATTATTAAAGCTTTATAGGTTCCTGACTTATATGAAATTTACTTAATAATTGGCCAAACTAAAAATGCCCTCTCAGGCAAACAATTAGCTCTGCCTGGGTAGAGGCAGAAGGGTAAGCGGGAAGACAGAAAGTGGATATGCTTTTCTATATACACGATAGTTCCCATCTTACTGAGGTGTTGTTTACATTTTTCTCCTCAAAGGAGGCTTTTCAGGACTGAGGTGACTCATTACTTCACCTGATGTTTTATTATCCTTTTTGACATTGCTCTAAGAAATGTCACACTGAGCACCACTATTCTTTTTAAGTCCCAGTTAAGCAGAAAAGGAGAGGAAGAAGAGCTATTTGAGAAAGAAGGGGCAAGAGGATGAGATGGTGAGTAATTCTGGGGAGTAAGGAGTGGAAAGAGGAAAGTTTGAGATCTTCATCCAACCTACTAAACCCCCTATCTCTATTGACCATCACCATTTAATATCTACCAAGGTAACAGTGAGCTAAGGGGACAAAGTAATCAGCGGGTACCACCAGCCTCCTCAGTGTCCTTTATCACCAGGAAGTAAAAATGCTTCTTAACAGTGGTCTCCTGGAGATGACACTCTCTCCCCTTGCAGAGAATGGGATGCCACCAGGAGATGAAACCCTGCTGCTTTGGTTGCTGGTTCTTTTTGCGCATGTCTAGATTGTAACTCCTCTGGAGTAGGGGCACACCCTGTACCTATGGGACAACTTCCCAGCACCACATTGTGAATGCTGGATTAATGCAAAAAGGATGGATGAATGCTTTGCTCCTGTAAAGTTGATTTGTTTTTTTTTAACTACCATACATTCTTCTCTTTCTTCCTGGAATGTCCTCTGACTCCCTCTTCTCCATGTATCCAAGCCCCAGACATTTTCCAAGGCCCAGAACAAGCCCCTCCATCTCAATGAGGTCTTTCAGCCTTACCTGCCAAGGGGCAAGCAGCCCTACCTCCAAAGATTCACATCTCCCCATTACTAATTTCCAGATTGGCAAGTAGCATATGGTACTTTTTGTTTGTTTGTTTAATATATGCCCTGTCTCCTTAACCAATACTGACTCTATGCATGACCCATCTCTGCATGCTCCCCCTTCACACCCAGCAAATGCATAGTCCCTGTGGCATGAGGACCTGTACATAACAAGCTCTCAGCTAGTGTCTGTGGTTGGTGATGGTTTTGATGGCTATCTGACAGGCCACACCGAAAGCTCCTCAAGGAAAAGAGCCCCGCCTTTCTTGTTCAGTATTGGATTCCTAACACCTATTATGGGAGCTGTTCACAGAACATTGGTTAAATGTATAGTTGAATACATTTATGTTCAGGATACAGTGCCTTGCTGCTAAGTCTGAAATCATACCATGAATGTACATCAGAGTTACTGACCACATAAGCACTTAAGGAAAGACTTTCTCTTCCCTAAAAGGGGATTTAATTTGAACTAATAGATAGTGTCTCAAGGCTTCTGAGCAGAGAGTTAATTCAAGACCCTTTTTTAAACACCCACTTCCTCAGGACACTAGGCTAGACATGGCAGGAATGAAGAGGTGACAAAGACACAGTTCCTACACCAGAAGAACTTAAAATCTAGTAGTGTAGTTCATCAAGGAAGCAAATCAAGTAACAAGGCAGAATGTAAAGGAAGGAGCTGTGAAGAAATAAAGCACATGAGGTTGGAAGGGTCAGGAAAGATGGGATGGACACCATTACCATTAGGAAGGGAAGAGTTGAAATAGGCAGAAATAAAGGAAAAAGACATTTAAGGTACAAAAGCAAAAATGCACCTGCACAGGTGTAAGGGTATAAAAGGTTACGGTGTGCTAAAAAAATAGCTCTTGGTTCAGGGAGCATGCCCCCAGGGAAGGGGAAGAGTTGAGATGAAAAGCTCGGCTGGGTGCATTGTGAGGAGCCTTGCCTGCCATGCTAGGGCTAGAGAACATCTTATAGGCAAAGTGGGGCGGGGCGGTGTACTTGCTTGTAGACACCAACATATTCTACTCCCATCAAAACGTTTAGTTCTCCTAATTCATAACCGAAAAGATGCTAGCTCTGTTCTATTTGTAGAAGTGGAAATTTGCTCATGAATCCAAACCACAGGGTGGATTCTTGATAAGCCTTCAACCCTGCTCTGTCAGTCCTTTTGAGAGTTTCAAATTGTGTTCAGTGGAACCTTGGAATTTACAGAGGTTTGCCTAGATTCCATGGGAGCATTTCTTTTTTCTGATGGAGTAAACCTCTATTTTTGTGAAAGAACACATTTATTTATTGGTTATAGCTTAATTATAACTCCTTTCTAACCAGTTTCCATTTGTTCAATGGTATTGCATGCTGCTGAATTAAGATTATAATGGTGAGTAAAACAAGAAGGTTTAAAGTCTATTATGGATCTCCTGGAGCTGAATAAGAAATTACAATATGAAATAGTTCACAGAAGTTATACCTTTAATGTTAGGCAGTGTTGGAGAATCTGTCAGCTGTTCTTATATTCTCCCCTTCTCCCATGGCATTAGAGTTGTAATCAGTCTTAGCTACACTACATCTCCCAGCTTCCCTTATAATTAAGTTTGGTCATATGACATTCTTCTTTCCAATAGAATGTGAGCTGGATAGATGTGGGCCATTTCTCTATCAAGGACATAAGACATTGATTAGATAAGCCTCCTCTGGGGTCTCTTTCTCCTTCCCTCCGGCTGGAACTTGGACATAGCTGAGACCCACCTTCACACACGAGGATGATGACAGTACCCTACAGGCTGGTGGAGCTAGAACTTAGAAGGAACCTTGGTCCCTATGTGACTTCAAGGAGGAGAAACACCCAATCACTGTGGACCATTCTTCTCAGGACTGTTATGGAAAGGCAAACAAAAGTCTATATTGTTGAAGCCACTCCTTCCTTTGGTCTTTTTGTTATAGCAGCTTAGCTTAATACTAATGAATGTTGAAGTTGGTACCAGGGGTGTAGTGCTGCCATAACCCAAAACTAAATTACATAGACTTGGCTCAGCTGTAAGATGGCAGAGAGTAAGGAAACAGATAGCTCATGCTAGAAAGTTGGTGACCTTTGTTATGCCGTGGGAAAATATATGGTAACACTCTCTTTCATTGTAATTTGAAGGCAGGCTATGTAACAACCAACACTATACCTCTAGAGAAACAGGTTGGAAAGATCCAGAATATTAATGTGTATTATCTTTGCCTTTAGCAAGATATTACCAAAAAAGATGATTTCAAGAAAAGGTACAAGCAGAGGTGAAAGAGAATACCTAGAAATTTGAAAGCTCAAAAGTTAGAAAAGTAACTACTTCTGTACCACAAAAAGCAAGAGATAAAATTGTAATTGCTCAGACTTTGGCAAAGATAAAACTAAAGGTGCTGCCTTCTCATCTATGCTCCTTGTTTTAGATAGCTCCAGGATAGTCACTACTTAAGGAGAAAATGAGACAGAAAACAGCGAGAGAGCAAGAGAGAGTTCAAGCAGACTCAAAAGCTATGTCTAAAAAAAAAACCACCTTGGGTTGGTCACTGGCACATTGAACTAACTAGAAGCAACCAAGCTTACTAAATTTTCAGTACTGTCAAATAAACCCTCACCCTGGCCTGTAAAAGCATGTGACAATTTCAGCCTCAAGCAAGCCTTAGGCTCCCATATCTGAACCAGCAGGAGTGGCTGTGAAAGGTGTTCAGCCATGAGTATGGCCATATTGCAATACCACTTCCAATGTGGCCATGGAAGTTAAGGGCCAAGGATGAAATTAGAGGTCACATAGGAAGATAAATAAATTTCTCTTGGTGAATATGTCCAGGATTTCACCAGAGAATTTCCTCCATGTCAGGAAAGGGGTTTTTTTTTGTTTGTTTTTTTCATTCTTTCTAGTAGGATTTAATCATTGCTATTAGCCAATGACTGCTCTATGTATTCCATACTGTTGTGGTTGTCCTGATTCTGCTCCAACACTGTATATGGGAAGTGGGTCAGATAACATGCCTTTTAGTTTATAGGTTGCCAGATATTAAGAAACCAAATCTGATCCTGAGAGGACTGTGTATCTCACAGAGACCCTGGACTTAGAAATTTTGGAATAATCTTCCTTGGCGAGAGGGCAGTATGTGGAAGGAAGAGGGTGCACAGATATTAGAGATCAGAAGTATGGACGGTGGTGGGCACTGCTACCTGTTCTCCAGACTCCATTACCACCTCCTTCAATACTAACAGAGTTGGCTGTGAGCTACTCATGGCTACCCAGCCTCCTTTAAAGTTAAGTGTGGTCATGTGGCTAAGTGTTTGCTAGTGGAATGTGAGTTTTTGTGAAGTTTGTCACTTTTGCTCTTGGGCATTATGTTGTTCTCCACATTTCCTTTCCCATTCTCCTGGAAACTAGACCTAGTAGCATCCCAGCTTCAACTGTGCAGATGGTGACAATGCCCTGGAAATGGGTGTCAACTTGGAAGGAATCTGAGTTCTTAAATTGTCATCTTGAACAGGGGTGCTGCCTCGGTACTGTTGCATGAGAAAGATAAAACTTCTATATGTGAGCCCTGACCAGTTTGGCTCAGTGGATAGAGCGTCGGCCTGCGGACTAAAGGGTCCCAGGTTCGATTCCGGTCAAGGGCATGTACCTTGGTTGCGGGCACATGCCCAGTAGGGGGCGTGCAGGAGGCAGCTGATGGATGTTTCTCTCTCATCGATGTTTCTAACTCTCTATCCCTCTCCCTTCCTCTCTGTAAAAAATCAATAAAATATATATTTTTAAAAAAACTTCTATATGTGAATAGTTCCTGGGTCACTATAGCAGCTTAGCTTCCCCTGAACTAATTCACCAGATGAAAGTGCATTTATTTCCAAGTGCAACCAAGGACCACATCATAAAATGAACAATCCAGCTCTACAGTTAGACCAGGAGTGTGCAAAATGTCTTGTTATTATTCTTTGGCTGCAAAACTCTTGTAAAGTCCAATTTAAAGTTAATCATTGCTCTTATATGATTTCAGAACATCTCATAAAAGTCTTCAAAATAAAACTTTTGTTAATATACATTTTTAAAGAAATGAAGTAAATGATGGAGAATCTGGAAAATGTGAGCAGAAAAGCTCTCATGAACTCCACCCAACAACAAGATCCCAACACCAAAAAAATCTGAGAATGATCTAATTTGGATTACTTAAAGAGTATTAATAATTTTGTTCTTAAACCCAAATGAATGGCCTTGAATGGCTTACCATATATGGAGCTGGGTAAGAAACAGCTGTTTGTTCAAACTAGCTGGATGTTATCATCCCACCCTACCTTCATTCAAGCTCATCTCTCTGCCCAGTGTGTCCTTCCAGGTCCCTTATTCCTTCCATCATGAGGTTATGCTGAACTTTAAAGCCTAGCTCAAGGGTGACCACATATGAGAAGACTTCCTGGTTCCCTCCCCTCTCCCACCCTGCTCTGGCCCCATAGCACTTGGTTCAAAGTGCTGAAAGAATATCTTTCATAGCAATTTCAGTTGTTATTCCATACTAGATCGACTGTGGACTATTTAAAAGCCAAGATAGTATCTTATCTGTCTTCATCCTTTGTTCTTGGCCGACACCTGGCATAGAGCAGGCTGCCCACAAATAGTTGTTAAATTAAATGAGTACCTGTTCCCAGGTCCAACATATTCTCTGTATCCAAGGAAGTAGAGAGAGTTGGGTGAGGCCCTGATGGCAGGCCCTCTGTGTAATTATCCCTTTCCAGTGAATAATGGGGCTTCAGTGCTGTGTCTGATTCTTTGATGAAGATGAAACTATTTAATCAGGTTTGGTTGCTCATCTCATCATCTTCCCATATCACAACCTTCCTGACGAGTTCATTAGCTGGAAGAAAAATTGATGACCTCGTTAGTTCTGCACATTGGTTCACTTAGGACAAATTGGAGCTTCAGAATGTTGCTCAACTCAGACCCATGGTAGGACAAGGTCTCAAGCCCAGGGTTGTTTGGATATACCATGCCCTTGGTACCTGTGTGTGACAGGTTGCCCAGGAAATTTCTGTTTGAAGTAGTGTCTTTTCTAGTGTAAACATCCCTCTCTTAGGTTTCTCCTTTTTTTTTTTCAGTGAGGAATATACCACTCCCTCACAGTGCCTCTTTCCACCCCCACCTCAAAATTTTTCCTTCTGCTCCTCATTGAAATCTTATCCTGCAGGTCCTTGTTTACCTCCTAACTCCACCTCCATGCACAAAACATTCACTGCATAATGCAGATAAATTTGGAAATAATAAAAGTTGGGATCTCAACCAAAGGCCCAAGAAAAGAGGAATAAATCAGGACCATGGGCAAGGACTGGAGAAAGGTATGTGGTAGCAGAGACTGATGGCCTCTGTATAATTAGCCAAGGATCTGAAACATTGAGTCTGCAGAAGCAGAGCTGTGGCCAGGTCTCGTGTTGTCCAGCAGAGCATGACGGCCACAGGAGCCTGGGTGGTACGTGACCCTGAAGGTCAGGGGCAGAGGTTGAAGGATCGTGGTCCTGGGTGATACTCTGTTCCCTCTTCCTCAAGTGTTCTTTCTCCTCCTCTAACATCACCCTATTTGCTTGATAAACTCCTATTGAGGTTTCAAAAGTCAGCTTTTTCTAGAAGGTCTTGCCTGTCATCCTCCCAGATGTGTGGGTCATGTGTTAGCTCTCCATCTTGAACACATTAAAGCTGCATTTGTTACACAGTGTTGTGATTATTCATTGCAAGATAGGTTTCAAAGAGCACATATGCATATATGCATGGCCCATGGACATGGACAATAGTGAAGGCCTGGGGTGGGGTAGAGGCTGGGTGGAGGGGGACTGGAGGTAGAATGGGGACATCTATAATACTGTCGATAATAAAAAATAAAATAAATATTAAAAAGATAGATTTCTACTGTTTTTCAGAGAGCTCTTGAGAATACAGATTTTGGTTTTTTCTCTCCTGTATCCTCAGTGCCTAGCTGCCATCTAGATGTTAAATATCTGTTAAATAAAAGAATGAATGAATGTTGTAGATCATCTTGCAGCTGGGGAGTTAGTTCACACAAGAGGTGGGTGAATATGGGCCCAATGGAGCCTCAAGGCTCCTGCCAAAGTCAGTGCCCAACTTTGTTACTACTGGCAGAATTGTAATATAGGGAAACTGAGGTAGAAGACAAGTCTTGTGGCCTAGACAAGCACAATATCTTCTAAAACTGTTAATGTGGATTTTGATGGAGGTTGTTATTAAGTGTTTTTCATAAATGGTAACATTGTTGACACTGGTTGATTGTATATATGCTGGGTTAGCTCTTCAATAACTTCTTTTTTGTTGTTGTTAATTCTTACCCAAGGATATTTTCCCATTGATTTTCATATAGAGTGGAAGATAGGGGGAGAGACAGAGAGAGAAACATCAAAGTGAGAGAGACACATCAATTGGTTGCCTCCCACATGTGTCTCAACCAGGGCCAGGGATTAAGCCTCCAACTGAGGTATGTGCCCTTGATGGGAATTGAATCCAGGACCCTTCAGTCTATAGGCCTATGCTCTATCCGCTGAGCCAAACCAACTAGGGCTTCAATAACTTCTTTTAAAATTTTATTTTTTAAATTTAGATATAACTGACAAACAACATTATATTTGTTTCAGGTATTACAACATAATGATTCAATACTTGTTTATATTGTGAAAGGAACATAATAACTCTAATTAGCATCTATCACCAAACATAGTTATTAAATTTTTTTCTTGTGATGAGAACTTTTAAAATTTCCTATCTTAGCAACTTTCAAATATATAATATATTAACTATAGTCACCATGCTGTGCATTGCTTCCTCATGATTTATTTATTTTGTAACTGGAAGTTTGTATTTTTTAACCCACTTCACCCATTTGGCTTCTCACCCCTCCACCCAAGCGGCCTCCTGCAACCATCAGTCTGTTCTCCGTATCCATGAGCTTGGTTTGTTTTACATTCCACATATGAGATCATACAGTATTTGTCTTTCTCTGTCTTAGGTCACTTATCATAATTCCCTCAAGATCCGTCCATCCATGTTGTCACAAGATTTCCTTCTTTTTATGGCTGAATAGTATTCCATTGTATTCCACATTTTCTTTATACGTTTATCCGTCAATGGACACTTAGGTTGCATCCATATGTTGGCTATTGTAAATAATGCTGCAATGAACGTGGGGATGCAGGAAATTTGTGTTTGTTTCTTCAGCTAAATACCTCAAAGTGGAATTGCTGGATTGTATGGTGGTTCTATTTTTAACTTTTTGAAGAACCTCCACACTGTTTTCCACAGTGGCTACACCAATGTACATTCCCACCAACAATGAACAAGGGTTCCCTTTTTCTCTACATCCTCTCCAATGCATGTTATCTCTTGCCTTTTTGATAGTAGCTATTCTAACGGGTGTGAGATAGCTCGTTGTGGTTTGCTTTGCACTTCCCTGCTGATTCGTGATGTGGAGCTCCTTTTCATGTACCGGTTGTATGGCTTCTTTGGGAAAATGTCTATTCTATTCAGGTCCTCTGTCCATTTTTCAGTAAAATTGTTTGTTGGGGATTTTGTGAATTTTTTTTATTGCTAGTGAGTTGTCTGAGTTCTTTATATACATATATTGAATATTAACTCCTTATCAGTTACATAATTTGCAAATATTTTCTTCCCTTTGGTTGGTTGCCTTTTAATTTTGTTGATGGTTTCCTTTGCTGTGCAGAAGCTTTTTAGTTTGATGTAGTCCCACTGTTTGTTTTTTATCTTGCTGCCTTAATAGCTGCTTATTTTTTTTGTATGTTTTCCATGGCTACAGCTTCATAAGCTGCAGCACACAGACACATGGCTCATCTCTGGGCTAAACCCAGACATCTGGGACATTGCAGGGGCTGTGCTTATCTGGGAGAGCATGGCAGACAGAGATCATTTGTTCACAAAGATCAAAACCTCACCCAAACAACTATAAATAAAACAGCGGGGAGGTTTCCCAGGCAGTCGCCAGGGCGGCTTTGGGGACACACCTGTTACAGTGGTGGCTCTTCATCCTGGAGCCCGCTGTTCACGTGCCACCCCTGCAAGAGGCTGCTTCTTTCCGTCCCTCTTTCAGTGTCCCAATTCTGAATTCCTGGATAGAGCCTCCATCTGCAAATCAGTTCATCTTAGTTTGAGAATCTCTCCTGGACGCAAGCAGAGCATCTCAAAGTAGACAGAGGTACGTGCCCTTGATGGGAATTGAATCCAGGACCCTTCAGTCTATAGGCCGATGCTCTATCCACTGAGCCAAACTCAGGGAAAGGCTGCCCCTCTCAGGGTTATGCTCAATACAGATCAACCTGGAGGAGAAACTGGGAACTTCTCTGCTCGCAAGGGAAGCGCGTGGAGAAGCCATAACTTCAAAGCGTGTGAGGGAAGGTGGGGGTGGGGGGTTGGGTGGGTGGGAGGTGATCAACCAAAGAACTTGTCTGCGTGGACCCAGACAATAGGGTGGTGAAGGCCTGGGAGGGAGGAGGCGGGGGCGGGCTTGAAGGTGTCAATGGAGGGCAAAGGGGGATATATGTAATACTTTCAACAATAAAGATTTTTTAAAAAAGGATGTTCATATGGGGGGTGGGGGTAGGGGGGGGACTGAGGGCATGAAAAAAGAAGTGAGGCCCAAGAGGGAATAGATGGAAACAGCCTGGGAGAACAAAGGCAAGGCAGAATCGAGGCTAAATCTAGAGGACAGTAGCAGCCTGTGCAGCAGGAAATGGAAGGGGCTTCCCTTGGTGAAGTGCTCTTCACTTCACAGAGCACGTTCCTGCACATCGGTTGCCCAGTGCATTCCCTACAGTTAGAACTGCGTCAAGTTCAAGTCTGTATTCCTTCAATCCCCCTCACCAGGTTATGCATTCTGGTACAAAGCAGGTATCTGGCACATGTCCAGCAAATGAAAACACTCCGTCCTAGGGTAAGCCGACATGGCATAACATTGTTCCACTTGATGGTAAAAAAAAAAAAAAAAAAAAAAAACAGAGGCTCTGAGTGGACCAACGACACGCCCAGGATCATACAGATGGTAAATGATGGAAACAACTCAAACCCGGGATGTCATCTCCTGGCAAAGTGGTCTTTCATTAAGGAAACATGAACCATCCTCAAAGGTCAGAGTGTGAGGGAGAACAGCAGCGGGAATTATTTTGATGGTCTTACTCTTTTAACTGAATGTCAACCCTTATGTGGTACATTTGAACTCAAATTGTAAACTTACACGGTAAGGATCTTGTCTTTTTTTCTGGGGTGGGGTATTCTAAAATGTCTATAAAGTGAGGGTGGGAGCCTGGTTTCATTAAAAGGAATCTGCTATCCACCTTCCACTGGGCTTGTTACTAAGACACCTCTTTAACACTCAGTGCCGGACAGCGACATCTGGTTGCATAGCTTTCTAGGGAATTTCAAGGACTTTGTGCAGAGCCAATTAAGCCCACCGGTTCTATCTCCCCGTAAGAGCTGGGACAGTAAAACAGGGTTAATGTGCTTTTCTAAAGCAGTGCTCCCCCTGCGCTTATCAGATGCCACTTTCACCTCGTCCCTGCCTGCACCTGTACATGGTAACTAGGCAGGAAGGGTTTGATGTTGACAGAGAGGAATCAGGATCCCATCTTTGACAAGCTGACAAGGGGAGAAGATTCATGCATTATACGTCCGGAAGCAATGGCTTTCTCTCTAATTTATTATACTGGTTCTTATCCATGGTTGTTTTTTCTTTCTGAAGCTTCCTTACATTCCTGGGCAAAGGCAGGTGGCCTGAAGCGCCTCTCCCACCTTGCTTTGGCTGCAGTGTTTTTAATGAGCCACTACCTCGGAGCCTTTCTCAGTAAGGGCCGTGTGCTGCTGGGTGTCCTGACCTTCTTCCCCCGCCACCTTCTTGGGTGTTCCGGACATTCTCCCCACCCAGGGAGAGTGTGCTGTATGGACAGGTGCCTTTGATAGAGCGCACAACCCCTGCTGTGTGTGTACCATGGTGTCTGCCTCCCTGAGCATTCATGTTCCCTGGAGACAACCTAGAAAATTTGGCTGTAGCCGTGTCCCTTCTGGGCTGCCCTGGGACTTTGTCTGTCCCCGGAGAGGATTTGGGACAACGGAAGCCACTGCCCCTAGGGTATGGTGAGTTGTTGCTCTGCATTCGAGGTTTCAATGGAAGTGGCAAAACTTCCTAAGATCCTCTTAACAAAAAGGGGATGGTGGTTGGTGTGAGGAGTCATGTAGACCAGAACTGGTACCTGAAGCAGACAGCCACCGGAACAGAGGCTGCCCCGGGAACTAGGCACCTTCCCAGTTTCCCAGTTTGGTTAATTACTATTGTCTCCAAGGCATCACATGGAGGCACCTGCTGACCCACAGATGGACCACTCTTACGTCACGTGCCCATCTTTTCTCCAGTCAGTGGCTGCCCCTGGGCAAGGAAGAGTCTGGCACTGACTCTATTGAGGGAGCTGAGGACCGGGCAATCCTAGTTAGAAGGTGACAATGGGCATGGCAGACATCTCATGCCATGATCAGAACAGACAGCCCATGACTCATGCGGAAAGCCTTCAGGGAAAAGGACAGGTTGACCAAGCAGGTGGTTTTGTTTGCCAGTGGAAGCCACACAAGACCTGGGACTTGAGTGAACACAGCTGGCCTACAATGTAACTCTTTTTGTTGCCATAAAATAGTGATGGAATACTTCTCTCTCTTTTACACGCCCATTGTGACTATTTCTGTTAACTACTGTCCCCTCCAAGCCTACCCTTTCTGGTCATTTAAATTAAATCTTATATGCATAATAATTATGGCACATATCTAGGTTTTTTTTTACACTGAAATTAATTTACACAAACATTTGATTTTAAACTAAATTGGAGAAAAATAGGATTCTCTAACTCCTGTTAAAGGAATCCCAGGCACCAGGTAGATTTCAGCAAACAGATATCTAGATGTTGTGGGAAGGAATGAGTCTGCTGAATTAGCTCAAAGTCTACTTAACTGGCTTCACATTTTTGCAGGTAACAAAAATGTAAACCTTTGCCAGTCACTGGGTGGAACCAGGAGGGCTGGTTCAAAGCCTTTTCCACTGAACTTTGTTCCTTGTCTAGTGGAGGGAATCCATCCTCAGGACCAGCTTTTATGGACATGACGTTTATGCAGTCTGAGAGACGGGAGAGGGCCTTACCAAAAAATACAAAAATACAGATACAAAATTAGGTATGAATGGGTATATTTATTTAGAATGATAATAGAAATCAAAATAAATGATAAATTTTAACACTTATGACAAAATCTGGAAAAATAACATCAATTAGATCCACCATTAATGATCTGCTTTGCCTATTTCTAAAATATTTCCCCCCAATATTTTCTAGCTGAAAACACTTTGATTGCCTTCCCAAATTCAATATTTTCTATAGAGAAATCTTAAAGATAATTTCCTTTATGGTTGACAAAAAATGTTTCACTTATTGACCATTTAGAAAATCAGGTTTTTTTCCCAGCCTTACCATTTGTTATCAGTAATGTCACATACATTTTTAGGATTGTACGGTTGTTTTTAAATTTGGGGGAAAACTCCGTTTCTTTCATTTAAGAATTCAGAACATTTCAAGTTTTCTTGTTCAAGGACTAATCTTAAGTATTCTTTGAAATGATATCATGCATTAACCATTTGTTGTCAAAGTCCTCATTATGGATACATAGTATATGAATTTTGTGTTATCCCCATTCATGTTGAATTTTATAGAGGTACATAGAATGTCTGACTTGATTCAGTATTTTTTTGTGGAAAAACATAAAGCATTCAACTTGTCACATAGCTGTTTGCAGTACTGCTTGTGGTCTGAGCCTATGAATGCAAGGATTCCTATATACATCATGCAGTTCTTACCAAAATTCTAGGACATATACAGTAATTGTGTACCTTGCATTATTAAGTTTATATTGACAGGAAATCCACCTTCTGTTCTGAGTAGGTGGTGATGGGAACTGAAATCTTCTTTATAATTTCCCACATCTGACGATTGGAATACTTTTTCTTCATTTGACCACTTTCCACATTTCTCTTCCACATTGCACATATGTTTGATGTCACATTCGTGTGTCTCTAACACCTCTTGCCCTTTTCCTTTATGAGTCAGCCAAGTGGGTAATGGGAGTATTCCTGGACAACATCACTATACTAGGATGATCAGTGATACCAGCATAGCTCTACATGGAAGAGATGCTGAACTGTGTAAATATAACCCACTAAACCTAATCCTAAATTCAGATTCCTCAGGACCAGTGGTCGGCAAACCGTGGCTCGTGAGCCACATACGGTTCTTTGGCCCCTTGAGTGTGGTTCTTCCACAAAATACCACGGCCTGGGTGAGTCTATTTTAAAGAAGTGGCGTTAGAAGAAGTTTAAGTTTAAAAAATTTGGCTCTCAAAAGAAATTTCAATCGTTGTACTGTTGATATTTGGCTCTGCTGACTAATGAGTTTGCCGACCACTGCTCAGGACCATTTACATAATACAACCCAAGGGTCAGTTGGAAAGAGGAGAAATCGGGTGAAAAAGAGACGTAAGCCACTTGTTAACCAATTATGGCTAAAATATCTTTTTCAAGTTTTACAAACACATATGGCCATGTGAACAAATTGCAAGAGCCTGGGTGGGCTTTTGCAAGTGAGGAATACTGAAGTTTAATTTCTATTAGCATCACAGCTAATCTGCTTCTGCTTATGAACTGCAGGATGCAGCTAAACCAATGAGCCTCTCTCTCTTCACCTGCCTTTTCCTTGACCTGGAAGGCCCCTGCATTCACAGGATCTGACAGCCCTCTCCTCCAGACTGCCTGCCTGGGCCTGAACTCCCTCCACTGCCACCAGCCTTCTCAGCCTGAGCCCCATTTTCCTTCTGCGTATGTTCTAATCTATATTCTGCCTGTATTAACTCTAGGTTTGAGCTTTTAGACAAAGAGCATCCTCTCTATTTCATGGCTATATTACTCTGCTGGGACCTGATAGAGCTCTTGGCCTCTGATCCTAGGGACCTCTACTTTGCTGTTATCCCTCAGAGTTGTGACTTACCTTTGTTTTCATCTATCTCTCCATTATTGATGCAGTGAATTAGTCAGGACTCTTTCAGTTGCAAGTGATGAACTTCCCAAGTCAACACAGCTTGAGCAACATGAAGGGGAATATTTTATATACCTGGGATGTCCAAGGTTAGTTCTGACGTCAAGTACGGTTGGATCCAAGAACATAGACACAATTGTCCTTTTTTATTTTTTTTTTAATCACTTCATCTTTTGGATCTGCTTCTCTTTATTTGTTGGATTTATTCTCTTCTGTAGATGGGCAGTGAGGTACTTGGCTGGTAGCAGCTCCAGGCTTACATTCTCATAGTTTATGATGTAAGAGGAAAGAGATACCTTATCTTTCTTGACTTGTTCTATTAAATCTTGTTGAATAGCTCTGATTGGGTCTGCCTTGGTCACATGCCTTTCTTCTGGACTAACCCCTACTGATGGGGCATGGTGAACCAGGACTAGCCAGACCAGGATCACTTGCCTACTCCTGCCTCCAGGGACTAGGACACCACAATTGGCAACTATTCCTCAAATCTTATGATTGGAGTGGGAAGAAGTCCCTCAAATGAACAGAGAGGCGCTGTAGATAAGTTGCAACAACATATATCCCCTATACATAGATAAAGCTAAATATTGATACATGAAATGTTTTTCATTAAAATTGAATAATAACTTCCTTGCTTCCCTAAATTCATAATTCTGTTCCTTCAAAGCAAAAGTCATTTAAAATTAGCCTGGCCCACAGCATCTCTGATAGTCTATTCTCCTATACATTTGACCCTTGAACAATGTGTAGGGTAGGGACACTAACCCCCACAGAGTTGAAAATTTGAGTGTAACTTTAGACTCTCCCTCCTTCCCCAAATTTTACTAATTACCTCCCGGAAGCCTTACCAGTAATATAAACAGTCAATTAACACACATTTTGTATGTTATATGTATAATATACTTTATCCTTATAATAAAGTAAGCTAGATAAAATAAAATGTTATTTTAAAAATCATAAGGAAGAGAAAATACATATACAGCGTTTATTGAAGAAAAACCCCACGTATAAGTGGACCCATACAGTTCAAAGTTATTCAAGGGTCCACTGTATTTCATCGAGGTCCTATTGCATGTCGGTATCCCAGGAAACGTTCTGAGACTATGAGATTTATATGCACGAGGAGAGTGAAGGAAGTAAGATTGGGCAAAGGAGGAAATGAACTGTGATGTAGTTGCAACAGAGGCTTCAGGTGGTCTTATAGGAGCTTTGGAACTAGGAAGGCCCTTCAGAGTTGACCTAATTGAGGCAAGGGAGGGCAGGAGTTTGTATCCTCCTTTGATCAGCCACTGAATGGAGGCTGCCACCAGGAGCAGCTCCGTGGCTGAGGGCAGTTCCTGGAGAGGACTCAGCTGTAAGCCAGCAGTAGCCAACACTCCCAGCAGCTGGGAAACTGAATTGCCAGGTCCTGAAGGGGAATGTGAGGAGTACACTACTGTGTCCACTTCAGTCCATTTCCAAAGAGTGGGAAACAGACTCACGTAATTCTACTATTTAAATATTAAGGGTCAAGTGTGACTTGATATTTTTTTATAATCACAAATATTGAGTCATACACTTTAGAATCTATATTTTAAACTATATTTTCAATGTGATAATGTTCTTTTATGTTTCAAAATGAATGATGTAAATCCAAATAGCGATGTGTTTTATAGAATCACTATAAACATGACTTAAAGCTACAAAGCAGGATAATTCTGAGAGCCCTGGTTATATGTGGATTTGGAACGCTGCCTGTCTGAATAAGAGCTAATTATCGGGTAACCCCTCAAATGTTAAGCTCTTTCAGACCAGGCGTAGCAAAAGCATTGCACTCAGATACCACTATTGTTAACATTCTTTCCTTTCAACTTCCCAACCTCCCCAGTGGCCTATCAACCTAGTCTGTTGGAGTAGGTGGGTGTGAGGAATCCTGCCGAGCACCTGTCTTAATCATTTCGGACTGCTATAACAGCATATCATGCATTGGGTGGTTTAAGCAACAAACATTTATTCCTCACAGTTCTGGTTTTCCACAGATGGTCCACAGGGAATGGGTAGTAACCTCTGCCACTTATTACCCATTGGTAATGAGATCAGCGTGACAGCATGGGCAGATTCTTAGTGAGAGCCATCTTCCTGGTTTACAGATGGCTGTTTTCTTGAAGTTTCACATGGCAGAGACAGAGAGAGAGAGAGAGAGAGAGAGAGCAGCTCTGGTCTCTATCATTTCATAAGGTTACCAATCCCATCATAGGGCTCTCCCTGCCCCCCTATGATCTCATAACCTCATCTAAATCCAATTGCCTCCCAAAGGCCCCCACCTTCAAATAACCATCACACTGAGGATTTAGGCTTCACTATATGAATCTGGGGCGAGTTGCAGGGGGAACACAAACATCCAGACCATAGCAGCATCCCTGGTTTAGACCTTGGGCTATCTGCACTCACAAGTCACCTTTCTTAGCCTCTTAGCTGCCTCTCTAAGTCACTCATTATTTCCATATTCCTACTTTTAGAATAAGAGGCTATTGAACCCATTCCCATATGTAAACTCCTGGGATTTGCTCAATCTGCATGCAGGCCTGTGTGGACATGCAGGTTGGATTTACCCCCAACTAGTCCTCACCTACTATTCTTTTTTATTTATTTATTGTTTTAAGTATTACAAATAGTAGTACATATGTCTCCTTTTTTTCCCCCATTGACCTCTCCCCGACGTCCCCTACCCCCCAGTACATGCCTTTACCTGCCCGCCCTCCCCCCCCACCCCAGTGTCTTGTATCCATTGGTTGTGCTTATATGCATGCGTACACATCCTTCAGTTGGTCTCTTATAGCCCCCCTTGCCCAACCTCCCCTGTCTTCCCAATGTAGTTTGACAGTCTGTTCAATGCTTCTTTGCCTCTGTATCTTTTTCCCACCATTTCTTTCCTTTAAAAAGTTTTGCCTTTGCAGACTAGAAATAAACATATAATAACAAAACAAAACAAAACAAAAAAATGTTTGAGTCCCAATTTCAATGTCCAACAGTTCTGAGTCCCCGTTTCAATGTCTAACAGTTCCTTATGTGTACATGTCAGCAATGATATCTGGATGGTGGGCACATGGTAGCAATGCAGGTCCGACCCTCTCTGGTTTGGTCCTAGGTAACCTGCAGCGGTGCACAGCTGCTGACTGCTCCCATGGCAAGGCGTTGTCAGCGTCTTCCATCTCTGGACTATTTTTTCCTCTTGTCTTCGTGGTTGGAGCACACCGGTCAATTCCTCTCTGTTGCAGGAATCCACCTGGTCTTGGGGTTGTTTTCTGAAAATATACAAATATATTCTCGACCACAAGTTAATAAAGGAATCTTTTCCATATAATTGATTTGGGATCCTTTTTATTTTTGTTCAAACGATTTTCCTTTGTCTTATTTAGACACCATGTGTGTTTTTAATGGCCGTCTTGCTGTTAGCATTATAAATGAAAATTAATTCGGTAAAGTAAAAATTTTCTAGATGTAATTTACTTATAGGATATTTTTCCTTACATGATATTGCCCTACTATCCCCCCCCTTTTTTTTTATTAATGGAGGTTTTTGTAATTTCAGAGATAGGAAGAGAGAAGAGAGAGATAGAAACATATATGATGAGAAAGAATTATTGATCAGCTGCCTCCTGCACACCCCCTACTGGGGATCGAGCCCACAACCCGGGCATGTGCCCTTGACTAGAATCAAACCTGGGACCTTTCAGTTCACAGGTCGATGCTCTGTCCATTGAGCCAAAGCAGCTAGGGCAGCTACTATTCTTGATCTCCCTACCAGTATGTCTCATTAGTCAGATGACTTCCCATTTGAGCGGAGCTTAAAACAGAAATCACAAATGGCATGGCAAAAGCTAGATCTGGTAGGCAGCTGAATTTTGTTCGGCCTGCACAATGTTTTTTAAAATTTTGAGCCAATATTCACCAATCTGGAAGTTTTACCCACAATGACATTTGGATTTATCTTCTCTCTAAAAAGTAAAAATAAAATTCAGATGACTCAGCAATGCAAGTAAGTTTTCTACATGGCAACTCTTTGTTCAGACTGAAGAGCTGCTGCCTCCAGATCACCACAGTTCCCACCACACACTTGTATTACACCTGCTGCCTTCCCCCAATTAGATGTTACCCACCTGGGTTCTGTAGTTTACCATTCCTCCAAGTGGTACTCAGCATCCAATGCAAGTTATTAGCTGTAAAGAAGAGCCAAAACCACGGTGCAATCAGGACAGAGGTGAAGAAGGAAATCTTGCCCCAGTGTTTTCAGTAACATCACGTTTTCTGATGCAGAGAAATGAGGCTTGCCTCCGTAGTCAGTTTCACAGAACGAACAGCATATCAGTGGGACGCCCTGTGGTTTTCCACAGATGGTCCACAGGGAATGGGTAGTAACCTCTGCCACTTACTACCCGTCAGTTTCTAAGGAGGAGACTGAGAAAGGGTTGGAAAAGTATTCGGCATGTTCCCTCCTCCTGGGCCATGGATGCTGCCAAGTGAAAATGTGAGCTGCACTGCCAAAGGGAAGAGTCTCTGGTTTGACACAAGGAACAACACTCAGATTCCCCTGCCCTAAGAAGTATTTCCTCTGTAGACTGGCAAGCCATGACCATGGGAACTCATGCCAGCCTGCATAGTAGACGTTTGCTTATTCTAAGGCTATCCCGCGGATGAAGAGAATGGAGAAGGAAAGGAGGGAAGCAATAACTCCATATTAACCAGTGTTACCTCAATAAAGTTGATTTTTTTTTTAAATCTCTGACTTCACAGTAACAGAATTACTAATGGTTGCAGATGAATGGGTTTCTCAGTAAAATATGAGAACTACTTCCTTTACACGCAGTCCTACCAATTTTAAAAGCAAAATACTTTCATCTGAGTCTTACCAATTTAAAAAGCCGAAGAAGTGTATCATGTCTGGGAGAGGGGGAGTCTTCTTTGCAGGGCTGCAAGTGGAGGGACTGATGCATTTGTGGACTTCATTATGCTGAGTACTCTGCTCTGAGGTTGCTGCATGCCCCCCAGCCCGTGCCTTCTCTTGGCACATTACTTCCTGTAACATGTACATTTCTTAATTTAATGGGTTCATTAGTCTATTATGGCTTTCCCATAGCCATAATGGACCAGGGCAGTGATGAATGGTTTATCAGGAAAGCAGCTCAGGTTAGACTTTATGTATATTACAGCAGCACCTTAATCAGGAAATCCAAAGGACAGGTGGTGCCGGGAAGGGAGAGGGAAGGACATTAGGATCACCAGAGAATTTCTTCCCCAAGGTCTCCTGATTCAGAAACATTAAAAAATCTAATGCAGCTTTATTCTCTATCCTCCTTTAAGCCTTAAATGTCTGCCTTTGAGGCATGGACTGTAATAGACTAGGGCTTTAGGACCAGTTTCTCTGAGAAGCTGCCGGTGTTCAAGAAGGGCCCTTGACACCATTCTGACTTAATGCTAGACACATCTGCGGCTACTTGGACAAAATTGACATTGTCTGGAGTGCAAAGCAATCACCTAGCACAGCATTAGGGAGCATTTACTCTTGAGCCGTGCTACCAGACAGCAAATCTTGACCTTTAGGAGTTCAGAGATTAGATTTCGTTGCTGCAGGCATTCAAGATATTGTTAGGAATTTGTTGCTATTCAAAGCAGATTTCAGGGGTTACCTATGGGTTTAATTCATCGCATCAATCATTTTTTGGAAGGTTCTTTTAAAGCCAAGATAGCTTCAAATAAAAACTAGGATTACTTTTACATTGATTGTCAGTAGTTGGTGAGGAGCAAGGGGGAACACTCTTGAGATGCTGTTAAAGTTTTTGTATTGGCTCCTTCCTCGGCAGCAGTTCTGCGGTCTTGGAGAGAAAAGGCATGTTTCTTTAGGAGACAAGTGAGGCAGCTGCTGTGGGAACAGGCAGGAAATGAGAATAAGGGTTTGACTAACCTCTGATGTAGATTTCTCCTGCCCTTTAACACATTCAGTACACAGATCTTCTGCAGGTGATCACAAAATGCATTGTTTAAAATGAGACATGTTTAAACAAATAGGGGTTAAATGGGGCTTATTTCATTGACTGTGCCCATATAGGCACCCAATCTCCTCAGTTTGTGTATGGGTGTGTGTGTGTGCATGCAAGTATGGAGTTTGTGTGTGCATGAGTGTGCATGCACACCGAGATGGCCTCTCTTTATTTAACTTAATAAATCTTTATTGTTCAGATTATTACAATTGTTCCTCTTTTTTCCCCCATAGCTCCCCTCCACCCGGTTCCCAACCCACCCTCTGCCCTTACCACCCTCCCCTGCACTGTCCCCATCCATAGGTGTATGATTTTTGTCCAGGCTCTTCCCACATCCCCCACACCCCTTTCCTCCCGCGAATTGTCAGTCCACTCCCTTTCTATGCCCCTGATTCTATTATATTCATCAGTTTACTCTGTTCATCAGATTTTTTATTCAATTGATTTTTAGATTCACTTGTTGATAGATATGTATTTGTTGTTCATAATTTTTATCTTTACTTTTTTCTTCTTCCTCTTCTTAAAGAATACCTTTCAGCATTTCATATAATACTGGTTTGGTGGTGATGAACTCCTTTAGCTTTTTCTTATTTGTGAAGCTCTTTACCTGCCCTTCAATTCTGAATGATAGCTTTGCTGGGTAGAGTAATCTTGGTTGTAGGTTCTTGCTATTCATCACTTTGAATATTTCTTGCCACTCCCATCTGGCCTGCATAGTTTCTGTTGAGAAGTCAGTTGACAGTTTTATGGGTACTCCCTTGTAGGTAACTATCTGTTTTTCTCTTGCTGCTTTTAATATTCTCTCTTTGTCTTTTGCTCTTGGCATTTTAATTATGATGTGTCTTGGTGTGGTCCTCTTGGGATTCCTTTTGTTTGGGGTTCTCTGTGCTTCCTGGACTTGTAAGTCTATTTCTTTCACCACGTGGGGGAAGTTTTCAGTCATTATTTCTTCAAATAGGTTTTCAGTATCTTGCTCTCTCTCTTCTTCTGGCAACTCCATTATTCTGATGTTGGTACACTTGAAGTTGTCCCAGAGGCTCCTTACACCATCTTCATATATTTTTTTTCTTTTTTCTTTTTGCTTTTCCAGTTGAGTGTTTTTTGCTTCTTTGTATTTCAAATCTTTGATTTGATTCTTGCGATCCTCTAGTCTGCTATTGGATCTCTGTATAATATTTTTTATTTCAGTCAGTGTATGCTTAATTTCTAGTTGGTCCTTTTTCATATCCTTGAGGGTCTCGCTAAATTTATCGGCCTTTTCTAGAAAATTCCTGAAAAACCTTATAACTGTGGTTTTGAACTCTATATCCAGTCATTTGCTTTCCTTCATTTCTTTCATTTGTGATCTGTTTCTTTGTCTCTGCATTTTGGCTGCTTCCCTGAGTTGATAGAGTGGCTTTGTGTGCTAGGTGTCCTATAGGGCCCAGTGGCTCAGCCTCCCCAGTTACCTGAGGTGGACACTCTTGGTGCACCCCTTTGTGGGCTGTGTGCACAGTCTTGTTGTAATTAAGCCTTGATTGTTGTTGGTATCACTGGGAGTAATTGACCTCCAGGCCAATTGGCTGTGAGGATCATCTGTGTCTACACTGGGAGAACTTCTGTGCTGGAGACACCCTTGCAAAAGCCTTTGTGCTCAGCTTGGATGAGGCAGAGTCTCAGGTCAGAGCAGATACCATTGGTTTCCCATCAGCCCTGCCCTAATAGACCCCTGTGCCTCAGTGTCCTGTGGTAATCACTGCAAGCACCTCTGAGAGAAAGCCACCCTCGAGTTCCATCTGCTGCCAGACAGTCCAGTTTCTCCCCGAATGAGTCTGGGTCCCCAGAATCTCACCCAGAACTGGAGTTCAGTGCAGTCGGGAGCTTTTGTCTCCCTCCTGCTTGAGAAAGCCAGCCACGTACTCAGTTGCCCGCCCTCTCTGCATGCATGCCTCAGTACCTCTGCCTCCCGCAGCTCCTCTGAGGCTCAGTGTACTTTTCTCTTTCCTGACAGTCCAGTTTCACCCCAAATGAATCTGGGTCCCCAGAGTCTCACCTGGAACTGGAATTCAGTGCAGTCGGGAGCTTTTGTCTCCCTCCTGCTTGAGAAAGCCAGCTGCGCACTCAGTTGCCAGTCCTCTCTGTGCGTGCGTCTCAGTACCTCTGCCTCCCGCAGCTCCTCTGAGTCTCAGTGTGCTTTTCTCTTTCCTTCTAGTTGTAAAATTTCCACTCAGCCAGCCTTCCTGTGGTTCTGGATGATGTCTGTTTTGTCTTTTAGTTGTAGTTTTGAAATTGTTGTGCAAGGCAGCAGTTTAGGTGTTTACCTATGCCGCCATCTTGGTTTCTCCTCGAGATGGCCTCTCTTAACTAGAGGACAGTCTCCCAGCTCCTTCAGCCCTCCTGATCCCAGAGGGTGTGGAGGAGTATAGAAAAGATTTCTGAGGATCTCTGGAAAGGAAATGCTACACAGTGGCTGGACCCAAGCCATTTGCTTTCCTTCTTTCAGCAGACTTTCATCTGATCCTTATTGATTTTTATTTACCATGCAGTTTCTACTGAGCTCTTTTCCTCAACTCCCCAATCCATAGTTGATTAAACACCTCACGGAGAACTTACCTCCACGGTTTCTCTTCACCTCCCCAAATTTGCTGCTTATTTCTCAAAAGAGGGAGCTTGCATTAGATAATCCAATAGCATTGATTTTATTGCAACTAGAAGGTGATAGGATTGCTTTGCAAGGCAGGTACAATAGCAGCAAACAACAACAAAAAAACGTTTTTTTTAAAAAAAGAAAAGAAAGGAAAGGAAGAAAAGGAAAAGGAAAAGAAAAGAAAAGAAAAAAGAAAAAAAGCAAACAGCAAAAGCAAGAACTAGAACCTCGGAAGGGCGGGGGTACAAACATTAACACAGGGAGAGAGCTATCACCCCACAGTGTAATAATGGGGACCTGAGACATCAACGAAAGGTTACCTGAAGGTCAGGATGTTTAGTTTAAGAAGCCAGGATAATTGGTAATTATTGAAAAATGTAATTTAGAAAACTTTTTTTTCTAAAATTGTTAACTTTTAAAAGTTCCATTGTTGGAAAGAGGGAGCTTTATTATCAAGAAGAAGAAAAAAACAACAACACACATCTTTGGAGCATGTTGTTGCTGCTAAAAGCCTGAGACCCTTTTAGGGCAGGTACGTATCAGGTGAGCAATGTACCTCAGTGCTGATGCTCAACACTGAGTCTATGTGGCACTCTGCACAACTTCAGTGGGGAAATGAAAAGGAACTCAATTCTCTTCTCTTCCTTTCAAGTGAAAGATGGGACTGCCAGGCCATTCTCCCCATCATTAGCAAAAGAGTTCCTGCATGCCAGGCACAGCATCCCATGGCATAGGCATTGTTGCCCATTTGACAAAGAGGAAAACTGAGGAGCACAAAGTTAAATAACTTGCCTAAGGTAACACAACCACCAAAGCATATCCCTGAGCTTCAAACTCAGCCTTGTCTATTTAAAAGTTCTTGCTGGCACCATCAAGCCAAGCTATGGCTCCCACACAGATGAGTACACTGAGGCACATAGCTAAATGATCTTGAACAAGTCACCAAAGATGACCAGAACAAGTATTTCATTCTCAGTTTGCTGGCCTTTTACTAAACCATAATTTCATCTCTCTATATAAATTACATATATATTAATAGCCACTGTGAATTAATAATTTGCCAAGCATAAATAAATATTCATGCACAATACATGCTGTATAAAGAATGATTAATAATTGCCTTTGCTCTCATGGAATTTTCATATGTGTGTTATAAAATGTGACTGAGCATTTCTACCAGGCTTCCAAAGCAGCCTGATGTAGATAGACTCTTTGATTCACCTACATACAAACTGCCTGCTGGCAGTGGTTTCCTGGGTAGCCAGGGGAGTGGTTTACTTCGCAGCCAACACTGAAATAGAGGTCCAGTCTCTGAGAATTCATGGGTAAGGATACAGTTTATATACAAGGAGCACAGTCATGCAGCTGCTAAGGATTAATTGGACTAAGCACTTATATTCTGGACATGAGAAGGTAATGAACAGGTTGATTTGGACTTGCTTGAGTTTATTTATTTAAAAACTAGAGGCCTGGTGCACAAAATTTGTGCATAGGGGGGTGTCCCTCAGCCTGGCCTGCACCCTCTTGCAATTTAGGAACCCTTGGGTAGGGTCCCTAGGCCTGGCTGGTGATCAAGGCCTATTGAGGCTTTCCTTCCCCTGGCTGCTGGCAGCTGGCCCCGTCCCCACTGCTGCCATTGCTTGCTGTCTGTGCGGCGCTGCTCCCCCCGCCCCTGCCACCAGTCACCTCCTTCTGAGGGTGACAGGCGTGGGGTACAATTGCTTGGCTGGCCTGGGCCTCCTGCTGCAGGGTGATTGTGAAGCCCCCCCACCCCAATTGATCGTCCCGCCATCGGTGGCCTGGGCCTCCCTCTGTGGGGCAATCATGGGGTGATGGCAGGGGCCACCCAACCAATCGCTTTGCACCCACCTTGGCTGGCCTCATGCCAGTGCATGACATAGTGTGGTTGTCTGTAATGTCATCTGGACGGTCATCGGATGGTCATTCTGCTGTTTGGTTGTTTGGTCAATTTACATATTGTGCTTTTATTATTATACTAGAGGCCCAGTGCACAACTGAAATCGCACGAGGAGGTGCCCCAACTCCTACAGTGCAAGGAGGCACCCTGTGAGGGGCCGGGACCCGCACCTGACTCACAGTGTTCCCAGCCTCCCTGCCTGTGTCTACTCCGGGGCCATCCAAGCCAGTCCGCCAGCTCGGGCAGGCCCCCCTGCCTCTGTCTCCTTCTCCACTCCAAGTCTCATCTGTGCACACAACCTCCTCCTGTCTGGTCATGACCCTTATGGAGTCCCAGCCTAATTTGCATATTACCTCTTTATAATATAGATATCTTTCATTGCAAAGGCAACACATCTTTATTGCAGAAAATCAAAGTAGCAAAAAGAAATAACAAATTTCACCCACAGTTCTACCAACAAGAAACAATAAAAGCAAACACGTTGGGATATATGTATGTGTATGTAAACCTATATTGTTTATGAAAGAATCATAATGTATGTTCTATTTTGTAACCAGCTTACTTCACTTAAAAATATTGGGACCACCTTTCCATGTCATTACATTTTCTACAATATCATTTTCTTTGGCTGCATTATGACTTATTGAATAGACTAGAGGCCCAGTGCATGAAATTTGTGCACTGGGGGGCAGGTGTCCCTCAGCCCAGCCTGCACCCTCTTCAATCTGGGACCCCTCGGGGGATGTCCAACTGCAGGGTTCGGGCCTAAACTGGCTTTGGCCTGCCAGCCTAATCACCCTCTAACCACTCCCCTGTCAGCCTGATTGATGCCTAACTGCTCCCCTTCTGGCCCGATCACCCCCAACTGCCCTCCCCTGCCAGTCCGGTCACCGCTCACTGCCCTCCCCTGCCAGCCAGTTGCCCCCAACTGCCCTCCCCTGCAGGCCTGGTCCCCCCCAACTGCCCTCTGCTGCTGGCCTGTTCACCCCCAACTGCCCTCCCCTGCAGGCCTGGTCCCCCCAAACTGCCCTCGACTGAAGGCATGGTTGCCCACAACAGCCCTCCCCTGCCGGCCATCTTGTGGCAGCCATTTTGTGATCACATGGGGGCAGCCATCTTGTGCAGGGTGTGACAGTCCATTTGCATATTACCTCTTTATTATATAGGATGTTTTGTTGCCTATTTTTACTTAGTTTAATGAGTAACCTAATGTGTTTCTGCCGAAGGCCGGGTGAAGGGAGGTCTTTAAATACTACTTCCCAAAACAATGTCCTCAGACCCTGTCCTCCCTCCTGTCACTTCTACATGGTAAATGAAAGCTACTGACCACATCCCTTCTCTTAACACCATATGAAATAACATGTGATAATGTGTACAGAACCTCTGAAATGTGCCCTGGATAGTGGCCAGCATGGTAATTCCCATTCTACTCACTCATGCAGTCAACAGCCCTAGTGAAGTACAGCACCTGGTGGAGTACAGCACCTGTGGCTCTCAGTGCTTCCTCCTCTAGGTTACTGTCACCACTAGGAAGTGAGGCAACTGAGGCTCAAGATGCTGCAGTGACTTACCAAAGATCACCCAACAGAGGGTCCCAACACTCGATTCTGAACCCAGACTTTTAGGTTCTAAGTTTTATAGAATTTCTATGGTAATATGATGCTATAAGGGGAGAAAAATGAAAGGAAGGGAAGAAAGGAGGGAGGGAGGGAAGAACAAAACAGAAAAGTGTGTATATATATATATATATATATATATTTTTTAAGATCTATAGCCCTGGTGCTCTGTGGGCAGGTACAGGGGGATGGGGGGGGGGGGGGGCAGGGGGCCTCTCCAGTCCATCCTGTGTGTCCCTGATTGCTTATCTCCCACCAAGGAACAGAGATGAACCCCTTTCTCAGGCATGGGCTTCAGACTCTGGAGTCTCAAAAGACAAAGCCATTTCTTTCCAGGCTTTTGCAGCCTCAGAATAATCAACTGCAGGTAGAGAAGCGCCCACTAAGAGGAGACTCCTGGCCCGGGAGCTGGGCCTGAGGCAGAGGGCAGGACTGAGGTGGAGGAAGGGGTCGAGACTATCTTCACAGGGCAGAGGGGCTTGAACAAGAGCAGTTGGACCCGGGCTCTCAGGCCTCCTGGGTCCAGGTCCAGGCAAGGGACCATTGCTGAGAAGGGCCAAGGACAGAGTTATCTGTGTTTTCTCAGGAGGAATGTTCTCACAGGCACTCAGCATCGGCCCCTTGGCAGGTAGTGGGGCCACGGCTTGGTGTTAGAGCGGTTTTCTCTGGGTTTGGATCTCGTACTGACTCATGAACTGTGGGCCATGTGAACGTCCGAATCTCCCGTTCCCTCTGGGAAAACTGAGGTCAGTACTTACGGCTATGAAATAATGTAAATCAGTGTGTATATATGCATAAATTGCCAGAAACTTCATATATGTTGGCTTCCGTGTTCCCTGCACCTGGAGGTTACATTAGAGGGGGAAATGGAAACCACATGGGTGGTCTGTTCACCTTAAAGGCCTCCTGTGACTCTGAGGATCTGTGATTTGGCCCGTTGATGAAATGGTTTGTGGGCGTGGAGTGGGAGGAGACATGGTGATAAGGTAAACAAAGCTCCAGGGGAAAAGCCGATGCAGGCTTACCTCATTTTACAAATTAAAGGTAAGACCCTCCACCTGCAAAAAGATAACTCATTTTATTGTGATACTTGTTTTATTACCATGGTCTGGAACCGAACCACACTATGCCTGTACTTTCTTTTCCTTTATTATTGCATGTCTTGGGGTGACATTGATTGATAAAATTATATAGGTCTCAGGTGTATATCACCATTTCTCATCCCCCCTCCCCCCAAGCCTTCTTCTACCTCTCCCCACCCCCCTTTCCCTCTGGCAATCACTGTACTGCTGTCTGTATCTTGGCTTCTGCACTTTGAATAATGATTTATCTGAATCTCTTTGACATGTGAATGGAGTAGGCTGTGTTTCTTTAAATCAGTGGCAACAGTTTGGCCTATGAGGCCTTACCAGCCCTTCCTTAGTCTCTTCAGTATCTCCAAGACAATCCAGATAAATACATAATCTAAGCAAAGATGTTTGCTTGCTATGGAGATTCAGCATCAAGACAAGTCCCCTACCTGTCCCCCACTCCCCACATTGCAGTCCCTGAGGCCCTCTCATGTAGAAAATTGGGAGCTACCTTGCTCTGTAACTTGATAAACTTGGTCAGTACGACGGGGAAGATTCAAATGCACACTCCGTTTAATGAGTCCTTGGATGACAGTCAGGTGTTAACACATTGCAGGCGGATCACGAGCATTCTTGTGTTTTCATATTACACAGTGTTTTACATAAATGTTAAAGGCTCGCCTTAAAGTTAAATACCCATTGCGTTTTGAAGTTATTTATTACATGTTCTTACAAGCTAATATCTTTTTAAAGTATGATACTTTGTAAAACATTTTTTTTACTCGTTCAATAGAAACTTATTTGGCCACTGGGTAAAGCTAGCCATAAAACTACTGGTGCGCAATGTGCTAAGAAGCTACATTGATTTTTTTTTTTTTTTTTAGGATACCAGTATGCCATTCCCTTCACCCCATAGTCAGCTCACCTCCCTCAGCTCCTACTGGTGGATATCCACAGGGAGAGGAGAAACAGGTGCTCAGAAGAACAGATCCAGGGCAGCAGGAGGCGAGCCCAAGGAAAAGCATCCTCCCTGTGAAATATTTGATCCCAGAGCAATGGGCACAGTCTTTGCAAAACAGCAAACTGTCAAACTGCTTTTATTTGATGTTCAATTTATTGGTTCTTTCATCCATTCAATTAATCGACGTGTTTATTGCTAGGCCCTGGAAATACCACCTTGATTCACAAGGTCCCTGCCCTTACGAAGTTTGGAGTCTAGTGGAAAGGAGTTGCTGTGAAACTGAGGAGCATAGGTTGTGGTCTGCCCAGCCACAGCGGGCTGTCACATCACTTCACCAGACGGGGGGAAAAGTCGGGCTCTCTTGGGCAGGGTGCCCTAGCACCCTGGGCCCCTGCTGAGCCAGGGTCCCCTTATGGAGGCAACAGGATGAAGCCACCCACCTAGTGTATCGAGGGCAGAGAGGAGCAGGTGGTAAATCCTTTGCAAGGCTTTATACTGTCGCAAGGTAATTCTGATATAAATAAATGAGCCAAGTCAAGGATACAGAGCTTACTAATGAATTAGACCTGAAATGTTCATTTTTCCTGCTTCCTGTGCTTTTGTGCTAGTTTTGAAGGGTATGCTTTCTATCCATTAACCTGAATTAAAACAAGTTGGTCCTTCCTTCTTTCCTTCCCCATCCTGGACAGTATTTCCCATTTTAAATTTCTATTTTATCCTATTTTCTTTTAGTAGCTCATTCTCGTCTAAGTTTGGGAGTGGCAGAGCACACAATTCCAATCTATCTCCAAGTTTGGTCCCCAAGGTTCTTTCTTGGGGGAGACGGTCACAGCCTGGGGATAAGCCCAGGAGAAAGATGGGGATAGGAAGCAACAGTCCCTGAAGCATCTCCCACGTGAAAGGCAAGGTCCTGTTGAGTGTGGTAATAATAACTGCACCCCAGATCCCTACTCCTGAAATCCAAAAGTCTGACAAACATTTTTCTGAAGTTTGTAGTAAACTCCCTGGCTGGTAAAACTGGACCTGAACTGACATGAGTCTATTTATGTCTTAAATTTATCCTACTTAGTATGAATATTCATATATTGCATGAAGGAAATACTAATGTGTTTAATTATGAGATGTTGCCACATACCCTTTCCGGGGTGTTATGTAATTTATGGAAAATGCCCCATATTACCTTTCTAAAATTCAAAAAATTCTGAATTCTTAAACACATTGGTCTCATGGATTTCTTTTATATTTTATATATTTTTTCAGTCTGTGTTTTGATCTCATCTTTATCCTTATAGAGACAATTTTTCTTTAATATTCTTGAGAGTACAAAGCAGAAATTTAAAAAAAAACACCTCTTTTTGCTTTTTCACTACATATACTTTCTCCCACAACACCCAAATTAGCTTTTATTTTGTGTTTGCTGTGCTTAGCACCATGGGGTTTTGTCATTAAAGTTAAATCCTTATGTATTTTTTAATATCTTGTTTTTCTTTTGTTTAACAGCTTCACTGAGGCAGAATGTACATATCATAAAATTCACTTATTTTGAGTCTACAATGCAATGACTTTTAGTGAATTTACAAAGTTGTGTGACCATCATCCCAATCTGATTGTAGAACATTTCCATCATCCCAAAAAGAACCCTCATGTCTGTTTGTAGTCACTCACCATTCCCATCCCTGAACCCACTGCCATAGAGACTTTGTCTATCTTTTGAGACCACATGTATGCCAGCCACAGTGCACACAATCCTCCTCAGGAAAACTGAGGTTCAATTTACTAGTAAAGGATAAAGCTAAGATTTTTAAAAAATATTTTTTTATTGATTTCAGAGAGGAAAGGAGAGAGAGTGAGAGATAGAAACATCAATGATGAGAGAGAATCATTCATCAGCTGCCTCCTGCACACCCCATACTGGGGATCAAGCCCACAACCTGAGCATTCCCTGATTGGAAATCAAACAGTGACCTCCTGGTTCATAGGTCGATGATGCTCAACTACTGAGGCACGCCAGCTGGGCTGAAGCCAGGATTTGATGCAGGTCCTCCTGCCTCCAGAGTTCCTGGTCTTTCCAAGGGCTGCCAGAGAAGGTCAAGAGTGGCCTACCATTGGATAGGATCAGAGATGACAGTAGGTCAGGCATGGATGTTAGAGAGAGGAGCCACCACCAGCGGGGGAGTGAACTGGATGACCTTTAGGCTCCAGCCAGTTCCGAGCTTCCTGAAGTCTATAAAGCCATAAAATGCTCCCAACTAAGCCAGGGACGTACTTTAATGAATAGATAAGAATGATGTGCCATGAACAGACTAATTGCATATAAAAGAAACGCTTCTGAAGTGTGCACTTAAGCACTTTAAACGCCCCCCAGAGATACTGTTTGCAGTCACAATTTGCATTATCAATGAAGAGGCAGTTTGCCCAGCAAAGGGAAGCACCAGCCTTGCCCTGTTTCATCACCACACATTCCAACATATTGATGTTCAAATTAATGAAACTGTTGATAGATTTATTCTCTCAGCTTTTTAAATTTGAAGTTGGTACTTCTGGTGTAATTGTGCTAGTATACTGGCATTGCAATCACATAAGACTAGTTGATAGAATGAAATACCTGTACTATACTTGAGGAAACATCTATTATGTTGTTATTACTGTTGAGAATTTCCTCTCTGCCCATTAAGAGAAGTCCATTATCAAGGCCAGCCAAGTTTGCCTTCATCCATCCCTTTAGACTGTCCTTTCTGCATCATACCCCTCCCCCAGATTTCAGGGACCCTGTGTTCTTTCTATAACCTCTGCCCAATCAACACTCAGGCCTAGGAAGAGACTTACTAGTATAATGCATCATTTATACCTTGGTATGATATTTAGATCACTAAATCCCCAAATAGAGATCCCAGGGCCATGGGTTTTAAATCCTGTGGCAGTTTTGGAATAAAAGATAACTTGATACCTGATAAAGATATTTCAGGGCACAGTTTTGTAATCTGTGAACTTTTTTGGGTGCTTCTAAAATTTTATCACATACTGTTAAAAGATAAACTGAGGTATATTAAATTTAAGAGTTTATTTGAGCAAAAAAATTGATTCAAATCAGGCAGCACCCAGTCTAGCCTATGGAGAGGTGCTCTGAGGAGCTGTACAAAATGAAAGATTTTTATAAGCAGAGGGGAGTGGAACGTGGAAGTTATACTGGGCAAAAACAGCAGGTTGGTTATTGCAAAGTTACTTTCCTTTAGGGGATGGCAGGGGTGTATCAGACAGATTACCTAACAGATGCTTGTCAGGTGATACCTAATGACTGGTGTAAGATTCCATTTCTGGAAGAGCCAAAACTATAATTGTCTTGGCTTAGTGATGTTGGACTTAGCATAAGCAAATCCATTTAGGGCCTGTTGTCTTGTTTTTAACAATATGTTATAATTAACATCTATATATCTTTTTGGTTGGCAAGGCACTTTAACCTATTTTCTATCACTTAATCATCATGATGATCCTATGAAGATGATACTATTGTGAATTGGTACTAATTAACTTTAAAAATTAATGATGTTATCATTACTAGTGAATGAATAAGTAAGATAAGTTATGTAATGCACTTAGTACAGAGCTTTGTAACTTACAGAATACATGCAATAAGTTACTATTGATGTGATTTTTTAAAAATAAATCTTTATTGTTCAGATTATTACAGGTGTTCCTCTTTTTTCCCCCCATAGCTCCCCTCCACCTGATTCCCCACCCACCCCATGCCCTTACCCCTCCCCCCACTGTCTTCATCCATAGGTGTAAGATTTTTGTCCAATCTCTTCCCGCACCCCCCACACCCCTTCCCCCCTGAGAATTGTCAGTCCACTCCCTTTCTATGTCCCAGATTTTATTATATTCATCAGTTTATTCTGTTCATCAGATTTTTTATTCAATAGATTTTTAGATTTACTTGTTGATAGGAATGTATTTGTTGTTCATAATTTTTATCTTTACCTTTTTCTTCTTCTTCCTCTTCTTAAAGAATACCCTTCAGCTTTTCATATAATCCTGGTTTGGTGGTGATGAACTCCTTTAGCTTTTTCTTATCTGTGAAGCTCTTTATCTGACCTTCAATTCTGAATGATAGCTTTGCTGGGTAGAGTAATCTTGGTTGTAGGTTCTTGCTATTCATCACTTTGAATATGTCTTGCCACTCCCATCTGGCCTGCATAGTTTCTGTTGAGAAATCAGCTGACAGTCATATGGGTACTCCCTTGTAGGTAACTATCTGTTTTTCTCTTGCTGCTTTCAAGGTTCTCTCTTTGTCTTTTGCCCTTGGCATTTTAATTATGATGTGTCTTGGTGTGGTCCTCTTTGGATTCCTTTTGTTTGGGGTTCTCTGAGCTTCCTGGACTTGTGAGTCTATTTCTTTCACCAGGTGGGGGAAGTTTTCTGTCATTATTTTTTCTAATAGGTTTTCAATATTTTGCTCTCTCTCTTCTTCTGGCACCCCAAAAATTCGGATGTTGGTATGCTTAAAGTTGTCCCAGAGGCTCCTTACACTATCTTCATATTTTTGGATTCTTTTTTCTTTTTGTTTTTCTGGTTGGGTGTTTTTTGTTTCCTCATATTTCAGATCTTTGGTTTGATTCTTGGGGTCCTTTGATCTACAGTTGAATTTCTGTATATTCTTTATTTCAGACAGTGTATGCTTAATTTCTGACTGGTCCTTTTCTATTTTTTTTTTTTTTTGGCATTCTCATTAAGATCCTTAAAGGTCTAAGTTCCTCAGAGGTTTTTAGAAGATTCTTGAGTAACGTTATAAATGTGGTTTTGAACTCTATGTCCCGTAGTTTGCTTTCCTCCATTTCTTTCATTTGTGACATGTTTCTTTGTCTCCTCATTTTGCATCTTCCCTGTGTTGATGGAGTGGCTTTGTGTAGTAGGTGACCTATAGGGCCCAGTGGGTCAGCCTCCCCTATCACCTGAGGTGGACACTCTTAGTGCACCCCTTTGTGGGCTGAGTGCAAAGTCTTGGTGTAGTTAAGCCTTGATTGCTGTTGGTACACTGGGAGGAATGACCTCCAGGCCAATTGGCTGTGAGGACCCATTGTGTCTATAATGGAAGAACTGCTGTGCTGGAGACACCCTTATGAGGCAGGGCTTGTTTCAGTGGGGCTTTGGTGCTCACTGAGTCTGCCTCTTGAATGTGTCACTTATGGATGTAAGGAGTTGAAATCTGGTGTTGTCTCACACTGATGACTAGGTACACTGACTTCTGTATCTCCAATGGGGTGCAGGTCAGCTACTGTCTGAGGCCACCCAGCAGGAGCTACAGCAAGATCTGCAGATTTCTCCTCTTTGCTTGGAGGTTTTGGAGCTGTCTGACCAGAGGTACAGTTTGTTCGGTTAAGCTGTGATAGGGCAGGCCATTTATATGCAAAAGCCGCTGCGTGGAGCTTGGGTGGGTTTGTAGATTGTGCGGGACAGGGTCTCAGGGAGTCACTAGGGCGTTGCAAATAGCGATGGCTGCCAGTCAGCCATCTCTGCACCCCAGCGCAGTAAACAAGGATTCCTGCATGCACCTCTGCAAGAAAGCCACCCTCATTTTCTGACCTGATGGCAGACAGTCCAGCTTCTCCCTGTAGGAGTCTGGGTCCCCAGAGTCTCGCCAGAAACTGGAGTTCAAAGTAATTGGGAGCTTGTCTCCCTTTGGGTTGAACAAAAACAGTGCACCCAGTCACCCACCACCAGCCCAATTCATGTAATTCACCTGCCTCCCGTACCTCAGCTTTTCTGCACTTGTGCATGTTTCAATGCTCTTTTCTCTTTCCTTCTAGTTGTAGAACTTCCACTCAGCCAGCATTCCCGTGGTTCTGGGTGATAGATGTTTTGTCTTTTAGTTGTAGTTTTGGTGTGGTTATGAGAGGCAGCACGCACAGGTGTATACCTTATGCCGCCATCTTGGTTTTTTTCGTGATTTTTTTTTTTAATCTTCACAGTGAGGCTCAGAGATATTAAGGAACTTGCCCAAGGTTCACACAGCTAGTAAGAGTGGGGCGGGGATTCCAATTTCATATCAATTTTTTCTTGGACACACCCTACCTAACAGCTTAAAAAGCATGCCCAAGTTTAGAATACCCATTCTGCTACTTTCTGGTTTTGTGACCTTGAAAAGGCTATGCTAATTGAGCTTTCTATCAAACTATGCCAATGCCAATAAAAACACAGACCCCAAAATCAAGGGCCTGGACTTAACGCTCACGATAACAAATTTCCCAGCTATAGAATTCACCTCTTCTTGGTAAACTAGAGAGTGGACACAGCTTTCCTTCCACAGATGGCAGCAAAGTGGTTTTATTTAGACTTGGAAATTTATACACTTGAGCTATTTTACTAGGAGTATTTTTTCTGCTAGAAATAATTTGTTATAAGTCAGTGTCCAGTTGGAGACATTTACAAACATTAGCAACAAACTAGTAATAGAGGATTTTCCCAAATGGTCTCTCATATCTGTGATCTCATTACAATTCATCCCCTCCACTTCTCAACACAGCACCATGAGATGCCCCTGCACCTGGATGGTTATGCGAGCAAAAAGTGTATTCAAATGCTTCCATCTGAACAGATTTTCATACAAGAGCACTCATCTTGCTGGATAGTGTGCTTTGGGGTGCCTGAATGGCTAGGAACACCAGGTTAGTTTTCACCTTCCATTTCTTCCTTGGCAAGAGGAGGATTTCAGCAATAAAATGCAGTTGGAATCAGTAGCCTGAGAAACAAGTTGGTAATGAGGAAAGAGTTTGGGCAGAGGATGGATGGTAGGAAATAAACTCCCTCTGAAAAAAGATACTGTAGCTCTGCCAGGAAATCCTGTGATGGGTCTCTCCCCACAGTTGGAATGGGGCTCCTGTTAAACATCTGCTTGCTTCCAACCAGTGCTATATATATATATATATATATATATATGTGTGTGTGTGTGTGTGTATGTGTGTGTGTGTGTGTATGTATATGTATATATGTATATGTATGTGTATATTTTTTTGCTGTTTTTCTATTTTGCTAAACTGTAAAACCCCTCTCACCTCTTGCCCTGATCATTGGTTTTGAAAGGTATACATATTTTAACAGAGTATTTGTGATAATTGTTTCCTTTTTCTGAATAACACTGTTAAAACGACAAACCGCCTAAAATGGACAAGGTGTTTCCTCACTGACTGTGTGGGGAGAGAGTAAGCTGTGTCTGTTACTCCTATTAGGACTGAGCTGAGCTGAGGTCCTTCTCACTGCACTGGTGTGTCATCTAGACCAGAACTTGCAAAGCAGCAAAAGGTCACAACCAAATCAGGCTCATGGACTTGTTTTATTTGACTTACACAATTGGAAAAAAATTTTTTAATAACTGCCAACCTTAAAACAAATCTGGAATGTTCACATAAAAATAAGAAATACATTTCTGGCATCGTTTGAAACATCCAAAGCTCTGCACACTGGTCCCACAGTTGCCCAGAGTGACATGAGGTACTGGTTATAGTGCCCTGTCCTTTTATAAGGGGGTATTTTCTCCAGACTACCTTGGTCCCCACCTCTTCCCAAGTCTTGAGAAAAGCTTGGCCCATGGAGGTATTTGGGATGACAACCCTAAAAGATTAGTCAGTGGCTGCCACCCTCAAAAATCTAACCAACCCCCCCCCCCCAGAAAAACACAAACCACCAAACATGACCACTTTTCAATATGTATTACAAGAATATGCAAAAATACATTAATATTTGGGAGTAGGTGTACACGGTCATCCCACGCTTGGGCATGTGCATATTAATTTCTTTCTGGACTGGAGGTGTTTACAGTGTGCTATGTGGCCATGCACTCTCCCCTCCCCCATACCAGCAGTCCTAGAGAGGGCAGAGCACAAGCTTTGCCATTTGGCTGACCTAGCTCAGAGTCTCACTGTGGTGTTCACGAATCACGTGATGTTGGGCACGTCATTGAACTTCTCCCAGTCCTCTCTAAAACGGGGAAGCCATCGAAGGGAAAATGAGCAAATGCCTGCTTGCACAGATCTGACCCACCGTAACACCAAACATATTCCCTGCTTCTTTTCTCTCCCTTCAAGCCAATGACTAGATCAGATTGGCAGACTCCCTCCCTGAATTGACAGCCAAGTTGGTCAAAATGATTTCCAGAAAGCACTCAGAACCTCCCTGTGGGGCAGTGGTGTGCTGTGGGACTCCAGTGAATCCAGAAAGCCTCCTCTGGAGCAGAGTGGGCATTCTGGAATCTTGGGTACCCCAAGTTGGCAGGATCCCTCGAGGTTGTATTTTCCCTTTGTCACAGCTGTTGCTGAACTGCAACTACTTTAAACATATGGAGACTGGATTGGAGATCCCATTACAGAGTGGAGCCCAAAGGCTTTCAGTTAAGTGTGAACACTATGAGAAGTAACAATAGGGGGTGAGATATGCTAAAAGTGTTATACATGAATCTATATTCAATAAAAAACCCTTCCAGCTATAATTATCACATTTTTGCTAATATTGAGATTCTAGATGTCAGACTTAATACTTGAGTAAACTAATTAAAGAATGTTTTTTCCTAGCCTTGACAAACAATCTTTTTCATAGAAAGTTTTCAAGTGTGGTTTTTTTAGGGGGTTGGTGAGGGGTGAAACTGACTCATCTCCATGACCTGCGCTTGGTGGGACACCAACCCGCGGAGCATCTCACCCCTGCTTTTCCTTTTCTCATCCCTTCTCACCTCCCCCATTCCCAGCTCTGTTTTGTGTTCTTCTGTTAAGGGTACTATTTTCAGACACAGTGTTCATGTGTCTTTTTTATGCATTTGCCAAATAGTTCTAGGTGGAATTGCCTCTTAAATTTTCCTCTTTGGCTGTGGCACATTCTGACTCAAATTGGTGTGCTCAGTAGGGCCATTGTCACATTAGAACAGGGGAAATGCTTCATCATGCGTTATAGAACAAGATGGAATCTTCACTAAGGAGCTCAGGGATCAAAGCCGAGGGAAAAGATTAATTTTTATGCATCGAGTCATTATAGAGGGAGAAGGAGATGTTAAGATTGCCAGAGAGGAGATTTTTCTCATCTAACATCGACAGAGAATGTGTGGGGAGGACTTTGGCTCTGTTCTCAGATTTGTTTTTACCTTTAAAGTGCTCAGATTTAGGTCATAAGCTTGTTTACACATATTTCAGGTTTTATAAAGGGACTCCCTTAAAAAAAAAAAAAAGATACCATTTTTCTCGGATTTAGGTACATCTAAAAATATTTTTATTGTTTTCACTCCATAAAAATGATAGCTACATTTCAGACAATTTTTAAAAGAAAGGGCAGAAGAAAGAAACGGCAAAGAATTCACTCTTTACTATCCTAATCCAGCAACTCTAGTGATGTATTTCTTTTTCACCTTTTAAAGGATGCTGCTTTTTCACATGCTTGCAAAACATGTACCAGTATGTGACTTGATATCCTGTTTCTTTTGTTCACCTAATATCATACTATATGTGGTTTTCTTTTTTTTTCCATTTTTATTTTTTTATTTTATTTATTGTTTTAAGTATTACAAATAGTAGTACATATGTCTCCTTTATTTTTCCCCATTGACCTCCCCCCGACCTCCCCTTTTTCTACACTCTTACATAGATTCTCTCAAGCACATACACACAGTTTAATAAGCACTCCTATTATTAGACATTTGGGTAACTTTCTTTTTTTTCCTCTAAAAAATGTATTTGCACACCAAGATTTTTCCATATTTTGGTTTATATTCTTAGAATGAATTCTCTAAAGTGGAATTTCTGGATCAAAGGTTATACATATTAAGATTTTGCTGCAAACTGAAAAGTTGTTTTCTGAAAGAACTACACCAATGGAATTCCCTCTTACCATATGGTATGCCATTTTAGTTCATTTGCATCTTGGGAACTTTTAGAAAAAGATTATCATTTTTATATTTTACTTAATATTTTTGATAAATCACAGCATCATATATGGCAGCAATTATTATTCTTACTAATAATTACCCTTAATAAATAAGCATTTTATCATTTAATGACAAAATGTGAGTATGGCCTGTGTTTAGAGCAATATATACAGTGAAGAGTGTGGGTTTGGGAGGCAAGCTGCCAGGGCTCAAGGCTGGGCTCTACCATTTATGAGTTAAGTGCTCTTAGGTCAGGATTTCTCAACCTCAGCACTATTGACATTTGGGGCTGATACCTTTTTTGTTATGGGGAGCTGTACTGTGCATCAAAGAACATTTAACAATGTTTCTGGTCCCCAGTGTGACAACCAAAAAATATCTTCCAACATTGCCAAATGTTCCTTGGGGACAACACTTTCCCACCTTAAGAATCATCACCTCAGCCAATTACCAAACCTCTCATTGCTCAATTTCTGTGTGGACAATGGATATAAAAGTAATGCCTCAAGAAGTTGTTGGGAGGGCTCAGCAGAGCTGTCCCTATAGAGCAGTGGTTCTCAACCTTTCTAATGCCGCGACCCTTTAATACAGTTCCTCATGTTGTGGTGACCCCCAACCACACAATTATTTTCGTTGCTACTTCATAACAGTAATTTTGCTACTGTTAATGAATCGTAATGTAAATATCTGTGTTTTCTGATGGTTTTAGTCTCTACAGCAGTGGCCCACAGGTTGAGAACCGCTAGCAGGTTCACCTAAGACCTTCGGAAAACACAGATATTTACATTACAATTCATTAACAGTAGCAAAATTACAGTTATGAAGTAGCAACGAAAATAATTGTGTGGTTGGGGGTCACCACAACATGAGGAACTGTATTAAAGGGTCGCGGCATTAGAAAGGGTGAGAACCACTGTTTTAGAACATAAAGAAGAGAGGCTGCCTCTTGCCAGGCACTCCGTCAATATCAGTGATTGTTAATGCTGCATTCCTGATGACTGCTTTTAACCACAATGCTTGCTTGTTATTTTTGCTATAAAAATGATTGCACAATCTGAAAAATTTAGGAAAGTATCAGAAGATAATAAGGATCTCCTACCACCCTCACAGCCAGGGACAATGCTATTAATATGAAGGTGTATTTTCTTAGGTACCTAGAAAAGTTCCTAGCATATTATATTGCTCAGTAAATGTGTTGGGTGAATATGAAACAGTGAAATCAAGTTTTATTTATATATATATTAGAGGCCTGGTGCATGAAATTCGTGCATGGGGAGGGGGGAGGTGTCCCTCAGCCCAGCCTGCACCCTCTCCAATCTGGGATCCCTTGAGGGATGTCCGACTGCCCTCTCACAATCCAGGACTGCTGGCTCAACTGCTCACCTGCCTATTTGCCTGATTGCCCCTAACTGCTTCTGCCTGCCAGCCTGATCACTCCCTAACCACTCCCCTGCCAGCCTGATTGATGCCTAACTGCTCCACTGCCGGCCTGATCACCCCTAACTGCCCTCCTCTGCTAGCCTGATCGCCCCAACTGCCCTCCCTTGCAGGCCTGGTCCCTCCCAACTACCCTCCCCTGCAAGCCTGGTCTCCCCTAACTGCCCTCCTCTGCCAGCCTGGTCCCCTCCAAACTGCCCTCCCCTGCAGGCCTGGTCCCTCCCAACTACCCTCCTCTGCCAGCCCAGTCACTCCTAACTGCCCTCCCTTGCTGGCCTGATTGCCCACAACTGCCTTCCCCTACTGGCGATGTTGTGGTGGCCATCTTGTGTCCACATGGGGGCAGCCATCTTTGACCACATGGGGGCAGCTATCTTGTGGTCAGAGATGACTGCCTCCATGTGGACACAAGATGGCCACCACAAGATGGCCAGCAGGGAGGACAGTTAGGAGTGACCAGGCCTGCAGGGGAGGGCAGTTAGGGACAATCAGGCTGGCAGGGGAGCAGTTAGGCATCAATCAGGCTGGCAGGGGAGTGGTTAGGGGGTGATCAGGCTGGCAGGCAGAAGTGGTTAGGGGCAACCAGGAAGGCAAGCAGGCGAGCAGTTGGGAGCCAGCAGTCCTGGATTGTGAGAGGGATGTCCGACTGCCCGTTTAGACCCGATCCTGGTAGGATCGGGCCTAAACAGGCAGTCAGACATCCTCGAGGGGTCCCAGATTGGAGAGGGTGCAGGCTGGGCTGAGGGACACACACCCCATGCACAAATTTCATGCACCAGACCTCTAGTATATATATAAAACTTTTTCTCCTTTACCACTGCATTGTGGCTATTTGCCCATGTGTTTGGAAATTCTTTGAAAAGATGTTTAATAAGTTCATAATATCAACTATCTGAGTGCTCTCTAATCATCATACAATTTTTGGTATGTGCATGATGTTACTTTTTTTATAAGTAATGTTTTTTTCTAACTTCTTATGTGAAATTTTCAAACATAAAAGTGAAAGAATAGTAGTACAGTGTAACCCATATTTTAAATGTTTTTAAAACAGTGTGTTATATTTTCTCTCTTTATTTGTGTGTGTCTGTGAGTGCGTGTATGCATGGGTATGTGTATAGATATAGACCTGTGTATTGAGTATTTTTTATTGTTTTGTGAGACCACCTGAAAGTAAATTGCAAACAACATAACATTTCACTCGAAGTCTAAAGCATGCCTCTCCTGAAAAAGCACACACACACACACACACACACACACACACACACACACACACACACAACATTCTCCTATGTAACCATTTTCTGAATTTGTCTGATTGGTCCCTTATAGTTCATTTAACTTGTTCCTCCAGCCTCTGGGTTTTCTGTAAACTGGAAGTTAGATCTAAAGTCTTAATCATCAACAAAACAAGAAAGCCCACTGCCTGGGAGAACATATTTGCCAATATCATCTCCAATAAGGGTTTAATCTCCAAAATTTACAGGGAACTCATACAACTTAACAAAAGGAAGATAAACAACTCAATCAAAAAAATGGGCAAAGGACCTAAACAGACACTTTTCGAAAGAGGACATACAGAAGGCCAAGAGACATATGAAAACATGCTCAAAGCCACTAATCATCTGAGAGATGCAAATCTAAATAGCAATGAGGTACCATCTCACACCTGTCAGAATGGCTGTCATCAACAAATCAACAAATGACAAGTGCTGATGAAGATGTGGAGAAAAAGGAACCCTCGTGCACTGCTGGTGGGAATGCAGACTGGTGCAGCCACTGTGGAGAACAGTAAGGCGTTTCCTCAAAAAAATTAAAATGGAACTGCCATTTGACCCAGTAATCCCACTTCTAGGAATATATCCCAAGAAATCAGAAACACCAATCAGAAAGGCTATATGCACCCCTATGTTCATAGCAGCACAATTTACAATAGCTAAGATTTGGAAACAGCCTAAGTGCTCATCAGCAGATGAGTGGATTAAAAAACTGTGGTACATATCTACACAATGGAATACTATGCTGCTGTAAAAAAGAAGGAATTCTTACCATTTGCAACAGCATGGATGGAACTGGAGAGCATTATGCTAAGTGAAATAAGCCAGTCAGTGAAAGATAAATACCACATGATCTCACTCAATTGTAGAATATAAAGAACATTATAAACTGATGAACAAAAATAGACACAGAGACAAAGAGGCATCAAACAAACTGTCAAACTATAGCAGGAAGGCAAGGAAAGGTGCGGGGGTGGTAAGAGATCAACCGAAGGACTTGTATGCATGCACATAAGCATAACCAATGGACACAAGACACTGGGAGGGTGGGTGAGGGCATGCGACAGGGGGTAGGGGAGGCCTGGGGGAGGTCAATGGGGAAAAAAGGAGACATATGTACTACTATTTGTAACATTTTAAACAATAAGAAAATAAATAAAGTCTTAATCAGATGTATGTGAATAATTTAGACAAGGACACTTCATAGGTAATTGCGTCATCAGGAGGTTATAACATCAGGTTGTCCCACGATCAGTGATGTGAAGTGTGAGTACTCGATTAAGGTGGTGACCGCTAGATTTGTTGACTTAGAATTATGATTTTTCCTTTTCAATTAATACACATTCTATGGGTTGCTACTTTTGGTACCATATGACTATCTTATTTCCCAATAACTTTTCACTTGATGGTTGTTAGCATCTTTAGTGATTCTGGCCTAAAGCAATTATTTTATTGGGAGCTTCAAATGGTGATTTTTCTAATTCTGTTATTTCACCTCCATTGAATAACTGCTGTTCCTCTGGAAAGAAGAGTTTTCCCTCTGCAAATGCAGGGTTAATGCTTACTTATGTTCTAAGTACTAATTTAAAGAGCGAGAAAATTAGTTTTGTTTTTCTCTCTTTTATTTACTGGTGTGTTTTTTAGTGCTACCATAGACTTTAGTGTTTTACAGTTGGTTATAATTTTTTCTGATGCTCAAGTTGTCTAGTGGGCACTTCTCCAGGCTGACTTTGTGTCTTCTGACATCCACCTGGAGTCTTTGGGCTTACGTACATTTTGGCTGAATGTGTTCCAGACTTAACTTGTACATTTCTTGCCTCAGCTCTAGAATCAATCATCTCCTCAAAGAGCCTTTTTTTCCTTTTAGTCCTGAGTGATATAAGTAATTGCTTGATGAATACCTTCGTATATAAGATTTTTACCAAAGTTTCTAGATTTGAAATTATTTTGACACAGATTATGAACTTTGTAATGCCTATAATATACTTGCCAAAATTATTGTAGGACATGTAGTAATAATATAAATTCCTTCTCGTGTTTTAGAATACCTATTTCACTGCATTCACACTGATGTTAATTTATTATATGATAAATAACCCTCTTTATTACAAGTAAGACTGAAAAACTCAGTTTTATGGGTGTTTATATGTTTATTTTCATATATTTTTCTCTTCTATGTGGTACATATTTGAAAGTTTTAAAAATGTATCAAAGGCTTTTTGTATTCTGTGCTTATTGAAAATAATTTTTCTAAAGTGTTTTTGGTGTATTTTTGACTGTCAGACTTTTTCATTTTTAAGTGGCCAACTTTATATATCATTCCCTTGGTGATTTCATTCATTTCTCTGGTATTTAGGCATTTCTTGACCAATATTTAAAAAGTTAAATATTTCTATATAATTTCTTTCTATTTAAAAATATTAAATAAAACTACATTTTTAATATTTATACTTAGTTTTCAAACCATGTGAAATATATTTAGGGCTATAGTTTGAGATGAAGATCTAGCTTAATTTTTTTTTTCTAAAAGCCAATTTTCTTCATACCACATGAGTAGGAATCCATCATTTTCTCACCAGTATGTGACTATTTTTTTATCATATATGTTATTCAGTATAGATATAGATATATATTTCAACTCATATTTATCTGACAATTTTATACTGTACCATGATATTTTAATTATGTAAGCTTTTAAATGTATTTTAAAATTCAGGACCCTTTTCTTAACTCTTCTTTTACATTTTTTTCAAGATGAACTTTAGAATGATTTTGTCATTTTCAGAAAGGAGTTTATTGCACTTGAAACAATGTCTCATTTTCTAGATGGGAATTTGAGATATTATAATACTAAACATTGCTTTGGGATGAGGTAACATACAATAACATGAAAGCATTTGAAGTTGAGACAGATATCTGAGATGGAGCATGAACAGTGATGGTTGGGCTCAGTAGCATTTAGCTAAAAGACTCTTGAGGTAAAGACATATATCCCCTTTTCATGGCATAAAAATATCAGTGTGCTTACTGCGACCATAATTTCTAATTCAAAAATTGAGACACATGGTAGAATGATATTTATATAAGTAGAGGAAAATAATATTTTAAATCTGAGTCTTCCTAGAAATTTTGAGATCTTTATAACTTTTGGTCATGTATCCACTAGATTTAGACATTCCGTTTGGGTCATGCATTCCCATCTAAGCAGTGTTTGCTTTCCTTTAAATAGAGGTTAAACTCTCCAAGATATAATTTACATGAAGGAAGCTATTATAGGCTGTCTGAATATCAAGCTATGTAGTAGCTCAGATCCTTACAGTATAATACAATGGGGAAACGTATGTTCTTTGGCAGCAGACATTGGTTTGCATTTTCACTCTGCCTCTTCCAGGAGCGTGATCTTGGATAATAAGAGTCAAGAAGATTAAATGAGATGCAGTATGTAATGTAATCAGCAGTGTCAGGCACACAATCAACACTTCATCATATCAGCTCTATTATGCCTATTGCCAATACAGTGACTCCTACAGCTATTATTATTGTCATTTTGGTTATCATTCAGGATTGAGATGACTGGGAGCTAGCTCCTCAAGGTCCCCAGCTCTGTTGAATTTCCATATGGAATCTCAGTTATGGTCAGCTCAGAGGTTCTACTGGCTGCTCTATAGCCCTGATAGGTGGTGTGTAATGAGGGGGTCAATGCCAACTACCAATGCCCTCTATGGGAAAAAATACAGTGCCAGCACAATGCTCATAAAAGCCAAAGGAGGGGAAAGTAACATCAATTCAGAATTCTAACACAAAAGCAATTAAAAAAACAAACGAGAATCCCCATTTATTCTTAGACTCTCCTGAGAAGGTATATTTTGCATCTAGAACTAAATGTAACTGAAGTCAAAGCATTAACTTATACATTTGCATAGTGTAAGTAATGTATCTCATGCTCTTTTCTTGGAATAAAAGGTAATGCTTCTGTTTTTTTTTTCTTAAAAGGAAATAGGTCTGATTACCATCCTTATAACACAGCCTTCACAACAGAGGACAGCCTTTTAAAGATTCAGCCTCTAATTTAAATGTGACATTATAGAGCTGTCTGGGCATTTGGGTAATTCCTTCAGACATCTCAAAGTGATGTGGATAGGGTCATTAATCAGCAGCTCAATATTTTATTCATATACTGGCTGTAATAAAGCAGGAGGAAGACTGGGATCCAAGATGAGGAAGGAATTATTAGTAACATATTATATCAAAATAAGCAGGTTTTTAAATGAGCAAGGGAAGTTAACACAAAGAGTTAGCATGGCCAAGACTGTAGACTTCTTAAGAAAAAGTAACTACAGGTCTGATTAGTGAAAAACACTAAGTAATAACCCAAGATATAGTTAGATAGATTTTAATTTCTAGATACAGGTAAATCCATAAACTGATTTGAATAAGGCGGTTAAAGTGTCTATAAGCCACTACAGATAGCCTGAGATGCCAGGTAGCTTCTCTTAAATATCTCTGTGTCCTCCTTTCCCTTCTCATTGCCAATGACATTGTTCAAATCTTAATTCTTTCTCATCTCACTTCTGGAAAACACCTCAATACTAGTCCCCCTTCATCTTGGCTTCCTATACCACTTTCCTTTCCTCCTTGCATCAATGACTATCTTTCTAAACCTCACAGCAGGCTCTGTCACCTCTACCTAACTACCTAAAGTGATCATACTGACTGCTTAAGGTTTGCTTACTTTTTATACACATGCTATACCTCAATTAAAAATGAGAAGGAAGTAACCATGTTGAGAGGTCTGGGAAGCATCCAAGGAGCAGGAACTCCAAGCTTTAAGGTTCCGAGGGAAACTCATGACTATGTTAAGAGGCAGGAAAAGGTCATTGTGGCTGAGTGTACTGAGCAAAGGAAGGGACAGGCAGAGGAGGGCAAAGAAGTAGGTAGGGTCCATGAGAGAGTTTGTACTTCATTCTAAGTGAAGTGAAACCCCACTAGAGGGTTTTAAATAGGAGCAATGTCATATACTTTGATTTATGTCTTAGATAACTCTAGCTTTAAAAGATAGTATTTAATACTTTAAAATTTCACATAATTTTAAGGAAGAAGAAATATAGAGAGCAAAAATGAGGCAGGAAGACAAGTTAAGAGGCTGCAGCAGGGCTCCCAGTGGGAGATGGTGATGGCCTGGACTAACACTGGAATTGTGGAAATTGTGCATATTCGCCACAAGGTATTTGTCCATTGAATTGCTGATGGCCATTTGGGAAATTTCTAGTTGGGAGCTACTGCAAGTAATGCTACGATGCATATTCCTATTTGTCATTTGTGGCACACATATGCATTTTTGTTGAATATATACCTAGGAGTGGAATTATTGCATCAGAGACTGTAGCATCACTAACATTAACTGTATACCCTTGTTACCTCAATACACTGAAAGTTGCTTACTGAAAACACATGTATCTCTCCTCTGGGGTACTTTTGTGAGGCCAAGGCTGCATATTTGGCTGACATGAGCCAGAAACATCAGAAAATTAATGCTCCCTGCTATGGACTGAATGTTCTTGTTCCCCAAAATTCATATGTTGAAACCCTATAGTCCAATGGGATGGTACTTGAAGGTGAAGCCTTTGGGAGGTAATTAGGTCATGACAGTGGAGCCCTCTTGAATGACATTAATATGAAGAGACACAAGAGAGATGATTTCTCTCTCACCCAAGTGAGAATATAGTGAGAAGTTGGCTGCTACAAGCCGGGAAAGGTTTCCTCTCCAGAACAAAAATAAATGTTTACCATTGAAGGCACCCAGTCTGTGCTATCTTGTTATAGAAGCCTGAGCTGACTAAGACACTCCCAAGAAGGAGCTCTTAATAGACAGATGGTGGATGAAAATCCAGATTCCTTGTTCCTTGTTTGTGATATCTCTAGGCTTATTCTACACACTCAGAGTTCCCCGGTAGGACTGAGCTCCAACTGCCCACTGTGGTAACTAGCACGATGAGGCACTCTTATTGGCTTTATTATCTTCCGTGTATCACTTGAAAATTCTCTACTGGTGTTTCTGTGTCGCTTCTAGTCTTGGCTGCCTTGGTTGCTCTTGAGACCTTAAAATAACAAGTTTTGTTTGTTTGTGTCTAATTTTGCCCAGCTTTTGTAAGGTATAAGGGTTGCTCCGGTACACACTATTTGCTGATAGTCGGAAGAGTGGGACCTCTGAACATTTCATCCTAGCTATTTCTATTAAATAAATCAGTTGCCTTGGTAATCTACAGTCAGTAACTTGGATTGGCTGTTCCATCTAGAATTATCAACAGTGAAGATTGGAAACAAGCTAGAAATAGGAGACAAGAATTTGTCAGGGTGTACCTCCAAAAAAATATTAAGTTCAACTCATTCAGTAATCTGCTAACCCTCAAATGTATGGAAATAGAGGCTATATGGTAAGCTATTAGACAAGTTTTGCCATCAGAATGAGTACTTCCTTCTCTACATTTTCTATAGAGCATTGATATGTTTTTTATACCTACTGCCTTGCATAAGAAGAAACTCTATATATGCTAAAGGTAATTTGTTTACACAGCTTTCTAACCTGACTACACCATCTTTCAAAGAATCTGGTACAGATTCAAGTTTTTTCACTCACAGTTTATTTTCTTTTTATTGATCTTTCTATTGATTTTAAAGACTACATCTAACACAGAGGTATGCTTTGTTTAACACGTCTTATTTCTCTCCTTCTACCTCCCTCTTCTCTCTCCTGAAATGTTGGGGGGAGGGAAGGGGACATGGGTAATTTATTATATTTAAGCTAAAAATTTCTCCCAAGACAGACTGTACTATGAAAAAAGGGACCTAAAGAACATGAAGACATTTCTTCACTTACTAGTCTCTTAAAAATAATCTTTTAAAAAGGTATTTATAAGGCATGCACTATGTTTATGTGTTGACTACTAAGGTATAATACAGGACAAAGCAGATTTTTTAAAATCCTTTCCTCATGGGACTTATATTTTGGTAAAAGGCAGAAAAGACAAATAAAAATCAGTGCTGTGGGTAAGAGTATATCCTTTTACTAATCCAGTCTGATTCTACTGTAAGGGGTGGATAAGCCCAGTATGTCAATTCTAAGGTAAAGAGTCCCAATGCCCAAACCAGGTAAGGTGTTTCTCCAAGCAACCTGGAGTTATGAAGCTGAGCAGAAGCTCTAGAATCATCAGTGGGAGGAGTTCCTGTGCTGTGTGTTAGGTTCAAAGAGTAAAGAGAGAATTAGACCAGGGAAGGAAGAGCCAAGTTGTGAGTTGGGGGGCTAAAAGGTGGCACTGAGTCAGGTGTAAAGAATCAGTCTATGAGACTGGATCAGAACCAGGGTCAGGGAGGATGAGCATGGGAACAACGAGCTCCATGACACAAGCTACAGGGCATGCCTGGTGGGCTAAAGAAATTGCACAGCCCTGGCAAAACCTATGACCAACACCTGCTTCTAGGCCTTTGACTAACACTCACTTTCCAGGAGTCCTTTTCGTGACATTATTATATTGTGACCTCTTTTGCTACTTTTTCTTCACATGGGAGAATGCCACAGAAATTATTATAAATATCTTTTTGATTTACATGTGAATGTAGACTAATTCTACTGACCTGGACACATAGGACTACAGCAGGATGAAGATGCCATAGTTTGAAGTCTTGACTCCAGGGCTGTTGAGTCTCTTGAGTCCTTCTGCCCCTGTTTAGCTTCCGCTTGTCCCCACTCCCTGCTGAGAACAGACAACTTCTGCCAACTTTTAGAAGCCCTCCCCTCTTTCAGGCAATCAGAGGATGCCAAACAGGAGTTATAGAGTCAGAGTCCCACAGAGAGGAGGTGCTGCTGGATTCTCTGGAGCATTAATGACGCCTCAGAATTATCCTAGTCTGTGGCTGGGGAGCCTCCCCTCTATTATACCCCTCCCTGTCAGTGGTGGTTCAGAGCTGCCCGGCAGGGCAAAGCAGACTGAGGGCCGTCTCTGCAGGATAGCTGCTGGTGCGGCTGAAGGAACCCGAGGCATTCCAGTCAGAGCAACAGTATTTTCTACCATGAGCTTCTCAATATTTTGATTCAAGCTGTTCTACTGTTAAAACAAACGTAGCTTAAAAACCACTGTGGCAGGCAGAGGAATAGACTGTGTTTTGGTTTAAATACTTCCTTTCGTCTTCCACGAGGAACATGCCAAGTTTTTGAGCAGAGGTTGTAATCCTATTAATGGACAACTTGGATAAACAGGTTGGTCCTGGGTGAGGAAAGGTCACTGTGGATATTATCCACTGGCACAATTAAGAGTTGACTATATAAATTAACAAATGATCCTATGTAAATTAAAATAACTCCCGTTTTTTTGAAGTGGAGAGACCCCAATATGATTATTTCTTTTCACATGTGCCTCTTTCCTTATCTCTCTCTGTTGAGATGAGGGAACAGAAGGTACTGGCAGAAATTAACCCTGTAAAGTAGTTCTTCATAGAACAGGCAGACCCTACCTTGGTGATCAACTCCCTAATTATGAGGATACCTGAATACCCCTATTTCATTCTTGTCTCCATTATCCACTTCATTAGATAGTTTCCACTCACCATGGGTGTCCAGGCAATAAAAACCCATCACTGAGAACACTCGCTCACTTAACAAAGGCACATAGGGCCCAGCATGTATGCAGCCAGGACTTTGCCCTGAGCCATTGACTAACAAGTTCTGCCCGGGAACATGTCTGTTTAAATCATCATCTGCTCTATTTGGTTTGGTATTTGGATTTTTAGGTACCTTGTGATGGATGAAGCAAACACTCAAAGAGGACAGCATCCATTGGCCAGTCCTGAAAACAGTCCCCACACTTACAGCATCAATGAACTCTCACAGACACTGCCTTTGTTTTCATTTCAACCAAGCGGCCTTCCTACATCTATGGAGCAGTGGTCCTGTTATACAGACCTGCTCTAAGAAAGATGCACTATGAAATATGAATATCTATTTTATTTACAGATTTCCTGCTGAAAGGTCTCTGTGGGGGCCAGGTGATTTACGTAGCTGGCATATCACTCAGATCCTTTGCTAGAAATGATTAGCAAACTGGATCATGCCTTCTGCTGAGATTTCTCCCTCATAATAATTTGATATGAGTTCATTTTTATTTCAGATTCCTCAGAAAACAGAAACTAATTTTGTAAAGGTGCCTGGATACATCTGGGTATGATTGCAAAATGAGTCTAACCAGGAAGGTAAAATAATTTTATACATAGGCATCAAATTTTCTGAAAACAAGGAGAGATGGAGATTAATTGGGACTCACATGGCTTAGAATGACAAAATGCAGCTGTTGTTGACATCTGCAGAGCCAGCTGTTGGTGCTCAACTTGACAACATCTCTTGCTATGCATGGAGACCGATGTCTGTTCACTTGCAGTGAATATGAGCATAGTCAGCATATGTGTTCCATAAGCACTAAAGCATTTACTTGAGAGCAAAAGAAAAGTGATTTAACTAAGATGCAAGTCTTCTTTTGATCTCAAAATAAGGTACAACTTAATCAATACTGTGGCTGAACCACATCCAAATATATTTGGGTGTCTTGCTTCATTGGCTCCTACCATTCCCCCATACTTGAAACCACCTCTCCTTCCTTCCCACTTCCCCACCATTCTGTACTTTGGACAGATTGGTGTCCACAGGTGAAAACTTGGAGAGCATGTCATGTTTAAACCCTCATGAATTTGATCATATCACCACCTATTGTGTCTAGAGTGCTTTTTCATTCCCAAGACACTTTCAGATAGATTTTCACATAATGCCTTTATGAGGCTGCTTGTATTGTCATCCCATTGTGCACATGAGGAAACTGAGACTCAGGGTGGGTTTGACAAGTTAGGTGACTTGCCCATGGTCCATGAGGAAGTAGCAGAGCTGGGGTGAGGACCCAGGGCTCCAAGAACCCAGGCCACCCTTCCCTCTTACATGTAGGTACTGCATTTTGCTTTTACTACCTGTCATATCAATATGTTGCTTTGTAATTTTCCCATAGACCTATATGAAGACCAATGAAATAAAAATAGCATATTTTGATATTTTCTTTACTCAACACCATCTTATCTTGTAGGGGATTGGTCTTCTTTCAATTCCTGCCCGGAAATGACTTGGACCCTTCTGTTCAAAACCATCCCCCATCCAAAGGCCATTGCTTGGAAGTCCACCATTCTTTTGGGTACCTCGCTCTCTTTGGATCTCTTAAAAATATTCCTGAGTATGGTGACACATTGATTTAACTTGGATTGATTCACTCAATCCAACTGCATACAGACTGAGAGAGTAGGACATCTGTGGGGAAGGTGTCCTGTGCAAGCTCACAGCAGAGAATGAAGGAAGCCAGAACTGTATGGGCCACCCCCTTGACTAGCCAAGTCCTGGCAATTCAGGTCAACTGAATTCACCTAGACAAACTTAGCTGTGAGTGACTCGAGGAGCCAGAAACACCCAAGCACTGCAGAGGGAGGAGCAGGCAGTGAAGAAGAGTGAACACAAGTTGGCAGTTCTTGGGACTGAGAACCCAGGAGTATCCACACCAACACATCTTCCTGCTGGATGTGAGAGAACTGGGCCCCACCTCTGAAGCCACTGGCAGGGGGAGGCCTGGACTCCCTTGGCTTTGAGCTCAATCACCTGCTGCTGGCTTCCCTTGTACTACCATGCATTTCACCTGGACTGCATCTACAGGGCCAGAACAGGGCACTGCACATGTGGAGGGTGACGCCAGCATGTGGAGGGTGACTTCCAAAGTTTTGTGGCTGTGGAAGCCAGAGGTGGCAACCTCCCTTTTGTGTCTGACAAATCCCTGGGCTGCTCTTAGCACAGTGACTGATCTGATCATTCTGGTAACTGAATGTAAAACTGGGACTTTCAGGGAAGTTCTTTTTCTTGTGCTGGGAGAGGACAGGTCTTCGTAGTAAGGAAGTGTGGGGATTAAGTCCTAATCCTGTTCTTTTGGATTGCTGCCCTGAGGTAGAAGAATCTAGAATTTCTTTTTTGAATTCACTGGCCAATCTAGTAATGTTATCTTGTGACATTTTTTAGTTTCAAACAGTAACTTGAGTCCAGAGTAGTATGTGTTAGGGGTTAGTGATTCCAAAATAAAAGGTGAGACCCTCTGGGAAATTGCCTTCCACACTTCACATCCCACAGTTGAGAGTGTTTCTGGCTCCTCACATCACCTGCAGCCAAGTTTGCCTAGATGAGTTTAGTTGACCTAAATTGCCAGGACTTGGCTAGTCAAGGGGGTGGCCCATACAGTTCTGGCTTTCTTCAGTCTCTGCTGTGAGCTTGCACAGGGCCCTGGCTGTGCCTCATTGGTGTGGATTTAGAAATGATCACCTCCAGAGTTTATGTCCATCAGGGACAGAGGGAAAAAACAAGGAGTGAGGAAGGAAGGAATATGGAAAGGAAGGATGAAAAGAAGAAAGGAAGGATGGAAAAGAGGAAGAAAACTGCCTTGCATAAGCAATTACAGACACTCTAGAAACATGTAGCAGCATTATAGCGATACCAGACCTTCATACCCCAACCTGTAATTGCTCCTGACCCTGACCCACTTACCTATGATTTCCAAGTTGGAGAATGGTATGGATTACAAAGCAGTCACTTCAGTTTTCCAAACCCTCAGAATTACCATGCTTTAACAGTGGTTCTCAACCTTTCTAATGCCACGACCCTTTAATACAGTTCCTCATGTTGTGGTGACCCCCAACCATAAAATTATTTTTGTTGCTACTTCATAACTATAATTTTGCTGCTGTTATGAATCGTAATGTAAATACGTGACCCACAGGTTGAGAACCGCTGCTGTAGAGCCTAAGACCATCGGAAAACACAGATATTTACATTACAATTCATTAACAGTAGCAGAATTACAGTTTATGAAGTAGCAACAAAAATAATTTTATGGTTGGGGGTCACCACAACATGAGGAACTGTATTAAAGGGTCGCAACATTAGAAAGGTTGAGAACCACTGCTTTAGAGAAAGATGATTATAGAGGCAAAGTGGTATTGGGCAAAGAGAAACTCATTGTCATGAGACAAAATATTTGAAATTGTATGTTCTGTGAAAATCCAGAAGCATAGCCCATACTTGTGAAATGTGACTCAGTTTATAAAAACAAACAAACAAACTCCTGCCTTCTAAATACATCATACAGGTATAATTCCATTTGTGGTGATAGGACTTAATATAGAAAGAAATCCATTTTAATCTGATTTTGAAATTTTGAACACGCTCATCCAAGCCACCAGGTCCACTTCAGTAGAAGTGAAATGCTGGATGATAATGAAGATATTAATGGTGAACAGCTATGATTTATTGATGTGTGTGTGTGTGTGTGTGTGCATGCTGGGCTATGTGCTCAGAGGTTTTTCTGCATAGCTCATTTAATCCTCAGAACAACCCTATATGGTGTTTTCTCAGCTTGATCCTTTTTTTAATTGTGAAACATACTGAAGTGGGTTTCTAGGTGAGGAAAAAGGCGTTTGGAGACATTAAAGAACTTGCCCATAATGTCACAGCGCGGACATGGCAGTACCAGGATTCATCTGGATCGGTCTGGATTGAGTCTCAGAGCCTAACCATGAAACTCGGCTCTCTCAAATATAGCTTCTGGATCAGTAAATAGGGGAGAATAAATGTATGCATTTCTTACGAATGGGATGGGGCCCAAGAAGAGTGATAGTCTCTCACTAGAATTTGGCCAAGGATTTCATGGCAAATATTGAAACAATGAGTGTGAAATTTGTTCAGTATTTCAACAGCATGCCTCCCAGTGAAGTCACTGTTCAAATATCTTCTTCCAAATTAATTGAGAATCCTGTGAAAGAGAGCCTTTGGCTCCTATTGTTTCTCCTGGCAGCCCCAAGTGCATTGGCCAAGTAGATAGCCCATTGAGGAAACTGAATGGGGCTGAGAAGAAACAGAATGTTTCTGGGATTCTCAAGGGTGCCAAGTCCTCTCAAATTAGGCAAAAAATTATTCTTGGTTCACAGCTCAGCTTCAGCACTGCCAAGTCCAAGGGAAGGTGGCCTTATCTGGACTTTCCTGCATGGCTGAATGCAGCCCAACATTGGACTCCCTAGGGCAGCTAGATAATGGAATCTTCATTAAACGTTGTCCCTCTAGCCACTTCCCACACCTGTTATCCTGGAGGGCAAAAGAGTGGGTAAATTAATTCATCTTAAGGCCTCCAATTTTCCTAGATAATTATGCATTATCATGGGAGGACAAATGGAGTTCCCTTCAGATGAATTCCTGGATTTCTGCCTCCCTTTATTATACCAGGATGAAACAGAGGCCAACAATAGCTGCCTCTCTCTTTTCCAATTTCCCCCATTGCTATCCCTCCACACTTCTACTGCTCATAGTTTTTATTGGATGGGAGAACATTTAAACTAAATTTGAAATCTGCAAAGAGAAGGATTTTGTAGTTGACTGACATTATGCTTATGGTTCCATTCCCAAAAGTGACATGGGTGAAACCAATGCCTGTTTCAGCCAGAGATACTTGGCTCTCCTAGAAACTTCGTTGCAAACCACTGGAGCATTAATTTGGTGCTTTTTCCAGAGCTGTGCATGCAATTACTTGAAAAAGAGAATCCCATATAAATGACCAAATGTAGGCAACAGATAAGAGCACTGCCTACCACAGGAGAAGCAATCAGCCTATCTTAGCTATTGTTAATGTCAATTACCCTAAAGTGACTTTCTCAGGATCACATGGAAAGCCAGTGGAAGGGCTGAGCTGGTCTTTCGTCCTATACACTGTATGGATGAACCTTGCTCGTCCATATAGTGTTTTGGTGATGAACAAAGAGCCAACACACATGAAAAGTGTTTTGTAACTTGGGAAGAGAGGCTTATGTATACAGAGAAGCATGTTCATTGTGTGAGTGATGGTGTCTCCAGTGTGGGAAATGGAGGGTATGACAATGATAACCCAAGGCATATAAGCTCATTTCAGTGTCACCTGTTCATATATTTTAGGTGAAAGTGATAGATGGATAATGATTTGCCTATGTGGTCAGAGTTCGTAAAAGTGCAAGGAAAGGGAGGTTTGGACTCAGCTATGAAAATAACACTCGCTCACTCTGCTAGCCCCTCAATCATGCATGTTGAACCTGTAAAATTTAGTACTTGGGAGGAGTTACATTTGCTTCTTTCTAGTCTTCCTGTATTTTTCCCATAAAAATCTGTGTTTTTAGTTTATATGTTAATTTCTATAGACCTATGTGTCACTTCTTGAGAAAAGCTTGATGAGGCAGTAACACCAGAACATGATCTGTCCTCCCCGGCGTTCTCTGGCCTAGGGTTCTCCTCTGACAGTGGCACTTCATGCCAGGGCATGCATGGCAGGAAGGGACTGGCAAGTCAGGGCTTGGAGACATTGCAGTTCTACCAGCAGGTATTAAGGGCCCACTCTGTACCAGCGATCATGCTAAATGCTGAGTATGGCAAGAGGAAGCTCTGAGGACAGTCCTGGGGGGACAAGACACCTAAACTGGCAATTTCAAAAGAACACAGACTACACTAGACAAAAATATGTATGCAGAATCCCCAGTTGGAGGTGGTTTCCTAGAAAGGTGATGCCTGGACTGAGTTAACTACATGGTGATGGAAAAAGTCTAGGCTGTGGGTGGTGATCACACAATGCAATATACCGATGCTGTACTATAGAACTGTAGACCTGAAACTTACATAATGCTATTAAACAATGTTATTCCAATAAATTTAATTAAACTTAAAAAGGACATGGGGGTAGTTGGTTGAAAGGAAGGGAAGGTCAATGTGGGTGGGAGACTAGCTTGAACAAAGACACTAAGGAAATGTGGGGGAGGGGCAGGGCAGAGAAAACTCTGCCTGTAGTTGCTATTTCTGTTACTAAATTCAAAGCCTGGGAAGTTGGTCAGAGGTAAAGTAAGCCTCCTTGGAAAAGTAGGGAAGATGCAAGACCCAAGGACTTTAGTCAAATGCGGATAAGCAAACAGGTTGTGAAGATCCAAATCAGCAAGTCACACTGTCCAAGACAGCAGAAAGTATTGAGGGTGTTAACATTGGTAAGTGCTGGTTTTGGAGTAGGACTGGTGCTCTGTGCCCTCTTTATGTTACCTGTCTAGTGTGGGACATAGACAAGAAGCCTAAGTTGGAATGCTGTCCCAGGTTAAGACAGGGCCAGAGAACTGGGCTAATTAAACTGAGGACTGCTCAGGAGGTCCTCAGACACACTGGTCTTTAGAGACCCACCTCTCTGAAGTTTGGCAAGTTTGGGCAATTGGTCATACTTAGAGGCAGCCAACTTGCTAGGTGTCTTTACATTGGGTTTCTCTCCTTCCCTGCTTTAACCATGGAGTTTTTTACTCTTGCTCCCTGTGTTTGCACTCACTAATAAAATGTAGCACATAAGCCTTGTTCAGCTCTGGTTTATGGGAAACCTGGACTACAACAAAGAGAATGTATAAACCTACTGATTCTCAGTGTGTCTCTGTGTGTGTATAAAAATGGAAACTATAAATATATGCTCTATATAAAATATTACCAGTGACTAACTTTTTTTTTATTCACTTGATTTTTAGATTCACTTGTTGATAGATATGTATTTGTTGTTCATAATTTTTATCTTTACCTTTTTCTTCTTCTTCCTCTTCTTAAAGGATACCTTTTAGCATTTCATATAATACTGGTTTGGTGGTAATGAACTCCTTTAGCTTTTTCTTATCTGTGAAGCTCTTTAACTGCCCTTCAATTCTGAATGTAGCTTTGCTGGATAGAGTAATCTTGGTTGTAGGTTCTTGCTATTCATCACTTTGAATATTTCTTGCCACTCCCATCTGGCCTGCATAGTTTCTGTTGAGAAGTCAGCTGACAGTTGTATGGGTGCTCCCTTATAGGTAACTATCTGTTTTTCTCTTGCTGCTTTTAATATTCTCTCTTTGCCTTTTGCTCTTGGCATTTTAATTATGATGTGTTTTGGTGTGGTCCTCTTTGGATTCCTTTTGCTTGGGGTTCTCTGAGCTTCCTGGACTTGTAAGTCTATTTCTTTCATCAGGTGGGGGAAGTTTTCTGTCATTATTTCTTCAAATAGGTTTTTAGTATCTTGCTCTCTCTCTTCTTCTTGCACCCCCATAATTTGGATGTTGGTACACTTAAAGTTGTCCCAGAGGCTCCTTACACTATCTTCATATTTTTGGATTCTTTTTTTCTTTTTGCTTTTCCGGTTGGGTGTTTTTTGCTTCTTTGTATTTCAAATCTTTGACTTGATTCTTGTGATCCTCTAGTCTGCTGTTGGATCTCTGTGTATTATTTTTTATTTCAGTCAATGTATATTTAATTTCTAGTTGGTCCTTTTTCAAATCCTCAAGAGTCTCTCTAAATTTATCGGCCTTTTCTAGGAAATTCTTGAGAAACTTTATAACCATGGTTTTGAACTTTATATCCAGTTATTTGCTTTCCTCCATTTCTTTCATTTGTGACCTGTTTCTTTGTCTCCGCATTTTGGCTGCTTCCCTGAGTTGGTGGAGTAGCTTTGTGTGCTAGGTGTCCTATAGGGCCCAGTGGCTCAGCCTCCCCAGTTACCTGAGATGGACACTCTTGATGCAACACTTTGTGGGCTCTGTGCACAATCTTATTGTAGTTAAGCCTTGATTGTAGTTGATATCACTGAGGGGAATTGACCTCCAGGCCAATTGGTTGTGAGGATCAGCTGTGTCTACTAGGGAGAACTTCTGTGCTGGAGACACCCTTGTGAGACAAGACTTGCTTCAGTGGGGCTTTGGTGCTCCCTGAGTCTGCCCCCTGAGTGTGTCCCTTATGGATCTGAGGAGTTGTAATCAGGTTGGTCCCACTCTGATCCCTGAGTAAAATGGCTCTTGGATCTCCAAGGAGGTGCTAATTTAGCCTCTGCCTGAGGCCACCCAGCAGGACCTAAGGAGAGATCTGCAGATTCCTATTCTTTTTTTGAGTTTTGGAAGTGCCCAGATGAGGCCCAGCTGTGAAGCAACGCAAGCTGCTACGGAGTCTTGGGCCTTCTTTTGGATGTTCTGGGTCTCTCTGACTCAGCTGTAGGTAAGTTTAAAATTCAAAGGACCATGCCATCCATATGCAAAAGCCTCTGTGCTCAGCTCGGATGGGGCGGAGTCTCATGGCAGAGCAAACAGCTATGGCTTCGTGGGGTGGGATCACAGGGTGGGGCAAACAGCGATGGCTTCCCATCAGCCCTGCCCTAAGAGGCCCCTGGTTCTCAGTGTCCTGCAGTAATCACTGCAAGCACTTCTGAGAGAGCCGCCCTCGAGTTTCACCCGCTGCCAGGCAGTCCAGTTTCTCACCCTATGAGTCTGGATCCCCAGAGTCTCGCCCAAAACTGGGGTTCAGAGCAGTTGGGAGCTTTTGTCTCCCTCCTGATTGAGAAAGCCCGCCAGGTACCCAGTTGTCAGCCCTCTCCATGCACATGCCTTTGGACCTCCTTCCACAGCAGTCTGCTTTTCTCTTTCCTTCTAGTTGTAAAATTTCCACTCAGCCAGCCTTCCTGTGGTTCTGGATGATGTCCGTTTTGTCTTTTAGTTGTAGTTTTGAAATTGTTGTGCGAGGCAGCAGTTTAGGTGTTTACCTATGCCGCCATCTTGGTTTCTCCTATTTCATGCTATTTTATTGATATAGGCTTGTCAGTTTGGAGATCTTAAGACTCTGGGATCCAGGGGAGGTTGGGCGAGGGGGGCTGTAAGAGACCAACCAAAGGACTTGTACGCATGCATATAAGCACAACCAATGGATATAAGACACTGGGGCGGGGGGGAGGGTGGGAAGGTGAAGGCATGTCCTGGGGGGTAGGGGAGGTCGGGGGGAGGTCAATGGGGAAAAAAAAAAGGAGTCATATGTACTACTATTTGTAATACTTAAAACAATAAAAATAAAAAATAAAAAAAAAAGACTCTGGGATCTGTAGCACTGCTGCTACGTAGACCTGTTTTCCCCGGAGTCCTTAGTTCTGCTTTTGATTGGCCACTGCTCTCAGTGTTGATAAATATACATTGTGGCTTAGAATTGCTGTTACCGGCAAGGTTGGCTTTATTGGCAGCTGCCTTGTACAGATGTTTCCTCTTTACTGCTAGGAGAAGACCCTCCCTTCTGTGAAGAAAAAGGATGATTTTCCTTGCTCCTGTTGGCTCCTACAGCTCAGGACCCATCAAAAGTTATACCACAATCATCCGGTGGCAGCAGCTTCTCAGGTGGCGGACAAGGACAAAGGTGGAGGTGAGGCCCCATCTAAACGAATTTTTTTTTTTTCAAATTCATATACATTTATCCATAGAATTCCAGGCCACTTTATTTTTCAATGTCACAAAGTTAGAGTCTATTTACTTTCCAATTCTAAAGGTTCTTCTGAATCACTCTAGACCAGTGGTCCACAAACTGCGGCTCGCGAGCCACATGCGGCTCTTTGGCCCCTTGAGTGTGGCTCTTCCACAAAATACCATGGCCTGGGTGAGTCTATTTTGAAGAAGTGGTGTTAGAAGAAGTTTAAGTTTAAAAAATTTGGCTCTCAAAAGAAATTTCAATTGTTGTATTGTTGATATTTGGCTTTGTTGACTAATGAGTTTGCAGACTACTGCTCTAGACCAATGCAAATCATGGGGCCCCCACTGAGCACCCCAACTCACTGGAAGGAGTAGTGGGAATAGGACAATACCATTGTCCTTAAGAAAGTTCACACACAGCCTGGCCTGTGTGGCTCAATTCAGCAGGAGGCCAAGGTTCGATTCCCAGTCAGGGTATATGCCCGGGTTGTGGGCTCGATCCCTAGTGTGGGGTGTGCAGGTGAGGCAGCCGATCAATGATTCTCTCTCATCGTGGATGTTTCTATCTCTCCCTCTCCCTTTCCCTTCCTCTCTGAAATCAATAAAAATATATTCTTTTAAAAATACATGCACATAAAGCTGGTTAAAGATTGGACCAGCCAAATCTGTGGTCCTCCCAAAGAGGCAAGAGCAGAACCAGGAATGGGAAATGAAGCTAAAAGGTCAGAGCCAGGTAGACCCTAGAAGTGAGGGGTGAGGAGAGAAGCAAGCAGGAGGAATAGGAACCAGGAATGCTAAGTATGAAGCCAGAACACTCCAAACTATTTCTTATCAGTTTTTACAACTGCTGTGGGTAAAGGGCCTATGTCCACTGGATTATTAACCTTGAACATGCCCATATCTCCTGCCTGCCAATGCTTCCCCCACCTTCAGGTCCAACTTTCAGTCAAAGGGCTCTTCTAGTCCTTAAAACTGCCATTTGTGAAGGGTATCAGTGTCTGCAGCTATTCCTCAAAAAATCGTCTTGAATTTCTTTCCTGGATGCATAATTTATGCTACAAAAGAGAAAAGAGTGCACTATTATTTGCATAATTCTGTAACTGTGGACACTGTGACAGGGCAGCATAGCACAAGATGCAGGGACCTTAGAGTCCTTGTGTGCACGCACTTGTTGGTCAAGTATGATGATCACCCTGGGTAGATCATATAGGCCATCACTCTCTATCACAGACACACTCACCTTCTCTTCACTTGCCTGATATTGGACCCAAATTGTTGAAGTCAGTATTTAGCTCAAGGTCAGCTATCTACTTGGCTAACCCAGGCCTTTAATCCAGGGTCCCTCACCCACATGAGTCGTAAAACCTGGTAAGAAGGAATTCTGAGCATTCAGTCCCCCCTTTTCCTCAGTGTTAGAATGAATCTGAGAAATTGGTATTTGCTTCTGTTCTTGGTTTTTCAGTTCACTTGGTGAATTTGGATCTTTGTACGATCAATTTGACTGCTCTGTTGAAGAAGTAAAAGGGGACTCATGTGACTTTCCTCTCCAACAAAGATATTTTCTCAAAATCAAGCAACCCCTCCCAGCAAGCAAGGGCTAGGAGCACATTTTTGAGCACTGGGGAGAGGGAGGCAACAGAAAGCATGATCCTGGCTCTTAATGTTTTGGGATCACAGATCCCTTTGGAAATCTATTAGAAGCTATGAACCCTCTCTCAGAAAAATGCCCACACACCTAACAGTTTGGTCATACTTCTCAGCACTCATACCCCCACCCCTTGGAAACTTATCTGTAGACCCTGGTTTTAAAAATCTCCAACTTAGATAAGACAAATGAAATAACAGCACAAGACAATGTTATGATCAGGAGCTAAATTGAATGTATATGTGTGGCTATGTATATGTATATGTGGCTATGTATATGTATATGCATATGTATATGTATATATATGTATATGTATGTGTGACTATGTGAATGAGAAAAGGAAAGTGGCAAACACTGCAACTGTCTCTAAAAATATGATCCAGGAGTGTGTGATCTAGGTAGATATTACCTAGATCCCTGACTTTCAAAGGCTCCAAGAAATGGGTATCCCAGAATTTGCCTCCTCCCCAAACCACCATTACATATTAGATTTCTCTATAGGTATCCAATAAATGCTGGTTTTGAAAAAAAAAAAGTGACTTGAATTTCTCACATGGGCACCATGTCTTGCTGCCCTGCCACCTGTGTGTTAATCATCAGGAGGCCAGTGAGTCAGCCTAGAACAGTGGCTCTCAACCTTTCTAATGCCGCGACCCTTTAATACAGTTCCTCATGTTGTGGTGACCCCCAACCATAAAATTATTTTTGTTGCTACTTCATAACTGTAATTCTGCTACTGTTAATGAATCGTAATGTAAATATCAGTGTTTTCCGATGGTCTTAGGCGACCCTGCTAGCGGTTCTCAACAAACCACTGGCTTAGAGGTAGATGTGGAGTTTCCTTTGGGAAAGGACTCAAAAGCTTCCAGAAATTGTGCAGACAAGCATCTGAGTCCTTGGTAGAAGAAAATCAGAAAAACTTGAAACAATTGAGAACAGTTTTGTTTTTAACAGTAAATACAAGTTTAAAGTATAATTTAACAATGCCATCCTAGAACCTAGAATTACAGCATTCCTAATTTTTCCCTTCAGCAAATATTCACTGAGAGCTGCCATGTTCTAGATCCTGCAGAGCTAGATCTTTGCAAAAGTGAGCGTAACAGAGCTGAACCCTGTCCTCACAGAACTTAATGTGGAAGGGACTGCAGAGGCCAACCACCCTGGTCATTCTATAGATGAAGAAAGCAAGACCCAGGAAGAGGGAAAGGACTAATCACACAGCTAATGAGGGACTGAATTATGACCAGAGCCCAGGGCTTCTGGCTCTACAAAGGCACAATCGTGTTAGTAAGAATTTATGGTGGAATCAAGGGGATTGTAATACCTCACAATCAGCACCCTAGCCAGTTTGGCTCAGTGGATAGAGCGTCGGCCTGCCAAAGGAGACTTTGAAAGTCAGGGATCTAGGGAAGGTCCAGGGTTTGATCCTGGTCAAGGTCACATGTCCAGGTTGTGGGCTTGATCCCCAGTAGGGGGTGTGCAGGAGGCGGCCAATCAACGATTTCCTACCATCATTGATGTTTCTCTCTCTCTTTCTCTCTCTCCCTTCTTCTCTGAAATAAAAATATATATTTAAAAAATTCACAATCAAGCATTTAAGCTTCTTCTGTATTTCTGATCAGCTCTTGGCTAAGGGTCAGAGATACTGAAATGAATGATAAATAGTTTGATCTTCTAAGACCGTGGTCAGCAAACTGCAGCTCTAATGAGTTTGCCAACCACTGTCCTAAGATATAGTGACTACAACCAATTTTGGTTATAGAAGCCAATGATTTTAATGGAGTAGCTTTTTCTATGGGCAAACACCAAACAAACAATTAGGGGGCCACAGCCAACTCTTGGGAGGAAAAATAGGAAAAAGGAAAACGAAAGGGAGAGGAGACAAATGGCAACAATAAGACTGTCAAGCAGAAGTGGAGCCGTGTTTTGGTGGTGAAAGTATTTACTCAGAGGAGGTTGTGTCCCCCTGTGTAACCTTATAACCCATCCCCAGCAAAGAGTACCAACTCCCTTGGAAGTCTACACATTTGCAGAGCCCAGTCAGTGTTGGAAAGGGGTGAGAGGATAGCGTCAGAAAGTTCAGATACTTAGCGGGGAGGGGGGGGGGGCTGACCATAAACACTTGGGGAGGTAGAATTTCTAACACACTGAGTGCCTGGGGCTTCAGGTGGGCCTTTGAAATCTTTCCTCGGGTTTTGGCAACAGCATGGTGCCTCTCAGTTCGCCTTTATTGATGTATTCATTAGAACGCGACATGATTTGCTTACTAAGTTTCTCTTTAATTTGCATCTTAATGTCCTATCATTAGGACATAAGTACAGGGACAGGGAATTGAGTCATTTAGAAATTCCCTCTGGGGATTTGCTAACTGGGGAATGCAAACTCAGAAGGCTGCATCGTAGAAAAGTGGGTATCTAATCCACGCCTTGAGAAGTGTTTTGAAATGAACCCACTTGCCTCAGTGGCTGAGGTGCAAGAGTATGGGCGTGTGGGTTTCGTGTGAAGTTGGTGCTTACCAAGGTCAGTTTTTGTCTCCAAGAAGCGGCTGGTGGTTTTGGTTTGGGTTTTTTCCTGCTTGTGTTTTGTGCCTGTGGGGGTTTGTAGGCAATGCCACAGCGGTTGCCTCCTACCCTATGCACTTTTGCTGCAGAACTATCTATCTTTGGTTGTGGCACCATAGGGTTGGAATCCTATAAGGAAAACCATGGGACCCAAACAGCTCGGAGTTTAAATCCTTCAGGGAGTTGTGAACAGCTCTGAATGTCAGTGAGCTCTTACCTGGGAAATGAGTATAATAGTTCGAAACATTGTTTTGAGGACTAAATGAGATCATATACTTAGTGTGCCTACACAGTGCCTGAGTCAGCAGGTGCCTAAAAGCATAACTGTTCCTTACTTTCCTGGGAGTGCCTTGTTTGGCTTCTGAACTTGTCCATCTCCCACATGAAGCTCTATGGGGATCACATCCAAGGTTCCACAATGCATTGCCCACTTTCTAGAATGGAATTTGATTTTCTAGAATTGTTATTTCCTATAAATGGGCAAAGAAAATCAAATGTCTAAGTCTGTTCAGGAAAGGATTTGATGCAGCCCTCCCCTTTCCTCTTGCCAGAGCTGAGGACCCCAGCTGTGTGTATATAACATGAGGGCTGAAAGCTCACTAGAGAGCATCCAATCCAACCCTCTTATTTTGAGATGAAGACATTGAGGTGAGAAGGATGAAGGGATATGCCCAAGGCTGTATAGAGATTTAGTTATGGAACTGGGAGAACTAGTATCTCCTATTTTTATGGATAGTCCATCATTTTCAAAGTACATTTGTTATATACTTTTAAAATCATTTTTTATTTTTCAGTTACAGTTGACACACAATATTATATTAGTTGCAGGTGTACACCCCAGTGATTAGACATTACATAACTTACTAAGTGATCATCCTGATAAATCTCATACCCATCTGACACCATACATAGTTATTAGAATTAGTGACTATATTCTCTATGCTGTACTTTACATCCCCATGACTATTCTGTAACAACCAAGTTGTACTTCTTAATCCCTTCACCTTTTTCACCCATCCTCACAACCCCTCCCATCTGCCAACTGACAAAATGTTCTCTATATCTATGAGATGAGTCTGTTTCTGTTCTGCTTGTTTGTTTATTCTGTTTAAAATTTTAGACTCAATTGTTGATCTGTATTTATTGTGATTTTATTTCATACTAGAGGTCCGGTGCAGGAAATTCATGCATGGAGGGGGGAGGGTCCCCTCATCCCAACCTGGACCCTCTCCAATCTGGGACCCTTCAGGGGATGTCCGACTGCTGGTTTCAGCCCCAAACCAGCAGTTGGACATCCCTCTCATAATCTGGGACCACTGGCTCCTAACTGCTCACCTGCCTGCCTGCCTGATCGCACCTAACTGTCCCCCTGTTGGCCTGGTCATCTCCAACTGCGCCCCTCTGCAGGCGTGGTCGCCCCTAACTGCCTCTTCCCCCCAACCCCCGCTTCCTGGTTGTCCCTTAGTGCCCCCCTGCCAGCCTGGTCACCCCCAACTGCCCCCCCACCAGCCTGGTTGCCCCCAACCCCCCCTGCCGGCCTGGTTGCCCCACACAGCCTGCTGTTTGGTTGTTACTGTGAGGGTATCATGAACAACTTGCATATTACCCTTTTATTGGTATGGGATTTGTGTACTGGTGGGGGGCATGGCCTGTGGGGATTGGCCAACTGTGGGAGCGCCGGTCAGCTGAGCAGCTGTGGACCTGCCCTCTGAGGGAGGGCACTGACCACCAGGGGGAAGCTCCTGCATTGAGTATCTGCCCCCTGGTGGGCAGTGCATGTCATAGAGACCAGTCATTCCACCGATCGGTCAATTTGCATATTAGGCTTTTATTATATAGGATAGGATATGTATATATATTATTTCTAGTTCTTCTACTGCTTCTTCTTGTGCTGCTTCTTCTTCTTCTTCTTCTTCTTCTTCTTCTTCTTCTTCTTCTTCTTCTTCTTCTTCTTTGAAGACCCTTTAAAATTTCATGTAATATTGGCTTGGTGGTGATGGACTCCTTTAGTTTTTTTCTTGTTTGAGAAGTTCTTCATCTGTTCTTCGATTCTAAATGATAGCTTTGCTGGGTAGAGTAATCTTGGTTGTAGATCCTTGATTTCCATCACTTTGTGTATTTCTTGCCAATCCCTTTTGGCCTTCAAAGCTTCTGTTGAGAAATTAGCTAACAATCTTATGGGAGCTCCCTTGTAGGTAACTAACTGCTTTTCTCTTGCTGTTTTTAAGATTCTCTCTTTGTCTTTAATCTTTTGAATTTTAATTATGATATGTCTTGGTGTAGGCCTCTTTGTGTTCATCTTGTTTGGGACTCTCTGTACTTCCTAGACTTATATGTCTATTTTCTTCACAGGCTAGAGAAGTCTTGTGTCATTATATTTTCAAATAGGTTTTCAAATCCTTGCTCTCTCTTTTCTCCCTCCTCCACCCCTAAAATGTGAGTGTTGGTATGCTTGAAGTTGTCCCAGAGGCTCCTCACACTATCCTCAGTTTTTTGGATTCTTCTTTCTTTTTGCTGTTCTGATTAGGTGTTTTTTGATTCCTTGTATTCCAAATCATTGATGTGATTGTCAGCTTCCTCTACTATTGATTCCTCATAAAATTTCTTCATTTCAGTTAGTGTGTCTTCATTTCTGAATGGTTCCCTTTTATGGTTTTCATGTCCTTTTTTATGCTGCTGAGGTTCTTACTATGTTCATCTACTCTTCTTTCCGGGAGACTTAACAGCTCTACCTAATACACGGAAACAAACACAGGGAAGCTGCAAAATTGAGGAGACAAAGAAACACGTCCCAAATGAAAGACCAGAACAAAACTCCAGAAAAATAACTAAATAAAATGGAAATAAGCAATATACTTGATGCAGAGTTCAAAACACTGGTTGTATATTTTATTTCATTTGATCTTCACTACAACTTTGAGAAGACAAATTTTATCATTCCCATTTTATGGATGAGCAAACTGAGATTCAAAGAGGGAGTAATCCCTAAATCTCAAATTCAGGTCTCTGAATTCTAAGGCTAGTGTCCTTTCCAAGCCCTAACTCAGCTGCCAGTGCTTTCCTGACTAGCTCTGTAAAGAGTTTCCATGCCCTAAATCTGGGATACTTTATATATCACTGGTCTTTCCTTTGTCAGAATGAAAAATTCTTAGAAAAAATCCTTAAAGTAAAAGGGACTCTGGGATATAGACACCTGTGGGGATGGTGGAACCACATGGGAAAAACTGATTCCAAGAAGAATTTTTTCATTCATTCAGTTATATATCAAATATTTAGTAAGTATTCCAATAATAAAAGTACTGTGATTTGTAATGCAGGAGCTGACAATCTATCATCTGTAAGCATTTATTTAAGGAAAGGTCCCGCTCTTTTAAATAATAAAACAAAACTAAATAAAATTTTACTGTTTGAACTGCTTGGGTCCACCTTGTAGACTTAATAACAACAGTCTGGTGATCTTAAAAAGTAATAACTGAGGGTCCTTCCAAGCCCCAAGGCTGAAATTCTGAGCACCACTTATTGCTGTATAAGAATTAAAACAATAGACAAAGTCTGGACAATTGCACTCAATCTAGACTGAAGCTCTGAAGCTGTGTGTGTGTGTGTGTGTGTGTGTGTGTGTGTGTGTGTGTGTGTTTGTACATATATTATTGTTCTTTTTTTTCTGGTCAGATTCTGGGGACAGGAAATTTAGTATTTTGATATTGTAATTAATTGGATTTTGGCTAATTACGCTTTTCTTGTATATATTTTATAAAGCAAAATGGTACTTGGCAAAAGTCATATTCATTCCTTCAATAATCATGAAGTTCTACTTTCCAAGTAACATATAATGTAAGAATCAGGTCTTCAACTTCAGGGGGGTTTCTCATTTTTGTCACAAATAGCAAATATACAATATAAATGCTGTCACATCAGCTTCTTGCACTTATGACAGGCAGTACCAATAGATTACAGGGCTCTTGATGCATGCAGCTAGATCTGGCCTCAGAATCATCCTCATCACAAGCTTTAGGTTACTAATAATCATTAAAAGTTTCTTACTTGTTTAAAATTGCTTGTCACCTCTATGCAAAATGAACACTTTCTGATTCAACAGAGATTGAGAAAACTTAGTGATATATCCAATAATGCCAAAAAAAAAAAAAAAACAGACCAAGATGAGTATAAATTCACTTCATTTAACTCTTTTGGCTCTTCCATATATTTATATTACATACAGGTAGAGAAACTTCCTTTGTTAAGTACTTGAAGTTTGGTTTTAATTGGTTCTGAGAATAATTCATTAATAGGACAAATAAAAAAATTTTAAATCACATTAACAGGTGTTCACTGTATAAAAACTACTACTGAATAATCACATTAACAAAAATTAAAAGAGGTACACACTTACGGCTGCTTACAGTCTATTTGAATCTTAGTTTTACAAGTCAGTCTCTATAAATGTCTGACTAAAACACCTTTACTTATAAACACTTTGACAAAAGTGCTGTGGATGGCAGCCAGGATGGGTTCAAATAAGATTTCATTTCCTCTTTTCATCTAAAAGTTGCATTCTGGACATCTTTTTTGTTGCATTTGAATTTTCCCCTCAATGTGGTCACATCCAAAGAACTAATTCAGACCAACCTTGACAGTTAAGATTACTAACCCACTTACTATACATCGTGCTGCTCAAGACAGCAGAAGGTGAGAAAGAGCTGTTGTTTTGCACAGACTACAGGTGAAGTGCTGTAAGCCCATCACCATCCTGGCCTGCATTCATGGAACCATGGGCACCACAATAAGGGAGTAAGATTTTGCTGGACCCTACATGCCAGATCACAGCTGTGCATTTTGTCCAGCTCAAGTAACCAACTTTTAAAAACTGGAGGCTTCTCTGGATGTAAAATACCTGGAAACTATGTAATAAGGATTCCATGTGGTAGCAGATGCAGGTTTTGTGGGTCTAAAGCTTATACAGTTTGGGGGTGTTGGGAGGGAGGTCTTCTTTAAGAAAAAATATACAAATTTACCAGTACAAAATTAGATATAATTTTGAACATTTATTTTTAAATTAAGAAATAGATTACAACAAATCACTGTAGCCTTGGAGATTTAGGTCACCTTTTTTTGTTGTTGTTGAAAGCTCTAGACAGTTTATGAGAAATATTTAAGCATAAATGCTTCCTATTAGAAACCTGGCATCCCCTCTCCTCTTAGGATGCTCTGTAACTCTTAGCATTCATGGAACTTGTGCTGGTGAGGGACCCTACAGCCTGAGCTTTGATAGCTTCATGGGTAATCCACCCCTGGTTGTGTAGTGTATGCAGGTAGCAGGAAGCCTTTGCAGACTGGTGGGAAAGATGCTACTAGCTATGTTCTCCAGTTCAAGAACCAGGGATTTGCTTCTCTAGTGTTTCTGGAGATAAAACTTGGGCCCCAGGAAGAAACTGCAGCAAAGTAGATTTGGGCAACAGTATAAGAACTCTGACAACCAGAACTGCTCATGAACAGAGTTAGCTCCCTGGCCATGAGAGGAGGAGGAGCAGAAATGAAATCACTCACCTTACAGAGTCCTGTGGCCTAGATCCCTTCATTGAGGGTAGAATTTGCTCTGGAATTTGATCTTTAAAGTCCTTCAAATGCCCATGTTTTGTGTCATTCCATTATGATCATCTGTTCTTTTTGTCAGCCCTGTTTTCATTTATCCTTCTTTAGGGGACTCCAAATTTCTTTGGGGGGAAACCACTCCTTACTTTCAACCAATGGGCTCATGACACCCTCCTTTCCAGGATAGACATATGTTTAGTTCTGGCCACTGTAACTACTCCAAGGAGGGAGTAGGGCTCAGGTCGGTATGATCAGAGTAGTCTCGGAATGTTGGTGGTTCTCTTAGGACAAGAAGAGCTCTCTTTTGGTGGGAGTCACTGAGCCAGAAGATGCTGAGTTCTAGTGGTCATCTTGCCCTCCTGAGAGAGAAGCCACAGAAAGGAAGAGCTGAGAAATGGAGAGGTGCACATTGTGGCAGTGCTTGGGAACCTGAATTGAGCCATGCCCTGAAGTTACACGCTCTGCACTTCGAGCCAATAAATCCCCGCTTTTCTCAAACTTGTTTGAATTGGACATGATTGACTTACTAAGACCTGAAACCCATTCCAGAGACTGAGCCCCCCTAACTTATTTGGATAAACACCTCCTAGCGTTCTTTCTCCAAGGTTGGTCTCTCTTATACTACTTTAGATGTTTAAAAACATTATTCGATTTGGTTGGTTTTGTTAGTGTTTTGAATTTTTAGCCCACTTTTGGCATCGCAATGCTTTCATAAATTAAGGTTCTGGTGTGCAGTTTTCCCTCACATGACACCTATAATAGAGTTTCATATTTTTGGATGGAGGCAATCAAACTTTTCCACTTAGAAGATGAAGTTGATATATGTGTTTACCTTTGGAAAGTATGCAGAGAATTTTGCTATGGCAGGTATTCCAAGCCTTTTTCATCTTGATTACTAATACAAGATTTATGTTCCCACTCACAGAATATGACAAGCTAATAAATTAGACTTGCTGACAACCCTTCAATAAAAAAACTATTTTTCTACAGTTAATAGTCCTTTTTAGATATTAATAAGCTTACTTAGTGTTAATCATCTTGTCACAGGCAAAACTGTCTCCTAAAGAATATAATCTCCCACAAAGACTAACATATTAAAAGTGCTTTATTTCTTATGTATAATTCTTTAAGTGAAACAAATACATGAACTCAATGTACTATTCATGCAGTCCTTGCTTTGATGGTTATGCAGAAGAGTAAAAATCTTGACCGAGCAAACTTGAACCCTCTAAGTCATTCTTAATAATCATGAGAAAAATTGCAAATGTTTTGTGGCCTTTAAAATTGTGTCAAAACATTAAAATCTATTTTACTGTTGGTTACAAATGTATAAGGAATTTTTTAAAGTAGTGAAACTAATATTTAGTTAGCACATTGTAATTTAAAACATTAGAAAATTGAGAATTAAAGTATTTATTTGTTAAAAATACAATCAAAAGCAGTTCAAATAGTGCTTGCTTTTTTCCTTTCATCATGTAACTTATGGCATGGCATAGGCATCTTTTCTAAGCCTTTGGTGAGTTGTTATACCTCTTTCTAAGTTTGAATCAGCTTCCAACATTTTGTCCTTTGCACTTTTAATGTGCGAAATGCCTTCAACAGTTTTTTAACGTGAAGTTTTTGCTGGCATCACTTCTTCCGGGTCCTCTGTATCCCTTTTGTCATAAACAAAATGGGTGAGGTTTCTGTGGAATCCTATCTATAAGTCAAGCCCAAGACTAGGGCTTTGAGTAGACCTTAGGCTTCATAAAGAGTAATGTTGAATCTCAGACGCCGATGCCAGTTCAGTGTTAGAAATTGTAGTACATTATGAATTTTTTATGTGTCTTCTTTAAATCATGCCCTCATTTGGTTCTCATTATTATTCTCTGAGTTAGGCTTGGCAGAAACAATCATCCCCATTTTAGAAATAAGACAACTGAGACCCAAAAGAATGAAATTGTGGCAGCAATTAGGAAGATGATCATCAGCCCCATTTCTTCTTCTCGGGCACAGAGCTAAACTATATTCCCCAGCCCCTTACAAGTAGGTAGAGACACATGACTTGTTCTCATCTATTGAACGTGAGAGAAGAGATATGTCACTTATGACAGAAGAGATATGTCACTTATGAGAGCTCTCTGTGCAGTTCTTCCTTCCCCTTCTGCAGTGACCTTATAGACACCTGTGGGGATGGTGGAACCACAATGGAAATAGCCTGGGTGCCTGAGTCACCTCTTGGGGGAAATCTGTCCAACCTACATTAACTCTGAGATAAGAGACAAATACTTGTTTGTTCTATTAAGCCACAGATATTGTAGGGCCTTTATAGTATAGCAGTTAGCCTACCCTGATTAATGCAGAAGTGACCAAGTGATCTGCTCAGAATCACACAGCTAGTTATAACAAAGCAGGTCATGAAAACAAGTCTGCTAAATCATGTGGTATGTAATCAAGGCTTGCCTATACTCATGGTTTTAGGAGTTGAATAAATCTGAGGAAGATGTGGTTGTGAATTAAAGAGCAAAACAAATATAGGCCCTCCTTTTCTAAATCCACCCATCCCAAGCTCCTTATCATGACCATTCTTGGTGGGTGATGAATGCATCCTTTGGTCCACATCAAATATATCAAGAGATTTCAACAACTTTATTGTAAATTTACAAAGGTACTTGGTTCTGTTGGACTTTCTCTATCCCTAAGAACAAAGTGAGGTGTGTGGTTTTTTAAACCTGAAAATGTAATACAAAAGGATTGAAGCCAACATATGATAATTAGCAAACTTTGTTATTATGCCCAGCCTCACATAATCGTCAAGCTCACATCTCAAGGCTGCTTTTAGGAAGCCTTCCCTGTGGATGATGCATGTTTCATCAGGATGAGGCGTTGGCTTCATGTGCTTTGGTGCAGCCGAGGAAGGGTTAGAGAATACTGCCCTTCACCATTTTTATTCTTCAAAGTCAAACCTTGGTTTATACTGGGCCTTATAAAAATATGGAGATAAGAGAACTGATTCAACCAGGATATTAATTTCTCACTGAAAACAAATTAGAAATTTGGAGAAGCGAAATGATTTATCATAACACACATAGCATTAAATAAATGGTAGCTTCAGTGCAATCAGAGGTAGCTTAGGAAAAATACTTCCAAGAACTATGGCAGATGACACGAAAGGAAAGTTGGTCTTCGAGAACACCACATTTGTTGCTCTGCACCTGACTTGCTCATGATCAGTATGACTGAGCATAAAGACAGGGCACAAGTAATGTCTCATGGTTCACTCTCTCCAGGAACTCTCCTTGGTTGTCTGAAATGATGGCAGGTTGATAAAGATTGTTTGAAAAGTTTAGTGGTCTTCTTAAATGCCATTTGTCAAAATGTTGCAAAGCTCTTTTTCTTACCCTCTTCTGCTAGCTCTCTTTTCCCACAATTTCTGCCCTGGAGGCAAAACTGATGGCCATTAATATTAAAATTGTTTTTAAAGAGTTGTCGAAAGCATTTTAAAGGCATTTATAACTAAGTTTACTAAACTTTATTTTTCAGTGATAGTTTAGATTCATTATTATTTTGTACCAGAGGCCCAGTGCACCAATTCGTGAACCTTGAAAGGAACTGTGGGCCGTGAGGCTGCGGTGGGCACAGGGGCGGGTTTCGGCCTATCCTCCATGCCCTCACCCGGCCCCTCCCACCCCAGCCCCTGGTCCCCTGTCTTCCAGCAGCCCCAATCCTGCTGCTGCTGTTCCCATGGGCTGACGGCCGGCCCCACTTGCACCCACTGACAGCACGGAGTGATTGGGGCTGGCGCCAGCAGCAGCTACAAGCAGGGCCGGTGCCATAAGCAGGTGCAAGCAGCAGCTGTTGCCCCAATCACCCGTCAGGAGCAGAAGGAGGTGGAGAAGATCTCAGGGGCAATCGGGGTCAGCAGCCACTGCTCAACACCCGCTGGGTGCTGGCAGCAGGTGTGAGCGGTGGCTCCGGCGCCAGCTGCGGGTGTGAGCAGGGCAGTCAGTGGGTATGAACAGTGGCTCCGGCGCCAGCAGCAGTTGCAAGAAGCAGCTGCTGGCCCCAATTGCCTCTCAGGAGCAGGGGAGGTGGAGAACCCCTGAGGGGTGATCAGGGTGAGCAGCCACCGCTCGCAATCACTGATGGCACCGAGTGATCAGCGCCGGCACTGGGTGCTGGCAGTGGGTGTGAGCAGAGGCTCTGGTGCTGGCACTGGGTGCAAGCGGAGCCAGTGCCGGCAACAGGGGCAAGTGCCGGGCGGGATTGTGGCATGCCGGAGCAAAGAATTTTCAGTAACCACCAGAGGCTCGCCTGATGACAGCAACCGGTGCACCGCCTTGGTCTGGTGCCCTCGCTCACCTACTCCACCATCCCACATGGCCAATGCCCGCCATGTTTGTGCTCTGCCGCCTGCTGCCAACGCCAGCCATGTTCTACGTGCGCCCCCTGGTGGTCAGTGCACATCATAGCAACTGGTTGTTTGGTTGTTCGGTTGTTCCGCCATTTGGTCTATTTGCATATTAGGGTTATATATATATATATACACTAGAGGCCCAGTGCATGAAATTCGTGCATGAGGTGGGGGTGGGGGAGTGGTGGTCTCCTCATCCCAGCCTGGGCCCTCTCCAATCTGGGACCCTTCGGGGGATGTCTGACTGCCGAAACCAGCAGTTGGACATCCCTCTCACAACCTGGGACTGCTGGCTCCTAACTGCTCACCTGCTTGCCTGCCTGATTGCCCCTAACTACCCCCCCTGCCAGCCTGATCATCCCTAACTGCCTCTGCCTGCCAGCCTGATCACCCCCAACTGCCCCTCCCTGCTGGCATGGTCGCCCCCAACTGTCCCCCCTGCTGGTCTGGTCTCCCCCAACTGCCTCCCCCCCCCACCACTGCCTGCCTGGTTGCCCCCAACTGCCCCACCGCCAGCGTGGTCGCTCCTCACTGCCTCCCCCCCACCAGCCTAGTTGCCCCTCACTGCTCCCCTCTACCGGCCTGGTGACCCCTTACTGCCCCCCTCTGCCAGCCTGGTCACCCCATGCAGCCTGCTGGTCAGTCATTTGGTCATCCCTCGCTAACCCCCCTGCTGGCCTGGTAGCCCCACGCAGCCTGCTGTTCGGCTGTTACTGTGAGGGCATCGTGACCAATTTGCATATTACCCTTTTATTAGTATAGATTCTCCTGTGTTGTTTTCTAGAGTAATCATAGCATTGTGTTTTATATTTAAGTCTTTAATCTACCTGAGATTCATTTTGTCTATAGTATGAAAAAAGGATACAAATTAATTTTTCTCCATATGGATAATTACTCATCCTAAAACCTTTTATGAGTATCTTCCTTTCCCTCTTGTTCTCATAAACAAGGCTTCTCTGTATGGGCAGGTCTGTTTTTCAGCATTCCGTTCTGTTTCATTAGTCTGTGTGTCTACTTTTGTGCCAATTCTATCAGGCCTTAAGTATTAAAGTTTACAATATACCTAACTATCTGGGAAGCCCCCTATCATTTTCTTCTTCATGAGTGCCTTGGATATTCTCAGCCCTTTGCTCTTCTATATAAATTTTAGAATAAGTTTGTGAAGTTACACACACACATATGTTGGTATTTTGATTGGAATTACGTTAAATTTACATAGATCAGTTTGGAAGAATTTATGAATATAGTATATTGAATTTTTAAATCCATAAACATGGGATACCACCATATTTATTTTGGATGTTAAAATGTCTTTCAATGGCCCTGGCTCAGTGGATAGAGCGTCGGCCCATGGACCAAAGGGTCCTGGGTTTGATTCCAGTTGAGGGCACATACTTGGGTTGCAAGGTCCTCCCTGACCTGGACCCTGGTCGGGCTCCTGCAGGAGGCAACCAATCTATTTGTTTCCCTCACATTGATGTATTTCTCTCACATTGATGTTTCTATCTGTCTTTCCCTCTCTCTTCCACTCTTCCTAAAAATCAATGGAAAAATATCCTCAGGTGAGGATTAACAACAACAAAAATATCTTTCAATGAAGTTTTATAATTTTCTACATAAAGAGTTTGCACATCTTTTGTGGGATTCATTTTTTAAAACCTTTATATCTTTGTTATTTTAGCTAATTATAGTTTTTTAACATTTTCTAAATTTGTTGCTTGCATAAATACAATTGACTAAACCTTACTACAATTTCTATTCTAATAATTTTTCAGACAATTCTTTTTGTGTATAGAAACTATCATTTATGAATATTTTCTTTCTCAAACTTGTGGTTATGTCTTTCTCTTGTCTTGCTAGGGTGGAGGAAATGTGCTTTATAGAAATGGTGCTTAGGAGGATGGCAGTATTTTCCTCTTGATCTTTAACAAACAAGTATGATATTTATCATAGTTTTTATATAAATATTCCTTATAAGATTAAGGCATTTCCTGTGTATTTTTAGTTTGCTCTATGTCCTAATAGTGTAAAAAATATTTAACCTTAAATATTTGTTAGAACTTCTCTGAAAAACCATCTGGCTTTTCCTTTATAGATAGATTTCAGCTATCAGTTGATTTTCTTTTATGTTTTTAAGACTATTCAAGATTTTTTTAAGTCCTTCTTTTTCTTTGGTAAGTTTATTTTTTAGGAGTTTGTCCATCTGATTCAAATATGCAAATTTATGGGCATTTATTAGATCATCATGTTTGTTAATTATCTTTTAAAGTTTTGCTGCTTCTTTAGTTGTCTCCATTTTTATTCCTAATAAAGTATGTTTATGCCATCTACCCTTTTTCTTGATTAATAATGCTAAAGTTTTATCAGTGTTTTGAGTTTTTTCCAAATAAACAATCTTTGACTTTGTTAATCCTCTCTATTATATGTTATTTTCTATTTTATTAATTTTTGCTAGCATCTTCATTACTTTTTCATTTAGTTAGTGTTTGTTCTGCTCTTCATTTTCTAACATCTTGACAGAAATGGCAATTTTAGATCATTTTTAGCATACCTGTGGCCATGTAAAGCTATAAACGTTCCTCTAAGTAGTATTTTGGCTGTCCTGCAAGAGCTTTAGTGTGGAGCATTTTTGTTATCCCACTTTAAATATTTTTAAGTGATTTCTTTTTTTAAAATATATCTTTATTGATTTCAGAGAGGAAGGGAGAGGGAAAGAGAGATAGAAACATCAATGATGAGAGAGAATCATTGATTGGCTGGCTTCTGCATGTTCCCTACTGGGGATCAAGCCCAAAACCTAGGCATGTGCCCTTGACCAGAATCGAACCTGGGACCCTTTAGCCTGCAGGCTGACACTCTATCCACTGAGCCAAACCAGCTAGGGCTTTAAGTGATTTCTTATTTGACCCATGAATATTCAAATGTATATTTCTTAATTTCCAAACATTTGGGCTGTAACTATTTTCTCTCTTTTCCGCGTCTAGCACGGCTAGAGAGCGGGTCCAGTTCCTGAGTAGAGGAGCTGGGGATTGAGAAATAAAAGAAAGAAAGAGACAAGACACAAAATGGAAGGAAAAAGCTGGGACCGGGTGAGACCACTGTCCTCTTCTGATGGAGGGACAGGGACCCAGAGCCAATCCAGTGAGTTTATTTTATACCCCCACATACCAGGAAGTTTCACCAAAAATCAAGACAAAGGAGATTATTTGCGTTCTTAAGTAGGCCTGAGCATTCCTGGTGCTTGACTGGATTTACACATCAAAAACCCACTACCTGACACCTGGGAAAAGGTAACAATCAGTGCTGATAACACATCTGCCTTTTTGGTAAATGTGTATCCAAGATGTGGTTTTGCCTGTCGCCTTGGGTTCAGCTGACAATAATTAAAGAAATGGCCATGTGCCTTCCCAGGGGGCCCTCTACATGGACCTTTCTGTTTATCCATTTATTATTTTTTAATTGACTTGCATTTTGGTCACATAATGTGAATGTTGTAGACACTGGCCTTATGGCCTTGTTTGAGTACAGTTTTGTATGTTCTGTGTAAGTTTGGAACGTGTGGTAGGCAGAATAATGGACTCTCAGAAATGCCTTTGCCCTAACTTTTGAGTATACAGAGAGAACTGTGTAAATGTGCTTAAGGTTATAGACCTTGACATGGAGGGATTATCCCAGATTATCCAGCGGGTGCAATCTGATTACATGAACACTTTAAAATGGAGTCTTTTCGCCCTAACTGGTTTGGCTCAGTGGATAGAGCGTCGGCCTGCAGACTAAAAGGTCCCAGATTTGATTCCAGTCAAGGGCATGTACCTTGGTTGCAGGCACATCCCCAGTAGGAGGTGTGCAAGAGGCAACTGATTGATGTTTCTAGCTCTCTATCCTTCTCCCTTCCTCTCTGTAAAAAAATCAATAAAATATATTGTAAAAAAATAAAATGGAGGCATTTCTTCTATTAATTAGTCAGAGATGTGACAGAAAAGATGAGGTGTGAGAAGGATCCAAAGCCATACCTGCTGGCTTTGAAGACAAAGGGGTCCATTAGCCAAGGAATGTGGGGTGGACTCTAGAAACTAAGAACAGCCGTAGGCCAATAGCCAGTGAGGAAATAGGACCTTGGTCCTACAGCTGCCTGGGACTGAATTCTGCCCAACAACCTGCATGAGCCAGAGGCATATTCTGCACTCCCCTCAAGCCTTCAGAAAGGAAGGCAGCCCTGGCACCTTGGTTTGAGCCTAGTCAGACCCATATGGACTTCTGACCTCTAAAACTGTGAGATAATAAATGTGTGCTGTCTTAAGCTGCTACATTTGTGGTAATTTGTTATGGCAGCAATAGAAAACTAGCACAAAAGTATGTGTGCTTTATAGATAGTGCAGTGTTTTATATTTATCCACAAAGTTTGTTAACTATGTTTGTTAACTATGTTCAGATCGACTGTACCCTTACTGATTACTAGTACCTGCCTTATGAAAAATTGAGAAAGGTAAAGGTAAATATCTTTTTAGTTTCTCTTTGTGGTTCTGTCAATTTTGCTTTACATGTTTTGAAGGCAGTATTCTCTCAAAAGAGAGTCTAGGAGAGGAATCCAAGATGGTGGCATAGGTAAACACCTAAACTGCTGCCTCACACAACAATTTAAACTGCAACTAAAAGACAAAACGTCTATCACCCAGAACCACGGGAAACCTGGCTGAGTGGAAGTTCTACAACTAGAAGGAAAGAGAAAAGAGCACTGAGACATGCACAAGCACTGAAAAGCTGAGCCTAGTGACGCCCTGAGACCCCGCCCCACACAACCTACAAACCCACCCATGCTCAAAGCAGCGGCTTTTGCATATGAATGGACTGCCCTATCTCAACTTAACCTAACAAACTTGCAGCCCGGATCAGACAGCTCCAAAACCTCCAAACCCCAAGCAAAGAGGAGAAAACTGTAGCTCTCGCTGTAGCTCCTGCTGGGTGGACTCAGACAATAGCTGACCTGCACCCCATTGGAGATCCAGAAGCCAGTATACCTAGTGGTCAGTGTGAGAAACCAGATTTCATCTCCTCACATCCATAAGTGACACATTCAAGAGGCAGACTCAGCGAGCACCAAAGCCCCACTGAAACAAGTCCTGCACTATAAGCGTGTCTCCACACAGCAGTTCTTATAGACACAGCAAGTCCTCACAGCCGATTGGCCTGGAGATCAATTCCTCCCAGCGTACCAACAGCAATTAAGGCTTAAATACACCAAGACTTTGCACTCAGCCCACAAAGGGGTGTACCAAGACCATCCACATCAGGTGATTGAGGAGGCTGAGCTACTGCCCCCTATAGGTCACCTACCACACAAAGCCATTCCATCAACACAGGGAAGCAGCCAAAATGCGGAAACAAAGAAACATGTCACGAATGAAAGAAATGGAGGAAAACAAACTACTGGACGACATAGAGTTCAGAACCACATTTATAAGGTTACTCAAGAATCTTCTAAAAACCGCCAAGAAACTTGATGACACTTCTGAGGAGCTTAGTGAGACCTTCAAGGACCTTAATGAGAATGCCAAAAAAATGGAAAAGGACCAGTCAGAAATGAAGCATACACTGTCTAAAATAAAGAATATACAGAAACTCAACTGTAAATCAATGTACCCCAAGAATCAAACCAAAGATCTGAAATATGAGGAAACAAAAAACACCCAACCAGAAAAAGAAACAAAAAAAAAAAGAATCCAAAAATATGAAGATAGTGTAAGGAGCCTCTGGGACAACTTCAAGCGTACCAACATCCGAATTTTTGGGGTGCCAGAAGAAGAGAGAGAGCAAAATACTGCAAACCTATTATAAGAAATAATGACAGAAAACTTTCCCTACCTGGTGAAAGAAATAGACTTACAAGTCCAGGAAGCTCACAGAACCCCAAACAAGAGGAATCCAAAGAGGACCACACCAAGATACATCATAATTAAAATGCCAAGGACAAAAGACAAAGAGAGAATCTTGAAAGCAGCAAGAGAAAAACGGTTAGTTACCTACAAGGGAGTACCCGTAAGACTGTCAGCTGATTTCTCGGCAGAAACTATGCAGGCCAGAAGGGAGTGGCAAGAAATATTCAAAGTGATGAACAGCAAGAACCTACAACCAAGATTACTCTACCCAGCAAAGCTATCATTCAGAGTTGAAGGTCAGATAAAGAGCTTCACAGACAAGAAAAAGCTAAAGGAGTTCATTGCCACCAAACCAGGATTACATGAAATGCTGAAGGGTATCCTTTAAGAAGAGGAAGAAGAAGAAAAAGGTAAAGATAAAAATTATGAACAACAAAATGACATCAAATACATACCTACCAACAAGGGAATCTAAAAATCAAGTGAATAAAAATCTGAAGAACAGAATGGACTGGTGAATATAATAGAATCAGGGACATAGAAAGGGAGTTGACTGACGACTCTCAGGGGAAGCAAGTGTGAGGGGTGCGGGAAGAGATTGGACAAAATTCTTACTCCTATAGATGAAGACAGTGGCGGGGGGTAAGGGCATGGGGTGGGGGGGAATCAGGTGGAGGGGAGCTATGGGGGAAAAAAAAGAGGAACACCTGTAATAATCTGAACAATAAAGATTTATTTAAAAAAAGAGAGAGAGTCTAATAGCTATATAATATGAATGTATAAATGGTTGTGGAGTGAATACATACATGAAACAATAGTTGATTAATAAACAAGTTAGGGAGAGTTATTTTACCCTTGAGTCTTTTTTTTCCTGAGCCTAATGTGCTACAAGAAACACAGAGGAGAAGCTTTTCCCCAACAGACTAGAGGGAAGCCATGCTCACCACCCCTGTAGCACTTCTTTGTTTGTTGTTATTCCCTAGGTTTTGTTAGATGCTTTCATAAGGACTGAGAGCCATCAGTACATAATATACAGGTTTACGCTGTTTTATGAAAAATAATAAATAAGTAATAATACAATAATAAACTGTGCTCTGTGTACTCACAACTGTAAACCTACTGTTGCCCACTCTGCATGTAGAGCTATTCCAGTTGTATACAATACATCCGGGTCAGTACCAACTCCTTCAGTCTCCTCCTAACCACTTTATGGATCTATTTTACACTTTTCTGCCCTGTGACTATAAAGTCTAGTGCCAGGCTGACACACTCAGGGTGGGGATTGGGGGACAAATAAACACTAGCATTCCTAACCTGTGCTTAGAAATACAGGTACTAGTTCCTTTCCCTAGAATTCCTTAACACGTAGAAACCTTTAAAATGTAGTCTTGATGATTCTAATAGACAGCAGTTGCTGGAAAGGCCTGATGAATAATGAATCTAATACAATGTTAACCAGCAATATTAATATTTAAATCACTGTTGAGCCATGTAAAACCACCGTGTAGCTGATGGGGAACTCAGGTTGGGCACAAGTTGAAATACTTCTTCACTGAAACAAGAAATTCTTCCTTTATCTCAAATATAATTATCCATTTAAATGTCATGGGTCAATTTATTAACACTTTATTCATCGGGGTGTAACCTTTATTAGGCTTTATAGCTTCCAGAAATTATATCCTACACAAATACAATAGAGATTTAAATGTTCTGGAGAATGAGCTGACGGCTCCTGCCTTTATGGTGTCATTCAGTAATGGACCTTGACCAGCAGAAGATTTGGTAAGTATAAAATATAACTGCTTGATGCTAATTTGGTTCCTTTTTAATGACTGATAATCCTTGTCGATTTAGTGTGATCGTCACAATCTAGTACTATTTCCCACCACGATGTGATTGTAATAGGAGCCATTAAGTGTGTCTGCATAATAAAATTAGTCAGAGAAGCTACGTACATTGTTTCCAGGCCTTTGCGTTTCCATTATAGTAGTGAGGCTTGTTGAAGTGAGAAGCCCGCCGTTAGCTCAGTCAAGTCCCTGGCTCCTCGGATGCTATGCAGAGGACTGATGATGACGGTGTTAAGAAGTTTGTTCTTAGAGTCCTAGAAAATTCATCATATGTAAATAGGAGCTGTGGATTTTGGGCTAGGAGAGCTGGTTGGTCACCAATTTGCCTAACAAAGCTTTACACATCTCCAAAGCTTAAATACATAATCAGTCTTTTGCAGCTAAAATTTGAAAGGGGGAACCCTCTCTTCGTTTGGAGATTTATCACTCCTTTGGGGTGTTGCTGTATTAAAGAAGTTAGAATTGCTTGACATCTCTGAAAATAATTTAAATGTATGATCTGATCCCCTTGCCCCCTTGTAGGGATTTATGGGGCTTATGGGGAAGGCAAGGATAAGGACCTCATCATTATGTAAAGGCAGTGAAATAAATAACTTCATCTGCCTCCTTGCCCTTCCCGTTCCCCCAGCTTATCTGGGATCAAGTTCAGATTCCTTTCTCCTACAGTTGCTCTGACTTGGGTCCTCTAGGAACTACTTCCCTGGCATCTGCCAGAAAAATAGTGAAGACTTTGAACCAAAGAATGATCTATTTTGTTCTGAACTAAGTAGCCCTTATTTTAAGAGTTCAGCAATTTATATTCTAACTGTTCAGAAAGTCTAGATTGAGAGCAAGAAGGTACTCAAATGTGAAGGTAACATCAGGACCTTCCCAGCAGAGGACTTACTGATAACATTATGTGACATCAGCTCAAGTTTTTTGTTGTTGTTGTTGTTTTCTAAGCCCTCTGGAGTCATTAAAACTTGGTTATTAGAAATAAGGGCGCTTGTTTAGCATTAGAGTATAGAGCAAACAGCCTTTCTTTTTTTTTTTTCTTTTTTTCTTTTCCTTAGAGATAGTGGAAGAGTGGAAGGGAGGGGAGAGAGAAACATTGATGTGAGAGCGACACATCAATCTGTTGCCTCCTGCACGTGCCCCTACCCAGCCCAGGGATTGAACCTGCAACCCAGGTATGTGCTCTTGACTGGGAATCAAACCAGTGACCCTCTGGTGCATGAGCAGATGCTTTAACCACTGACCCACACTGGCCATGGCCAGCCATTCATTTTTTAACACCAAGTATTATAGTAAACCACACATCATGGTTTTAAACAAAATAAAATGAATTAAAAGCAAACAAACAGAAAGTATAATGTCTGTGTGGTGTCTAGTATAACCTCTCCTCTGCAGGGTTGCTATTTGATCAGAGAATATTAAGCAAATCAGAAAATGTGGTTTGTTCATGAAAGAAAGTAGCACAGTGGACTTGGTATCTTTTGTCCATCTGCATGCTCCATTCTTCTCCTGAAGATTTCAGCCTCTTTCTCCCTCCTTTGTCTGACCAGTGTTGTCTCCCAAGGTAGAGCCAAGAGCTTCTGTCCCAGCCAGCTGCCCCCAAAAGTCTCAGGGTGACATGGTCTTCTGAAGAGTAGTGTAGGAGGTAACCCAAGAGCAGCCTGCCCTTTCTCTTTCCCACTCAGAGATGGGCAGTGGCAGGCCCATGGGGATGATGGCCACTTCTGAAGGGCTTGAAGCAGACACATTTTTCCCAATGCCAGGGCAGCCATAATTTCCAAACAACAGATCTCTTAGACTTCTTGTGGTGATGGTAACAAAGGCTAGATTGTTCTGGATACAAAGATTGTCATCCCCCAACCCCCATCCTCCTGAGGCCTATAACTATTCTGTATTTGCTTGTCTAGTCCTCTTTAGGTTATAAGCTCCTTCAAGGGAATGTCTTGTCCTCTCCTTTGTCTTTAGCTCCTACTATAGTGACTGACCACGCTTAAGTATGCAATGAATATTTATTGAATAATCAATTACTTTCTTTGGTCTCCCTAGCTAACAGAAACTTGTCCATCATTAAAGTTCAAGATCAAGTTCTCTGTAAAGACTTCTCAGATATTTTCACACTATAGCAATCCCTCGGAATGCATAGCACTTACTGTCTTTATCATTCTTTGAGGAAATTACTTAGAGCATTTTTACTATTGGCGTTTTGCACAACCTAGAGTTTTATGGGTATGGGTATCTCATCTCTAACCAGATTTCAAAATTCTTGAGAATGCCATTATCATTTTGTGATGCCCCACAATATAATTGTCTCTTAAACCAGTGCTTAGCACATTGTAAGTGTTAGCTATTAACTAACAATGCCTAGCTAGTCCAGCACCCCTTATATGGTCAATATGTACTGATTGATGAATGAATTGATAATGGGAAATCTAATCAGTATATGCCAACCGTTGCCCATTAGACACAATGCACACACACCCTTTTAAGGGTTCTTCCTACCCCCCAAGTGCCCTTCATGCCTAATAAGTCATTTCTTAGAGTGATTCCACCCTTCTGATCATGGCTGACCAAACCAGAACTGGTCATCTAACTCTAGGTTAGCCCATTATTGGGCAAGTCTATGATCAAAGTGATGAATCAGAATAATCAGAGTCCTCTGTCATTGATTCAGTATGGGAAAACTACGAGTCCTAAGTGGGTTTCAGTAGATGTTAAAGTGGGAAAGATGTTCAAGAGTCACAGCGTGTAGACTGGACTGGAGTAGCCATTTCAGACCATATGCAAGCCGAAATGCTAAGGGGGCAGAAACCCCAACTAAGCAGAAAAAGTGGGTCAGTACAATGAGGAAAAACTAGATAAGGCTGCAGAAGGAAGCAGAGCTGCCAAGGCAGCCGGAAACATATCCCTGAGGTTCTTTTCCATTCTGGTTCCAGTTCTAATTCAGTTCATGCCTCTCTTTATCAGAACTCCCTTTGAAATTTTACATTATGTGTATTTTACCACAATTCAAAAACAAAACACAAAACTCCCTTTGACTTTAGTTGAGTTAGAACCAAACTAAAAGGTTACCAATTTATAAATGTGAAACATCTAATTTTCCCCGAAACAAGAACAGAGACTCACTCAGCAAGTAATGTCAATGGGACGAGGGGATGGTAGGCGAGGGATGCTGTGAGTAAGTGGGAAGAGGAATCCAGGAACAGGGTTGGTGGTTCAAGTAGACCTTGCTGGAGACAGGAAATGAACCCTTAGTGGCCTCAGCAGCAGGAGGGGCCAGGATCTGTTTCTCTGGCTACTTTATGTTACCTTCCCTCCAGTCTCCACCTTGGTGTGTCCGCTTGCCTCTTTTTCACTAGCTTTTATTCTATGTCAAAGCTTCTACTCATTCATGCCTGGCCCTTCATGGCCCTTCATGGGCCAGAATGACACTCTAGCCTTTCTCGCCCCCAGACTAGAAACAGAGCATTATAAACCCCAAATTCTTTAATTCCACCTTGGTTAAAATTATAATGGAATCCATTTGCCATCGCTTTCAGTGATCTTTAACTAAGAAAGCCAAAGGACTTTCCTTATAATATTCAGAGGTTTGTTTTAATGGTTCTAAGGACCATGGACTTATAAGCTTAAGACTGTAAATATTTGTTAGTGAAAACCACATTTATTAGAATGTTTGTTGCACAGAATTGGATTTGTTCACTTAAAGTTACAAACTATGTTTGCTCACCAAATCTGTGTAATTAACCACTGAACAATACTTCATTCAATTGACCTAAAATTAATTCAACATACACAAATGGCTGTGCATATTTATTTATTTATTTTTAGTTAGGAATATTTTTAAAGGCATTTTCCCTTGCAAAAGTCATTTTGCAAGTAAAATTTAAAAGTGACCCAGCCGGTGTGGCTCAGTGGTTGAGCATCGACCTATGAACCAGGAGGTCACAGTTAAATTCCCGATCAGGGCACATGTCCAGGTTTCAGGCTTCATCCCCAGTAGGAGGCCTGCAGGAAGCAGCCAAACAATGTTTCATCATTAATATTTCTATCTTTCTCTCCCTCTCCCTTACTCTCTGAAATCAATAAAAATATATTTTTTTAAAATTGAAAGAAATGTGACTCTGGCGGGTAGCCTTGTAAAACAGTTCCCAATGACCCTGCTTCCTGGTATTCACATTCTCTGTAATGCCATCCCTTGGAGGGTGGGCTGGTCCTAGTGACTTGCTTCTAATGAATGGAATGTGGAAAAAGTGAAAGGATGTTATGATGGAATTCTTTGATATGTTGACTTGACTCAGCTGCAGTTCTCAGTTATTCAATTACACATTAATCTAGGTGTTACTGTGAAGGTATTAAGTGTGATTAGAGTCCATAATCAGTTGACTTTAAGTAAAAGAGGTCATCCTACATAATCTGAGTGGATGAGATTCAGTCAGTTGAAAAGCCGAGCTTTTGAAAAGCAGAGCTGAGGCTTCCCTGAAGAACAATTTTGACCTGTGTCCTGCCACTCAGCCCACACCCAGGAGCTCCAGCCTTTCCTTCCTGGTATCCTGCCTATAGATCTCTGATGTGCCTAGTCAGCCCTCAGTCACAGAAGCCACTTCCTTTTGATGAATCTCTTAATGTATATCTCCTATTGATCCTGCTTCTCTGGTTGAACCCTGACTGACAGAGATGTCACTTGGAGATTAAGTTACAAAGACTGACTTTCATCTTGCTTGCACTCTCTCCTTGGCTCTCCTAACATGTTTGCTCTGCCAGAGAGGACCACCTGCAAGGAAATGAGAGAGGCCTCCAGCCAAGAGCTAGCAAGGATCTGACAGCCCAACAGTCCATGAAGGACTGAATCCTGCCAACAACCACATGAATGAGATTAGAAGTGGGCCCTGCCCCAACTGAGCCTTGAGCTGACTACAGCCTCATGAGAGACCCTAAAGCGGTGGACCTAGCCGAGCCAGGCTCAGAAAGCATGAAATAAAGTAATGTTTATTGTTGTATGAAGCCACTATATTGGGGGGTAATTTGTTATGCTATAATAAATAACTAATACAGATTGACTCTAACAAATTTATTTTTTTCAAATATATTTTTATTGATTTTAGAGAGATGAAGGGAGAGGTAGAGAAAGATAGAAACATCAATGATGAAAAAGAATCATTGAGGAAGCCTGCAACCCAGGTATGTGCCTTGACCAGGAATTGAACTGTGACCTCGTGGCCTAGAGGTCAATGCTCAACCACTGAGCCATACCAGCCTATCTCCAACAAATTGATTTTATATTTTTAAAATAAATCTTTATTGTTCAGATTATTACAGGTGTTCCTCTTTTTTCCTCCCCATATCTCCCCTCTACCTGATTCCCCACCCCACCCCATGCCCTTACCCCCCACCACTGTCTTCATCCATATGTGTAAGATTTTTGTCCAATCTCTTCCCACACCCCTCACACCCCCTCCCCCTGAGAATTGTCAGTCCACTCCCTTTCTATGTCCCTGATTCTAATATATTCATCAGTCCATTCTGTTCACCACATTTTTTATTCACTTGATTTTTAGACTCACTTGTTGGTAGGTATGTATTTGTTGTCATTTTGTTGTTCATAATTTTTATCTTTACCTTTTTCTTCTTCTTCCTCTTCTTAAAGAATACCCTTCAGTATTTCATATAATACTGGTTTGGTGGTGATGAACTCCTTTAGCTTTTTCTTGTCTGTGAAGCTCTTTATCTGACCTTCAATTCTGAATGATAGCTTTGCTGGGTAGAGTAATCTTGGTTGTAGGTTCTTGCTGTTCATCACTTTGAATATTTCTTGCCACTCCCGTCTGGCCTGCATAGTTTCTGTTGAGAAATCAGCTGACAGTCGTATGGGTACTCCCTTATAGGTAACTAACTATTTTTCTCTTGCTGCTTTCAAGATTCTCTCTTTGTCTTTTGATCTTGGCATTTTAATTATGATGTGTCTTGGTGTGGTCCTCTTTGGATTCTTTTTGTTTGGGGTTCTCTGGGCTTCCTGGACTTGTAAGTCTATTTCTTTCACCAGGTAGGGAAAATTTTCTGTCATTATTTCTTATAATAGGTTTTCAGTATCTTGCTCTCTCGCTTCTTCTGGCACCCCCATAATTCGGATGTTGGTATGCTTAAAGTTGTCCCAGAGGCTCCTTACACTATCTTAATATTTTTGGATTCTTTTTTCTTTTTGTTTTTCTGGTTGGGTGTTTTTTGTTTCCTCATATTTCAGATCTTTGGTTTGATTCTTGGGGTCCTTTGATCTACAGTTGAATTTCTGTATATTCTTTATTTCAGACAGGGTATGCTTAATTTCTGACTGGTCTTTTTACATTTTTTTGGCATTCTTATTAAGGTCCTTGAAGGTCTCACTAAGCTCCTCGGAAGTCTCATCAAGTTTCTTGGTGGTTTTTAGAAGATTCTTGAGTAACCTTATAAATGTGGTTTTGAACTCTATGTCGAGTAGTTTGTTTTCCTCCATTTCTTTCATTCGTGACATGTTTCTTTGTCTCTGCATTTTGCTGCTTCCCTGTGTTGATGGAGTGGTTTCCTGTGGTAGGTGACCAGTGGTTCAGCCTATCACCTGAGGTGGTCACTCTTGGTGCACCCCTTTGTGGGCTGAGTGCAAAGTCTTGGTGTAGTTAAGCCTTGATTGCTGTTGGTACACTGGGAGGAATTGACCTACAAGCCAAATGGCTATGAGGACCCGCTGTGTCTATAATGGAAGAACTACTGTGCTGGAGATACACTTAAGGGGCAGGACTTGCTTCAGTGGGGCTTTGGTGCTCACTGAATCTGCCTCTTGAATGTGTCATTTATAGATGTGAATAGTTGAAATCTGGTGTCGTCTCACACTGACCACTAGATACACTAGCTTCTGGATCTCCAATGGGATGCAGGTCAGCTACTGTCTGAGGCCACCCAGCAGGAGCTACAGCAAGAACTACAGTTTTCTCCTCTTTGCTTGGGGTTTGGAGGTTTTGGAGCTGTCTGACCAGAGCTGCAGTTTGTTAGGTTAAGCTGCGATAGGGCAGACCATGTATATGCAAAAGCCACTGCGTGGAGCTTGGGTGGGTTTGTAGATTGTGTGGAGCGGGGTCTCAGGGAGTCACTCGGCTAGGGCATAGCAAACAGCAATGGCTGCCAGTCAGCTGTCTCTGTGTCTCCTCGTTTCCAAGTCCCCGCATCCCATGCCCCAGCGCAGTAAACAATGATTGCTGCGTGCACCTCTGCAAGAAAGCCACCCTCACTTTCCGACCTGATGGCAGACAGTCCAGCTTCTCCCCATAGGAGTTTGGGTCCCCAGCGTCTCCCCAGAGACTGGAGTTCAGAGTAATTGGGAACTTGTCTCCCTTCGGGTTGAATAAAGCAGCGCACCCACTCGCCCACTGCCAGCCCTATTCGCGCACCTCCGTACCTCAGCTTTTCAGCGCCTGTGCACGTCTCAATGCTCTTTTCTCTTTCCTTCTAGTTGTAGAACTTCCACTCAGCCAGCTTTCCCATGGTTCTGGGTGATCAACGTTTTGTCTTTTAGTTGTAGTTTTTTTTTTTTTTTTCTTAATTAAATCTTTATTGTTCAGATTATTACAGGTGTTCCACTTTTTTTCCCCCCATAGCTCCCCTCCACCTGATTCCCCACCCCACCCCATGCCCTTACCCCCCGCCACTGTCTTCATCCATAGGAGTAAGATTTTTGTCCAATCTCTTCCCGCACCCCTCACACTTGCTTCCCCTGAGAATCGTCAGTCCACTCCCTTTCTATGTCCCTGATTCTATTATATTCACCAGTCCATTCTGTTCTTCAGATTTTTTATTCACTTGATTTTTAGATTCACTTGTTGGTAGGTATGTATTTGATGTCATTTTGTTGTTCATAATTTTTATCTTTACCTTTTTCTTCTTCTTCTTCTTCTTAAAGAATACCCTTCAGCATTTCATGTAATCCTGGTTTGGTGGTGATGAACTCCTTTAGCTTTTTCTTGTCTGTGAAGCTCTTTATCTGACCTTCAACTCTGAATGATAGCTTTGCTGGGTAGAGTAATCTTGGTTGTAGGTTCTTGCTGTTCATCACTTTGAATATTTCTTGCCACTCCCTTCTGGCCTGCATAGTTTCTGTTGAGAAATCAGCTGACAGTCGTATGGGTACTCCCTTGTAGGTAATTAACTGTTTTTGTCTTGCTGCTTTTAATATTCTCTCTTTGTCTTTTGCCCTTGGCATTTTAATTATGATGTGTCTTGGTGTGGTCCTCTTTGGGTTCCTCTTGTATGGGGTTCTGTGCGCTTCCTGAACTTGTAAGTCTATTTCTTTCACCAGGTAGGGAAAGTTTTCTGTCATTATTTCTTCTAATAGGTTTTCAATATTTTGCTCTCTCCCTTCTTCTGGCACCCCAAAAATTCGGATGTTGTTTTGCTTAAAGTTGTCCCAGAGGCTCCTTACATTATCTTCATATTTTTGGATTCTTTTTTCTTTTTGTTTTTCTGGTTGGATGTTTTTTGTTTCCACATATTTCAGATCTTTGGTTTGATTCTTGGGGTATGTTGATCTACAGTTGAGTTTCTGTATATTCTTTATTTCAGACAGTGTATGCTTCATTTATGACTGATCCTTTTCCATTTTTTTGGCATTCTCATTAAGGTCCTTGAAGGTCTCACTAAGCTCCTCAGAAGTGTCATCAAGTTTCTCGGCAGTTTTTAGAAGATTCTTGAGTAACCTTATAAATGTGATTCTGAACTCTATGTCATCCAGTAGTTTGCTTTCCTCCGTTTCTTTCATTCGTGACATGTTTCTTTGTTTCTGCATTTTGGCTTCTTCCCTGTGTTGATGGAGTGGCTTTGTGTGGTAGGTGACCTATAGGGGGCAGTAGCTCAGCCTCCCCAATCACCTGATGTGGATGCTCTTGGTACACCCCTTTGTGGGCTGAGTGCAAAGTCTTGGTGTAGTTAAGCCTGAATTGCTGTTGGTACTCTGGGAGGAATTGACCTCCAGGCCAATTAGCTGTGAGCACTCCCTGTGTCTATAATGGAAGAAGTGCTGCGCTGAAGACACGCTTATGGGGCAGGACTTGTTTCAGTGGGGCTTTGGTGCTCACTGAGTCTGCCTCTTGAATGTGTCACTTATGGATGTGAGGAGTTGAAATCTGGTGTCTCACACTGACCACTAGGTACACTGGCTTCTGGATCTCCAATGGGGTGCAGGTCAGCTACTGTCTGAGGCCACTCAGCAGGAGCTACAGTGAGAGCTGCAGTTTTCTCCTCTTTGCTTGGGGTTTGGAGGTTTTGGAGCTGTCTGACCCGGGCTGCAAGTTTTCTAGGTTAAGCTGCGATAGGGCAGGCTTTCTTATGCTAATTGAGCTGCTTGGAGCTTGGGTGGGTTTGTAGGTTGTGTGGGGCGGGGTCTCAGGGCGTCACTAGGTTAGGGCGTGGCAAACAGCAATGGCTGCTAGTAAGCCCGCTCTGTGTCCCGACCGTGTCCTGGAATCCTGTGCCCCAGAGCCGTAAACAATTATTCCTGCGCGCAGCTCTGCTAGCAAGCCACTCTCACTGGCAGACAGTCCAGCTTCTCCCCGTAGGAGTTTGGGTCCCCCGCGTCTCCCCAGAGACTGGATTTCAGAGTAATCGGGGGCTTGTCTCCCTTTGGGTTGAAAAAAGCAACACCCGCCGCCAGCCCGGATCACGCGCCTCCGTACCTCAGCTTTTCAGCGCTTGTGCACGTCTCAATGCTCTTTTCTCTTTCCTTCTAGTTGTAGAACTTCCACTCAGCCAGCTTTCCCGTGGTTCTGGGTGACAGACGTTTTATCTTTTAGTTGCAGTTTAAATTGTTGTGGGAGGCAGCAGTTTAGGTGTTTACCTATGCCGCCATCTTGGATTCCTTCAGTCTAGTTGTAGTTTTGAAATTGTTGTGCGAGGCAGCAGTTTAGGTGTTTACCTATGCCGCCATCTTGGTTCCTCCCTCAACAAATTGATTTTAAAACCCAGTGCAAAATATCATTTTTCCAGATAAACTTGTAGCCACAGATAACATCTGATTTGCTCCACATTTCCAATTCATTTTTCTAAAATAGAAGTTGAATTGACCCACTACATCTAAAGAGAGACCTAATAAGATGCCATCAAATATGCCTGAACCTAGTCATTGGCTGTCTTTGGGTCAGGTGCTCATCCATGGTTCAGTCAGCTGCGGCCAGGGTGAGGAGGGTGGTTGGGATGCGGAGTTTTGTGATTCAACCAAAAGCTGATATTCTGCCAAAGCTGTGAGTGAGAGTTTCTCTGAGAAGAGTGATGAGCCAATTCAGAATCATAATTTACATGCCTAACAGAGAGCCAGAATCACAGAACTATAACTGTATCTAGCCAGTGGTGATATTCAAATATTTAACTAACCATATAGTAAAGGCATCACCCTTTCCAAACAGTCCTTGGCCAATTAGAAAGGATGCCCAACTGTATGTCTTCATAGTGTGTGCCAATGATTATCAGTCCTGCTATAAGCCCCAAACACTTTCACACACATTTATTTTCTTCAAATGTTTAGAGACAAATGTGCTTAAAGAGCAGAAAAGGGGCCTTTTCAACTCCAAAAGAGATACATATTAAAGCCTCAGTTTCTCAGCCAGGGCTTTCCTTCCTCTTTCCTTGTGGTGTCCTCGGCAGCTGTCAGCAATGCAACCCACATAGATGGACTTGATATATGCACAATTTCACTACGGAGCAAATGTCAGTGCTTTCTTCCTTTTGTAGAGAGGTACAGCATTGTAGATTAGATTATGTCATCAGCAAATATTCACTTCCTCTCCCACTCTTGTTTTCTTGGGAGAAATATATTTCCCTGCCTCTTTGATGCTGAGTTTGGCCCTGTGATTTGCTTTGGCCTTGTAATAAGCAGACTATATGACCCTGTCCCTTGATTTAGCCATACATGTGATTTGCTTTGGCCAATGGAAAGTTAGACTAAAATAGAAGACTTGAAACAAGGTTGTGTTTCACCATAGGAAGAATATGCCTGTGTAACAACTTGTTTGAGGATGATAAGATATATGGAGCCGACCTTGATCTAACCTACTGTAAGTTTTACTGTCAACTTGACTGAGCTAAGGGATGCCCAGATAACTGGTAAAGCATTATTTCAGGGTGTGTCTGTGAAGATGTTTCTGGAAGAGATTAGGTTTTGAATCAGTAAACAGTAAAGAGAATCCACCTCACCAGTGTGGGCGGGCATCATGCAATCTGTTGAGGACTCAATAGAACAAAAAGGTGGAGAAGGGTGAATTGGCTCATGCTTCTTGAGCTGGACATCCATCTTCTCCTGCCCTCAGTAATCTGAGCTTCTAGTTCTCAGACCTTTAGACTGAGACTGACTTATACCATGGGCTTTCCTGATACTCTAGCAGACGGTATATTACGGGACTTGTCAGCCTCTATAATCATGTGAGCCAATTCCTATATTCATTCTTCTCTTTTATGCCTCTCTCTATCCTATTGATTCTGTTTCAGTGGAGAACCCTAACTAATACAAGCTTGGAATCAGTTCAGCTGAAGCCCAAATGACCACAGACATGTGAGAATAAATGTTCATAAAAAATTTGTTACTTTATTTCTTTTCAGTCCAGATAAGATTTTTGTTCAGCCTTTGCTAAGCATATTCCTCTCAGCAGTCACAAGGCTATCATCATCTTTTTTGACCAAGATGATGTATTTAACTGTGGCCTCGCAGTGTGACAGAGATAAACAGGAGGCCGTCACAAAGAAACCCCCCACCAGGCCCACAACACATGCTGAGCTTCAAGTAGCGGCTCCACAGATGTGCCCACAGAAGTTTAAGAGGCAGCTTAACAGATGTACAAAGCTGCAGATCAGAGAGGATATAAAACAGTTAAACTTGCTCAAAGGCACAATGTGTCACCATCTAACGGTTCCATGCCTCCTAAGCCCCACCAAGGAGGATCATGTGCGGGCGGTGCTCCTGGCTGTCGGCATGCCAGGAAGATTATAAAAACGCCATGCTGTGATATGTTGCCCTCCTGCCTGAGAAGCTACTATTAAGCTGAGTATTTACTGCACCTATTCAGACAGGAGCAGCAGCGCAGAGTGCTACCTGTCTTCTGGTTGGATAAATTAGTTGTGGGTGTCACAAGATTATAGCTGCCTATTGTTCTGTCTGCTGAAGGTGGGAAGAGATGAATTCCCCCGGTCTGCCCTTGTAATGTTTCCTGTGAAATGAAGGAGGCAGCCTCTTTTCTTCCCAAATTAATGGCAAAACAAGATCTGGGCTGACTATATTAGAGGTTGGGGTGTAATTCAAAAGACAACACATGGCAAAGGGGGTGGGGAAAGCGTTTATTTTCAGCAGGAGGGCATGTATGAAAGGGAAGGGAAGGCAAAGTGAGGAACCTGGGAAAATCAAATTCGCATGCCAGGAAAGGTGAGCTCCCTGCACTGCTGGATAAACTGTTGCTTAATCAGCACAGAAATGCTTGGTAGTCGGTGCAGAAATGATGCTCAATTTGTTCAACTCCTCTCAAAATATTTTTTATATAAATTGTTTTGCCCTCACATTTCCATGATATATGGAGCTATGAACTCTAGATTAGTGTTAACAGAAATTGACAAGCTCTGCATTAAAAAATATCAGCCAGCCAGCCCTACAGGCTTAATTACGGAAGGAGAGCATGATGGGCGCAAAAAATCCCATTTTGAAATTGTACCACATGCAATATAAATAAAAGATTATCGCATCCACTAGTAACCTTACAGATCAAAAGGAAAGGGGGAAAGTGCCTTCGCTGGCATTTATAATTTTTTATCCTGTCAGAATGGTTTTGTTGTATTTTGATGAATCCCAAATTTGCGATTTTTTTTTTGTTTTTCGGCAGAAGGAGTAGTAGTAGGTAGCCCTACTTTGTACATCTTACACAGAGCTTTAGGAAATCATGCAAATTAAAATAATACACACTTACAATAGAGACAGGTTTCCACATGTCAGATAAGACCACATAGATTTATTCTTTAGCTGACATTTGTTGAGTACCTACTATGTGTAAGCATTATACCAGTGCTTTTTAAATATATATATATGTGTGTTTTTATTGATATTAGTGAGAAAAGGAAGAGGAAGAAACATCCATCTGCTTCCTCCTGCACGCCCCCTACTGGGGATCCAGCCTGCAACCTGGGCAGGTGCCCTGGCCAGAATCGAACCAGTGGCCTCTGGGTGCATGAGACAACACTCAATCACCTGAGCTACATCAGTCCAGGCATATGGGTGCTTTTTAAGAGAGTGTCCATTATAATGCCTGTTACAGGGTTTATATTCTTTGTGTGTCCTGGATTTTATGCTTATTTTTTCCTTTCCAAAACCCTGTTGTAGTTTCACACTCGATTTTTTATATTGTGTTGTCATCAGCACAAAAAACAGAAATGATCTTAGACCTCAGCCTTGATGTTCAGTCCCATTGCCCAAACACCATTCTCCCAACTGCCTGTCATTAGAAATTCCTCTGTGTCTTATTTATTATTGTAATTATTACCTGCTATCATATAACTAAGGTGACCAGATGATCTGACATTCTTGATTTACTTCTATTGTCCAGCAAAATTATTAACAACTAGAGGCCCGGTGCACAAAATTCATGCATGGGGGTGTGTGTCCCTCAGCCCAGCCTGCACCCTCTCCAATCTGGGACCCCTCGAGGGATGTCCGATTGCCTGTTTAGGCCCGATCCCAGTAGGATAATAGTAAAATAATACACACTTAAAATGTGTGTATTATTTTAGGCCCAGTAGGATCGGGCCTAAACGGGCAGTCGGACATCCCTCTCACAATCCAGGACTGCTGGCTCCCAACTGCTTGCCTGCCTGCCTTCCTGATTGCCCCTAACCACTTCTGCCTGCCAGCCTGATTGATGCCTAATTGCTCCCCTGCCAGCCTGTTTGCCCCTAACTGCCCTCCCCTGCAGGCCTGGTCACCCCTACCTGCCCTCCCCTGCAGGCTTGGTCACCCCTAACTGCCCTTCCCTGCAGGCCTGGTCCCCCCCAACTGCCCTCCCTTGCAGGCCTGGTCCCTCCCAACTACCCTCCCCTGCTGGCCATCTTGTGGTGGCCTTCTTGTGTCCACATGGGGGCAGCCATCTTGTGTGTTGGAGTGATGGTCAATTTGCATATTACTCTTTTATTAGATAGGATGCTCAATAGTGTCCAAGTTTGGACAATAAATTATACTCCACCCTACCTATGATGTGATTTTATACCTATTAAAGCTAGGAAGTATTGAATGAGTCTGTGATTGAATGAATATATGTAGATGAGGATTATTATAGAGGTAAGGCTAGCCCTTTGAAATTTATAGGCTCAGTTCACCTCCTGAAGGATGCTACTACCGAAGGGAAAATTGACTTGACCAAAAATGACATCTCTTTCAGATTAAAGCCAAATTTCTTAATCTAAAACTTACTGACATTCTGGGTCAGATAATCCTTTGTTGTGAGAGGCTGTCCTGTGCATCACAGCATGTTTAGAAGTATCCCTGGCCCCTACCTCCTACAGGCCAAGAGCACTCCCCACCCATTCTGTGACAAACAAAAACGCCTCCAGACATTGCCAAGTGACCTCTGGAAGAGGACACATCCACCCCCAGTTGAGAATCACTGGGTTAGAGAATAGGTATAAAAGATTTTCAAAAATTACTGAAGACAAGGCAAGAAAGAGAGAGACAATAAAGCATATGAAGCAACAGAGCATTCGACATATATCCAATATCATATCCTGTTAAAGCCTAAGATATAGAAATTTACTTTAAATTTTAAAATGCATGTAATAGGTGACACCCAGTGAGAACTCAAAGATAATTCAAGTTCTGGGGTTTAGCCTCTACTCAGTTATTTTGCATTGGGGATTGGTATGCTTACATGTTCAATCAAATCATGTTGTTTGGTTGCTTTATATTTACAAGTGCCAACCTTATAAAATGGCATGATCTGTGTCTCTTCTAGATGGAACTTGAATGAGAACCGATGAGGGTTTGAAAATTATCCTCTTTCCCTCTCTGCATCTTCCAAATTACATGTGTGTGTGTGTGTGTGCGTGTGTGTGTGTATTTTTATCATTTGTTTCTTAAAATCACTTGTATTTTTCATAACACAAATGAAATTACAAAGATGGTAAAGCATATTTCCTTCTAAATAAGAAAAATGTTAAATTGTGGTATCAAATGGATGTGACTAATTTAAGTCTACTGATATAAACTGCTAAAATCAGATATTATATGTCAATTATATCTTTATAATAAATAGGTAAATAAGTAAAATTTTCCCCACCCAAAAAATCACCCTGAAATTCAAAATAGATTGTATCGTTTAAAGAATTTTATCTGTTTTAAAAAGAAAAAATCAAAAATGTCTATTGTTTTGAATAATATTGCAAATACTGATTATTTTTATTTTTCAGGTTTACATTAACCCAAGACAGATGTATATGAAAGTTTAACTGGATTTCTCCTTTTAAATATTGAAAATACAGGGGTGGGCAAAAATAGGCTTACAATTGGAATGCAAATAGTAAAATAATTAATAAATAATAATACAATAACAAACTCTGCTTCATGTACTCTCAACTGGAAACTTATTTTGCCCAGTGCTGTATTTTAAAATTTACATGAGACTTTAGAGTTTCAGCTGTCAAAATGATCTTTAATTAATTCATATATGATAACAATGATTCACATTGAGAATGCTTGGCCAAATACTCCTTTCTAATTTCTAAATGCTAACCCTTAAAGCAGTTTTGGAAACATGTTCAACTACGGTGCATAGATTCAGTCTTATCTTTGAATACAATGTTGAGTAAACCATCACACAGTAAATGTTTTCACTTCATTTCCTCTTCTGACTTTCTAGAAAAACACACACACAGATTAAGCAATATCTTTACTCATACATTGTGTCCACTCAGTCCCTGTTAGTAGCTTACTTCTTAGCAAACATGTATTTAGCATCTGCAAAATTTTATCTAATTCTGGGATAGTGGAATGTCATGTACACAGGTGTGAAGAGAGCCTGACGTGTGCTCTCCCAAAGTTTACCTATCCAAACAAATGCCACATATGCCATTTAAAATTTTCTAGTGGCCACATTAAAAAAGTTACAAGGCATCCCAAATACCTACTATGTCCTCCAATTCCCCTTACATTTTCTCAAATTGAAAAAAAAATTCAGCCCTGACTGGGTGGCTTGGTTGGTTGGAGCATCGTCCCATACACCAAAAGGGTGCAGATTCAATTGCCCATCAGGGCACCTATGGGAGGCAACTGATCAATGTTCCTCTCTCACATTGATGTTTCTCTCTTCCTCTCTTTCTCCCTTCCTGTCTCTCTCTATAAAAAAAAATAAAAATAAAAAATCAATAAAAACGTACCCTCAGGTGAGGATTTTTTCAAAACACATAAGTGAAATTAATTTTAATTATAGATTTTATTAAAGCATTATATACAAAATATTTAATTGTTATCAAAATTATTAATGAGATCTTTTTACATTCTTTTTTTCTTGTTCTTAGTCATAAACATTCAGTAAATCTCTTACACTTTTAGCTCATCTCAATTTGGATGAGTACATTTCAAGTGCTCAATAAACCACAAGTGGCTACTGTATTCAACATTGCAGACCTGGAACAGTGGTCTCCAAAGTTTGATACCCTTGAGAGTTCATTGGGGTTTGAGAAGAAAATCTTAAAATACCTGTATGTATTTATGTTTATTCCCTTATTTATGAATATTTTCTAACAAATTCTGTTAAAGAAAACATATACAGTTCCACTTAGGAATCTCTAGGAGGGAGGGAAGAGGAGAGAAGAAGGAGAGGAGAGAGGGGTAATTAATTTCCTGGTTGCTTTCAACATTTACCACAAAATAACAATCTCTTTTCTATAATTTATAAATTTAGGTCTAAAAGCTAAACTTCAAGAGGAGTAATTACCATAAATCAACTAATATTATTTAAAAGCACTAAAGAAAAAAACTATACTTATTTAGTTCTTTCTAAAAGACTCAGAAAGGAAAAATTCTTTTGTGTAAACAACAGTAGATATCCTATATAATAAAAGGCTAATATGCAAATGGCAGTTTGACCGACTAGGAATTTGACCACTCACTATGACGTGCACTGACCACCAGGGGGTGGTGCAGAACAAAGGAAGGCCCCGATTGGCCCTGATTGCCTGCCAGGCCTAGGGACCCTACCCATGCACAAATTTCATGCACCGGGCTTCTAGTTTGTTATATAAAACTTGACCATATAGAAAATGTTCAAATAGAGAAGCCAGATACAGACAGTTTCATTCACTTTCACAATGTATATTACTTACATCATGTCTGCATTTTTAGAGCCCATGATATATTAGTCTTAGTGCTAATAAATTCAGTATTTATGTTGGTCCCTATTTTCTCATATCTTGATTGGCTAAAGTTGGTATTCTAGTATATTCCTTAAGAAGGACTTACGGGAAAAATGTTCTCTGAATTCTGGCATTTTCAAGATTATTTGCCTGTTGTCCTTATATCCACATAACATCTTTAGGTTACACATTCCTTCCTTGAGGCTATCATAGGTGTTACTCCTCTGACATGGAAGTCGGTCTACCATTGATTATTGCTGTAGAGAATCTGAGGCCAGTACATCCTTTTTCCTTTTGTAAATGACTCTTTGCCTAGCTGCCCAAAGAATGTTGTTGTGTTGTTGTCTTCAAGTCCAATAATTTTAATTGTATATGTCTCAGTATTGGCTTTTCTGAGTGAGTTTTCCCTGGAATAAAAGGTGTGTCCTTTCTTACGTAAATAGAAATTTCTTTTATTTCAGGTAAGTTTTCTTAAATTGTATCTTAGGTATTTTGTTAGGACTTAGTATTTTCTTTTTCAGCAACTCCAAGTATTCATATATTGAATCTCTTTTGCCTCTCTTCTACATCTCTTCCTTTTATCCTTTCTTCATTTTTAGTATTTCATTCGTCTTCCCTCCACCTCTACCTCTCATTTCTCTCCTCTGTTCCCCACTGTGTTTTTGCAGCCTATAGTCTCCCTGGTGCTTCATCCAATTTCACTGTCATTTCTATGATGGTGCCATTTTTACCTTAACCTTTTTCCTAAGATCTGCCAGATCACAGTTCATCTGCTCCTCTGTGGCCTCATGATCTCTTCCCTGAGCTCTTTCATTTCTAACTTGTGTTTTCTCTTCACTTCACCAAGATTTTAAAATTTTTGGCTAAAAGCTTGGTCATAATTTTCATTTACCTTGTGGTGAAATTGTTGGTGCTGGTATGCAACTTGTATTCTTTTCCTCTGCTTCTCGTGACCCTCTGGTGGTTTCTGTTTGAATTTCTATCTTTGCAATGTGAATTTTTCCTAAACCAGATCTTTGCAACAATTTTACCTGGAGAAGGGCCAAGACCAAATAGAACTTTTCTTATGTTGCAGAGTTTTGTGTGTAAGTTTGTTCTTCTTGAGTCAATGGGGTTTATTCCTCCGTGCCTCTGGCAGAGATAGACTGCTTCCTACAAAAATGACTTGTCTCTATGATTTCTCCTTCAGCCTCACTTTTTCTTCATAATAAAACCAGGTACAAGGGTGCTCCTCCTGCCAGCATAGGCACCCTATTGCTGCTGTTGCATACAAGGTATTAGGCTTTGCCCTCCACCTTCAAAAAGCATATCTTTTCTTGTGGAGAGCGGCTACAGCGTTTGGACAGGTTCAAGCCTGGGACAAATGACAGGGCACAATCCTCTTGTGGCAAAGCCACGTGCAAGTTCCAGCACAATTGTAGCCAAAGGCTATAGTTGTAAGCTTGAACCTGTGGTCCCACATGGCTGAGTGATATGGGCTGTGGGAGGTGCAGCAAGGAAACAAAGCTTGATCAGGTGCATGTAATTGAGTAGGTTCAAAACCCATGAGAATGTTGTAAACATCTTGACCACACCCTTACTTTGCCTTGTGGAAACTGGCTATAAAATAAAGACTCAGCATGTGGTCCATGGTGCTGTCGCTAGCTCTCCATCAGAGAGGACAGTGTCCCACCCAGACCCAGCTTTCTTCTCTTGTCTGTCTTTTCTTAATCCTTCACCACCCATCTCAGGCTCACCGAACCTGGCTGTGCTGGCATGGCACATTTTCTAAGGTCTGTGCTACAGTGTCTTCTCTCCTCACCCATTCCTAAGTCATCACCACTACTTTTGGCAATCCTTCCACTTATATTATAGTTTGGGGTTCTAGCTGTGTCTTGGTATTGTCAGATATGGGGTTTGTCTTTTCCTTTCTCGTTTTCCTTGTTGCTTTTGAGTTGTTTCTAGGAAGAGAAGAAAAAGTGCTTTCTGGCACCAAATACAAACCCAAAGTCTCTTCCATCCTTTTAAAACTATTATCATTTGGATATTTTTTAATGCTCACAATATTTTAAAACATGTATAAATTTTATATATAAATATGCCATACTTATATGTAAATTTATAATATATAAATATATTAGGTTGCATGCTCTCTCCAAATTTTTGTTTATGCAATAACTGATCAAAAAAGCTTAGAGAATACCAAAGTTAAGAAAATCATGTGAACTAAATGCTATTATGAAGGTAGATACCTCAGGCTATTGGTCCAGAGAGAAGTAACTTCTCCTCTTTTAATATGCCTGGGTAGACATCACATACTATGTGAGCAGTATACGTTGAGGAAAAAGTGGTTTGAGGTATACCATCTGATAGAAATATAATAATAACACTTTTTTATAGTTTTGCAGTTTGATTTTGCAAAGCACTTTCACACACATTATTTCATTTGATCCTCCAAATGATCCATTGAAAGTGATATTATTATTTCCTTTTTACAAATATGGAAAATGAGGACCACAGAGGTTGACTTAATTAAGGCCACACAGCTGAATGTCAAGCCCTGGTTCCTGCAGTCCTCAACTGCTGCCTGGGATTTAGGAAGTGAACATGTCCCTTGGTGTGACATGGGCCCATATAAAAGAGGGTCTTATAGTTTTAAAAAATGCCAAGTCACAGAACTTTCCTAATCAAAACACTTTAATCCTGATTTTTTTAATGAGGCAAAAGCAGAGAGAGATGTTAGTTTCTTCAAATACCTGAATTAATCTTTTCAAAGTCTCTTAGACTGGTTCTACAGCACAAAAAGAAGGTAATATATAGTCATTCTTCACTTTATTTTATTCATATGTACCCAAGGAGATAATTGAACCCAAAAATTATTTTGGAAAACAGACTAATTCTCTTTGTTGTCTTACACATTTTATTTTCAACTTATTCAGTGTTCAGATGACCAGTGGGTTGGTATCAAGTCAGTTACTATTTCAGAGTACATCAAATAACCATAAGTTAAAATGTCAGAATAGCTTCATTCTTTTGAAATAAACTGCCTCTCCCATAATTTATTCTGATGCTTCATTGGCCAGATGCTATGCAATCAAATAACTGAACCTTCTATCACTTCTAAATGTAAATTTAGCTTAGGCACAGCCGAATGTGTAGTATTTTACTGATTTATTAGTACAGTCAAAATGTGTGTATGTGAGTGTATGTGTATGCTGAACAAAGCACAAGGTAACCATGAATAGGTCAGCTGTGATCAAAGATTTCAAAAGACATATAAACAGCATTTTGAGTTAGGCATCATCGAACAGCCACAACTAATTGCTTTCATAAAGTTGTGCACACAAGACTGAATAAGATTGTTCTTAATATAATTGAAAGAACGCATATCACAGATAGCTGAGAGATTTTTCCAGCAAATATTTTTAAACTATTATTGAATGTTTGGGAAGGGTTGGTTTTCTAAATAAATTCTAGGCTTTGGAATAGTTAGCAATCTCTCCTTGATAAATATTATCATCTGTTAAAAGCAGAACTACAAAAAGAAAGGAGGAAAAGAAGGGAAGGAGAGAAGGAGGGAAGGAAAGAGAGAGGAAGGGAGGAAGATTTCATTGGCAAGCATGTTTATGTATTTAGAATTTCATGTGAAACTAAAAGTTGAGAAGAGGCTTTCGTGTATAAAGTTATCACCCTGCTTTCTCCACCTAATTCTACAGGCTCTAAAATGGCTAATTAAAGCCTAACTGTACTGCTTGGTTAATTCACTTGACAGTTAACCCTAGGGAATATTTTGACAGTTAATTATATACATTGACAATTTTTATATGGTGGGTATAAATTTATAGTGATATAGCTATAAAATCCCACCCCAGCAACCAAATTTTTGTTCATACAAAGGCTCGGATTAATCTTAATCAGTAGTAAGAAATGTAATTGAGCTAGTTTGATAAGTGATTATTCCCATAGTGCTTCAAAGAGCTTGTCATTCTTATGAATTATTTTTCTGCTGCAGTGCAACCTGCAAAAGAATGTGTCTAATATTTCTAAGGAGCACACATTGGTGAATAAATAGGAACCTTTCTCTCTCTCTCTTTCTCTCTCTCTCTCTCTCACACACACACACACACACACACACACACACACACACATGTTTTAAAGTTAAATTTATACTGACCTTCAAGATTAATAAATGACTGTTCTGAGCCTAGGAACTTGCTCCGTTAAAAATATGATAGAAACTCAAACCTAAGGAAATTATGGTCTAAGTGGGAGTCAGGACTTTGAAAATATAAACCAATCAGAGAAATAAGGCAGAACTGTTTTGGGTACCAAAATACATGGAACTTTGGGGCAAAGCATCGCGAGTTCTTGGGTTTCACGGAGGAATGGGGCTGTAGGATTGGAGGAAGCAGGCACAGGAATAGTTGCCATGCTGTGAGGTGAGAGCGGCACTAACATTAGCTCCCAGGGACGGGGATGGGGACACAAAGCAGGCAATGTCTGCTCATGCCAGGGAGGCAGGGATGACTTCTCTATGGATATGATGTCTGAGATGAGTTTTAAAGGACAGAGTTTGTCAACAGAAAAAAAAGAGGGCAGAGTGAACAAGTCAAAGGCCGAAAACATTATAAAATGCGAGAAGTGTAGGCTTCACCTGTAAATTATCAGGGCCTTGAGACTTTTTTAAGAAGGAGGACATGGTCAGAGCTGGGTTTCAGAAGGCACCTCTGGCTGTGAATCCAGACGATGATGTTATTGTAGAGACTATATTACAGACAGGAGACGACTTCAGAGGTTTCACACACGGGGGACCTGGCATGAAGGAGATGCGGTAGAGGTGAAGGTTAGGGGATCACCTGCCACTACATAAACATAGACTGAAGAATTCTTTTTTACTGGTATTAAACAATTATTTTTAGAAGGTATAAGCAAGGGGAGATTAAAAGTGGTTACTCTTTTCAGAATTATAGAAGGTTATTCACTGCCACCATCTACTTTGTGGGGTCTGTGGTCTCCAAGCCAAACTGACAAATATTTATAGAGCGAGACTCAGCGCTCTGTCCTGGGAAGAGCCATTTACCGCTACACATGCGCTACTCCAGCCATTTGGCTAGAACTGCCTGCACCAGTAAGCTCCCTGCGACATGCAAAGCAGTCATTTATGCAGGCAGTGTGGGAGAGAAAGAAAACATTGCTGTGTTCCCATCCATCCACCGCTTACCCCTTACCAGTGAATTAAGTGTGAATAAATAAATACAACCAAGTTCCCTGGGAACCTTCAATGCCTCCCATTTATCAGAGTAATAAGGGGTCTTTTCTGGGGTCTTCCTTGATGCTATAGGAAGAAAAATGGTGACATGAGGTCAGTTTAGCTCCAGCCCTATGACACTTTGTCAATATGATATTGGCAATGCAGTTATGTTGAAAAATAAGGGCATTATTTAGTTGTTAGGAGTTAGTAAATAGATTATTTATTATGTTGTCTGTCATCAATCAGAACCCCAAGCCAGTAAGACAAGAGCTGCCTGAATAATTTTTCTGCAAATGCCTAAAATAGTTTGTTCAGGCTCCCTTCCTCCTTCCTTCCCTATTCTTCCTCCCTCCCTCTCTGCCTTTCTCCCTCTGTGTGTGTATATTAGAAAATGTTATAATATTTAAGGTTGATGAGTATGGGAATTTATTAGCAGGAAATGAAAACTGATAGGTATTTAATATTTAATGTGAAATAATCTACTGTAACATAAAAAACTCAAGATAATATTAACTCTTTTAATTGTCCATGGTAATTAAACTGTCACTGTGATAATTAAAAAGATAGGCGGATAGTAAGTTATTGACATAAGCTCTTCAAATTAAGTGGGCTAATTTCAAAACTAAATTTAACTTAAATTAAGTGATTGCTTCTCGCATACTTTTTTTTTTCTTGGCAGCATCAAAATCTGTTTTTCTTGATTTTTACCTGGGATGATAAACCCAAAGTAACTGAATCAGCATGGGTTAATAAAAATACCTAGTAATAAAAATGTAATAAAATCTTCCCTTTTGCTAAAAGAAAAAGATTATTTATTACATAGTGAGAGATTTATACGTTAGCTAGTTAGGAAATTGTGTGTGTGTAAGTGTGTATGTGTGCACGCTCATTTACTTCACATCACATATCAATAAATTCTGATTGAATTTAAGTTAAAAATTTTAAGTCAAACAGAGAATTATTCAATATTTAATTGAATATATATCAAATCTCTTGAAGAAAATGAAAATGGACTTGAAATTTCATAAAAATTTTATAACCTTCAATTCTCAATCTATCCTTATTTTGTTATAAAGTTATATAAGCCTTATAAAATTAGTTAGGAAAGTGTTTGTTCTTTCTGCATTTTTCTAGAGAACTTCGTTTAATATCGGATTGATCTATTAGAATTCAACTAATGTTTTCTTTAAAATACTATTCTGATTTCTATTTAATGGACATTATTTGAAATAAATTGACATAATTGTTCATGGTATTTCTTAATTATATTTTAAAATTTCAGCTAAATGTACATTTTTTTCCTTTTCTTTTTTATACTAATCACTTTTATTTTATTTTATTGATCAATGTTACAAAAAATTTCTCTATTTGATTAGCTATTTTTATTGATTTTGGAGAAAGGATGGAAGAAGTAGAGAAAGATAGAAACATTGATCCACTGCCTCCTGCACATGCCTACTGGGGATCAAGCCCACAAGCCAGGCATGTGTCCTAACCGGGACTCAAACTCCTGGTGCATGGGAAGATGTTCAACCACTGAGCAACACTAGCTGGCCTGATTGCTTTTTTAAAATACGCAACTTTTGCCTCTTTTATCCTATCATCTCTTTTCTTTTTTCAGCTGGTTACTCTTTTGATCTTTATCATCTCTTTATACATTTGTTAGTTTATTCTGTTCTATTTCTTAAAACTTTAATTGGACACCATTCATAAATTTTCATCTTTTATTATTTTCTAATGTAAGCACTTAAGTGTATAAAATACCACTTTCACTACTCCTAGGGAATCTTTAGACTATATAATTTTTACAATTCATATAATAGACATTTTGAAACAGTGGTTGCCAACCTGTCAGACCTTATGGACCACCAGTGGTCCACAGACCACTGGCTGGCAACCTCTGCTCCAAAGGTTTCCTTAAACCAGTGATTGCCAACCTTTTGGACCTCACAGACCACCAGTGGTCCAACTGCTGTTTTAATAAAAAAAATACACACACACACACACACACACACACACACACACACACACACACACACACTAGAGGCCCAGTGCATGAAATTCGTGCACAGGTAGGGTCCCTAGTGGCTGCCGGCTACTGGCCAGGACCTCCCTTCCCCAGCTGCCAGCCACCAGCCAAGGCCTTCCTTCGTTCCACACCACCCCCTGGTGGTCAGCGCACAGCATAGTGAGCACACTCGGTCGAATTCCCACCCAAGGGGACACTTTGCATATTAGGCTTTTATTATATGTCCTATTTTATGTCCTATTTTAAAATGTCTATTATATGAATTGTAATATACTAAGCGTCCGGTTGTCTGGTCAGCCGTTCAACCAATCAAACTGTAATATGCTAATGATATGCTAAGGCCACTCAGCCACTCGCTGTGATGTGCACTGACCACCAGGGGGTAGATGCTCTGACTTGTAGGTTAGCTTGCTGCTGGGGTCCAGCCAATTGGGACTGAGAGAGACTGGCCGGACATGCCCTGGAGCCTTCCCATGGTCCCTCCCCAACTGGCCAACCTCCCGCATCCCTCCCCGGCCCCATTCATGCACCAGTGGGGTCCCTCAGCCTGGCCTGTGCCCTCTTGCAATCTGGGACCCCTCAGGGGATGTCAGAGAGCCTGTTTCGGCCTGATCCCACAGGCCAGGTCTAGGGACCCCACTGGTGCACAAATTCATGCACCGGGCCTCTAGTAGATACATAATTTCATCTTTGACCCAGGAGATGTCACCAACCTTGTTCCTTTGACCCCCTTGAAAACTTAGGCAACCCTGCCCCTAATCTGTGGCTAGAGCAAAAGTAAAAATAGGATGTTTACATATTCATGTCTAAGTGCTTAAAAATTATAAATCATGTCTATAAAATGAAACATAAACTATGTTCCATCCCCTATTTTGAAAAATATACCTTTACACAACAAAGTACAGAATTACATGTAAAACTATAGTTTTCACATGACTGAAACCTGGTAAAATTTTAAAAACAACTGACATTGATTATTATTGCACCTGTCTGGGTATTCTTTTGATAACTTTGTGAGGTTTGGCTGACAAAATAAGGGCTGACATATTTATAAATTATTATATACTACTTCATAAAATTCATTTTCTTGCCTTCATTTCAGAAAATCACTTGCTATCCTATAATCAAAATATTTACATAATTTGTTTTCTATTAATATTAATATCTAAAAGATCAAAAATAAATTGTAACTGCATTCAGTGGAGTCTTAATGTAAATATTTGCTCATCAAAAGTGTACACTTAGTTCAGTGTATTACAAGACACTGGAATTTTCTAACTTAATTTTAAATGATTATTTGTATAATAGAAAATCGTTTATAATTCTAGTGCTCAATACCTCTCTATTTTCTAATGTATAGAATCAGTAGGTATCACACTTCACATGGCATATTAAACCTGCAGATCTGTGAGTGTAAGAGCAATATGGATTGTTTAATGTTGGAAAATTCTCTCTGCAGCCATGTGCATAAGTTGCAAGGATTGTACAAATGTGTGAGTCCCTCCAGGCCACAAATTGGACACAAAGAGAAGCAAATAAAAAAGGAAAAATGGACTCTTGAGATTATTGAGCAATACTTTATTAAGTGACAAGCCACATAGCATTTACTCCAAAGGAAAGGATTTAACAAATTGATTGATTTTTCTTTTATATAAAAACTAGAGGCCCAATGCATGAAGATTTGTTCAAGAATGGGCCTTCCTGCCCCTGGCTGCTGGCACCACCTTCACTCCAGCCCAGAGCTGCCTTTCCGCCTTCTCATGCTGCCCAGAGGCCTGGAGTGGTTGGGGTGGTGCAGAACACCTGCGTCATCGCCATGGCCACTCAGCACCTGCATATGCAAATTAACCCACCATCTTTGTTAAATTAATTTGCATACTCGCTCCTAATTGGCTGGTGGGCATCGCACAGGTACAGTCAATTTGCATCTTACTCTTTTATTAGTGTAGATTTCTGCCACTCAAATCCTCCCTACCTTTTGAAGCAGTATCCATCTTCAAACACTCAAACCTCCCCATATCTAGACTTTGTTACCCTCTGTTTATCAGGGGTGGGGAACCTTTTTTCTGCCAAGGACCATTTGGATATTTATAACATCATTCATGGGCCATATAAATTTACCAACTTAAAAATTAGCCTGCTACATTTGGTCAAACATTTAATTAACTCCTCCCTAATGCCTTGGCAGGGCCAGACCAAGTGATTTCACGGGCCTTATATGGACCTCGGGTTAGACGTTCCCCATCCCTGGTTTAGATGCTATCCATCGGCACAAGTGTTTGTTTCAGTGGGGTCTCAATGGAGTCAGTCATGAGAGCGACTGTAGATACTATCATGCTGTGCCAATGTTGAGCACGTGCCTTTAATATATGTGTGTAAGTATATTGTTTGTGTGTGTGTGTGTGTGTGTGTGTGTGTGTGTGTGTGTGTCTGTGTTTATGACATGAGGGACTTCTCTAAAGCATGACCCCAGGCAGGGTCCTCTCTTGCGCTGATCCAGTGGTTAGCATACTGCGGCTCGTGAGCCACATGCAGCTCACGACCCGCGGTTTGCCGCTCTGTTGACTAATAAGTTTGCCGACCACTGGGATAGGGCCTTAATCACAAGGAACAACAACAGCCTGTAATTATTGGAATTGAGAGTCTAGGTCAGTGGTCAGCAAACTCATTAGTCAACAGAGCGGCAAACCGCAGCTCACGACCAGCATGTGGCTCGTGAGCCGCAGTTTGCTGACCACTGCGCTGGTCTAACAAAGATATGGTTCAGCTTTTCCATGCCTGCTGGCCCCAGGCTAAACAGCCATGTACAACTGGCAGAGTTGCTGCCAGGTAGCCCCCCTCCTCCTTGCTCCTGTGGCTTTATCCAACCCCACTTCGCAGTCTTCCTTTTTCTACCTCACAGGATGTTCTTTGACATCCTTGCTGGGGGCTAGAGTGGAAGAAGTGAGGACCCAGAAATCAGGCCTTCAGAGTCAACAAGGTGACTCCTAGAGCATCAGAGAACACTGGCCATTTGTCTCCTGTTGAGTTCATGCTGCCCACCAGGTCTGAGTAACCCTGCCTCCCTATGGCAACATCAATACCTGGGTCTGATGGAAACACAGAAAGAGCGTCTCAGAGGATCACATGAGTTAGAATGCAAAATTGTGTGCAAATTAAAAGTTCTGCCCAACAACATTTAACAGTAGCATTACAACTCAGAAGTAGTTACTCCTGTAGAATGTTGGCTCCGGGTAGCCTCGAACCCCTTGGAAATGTGGGGCTTCAGTTCCAGTGGAGTGGCCGCGAGTGCTTGTTCACAGAAGGATCAGAACAACTCAGTGCACCCAGCCAGCTGCCCAGCACCCAGGCCACTTTATGAAACACAAGCTCTCTGCCCAGGTAGCCCCTCCTTGGTGATAATGAACACAAAGGAGTTTCCTTGGAGCCATGGTGACACAGAACCTAGAAACTGACAGCGTGTCCCTCGCTTCCATCAAGAAGCGCTAATGCGCCGTGCTGTCACCTGCCATTAGGAGAGCTTTTTACCACGACTGGGCCACTTGTCATTTCTCAGCTGGATCAGCCAGTAATACACTAACGTGATTTCAACTAAACAACAGAGCTAAATACCAGAGGAGTAGGGCACTTGGGGCAGAAAGGAAAGGGAATGAAATAACTGTCATTACCTCCCTAAACTTCAACAACTATGAAAGAGCCCTCTTTCCGAGCGGTCCAGATCCCCAATTTCACACTGTGTAATGGCAGCCAGCTTCGCAGAGCAGAGGCAGAAACACTTGTCTGCTGATGAAATCTCTTGCCTCGACCATTGAGCAGTGGAGATGATCCTCCACCATCAGGCCCAGCCTGAGGTTGGCGTCCCTGACCCAACAGTCCATTTGACCCTAAAGCAGTGCTTGGTGGACTCCATTTAGAATCTTACTGAAAATTAATAGTAATGATGGGCTCCCGGTAAGAGAAATGTGCACAGGCACCTGCGATTCTGTACATAGTATCGTGGAGCCCCTTAAATGATCAGCTAGTTCTCTTGACCCTCAGGCCACCACTGCCCGCTCCTGTGTGCCACAGGCCTCCTGCACAGAGCAGGGGGCTCTGTTCTGCGGGACTAGGAAGCAGCATGACAAGCTTCCCCAGCACAGATCTCCACTAGGCCACACGGGAGACCGTCTCAGGAGACCCGTGGGTAAAACGTTCCTCATCACCCTGTCCATAAATGTCCATGGTAAAGAATCTTCACTCTAGAGAAACCCTTCCCAGTTTGACTTCTCCTCCAAGGGATTTACATGTCGATCTCTAACAATGTCGAAAAGCAGTTTGGTGCTAAGGAAAAACAAAACCACTTATGGTAAGAAATTAAAAGTGAAATTACATAAGGCTTTAAAAAAATTTGGTATTCAAATTGCATTTTTCAACTAAGAATCATCAAATCATTTCCTCAGCCAGAAGCATCATTATCCTCATTTCACAGGTGGAAGCGCGGGAATTACAGAGAGGTTAATGGCTGTGTCTAAAAGCACACAGCACGCCCTCATCAGAAGGAGCAGGAAATGCAGGTAGAGTCAAGGGCTCATACTGTTCTGTGATAACCCAAACTTTTTTAACAAGTTTGGCTTGGCCCTAATTGGCATTCAATTTTAAAAAATGTCTTTCATTAAAAAATATAATTTGAAGAACTGGGTAATTGACTCACATTTGATTAAGGCAGAGTCTATTGAATTAACATGATTAATAGATAAAATTATAATCAAACAGGAAGCAGTACAAAAGGTGACGAAGTCATGGATCACATTAAGACTAAATTTTTAAAAGATGGATATGCCGAAGTATTTTTTTACATTAGTAATATTCATTTCATAGTGGATCTCACACTGTTTAGCTCTTGCTGGTGCTGTAATTAGAATGAAGTTTGTGTTCAGGATTAAAAGAAGTACTTGGGAAGTCTTTTGATTTCATAGTAAGGAAAACCCTAACTGTCCTCTTTCTGATTCTCCCCAAATCATTTGGTTCAGTGATAATTTCTCAAACTGATAATGAACTTGGCCACTCCAGTGGTTATCCTGCCCAGAACTAATTATAGTTAATGACATCACACTCCAAAGTCCCTTTCAGGAGCTGTAATGTTCACCAGCCTGAACTGGGATAACATATTCCACAGTTTTTTATATGCATGCAAAATTATAACCCCGATAGAAACTTAGTTAATTGATCTGAAACTACTTCAGCATCAGTTACTTCCAGACTGCCAGGCCAGGAAGTAAGATGGAAAATAGAATGCTTGGGGTTTTTATTTGTCAACTCAGTCTTAAATCCTTTTTTGCCCATGGAATGGAAGTGGCTGTGGCAGAAATGAAGGGGGGTGTGTTAATAGTCTTCTCACTGCCAAGATGTTCTCTGTTTCACTCTGACTGAGTGGTCTCAGCCTCTTTCCCAAACCTTCCATGTCTGCATAAACTTGGAGGAAGGAAGGAATTGAGGAAGGTTTGAACCATTCCTTAATCTTCATCAGTGTCCGGAAGCCAACTCACAAGCATACAATATAAAGCAGAAAAACCTGGCTTCCTAAGCGAACACATCTCCAGTGTCATCTCCTCGCCACCACTCCACCCCAACTAGCTTCAGGATTTTCCTGTTTAGAAATTCCATAACCACCACTGCAGTCCCTGTTCTTTTCATGTCGTTACTTCCAGAAGCATGCTCTGGTCAGGCAAATGTCTAAGACCCTGGGATTGAAAGATGGCATTAGAACAATGAGTTAGCTTTCTTTGCTCATAATAATGACAAACTATTGAAGGATTGATATTTCCTGTTGCAAGTGTTTGTGGAACAAAGGCTCTCATATACAACTTGTTAGAGTATGTCTTAGAAGGGTTGTGGTAGTATCTATTAAATATTAATAAAATGTGCATCCCCTCTGACAAGTCATTCCATGTACACCTATGCACAATGACATGGATTCAAGGCTGCCCATTATAGCACTTTTTGTATATCAAAATATTGGAAGCAACCTCATCATTTAAGGAATCATGGTATAGCTATACTGGGGAATACTTATGGATCACTTTTTTTATTGTTGTTGTTGATGCTATTACAGAAGTCTCCCATTTCCTCCCCCTTTGCCCACCTCCAGGCCCTAGACTCCCCTCCCCTGGCGTTCAACACACTGTTGTCTGAGCTATGCATATATGTTCTTTTGCTAATCTCTTCACCTCTTTTATCTAGATCATCCAACCCCCTTCCCTTCTGACATCATCAGTCTGTTCCTTGTATCCATGCCTCTAGTTCAGTTTTGTTCATCAGTTTATTTTGCTCGTTAGATTCCACATATAAGTGAGATTACACGGTATGTTTCTTTCTCTGACTGGCTTATTTCACTTAGCATAATAATCTCCAGGTCCTTCCATGCTGTTGCAAAGGGTGAGAGATCCTTCTTTTTATAGCGAGTAGTATTCCATTGTGTGAATGTACCACAGCTTTTTTATCCACTCATCTACTGATGGGCACTTGGGCTGTTTCCAGAGCTTGGCTATTGTAAATAACGATGCTATGAACATGGGAATGCATATATTCTCTCTGATTGGTGTTTCAGGATTCTTAGGATATATTCCCCAAAGTGGGATCACTGGGTCAAAGGCAGTTCCATTTTTAATGTTTTGCAGAAACTCCATGCTGTTCCCCACAGTAGCTGTGCCAGTCTGCATTCTCACCAACCGTGCACGAGGGTTCCCTTTTCTCCACATTCTCACCAACACTTGTTTGTTGATTTATTGATGGTAGCCATTCTGGAAGGTGTGAAGTGATGAATCTAACCAAAATGTCAAGGAAAGATTTCGATATTACTTATTTTTTTATTTCTTTATTGATTAAGGTATTACATATGTGTCCTTATTCCCCCTTACCCCCCACCTCCCACCATATTACATTTTAAGTGAAAAAAGTAAGTGATATAAATAAATGTATTTATATACTATGCTACCATTTACACATTTTTAAACATTATATGTGTAGTCTGTGTTTTTATATGGATAGAAAAAGATAAGAACAGATAGATCCCCAACTGTTAGCAAGATTAAACTCTAGAGAGGAGAAATGAGCTGGGAGGAGAGGAGAGGTGAGGAGATGAAAGAGCAATTTCACTTTTTGCTCAATATATCTCAATAATTTATTCTAATAAGTACAAACAGTACTTATTAGATAGATAGTACTACCATCATGACAAAATAAAGCCTCAGTTTTCTCATCCGTAAAATGAGATCACAGCACCTGCCTCACAGAATTGTTGTAAAGGATCACTCAGTGGAATGCTTATACAAGCTCTGTTTACTGTTAAACATACTAGTAAGTGATTATGAAATATTTAATAAGAATTATTTCAAGGTCAAGAAGAAAGAGTTGAGTAAGATAACCATGGATAGGACTAAATTACCCCAACTTTGGGAAATGACCAGCTTTGTTGTGATGGTTATAGAAAACTAGAGACCTGGTGCATGAATTTGTGCACTGGTGGGGTCCAGCTGGCCCACCCCAATGGGGGCCATTAGGGCATTCCAGTCGTTCCACCATTTGGTCCATTTGCATATTACCCTTTTATTATATAGGATAACACTGGCTATGGTACTGAACCAAATCAAAGCTGTGTGATTGGGCATGGAGTCTGCCCTGAAAGGGCTGGGTGCTTCAAGTTGTAATAATCCTTGGAAGAGGTTTACCCTGGGGCAGAAAAAGAACAATGGGCTGGGGAACCCTCCTCTTCCTGGGCTGGGGAGTAGTTTGGAATAGATCCAAGGTCTTGAGAAACCTGAAAGAAGCCCATTACAGGGTAAGCTCCCACCAGCCACACACAGGCTGGGAATGAGGCTGGGAATGAGGCCCTCGTGATATCCTCATGGACACATGTTTGGGAAGACTACAGGCACCTGAATCTCCCCCCAGGTTCATGGTTTGGGGCCCTTTACTTGTGGCTGCATGGGAGCATAGACTTGCCATGTAAAGGGTAGGCTGACTGTCTCATCTCCTTCCATCTCAGGGGACCACTAGGATGTTCTCTGGCTCAGATGCTTTCTATTCCTGACCTGGTTCTCTGTCAGGCTGCTTGCATTGTCTCGATAGTTACATTCCATATATCAAGGCACATGCTGTCTGACTGGGCACAGGTATCCTTTTGGTGATCTTTTAACATTTATTGCTTCTGCATACTCCGTGGTGGTGTTAATTGCCTCTAAGGACCTGACCCCCAGGAAGAGTGACAGACTTGGTGGAGCAGTGTGCAGACTGCTCCTCTAAGAGCCAAACTTTCAGAGACCAATGGATCAACTTAAGTTGAAAATGCCTGGCAGGACATATTTATGGGCAGAACCTGGTGGTGCTAAATGTTAAGATGTGGGGAATATTCTCCATATTTTTTATTCTAGAGCCCAGAATCATCGATTGTATCGTAGTCAGCCTCTTTATGATTATTTTCGTAAGCTGCCTTAAATTCTCTCTGGGACCATGGTAAACAACAACAACACAAAAACAAGCAAATAAATAAATACATGTATACATAAACAAACAGGACTTATTGGATATTTACTGTGCGCCAAATAATGCGCTATTTTTCACATAACTGTTTCCTTTAAACCTCACACCTAGTCATCATAAGTTCTATCCCCAGGCATTGGCCAGATATTTGCCACAAGAGGCAGGGTTATGTGAGCCTGCTTTTGTCCAGCCTCTGCAGCAGGCAGGGCAAGGGACGCAGCAGGAGAGAAGGAACGTGCTGCCACCAGGAGAACCTCTAAAACGGGAGGAGGAGGCGTTTGCAAGAGTTCAGCCCACTCAGCCTTGTTAAGGCTTGACTTTCTTGATTGCCAGAAATGCTAAAGAAATAGCTTTTTTTTACTTTCTGTCAGTGGCTTTTTCTGCAAGGATGGGAGGTGTCCCTGAAGGGATAACTGGTCCAACCAGGCAATTAGGGAGCAAAACTCTCACTTCCCTTCCCCCTGCAGCCCAAGTGTTTGTATTCAATGTGGGTCTGCCCTGGGACACCCGCCTGCCTGTTTTCCACAATTCTTCTACAAGCCCCAAAGAATAAAAAAAGTTGTGCTTCTAGGATGCATTCAATCTTTCTTTGCAGGACTCGGTCTCTCTGATGTAGGAAGCCCATCTTCACATCTGTGGGTGTGTGACACAGTCAAGTCTAAAATGTGTTCAGATGTCTGGTCCTCCCCGCTCAGCAAGTGGGAAGGAGGAGGCTCTGATTTGTCAGGGGTTCTGAGGCCCTGAGCTGATGTGGGCGTGTGGGCAAGGAGTGCCCTTCTGAGAAACAATACCCAAATATAAGTGTCATAAATGTTGGTCATGAACCAAATAGTGCAAACAAAGTGTGGGTCCAAAGGAGGTGGATGGAAAGCCAGCAATGAGAGGGCCTGAGAACCAGCACAAAGAGCGATTCAGCTGCCCCACCCACCCCCAGAGGTTCTCATGGTGCTGAAAGGTGGCCTTGAGGGTGTTTTACAGATCATGTTGGGTGGGGCAGAAGCACTTACAACTATTTCAGGGAACTAGTTTTCATTCTGAAGAAGAAAGAACTCCATAAATATCAGGCAACTGGTTTAACTTTTATTCAAGCAAAACAGCAATGCACAATCAGATTTAGGTAAGTTGCAGCTGACTGTTTCAGATATAAGCTGTCAGAAAAAGTAGATTCTGACGTCATTGAGGCTGTCTGAGAGTTCACCTGTGTGTGCATGCGCAGGCACGCCATGTGCAGGCATGCCATGTGCAGGCACACCATGTGCTTGGGCACACACAAGCATATTGCTATAATAGGAAACATAGTAGCAAACAAGAAAAAAGATCTGTATTGTCTCAGAACAACCAGTTCTCTCTTGTTTTCACTGAGTTCACTGGGCAAAAATCATAATATTATATATTTTACCAATCCAGAGAGAAAATTCTTTTCAGCATTTACATGGGCATTTATGTTGTGTCCCATAGTGTGTATACACACACACACACACACACACACACACATATATATATAAAGATATATATATATCTTATAATATATATATATTATAAGCCCAGTGCACAAAATTCATGCACTCAGGGGTTGGGGGGGGGGGGTTCCCCAGTCTGGCCTGTGCCCTCTCACAGTGCGGGAGCCCCGCAATCAATCTCCCCAAAGAGGTAGGCCCCGCCCACCCATTCAGGGCTCCTCGATGGATTGCCCCAAAGAGGTAGGCTAGAGTTGGGGGACCCCACAGCAGGACACCCCTGGCCTCGCTGCGCAGAGGCAGAGCCACCAGGACCTACCTCCGTGGCTCCACGCAAAGCCGCCAGAGCCCCACCCACCCGTGCTTGCCCGCTCTGCATGCAGCCTCCTGGTGATGGATGGTGACAGCATGAGGGCATGACAACCATTTGCATATTAGCTCTTTATTATATAGGATATGTATGTATGTATGTATGTATGTATGAAATCATCTTTAATGCTGAGGAATTAAAATCTTTTGTAAACAGTAACATTTAGACAAAGCACACAGGTAACTTCTCAAGACAAGAATAATGTTTCCTAAATGCCAATTTTAGGAACATTACATTTTGCCAGACCATGACGTGTCTATTGTTCCCCCAAGCAGTCAGTTCCAGGGCCTAATAGACATCAGGGGTTCCAATTGCTTCTCTTTGGGCAGGATTTGCATCCATTGTCAAGCCGCTCACTATCTTCAAGCTCTCCTCAACTCAACTGATAAGATTCTGAGGTGGGGGAAGAGGTAGGACAGGTAAAGAGGAAGATTCCACGTAAAGGCAAGGACCCTGATGTGAGAAGAAGATGTGTTTCACAAAGGTGCTTATACTCGTTTTATGTGACTACCCTGGAGGGACGGTCACCCTCATGTCTACTCTGGAGTAGAGAAGGAAAGACATTTCTATTTATTAGATTTAGGTAGAGTTTAGGGAACTGGGCAGGTTGGTGATTGCTTTAAAGGTATGAACTCAAGTGCAGACAACTTTAAAGCATTGCTGCTCCATCAGAGCATCTAATTGAGTCGCTCGTGGGTCGGCAGGCTCCAGAGTATAACAATTTGTCTGCACTGGACACAGAGTGGACCAATTTAATGCTTGCTGCAGGGTTAGAATTTCCACAGCCTTTGATCAGACTGTTTTTTTTAGGTCACTAACATTTAGAGGTAGATGGAAAATATCAAGTAATTGGTAAGAAATTAGACGGTTTGTGGCTAATTGGCAAAAGCCTAGATTACATCATTATTTGGATTTTATCCACCTAATGAAAAAGTCTTGAGATCTTTAGGAAGAACACGTTAGTGTTAATACCACGTGTGCAGCCCACTCTATGGTGTGCAAACATCTGCCGACTTCCCTCCCCAGCCCACCCTTGTGCTTGCCTGCTCCTGGGACCTCTGAATCCACAATGGCTTTCTGTTCTGCCAGATAATGGGATCATGTGGGGCATCATTGCTCCTTTACTACTTCACTTTACCAAAGAAAAGAAAAGGAAAAAGAAAAGGAAAGGAAAGGAAAGGAGGGAGGGGAGGGGAGGGGAGGGGAGGGGAGGGGAGGGGAGGGGAGGGGAGGGGAGGGGAGGGGAGGGGAGGGGAGGGGAGAAAAGAGAAAAGAAAAGAAACGAAGAGAAAAGGAAAGAAGCCCTAGGGTTTGGCTCAGTAGATAGAGTGTTGGCCTGTGGACTGAAGGGTCCCAGGTTCAATCCTAGTCAAGGTCGTGAACCTGGGTTACAGACTCAATCCCCAGCCCTGGTCAGGCACATGTGGGAGGCAACCAATTGATGTGTCTCTCTCACATCCACGTTTCTCTCTGTGTGTCTCTCCTTCTCCCTTCCATTCTCTCTAAAAATCAATGGAAAAATATCCTCAGGTGAGGATTAACAACAACAAAGGAAATGAAACCCTCTATTCCTTCTTCAGCTTAGAATGGAGCAGGCTGAAGAAAATTGCAATCTGACATATAATCACTAAAATGCCTGTTATTTGAAGAGAGTTTCCAAAAAAAATTTCTAAGAGAATCTTAGAGGCGGAAGAGAATGCCACAGGTGTTTGCTGTTATTTCTTGAAGACACTGTCCCCACCAGCCCAACCATCGTTTCTGGAAGAGCCTTCACAATACATCCTCTAAATGTGTTTTTGATCAATGTCCTCTTTTTAGAATCAGTCACCAACACTGAGCACAATACTCCAGGAGTGGGGACGCCATGCCCTGGTGCCCATCTTGAGCTCGTGCTCCACCAGAAGCAATGGGACCTGCTCTCATGACCCCCCGTTCATCACCTGTTAACCCTGTCGTGTTTAGAAACAAGAGAGGGAGGTATTCCTTGGCTAGTACTCTTTGGAGTGTTTCCTTCCATTTTAAAAAGACTGATTTTTATTTATTTATTTTTTGCCTGTGTGTTAGCTCAGGCTGCCATAGCAGGGGGACTAAGCAACAGACATTTTTTACTCAACATTTTGGAGGCTGGAGTCCAAGATCAAGGTTCTGGTTGATTCAGCTCTGGTGAAGTGCCTCTTTCTGGTTGCCTTCTTCTTATGTCCTTTCCTCAGTACATGCTTGAGCTAGAGAAAGAGCATGGGATCACTTATAAACTCTTTTAAACTTAATTACATCCCCATCTCCAATACTGCCACACTGCGTGCCTCACTAATATTCAGCCCACAACATGGAGTGTGCCTCTCATTTCGTCTTTTACTTTTCCTGTTCATCATGTATGAACTTCATGTTGCTCCACAACCATTGTGACCTTTTTTTACTTTTCCTGACTATATTATTTTCATATATTCTTATAATTAAGACATTTGGTGAAATGACTGGTGCAGCCACTGTGGAGAACAGTATGGAGTTTCCTCAAAAAACTAAAAATGGAACTCCCATTTGACCCAGTAATCCCACTTCTAGGAATATATCCTAAGAAGCTAGAAACACCAATCAGAAAGGATATATGCACCCCTATGTTCATAGCAGCACAATTCACCATAGCTAAGATTTGGAAACAGCCTAAATGCCCATCAGCAGATGAGTGGATTAGAAAACTATGGTACATCCACACAATGGAATACTATGCTGCTTTAAAAAAGAAGGAATTCTTACCATTTGCAGCAGCATGGATGGAACTGAAGAGCATTATGCTAATTGAAATAAACCAGGCAATGAAAGAAAAATACCACATGACCTCACTCATTTATGGAAAATAAAGAACATTATAACCCGAGGAACAAAAAGATAGATACAGAGGCAGTAAAGCATTGAACAGACTGTCAAATTACAGCGGGAAGGCTGGGGAGTGTTGGGGAGGGGGAGGAAGAGATCAACCAAAGGACTTGTATGCATGCATATAAGCACAACCAATGGACACAAGACACTGGGGGGTGGGATGAGGGCATGCGACAGGGAGTGGGGGAGGCTGGGGGAAAGTCAATGGGCTGGGGGGTGGGGGGAATGAGATATATGTACTACTATGTGTAATACTTTAAACAATAAAATAAAAATTAAAAAATAAAAAAAAAAAAAAACAAAACCTAGAAGTCACCTAGGCATAATCACTATTAAATTTAAATGCATTCTGCCCTAGCTGGTTTGGCTCAGTGGATAGAGCATTGGCCCGTGGACTAAAGGGTCCCAGGTTTGATTCCAGTCAAGTGCATGTACCTTGGTTGCAGGCTCAATCCCCAGTGCGGGGGCATGCAGGAGGCAGCTGATTGATGTTTCTCTCTCATCGATGTTTTTAACTCTCTATCCGTCTCCCTTCCTCTCTGTAAAAAAAGTCAATAAAAAAAAATATTTTTTAAATTTAAGTGTATTCTCTTTCTCTAGTTTTTTAATACATTTCTATATATTGTGTATAGAATATACATTTACAGAATGGATTACATAAATTTAATAACCAATTATTGTTTCTTAGAATTGCATCATAAGTATTTCTCCAATGTTAAAAATTATTGGACCACATATTTTAACAACTGCGTAATATTTTATAACATGCCAGCACCACAGTTTATTTAACCAAACTCCTATTTTTGACCTTTTGAGTTGTTTCCAGTTCTTGATAAATAATATTTTAAGTAATATTATGGCTTATAAGCATTTGCCCACATTTCACATTTGTTTTAGACCACGTGACTGCTAGATCAGATAAGAACTTGTATGGTACTGGAAATATCAGAAGAAGCACTTCGTAAAGTATATAATTGTTAACTCTTGTATACCTACAACTAATACAAAATAATATTGAATGTAAACTGTAATTGAAAAATAAAGTTTAAACAATAGAAATATTTTAATACTCATACATATTGCCACTTGTTTACAGAATCTCAACAATGATTACTCATGGTTTTAAAAAGTACTATTTGAAAAATAGAAATAAGCATGGCACAAAGAAATAATTTTATTCAATCACCTAACATAGTCATTGTTAAAATTCCAAAAGTTAGATGGGATCATATTGTTTTAAATCTTACTTTTTAATTACAATATTTATGAAAATATTTATGATGTATTTTTATAATATTTCAAAGGCTACATTGTGTTCCATTGTATGGGCACATTTAATTTAATTAAACAATTTTCTATTTTTGAATTTTTATTTATTTCTTTATTATAAAGAAGACAGAATTAAACATTCTTATAGATAAATCTTCAATTACATCCTACATGCAGAGTTCTTGTACCAAATGTTTACAAATGTTTAATGACTTTAACATGAGCTATTAAATTGTACTTCAAAAGTTTGTGCTCATTTATATTTTCATCAGCTGTATAAGAGCAGTACCTTTGCTGGTAGGGAGAGTAACATAATCATTGTACATTTAATAAGTGAAAAAGCACTTCAATTTAATGTCCATATTTACCTAAAAGTAAGGTTGAATATTTTCCACATATTTATTGGCCGGCTTTATTTTTTCATTAACTACTTGTTAGTGTTCTTTGACCATTTTTCATTGAAAGTATCCATTATTCTTTTGTTGATTTGTAAGGTCTTCCTATATATTTAAGTATCATTTCTTAAACTATGTTCCACAGGAAATTAATGTCTCATGAAAGGATAATAAATGTTTTGCTAAAATGGAAAAAAAATGATACTGATGATATTGTTTAATTGTTTATTAAAACTTATTTTTAAATGTATATGTAAGAAAAATATTTTTGAAATATAAACAGTTTCTATTATTTGATATCTATTTTTGAGATAGAAATGGTTATACCTGAGAATACCAGGAAGTGGCATGAGAAAATACCTAATGTATATACAATCACTGTTACTACTGCTCATTCACTGAGCATCTCCTGTGTGTCATCTATTCTGTGGTCCTGAGACTGTCATGTGTCTTATCTTATAATATCAACATATATTTGTGATATAGCTAATGTTACATGTAAATCATGAATCAAATTTTAACTCTTTGTATCAATTAGTTTGCCTTTGAGAGTACCTATTCTTATCTACTTATTTTTGTCATTTAACAAGATATTCTTGGCTGGTCTTATTTATACGTACAGGTAAGTTTTAAAATAAGTCTGTCCAAATCTTCTCCCAAAATTCTTTTAGGATTTTTACTGTAATTGCAATAATTTCATTGATTTATCTGGAAAGAACTTATCTTGGTACAAGGTGAAATCTTCCAATTTAGCAACATGGTACTTCTCTCTAATTTTTCAAGTCTTATTTTAACTCACTCTCAGAGACTCAAGTTTTTTTTTTGTGGTTGTTAATCTTCACCCAAGGATATTTTTTCCATTGATTTTTAGAGAGAGTGGAAGGGCAGTTGGAGGGGGAGAGAGAGAAACATCAATGTGAGAGCGACACATCAATTGGTTGCCTCCTGCACTCATCCCAACCAGGGCCAGGGATCAAACCTTCAACCCAGGTCATGTACATGCCCTTGACTGGGAATCAAACCCACAACCCTTTGTTATGTGGTCCAACACTCTAACCATTGAGCAACAGTGGCCAGGGTGAAACTCAGTTTTTTTAAAGAAAGTTATTATAATTTTTATAATTTTTTAGAACTATACTTATAACTTTTATCATTAGGAGATCTTCAACTAATATGGTTGGATATGGTTGGGCTTTCTTCTATCATCTTATCTTTTTCTTTTATTCATTTTCCTTGATTTTTCTTTTTATAATAGTGGTTTTCTTCTGTATGTTTGTTTCTGTAACTACTAGTACAGTGGTTCTCAACCTTTCTAATGTTGTGACCCTTTAATACAGTTCCTCATGTTGTGGTAACCCCCAACCATAAAATTATTTTCGTTGCTACTTCTTAACTGCAATTTTGCTACTGTTAATAAATCGTAATGTAGCGGTTCTCAACCTACAGCAGCGGTTCTCAACCTGTGGGTCACGACCTGTGGGTTCTCAGGTTGAGAACCGCTAGCAGGATCGCCTAAGACCATCAGAAAACACAGATATTTACATTACGATTCATTAACAGTAGCAAAATTACAGTTATGAAGTAGCAATGAAAATAATTGTATGGTTGGGGGTCACCACAACATGAGGAATTGCATTAAAGGGTCGCGGCATTAGAAAGGTTGAGAACCACTATACTAGTACGTTGTTAAATTTTCTAAAATTGTTATCAATATTAATCATTAAAATATCTATTGACTTTTCTTTATAAAACTTGTGAAATTTACCATAATTTTATTTCCTTTCTCTCCCTTTTGCTGCTTTTCTTGGTATAACCAGAGATTTTAGACCTTGATTCTTATTATTACTATTTTACATTGTGATGCCTCTAAAGAATGCTTTTTTAATATTTGCATTGTCTCTGTCCATTCTACTATTTCTTCTACATTGAATCCTATCTATTCTCGAGATCATTTTCATTCACTTTTTTAGTCAAGATATTTTTAATTTGTTATTGAATTTATTAGGGTGACATTGGTTAATAAAACCATGCATGTTTTAAGTGCACAACTCAATAAAACATTATTTGCACACTGCATCATGCGCCCATTACCCAAAGCAATGTTTCCTTCCATTCCCATTTCCCCCACTTTACCCACTTCCACTTCCCCCCACCACTTTCCCTCTTCTGGCTATCATTATACTATTGTCCATGTCTATGAGATATGTATATAATATTTGTTTAATCCCTTCACTTTTTTCACCCACCCCAACCCCTCTCCACTCTGACAGCTGTCAGTCTGTTCTATGTATCTATGTTTCTGTTTCTATTTTGTTTATTAAATTATGTTGATTAGATTCCACATAAAAGTGAGATCATATTGTATTTGTCTTTCTCTGGCTGGCTTATTTTACTTAGCAGAATAATTTCTAGGTTCATTCATGCTGTTACAAAAGGCAAGATTTTCTTAGCTGAGTAATATTCCATTGTGTAGATGTACCACAGCTTTTTTATCCACTCATCTACTTATGAGTCCTTGGGCTATTTCCAGATCTTGGCTATTGTAAATAACACTGCAGTGAACATAGGGGTGTATATACTCTTTCAAATTAGTGTTTTGGGTTTCCTAGATATATTCCCAGAAGTGGGATCACTGGGTCAAAAGATAATTCCATTTTAAATTTTTTTGAGGAAGCTCCATACTGATTTCCATAGTGCCTGCACCATTCTGCATTCCCACCAATAGTACATGAGGGTTTCCTTTTCTCCACATCCTCACCAACACTTGTTGTTTGTTGATTTATTGATGATAGCCATTCTGACAGGTGTGAGGTGATATCTCATTGTGGTTTTAATTTGCCTTTCTCTGATGACTAGTGTGAGCTTATACAGCTTAACACCAAGAAAATAAAAAACCCAATTTAAAAATGGGCAAAGGATTTGAATAGACACTTCTTCAAAGAGAACATTCAGATGGCCAATAAGCATATGAAAATATTTTACTTTTTAAAGAGATATATATTATTGGTAAGTTTGAATACTTGCATTTCTGATTATTTCTTTCTGAGGTTTTTTACAGTGGAAATAGGAGTCTCAGGTCACAATCCTTTTCTCTCTACCCTCTGGTAGCCATCACTCCATTATCATATCAAATTCAGTATTTTAATAAAGAAAGCTTACCTTTTGCTTTACTTAGTAAATAATTATAGGAAATTTTTTTGTCAAAAATAAAACAAAACCTGGCTAGGTACGAGTTTCCTCACTGATTTGTCAGCCACTCAATTAGTCATTTTGCTCTGAATACTCGTTTTTATCAGCTGAGGGAAATTGTCTTCTATAATATTTTTGATTATTACTTTTCCTCTGTCTGCTGTGTCTTCTCATTGTAGAAGTCCTATTATACATATTTTGGATTTTTGGAATCTCTTCTATTCTCATAAATCTCTAAGTCAGGGGAGAACACATATAGCTATGAATTTCCTATAAGTCTGCAGTTTGCAGCCTTCATTTTAGTTTTTAATTTAGCACTCATTTTTTTAATCTTTATAACATCTTTCTTGGGCTCTATTTCTGCACAGTGCTTTATTCATGTCTTATCTGGCTTTATGATTCAAACGCCTCCTGAATTTTGATAAGAAAATTTATTTGAATTCTTCTACGGTTTTATCCTGTTGCTTCAGTAACAAGAGATCATTGTCTTGCTAAGATTTATACCTTCTTTTGAATTGCTTCATCTTTTCAATGATTTTTCACAAGATATGTGCTGGTCTGCTTTTATGACTTCAGATGAATCTGAGATTGTTAAGATCTCTGTGCAAACATGTTAGCCCACGTAAATGGAGAAGGAACATGTTTACATTGGCTACAGTTTTCCTATGTCTGGAAGTCAATGCAAAATAATGAGCAAGCTGTGGCAGGTGCACTTATAGCAGGTAGCTCCACCTCCGTGCCCATGGGTTTTGTCTGCATCTTAGTGATGGCAGCCCAGCCAGCACCCCAAGTCCAAGGTTGCCCTCATAAAGCATCAGTCACAACACTGCTGTATATTTGCTCAGCTTGTCTAGTCATATCAAACATAAAAATAACAACAATAATAGCTGGCATCTTTGAGTGCTTACAATGTGCAAACCACTCTTCTGACCTTGGGTATAAACACTACAGAAAGATCCTGTTATTTGTGGTTTACTCTTCTATGCTATTTCCCAGAGAAATTACTAAGATTGAGATTTGATCCCTTCACTTCCAAGCGAACCAATGATAGCTAAAGTGACCATATAACTTATCATCCAAACTGAGGCACTTTGGGAAGCAAAACAAGAGAGATTAATAATTACAAGACAACAAAGGTCACCCGGGACTGTCCCAGGTGTGTATGGTCACTAAAATCATAGCACACCCCTGCCTCCAACTCTTGTAGCTCCCAGTTAGATTCAATATGTGTGATCAAATTGTTCTCTTAACTAAGAGGTTTACAACCAAATGTTTAGTGACTGATTAATAATCTATGTATTTATCATTATTTAATCATTTCCTTATTGCTAAGTAATTAAGCGGCTTACCATTCTCATCTATTAAATATAATGCTGAAATGAATGGCTTTATTCTTCAAACTACATCCTTAATTTAGATGTTTTCCTTTAGACTAAATCTAAGCGTTAAATTTTTAAAGTAAGCTCATCTTTTCTTCCTCTTGTCTCTTTATCTTCTTTTCCTTCTCTTTCCTTTTCCTTTTCTAAACGCCATTATAGAAACTGGTTACAATATCTTACTAGTTCCCTCATTAATTAATAACTTAACTAAAATCTTTGACACATGTCCATTTTGTATTTGAATAGGAGTCCTGATTTTACTTCTTTTTAATTATCCTTTAACAGTTCGGAGGTCACCCACCAAGATACCCTGACAGAGCTAGGTAAACTGCATTGCCAAAGAGGTACACCTATTGGGAGGCAAGAGCAGGGGGTGAAGAGGTGACTTAAAACCAGGCACATCTTTTATCTTTTCTTGGCTTCCAGAAATGAATCTCAAGCAGCAATGAAACTTGAACTTTTCTGCGACTGGTTTTTTACCCTTATTTTCCTCTAATTTTGCATTTTGTTTCTGTTTCTAGTTCTTTATCTCTCATAGTACGAATGTGAAATGTTTTCCTATCTCTGGAAGCATTAATAAATTAGATTATCAGGTCTTTTAGATTAAAGTCACTCTATTCTGCTTGGCTTATAGAAATAAATAAGGTCCTATAAGTTAAATAGTCATGAAATTCCCAGAAAATAAGGAAATTGAACCCCAAATACATTAAGAACGCTAAACATAAGAGATTTTACATGGGTAAACATAAGAGGTAGAGTAGGAGAAGCCCTGGAAAGTGAGAGGATGGGTAGGGTGTCCCCATGGGAACAAAGGGTAGTGACAGTAACTATGCACAAGTGAGTTAATAAAATAAGTAAATATACTAACAATAATGGGAGTCTGATTTCTCATTGTCAAAGAGGGAGTTACTGAAAAAAGAAAACTACAACAAACTATGTGGTATCAGATTCAAATTGAAAGTATCAGTTTATACTCATGGTTTAATACGTAAATACTAGAGGCCCGATCCCTCAGCCCAGCCTGTGCCCTCTCACAGTCTGGGAGCCCTCAGGGGCAGGAGGCGACCTGGCAATCAGAGAAAAGTGACACCCCCATCACACCTCTGCTGCTGCCACTGCTGGCAGCACAAGCCTCAGCCGGCCCTGGTTACCTGAGCTTTGGGCGGTCCTGGGTGGCTGTGCAGCTACCATCCAAGGCTTGCCTGTACCTTGGGCATCAGCTGGGCAGCCACCATCCGAGGCCTGCTTGTGCCTTGGGCCGGCCCTGGGCAACTGGGGGCTGAGGGGACTGGGCACCACCATCTTGTGGCTGTGGGCGCCACCATCTGTGAGGGTGTGGCAGTCAATTAGCATATTCCCTCCTTATTGGCTGTGGGTGCCACCATCTTTGGGGGGGGGGTGATGGTTAATTAGCATATTCCCTCTTTATTAGATAAGATAAATACTTCTATCTCTCTAGATAAAGATAGAGATATATAGACATAGATATATAGATATGGTTGTAGATATTCATTTTCTAGCTGTGTCAACTGAGAAGGCCTGGAAATTATGACTCCCAGTGTCCCTGTGCAATGAGCACATCTAGTTCCCAAATTTTGGTTCCTAAAGGTCATTATCCACTAAAAGGAATTAAACCTTCTTGGAGAAATAGATTACAGTGCTGGTGCAGTCAAAGTACAAGATGAGCCAGAAACATCCTGTGCCAGAAAGTGCTCAACGAATGATGGGGACACATCAAAACTACACAAAACCAACTTGAAGACATCCTCACTGGAGAAATCTTGGATTATTTTAGCAGCAAAATAATCTATGAGGTAACATTTAAACCCATTGAATAAAATAGAAATACACAATTTCATTCTAATTTAAATAAACCAAATAAGTAAATGGAAAATTTGGTCATATACAGTATATTTATATCATCACAAAGTAACTCTTTTTTAAAAAAATATATTTTATTGATTTTTTACAGAGAGGAAGGGAGAGAGATAGAGAGAAATATTGATGAGAGAGAAACATCAATCAGCTGCCTCCTGCACAACCCCTACTGGGGATGTGACCGCAACAAAGTACATGCCCTTGACCAGAATCAAACCTGGGACCCTTGAGTCCGCAGGCCGACGCTCTATCCACTGAGCCAAACCAGTTAGGGCCACAAGGTAACTCTTTACCTAAGAGTTACTAATGACAAAGGGAAAAAGAGTAACTTGACAGTGAGTGGAGAAACCTGGCAATTACCACATCAATGACATGATTAAACTTTGTATAACCAGTCATGAGACTAATCAAAATTGTGCCACTTGCTTTTCCTTTCACCACTGTGGCAGCAGACATGAGTATGCTCAGGCTTCTGGTTGGCTTATAGAAATAAATAAGAGGCTTGCCTCCAGTGTCCTCCACTGTGGCAAAAAGAAGGTCTGGTTGGACCCCAGTGAGACCAATGAAATCGCCAATGCCAACTCCCATCAGCAGATTCGGAAGCTGAACAAAGATGGGCTAATCATCGGAAGCCTGTGACTGTCCATTCCTGGCTCAATCCCAGAGAAACACCTGGGCCCTCAGGAAAGGCAGGCATATGGGCATAGGTAGGCAAAAGGGTACTGCCAATGCTCAAATGCCTGAGAAAGTAACCTGGGTGAGGAGGATGAGAATTCTTCACCAACTACTCAGAAGATACCATGAACCTAAGAAGATTGACCGCCACATGTTCCACAGCCTGTGCCTGAAAGTGAGATGGCATGTTCAAAAACAAGCGGATTCTCATGGGACACATCCACAAGCTGAAGGCAGACAAGGCTCACAAGAAGCTTCTGACTGACCAGGCTGAGGCCCACAGGTCTAAGGCCAAGGAAGCTTGAAAGCAACATGAAGAGCAGCTCCAGGCTAAGAAGGAGGAAATCATCAAGACTCTGTCCAAGGAGGAAGAGACCAAGAAATAAAGCTTCACCTTTCTTACCTGTACCTAGCGGCCTTGGCAATTACATGGTTCAATCATTTAATAAAAGTAGCATTCATCTAGCCCTACCTGGTTTGGCTCAGTGACTAGAACATCAGCCTGTGGACCAAAGGGTCCCAGGTTTGATTTCGGTCAAGGGCACGTGCCTGGGTTGCGAGCCTGGGTTGCGAGCTCGATCCCCAGTAGGGGGTATGCAAGAGGCAGCCAATAGATGATTCTCTCTTATCATTGATGTTTCTATCTCTCCCTCTCCCTTCCTCTCTGAAATCAATAAAAATAGTTTTTTAAATTAGCCTTCATCTAAAAAAACATATTTGCCACTTGATAGGAGTCAATGAGAAGAACATATGTTCACTTCTGTGATATTCTTACCAAAGTCATATAACCTGAATCAAATCTTAAGGGAATATCAGACAAATCCAAACTGAGGTACCATCTACAAAACAATTGCTCTAGCTATTTACATATATACAATGGAATACTACTTGGCCGTAAAAAAGAATGAAATCTTACCATTTGCGACAGCTTGGATCAACCTAGAGCAAGCATGTCAAACTCAAAGGCTAACACAGGACAAATAAACAAGGTTTAAGTTTATGTGGGCTGCAAAAAAACAAAAGCTTCAATTTTTATAGAAACACTAGAGGCCCAGTGCATGAATTTATGCATGGGTGGGGTCCCTTGGCCTGGCTGGCAATCCGGGCCAATTGGCTGTGTGGAGGAATCGTGGGAGGTTGGCTGGCCGCAGGAGATGGGCTGTGGGAGTGCACCGACCACCAGGGGGGCAGCTCCTGCATTGAGCATCTGCCCCCTGGTGGTCAGTGTGCATCATAGCAACTGTCAAAACAGTCACTTAGGCTTTTATATATAGACTAGTGGCCCCGTGCACAAAATTTGTGCACATTAAAATAATTTAATATTGCTATTTGCCCTGTCTCTATAGTAGAAGTGTCAGAGATGAAAGAAAATTAGTAAAATGTATATGAAAACCGTCCTCCTGTCAGAGTCTGGGGCACACAAAGGGACCCAGAGTCAAGTGCCCGCCCACCTACATGCGTCTCAAAATCACGAGAGACCCAGACCCGGCTGGCCCCCACCCCCATTAGGCTAGATCCAGTCCTGGCCAGTCCCACCCTTGTCAAGCCCCACCGGCCCAGGGGATGTAGCCTCAGGTCCCCTGGTCCAGCACCAGGATGGGGGGCATGGTCTGAGGTCCCCCAGCCCAGACCAGGGTGGGGGGCATGCCTTGAGGTCCCCCGTCAAGCCCGGCCAGGTGGGGGACATGGCCTGAGATCCCCTGTCAAGCCCCACTGGGTGGGGGGCATAGCCTGAGATCCCCCACCAAGCCCCGCCAGGCAGGGGGGTACAGCCTCAGGTCCCCTGGCCGGGCACTGGGAGGGGGGCGCACAGCCTCAGGTTCCCAGTCAAGCCCCACCAGTAGGGGGTGCAGCCTCAGGTCCCCCATCAAGCCTCGCTGGGCACGGGACACCGTCTGAGTTCCCCCGACCCAGCACTGGAGGTGCACCTTGAGGTCCCCCGTCAAGCCTTGCTGGATGGGAAGCACGGCCTGAGGTCCCCTGTCAAGACCCGCCAGGTAGGAGGGCGCAGCCTCAGGTCCCCTGGCCTGATGCTGGGGCGAGGGGCACAGCCTGAGGTCCCCAGTCAAGCCCCACTGGGGAGGGGGTGCGATCTGAGGTCCCCCAACCTGGCACTGGGGCAGGGGAGCAGCCTGAGGTCCCCTAGCCCAGCACCAGGATGGGAAGCGCACTTTGAGGTCCCCCATCAAGCCCCACTGGGCGGGGGTCATGGCTTCAGGTCCCCTGGCCTGGCGCTGGGGTGGGGGGTGTGACCTGAGGTCCCCCAGCCTGATGCCAGGGCAGGGGGCTCGACCTGAGGTCCCCTGTCAAGCCCTATGGGGACAGGGGCGTGCATAGCCTCAGGTCCCTGCTGATTGCTCATTAAGGCTTTTTATGGGAACTTGGCTTCAGCTGTGGGTGCAACCATCTTCATGACAGAGTGATGGTCAATTAGCATATTCCCTCTTTATTAGATAGGATAGATAGGTTTATTTTGATAGAGACATGCTGAATACAAAAGGCTGAAATCCTACATAAAAAGAGGTAATATGCAAATTGATCGTCACACCCTCACACAAGATAGCTGCCCCCATGTGGTCACAAGATGACCGGCAGGGGAGGGCAGTTGTGGGGATCAGGCCAGCAGGAGAGGACAGTTAGAGGTAACCAGGCTATCAGGGGAGGGCATTTGGGGGCGACCAGGACTGCAGGGGAGGGCAGTTGGGGGGAACCAGGCCTACAGGGCAGGGCAATTAGGGGGAACCAGACCTGCAGGGGAGGGCAGTTGGGGCAACCAGGCCAGCAGGTGAGGACAGTTAGGGACAACCAGGCCAGCAGGGGAGGGCAGTTGTGGGGGGACTAGGCCTGCAGGGGAGGGCAGTTGGGGGCAAGCAGGCCTGTAGGGAAGGGCAGTTGGGGGCAAGCAGACCTGTAGGGGAGGGCAGTTGGAGGTGAGCAGGCCTGCAGGGCAGGGCAGTTGGGGGCGACTGGGCCTGCAGGGGAGGGAGGGCAGTTGGGGGGGACCAGGCTTGCCAGGGAGGGCAGTTGGGGGAACCAGGCCTACAGAGGAAGGCAGTTGGGGGTGACCAGGCCTGCAGGGGAGGGCAGTTGGGGGCAACCAGGCCTTCAGGGCAGGGCAGTTGGGGGTGACTGGGCCTGCAGGGGAGGGCGGTTGGGGGGGGACCAGGCCGGCAGGGGAGGGTTGTTGGGGGCAATCAGGCCAGCAGAGGAGGGCAGTTGGGAGTGATCAGGCAGGCAGGGGAGCAGTTAGGCATTGATCAGGCTGGCAGGGGAGTGGTTAGGGGGTGATCAGGCTGGCAGAAGCAGTTACGGGCAATCAGGCAGGTAGGCAGGTGAGCAGTTGGGAGCCAGCAGTCCCAAATTGTGAGAGGGATGTCCGACTGCCGGTTTAGGATCGACTGTGAGATCAGGCCTAAATCGGGCCTAAACCGGCAGTCGGACATCCCCTGAGGGGTCCCAGATTGAAGTGGGTGCAGGTTGGGCTGAGAGACACTCACCCTCTCCCAGTGCACGAATTTCATGCACTGGGCTTCTAGTAAATGAGTAATCATTACATAAAATAACAGAACATTTTAATAAAAATATTTTTTCTTGAACATTAACTTACCAGACACTGAATAACTGCACAAATTAATAAGCGTAATGCAAATAAACCTATTTTTCTTGTTCTCCAAAAGCAAAATATTTCCTGTTGTGCACACCAAACAAGTCAGTCCAAGACTAATGATGTGGCCATCAGCTGCTAAAATATTCGCTGCTAGTATTAGTGGAGAGAAATGGTGCACCTGCGCGTAAGGGAAATGAATGCAACACAATTATAGTAATCAGTCCTTAGCGAATGTTATAGTTCATTATTAATAATTATGTATAATAAGATATTGTAAAAATTAAGTTACAAAATTTTTATTAAAATGTTTTTTACTTACCATTACTAGTATATTGGCTGGGCTGCAAAAATATTCATTGTGGGCTGCGAGTTTGACATGCTTGACCTAGAGGGTATTATGCTCAGCTAAATAAGTCAGTGAGAGAAAGACAAACACCATGTGATTTCACTGATCTGTGGAATCTAAAGAACAAAATAAACAAAATTGAAACAGACTCGTAACATGGAGAGAACTGGTGGTCGCCACAGCGGTGGGGGTTAGGAGACTGGGTGAAAAAGGTGAAGGGATTAAGAACTACAGATAGGTAGTTACAGAATAGTCACGGTGATGTAAAGCATAGAGAATATAGTCTATAATATTGTAATAACTACGTATGGTATCAGATGGGTACTAGATTTATTAGGGAGATCACTTAATAAGGTATATAATGTCCCATCACTGAGTTATACACCTGAAACTAATATACTATTGTATGTCAACTGTAATTGAAAAATAAAAATTTTTTAAATTGGTCTGTAATCTTCAAAAGTGACATGACCATGAAAAGCAAGGGAAGAAGGAGGAACTGTTCCATATTGAAGGAGACTAAAGAGCCATGGCAACTAAAAGCAACATGTAATTCTGAACTGGGTCCTTTTACTATAAAGACATTATTGAGAACATTGAGGAAACTTGAACAGAGTGTGAGGACTAGATGACAGTAATGTATCAATGGTAATTTCCTAATTTTGACTATTGTATTTTGGTTATATAGGAGAATGTAGGAAATTCTTCCTAAAATATTCTAGGATGATAAGTATATCATGTCAATAACTTATCCTCAAATGATATAGGGAAAGTTCTTTATACTCCAGTTGCAATTTTTAAAAGTTTGATATTGTTTCAAACTAAAAAAAAAAAAAAAATTTTACATGGAGCATAGTTGTGAATATTTTAATGATCCATGATACAAATTGCTAAATTGCTTCCCCAAAGGGTTGGACCTTGTCTTATAACTATGCAGTTCCGGTTTTTTCCCGTTAAATTTTGCCAGGTAAGCCAGGCACTATCTGCATTCCAAGGCCTTATTTTCAATCCTACCTGTCACAGTTTGTATAATAGAAGTGCTGATTTTCATGAACTCACTTATCTCAGTGTGGGGGCAATCACTCATTGTATCATTAGCTGATAATGACTGGATGAGTTGATTGAGCTGTAAATGACTATGGTTAGAGATTGCAGCTCTAGCTGATTAGATAAATATGCCACATATTTCATTTTGATCATATCAATTTCACTATCATTTGAAATGTCTTCCTTCATCCTAAAGTTCTCATTAAGACATGGTAATTTCTCTGAAATATGACTGTATGCATGACTTCTATCAGCCAAAACCAATAGTTACAGAAAAGGAAGGTTATTTTACATTTTAGCGATGGCATAGCTCTGTGATTTCACGCACCTCTCAAAATCTAAAGATCCTTTGTTAGAAAGTGAGCGGTATCTTTATTGCGCTTGGAATAGTACCCACGTGTGGTAGGGCAGAGACCAGAGCCTCTTTAATGGAAAATCTTGTCTAGCTTAAGAATGTTGGTGAAGAGGCTGGAGGGTTTTTCCCCAGTGAGTCCTAAAGAATGGCCCTTTGGCACCTGGTGTCTGGCGTTATTTAGACTTTCTAGCGCATTCCTGTGCAAATTTTCAATAGCACATGAACCTCATTAAAATGAAAGTCTGGTTCAGTAGGTCTGGGGTGGGACCCAAGAGTCTGCATTTGTGACAAGATCCTGGGCAATGGCAGAGCTACCGGTGCACAGACTGCACTCACAGTGAAGGAAAGGGCTCACACACAGCTTGCCATGCAATGTTCTCAAGAGCAGGCCCCAGAGGCTGTGTGCAAGGAGAGTCTTGGCACACCAGAGAGTCTGCTCTCTCTGAAGACCTGGCTCACCCACCTGCTCTCAGAACAAAGTCAATCCAGCAGCCAGCTGGGTGGACCATGACAAGGCCCACAGTGAGCTATTATATTGAGCCAAAATTGTGTACTTAAGGAAACAGCCAAACATTTAATGGTCTTGTCCATATAGTGCTATGGTCTTTATAGGAATTTGACCTATATCTCTTATCCTATATAATAAGAGCCTAATATGCCAAGTGTCCGGTCAGCCGGTTGGCCGTTCAACCAATCAAAGTGTAATATGCTAATGATATGCTAAGGCCACTGCAACATGCACTGACTACCAGGTGGCAGATGCTCTGACTGGTAGGTTAGCTTGCTGTTGGGGTCTGGCAGATCAGGACTGAGCGAGACAGGCCAGACACACCCTGGAGCCCTCCTGTGCTCCCCTCCTGGCTGGCCAACCTCCTGTGTCCCTCCCCGGCCCTGATCATGCACTGGTGGGGTCTCTTGGCCTGGCCTGAGCCCTCTCACAATCCGGGACCCCTCAGGGAATGTCAGAGAGCCGGTTTCAGACTGATCCCACAGGCCAGGCCAAGGGACCCCACTGGTGCACAAATTTGTGCACCGGACCTCTAGTTTTCTCATAAAACTCCTAACCCTGAAGAAGACAAGTCATTGTCATTCCATGCAAAGGAAAGAAAAGAAAGATGGGAAAGTGTAGGAGTCTCCTGAGCTGCCTTGGGTGCCTCCAGGTAAATAGAAATCTTATTTGGTCTGGTGAGTCACAAATTAACCCGAGGTTTAGGTTTAAGTTTATTCAGTTTTTTTACCAATGTTGGGATAAGGGAAGGGTTCCAAGGCTGAGTGTTATTGAGTTTTGTCCCTGAATAGCTTGGATTCAGAATCTTTGGGGGTGAAGTTTTCTCTGTGTTAAAAAGGTACATTAATATTTCAAAGGTGCAATAAGTTAGCACTTTCTACTTCAAGTGGTCTCTTAAGCTTGAGAAACTGGATAATACCCTCCCTATTATATTGTGGCTCTAGGAGGTAAATTAACTTACCCAAGGTCACATACCTAGTAAGTGGTGGAGGTGGGGTTTAAATTCTGCCTGTATGATTTTGAAGCTCAAAGTCCTTCTACTATGCCAGGCTTCTTCTCTAAGAATGTTGGTATGACAAGTATTATCATTTAAATCAGTGAGAAATTGGTGATATGCTGGGATTTTGTCACTTGGCCAAGATTAAACAACTATTCAATGACTAGAGGCCCAGTGCACAACATTCATGCACTGGGGGGAGGAGGAGTCCCTCACCCTGGCCTGCACCCTCTTGCAGTCTGGGACCCCTCAGGGGATGTCCAACTGCTGGCTTAGGCCCGCAGACATCCATCCCCCAAGGGGTCCTTAGCGCTGCTGCGGAGGTGAGAGAGGCTCCTGCCACCGCCACTGTGCTCACCAGCCGTGAGTCCGGCTTCTGGCTGAGAGGCGCTCCCTCTGTGGGAGTGCACTGGTCACCAGGGGGCAGCTCCTGCTTTGAGTGTCTGCCCCCTGGTGGTCAGTGTGCGTCATAGCGGCCGGTCATTCTGCCATTCAGTCAATTTGCATGCTAGCCTTTTATTATATAGGATAGATAAAGAATTCAAACCCAGGTCTAACCAACTGCACAGGTTTTACATTGAACCCACTTCCTCCAATGATCCAAGAATCATGCTGCCAACAGCAGTGACATGAATATCACAGGATATGTTTATACCAGTTACAGTTCTCAGAGTTGTTTGGGGCTCACCATATTTGTGAGAGGTCAGTAGGCTGGCGTTCCATGCAGTTCACAAGTTAGGAAACCAAGACCGTGAAAGTTAAACCCAAGGAATCACAACTAGGAAGAGGTAGTCCTAAAGTCTAGGTCTTGGGAAGCAATTTTTTGTCTACAGGCATTGCTATCATCAAAATACCTCAGCATGTTTTTGGAGTATTTTTTAATGGATCTATCCCCACTGTGCATAAATATTTATTACCTCTTTAAAGCATTTTATTTAGAAGCTAGCCAAGGCTGTGGTCTGCTTTTCAATTCCCCAAATAATGGCATCTATCTCAATAAGAATTGGAGTACCATCAGCGCATAAAAATTAAAATGACCTGGGCCCTGTTTCAAGGAGCTTACCACTGAGGAGCCATGAAAAGACATAGACATAACTGATTTGCTTATGAATGAAAAATTCATTTGAGTCTATATGTAAAGAAGTACAAACTAAAGCAAAGATATACTAGCAAGTGAGGAAGGACTATAAATACCCCTTCTGGAAAGAAGGGGGCTACTTTGCAGGTGAATTTTCCATAACAAAGAGTTGCCATATTTTGATCCACAGCAATGGATTCAGTTCTTCATTTCTCCTTTCTGTGTCCAGGATCCCCAGTAAACCTGTCAGAAACATTTTGGAATTTTATTCTTGGTAAACAATTATTATTAGCTCTACTTGGAATAATCACCAATTGCTCTGTTGGACTGCTTGATGCATTCCAGCTGTATAAAAACAACAAAACACAGCCCTTTCTTCCATTCAGTATGTTTGGGGGAACATACTGAACTTTCATTCTGCTCCAAGCTTTTGCATGTACTCTTATCTCTGGAACACTGTTTCCTTCTATACTTTACCTGGACAACTCCTCTTATTCATCCTCCAGGGCTCAGCTTAGCCCTGAGAAACTTCTAATTCTCCAAGTCTGGAGTAAGCATGTAGCGGTCTGTATAGGTTATGCTGTGCTGTAATAACAAACATCCCCCACATCTCAGTGGCTGAAAGAAGGATAAAGGTTTACTTCTGATGTACACTGTATGTCACAGAGGTTAACTGGGGGCTCTGCTCCACATTACCCGCCTTTGGTGTCTGAGCCCAATGGAGCCTTCAACAGATGGAGTACTCACTGCCAGTCACCGCTAAGGAAAAGGGGTTTCCACATAGCTACGATGTGTGTTACTTCCACTCATATTCCATTAGCCAGAATAAGTCATCACTAGCTTTAAAGAGGTGAAGAAGTGAATCCCACCTTGTGCCAAGAAGGCGAAGACCCTGAATCTCACAAATACCCAGCACAGAGCTTTTCTGCTTGCTCCCAGAACCCTGGTAAGTACCACAATTGCAGTACTTACACTACATTGCCATTGCCTGGTTATAGTCAGTATTCCCTCTGAAGACTCCAAACTTCTTAAGGACAGGCACTCGGCCTTACCCTTATATCCAATACCTACCACAGTGTGTGGCATCTACACACATTCTGTGAAAGAGCTCGAATGAAGGATGCAGCATCCTCTTTTTAAAAAATGCAGGTCTGTGTCTTTAAATTTGTGATTTCAAAACAATTATAATTGAAAATGCTATTTATGTCTTATGTTCCTTAGGAAAGATATACATAGAGCCTTGAGCTATATTTCTGACTTTGCTTTTGAATGCAAATATTTTAACAAGTGTAACACACAGAAGCTTGAACTATCAATTATTCCTAGCAGTGTATGTAAAATATCTTGTTTATCCCAGAAATCTTAAATTAGGCTAAAGAAAATAACTCTGCCTTTAAAAATACATCTCTGCGATTTTCTATTTGTCCTCAACTCATCTTGAAGATGAATGAAAAGTTAGAGCTGTTTAATATTTATGAAAGAAAAGTAATATTTATTTATTTTCTAAATAAATCTTGGAAACTTATTCTAAGTTTCTAGATTAATGATGTGTAATCAAGGTAAGATTCCAAAGGATAAATATTCTATGTTAGAATGAAAAGGATGAATTATCCATCATTGGTTTTTATGTTTATAATTATTAATTTTTCTATGTATTTCAGGGCTTTAAAAGAGATCAGTTGGATTTCTACCAAAACAAATGTTTTTAGGAAATAACCCTTCTATTTGTTGTTGAGGTCAACCAAAATGGTAAATTCTTTAAAACATCCAGTTACTAACAAATAGCTTGAATAAATTAAATGGCATGTTCCCAGAAAGCCAGTGTGTGTATACATAACCATAAGGTCCTTTAAGAGAAAACAATGTATAAGTTTGTAATAAAAAGTAAAGTCCACTGAAATGTTGCATTTCATTAACTGCAAATTTGTTTTCAGAGCAACCATGTCATTTTTAAGTGCAAATATTAGATTTAGCAATTATTTGATTTAATATGAAGAATATGCTTATGAATTTTAGCTTCTTTTACTTTATTTTATATATTTTTATTGATTTCAGAGAGGAAAGGAGAGGGTGAGATAGAAACATCAATAATGAGACAGAATCATTGATCAGCTGCCTCCTGCACATCCCCTACTGGAGGTCGAGCCCACAACCACTGAGTCACCCATTTAACTTGACTGTTTTCCTGCTGTCATTCAGTTTCCTTCTTCTCAGTCCACCCTCCAATAGTTAAATTTTTGTTACACTTGTAATAATATTACCTTATATTTGTATAGCTGTGTAGAATTTACCCGGTTTATAGTTTTAAAACATTTTTGAATACCTAGAAGAGTAGTGATTATATTATCAATTTCTAGGTGACTAGAATAATTTTTTTAAATACACTCAGCAAAGCAAACCATTTGAAGGAAGCAATCTGTGCATGCATCTTTCCTCTTTCCTCGTGGCTGGAGCAGTATAGACAATGCTATTATTGTATAATAGCCAGCAGTGCAGTCATAGGTGAAATCACCTGTAGTTTCATGTCAACTTGAACGGGGTCAAATTTTAATAGAAAATTTTCATGAATCCTCTCAGCAGCTGGCATTGAGTCAACTCCCCTCTGCTTTGGGCTAGGAAATTCATCTTCCAAAAAGATTCTTTCTATGGAATTTTCTCCTTTTCCTGACAACAAAAGCCCAACTTGTTAACTTATGGAATATATCTGGAAGTCTACTTAATGGAAATATGAGTTCCAATGAACAGGTATTTATTTTTAAGTTTATATCACCTTGTGTTTTGTTTTTTTAATTTAAAAACAACTAAAAAATTTTTTTTAAAAAGCTTGTTACTGAAAAAAAAACACCACAAGTATGGGACTTGTTTGATGATATTAAAAAGTAACCAAATTGGACATTATTCTTTAAAACCCCTGAAGTATGAAATAGATAATATTAGCTCTCCCTGAAAATCTATAGCATGGTTTGAACTAGGTAAAACAGTGAAATAGATGAAGTTGAACTTGCTATTTCTTTCTCATTTTTCAGTCTTTCAACAAATATTTGCTGAGCACCTACTATATGCCAGGCCCTGTGTTTGTAGTTAGTATTAAAATGGTGTGCAGAAACCAAGCCTAGAATATTATGGGAGAAGATATTCATTAATCAAATAATTGTGTCAAGGAATGCATAGTGACAAATTCAGATAAGCACTCTGAAGGGTGGTGACCATTCTTTCAAAGTGGATAATAGCAAAGGAACTTGATTTAAAGTGGGAAAGAGGAGAGGCTGAAAGAAGTCTTGCCTGGGATGGCCCTTGATCTGAGATCTGATAGATGAAAAGGTACCGGTGAGGGCCGGGAAGCCAGAGGGAATGAATAGAGTTGAAACACACAGAACAAGCTGCGATTGAGGAACAGGGACTAAACTGGTATAAGAAGAGGCTAGGAAGATTAGCAGTGCCCAAACCACACAGGACCGTGTGAAGCGTGCTAAGGATTTTGGTCCTCATCACAAGTGTATGTATCTCAGAATGAAGGGGGAAAGTGTTTTTAAGAAAGAGGGAATCAACAATAGCGTCCATTTCTGCTGAGAGAAATTGAGATTTGAACATGTACATTGGATTTAACAACACAGCAAGTGATGGCAGAGGTTTGAGCATGTTTAAATATCAGTGAGAAGCAGCTGCCTAGGAGGGAGGGGCCACACACAAGACCGAGGGAGGTGGCTGTCATTCTGACTCTTTCCAATATCATCCCAATAGTCTGGTCACTTTGTGTGATTGTACACAATGCTGGAAAATCCTGGGCATCTCCCTAAACTGCATTTTATCTTGTATAAAATGGGAATAAGAATACTGCTACATCACACATGATGGTTTAGGAAGATTAAAATAAGATAGATGAACAGAGACTCTAATCTATAAAATGTTAGCAATGATTATTGCCCCTCACTCTCTGGTTCAGCAGAAGTTTACTTTTTCTATGTCCCCTTCCTTCAGGTAGATAACACCCAGTTTTCTTCTTGATGGCTGTTAGTGACTTACTGAGCCCTTGCTCCAACATGCCGAGGCAGGGACCTCCTGTAACCTCAGTTATGGGATAATGCATAGGAAGAGGGTTTCAAAATCCCTTTGCATGCAGCATGGCTAACCAGCAGGCAGAGATCATTGTGAGCAGGTATTTTCTCTATAGCATACTAAAATCATATCCAGCAGCCTGGCTGGTGTGGCTCAGTGGTTGAGCGTCAACCTATGAACCAGGAGATGGGGATTCAGTTCCCGGTTGGGTCACATGCCAGGGTTGCAGGCTCCATCCCTAGTGTGGGACATGCAGGAGGCAACCAATCAATGATTCACTCTCATCATTGATGTTTCTATCCCTCTCTCCCTCTCTCTTCCTCTCTGAAATCAATAAAAATCTATTTTTAAAAATAAATAAGTAAATAAAATAATATACAGTAGGCACTGCCTTGCCATCCACCCAGAAAGCACTGATCACAAGGTAATACAAAGAATGTCACTTTCTCCCTCTCCCCCGACCCCCAAATCAAGTCACCCAACCTTGTGAGGTTTTCAAAGGGTTTTGTTTTATTTTTGAACCAAAGGAGTCATTTAGAAAACTAAGGCAAGAATGCCATCTTGGGGTTTCTGCTGACAGCACAGGCTACCTGAGCTGCAGATGGGAAAAGGATTATGCTCCCAGAGGTTGCTCTATGTCCCTAAAGCAGTGTACTCAGATCCCTGGGGCCTTTTTCTGGTTAACTAAATGTTAACAGTTGGGTTCTATAACTAAAGAATTTAAAATTTTAAAGTCAGACTAATTCATGACAGTTAGGTTTGGGCCTGTCCTTACTGAGCTTCTAGCTAGATCTTGCTCAGTGTTTGCCTACCCATCGGTGGCCTTCTATACTCATGATCTGCTTGACCAGATGACTCAGAGTTTAGGGGCAGCACAGCTCCCAAGGTTCAACAGGTGTGACTATAAAGTAATAAGATTCCTTTAGAAGGAATTTTATTCCTTGATGGGACACCTTTATAATCTTTTATATGCATAAGCTTTCCCTCGTTGTTTTATTTTTTAAAACGGCAGAGAAGGCAGTGTCCTGTAGTTGGCATCCTTCATTAATCTTTCCATCTCACCCTTATTTACTAAAAAGAAAATACAGTCAAAGGCGCAAAGAATCTACTAGCAAATCATTTGGAACCCAATTTTCTGTTTCCTTCTTTACAAATTATCCCTGCTTACAGAGAAATCTTGCTTTGAATGAGCTTTACTATGGAATTACATGCATGAGAAACACAATGTAGGGTAAAGAGAAATTTGCAAGAGGTAAGCACTGGTTTTCGTTGTGTCATAGTGTAGATATATCTCCACCCAACCCCAATAGGTTTTCTTTAAATTCCTTATCTATTGGCATGGACCAGAGATTAATAAACAATTGTTGAATCTAATGTGTGTCTCAAAGGTAAGATTTACACTTCGTTCTTCCTTTCCCTTCAAGCTTCAGAGTGTCCTCTTATTATCTCCCACAAGTTTGGAAATAGTTTTGAAGACTGCACCTGTGAGAATGGCAACACGAATGCAAAAGAGAAAGTTGAGCATCAATCAAGGTAAGTACTGATTGCTTGTTTGTTTGTCTTTTCTACTACACAGAACAGGATGAGAGTTATTTTAAAACGGAAGAAGAAGGAAGCAAATTATGAGAGTTTTTTTAAACCAAATGTGGAAGGGAGAAAGTATGTCAAGAAATGAGGGAGTGGGGAGCTTTATAACTATCTTATACACATTCAAAGTCTCCCCTTTAAGCCCCAGAGGTGGAATGAGACTGAGTTTTGAGTTTGGGCCCTGTGTGAGCTGTGACCTTGCATAAGTAACTTGAACTTTCAATGCCTCAAATTCCTCATTTGTAAAATAGGATTAATAACAGTACCTCCTTCATGAGTTTATTAACAGGGCTAAATAAACTAATTACGAGTAAAATGCCTGGCAAATGGCACCTGCTCTATAAAAGTAGCAGCCACTGCTAATAAATTGCAAAGGCCAATCACCCCAGTTAGTTCCCTGGTGCTCCTTTCCTTGGGCACCAGCCATGCGCAAGCCCATACTGCCTCGGAGGGAGCTAGCCCCCGTCTCAACATGTTACTCCTGGTTGGGAAAAGAATGACCACACATAAATATGGTTTGTTGAACAAGAACTTCTAGGTCAACTTGAGAAAATCAGCATCATATAAATGAACTAAGCAAGGGCTAGAACTCTTTGGAGAAATAGGGGATGCAGTTTAAAGCAACTTGAAAAGTGTACTGTGAGATACAGAGAACAAAAAGATGATTTCCAGAGGACAGAGAAGCTGGGGGACTTGGTAAATAAGGTAAAGGGATTGGGAAGTACAGATTGGCAATTACAAAATACTTACGGGATATAAAGTACAGCCAGCATAGGGAATATAGTCAATAATCTATAATAATAAAAGGGTAATATGCTAATTAGACTGGATGTCCTTCCATATGAAGCCGGGGCTGTGAGGGAAGCCCAGGTCCCAGGTGCCAGAGGGAAACCCAGGTCCCAGATGCCAGAGGCAAACCGGTGCTGGCAGCCAGGGGAAGGAAGGCCTACTCTTGCACAAATTTTGCGCATTGGACTTCTAGTACTGTAATAACTATGTATAGTGGGAGGTGGGTACTGGAAATATTGGAGGAAACACTTGGTAAAGTATATGATTGTCTAGCCACTAAGTTGTACACCTGAAACTAATAGAAAATAATACTGAATGTAAACTGTAATTGAAAAATAAGATATAATTTTTTTCAAAAGGGTCTACTCACTATGAGAGGCAAATCAATGAGAAAGAATTGAAAGGGGAGTAGTCACTTGTATGCATGCATATTAGCATAACCAATGGACACAGACACTGGGGGGTAGGGGCTTTGCCTGGAGGGTGGAAGTGGCTGGGGAGGGGTCAATTGGGGGAAAAGGAGACATATATAATACTTGAGTTTAAATAATAAAAAAAAGAAAAAGGGAGTAGTCACTAATAGGAAGGTTCCCAGGCAGAGACAAAGTCCCAGGAGAAACAAATTAGTTCAAGGAGAGTTCTTCAAACTTACAAGACCTTCTCGTGCCCACTCTTGGCTGATGACATTGCTTCCTATTTCAGTAAAAACAGAGACTACTCAGAGATAAACGCCCACCGATTCCCATCACATCCACCAGCCTGCCAGCACCTGTGCCCACATCCGCTGACTTCCTTCCCATGACTATATGTGGTGGTTTAAAAATATATCCACAAACTCTTTGACATTCAGAGAATTTTCAAAAAGTGGAACCTAAAATTGCCCCCAAATTCAGTAGCTTAAAACAACAAGAAAACCTACATTTCTTTTTTTAGGACAAGGACTTGACTGGTTTCTAACAATGTGGAGACACTGAACGTGTGTGACTTATAAGACTAGATTACAAAATATTTGAAGTATCTGCCTTGCTCTTTCTCCCATCTCTTGTTCTGGAGGAAACTGCCATGTTGTGTGTATACTGAAGCAGCCCCATCTATGGAGAGGTACATCTGGTGAGGAACTGAGGCTTCCTGCTACTAACTAACATGAATTTGTCAATCACGTGAATGTGCCATCTTGGAATCAAATCTTCGGCCCCCACTCAAACCTTCAGATGCCTGCAGCCTTGATTAACATCTTGACTACACTCTCATGAGAGACCTTGAATGGGAACTGCCCAATTTAGATGCCGCTAAATTCCTGACCACTGGAAATTGTGTGAGATTAAAAAAAAAAATGTAGGTTTTCTTGTTGTTTTGGGCAGCATTGAAACACTTGCTTCACTTTCTTCCTGAGGCCCTCCTCTCTCAGGTCTCCATCTTAGTCTTCTGATCACTCCTTAGGTGTCTTTGCTGATTCTCTCTTATCTTCCTGACCTCTCTGTGTCAGGGGGCTTCAATCCTGGGGTCAGTTTTCTTCCCCAAGAAATCTGTCATCATTATCCCCATTCCCTCTAGTGACCGCTTGAGTCTGTATTGCCCATGACCCCTGCTTAGTGTGAGGCTCAGGATTCTGGGACACTGGACGCCTGCTGTAACCAACTGACAGCACTTTGTGCTATGTCTCCACCAATCCACACCAAAATAATTCACTAACTTTTTTTTAAATCAGTGAAACCAATAAATTTCATATAGTAAGACCAGAGTCACAGCAGATGTGGGATTGTTTTTGTTACTCTTCAAATGGTTGAGTTGATGTTAGATCAACTACCTTAGACCAGAATTTCTGTAACAGGGGGGAATGGGGGGCGGGATTGGCCTGTGCATTGTGGGATGTTTAGCAACATCCCTGGCCTCTACCCACTAGATGCCACTAGTTACCCGCATCCTAGTTGTGATCATCAAAATGTCTCCAGACATTGCCAAGCATCTTTAAATGTGCCCCTTAATAAACTGCTACATTTGTCCTCTTGGGTACAAATCCACACCACCCCCCATTGTATCCACTGCCTTAGACATAGCAGAGTGTGTGCAAGCAGATGGGTAGTTTGAGGTATTCACTCAGTATTGATTTAAGGGGGAGAAAGCTAATATAAACCCTTCTTAGGCTACAGTGGAACAAGGCCTGGGGTGTTTGTGTTTATGTTGGGGAGAGGACACTGCTGCAAAGACCAATAAACTGACTGTTATTCAAAAGGCTGCGGGAAAGGAGGCACTAAACAAGGCAAAGCTAATGAGGCCCCACCCAGATCAGCCATGCCTTATACACATCCGTATTGTCATTCTATGTCACTGTCCTGAAATCATTTCTTTGCATTTCCCTGAACGCTTTGAGCACATGGAGGACAAGGACCAGCCTCTAGCATGGCTCCTAGTGTTCAGCTGGTGTTCAGTAGCTTTTCAGTGAGACAGAACGTGGTACGGCTCTAGCCAGGCCCAAAGCACAGGGTCCAAACCACCTGCCTTTCCTTCCATCACAGTTCTGACTGCATGGGACCCCACTCCTGCACCCTACCCTTTGCTTTCGTTTTAGCCAGATCCTTTACAAAGACCTTCCACTTGACAAGGAACTAAGTATGCCTTAAGTTAGCTGGCCAAGGAGGGTGTCCATGGCCCTCTGAGGAACCTGGCTATTATGACAGTGACATTCTACAGGGGGAGAAACTAGCAAAACCCATCACCATCCAGTTGACACAAAACGTAACTGCTTACCATACAGTTTCTAAAGGATAGCTGTGGGGGCGGGGGGAAAGCTGTTGCTGGGAGGGAAAGGGGCAGCTAACATGGTTCTCTCATCAACTTTAAAAATTATGGACCACTAGGGCTAGAAAGAACAGTGGAGAGCATGTTGTCCAGCCTATCTTTCTACAGAGAACAGCCTCCAATGCCCAGGGAGAAGCGAGTCGTTGGAGGTCAAACAGAATGTTCCCAGCACAGCTCCGACCAGAGTTGTAGCCTCCTGGCCCCCAGTTTAGGGTATTTCCACCTCTCTATGCTGTCCTGGTTGCCAAACTCAGGAAATTCAGGGGACAGCCCTGACCCAGAGGATGAGCTTGGCACTGTGGCCGAGCTCTGCCCCACCTCAGCACCCCAGCCCCACCCCCCCCCAACCTTGACTCGAAGCTCGAAGCTCTTTGCATCCTTGGACAGTTTCTACTTGCATCCGCATCAATTAAACCTTGATCTCATTTATTATCTCAGGAAATGGTCTCAAGGTCACAGGGCTGGAAATTTAATTATGGTAGCAGTATATTAAGTGGCACATTTAAAGATGCTGAATTGGAGTAATTAATTTTTTGGATGGTGGTCTCGGAGGAACGGGTTTCTCCGCACTGGGTGTTCGGCATTCATCATGGCCATTGAGCTTGGCAGCTGTCTTTTAGCTTTAAACTGCCTCGTTATTCATCTTTTATGAGTAGCCTTTAAAAACACCACGCGCCGATATCCCCTTTTATTGTAATATATGTGTGGGGTGAGAACGGAGCCATACTTCACCTTTACTATAAAACATGAACCGAGGGTGCCAGCAGCTACCTGAGCTGGCCTCTAAATTGAGACAACAATTACCCTTCGCTGACATCTAGTGTCAAGGCATGAGATATGGCCAGAGCGCAGCACCCATTGGACTGGAAAACTTAGGCTTCCCCAGCGATAAAGCCTGTCTTGCCCATGGGGTTCCAGCCCCAGCTGTAAGACAAGGAGCAGAGGGATGAACTTGGCACTGACTGTTGACTTTGCCGGGGTGCTAGGTTATCCCATGGGGCAGCCACCTGCCAAGGCCTTAAAGAGCTTGTAATGTTTAATGAAGGGACAGTCATTAAATGTGTTTGGTTCAAATATCAGGCTCGATGAGCCTGGGTGGTGCTTAATAGAGAGGTGGGGAAATATGAATTAAATTAGAGAGATTCATTAAAGAAATTGGCCTGGAGCCCGAGAATGACTACTTGTCAGACAGAACTGCCAGGAGCTAGGAGCTCATCCAGGAAGAAAAACTCAAACTAGTTTTATGTTTTAAATTCCAGAGTGCCACTGTAAAATATGTTTAAATGCTGGTCGGCCTATGCTTGTGGAGAAAGGGATATCCATAAAATCAAATAATTTATTGGATAGAATTTGGATAGAATGCTTGTAGCTGGACTCTTTCTCCCCCTCTGGAAATGCTGGGGCGTTTGCCTCCTACAGTGGAAGAGCTTCGTATTTGCACATTTCCAGAGCAGGGATCCCAACCTCTCCCTACTTCAGAGAGGGTTCGCCTGTCCTCCATTTCAGCGTTCTCAGTCTGGGTGCTATTGATACTTTGGATAATTCTTTGATGTTGGGGCGGGGGACGGGGGGAGTTGCTCTGTGCAGTGTGGGATGTCTAATAGCATCTCTGGCCTCTATGCACCGGATGCACCCATAACTGTCACAACTAAAATGTCTCCGGGCATTGTCAGATATCCCCTAGAAAGCAAAATTGCCCTGGTTGAGAACCAACAGTCTTCTAACCTCACGAAGCAGGTTCAAACCCCTAAACCGACATGCCTAAATGACCATTTGTTGGCTGGAGTGTGCATTGCTGGCCCAGAGCATTTTAGTTGCCCGTATAGCTGGCCCGATGACCACGCCTGCCCGATTTTGACCACAACTCAGTTTTCAGGCATGTATGTTGGACCTTGGCTTGGTGAACTGGAACACAGCTTTGGCCACAATCCTGCATTATTTAATCTCCTGACCTTATTTTGTTAGCACTCACTCTGTAACAGAGTCCCAATATCAGCTTAAGTATCTCCATGTCAGTCAGTCAGATAATCAGCATGTACTTCCTGTGGGGGATTCCACAGGAAACCAGGCAATCAAAACCACTGCCATCTCAGGATTTACATTCTAGTGGTAAGAGATAGCCAACAAGTACATTAATGAATAAGCTCTATTCAGACGATAAGTGCAGTGAAGAAAATTAACCAGGTAATTGGATAGAGTGTGGAGGAGACAGCCGGCTGTGCGGCCACTGAAGGCCTCACAGAAGTGGAGACAGCCAGTATGTGAACAATGAGAAGAAGCTGGCCATGAATGCAATGTTCTTCTCATTATAACAAGCTATATTTTAAGAAGAAATTAAATAATGATAGCATATGCAGAGTAAAGCTCATAAATCTTAACTGTACATCTCAATGATTTGTCTCACACACACACACACATGCACACACACACACACGTATATACAATCATGTAACCACCACACAGATCAAGATGTAAAACCCTTCCATCATCGCAGGTTTATTCCTGCCCCTTCCCTGCCAATACACACTCCAGAGAAACTATTCCTTGATCACTGTCGATTCGTTTTGCCAACAGGCTGCATTTTATTTCATTTTGTTTTGTTCTGTCTGAAGTGCCAGTCAGTAACTTTTCATACATTCTTGCAAGCCTCCAGTTACCTATAAAACTGAAGGAGGCCACTTGAGGTCCCCTAAGGATCTGTAGGAACCACTTGTAGTGGGATCCACATCACCAAGCGCCTCCAGGTGAATCCAGCCACAGCTGATTCTTTCGTGCCCAGAGGGGAGGGAAGATACACCCCGAATCAGAGTGTCTGTGCTTTCATCCCTACCCCCTTCCTTCTTGTTTGCTGAACAAACATTCCTGCCAGAAAGAACAGCAGAAGAACACTGGGCTCTGTCAGCCCCCCGTTAATCAATGAGGCCATAACAAATCACAGAATGAAGCCTATGACACATCAATTACACTAAAAACTGAGGGCATGTCCGGGAATTGGCAATATACGCACAACCTTCGGGGTCACCTCCACCCAGCTCAATGAGGCTTGGAGGCTCTTCAAGTTATTGTTGGTCCAGCTATGGGACAATGGCTCAGGGTGAGAGGTGGCTACAGTGGAAGAAAGGCTTCATGTGGGCAGTGTGTGCTTCTTCACAGCAGCTCTGCAGGATGGTCTTTCCCAGAACTTAGTTATGATGAACAGAATAATCCAGTAATTGGAAACTGGCTTCTACCTCTGCCGTTGACTAACTAGAAACTTGGCAACTGAGTTGACCTCATGGTGTCTCAATTTCTTCTGCTATATGCATTGTACCACCTCTTAAAAGCATTGCTTTTGGGGGTCAAGAAAGGTGTAAATGTAGGGGTGATTATATCTGTACATGAGCTGGTATTTACTCATCATCCACTCAGTAACATTGAATGTGTCCACTATGTATCAGTGCTTCATTTTCCTCAAGGGGCTCACAATAAAGAAGAGAAGACAGGTTGAGCAGAAAGTGAGAAATCCTTGGAAATGGAGGCATCCAACCAAAGCTGCCCTGCACTGCAGTCCACCCAGCTATCAGTTCCCCAAAGAGGAGGCTGCATTGTGTAGTTCTTTGAATCCATGGAAAGCCCATGCCTGAGAACTGGAGCAATCAGATTCCTTAGGCTTGTCTGGCCAGCCTGTGTGGGGTGTAGTGGAACTCCTCAGCCCTTGTCCCATTTGTTCCTTCCCCTTTCCCACTTCCCCACCACTCCCTGAATGTGAAAATGGGCCGAGCAAAAGAAGGGCATACATGGGAAGAGTCATGGACCTCAAGGGGAGAAGTAAAAGTTCAGCTAAATTCAGGACAGTGCCCTGAGACTGGCTGTCAGAGCCACACATAGGACCAAGCACTTGCTCAGAGTGACAGCCAGTGAATAAGCCTATACTAGCTCTCAGGTCTTCTGATTCCATGCTGCTTCTTACTAATAGGGGGTGGCTTACCCAGTCAGAGTCCTTGGTTGCAAGCAACAGAGACTAACTTTGGCTGATAAAGGAGAAAAGGAGTTTGTTGTTGTTGTTTTAAATATTTTTTTTTATAGATTTTAGACAGAGAGGAAGGGAGAAAGAGATAGAAACATCGATGACAGAGAAACATCAATTGGCTGCCTCCTGCACTCCCCCTACCAGAAATCAAGCCCACAATGTGGGCGTGTGGCCCTGATGGGGAATCAAACTGTGACCTCTTGGTTCATGGTCGACTCTCAGCCACTGAGCCATACCAGCCGGGCTGGTTTTTTATAAAGATATTGCCAGGCAAAAATTACCAGTGGATACTAAAATCAGAAGGCAAAATGTTGTTGAAGAACAGAGTATTCACAGTTGATTTCTAAAGCACAGATAACTTACTACAAGATTATTTGCAAAAAGGGGAAAAGCACATATTTATCGTGGACAGATCTGGTGATGACCATGCTAACCAAGTGATCAAATCTAGAGTGACCAATAGTGGAACACTATCAGTGTGTAATACACACAGCCATAAAATGTAAACTTCAGTCTAACCAGGACTCTAGCCCTAACTTCAGACGTACAGGGAATACAAGAAGAGAGAGGAATAAACCAAATGTCACAGTGTAGAAACTATGAGACTAATCAGGAATGTAAGCAAGCCTATGAGACAACTGTTTTACCCTTCAAAAAGTCAATGTCATGATAAATTTTTAAAAGTTAGAGGTACTCTAGACTAAAACAGACTAAAGAGAGATGACCACCAGTTATAATATTGGTCCTAGATTGAATCCTGTTTGGGGGGAAAAATAGTTGTAATAGATATTCTCAGACTGGAGGTATTGAAATAAAAACTGTATTCTGGATAGTGTTATGAAATTAACATCAATTTCCTTAGGTTTGATAACAGTTTTGTGGTTTTGTGGGAGATTACACTTAGGCTTAGGAGATGCACTCAAGTATTTAGGAGTAAAAGGTTAACTTCAAGTGGACAACTTTCAAATGGTACAGCAAAAAATAAGGGTAAAGTAAAAATACACACAGATATGGAGATAGAGGTAAAGCAAATATAGTAAAAGGTGACAAGCTGTTGAAGCGAGGTATTCATCAGAAAGGGTGGTGTAGGACAGTGGTAATTTAGAGAGCTGGTCTGAAAGGACTGGAGGACCAGCAGAAGGCCTCCATCCCCTAACATACCTGGCCCGGTGAGAGCTCGCCATTGCTACTGCCGCCTTGGCCACATAGGCTACTGCTTCTCTCTGCCTCCACTGCCAGGTCTGCACCAGAACTTTATGCTTGAAATCACTTAGCTAATTCCCCCGTTGCCTTTACTGCACCAAAAGCTACGCACCTGTGCCACCAACCACAACAGCAAAAATGGGAAGGCTACCCACAGGTGTTTTCTTAGGTGGCTCAGGTGACTTGAAGGCTCCCACCGGTGGATCTGATTGCTGGAACCTAGCTCTCAGGCCTGTGTCTTGCTGCAGGGTAAGCTGGGAATTGGCATATCTGTGCTCCTTCTCTCGGTGAGACTAGCAAATGATGATAGGCAGGCTTCAATTAGAGAGGTGCCCGCAACATCCAACAATAATGTGTGTAGTTCACCAAAGGTCTATCCTAATAATCAGCTCAATGTACTTCCAGGTGAGAAGAATAATTCTGACTCTTCTTTTTAATCTTTGCCAGTTTCTTATGTAGCATCTCTTTAATGTTGAGTCCTGAATACCAGTGTTTACTTATGGGCTGACTCTGGGATTTATTTACTTGGGCATATTGCCTTGTTTGATTATAAGTTACTCTCTTCATTGTTTTCTGTTTAAATGCCGAGAGGCCTTCAGGCATGGATTGTCTATAAATGAAAATGTATTATGATTATTATTGTTCATGATGGTTCAAAAATAGACTCTCTCATCAGAATACATAATCAAGACATTGCAAAGAGGAAATTTTTTAAAGCCTTTATTTTTTATCCATTGAAAATCTAAGAGGATGCTAGGGAAGCTCTCTTGGCAGTTGGTGATAGATTCAAATACAACTGAATTCATATTTACCATGACCTAATATTAATATCCATTAACACACTTTATATTGATAAATTTAGAAAGGGAATTCATGGTCCTGTCTCAGAGACTGCTGGGAAGTAGATCCAACCCCTTCATTTGTCATCATTATGGGGAAGAGCTGTGGTCCACAACTTATCATTTGTTTATAGCAATAAGTACAGTAAAGGAGGGATGTGCGGTGGCACAGTAAGGCTGCTGGTACTCCTTCCTGCTCCCTGTCTCAAGGGGTAGCAACACCTTATATCCACATACTCAAGGCACACACCCAGGAGGCATCTCTGATTCCTCGCTCTCCTTCACTGCCCCCCAGCACCCAATCCATCCCCAGTCCTGTTGATTTTAACTCTTAAATATCTTGCAAATACAGAATATTCTTTCCATTTCCTTCTATATCAGTCTTTTCCTGGGCTACCACTATTCCTTCCACATTGCAATAGCCTCCAAACTGGTGTCCCTACTCTGCTCATCATCTGTAACCTGAGGAATCTTTTAAAATGCAAATCAGATTGTGTATTCCTTCTATCTCATCTCCCCATCCCCTCTAATCTAAAAATTTTCAGTGGTTTCCAGTTGCATTTACAATTCAGCCCCAAATCCTTAACTCAACCTATATGGCTTTGCAGGCTGTCACTCCTCCCCACATCATCAGCTTCCCAGCCTCGTCTGGCAATCTTTCACCCTTATTCACTGACTCCACCTGTACCAACCTCATCTTAGTGTTTCCTGTGCTTTAAAAAAACAAAATTCAGCCAAGTAAATTTGAAGATTTCATTGGCCTTATTAGCAATTCATGAATCAGACAGCATCCCATCTAGCAACTAGAAAGGCTAAGGGGGTGGAGTGTATACAAAATGGGAGGTTTCTATAGGAAGAAGGGTGGGAAGCTATTCACAAAAGAAAATTAATTTTGAGCCCAACATATTTTTTGGGGGAAAAGCAAGAGAGAAAACAGGAAGGGTTTTTATTATGCAGATTGCCTCTTCTTGATTCCTCCCTCTCCCTCACTGCCCCCCAGCACATGATGGAGAGTCCCCCAACCCCTGGGACAAATTATCTTACTGGTGCTTGACCAGAAAATTCCAGACCAGTTAAGATTACATTTCTAGGAAAAATTGAAACTGCAATTAGATCAGGTATTAAATCTAGGTTTGGTATCACGGGCTTTTAGTACATACGAGTGGTACCATTTTGGGCCTGCGGTTTTCTCTTTAATAGCTCTACCTCCTTCTTCCCTCCAAGCCTTTACATATGGTGTCCCCTCTGCCTGGTATCTGTTCCTTCCCCACCCATGATCACTCCTAGGTAATGCTCCCCACAAACTAGACCTGTTCTATATATATATATAAAAGCCCAGTGACCGAACAGCAGAACGACCAGAATGACCGGTCGACCAGTCACCATGATGCACACTGACCACCAGGGGGCAGATGTTCAATGCAGGAGCTGCCCCCTGGTGGTCAGTGCACTCCCACAGTGGGAGCACCGCTCGGCTGACCGGGATGAGCAGCACTCCCACAACTGGCCGATCCTTACAGGCCACACCCCCCACCAGTACACGAATCCTGTGCACCGGGCCTCTAGTGTTCTCATAACACTATCTTTCCTTTTCAAATTGCATCCATCGCAATTTGAAATTACACATATGTTGATGTGATTGTTTGATGACTTCTATTAACCCCACTAGACTGACAGCACCTTGCGGGCAGGGAGACTGTTTCAACTCTGTTGCATCAGCTCATAGCACAAAGCCTAGGCATGTAAGGTGCTAATTATGTATTTTTTTGAATAAAAAAAATATTTTAACAAATGAATGAACATAAGGGACTACAGAGAGGGGTAATCACAGAGAGCTCAGAGAGGGGTGAGAAAACCCAGAACACATTTAGATAGCATCCCAAATAGAATATTGTCTTCAAACCAGAAATTAGAAACAGGGTCATGAATGCTGGCTGATCTCATGTCTCCTCCCCAGTTAAGAGACTAGTCAGTTCAGATAAAGATAATCCCAGAGATTTTTTTGCTTGAGGAGCAACAAAAATGGGTTCATAGACCTTGCGGAGCTCTCAGTCCAAACAGATGTCCATGATTGAAACTCCCTGAGCCACCTCCCCTGAATTGCACTCAACTTTCCTAAATGAGATTTTATGGGAATGATTGTGATGAGATAAATGAGCAGCTCCACTAATGTATAATACAATTTTCAATTACAGCCTATGTACAATAATTTACATTTCTTGTTTGATGGTGTGATATTTATGTGACATATTCTGGATGAGACCTGGCTGCTGTTTACATAATGATCTTGCTTTTCTCTTAGAGAAGATCTGGTTTTCAATTTTCTTTTTGTGCTGCTAGGTATTATTATTCCAAGATAAACATCATATATTATAGAATGTGCAGGTGAAAAATATGAATGAAGTAATAATCTAGATGGGTTTTAATAATTCTCATTTATGCCACAGTATTAGGTAATAGAATGCTTCACCTTTCATAAAATGTTAAAATAAAAGTGTCCCTAAAATTACAGTAAATTTTTTGTGATCACTCCTTTGGCAAAGTGCCACTGAATAGCAAAAATGAATATTTCATCCAATACATTTGACCATTAATAACATAATATTCAGCACCTGAACATTGCTCTGAAGTTGGAACAAAATCAAAGGAAAGTGTCTTTTTTCTGACTTTTAAGACTCAGTCTGCATGAAACAAATGCTTTTATGCATTTAACTCCCAATGTTATTCCTCCGCTCCTAACTGGAGATGTTTGACTACAAGGGAGAAGATCACTCCCAATCAAAGGACTTCCAGAGAGAAAATTCTTTCAGCATAGCAAAGGGCAGGTCAGGAGAGCACAAAGGAGCCATGTGAAAGGAATCCAGTTTGGGGTTCAAGACCCAGCAAGTATCAAGGTTAGTGCAAGCGGTATTGAGCTCAGGGGGCCACATCTGGGGACAAGAGAGGGCCAGGTAGGTACCACCATCCTCTTCAGCCAGAGCCCTCTCCTTTTACCCGTGTTATAGATGGGCAGTCCAAGTAAAAGTTCATTCAAAAATAAGAACTGGCTGTTTCTAAACCTTCACAAAAACACTTAATAGTGAAAAGAGTACTGTTCTAGACATTGGCTCTCTGAGCTCCATTTTCTTGTTTATAAATATTTAACGGTCCCTAGCATTCCCCTATTTTACAATACCAAGTACTGTTTTATATTCTAGGCCAAAACACTAGGTAGATGTGGCTATTATTTGGTATAACAATCTAATTATGCCATGTAATCAAACAGCATGCCTGCCTCCCTTTTAACATAACAAGGGAAGTAAAACATTCAGGCATAGAACTAGCAATATATCACCAGTGCTGGTCTCACATATAAAATGCTCACTTGGACATGGGTCCCTGGAAAGTAGTCAACTAGCCCTTGCAGATGCTAGAGTCTGGGTGAAATACCAGACGCTTCTCAAAATCTGTCTGTATTCAAATGGGCCCAACACTAGATTAAGTTACAAATAAACCTACAATATCACGATAATTAAGAAATCTTAATAAATTTGGAAAGTGTTCTTTTAGTCCTAACTTATTCAAGCATTAAGCATCTTATTGAGTTTCTCTTCCTTTCTGCAAATAAACAAAAACTCAACAGCTTTAAAAAAAAAAACAAAAACTCACCAGCTACATGAATTATGGTAAAATCCATGCAGCCATTAAAATAATGATGTGAATGTATATTTGTTGGCATGGGAAAATATATTCAGTGAAAAATCAAATAAGTCAGCATTATGAGATTTCATTTTTGAAAAAAAATTACATGTACACAGGGAAACATAGAAACCATTTCAAAGGATAGCCATAGTTACCTCTAAAGAGCAAGATTATAAGAGATCATTGTTTTCTTCTTTGTTACCTTCCAGTGTTCTGAAATCTTTTTATCTCTTTTTTTTAATCTATTTCATTGATTTTTTTTACAGAGAGGAAGGGAGAGGCATAAAGAGTTAGAAACATCAATGAGAGAGAAACATCGATCAGCTGCCTCCTGCACACTCCCCACTGGGGGTGTGCCTGCAACCAAGGTACAAGCCCTTGACCGGGATCGAACCTGGGACCTTTCAGTCTGCAGGCTGACGCTCTCTCCACTGAGCCAAACCGGTTAGGGCAGTGTTCTGAAATTTTGATGGAGAGTTTCAATATCAATATTGAAATTTTGAAAAGAAACAATATATATATAAAGCCAGCGACCAGAACCATAATGACCAGAATGACCAGTCACTATGACGCCCACTCTGGCCAGCAAACCAGCCATCTGGGGGTGGGGCTAGCTGGAAAACCTCCCACGGCTCCTCCCCTCGGCCAGCCCTGCCCCTGATCACCCCCACCACCACCCCGATCAGCCCACGGCCCCACCCCCACTCTGATCAGGGGCAGGGCTGGCTGGCCAACTGCCTGTGGCCCCTCCTTCTGGCCAGTCCCACCCCTTATCAGCCCCACCACCTCTATTGGCCCACAGCCCCTCCCCCCAGCCAGCTCTGCCCCTGATTTCCCCCCACACCAATCGGGCGTAGGGCTGGTGGCCAACCTCCCATGGCCCCTTCCCCAGCTGCTGACCCTTGATCACCCCACCACCACCCCATTCAGGGGCAGGGCCAGCCAGCCCACCACCCACAGCCCCTCCCCATGGCTGGCCCATCCCTAATAGGCCCCCCAAATCAAAGGTGGGGCCCACTGGCCAATCGCCCGCAGCCCCTCCCCCCAGCCGGCCAGGTCCTGATCGGGCCCCAATAGGGGCAGGCTGGCTAGCCAACCTCCCACTGTCTCCTCCTCCCAACAGGCCCAGCCCCAATCCACCCTGATTGGGGCCGGGCCTGCCAGACCCCACCCATGCATGAATTTGTGCTTTAGGCCTCTAGTCTATACTAATAAAAGGGTAATATGCTAATTAGACCAGCTAGACCCGATGTCTTCCAGACGTCCTTCTGGAAAAAGCCACAGCAGCTGTAGGGTCGAGGGCAGTCTGCAGCCACAGTGGCTGCGAAGGCTAAGGGCAGGTGGCCACGGCAGCAGCTGCGAGGGCTGAGGGCAGGAGGCTGGCAGTGGCAGCAGCAGTGGGGTGATGGGGGCGGCACCTTCCCCTGATTGGCCTGGTCACCTTCCGCAGAGGGAGGCCAGACTGCAGCTTAGGCCTGCTCCCCATGGAAGCCGTCAGAAGGACATACCCTGAGGGCTCCCAGACTGTAAGAGGGGGCAGGCCATGTTGCGGGCTCCCCACCCCACCCCCACCCCCCCCTTCCACTGCCAGTGCACAAATTTTCATCCACTGGGTCTCTAGTCCTATATAATGAAGAGCTAATATGCTAATGGTCATGACTCCTTCACGCCGTGATGCCCTCACACCATAATGAGGGATCACCAGGAGGCTGTGTGCACAGCAGGAGCGCACGGGTGGGCAGGGCTGTGTGTGCTGCGAGGTGCACACGGGTAGGCAGAGGCTTGACACTGCATGCATGGTGCAGAGTCAGAACCCCCGGCTCTGGCCTACCTCTTTGGGGTGATCAATTGCAGGGCTCCCACACTGTGAGAGCGCACAGGCCAGTCTGGGGGACCCTCCCCCCTTAGTGCATGAATTTTATGCACCAGGCCTCTAGTCTATACTAAAGAAAGGTTAATATGCTAATTAGACTGGGAGACCTTTCAGACGTCCTTCCAGACAAAGCCATGGTGGTGGGGCCAAGGCAAAGGCGGTTAGGGGCGATCAGGCCAGGAGGGGAGGGCAGTTGGGGGTGAACAGGTCGTCAAGGGGGGCAGTTGGGGGTGAGCAGGCCGGCAGGCAGAGTGGTTAGGGGTGATCAGGCAAGCAGGCAGGTGAGCAGTTAGGAGCCAGCAGTCCTGGATTGCCAGCAGTCAGACATCACCCAAGGGGTCCCAGATTGGAGAGGGTGCAGGCCAGGCTGAGGGACACTCCTCGCCCCCACGCCACCCCCCCCCCCCGTGCACAAATTTTGTGCACCAGGCCACTAGTCTATATAATAAAGATCCAGGTCGTAACAACCATTACGACCAAAGGCTTGACCGGACCTGAAGTCAGTGCTGGGTTGCTGTGGCATAGAAACTGACCAATCAGAACCAAATCTGGGTGAATGTAAGGAGCCAATGGCTTCCTAGGAGGTGGAGCTTTTGACACTGACTGGCATAAAAACTGACGAATCAGAACCAAATTGGCCAGCAGAGGAGGGCAGTTGGGACAAGATCAGACTGTCAGGGGAACGCAGTTAGGGGTGATCAAGCAGGCAGAGGCAGTTAGGGGCAATCAGGCCAGCAGGGGAGAGCAGTTGGGGGTGAGATGAAATCAGCAGGGGAGGGCAGTTAGGGGCGATCAGGCAGGCAGAGGCAGTTAGGGGTGAGATTAGGTCAGCAGGGGAGAGCAGTTGGGCACTCTTTCAGGCCGGCAAGGGAGGGCAGTTAGGGGCGATCAGGCAGGCAGGCAGAGGGGTTAGGGGCAATCAGGCAGGCAGACAGGTGAGTGGTTAAGAGCCAGCAGTCCCAGATTGTGAGAGGGGTGTCTGACCGACAGTTTAGGCCCGATCCCACAAGGTGGATCGGACATCTCCCGAGGGGTCCCCGATAGGAGTGGATGCAGGCTGGGCTGAGTGAACCCCCGCCCCTCCATGCATGAATTTCGTGCACAGGGCCTCTAATATATATATAAAAGGCTAATATGCTAAGTGTCTACTGGTTGCTATGATGCACACTGACCACCAGGAGGCAAACACTCAACTCAGGAGCTGCTGAGCTGCAGTGACTTGGCAGAGGTGGTTCTCTGGTGATGCACCCTGAAACCAGAGAGGAGGAGGCCCGATTCCTTGTGAGGCCATGTAATTCCTCCTTTGGCCATGGGTTATGTTGTTGCTAGGGCACTGTTGGTCCCGAATCTGGTTTACTGCACACTTACGTTTGCATTCCACACCCTGTACAACAGCAATTTTGCAGAGTGCTCTCTTGCACTCCGGGACCACTCAGGGGATGTCGGAGAGCCAGTTTTGGCCCAATCCCCGCAGGACAGGCTGAGGGACCCCACCTGCCAGAGGGACCCTTCTCACTCCACAGACACCATGGAGGGACCATGAAAGGTTGGCTCCAGGGTGTGTCCAGCCCATCTTGCCCAGGCCTTCCCTGCTGGCCACCTTCTAATTTCCTTTCAATGTGCATGAATCCGTGCACTGGGTCACTAGTGTTAGACAAAGAAAACACTACGTTCTTGCTTCCCTATATTATTTAGGAATGCACAAATGACAACTCCTGAGAAATAGTGGACTATTTAGAATCAGCAAACTTTCTCTGTAAAGGGCTAGATGGCAAATATTTTAGGGTTGTGGGCCATCTGTTGATTTCATAACCATTCAGTTTTGCCATTATAGCACAAAAGCATTCATAAATAGTAGGTAAATGAATGCATGTGACTGTGTCCCAATAAAACTTTATCAACCAAGAGGCATAGTTTGCCAGTCCCTGGTGTAGTAGAAGGAACCTGGACTTCGGGGACAGACAAGGGTTTGAATCCTCACTCTGCTGCCCAGAGCTATATAATCACTTCAAGATATGCTTTACTTGTATCTGAAATGGAAGAAATAACACTCCCTTAGAGACTTGTGTGAGAAAGTGCACCTCACAAAATTGCACACACAACAAGGGTTGTATGCCTTCTTTTTTTTTTTTAAATAAATCTTTATTGTTCAGATTACAGGTGTTCCTCTTTTTGTTTTCCCCCTATAGCTCCCCTCCACCTGATTCCCCACCCCACCCTACCCCATGCCCTTACCCCCTGCCACTGTCTTCATCAATAGGAATAAGATTTTTGTCCAATCTCTTCCCGCACCACTCACACCCGCTTTCCCCTGAGAATTGTCAGTCCACTCCCTTTCTATGTCCCTGATTCTATTATATTCACCAGTCCATTCTGTTCTTCAGATTTTTTATTTACTTGATTTTTAGATCCACTTGTTGGTAGGTATGTATTTGATGTCACTTTGTTGTTCATAATTTTTATCTTTACCTTTTTCTTCTTCTTCCTCTTCTTAAAGAATACCCTTCAGCATTTCATGTAATCCTGGTTTGGTGGCAATGAACTCCTTTAGCTTTTTCTTGTCTGTGAAGCTCTTTATTGACCTTCAACTCTGAATGATAGCTTTGCTGGGTAGAGTAATTTTGGTTGTAGGTTCTTGCTGTTCATCACTTTGAATATTTTTTGCCACTCCCATCTGGCCTGCATAGTTTCTGCTGAGAAATCAGCTGACAGTCGTATGGGTACTCCCTTGTAGGTAACTAACCGTTTTTCTCTTGCTGCTTTCAAGATTCTCTCTTTGTCTTTTGCCCTTGGCATTTTAATTATGATGTGTCTTGGTGTGGTCCTCTTTGGATTCCTTTTGCTTGGGGTTCTCTGAGCTTCCTGGACTTGTAAGTCTATTTCTTTCACCAGGTAGGGAAAATTTTCTGTCATTATTTCTTCTAATAGGTTTTCAGTATTTTGCTCTCTCTCTTCTTCTGGCACCCCAAAAATTCAGATGTTGGTACGCTTAAAGTTGTCCCAGAGGCTCCTTACACTATCTTCATATTTTTGGATTCTTTTTTCTTTTTGTTTTTCTGGTTGGGTGTTTTTTGTTTCCTCATATTTCAGATCTTTGGTTTGATTCTTAGGGTACGTTGATCTACAGTTGAATTTCTGTATATTCTTTATTTCAGACAGTGTATGCTTCATTTCTGACTGGTCCTTTTCCATTTTTTTTGGCATTCTCATTAAGGTCCTTGAAGGTCTCACTAAGCTCCTCAGAAGTGTCATCAAGTTTCTCGGCGGTTTTTAGAAGATTCTTGAGTAACCTTATAAATGTGGTTCTGAACTCTATGTCGTCCAGTAGTTTGCTTTCCTCTGTTTCTTTCATTTGTGACATGTTTCTTTGTCTCCACATTTTGGCTGCTTCCCTGTGTTGATGGAGTGGCTTTGTGTGGTAGGTGACCTATAGCGGACAGTAGCTCAGCCTCCCCAATCACCTGATGTGGACGCTCTTGGTAATTGACCTCCAGGACAATTGGCTGTGAGGACTCACTGTGTCTATAATGGAAGAACTGCTGTGCTAGAGACACGCTTATGGTACAGTACTTGTTTCAGTGGGGCTTTGGTGCTCGCTGAGTCTGCCTCTTGAATGTGTCACTTATGGATGTGAGGAGTTGAAATCTGGTTTCTCACACTGACCACTAGGTATACTGGCTTCCGGATCTCCAATGGGGTGCAGGTCAGCTATTGTCTGAGTCCACCCAGCAGGAGCTACAGCGAGAGCTACAGTTTTCTCCTCTTTACTTGGGATTTAGAGGTTTTGGAGCTGTCTGATAGGGCAGTCCATTCATATGCAAAAGCCGCTGCTTGGAGCTTGGGTGGGTTTGTGGGTTGTGTGGGGCGGGGTCTCAGGGCGTCACTAGGCTAGGGCGTGGCAAACAGTGATGGCTGCTAGCTAGCCTGCTCTGTGTGTCCGACTGCGGCCTGTGCCCCAGCGCAGTAAACAATTATTCTTGCGCGCAGCTCTGCAAGCAAGCCCCCCTCACTTTCTGACCCGGTGGCAGACAGTCCAGCTTCTCCCCGTAGGAGTGGGTCCCCTGTGTCTCCCCAGAAACTGTATTTCAGAGTAATCGGGGGCTTGTCTCCCTTTGGGTTGAAAAAAGCAACGCCTGCCGCCAGCCCAGATCACTCGCCTCTGTACCTCAGCTTTTCAGCACTTGTGCACGTCTCAATGCTCTTTTCTCTTTCCTTCTAGTTGTAGAACTTCCACTCAGCCAGCTTTCCCGTGGTTCTGGGTGATAGACGTTTTGCCTTATAGTTGTAGTTTTGAAATTGTGCGAGGCAGCAGTTTAGGTGTTTACCTACGCCACCATCTTGGATTCTCACCTTCTTTCTTTTTAAAAAAATATTTATTAAATTGATTGGAGTGACATTGGTCAACATATAGGTTTCAGATTTTTTTAAATATATTTTTATTGATTTCAGAGAGGAAGGGAGAGAGGGAGAGAGATAAAAACATCAATGATGAGAGAACTATTGATTGCTGCTCCTGCACACCCCTTACTGGGGATGGAGCCCTCAACAGGCATGTGCCTTGGCTGGAATTGAACCTGGGACTCTTCAGTCTGCAGGCCAATGCTCCCAAGGGTCCTCAAACTACAGCCCGCGGGCCACATACGGCTCGCTGAGGACATTTATCCGGCCCGCCTGTTCTGCTTAGCAGCCAACTCATCTGGGGCCCACAGTGCGCATAGGAATTTGTTCATCGTTTTTTTTTTTAACTATAGTCCGGCCCTCCAACGGTCTGAGGGACAGTGAACTGGCCCCCTGTTTAAAAAGTTTGAGGACCCCTGCTTGAGCCAAATCAGCTAGGGCATGGTGTAGGTCTCTGTGTTACAAGATCTGTACCGCCACCCAAAGTCAAATCTTCTCCTGTCACTTATATTAGGTCCCCCTCTTTCCTCTAGCATCCACCACACTGCTGTTTGTGTTTCAGTTTTATATCCCACATATGAATGAAATCATATAGGTCTTAGCTTTTTCCGACTGACTTATTTCACTTAGCATAATGTTCTCAAGGTCTATCCATGTTGTTACAAATGGTACTATTTTTTTTCTCATTTTATTTTATTTTTATTTTCTACAAATAGTGCTATTTTGTTTTTTCTTATGGCTAAGCAGTATTCTATTGTGTATATGTACACATCTTCTTTATCCAGTCCTCTATCATGGAACATTTTGTTTGTTACCATGTTTTGGCCACTATGAGTAATGCTGCAATGAACAAAGATATTTGCATATCTCTTCGCAAATGCATGATTTCTAGTTTTTCGGGTATATACCCAGGAGAGGGATTGCTGGATCATATGGTAGTTCTTAGTCCTAATTTTTTGAGGAATCACCAGACTGCTCTTCATAGTGATTGTGCCAGTCTACATTCCCACCAGCAGTGAATGGGGATTCCCTTTTTTCTACAGCCTCTTCAACACTTGTGATTGCTTGTCTTATGGACAATCTAATAGGTATGAGGTGGTATCTCATTGTAGTTTTTATTTCTGTTTCCCTAATTGCCAGTGAGGTTGAACATATTTTCATATATCTGTTGGCTGTTCATATGTCATCTTGGGAAAGCTGTATTTTCAGGTTCTCTGCCCACTTTGTGATTGGGTTGTTTGTTTGTTTGTTTGTTTGGTGTTGAGTTTTATGAGTTCTTTACATATTTTGGAAATTAAACCTTTGTTGGAGCTACTGTTTGCAAATATCATCTGCCATCCGGTTGGCTGCCTCTTTGTTTTGTTGTCAGTCGTCACCCCTCTTCTTTTTTATAGCACAACTGGAAAAATAATTAAGTGTGTTAAATAAAATAAGAGTTAAAAGAAACAAACTAATTATACCACCAACATTTATCCACAACAAAACTAGCTTAAAGCTTAAAGTAGCATTTGTAGGGCAGGCTATGAAATAGGGTGAAGAGAGGCAAAATGACCCAGTTGGAGGACTTTAATTTCCATCTCACTGCTCCAGGGATGGCAATGACTACAGAATGCTTTGAAAGCGCACATCTATCTTTAATTTAAAACAAATACAATATATTTAATAAAGCTCATGTTGGATATGCCCTAAGACAAAAAGTCATTCAGAATCTGAGGCATTAAACACTGGCCCTAATGCTTTTATTTTGGACAGCATGTTAACCTATTTTTCAGGAATGCACTACATGGGTTGACTCACACACTCTCTCTTCATGCTTCATGTGGACAATCATTGAGACACCTTAGATTTCTCTTTCCTTGCTGTTCATAATGATGTCCGTTGAACTGCCTGTCGGTCGTAATAATAGAAAATATGAGAAGCATTTTAATAAATGCTTATTATTAGCCCCTCATTTACTTACCTTCCAAAGAAATAATTCTTACTTGTGAGTTTAAAACTCTTTAACTCCCCACAGTACTTCATTAGTTTGTCTCAATGTCTAAAAAACATCTTCAATAAATTTTCTTTTCTTGCTATTCAGTCAGGTCTCTGCTGATTGTGATAGTTGATTCGATTAAAAATATTAGAGCTTAGAACAACCAAAGGACTTGTATGCATGCTTATAAGCCTAATCAATGGACACAGACAACAGGGGAGTGAGGGCATGAGTGGGGGGGGAATAAGGATACATATGCAACACCTTAATCAATAAAGAAATTTAAAAATATATATTAGAGCTTTATGAGGGAAAAAAACACCTACCCTTCATGAGTAGCAGTTTCCATTCTCATGACCCCAACTGTGTCAATATTATGTTTCCTGAACACCAGAGAAGGAAACATATGAAACTGAAAAGAAAGCTCCTTTAAGAAAGTGGATTCTAGTCACAGCAAGATGGTCATGATTAGTAATTTCCCCCTTGAAAAATCTTTAAAACATGTAAAGAATGTTAATACCAAAACGTATTGCCATACAGTGTAACACAGTGGCAGCCAGGTAGCTGTCTGAAAGAGCAGCCTACTGTGGCAGGCGCTTGTTTAATCATTCCCCTCAGCCCAGAGCCTTGGTCAGGGAAGGACACAGCACCTGCTGAGAGCTTTCCCTTTCCCAGAGACAAGAGAAGGAGTTAGAGGCAGCAATCAATATAGGTGTCGGGAACAGCTCTCATGTTCTATATTTTAATACGTTTCTTAAATATAATATTTAAATGCAAAATACAGCAATTAGTGCTTATTTTTGTTTCCAGAGAAATAAAGACTGTAATAGACAGATAGCCCTCTTCAAATGAGCAGTGTTTGCAGGAGCACGAAGTACAGTGCTCTGTGCCGAGTGCTGGGCCAGGAAGGACAGGCCTAGAGTCTTGCTCAAGCTCAAGTCCCGCTTCCTCCTAATTATCAGGAAGGAGTTGTGAGAGTTGGCTCCGTGTGGGTGCGTGGGCCAATTCAGGTGATGCCAGATAGGCTCAACGAGAATACCTACGTTTCTCTGGGAGCTCCAAACCCATGCGAATAGTTGAAGATGGAAGGTGAGGCTGCATTGAAAGGCAATACTATATAGTAAGGCATTATTAACAATCTTCATACAACAAATATTTATTTACCAGATGTTTGGGGAAACAGCTGACCTCTAGAAATGTATACTAGAGCGACATCTAATGTAATGACATAATAGTTTCAATGGGGGATGAATGTAAGAGTGAATAATTCATCGTTGGGAGTGATGCTAGGGAAGGAGGGACAGGCAAAGAGAAGGGTGGTCAGGGAAGCCCTTTTTTAGAGGAGGAAGCATCTGAGGAAGCAGAGTTCCCCAACTAGACAAAGAGGCATGGGCATCTCATGCAGAAGGACCAGCATAGGAAGAGTGAATAGTTTTGTGTGTCTGGAATGGAGGGGCTGACTGGAGGTAAGGTTCAGGAAACGGAGGAATAGAGGGAAGAGGTTGTAAAAGGTCTGTGCACTTGGCCCAAGACTTTGAATACAATCCAGTAGGTTGACTAAAGCTTGTTTGTAGTTTTAAAAGAGCTTCACGCGTATAGAGTCAGGAGGTGGACTTAATTTCAGCCTTTCAAGGAATTGGAGAACACTGAGGTAAACCTATTTTCTGCCACAAATAAATTGTGCCAAATTATGTTCTAAGCATTTTTATACTGATCAACTCACTTAATCCTCACAACAGCCCTCTTATGAGATCCTACTGCTCTACCTATTTTACAGATTAGGGAACTGAGACACAGAGAAGTTAAGTAACCTATCGTAGGTCACACAGCAAATAAGTGGTAAAAGCAGGATAAAACCCCAAGCAGTTTGGCTCCAGCATTTGTGCTCAAAAGCATTTTGCTAAGTTTTTTGTCTTGGGCACTGGGCCCAGTAGGTATAAGTCCTAAGTTAATGTTGATGCTGACTTAACCTCCCACTGCTCTCCCATCTCTCAACAACGGGCTGCCTTTTTAGTAGCATCCCCTCATCAAGCTACCTTGAAGCATCTGCTGGAAGCCAGGGAGGAGGACAAGTAGCACTCACTTTTCATTTATTCTCTTTTGTGGCTATTCATCTCCCACTTACAGTGTGGGAAATGGTGTCAACAAGGCAGGTCATGAGACTTCAGTGAAGCAATTTAAGTATACATATTTTTATGTCTATATAAACTTTGGAGTAAATGAATTTTTTAAATTTTGTGAGCTATCCTTTGAAAGAAACCTTTCTAACTACTATAGAACACTTTGACATGAGTCTATAAAATTGATTCAGACAGTTTGCCAAAGCTGTCAGTCTTAATTAATGACTTACTATAACCTCCAGTTTTATTAGGTCTATATTTCTAGAATATTGGCACATATATTAATGACTGTCCCACAAATAAACTGACAGTTTTTAAATGATACAAGATAACTTATTTTCTTATGGGACTTCACTTTTGCCTTAAACTTATAGTAACACTAGAGGGCCAGCGCATGAAATTCGTGCATGGGGGTGGGGGAAGGGTGTCCCTCAGCCCAGCCTGCACCCTCTCCAATCTGGGACCCCTTGAGGGATGTCCAACTGCCCATTTAGGCCCAATCCTACTGGGACATCCCTCTCACAATCCAGAACTGATGGCTCCCAAGTGCTCGCCTGCCTGCCTTCCGGATTGCCCCTAACTGCTTATGCCTGCCAGCCTGATCACCCCCTAACCACTCCCCTGCCAGTCTGATTGATGCCTAACTGCTCTCCTGCCAGCCTGATTGATGCCTAACTGCTCCCCTGCCAGCCTGTTTGCCCCTAACTTCCCTCCCTTGCAGGCTTAGTACCTCCCAATTTCCCTTCCCTGCTGGATATCTTGTGGCAGCCATCTTACGTCCACATGGGGGCAGGATCTTTGGCCATCTTGTGTGTTGGAGTGAAGGTCAATCTGCATATTACTCTTTTATTAGATAGGAGGGTAGAGGCCTAGTGCACAGGTGGGGGCCAGCTGATTTGCCCTGAAGGGTGTCCTGGATCAGGGTGAAGGTTCCCTTGGGTTGTGGGGCAGCCTGGGCAAGGGGCCTATGGTGATTTGCAGGCTGGCCACGCCCACTGGGGACCCAAGCAGAGGCGCTGGTATCTGGGATTTATTTATCTTCTGTAATAGAAACTTTGTAGCCTTGAGTGGAGGCCAAGTCAGGCCAGGGCTACTGAAGATTGGCTTCCACCATCACCAAGGGCAACTCAAGCCTCCTGCTCTCTCCAGCTCTGTGGCTGCCGACATTTTTGTTGGGATTTATTTATCTTCTATAATTGAAACTTTGTAGCCTTGAATGGAATCCAGGGCCCGCCAGGGTGTGTGGAAAGCTTGGCTTCCTCCATTGCCAGGGAAACCCAAGCTTCCTGCTCGCTCCATGGCTGCAACCATTTTGGTTGGGTTAATTTGCATACTCACTCCTAATTGGCTGGTGGGCGTGGCTTGTGGATGTATGGTCAATTTGCATATTACTCTTTTATTAGATAGGATGATTATTTGTTCAGTAAATAATGACGTCAATGTACTTATGATCACCTTAGCAGTAGAAAGATTGTTTGGATTTCTTTTTTTTTTAATTTCTTTATTGATTAAGGTATTACATATGTGTCCTTATTCCCCTATTACACCCCACCTCTCATTCATACCCCCACCCCCTGTTGTCTGTATCCATTGATTAGGCTTATATGCATGCATATAAGTCCTTTGGTTGATCACTCAACATTACCCCCACCCTCCCCTACCTTCCCTGAGGTTTGATGTTCTGATTGATGTTTCTCTGTCTCTGGATCTATTTTTGTTCATCAGTTTATGTTGTTCATTATATTCCACAAATGAGTGAGATCATGTAATATTTATCTTTCTCTGCCTGGCTTATTCACTTAGCATAATGCTCTCCATCTCCATCCATGTTGTTGCAAATGGTAAGAATTCCTTCTTTTTTACTGCAGCACAGTATTCCATTGTGTAGATGTACCACAGTTTTTTCATCCACTCATCTGCTGATGGGCATTTAGGCTGTTTCCAAATCTTAGCTATGGTGAATTGTGCTGCTATGAACATAGGGGTGCATATATCCTTTCTGATTGGTGTTTCTATTTTCTTGGGATATATTCCTAGAAATGGGATCACTGACCAAATGGGAGTTCCATTTTTAGTTTTTTGAGGAAACTCCATACTGTGCTCCACAGTGGCTGCACCAGTCTGCATTCCCACCAGCAGTGTACAAGGGTTCCTTTTTCTCCGCATCCTCGCTAGCACTTGTCATTTATTGATTTGTTGATGATAACCATTCTGACAGGTGTGAGATGGTACTGCATTGTCGTTTTGATTTGCATCTCTGGGATAATTAGTGCCTTTGAGCATGTTTTCATGTGTCTCTTGGCCTTCCTTCTGTCTTCTTTTGAAAAGTTTCTATTTAGGTCCATTGCCCATTTCTTGATTGGATTGTTTATCTTCCTTTTGTTGAGTTGTATGAGTTCCCTGTAAATGTTGGAGATTAAACCCTTATCGTTGATATCATTGGCAAATATGTTCTCCCAGGTAGTGGTCTTTCTTGTTGTTTTGTTGATGGTTTCTTTTGCTGTGCAAAAGCTTTTTTTTTTTTTTAATGTAGTCACATTTGTTTATTTTCTCTTTAGTTTCCATTGCCCTAGGAGCAGCATCAGTGAAGAAGTTCCTTCAGCATGTGTCTGAGATTTTGCTGCCTGTGAGTTCCTCTAGTATTTTTATGGTTTCCCGTCTTATGTTTAAGTCTTTTATCCATTTTGAGTTTATTTTTGTGTATGGTGTAAGTTGGTGGTCTAGTTTCATTTTTTGCATGTATCTATCCAATTTTACCAACACCATTTATTGAAGAGACTGTCTTGACTCCATTGTATGTTCATGCCTCCTTTGTCAAATATTAATTGGGCATAGTGGTTTGGGTCGATTTCTGGGTTCTCTATTCTATTCCATTGATCTACATGTCTGTTCTTGTGCCAGTACCAGGCTGTTTTGAGAACAATGGCTTTGTAATACAGCTTGATATCTGGTATTAATATCCCACCTACTTTGTTCTTCTTTCTCAGGATTGCTGTGGCTATTCGGGGTCTTTTTTTATTCCAGATTAATTTTTGGAGAGTTTGTTCTAGGTCTGTGAAATATGCCACTGGTATTTTAATGGGGATTTCATTGAATCTATAGATTGCTTTGGGTAGTATGGACATTTTGATGATGTTGATTCTACCAATCCATGAACATGGTATGTTCTTCCATCTGTTTATATCTTCCTCTATCTCTTTTTTCAGTGTCCTGTAGTTTTTTGCATATAGGTCTTTTACCTCTTTAGTTAAGTTTATTCCTAGGTATCTTAATTTTTTTGGTACAATGGTAAGTGGGATTGCTTTTTTAGTCTCTCTTTCTGTAAGTTCACTATTGGTGTATAGAAATGCCATAGATTTCTTGGCATTAATTTTGTATCCTGCTACATTTCCAAATTCATTTATTCAGTCTAATAATTTTTTGATGGATTCTTTAGGGTTTTCTATGTACAGTATCATGTCGTCTGCAAATAAGGACAGTTTTACTTCTTCTTTTCCAATTTGGATGCCTTTTATTTCTTCTTCTTGTCTGATAGCAATGGCTAGTACTTCCAGTACTATGTCAAACAGGAGTGGTGAGAGAGGGCATCCCTGTCTTGTTCCTGTTCTTAGGGGAAATGGTTTTAGTTTTTGCCCATTGAGTATGATGTTGGCTGTGGGTTTATCATATATGGCTTTTATGATGTTGAGGTATGATCCTTCTATTCCCACCTTGCTGAAAGTTTTTATCAAGAAAAGGTGTTGGATTTTGTAAAATGCTTTTTCTGCATCAATTGATATGACTATGTGATTTTTATCTCTCAATTTGTTTATGTGATGTATCACGTTGATTGATTTGCGGATATTGTACCATCCTTGCATCCCTGGGATAAATCCTGCTTGGTCATGGTGTATAATCTTTCTGATGTAGTGCTGGATCTGATTTGCTAGAATTTTGTTGAGGATTTTGGCATCTATGTTCATGAGGGATATTGGCCTGTAATTCTCTTTCATTGTGTTGTCTTTATCTGGTTTTGGTATTAGGATGATGCTGGCTTCATAGAATGAACTTGGAAGTGTTCCTTCCTCTTGAATTTTTTGGAATAGTCTGAGAAGGACAGGTTTTAGTTCTTCCTTGAATGTTTGTTATAAGTCTCCTATGAAGCTGTCTGGGCCTGGGCTTTTGTTTGCTGGAAGCTTTTTGATGACTGCTTCAATTTCTTCCATTGTTATTGGCCTATTGAGATTTTTAGAATCTTCCTGATTGAGTTTTGGAAGGTTGTATTTTTCTAGGAATATGTCCATTTCCTCCAGGTTGTCTAGTTTGTTGGGATAGAGTTGTTCATAATATTTTTTAACAACCTTTTGTATTTCTGTGGGGTGTGTTGTTATTTCGCCTCTGTCATTTCTGATTTTATTTATTTGAGTTCTCTCTCTTAGCTTCTTGGTGAGCCTGGCTAGTGAACCAGCTCTTGGTTTCATTGATGTTTTGTATTTTTTTTTTTTTTGGTCTCTATGTCATTTATTTCTGCTCTAATCTTTATTATCTCCTTCCTTCTGCTCACTCTGGGCTTTTCTTGTTGCGCTCTGTATCTAATTCTTTGAGTTGTAGCATTAGATGATTTACTACCATTTTTTCATCAATGTTCTTATGATCACCTTAGCAATAGAAAGATTGTTTGGATTTCATTTCTTGATGAAACTCCACTTTGGACAAGTTCTAGCAAGAAAGACTAGTCATAAAATTTCTAAGCAGGAAAATATTCACTAGGGGTCTTGCTTGTTTCCTGTATTAGTAATATCCAAACGTGGTTTAACAACTCTCCAAAGTATTTTCCAGTATCTTAAAGGATGTGTTAAATGTATGTATGTGTGTCAAAGCAAAATTAATTTGAATGTTCTTTAATTTTTAATAAAACGCATATAGAACATTTAAGAGTGAGATGAGATGTTAATAAAATAAACAATGTGAATCTCACAACAACCATAACAAAAAGTATTTGGACAGTCTTCTGTCCAGTATGACACAATTTGCGTCATTCCCCTAAAAGGGAGCACAGATATCCCATGTTTCTTATTTGAGTATTGCAAAGTCAAAGTCTGGTTGAGATGTGGTAGTAGAAGCCAAAAGCACTGGGTTACTACTGAATTACTCTATGTTCAAGCTCTTTCTTCCTAACTTCACTGCTTTTTTGAAAGGTAAACTTTAAGATTAATGGGATAACTCAACATGACAGTAAGGATAATATAGGAAACTGAAATTTTTCATTTGAAATCAACCCAGATAGTCTGAACAAGGCCTACAGTAAGAGCATCAAATATTGGGGGGCTACCTTTTTTTTTTTTTTTGAGGGTTAGTCTCAAAGGCTAGCATAATTCAAGACTGATTTTCCCACAAAGCTGGCAAAAGATAACTGGTTACTTACTTCCTAGTTGGTGTGATGCCACCATGTGGCGATAGCATAAACACTTTACAACTCAACCAGATGTCTTCAAAATTATGAGATCCTTGACACTATCTCTTTTTTTTTTTCCATTTGGGAGTATTTTGCATTCTTTAAATTTTTGTACATAAGAAGAGAGTCAACTTACATTTTTATTACATGATTTCAATTTAGTATATTTCAAATTCATATAAAATGTGAACGTATTGTGTTTTTATATAGCTGTGTGCAGAATGACTAAGAGAATACACTTTGGAGCTAGTTAGCCTGAATTAGTATCCCAGCTCTGCTACTTACTTTCTGTATAATCGTGAGTAAATTACTCAGCCCTTCCAAGTACAATACTGGTATTTATCCTAAAGGATTGGTATGAGAATTAAGTGAGTTACCTCAGATAAAACACTGAGAACAGTGCCTACCACAGAGTAAGTCATCTAGAAGCTCTTAGTCATTACTTCTCTATTAGTAACTTTAACTTTAAAGAGACTTTGATAAATCATCTGATTCACCTTTGTAAATCCATTCTCACCCTAATCCAATTCATGAGAGATCAATGTCAATGACCAAGCTAAGGGAATAGACTGCAGCTACTTTTTGCAGTTTAAAAAACTAGTACAATACTTTGAGAAGTTTTTTTATGAAATCATAATAATTTCAAAGTCTTTGTGTCATTATATCACTTAAATGCTCAATGACCAATGACCAACTTCAACATTTTAACTATTCCCATGAAATCCTTTCATCTAGACAGTTGCTTACCTCAAACTTTAATAGAAATGCAAATAACCAGGGATTCTTGTTAAAATGCACATTCAGATTCAGTAGGTCTGGGTGGTTCTAGAAATTTCTGTGTGTCTGACGAGCTCCCAGATGATGCCAGTGCTGTTAGCCTGCAGAGTAACAATGCTTTAAATCACTGGGATTCATTTCCATTTCTACTTCATCATTATCTTCCCCTGTCACTCAGCAGAACATGGTGAGTTAATTACAAGTCAGGGAAAAGCCATAGGAACCAAGATAATACCTTCTGTAGCCTTCACTTTCTCAGGACAGTTTAACCTTCATCTTTTGGGAGGGCCATGACTGCAAATGTAAGGGCAGGGTAAAAGCCTAAACAGAGCAAGGAAAGTGTGTAAGGATCAAGTGTTATCACAGATGTGAGTTCTACTGTGCCAGTTTCCAGAATATTGGAACTACTGAAGCTCACGTGTATATAGAAATGCCTCCTATGTGAAAAGCAGAAGGGGAGGGGCAAAGCCCCCTGGAGTGTAAAACAGGGAGTGAGAATCACATGAGACATAAAGTGCTCTCTAAACTTCTAAAGGAAGTTAAGGGCTTTTTTATTTGTAAAGCAATGTCAAAATATTGTAACTTTAAACGTTCTTTGGAAATTTGCATAAGCTTATCTAAAATCTATTAGTTATGACCCAGGCAAACCAGATGCACTTTTCTTGTCAGAGTCAGAGATTAGAAAATTACAGATTAAGAAACGTGGTATCATCGAAAAGACCCAAGTTGAGAGCTTCATGGAGAACCTGTTGTGAGGCTCTGACAGCATCAACTCACCAAATAAACAGTTTCAATCATTTACAAAAGCTAGAGCATGTCCTTAAAACATCTGTGTGCTCCTTTTTTACCATCTTTAAAAAACAGCTGTAGCATTTTATATTTAGTAAAATCACATCTTAGTGAAAGAAAATATACATGTATACACATTAAAAAACTAAAAGGCAGAGTCAAATGTTGAGAACAGTTAACTCTGATATCTGATTTTTGCAATGCAGGATGAGGGAGGGGAACAATTTTTACTTTAAGAAAAGAGAATCATCTCCTGAATGTGAATGAAGTATTTTTAAAGTATTATCTCACAACTAATAACTCGTGGCTACAGCTCATGATACACATTCCTATTCTTATTGCTATTGGCTGAATCTCTGAAAATATAGTTTGGTTCATTTTTTTACAAACAAATACCAACATCCAAAATAGTGCTTTAGGGGATTTAGAATTTTCTGTGCTAATAATTAATTCCCTGTGTTCTGTGGGTTCCACATTACTCTGAGGGAAATCTGAAAGAGAGGAAAACTCATTTTGGTAAGGTCAGGGTTCCTGTGGCTCCTGGCGGTGCTTCCCTTTCAAGCGCACTTGGGCCTTCAAAACGGAATTTCTTAACTTTTTGACTCTAGAAACATTTCCAAGGAGCACTTGCGAGGAAACTGCTTCAAATTGGAATCCTTACGCTCGGGTACAATCATGCAAACAGCCAGCAGAATTTATTTAACCTTCAGCCAACTGCTCATCCAACTCGAAATTATTGATAGCCCATCAGCAATGATCAAGATGGAGAGGCTAAATGAAGAGGTGCTTTTTTTTTACAAGAGAACCATTGAGCTGGTAACAGGACTTGAAATGCCGTGTCAGCGCGGCTCGCATGGTCAGGGAGCTCAGCTGCTGGAGTGAAATAAAACTGTTCGGTTATGGCCGCCCTCCAATCAGTCACAGGGGTAATGGTGTTTGGCTTCAGTCAGGTTGTATGTCAGCAAATATACATCTCTTAGACAGCCCCTAAGAGTGCCTTAAGATCATGCTTATTGTTTTTATACAGATAGGGGTCGGATGCTGATAGATGGTGGTCAGAGGCCACAGAAATAAATTTTACCACCTTCAGCAGGTAAAGTTAATCTCAATACTGGAGAATGAGAGAGCCATTGTGATAGAATATTCATTCCATTGACAGTGATGGGACATTTTTCCTCTGTTAATATCTGGTGCAGATCATATGAAGGTAGATATCCTCTCCTCCCCACTCCCCAGACCCCACTGTATGAAAAAAGATCTCAGGTACAATCTGAGAGACTCACTAAGATTGAACTTGAAAGACCAAGTTTGGTTGAAGGAGCTCTCCTTGGAACTGGACATACCACAACTTTACCTGGGTGATCACAGTAACACAGGAATCAGATACAGAATTAAAGAGTCATTGGCTGTTACATTGAATTATTGATGCCCTATCCTTACTCCAAAAAAGGATGGGAAGCACCATTAAGGGATCACTAAGTCATGGGTGGGAAGTTTGTGGCACAGGGCAGCCACCCTCTTCCCAGCCTGTTAGCCACAGTACTCCTCCCCACAGATCCCACAGGAAGCTCAGAATCTCCATACAGAGTTTCACACACTCAGAATAAAAGAAGTCTGCCACCATCCCACTAAGTCTTCAAAATCTAGAAGTCTGCCTTTAAACATTCGAAATAAATATCATGAGTCCTCTGAGTTTCCCGACGGGGGATTAGAGGGCAATGCCTCCAGTCCTAGAGCCTGGGGGGAAAATCTCAAAGAGTCATGTCTGCACGGTGTTTTCTTGGGAATGACAAATGAGGCCCAGCAGAAACTGGACACCGTGCTATTCATTGGAGAAATGAGAAGACTTTTTCAAAGGGTTGGATCCTCTTATCCCCAGACTGAAAATCAGCAAAATTCACGGTTCAGATGCAGTGTGCCTATCAGAGACCCTCAGAGACAATTTTCATTAGAAACTCTTAGAACATTTGAAGGAGAGGGAAAGAGTAAGTTTTAGAAGAACATTAACATCAGAGTGACTTCATCCTCACGTTATGGCAGAGATACTTAAAGAAACCAACCCATTTGCCAGTGACTTCAGCCCTTACAAGATCTGCTGGAGAGCATGGGACTTGCTACATCTCCCTGGCCTATTGATTTATTAGACTGGTGTTCTCAGACTTTATAATGTAGAACTCAATGGTTGGGCATTTAAGAAGATAAGCTAAATTCTTGTGAGAGTAGGTCTTTGTTTTCCATTTTCTTGAGGGCAGGGTGTTGCTCACATTCTCAGTGTCTTGGGGGTTGGGAGTAACCAATCCAGTAAAACCAGTGACTACATTATTCATCACCTCCATTGCAAAAGAAGCCCTAGATTAGGCTACTGTCTGGATTTTTAAGCATAGTCTACCTTAAGTAGGCCAAGTTCTTCATGCAGGCCAAAAATATATAAATTTATATTAAGTTCATATTTTTCAGAAATTATTTTTTAACCCAAGTGACTAAACTATCTTAGAACTTGAAAAATCAATTGTTTATATTTTGATTCACAATCACTCTGTAAGCACAGTCTTTTTTATAGTAAAATGTGCTATATGGTAGCTCAATAAGAAAAATCTAGACAGGATATAAAGGAAAAGATATTCTGAATTAGTCTCAATTATATACTTTTTAAAATGTCCTTTAATTTCTTTTAATAGTGAAAATTGGTCCTTAATGAAGGCCTACCCTAGAGGGCTTTCCTTTGATAAATAAATTAAGAATTTTTAATTCACTGATTTAATGGTTTCCTTGCTATCCCTTGAGGAAGGAATTGGCACCTAGTGCCACCTTATGTCACCTACAGTGCTCAGCAAGCTATCTTGATCAAGGCTGATGTTCAAGAACTAGCTACTAAATAGATGAATGTGTTGTAAGGGGTTTGAAAACCATTTGCTCTCTTGAGTAAACATTTCTTTCATATTTTTTATTTTACAACTAGAGGCCTGGTGCACGAAATTCATGCACGGGGGGGGGGGTGTGTCCCTCAGCCCAGGCTGCACCCTCTCCAATCTGGGACCCCTAGAGGGATGTCCAACTGCCCAGTGGGATCAGGCCTAAACGGGCATCGGACATCCCTCTCACAATCCAGGACTGCTGTGTTATGGGGCGACCCACAAGAGATGACCACCAGAGACAGAGATCAAAATTTATGAGCCTTTATTAAGCTGGCCAGCGACTACAGTTGCAGCACTTTACCATGGGAAAGGCCGAACTGCAGTGCAGACCACAGGTGTTACAGCAAATTTATACTCGGGAACCACAAGAGGGAGTTAGGATAGTTACAATGACAACCCAAAGGTTACAAAAGCTATTTCAGCCGTTTCCAAGAAACTCAGGGCACAGGTGCAATACCTGGGCATGCTTGGCTGGAGCGTGAACCACCACCTCCCTCCAAACTCTAACCGACCCATTGTTTGGTGACCTACTGCACCTCCCTCTGTCCTAAGGCATTCTGCCTCCAGGCAATGGAGGAGCTTTGCAATGATTGGGGCCCAGAACAGCTGGCTCCCAACTGCTCACCTGCTTGCCTTCCTGATTGTCCCTAACCGCTTCTGCCTGCTAGCCTGATCACCCCCTAACCACTCCACTGCCAGCCTGATTGATGCCTAACTGCTCCCCTGCTAGCCTGTTTGCCCCTGCCTTTCCCTGCAGGCCTGGTCACCCCTAACTGCCCTACCCTGCAGTCCTGGTCACCCCTAACTGCCCTCCCCTGCAGGCCTGGGTCCCCCTCAACTTCCCTCCCCTGCTGGCCTGATCACCCACAACTGCCCTCCCTTGCAGGCCTGGTTCCTCCCAACTGCCCTCCCCTGGTGGCCATCTTGTGGTGGCCATCTTGTGTCCACATGGGGGAAGGATCTTTGACCACATGGGAGCAGCCATCTTGTGTGTTGGAGTGATGTTCAATCTGTATATTACTCTTTTATTAGATAGGATAGAGGCCTGGTACATGGGTGGGGGCCAGCTGGTTTGCCCTGAAGGGTATCCCGGATCAGGGTGGGAGTTCCCTTGGGGCATGGGGCAGCCTGGGCAAGGGGCCTGTGGTGGTTTGCAGGCCAGCCACGCCTCCCAGCGACCCAAGCAGAGGTCCTGGAATCTGGGATTTATTTATCCTCTATAATTGAAACTTTGTAGCCTTAAGCAGAAGCCAACACAGGCCAGGGCTGTAGAAACTTGGCTTTGTCCATTGCCACAGGCAACCCTAACCTCCTGCTCTCTCCAGCTCCATGGCTGCCGTCATTTCTGTTGGGCTTTATTTATCTTCTATAATTGAAACTTTGTAGCATTGAGTGGAGGCCTGGGCTGGCAAGGGCAGGTGGAAAGCTTGGCTTCCTCCATTGCCAGGGAAACCCAAGCCTCCCTCCTGCTCTCTGTGGCTGCAACCATCTTGTTAGGTTTATTTGCATATTCCCTCCTGATTGGCTGGTGGGCGTGGTTGGTGGGCGTGGTTGGTGAGCATGGCTGGTGGGTGTAGCAGAGTGGTGGTTAATTTGCATATTACTCTTTTATTAGATAGGATGTAACTGCCACTCTTTTTAGCCAGTGCACAGTTCAGTTTTAGTTCAGTCCATGAAAATGATTATAAATTCCATGTAAGTGGAATTCAAATTCATATAGTCTTACTCAACTTTAAGATGTGGCATTATAAATTGAGAGCTTTAAAAATAAGCTTGCCTTTCACCCAGTAATTTCACTTTTAGGAACAGTAAATAATAATGAATTATGTAAAGATTCAGGTGAAAGAACGTTCATTACTTGAAAGCAACCTAAATGCCCGTGTATTTATTCAGTAGAATAATATTCAGCCATTAAAAATAGTCTTGTAGATTATTATTTGATGGCTTGGAAAGATAATATATTATTAAAATGTCTTTTAAAAATCAGGTTAGACCTGGCTGGTGTGGCTCAGTTGTTAGGCATCATCCTATGAACCAAAAGATTGCTAGTTCAATTCCAGTTAGGGAACATGTCCAGGTTGCAGGCTCAATCCCTAGTAGAGGGAAGCAGCCAATCAATGTTCCTCTCTCCTTCTCTCTCGAAAAATTAATAACAAATATATTTAAAGAAAAATCAGGTGAAAGGTAACCCAGCAGAAGTGGGGGGATTGATAACATAGAGGCAGGTTGAGCAATGAATTAAGAGAACCAGATGTCTTACTGTTAGAGAAAAAGAATTACAGATATGGAAAGAGGGAAGATTAGAATTAACCCTGCAGTGTTGGACTAGAATTGGAGATATTGGTGTGAACTCATGGTGTTCAATATGCATAAATATAAAAACAAATATAGATGTATATGTATTGCTTATGTGTATGTCTATATGTATATTTCCTAACTCTGTCCACCCTGAGTGCCTTGGAGCATCGACACTCCAGTAGCAATAAGCATATCACTTCTTAGCGACTGGTATCTACATACCACTCTCCATTAAAAAGAATCAGAGCTCCATGGAGAGATGCCTGATTCCAGGGCTAGAAAAGGGAAAGTACATAATAGGCCTGGAACATCTTGTTCCAGAAAGTAAAGGCAGTGCTCAAAGAATAATGGGGACATGTCAAAAGGACGTGGAAACTAGCTTCCAGTGGCTGCCACTGGCCAAATTTGGGACAATTTCACAGAATAATTTATAATAATCTTTACTTTTTAAAAAATATTTGGACTTTTTATATAGCTTCAAGTAAACATTACGTAAACCTGTCAGTTACCCATTCATATGCTTTTTAACGTGGTGCATTTAAGAGACCTTGTTTCTATGTAACTTTGCAACTATGAGGAGACTTGTTAGTCTCCTATGTTCTCAGTGACCTGAACATACATATCTGTATTCCAGCACCTCTGTGCTGTTAATATCCCACATTTATACCTGGGGCCCTATTTTTCATGGTAATAATTAACAATTGTATAATACTTTATAATTAAAAATGCCACCTATTCATCTATCTTTCAAAGAGGTGGCTATATTAATAGGCACAAAAATGTGTCCTTTTACATAACATGAGCCAAGATAAGGGAGAGGTTGTAGACCTAATACTACAGATCTGGACTAGGAGAAGGCCAGACACCAGACAGGTAAGCATTCAGCCTCTGAAAACATTGTCACAAGCAGCTGGGCCCCAGCCACTGGCCTAGGGCTCAGGGCAGAGCTCCAGTCTGGAACAGCAAAATAAAACGTTAGTGTGAAGGGAAACTTCCCTATTAGGAAGTTAACTGGAGAATTTGGGAATCAGGACCAAGGTAGAAACTACCAATAAGACCTAAGACTCGGGGTTATACAAAAACATCCAAGTTGTAAATTTTCATGAATGAATGAATGAGATACCAGACTTATTGCAGAGGTGATTTGATATTAAGTCATTTTATGTGATCTAGAACTTATTATTATTCCTAGGAATTGGTAGGGTTGACTGGATCTATAATTAGGGGCAACTGCACCATCTTCGGAATGAAAGGAAGAATAGGGCTTTCATTAATTCAAAGTTTCCTGAGAATAAAAGTTATCTGGAAGTTTCTCAAATAATTATACGGATTTTCAGCCACCTCCCTTAGAAATTCTGATTCAGGAGGTCTTTTGTAGGGTACAGAGTTTTTTAACAAGTACCCTAAGGTGGTTCTGATGCTATGGTCAATGGAATCATCTTCTATTCCTAATTAAACAATAAGCCACTTAAGGACCAACAGCATGCATTATATTCCTTCTGTATCCCCCATAGATTCTAACTATTTGATGTAAATGGCTCAATATGCAATGTTGATTGAATCTCTCCCATTTTAAATTATTCAGGTCATTGAACTTGACCACTTAGGTCTTAGCTGGTCAACTGCTGAAGAAGTTAAGAATATTCACCAGCTTAAAGCTAATTGATTACTCCTCTTTAAGGAGCTAGGCATTGTAGGGGAAACAAGTGAGCAAAACACAGAGTAAGAACGGGATGAAATCGATTCAAGAGACATTTTAGAGAGAAACTGTAGCAAGGTCATAAAAGTGTCAGTTGATAAATTACTACAAGGATAACAAGAAAAACAAGTATGGGCACATGACAGCTTTCAGAACCTAAAGACCCAGGTCCTAACCCCCCTCTGCTGCCCATTTTTGTCATCCTTAACACGGTCTTTCCCAAGACTCCCCTCTCCACCGCACAACCCCGGAAATGATATGAAGGTGAGAGTAGATGCTCCCTTCTCTCCAGTGGGCAATCTGCCCTGCAAAGCTGACTCCTTTCTAGGAACACTTACGTACATGTTGTCTTCTGATTATTTGTCTGGAGGGCAATCTGTAAAGCCCTGCTCACCACTTCAATAGCTCATGTTATACTATCCGGATAACTGATTCTAAAACGCAATGGCAGGGCACTGTGGAAACTAAGCAATTGGTTATTAATTTTTTTTCAGCTTTCAATCCACAGTATGGGTTTGGGAGTAAGTATTAGGTCAAGTTGTTTTAATTGAGGAACTATAGTTGGCTGTCACTTTGTTTTCACTTTTATGGCCTTGATACTACTAACCATGTATGAATGGAAGGAAGGGATAGGGGAGGGAGGGAAGGAAGAAGAAAGGGAGGGAAGACGGAATAGGCTTTTTCGTAATTATTCTAAGCTGAATTTTTATAAATGGATTCACCTTGTATACATTCAGAGTTTGATGTAAGCTAGCATTTGATGTAAGCATGTTGGTGTAAAACAATGAACAAGCTCTAAAAGAAATAAAATAAACAGAGTCTGGCCAGCATAGCTTAGTGGTTAAGCCTCGACCTATGAACCAGGAGGTCATGGTTCCATTCCTGGTCAGGACACATGCCCTGGTTGTGGGCTCGATCCTTAGTGTGAGGCATGCAGGAGGCGCCAATCAATGCTTCTCTCTCATCATTGGTGTTTCCCTCTCTTTCCCTCTCCCTTCCTCTCTGAAATCAATAAAAATATATTTAAAACATAAAAAAAACAGAAATTCTCATGTACTGCAATTATAAAATAAATGTTACCAACATTTTACAGATTATAATGTACTTTCACATGTATTCATGTGTCCTAAAGTTTAGATTCCAAGCAGCAACCTTTTGATGTAAGGATTGTAATTACCCCAATTTTATGTATCAAGAAGCAATTCCATGAGGTCAAGTGACTTGCCCACGGTGACACTGCTAGGATTTGATGGGCACAAACTCTAGGTGTTTTATGTCACTATGGTAAAGAATACCTCACACAACCAGTGTGGCTTAGTTGGTTGAGCGCCGTTGTCCCATGCACCAGGAGGTCACCAGTTCTGTTCCCAGTCTCTCCCTCTCCCTTCCTCTATGAAAAGCAATGAAAACATATTTTTTTAAAAAGAGTCCTGACCAGCCAGTGCGACTCAGTGGTTGAGTGTCGACCCATGAAACAGGAGGTCACAGTTCAATTCCCAGACAGGGAACATGCCTGGGTTGCAGGCTTGATCCTCAGTAGGGGGCATGCAGGAGGCAGCTGACTGATGATTCTCGCTCATCCTTGATGTTTCTATCTCTCTCTCCTTCTCCCTTCCTTTCTGAAATCAGTAAAAACATATTTTTTAAAACAGAATCCCTCTTTCCCCCCCCCACTATCCCTCCCAAGATTTAAACATGTACATATTGAGTTTGCTTAAAACTAGACACACAACTCATTTTATATAATTTCCTCTTCACAGCACCAAAAGGCTTCCTTTCCTTTCTTCCTTCTTTCCTTCTTTCCTTCCTTCCTTCCTTCCTTCCTTCCTTCCTTCCTTCCTTCCTTCCTTCCTTTTCCTCACCTGAGGACATATTTTCACAGATTTGAAAGAGAGAGAGAGAGAGAGAGAGAGAGAGAGAGAAACATCAATGTGAGAGAGAAACATTTATCAATTGCCTCCCATATGCACCCCGACTGAGGATTGAACCTGCAACCTGGGTTATGTGCCCTGACTGACTAGGAATCAAACCTTCAACCTTTTGCTGTATGAGATGACTCTCCAACCAACTGAGCCACCTAGCCAGAACCCAGAGGACTTTCTTGACAAACATACAGCTTGCTAAGTTGCCAACAGGTTATTGACAAGATAGTCAATAAACAATTTTAAAATTATTCAAATGTACAACACTTTATTATTTGTTAATATGCTTTTATCTATTTGAGAAAGGGAGAGGAGAGAGATAGAAACATTGATGAGAGAGATACATCGATCAGCTGTCTCCTGCACACCCCCTACTGGGAATGGATCCCTAAACCCAGCCTTGTACCCTGACCAGGAATCAAACCTTTGACCTCTTGGTGCATGGGTTGATGATACTGAACCACAAGCCACACCAGGTGGGATGTACTTCACTCTATACATGATGCAATTATACAAAATGCCTGAGAGGACTTTGTTACTTAAAGAAATCCTATTTTCCTTCTTTTCAGAAGTAAATTCTTTACCTAAGTTATGTATCATTTATATCATCACCATTGCATCAGTGAGAGTTTTCAGTTATAAGCAAACAAGGCCAAGGCTGGCTCTCTTAAGCAAAGGGGAAATATATTGGAAACATCTTGGGGGAATCTCATCAAATCAACAGGAGGCTAGAGAATCATGCTTGAAACTGGAGTACAAGGGAGCCAGGTAAACCAAGATTATCCCACGGGAACTTTCTGGCCCTTCACCAGCACTGCCAGGAGAAGGATCTGAGCTCCAACATTCCCTTTGTCTGTGCCTCCACTTTGATAGGGTCCAAACTCCCAGGAGACAGTGTCTGATTGGTTGAGCATACTGTGGTTGTGCCAAAGGAGTGAGTTCAGGATGATCAGGTCCCCTTCATTTCTGTTCATGCTCAGAGATGTAGGGGGAGGGAGCACTGAGAATTGCCTCCTCACTAAGACTAGCTACAGTGTTGTATTCCCCCCAAAAGGAGGTCCAGATACCAAAGGAGAAGGGGGAGTGCTAGATAATTAATGGCAAAAAAAAATAAATGTCCAGTTTGAAAATGTTCATCCCATGTATGTATGCATATATGTACAACCCATGGACACAGACAGTGGTGTGGTGAAGATGGGGGGTGGAGTGGGCTGGAAGGGGTCAATAGGGGAAAAAGAAGGACATATGTAATACTTTCAACAATAAAGATTTTTAAATAATTCAATAAAAATAAAGATGTTCATCCCAGTATTGTTTATCATAGTTAAAAGGGGAAGGGCATAGGAACAACATTATCTGACAATAGTTAAATAGATTTATATCATAGAAAACCCTGAAGCTATGAAAATGATGTTAAGGGAGAATATGTAATGATCTGAGAAGATAACTATTAAATATTATTAAGAGAAAATAAATTATAAAGCAATATTTAAAATAGGAGCTTATTTCATAAATAAAAATAATGGAAGGATATGTAGCCCAAAGTTAATAGTAGTATCTCTGGGTAATAGAAGTAGGAATGATATTTATTTTCTTCTCAATGCTTATCCATGCAATAGCATTGTATTACTTTAAAATTTTTAAAAGCTAATTTAATATGCATATTCTTTCATTAAATACAAATCCCTAACTTCTTTTCTGTTTAAATGTATTAATTATTTGTATTTACTTTATGTTTTATATACAGAGTATGTGTATATGTGTGTAAATATATTTATATATGTACTATATATTTGTATATGTTTATATATATATATACATATACATATATACATACATATTCAGAGAGAGAATGAGAATGGGGGTGTATATATATATATATTCCATAGCTTCACTCACTTCCTTTTATATTTTACTAAAACTATTCAATTGTAAATTCCTTGAGGAGAGTGACTATGTCTTTACTCCTTTGTATCTTACAAAGAACTCAGCACACACTATATATGTATTAAATATTCAGTTATTATTATTGAAGGAAACCCTTATTAGACAGTAAAAGAGCAATGTAGATATTTTATTTAAACCCAAGTTATGTTTGAATCCTGGCTTCAGTGTTTAATGACTGTGAGTGCCTGAGTGAGTCACTTCACCTCTCTGAACCTTCTTGTTTGTGAGATGGCACTGTGGTTGGAAATAACCTATGAGTGTGTATACTCTTTGACCCAGGTTCTCCAGTTCTCAGAATTTATCCTGCAGGTTAACTTGTGTTCTTAAGAAATAGTGTATTTATAGGTTTCTTCACGGTAGCATTGTTTATGATCACAAAAGATTTAAAATAACTTATATGTCCATCAATAAAGAACTGATTGAACAAATTACAGTACATACAAACAATGACATCATAGAGATTGGGGAAGATCATTCTGTATTGCTTTGGAAAAATCTCTAAGATATATTGTTAAATGCAGAACTGTGTGTAGAGTATACTATCATCTACCTAATAAAAGAGTAGCATGCTAATTGACCATACCTTCATGATGCCCACCAGCCAATCAGGAGTGAGTATGCAAATTAACTCAACAAAGATGACAGGTTAATTTGCATACACAGATGCCAAGCGGCTGGGGTCGGGGTGGGACGGTTGTGTTACGCACCACCCCAGCTGCTCTGGGACTCTGGGCAGCGTGGGAAGGTGGAAAGGCAGCTCCTGGCCGGAGCAGAAAGGCGGCACCCTGCCTGAACAGAAAGGCAGCTCTGGCCAGAGCAAAGGCACTGCCGGAAGCCAGGGGAAGGAAAGCCCATTCTTGCATGAATCTTTTTTTTTAATATATTTTGTTGATTTTTTTTTTTTTTTTTTTTTTTTTTTTTTTTTTTACAGAGAGGAAGGGAGAGGGATAGAGAGTTAGAAACATCAATGAGAGAGAAACATCGATCAGCTGCTTCCTGCACACCCCCTACTGGGAATGTGCCTGCAACCAAGGTACATGCCCTTGACCGGAATTCAGTCCACAGGCCAATGCTCTATTCACTGAGCCAAACCAATTAGGGCTCTTGCACAAATCTTCATGCATCAGACCTCTAGTCCTATATAATAAAAGGGTAATATGCAAATCAACTAAACAGCAGAACGACTGGTAGCTATGATGTGCACTGAGCACCACGGGGCAGACGCTCAACACAGGAGCTGCCCTAAGCCCACAGGACTTGATCACCAGATCAGAGCCTGCTGGCCAATCTCTTAGTCCCTCCCCCCAGCCAACAGGCTCTGATTTGGGCCTCGGGGGAACTGGGGGAGGTGGATGAAGGGGGGAGGAGCCGGCTGCCAGCAGCCAGGGAAAATGGCCCTGACTGCAGGCCAGGACAAGGAACTGTACCCATGCACGAATTTCATGCACTGGGCCTCTAGTCTATCTATAAGGAAAGAATGTGCTCATTGGCATATATATCCATAAATGAGCTCTAAAGCAACTGATGACATTAAGTCCTGTGGAATGGAAAATCACAAGAAACCTATAACATTAGGTGCCTGTGGGAATAGTCTCTGAGAGGCTGGGAGACAAAGGTAGCAGGGAGTTTTAATATTGCTAAAATTTGAAACTTGTCAATTTTTTATTCAAAAATAAATAATATAACTTAAGAGATTAAAAATAAAGAAAAAATGTTGTAAAATACCTAGCAGGTAGTTGGCACATAGGTATTGATCACTGCTGTGAGTAGCGATGTAAGGCTACTCGCTTTTCTCCAAACATGAACCTTGTTCCCTCTGGTGGAGTTGCCCAGGAATTACAATAAGCAAGAGAATAAAAATTGAAAAAACTCACGAGTAGATGAAGAGAGAACTGGATACCTGTCTTCATCTTCCCCAGCCAGTCCAGTCCATGCCTTTTCAAGGTAGCCCTCAACGCAGGGAGATTGGCATCTGAGTGCCTCCACAGAGCATGCAGAATTAAGTATATGTGATCACAGTGGCCAGGAGATATAGTTCAATGCATAAGATACAGACCGATAGCTGCATCTTATAAAACTTTAGAACAGTACATTTTTTAACAGATAGCCTAGAAATAAATGTCCAAATATTGTCCAGTGATTGAGGCAATTATTTAAATTAAAAATCACAATCATGATTTTTAATGAAGGTGAGTTATTCTAGTAACTTCCGCAATTAAGGTGTCCAAGGCAGTTAGTTGCGCTTGTCTGTATTAGTTGATATTTGTGTTGCTGAAGGAGTGAGATTTCGTCAGCATCAAATTTTTCCTGCTGTGGGCCTCAGTGAAACCTCAGGAATGTTTAAATTTCATTAACACTATCCCTACTCGAGGGGAGACTAATTTAATTGGGAATCAACACACATTTTATACCTTTTCGGGAGAAAAATCTCAGAACTTGAGTCTGAATAACAGAAAATGCTTTGTATGAAGAATAATTAAGCTATAAATTTCATCTTTGTTTGCCAAATGAGAAACACTCCCCCCCCGCAACTTTATCTGTCTAGGTAAATATAATTAGGTAATGGATGATGATATGTTAGCATTTTATTTTCTGTGTTTGCAAGGGCATTAACAGTGATCATAAAGCTCACAACAAATACAGTCAGTTTCTGATTTTCAGAGGCAAGAACGTGACTTTTGAGAATCAGACGGGCCAGATGCAGGCATTCTTGCAAATTAACTGTCCCTGTATTCTGAACAGGATCAGAGAGACTTGTCTTAGCTGATTTGCATGCACTAATTGCTAGTTCTGAGTAAATATAGAGTGATCACCTACACAATTACATTCATAAATTAATATTTTTACTTCACAGTTATTTACACACAGGAAGAAACAGTACAAATAATTTTAAGGCTGTGTCTACACTTACATAATGAAGTGGTTAATTAAATCAATGAGCTAGTTAATGACAAGCCTGAAAATTTTTCATGAAATATCCATATATGGAAGGAACAAATGTCTTTGCCTGAGTAATTCTCATAATTGCTTCAACATTTGATTTCACTTTCTATGCACAGAGATATGCCCTAAATGACACTTGGATTATGAATCTGGATTATCTTTTGATTTCTCGTGGATGGGGTGGATGCCAAAGCTAACTGCCAAGGTAACAGGATTATACCAGAGGTATCTCACAGAAGCATGATAGCCCTACTCCAGGACTCCCCACAACCTGATTCAGGCAAGAAGGAGGCAATGAATGAAAATAGAGAAACAGAGGCTTAAGTTGTATCTAGAATGAGTCAGCCATCGATTACCAATACCAAGGGCACCTTTATCACCCCAGCCCAGAGTGACCCATTTTGATTTTAGAGGAGCCAGCCTATCCTTTTAGGGAGTTCTGACCCTTTGGTCCACTAGACCTCTGACCTTAATGTTAGAGACTCAATTCCTTCTAATTGCTTTACATCTGGAGTCAGGCCTGCAACAAACCATAGTCACTTGGGTTTGGACAACTACCACACTCATTTAGGAAGATCTAGTTCTTTCCCTATCTCTTTTAAGCTAGTAAATTTGTGGCAAGTTGTTATGCAGCAATAGAAAACTATTTTAGGTCGATGGTTTTGATGGCTGTAAATTAGGACTGATTGAAGTAGGAAGAATCTAGAGGACACAAAACTAGTTAGAAATTACTCTAGTAAACTAGGATGAGATGATAAAGGCCTGAATTGAGGTGTTAACAGTAAAAAGACAGGAATGAAAACCAGTAACTGATGGTGAAGGAAGTCCATTAGACTTGGTGTCCACAAAACATGTAGGTTTGGTAAACTACTCTAGCAATGACTAACTGAACCATTCGTTGGAAATCAATCATGAATTTTATTCTCATATCTTTCCTGCTATCATATTGAACTACTATTGAAATATTCCATTTGGGTTTTGTGCATTAGCTTCTCAGCTGAAAGACACGCTCCTAGCAGACAGAATTATTTAAACTTCACTGAATTCCCTCATGGAATCAAACATTATAGATGTGGAATGATTTAGTTAAGTTACAACATACTCCACCACACACCTATTACGCTGGCTCAACTCAGAAGCTACCAATATCCAATGCTAACAAGGATGCAGCGAAAACGAAGCTGTCATGGATTATAGGAGGAAGTGAAAAATGGTGTAGCCGCTTTAGAAAACAGTTTGGCAGTTTCTTATAACGTTAGACATACACTTATTATACAACCCAGAAATTCCACTGTTAGGTATTTACCCAAGAAAATTAAAGACATATACAAACATAAACTCCCTATACCTAAATGTGTATAGCAGCTTTATTCAAAATCTTCCACAAATGGAAACAACCCAAATATCCATCAACTGCTAGATAAACTATGTTTCAGGTTCTGTACACCTGAAACTAGTACAAAATAATATTAAATGTAAACTGTAGTTGAAAAATAACATTTAAATTTTAGAAAGGGCTACATGCTGTATGGTTCCATTTATATGACATTCTCAAAACTATAGGGACAAAGAGTAGGTCAATGGTTGCCAGGGGCTCCAGTTGGGGATGGGTAAAAGGGAATGTCTGAGGATAATAGAAATATTCTATGTCTTGTTTGTGGTAATGGTTGCAAGTCTGTATATTTTAATGTATGTAAATTAAACTTTGATAAGCCTGAGTTAAGAAAATGAATTGCAATACAACAACAAGCACTCTGTAGTACAAGCATGTCAAACATGCGGCCCACAATGACTACTTTTGTGGCACAGCCAATATAACAGTATGTAAGAAATGTTTTAATAAGAATTTCATAACTTAATTTTTACAATATCCTGTTACACATAATTTTTTTTATGTTTTGACTTTTGGCCTTCTATTTATTTATTTTTGTCTAAAGTTTTACATATGCCTCCCTTTTCCCCAATTGACCACCCCCCCACAGCCATTCCCACCCCAGGTAAGCCCCCACTGCCCCAGTGTCTGTGTCCACTGGTTATGCTAATATGTATACATGCAAGTCCTTTGGTTGCTCTCTAACCCCCCTCCCCTGCCATTTGTCTGCAGATGAGTGGATTAAAAAACTATGGTACATCTACACAGTGGAATACTATGCTGCTACAAAAAAGAAGGAACTTTTACCATTTACACATAATCCTATCTAATAAAAGAGTAATATGCAAATTGACCATCACTCCAACATACAAGATGGCTATCCCCATGTAGTCAAAGATGGCTGCCCCCATGTGGACACAAGATGGCCACCACAAGATGGCCAGCAGGGGAGGGCAGTTGGGAGGGACCAGGCCTGCAAGGGAAGGCAGTTGGGGGTGATCAAGCCTGCAGGGGAGGGTGGTTGGGGGGGCCTGGGCCTGCAGGGGAGAGCAGTTAGGGGCAAACAGGCTGGCAGGGGAGCACTTAGGCATCAATCAGGCTGACAGGGGAGTGGTTAAGGGGTGATCAGGCTGGCAGGCAGAAGCGGTGAGGGGCAATCAGGAAGGCACGCAGGCGAGCAGTTGGGAGCCAGCAGTCCTGGATTGTGAGAGGGATGTCCGACTGCCCGTTTAGGCCCGATCCTACTGCAAATTTCATGGACCCGGCCTCTAGTTATTAATAACGAGCTACAACGTTCACTAATGACTGATTACTATAATCTTATTGCATTCATTTCCTTTACATGCCTTGTGCACAGGTATGCCATTTCTCTCCACTAATACTAGCAGTGAATATTTTAGCAGCCAATTGCCATGTCATTAGTCTTGGACTGACTTGGTACAACAGGAAATATTTCACCTTCAGAGAATGAGAACAATAGGTTTATTTGCATTACACTTATTAATTTGTGCAGTTATTCAGCATTTGGTAAGTTAATGTTCAAGAAAGAATATTAATTTTTATTAAAATGTTCTATTATTTTATGTTAATGATTACTCATTTATTTCAGCCCTTTATATTCAGCATGTCTCTACAAAATAAACCTACGTTTCTATGAAAGTTGAAGCTCTTGTTTTTATGCAGCCCACATAAACTTAAACCTTGTTTACTTGGCCCGTGTTAGCCTTTGAGTTTGACATGTTTGCTGTAGTAGATGTGTTATCTGTCTAGTAATAGGACCTTGCCCGGAACTTCAGAGCTTTTCAAAGCTAAAGGCAAAGCATAGTATATAATATCCTCCCTTCTCCCTTCTCCCATCTCTCACCCCATTCCCCATCCTTTGTAAAAAATATATATGTATTAAATTAAGTAAAATAATTTATTTTTACAAAGAGAAATCCAACAAAAACAACAATTATTATACTAAAGGGGGAAAGAAAATAAGTCAAAAGGGCATGTTCAGGGCCAGGAAAAGGACTAAAAATAAGGAGGGGCTGCCAAGCCAAAACAGCATATTCATGTGAGTGTGTTCATTGGAGGGCCTCCAATCTCTTTTTAGCAACAACGGGTAGTATCCTCCCATCCTCCACTCTCTTTGGCGCCATGTAGCATGCTTAAATCCTGAAAGAGTTTAGATCCACTCCAAACATGGGACTGCAGGCAGTTTTATCCCTACTTCCCATATCTCAGAGAGGTCTCTGCCTATAGCTAAAATAGGCAAGTACCTATGGCAGGCCACTCCTTAGGAAGTTCTGTGGCACCATTCCCATGTTCATACCTCTATTGCTATAAAATGCAGATATAACTGGTAATTTCTATAACTGGTAATTATACTCAACCTGACTTGAATGCAATTTCTGTGTAAATCGAAGGAATTGTCTATTATAAGACCCACCTCTAATCTTAAGGAAAAGGACAAGGGTTTACCTTATTCTCTTCTTGCAATTTCATAAACAGCACACAAATACCCCCCTACCCCCGGGGCACCCGAATGTCACAGTTTAGGAAAACATGTCAAATGAGAAGTTGGTGTCTCGGTGGAAAAGGAAGGAATAATAACAGTAGCACTAGTTTTAGTGAAAACATTCATAATAAGAGGACATTAGAAATGAAAGGTGAAAGAGTTCTAATTTAGCATGATGGAATCTTATATTCAGAGATGTACGCATTTCTGTTTTACTGTATTGGTTGTCTTCCTTGAGTTTTATCTTTAAATTCAAGATGGGGGTATACATTTTTAAAGTGATTAAATACAACTCCCTTTGAGAATAGAGGAATTTGTATTTAAAGTTAATAATATTTCCAATATGTTAAAAGTTAACTATATCCATGTTCAATATTTTCTTAAATAACGATTGTATATAATAGGCCATTCTGAAGTATAATAAATGATGTCTTCTAAATTCCCATAATGGCTGGCATTACTTATGACCCTCTCTGTAGCCATAGCCAATAAAAAAAGATCATATTTTCAGTATATACATATCATTTTGAAGACCTTAACATTCAGGAGTAAGTCAATTTATTTAATTTATAGGAATATGAAAACCATTCTAGGAATAATATTTTATGATTCTACTCTCATCAATATCTGATACTCTAAATTTTCTTTTTAAGCATCTCCATTTTCCGTTGTCATGTCTGAATTACTTTTATTATTGTATTTTACCTATTTCAATGTCTACTTCTTTTATTTTATAAATGAATTCAGCTGTTGAAGTCAAAATGAGCTTAGATTTAAAACACACTTTAATTATCATATGTCATGCCATTAAGAAAAATCAGATATAGCTCTCTGATAAGAATCATATTCATATTTATCTCATGATTAAATTAGACTTATAAAAACAATCCTTTAAAGCAATTAAAATGGAAATATACTAAAAAGTGACTGTACTTTATTTCATTATTTCAAAATGTTTAAATAATTTGAATACTTGTAAAACCGTAAGTCTGTCATTCACTCTGCTTGTTCTGCTTAAGAAAAAAAGCTACCAATTGAAAGATGTACATGCAATAGAACCTATACATAAAAACAAGGTGGGACAAAAACAGGTTTATAGTTGCGAGTATGCGAATCACAGAGTTTATTCTTGTAACATTATTTATTACTACATTATTTTCCAAATGAATATCTGTAAGCCTACTTTTGCCCCATCCTATAAATAGAAAATAAATATATATACACATATATGTCATCAGACAATACTACAAAATGACTCTATAAAATGTATACTGTTAGAGGTTCTTTCAATACCAAAGATCAGAAAATTATCAGATATTTCTTTCATTTAGTAAACAGCATAACTAATTGCAGATAAGCCCTTGTCTGATCAGTTAAGTCCATGAAAACTTTCTACTGGTTTTTTACTCATCATTTATGTTTCCCCATTACAAATTTTATAACAAATCAGAAAGATAAACCCAATTTGTTAGTATCCAAGCATTATGAGCTTTTACAGTGTCTTATTTAACCTCCAGACTATAAAAGGCCCACGTTTACTTTCCATTGGAATGGGTATTGAGAGAAATGAGAGAAAAAGAGAAATATGTCTTTGTTTCATAAAGACTAATTATCACCTAAAAAATTAGTTTATTGTCCATGGTTAAGTATTTGACCCTTATAAAGAAATTGCATGATATGTTTTAGAATCACTTTAATTACTAATTGCATTTCACAGCTATAATTATTTGCAATTCTTACCCATTGCTTAAATTAGTTTTTCCCTTTGACTAGTTTATTTTAATTGTCATGTTTACTTTGCCAAAACTAAATTTTCTATTTTCCATTATAGAATTAATAAATTTTTCTTGCCCTAATAACCCAAATATGGTACATGCATATCTATTATTAAATGAGTTGCAAACATTTTAGGATTAGATACCAGAAATAGAAATTGATACCAAGTTTTAAGAATTTTATTGGAAAGTTTTATGACACTCCTCTGGTCCCAATTTATAGGTGAGAAACTAAGAGCATAATAATCCAACATATAGATCAACAAAAAAATATAACCAGGCCTGACATAAATGTTTATTTCTCATGAACATTTCTCATCTACCCTGTTAGCTGATTAGCCTTTCTGGGACAGAGCCAAAGTAATGCCCCCTGCATCTAGCATATGCCCAGTAAATATTAGGAAATAAATGTTTGAATTGGTTTTGTAAAATAAATTAATCTTTGCCATGTATATTTATTTATCCCAAAATAACATGTTATGCCACTTAAGTTGTTCAGCTACTAAATTATTTGCACATCTGGTGAGTTCTGCTAGTCTAACAAGTCAGTTAACTTCATTTTGTATGGTGAGTACCTGAGTTTACACTTCTTCAATATACCAACCACAGGGGAAGGGGTTGCTTTTGTTTCCCTAAGAGTGTAGGTCAATCTTCACAATATTCTACAAAGCAGACCATTTCTTTTAGAAAATAACTTTTGTTCCCAGCTTACCCTTATTGCTTTTGACATTGACATTTTATGCTGATAGAAAAAATAAAATTATTTTAAGTATGCAAATAAAATAAAAGCCAACAAAAAAATATTCTCTGCAATGGATAATAGAGTTTTAATGTATTTCTGCTGTCGGTTTGGTGTATCTGTGTGATAATTTTATGTGACAGCATAATTAAGTTGTAAAACAACTCCCATTTCCTATGTATTTTATCTATTTATCATCATTTATTTCTATACCTTCTTTTTCTGCAATAAATATTATTGTAAGGAGAGTTAAATAAGTTAAACCAATGCAATTACTTTTATAGATTGAAATTAACTTCATATATCAATTTGTGCACATTTATACAAAATACCTACAACTTGCCCGGTATAAATAAATGTGTTTATTGCAGTATATTTATGATGTCACTGTGGTTTCCATGTTTGCCTTCCTTTTGAGTAATGATCTATATGTTTAAACTTGACATTTTAACAGTATTTTCAAACAATTTCATTCATTATCAAATAACCATTTATTACACTATGGCAATTTCATACCATTTACTGAACCTTTTAGACACTCTTAAACAATGATTTATCAACCAATATAGAGATTTTAATGCTTATCACAGCAAATATAGAAAGTAACATTAAACAGTGACTTGACGAGAGATAACTAAATTATCTTTTTTTTAAAATCTTGATGAATCATGTTTAGTAATAGCCAGTATGCACTTATAGCTGTACTAGAAATTAAGAAAAGTATATTCGATTGTTATATTCTTCAAGTATTAAGATGGTTCATTATAACATCTATATGCACATCAACCATATAACCCCAAATGCTGATTTTTTTTAGAGGAAAGAAGGAAGAAAGGACATTGTAAATGATTTGGATGTTGACCAGCTAGGTAGTTTTCTGTGTCTGGACTTTCCCATAGTAGGACAACGTTTCCTGCTCAGGAAAGTCGTCTCCAGGTGACAGATCCAGGTGATACAGATGGATTGTGTTGTGTGAAACCAATGGCTAGTTACAATAACCCTATTTGCTGCTGCACACAGGACATACCCAGATCATTCTCGTGAGGTCTGACCATATTATCCCCACAAGAGCATGCCACACAAGTTATGTGGTTGTGAGCTTTATTAAGGAGAAAATTTAATTTCTCCACCCAAAGGTGGCAAGTCACACAGCTGATTCAGTGAAGACTCCAGTCCTCATAAAATGCAGAGAGAAAGTTTAGGTTTAAAAACAAACAAGGACTGAAAGGAAGGAGAGGAAAACAAGACAACCTTCCTTTCAGGTAGGATCATTTACATAAAATATTAAACCTGATAAAGGTTTCTGTCCTTGTGTGGGAGGGTATTTCTTTAGTTATCCACATCCAGAATGAATTAATTTGACACTAATTGTAGAAGGATTAAATTTATTCAATCTTTATAGACTATTCCTTGACTATTAAAATTAAATGAAGAGAAAAATAAATTATTCTTTCCTAGATCAAAAATTAAACAGCAAGCCAATTTATGAGGTTGTGGGGGTGAAACAGGCAGTGAACTTCACAACCTGTGACTTTTTCCCCCAGAGTAGATTGAAATGAGAAGCTAATTTTAGGATAGATTTATTAATTTAACAAAAGGATCTTGTATTTAGGAGGCACTAAGACATGTTTAGAAAATATACCCTAGCTATAAGAACCAAAACTTATAGTATACATTTCTATTAATACTTCAATAATATATAGCTACACCAAAAAAAAAAATTGATTTCCTGGGAAATGGCGTTTTAATACCCAAAACACAAAAAGAATTATTAAAATGAAAAAAGAAGGATAAGTTTCAAGTGATTTCATTTCAGCATGTGTCTTCCATAGAAACCTCCAGGTCTGATAAGGAACTAAAGCAAGGACTATTATAAGAAGAAGCAATCTTATAAACTAAACTTTGAAATAACACCTCATTTTCAGAATGGAACTTAAACAAAAATGATCAGCTTAGGGCATGGCCTGAGACTGCCATCCCTTTTCCCTTTAACATGGCCTGTTTCCTAGTCTTAGAGAATGCATATTGCATATGTATAGTGCATGTTGTAACTGGCATAGATATTTGTGTGTCTATGGACTGACTTCTCTTTTATGTCATTTTTTTTAAAAGATGACATGTAAGATGTGTAATTTTCAGATGTTTAAGATCCACATAACATTTTATTGAATTCCTAAAATTTAAGGAAAGGAAATGATAAGTCCCACTTTAAGCAAAATGCTAAATTAGGTAAAAGGAGTCTTTGGCACCTCATAAGTTACTGGCAAGGAAACTGCTGAAGGTCTGGTGAAGATATGCAACTTGTTCAAGGTCACAGAGACTGTTGCTGAATAAGGACTAGAATGACTCTCTTAATCCCAATCCAGTCTCAGCCTTCCATTTTAGCAAAACCCTTCTGTGAAAAGTAATTGCATTTAAACATGAATCGGTGTCATAAGCTAATTAAGGAGATACTAATAATGTAATTTCAGGCATTAGTCATCTTATTGATTCAAATTCACCCTCACACTCTCATATCCCAAACTAAACACACAAGGCATATTACATACAATTTTTATAAATTGTGTAAATAGGTGCCTGGGTAAAATTGTTAAATGAAATAGTATCTCAATTTTATATAAATTACATATATATGTATGTAAAGTCCCTCATATTAATAGGTGGTCTACTAAAGGGTTAGTACTACTTTTAAAAAGCTATAAAGTACAGCATAAGGAATATAGTTAATATTGTAGCCTGGCGGTGTGGCTCAGTGTTTGAGCATTGACCTATGAACCAGGAGGTCAGGGTTTGATTCCAGTCAGAGCACATTCCTGAATTTTGATGGGCTTAATCCCCAGTAGGGGGTGTGCAGGAGGCAGCCAATCAATGATTCTCTCTTATAATTGATGTTTCTATCTCCTTTGCCCTTCCTCTCTGAAATCAATAAAAATATTTTTTACATAAAAAAATAATAATATTGTAATAACTATATATGGTATCAGATGGGTACTAGACTTGTCAGGGTAATCACTTCATAAGTTATATGAATATCTACTCACCAGGTTGTATAACTGCAACTAATATTGTATGTCAACTTTTAAATTTTTTTAATTCTTAAAAATAAAATTTTTCTTTAAATCTAGAATTTTAGAGATTAAAGATCTTTTAAAGATGACAACTCATGTTAAACTTTTGTCATTTCATCTCTCCTCATTACATTAAAACCCTGAAACTGTAAGTGTTTTCTTAGTAAAGTATATCTTGGTGCTTTAGCAATTATATTAGAAGAAAGTGTTTGCCTTTTATAAGTATCATAGGGGAATCATGTAAATGAAAAATAATGCTATAATGTTAATATTTTCTCCTAATTTGTACTGAAAGTTATTAAAAATAATTGAATTAGTACATTTTACCTACAGAGTTCCAATGTTTTAAAATATAAATAATCACCTAGATTCTCTCAGTTGAGGTAGTTACTTTAATGAAGTACCTTTGGAAATACATTTGCAGAACATTTAGCCCATTGCAATAGTAAATTTTTTTTATATTTTTGATGAAGTAAAAATGCATTTGCCTTATATAGATCAATACTAGAGGCCTGATGCACGAAATTTGTGTTAGGGAGTGGGGGTGTGTCCCTCAGCCCAGCCTGCACCCTCTCCAATCTGGGACCCCGCAAGAGATGTCCGACTGCCCAGTGGGATCGGGCCTAAATGGGCAGTTGGACATCCCTCTCACAATCCAGGACTGCTGGTTCCCAACTGCTCATCTGCCTGCCTTCCTGATTGCCCCTCACTGCTTCTGCCTGCCAGCCTGATCACCCCCTAACCACTCCCCTGCCAGCCTGATCAACACCTAACTGCTCCCCTGCCAGCCCAATTGCCCCTAACTGTCCTCCCTTAGAGGCCTGGTCACCCCCAACTGTCCTCCCCTATAGGCCTGGTCCCTCCCAACTGCCCTCCCCTGCAGGCCTGGTCCCTCCCAACTGCCCTCCCCTGCAGGCCTGGTACCTCCCAACTGCCCTCCCCTGCAGGCATGGTCCCCCCAACTGCCCTCCCCATCAACCCAGGATGCCAAGCCTTCTCGCCCATCTCCCACTCTGCTCTCCCATCAGGCTTGGGGTGACCCAAGACGCCAAGCTTTCCCCCTGCTCTCCGCAGGCTCCATGTCTCTGGCAGGCACCACCATTTTGGCCCTTCAATTTGCATATTCCCTCCTTATTGGCTGTGGACTTGGCCATCTTTATCACGAAGTGACAATTAATTTGCATGTTACTCTTTTATTAGATAGGATTAGCGTTTTGTTTTGTTAAATAGAATGAAATTCCCAATTAGCCCAACAATGATTGGTGTATTTTTAAAATGCACTTGTTTTCCTGAAACAAGATTATATTTTGACTCTAAAAATGCAGAATAAATGGTTAATGCTTTGACAAATGACAGTGTTGTAATTCATGTTGGGTTAATCTAAATGCAGAGACTATAATTGATTGCAGAATAGTTTATCTTAGTTTATCAATTCTTGCTTTTATTTACCCAGCCCAGAAAGAATTTAAAAAGCATTATCACTGGTAAAAGTGATCAATAAAGCAATCAATGAATCAATCAAATTCTGTTTTTTTCCTAAAAAAAAAATTGGGGGCTATTACTAATTTGTATGTTTCTAAATATATATGACTGTACTGCTACTAACATTTCACATTTTAAAGAAGAGTGAAATTTACTTCCCTCTTTGAAATTAATATTTATTTTAGTCATAAGCCAAGCATGTAATATTATGTTCAGTACTTTTATAAAAGCATTAATTAATAAGTGGAATGATTTTTTAATGACCCTTATTCAAGTAGGATGGATCTCTGTCCATTGTCTTCTTTCCAAATGATAAGCATGATCTCCAATGTATTTGTTATGATTTTGTCAAATCTTATGCTTTTATATTATAAAATGTATAGCCTCAGTTTTAAACTCATTTCTTTTATGACATTGCAGAAATGTATTCACAGAGGACTTGAAAATGGACTCTAAGATTGGTCCACACTAATAGTTTTGATGAGTAATCTGAAGTAGTACTAGCCTTTCCTATCTTGTGTTGGATGAAATACACATCTCTCATCAACATAACTAGTTTAAATCTGAACTCTTGCTCTCACATGACTTCATTCCATAACTTAGGTAATTCTCTGAATGAGTTGAATCCTTAAAGTCCTATGAACTAAAATTATCCAGCAAATAAGCCTAGTTTCCCCCCTTTAATGGCCAAAATCAAACTGTACATATGTGAGTACAGGGTTTGGCAAAAATAGGTTTACAGTTGTTTGTATGGAGAATAATACAATAATTAATAAATAATACAAGTATAAAGTCACAACTGTAAACCTACTTTTGCCCCACCTTGTATTTCTTAGAAATGTTTGCTGCTGCTTCCCTCTGTGTACTCTGTGGAATGTGGAAGCATTACACAAGGTGATGTGTAATATATGTGTATGGTTTAATTTGATTTTCTGAAGTATGGAAGTACAAATTCTGTCTGGAATAATTTCTTTTATATTGGTTCATTGTAGAAGAGAAACATCACCATGCCAAAGACAAAACTGCTTCTAGGTTAATTTTGAATTTTATAAAGTGAATAAGTGAAAAAATATATGTACATTCATTTCAGACTCAACTTATAATTAAATAACTATATAATTATATCTAGTTTTACCCTTAAGCTCAGCCAGCAAAGACATATTCAGCCCATGTAAAAAGAAGAATAAAAATCTGTCTGTAAAATTATACATTGAAGAGTGTGATGGCTTTCAAGAGTTTTGTTTAATGTACATTATGCCTCCTGAAACTTAAACTTACACAAGCATTTTCTTCAGGGTGTCTTAAATGTCTTCATCATATCTTGTCTTCTTTATCATATCTTATCTTACCTCTGGTCTAAGGTTGGGGTGGAGCTGGGGAGCACGTACAGACTCAGCACCCCTTCAAGTCTATTTTGGTTGAATGCTGTATGAAGTATGACAAAGTAACATGAATGATTTTAACACACACACTAAAGAATGTTTTCAAACTAGAGGCCCAATGCACGAAATTTGTGCAATGGGCTTGGCCTTCACAACCGTGCAGCTGCTTCAGTCCTCGCAGCCCCGGCTTCATCTGGAAGGTCATCTGGAAGGACATCCAGAAGGTCGTTTGGCTATCCGGTCTAATTAGCATATTACACTTTTATTATTATAGATGAGTGTCGTTCCTCTAAAAGTACTTCTCTCAGGACTTACCTTAATGATGCTGTCATTATGCAGGACATGTTTCAATCTCTTCTTTTGGAATGCAGTTAATAAGTAATAGTTGATTGCTTTTCCATGTTGTTCGTTATATTGGTTCTGAATAAATCCTTAGCATTAAAAAAAATCCCTTGACCTGACTGGTTTGGCTCAGTGGATAGAGCGTCGGCCTGCAGACTGAAAGGTCCCAGGTTTGATTCTGGTCAAGGGCATGTACCTTGGTTGTGGGCACATCCCCGGTAGGGGGTGTGCAGGAGGCAGCTGATTGATGTTTCTCTCTCATCGATAGTTCTAACTCTCTTTCCCTCTCCCTTCTTCCCTGTAAAAATTCAATAAAATTTATATTTTTTAAAATCCCTTGTTATCTGGCCTTTGGCTACTTTTTTTTTTACTAGTGTCCCAGTGCACAAATTCATGCACATGGAAAGGAAATTAATTAGAAGAAATATTTTAATATTGCTATTCACCCTTTCTCTGTAATGGAAGTGTCAACCAAATTCAAAATCAACAATGACAGATTGAAACAAATGCATGCAATTGGAGCTAGAAAGAGCTTTATACTGGTATGTATCGAGCATGCACAAGTCAACTTAGCCTTTTGTGTATATACTAGAGGCCCGGTGCATGAAAGTTTGTGCATGGGGGAGGGGAGTCCCTCAGCCTGGCCTGCACCCTCTCACAATCTGGGACCCCTCAGGGGAAGTCTGACTGTCAGTTTAGGCCTGATCCCTATGGGGAGGGGCTGCAGGAGGTTGACCAGCCAGCCAGCCCTACCCCCTATAGGAGCGGGGAAGCGATCAGGGGCAATGCTGGCGGGGGGGAGGGGCTGCAGGCTGATCAGGGTGGTGGGGGCCCATGGGGGTGCGGCCAGCCAGGGGGGGAGAGGCTGCAGGAGGTTGGCCAGCTGGCCCCACCCCCTATTGGGGTGAAGGGTGTGATCAGGAGCGGGGCTGCAGGCCGATCAGGGTGGTGGGGGCCCATCAGGGGTGGGGCTGGCTGGGAGGAAGGGCAGGGGTGATGGGGGGGCATTTGGCCAGTGGCCCCTCTCTTGATCAGGTTGGGAAAGTCTGATCTGGGGCAGGGCAGCCAGGGGGAGGGACCATGGGAGGTTGGTCAGCCGACCCCACCCCCTGATCGGGCCAGTTCGCTGGCCACTGTGGGCGGCATAATGAATGGTCTATGGTCATTATGGCATTACGGTCACTGGCTTTTTATATATATAGATTATTATAGATAGAATAAACTTGCTTAATTAGACTTGCTTTCTGATGTAGCTAAACTTTTCCCAGCCCACTAAAGAACCCCAACTTCTCTTTCAGGTAATTGTCAGCAACACAGCAATAAATATCAACACAAAGCAGATTATTATTATAGATCACACAGGGAGGACAAAGGGTAAAATATTTAACTGGAGCAGTGTTTGACTGTATTCTGTGCAGTGAGAAAACCTGAAGTCATTTTCAAGATCCACCATTTCTTATTTCTTTTCAGTTGGGTCGAGTTTCTAAACTTTCTAAATCTCCATTTTTCCGGCTGATGAAAAGATTATAGGATTCCACTGAGTCTCCTACCTACCTACTCCAGGACTTCTGTGAGGATCAAATAGGACGAGGCACTGGAAAATGCTTCCTTCACAGACATTTGGTTAAAGTGTGAAATGTTTCCACCTGGCTATAAAGCAAATTGTGTTCCTGGGCTGAAGAAACTCCAAGGAGGCTAGTCTCTAGGAAGTGGAGCCTGTGTCCCAAGTGTGGGAAGCCAAGTGTTGCTTTGTCGGTGCCAGCTCCACACTGCTGTTTCTCTGTAAATGGCCAGTGCACATCATGGCAGCTCTTGTGTAGAGACTCTGCCCCATGGTCAATGTATGTCATAGTGACCAGTTGGACAGGCGGAGGGACACTTAGCATATTAGCATTTTATATATATAGATTACTGGCCTTTCATACCCACTCATCCTCTCACTTTTTGTGCTCCAGGCATGATAAAAAGAGTCTGCACAGTTCCTAGCAGACTCTTTGTATTTGCATATGCCATTCCCTTTGCTTGAAAGCTCCTCCTCTTATTACTGGAGATCACTTCCTTTAGAAAATCTTTTCTGACCCCACCTCCCATCCCCCCAATCTGTTTAACTACATTCTATTTAACTGCACCTTGGAAGTACCAAGGTCACCTCAATCCACCAAATTGTTGAGTGTCTTCATTTGCCCACCTCCCTAATTAGTCAGTGAGCTCCCTAAAAGTAGACATTGTATCTTTTTTATCTGTACCCTCAGGGCCCAACAGTATTGACTCACAAGTGCTGTTCAATAAAGGTTTGTCCAATGATGGCTTGTGAATGGAAATAAAGGTTTGTCAGAAGATTTGTGAATAGGAATTTGAATGAAGTGGGTAAGTTAACAATGAAGCAAACATTCATTTGATTGAGACCTAATACAGTTCAAGAATTACTGAAATATTTAATAAACGCTATTGGCAAACTATTTCATCAGTTTAATAAAATCAGATTCCCTACCTCATTCTAATAAGCATATATACACAATTCCAATTAGATTTAATGTTCATTATCTTGGAAAGATGAAACAAGAAACAACTATGACTAATTCTATAATTTTAGTGTGAGGAAGGCCTATTCTAAACATAATACCAAAGTCAGAAACCGCAAAGCACAAGTTTAATGGTGGCTCTGAACTAATCTATCACTTTCCAAATGTTACCTTCTACTTAGGGTATAAAAGCTATTCTTTTTCCCTCTGAATTATTTTCCAAAATTTAAAAAGTCTAAATATCTGACTATTCAAGAAGACACATGGAAAAAATAAACAATTATTAAAAATACACTAAAGATTATCCAAAAATCTGGAAACAGGGAAAATAATATTTTTTACACTTTTATCAGATTACAGCTGGACCAGTTATTTAGAGGCATTTCACCTAAGTTTTGAAGGAAAATATATTGAGCATATTATTTGAAAATGTTAACTAGTATATTGTTTGAAATGTTAGTCCTATGTTTCTGACTTTTTAAATATCCTATTAAGTGTGTTTTAACTGTAAAAAAATGGAGCAACCTAAATGTTCAATAAGGAATTATTAGTACATAAATTATCCATACTAAAAATTTTATTGAATTTTACATGACTTGAAAACAAGTTCATGATATACTAGTATTTTTAAATGAAAAGAAAAAAAATAAATTAATAACTATCTGTTACAAATTATTTCAATTTTATAAAAACACATATGTGTTATTTATGTAGAAATGTATACAAAAATCTGAAAGGATATACATAAATATATTTAATACTGATTATCTTGTTTGCTTTACTAGGTGTACCAGTTAAAAATGCAGATTTTTTTCAGTACTGTAGATGGAGTTACACATATGTTGATATATATGTGATTTGATATGTATGCTATTTTGTTGTATTGACAGCAGGCTTCAAAACGTCATATGTCAAATTTTCTGAAGGTGTTAACATAGTAGATATTTTTACACTTAAAAATGTTGAATTTTGTGCCAAAAAAAAAGAGCATTTGTGGGAAATTTTAATTCATTACTTTATTTTGACAAAAGCGCTGCTGAAAGTTATCATATACTTTGGGAAGCTTATGGTGAACATGCTCCACCTCAAGATACTGGTGAGCGCTGGTTTAAAAGCTTTAAAAGTTATAAAAAAAAAAAAAAAAAAGCTTTAAAAGTTATTATTTCGATGTGAAAGACAAAGAACGTCCAGGTCAACCGAAAAAGTTTAAAGACCAACAATTACAAGCATTATTGGATTAAGATGCATGTCAAACTCAAAAACAACTTGCAGAAAGATTAAACGTTGCTCAGCAAACAATTTCCGATCATTTACAAGCAATGGGAAAGATTTTAAAGGAAGGAAAATGGGTGCCACATCAACTGAACAAAAGACAAATGGAAAACCAAAAAGTCATCAGTAAAATGTCGCTTCAACGGCACAAAAGAAAGTCTTTTTTGGAGAATCCAAGATGGCGGCGTAGGTAAACACCTAAACTGCTGCCTCCTACAACAATTTAAACTGCAACTAAAAGACAAAACGTCTATCACCCAGAACCACGGGAAAGCTGGCTGAGTGGAAGTTCTACAACTAGAAGGAAAGAGAAAAGATCGGACATGCACGAGAGCTGAAAAGCTGAGGCACGGAGGCGCGTGATCTGGGCTGGCTGCGAGCGACTGGGTGTGTTGCTTTTTTCAACCCCAACGGAGACAAGCCCCCGATTACTCTGAAATCCAGCAGGAATAATTGTTTACGGCACTGGGGTACGGGACTCGCGGATGCCGTTGGAGACTCAGAGCTGGCTAACTAGCAGCCATTGCTGTTTGCCACGCCCTAACCTAGTGACACCCTGAGGCCCTGCCCTACAAACCCACCCAAGCTCTGAGCAGCTCAATTAGCATAAGAAAGGCCTGCCCTATCACAGCTTAACCTAGCAAACTTGCAGCCCGGGTCAGACAGCTCCAAAACCTCCAAACCCCAAGCAAAGAGGAGAAAACTGCAGCTCTCACTGTAGCTCCTGCTGAGTGGCCTCAGACAGTAGCTGACCTGCACCCCATTGGAGATCCAGAAGCCAGTGTACCTAGTAGTCAGTGTGAGACACCAGATTTCAACTCCTCACATCCATAAGTGACACATTCAAGAGGCAGACTCAGTGAGCACCAAAGCCTCACTGAAACAAGTCCTGCCCCATAAGCGTGTCTTCAGCGCAGCAGTTCTTCCATTATAGACACAGGGAGTGCTCACAGCTAATTGGCCTGGAGGTCAATTCCTCCCAGCGTAATAACAGCAATTAAGGCTTAACTGCACCAAGACTTTGCACTCAGCCCACAAAGGGGTGTACCAAGACCGTCCACATCAGGAGATTGGGGAGGCTGAGCTACTGCCCCCTATAGGTCACCTACCACACAAAGCCACTCCATCAACACAGGGAAGCAGCCAAAATGAAGAAACAAAGAAACATGCCACGAATGAAAGAAACAGAGGAAAGCAAACTACTGGATGACATAGCGTTCAGAACCACATGTATAAGGTTACTCAAGAATCTTCTAAAAACCGCTGAGAAACTTGATAACACTTCTGAGGAGCTTAGTGAGACCTTCAAGGACCTTAATGAGAATGCCAAAAAAATGGAAAAGGACCAGTCAGAAATGAAACATACACTGTCTAAAATAAATATACAGAAACTCAACTGTAGATCAACGTACCCCAAGAATCAAACCAAAGATCTGAAATATGTGGAAACAAAAAACATCCAACCAGAAAAACAAAAAGAAAAAAGAATCCAAAAATATGAAGATAGTGTAAGGAGCCTCTGGGACAACTTCAAGCGAACCAACATCCGAATTTTTGGGGTGCCAGAAGAAGGGAGAGAGCAAAATATTGAAAACCTATTAGAAGAAATAATGACAGAAAACTTTCCCTACCTGGTGAAAGAAATAGACTTACAAGTTCAGGAAGCACACAGAACCCCATACAAGAGGAATCCAAAGAGGACCACACCAAGACACATCATAATTAAAATGCCAAGGACAAAAGACAAAGAGAGAATATTAAAAGCAGCAAGAGAAAAACAGTTAATTACCTACAAGGGAGTACCCATACGACTGTCAGCTGATTTCTCAACAGAAACTATGCAGGCCAGAAGAGAGTGGCAAGAAATATTCAAAGTGATGAACAGCAAGAACCTACAACCAAGATTACTCTACCCAGCAAAGCTATCATTCAGAGTTGAAGGTCAGATAAAGAGCTTCACAGACAAGAGAAAGCTAAAGGAGTTCATCACCACCAAACCAGGATTACACGAAATGCTGAAGGGTATCCTTTAAGAAGAGGAATAAGAAGAAAAAGATAAAGACAAAAATTATGAACAACAAAATGACATCAAACACATACCTACCAACAAGTGAATCTAAAAATCAAGTGAATGAAAAATCTGAAGAACAGAATGGACTGGTGAATATAATAGAATCAGGGACATAGAAAGGGAGTGGACTGACGATTCTCAGGGGAAGCAGGTGTGAGGGGTGCGGGAAGAGATTGGACAAAAATCTTACTCCTAAAGATGAAGACAGTGGTGGGGGGTAAGGGCATGGGGTGGGGTGGGGAATCAGGTGGAGGGGAGCTATGGGGAAAAATAAAAGAGGAACACCTGTAATAATCTGAACAATAAAGATTTATTTTTAAAAAAAGTCTTTTTTGTATCAAACTGTGACTGGCGATGAAAAGTGAATTTATTTTGAGAATCCCAAATACACAAAATCATGGGTTGATCCAGGTCAACCATCAACATCGACTGAAAGGCCAAATTGCTTCGGGAAGAAGACGATGCTCTGCATTTGGTGGGATCAGGAAAGTGTCGTCTATTATAAGCTTCTAAAACCAGGTGAAACCGTTAATACTGATCATTACCGACAACAAATCATCAATTTGAACCACACTTTGAACGTAAAACGACCAGAATGTGACAGAAGGAAGACTCGGCAAAGTAATTTTGCTTCAAAATGACGCACCATCACATATTTCAAAACCAGTTAAAGACACGTTAAAAGATCTTGCCTGGGAAGTAGTAACCCACCCACTGTATTCACCAGACCTTGCTCCTTCAGATTACCACATGTTCAGATTGATGGCACACGCACTTTCTGAGCAGCACTTCAAAATGTACGAAGTGGAAAATTGGATCTCTGAATGGTTTGCCTCAAATCAAGGAAAATTCTATTGGGACGGTATCCACAAATTACCTGAAAGATGGGGGAAATGTGTAGCCAGCGATGGACATTACTTTGAATAAAGCAATTTTGATGTTTCTCTTGAAATTATTGTGTCTTCTTTGATTACAAAATTAATATTATTAACCGGTTAATAACTAATATGCATTATTAACCAGTTAATAGCTAATTAATCAACATTATTAGCCAGTTATTAGTTAATCCCCACTGTTAACTGGCTAATAATTAATCTGCATTTTAACCAATCAATAGTTAATCCACATTTTTAACCTAATAATAATCTGCATTATTAACCAGTTAATAGTTAGTCTGCACCATTAACTGGTTAATAATTAATCTGCACTTTAATCGGTTAATAGTTAATCTGCATTATTAACTTTGTAATCAAAGAAAACACGATAATTTTAAGAGAATCATCAAAAGTGTTTTATTCAAAGTAATGTCCATTGCTAGCTACACATTTCCCCCATCTTTCAGGTAATTTGTGGATACTGTCCCAATAGAATTTTTATTGTTTCGAGGCAAACCATTCAAACACCCAATTTTCCACTTCTTCGTACGTTTTGAATTGCTGCTCAGAAAGTGCGTGTGCCATTGACTGGAACAAGTGGTAATCTGAAGGAGCAATACAACAAAATAGCATACGTATCAAATCGAATATATATCAGCATATGTGTAACTCCATCTACTGAAAAAAATCCGTATTAACCAGTATACCCAGTATCTGTAAGTTTCTAACATTTCAACTATAAGTATAGATAATTTATGAAATGGGGATAAGAAGACAAAGAGTAGAAGGCCTTATTCAAAACCAAAGCCAACACTGATTAAGCTTATTAAATAATAAAGATACTGAAATGAAAAATAAACTACAGATTGTGAAATCATTGTATATGATTTCAAATTATTTCCTGCCACCCTGTGGAGAATACTACTCATTGCAGGATTGAAATAAACAAAATCTGGAACCATGAAAAGTCTGTAAATGCAGATGAATTTACAGGAGCATGGCCCAAGAAGTTGTTTAGGTAAAATTGTTCATCATTTGATCAGTTTTGTTTTCCCTGCCAGCTATTTAACAAAATTTCTAGAATAGGAGGACGACAATAATACCTAACACATATATGATTACAATTTACCAAGTACTGTTCTCATATACAGGGTAGCTAAAGTAAGTTTACAGTTGTGAGTATGCAAGACAGTTTATTCTTGCATTATTATTTTTGTATTATTTGCCATACAACCAACTGTAAACCTACTTTTGTTCACCCCTGTGTGTGTGTGTGTGTGTGTGTGTGTGTGTATATATATATATATACACACACACATATATATATATGACTTTATCTCACAAAAACCCTACTAAGTAGTCATTATCTCCCCCCCCCACCGTTACCCCCCATTTTATCAATGAGACACAGAGAGTTTAACCATATACCAACAGTGAGTAAATGTTAAAGCAATGCAAACCCAAGAGCTGCATTCTGGATCAGTGATTTAAATTTTTGAGCTTTTCAGTTATTCTATGCCCCACCACTCCCTAATGCTTTGCCCAAATAATAGACTGCTGGGCCTTTGTAGGGATTTAGTGATTTTTCTGAGAGGGATTATGATGTTCTCTAAACTAATCCTATTTCCTTGAAGTTGTAGAGCAGGTTTGCTATTCAAAGAATGATCCACAGACCTGGACCCTTTAGAGAACTGCTTGTTAATTGGTCTGCGGCAAGAATAGTACAGAAATTGAGAGTAAGCATTTAGAAACCTTTATGGAAATTAAACAGGTAATTGATGGGTACTAGCTCTCATGGCAAAATGTTTATCTTATTTTTATCTTACCAAAGCATGGTCCACAACTAATTGAAAATTTTTTAAAAAAGAATAAATTGATCGCTTCCTACATTACAGTTTGAGAATTTACTGTTTTAAGGCTGTTCACCCTTGAGTTTTACCAAACTCTGGATTCTTCTGAGGGCCAGTTCCCCAAAATGAGGCCTCAGATACTTTCCTTCCCTTAATTTTATCCATTTTATAATATACAGTTATTGTAGCGATCAATAATGCCAACATAAAGAATATAAAAATGGCTCTTTGAGATGCTAGGCTGCGTCCCAGCGCAGGTCGAGGTTGCGCCTACAGCCTCGGAAGAGCCCCACAAAACGTGCGCCGCCAGCCCGGCAATAAGATAGGGCGGCCGCGCGGCGCATGCGCAGGGTTCCTCCCTGAGTGCTGAGAGGGTACGGGGAGGGACTGGGGGTTTCAAGATAATGCCACGCCTGAGCCTGCGCCTGCGCCTGAGCCTGCGCCTGCGCCTGCGCCTGAGCCTGCGCCTGCGCCTCCATCGGGTGCGGCGCCTGCAAGAAAGTTGGCAGGTAGTCACTTCCGCCGGGGCTGCCCTCTGCATCCGGGTCAGCTACGCCGCTATCGCTACAGCTGCATTTGTGGCCGGGGTCCTGGGCTCGAGTCTACACTGCGGTCCGAGGGGAGCGGGCTCCGCTCGGCGCTACCTTCTGCGACCTGGCCGTCAGCCCCACGTCGCCGGCCTGGAGGGGCGAAGAAGACGAGGGGGCCAAGGCTTCCTCCGGGGTGAGTGCGGCCCGGGAGGGCTAGGCATGGTTGGGTCCGGGCTGGGAACATGCGTGGGGGCGAGCGTCCGAGGTCGCGTGTCCCCGGAGGGCCAAAGAGAGGAAGCCCGGAGGGCTACCCTTTGTGGGGGGGTGCCATAGAACCTGCCCGGTGGCGCTTCCCGGATCCCGCCCAGCGTCGGCCCCCGCCCTTGGCTCGGCTCCTGTTTGCTTTTGCCATCCTTGCACCTCCACCCCTTTTTCCGTTTATGGGGTTGTGCACCGGCTGGAACCTACCCCCTCTTAGGCCCCCCTCCCCCCCCCCCCCCCCCGCACACACCCCGATCTGAGTGCGGAGACTGGGCCACGTCGGTCCCCTATTTGTGACCAGCCTCGTCCCGGTGCAGAACAAAGAAACTTAGACTTCTGATGTGCCTCCTACCTTCGGAGAGGAAACACGAAAGCGGCATCTGTAATCAGAGCTTTAATAGACCTTCCTACTTGAAAAGCCGGGTTTCTGCGTGCATTCGGACGCTATCTTTTGCCTAAATATCTGGCGAAAAGTGGTTTTGGTGTCCTGGGTGATTTGATGCCACTGGAGATCTAGGTCAACTCACGTTAAATGAAAACTTTACTTGGTTCTATTGCGTTGCTTTGAAATGAAAACTTTTATTTGGTGCCAGTGTTTTATACCTCACAAAATTGTTGGTTGGAACATATGAAATGATGAATGTGCAAGTGGTTAGTAAATGTGAAAAGCACTCTTTGGGAAAGCAGTTGTGTTCGTTCCATCAGGAGTAATGCTGATAGAAGGAGCAGTGAGGAAGAAAAGCGTTTAAGAAAGAAAGTAGTAGTATATTTAGCCAGATCTGATAACCTTGGCTGGCAGTGGATTGATTGAAAGACGTCTTGTTAATCTTACCTTCTGTAAAGCATAATACTAGCATAATATGATGATAGTAATATTCCAAAATTATAATATTTGTAACTATAAGAAAGTGTTAGAGGTCAGTTATTAGACTTTAATTCCTTTTAAAGGTCTCAGCATGTGTGTTTTATAGGTGGGATAATTATCCTTTGCTTTATTTTCACAATTTTAAGAAAGGTCAGCACCATTATAATTTTTCTTAAATTTTGTGTTAACATTTCTGATAGAGTATCTCCTTTCATTCTGACATAGAACATATTAGTTTCAGGTGTACATGGTTTGATATTTGTATATATTGTGAAATGTTCACCACAATTAAGTCTAGTTAATATCCATCACCACACACAGTTACAAAAATTTTTTTCTTGTGCTGAGAACTTTTAAGATCTACTCTCATAGCAACTTTCAAATATATAATACAGTATTATAAATTGTAGTCACCATGCTATACATTACATCCCCAGAATTTATTTTATAACTGGAAACTTGTGCTTTTTGGCCCCCTTCACTCATTTTGTCCACCATCCCATTTCCATCGATCTGTTCTCTGTATCTGTGAGCTCAGTTTTAATTTTTTGTTTTTGTGTTGCTTTTTAGATTTCCACATGTAGGTGAGGTCATACAGTTTTTGTCCTTCACTTAGCATAGTGCCCTGGAGGTCCATCCATTTTGTTGCAAATGGCAAGATCTTCTTTTATGTGCTGAATAATATTCCTGTGTGTGTGTGTGTACATGTGCCACTTAAGTGACATCCATATTTGGCTATTATAAATAATGCTGCAATAAATATGGAAATGCACATATCTTTTTGAAACAGTAGATTTTATTTCCTTGGGCTTACTATCCAGAAGTGGAATTGCCAATTCATATGGTGGTTCTACTTATAATTTTTTAAGGAACCTTTATACTGTTTTCCAGGTAGCTGCACCAATTTACATTCTCACCAACAGCATACAAAGATTCTTTTTTTTCTACGTCCTCCCCAGCACTTGTATTTCTTGTCTTTTTGTATTAGTCACTCTTACAGGTGTGTGGTGACATTGTGTATTTTCATTCTAAAAAACCTATGTGACCTTGCTTTCAAGGAAGCAATGATAAGAAAGCATATAGGGTTTTTCCAGGAGTGCTTGGTGATCTTCATAAACACATAGGATGGCCTAAATTATTTTCCTGTAATGCTAACAGTGTTGCCAAACTCAAGAAAAAGTGAACATAAATATTTAGAATGAATCGCTTTCATTTAAATGAGGAAGTGAAAAGCTTGCCTGGGCATTTCCTTCTGCCAACTGTAACTGATTTCAGCATAGATGTTGTTATTAGTACCTATTCCAGCAGCAGTGTTGAACTACATAATAGTAAAGTTACCATGTAAAATTATAATTCAGACAGTTCTAAATATGATCTTAATATTTAATTTTTGCTTATACTGCTAAGTTGCACTGGGGAAATCCCCTTCTTGGTCGTAAAGGAGGAAATCCATTATCTCCTTGATTTTTAACTTCACTAAAGTGAACGATTGTTTTTATCTCTATGACCTCCACTCATAGCTGGCAAAAGTAATGAAATGCACAACTTCCATAAGTGTTTTGAGAAATCAGGGTGTTACTGTTGGCTTTGGGTTATTTAATTTTTACTTTTTAAAACATATTTTTATTGATTCCAGAGAGGAAGGGAGAGGGCAAGAGAGAGATAGAAACATCAATGATGACAGAGAATCATTGATCAGCTGGCTGCCTCCTGCATGCCCCCTACTGGGAATGAGCCTGCAACCTGGGCATGTGCTCTTAACCGGAATCAAACCCAGGATCCTTCAGTCTGCAGTCCAACGTTCTATCCACTGAGTCAAACCAGTTAGGGCTGCATTGGGTTATTTTAACAAATAGTCTCTTAAAGTATTATTTCCTCATTCCTTTTCCCCCTCATTCTAATTTACAAAAATGAGAAGCAGCCAGTTAACGTCTAAGTCAGCAATATCCTTCAGTGTTTGTGCTTATATTGCTCCTTTCTTGTTTGTTTCCTGTTATTAGAGCTGCTGATAAAGTGCTTCCATGAACAGTACTCTCTCAATTGTTTCAGCTGTTTTTATCTACCTACTGTACTTTTCCTCCTAAAGTTTGTGACAAAATGTTTAAGAGTGAATATATCCTTCTCTCTCCTCCCCAAACTAAATAGCCACGTTTATACGCTCTGCTGTATTAACATCACATGATTCAATATGACATTAAAATAAAAATTGAATGAATTGGCTAAGAGAGCTGAAATACTCAGGCTCTCTGTATTTAGAGAGGCTGTCTTCTAATGATACAATTGTTCAAGGGGTAACACAGCTAAAAGACACGGTTTGTCTTCTAGACTCACAACCTGGGACACATGCATTTTTGCAACTAAAAACAAATATGAAAATATACATATACTCTGATTATTTTCTATTCAAATTTCTTTTTAAATGGTAGTTGCAATCCAGTAAATTGATTTTATGACCAAATCATTGAGCTAAAGCTAGAGATGTGAGCTAAAATATAAGATTATTGTACCTTTTCAGCCAATAAAAAGTAAAATGACAAGTTGTTATAAATTTTTCTCTTTTCACAGGACATTGGCTCTCTGGATTATCAGGAGTTTGTAGTTGACATTGAGTCCAAGCTGAGGATGGAAGGTGTAGAACTTAAGGAAGAATGGCAAGATGAAGATTTTCCAATGTGAGCAGTGCTTATAAATGAAAATAAATGTAGAACAAAACTTCAAACTTTCTTTATTCTGATGTCACCTCTTAAATGACTATTGGGCTTAATGTTCTGCTTTTAATCTTTTTTAAAATGTATTAAATAAATAAGCCAGACTCTCAGACAATGTGACTGACTACCTTGACAGATTTGCATTTGTATTTACATTTGTATTGGCACCAATCGAGTTGATAGAAAAAGAGCAAAGGCAACCCTTTTTCTTTCCAATTTTACTAAGAAATAATTGACATACATCACTCTTAAGTTTAAGACAGCATGATGGTTTGCAGATCTTATGTTTAAATGATGTTTCCATGCCATCCTGGTCAGAAAACCATCCAGTGCATAGTAAGGTTCCTTAGCAGTTGAAAGGGACTGGTGAGACTGAGTCATACTGAGTTATTGCATAGTACATGATGATGATAATAGTAACGTGAAAATGCTAATACTCAAAGCAATTACCACAGTCCCATTGTGAGCAATGATTTAGCTTCATCATACATTGTATCATGTATCACATTAAATTCATGCATTTGAATTATATTTGTTTTGTAGGTTTATAATTTTTATATTTGTTTTATAGTTGTATTTAAGGGCAGTTACATAAGGAATTTATATTTACTTTTGTGTTACTAATATAAATATATGTCAACTCTGACAATCTGAAAATATTTTTAAAGTGTTTTATGAAGTCAATTTTCTACATAATTGTTTTTATAAGCTTTTTTTTTCTTAATCTTCACCTGAGGATATTTTTCCATTGATTTTTAGAGAGAGTGGGAGGGAGGGGGAGAGACAGAGAGAAAAAAATATCAAGTGAGAGATACACATCAATTAGTTGCCTTCCAAACGAGCCCCCACCAGGGCTGGGGATGGAACCTGCAAACCAGGTATGCCCTTGACTGGAATCGAACCCAGGAACGTTCAGTCCGAGGGCCAATGCTCTATCCACTGAGCCACACCGACTAGGGCTATAAGCTATTTTTGATAGAACTTGGGACCTGAAAAAAATTTTTTTATTTCTTACTTAAAAGTATGTCTTTGTCTTGTAGACCATTACCAGAAGATGATAGTATCGAAGCAGATATATTAACTGTAACTGAACCAGAGAACCAGCCTGGTAAGAACTTGACACTTTTAGTTTCAGTAAAACGATAGAGTGTGCTATTTTTTAACACATTGTTTTGTCAAGGAAAAAATATACGTGGTGTTTGTTTCATCATAGGGAACAAAAGATGAGTTGAATGTTGTGGAAAGAATTTTTGGAATACTTTGGAGGTTTTGGGAAATTTCTACACTAAAGGGATGAGAGTAGATCACTTTTAGTAGAAGAGGTGACTATGAGATCTGCCTCTATTTAAAAAGATGTATCTTTGCTGGGATATACTATCTTGCCATGATGTAGAAACAGCTGTGATCAAAATCCAAAGTTGTAAATTAATGCTTTGAGATGGTGTTTAATTTTATTTTCCTCAGGATGAAGTGGTGGACATTTAAACATTCCTTCTAATACATCTTTCGCTTGGTTTACCCATTCCAGGCTCACTAGAAGTTAATGGAAATAAAGTAAGAAAGAAATTAATGGCTCCTGACATTAGCCTGACCCTGGATCCTAGTGATGGCTCTGTGTTGTCAGATGATTTGGATGAAAGTGGGGAGATTGACTTGGATGGCTTAGATACACCATCAGAGAATAGTAATGAATTTGAGTGGGAAGGTAAATATTTCATTGTTTTTATCTAACTTTTATTAATGAATGTTTGTCGTTATATACATGCGTGCTTTTTATAATGGCATTCTCATAGGATAATTGGAAAAACTTAAAACTTGACAGTTAAAATTAATGATTAAGGGATTTTATTGAAATATGTTATATTTAATAAAGTTCTTTTTTCCCCCTTTTTTACTAAAGTATGAAGTTTTGCTAATACTGAATATTCTCAAGGCTTTCAAACTATTTTTAGTAGATTACACAGGTGGCTTTTTTTCCCCTCAATTGCTGTGAAGTTACATTTTTTACATGGTCGCTCCCAAAACATTGCATGATAATTATGACATACTCTTATCTCCACTAAAAAAGAAAGCTTTGAAGAGACATATAATTTAGGAGATGTGCTAAAAGTAGTTAAGGGTTTGCAGAGAGAGATTCCTAAAGGGAGTTTTTTGAGGATGATTTAAAAAAAAATAGGTTTGCTGATATTGCTGCACTTTGTAAACAACCAGCTTGAATTAATGTATACTCTAGCTTCAGTTTTATATTTATAAAATAAGTCTGTCTGACTTATTTTACTCTCATTTGTTATTTGAAATCCAAAGGAATTTGCATGTGTTTTGCTTCGCGTGCTTTCTTTAATTAGATAATTGTTGGCTACAGTGTCTTTCTATTGTTAATAATTTATAGGTATATACCATCTTTAAAATTATTTTTACTTCAAAGCAGTATTTAGCACTAAGTATATTATTTACAGTGAAGGGTAAGATCCTTGATGTGCTGTACCTTTTGTTCCTTTTTTCTTCCCTGTTTATTGGTTCAATAAGCAGTCTAGTAAGAAGCAATATTTTATAAAGATACTGAAATAGTTTTCTGCCTATGTGTTTTGTTTCTTCTTTCTTTAATGCATCTCTAGTCATTTCCTGGAAGGATATTTTCCGTTAACTGCTTTATCTTGGAAACAAACAACTAACATGCAGTAGGTTTCCCCTCCCCCCATCTTTTGGTAAGGACTATGATACTAAAATTTTGAAAATTATTACAGCATTAAAAATCATCTAAAATACAATCTTGAAATATAAATTACACCTAATCATCAGTGCTTATGCTTTGTCTAATGTCAATTTAAAATATACTTTTGCATGTATACTTAAGAATATTATCAATAAATTTCTGCTTTAAAAAACTGATCAAATGAGCAATAATCATTGACTAGTTAACCACTTTCTACTGATAATGTTTGGGGAATAATTTATGTGCTCAATAACAACAAAAAATGATTAGCTCCCAGATAATTAAGTAACCTATAGTGTTGATAACTGTCAAGGACAGTCTTGTTATAAACAGAATCTGGAAAGGCATTGTAGGGCCACTGTACTAGGATTTTGATGTCTGTATGAATTATCTTTTCTGAACTTGTAGATATACTTTGTACTGTGATTAGTTCTTTCTGAATTAGGCAATACAAAAAAAGAAAAAACCATGATTTCCAAAAGCATAAAATTGACTTCATCTGAAGAGCAAGCCTTTCCTTCTATTATGAAAGAAATATTTAATATTCCACAGAAAGTATAATGAAAAAGTCTCCAAACATTCTAATTAGATAGCAGAGTGGTTAACATGTAATTTTATTTTGTGGTGTAAGTAACATTTGGAATTCAAAAACCTTTTATTTTGACAGATGATCTTCCAAAACCCAAAACTACTGAAGTTATTAGGAAAGGCTCAATTACCGAATACACAGCAGAGGAGGAAAAAGAAGATGGACGACGCTGGCGTATGTTCAGAATTGGAGAACAGGACCACAGAGTTGATATGAAGGCCATTGAACCCTATAAAAAAGTTATCAGTCATGGAGGTAAGAGTTACCTAAGATTGTTCAGATTTTTTAATGCAACATCAGAAACCTAATTGCTTAAAGAAACTCCCTTGAGATATGTAATTTTGAAAAAATAATAAATATTTATGTCATTTTAGTAACATAACAGGTTTGAACTAAAAGAATAAAACCAACATTTAAAAACCATTAATGCATGCACTATAGTAAGTTCAAAGTTATAAGAATATGCAACGAAAATTCTCCCTCCCACCCTGTCCCTTGACACCATCCCTGAAACAGACTCTCTCCCCTTTTGTATCCATTTATAATTTATATGCAGTGAAATGTTAACATTTCACTGCATTCCATTTTGTAGCATTTGCAAATTTTTTTCCAGCTTCTTTGAGATATAATGAACATATAACATTGTATTATAAGTTTAAGATGTATAGCATGTTGATAAGATAAACTTGTATATTGTAAAGTGATCACCACCATAGCCTTAGCTAACACCTGCATCAGATTACATAATTACTATTTCTTTTTTGTGGTAAGAACATTTTGAAATCTTAGCAACTTTCAAATACATAACACAGAATTACTAACTATTGTCACCGTGCTGTACATTAGATCCTCAGAACTTACTCATTTTCTAACTGGGAGTTTGTACTCTTTGACACATCTCTCCTTCTCCCACAGCCAATAGTAACCACCATTCTAGTCTTTTTTGCTGAGTTTGTGTTTTTTTAGATATAATAAGTAATATTATATTCGTTTTTATTGTCTGACTTATTTTACTTAAAAATGTTCTAATCTTCAGTGTACAGTTAAATGAGTTTTGACAAATACTCATATAACCTATATACCCCTATAGCCTACACCCCTAGTTATATAGAACATTTTCATTACTCCCTTCCAAGGATTACCTCTCCAGTAACCACTATTCTAATGTCTACCCCCTGGTTAGTTGTACCTGTTAATAGAATTTTATGTAACTGGAGTCATATGGTGTACACTCTTTGGCCTTATTTCTTACTGCTGACTGACATTCCCTTGCATGAATAAGCCACAGTTTGCTTATCTATTCTTCTTTTGATGGACATGTTAGTTTCAAATTTGAGCTATCATTATTAAAACTGCCATGAACATTCTTTTTTTTGTTGTTGTTGTTTTTACAGAGAGGAAGGAAGAGGGAGAGAACTAGAAACATTGATGAGAGAGAAACATCGATCAGCTGCCTCCTGCACACCCCCCACTGGGGATGTGCCCGCAACCAAAGTACATGCCCTTGACTGGAATCAAACCTGGGACCCTTCAGTCCGCAGGCCGACGCTCTATCCACCAAGCCAAACCGGTTTCGGCGTGCCATGAACATTCTTATACAGTCTTTTGTGGATATAAGTAAAACCTGGCTTTTTAAACTATGATTCTTAATTTACCTTGAAACCCTGAACAAGTCCTAGCTGGTTTGGCTCAGTGGATAGGGCATCTCCCTGCAGACTGAAGGGTTCCGGATTCGATTTGATCAAGGGCACATGCCAGGGTTGCAGGCTCCGTCCCCAGTGGGGGGCGTGCAGGAGGCAGCCAATCCACAGTTCTCTCTCATCATTGATGTTGCTACTTGTCTTTCCTCTCCCTTCCTCTCTGAAATCAATAAAAATGTATTTTTTTTAAAAAACCCTGAACAAATCATTCATCTTTACTACAAAGTAGAAAAACAGTTCATTCCACATTTTTATGTAGGTTCTACTTTACATATTTGTGGGATATACAAAAATATAAGGCTTTTTGTCCCTTCCCCTAAGAAATTTACAAGTCAAATAGGTAAAGCTATGAAGACAATTATAACTTCTGTCAGTCTGTCTTTGCTGTATATAGAAGTTTACCTCGGCATTGTGCAAATAGTGTTAGAACGTTAGTTCTAGCCAAAATGCAACCCACTCTCATGTCATGTTACCTGAAAGCCTCCTCATGCCAGGCAGGGAGCCACATAGGTCAAGGTGATAGGTTTTTATCATGTAGAATTATTTCCACTTAATTTATTCTCCGCCAAAGACACCTCCTTGCTTATTTGTATAGTCTTCATTCATCTGTGAGTAAATCACTTGAATATTTGAAGTTACATTATCCTGCCTAATTTAATCTTACTCGGATGAAGAAGGAAAAAAAACCACCACAGGATAATCTGGATCAGGAAGTCCACAGACATATTAATTCAGATAGTTCATAGGAAGCAGGTTGTGAGACCTAGCTCATGGCTTAAACACAGTATTTTTCAGAAATAATACTTTATTTTTCTTACAGGAAATAAATATCCTACTGAATAAACTTATTCAGTAGGATAAATTGTATCCTACTGAATTTATCACTATATTTGTGACTAAGGGATTAAAGAAAGATAAGGTTTTAATGTATTTGAAATCTCCAAATCTTTTTAGTGCATGTTTGTGAACAATAGAAAAGAAAGTTAAAGCAAAACTATTTGTTATTGGATACACTTAATATCTAGAGATTACAATTCAAAAATACACATTTTAGCTCTGTTTTTTTAGAATTATGTCGGAGATATGATGTTTTCTTAGGTATTAATATCCTAAAATCTTTAAAACATTAGGCAATGTTGAACATAACTCTTTTATTTATTTATTTTGTTTTTGTTTTTTACATTCTCACCCTAGGATATTTTTCCATTGATTTTTAGAGTGCATGGAAGAGAGAGGGAAAGACAGACAGAAATATTGATATGAAAGGAACACATCGATTGGTTGCCTCCTGCATGAGTCCTGACCAGGGCCCAGGCCAGGGAGGAGCCTGCACCCAAGGTACGTGCCCTTGACTGGAATCAAACCCAGGACCCTTCGGTCCACAGGCTGACGCTCAAACCAGCTAGGGTGAACATAACTCTTTTTTAAAAAGCATCCACTTTAGCTCAGTTGCTGTGGCTCAGTTGGATGAGCGTCATCCCATGCACCAGGAGGTTGCTGGTTCAATTCCCAAACAGGGCACAAGCCCAGGTTGCAGGTTCAGTCCCCAGTATGGGGCCTGCAGGAGGAAACTGAACGATGTTTATCTCTTCAATGTTTCTATCTTCCTCTCCCTTCCTCTCTCTGAAATCAATAAAAACATATATATTTTTTAAAGACTTAGAAAAAAAGTAAAGTACCCACTCTAACCTAAATTGCATAAGAATGTTTTATTGCAGATACTGTTGTATTGTGTCTGCTTGGGTTATATCGTTATTTTTATTTACTTGTTAAAACAAGTCTGGCTTTCTGATTTTACTGGTTTAAGTGGGTTTCTGTTTTTTATGCCCACCCTTTCCTCTTCAAATGTTATTGTTGTCTTTTTGACAAGAGGGTATTTAAAAGATATTTAAAAAAAACAACAACAACAACTTTTTGATCCAAAATTTTGTGGAAGGTAAACCACTTATACTCTAACAACCATACAGATGTCCTCTGAAAAATCTTCAGAGTAAAATCATGCTGGTGATTTTATCTTTGGTTTCTTTTCAGGATATTATGGGGATGGATTAAATGCCATTGTTGTGTTTGCTGTCTGTTTTATGCCTGAAAGTGGTCAACCTAACTATAGATACCTGATGGACAATCTCTTTAAGTATGTATATCTTCACAAAAATGTTTGGACAGAATTCCGAGTTAATTAGATGTCCAATTTAAGGAAGTGAAGTTTAGCTGGGTAAAAATTATAAATATCCCAAGTGTGGTTGTTTTTAAGTACTTATTCTTTAGAATTATGAAACTTTGTTTTTTAACTTGACTGAAAAAATTTGTTATTTTAAAACTGGAAAGAATATTTCAGATGATCTGTTTCAGCTTCTCTATTTTATAGCTGAGGACACATTGAGGGTAAAGAAGTGACTTTGGAATTTCAAAATTACATGACTAAATTACATTTAGCTCTGAAAAACCAAATGTAACTAAGCTGACTCAGTTCTACTGTATTTCCACATTCTATTTCTCCAATTAGTGCAGTTTTTTAAAAACTTTGTTGTGGAAAGTTTCAAACATACATAAAAGTAAAGAGCAGTGTATTGAATCTTTGTGTACCAATCACTCAATTCCACAGTCATCAATTTAGACTTCATTCCCACAATTCAAACTTGCCCCGCTGTATAATTTTGAAGCAAATCCCAGACATCATATCATTTCATCTATGAACATTTCAATGTGTACTTCTAAAAGGTAACTCAACCAATGTTATCTCAATAAATGTAATTAATTTTAAAAATAAACTGAAGATAACTTTGAAAAAATAATCATACTAACTAACACTGTTAAAACTTTATTTGGTTTTTCTATCATTGAGGGGAGGGAAGGGAACTGTATAATTTGGATAACCTAGTTTGGTTCACAAAACTGTTTTTTAAGGTTTTAATTTGCTTTTACAGGTATGTTATTGGCACTTTGGAACTATTAGTAGCAGAAAACTACATGATAGTTTATTTAAATGGTGCAACGACTCGAAGGAAAATGCCTAGTCTGGGATGGCTCAGGAAATGCTATCAGCAAATTGATAGAAGGTACTATAAATACAAGTTGAAAGCTAGTCTGAATAATTTTTATAATGGCCTTATTAGATTATTTTCTGTTGGCACTTAAAGGCACCATGTATACACTTCCTAAATTACATTTATTAATTTCATAGAAAGTTTCTATTTTCTCAATACAGTATTTTTAAATGTTATGAAGGAAGTTAGTTTTGGTATGTTTTATAAAGAATAACTAATTCCTTAAAACAGATTTATGTAATAGCTCTTTATTTCTCCTTGTTGAACATTTTCCAATAATTTTGGGAAAGGATGGAGAACTTGGTACATTTTCTATTTTATTACATTCTGAGTTTTGCCTAACTTATGTTAGCATATTTTATGTTACAGTGCTTATTTAGCTGTAATCTTTCTTTGGAATGAGCTCTAGAAGTGCATTCTATTGGAAGTTAGTTCGTCATCCCTGCTAATGGAAGGAACTTTGTTCCTCTGATTGGTTTGATTTGACCATAACTAATTCGAGCTAGTTTAATCAACTCAGACCCACTAATAGGTTTCTCTTCATACCTAACCATGACATGGACTAGTTCTTGTAATTTCAAAAAAGATCCATAACAATCACCTTATTTAAGTGCAAAATATGTGTGATAAAAATTATTTGGTCATTTTAAATTGTCTAGAATAATGCCTTTCATTTTTAATAAAATTTTAGACTCTAAGAACGCATGAGATCTAATTTATACTGCCCGTTAACTGTGGTGTTCTCCACCCCCAGCTTTTTGCTTGCACAGTGCCTTTCACGGTATTGAGGAAATTAGTACCAGTTTCTCACCAGTCCTGAAAAATGTGAACAGTTTACTTCTGTATTCAGTATTAGCCTCTACCATTGGGTGGCAGAGTCCTGAAGACAACTGCTATACATAAATGTAGCCAAATCAAGTAAAGTTTATTTCATACCAGTAGGAGGGACCATCACAATTCATGAGTGCATTATCTTGTATTTGAAGTAATATCACATCTAAATGAGAACACTTAGGTGAGGGATTTTCAATTAATTTTTGTTTAAACTTCCATATACTTGCTGATCGCTTAACTTCTAACATTAGAATTTATAAAGCTTGTTAAATTTTTCTCTTTTTTAACTCCAGGTTACGGAAAAACCTAAAATCTCTAATCATCGTACACCCCTCTTGGTTTATCAGAACACTTCTGGCTGTTACAAGACCATTTATTAGGTAATTTTTTGAATGCCATTGACACTTTTAAAAAGCAGGAACACAAACTCCTTATGAATTTCTTGTCAGTGCTGTTGGTCAGAAATATTGAGGTAATTATTTTTATTTTCTTCCATAGCTCAAAATTCAGCCAAAAAATTAGATACGTCTTTAATTTGGCAGAACTAGCGGAACTTGTCCCCATGGAATATGTTGGCATACCAGAATGCATAAAACAGTATGTTTTGTTTTCTTTCTTTAATTGTATTAGATCTTTATATTTTGATGTGCAAGAGGTAAATATTTTTAATACTCATTTTTTCTCATTTCATAGATTGTAAGTATTTTGTAACTTCTCTTGTTTTTGTAACAAAATAAGAGAAGAACAAGCTAGCCCTGGCCAGTGTTGCTTAGCAGTTAAGAGTGTTGGCCCGAGCACTGAAGGGTCTCCAGTTCGATTCCCGGTCAAGGACACATACCTGGGTTTACCTGGGTTGCAAGTTCAATCCCCATCCTTGGCCAGGGTGGGTGCAAAAGGCAACCAATTGATGTGTTTTTCTTTCTCTCTCTCTCTCTCTCTCCCTCTCCCCCCTTCTCTCTCCCTCTCTTCCACTCTCTAAAAATTAGTAGAAAAAAATATCCTTGGGTGAGGATTAACAAAACAAAAGAAGAAGAAGCCATTTCCCAGCATCTTCCCCATAATTCACCATTTTCTTCAGTCTGTCAGTTGAAGAAATAGGAAGAATTATTTCTTGTTATGATTAATTTATATTTGTAAAGACTGGCTTACAGTCTAAGACATGATTTCCTGATTGTTCAGTGCTAAAGAACATTCTCCAAATTTGGGCATGCTGCTCTCCTAATTTGAGTAAAAGCTTGTCATGACATTGAATAATATTACTAGAGAAATAAAATGTTATTTAGATCAGCATAGCCTTAATACTTTCCAGTGACTAGAATTTATTCTGTTTACCAAATTAACTTTTATCTAACTTTTAAAAGGGCTTGGTAAAGGCTTTTAATGTAAAGTACTTGAATATCACGGTGCTATAATGTAGAAAAAGTATCTTTGTTCTGTTAATCTGAGATTTTAGTCTGTTGAATGTGTCAAAGCCAGAATTCTTAAGTCAGTTGTGATTTTGTATATTACTGTATTAAATATTTTTTGTTTTGCCTGCAAACCTAAATGATTTTATTTTAAGTGCCTTTTTTGAGTTTTTGTTTATCTTTATAACATGTGTATTTACTCAAATAACTCTTCCCTACCAAGGTATGAAGAAGAAAAGTTAAAAAAGAAACAAAAAAGGTATATGCACACCTTGACTGGGTTGCATCTAGACTAGTCCATTTGCATTGCACAGACTAACTCTTTCTTACTGGTTGGTTAGCTTGTAGACAAAGATAATAGCATTTGTAAATATAAATACACCCCAGAATCTAAATGCAGAGTGAATCCAAAGTTCCTGATGCTGCCTGTGGCTTGGATTTACTCTGTTTTAACAGCATATATATTGCCAATTAGTAATTAAAGGCCACAGCCTGTGCTCCCTCCTTTTGGGTATAAATACTGATAGTAAACTAGAGGAATTACTAAGAATACAATTTGAAAAATCAATTATTTTTAATATTTTATCTTTTTTACCATATTTTTTTAATCTGTAACTTGTGCTTTCGAATTATTTGTGCACTTTTTAAAGAAGTTATTTTACTTTTCTGGGGTTAATGATTATATTTAAAATGCACATATTCTTTGACTAACCAACATTGATTTCTTTGTATGCTTAAATGGCCTGCTAACCAGTCAGATTCTACATGTGATAAAATACCTAAAAGATCAATGTACCATTTAATAGTTAAGCACCCCGCTTTCCATCTTAAATTTAATTTTGAATACTTCTGCTTTGAGCATAACAAACTATTATCTATTAATACCTTGGCATAGAAGATGAAAGGCAAGGGTATAAAACAGCTACATTTTATATAGTGATTTTTAAAAGTGTAGGATTTGGATATAACTTGTTAATGGACTTAAAATATTGCTAATTAAATTAGCAATACAGTTTAATGCAATCTTTCTTAAGAGTTAAGGTGAGGGATTTATGTAGTTATCATTTTGACCATTCTAAAGAACCAATTGTAAGTAACTGGAACTGGAACATTCTTAACTTGGGACATATTTTGTCTCTATTGATGAGCAAAAATTCAGTTGACCACGTGTTAGAATAATAACTTTACATTTCTATATGACACTTTACAGTTTATCAAATAGTTTAACAGAGATATGGGCAGTGATTTTTAGATCTTGCTAATTTCTCATTCCTTTCTAGGCATTGGTGTACATTTGCTAGATAAGGGTCTGAAATTAAAAATATAATCGGTAATTGAAAATTTTGAAGCCAACTGGTTCATGGATTTCAAAATGAATTGCCTTTATTGATGAAATCTGCTGTACTGTGCCTTTTTACCAAGATCTTAGTATTTAGTTATTAAGTGATTTAGGCATCAGAAAAAAGAAGTGAACTGTACTTTTTATTTAAATGTATTGTTTGGAACCTAACACTACTATTTTATCTTGTTGGTTGTTGTGGGGTTTTTTATGTTCTCTTTTTTTTACTTTTGTTTAACCTTAATAGAATCATTATGTATATCTTTTAGGCACTTACTAGTTTTTATATAAAGTTTAACCTTAAAAAATTCATAAATCCATGTTAGCTTGAAAATGATAACATTCAAGTTTTAAACATAGAGGGGCATGTTTTTAAAACCAAAAGTTTTAATGTGGAGTAGCTTACTTAAAGTGAAACCTCTGTGATGAGTGAGTACTGATGAAAAGAACAGTACAAAACTGAGCGTTGAAATACAGTCATGCGTCACTTAACGATCGGGAGGGATGTGTTCTGAGAAATGTGTCATTAGGCTATTTTGTCATTGTGTGGACATCCACAAACCTAGATGGTACAGCCTACTGCATATCTAGGCTATATGATATATCCCAGTGGTCGGCAAACTGTGGCTCGCGAGCCACATGCGGCTCTTTGGCCCCTTGAGTGTGGCTCTGCCACAAAATACCACGGCCTAGGCGAGTCTATTTTGAAGAAGCGGAGTTAGAAGAAGTTTAAGTTTAAAAAATTTGGCTCTCAAAAGAAATTTCAATCATTATACTGTTGATATTTGGCTCTGTTGACTATTGAGTTTGCCGACCACTGGTATAGCCTATTGCTTCTAGGCTATAAACCTGTACAGCATATTGCTGTACTGATACTGTACATACTGTAGGCATTTGTAACACAATGGTAAATGCTTGTTTGTCTCAATAATTCCAAACATAGAAAAGGTACAGTGAAAATATAGTGTCAAAGATAAAAAATGGTACACCTGTACAGGTCAGCTGTCATGAACGGAGCTTGCAGGACTGGAAATGAGTGAGTGGTGAGTGAATGTGAAGGACTGGGACATGACTGTCTCGTGTGTGATATGGCCTTACAGTGTCACTAGGCGATAGGAATTTTTAGCTCCACTACAATCTTGTGGGAGAGTTGTCATTATGTGGTCCATCCTTTACTGAAACATCGTTACCTGGCGCATGACTGTAGTGGCATTTTAATATACCACTTACCAAAATCATATTTGAAAGAATTGTTTTTCCTACCACTCGCTTTTTTCAGTATGCACTGTTGTTTAGGATGTAAAGTTCAGTAATTTGAACTTTTAATAAAGGTTATGTGCATTTGTACATAAGTATTTTATAATTTTTAAAGAAACAGCAGTTAAGTTTCTTGTCAGTATTCTCTTGACTTTAAAAATTATCTTTCCTTGTTGGGGAAATGTTTGGTAACCTTTTTACTGTGTCTGCTTCTTGGCAAAGCTTTGTTTTTAACAGAATAATATTCTATGCTAAAAGTAATCATTATTTTTAAGAAAAAAATTATTCAGTTGCTAGTGTTTTATTATCTATATTGTTTTTCATTAAACAGAGTTGATCAAGAGCTTAATGGAAAACAAGATGAACCAAAAAGTGAACAGTAAGTTTGGCATGTAGTCCAAACAAGACTGAAGAATGTGCTGATGAAGCAGTGCTCTTTTTTGCATTTATAATGCATTTACTGGCCCTGATTTTTATGTAACCTGTTACAAAATCGACTTGACTTTTTCTCAATGGACTTTTGTATAAGGGACTGTTCACTACTGTTTTGGTTTGCAAATCTCTTGAATTTAGGTCTTTACTAGCTAATGATATTGTAATCATTTTATATTTTATATTGCTTAAAGCAGAGAACCACACTTTATATAAAGTGGTTTTTGCATTTGTTTATTGAATGATGCGTCTTCTTCGGTAAAATATTTATATGCCTAATTGGTCAAGGAAAGAGATAATATATATTTTTATGTTTTGAGCAATATTTTTTAATGTATACCTGCCTTTTGGAAGAATATGCAGATAAATAAGACCATGATTTTGTAAAGTGCATGTTAGAATTTTTGTGTTTTATAAATAGCTAACTACATTTCTTGGGTAACTTAAAAAAAGGAAGTGGCTCATAAGGTTAGGGACAATTAAACTGGTTCTCATGAATACCCAAAGGTCATGCATATAATCTAAGTAGATTAATACCATCCTAAGCTTTTTAAATCACTTAACATATATTGTTCTGTAATTCAGAAGCACAATTATAAGTGTAATGCACACTTTTTCCTTTTTAAATTTAAAGACAACTTTAAAAGCCAGTTTTAGAACTGGAGAATTTAAGAGGCTAAGAATTGAGGTTTGTACATATATGTATATATGGGACATTTTATTTTATGGCCAAAAGACAGACCTTTATAAAAATCTTACATTTGTTCACTAATGTGAAATAAGTTACGTCCAGGGTATCACTGTTGTGAATTGGTGTGGGTGCAGTGTACTATTTGGAGAACATGATGAGTTATTCACTGTCACTACTTTTTTGTAGAACACAGGAGCTGCTTTTTTAATTGCTCCCAGTGTGGCCACTTTACCAAAATACTTTCATATCAGTTATTTTGGACTTAGTAGATAGTCAGATAGAGTGTGTTTTCACATTTCCTATAAGTTAAGTCAGTGGTCGGCAAACTGCGGCTCGCGAGCCACATGCAGCTCTTAGGCCCCTTGAGTGTGGCTCTTCCACAAAATACCATGGACTGGGCGAGTCTATTTTGAAGAAGTGGCGTTAGAAGAAGTTTAAGTTTAAAAAATTTGGCTCTCAAAAGAAATTTCAATCTTTGTACTGTTGATATTTGGCTCTGTTGACTAATGAGTTTGCCGACCACTGAGTTAAGCTATTTTCTAAATCTTAGAGCATCATTGTATTATACTGTTTTGGATGACACATTTGATATAGCATATAAACTCCTTGTTTGATTTGGTAAATACCTTGACTCTACATTGAAATCAATTATACTTATTCCTCCAAAAAGAACTAAATTCACCCAGAAACTCATCCTAAAAGAGCCGATTGGTCTAATGTTCTGTCATATACTTGTGTGACTCATACATTTGGTAAATTTGAGGGTCACATCACATTCCAGTCCTTCTTATAAAGTAATTTACAAGAGTGTCCTGGAGTGGCATAATTGAAGTGGATGAGAGCTAAACTTTAAAGATTTATTCTATCCTGGACTGAAGACATGTGGCTTTTACCATTTCCACTTTCAGTATAAAGTTCCTATTACAAAAGGGAATTTTCTTTACTCTTTGTCCTCTTCAGTCATAAACTTGCATGCTAACTTAAGTCCAATTAAGGGGGATGCTGGAGGATTCCCAGGATGAGATGCCCTAAGTTGCCCCCTGACTTGACTTGGATACAACAGCTATAGGCAGATCCCAAACTAATGTCACTATAGTGATAAAATCAAACCCTTATTATTTGCTCAAATGTTAGAAACACTTTATACTGAAACACCAAATTAACATTAATTTAGGTATTCCTTCTGACTTCACTATATAAGGATTATGAATAAAGGATAACATTGAATTTAATTGTGATTAGAGTCTATTTTGTAGAGTGCTTTAAGTAGTCTTTTATCTACAAGTCTTCATCTGGCTCAAAATGGGCTGAGCTTTATTAAAATGGGTGCTTTTCCTCCACATCAAGTACACAGTTCAGTTTCAGCTTTATTGTGTTTATTGACTTTTCCTTTTGTAAGCATTGTTTCTAACTACAGATACAATTGTTACAAAAATGATGTGTTCTTTAAATAATTTTTAAAAGTAGAATTAGCCTGTATTCTATTAGAACATTAAGATTCAGAGGGTACAGTGATAACACTGGAGTATAACAAAGGGATGTGCTGTGAATCACTAGATTCAAAGGATACCTGCTCTAACCTACACCTTAATGGAATCTGGTATAGGGACATGCCCCATAATAAATGTTTCATAATTGTAAGACTTAAGTAGGTTAGAAGAAAAGCATTTATTAAATTTGTAATTTGTAGCTATGTTAACATTTCCCCCAAAGCACTCAATTTTAATTTCACACTGCTGATCGAGATCAAAGTACATATATTTATATTATTTTATCTTTCTGCTGGGGTCATGGATCTAACTTAACTGGTTTAATTTGATGAATCTTTCACTTTTTGTGTTATACTTGGGCTCTGAGTGCCTTTTTTTAGTCAATAGTTTCTCATATAAAGTAATTTGTGTTCTACTTAGTTATAATTCCTAAGTACCACCAATGAAAGATGCTATATTGACCCCATAGTTTAAGCTTAATAGTCTTTTAACTCTGGAAATCGGGGGATAGGTAATAAAGAAATATGATTCTAAGTAGAGCCCAGCAGGGAGTTGGAAAAGATAACAAAACAAGGAAGTAAAGAAAGAAAACTATGAAGGGGTAAAGAGTTAGCTGTTATCTAAGATGCCACTGAATGTGTCCCTATTACAGGAAGTACTGGCAGCTGTTGGTACCATTTTGTGTATCCAGCAGGAAAACCTGCATGCTACACACACAATATGCAAAGCGGGGAAAGGCTGATAATACTTACTGTGATAAATCATATTTTCTTCTGCTATGTCCCTTCATACAGAAGCAAGTTTGAACAAAGAGGGTCAGCAATTTATAGTGTGCAAGTTAAAGTTTAGGACTAGGTTATCTATCATATGTCATGGTTGGTAAATATTAATGTAGTCTTCCAAAATAGACATCACTATTTAGTAACTGCACTGAATACTGAAATCTGCTGATTGACAAGTATATTTTGTTAGATAGGAATTCTTCAACCGTAATTCCAGAATTTAAAAAAGTAAGAGGTCTGGTTTTTGATAGAGACTTTGTAAATGGCTCTATAGTGTTGCTATTTAGCTGTTTTTATATGAGTGCTCAGGGAATTTGAAAGTGATTTAATGCAAGCAGTGGCTTTTTAGATTTCTTCAGTTGATAGATAAATTAGCATTAGGATATGTCGGATAGAGCAGGCCAGTTTCCTAATGAGATTGGTAAGGTTGTATATAATGTGACAGCAGCTTCATTCCCTTTTCTTGTGTCAGATGGAAAATTGCTAATATGGTTCAACCAGAGGGAGGAGGGGTTAGGCTAAAAATAAGAGATTGCTACCCCATTCTTTGTTTTCATGCCTATATTTTCCCCTTCATATTCAGATTTTGGAGAAATGGATTATAATTCTCAGAAGGATGGGTGGAGGAATTACTGTACTTAAAATAATAGGCCAATTCTGTTAGATTTTATCTTGTCATAGGGAATAGGAATTATGTAATTTGAGATGCTGAGAGAGTCAAGAATTTAGACTTGCATAGAAAAGTCAGCAGGATAGGGAAGTAGGAGACTATCTACTCAATGTTCTAAGCACAGAAGAATTACCCACTGGCCTTTAACTCCCCTCTTCCTGTCCTAAGATTCTGAATGAATTCGAGTTAGACCAATGGTGAGTCCCTGTAATGCAGTTTTCCTTTTAAGGTCCTAAATAGTAATTGAAAATAAGGTAATGTGTTGAGCAGTAAGAAGTGACACTAAAATTTGAACAGAACTGTAACTTTGTTGTATATGACAGCTACTTGATTTCTTACATTTTGAGAACTACTTTAAAAAATGCTACAGAAAGTTCATATGAAGCACTTAATAAATCAAACATCAGATGAAAATCAAGGTTTAATGCTTTCAAATTAAAGAATTACAGTAAGCTGTCCATTTCAAATAGCTGTCTGATTCTGTCTTATAAGACATTCTACAAAAAGCTAAGACATTTGCATTTAAAAATTTTGTTTCCATATTCTTTGTGGATAAGGAGGAACTTGGAAAACATAAATTAGCTACTCCACTGCACTTTTTGTATATGAACTTTCTAAAGTTTGCCCCTTAAACAGTTTATTTACATACACCTAGCTAGTAAATATTGGTGCTGTTCAAGGCCACTAACTTGCATAGCCCTTGGGGCATTATTCAAATAGAACAAAATTCAGGGTTTGTTCGATACTAACACACTTGGATATGTATTTCAAAAATTCAGATATTTTTCTTATCATTGGTTCACATGTTGCCATTTAAACTAAATTAATGTACTGTGATCATTTTACTACTATTCAGATGTTTTTGCCTAGCTTAGCGCTTTCATTTTACAGTGTTTGAGAAATTCAGTTCTGATTGATGGTTGTGCGTGCAAGATGTTTATGTGGTCCCTGTTAGAAATACTAGGGTTGGTATTGATTTACTAAGGAGATGTAATATTTTATTTAGGAATACAGTAACTTGTGTCCTGATCTGTTGCACATCGTATTATTGCAACGTTAATGAATTTAAATAAATTAATTGGAAAGTTTGTTTTTGTCTCATCACATTTTTTTCGTCTTCCATTATGCTACTGAATTTTTACACTGAGTTATCTTGTCTTTCAAATCATTTTAGACCGTTACTCTTGATTCTCTTCCTAAATCTGGTGCTGCTTCATATTTATTGTCCAGGGGGGTGCTTTTAATTTTAATACTATCCTTTTTGTGTTTGTTTTTTAAATAAATTCCCAGATTTTATTAAAATTCTTTAAGATCTTTTATAAATATTGACAAGATCTGATTAAATTGAATCCCAAGTGGGTATTATAATTCTGTAATGAAGTTTTGTTTGTTTTTTTAAATACAGTTTGCATCCAACATTATTTTGTATTAGTTTCAGGTGCACAGTGTAGTGGTTTGACAATCATCTATTTTACACATTGTTCCCCCATTAAATGTTATCTTAACTATAACCAAACTTTGTGTTTCATAATTTAGAATTCTTTTGGTTAGTGGGCAATCCAACGATGAAATCAGTTCAGTAAGTGGCTGAAAACATGGTACAAATGACAACCTTTATAGCTTATAGACCTGCTTGGAGGATCCATCTTATAGCACTTATTTTGCATTTACTCCTTAATCACTAGTCAGCCACTTAATGGCAAACAGCTGTGCACATTACTGATGCTTTTATTCCATAGGACGGTGTTTGGGATTATATAGACTCAAAATACAGGGTGTCCCCAAAAATGTATAGACACCTTGAATAATTATTAATTCCAATGGGTTAAATCTAAAAAGAAACATCAATTGAGCTCTCAGTTGTTAAGAGTATACATTTTGGGGGACACTGTATGTAAGAGTATTTGTCTTGCATTGGGAACAAATATTAAACACAAATTCTCCCAAATTAAAGTTCTTCATGAATCACAAACTGAAAGCTTTCTGGGCTAAATTGCAGCCCTATTTTGAATGATAAATAAATTCCTGGTATAATTTTAAGAATTTGTCTTAAATTTAGCATTGCACGGTTTTAAACAGTATTAACCCTGAACACACCTCAGGCATAAAATATGACTGCCTTGCATTTCCTAATTGTACATCTTACAGTGGAAAAGATTAATCTTAAAAGTTATAATTCCCTTATGAACGATTTAGTAAACCTGGTGAATTACTGGAAATGGTCACCTGCCCATGGGCCCCACGCCCCTCCTCTCTCCACAACTCCGCCCTCCGCTCGCAAAACTTGAGTAGCGTACGGGAGGAGTTGGTGGGCGGGGCCTTCCTGGCTTCGCCGTGATGCCACTTCCAGGTTCTGCGAGCACTTCCGGGTCGTTGGCCTAGTTCTGTGGTTTCTGCTGCGGCTAAAGAGGTGGTGGGGAAGAGGTGGTAGGAGCCTCCTTCTGGGCTCCTGGCGGTGCTGATTCTGTCTGCTCCGCGGCGGGAAGCGCCTTCCCCACAGGTACGAGTGAGCCGTCCCCGTGCTCCCTGCCCCGCTCCCATTGCCGGGGTGCGGTCGTGTGGGTCTTTTCCGATGGCTGCATGGAGGGTGAGGCCCTTCGCTCCCGAGCCCCGGGTCGACCTGTTACCGACTTCAGTGCCGGGATGGCCCCGCGGCGGGTACCCGAGAGGAAGGCGGCGGGAGGCTTGTTATTACCCCGGCGCCCGCCGAAAGGTGCTAGGGGCGGCCTGCGCCCAGCCCCGCGCCGAGATTTGGCCAGGTGTGGCTAGGTTAATGTCTTAAGCATCCAGGGTTTGGGGGTGGGGGGCCGAATCTGGGAGCGCGTTCCCTCATTCTTTTGCTGCTTCGCTCATTCTTGTGAAGCCCGCCTTCCAACTTCATGCGAACTTCGGCAAAGGAGTGAATTTAACTGGATAGTTTGATCAAGGACTAGGACTTTGAGTTACTTCCAAATGAGGGACCTTCTAATTTAATTTTCCTTAAACTGCAAAATGAGAGAATAGTAGATTTTTATGGCTGATAACATATCTAAAATATTTCAACATTGCAAAGGAATTTTTACCATCTAAAATCATTAAAGCAAGTAATGGTGTATATTATAGAAATGATCACCACCACCATAGTTTAATTTTTTTTTTCTTTTTTTAAATATATTTTTATTGATTTCAGAGAGGAAGGGAGAGAGAGATAGAAACATCAATGATGAGAAAGAATCATTGATTGGCTGCCTCCTGCATGCCCCACACTGGGTACCGAGCCCACAACCCAGGAATGTGCCCTGGACCTGAATCGAACCTGGGACCCTTCAGTCCACAGGCCGACGCTCTATCTACGAAGCCATACCGGCTAGGGCTAAATTTGTTTTTCTTTGTGATGACTTTTAAGATCTCTCTTAGCAACTTTCAAATATGCAATACAGTATCCTTAACTAGTCAGCATGCTATATGTTAGTGATTTTCAACTAGCGTGCCGCACAATTTTAGTAATTAGTTTATGTGTGCCATGAGATGAAAAGGGTTGAAAATCACTGCTATATATTATATCCCCAGGACTTACTTTATAATGGAAGTTTGTAACCTTAGGCGAGCCCCCCCTCTTTCCCCTCCCATCACTCTGTTGCGTGTATCTGAGCTTAGTTTGCTTGTTTTGGGGTTTTAGATTCCATATATAAGTGAGATCATATGTCTCTCTCTGACTTATTTCACTTATCATAATGCCCTCAAGGTCCATCATGTCGCAAATGGCAAGGTTTTAGTCTTATGTTATGGCTGAATAGTATTTTATTGTGTACTTCAGGACCTCAAATAAAATCGTTTGATTATAATGTTGATGAAAAAAATTGATTCCAGGCCAACGCCACTATTTGTGTGGAGTTTACATGTTCTCCCCATGTCTGCATGGGTTTCTCCAGGTGCTCAGGTTTCCTCCCTCATCCCACAGATGTGCACGTTAGGTGAATTGGCCTGCCTATATTGTCCCAATCTGAGAGAGAGAGAGAGAGAGAGAGAGAGAATGTGTGTGTGTGTGTGTGTGTGTGTGTGTGTGTGTGTGTGTGATTGCACCCTACATGGAAGGGTGTCCTGTCTATGGTGGGTTCCCACTTTGCACCCCAAGCTGCTGGGATAGGCTCTTGCCACCTGTGAACTGGTGATGTTTTGTGGCTAGAAATAGCCGTTATGTCTTTTCTATTGCCAATACTGTGCAGTTTGATTACAATTGATTTGTAATGTAGATCAAGAAGCTTGATACCTTCAACTCTTTTTCAAGATTGTTTTTATAATTTTATTTTAATTACAGTTGACAAACAATAATACATTAGTTTCAGGTCTATAACATAGTGATTAGACACTTACATAACTTAAAAAGTTATCACCTCAGTAAGTCTGATGCTCATATCACAACATACATAGCTATTACAATATTACTGACTGTATTTCATATATTGTACTTTACATCCATCCCCATGACTGTTTTTATCACTGGTAATCTGTACATTTAATCCCTTCACCCTTTTTTACTCAGCCCTCTAACCCCTCTTCCATCTGGCAACTTTCACTTCTCTGTATGAGTCTGTTTCTGTTTTGTTCATTTGTTTTTTAGAATCCACATATGAGTGAAATTAAATGGTATTTCTCTGTCTGACTTATTTCACTTAGTACAATACCCTATAGGTCCATCCATGTTGTTGCAAATGGCAAGATTTCATTTTTTATGGCTGAGTAATATTCCATTGTACATATATATGTATACATCTTCTTTACCCATTTGTCGACTGATGAACACTTAGGTTGCTTCCATAACTTGGCTATTGTAAATAATGCTGCAATGAACATAGGGTGCATAAAATTTTTTGGAATTGGTGTTTTGTTTTGTTTTGTTTTTTATATAAATACTCGGAATTGCTTGGTTATAATGGTGGTTCTATTTAATTTTTTTAGGAACTTCCACAGTTTTTCATAGTGGCTGCACCAGTTTACTATCTACCAACAGTAAGCAAGAATTCTCTTTTCTCCAGATCCTCACCAACACTTGTTATTTGTTGATTTATTGGTGATAGCCGTTCTCACAGGTGAGAGGTAATACCTCATTGTGGTTTTAATTTGTATTTCCCTGATGATCAGTAATGCTGGGCATCTTTGCATATGTCTATTGGTCATATGTACATCCTCTTTGGAGAAATGTCTATTCTGGTTCTCTGCTCATTTTTAATTGCATTATTTTGGTTTGGGTGTTAAGTTGCATGAGTTCCTTAATTTTTTTATATTAACCCCTTATCCTATCTAATAAAGAGGGAATATGCTAATTGACTGCCCTGCCCTCAAAGATGGCGGCACCCAGGCGGGCCCGGACTTGCCGTGCGCCTGCCTCCGGAGTCCCCCAGTCCCCTCAACCCCCCAGCCATCGAGGCTTGCCTGCACGTCGGGCTGGCCCGACGCGCAGGAAAGCCTCGGATGGCAGCTGCCTGGCCTCCCAGGGCTGCCCGAGGCTTGCGCTGCCGGCAGTGGCAGCAGCAGAGGTGTGATGGAGGCATCACCTTCCCTTGATTTCTGAGTTGCCTCCTACCCCTGTGGGATCCCGAACTGTGAGAGGGGGCAGGCCAGGCCATGAATTTTCATGCATGAGGCCTCTAGTAGGATGTATAATTGGCAAATATTTTCTCCTTTTCATGTTGTCTTTTAATTTTGTTGATGGTTTCCTTTTCTCTGCAAAAACTCTTTAGGCTGATGTAGTCCCATTTCTTTATTTTTTATTTCCCTTGGCCAAGGACACATATCGTGTGTGTGTGTGTGTGTGTGTGTGTGTGTATGTGTGTGTGTAACTAAGAGTGATGCCAAAGAGTTTACTTCCTGTGTTTTTTTCTAGGAGTTTTGTTTTTGGGTCTTACATTTAAGTCTTTAATTCATTTTGAGTTTATTCTTATATATGGTGTAAGAAAGTGATCCAGTTTCATTCTTTTGCATGTATCTGTCCAGTTTTACCAAAATTCATTGACAAGACTGTCTTTATACCATTGTTGTGTGTTTTTTGTGTTGTTTTTTAATAAATGTTTATTCAGATTATTACAATTGTTTCTCCTTTTCCCCCCCATAGCTCCCCTTCACCCGGTTCCCACCCACCTTCTGCCCTTACCTCCCCCCTCCCCACTGTCCTCATCCATAGGTGTACGATTTTTGTCCAGTCTCTTCTGCATTCCCCCATATCCCTTTCCCCCTGAGAATTATCAGTCCACTCCCTTTCTATGCCCCTGATTCTATTATATTCACCAGATTATTCTGTTCCTCGGGTTTTTAATTCACTTGATTTTTAGGTTCACTTGTTGATAGATATGTATTTGTTGTTCGTAATTTTTATCTTTACTTTTTCCTTCTTCCTCTTCTTAAAGAATACCTTTCAGCATTTCATATAATAGTGGTTTGGTGGTGATGAACTCCTTTCGCTTTTTCTTATCTGTGAAGCTCTTTTATCTGCCCTTCAATTCTGAATGATAGCTTTGCTGGGTAGAGTAATCTTGGTTGTAGGTTCTTGCTATTCATCACTTTGAATCTTTCTTGCCACTCCCGTCTGGCCTGCATAGTTTCTGTTGAGAAATCAGCTGACAATCATATGGGTGCTCCTTTGTAGGTAATTAACTGTTTTCTCTTGCTGCTTTTAATATTCTCTCTTTGTCTTTTGCTCTTGGCATATTAATTATGATGTGTCTTGGTATGGTCCTCTTTGGATTCCTTTTGTTTGGGGTTCTGTGCGCTTCCTGTACTTGTAAGTCTATTTCTTTCATCAGGTGGGGGAAGTTTTCAGTCATTATTTCTTTGAATAGGTTTTCAGTATCTTGCTCTCTCTCTTCTTCTGGCACCCCCATAATTCTGATGTTGGTACGCTTGAGGTTGTCCCAGAGGCTCGTTACACTATCTCCAACTTTTTGGATTTTTTTTTGCTTTTTGCTTTTTCAGTTGAGTGTTTTTTGCTTCTTTGTATTTCAATTCCTTGACTTGATTCTTGCATTCCTCTAGTCTGTTGTTGGGTCTCTGAATAGTATTTTTATTTCAGTCAGTGTATGTTTAATTTCTAGTTGGTCCTTTTTTATATCTTCGAGGGTCTCGTTATATTTATTGGCCTTTTCTAGGATATTTTTGAAAAGCCTTATAACCGTGGTTTTGAATTCTATATACAGTCGTTTGTTTTCCTCCCATTCTTTCATTTGTGATCTGTTTCTTTGTCACCGCCTTTTCACTGCTTCCCTGAGTTGGTAGATTAGCTTTGTGTGCTAGGTTTCCTATATGGCCCAGTGGGTCGGCTTCCCCAGTTAACCTGACGTGGACACTCTTGGTGCACCCCTTTGTGGACTGTGTGTACAGCCTTGTTGTTAAGTCTTGATTGTTGTTGGTATCACTGTGAGGAATTGACCTCCAGGCCAGTTGGCTGTGAGGATCAGCTGTGTCTACACCGGGAGAAGTTTGGTGCTGGAGACAGCCTTACAGGATTAGACTTGCCAAATTGCAAAAGCCTCTGTGCTCAGCTTGAATGTGGTGGAGTCTCAGGGAGGAGCAGACAGTCTTGGCTTCCCGTCAGCCCTGCGTGCGTGCGCGCCTCCAGACCTCTGCCTTCCCCACCTCTGGAGCCTCCGCCCGAGAGTTCAGATTCCCCCCGCAAGAGCGTGGGTCCCCAGGGCCTCGCCTGGAACTGGGATTCAGTGCAGTCAGAACTGGGGCTCAGTGCATTCAGGAGCTTCCGACTCCCTTCCCCTAGGGAAAGCCTGTGGCAACCTCCGCAGTCTTTGTGCACACTGGCGCACATGCATGCCTCCAGACCCCTGCCCGCCAGGGTTCCCCTGGCTCTCTGAGTCTCCGAGTGCCTTTCTCTCTACCTGACAGTCCAGACTCCCCCTGTATGAGCCTGGGTCCACGGGGTTTCGCCCGGAACTGGGATTCATTGCAGTCGGAACTGGGGTTCAGTGCAGTCGGGGGTTTCCTTCCCCCTCCCGCCAGAGAAAGTCAGTCAGGCTCTCAACCACCCTTCCTCTCTGCGCGCACAAAGACCCTTAGCCATACCTCAACCCTTTGCCGTTCTTCCGAATCTCCATGAGCTTTTCTCTTTCCTTCTAGTTGTAGAATTTCCACTCAGCCAGCTTTCCTGTGGTTCTGGATGGTGTTCGTTCTGTCTTTAGTTGTAGTTTTGAAATTGTTGTGCAAGGCAGCAGTTTAGGTGTTTACCTATGCCGCCATCTTGGTTTCTCCCTGTCTTTATACCATTGTATATTCATTCTTGCCTATTATAGATTATTTGAATATGTAGGTTTGGGTTTATTCCTGAAATCTTGATTTCTGTTTCATCTGTGGCAGCAATTTTCAACCTTTTTCATCTCATGGCACACATAAACGAATTACTAAAATTCAGTGGCACACCAAAAATATATATATATTTTGCTGATCTAACAAAAAAGAAATAGATATAATTTTTTTTAATAAACCTTTATTGTTCAGATTATTACAGTTGTTCCTCTTTTTCCCCCCAGGTATAATTTTTATTCATTCACACCAGACAGCTATTGTGTTGACTGTTGTCGGTTTTTGTTTTTGTTTTTTTTACTTGACAATCTAAGACAGTGGTTCTCAACCTTTCTAATGCCGTGACCCTTTAATACAGTTCCTCATGTTGTGACCCCCAACCATAAAATTGTTTTCATTGCTACTTCATAACTGTAATTTTGCTGCTGTTAATGAATCATAATGTAAATATCTGTGTTTCCCGATGGTCTTAGGCTCTACAGCAGCGGTTCTCAACCTGTGGGTCGTGACACATAAATTACAGTTATGAAGTAGCAGTGAAAATAATTTTATAATTGGGGGTAACCACAACATGAGGAACTGTATTAAAGGGTCACGGCATTAGAAAGGTTGAGAACCACTATTCTAGATGGTAAATATATAACTTCATGGAAAACCCACAGGTTGAGAACCGCTAGCAGGGTCACCTAAGACCATCGGAAAACACAGATATTTACATTATGATTCATTAACAGCAGCAAAATTACAGTTATGAAGTAGCAATGAAAATAATTTTATGGTTGGGGGTCACCACAACATGAGGAACTGTATTAAAGGGTCGCGGCATTAGAAAAGTTGAGAACCACTATTCTAGATGGTAAATACATGACTTCATGGAAAATATATGTTAGTGGATGGACACAGAATAAGCATATAAAATATCAGCCTCAGTTAATGATATGAATAAGAATAAAATAGCATAAGTGGGCAGGAAGATAATCCTTTGGTTGGTCACAGAAGTCCTTTCTGATGATTTGGGCAGCACTCTGAATCAAATGAGGGAGTGAACTATGCAGGAACCTGAGAATACCGTTCAAAGCAAAGAAAACAGCCAGTGCAGAGGTCTTAAAGCAGGAACATCTTGCTATATTGAAGAACAACAAAGGACCAGCCTGGAGCCAGTAAATGAGGAAGTGGAAAAAGAAAAGTTCAGAGAGTGGAAGAAGGCCCAGATCATGTAGGTTTAGCTATCCATTAAGAGAACTTTTTTACTGAGATAAGATGCTGGCATTGGGATTTTTTTTTTTTTTCCACTTAAGAATCTTTGTCCTTTTTTTTTTTTTTCAGATTTTATTTTATTTTTATTGTTTAAAGTATTACATATATTAGTACATGTATCTCCTTTTTTTCCCCATTGCCCTTCCCCCAGCCTCCCCTGCCCCCTGTCACATGCCCACATCCCACCTCCCAGTGTCTTGTGTCCATTGGTGTGCTTGTATGCATGCATACAAGTCCTTTGGTTGATCTATTTCCCTCCCTCCCCAACACTTCCCAGCCTTCCCGCTGTTAATTTGACAGTCTGTTGGGTGCTTTACTACCTACCTCTGTATCTATCTTTTTATTCATCAAGGTTATATATAATGTTCTTTATTTTCCATAAATGAGTGAGGTCATGTGGTATTTTTCTTTCATTGCCTAGCTTATTTCACTTAACATAATGCTCTCCAGTTCCATCCATGCTGCTGCAAATGGTAAGAATCCCTTCTTTTTTATAGCAGCGTAGTATTCCCTTGTGTAGATGTACCATAGTTATCTAATCCACTTATCTGCTGATGGGCATTTAGGCTGTTTCCAAATCTTAGCTATGGTGAATTGTGCTGCTATGAACATAGGGGTGCATACATCCTTTCTGATTGGTGTTTCTAGTTTCTTGGGATGTATTCCTAGAAGTGAGATTACTGGGTCAAATGGGAGTTCCATTTTTATTTTTTTGAGGAAATTCCATACTGCATTCCATTTGAGGAATGCAGGCTGCACCAGTCTGCATTCCCACCAGTAGTGCACGAGGGTTCCTTTTTCTCCACATCCTCGCCAGCACTTGTTTGTTGATTTGTTGATGATTGCCATTCTGACAGGTGTGAGATGGTACCACATTGTCGTTTTGATTTGCATCTCTGGGATAATTAGTGCCTTTGAGCATGTTTTCATGTGTCTCTTGGCCTTCCTTCTGTCTTCTTTAGAAAAGATTCTATTTAGGTCCGTTGCCCATTTTTTTATTGGCTCATTTATCTTCCTTTTATTAAGTTGTATAAGTTTCCTGTAGATGTTGGAGATTAAACCTTTATCAGTGATAACATTTACAAATATGTTCTCCCATACAGTGGGCTTTCTTGTTGTTTTGTTGATTGTTTCTTTTGATGTAGTCCCATTTGTTTATTTTCTCTTTAGCTTCCATTGCCCTAGGAGCAGTATCGGTGAAAAAATTGCTTCGGCATATGTCTGAGATTTTGCTGCCTGTGGGTTCCTCGAGTATTTTTATGGTTCCCGTCTTATTTGTGTATGGTATAAGTTGGTAGTCTAATTTCATTTTTTTGCATATATCTGTCCAGTTTTCCCAACACTATTTATTAAAGAGGCTCTCTTGACTACATTGTATGTTCATGCCTCCTTTGTCAAATACTAATTGAGCATAATGGTTTGGGTAGATATCTCGGTTCTCTGTTTTATTTCATTGGTCTATATGTCTGTTCTTGTGCCAGTACCAGGCTGTTTTGAGAACAGTGGCTTTGTAATACAGCTTGAAATCTGGTGTTGAGATCCCTCCTACTTTATTCTTCTTTCTCAGGGTTGCTGTGGCTATTCGGGGTCTTTTTTTATTCCAGATGAATTTTTGGAGAGTTCTTTCTAGGTCTGTGAAATATGCCATTGTTATTTTAATGGGGAGTGCATTGAATCTATAGATTGCTTTGGGTAGTATGGACATTTTAATGATGTTGATTCTCCCAATCCATGAACATGGTATGTTCTTCCATCTGTTTACGTCTTCCTCTATCTCTTTTTTCAGTGTCCTGTAGTTTTCCGCGTATAGGTCTTCTACCTCCTTAGTTAAGTTTATTCCTAGGTATCTTAATTTTTTTGGTGCAATGGTAAATGGGATTGCTTTTTTAGTCTCTCTTTCTGTAAGTTCACTATTGGTGTATAGAAATGCCATATATTTCTTGGCATTAATTTTGTATCCTGCTACATTGCCGAATTCATTTAGTAAGTCTATTAGTTTTTTGATGGAATCTTTTGGGTTTTTTATGTACAATATCATGTCATCAGCAAATAAGGACAGCTTTACTTCTTCTTTTCCAATTTGGATGCCTTTTATTTCTTCTTCTTGTCTAATTGCAATGGCTAATACTTCCAGTACTATGTCAAACAGGAGTGGTGAGAGTGGGCATCCCTGTCTTGTTCCTGTTCTTAGAGGAAATGGTTTTAGTTTTTGTCCATTGAGTATGTTAGCTGTGGGTTTATCATATATAGCTTTTATTATGTTGAGGTGTGATCCTTCTATTCCCACCTTGTTGAGAGTTTTTATCAAGAAAGGGTGTTGGATTTTGTCAAACACTTTTTCTGCATCAATTGATATGACTATGTGATTTTTATCTCTCAATTTGTTTATGTGATGTATCACGTTGATTGATTTGCGGATATTGTACCATCCCTCCATTCCTGGGATAAATCCTGGCTGGTCATGGTGTATGATCTTTCTGATATAGTGCTGGATCCGACTTGCTAGAATTTTGTTGAGGATTTTGGCATCTATGTTCATGAAGAATATTGGCCTGTAATTCTCTTTCATTGTGTTGTCTTTATCTGGTTTTGGTATTAGGGTGATGCTGGCTTCATAGAATGAGCTTGGACGTGTTCCTTTCTCTTGAATTTTTTGGAATAGTCTGAGGAGGATAGGTTTTAGTTCTTCCTTGAATGTTTGGTAAAACTCCCCTGTGATGCCGTCTGGCCCTGGGCTTTTGTTTGCTGGAAGCTTTTTAATGACTGCTTCAATTTCTTCCATAGTTATTGGCCTATTAAGATGTTTAGATTCTTCCTGATTGAGTTTTGGAAGGTTATATTTTTCTAGGAATATGTCCATTTCCTCCAGGTTGTCCAGTTTGTTGGAACAGAGTTGTTCGTAGTATTTTTTAACAATCCTTTGTATTTCGATGGGGTCTGTTGTTATTTCACCTCTTTCATTTCTGATTTTGTTTATTTGGGTCCTCTCTCTTTGCTTCTTGGTGAGCCTGGCTAGAGGTTCATCAATCTTGTTTATCTTTTCAAAGAACCAGCTCTTGGTTTTGTTGATCTTTTGTATTGTTTCTTTGGTCTCAATGTCATTTATCTCTGCTCTGATCTTTATTATTTCCTTCCTTCTGCTTACACTGGGATTTTCTTGTTGCTCTCTTTCTAACTCTTTGAGTTGTAGAGTTAGGTAATTTATTACCATTGTTTCTTGTTTTTTTTGCATAGGCTTGTAGAGCTATGAACTTCCTTCTCAAGACTGCTTTCGCTGTGTCCCATAGATTTTGGATTGTTTGTTTTCATTGTCATTTGTTGCCATGTTTTTTATTTCTTCTTTGATCTCTCCTGTAACCCACTCATTGTTTAATAGCATGCTGTTTAGTCTTCATGTGTTTGATTTTTTGGATTGTTTTTATTGTAGTTGGTTTACAGTTTTATGCCACTGTGATCTGAGAATATGCTTGATCTGATTTCTCTCTTCTTGAATTTGAAGAGACTTTGCCTATGACCCAATGTATGGTCTATCTTTGAAAATGACCCATGTGCAACTTGAGAAGAATGTATATTCTGAGGCTTTGGGGTGAAATGTTCTGAAGATGTCAATTCCATCTGGTCTAGTGAGTCATTTAGGATTGATGTTTCTTTGCTGATTTTTGTTTAGAGAATTTGTCCAGTGGTGATAGTGGGGTATTAAAGTCTCCTACTATGATTGTATTGCTGTCAGCCTCTCCCTTGATATCCTCCAGGAGTTTTTTTATGTATTTGGGTGCTCCTGTATTGGGTGCATATATGTTTACCAGAGTTATTTCTTCTTGTTGAATTGCTCCGTTTAGTATCATGAAGTGGCCTTCCTTATCTCTTGTTATGTCCTTCACTTTGAGATCTAATTTGTCAGATATAAGTATTGCTACCCCAGCTTTTTTTTTCATTTCCATTCGCCTGAAAAACCTTTTTCCTTCCCTCCACCTTCAGTCTGTGTGCATCTTTTTTTCTGAGGTGGGTTTCTTGTAAACAGCAGATATATGGGTTGTGTTTTCTTATCCATTCCGTTACCCTATGTCTTTTGATTGGGGCATTTAATTCCTTTACATTTAAAGTTATTATTGATAGTTACTTATTTGTCTCCATTTTTATTCTTTACCTCTTGTTTTCCTTCTTTGCTTCCTATTTCTTTTTTTCTTTCTTTCTTTCTTTCTTTCTTTTTTTTTTTTTTTTACAGCAGACCCTTTAGCATTTCTTGCATTGCTGGTTTGGTGGTAATAAATTCCCTTAGTCCTTTTTTGTCTGTGAAGCTCCTGATTTCACCTTCAATTATGATTGATAGCCTTGCTGGGCACAGTATTCTTGGATTCAGACCCTTCCTTTGCATGACTTTGTATATTTCATTCCATTCCCTTCTGGCCTGATGAGTTTCTGTTGAGAAATCAGTCGCTAGTCTGATGGAGGTTCCTTTGTAGGTAACTTTCTGACTCTCTCTGGCCGCTTTTAGGATTCTTACTTTGCCATTGGTGTTTGCCAATTTAATTATAATGTGCCTTGGCGTCGGTCTTGTGGGGTTCATTTTGCTTGGGACTCTGAGCTTCTTGGATTTGTGTGGGTTTTTTCTTCCCTATATCAGGGAAGTTTTCTGTCATTCTTCAAACAGGTTTTCTATTCCTTGCTCAGTTTCCTCTCCTTCTGGAACCCCTATTATGCGGATGTTGTTTTGTTTTGTGTTGTCCCAAAGTTCCCTTAGGCTCTTCTCCTGCTTTTTAATTTTTTTTTCTAGAAACTGCTCTATTTGGCTATTTTTTCCTACCTGTCTTCTAGCTCACTGATGCAGTCCTCTGCTTCTTCTATTCTACTCTTGATGCTGTCTATTGAGTTCTTTACAGCAGCGATGTCATTTTTCATTTCTTCTTGGTTCTTCTTCATTTCCTCTTGGTTCTTAGACATATTGTTGAATTTGTCTTCCATTCTTTTCAGCCACCTTATGATCATTGCTCTGAATTCTTTCTCTGGCAAGTTGCTTGCCTCCATTTCGTTTACTTCCTTTTCTGGTGATGCCTGCTTTTCTTTCATATGCAGGCTGTTTCTTTGTCTCCCCATGGTCTCTCTTCTCCGGGTGTCTGGTTATGTAGTTTTCACTCTCCTTTCCGTGGTGGAGTGTAGAGCTCCTCTGAATCCATGTGTTTGCTTCAATTGGGGACCGGTGTTCTGGGCTTTGCAGCTGTTCAGTGGGTGCCGTAGTTGTAGATTTTCAGGCTTCTGATAACATCCACTTTCCCCTTCAAGATGGTGTGGTCCTTATTCTGTGGTGCGCACACTTCTTGGAGCCACCCCCTCACCTCTTGCCTCTGTACTCAGCCAGACCACATGAGCACCAGATGTAACTATTTTCTCTCTTTTCCACATCCAGCACGGCTAGAGAGTGGGTCCAATTCCTGAGTAGAGGCGGCTGGGGATTGAGAAATAAAAGAAAGAGACAGGACACAGAGATAGAAAGAAAAGCTGGGGCCGGGTGGACCGCTGCCCTTTTCTAATGGAGAGACAGTGACCAGCATTGGGATTTTTAAATAAATGAGTGATGTGGTTTGATTTATGACTTAAGAGGCTCAGTGTGGCTGCTCTGGGAGGCGGGGTAGGAACAGGGAGACTCCTTACTGGGCTGTGCTGCGCCAGCACAGCCAAGGGTTCGGCAAGCCTGAGGGAGGGCGGTGAAGGATGGAGAATAAGAACAAGAGAATAAGCTGGGTCTAGGTGGATCTTCTATGCCTTGCTGAGGCCACAGAACAGATCCAGACTGCAAAGCTGATACTTTATTATATTCAGGGGTAAACAAGGTAATTTACAATGTTCTTGTAAGTTTCACTTGTTTTGGCAGCACTTGCTGCCCCTCCCACAGCCCATTAGCTAGCTACCCAGGAAAGATCTAGGGAGCAGTCACAAGATCAAGCTTTATGCTTAGAGGACTGTGCCCTCCAAGCTGGGACTTGTTTGCAACTTTGCCAGCAGGTCATTCTGAGGCTTAACCCTATAACCGTTCCCTACACTGGGCTATGACAGTAATCATAGTGACAGGTGATGGTGATTTAGTGCTAGCAGTGGAGATGGTAACAGTTGTCAGGTTTGGCTACATTTACTAGTAAAAGGAAGAACTGAAAGGATTGGCTGACATGGAATGCAGAGAAAGAGGGAAGTTAAAGTGGATTATAAGGCTTTGGAGCTGTCTACTGTTGTTTGCGGTGGGCAAATTGAGGGCAGAAAGGTTTGGAGGGGTAGTATCAGGAATTTGATTTTGACAAATTTAATTTGAGACACCGACGTATATGATAATTCTGTCCAGTGTCAAGTAGGCAATTTTATTATATATAGCAACAAGGGGAAACTAGGGCAATAAACCTAGAGAAGACATAAGAAGCCTTCAGGTACTTAGAAATTGGGTTGCTGAGGAGGAACCAGCAAAAGAAAACTAGAAATACACAGTATCCAGTGAAGTGGGGGGAGAGAAGTGACTGTGGCCCCCCCCCCAAAAAAAAACACAAAGAAAAGCCTTCAAGAAGGCAGAAATGACCTATTATATCAAATGTTCACAAGGTGTGTGATGTGAAGATTGATAATTGGCCTTTTTTGCTGAGTTCTGACTGATGATTAGTCCTTGATTACATCTCCTCCTGTCCTTCTCTAAACTGAAAGTGCCATGAGGTCAGTGATCTTACACCAGACATGCAGCAGAAGCTCAGTAAATATTTTTTGAATATATACTACTGCCACCTTCTTCCTTCTTGGAGTCCTCATCCCTCATTCCTTTCTTTTTAGAAAAAAAAAATTTTTTTCTCCTGGGAATATTTTTTTCATTGATATTTTTTTTTAAGAGAGAGTGGAGGGGAGGAAGGAGAGGGTAGAGAAAAGAGAGAAAGAGAAACATTGATGTGAGAGAGACATATTGATTGGTTGCCTCCTGTTCGCACCCTGACTGGGACCAGAGATGGAGTCTACAACCGAAATACATGCCCTTGATGTAACCTCAGGTCTATGAGCTGATGCTCTAACCACTGGGTAAACCAGCCAGGGCCCCGCCTCTCTTTCTAATCTTGCACTCAAGTACATTCTTCATATGGCTGCCCATTTGCATGACCTTTCCTGCCTAGAATGCTTTAGTAGCTCCCCATTACCTTTGCTATGAAACCCTGCACTTCTCCAGATAGAACAAATCCATCCATGCCATCTTTTTTGAACTCATCTTTTACCACTTCATACCTGTACCCTAATAATACAGAACAATTTATAGTTCTCTTTACAAAATATTATCTTATCCTTCTCTGGTTTTAACCATTCTATTCTTTTAGCCTGAGATGACTTTCCTCCTTTGCTTGGCTAAACACTAGCTTGAGGAATTAGGAAGCTTTTGTGAACCAATTCATTCAGTCCATAGTCAGCCTCCATAGTACATCGTATATCTATAGCACAGTTCTTACTCTCTTTTGAATTTAACTTTTTTATATGTCTGTTAGAGTATAATTTTTAAGGTCAGGAATGTTTATTTATCTTCCTCTCCCAAGTACCTATCACAGTGCTATCTCTTCTTGGTAAGTGCTCTATAAATATCAAATTTTAAGAGAACAGGAAAATGAAGGGGAAGGCATGCAAATGTTATTTGAATATTGTCTGAATCAGTGACTGGACAGTAAGGAGAAAGAATGGTACATGGTAAATTCTAGGCTAAGTCAAAAGGTAAACTTTTGAAAGAAATGATAAATATGTACATTTTAATAATGGATATATCTATATTTTGTATAAAGGAATATAAATGCCTATGTCAAAATAACATAATTTGGAAAATCATTTTTAACTACTTCTTGTAATTATTATATAGTAATTTTCAATTTCTAAGAGTTCTGATCATATATGTTAGAATGTATAGACTTTACATACATAATTTATAGTGTTTTCTCTTTTTAATATTTTTATATTAAATTTTTAGGACATCAATGCAAGATTGAATAAGAAAAAGTTCCTTCCTTCTAAGCCATGGCATATCAATTATATAGAAATACCACTTTGGGAAACAGTCTTCAGGAAAGCCTCGATGAGCTCATACAGGTAAGAGACTAAAAATCAGCATTTTTATTTAAAGGGGTCTATAATAATTCTTGTTAGTAGCCCTGTGCAAGAATCCAGGCGCCAGTAGCTCGCTGCCCGCTGCCCCACCTCCCTATAGCTCCGCCCGCCCCCCTTCCCTCACCTCACCCCTCATAGCTTGCTGCCCTGCCCTCTCCTGTAGCTCTCCGCTGCCCGCTTGTAGCTTGCTGCCCCACCCTCCTGCTGATCTGTGATCTGGTGGTTACGCAGTTGGTCGTTACACTTCATGGCGTAACGTCTATTTGCATATCACATCTTTATTATATAGGATTCCAGGCAAAGAGGTTCAGTATCATAGGTTATTTGGCTCAGTAAATCAGTATTCAGATTAATAATCTCAAATTCCTATGCATTTATACCATCCTACTATGGATCATAAAATGTAATGATTGAATGATATAGTTGCATATATATGAATTTTCAAATATTTTTGTTAAAGATTAGTGTGTTGGTTTTCTTCTCATATATATAAGAAAGACATATTCTATGTAGATTTAAGATAAATTGGAACAATTTTTTCAAGTTTTTTTGAGATTTAAATTAGAACTTTGAATTTTAATTTTAAGAGAATTTTTATCCTAATCTCTCATCTAAGAACATTAAATATTTCCATTTGCTTTTATATATTTAATGAGCTTTAATGGGATTTATTAGATTTTTAAAATGTGTTATTGGACGTATGTTTTTTATTTAAATGAAACGTGGTTTCTTCAGTTTATCAAATGCCTCTTTCCAGATACGATAAGGAATGATAGTCAAAGTTTTGTCCAGGCATTGTAACATCACTGCATGTTTTCTTTTCAAAATTATGTTGGGTCAAGATAATGCAAGAAAATATTGTCAGGCTGATTGCCTGATTGTCAGTTATGGCAAAGGAAAATAAGGGGTGTGAGCTTAGAGGCTCTGGTTAGCCTCAGTGAAATTTTTCATGATAATTCGTGTTTTTATTTATTTTGTCTTTAATGCTCTTCTGATGTATGACCTTTACTTTTCCTCAGTCTCAACAGATCACTCCCCAACTTGCCCTTCAAGTTCTACTACAGTTTGATAAGGCGATAAATTCAGCATTGGCTCAAAGGGTCAGGAACAGAGTCAATTTCAGGGTAAGGATATTTTTTCCAAAACCTAGTAGCCTGTAACAATGGTTGTTTCAACAGTGATTTTTAGGATCCCTACATATTTATTAGTCATGAAAGGAAGAAATGGCTCAGTCAAATTTTGTGGCATGTTTTATAATAACAAAATTATATTTTTACTTAGTACCTTGATACTAAAGTTCATCCATTTACCGTGAGATAAAGTTTATTTTAGATTTTCTTATTCCATTGTTTCACAAATTAACCTATGTATGTTTGGCTACCTTCCCTGAAGAATTAGTGAGATTTCAAATGCCTAAAATATTATCTGCAGGTTTTAAGGTAAGTGACAGAGTAATCCATTAAGGTTATGTTTTTCAAACTCCTGCTCCTAAAAAAAAACAAACAAAAAAAACCCCTCATTTTAGTAATATTGTAGTCTTATTGTAGTGGCTAATACAGTAATTCCCTGAGGTAAGTCACAGAATTAAAATTAATGTTTTGTATAGTTGTGGAGAATTAACATACACAATAATATATGTTCTTTTAAACAGTGTTTACATAAAAATTCAAATGAACTTTCAAATTTAGCCACATGAGGGCAGTAGAAATACAGATTCAAATTTTCTTAAGAGTTTAAGTAGGCAATACAGCTTTCTTCAGATTTCAGGTAAGCAATTTACAGACTTACAGTGCTGAAAATAGTCTGCTCACAGAAAATTTAAACTCTTCCCTTGGCAAATTTATCTAGGGATTTTTTTTAAATGGTTAGGATGAAAATTAAGGAAAATATTAAGCAAGGTAAATATTAAAGAATTATACTATTTTAAGAATTTTGTACTTAGTGGCTGAGTCTCAAATTGCTTTGGAGAAAAATATGAGGAAAAATGACTTCAAATTATGTCTAAATGTTTTGTTTTAAAGGGCTCTCTAAATACATACAGATTCTGCGATAATGTATGGACTTTTGTATTGAATGATGTTGAATTCAGAGAGGTGACAGAACTTATTAAAGTGGATAAAGTGAAAATTGTAGCCTGTGATGGTAAAAGTAAGTGTTCACCTAATTACTGTGAAAGCAAAACTACTTGAAATCTTGTTTTTATGAGTCTTTAGAAAATCTTCATCTGAAACTAAGGTGGAAAACTGTCAGTGATCCACTCCTAGAAAGAGACCTGGCTTCTCAGCTAGATTCTGAATTCCAGATTTCAAAATAACTTTAGTATAGATATTTCATGTGACACATAGACTACTTCAAGATTGAGTTGGAGGTGTGGGGGGATTTCAGCTACAGATTTGAAGTATTTATCAGGCTTTTTCACCACCACCTATTTTAAGGAAGCATTTAATTTTGACAATTTATGCTCTATAGTTTCTGTGTTGCTGGATAACTGTACATTTTATATTTTAAAAATGGTTATTTAAGATTTTAATTAACGATAAGAACCTTATCAATTATAATAGAAGTATCCATTTCTAATCTGTGCTAGCGTATTTTCCACAGCCAACCAAGGGACTTGTTCAGGTCCTTCAGTGCTTCAAAAAGTATACATCTCTGCTTTCTGTTCCATGATTAGTTTTCCTTTTGGCTAATTGTATTTTAAATATATACTTAATTTTACTTTATCATCTGAACCATTTGTTTAAAGCAGCTATTCCTGAAATTAAATAGAGAAGACTGTCCAAGAAGGGGAATTTTAAAAAGCAAGAGACCTCAGAGGGAAGGTAGGGGAGGGTGGGGGTAAGGAGGAGAGATCAACCAAAGGACTTGTATGTATGCAATAAGCCTAACCAATGGACACAGACACCAAGGCAATGAATGAGGAGATAAGGACACATATGTAATACCTTAATCAATAAAGAAAGGGGGGGAGCAAGAGAAAGATAAAATATGTAGAAAGTAATACCCTACATTTCTCAGGTTAAGAGTTGGGGTTTTTTCTGTATATTTGGGTTTTTTAAAGAAATAATCACTGAAAAAAAATGTAGAGACAGTAAAAGCATGCAGAAGAAAAACATTTGTAACATTTGATGTTACCTGAAGATAACATTTTTAATGATTTCTTGTGTAACTTAGTCTTACATTTTTACAGTAATATACGTATGTACGTATACACATTTGCAAATCATTTTCAAACATAGTTGGTAACTCTTCTCTTAAATCTGGTTTTTAATGGCTACATGAAATTATACCTTTAGCCCTTTTGAAAAAAATGGTCTCTTCCAGATGTCAGAAAGCCTCTGAAACTAGCAATGTTACAATGACTTGTACCTTTCTAGCCAATTACAAACTTTAAAAGCATATGACTTTTTAATATAGTCATCAAATACATCTTTGTTGTCATTTCAGCAAGGAACAATGTTATTTTATAGTTACTGGATCACAAGATAACATTTCTGTATTTCAGATAATGTATATTTTTTCATTTTTTTTATAATTTAGGCTAATAGTATAGCATTCCCATAACCTTTAGGTTTTTAAGTTTTTACTAGAATTTAGGCATTAATTTATAGCTCCTAGACCTATCAAAATTAGGTAGCCCAGTACTGTTCTGCATAACTTTTGTACTGATGGAAATGATCATTGTCTGTAATTTTGTTAGGGCAACTGAGAAATCTAATGCTTTAATTTTTCTTCAACTTTATTAGTTAACTTTAAGTAATTTGAATAGCTGTAGGTGGCTAGCCAGTGGCTATCATATTGGACAGCACAGATGTAGACTAGTAAAGTGTCGTTTTAAATCATTAGAAACATAGGGAAAAACCACAGAGTAAAGAAGGCCTCGGAGTAAACTTACGTATTTTACTTACAGGGTCTCCCAGTTTCTGGTGGTCTTCAAGTATATTACTCCTGTTTAAAGATACAAGTTATCTGTTTTTTTTTTCAAACTTAACTGGATGAAAAGAAGCAGATCAGCCTCAACTATTGCAGTGGCTCCTGAGGAGCTTGCCTTTCTACAACACATTGTAGTAATCTTCCAAGGAAACCTTGTTGAGTATTCAAGAGAAGCTTAGATTGTGTGCCATTACTCTGTGTCAGCAGAAAATAATACAATTTTAGAAATTTTCTTTCCAAAATTAAAGCAAATGGTTTGGCATTCAGAAGTTGAGGTTTAAGTAATTAAGAAAATATACCATTCCTTAGGTATCAGATATATGTGGTGCTACTATGAAATAAGCTCATTTTTCCTAAAAGTCAGCTTTCTGAAGTAAAGTTAAGTTCCTAATGGTGCCTAGAATTTTGGTCTGTTTCTCACCAGGAGCTAAGTTATATAACTCTCTTCTGATTATATGTTATAGCCCTTGTGGTATAAAATTTTGAGATAGTAAAGGACCTGGAAAAAAAATATATGGTTATTAGCAGTTAATAAATCAAATGTAGTATGTGGTTTTTCTCTAGCATAATGTGGAGAGCTAAGCATTTTTTATTTTACTTCTGTCTTAAAGGGAAAGTTCTTTTAAGTCCTCTAGGTATTTACATGGTCAGCTTCCCCTCTTCTTCCCTACCCCTCAAACCATCACCATGAGTATTAGTTCTTGTTTTATTTTAAGGTATTATTTTAAAATTAAATTGCGCCTTGAATTTACTCTTTCTCTCCTCTGTTTCCTAGATACTGGCTCCAATACTACAGAATGAATAGAAAAATGGCTCTTTTATGCCATCTTCTGTTACTATTCATCACTTTTTAAAGAGAAGCGTAGAAGAGATTTTATTTATTCTAGCACTGCAGAAACGACTACACTGTGCTATACTGTCAGAGAATCCAGTAGCAAGACGCTTGTAACTCTGTAGCCTCTTACATTACCTTTATTCTACAGCATGAAGAAACAGACTTTTTTTTAATGACAAATCAAACGTCGTTGCCTTCCTAATAATATTCTTTAATAAATTCATTTTAAAACTCAATGTGGGTAATAACTGGTAGAGCTATTAAGTTAGAAATATGAAGATATTAGATAAGCATTTTGAAAGAGCACCATGTTCCTTGCAAAGGAGGTTAGGAAATGCATTCATTTCAATAAAGTCAGGTTAGTTTTATCAATTTCAACAGCTACTAAAAGCATCAGCAGGAGCAAAACCAAATTCTGGATTGGAATTTTAGTTAGAAAATCTCTTTTCTAAAAGTACAAAACCAAGAGTAATCACTGTAAAAAAAAAAAAAAAAAAAAAACTAAGTACAACTGAATTAGGAAGTTACCTAATCGTTAGCTTCCATAGCCAAAACAAAACCAAGAAACTTATTTTCAAACATAAAATAGTCTCCATAAGACATGTAAAATATTTCTTGAACTGACCATATTGGTCAAGTTATATACATCTTTAACTGATCTACATTTTACTAGGTATTAGACTTAATACGAAGGGGAAAAGTTTCTCTTGTTTGTCAATCTAGGACTATATAAATGAAGACTGTGGCATTTCTGAAATATCACAGAGGGAGAATGTTGCACAAGGTAGCTGAGCAGCTAGCATGTAGCAGCGGCCTACAGGTGAATCAAGATAAACTTTTTTTTTTTTATATTGTTTTTTGGATCAACTTTTTAATAAAGACCTGGCCCTGTTTAATACTTAGAGTAGACTCTTAACTGCCCCGCATCCTGTAGTGAACCCCAATTCAACTCTACTTCAGTGTGCTAAAGCTACCACATAGAGATAAAACTCTCTTTTCTCCAGCTGAGAATAATAGCAGTAATCTTCAGCAAAATGACTTTTCATAAACCTGTTAAAATGTTAAATAGTTCTTTATAGTAGACATAGTCCCCTATTTTCAGATATAGAAGCATGCTCTATAATAGATGTGCGTTTTTTCTATGTTTTATTTATTTGTTAATTCATCACAGAGAGAGAAAGAGAAACATTGATGTGATAGGAAAACATTTATCAGTTTTGCCTCCTGCACACAAACTGAGGATCGAACCTGCAACCTGGGTATGTGCCTGACCAGGAACTGAACCTACCAACTTTTTGGTGTACAGGATGACCAACTGAGCCACACCAGCCAGGGCAATAGATATTATTTTTAAGCGAACTGTGCAAATCTGATCCATATAGCAGCACAGAAATAAGACTATTTATAAGATAGTAGCCAACATTACATTATTTGGGTCAAACCAAGTGCTATAATCTTAGATATATTCTCCTGGATAACCCTCACAAACCTGAAAGAACTTTGTTCCCTTTTTACAGATTTTGAAATCGAAACTTAAGTAACAAAAGGTTACAATAATTAGGATTTTCTAAATTGCAATTGGTCAAAATCAAGGTCTTTTACTTTGGAGGTTCAACCTCATATTTAGGAGATAGGTATGTTATAGTAAACTTAAAATTCCTAGTTCTTAAGGAATAAGTTATGGTTTAAACTTTTCCATTATTAATAATCACAGATCTTACAGAAGTATAGGGCTGGAGTTTGTATTCCTCCAAACTCCAGGGGATTTAAAATCCTGTGAATGATGTTAGTAGATTGTGCTTGCAATCTATTGACAATCTCAGCTGGAGAAGCAACACATTGACCCTGGATGAGGAGTTTCTTATATGATAGGGTTGCCTGGCTTGACCTACTAATAGTAATAGTGACTTAAGCCATTCACTGGGCGCTCCTGCGGTGTTACCTCAGCATCATAGTGTAGTCCTTGACACTCACCTTAAAACTCATCCTTGCAGCTCATTCTGTGTCTTCTACTCCAGTATTCTCATCCTAACCTCCTTTACCAGCCATCACATGGTCAGCTCCAGTTAAGTTTGAAAAAGAAACAAAGTCAGATCTGAGTTTTACTTTTGTCTTTGGCTATGCAGTTTCCTATTTTTTTATTTATATACACGAAAGAAAACATAACAAAGGACAGGAAGAAGTTGGATCAGTCCCAGTACTCACTTAGGTACTCATACAGGTAACTGGTATGTAATGCCCAGGGTTTATACTGCATTCCATCAGATGAAACTGGTTCTGAAATGGGTTAGCCCCATACCCACCCCTGCTTTTGGCTGGGTGGGAGTGCAGAGTCCTAGCCAGGCATTTCCTCCTGTCAGTTCTAATTCCTTGTGTACACATCACATGGCTGACACTTGCATTGTGGTGTAGAGCTAATTTCCCACAGTGACACTCAGACTTTACTAAGATTACAGAAAAGAGTGACAGAGTTCATACCACTTTGTGCTCTCCCACCTGACCACAGGCTCCAGTGATAAGCTTACTTGCCTGTTAATGTGGAAGAAGAGACGATCCATCAATTGTCTGTCAGGACTAAGTACAAGCTGGGCTTTTTGTAATGAAGCGTCGGTCCTCTCCACATGCATTACTAAATGCTATTTTGGGCATTTAGTAATGCATGCCCAAATATTGGGCAAAGAATAGCCTCTGGATTTAATGCCAGACTGGTCATTGTTAGGCTTGTTTATTATGAGCTATCGTCAGCTAATTTTATTTCTTGGTAGACATAATCAGTGTCATAAGGTGTACTGCCATCATTTTTTGGCAAGTCATAATTAAGTCACTAATAAAATTTTGAGATTTTAAAATACATATAAGTATATATTTCAACTGGGGAAGCAATTTGTAGCATAGTTATAAAATTTGGACTCAATAAAACTGCAGGATAAGAGAGGGTACAAATATAGAAGAATGTGCAGACTTTGCTTTGTCAGTTTAAAAATGTACTCTAATTTGTTCATCCAGCTTTTTTATTTTAATATTTTTAAACGGATTTTTAGAGAGGAAGGGAAAGAAACATGGATTGGCTTGGCTGCCACCTGCATGCTCCCGACCTGGGATCAAACCCACAAACCAGGCATGTGCCAGCAATCGAACCAGCAACCTTTCAGTGCACCAGACAATACCTAAACAACTGAAACACACTGCCAGGGCCAGCTCTTTTTCATATCTATATAAAAGCCTAAGTGACCATTGCAACTGAACGGATGACCGAACAGCAGGCTGTGTGGGGCAACCAGGCCTGCAGGGGGGCAATTGGAGGCGACCAGATGGGCGGGGGGGAGGGGGCAGTTGGGGGCAACCAGGCTGGCAGGGGTGCAGTTAGGGGTGACGGGGGGGGGGGGGGGGGGGGACAGCCAGGCCGGCAGGGGAGGGGAACAGTTAGGGGTGACTAGGCAGGTGAGCAGTTAGGACCCAGTGGTCCAGGATTGTGAGAGGGATGTCCGACTGCCGGGGATCGGGCCTAAATCGGTAGACATCCCCCAAGGGGTCCCAGATTGGAGAAAGTGCAGGCTGGGCTGAGGGGACCGCCCTCCCTCCCTGTGTTATAATAATAATGGAATCTTTTATTTTCCTAGTGCATAAGTAGATGTAGAATTTGCATGGGGTGTGAAGCAAAGCATTTCACCTTGACGACATACCAAGATTTAGTGGGATTAGCTTAAAAGAGCATTGTGCAGAAAAACCCAGTATTCTCTCATGAATGCTCTACTTACTCTCTTGATTCTGTGAACTTACTGAAGTTCTATTACAAGAGAAATTGGCTTCAAAACTGGTTCTTTGCCCCTGGATAGAGAACTGAGGTTGTTCTTACCATTTCTGGACATGCATGGACAGCACTGATCCCTTTTCTGAATTAAGATACTGAACACATACTTTGTGCTTTTCTCCCTCTGCTTTTACTCATTTTACTCCCCCAGATGAACCACAAAAGACCCCAAATAGCTAGAGCAGTCCTGAAATAGAAGGAACAAAGCAGGGTCATCATGCTTCCTGAAAGAGAAGGAACAAAGCAGGGTCGTCATGCTTCCTGATTTCAAACTATTTCAAAGCTATACTAATCAAACAGCATCATGTTGGCATAAAAACAGACACATAGGTCAATGGAACAGAATAGAGGCCAAAAATCAACCCACACTAAATGTAGTCAATTACTTTATGACAAATTTATAACAAAGGAGCCAAGGATATATAGTGGGAAAAGGATGGTCTCTTCAGTGGTAGGGAAACTGGACAGCCATGTTGCTGAGTGAAATTTGCTATCTTATACCATGCACAAAAATGAACTCAAAAGGGATTAAAAATAAACATAAGACCTGAAACCATAAAACAGAAAATGGGGTAAGCTCCTTGACATTCAGTCTTGGCAATGATTTTTTGAATTTGACAACAAAAGCAAAAGTAAGGAAGACAACATCTAACTAAAAAGCTGCACAGCAAAGGAAACTAACAAAATGAAAATGCAACCTATGGTAGAAACCAATAAAATGAAAATACAACCTATGGAATGGGAGAGAACATTTGCGAGTCATATCTGGTAAGAGGTGAATATTATCCTATCTAATAAAAGATGAATATGCAAATTGACCATCACTCCCAACACAAGATGGCCAGCAGGGGAGGGCAATTATGGGCTATCAGGCCAGCAGGGAGGACAGTTGGGAGGGACCCAGGCCTGCAGGGGAGGGCAGTTAGGGGTGACCAGGCCGGCAGGGGAGGGCAGTTGTGGGGGAACCAGGCCGGCAGGGGAGGGCAGTTGGGGGGAAACCAGGCTGGCAGGAGAGGACAGTTGGGGGGGGGAACCAGGCCTGCAGGGGAGAACAGTTGGGGGGAACCAGGCCTACAGGGGAGGGCAGTTGGGGGAGAACCAGGCCTGCAGGGGAGTGGTTAGGGGTGATCAGGCTGGCAGGCAGTTGGGAGCCAGCAGTCCTGGATTGTGCGAGGGATGTCCCACTGGGATCAGGCCTAAACGGGCAGTTGGACATCCCTCGAGGGGTCCCAGATTGGAGAGGATGCAGGCTGGGCTGAGGGACACACACATAACCATGCATGAATTTTGTGCACCGGGCCTCTAGTAAAATATAAAGAACTCATATAGCATATGTGTATATACAACTCAATAGCCAAAAAAAAAAAAATAGGGGCAGAAGACCTGAACTGACATTTTTCCAAAGACAACATAAATGGCCAACAGATAGGATTCTGAGCTGGTTCTTGGGTTACACTCATCTTCAGTGACTTTCAGCAGCTCTGAGCACAGTCATCAACCTCTTTCCTGAAGCACTTTCTCATCCAGGCTTCCAGAACACTACCTACCTCATTTCCCTTCTACCACACCTGCTGCTCCTTTCCAACTTTCTCTTGGTAGTTCCTCCTTATCTCAATGGTTCTGCGTTTTGCAGAGCCCCAGAATTCATCTGGGGGCCTCTTTTCTATGGCTGTCCACTCCACTGCAATTCTCCAGTTTCATGGCTTTACACTATCCATAAGCTAATGAACACCAGCTAAACATCTTCAGTTCTCTCCTGGCCTCAGATTCCTGTCATATATGTCTCCTCCACATCTCTACTATTCAGAGGTCTAATAGGCATCTCCATTTTTATATGTTTAGAATCAAACTCCTGATCTTCCCCTAAAAATCCACTTTCACAGTTTTCCTGTCTTGGTTAATAGTAACTATCCTTCCAACTGACTGTCAAGACAAAACATTTGGAGTCATTCTTGACTCATAAATAAACTCAGTCTGTTAGCAAATCCTCAAATTGAACCTCCAAAACATTTCCAGGATCTGACTACCCCCCTTTCTACTGCTGTGCTCCTGGTCCAAGCTACTATGGCTAGTGTCATGATTATTGCCACAGCCTCCTAACTGGCCTCCCTGCATCCACCATCACCTCCCCATCAGTCTGTACTCAATGCAGCATGAAAATGTTAATGAGATCATGCCAGTCCCCTGTTCAAAGCCTTCCAGGGGCCTAAGGCACTTGGACAAAATGAAGGCCATGTAATGGGTTACAGAGGCCTTCACAGCAGCCCTGCTCCCCTGTGCTCTGTACTTTTCTTCCCTCTCCCCTCCCACCCTTTACTCTGCTCCATGTACACTGGCTTCCTTGCTATTCCTCAAACATGGCAGGTGTGTTCCTGCTTCAGGGCCTTGCCAAGTCTCTCCTTTTGGCCTAGAATGCTCTCCCCACATGGGTCCTCATGGATCATTCCTCATCTCCTTCAGATATTTACTCAAATGTCACTGTTTCATTAATGGCATCCCTGACCACACTATTTAAAAATTTAAGCATCCTCTCTCCCCACCCCACTCTCCTAAGGTTTCTAGCACTTCAGTTTCTCTCTAGCACTTGTCTTCTAACACACACACACAATTGTTAATAGTCCGTTTCAAGCTAGTATGTGAAGAACATGAGAGTGGAAATATTTGTCTGCTTTGTTGATTGCTATATATCCCCAGGGTCAACGACAATGCCTAGTAAGAACTTAGTTAATAGTTGTGGAATGAATAAATGATTCACGAAATGGAAGAATAAATTTCAGTTCAATAAGGTACTTAAGGCATATAATGTATTTAATGGTTCTTTCCATTAATGATGGGAGAGAATCATTGATGGGCTGCCTCCTGCGTGGCCCCTACTGGGGACCGAACCCACAACCCCGGGCATGTGCCCTTGACTGGAATCGAACCTGGGACCCTTCAGTCCATAGGCTGATGCTCTATCCACTGAGCCAAACTAGCAGTTCTTTCCATTTTTAATCTAAATATGTAGTCTCCCCAAATAAGTTATGTTGTCTGTTCCCAAACAAGATTAACTACCTTTTCTTTCTTTCTTAAAAATAATTCACTCAATCAAGAGAACAAAAATTATAATAGGCAGAGTGTGCATCAAAACAGTTATTAAAACAGAGTTTACCAATAGTCCACAAATCAAAACTAAAGAAGTAATTCAAACCTTAAGAAGTAATACATGCCCTAGTTGCTCGATTCATTTATAAGATTTTTCCTTTCCAGAGAGAGGTTAAAAAAACAAATATGACTTAGAGGGAAGAAAGAAATCAACAAATGTGTTCACTTAATTATATGATTTCTAAAATAAACTACACAAATGAGGGAGAAATTAGACCCTTCAGATAGGAAGACCTTATGTTATTAAATAAAAAGCACTTTCTATGCACTTGAGTGTATTTCAAAGGGGGAAAAAAATGTCAGTACTTGGAAAATTCCAGAAACTTCTTCCCCCAAAATGGCAAGTTCACAATTTATTTATATAAAAAGGATAATTTATTTCACATGAAAATATACAGAGGAAGTCAACTATGAGGCCAAAGACCCAGCCAGGTTCTTTCCTCAGAATGCGTGCATTCCGGGAAGCTTTTCTGCCCACTTCCCACAGCAGTGAGGGTGTTGATCAGCTCCCCTGCTGGGAAGAGGCCTTATGGAGACTCATCTGCGGAGCCCATGACTATCCGTCAGCCATCTTGGAGGCGGGACTGGGGGCAAGGTGAAGAAGACTCAATAGTATGATGCAGGTAAGTTGGTAGTGGCAACACCCATGACCAAAAAGTACAACTTTACCAAAAGCAGTCACTATAAATAGAAAGTTCACTGTCAGGCAGTGACAACTACGTCAGAGTACATGGGTTACAGGGAGAGTTGATTATGAGAGAAACAGTTGATTGAGTCATAATCAGAAATGAAGAAACAATATCATGACATATTAATGGGAACATCATTCAAATTACACAAATTAATTTGTATTTAAATCATTTTTCCAAAGCATATTGTATGCAGAAGATCAATAGCCAATAGCCTTCCATAATGCTATGACAATTATCTCTGGAGCTTCAGAGATCATTGTTTCACTGGATAACATTTAAGGGGAGTGGAGGCAAATACACACAAAATTGTCTCCCCACGAGGAAATGTATAAGCCAAAGAACTCTTATACATTGACTCTTCCATTCACATACTTAAGAGTTTTCACTCAAAAAGCCTAAATGTGAAATAACCCGATTTCCTGGTTTATCTAAATAGTCCTAGTTTATTCTTGTTTTCCCACAGCCACCCTCCCTCCTGTAAAAGTGTTCCAGTTTGGACAATAAATTATATGGTGACCTTACCTAAACTAGCTATTATCTTTGTTATGGAACATTGGCTGTGAAGCCAGCTAAATTAGGGTTGTAATTTTCCCAAAAAGATACGGTGGTCAGATTAGCTAAATCACCCTGCCTTTTCCCATATAGAAGAGTCACGAATCTGGCAATGTAAACAACATGAGGAGGGCTTTCAACAGTGAAAGCATCAGCTCTGTACCTCTATGGTTTTTTTTGAATTTGCTTGTTTGTACAGCCTGCCATGATCCTTTTGGAATAATGGGGAGTCTCTGGCCAGCCACGAGGGATTTTAAATGCCACCAATAGTAATGAAAAAAAAGTATCACACTTTTATCTTATTTCTGGCTTCCCAAACAGAAAGTGGAGGTAGAGGTTTGAATTAGGAGCTATTTATTTTTAAGTTAATAGTACAAGAGAAGGCCCTATTTCCATCAAACTCCCCCTTCCCCCTACCAAGCCTAGAATTATTAGGAATGGCATCTCCACAGAATGGAAAAACTGGACACCAAGCTTTCAACTAAAGCCCAGGGTCCCCTGTCACACTTCCCTCCCTGGCTCTCCCAAATAACTAGTTCTTATGCTCACTCTGTGAGAAAGTCAGTGCAGGGGCTACTGGGAGTGGGGTGAGCTGAGTCAGTGTTAATCCGGGATAGCAACTTGCAAGGCAACAGATCCACTTACCCACACTCCAATAGCAGCCCCCTAACCCCGCGGGATGCCGTGGATTCCAGAGACCTGTTCTCCCACCCCACACTATGCCAGCACAATCAGCATGTTTGCACATGTTCTTGCCCCACATTTCAATCTGAGGTAGCAGTTCTCTCAGTGTATCTCAGAGTTCAGTCTGTAGATGGCCTTATACCGTAAGTATTCTTCTAAGCACTGAAGAACATTATCATCCACCTTTGGGTCGAACTTGTTGGCCAACAGGTGATGGTTCTGAAGAATCCAGTGAAGGTCCCCAATGCCATAAATACAGATAGACCGCCGGTGGGTTCCAGAGCAAGGTGCATAAGGTGCCCCCATGCTGATGTCTCCTTCATGGCCCTGCCATTTTACCAGCCTGGCAATGGCAGCCATGTCTGACATGTGAAACTTGGGGTGGTAGGGAACAGAGCCAGGCATCCATGGGACACGCTGAAGCGTGGCCCAAAGGTGTTCATCGGGGCTATAGGTATCTCTTGCCCACTCAATCAGTTGCTGGGCTTTGGGGTTCTCGAAGACCTGCTGGACAAAGCCTCGAGAAGCCACAATGTAGGCATTCCCCGTGAACATCGGTACATTATTAGGAGGAGGGTCTTTCCTCTTGTTAGTTATGTATATTGTGTCTGTTACCTCATAGTGATATTGCCAGCGAGATCTTTTGTACTCAGTAGGTATCTCGGACTCCATACTGTTCTTCCCATTCAACATCTTGAGGGCCAGGACCATCTCGGCATTGGTCTTTATAGGAAAGTCTGTTCCGCATGTGTTCAGGAAGTATTTCCAGGGCACTGAGCTCTGGAGCAAGTCTTCCATACAGTTCAGGTCCGCCTGCACCCTGGACCAGGAGGCATAAACCACCTGAACCAACTTACTGGCCAGGAAGACATTTGGGAAGCATGAAATAATTGCCCTGACTGCCTCTTTGAAAGTGTCTGGGGACTTCTCATCCACGTGGACACAATATATGTTCTGAGGGGCATACACAGCTCTCAGCAGCCTTTCAAAGTTTTCAATCTTCTCATGGACCACCATAGAGTATGCAATAGGGAAGTCTAACTCCTCTTTGCTGAGTGGGTACTGTATGAACTTCCTTTGGGCCTTAAAGTACTCACAGTCTCTGGTCATGTTGATGTAGTCAGTGTCTGTGAGAGGCTCCCGCTTCTTCTTGACCTCCAGCCTGTCTAGGAGAGCCTCAATCACTGCTTCCTTATCCCCTTGGATGATTCTGGAACAGTTGATGGATCTCCTTGCTGTCAACTGCAGGGACTTGTACAAAATGTCCCTACAGTGCTTGCTTTGAAAGTCCATGGACTCCAGATCCAGGGAATCAAAGTCGCATTTCAATCTGAGAGAGAATCTCAGAGCAACAATGGCCAGCAGCAAATAGCAGCCCAGGGCCCACAGGTAATGCTGCCTGCAGAGTTTCTTCTTCCACCAAATCATCTTCATGGTCTCAATAGAGTGTGGGCCCAGGAAAGGAAGAGAAGGTTGGAATCCTTGGACAGAACAAAATGCCTTCGATTACAAACTAACCCTGAATGTGTTCCCAGGAACAGCAAGTCCAACTCCAAAGTGATGGCAAAATATATTTTTTCTCTAGACAAATATCCTCAGTCATGACCTACCTAGGAACTTCTTACTCTTGGGTTACTAATGGAGGTCTATAACCTGACCCTACAAACTAGCTGCTCATGCTACAGTCAGGACCTAGCTCTACCTCTACCCCAGGAGAAAGGGAAATGGAACTGAGGACCTACTGATGTGGAGGTGGAATTAGTAAGAGGAAGTCCCTACCCTTTATTCCCCATTCTTCCCTCCACCCCTTACCACCCTGTTTCTAGCATAGCTCTTATTTGGGACCTAGAATTTCTGATAGGTCTAGAGAGAAAATCCATGAATTTCAGACTTTCAGTATCAGTTGTAGAAATTCGAAAGTCCTTTCAAGTACATTTCTTGCTGTTATTTGGCAATTTATATGTTAGGATGCTCTCACCATCTATAAGTCATTGATTAGATGTAATATCTAACCACCCTTTTATAAAAATATTCCTTTACCCTGGCCAAATAGCTCAGTTGGTTAGAGCACCATCCCAATATGCTGAGGATAGGTTGCAGGTTCAATCCCCAGTCAGGACACATACAAAAATTAACCAATAATTGCAAAAATAAGTGGAAAAACAAATCAATCTCAACTTCAATCAATTTCCCCCCCCCCCACTTTTGCTCTCTTCCCCATCCCTCCCTTCCTATCTCCAATCAATAAATAAAATTCTTTTTTTAAATAAAAAATGTCCTTACGAAATTGTATATAACCCAAAAAATGCATTTAATCATTCACATAGACAACACTTAATCTATCAAAATTTAAAATATTTTTACACACAGACACACACAGAGCTATGCATATAAAATATTTAATGAGTGCTTTCTATATGCCAGAAATATTTTTTTACATTGTCCCATTTAATCTTCACAACATATCTAAAATGAAATATTATTAGGCCTTTTCTAGATAGGAAAACAGACGCTAAATAACTTGCAAATATCACATATTAAGAAGCAAATCTGGGACTCCCTCACTCTTCCCCCACACACACACACCCTCGTTTTTTGGTCTATAAGCTTAATACTTACTCCTCCAAACCACAGCTACTTTTCAAAAACAATACAGGGAACTGAGTACTATTCAAAGAAAACCAGATACTCTAGATAAAAATCCCTAAAAGGAGAGAAAGAGAAACAATGTGACACATCCAGCAATGATTGTTTTTCCCCTTTTGCATCCTCTTTCTAAGCATAAGTTTTGTGTCCTCTTTAGTAATATTTTTTTTTGCGAATCTAAGAGGAAGACATGATGAAAGATTAAGAAAATTCTCACCTTTAATAGCTTCTTTCTTACTTAGGGTAGATCTCTTGCCACAGTTCATTTCTGTTTCCCAGGGAAGATTGGTTGGGTTCCATTGAGGCAAATGTGAACACCATATCCCTTGGTCTTCTTTTAACCCCTCCAAAATATACTTTCTGATATTCACAGGGCGTCCAAGAAACTGTCTCCGGCCCTCCTTAATTTCTGCAGAGTAGAGAGCAGCAAGTGGCTTTATCATTCACCTTTCAGTTTCCTGCTCTCAGATATGTCATTCAGGAGTAGTCTCAAGTTATTCAGGGAGGTGAGTAAGGCAGGAAAAAATGCTGTCACTATCTGAGAAGGCAAGGCAAGCAATTATTTCAACCAGGTCAGCCCAGTTTACATCCATGCTCTCCTGCCAGAAAACAATTCATAAAAACCTGTCAATGGCTCATATAAGAACTTGAAAGCTTCCCCATCTCCACCCCCACCTAAACAAAGAATCATAGAAGCACACAGGTATTTCCGCCGCCTTCTTGTAGCCTGGAGTCCAAGTGTTGCTCCTCTTATGTTCCCTGAACATTAAAAGAGTAAAGCAATAAAAAGACAAGGATTGTTTCTTTTGTTTTTTTGCTTTCACTTTAAAAAAAAAAAAAAAAAGTCAATGAAAACCGGAATGTATTCTTCAGATGGCAACTACTTGAAAAAATTCATTTGCCTGTCTTTTCATGACTGTTAGTAACCTGCGCACCAGAAATAGCCACAGGGTTCCAGATTGTAGATCTCCCTCATTAATACCTGTGAGTCTAGGGTTCATTATAATCTGCAGAAGGGAAAACACTCTGGGCAGTTGGACTTTAGTGAGAGCCCCATGAGCTGATCTTGGCAATGCAGGATGGAAAATGCCTTTTTCAAAGCCACTGGCATTGTCACTGTTTGCCCCATCTCCTCATCCCCAAACCAGCCCTCCAAAAATGTAGCATCCTGGCCAAAATATTTGAAATAGCAAATTTAATATAAAGAACTTAACTAGGTATAAAGTTAAGTAAATAACTGAAAAGGTGTGTGTGGTGGGAGAGGGAGAGGGCACTAAATTATTAGGGAAGTAGCAATTGCTGGAAGTAGCTTCACCCTGAGGCTGAACGAATGAAGGAAAAAAAAATGGGAATTATGAAACTTAGAATTTGAGAAAAAAAGGTGCCAATAAGCTGAAACTCAGAGCTTCGATGGGGACTATACTACTATTGCTGCACTGAGCTCAGAGGAAGGCCCCCTAGTCTGAGATCCAGACCCCTTATGAGGTGGCTGGTGTCTCTGTCGGCTGAGTTTACAAACCATCACTCCAAAGCGTAGGCATGGTGATGCTCAGAGGCAGGAAGTAGATAGGAAGCAAACAGGAAGTCCCGCCTTCAGCCTCACCATCTCCCTCCAGCGCCCCCTGTTGGCAAAGCCTAGTAGTTGGCTGCTAGCAAAGCCCAGGAGTCCCCATCTCTGCACCGCAAACTTAGTCCACAGGGCTGGACTTCCTCTGAAGGCAATAGTATAATGACCAAGTGTTGCTGTCTTCCTACAAGAACTATTTATGGAGACCCGAATATAGCATAGGGAGTTGAGATCTCTTTCCTTCCTTCCTTCCTCCCTTCCTTCCTTCCTTCCTTCCTTCCTTCCTTCCTTCCTTCCTTCCTTCCTTCCTTCCTTCTTTCCTTCCTTCCTTCCTTCCTTCCTTCCTTCCTTCCTTCCTTCCTTCCTTCCTTCCTTCCTTCCTTCCATCTCCCTTGTGTGTTTCTAACTGTAGATGAGGACAGGCCAAGGCAGGGAGCCATATAGAGTCATCGGCACCACACTTTTATTGGCCCCACTCCTCCACCAGCTTCAGTCACTCCAATTCTTAGTAACTCTCTGTTGAGCTATAAAATCTCTGAGGCAAAAATGATTCAAGGATAAACACCTGCTCCAGTATCTGAATCTAGAAAAATCTCTCCCATTTCTTTATATCTGACTTTTCTTTGATGCTCTCTTCAAAGTCCCCACCTTCTTTCCCATAAAAACCACACATCACAGAGTCTCTCAATAAAGAGAAAACATTTTGAATATTTGATTTATAAGGTAATCAAAAGAGGTATCCCATCTTAATTGCTAAATATGCTAACATAATATTAACAAATGGTGTATGTTTTGTTGAGATAACCTATATGTTAGTAACACCAAGTAAGTAGTATTAGGGGCACACCTGGGCTTTGGCAGGACAGAGGTGCAGGAAAGATTTCACAACATGAGTCCAGGTGACTATGAAGGTATGTTTATTAAAGCTAGGGACAGTGAAACAAGAAAGGTCTTAGCACAGAAGAAGCAAGAGGAGAGAGCCTAGGCTGGGCTGCTTTAGCTCATTGGAAAGTCAGTGAAAAGAGGGCCTTGGGAACAGGGCCAGGGGGTTAACCTGAGACGAGCTGTCACTGCCCATTGCTCCCCTGGTTGCAAGTCTCATGGAGTCACTTAGAGTTTAGAAGATTTGTGTCTTTTTGGGAAGAAGTGGGGGAAGAAGAGGGAAAAGGGAATGGTGTAGGCATGCTCCCCAGGGGGAGAGTGTGTGCTGGGTTCTTTGTTTTCAGGGTTCTCTCACTCTCTTGCAGGTTGTAATCTTAGGAGAGATCTTAGGGGAGGGTTTTAACAGAATATTCATCAGTTTTCCAGGTGTGTTTCTTCAGGTTCTTGGTCTCTACTGATTGGTCAGTGCCTGGATGGGGGTGGTTAGTCATTGCAGCTGGTCCTAGTGTGCCTCAGTGGTTTTGCTGCTTTTCTGGGCCTGGAGTTGGATACAACTGAGGCTAGATGTTGTCTCTAGGGAGGTGACCTGTATCTGGCTGTAAATTGCCTGACCTGCTCCTTCAGCTATCTGTCTCAGTTTACCTGTTCCACTTTTCCTGCCTCACTACTATGATGCTGTTTTTAAAACAGCAAACTCTTCCCACCCAGATCCCTCAGTCCTTTTCTCCAAATCATTAGGCCAATAACTTTGCCTGCATCCCTTGAGTTTTGAATTATAATCCCTGTATGTTTGTTGGAGGGTCTAAGAGTTCCAGCAGTGGAGAACAGAGAAACTAAGCCAGGCTCACTGGGGTGGATCTGGAAGAATCCAGTGGAGTTTAATGTTAACTTTGATGGGGTTCATTAACTCTCTAATCTATCATAATATCACTAGAGGCCTGGTGCACGAAAATTCATGCACTCTGGTGGGGCCCTCAGCCCAACTTGCAGCCTCTTGCAGTCCGGGACCCCTTGGGAGATGTCCACCTGCCGACTTAAGCCCACTCCCTGGGGGATCAGGCCTAAGCTGGCAGTCAGACATCCCTCTGGCAGCCCAGGAGCCTTTGGGGGATGTCCGACTAACAGCTTAGACCATTCCCTGCAGGGAGTGGGCCTAAGCCATTCCCTGCAGGGAGCGGGCCTAAGACAGCTTTAGTATTGCCACAGAGGCGAGAGAGGCTCCCACCACCACTGTTGCACTGGCCAGCCATGAGCTGGCTTCTGGCTGAGTGGTGCTCCCCCTGTGGAAGTGCACTAACCACCAGGTAGCAGCTCCTCCTTGAGCATCTGCCCCCTGGTGGTCAGTGTGCATCATAGCAACCAGTCATTCCTGGTCATTCCACCATTAGGGTCAATTTGCATATTACCCTTTTATTATATAAGATACCCTACAGTCCCAACAACAGGGTCAGGGGAGGGCCCAGATAGCAGAGATCCAAACATTGTAAACAGAATTTACAAATTGACATATGCACCCTTTTGCTTATTTTACTATGGAGGCATTTATATCTGGTGTCAGCTTTGCCCTCTCAGCTGTCTTTATCTCTGTCTTTATCTCAGCAGCAGGGAAATAGATATTGGCAGAATTCCAAGGCTTCCCCGAAGAGAAAGGTCATGGATAGCAAGGACAGTACCACAGACCAGGGAAGAGACATGACTCAGAGAGGCAAGAAGTGAAAATAGATAAGCAGACACAAACTAAGTTAATGTATTACTGAATGGGCTGAAGCTGGGGTTTGAAAGAGAACAAAGAGGAAGAGGAATGGGTGGTTCTTTAGGCCCTAACTTTATTTAATGTTAATTGTTAGTGAGCTCATAGTGAAGATGGGGCTATGAGAAATGGTTAAAAGATCTAATATGTCCCAGTTGGTATGCTCAGTGGTTAGAGCTTTCGGCCCTCGGAAACCATAAAAATCCTAGAAGAAACCATAGGCAGCAAAACCTCAGACATTTCTCATAGAATATCTTTACTGGCACATCTCCTAGACTGTGGTCGGCAAACTGCGGCTCGCGAGCTACATGCGGCTCTTTGGCCCCTTGAGTGTGGCTCTTCCACAAAATACCACGGCCTGGACGAGTCTATTTTGAAGAAGTGGCGTTAGAAGAAGTTTAAATTTAAAAAATTTGGCTCATCTATACAATGGAACACTATGCTGCTGTAACAAAGAAAGAACACTTACCATTCACAACAGCATGGATGGACATGGAGAGCATTACGCTAAGCGAAGTAAGCCAGGCAGAGAAAGATAAGTATCACATGACCTCACTCACTTGTGGAATATGATGAACAACATAAACTGATGAACAAAAATAGTTCCAGAGACAGAGAAACATCGAACAGACTGTCAAACCTCAGAGGGAAGGCAAGGAAGGGTGGGGAGAGTGGGTAAGAGATCAACCAAAGGACCTGTATGGATGCATATAAGTATAACCAATGGACACAGACACTAAGGGAGTGAGGGCAAGTGCTGGGAGGTGGGAGCGGCTAGGGAGAGATCAATGGGGGGAAAAGAAGACATATGTAATACTTTCAACAATAAAAATTTAAATTTTAAAAAAGAAAAGATCTAATATGCCTTGGCTGTTATTTCTCCATGGTTAGAGTGTTGGCCCTCGGATCAAAAGGTTACGGGTTCAATACCTGGTCAAGGGCATGTACCTCAGTTGTAGGTTTGATCCCTGGCCCCAGCCAGGGCATGTGCAGGAGGCAACCAATTGATGTGTCTCTCTCACAACGATGTTTGTTTGTTTGTTTCTCTCTCTCTACCCCCGCTCCTCCTTCCCTTCCATTCTGTCTGAAAATCAATGGAAAAAATATCCTTGGGTAAGGATTTTTTTAAAAAATCCAACATGATCAACTGTGTTTCCAATCAGGTTATAAGATGAAGCTCACGGTCAGCTGTGGTTTCTGGCTGGAAGGGGTGCTCTGCAGCCCCTCCTCAGAGCTCCACTCGCTCTGTGCACCCAACGCTCTCCCTCCCCCGGACACACTCCGAGTGACCTGGAGTAAAAGAGAAGGTATTCAAAGAAGCAAAGAAAAAAGAAAGGAACCCCACAGAACTCAATTCACGGTAATAAGTAATTATTACAGAGGAAAATTCTGAAAGCAGGCAAGGCAACAATCTTTACAGATGAAGTAATGCAACTTGTTCTACAGCAGAGAGGGCAACAACAGCCATGTATCTGTACCACCTCACAGACTGGCGGAAATGCACTTGTCCTCATTGTGTCACGAGGGCCAAGACCATGTCTGACTCTGCTTTGCCTTCCACAGGAGCTAGATGAGAACTTGCAGGTGGTAGATTCACCAGGAATATTTCCTGAATGAACAGCTGCCTCAGCTCCCGGGAGGGTCCTCTGCGTCCTGGAGTCTTGGAACCACAGCTCACTAATATTTACTAGAAGAAACGCATAAAGGCTCCCTGAGGTGAAAATACAATGACAAGAGTTGAAGCTAATTGAAATCCAAACAGCACTAAAGGGATTAATTTTGCTTTGGAAACTCCCTCAGAAGGAACCTCCCAAGAATGAGATTTGGAGGCCTGTTAATAATGAGATTAAGGTGCCTCCCATGGTGTCACTAGGAAGTAACTTTCTAAATGGAACCAATAACAAATGGTATGTAACTTGGCAGCATTTTATGCATTCATTCCATTTAGCAAGTGTTGATGGAGGAAGCTGCTAAGTTTTAAAAGCTAGAGATATAAAGTTGACTAAGTTCCTGCTTTCAAGGTGCTCATAGTCTTGTGTGGGAGAAATATTTGAAAATAGATTATAATAATGCCATCAGTGCAAAAAGAGGTATGCATTGGATGTAATGGAAGCCCAGAAGTTGAAACTATAAAGGGAATGGTTAGAAATACAAGTGCCAACAAAGGAGAAAGGTCTTAGCTAGTGGTTACAAGAGGAACAAATACCAATTTTTAAAAAAATGTCCCCAGCCTGGCTCAAGGGTTGAGTATTCAGGTATGAACCAGTAGATCATGGTTCCATTCCCAGTCAGGGCACATGCCCAGATTTCGGGCTTGGTCTCTGGTAGGGAGCCTGCAGGCGGCAGCCAATCGATGTTCTTCTCTTACAGCAATGTTTCTATCTCTCTCCCTTCTCCTTCTCCCTTCCTCTCTCTCTAAAAATCATTTAAATATCTTTTAAAAAATCAAAGAATCATAAGTATGAAAAAGGCACATGTTTGAGGGAAGTAAAGAAACACTACTATGAAGCCAGCTTGGAGCTCTTACTTCCCTACCCTCCACCACCACCTCTCCCTCTCCACACCACCATTTTGTTGCTTCTGATTTAAAAACACATTTCAGGGGAAAGTGAGTAAAGAAATGCACTAAAACATTAAGCACAATATTCAGGGTTGTGTGATTGCTCCCGGTTTTCAGTTTCCCCTTTTTATCTCTTCAGTTTTATAATTTATCTAAAATGCATATGCTTTTTTTAAAAAGGTATCATAGAATCATCTGAAGAAACAAAATAAAGCTCTCTTTGACTTCAGAAGTTAACTATGCTTTTTCTTTTTCACCTCTTTGCAGACCTGTGTGAATAGATCTGGTCTTTATTTTACTGGAGAAAGTAGATTGCGTGCGTGCGTGCGTGTGTGTGCGTGTGTGTGTGTGTGTGTGTGTGTGTGTGTGGTGTACATTTATGTCTAACCGGATACTAGTGGAAATAACTTTTTATGAATGTAAAGTTGGATTTTATAATGAGAGCAACTTAATCTAAATAACGTTGGCATCACCTACCACTTACAGAATGTCGCTTCATCCACTCATCTTTTCGAGGAATAGACCACATGCCAATATATGAAAACACAAACATGAATTAAATGACAATACACAAAACATTTCGGTTCTATTTTCTTAATCTTAAAAAAAAAACAACAAAAATAACTGCAGGCTCTTCATGATATCCTTTTTGGTAGCAAATGAGGAAAGTATTTCTGGGGCCCTCTCTGTGCTGTGCTCGCCCATAAGGTCCTATGAACTGTGCATACTCTGGACCCCAAAAGTTTTACGTGTGTAGTTTTGGGGTCACTGCCGTCTTTCAGGCTTAGAGCAGTGAGGCAATGTGCTGGGCCCTGGGCAGAGAGAGACTGCCTTCCCTGGTGGGGCGCAGAGCAAAGGTGAGGAGGGTGAGTGCAAGACTGTAGGAACCAGAGAGTGGAGTCCTAAGCAGGTGGGATGCCTCACCGACTGAACTGGCCCCCAGAACCTTTCAGTCCTCAAATACTGCAGTTTCAGCTCATCAGAGGGGGCTATGTCTCTGAGCATATTTCCTGTCTGTGGCCATGGCCAGGGGTGTTCTGCAGCTACAGCCCAGATCGGGCCTGGGTATGTATCTGCTTCAGATAATCGATAGTGGACTGGAGCCCATGAGGAAATGGTTGTGGAATTCAAGGACCCGGGTGAAAATTCTAGCTCCCTTTATCCTTGGGAAGCTCTGGGGTCCTCTCCCTGTCTCTGTTATTTCATCCTTAACTGGAACCATGCAAATGCAGCCATGTAGGAGCTCACGGGTTGGTAGGGAAGAGCAACAAACAAGCCGTAACAATCATGTGTGGAAAGTTCCAAGGGGACCTATAGCAAGTAGACCTGAAGGTGGGATTCCTGAAAGACATCCTACAGGCGGTGGCATTTAGGCCAATACCTTATAGGTGAGCAGTTCGGTCGGGCAAATAATAGGGTTAGAGGGAAAGGCCAGGCTGAAGGTCACAAATAATTGCCTGTTCTCAAGATCACATCTGCCCAGTCCATTCTCAGGAGTTCCTCCTGCTCTCCCCTTAGTTCCTGGAAACAAGCGGGCTCTCCCTCACTTCTGGACTCGGACTCAGACTATCCCATCTGCCCAGACGTGATGCCCAGCCTGCCTCCTCTAGGTCTCGGCTCAGCTCTGACTTCCCCTGGGCAGTCTGCCAGACCCCCTTTTCCTAGCTTTCATGACCTCCTGAATGTTCCCACACTCTATTCTCCACTATGTTATAAGCTCCTTCATCAGGACAAGGACTGTGCTTTCTTGTCCACTTATTAATCTCTAGTGCTTCACAAATAATAGCATACACTAAGACTCATTGTGTGTCAGGCACTGTCCTAAGCCCTTTACATTGAATCCTCACAACAATTCCTAGAAGTAACTTACTTAAATTCTGATAGGGACACAATCTATACCCTGGCGGCCTGGCTCCACTCGCACTCCCTATTCACTCCACTCCACGCCAACTGTCCACACTAGGAGTACTTTCCTTGACAGGCCACCTCTCCTGGCACAATTCTAGGTCTGCTTTGGCTTCTTCCTGGCTGGAAAGCCACCTAGGATGCAGCCTTTCTCTTCACTGGGCCTTTCTCCACCCAAAATGGGAGATAGAGCAGATCAAGTGTAAGAGTGCCATGCAATGTGCTCACTTCAGGCAACCCCAGTTCAGAGTCTGTTTAACCTCACACTCATCATCTGCGGTACACAGTGTTTGTGGAGTAAGTGAGTGAGCAAGTGGATGAATGGATGAACCCTGCCCAGCCCTGGAGAAAAGGAGAATCACTCAATTGTAAAATATTAATTTGTCTACCTATGTATCCTCCTAGGAAATTTCCAGAACATATATCAATGGTGGGTCAACAAATATTATTTTGCAAAAAATTAAATAGCCTGGTGGTTGGTTCAGTGGTTGAGCATCAACCTATGAACCAGGATGTCATGGTTCAATTCCCAGTCGGGGCACATGCCCGGGTTGTAGGCTCCATCTCCAGAAGGGGATATGCAGGATGCAGCCAATCAATGATTCTCCCTCATCATTGATGTTTCTATCTCCCTCTCCTTCTCCCTTCCTGGCAACAATAAAAATATTTTTTAAAAAAATTAGATATTTTACCTGCCCTTTGCTTTTCCTCTTTACAATATATATTGAAAGCAATTCACACTTAGTACATTTTTATGAATGTAAAACAAGTTCTCTCCAATACATCCTATATAATAAAGAGGGAATATGCAAATTGACCATCACTCTGCCACAAAAATGGAAGCACCCATAGGGGAGGCAGGGGGTTTCCATAACACAAGATGGCTGTGCCCATAGTGGAGGCCGAGCTCCCGTAACAAGCCTTAATGAGCAGTCTGCAGGGACCTGAGGCTGAGCCCCTCCCCGCCCCTGTGGGGCTTGACAGGGGACCTCAAGGTGTGCCCCCACCCTGGTGCTGGGCCGGGGGACCTCAGGCCACGCCCCCTACTCAGTGGGGCTTGACAAGGGTGAGACCAGCTGGGTCTGGATCTAGCCCAATGGGGGCGGGGGTGGCAACCGGGTCTGGGTCTCATGCAATTTTGAAGTGCATGTGGGTGGGCAGGGACTTGACTCTGGGTCCCATGATGCACCCCAGATTCTGGCAGGAGGAAGATTTTCATATACATTTTACTAATTTTCTTTCATCTCTGACACTTCTATTATAGAGAAAGGGCAAATAGCAATATTAAAATATTTCCTCTAATTAATCTACTTTTAATGTGCACTGGACTGCTAGTTTTAATTATAAAAATGCTACATTTAAAAAACTACATATATTTTTGTGCATTTGTGTAACTGTTTTTTATAGAATAAACTAGAGGCCCAGTGCATGAAATTCATGCACTGGGTATGTGTGTGTGGGGGGGAGGGGGGTGTCCCTCAGCCCAGCCTGCACCCTCTCCAATCTGGGATCCCTCTCACAATCTGGGACTGCTGGCTCCTAGCCACTCGCCTGACTGCCTGCCTGATTGCCCCTAACTGCTTCTGCCTGCCAGCCTGATCACCCCCCAACTGCTCCCCTGCCAGCCCGGTCTCTCCCAACTGCCCTCCTCTGCCAGCCTGGTCACCCCTAACTGCCCTCCCCTGCTGGCCTGATCACCCAACTGTCCTCCCCTGCCAGCCATCCTGTGACAGCATGGGGGCAGCCATATTGTGACGATGTGGGGGTGGCCATCTTGTGGTGGCCATCTTGTGATGACGTGGGGGCAGCCATCTTGTGATAACGTGGGGTGGCCATCTTGTGGCAGCCACCTTGTGATGACGTGAGGGTGTGAGGGTCACCTTGGCTTTTATTAGTATAGATTATTAGAAGTATAATTTCTCGGTCACAAATTATGCAGCTTTAGAGTTTTTCAACTGACAGTGAGAAGGAAAATGGGGGTGGGGGAAGGCTTGCAACCTAGTTCAGTATCTGGTTAAAACTGTAGTCTTACTTCCGCACTCTGACTGACTTGGGCTGAACTGCAGAAATTAACCCCAGGGACCCACCACAGCTGACTTGGGCGGAGCTGCAGGGACCCTCAAGGGCCCACCACAGGAGGAGATATATAGGTCAGAGCCTTCCCACAAGTTCAGTTCAGGCTTTGGATCCGGAATTTCCCTGGACTAGCAGATCTGTGAAATAAAGGTTAAACTTTCCTCCCTCAGAGTGCTGGCTGATCGTTCTCCCATGCATTCTGCCACAACAACTCTACCCACAAGGATTTACCTGCTCACTACGAAAGTACCTGTTTCCCCCTTGTCATCACCTAAAATTATCTTTTGCTTTTGCCTTTTCCACAATCAATAGATGGAAAATGATACCTCACTATTGTTTTCACCTGCATTTATTTTATGATTAGTAAGTTTGAGCCCCATTTTTTGTGTTTTTGGCCATTTGTGCTTCTTAAATTTCCTTTTTGTTAATTATTTCTACCTATTTTTGATGGGATTATTTGTTGTTGTTTTTTAATTCATAAGAGCCTTTTGAATTTATCAGTTATTTGCCCTTTATTCTGGTGTAGATATTTTATCCTAGTCTGTTGTTTGAATAGGTTTTATGGTTTGTTTTTTTCCCTAGGCTTAATGCTGCTATATAAAAGTTTGCAACTATTTGATGTGATCAAATTTATCTATATTTTTCCTTAAGCTCCTGAGATTGGTAACATTTTATGGGTTTTTTTTTACATTTAAATTTTGGATCCATCTGGAATATATTTTGATGTAAGGAATGAAGTAGGAAGCCAATGCTTTTGCTTGGATCAAACAGCTGTGCTTTGATAAAAAGCTTTTAACCTTTTAGCTTGGCGCTTTGGGAAAATGCCAAATATCAGTGAAACTGGGGACAAGGGGGAATGGGTACGGAACCTAAATGAACAGCTGCCGAGAAAACAACTTGTCACTAAGTTCCAAAAATACATTTGATTTTGGATATGTAGATACCAGTCAATGATTTTGTGGGGTCAATCAGAACCTAATTCATAGAAGAGAAAGCAAACAAGCCAAATCTTAATTGATATTACACAGGAGATTTCATTACCTCTATTAGGAAGCCACATTCTAATCTTGGCCACATTCTGAGTGGCAGAGTCCATTACCTGGAGTGCTATTTAACTAAGATATTTTTGTGGGCTCTAATCAGGTTCTTGTTCACAATCAGATATAATACATATTGTGGTCTGTGCAAGCGTGCAAAGATAAATGGCATTTAACGCCAATGTGATCCAATTAAAACATGGGGAAATTTTTTTCAATTAAGGGACTAACTCACTTTTTGGTGCTCTGTTTGAGGCCCCCCTCCCCCCCCCCCCCAAAAAAAGGAGGGCTTAGTTGTGAAAGAAGACGGAAGTGTACAGAATTAATTATGAGAGTTTGAGGGAAAATCTGCCACATGTCAAATGAATGGCAGAATACAGAAGCCAGAGCTCTCTGGGGTTAAGGCAGGCAAGACACTAACACCAAAGGAAAGCAGATGGGGACTGCTCTGTGAATGTGTCGAATGAAGCCAGAAAACCTTGAATGAATTGGCATTCTCTTCTCCGTGCCTATTAATGGAAATGTTTTCTGCCCTGCACTTTGCCATGGAAATGAGGAGGGAACAGGGTAATATTCGGGACTTATGTACAGAGTCCTTGTTCAGGGTACATTAAACCTGATTAAATGTCTTTTAAAAAATACTCCCACTCTGTGTGACTTTCATAAGTTCCTTGGCTTCTCTGGGCTTTAGTATATAGGAGGCCCTTTATTAACCCTTACCCCTAAATCTGGAAAAAATAACAGCTTTTTCAGTTCAGAAATTCTGTGACCCTGCTGTGGGGCGTCTTTGTCCTGGGGGCAACATGCCAGCGTCATGTTCAAGAATCCTTACGTGGATTTGTGGAGAGTCGTGTTTTTAACTTTTGTGGAAATTACACTTTAGCAAGATTGATTTTTCCTTTCTGGGCTGGCTTAGTCTGGGGTCCCCATGGTAAATGTTGGGTTAGAAGGCTCCTGGCTTTCAGACTGGTCTCCAAGCCTTCTTAAATCTATCCCAGTGGTGCTTTTTGAAAGGTTCCAAGTTGGGCCGGGGTCACACAGAACCGACTCAAGGCTCAGTGTTATCAAAATGATATTTATTCAAGGCATCTGGGTGCAGATGGGCTGAGTTCGAGAAAGAAGTCAGCGCCGAATAGGGAGGGAGCAGGCTTTTTATGTGCCCAGGGAGAGCTGCAGGCTTCCCCTGACACTCCCATCTGGACTGTGCTGCAGGCAGCTTCTTGATAACGCACTGTATCTGGGCTGGGCTGCAGGCGGCTTCTGTTGAGCACTGTATCTGGGCTGTACAAGAGTTGTGGTCTCAGAAGTTCCTATAAGATATATACTCAAGGGAAACGGTTTTACAAGGCTCAGGCTTGCAAAATGCGTTTCCCTTTGACATTTGTTAGATTTTTGTAAGGCTCAGCCTTGTGTTCTCCAGTTATCACTTCTAAATCCTTCCTGTCTCTCACAGCCCTCCCTCTTCTCCCTATTGTCACTGACCTGGTGGGGCCCTCATTGGCACTGGGGCCACTGCAATATCCCCCCTACTGGCCTCTTCATTTCCAGCCTTTCGTGCCTTCCTTATGTCCCTGGGACATTAGGAAGCATCTCTCCACAAAATACACTGAACATGTGTGGAAAATTTATTGACTCACTATTCAAGGAGAGAAAGCAGTAAAATGGTAAAGTTGGCTGAGAAGGCAGCTTGAGAAACTGCTATGTGGAGACATTTATAAAGGAATGTTAGTCAAGTTCCCCAGTTAGATAAAAAAAACTGGTTCGTGCCCTACAAGATGATACAAAGCCATAACACTTAGGGACAGCTCTTCTCCTGGGCAGAAACATTTGCATCTCTACAGACAAGATCTGCAGTGAGGCGCCTTCATACTTAACTCCCAGGCTAACTCGCCCCGCAAAGCCCCTGCCCCCTTCTGGCTTCCAGGGCCGATGGCAGGCTTTCCCACACCCCAGTCCTTTCTCCTTGCATGTTCATTTTTTGACATCTCCCTCGTCTGCAGGTATCAAAAGGCAGCAATCAATAGATCAGTCATGCTAGATCAATATTCACTGGCTCCAAAATGAGTATTTCTAGCATGAGAGGATAATTTATGATCACCTACAGCATGCCTTCTGTGACACAATTTTAATAGGTTTTTCATTGCTTTTTCATTTAAGAAAATGAATTTTGTGACTTTTTAACATTTAAAGTAAATTGGGTTCCTGGACCCAATTCCACCATGGAAGGGGGTTTCCCCATTCCCACAAACAATTCTCAAACAGCAGCAGTGTCTGAGAATTAATCTGCCATTAGATTCCACAGGTTCAGGGGTCCAGTCCTACAAGACTGTTCCTCCTCTGCCCATCCCCCAAAACACACACTTCAGCAGCAACTGCAGGCTGCCTGTTCTGACCAACTGGTTAAAGATTGGAAGCCCAAAGTTCCCCAACTCAGAATGCCAATTGCAAGTCCAGGTTATTACCTGCATTTCTTACTGACTGGCTATAAACTACAGGTTCCCACAACCTCTTTGGGTTCAATTGATTTGCTGGAAGGGCTCAGAGAAGCATGTTACTTACTAGGTCACTGGTTTGCTGTAAAAGGATATAATTCAGAACAGCTAGATGGAAGAAATGCACAAGGAAAGGTATATGGGAAGGGGCCCAAAGTTTCCATGTCTGATTCAGGTACACCACTCTCCATGCATCTACAGGAGTTCATGAACCCAGAAGCTCTTGTAGCCCCATCCTCTGGGGTGTTACAGAAGCTTCATTAGTAGTCACGATGGGATGAAATCATTAGCCTTTAGTGTCTGATCCACCCTCCAGCCCCTCTCCCTTCCCTGAAGTGTCTGGGGCAGTGGGACAAAGTTCCAACTCTCTAATCTCTGGCTTGTTTCCATTGGCAACCAGCCCTGTCCTTAAATCCTTTCAAAAGTCGCCTCATTAACATCACAAAAGATACCTTTTTCACTCTCAACACTTAGGAAATTCCAAGAATTCCAGGAGCTGTGAGTCAGGAATTGTGAACAAAGACCAAATATATATGAGAAATATATATTTGGTTACCTGAATGACCAAATATATATTTCTTATAAAACACAATATTGCAGTCTACACCTTGGTCTTTGAACACAGATACTTTACAACAAAACAATCATAAAAGTCAAAAGGTACAGGCATGTAACTAGAATCGCACTCATTAACTACCCAGTTCATCATCAGATACAAAAATGTCTCCCAGGGTAAAGGTACAGTGTTAGGTCTGATCAAATATTTGAATTCATAACCCCTCCCTGGGGACTGACCTTTAGACCACTTCACAGCCCACATTCCCTTTCACTTAGACCACATTCCAATTGCTAAGACTGTCAGGGGCAAAAATAGAATATTGGGGACTAGCTTTGGTAATGGAAAATGTTAATCTCTAGAGGCCCAGTGCACGAATTTGTGAACAGGTGGGATCCCTCAGGGTGGCCTGCGGGGATCGGGTCCCAGGTCGCAACCCCAGCCTCGAAACCCTGCAGCCCCACCTGGCACCACCTTGGCCTGGCACCACCCCCTCACCTGCTCCACCATCCCACCTACAGGGTGATCAATCAAGGCCTCAGGGCCTGGGAGCCAGGTGGTGGCCCCATCCCCCACCGCTGTCATTGGTTGCTGTCTGCAGGGCAATCAGCGGGGCAATTGGGCCCCCGCTTGCACCCACCTTGGTCTGGCACCACCTGTTCACCTGCTTCACATCCGCTCCCGTCGGGGCCCATCAAGGCTGGCAGTGCCTCCGCTGCCACCTGCTGCCAATGCTGCATCGCCAATGCCCGCCATGTTCCAAGCTGCCCCCTGGTGGTCAGTGCACATCATAGTGAGCGGTCAAACTCACACTCGAACTCCTAGTCCAGGGTGCTATTTGCATATTAGGCTTTTATTATATAGGTCTAGAGGCCTGGTGCATGAAATCCATGTATGAAAGCAGGGGTCCCTCAGCCCGGCCTGCACCCTCTCACAATCCGGCACCGCTGGCTCCTAACTGCTCACCTGCCTGCCTGCCTGATCACCCCTATCCACCTCTGCCTTGGCCCCTGCACCCGGGACCCAGGCTTCCCTCCTCAGGCCCGCCGTAGGAAACCGGGACCCAGGCTTCCCTCTCTTTGGCCAGCCACAGGCAACTGGGACCCGGGCTTCCCTCCCTCTGGCCGGCCACAGTCACCCAGGACCTGGGCCGGCTTCACCTGGGCCAGCTATAGGCACGCGGGACCCTGGGCAGCTTCGCCCAGGCCCCAACTTTGTCAGGAAGGATATCCAGAATGACGTCCAGAAGACATCTGGTCTATCCAGTCTAATTAGCATATTACCCTTTTATTAGTTATAGATGCTCTGTTAACCATGATTGGCTTTTGTTGGTTAAAAAAAGGACATTCTGACCTGGCTGGGAGTTGCATGCTCCCAGGACCTGGGAGTCAAACTTGGACCTGGGAATCAACCTTGGAACCTTTCTCATTCAAGAACTACCTATTATCATGGAAAGATTAACAACCTTGTTTGTTGCCCAAACAATGGAGTCTCACCCTAGCCTTTTACTTCCCCATGCCTGTAATCCCTATTTCCCCATGTAATCCTTGTCTATCTATAATAATAAAAGGGTAATATGCTAATTAGACCAGCAGACCTCCAGACGTCCTTCCAGACCAAGCCATGGTGGCGGGGCTGAGACAGAGGCAGTTAGGGGAGAGCAGTCGGGCAGGTGGGACAGTTGGGGGTGAGCAGTTTGGCGGGGGGGGGGGGGGGGTAGGGGAAGGGGAGGGGACGGTTGGGGGAAAGCAGGCTGGTGGAGGGGGCAGTTTGGGGTGAGCAGGGTAGCGGGGGGGGGATAGTTGGGGGCGAGCAGGCCATCAGGGTGGGGCAGTTGGGGACGATCAGGCCAGCAGGCAGAGTGGTTAGGTGCAATCAGGCAGGCAGGCAGGTGAACAGTTAGGAGCCAGCAGTCCTGGATTGTGAGAGGGATGTCCAATTGCTGGTTTAGGATGTCCCTGTGGGATCGGGCCTAAACTGGCAGTCGGACATCCCCCGAGGGGTCCCAGATTGGGGAGGGTGCAGGTTGGGCTGAGGGACACCCCCATGCATGAATTTCATGCACCAGGCCACTAGTCTATATACATAAAAAGCCAATGACCGGAATGCCAGAACGACCGGAACAACTAGTTGCTATGACGCCCAGCAAATTGGCCCTGTCGGGAGGTCGGGCTAGCCAGCCAACCTCCTGCAGCTCCTAATTGCCCCCCCTAACCCCAATTTGGGGCGGGGCTGGCTGGACAACCTCCTTCAGCCCCTCCCCCATCTGGCCCCACCCCCAATGGGCCCCCACCACCCTGATCGGCCTGCAGCCCCTCCCCCTGGCTGGCCATACCCCTGATCACCCCCACCCTACCCTGAATGGGGTGGAGGGGCTGAACAGGGGCCAGTGGCCAGGGGAGGGGCTGTGGGAGGTTGGCTGGCCAACCCCACCACCGATTGGTGTGGGGCCGATCAGGGGGCAGAGCTGGCTTAGGGGAGGGGCCACATGCCCATTGGGGTGGTGGGGGCTGATTGGGGGTGGGGCTGGCCATGGGGAGGGGCTGTGGGCAGTGGACTGGCCAGCCCCACCCCCTATTGAGGGGCAATCAAGGGTGGGGCCAGGGGGAGGGGCTGCAGGCTGTTTGGGGTGGTGGGGGCCCATCAGGGGTGGGCAGGCAGGCCCACCTCCTGCAGCCCCTCCTCACAGCTGGCCCCAACCCCAATTGGCCCCCCCACCCTAATCAGGGGCAGGGCCCACCAGCCAATCGCCCTCAGCCGCTACCTCCAGCCAGCCAGGCCCTGATCGGGCCCCAATCAGGGTGGGCCAGCCAGCCAATCTCCTGCCATCTCCTCCTCCCCACAGGCCCGTCCCCAATCCACCCTGATTGGGGCCAGGCTGGCTGGACCCCACCTGTGCACAAATTTGTGCACTGGGCCTCTAGTCCTATATAAGCAGCTGGTTTATAGGGGGTTGCAGAGCAGATTTTTGTGGATAAACTGCTGCTCTCCATACTGCCAGCAGTATTAGAATAAATGCTCATGTGATTCAACCCTGTCTCTGCTTAATTGGCTCAAGTAGTGACAGGCAGCATGGACCTATTGATTGTCCAGTTACAAGACCACATTCCACTTGCTAAAACCATTGTCCTTCCCCTCAGGACCTTTCCAGGATCCAGGCCTGCCCAGAGATTCTCTGCCCAGAAAAAGCCTACCTAGAGTTCTTTAAAACCTCTGACTCCCCATCCCTGGGTGCTGGTGCCATTTTGGTGCTCAGCCCAACTGTTATCCAGATGAACTAATAAGTTTATAATCCCTTTGGTCTCATGTGTTCCTCCTTCAGCAACCGTAACATACAGCAATCTCTTGTAATACACGATTTCACCCTTTCAGGAGCCTGATATAATTATGCTAAGAGGCAATATTATTCTCTTGCTCTGAACCTTTTTCAGGATGTTAATATAATATTGAGTTTTCCTCATTACATTATCCTACTTGATCTAAGTTGGGAGAGAGAAAAGAATAATAAAACTCTTTGTACTCCTTCTTCCAATGGGAAAAAAAGGCATATTCAAGAACATTAGCAATAACAAAATCATTTTGTGGGATGGTTTGTTTGTTTTTTATAAATCAATTAAGTAACTTACAGCCAAACTTTGAATGTTAACTTTACATGGCAATATAATAAATGCAGACACTATTCTGCAAGCAATTAATTTTTTTGTTTTTACCTAATTTAACTACTTGATTGAGGATGAGGGTGGTAGTAAGATGAGAGAGAGCAAGGTTGGGCCCTGATTCTGGCTGCTTCTCCTACCTTGGAAACGTCTTTGAGACCTGTCCACAGGGCTTGCAAGTACCAACCCCAACACAGAGAGTGCTGGCCAGGAGATGCACTTGCATGCTCTCTTTCTGCATCAGCAGGTCCATTCTCTAGTCCTATTTCCTGCCAATGACTCTAATACAAATGCTCCCTTTGACCTGGGAGTACTACCTTTAGAATAAGCAGGGACTCAATGACATCATTAGTGCTGCCTTTGTTGCCCAACCTTGACCCTCCCCAATGCCTAAATCAGGGACTGAGCACCAGGTGCAGGCCATGTGTTTCTGGGGTATAGGAGAGAGGCACTGGCCCCTTTACAGATCTTGGGCTTGATATGCATATTTGGCTACCATAACTTAGTCTCCCTTGCCTGGCCTCCATCAATTGATCTAATGCACACAATCTCTAACTCAGAGAAGGCCGAAAAAACATAATCCAAGTAAGCAGATCTACCCCTGTACTTGGAAGAGATAGACATCCCTAGGATAACCCCTAAGCCAAGCTGAGTTTGGGCTCAAAAAACTGACAAAAGGAAGAGGCATCTCCAGGGTGTCTGAGCTTCAGCTTTAGACTTGACCACCAAGCCAGCTGGTGAGTGGACCTCATGTAGCAGTATAAGACCGATAAATATATTGGACTGTTGGGAGGAAACTCCAAACAGACTCCCATAAAAGAGTGAGTCTCTACGGAGTGTTCAGTTAATTGCAAGAAATAATCTGGTCCTGTTGAAAAGTTCTAGAAGAAAACAGAAAAGAACAAAGAAAGAGCAAGAAGGTAAAATCATCCCTAAAGTAGCTCTCCAGCACATATCTGTTCTATTCTCAACCTTTCAGGTGCAACATTGACTGGGGTGAGAAGGTGGTGTTCCCCTGGACAGACAAGAACCTGTGTTGCCCACTCAAGCTTTATAGGCAACTCAGCATTTTCTTGGAAGAATGGGGAGGTCTGGGAAGACTTTCAAAGGAAAATGACCTAAGTGGAGACCTGAAGCATTGACTGAGTAAAGGAGAAAACGGGAAGAGTTTTCTAGACAGAGGAACAGCACATGGAAAGCTTTGAAGGTGAGAAGAGAAAGTGGAGCTTCCAATAAGGCAGATTACAGGAAATTGCAGATCTCAACTTGAGACAACAGATAAGGTGGAAAGGTGAATACTGGCCAGTTTATGAAGAACCTTTATAAGCTAAAATAAGGAGTTTGGACCCTGCCCCCCATCTTCCCGCCCCTCCCCCCCCACCCCCCCACCCCACCCCACCCCCCCCCCGCAGCTACCTACTAAGTACATATTTAGGAAGAGAGTAACACACTGTAAGCTTTAGGACATCTGCCTGTTGGCTGGGTAGGGTCTAGACTAGAGTAAGACTGGAGACAAGGGAACCAGGCAGGAGTGTCTTAGACCAGCTCACAGGGAAAGAAAATGACCTGGGGGAGCAACACTGTCAGCACTGGCCTGACACTGACACATGCATAGCTCCAAGCACTCCACACCTATTAATCATTTACCCCGCCCCCGCCCCCCTCCCCCCCCCCACACACACAGAGCCCATGAGAAAAATGCGATTACTATTTTCATTTTACATTTAAGGCAGAGAGAAGTTGGACAACTTGTCCATATAGCAGCAAAGACAGAGTCAGAATTCACTCATTACATGTCCTCTCCTGAAGATAGAAAAAAATGAGCAACAGATTTTGGAGACAGTTTCTAGGCAAAATTAATAGAATTTTTGTGGTCAATTGGGTATGAGAAAGGGAAGAATCAAGAATGACTCCCAAATTTCTAGCTTGGGTAAAGGATAGATGATAATGCCTTTCACTGAGCAAAGATGCACAGAAGACAGTCAACGTTTGTGGAGGGAGAAAATGAGCAGCTTTGGACATGCATCTAAGATGACTAGAAAATATTAGTGGAGATGTTCAGTAAGCATCTGAGCATTCAGTTTCAGAGTCCAGGTGACAGACTTGGACAGGAATTACAGAAACAGGAGCCACTGGGTAAGAATGCCCAGGGTGAGTGTGAGTGAGAATAGTGATAAAGTCATTAGGTAGAATCCTGAGGAATGCTAACATTTGAAGAAGGGTTGAGAAAGAGAACTTCAAAAAGGCATTTGGAAGAAACTTCTGAGAAGGTAAGAAAGTCAACATAATGTGATGTGATGGAAGCCCAAAGATGACATTTCAGGAAGGAGGAGATGATCAATACTGGCAAATGCTGCTGGGCAGTCACAGTAGAGAAAGTCGGAAAGGTCTATGGTTGATCTTAAGAAGAGCAGATGCAGTGGATTATTGGGAGTAGGTTAAGGGGTTGAAGCAACAAAAAGAAGTAGAGAGAGTGGGTGTAGAAAACTCCATAGAAAAGGTTGGCTGTGTCGTGGAGGAGGGAAAGATATGTAACATGAAAAAGAGTTTTGGTTTTGTTGATGTGACAGCCCTGAATAGCTCCTACATTGTGATAGGAGAGACTATGAAAAAGGTAAAGTTGACTACAGGTAACTCAGGTAGGTTCAATAGAGAATTAAGGAATTTGATGTGACCACTGTGACTGGCATGGCTAGGATTCAAGGTCTAGAGAAGGGGCTGTGCACAAACAGATATACTAGATAAAAAATATATCAATTTAGAAGGCATGGGGGAGCCAGGAGGAGACCTTACTCTCTAGCAGAAAGGTTCCCTGAATCTCTGGACCTATCAGCTTTTTATTTACTAGAATACACATTTGCCCTTTAGCAAAGCAAACACGCATATCAAAAAGTAAGGTTTGGTAAACACTAAAAGATTATCAGGTTAGGGGATTGCCTTGAGCCACCATTGTCTCGACAGAACAATTGGTTCATAGCTTTTAGCCCTTGCTAAAGCCCAAGGTCCATCAACTTTCTGTGTTCCCTGCTGCACTTTCATGATAGTCTAGACCAGTGGTTCTCAACCTTCCTAATGCTATGACCCTTTAATACAGTTCCTCATGTTGTGGTGACCCCCAACCATAAAATTATTCTCATTGCTACTTCATAACTGTAATGTTGCTATTGTTAATGAATTGTAATGTAAATATCTGTGTTTTCCGATGGTCTTAGGTGACCCACAGGTTGAGAACTGCTGCTATAGAGCCTAAGACCATCAGAAAACACAGATATTTACATTACAATTCATTAACAATAGCAACATTACAGTTATGAAGTAGCAATGAGAATAATTTTATGGTTGGGGGTCACCACAACATGAGGAACTGTATTAAAGGGTCATAGCATTAGGAAGGTTGAGAACCACTGGTGTAGACAATGGGTAACTACCAGCATCTCCCCCTTTTTTGTTTTCTTAATGAATTTTGAAAGGTGGAGGATGCCGCCTGAAGGGCTTAAGTCCTTTTAAGACTTTTAGATTCAATGAAAAGGATTGAGTTCTTTTGTGTCCTTTTAAAATTGTTGTCAGGCGTTTACAGTAGGCTCCTTTCTGGGCCATTAGTTCTTTGAGTCCCCTTCCCATCACTGTCCCCTGTGACATGACAGCAATGATCTTCCAGTTCTGGATGGTGGACAAACAATGGGCAATGGAAATGCTGGTCCAGTCTTCTCTGGCTTGGCACCACTGATGACCGCTAGCAGGGCAAGGTGTCTTTGCCATCCCCCATCTCTGGCCTGTCTCTCCTGTCTCGTCCCCTCTGCAGCCACAGGCACAAGGTGAGGAGTTCCTCTCTTGGATTCATTGTTGCAGGAATCCACATGGGCTTGGAGGAGTTTTCTGAAAATACACAAGCATATTCTTGACCAAAGGTTAATGAAGGGACCTTTAGTTTACTTTGTAAATAGTAGTGGAAGAGATTTTAAAATTTCTCCTTTTTATTAAGCTTAAAATAAACTAGACTCAGTATCTTTCCATTTAACCAGACCATTTTCCTTTGGCTTATTCTGACACCAGTGTAATTTCATGGGTGTCTTGCCATCAGCATTACAAGTGAAAAATTTTAAAGTGAAAAAATTTTTAAGTAATTAAGGCTTGATGTAATTTACTTACAGAGGATTACTCCACTATTCCCCCCTTTTTTTTGTTTTAACATGCAAGGAGGACACTTTTTGCTTGCTGTACAATATTTTGGCTTTTGAAAATCCTGCAGTGCAGCCTTGATAGCTTTTATTTTTTTATTTTCTTTTATTTCTTTATTGATTAAGGATTACATATGTGGCCTTGATAGCTTTTAATTCAATTCTTAGCACAGAAGTATGACTGGGCTGGATGACTTGGTCTGAATTCACTGCATGATAAGCAGCTTTACTATGAAATGAACCATCAGTAAAAAATAGTTAAAGCTCCAGGAATAGGTTCCTGCCTAAAACAATTAAGTTCCCCTGAATATTCACTTATTTCAATTTGCCAATTTAAATCAGTCTGAAATAAAGCTTATTTTCTAACTTCTTGGGTGTGGACAGTAAATGACACTAATTGAATTTCTGCTATCAGTCTTTGAGTATCTAATCTAATAAAGAGGGAATATGCAAATAGACCATCAACCCACAACAAATATTGTGGCACCCACAGTGGGGGGGGCCGGGGGGGGGGGGGTTCCGTAACACAAGATGGTTGTGCCAACAGCGGAAGCCGAGTTCCTGGAACGTGCCTTAATAAGCAATCAGCAGGGTCCTGGGGCTTCATGGCACTGGGCCGGGGCAGGGGACTTGAGGCTGCGCCTCCCGCCTTGTGGGGCTTGACAGGGGATCTCAAGCCATACCCCCTGCCAGCGGGGCTTGATAGGGGACCTCAAGGTGTGCCTCTCCCCCCCCCCCCCCCCACCATGGTGATGGGCTGGGGGACCACAGGCCACACCCCCTGCCTTGCGGGGCTTGATGGGGGACCTCAGGCCGCTTGTCCCACCCAGCAGGGCTTGACAGGGGACTTCAGGCTGCACCCCCCACACCCCCCCCCTGCCTGACGGGGCATTTCAAAGCATGCTTCCTGCCCTGGCCCAGCCCGGGGGACCTCAGGCCACGTCCTCTACCTCAGTGCCAGGCTGGGGGACCTGAGGCCACACCCCCGCCATGGCACTAGGCCGGGGGACCTGAGGGTGCACCAGGGAACCTGAGGCTGTGCCCCCCCACCTGGCGGGACTTGATGGGGGACCTGAGGCTGTGCTCCCCGTCCAGCGCCGGGCCAGGGGACCTGAGGCTGCAACCTCTGCCCGGCAGAGCTTGATGGGAGTGGGGCTAGCCAGATCTGGATCTCGCTCAGTGGGGGTGGGGCCGGCCAGGTCTCAGTCTTGTGCAATTTCGAGGCACGCGCGGGTGGACAGGGACTTGACTCTGGGTCCTGAGGCGCACCCCATACTCTGACAGGAGGAAGATTTTCATATACATTTTACTAATTTTCTTTCATCTCTGACACTTCTATTCTAGAGAAAGGGCAAAGCACAATATTAAAATATTTCCTCTAATTAATTCCCTTTAAATATGCATGAATTTCATGTACCTGGCCATTAGTATTGACATAAGCTTTGTTTAGGGAGGCAAAATGCAAATTATTTACTTTTCTTTTTGAGGCCTAATACATTGATTTTTAACTACAGTTTCCCAGATATCTGAAGGAAATCCCCTTCTGTTTTTTTCTCCCAGAGTAATTTCTAGGCCACATTTAGGGAGTTTCTTTTAAAAACCTTTTTCTTTCTTTTAAACAGGACAATGGAAGTCAGATGAAAAGAGAGCCAGGCTGGTGGGTAGCTGTCCATACCTTGTCAAACAGGCTTCCTCCAATCATGAGCCTTATCGTTACTGATGTCAGCTGATGCTGTAATTGGAGGTGGAAGTGCACAGATGCAAGAGGAACTGGGACATTTCTGAGCCCATAAAGATGTCAAAAAATAAAAAGATAAATATTGGTAAGCAATTGTCTTACTCTGCAAAATTCAAACGGAATGCAATCAGCTATGCAAAAGAGCATGGAAATATAGCTGCAGAGAGACAGTTTGGACCTCCTTCCACTGAGTGTATGATCAGACAGTGGAGAAAACAGGAAGAACAACTCCTTAAGCTGCCAAAAAAGAAGAAGGCCTTAAGAGGAAAACCAGCAAAACATTTAAAATATTGATTTTTTAAATTTTGGGTTGGAAACATGGGGGGCATCTTATACATGGGGCGTCTTATACATGGAAAAATATGGCAAATGTTCCCATGCAAAAGTGACATTGATACTCTCAAGTGAAGGAAGTTGTTACTTCCTGTCATACATTAGCTTCAGTCCACATTGCCTTATCAACTGGAGAAAAAGGCGTTGGACTACTAAGAAGCCATTCCATGTGATCTAAGGGGCTGGTGCTAAGAGTGACTAAGACTATTGAGGAAGAAGCTACCACTTCTGATGCAGCAACAGTGGGAGTTTCAGAGTCGTGGCCACAGGGGACCGCTGCTAAGTACAGTGCAGTGTCACAGACACTGGAGCAGACCCAGAATGCTGGGGTTCAAAGCCCAGCTTTGCAATTTCTTAGCAATATGACTTCATTTAAAGGGTTAATTTTTCTGTGCCTTGGTTTTCTCATCAAGAATGAGTTCCTACTTTACAGAGTTATAATAAAAAGTAAACACATGTAAAAATCCTTAGAGCAGTACAACCAGTAAATGGACAAAAATAAATGCTCCATAGATGTTATTATTAATCAAATGCTATTTTGAGATCTAACTCAGCCCTTTTTCTTTAATTTCTGATGCCAGGAAGAAGCAGTGGATAAGCCAGGATCCCAGAGAAGTCACCATTCATTGGGTCAGTTAACAAATCATCACTCAGTGCTCTCAAAATTTGAGAATGTGGAGGGGCTATAGAGGGGACTACTATCCTGCTAATAACATCTACTCTCCGTGTTAGCTAACTAAAACCTATTGACTGCTTTTTATGGGTTGGATGTTGCTAAATGCTCTACTCATTTAATCCCATAGCAATCCTATGAAGTGGTTGTTGCTATTACACTTTACAAATGAGAAAACAGAGGCTTAGAGTTACTAAGGAAATTGCCCATCCCTGAAATTAAATTCTGACTTTAGTGCCCAGAAATTAAAGCACCTTGCTATACTTGTCTGAGAGGTTGACACATCGAGTACATGTGGATAGGTTAGAAAAAAATGAAAAACATTTTTACTTCCCCTTTATTCTTTTTCAAGGCAGAACCATCCACAACTCATTATTCTGGTAGAGACTGAATTAAATCATGTTGGGTCGACCAAGTCCAGTAGCCAGGCAAGCATTTAGGTGACTGGTAGAGAAATAAAAGGACACGGGGAAGAACAGGAGGGCGGGGCGGCAGTGAGGAGAGAGGATAGATGTACTTCACCTTGAGTTAGACGTGACGGTGGGACATATAGGGGTACAGTTTGAAGTACAGGTCTGGAGCCTGGGAAAGGAATGCTTTGGGGTTTTATAAGCAGAAATGGGGAGTAGAGGCCCTGACCAATGTTAACAGAGTTTGTAACACACAACGACCAAGAATGGAATCTCTGGACCTAATACTTGAGGGGCCAGCAAAGGAAGTGAGAAAGAAGGGCCATTTGAATTTGTGTACTCCATTTTTCACAGAGGGAAGCATGCTAATGCCGAGGGTCTTTCCCAGCATCTAGAAGGGTTCAGGAATCTGGAGAAGGTGCTGTGTGTAAATTAATAAAGAGACTAGCAATCTATACTAATAAAGAACTAATGTGCTAATGGTCCATACGCCATAACGACCAGGTCATTAGCATATTAGCTGGGGCCTTGCTCTGGAGATGGGGCCGAAGCGGGGAGGCGCCCGGAGGAGGTGGGACCATCCCGTGCCAGGGAGAGCAGGGGTGAGAGCCCATAGCGTCCCCCTCACCAGTCCTTTGCCACCCACCGCTTGCACTGAGTGCCCCATGGCCCACCTGCCAGGGGAAGGAGCACAGCGCAGCAGGCGGAAGGCTTCCACGCTCTCCTCTGGCACCATGACGTGGTAGCCGAATTGCTCTGGAGAGGGGTAGGCGCCCGGAGAAGGTGGAACCAGCCAGAGGCAACTTGAGGGGCTGAGGGTGGGGCTTGAAGCAGCCAGAGAAGGCCAGAGGGTTTGGAAGTGGGCCAGGCACGCTGGAGCTCTGCATGGACAGATTCAGGTGTCAAGGCAGGGCTGCAGGTGGGTGATCCGTGCCGTGGGATTTCGAATTGTGGGCTGGGCTCCTAGTATAATATAAATTTGTAATCCAGGGGGGAGCCAGAGGAAGTTTAGCTGTAGTAGCTAAGGTCTCTCTATCTCTGGACCCAAGGCTCTTTTTATCCCCACATTTTGTCCTATCAAAGGTAAGATTTAGTATACAGTAGGCATTGTCAGTTTGGGGAAACTGCCTTCAGTTGTCTCAGTAGCAGGCAATAACATGTAGATTTTCAGGTTTGGGGAAATGCTATTCCAGCTGCAGGTAATAAGTATTCAGACCTGCTGAAGTCTCAAGATTCCATCAAACTTTCGATGAAACTTCTTGCATTTATGACCTGCTGGAATTAGCCTCCGGCAGCATACCGAGTTCCTGTTGGTGTCATTCACAGAGCTTGGTAGTTAGTAAGCTCTCAAAAGTATTTCTGGAGTGATGGGTTTATTAGTGTGCAGATAATTTGACATTTAAGAAAACCCAAACTTTATTATTTTTGTTTCTGAATAATACACATTGATGATATATCTAGTAAGAGACTTATTTAATAAATAGTTGTAGCATAATTGGCTATCCACTTGGAAGAAATATAGATCTGTACCTCATGCCATATAGAAAAAAAATTTCATATCAATTAAAATTTGGCTTTTAAACATTTTTAGTTGATTGACTTTAGAGAGATAGACATCATCGATTTGTTTTTCCTCCCACTTATGCATTCATTGGTTGATTCTTGTATATTCCCTGACCTGGGATTAAACCTGCAACCTTGGCATTATCAGGACAAGGCTCTAACCAACTGAATCCAGCCAGGGCTAAAACTTGAAAATATTAGGAAAATATATTTCCAGTCACACAAACATCACCAAATTTCTAAATAAACACCTAAAACACTTCTAATATTAAACATTGAAATAAATGTGAGCTATACATACATTTAAGAAAGATTAATAAAAACAAGTCAGATAAATCTTTCCAGACCTGCTTATTCTAGTTTGGGGCTGCAGGGGGCCAGAGCCTATCCTGGTAGCTCAGGGTGCAAGGTGGGAACCCATCCTGGACAGGACACCCTTCCATCACAGAGACACTCACACACACACACACACACACACACACACACACACTGCGACAATTTGGGATATAGGAGGGAACCCAGGCAGACATAGGGAGAATGTGCAAACTCCACCCAGACGATGTCCCTGACCAGGAATCTATTTTTCCCCCCTCATCGATGACGTAAAGAAATTATGTTGAACAAAGGGACCAAAAAGAAGACCTGTTATACCAAGAATTTCATTCTCTTTTTTAGGCTGACTACCATTTCATTGTATGTATATGCAACACTTTGTTTATTTATTCATCTATTGATGGATATTTGGACTATTTCCACTTTTTGGCTATCGTGAATAATCCTATCTAATAAAAAAGTAATATGCAAATTGACCATCACTCCAACACACAAGATGGCTGCCCCATGTAGTCAAAGATGGCTATCCCCATGTGAACATAAGATGGTCGCTACAAGATGGCCAGCAGGGGAGGGCAGTTGGGAGGGACCAGGCCTACAAGGGAGGGCAGTTGGGGGCAATCAGGTTGCAGGGGAGCAGTTAGGCGTCAATCAGGCTGGCAGGGGAATGGTTAGAGGGTGATCAGGCTGGCAGGCAGAAGCGGTTAGGGGCAATCAGGAAGGCAGGCAGGCAAGCAGTTGCGAGCCAGCAGTCCTGGATTGTGAGAGGGATGTCCAACTGCCTGTTTAGGCCTGATCCTAGGGCCTAAACGGGCAGTTGGACATCCCTCGAGGGGTCCCAGATTGGAGAGGGTGCAGGCTGTGCTGAGGGACACACCCCCGTGCACGAATTTCATGCACCGGGCCTCTAGTCTATATATATATACCCTAATATGCAAATAGACCGAATGGTAGAACAACTGAACAACTGATCACTATGATGTGCTCTGACCACCTGGGGGCGTGTGCGGAACATGGTGGGTGTCAGCAGCAGGTAGCAGAGCGTGGAATGTGGTGGGTGTTGTCCATAGCGGGATGGTGGAGCAGGTGAGTGGGGGCGCCAGACCAAGGTGGGTGCCGGTCGTTGTCATCAGGGCGAGCCTCTGGTGGTTACTGAAAATTCTTTGTTCCCACATGCCATGGTCCGGCCAGGTGCTCACACCTGCTGCTGGTGCTGGCCCCACTCACACCCACTGCCAACGCCTGAGCTACCACTTGCACAAGCTGCTGGAACCCAACACCAGCCCCGATCACCCAGTGCTCTCAGCGGGTGCAAGCAGCGGCTGCTGGCCCTGACTGCCCCCGAGGGCTTCTCCACCTCTCCTACTCCTGAGGGGCAATTGTGGCAGCAGCCCACTGCTCACACCCACTGACAGCGCCAGCCCCGCTTGTACCCACTGCTGGTACCGGCCCCAATTGCTCCACACCATCAGCAGATGTGAACAGGGCCAGCGCTGTCAGCACATGGGAGCAGCAGCGGTGGGAGCAGGACTGCCAGCAGACAGGGGACCAGGGGCCACGGTGGGAGGGGCTGGGAGGGGGCACAGAGGATGGGCCGAGACTCGCCCTGTGCCCACTGCAGCCTCACGGCCCACAGTTCTTTTCAAGGTGCACAAATTCATGCACTGGGTCCCTAGTGATGCTATAAATAAGAGTGTACAAATAAAAATATACTAGGAAATGGAGGATAATATCTGTATTGCTTAAGGATAACTGCGATCTTTTAAAGCAAGATAAAAAACACAGAGGCTATAAATAAAATCTTTAAAATCTCTGAGATATAATTGTATAAAAACGTTTCAGTATGGCAATAGACACCACAAGCAAAGTTGAATGGCAAACAGTAATCCAGAGAGAATGGTCACTTAGTATTCCTAATAGCAGGGTGCTTCTGTGTGACAGTGAAAGGTTGTCGTGTCCTGCTGAAATGTGCAGAGATATGTCCCATGACCTGCCCACAGTGGCTCAGTAGGTGGGTACAGGGGTGTGGGAAAGCAAACTCTTATTTGATTGGATATGTAAGAAAGATAAATCAATTTTATTTAAATTAATTAAATTGTTATATAAGTTAATTCTATTTAAGTCCTTTCAGCAATAACTGGGGCTTTCAAAGCACTTTCACATCCATGGTGTCCTCAGTCCGGTCTCTAGCTACCTCTCTCAGACTGTATCCTCAACAACTCTCTTTCTCTCCCTCCTCCTGCTCCTTGCTTGCTAGCCTCCTTGATGTTCCTCAAATACTCCAACTCTCCTGCCTTAGGACACTTGTGCAGGAAGACATCCACTGTCAATGCTATCATGAGAGTGCATCAAGGAACTCGGAAGGCTGATGAACCTTGAGCTTTAGCAGGGCTAAAAGCTATGCACCGATTGTTCTGTGTTGAGATAGTGATGGCTCAAAGCAATTTCCTGACCTAATAGCCTCAAAGTAAATCTTTACTGATCTTTTATTGACCTTTGAGATAGTCTGTCTGCTACCTGTTTGCTGAGGGCAAGATGTGTATCTAAAAATGAATAAAAGCTGGCAGGTCTAGGATTTCAGTGAGTTTCTCCTCTAGAGAGAGGTTTTCATTTGTCCCCCCATGCCTTCTAAATTCATATTTCTTGTCTAGTGTTTTCATTTGTGCATGGCCCCTTCTTCAGATCCTGAACCCTAGGCTTGCTGGATGTGGCACATTTGCACATGCATTTCCTTCCTTTGGATACCCCTGACCCACATATGCCCTCACACTTGATCCCTTGTGTCATTCAGATCTCTCCTCCAATGTCCCACCTCAGCCAGGCCTTCCTTGACTGTAAGGGCAAGGACTCTGTTTTGCTTTTGCTAAATGCCCAGAACAGCGCCCTACCCATAATAGGAACTCAAATAATAATCTGTTGAATCAGAGAATTAATTACTTCATTTGATTCTCACAATAAACACAACTGTTTATCCAGGATATCTACATTTCTTGATTTGATGGAATACATGTCCTGTGATATATATTTCCATCCCACCAGCTCAGTACACCTGCCTCCCAGAAGCATTTAAAGATTCATCCTTTCCCACTGTGCTAAAATTGATTATTTCCACCACTAAGACTCCTCTGTCTCCACAACTCTTGTGCAGTGAGCACTTGCATCAAATACTATAGCAACACATTTATTCCTCTTTCTCCTGGTTAATGAATGATAAAAGCAGTCAGTACAGAAACTCTAGCAATTTGACAACTGTTAGCAAACTGTTAGCAAGTCACGTCTCAGCATTCCTGTCCTGTGATGATTCAGGGTGAAAGTGGCACTTCATTGAAGTTTCCTGTAATAATTTCCACTGAAACATGAAGCTGTCCTGCCACCATCCCTGTGCTCACCTGTCATAACACAATGGGCGGTCTCAAAAGGAAGCTCAACAGGTTCCAGCAGGACACAGTGACCTGATGGTTTACCTCAGGGCCACACTACACAGGCCAGTGATTCAGAGAGAAGGATAAATGCTATTTCCATCATCTAGTCCAGGGCAGGGGGAGAGAAATAGACAAAACTGATTAAAAATCCTTGCACCCAATAAGTTATAGTAGGAGATTCAAATCATAAAACCAGCTTATGATAAGTCAGAAGGAAATAGATGCTCAATGGAAGTCCAAGCAATGTGTTGTGGAAAGGTACATTGAGGGGAGAGGACCATTGGTTTTATTGGTTTGTATTTAAGGATAAGGATGCTTGGGTTAAACTGTGATAGACCAAGGGGTGTGAAAGGAATGGAAGATACAATAAAAAAGGCATGATTATTGGTGAAAAGGATGGTAGCGAGGTCTTGGGTGGACAGGGCAGTCTCAGGCAAAAGGAGAGATGACATCCTCTTTTGAGACATGGAGGTATGAGCTGAAGAGAATGCAGGCAGATGTGACATCTTACTGAGGGACACGTGCTGCAACCTTTTGCAGCGAGGATTCAGGATCTGGAGAAGGGTCTGTGCACAAATGGATATAGACAAGAAATATAACTTTAGAAAGCATGGGGGAACCAGTCGGAGACCAACTTTCTAGTGGAGTGGCTCCCTGAATGTCCAGACCCATAGCTTTTTATTTACTAGAATATAGATTTGCCCTTTAACAAAGCAAACACGCATATCAAAGGTAAGGTTTGGTAAAACAGAAAAAGATGATCAGTTTAGGGCAGTGGTCGGCAAACTCATTAGTCAACAGAGCCAAATATCAACAGTACAACGATTGAAATTTCTTTTGAGAGCCAAATTTTTTAAACTTAAACTTCTTCTAATGCCACTTCTTCAAAATAGACTCACCCAGGCCATGGTATTTTGTGGAAGAGCCACACTCAAGGGGCCAAAGGGCTGCATGTGGCTTGCAAGTTGCAGTTTGCTGACCACTGGGTTAGGGGATTGCCTTGAGCCACCATTGTCATGACAGAACAATCAGTGCATAGCTTTTAGCCCTTGCTAAAGCCCAAGGTCCATCAGCCTTCTGTGTTCCCTGCTGCACTTTCATGATAGTGTAGACCAGTGGTCAGCAAACCGCGGCTCATGAGCCACATGCAGCTCTTTGGCCCCTTGAGCGTGGCTCTTCCACAAAATACCACGTGCGGGCGCACACATACAGTGCAATTGAAACTTCGTGGCCCATGTGCAGAAGTTGGTTTTTGGCCTGGGCAAGTCTATTTTGAAGAAGTGACGTTAGAAGAAGTGGGTGTGTTGGTCGCATGTGGCTCGCAAGCTGTGGTTTGCCAACCACTGGTGTAGACAATGGGTAGCTTCCAGCAGACAGGAAAGTTGATGCCACAGTCTTCTCAGAGAAATAGAAGAATAGGTAGTGCAGGGAAGAATGAGTTTGTAAGAATGAGGGTGCAAATGAAAATAATTCCACACAGCTGAAAAGAATAAAATAGCAAGTGAGGGTAAATTAAAAAAAACACACCATCAAATAGCATTTAGGGTTCAGCCAAAGAGATTATACAACTTTGTGAAAAAGTCAAGTAACCTGGTTCAATGTTTTTGTTTGCCAGCACTATTTACACAGTGTGTGGGCACTGTACAAGAAATTTAGAGCTAGGTTAACTTGAGATGGAATATAGACTAAGCTCCTGAAAAGAAAATCAAGGGTGAGAAGAAGGGAAGAAATTTATGAGAGCAGAGAAATGGTTGAACACAAGGTCCACACTGGATAGAGAAACAATGAAGCCAGTATGAACCAAGGCATTGAGAGAATAAGGAAGAGTTGAAGAACCAGAAATTTAAATGCTATTTCAGAGCAGGTGTACAAGGAAAGAGGATAGAAAAAAAGGTAAAAAGTCACTGTCAGAGAAAAGAATTTCAGGGTTTGTAATTTCAGTTCTGCAACAGGACCTGTCCAAGTGGGTTGCTGAAGTGGAGAGGAGGAGGACACAGTGAGGCCAGGTGCTGGAGAAGTAACTCATCTGGACACTGGAGACAACCCAGATGACCACCAGGGACAGAAAGCTAGGCAAGCCTCAGATACAGGGGCCAAGATGCTTAAAGTATCGGGAGATATACACAGCAGGCAGTGTGGCTGGCTGGTGAAGGCTTACGAGGGGCAATCCAATCACTCTCTGCAAGCAGAAATGGAGAGTAGAGAGGTGATACATTCTCCTGGCACCAGCATGCAGGAACTGTGAGGCTGTGGGAAGGGATGTTAAAAAGAAAAAAAGAAAAAGGCTGAGCCCACAAGAAAGAGGATAATGATAACAGCAAGGACTTCCCAATGCAAAGGGTGGGAGAGTCAGGTTGGGTGAGAGAGTCAGGCCGCTCAAGCAAAGGCGCTCCCCTGAGCCTTGAACACCTCTGAGCCTCATAGCACCCCCCCCCCTCCTACCAGCCCTCAGCTGGCTTCCTGAAACTTCAACCTGAGGTTTCCTCTTGAAGTTTTCCTCAAGTTATGGGATTTCAGTGGTGGCATCATTTTCTTTGCCCAGAGGTCCTCCAATGCTCACTCTCTGGGTTAAAATAACAGGTTTGAACTCTACAGAAGATCTTTCAAGTAATAACAGGTGTCCAATAAGGAATGGTCTCCCCTGAGGTAATAATTGGGCATACCTGGACAATTGCTACATGACAAATGGTCCCTTGGATGGGCAGAGGTTCTTGGTAAATTAACTACTAACAGGGAAATGTTGGTGAGGAAAAATTCTCATAAGGAAAGAATCTAAGAACCAGCTGTTCTCAAGCAACTCATTAATTTTTCTTCCTTTTACTTCCTTACTAGAGGTCCGGTGCATGAAATTCATGCACAGGGGTGAGGGGATGGGGGTGGGGCATGGAGAGTGAGTCCCTCAGCCCGACCTGCACTCTCTCCAATCTGGGAGCCCTCAGAGGATGTCCTGCTGATGGCTAAGGCCTGCTCCCCATGGTTCTCTGCTCTCTCTGTGGATCTGCCTGCCTGTCTGCTCTCTGGCTCGCCACCATGGCCAGGGGCAAGCAGGGCCCTGATGTCTGCTCTCGGCCAGGGGCAAGCAGGACCCTGTTGTCTGCTCTCTGCAGGGGCCTGCTTGCCCCTCACCGCGGCAAGGGCTAAAAGGATGACTCCAGCAGAACTGAGGGAACTTGGTGCTGCCACCTTGTGGTTATGGGCACCGCCATCTTTGTGGTGGAGTGACAGTCAATTTACATATTCTGTCTTTATTAGATAGGATTACTCCTCCTCACCCACCCACCCCCATCCTAACAGGCTGCAAGGAGGCCATGTTGAGTAGTGTTTATAAGCAGTTTGAGTCTCCAATGCAACTCTGCACTGGTCCTAGCTCCATCACTCCCCAGCTCCCCAGCAAATCACATCATTTCTGTAAGCTCCAGTACCTGCACCTCTAAAACAGGATGATAATACCATTTACTTCATATAGGGTTTTGTAGCTATTAAGTGAATTGTGGTTTCAGAGCCTGGCATATGGTAAGTGTTGAGTAAATATTAGGTATTATTCCTGATACTAACCATATTAGCATCAGTACTGTTAACATTAAAATATTCTACACACATAAACATATTATACATATACTAGAGGTCCAGTGTGTGATATCATGTGAGACCCAGACCCGCCACGCCAGTGGGACCCAAACTGCACCAGGTGGGAGGTGAGACCCAGACTGACTCCTGCTGTGCTGGGTGGGATGCAGGACCCAGAGTCAAGTACCCGCCCACCCATGCACGCAGCTCCACCCACCTGTGTGCACCTCACTGCACACACAGCCTCCTAGTGACCAGTCTTAGGGCATCCTGTGTTATGGTGTCACAGCCACAGGCCTTTTATTAGTATAGAAGTGTATGTATTATATAGCAGGTCTTCAGGGAATGTTTATTGAGTGAGTGGATGAATGAATGAATGCACACCCAGGCCCTTCTCCAGGGATGCACTAATCTAGTCATGGACATTAGAGATACTGAGAAATTCGGTTTCCTCTTTCTTGCATATGAAAATTGAAAGATAGTTACATTTCTCCATTGGATGGGAGAGTCAACTTAGCCACCTCTATTTTGTCCTTATGACTAAGATTTATAAAGTCTACCACAATTGCCTGCTGCCTGGTTTTCATTACCTGTGCACCAACCACCATTCAGTTCACCCTCCTTCCTGCCCAGGCACCAGGCCTCCTTTCTGAGAGGCAGTGGCCTCAGATATTTCTCTCCTCAGGATTTACTCTTCAGCTTCCCCTCTAGCTTCTGGCCATCCTCTCTTCTTCCTTTCTTCACTAAACTTCTCCAGCATGTTTTCTTCATCCGCTGTCTCCATTTCTCCACCTTCTATTCCTTCTTAAGACTTTCTGAAATCTGCTGCTTAAGTCCACCAATTTATTGACACTGTTCCTTTTAAGAGTTACCCTGATTAATCCATTTTTTTCCTGGGACTAGATTCAAAACTGCATTGCCCTCTTACTTCATTCCTCCTGGTAACACTTATTGTTGGACTATAGCCATTGTCAATGTGGATATCATACTCTTCCTATTTCTGGAGCTAGCTGACCAGTCTGTGCTAATATACAAAGGAAGAAGCTAAAAACCTGTTTTAGTTATATATGGCTATATATATCAAATAACTTCAAATAACTTAGTATTTAAAAATAATAGTAATTATTAAGTATCTACACTAATAAAAGAGAAAGATGCTAATTGACCATACCTCCGCTATGCCCACAGCCAATTAGGAGTGATATGCAAATTAACCCAACAAAGATGGAAGGTAAATTTGCATACTCTGGCGGCGCAGGCAGTACCCGATGCTGCCAGCTGGATCCAAGCTGCTATCAGGGACCCAGGCAGGCAGCAGGGGTGATCGCGGCTTGGACCCGGGCAGGTGGCAGGGGCAGTGCCCGACACCACCGGCCATGTCCAAGCCACAGGGACCCGGGCAACCCCTACCAAGGCCCACCCGTGGGGTCCAGCAGAGCGAGAAAACTGGCAGCTTAGAGGGCATTGCTCCCTCTGGAGTCCCAACTTCTTCATCCCAGCTGTGGAAACCGACAACAGGTAGGAGGAAGTCCCACCCCCACAGAATCAGCCATTGGTCACACAGCTCTCAAAGGCCTGACAGCCAGGACTCTCATTCACCTGTCTCTCAGACCGTGGCAGTAGAGAGGTAGGACTATGTCCAAAGAAAAACTGTTAATACAACGTAGCTCTGCAGCAGAAAGATGCCGACATTATCGACAGAAAATGTCTGAAGAGCAACGTGCGTCTGATCTGGAAAGAGGGCGATGCCTGCAACAGAATGTATCTGAAGAGCAGCTATTGGAAAAATGTCGCTCTGAAGCTGAAAAACACTGGCATCATCAACAGAAAATGTCTAAAGACCAACATGCCTTTGAAGTTGAAAGAAGGCAGTGGCGAAGACAGAATATGTCTAGAGAACAGTCATCAACATGTGCTAGCAATACTGGTAGGAACTGCCTTCTCAACGAAAATGGAGTACATGAGGATGCAATTCTCAAACATAGTTGTGGTGGAATGACTGTTAGATGTGAATTTTGCCTATCACTAAATTTCTCTGATGAAAAACCATCCGATGGGAAGTTTACTTGATGTTGTAGCAAAGGGAAAGTCTGTCCAAATGATATATATTTTCCAGATTACCTGGCATACTTAAAAAGATTAATGACAAACAAAGATTCTGACAGTAAAAATTTCAGGGAAAATATTCAATCCATAAATAGTTCTTTTGCTTTTGCTTCCATGGGTGCAAATATTGCATCGCCATCAGGGTATGGGCCATACTGTTTTAGAATACACGGACAAGTTTATCACCATACTGGAACTTTACATCCTTCAGATGGTGTTTCTTGGAAGTTTGCTCAACTCTGTATTTTGGATACAGCCAAAGCTACAAGTAAAAGATTAGCAATGCCAGAAAACCAGGGCTGCTCAGAAAGACTCATGATCAGCATCAACAACCTCATGCATGAAATAAATGAATTAACAAAATAGTACAAGATGTTACATGAGGTAGAAAAGGAAGCCCAATCTGAAGCAGCAGCAAAAGGTATAGCTCTCATGGAAGTAACAATGGCAATTAAATACAATCGTAATAGTGATCTGGGTAGATATAATTCTCCCTGTGTAACCGAGGTTGCTGTCATATTCAGAAACAAAAATGGAGAACCTCCTTTTGAAAGGGACTTGCTCATTCATTGTAAGTCAGATCCCAATAATCTGAATGCCACTAAAGTGAAACAAAACAGTATCCTGTTTCCTACATTAGATGCAATGACATATCCTATTCTTTTTCCACATGGTGAAAAAGGCTGGGGAACTATTCTTTTTCCACATGGTGAAAAAGGCTGGGGAACGGATATTGCATTAAGACTCAGAGTCAACAGTGTAATTGACAATAATACTAGATAAAATGCAAGGGCACAAGTCATACAAATGCAGTATTATGGATTTCATCTTTCTGCCTGGAATACTTTCAATCCTATTCTAAATGCAGGAAATAAGTTTAATCACTTTATCAGTCATTATTTGCATCAATGTTGTTTTTATATCATGAGTTTGTTATTGTTATTATATCATTTTGTTATTGTTTATTTATTAATAAAATTATGTATTATTTTCATATACATTGTACTCATTTCCTTTTATCTCTCACACTTTTATTATAGAGAAAGGGCAAATAGCAATATTAAAATATTTCCTCTAATTAATTCCCTTTCAATGTGTACGAATTTCATGCACTGGGCCACTAGTATCTAATAATGTTGAGAATTTTTTTCATGTGCTTGTCATTTTGTTATTTCTTCAGTGAAGTATCTAAATTTTGTGCCTTTTAGTTTTTGCTTTCTTAGTATTGATTTTTGAGAGTCCTTTATATATTGTGGATACATATAACCAGACATGTGATTTGCAAATATTCTGTTAGGCTGTAGCTTATCTTTCAATGTTATTCAAAGAAGCTGTTAATTTGGGTGAAGTCTAATTTATCCATTTTTTAATGGATTGCATGTTTAAGACAATATCTAAGAAACTGATCCCTAATTGTAAGTCACAAAACATTTCTTCTATGTTTTATTTTAGAAGATTCAGTTTTAGATTTTACATGTAGAGCCATTTTGAAAACATACTTCAAGGTATAGATTGAAGTTTTTTGTGTTTGCATATAGATATTCAATCATTCCAGTGCCATTTGTTGAAAAATAAGCTTTTCTCCACTGAATTGTCTTTGTTTTGTGAAAAACCAACTAACCATGTGTGGGTCTATTCTGTCTCATTTATTGATTTGCCTATTTTTATGAAAATATCACACTGTTCTTATCAGAGCTTTATAATAAGTTCTTGAAATCAGGTAGGTAACATTGTTATCCTCATGTTATTATTCTTTTTAATAGTAGTTTCAATTATTCTAGGTCCTTTGCATTTCTATATTAATTTTAGAAGAAACTTGTCAATCTGCAAATAAAGTTTTACTTCTCTTTCTATTTGGATTCTCTTTTTCATATTTTAGCTGCACTGGCAAAAGTTTCCAGTACAATGTTCAATAAAACTGTTAAGAACAGTTAATTTTGGGAGGAAAGCATTTAATCTTCTACCACTGAATATAATGTTAGCTATAGGGTTTTTTGTTTGTTTGTTTGTTTTTTGGTAGATCTTCATCAGATTGAGGATTCCTAGTATGCTGAGTTTTTCTTTTTTAAAAGCAGGAATGGATTGTGGATTTTGCCATTTTCTGCATCTATGGAGATGATAATGCCTCTTTTAGTCTTTAATATGGTAAAATACATTGATATTCAAATGTTAAACCAACCTTGAATTCCTAGATAAATCTCACTTGGTCACAATGTATTATCCTTATACACTATTGGAATTGTTTTGCTAACATTTCATTATGAATTTTTGCATCTATATTCATATGAAGCATTGCTGTGTATTTTTTTCTTGTATGGTCTTTGTCTTGTCTTGGTATCACAGAGACCCTACACTTACAGAAATGGCAAATATTGTCTTCTTTTATTTCCCCTCTTAAATGCTTGACTGAATTCACCAGTGAAGCCACCTGCTCTTGCAGGTCACTTTTGTGGGAGGGGAGGTTTTTAACCACTAATTCATTTTCTTTAATAGTTATCTATTTCTTCTTGGATCAGCATTAGTAGTTTGTGTCTTTCAGGCATTTGCTCATTTAGGCTAAGTTGGCATAAGTTGTTTATAATATTATTTTATTCTCCTTTTACTATCTGTAGATTTTATACTGATGCCACATTTTTTATTCCTGATAATTTGACTTTTTCCTGATCAGTCTAGAGGATTATCAATTTTATTCTATCAATGAACAAGCTTTTGATTTTTATTAATTTTCTTTATTGTTCAGTTTCTATTTATTGCCTTTTGTTCTCTTTATTGTTTCTACCTTATGCATACTTTGGATTTTATGTTTTCTCTTTAGTTTCATAAGGTAGAAGCTAAAGTAACTGATTTGAAACCTTTTTTTTTTCTTTTTTTTAAATGAACTTATTGGGGTGACATTGGTTAATAAAATTATATAGGTTTCAGGTGTACAATTCTCTAATACATCATCTGTACATTGTATTGTGTGTTCACCACCCCAAGTCAACTTTCTTCTTTTCTAATATAATGTTTAGTGCTACAGATTTCCTCTAATATAACTTTAGTTACATTTTCATTTACTTCAAAAGTTTCTAATTTTACTTTTTATTTCCTTTTTGGTGCAAGGATTATTTAGAAGTGAGTTTCTAAAGTATTTACAGATTTTCCAGTTATCTACTACTGGCTCCCAATTTAATTTCATGGTGGTTAGAAAACATACTTAATTATTTAATTTTTTAATCAGTTTATTGAGAACAAATTCAGATTATGGTCTACATTGGTAAATGTTCCATGTGCACTTAAAAAGAATGTATATTATGCTGTTGTTAGGCAAAGTATCCTATAATCCTCAGGTCAAGTTGGTTGATATTTTTGTGGCAGGTAAGAAAGAACTGTTGGGCCCCAGACCATTTCTTAAATGCTTCAACCATTACTTAATTAGTTCATTGGCTAGAACTGGTCACATGGCCCTAACTAGCAGCATGGGCTAGGAAATGTGGGGGGACACTTGGATATAATAGTGCCTAGCATGTTTTTTAGAATGGAAGTAGAAAGGACCTCTCTGAATAGCATCCCCAGGAGATGAGATCTGGAATCATAATGTAAATGCATCATCTCATGAGCCTTTCAGAGTGAAAGTGAACCTTGGTTTGCTATAAAAAATGACACGTGGGAGTAATATGTAAGCTCTTTCTGCTTTTAGGTCCTACTCTACTCATATAGATATATGATAATTAGTCCAAAATAGGTAAAAATAGTTTGCTATTTCATTTCTTTGATTGGAGGTGTGAGTGTGTGTGCTTTTTAGTCTCATCTGCCCTGGGAAATTATAGGTATTAATCATCAAGTGTATTTCAGAGGCAGGAAGAGTAAGACAAGAGCAGAGATCATGTAGGGCCAGTGTGGCTCGGTGGTTGAATGTTGTCCCTCCCACACACCAAGGGGTCACTGGTTCAATTCCTGGTCAGGACACATGCCCGGATTTCTGGCTCGATACCCAATACGGGTGTGCAGGAGGCAGCCAATCGATATTTTTCTCTCACATTGATGCGTTTAATCTCTCTCTCCTTTCTCACTCTCCCTTCCACTCTCTGGAAATCAATAAAAACATTTTTTAAAAAAGAAACCACCTCTTGGAGAAACCAAGATGGCAGCATAGGTAAGCACCTAAACTGCTGCCTCGCACAACAATTTCAAAACTACAACTAAAGACAGAATGAACACCATCCAGAACCACAGGAAAGCTGGCTGAGTGGAAATTCTACAACGAGAAGGAAAGAGAAAAGCTCACGGAGAATTAGAGGAACGGCAAAGGGTTGAGGTACGGCAAAGGGTCTTTGTGTGCACAGAGAGGAAGGGCGGCTGAGAGCCTAGCTGACTTTCTCTGGCGGGAGGGGGAAGGAAGCTCCCAGACTGCACTGAACCCCAGTTCCGGGCGAAACCCCGTGGACCCAGGCTCATACAGGGGGAGTCTGGACTGTCAGGTAGAGAGAAAGGCACTCGGAGACTCAGAGACCCAGGGGAGACCCAGGGGAGCCCTGGCAGGCAGGAGTCTGGAGGTGCGCGAGAGTGTGCACAAAGACTGCGGAGGTTGCCACAGGCTTTCCCTAGGGGAAGGGAGTCGGAAGCTCCTGACTGCACTGAGCCCCAGTTCTGACTGCACTGAACCCCAGTTCCAGGCAAGCCCCTGGGGACCCATGCTCTTGCGGGGGGAATCTGGACTCTTGGGTGGAGGCTCAGGAGGCGGGGAAGGCAGAGGTCTGGAGGCGCGCGTGCGTGCACACAGGGCTGACGGGAAGTCAAGACTGTCTGCTCCACCCTGAGACTCCACCACATCCAAGCTGAGCACAGAGGCTTTTGCAATTTGGCAAGTCTAATCCTATAAGGCTGTCTCCAGCACCGAACTTCTCCCAGCATAGACACAGCTGATCCTCACAGCCAACTGGCCTGGAGGTCAATTCCTCCCAGTGATACCAACAACAATCAAGGCTTAACTACAACAAGGCTGTGCACACAGTCCACAAAGGGGTGCACCAAGAGTGTCCACTGGGGAGGCTGACCCACTGGGCCATATAGGAAACCTAGCACACAAAGCTACCCTACCAACTCAGGGAAGCAGTGAAAATGCGGCAACAAAGAAAGAGATCACAAATGAAAGAAATGGAGGAAAACAAATGACTGGATATACAGTTCAAAACCACGGTTATAAGGCTTTTCAAGAATATCCTAGAAAAGGCCGATAAATATAACGAGACCCTCGAAGATATAAAAAAGGACCAACTAGAAATTAAACATACACTGACTGAAATAAAAAATATTATACAGAGACCCAACAACAGACTAGAGGAATGCAAGAATCAAGTCAAAGAATTGAAATACAAAGAAGCAAAAAACACTCAACCGAAAAAGCAAAAAGAAAAAAAATCCAAAAAGTTGAAAATAGTGTAAGAAGCCTCTGGGACAACCTCAAGCATACCAACATCAGAATTATGGGGGTGCCAGAAGAAGAGAGAGAGCAAGATACTGAAAACCTATTCGAAGAAATAATGACTGAAAACTTCCCCCACCTGATGAAAGAAATAGACTTACAAGTCCAGGATGTGCACAGAACCCCAAACAAAAGGAATCCAAAGAGGACCACACCAAGACACATCATAATTAAAATGCCAAGAGCAAAAGACAGAGAGAATATTAAAAGCAGCAAGAGAAAACGGTTAATTACCTACAAAGGAGCACCCATATGACTGTCAGCTGATTTCTCAACAGAAACTATGCAGGCCAGATGGGAGTGGCAAGAAATATTCAAAGTGATGAATAGCAAGAACCTACAACCAAGATTACTCTACCCAGCAAAGCTATCATTCAGAATTGAAGGGCAGATAAAGAGCTTCACAGATAAGAAAAAGCGAAAGGAGTTCATCACCACCAAACCAGTATTATATGACATGCTGAAAGGTATTCTTTAAGAAGAGGAAGAAGGAAAAAGTAAAGATAAAAATTATGAACAACAAATACTTATCTATCAACAAGTGAACCTAAAAATCAAGTGAATTAAAAACCTAAGGAACAGAATAATCTGGTGAATATAATAGAATCAGGGGCATAGAAAGGGAGTGGACTGATAATTCTCAGGGGGAAAGGGATATGGGGGAATGCAGAAGAGACTGGACAAAAATCATACACCTATGGATGAGGACAGTGGGGAGGGGGGAGGTAAGGGCAGAAGGTGGGTGGGAACCGGGTGGAGGGGAGCTATGGGCGTAAAAAGGAGAAACAATTGTAATAATCTGAATAAAGATTTATTTAAAATAAAAATAAAAAGAAACCACCTCTTAAAAAAAAAAAAAACCCGAGAGCAGAGATCATTAATGTTTATTGCTTTACACTTTATAAATTCTTATCTAATAACTTGAGAGCCCTTTATAACCCTTTCTGTTAAGTCTTCCAACATATTGGCATATGTTCAATTTGTAACAATAGTCAGTGACTTTAGTGCTTGTTGTAGACTGAGATCTAGCCTCCTGTGACTCCTGGGTTGACACCTGGGGGTAACAGGTAAGCTCTTCTGCTTTTAGGTCCTGCTCTAATCATTTGTAGATATGGTACTTAGTCCAAATTGAGTAAAAATACACAGAAGTTCAGCATTCACAATCAAGAAAAATGGCAACTGCTGGGGATCTGCTGAGTATTAAGTTCTGCTTCTGTGGTCTCCCTTCAGCCATCCCCAAAGGGCATTCTAGGCCTCAGTACAGAGCCAAGGATGGAAGTTAGAACACAAGGCCACCCTGCAGACCTCAGCCCTAGTACTCAATCCCTGAAAACCCATTTGATGTGGAACAATTGACATTTACCAAGGTTTCCCATTCCTCTTGGTTTTAAATCACACACACACACACACACACACACACACACACACACACACACACACACACCCCAAATGTTCTGTGACCAAGTGAGGAACAAATTTTTTCAACTCCCAGCCCCTCTCCACTGGAATTCAGATCTGTGTATTTCTCTGCCCTCAGATGTCTCATGCACTTGGACTTAAAATGTCTAAAGTTAGGCTCTTGATATCCCTTCCATTAACCAGCCCTCCTCCCAACCAAATCAGCTTCTCTTCCAGGTCTCTCTTCAGTAAATGGCTTTTATGAGAAACCCAGGAGTCATCATTGGCACCAACTTAGATATTCCCGAAAGCAGAAGTATTTTGTAAAAATTAAATTCAATTATCTAGACAAATTGCTTGACATAAAAGTAGGTGCTCAATATCTAATATTATTATCCTGTTAGGTTCTACATCAAAGGGCTGTTAGGCAAAGGGGTGTCACTGCTGTCCCTATATCTGCTGCCACATTTGTGGGACCTCTCACAGTAAAATTTTAATTTTAATTTGGGTTCTTTATTCTTTCTTAAATTTCTTCAACGGGATTACATCATGAAGCAGTTTTCCTTTTTAAGTTCTTATTTTGACAATTTTATGCTTACAGAAAATTTGCAAAATTAGTACAAAGAATTCCCTCATATTCTTCACTGAGATTCCCCAAATATATTTTGTTTGCTTTCTGAACCATTTGAAAGTCGATTACAGACATAGTGCCTCTTTACCACTAAACATTTCAATTTGTATTTACTAAATATAGAACATTTTATTAAATTACCGTGGTACAATTACTAAAATCTGAAGATTGACATTGATACAATGCTAGTGTGGTGGGGTGTTTTATTTTTTAGCACAGAACTTTTCATCCAAAGAAAGAGGCAAAGGGTTGAGGCCAGCCTCCCTCCCCATAAATTCTAATCTTGTTCTGACAAAAGTTGGTGGTTAGCCCAGCAGGTTTGGCTCAGTGGTCCAGCGTTGACCTATGAACCAGAGGTCACGGTTTGATTCCTGGTCCGGGTACATGCCAGGGTTGCAGGTTCAAACCCCTGTAGTGAGCATGCAGGACACAGCTGATCAATGATTCTTTCTCATCATTGATGTTTTATCTCTCTTTCTCTTCCTTCCTCTCTGAAATCAACTAAAATATATTTTAAAAAAGACAAAAGTTGGTGGCTAAGCAGAATATTACACTGTCAACAGGCAACACAGAGAGGCTACTGTGTCATGGTGTGAGGACACAAGCTCCAGGGGTAGACAGGGTAACACATAACGCTGGGTGTGGCCCAGTCCAGCCCCTCCCAGAGTGGGGTCTGATGTAGCTGAGGTCTAGTATGGAGATGGGCTCAGTGAGGAGAATGGGCTTGGTCTGTGTGCAGGTAAAATGCCCCCCCACCAACCAATCCGAAAAGAGAACAAGTCAAGATTCAAATGTTTCTGATCTAATCTATAGATCTTATTTACATTTTGCCAGTTGTCCTAATTAAGTCCTTAGCAAAAGAAAATTCTAGATCATGCACTGCATTTAGTTGTCACAGCTCTTTCATCCCCCTTCAATCTTAAACATTTCCTCAGTCCCTGCATTTAATGACATTGATTATGTTGGGAGAGGCTGGCGGTGTTTTGTAGAATGTCCCTTACCTTGGATTATGTCTGAAGTCTCCTCATCATTGGATGCACATCAGGTGTTTTATTAGGAGCACAAAAGTGAGGGTGTGCTCTGCTCGGTAATGATACTGTTTTAAAATGAAAATCTGTTGGATACACAAAAGATTACCCAGCAATGCAAACAGTAGAAATTGCCTATTCTTCTCAGACTGGACGAGTTGGAAAGACTACTCAGGGATTTTGAAGGGCTTGTCACTCAGTTCAAAGGATTTGGGAGACTTCCAATAGAATCCATTTAATTTCTAGCATTATATAACTCAGCTAGGGATAAAAACCAGATCTATGAGTTAAATCAAATAGAAAATGCTTTTCTATGTTCCTTAGAATTATACTTCCAGTTCATAAAGGTGTTAAAAAGATAGAGATTGCAAGCACATGTTTGGGGCAGGGAGATGTGACAGCCTAGGCTGTGAATGGCTGAACATGAATTAGAAGCATCTTTAGGCTCTGACTATTTAAAAATCTTAGACTTGTAGTTATAGACTTGTAAATAAGTGTATGCTACTATTTAGAATAGGTACATTTAATGTGCAAGCACTAGGCCCATGCAAGCATATCAGTGTACTTATGCACATTTGTGCACACATACATCTAATCAATAAAAAAAATATTACTATACAATGGCAGGTGACTTTTGAGTGATTTGACTTGATTTTTTAAAACATGTTTTTATTGATTTCAGAGAGAGGAAGGAAGAGGGAGAGAGAGATAGAAACATCAATTACCTGGTGTGTCTCCTGAATGCCTCTTACTGGGGATGGAGGCCACAAACCAGAAATATGCCTTGACCAGAAATCAAACTATAACCTCCTGGTTCATGATTCAATGTTCAACCACTGAGCCACACCAGCCGGGCCTGAGTGATTTTTATATTTTTTTCCATTTTTTTTATTAAGGTGTTATATGTGTATATATCTTACCATTGCCCCCCCCCCACACCCCACTGCCATACATGCCCTCACCCCCCAGTGTTTTGCGTCCATTGGTTATGCTTATATGCATACATACAAGTCCTTCGATTGATCTCTTATCTCCACCACCTCTCCCTAACTTTCCTGCTGTATTTTGATAGACTGTTTGATGCTTTACTGCCTCTGTATCTATCTTTTTGTTCATCAGTTTATAATGTTCTTTATTATCCACAAATGAGTGAGATCATGTGGTATTTTTCTTTCATTGACTGGCTTATTTCACTTATCATAATGCTCTCCAGTTCCATCCAGGTTGCTGCAAATGTTAAGAGTTCCTTCTTTTTCATGGCAGCATAGTATTCCATTGTGTAGATGTACCATAGTTTTCTGATCCACTCATCTGCTGACAGGCACCTAGGCTGTTTCCAAATCTTAGCTATTGTAAATTGTGCTACTATGAACATAGGGGTGCATATATCCTTTCTGATTGGTGTTTCTAGTTTCTTAGGATAAATTCCTATAAGTGGGATCACTGGGTCAAATGGGAGTTCCATTTTTAGTTTTTTGAGGAAACTCCAAACTGTTCTTCACAGTAGCTGCACCAGTCTGCAGACTGGTGCAGCTACTCCGCATCCTCGCCCACACTTGTTGTTTGTTGATTTGTTTTTCTCCGCATCCTCGCCCACACTTGTTGTTTGTTGATTTGTTGATGATAGCCATTCTGACAGGTGTGAGATGGTACTGCATTGTCGTTTTGATTTGTATCTCTTGGATAATTAGTGCCTTTGAGCATGTTTTCATGTGTCTCTTGGCCTTCCTTCTGTCTTCTTTCGAAAAGATTCTATTTAGGTCTGTTGCCCATTTTTTTTATTGGATCATTTATTTTCCTTTTATTAAGTTGTATAAGTTGCCTGTAGGTGTTGGAGATTAAACCTTTATCAACGATAACATTTGCAAATATGTTCTCCCATACGGTGGGCTTTCTTGTTGTTTTGTTGATGGTTTCTTTTGCTGTGAAAAAGCTTTTTATTTTGATGTAGTCCCATTTATTTTCTCTTTAGCTTCCATTGTCCTAGGAGCAGTATCAGTGAAGAAGTTCTTTCAGCATATGTCTGAGATTTTGCTGCCTGTGGATTCCTCTGGTATTTTTATGGTTTCCCATCTTATGTTTAAGTCCTTGATCCATTTTGAGTTTATTTTTGTGTATGGTGTAAGTTGGTGGTCTAGTTTCATTTTTTTTGCATGTATCTGTCCAATTTTCCCAACACCATTTGTTGAAGAGACTGTCTTGACTCCATTGTATGTTCATGCATCCTTTGTCAAATATTAATTGAGCATAATGGTTTGGGTCGATATCTGGATTCTCTATTCTATTCCATTGGTCTATATATGTATGTTCTTGTGCCAGTACCAGGCTGTTTTGAGAACAGTGGCTTTGTAATACGACTTGAAATCTGGTATTGAGATCCCATCTACTTTATTCTTCTTTCTCAGGATTGCTGTGGCTATTCGGGGTCTTTTTTTATTCCAGATGAATTTTTGGAGAGTTCTTTCTAGGTCTGTGAAATATGCCATTGGTATTTTAATGGGGAGTGCATTGAATCTATAGATTGCTTTGGATAATATGGACGTTTTGATGATGTTGATTCTCTCAATCCATGAACATGGTATGTTCTTCCATCTTTTACGTCTTCCTCTATCTCTTTTTTCAGTGTCGTGTAGTTTTCTGTGTATAGGTCTTTTTACCTCCTTAGTGAGAAAAAAGACAAGAAACTAAGAGGGAGAAAATGGTAAGAGGCAGACATGTACAAAGTAGGATATACAAATGGCCAATGAACTTGAAAAATGTGCTCAGCTTCCTAGTAATCAGAAAATGCAAATTAAAACCACCTTGAGCTATTATCACAGACCTGCTGTATGGCTAAAATTTAAGACTAACAATGTTAAGTGTTGGTAAGGATGTCACGTAACAGAACCCGCCTACACTACACTGGTTGAAGTATAAATTGTTACAGTCGCTTTGAAAACAGATTGACAACATCTACTGAAGTTGAAGATATTCATACTGTACAACTCAGCACTTCCACTTCTACATATATAGCCAACAGAAATGTGAGTACATGTTCACCAAGATGCCCCCAGCAGCCTTATTTTTAATAACCTCTATAAATTCTGCACATTCAATTTCAATGTGGGAGAAAGAGATCTGACACACCACCAAACAATTCTGACACCAGCTGGGTGTCCAAAAATTCAACTCAATTCTGACACTATCCACCAGAGACAGAATCGAATTCCACAGGTTAAGGGCTCAGTCCCACAAGACTGCCTTCCACAAGCCCTGGTTGTTATCTGTCCTTCTAGCCAAATGGCTGTAAATCTGAGGTTCTCTCAACCCCCTCTTTGAGTTCAATTCATTTGCTGTCTCACACAACTCAGGAAATCCATTTCCTCACTAGATTCCTGGTTTATTACAAAGGATATTAATCAACAGCCTGATAAAGAAATGCATAGGGCAAGATCTGAACAAAGGAACTCTGTCCTTGTGGAGTTTGGGGACTGACACCGTGGCATATGGAAGTGTTCTGGCTCTCCAGTCTGGAAGATCTCTGAACACCCCTCTTCTTTGCACAGGTATGATTGATTAAATCACATGCATTGTGATAGATTCCACCTCCAACCCCTCTTCCTTCCCTGGAGTTCAGTGGGTGGGACTGGAAGTTCCCACCCTTAATCACATGGTTGGATTTCCTGACAATCAGTCCCCATCCTTAGGTGCTTTCCAAAAGCCACCTCATTAAGATAACCCAGTTATGGTGGAAAGAGGCTTGGGATGAATAACAAGACACTCATTTTGCCTTTTTGGCTCTGAAGCTACCGAGGACTGGACACCAAATGTTGTAACAAAAGATACTCGCATTGTTCTTATCACTCAAGAAAGTCAAAGGGTTTTGGGAGCTATCAGCCAGGAACTGTGGACAAAGACAAAATATATATGAGAAATTATATCTGAATGACTAGATATATTTCCTATAAATCACAATAACACACCCCCAAACTGGAATAAACACACAAATGTTCACCAGCAGTAGAATGGATATGTATAGTAAATCATAGCATGTTTACACAATGGAATAAAATACCCGCAATAAAAATAAACAAATTATAGCTACACACAACATGGATGGATCTAACAAATCAAATGAACAAAGAAGCTCAATATAAAACGTATATATAACATACAAATCCAATAACAGCACAAACACCAGCATGTAGAGATATAGACCGAGGTGATAAAACCATAAAGCCAGGAAGTGTTGATCATAATCAGGACAGCAGTGCCTTTGGGGAAAGGAGGGGATGGAGAGGAGAGGGCTCGTGGGCTGATGCGGTGTTCTGTTTCTTGACCTGCATGGATGATGGCTTCACAGTGTTCACTTTATAACTTACTGAGCAAACATTACGTGTTCTGCTTTTCTCTGTGTCGTATTTCATTGTAGAAATTTAAGGTGCTCAGTGAAAAATCCTGCTGCCACTCATTCCTTCCCCCCACATTCTCTGATGTATTTGAAAATAACTCTGGAAGGATACACAGAAAACTAATTTTTATTTCCTTTTATGTGAACTGTTTGTTCATATTAGTTTTCTGTGTATCCTTCCAGAGTTATTTTCAAATATATATACAACCACACATCAATTTACATTATTTTAAAAAATATATATTTTATTGATTTTTTACAGAGAGGAAGGGAGAGGGATAGAGAGTTAGGAACATCAATGAGAAAGAAACATCCATCAGCTGCCTCCTGCACGTCCCCTACTGGAGATGTGCCTGAAACCAAGGTGCATGCCCTTGATCAGAATCGAACCTGGGACCCTTCAGTCTGCAGGCTGAATCTGCTCTATCCACTGAGCCAAACCAGTTAGGGCTCAATTTATATTCTTACTAACCTTTCTTTTACATAAGGTAACAGTATACTGTTCTCCACCTTGATGTCTGTTGGTTGGTTAAGTTTTGTTGGTTCGCTTTGCCTTTTACTTAACAAGAGATCTTGGAGATCTTTCCAAATATCCTCTTCTGTAGCGGCCTAGTTTTCCTTTCTGTCTGTGTGCCACAGCTACTCCTCCACCGAAGGACATTTGGGATGTGTCTAATCTTTTACTATTGCAAAGAATGCTACCATGAATAACTCTGCATGTGCATAATTTCACATGAATACACATATACATATATCTGTAGGAACAACCCCCTGAAATTGAATTGCTGTAACAAAGAGTGTGTGCATTTGTAACTTTGATAGATGTTGCCCATTTAGTACCAATTTTCTTTTCCACCAGCCATATATGAAAATGCCTATTTTTCCCATAGCTTTGGCAATGATGTGTGCTATCAAATCTGGGAATTTTTGTCCATCTGGTTTCTCAGCATAGTGTTAATTTACGTTTCTTTTATTATGTGTAAGGTTGAGCCCCACCCTTCCGTAGAACCATTTTTATTTCCTTTTATGTGAACTGTTTGTTCATATTCTTTGCATTTCTTTGAGTTTTAATCCTTTTCTTCTTGGTTTCTAGGAAGTCCTTTCACACTAGGGCAGTGGTTGGCAAACTCATTAGTCAACAGAGCCAAATATCAACAGTACAACGATTGAAATTTATTTTGAGAGCCAAATTTTTTAAACTTAAACTTCTTCTAACACCACTTCTTCAAAAAGACTTGCCCAGGCCGTGATATTTTGTGGAAGAGCCGCACTCAAGGGGCCAAAGAGCCACATGTGACTCACGAGCCGCAGTTTGCCGACCACGGTGTGACTAGGGAGATTAGCCCTTTGCCCTTACTCTGCAATATGAGTTGCAACCTATTTTTCTCCAGGTTGCTTTCTGTTTTTTCTTACGGGGTATGTTTTGTTCTGCCAATTGGAAGGGTTTGTTTTGTTCGTTTATAACGTGGCCAAACTTACTGTTTTGGATTCTAGTCGAGTTGTATTTAGAAATGTCTATCCCTACTCTCAGCATATAAAGGAATTCTTCCATGTTTTCTCTTAGTTCTTTTATGACTTCAGTTGCACATTTAAATTTTCAATTTATTTGGAATTTATCTTTGCTAACAGTGTGAGATATGGATCCCATTTAATACTTTCCAGATTATAATCTATTATTTCCTTACCATCTATTGAACAGTCCATTGTTGTCTAATAGTTTTGCTTAGTATTTTCATTTGAATCTCCCAACAGCAAGAAGAGATTACTTCAAGTTATCCTCATTCTGTGTCCTCAAAGTGCCAAAGATATCAATAGTATCTCTGTCTGCCATGGGTCCTGCTTTAAGTGAAATGAAGGAGGATCACATTGGTTCCCCTGTTAAATATCAGGAAAGGTATAACCAGAGTAATAGACCAGCCTCCAAAGCCCTGAGGGTAACAAGGCAGTACTGTGTTCCTGGCTTCTAGATTAGTCAACAAAGGTTGCATCTTCCCCTTTCACCAGAAATCCTGATTGGGAAAAGGTGAAATGATTAAGAAGTACAAATTGGTCATATAAAATAGTAATGGGGATATAAATTACAGCATAGGGAATACACTCAATAATCTATATATATATATAAAAGCCTAAAATGCAAAGTGTCCCTTCGGGAGTTCAACCAACTGGGAGTTTGATTACTCACTATGATGTGTGCTGACCACCAGGGGGCAGTGCAGAATGAAGGAAGGCCCCAGCCAGCAGCCAGCAGCTGCTAGGGACCCTACCCGTGCACGAATTTTGTGCACTGAGCCTTTAGTATTGTAATAACTATGTATGGTGCCAGGTGGGTGCTGGAAATATCAGGGGGAACACTTTGTAAAGCAATGATTGTTTAACTACTATGCTGTATACCTGAAACTAATACAAAATAATATTGTAGGTATTAAATAATATTATGTCTTCAGTGTTTTGTTTTGTTTTTTTAAAAAAGCTCTGGTTGTAAAGTTCTACATTCTTTCTAAGATTTTGTTAATCAAGAAGCTGGCTTAAAATACCAAACAACTCATTCAATTTATTCTTGCATTGCATTCCTCTTTCCTCCCACTGAATTACTTTGCCCATCAAAATACAATGGTCACATATTTCAATTGAAAAGACATTATGAATATACTCCCCAATGAATTTCATGGACATAACCATAGTAACAAAGGCATATAAACAAGATCAGATGTACAGACTGGAAAAGAGGACAAGAACATAAATTATAAAGACAGTAGAGAGCCAGGTGGTTTATTTTCTTCAAAAAGTTCTTTTCTCATTTATTTCCCTCTCCCTTCTTTAACCCACAATGTTGACTACCTTCAATGGGGCAACCCCCTGCTAACCCCTTCTTAGGTGTGGGTAGATCTCATTTGGAGAAATTCTGAAATAATTTCAGAATAATTTCAGACAGCTCAAGGGAAATTATTTTCTCTCAGTGGTATGGTGCAGTTGGAAGAGTATTGTTGGGAGAAGAGTCACTTAATCCTTCTCCAAACCCCAGTTTCCTATTCTGTAACGTATCTTCAATCTGCTCCCACAATTAGGTTAAGGGTCAAATGAGCTAATATGTACAGAAAGTCTTTTCAAGGTACACAGAAATATGATTCAGACTGAGAGGTGAAGAAAAGAATAATAGGCGCCACTCCAACACCTTCCTGTTACCATAGAAAATGCTGACTTGAGGGGGTCTGAAAACCTCAGCCAGGGGTAGTGTTGGAGTTAGAACCCTGATCTCTCGATGCCAAGGTCAGTGCTTTTCCAAGCTGCCATATTACAGGTTGCCAACAAGGCTAGAGCATCACTCAGTCACTGGTGTGGCATGGCCTGCAAGTGTCACCAACTGTGTGTGCCCTGGGCCAAGGCTTTCATTCCCTCTGGGCCTTGGTTCCCTTATCAAACCAAAATGGTTGGGCTGGGCAGATTCCATGTGCTCTTCAGCAATTATGTTGTAAAGTGTTATCTCAATGCAAATTTACAGACATACACACATATCTTTTACCTACTGCACAAATCACAAAACAGGCATTGGGTTATATGAATTCCCAACCCCGCCCTCATCTTCCCGGACCACACAGCCTTCCGATCAAGTCAAATCTAAATTCCTTTGCTTGACAGTCAAGATCCTACTACCACCAATCTACCTTTCTAATTTTATCACCAACTCACCTCAAACTCTTAGCCCACTGTGCTCCTCAATGTCCCCAAATATTCCTGCCACCTTCCCACCTGTCTGTGCTTTTGTCAATGCTGCTTCAGAGTTGCCATCCTTCCCCATTATTATCAACACCCTGCCTGTCGTTGGAGTGGAAGGATGGTGGGAAAGATCCCATTCTTCCAGCTTACCCCATGCACATGTCACCAGGAGTGGGTCGCTGTAGGGAACAAGGTACAGGTTCTGCTTTCTCTGTGTCCCAAGGCTGAGCTGTGACCTCTGTATACACAGCAAGGGCTCCACTGCCCATGCTTTCTACTTCTGACTATTTTAAAGTTGTTTGTTTGTTTTTATGGTTGGGAAAAAAGGGTCCAGAGATGAAGGGCTTGGCCTAACATCTCACAGAGGAGCAAGAACACATCTAAGACAGCAGAGCTATAAAGCAAGCCTGGCTCCCCTGACGTCTAGCCCACAAGTCTTATGCCCCCGCCTCCCACAGTTGAAGAGTTGAATAATTGGGCATTTAAAAAGTGTGCAGATATGTTTACTGGGATTCTGTTTTTAAGAGTGAAAATAAGGGGAAGAGCACCAACATGGATTAGTAAGGGTGAAAACACCGGGCACAGAACAGAATGTACTGAGCGATCTCGTCTGAATGGGCCTAGAACTTACAGGTTTTAGGTGCTAGCTGATTCATCCCTGGGCTCTTGAGAAACCTAAACGGTCTCAGAGTGAGATAGGCATGAGATGAGCAAGGAGTCCTCTAGCTTTCATTTTTGTACCATTTGGTTTATCTTGTGTGTATTCCTTTTCTTAAAACATAATTTAAATAAAGATGGATAATGCTGTCTACCTCATGGACAGGTTGAAAAGACTAAGTGAAGCATTCTGCATAAGAAGCATCTCTGTAAAAGGTAATACAGTTCACCAATATGACTTCATCTTCTTAAACAGAATCAAATATCTATTTATTGAACTCTGTTCTAAAACAGCTAAGAATCACATAGTTGAAAACTTCCATCTTTAATATTCTTAATGGTTTGAAACACGAGACCAGTGATCATCTGAGGATGCTGTGCAGGCCCCCAAGAGCTTTGCCCACCCCTCCACGTCACTGGTGTGAGGCCATGCCACCATCTAACTGTGCTCCCTGCTCCTTTCTGGCCTTGTCCCTGGCAGTTCTCTACACAGTAGTTACAGGGAACAGGTGAAAATATAAGCCAGATTCTGTCACTGCTCATGACCTTCCAATGGCTCTCAACTCAGCCAAAGTGAAATTCCTTACAAGGCCCTACCTAATCTTTGCCCCTGCCAATTCTCAACCGCTCCTCCTTCCCCCTCTCCGTGGCTCCTGCCATGGGTCTCTTGGCTGTTCCTGGCACACCAGCTCCTCCTTCCTCAGGGCCTCTGTACTTCCCCATGTTCATTACTCAAATGTCACCTTCTCAGAAGAACCTTCTCTGATCATCTTTTCCCCCCTTTCCTGAGGATATGTTTTTATTGATTTGAGAGAGGAAAAAACATCAATATGAGAGAAACATCAATTGGTTGCCTCCCATACATGTCCCAACCAGAGACAGAAACCTCATCCTAGGTATGTATCCTGACCTGGGATCGAACCCACCACCTTTTGGTGTATGGGACAATGCTCCAAACCATCGAGTATTCCAGCCAGGGCTGATCACCCACTTTCAAATTACAGCCCTCAACACATATGCTCACCCCGTGCCCTTTTCCTGGTTTATTTACCGCATAGCACTTACCACCACGTTTTTTTCTTATTGATTCTGTTTGTTGCCCGTCTTCCCCACTGTCAAGTTTGCTCATGAGAGTGGGGAGAGTTGGTTTTGTTGATTGCTGCATCCCCAGTCCCTAGGATGGAGCATGATAGCAGGCGCTTGACCCATATGGTTTTGACTGAATTTCATAGGGAGATGGAATAACAAGTTGAATTAGTTTACTTAGCTACCCGGCAAAAGAAAAGACAAGAAAAACTTGAGTAGATAGGTAGGCCACCCACCTTTTGGGGGTGCAGTGTTAAAATGGGAGGGGTATGTACGTGTGTATGATGAAAGCAGGAAAGAAACCAGAGCCAAGAGACCATTTTTCTTAAACTGACAAGAGTTACACGTAGACATGAGTTATGCAGCTGCCGATTGTCATAAAGGGCTTCCAGCTGCCAGGCAATGTTCATGCTAAAGACTTCCGGAACACAGAATCAATACAGCGATTAGAATAAATACAGATATTAATGGTGATAAAGCAGGCAGATTAAATATTTACTCCGTGCTTGGCATAAACGAATTAGCTGATCCTGGAGCCTGGGGAGCGCCGGGCGTTTCCTGGGCAGATGGAGTCAGATCAGAGGAACGATTTCCTCCTCCCATAATCCCGTGACCCCGCTGGGGCTGAAACCCTGGTGGTGGGGCTGCTGTCAGTTTTCCAGCTGAGCTTCCCCAACTCGTATGTCCCAGGCATGTGGCTGACTCTTTATCACAAATCTGAAGTCCTTGAGAATGAATCATGGGAGGACTTATAAGAACAAACAATGAGTGGCTGTCCTACTCAGCAGTCTGCTGGGTGGATTTCCATTCTTGTCTGTGCGTCATGAGGAAACCAGAGGGGACCGGAACCTGTACGTGAGAAAGGCCTATGTAGACACTCCCAGTCCACCCAAAGGGAGGTACTCTGTTTCCTTCAACACACCTATCCATAGCTCTGATGGCTAGCCAGGCCTCTGGAGCATGTTCTTTGAATTGCCTGAAGTCTGATCTTCTACAAATAGGGGGGGGGGGGGGGGGTATCTAATTCTTGAAGAAGAGCAATGTCATTCTGCTTTGGGGAAAGCTCTGCTCCTCTCTCACCAGCTATTTCCACCTTCCTTTTCAGCCTCATCCCTCTCGTTTCCCTCTGTCTGTCCCTCTTAGATCCCTCTTCTATTTCTCGCACCATTTCCAGCGACTATCACAGTGCATGCCACTTTTGAGTTAAAGGGTGTTATTGTGGGGGAGAGGGGCGCAGAACACACTGTTTCTTCTGGATGGTTTTCATTCCTGGAAGTCTGGGCAAGTTAGTATCTGGTTCACTTATTTCCTTACACCCATGCTTATCCTTAAAAAAGGATTTAATTAAAATATATGATGAAATAAAAATTTAGGAATCAGAAAGATAACGCAAAGGGACAAGACATAAAATGGAATTAGGAACGGAACACGGCTAATATAAAATGCATGCCAGCAAGACTTATGCCTTTAATTAGAAGGGCTACAAATTCAATTCTAAATTTCCTAGCTAGAAAAGTACATCAGTAACATGAATCCTAGGGTCTATCTGATTAAAAAATAAATAAGATGGTTTGAGAAACACACACCTGACCCAATACCAACAGGACAGAGAACTCTCTTCTATTGAGGCAATGTAATGAATGATGACTCAACAATGTCTTTAGAATGGGCAAAGTGACAGCGTCATGGATGTAGTTCTTAGACAACCCCTCAAGGAAAATCTTGGGCAGCTCTGCATAGCGCCATTTAGTGAAAGCAATCCTAGGGAGGTCCAGGCCACAGACATCTGCTGGTCTGCCACACCCAGTCCCAAACTGCAGCCCACAGGCAGGCTTGTGTAGGTGGGACTGTCTTGTGATTGTCACTGCTGTTGTTTAAAGTTTATGTCTCTAGGAGGAGCATGCATGTTCCACTTCTCCACCTTCTAGTGTTTCAATCCAGTCACTTCATACATTCGTGTTGCTTTGCAGACCCCCTTGATTTATCTATTCATTAAGCAGGTGTTTCTGAGCGCTTTTTATTGCCTAGCACTGTTCTCTGCAAGCAAGCAAACAAAACACATTCTTCCTCAGGAAGCTTAAATCCTAGTGGAAAACAACAGGCAATAGATAATTGAGTAAAAACATGTGGTATATCAGATAGCTAAGTTTTATAGAAAATAATGAAGCAATAAAGGGAGAGGGAGTGCTAGAGGGAGAAACATTCTATAGAGAAGCCTCACGCCAAGGTTGCTTTTGAGTAATGACCTTAAAGAAGTGAGGCACCTATGTGGCTATCAGGAGGAGTAGCAAGTGCAAAGGCCCTGAGGTAGGAAGGGGCTTGCACTGTTGGAGGACAGCCCACAAGCTACTGCGATCAGATCAAACAGCAAGGGTAAGCCAAGAAACCATTAAAGGAAAGAAGAAATGCTAGAAGGGCAGGGAAGGTAGCAAAAGACCTAGTAGATCATTGTAGGTACTCAGGGAAGCCATTGGGGGTTTTGAGTGGAGAATGACGTCATCTCATTTAGGATTAGAAGGACTGCTCTGATTGAGGAATGCAGCAGGAGATCAGCTGACAGATTATTCCAATCATCCCGATTTAGAAAAATGGAGTGATTGTTCCCCATAGGTATGGTTTCTTGCAGACTTTCAGTGGCGTCCCTGGCAAGAAGCAGGCATGTAGCCCATTCGAGGGAGAGCTATAGGTTTTAACTGTCAGCAGAGCTGAGAGCATGAACCAAAGAGCGAGACTCAGACCAGCACCTGAGGAGACGGCCCCTCCTCCCCTTTGCAGAGGTGGCTGAGAGAGTCCTCAGACGTCCATCTTCTTCCGCTTTAAGGCACAGGCGGCTCACACCCCCGGAGCAGGGCTGTACCTGCGGCCTGGAAAACAGTCAAGCAGCAGGAACAACGGGGCTTTCATCTCAGCCACTAAAGGAAAAGGGGCCCGTGGAACACTTTGTTTTGAGAAAGTCCCTTTGTGAAGCCTCTAAGTCAAACCAATGGCAAAACAAACAGAAAGGTAACTGAAATCAAAGACTGGCTTCCTGGGATTATAATAATCAGCTAAAAAGTAATTAAAAGCCAGGGGACCCTGATCCTGGCTGATGGCCTTGTTATAGAGGACAATAGCCCTTTCTTCTGGTCTGAAGGTCAGTGTTTCCATGTGTCCTAGCAGTTAAGGCACCTGAGCAGGAAGTGCCCTCCACAGGTGGCCCAAGCCTCCGCGACAGCAGCCCCTGGAGTGGGAGAGGGCCCGGGGCACCCCACCTCTGCCGCTCACTGAGTGGTAACCTAGAGCAATGCCTCCTCTGCGAGCCCGTTTCCCATTCATATTGCTTCCCTCTGCCTCCCCCCTGGCCCCATACAGGCTGAACAAGGCCAGGCCTCAAGCAAGTCCCCCTCCATTGCTCCAGCACATCTGACTGCCTTGCCATCCCACTGGCCTTTCCCAGGTGCAGGTGAAGGAAGTCTGAAGCTCCCTGTCCACGAGGAAGGCCTGTGAAACCTACCCTGAGACTTGGGCAGTTTGTTCCTAAGGAAGGCCAGCAAGTCCCTGGCACATTCCTCCTGCTCTCTCGGACCCGACACCCTCCATGCACTGCCCTTGCCCGTGCACACCCGCTCTGGGGAAGACTCCATGAGGGAAGCAGGAAAAGTTCCAGAGAGGCCCCGTGAGCTCCCATGAGGACTCAGGCTCCTGTAAACTTGGTGCATATTTCCCTGAATTTCTCTTTCTACCAAATAAAGACAATGCAAGGTTGCTAAACAGGGCTTCATGTTTCAAGGCAGACAGAAAAGAGGACGCTCCTTTGTGGAAGAGAAGAATTTTTCTGGGTTTTATTATTTTAATATATTTTATTGATTTTTTTACAGAGAGGAAAGGAGAGGGATAGAGAGTTAGAAACATCGATCAGTTGCCTCCTGCATCCCCCCCCCCCCCCGCCCCCTGCCCAGGTATGTGCCCACAACCAAGGTACATGCCCTTGACCGGAATCGAACCTGGACCCTTGAGTCCACAGGCCGACGCTCTATCCACTGAGCCAAACTGGGCTTTTTCTGGGTTTTAATGTGTAAGGAAACTCTGTTCAGATAGAAAGAACATGACCCAGGGTGTCCGTCTAGTCTAGGAGAACCAGGGATTAGGCCACAGAGAATCCCAACCCTCTGTGGCCAGGTGTCCTTGCCGGCTCCCCAGCCTCTGTCCCAGCCACCTCCTGGGACTATGGAAGCTGCAAAGAGGCTGGGAGCCAAGTGGCAGACACAAGAGATACACAGAGGCAAAGAGGGGGACTGAGTCGTGCAAAAGATGAAGCCTGAGAAGATGGATGTCGAAAGTCACGATGCCAACATCTGGAGCCACTGGAGGCCCAGACTCTCCATCACAGCCCTTCCCTGGGAGAGGATGCTCAGCTTCTCCTCGTCCACAGGCATGTGTCCTCACGGTGACTCACAGCGCTCAAAATAACTTACCTCCAGTCCTTCCACCCAAGGCAGCCACGGTGCTACTGCTCCCTGCCCTTGCTAGAGTTGCTTCCGTCTAAAGGCACTAGGCCACCCGAATCCCAGCCCCTCTTCTCTGGCCAGATTTCCTCCCGCACATCCTGGTGTAAGATACCTGTCTCCCTCTGTGGGCACCTTTCCACGGGAGGTTGGTTTTTATCAGCCTCAATCCAAGACACTCCACTCATCCTGATTTCCAACCCAAGTTTCCACACATCTCACCTCAGCTTCATAGGCACGGACTGTTCCCAGGTGGTGGGACAATCTTGCCACTTCAACCGTATAGACTCAGAATTTCAGAGTAGCCAGGGAGCTTAAAAGTCATCCCATCCTTACAATGCTCAAATCCCTTCTGCCCTGATTAGTGGGGCGTGTCCTCCTTGATGAGACAAGAACTGTCATCCTCACAGCCCCAAGGAACCAGCCACCCCTGCTGGACAGATAGCCCTCCTGACCTCCTAGTGCACACAAAATCCCCTTCCTCCTTGCAGGCCAACGCACTGACTTACCTTCTTTTGTTTTTTCTTTTCTTCTGGCTAAACATCTTCTATTCCTTCTGTGCCTGCCCAGATGCTGCTGTTCTGCATTTCCTCACCAGCCCAACTGCTCTTCTTTAAATATGCTCTTCGCTCACCATAAGGGCTTCTCTCACCTTAATGTGCATAAAAATCACCTGGGCTCTTCAATCGCCATTCCCTATGGGTTCAGGTCTAGGTGGGGACAGGGACTCGGAGTTTCCCACAAGCTCCAGGCAACGCTGATGCCACTGGTCACCACTTTGAGTACTAGGACTTCCACTCAGGGTGTCCTTTCTATTTGGAATCACCTGGATTCTGTTAGAAAGTGACTCTGGGACCCCATGCAAATCTCCTGAATCAGAATGTGTAGTTTTAAGAAGATCCACAGGTGCATACATAGCATGCCCTTTAAAATGTGAGAAAACAGAGGTTGACAACCATGGCTGCTTAATAGAATCACCTGGGAAAGCGGAAAACAATCCCATGGCCCAGACCAGTGGTCGGCAAACTCATTAGTCAACAGAGCCAAATATCAACAGTACCACGATTGAAATTTCTTTTGAGAGCCAAATTTTTTAAACTTAAACTTCTTCTAATGCCACTTCTTCAAAATAGACTCACCCAGGCTGTGGTATTTTGTGGAAGAGCCACACTCAAGAGGCCAAAGAGCCGCAGTTTGCCGACCACAGCCCAGACCCATTACATCAGAGGGTGGGATCCAGGCATCAGTGGTTTTAAAGCTCCCAGGTGATTCCAATGTGCAGGTTTGGGAACTCTGCCATAAGCATCTTAACGTGCATGCCCTACCTCTGAGACCACAGCCCAGGAAGGGCAGGACATGCTGAGTTACCTTGAACTTCTCAGGTCATAGCTTAAGGACCCATTAGCTCCCAGCAGCCATCCACAATGCCGACTTTTGAGGCAGTACAAAGCTGAGGTTAGGAGCTCTCTCCCGGAAGTCAGGTAGACCTGGATTTGCATCCTGATTCCAGCATTTATTGGCTGCATGACCTCAGAAAATTTACCTAATTTCCCTGTGTTCATTCCCTCGTGTGTAAAATACAACCAAGATAGTGCCTACCTCTTACAGTCACGTTGAGGGTTGAATTGAATGAGAAAAGCAGATACAGTTCTTCGCACCAGCCCCACAGAAATGCTTAATATTGGCTAGTTGCTGTTAGGAACATTGATGCTAAAATTCCTGGATGTTTTGCAAGTGCTCATACAATTAAGTCATTGTGTCAGTTGAGGTTTCCCTTTGCAAGCAACTCCTGTTTAACCAATTCTTGCTAACCTCTGCAGAAAAGAAGTGTATTAGAAGACTGTGCCCAAAACTTAGCGCAGGAATGGGGCCCGCTCCAGTGATCTCAGACAACTGGAAACTTTCGAGTGCTATCCTGGGAGTGCACTTCTAATAGCTTCCACTCAGCTTAGCATTCAAATTTCCAAGCAGAGTCTAACATTGCTCAGCTAGGGCAGTGGTCGGCAAACTGTGGCTCACGAGTCACATGCGGCTCTTTGGCCCCTTGAGTGTGGCTCTTCCACAAAATACCACGTGCGGGCGCACATGTACAGTGCAATTAAAACTTTGTGGCCCATGCGCAGAAGTCAGTTTTCAGCTCTCAAAAGAAATTTCAATCGTTGTACTATTGATATTTGGCTCTGTTGACTAATGAGTTTGCCGACCACTGAGCTAGGGTCATTGACCCCCTTTGGGGAGTGGGAAGGGGCCTCATGAATAATGCTCCCAACAGGACCACTGGAAGGAAGCTAGTTCTCCAGAGAAACCAGAGGCTGTCACCTAGAAAAAGGTGGAGGCTGACCAGGCAAAAGGCGATGTCCACCTCCACCCAATTGTATTTGAACTCAAAGGTGTGTGTGTGTGTGTGCGCGCGCAGGAGCCTGCATTTATTCTTACTAATTTTTTAATGGAGGTCATTTTTTCAAGTGTTATTTTTTTAAATATGTTTTTATTGATTTTTAGAGAGAGAGGAAGGGAAAGGGATAGAGAGCTAGAAACATCAATCACTGCCTCCTGCACACCCTAGTGGCGATCAAGCCAACAACCCTGGCACATGCCCTAACTGGGAATCAAACTTGCAACCTTTGGTTCATGAGTCAGCGCTCAACCCCTGAGCCACAATGGCCTGCCTCAAGTGTTTTTGTTTTTTTTAATGACAGCTTTATTGAGATATAATGCACATATCAATAAAATTCACCTTTTTAAAATAATTCAGTGGGTTTTAACATATTTACAGAGTATCACTATCATCTAATTCTAGGACATTTTTAGAATATATATATTTTTATTGATTTCAGAGAGAAAGGGAAAGGGAGAGAAACATCAATGATGAGAGAGAATCATTGATTGTCTGCCTCCTGCATGCCCCCTACTGGTGATCGAGCCCGAAACTCAGGCATGTGTCCTCAATGGAAATCGAACCTGGGACCCTTCAGTCTGTAGGCCATTGCTCTATCCACTGAGTCAAACCGGCTAGAGGTGTTATAGCACTTTAATAGCAGAATTCAGGTACTAATGATTGACAAGACAAAGGGACAAAGAATGTAGTACTCACACATTTGGACCCTGCTCTTATCTTTACAATTCTTTCAGTTCATGGTCAACTGCAAATATCAGACCACATCTGTGGGGAGCCAGCACGGCCATGCATACTCAGCCCCAGGGCACCTTACGTGCCGAGCCAGCTCAGCCAGGTTCAGTGACCCTGAGTGGGGGCGGTGAAGGATTAGAAAAGATAGACAAGAGAAGGAAAGCTGGGACTCGGTGGGACGCTGCTTCCCTGATGGGGAGCCAGCAGATCCATGGACTACAAGCCGTGTCTTTATTTCATAGCCGATGCCCCGAGGCAAAGTAAGGGCGTGGTCAAGATGTTTACAACATTCTTGTGGGTTTCAAGCCTACTCAATTACATGCAGCTGATCAAGCTTTGTTTACTTGTAGCCTATATCACTTAGGCATGTGGGGCCACGTGTTCGGACCATAGGTTCAAGCTTACAACTATAGCTGTTGGCTATAATTGTGCTGGGAGAGCTCTGCCCTCCAAGCTGGGACTTGCATGTGGCCACGAGAGGACTGTACCCTCTCATCAGTCCAAGACTTGAACCTGTCCAAAACACTGTAGCCGCGCCCCACACACATCCATGGAGCAGAAACCATGTCTGGTTTCTCAAGAAATACCCAACACCTCCCTTCTGTTTGGTTGGTTTATTCCTTCCTAGGTTCATTCTTCCCACCGACGTACAATGCTCAGGAAAGTGAGAAGACCCATCCTGATTCCAGTCTGGTGTTTGCTCCTTAAGTAGCCTGGGCTCCCAAATATATAGTCTCCAGCACCCTTTAGTGTGGCCATGGTCTGACTGAGCATCCAGAAGGAGGCCTATTAACCAGGAAGGATTTCTCTTCTGTTTTTAGCTCCTTCATCCAGAGCAGGGATTTTCAAGATGTGGTCCACGGACTACCTGAGCCAGATTCACCCTGGGGGGCCGGGGGTGGGGGGAGGCGGGTGGAAGGGGGGGGGGGGTGGTTAAATCCCCAGAACTACTAAAGCAGAATCTCCGGAGTGTGGATCCTGGAAAGCCTACATTTGGAACAAGCTCCTTAAGGATTCTTACATGCACTCAAGTATGAGAAACAGACATCTAAAGGTATTAATATTTTGGGTAAAAGTGATTTGTGAATGGCAAAGTGCTATACATGTATCAGGTCATCATTATTTAAGAAAGTTGAAAATTGGGGTGAGGTGGGTGTAGGATTTTCTTCATTGTTTCTGAACAAATCTAGCTTATTGCTTCATCTAGGGATAGACTTGCTAGTCCCATAGTTTCTATAGTTTAGAAAAAAGCCAAAATGAGGCTAAGCTGAAATGATTTCTTCTTGCTGATCTTACGAAGCCAGAGAAATCTACATTGCCTAGCTCTCAGAACACTTGCTTAAGAGAGGTCTTCAATAAAATTTATTTCTCACACTGTCCAGAAATAACACGTAAATGAGACAATGTTCATAAAAACACCTTGCATGGACAGTCCCAATATTTTTAGCCCCCTTCCTTTTGGAATTTCCGCCAAACACAGGTCCTTGAGAAAGATTCGTTTTTTAAAATGCATTAACTAAACAGCAGCTAATTAATTTTACTGTTCATTAACCCAGGCCGTTACCCATCTGGAATGACGGATTGGAGATTCTCGTTAGTAGGTGGCAGGAAGCTGACCTACCAGGAGCTGTTCTCCACGGGTCCACGTAGGGAAACCAGAAACTTGAGTTCATCTGCAAGTCTTCAGGATGAACATCTCACTTCTGTTAGATTTGAAATATTTGGGGAACTGTGTACTCTCCATGCACGTTTATGTAACGGGATAGTGTTACTGAAATATGCTAATTTACTCGTGCTGTTTGCATTTCCTTGCGCCCTCCCCCCCCCCCCCAGCTGCCCCTTCTGCAGAAGCACCCATTTGTCCCAGAGGGAACGCGGAGGGTGACAGCAGGAATGCAAAGAGTTCACATTCAGTTTTGAAACTCAGAAGAGATCACTTGAAAGCACAGGAAGACACATTTTAAAAGCCAGGTTTTGTCCTGAGAGACCAAATTTTCTAAATTCCTTCAACCCCTAGTACTGGCAAGGGCCATGGACTCCAGGCCAAGTCCTAAAGCAAAGCTGCCTCCCTGGTGCTGAGAACACCCCTTCTTCCATCAGGGGCCAAGGCTCCCCCACCCCAGGAATGAGGAGGGTGTGACTGCGGGGAAGGCCATTCCAGAGAAGGAGCCCAGGTCTCTCTTTCACCCCAGGGGAGTGTGAGGAGGAGAGAGGAAAGCTGACAGGCAGGTCCTCCCTTTCCTTCCTCTTGGGATGAAAACTGGTGAAAGTGCACAGGACAGTTTGAGGAAGCTGAGGACATAGTGGGCAGAGGGAGAGGGCTGCTGTCTTCCTTATGAAACTTAGCATGTGGTCCTGCCCAGCATGCTCTGGGCAGCGGCACAGCCTCTGTCAGACACGTGAGTTCCTGACCAGGTTGGAGAGCCTGGGGCAAGGGCAGGGGTCTGCTCTGTCCTGGACTTCTGGGCCGATACAGAGATGCCCACGCTCTGCCCCTGCTTTACTTTCTTTAAAAGTCCTGACCATCAACTAACATCATGGTATTTACTTGCTTGTTTCTTTTCTGTCATGCTAGAATTTAAACTCCACAAAAGCAGACTTTTTTTTAGACTTTTAAAAATATATTTTTTATTGATTTCAGAGAGGAAGGAGAGGGAGAGAGAGAAACATCAATGATGAGAGCGAACCATTGATCAGCTGCCTCTTGCACACTCTACTAGAAATCGAGCCTGCAACCCGGGCATGTGCCCTTGACCTAAATCAAACCCGGGACCCTTCCGTCCGCAGGCCAACGCTCTATCCACTTAGCCAAACTGGCTAGAACAAGGCAGACATTTTGGTTTGTTTTGTTCACTACCACATCCCAGCTAACTCACTATTATGGTTACAACTTGTCTATGGTACTCACCTGCAAAGCCCCCCTCGAACTTCTCTGGGACTCCGTTTCCTGTTCTAGAAAAATGATAAAGTTGGGTTCGGTGATCTCCAAGGGACCTTCCATTCCTGGGTTCTGGGAAACAGATTCCCAGGAGTTTGGATTCCCTCCACGTGGGGGCAGCAAGGGACAGTGAATGACTGAGGGCTGGCAGGCAGCACGCAGCTCACACTTCCGTGTTGACAAGGGAGGGGACCTTGCCAAGGTCTTCACTGCCTCCATCCCCTCCTCCCCCCGCCCTCCCTCCAGTCTCAGAGAGGAGTCTGAGCTCTGCTTTCTGTGTGTGCCAGCCCAGTGCCAAGCATTAAGTCACAAGATTGAACATTAAACAAGGCATGGCAACTGGGGCTAAGAACAGACCAGAGACCAAAGCAATCAGACATGCCTGGGACAGGCTAATTACTACAATAGCTGAGCACTGGATTTAGCTCTAAATTCCTGGACATTGAGCAGGGCCAGCATCAGGGTGAGGAGAGTGAGGCATTGCTCAAATATGAATGTAAAATGGGCAACAGCCCCGATCCTGTCATCAAGGTAAAATAATATTTTACTGCAATATTTCCCAAAATCCAAATTAACAATAACAAATATATATATATATATATATATATATATATATATATATGATGAATGAAATGTCAAAAATTTTAATGAAATTACATAAAAAATTGTATATAGGAACACACATTTTTTGTTTGTTTCAGTATTAATATGACTACACACAGCACATTTGGATCTGGTCTTATTTAGGATTTGGTATTTTGTTCATTGTGTTTTATTGATTCTTAAAACTTGCATTATTGCATTCGAATATTATTTATCTTACAGAGATTTCAGTTTTCCAAGGTGAGTGTCTCCCTTCACCCCACCCCAGTCCCAGGCCTGCCAGGTCCCTCTCACCAGGAAACATCAGATTCACTGAAGAGTTCCCTGGCCTTGCCAGGCAGCCTACAGCCCTGAATGTGTCCTCATGGGAACCTGACAGACACACAGCACACAGGCAGCTCCCCTCCCCAACCTTGGCTGACACACTTCTCCCTCATCAGGCACCAACCTCCCCAGCCTTCTCAACCTAGTGCTCCAGATAGCAGTATCTTCTGATCAGAGCTGGCCGATGAGACAAAATCTTATAAAGACAGACCTGGGAAAACATCTCGAACAGGAACAACTGGCATAACGTTGTAGAGATGAGGCTGAGGAAAGTTACAGGCCCAAAGCTCAGTCTAGGCCGACAGATGGAAGCACAGAGCTGTGGACTGAGCTGGAAGGGTGAGGACACTGCTGCTCCTAGCCAACAGGACTTCCTGCGATCACAGAAAAGCTCTACGTTTGCCTATGTGTAGCCACCGAACACATGGGGCTATTGGGCACTTGAAATGTGCCTGAGGAACTGAATTTTTAAATTTATTTAATTCAGGTTAATGTATATTTAAATTTAAATGGCCACCTGTGAGTACTGGCCACTGTATGACAGTGCAGCTCTAGGTCAGCGGTTCTCGGATTTAACTTGCATTAGAATCATGTGCAGGATGTGCTAAAGCAGAATTCTGAGCTCACCTCAGTTTCTGGTTCAGTGGGTCTGGACTGGGACCTGAGGATCCACATTTCTAACAACTTCCCAGGTGAGGCTGCTGCTTCTGGGGACACTGAGAGCCATTGATCCAGACAGTGTTTTGATTCCGAACAGCTGTGGGGTATTGAACACATCACTGTCTCGGGCGTTGGCTGCTGGAAGCAAAGTGGCAGACTGGGCTTTGGAGACAGATATAGATTCAATCCCTGCTCCTCCATAGCTTAGCGACATGACCATCCATAATCTGCTCCATCACAAAATGGAAATAATAGTACATACTAAGCAGGGTAATTACAAAGGTAAAATGTGATAAAGTATATATATGCCATTTAGTATATATACATATATATTTTTAATTCTCAATGTGTTGGTCATTATTTATTCATGCAACAAAATTTAATGAGGACCTACTATGTGCCATACATGATATGGCTTCAACAATAACTTACATTGTAGCAGTTGCCTCCCCAGAGGACACTGGGCAATGTCTGGAGACATCTATGGTTGCTACGGCTCAGGGGTGGTCCTCGCATTGAGTGGGTGGAGCCAGGGATGCTATTCAGCACCCACAGTGTCCAGGATGGCCCCCACAGAGAATGACCCGACCCCAGTGTCAGCAGTGCCAAGGTAGCGAGACCCTGTGTTACAGTAACTGTCCCCTCTGGATGCTGGTGTCATTATCTTGTCCTTAGCCCCCCGGATCTTTCTTATTTCCTTTTTAATCCCTCTGGAGTGGGTCCTTAAGGGGTTTGTTTGGCTTGGCTTTAGTGATCCAGTCATAACATTTCCTCAGCCTTCCCTCTGCAGGCACTGTGCCCCGGGCAGTCACGGCAGGTCTACCAGGTAGGTGAAATCTGACTTCTGGACTTTTCTCTGCCTCCCCCTCACTACCATTTATGACTCTCAGAAGCCCGGGTTCCCTTGAGATAGAATTCTTCCTCCTCCTCTTATGAAAACCTTGAGAGAGAAATCTGCAAACACCCATCTGATCTTGCCAAGTCAGGGAGATTTTCATTGCCCCTACTCAAGCTCTTCACCCCACTGCTGCCTTCTCACCTTGTCTTCACCTGCAACCCCACCACCCCACACCACCCAGAACCCTCTCAGTATACATTTTAAGATCATTTCCTGCTCCTCAGAAAATATGTATATTAAATGAGAATATATATATACACACACATATATGTATATATGTGTGTGTATATATATATATACATATATACATATATATATGTAAACTAGTGACCCAGTGCATGGATTCATGCACATTGAAAGGAAATTAATTAGAAGGTGGCTGGCAGGGCGGGACTGGGCGAGAGTGGCTGGACACACCCTGGAGCCAACCTCCCTCAGTCCCTCCCCTGCTGGCAGCACCTGGGGTGGTGCTGTGATTCAAAGGGTGTCTGCAGAGTGAGCAGGGTCCCTCTAGCAGGTGGGGTCCCTCGGCCTGGCCTGTGGTGGTGTGGCTGAAATCAGCTCTCCAACATCCCCCGAGGGATCCCGGAGTGCGAGAGGGCACTTTGCAATGTTGCTGTTGTACAGGGTGTGGAACACAAATGCAAGTGTGCAGTAAACCAGATTCGGGGCCAACAGTGCCCCAGCAACAACATAACCCATGGCTGAAGGTGGAATCATGTGGCCCCACGAGGAATCAGGCTCCCTTCTCTCTGGTTTCAGAGTGCAGCATCCGAGAACCACCACTGCCAAATCACTACAGCTCGGCAGCTCCTGCTTTGAGCATCTGCCCCCTGGTGGTCATTGTACATCATAGCTACCAGTCAGATGGACACTTAGCATATTAGCCATATATATAGACTAGAGGCCCGGTGCATGAATTCATGCATGGGTGGGGTCCCTCAGCCTGGCCAGCAATTGGGGCTGACCAGGGCCATCTTGCCCAGTCCCAACTGGGGCCAATCAGGGCTGGCCGGCTGCAGGGAGGGACTGCAGGAGGTTGGCCAGCTACAGGAGGTTGGCTGTGGGAGCACACTGACCATCAGGGGGCAGCTCCTGCATTGAGCATCTGCCCTCCAGTGGTCAGTGCACATCATAGCTACCAGCCAGTTGTCTGGTAGTAATGGTCGCTTAGGCTTTTATATATATAGATTAGAGGCCCAGTGCACGAATTCATGCATGGGTGGGGTCCCTCTGCCTGATCAGTAATCAAGGCTTATCCGGGGGCTCGCCAGGCAGGGAGAGGGACCCTGGGAGGATGGCTGCCCAGCTGGGGAGAGGGGCCACAGGAGGCTGGCTGGTTGGGGGGGGGGGGTGCTGGAGGGGCTATGGGAGGTTGGCCAACCTGGTGAGGGGTAGGGGCTGACTGGGGGGAGGGGCCATGGGAGGTTGGCTGTGGGAGTGCACTGACCACCAGGGGCAGCCCCTGCATTGTGTGTCAGCCCCCTGGTGGTCAGTGCGCATCATAGCAACGGGTTGACTGGTTGTTCTAGTCTGGTCATGACGGTCACTTAGGCTTTTATATATAGAGATGTGTGGACATGTAATTTGTAGCACAACAGAAAATAAGCATTTCCACAAAAGAATTCTGTCAAGATTCCCCAGGGCCAGTGTATTTGTTATCTACTGCTGCACATAACAAACCAACCCAAAATGCAATGATTTGAAAGCACGCATATCTATGATCTCAGTTTCTGTGAGATCAGGTGTGGGTGTGCCTGAGCTGGTGTCTCTGACTCTCTCGTGAAGTTACAGTGAAGTGCCAGGCTGCAGTCTCCTACAAAAGCTTGAATTCGTGGTCAGGGAATCCACTTCTTTTGTTCCTTTTTTGTCTGTGTGGTAAGATATACATAAAATCTACCATCGTAACCATTTCTAAGTGTACTCTTCAGTGGCATTACATACATTCCCCTTGTTGTGCAACCATCACCAGAAGCTTTCATCTTCCCAGCTGCAATCATACCTGATAAACACTAACTCCTGTCCTCCCCCTCCCCCCTCCCATCCCCCTACCCCATCCTTCCCCTCCCCCAGCCCCAGGCAGCTATCATGCTCCTGTCTCTGTGGATTTGATTATTCTCAGTACCTCATGCAAGTGGAATCATACAGTATTTGTCCTTTGGTGACCGGCTTATTTCACTTAGCATAATGTTCATGCTACAGGATGTGTCAGAGTTTCCTTCGTTTTTATGGCCGAAGAGTATTTCACTGTAGGCATGTGCCACATTTCTTATCTGTGCTTCCACCAATGGACATTGACAGGCTTCCACCTTGGGCAGTTGTAATGAACATGGGTATACGACTGTGTGTCAGTTCGTTTCAGGCTATTGGACTGAGGGTCTCAATTCCTTTCCACACCACATGGTCCCTCCATAACACTGCTTCCATGGCAGCTTGCCTCCCCAGCGAGAGAGGGAGAGGGAGGGAGGGAGGGAGGGAGGGAGGGAGGGAGAGAGAGAGAGAGAGAGAGAGAGAGAGAGAGAGAGAGAGAGAGAGAGAGAGAAAGCTAGAAGGAAGCCACAGTCCTTTTATACATAATCTCAGAAGTGGCAAACCATTACTCCTATCATTCTGTTAATGAGAAGCTTATTATTAAACCCAGCCCACACTCCAGGGAGGGGAGTGCACAGTGGGGTGAATACCAGGAGATGGGGAGGGTTGGGAAACACTGTTAAGACTGCCTATCATAACCAGGTAAGTGTATATCTATCAACTGAATCTAAAAATCAAAGTAAATGAACAAGGAGTCTAATGATCAAATTACACTGATGAATAAAATAGAACCAGAGGCATAGAAACATGGAACAGACTGATGAATATCAGAGGGAATGGGGTGGAGATGGGGGGTGGGAAGAGATTAACCAAAGAACTTATATGCATACAAGAGGCCCAGTGCACGAATTCATGCATGGGTGGGGTCCAGCCAGCCTGCCCTGATGGTTGCCCATTGGGCTGGGCCAGCAGGGGAGACGGCGGCCTGATCAGGGCCCAGATCAGACTGGTTGGCTGCCGCAGTGCGCATCCTAGCCACAGGTCATTCTGGTTGTTCCACCATTCTGGTTGCTGGGCTTTTATATATATAGATATGTATTACCTATGGACACAGACAATAGGGTGGTGAAGGCCTGGGGCAGGGCAGGAACTGGGTAGAGGGGGACAATGGGGGGGAGAAAAGGGGGCATCTGTAATACTCTCAACAATAAAGATTTAAAGTAAAAAAAAGCAAAGGGATTCAGACGGTGGAACGGTAAGGTCATACAGATGGGGCTAGAGTCAGTGGCCCGGCATGTCAGTTACGTGGGAAGCAAGGATGCATCTTAGAGGTAGAGTATGTCCTGGTTAAGAGCCCAGGCTTGGGAAGCAGGCTGCCTGGTTGAATCCTGGCTCCCACTTACTAGCTGCAGGATTCAGGACGAGTTGCTTAACCTTTAGGTGACCCAGTTTTCTCATCTGAAAAATGGGGAATGAATAGGACCCAGCTCACTGTTATTATCACAAAGTGAATTAACACACACCAAGGTGCAGCATGAGCACACAGCTCGCACAGGGACCTGCTGGCTGGCATTATTCCAGAGGCGTGACGCCTGCAAGACCCACAGATGGAGCAGCTCCTGTGACTGTCCAGCTCCCAACAGGTCTGCCAGGACTCACAGCGCTTTATACCCACCACCACATGGTTTTCACAGGAAGGTAGGAGGAGCACTTCCTTTAAAAAAAAATGTTTTTATTGATTTTTAGAAAGCAAGGACAGGAGAGGGATTAGAGGGATAGAAACCTCAATGCGAGAGGAACATCACAGATCGGCTGCCTCCTGCACGCCCCTTACTGAGGATCGAGCCCACAACCAGGGAATGTGCCCTGACCAGCAACAGAACCTGCGACCTCTTGGTTTCTGGATCAATGCTCAATCACTGAGCCACACCAGCCGGGCTAGAAGGAGCACTTCTATGGCATTTTGACCAAATTAAACGTTTACCTCCCACTGAAAGACTTTTAAAAATCATACACCACATTTATTTGGATTTTTTTTATTGCAAATTTCTGGTAAAGGAAAGAACACAGAAGCTGATTCTCATTTAAACTTTGGTGATAAGAGTAGGCTCACAACCTCCCCAGCGCACAAGTCACTGGGGCCTTTGATACAGACTGATGCCCGTGCCCACCTCCCAGAGGCTCTGACGTCGTGGGTCCAGGGCAGCCTAGGCATCAGTAGCTTTGCGGACTCCCCAGGTGATCGCAACATGCAGCCACGGACAAGAACCACTGCCAGAGCTCAGGACACGTAACGGCAGCATCAGAAGCACCTGAGCAACTCAGCAGATGGCCAAGCATCACCCGCTCACCGCACCCTTCTCCCTGCCTCCAGCTGGAATCCTGTGCCCCTCTCCCCAGGGGTCACTGGGCTGATCTTCCTTTTCAGAGACCCCAGAGAAGACAGATGAAGAAGGGCTGTGACTCTCTGTGCTGTGGCTTGTGCTTAAGACTCAGAGAACTGAACTAAACAGTGTTACTCTGCCACCAAAAGAAATCTACTTTCTGATTGCAAAAGAGCATTAAACATTTTCATTGTTACATGGAAATGGTCTGCCTATACTGACAGGCAGAAATTCGTGACAAAATAAGGAAATATGTGTTGGATGACAAATTCCTTACATGACTTCTCTGGTCCGAATTTAAAAAAAAATTTTTTGTCAAGCCACTGAGGGTAGAATATTATATACTTTAGCAGCATATTTTATATGAATAAACAGTAATAGATGTTTCATTTACAATTTATCCTAAAAATTGAAAACACTTTGAATTTCCTGAGTCCTTGGCAAAAATAAATTTTTTTTACAATTTTTAAAAGTATTCCTGTTTCCTTTCTCCTGGGCACCCTCACAGTTTAGAACGGTGTGTGTCTTATGACCAATTTTTACATCCACAGGTGAACAGACAGCACTGAGCCAATATTCAACAACTGAGCCAATATGGCGACTGAAAAGAAATATCCATTGTCTATAAAGTTGGTCAAACTTAAAGTTTCTTGACAGTGTTACAAATGCAATATCAATTTGATTCTCTATTCATACAAAAGTATGAATTTCTATTTCATTAATAATATTGACTGGTTAATGTCTTGACAGTGATTAAATTTAGAATTTAAAAAATACATAGGATCCCATTTTTACATAATAATTCTGATATATTATCATGCCTTCTATTTTGTCTGCAAAACTTTTGTGGGGTACAGTGCATTGACATGATGAAACCAAGGCACAGAATACAGTAAGTGTTTATAAACAGAAGCACTTTGTGCCAATTTTAGAAACAGTTAGAGAGTAGATCATAAAGCCTGAAAAATGCTCACATCCTATTATAATTAATGAACAATTAATTGTGCAATAAACAGACTATAACCACCATTTCATCATTAAATATATGGCTATCACTATACAGACTGTGGATAATTGAAAAACATTTTTCAATATTAAAACCTGGTATAACTGTGTGGTCAATGTAGATATTGTGTCTTGCATTATCTACATAATTGTCTCAAGTTTCCATTTTAATTTGCAATCTATATGGCAGTTATCAATTTTTAAACTGTTCTCATTATATAAATGGTGTTTCCCCGCCCCCCCAAATGTTAAGTCCCTTCCCCCTACAAAAGACAGAAGATTTACAAGAAGTGTGGTGAAGGCTTGAGTGGGGGTGTGGGATGGAGGGGCTCAACAATGGGGTTGGGGAAAGGGATATCTGTAATACTTTCAACAATAAGGATAATTTTTAAAAAAATAAATGCATAGACAACAATAATAAAATCCAAATATGGACTCCAAGGTTAAATTCTAATCTGTGTCACAGAAATGTGTTGCTCCTCACCCTAGGGTGAGGAGCAACACATTTCTGTGACAATTCATTAGTTTTTTAATTTAAAAAAATCACCATGACATTTTCAAAATAGCAAGATCTTGGCCAGAGCATCAAGCATTGAAGGAAAATTAAGTCTTTTCATTCATAAAATGAAGGGGATAAAGCCTTGCCAAATCAGGGAGGGAGGGAAGGATATCCCACTGAATTTAGAGAAGTGGAATAAATTGGTTAAAATTATATTTAATACTAGAGGCCCAGTACATGAAATTTGTGCATGGGGGGAGGGGGTCCCCTCAGCCCAGCATGCACACTCTCCAATCTGGGACATCCCTCTCACAATCTGGGACTGCTGGCTCCTAACTGCTCACCTGCCTACCTGCCAGCCTGATCACCCCTAACCACCTCTGCCTGCTGGCCTGATCGTCCCTAACTGCCCCCCCCACCAGCCTGGTCGCTCCTAACTGCCCCCCCATCAGCCTGGCCGCCCCTTTCTGCCCCCCCTTGCTGGCCTAGTCACCCCATGCAGGATGCTGTTCAGTCGTTTAGTTGTCCCTCACTAACCCCCCTGCCAGTCTGGTCGCCCCACGCAGCCTGCTGTTCTGTCGTTACTGTGACAGAGTTCTGGACAATTTGCATATTCCTCTATTATTAGTATAGATTTTTAAAGATACAGTGTTTTCAAGACTCAAGGTAAACATTTAGACCCATGAAAACACATTTCTTGGCACATGCACGCCATGAATAGAACAATCCCAAATGCCACAACACCCTGGCTACGGAGGTCTTGAGCTCCCAGACCCACTGGCAAAACCACCTTTGAGGTCCTTGTCCCAACTCCCTTCACATGGGAGCTTCCAGCTTCTGCATCTGTTGGATTTGTTTCTGTAGCTGGTCTTTGTCCAGTTTCATCTTGGCTTCAAGAACTTGCCTGAGGGATCCTATGCTTTCATAGATGGCTGTAAACCCTTTAAGAGGTAAATTCACAAGAGTTAATATTACAAAACAATGCTGTATCAAATTCTACAGCATACTAGTATAGTCATAGTTGATTTGGGCAAAAATTGTCAGTAGATGCTAAAACTACTGGAGTAAAACTTTGATGGGAAACAGGATAGTTACATAGTTTCACAGTATCTCCCTACAGATTACTTTTTAAAAATATATTTTTATTGATTTTAGAGCGGGAGAGATAGAAACATAATGATGAGAGAGAATCACTGATTGGCTGCCTCTTGCACACCCCACACCAGGGATCAAGCCCACAACAAGATCATGTGACCTGACTGGAATCAAACCATATCCTCCTGGTTCATAGGTCAACATTCAACTACTGAGCCACAACAGCGAGGCTAAATTACTTTTTAATTATCAAGGGGAAAGGAATTATTAAAATGGAGAAATCTGGCAGCTAGACTTTAACCAAGTGATCAAAGCTAACTGCACCAATACTGGGAGAAACCAACATCATGTACTCCCTGATAAGGTACCCTGGGAAGGACACATCCCCTCTGTGACATTTCTGTCCAAAACCTACAACCTGAGTATAATTGAGTGGAAGAAAACAGACCCAAACTCTGGGACATTCCACAAAATATTGGCCTGTGCTCTTTAATGATGTCAGCATCACTAAGAAATTGATCCATAACAAGTGAGAGTAAATAAAGAAGAATGATAACTAAATGTGATTCTGAATTAGAACCAAGACCAGAGAATGTTTGCTATAAAGCCAACAATGGTTAAAAGTTGAAAATTGAATATCAAAACAAATTTCATCAATATTATGTTGTACTATAGTTATTTAAGAGAATGTTTTTGTTCTTATGGTATATAGCTTCCTATCTAATAAAAGAGTAGTATGCAAACCAACCACTCTGCTACGCCCACAAGCCATGCCCACCAGCCAATCAGGAGTGAGTATGCAAATTAACCCAACCAAGATGGCTGCGGCCATGGAGCGAGCAGGAGGCTTGGGTTTCCCCGGCAGTGGAGGAAGCCAAGCTCCCGAAGCCCTGGCCTGCCTTGGTCTCCACTCAAGGCTACAAAGTTTCAATTATAGAAGATAAATAAATACCAGATACCAGGGCCTCCGGTTGGGTCGCCAAGGGGTGTGGCCGGCCTGCAAACCACCACAGGCCCCTTGCCCAGGTCGCCCCACGCCTCAAGGGAACCCCCACCCTGATCCAGGACACCTTTCAGGGCAAACCAGCTGGCCCCCACCCATGCACCAGGCCTCTATCCTATCTAATAAAAGAGTAATATGCAAACTGACCATCACTCCAACACACAAGATGGCTGCCCCCATGTAGTCAAAGATGGTTGTCCCCATGTGGACACAAGATGGCCAGCAGGGGAGGGCAGTTGGGAGGGACCAGGCCTACAAGGGAGGGCAGTTGGGGGTGATCAAGCCTGCAGGGGAGGGCAGTTAGAGGTGACCAGGCCAGCAGAGGAGGGAAGTTGGGGGTGACTGGGCCTGCAGGGAAGGGCAGTTGGGGGGGACCCAGGCCTGCAGGGGAGAGCAGTTGAGGAGAACCAGGCCTGCAGGGGAGGACAATTAGGGGTGACCAGGCCTGCAGGGGAGGGCAGTTAGGGGCAAACAGGCTGGCAGAGGAGCAGTTTGGCATCAATCAGGCTGGCAGGGAGTGGTTAGGGGGTGATCAGGCTGGCAGGCAGAAGCAGTTAGGGGCAATCAGGATGGCAGGCAGGTGAGTAGTTAGGAGCCAGCAGTCCTAGATTGTGAGAGGGATGTCCGACTGCCCATTTAGGCCCGATTCCAGTAGGATTGGGCCTAAATGGGCAGTCGGACATCCCTCGAGTGGTCCCAGATTGAAGAGGGTGCAGGCTGGGCTGCGGGACACACACCCCCATGCACGAATTTCATGCACCAGGTCTCTAGTAACATAATTCCCTGAGACCCTGCCCCATCCAATTTACAGCCTCATTCAACCTGTGGGCAGTGGCTTTTGCTGTCCTTGCTCAGGCTTCAGACTTTGCTAAAATCTCTCAAATAAGCTGCAGCTGGGTCAGGGGCCCCAAACCTCTCAATAAGAGGCCTAAGACCCATCACTAGCACCAGCCTGCCTTGCTTTATAGCTGGGTCTTGCTTGGACACTTCTAAACCCGATTCAAATAGGAGGAATCTGCAGATCTCTCTGTAGCTCCTGCTGAGTGGCCCCAGGCAGTGGCTGACTTTGTACCTTCCTGGAGACCCAAGAGCCACTATACCTATTGGTCAGTGTCAGATCATACCAGATTACAACTCTTCACATCCATGAGGGACACACTCAAGGGGCAGACTCAGTGAGCACCAAAGCCCCACTGAAGCAAGCCCTGCTCCATAGGGATGTCTCTTGCATAGCAGCTCTCCCCCTGTAGTTGCAGCTGGTCCCTACAGCCAATCTGGCCTAGAGATCAATTTCTCCCAATGATACCAACAGCAATCAAGTCTCAACTACAACACAACTGTGCAGACAGCCCACAAAAGGGTGCACCTAAAGTGCCCAGCTCAGGTGCCTGAGGAGACTAACCCACTGGGCCCTATAGGACACCTACAACACAAGTCCACTCTACCAACCCAAGGATACATAGAAGCTCTACCCAATACATAGAAACAAACACAGGGAAGTAGTCAAAATGCAAAGACAACAAAACATGCCACAAATGAAAGAAATGGAAGAAAGCAAGCTCCTAGATATAGAGTTCAAAACTACGGTTACAGGTTACTCAAGAATCTTCTTGAGGCTTCCAAGGCACTTAATGAGACATTCAAGGATCTTAGTGAGAATGCCAAAATAATGGAAAAGGACAGTCAGTAATTAAGCATACACTGATGAAATAAAGAATAATATACAGGGATTCAAGAGTAAAGTAGAAATCCTGAGAATCAAATCAAGTATTTGAAATATGAGGAAGCAATAAACACCCAATCAGAAGAGCAAAAAGAATAAAAAAATAAGAAGACAGTGTAAGGAGCCTCTGGGACAACTTCAAGTGTACCAACATCCGAATTATGGGGTTGCCAGAAGAAGAGAGAGAGAAAGATACTAAAAACCTATTTGAAAAAATAATGACAGAAAACTTCCCCTACCTGGGGAAAGAAATAGACTTACAAGTCCAGGAAGCACAAAGTCCCAAACAAAAGGAACCCAAAGAGGACCACACCAAGAAACATCATAATTAAAATTCTAAGGGCTAAAGACAAAGAGAGAATCTTAAAAAACAGTTAGTTACCTACAAGGGAGTACCAATACGACTGTCAGCTGATTTCTCAACAGAAATTATGCAGGCCAGAAGGGAGTGGCAAGAAATATTCAACATGATAAATAGCAAGGACCTACAACCAAGATTACTCTATCCAGCAAAGCCATCATTTAGAATTGAACGTCATATAAAGAGCTTCACAGACAAAAAAAAAAAAAAAAAAAAAAAAAGCTAAAGGAGTTCATCACCACCAAACCAGTATTACATGAAATGCTGAAGGATATTCTTTAAGAAGAGGAAGAAGAAGGAAAAAAATATTAAAAACATAAACAATAAAAAGGCAATAAATACATATCTATCAACAACTGAACCTAAAAATCAGAATAAACGAGTAAGAAATCTAATGAACACAATAAACTGGTGAATAAAATAGAATCAGAGGCATGGAAATGGAACAGACTGATGATTCTCAGAGAGAAGGGCAGTGGGGGTATGGGAAGAGATTAACCAAAGATCTTATATGCATGTATGCATTACCTAAGGACACAGACAATAGAGTGGTGAAGGCATGGGACAGGGTGGGAACTGAGTGGAGGGAGGCTATGGGGGGCGGGGGGCGGAAGAGGGACATCTGTAATGCTCTCAACAATAAAGATTTTTTAAAATAAATAAATAAATAAAATCTGTCTTCAGGTCACTTCCACTTACTGGTTCCAGTTCTGTGTTCCTGACTCAGCGTGAAAATCTAATTCTTCCTTTTATGTCAGCCCTTAGAACTTGAAATCAGCTCTAATATTTTCTCCTACACAAATGTGACTTAATGGGCCCTGTTGACTTCTGAGTAGAGGAAAACCACTTATTACCATGATGGTCCTACTAGCAGTATACAATAAAGCCTTCAAAGGCTCCTCAAAGATATGTGCTTATTTAGGAGACCTAGTGACCTTGGCTATGAACAGAAAGGAATCTGTACACAGCACTAAAGAAAGTATACATCAATCGCAAGCTAAGCAATCTTCATTTTGTTTGCTTGTCCCTCATGGTGGCTCTTCATGTACTTGGAATTAAAATGATGTTTTAATTGACTACAGCATAGCTACTTGGAAAATCACCTAAGGCCATTTCACTGTTCTTGCCATTAGCCAGGGTCATGGGCAGTTGTAGGGAATCCTAATTAATTGGTTTCTAGATCAAATAGAAAATAAACCATAGGAGCTGTTTTCTTTTCAGCCTACCAGCATCAACTTCTGCTTTCATTTCCTTCATGTCCTCCGTCATCTGCAACTCCAGCTTGCTGATTCGCCCATGCATCTTCTCTTCTTCTTGTTTTGTTCTCTGCCCTTCCATATGCTTCTTCTGACTCTCTTCTATTTTGTCGAGTCTGGCTGACATCTGGCTGAGCTTCTTCTCCATGTCCCTTTCACTGGCTCCCTGAGATCCATGATAAGAATTGCACCTGAGTACTCCAAAAAGAAAGTCTGTACGGCATTGGCATCAGCTATAATGTCTTTTAACAGTCTGCAGGGAATGGAATCGCAAAGGTTGCTCATTGGTCACCTTAATATCCATGATCCTTTCCTTTTTAACAGATCCCCAATTTACAGCTGGGTATAAGGTCACCCAGAATACAGATGGCATTTTCTACTGTCTCCTGAGTTTGGGGTAGCCATATGATTAAGTTGTGGCTGATGAGATGCAAGTTCAAGTGTATATGGCAGTTTCCAGGAAAAGTTAAAAGACAACTAAGGCATGTCCTTCTTTCCCCTCTTCCTGGAATTCAGACAATGACTGGAGCTCCAGCAACATTTCTAAACTCCAAGGACAGGGGTCACTCTCTAGGATTGGCAATTATGCAAGGAGGATCCTGAGACTCTGAGGACTGACAAGCTACCATACCAGCCCAGACATCTTCTATGTGAAAGAGAAATAAACACCTATCTTATTAAACCCCTTTATCCTGGGGCTTACTGTTAGTTATTAGACCAATCCTCATGTAAAAATAAGTGATCCAAAGACCCAGAGCCTACACATATATTAGCATGAATCTAAGTATATAAATCAGTAGATCTGATAAAAATATGGAGGACACCTAAAGAAATATGTGATATGGTAAATATTCCCTTCCCTTCTTCCCTTCTCTTTCCTTCCCTTTCTTTCGTTTTCCTTCCCTTCCTTTCCCTTCCCACCATGCTTCATTTTTATGGGAATCTGTGTCTGCAGGCGAGCTCTGGAGGCCAGGACCACAAACTCCAAGCTGAAAGTGGGTGGGCTATGGCATGACAAAGCTCTCCCAATGCTGTTCAATGCAGAGTCTGCAATTCAACAGCTGGGCTTTCAGAGAGCAGAGCTAGAGATGCAAACTGCGCGAAACACTTCTGCTCCATCAAAGTTCGACAGGAGGAAGCAGTGCAAGAAAGAGAAGGGAGAGAGAAATGCTTAGGCTAAATGACCAAACCAAAAAAGCTGCCTGCCAAGTACCAGTTTCCGAGTTTACTGGTTTTGAATCCTATCTATGCAAGGCTTTCTCAATATGGTGTTTGAGCAGTTCTGCACACCTTAGTCCTCTGCAAGAGTGGGGCAAAAGGACAAGGAAGCTGGAAAAGAAAACAGTGATTCTCTTTACATGTTGCACCATGACATCTCATACTGCGGTTACAGTGTGACAGAGGGGCCTGGAGGGAGAAATCTAGTCAAGACTGGGTATACCTGGTCTGAAATTAAAACAAGCTAAGTTGAAGTCTGTAATTGTTTGATTTAGAAAGCAGATGGACAATTTGGTTCATTAAGGTCTTCACTTAAATTCATCTTAGCTGAAGCTATTAAAGTTTTCTACTTAGCCTTTGTTAACCAAAACAAATCAGAGTGCTCCATCTCTTTATGACAAAGAACCAATATGAACCATGAAATGGATTCTAAGGCAAGCATTGCAACAGCTTAATGTGGTGCTAAATAAAGCGATGATAAATTACTAGATATTACTCAAACATTGCAGACCCTCACCAAATGACCATGTTATTGCTAAACATCAATACCTACACTGTTTTCCTTAACAACCAAGGAGAGCTGATCGATTTTCTGTAAAAGTTCTTTTTCTATCCGTTCCTGTTGCTGCTGCAACCAATTCCGAGCAGATAAAATCTGGTTACTGAGTTCCTCAATTGTACCTTTAAATCTAAAATAAAAGAATCAGCAAGTTAGATGTAAAACAATTCAAACAATCTCAGTCTCCAATTATCAAATTCCTTATAAATATGTCAGCATTAAACTGAGCCCACTCAGAATTACATGCGTACCTTTTCTTAGACTTGCATTTAGCACTATTTTGGGAAGGGGTTTAAGGAAGATGATGTAACAGAAAAGCACCTGACAATACATCCTACTCATGAAGAGCTGACAGTGTGGGCACGGAGGTGTCAGAGTCACACAAAGCCACACCGGGTGCTAATCATTGCAGTTCAGAGGGTCCCCAGGGCTCCCGGCTCAGAGGACACCGTCCGGGAACCCTCCTAGCTCCCCTATTTCTTTGGGCTCTTCCTCATTCTCCCTTTTATCTCCCAGAACTGGAGCCTGGCTCCCTTTTCCTTTAATAGTCTCCAAATTTCTCTTGCCCCCACACAGATATTTTCTAATTTAAATAAAAAAGAAAACTGAAATAAAAAACATAACCCAATTCTCTAGTCCTCTCCCTTTCCAAATACCTTAAAATAACACTTCATACTTGCTGTTTTCCTTAATTACTTTATTATTTTTTTATTATGAAATGTAATGAAAATACAAAGGAATATATGTGACGAAAGAATCTAAATGATAACAAAATAAATGCCCACTGTGATAAAAAAAAACCAACAACACCTAATTATATGCATTCTGTTTGCCTCTTCTTCCCTATTAAGAAACCCTCAGATGTAAACTGGTTACATGGCTGCCTAGCCAGAGATTACATCTCCCAGCCTTCTTTTCAGTTAGGTGTGGTCATATGACTAAGGTGGATAATTGGACACATGTAGAAGTGATAAGTACAACTTCCTGGTCATTAAAAAAACAAAGCTCTTTGGCCTGATCTGGGCAGGAAGCCAAGCCAGCTGCTCCACCTATCTGACCAGGAAGACTGACCACAGGGATAATTTTACTTCTTTTTCTCTGATTTGAATGTCTTTTGTTTCTTTTTCTTGCCTAATTTCTCTGGCTAGGACTTCCAGTACCATGATAAATAGAAGTGGTGAAAGTGGGCACCCTTGTCTTGTTTTTTATCTTAGAGGAAACACTTTTAGATTTTCATCATTGAGTATGATGTTAGCTGTGGGCTTGGGATATATGGCCTTTATTATATTGTGGTAGATTCCTTCTATCCCCCATCTGTTAAGAGTCTTTATTATGAAAAGATGTTGAAATGCTTCTTCTGCATCTATTGAGATGATCATGATTTTTATCCAACATAATGTGGTATATCATGTTGACTGATTAGTGTATATTGAACCATCCTTGCATACCAGGGATACATCCTATTTAATCATAGTATATGATCCTTTTTATGTACTCTTTAATTTGGTTTGCTAGTATTTCGTTGAGAATTTTTGCATTTATGTTTATCAGGGATATTTTATATGTGGCTTTGGCATCAGGGTAATGCTGGCCTCATAAAATGAGTTTGGAAGTGTTTCCTCCTCTTCAATTTTTTGAATGAGTTTGAAAATTATTGCCATTAATCATTCTTTAAATATTTGGCAGACTTCACCCATGAAGCCATTTGGGTCTAAACTTTTATTTGTAAGGAGGTTTTTGATTACTGGTTCAATTTTCTTCCTTATTTTGGTCTGTTCAGATTTTCTATTTCCTCATAATTCAGTCTTGGTAGGTTGTATGCTTCTAGAAATTCATAGATTTTCCCCCCTAGGATACCCAGTTTGTTGGCATATGATATTTCATAGTAGTTTCTTATGATCCTTTGCATTTCTGTGGTATCAGCTGTAATGCCTCCTCTTTCATTTATAATTTTATTTGAGTCCTCTTTCTTTTTTTCTTAGTTAGCCTAGCTAAAGTTTTATCTATTTGGTTTATCTTTCAAACAAACCAACTATTAATTTTGCTTATTTTCCCATTGTTTTTCTATTCTGTATTTCATTTATTTCTAGTTTAAGCTTTATTATTTCTTCCCTTCTACTATCTTTGAGATTAGTTTGTTATTATTTTTCTAATTCCTTGAAGTGTAAAGTTTGGTTGTTTATTTGAGATCTTTCCTTTCTCATAATGCAGACATTTACCTCTGTAAATTTTCCTCACAGAACTGCTTTTGCTACACCCCATACATTTTAGTATGTTGTGTTTCCATTTTTTTTTTTTTCAAGATTTTAAAATTTCCCTTTTGATCTTCTTTGACATATTGGTTTTTCAGGAATGGGTTGTTTAACTTCCAATGTTCCTCCTGTTATTGATGTCTAATTTTACACTATTATGGTAAAAAAAAAAGATACTTGGTTTTATTTCAATCTTTAATTTGTACTTCTTTTGTGGACTAATAATATATGCTCTATCCTAGAGAATGTTATGTGCACTTAAGAAGAACGTGTATTCTGCAGCTGTTGGATAGAATGTTCTGTATGTCTGTTAGGTCTCTAGTTGGGCAGAACTGTTGTCCACGCTCTGAAGGAATGGGGACCACTGGCTGGGCTCCCTGTCCATGTAGGGCTACTTGATGGGCTGCATAGTCCTAACTGAGCTCTGCAATTACCTCTGGTTGGGTGGGGTTGCAGGCTGTGTTCCCTGACAGGGTGGTGCTACTGGCTGGACTCTATGATCGGGCAGAGCTGCAGGCTGGGCTCCACAACTGTACCTGATCAGGTGGGGCCCCAAGCTGTGTTCCCCAACTCCACGTTCAGGCAGGGCTACAGGCTGGGATACATGATCAGACAGGGCCTCAGGCTATGCTACACAATTTAGCAGGCTGCTGGCCATGCCCCACAGTTGACTGAGGTCACTAGCCAGGCTCCCTGGTCAGGCATGGCCACCAGCTGTACCTAGCAGTTGTGTGGAGCCGGAAACTGTGCTCTGCGGTCAGGAGGAGTTGTTGTCTGGGCTCCCCAGTCAGGTAGAGCTGCAGGCCATGTTCTGCTTTTGGACAGGGTTGTTGGCTGGGTTCCGCACCTGGGCAAGGCTGTGGCCAACAATCAGGTGGGGCCATAAGCTGGGCTCCAAAGCTGCCTAGAGTCACTGTTCAGGCTCCCTGGTTAGGTGTGGTCAGAGGTTATAGCAATTATTATATTTTGTAGAAGTTCTAATTGGTTGATTAAATTCTGGTTGGTTAGTTTTGATCATCTCTTATCCCTTAATCATACTTTCAAAATATGCGTGTGAATACTCATACATACATATACACATGAATTCTTATTTTATCCAATAATTCCTATACATGCAGTATTCAGAAGCCTGATTCTGTGTTGTTTTTTGTTGTTGTTGTTTCTTCTGACTCAGTCAGTTGTGTGGCTTTTCCCTTGTGTTGTTCACAATATTTGACTGTAAATTCATGTTTCTTGGGACTTCCTTTCTCTGTGGGAAGATTTGAAGACTGAAGATTTGCATTTGCTTCTGCCAGGAATCTCAGGGTCATTCTAAGACAGTTACAGAGGCATATATGATGATACCATAGTTCCTGTGGTTTTCTAGCCCTCTGGGTAATGGGAACTACCATTCTAAATCTATATAAAGCTTGTGTTATGATCCTGATACTCAAGATTAACTTTTACTCCTCTACCCAGAGGCAAGATCAGACAGGAAGTTTCCTTGTGATCTCTGTGGATTTTTCCTAGTTCATCCAGCAGGGGTTCACCTTTTGGGTCTCCAATACGTCCCCTACCCCACAGAGACCCCAGGTTGTGCCTGCTTGCCTCCGTGAAGAGCCTTGTGTATACACTCTAGACTGAAAATTGTAGGAAGGAAAATAAAGATGTTTATGTCTGCTGACTAGTAAAATACTAACAGGTTTCTTTTGTTCCTGTGTGATCAAAGAAAGAGGATTGGGGAGATCTTTCTGTGCTTGACCAGCTTATAGAATCTATGAGAAATGGTGACATAACTCCACAATTATTTAAAACAGGCAATGAGAGGAAAGAAAATGTGGTTTTCACAGGTAAATTCCTGTTAATTTGGCAACAATCCTGAAATAGCATTGAACATGGAGGCACTGAGATATAAAGATCCAGTGAATGTTTAATTTAAATTTCCACAAGCCTCTAACAAAGTTCCATACTGTAGTCATCTTTTAAAAATGTACTGTCAAATATACACATATGTATACACACACACAAGGACGCACACACATACATACCCACACTGAATGGCCAGATTATTATGATCTCTAAACACATAATAATCTGGCCACTCAGTGTATATCCTATATAATAAAAGGCCAATATGCAAATTGTCCCCTTGATCAGGAGTTCGACCAGCAGGCAGGCCAGCCAACCGCCCATGTCCCCTCCCCCTGGCCAGGCTGGCCAGACCCTACCCATGCACAAATTCATGCACCGGGCCTCTAATACACACACACACACACACACACACACACACACACTCTGAGTGGCCAGATTATTATGTGTTCAGAGATCATAATAATCTGGCCACTCAGTGTATATAGTCAATGCTGGCTCTGCTTTGGCAGGAAAATGTGAGGTCATGAAGCTTCACGATGGGAAAAGGTGTATGGTTTTGTGATTGAGCAGAAGATGAGCTTCACTGCAGGCAAGTACAGTCTAAAGGGTCACTGTAACAAAATGTGGAAGTTTAACAAATTATAGGGCACCAACTAGATAGCTCAGGATAACCCTAGTGCAGGCCTCTCCCACCTACACTGCTGAAACAGTGCCCCTAACGGATGTCTCCATCTCTGCTTTGGCCCCTTGTGACCCATTTCCAACTGCAATCAAGGCAACTGAAAATAATTATGAATATATCACTTTATCTGCTTAAAATCTTCCAGTGGCTCCTTATTGCTCAGTGATGGAAAGTCCCGGCCGTGGTCTACAAGGCCCGGTCAGCTGGCCAGCCTCGCATCTCTGTTCCAGCCACCTTGCCATCTGGCAGTTTCTATATGCCACATGTCTCCCAAGACAGGCTCTTCCATCCTGAATGTTCTCACCTCTCTCTTTACCCAGTGAATTCCACTCATTCTTCATTCTCTTACTCCAAACATCACCTCCTCAGGAAGGCCCCACACCCAGGCCTCTGTCACACACTCATATAGCACCACTGTGTTAGCTTCTGGCGGCTGCTGTGACAAGTGCCCACAAGCTTGGTGGCTAAAAACAACACATTCATTTTCTTATAGTTCTGAGGGCCAGAGCTCTGAAATCAGCTTCACTGGACTAACATCGAGGTGTGAGCAGAGGTGGTTCCTTCTGGGGGCTCTGAGGAGAGAATCATTTTTTTGCCCTTTTCAGCTTCCATTGCGTGTGGCCCCTTCCTCCACCGTCAACGCCCATGACTCCAATCTTGGCTTCCAGGTCACATGGTCTTCTCTCTGACTCTGAAATTCCTGCCCCCTCTCATAGGGACTCTAAGGGTGACATCGGGTTCACGCAAATAATTTTCCCATTTTAAAATCTGAATCACATATCAAAGTCCCTTTTTGCCATGCAAGGTGCCCTATTCACAAGGGTTACATGGTGACCTTTGGGGGACCAATCAGCCTACCACACCATGTCCCTTTCCTCCAAAGCACTTATCACCGTTAGCAATGATATAGCAAGTGCTTGTTGCAGTCATTACTTGATCCATGCTCATCAACACCCTAGACCCATGGTCCGCAAACTGCGGCTCGTGAGCCACATGTGGCTCTTTGGCCCCTTGAGTGTGGCTCTTCCACAAAATACCACAGCCTGGGCGAGTCTATTTTGAAGAAGTGGCATTAGAAGAAGTTTAAGTTTAAAAAATTTGGCTCTCAAAAGAAATTTCAATCGTTGTACTGTTGATATTTGGCTCTGTTGACTAATGAGTTTGCCGACCACTGCCTTAGACTATCAGCTACACAAGGACAAGAATCATCTATTTCTCTTCATTACTGACCCTCAGCACTGTGGCCAGTGCTCAACTATTTATCGAATGAATGGATGGATGATTATCCAACCAAGAAAACAAAAATGAGGCAGGTGAAGCAACAGCATGCTGCACAGATACTTTTCCTTTCTACTTCCAGTACTGTTGTCACTTTGTTTATGCAATAAATAAATTAGAGGGGAAAACTAGTATTGAATAAGTTCATAAAGAACCCCTACCATTAGAAATAAAATGTTTATAAGTTGATTACTTACTTAGTATCCAAGAGCTGAAGCTGGTGGTTACTATCTCTGTGGGACATCTTCAGTTTGGTGCTTTGCTCGGATATTGACAAGTCCACTTTGTTCAAAAGCTGAGAAATCTGGAAAACAGACTTTGCGTGGAATATCACACTGAGCCTTTTCAGAGGTCATTTCAGAAAACATTGCATAAGCTATATTCTAGACAAATGGCATGAAGATTCAGTCTAATTTAATACAGTCGTTTAGGACTTTACTTCATCTTTCCACTTCCGTTTTCTTTCATGTGCCCCATCAAAAAGCAAGACCAGTAGCACTGCCAAAATGTTCCCTGTGCGCTTAGCACTGAGCTATGGATCTCTGATGAGCAAGCCCAGTTTCTGCCCAGGAACACTACTGCCACCTGCTGGCACAAAATATAGTGACTTTTATTCTGAAATTTCTACCAGGAACGTGGCTGCTAGTCACAGAATGGAATTCTTATCACTTACAACATCCATTAAGGTCCCAGATTTACCTCTGTATTGTTTAGTTACCTGAAAACATAATTTGTAACTATGCATCCCTCCTACTCCTTTCTCCTACTGCCTACCCATTTCCTTGTCTTTTCATTACCATTTAACATAAAACAAGTGCTATATGAAATGTCTTAATTTTCTGCAATGGTCCTTAAAGATTCATGAAACAAGTATTTTTCAGATCCAGAACAAAGAAAAAATATATCTCCTTTTATGGATTTCTATATGTATTACACTTGGCTTGGCTATCAGAAAGCTTAATATTTCCTTAGTATTTATTTTCTGATGTAATAATTTTATCCTCACTCATTCTGTGATGAAAGGATTGGACTTGTCATTTTATTCTTCTTTTCATGGTTTTATAATGTCTGTGCTTTTCACATACGCAGATATACCTACTTATTGGATGTAGTTAGGACACAAGTCTTTTTAGTCCAATAAATTGACCAGATGCCCCACTTTCCTGGCATAGTCCCCCTTTAAGTGAGGAAGAGCAAGCAGAGCACACACTGTGGGGAAGTCCCAGAAAGACAGGTCCCATTATGGCAAAGGGAAAGTTGTAAATGGCCAAAAAGCAAACTGTTAAATGCCAAGAATTTTGCTCTTTGGAATTAACGTGTGAATTTCAAGGTGGAATACTGAAAATCCACTAGCTGGCCGATCCTCCAGCTTTGCCCCAATTTCTTCCCACATGCAGACTATGGATGTATCAGCACATGCGATGAGTCCCGGTGAATATAGCAACCTTTTCCCAAACCCCAAACTGGGACGGACTGGCATGTAAAAGAATGCTGATCACTTACCTGTGTGAGAGGTAGTTTTGGAGTTATAATTTGGAATGTAGTAATTGTATTCAGAATAAAGGGAAAGAATCTTTGGAATTACGACTGTACCGAAAAAATCCCGGTGATTTGGTTGCCCTACTCATGAAGCGCCACTCCAGTGACGCAGAAGGAAGGAAGAAGCAGAGAAAAGAGATAATGCTTATGCCAGGTGCCCGAGCTAGTTTCCTCTGTAAAAGATAGGCCGCACCACGGTACTCTTAGCTAAGAACAATGACCACTTTTAAACAGCTACCTGAAACAGGTCTTACCTGTCCCTCTGCGTCCTTGATCTTTGTTTCCAAGATAAGTTTGGCAGCTTGCTGTTCTTTATTCAAGTGCTGAAGGCCCTCATAGGTTGATTTGTGCTCCGCGGAGAGTCTGGCTATGCTGGCGTCACATCTATCCAGGCAAACAACAAAGCTCATTCTCATTCAAGTTTCAAAACAAGTGCTCGGGCTCCCTTGCATGCTCTACAATGCATGACCCCATTCAAAGAAACTGCGCGGTGAGCTACTCTTTTTAACAGAGGCTCAAATGAATTCAGAGAGCTGCCCTCACTATGGTTTTTACGTTAAACCACAGGGGTGTGCTTGAAAAGACTCAAGATGTCACCATCAAAGGGCCTAAGGCTTACAATGATCATGACTGCAAAACCGTATGTGCAGTGAGGGCCCAATTACAAAACACTGTGGAGTGTGCGGATGTGGTCTGTCATCTTCAGAACCACCTCCGCCTTTTCATGTGTGTGTGTGGATGGGGAGTGGGGCTTTGCATTTTGGAGGCCATTTCTACCACATTTGAAATGCTCCTCTTAACCTCTTACCAAACCACCTAGAAGGCTGTCTGCTTTGAGGGGGCCCAGGGTCAGGGAAGGCTCTGCAGCTGGTCCACGCTGCCAGGGAAGTGGTTCTGCCCCTTGGGCCTTACACCCAGTGGCAGTTCCAGTGGTGCTCCAAGTATCGGTGGCAGATATGCTGTGCACCAGCCTCTGTTCATGGGTGACAGACCTAACAGGAGGATCACAGGATAGACCCCGAGGGTTTTAGAGCGAAGTCATCCCTGTTCCAACACTCGCGGTCCTGCCTGGAGAAGTCGCTGCTGGCTTGCTACTGGGCGCTGGTGGAGACTGCACATAGGTGGGCACTGAGCAGCACTCCATCCTTTAGGGGAGGGGTATGGACAGACACCACGCCCGAACAGATCGTAAAGGCTACGCAAACTGCATGAGGCCGACGCCATGGCATCCAGCCCCACTACTGTACCAACTTCCTTCAACTCACACCTGCGGCCTCTTGAGGAGTTTTCTGATGCCCACGTGGACTGACAGGGGGAAAAGTCAGGCCTGATTTATAGATGGTCACGCCCAACAGGCTGGCACCTTCTAGAAGGCTGCTGACACTTAAAAGCCTGCTCAGTAGTGGTCCTAAGGGTGTTACAGAAGGGAAACCCTCACAGTGGGCAGAACTTCACAGTATATCTGGGTGTTCACTTTGCCTAGAATAAGAGGTGGCCAGACATTTACGGAAATAACTCATGGTGAGAGACTTAGAAAAAAGATATTGGAAGACTAGTGACAAGAGTAAGCAATCACACGAGTGGGCCACTCAGAGCCAACTGGGCCTTTTTGCTCCTTGGGAATTCTCTCTGTATCTCCTCAGGGCAGGAGCCCCCAACTGCACTTCCCGGATCCCCTCACTAGCGTGGTCTGATTTAGATCCCACCAGTGGAGGCACATATGCGGGATGTGGAAGGTGGAAGAGAAGGGGAAGCCCTATTCTGCTCTGCAGGCGCCAGGGGGACTGCCGGGGGGAGGTGTGCAGCCACTTCCAGGCACACTCCTGAAAACCCCTTACTTCCGTGCCTGCCGTAGCCAGCTGAGTCCCTTTCTGTGATTCTCGTCCTGCCTATTTTCCTGAAAGCCCGTAAGTTTCCTGCGCTTTGCTTCCCCAAAGCTTCCAATGCTTTTGCAAGCTGTGATTTTCTATATGAAATCCCTTCCTGCAAAATAGAGTGTTTTCTGTTTGCTTGAGTGAACTTTGATGCATATAATCATTAAAATATCACACGAAAGCTTACAAAATATTAACCAACTATCTCTGGATCATGTGTGGTTATTTTATTTTTCATTCTTTTCTGACATGCACAACTTTCCTGCAATACATACAAATAATTTTTATAATCAGAAAAAACAATTCCACAACGAAAATGTTTTGATCAATAGCCATGTACAAAGAATATGTTATAATTTTGTGGAATAAGCACTATCCCATCATCTTTGCCTGGGCCCCCATGAAGCAGAAATGGGGCTGGAGTATAAGGAAGCCAGAGCTAGAGACAAGTGGGCTTAGGTCACTGTCATGAAAGGCAGGTCAGGTTCAAGGCAACATACAGTAAAGTGAAGAGGCTGTGGTTGGAACCCCCATCCACAATCCATTCATTCACTCAGGAAGTATTTGTAGAATGTCTACTATACCACATATACCAAATACAGGATGGTGAGAACTTTATCTCTCCAGTACATACACTATAGCAGTCTAGATTTTTAAACTATTATGCCACTACTACCAAATGTGATTCATTCTATACCTATATTTTCCTATTATTGATGGGGATTACATCTGACATCTGTTCACTAGCTCCCTGGTTTAAACAAATACGCTCAGAAGATGGTTTGGGAACTTGCTGACGAAGAACAACCTATGACCAGTCACACTTTCAGTGACTCAGCAGTCTACAGTCACCTGAAAAGCACTGAGGATGTGTTCTTTAAGATGCACATCTGCACAGAGGCCTGAACAAGGTTTATGAGCCATTCCCTAAAAGATGTAGGTACCGAAAAGGGTCTCACTTTCTAAATCCCATTGACTATTTGCAATAAACTAACAAAAGTTAAATTATATCCCTCCAGAAGCTGGAGAAAATAAAATATCACAGGGTTGTGCTTTATAAGCCATAAATAAAAATTAGAGAGCATGCCAGTGCTTGGTAGGCTTCCTAATACACTATAATATTTAGCCAAATTTACTAATCACTTTGTATTAAAATGTTGCAAATATGTTGTTCATTATAGTCCATAAATTAGTGAGATCATGTGATATTAATCTTTCTTTGACTGGCTTATTTCTCTTAGCATAATGCTCTCCAGTTCCATCCATGCTGTCATGCTGTTGCAAATGGTAAGAATTCCTTCTTTTTTACCGCAAAAAAAAAAAAAAAAATTACTGGCAAAGAATGAAAGAGAAATTATGTTAAGTGCTAACCTCATCAAGGTCAAAATCTAGCACTGCTTCAAAGATCCCTTACCCTGCAGACTGTCATCACAGCTGTACCCATGAGCTAATCATCTTAATAAAGGCTGGTTTAAATGTAAAAATAATAATAAAAATTAAAAATAAAAAAGAGCCTTGGGAAAAATTAGCAATAAAAATGTGTTAAGCACCATATGGATCAATGTATTTTGGGGAATGTGATAGAATTTTATTTTTTATTCTATTAAGGTTATTTCTTTCTTTGAATAAAGAAATACAGTTTTAAAAAATGTTGCAAATAGGAACTACTACCTGGTATTTTAGTTAAACGTGGTGGACGACACACATGCCCTCATCTTGGCTCCCTCCTGAATATCTATCAAGATGACACCAAATGAGTTTTATAAAAAAAGGTATAAAGCCAAAGGGTGAAAAGGAATGGGAGAAAGTGGAAAGCAGAGAGATGGCACAGAAGATAGAGCAGAGCAAATGCTTTGCTGGTGTCAGAGGCTTGCTGGGGCTCTGTATCTGAGAACCAATAGTAGTAAGAAGAAATTTTAGTTCCCACAGTGTAAGAAGGGCATGAACTGGCTCCACTTAGGACCAGGGTAACGGAACCAGAGACTTGAGTGGGGCTCCACCAGCTATGGAAAGCACAACTGGGATCAAATAAGTTTAAAATAAATATATTTAAGATACTACAAAATAACAAAGATAGATTAACATACATCAAGAAGATGCTAAATTAGTAAACAAAAACAGAGATGAAAGAAGAATGAGTATGTAAGAAAAAAAATTAGAAATCCTGGGAACAAACTACGTAGTTATCTTATTAGACCAGTCAAACTCTAGATTAAACATGACTGAAGATAAAGTCAGTGAATTAGAAGATAGTAGCAAGGAGCTCACCCAGAATGCAGTAAAGGTAGACAGAGATTCAAAACATGAAAAATAGTTAGAAAACAAGGAGGACAGATAAAGAAATGCTAACATAAGTCAAGGAGGACTTGAGGAGTTTCAAAAGAAGGAAATGGCCCTGGTCAGTGTGGCTCAGCTGGCTGAGCATTGTTCCATGCACGGAGAGGTCACCAGTTCAATTCCGCCAGGGCATTTGCAGGTTACAGGCTCCGTCCCCAGTAGGGGGAGCTCAGGAGGCAGCTGATGATGTTTCTCTCTCTCTCCGACTCCCTTCCTCTCTCTCTAAAATAAAAAACACATTTGACAAAAACAAAAGAGGAGGAGGAGGAGGAGATGTAGAGAATGACAGGGATGCAATATTTGAGGTCTGAGTGCTGGCAATTTCATTACACCGAAGACAGACATGAATTTTAAAGTATTTAATGAATACAAAGTAGGATAAGTAAAAATAAATGGAGCACAGTGAGATTCAGATAGCCCATAGTAAAGGTAAAATCTTAAAAGCTACCAAAGACTAAAGACTGGTAATCTGCCAAAAACTGACTGTAAGAGCACACAACACATATGAGAAGACAACAGATATCACAAGATGATGGAGAAATGTATTTTACTTAGGGAAAATAACCTATCATCCAAGAATAAGTGCAAAATAAAGATAAGACAGTTTCAGGGATACGAAGATTAAGAAATGTATCGCCCACAGCCCATATGGAAGGAGTCTCTAAAAATGTACTTCAGTAAAATTAAAATCACACTGTTAGGTAGTTGTTTTGCTGCACATCATTATATTACTACAATGATAATTATTTTACAACAATGTATAAGAAAAGTCTTAAGAGGTCAGACACCAGATTGTTAACATTAGTTATCTCTAAGGAGTAAAACAGAGATGGAGCTGGTGAGCCTTCATTTTCTATTTTATATATTTCATAGTGTGCCTGATTGTTTATTGCCAGCATCTATCATTTATGTACTTTTATAAATAAAGGGGTAGGGTGGGCAGTGGAAGTAGAGAGACACACAGTGAGTGATACCAAAGCCTCTCATCAGAAAACATACACAGTGAAACTGACTTGTGTTTCTAATGTCAAAAATAATGTTATTCTTACTCTCAAATATTTTAGAAATAAATTTTATATGTGAAAGAATAATAGAGTAAATTGGACAAAATGTTAACATATGGTGAACCTTGCATATTTTTATAAGTTTGAAATTATATACATAAATATGTATTTACATATATAAAAATTACATATATATATATATATACATATATATATATATGGGGGAAAGCAATATTGCTATTTCAGCTGATATTGAATCAAAGACATCATTCTTGTCTTTTCAAAAAAACACTCATAAAAGACAGCCTCAGCACTCTAACATAGCTGCATGCATGCTCAATAACTTTAGCTAAACAAGGATTGGCAATGAATCTGATGGGTTGTCCTATTTCATCCTTGAAGTTTTATATTACAGATTCCATTTTTCCCCCTTCCGTCTTTTGGCAGCTATCTCCCGGCTACACTCCCTAGTTCTGGCCATCAGGTGGCAGAATGACACTACCACTTGGCCAACAGGGTCCCAAAGTCGAGCAACAGGTATGACAGGCAACATGCTTACACAGGACTTTTCTTACTGCTTGTGACATGGTGGCATAGTAACCAAAAGCAATGACATTTAAAACATTTTCTCTCCCTAATCGGCTTGGCTCAATAGATAGAGCATCGGCCTGTGGACTAAAGGGTCCCAGGTTCGATTCCGGTCAAGGACATGTACCTTGGTTGCAGGTACATCCCCAGTAGAGGGTGTGCAGGAGGCAGCTGGTCGATGTTTCTCTCTCATCGATGTTTTTAACTCTCTATCCCTCTCCCTTCCTCTCTGTAAAAAATCAATAAAATATATTTTTAAAAAACATTTTCTCATCTTCCATAGTATAATAATTAATATATACGTATGTATGTGTAATAATATATACATATGTATGTTTGTGTACGTATACACACACGTATGTACTAGTAACTAGTGTATATATACATCATTAAACCCATAAGTGCTGGCAATAATTTAATTCAATCAGATCACAGAGCAATGTATGTTCTAGGGCCCTTCAAAAACAGTAGAGCAATATGCCAGCAATTAGTAGAGCCTAAGATTTGGGTGTGGTTCCTACAGAGGCAGACGGCTTAATAACGATCAGGGAAAGAGACAGAGAGCCTTGCTGAAACCACTGTAATTGCAAGGTGACTTTGTACCTTCTGAGGAGTGACACTGGAGGCTAGTTACTGAAGGGAAAATAGACATCACTAAAATAGTCCAGCCAAGTCACTGAACAAACAACAACAACAAACCCAAGGGTGTGTGTCAGCATACCAGACTGCAGCACTGTGTCACCTGAAATGTCCAGTTGTTAACAAAAAGCCCGAGACATGCGAAGAAACAGGAAAATGTGAGCTATACGCGGGGAAGGAGCAGACAGAAGCTGCCTGCGAAAGAGCAGATGTCAAATGTAAAAGACAAAGATCAAGGCAGCCATTATAAATGTAGTAAAAGAAACATGCTTTAAAAAGTAAAGTATAATGACAATGTCTCATTAAATAGAGAATAGCAATAAAGAGATAAAAATTTTAAAAAATAGAACCAAATTGACCCAATTAAGGAAATGAAAACAGAATGGGGAAACTTTTTTCAAATATCCGATCAGAGAATTGCATCTGGAATATACAAAGAACTCCTACAATAATAAAGAGACAAATAACCCAATTTAAAAATGGGCACAGGATCTGAGTAAGTGCTACAAAGCAGAGAAATCACCAATAAGCACATTAAATTATGTTCAACACCATTCGTCATTAAGGGAAATGCAAATCAAAACCACATAATGCCACTTCACACCCTCTAGATTGGCTGTAATAAAAAAGACAGACACGCTGAATGCAGAGAAATGGAAGCCCTCATACACTGCTGCTGGCAGTAAAATGGTACGGCCACTTTGGGAAAAGAATCTGACTGTTCTGTCCTCCAAAAGGTTAAATAGAGAGCTACCACATTACTCAACAATTACACTCCTAGGTATATACATGCAAGAGAAATGAAAACATAACCACACAAAAACTATGTGAAAGTTCAGAGCAGCATTACACATCATCCCCAAAAGTCCTTAATCTGATGATGTCCCATTTATCTGTTTTTTTCTTTGCACCTGGGCTTGCATCCCTTGTGGAATTTGCACATCTGCCTTAGTATACTGATAATTCTCTAGGGCTCTGACACCATGCAAACAGACTTCATAAAGGAAAGTGGAAATGGCCACTGAGTCTTGGAAAAATGAAGAAGACAGGGCAAAAATGGACCAAATATTCCAGTAAGAATAGGAAAGCCCTGAGCCCTGCTTTAGAGAGAAATGGGAACCTCTGAGAAAGTCTTTTTTAGGGTGTGCTATGCTTAGTGGGGGTAAGTGTCTCTCACCTCCATGGCAAATTTGCCTTTGTCCCTCCTAGATGGATCTACATGGGAGGTATCAGGGTCTGTTTCCTATCAATTACATCACCAATTGATCCAAAACACTATGAAATAAATCTGAAATAATATAGCAGCCCAGCCCAACTGGTGTGGCCCAGTGGTTGAGGGTTGACCTATGAACTAGGAGGTCACGGTTCAATGCCCGTTCAGGGCACATGCCTGGGTTTTGGGCTTGATCCCCAGAGTGGGGTGTGCAGACGGCAGCCGATCAATCACATTCTCTCATCATCCTCTCTCTCTCTCGCTCTCTCTTTCTCTCGCTCACTTTCTCTCTCTCCCTTCCTCTCTGAAATCAATAAAAATACATTTAAAATATTATATAGCAGCCCAATAATTTAAGAATATCATTTAAAAAGTTCATTCAGATTCCTTCAATACAATAACATAACCAATTCAAGAAAGCCAAAATTTTGCCAAAGAATTTTTATCTCACATGAGTTTATTTCAACAATTAAAGGCTCATTAACATTATAGGAGAAAGACAAATATAAAATCAAAGCAAAGACATGTGGTGCTCCTAATACACTTTTAATTGTTGCAGAATAAAAGTATTTGTTACAGAGAAGGAACACGCTGGGTAGAGCAGCTAATAAGAAATTGCAAGGGGGAAAACGTAAAATTTCTGAAAGTACTTCAAAATAACTTCTCTGTTTTGTAATTAGAACCAGGATAATTTCACATGCCATCCCATGCACTGCACTAGGCCTCTTACATATATTGCTTCGCTTAATCTTTATCTGCAAAAAAAAGTGACCAAGAAGATCCTCAAAGTTCTCCTGAGGTCTCTACTCTGCCCTGCAGGTCTGAAGTTCTTCTAACTGTCCTGAGAGTTATAACAGAGCTGTGGTTTCCTTTAAGCCAATCTCCACAGGAAGAATTCAAGTTTTCCATCCTATTCCAGTGATTTTCTAGATCTACTACTTTCCAGGGACTATTCCCAGACACTTGAGCTACAAAAATAAAAGATGGTACTCCACTCCAAGACAGTGAAGACAATAGAAATACTCAATAGAACAAAGATTGCTAGGAGAGCTCAGGAGCATGGGCTGTCTGGGAAGACTTCCTGGGGGAGGTGACATTTGAGCAGTATTTTAAAGGCTGACAAGAAGCTATAAAAGGAGGAAAGGCATGCTGGGTATAAGAACAGCATATGCAAAGGCACTGAAATAGGAAGGATGGCCCATTCAGGAAATAACAAGCAGTTAGTTGATCACTGCTGAAAGGTACAGTGCTAAGATAAAGAGAGGTGAGGAAGTCAGCAGGGTCATATTAAGGAGATTGGAGTTCACTCAGATGAGGATAGAAAACCACACAAGAGCAGTCAACGAGTCCTCCATTCAATCTCTGCTCTTAGACTACTGTTCACCCAACAGATGCAAATCCACAGGCCCAGCATGCAAGGCCCTTCAGGTGTGGTCTGCAAAAACACCTCCCGCCACTAGTGCTCTCTGCTCCAAAGAGTCCTTGGTTCCTGAGCGCCTCTTTTCCACTCCTGCCCTTTGCGGACCGCTCTCAACTTCACCTCAGGCTGACTCAAACTGCCTGTGAGCTCCACAACTCCTGTGCTTGGCTCTTAACAGCAGCAGAGGGCGGAAGAGGCCTGTGAATACTTTAGGGACTATAGGTATTTCTAACAGGGTCCCAGGTGATATGATGCTGCGGGTCCAGCAAGTAGTGAAGGGCTAGAACCACAGTTTCCAACTATCTGAGATAAAAGAGCTCTTTTTAAAATGTTCAACCTACGATAGACTAATACTTTCAGAAAATAAAATAAAAATATAGTCAATAATATTGTAATAACTGTGCATAGTGTCAGGTGGGTACTAAACTTATTGGGGTATATAAATGTCTAATCACTATATTGTACAGATGAAACTAATATAATATTGTATGTTGACTGTAATTGAAAAATAATTTACTAATAAGTGAATTATAAGAAAAAATGAAATTAAAAAAAGACATGGAAGACTGTCGAATCTCTGAGGGAATGGGGGGTGGGGGGTGGGAAGAGATTAACCAAAGAACTTGTATGCATATATGCATAACCCATGGACATAGACCATAGTGTGGTGAAGGCCTGCAGGGGCGGGGGGCGGGAGGGGGAGGAAAGGAGACTGGCTCTAAGAGGACAATGGGGGAAAAAAGGAGATATCTGTAATACTTTCAACAATAAAGACTGAAAAAATATTCTGAAGAAGTTAATTTTAATGCTAGACATCGACCAAATGGTGTAAGAGTTGGCAAAATGTTATGCTATAATAATTAAAAATATTTTTTCCATGTTAAACACAGATCATTTTCAGAAAAGGCAGAGAAGTATTTGTTTAGAATTCTAATAAAAATTAAAGAAAATAGAATCATAGTTTATAAATAAACAAATAAATAAATAAGATGTGCAAAAATGTGAGTCCCAACTTTGTTCATTATTGGATTCAATAAACATAATAATCTTCATCTCCAGATGGCACCAGTCAGCTGAGCTCTCCCGCCATTTCCTCCCACACAGACACACAAGAAGTCATGGCATGCTCATATCCAGGTCTAATGTCCACTGTTAAATTTTATGGGCAAAGGAGGTGATGTATGAGAAGAATGCAAACGATTTGCTTTGGGACTTCATGAATATATTTCCCACTAAAATGAAGTGTATGAAAAATAGCTTTTGAGGAGTGGAATACCAGACATTTGACCACCTACCTTGCCACTCTCCCTCGAAGATCCCCCAAACCGGACAGCTGACGCATCTCCAGAGTCTTTAAGGCAGAATTAGTTCCATAGCTAATGTTGTCCCGGGCACGGATCTGCTCCTGGAGGACCTGGGCAACGCAAGACCACAGGAGAGGCATTTGAGAATTTGCATGATTCCACAAAACCATTTTAGGCAAGGATGTTGAACTCTTTTCATAAAAGGCTCCTTTTTAACAGCCACCTGGTATGTAAAGAGAGCCAGGGGCTTAGACAGAGAGAAAGAGGGAGACCTTAGGGATCACACCCACACCAAGTCCCTTAATTTACCGATAAAAACACCGAGACTCTGGTATCAGGATCCAGACCGGGACCCTGGCCTCTTGGTATGTGTTTCTATCACTCCATGATGTTTTTTGATAGTCACTGTTTTAGGTGAACAATCCTTACATTTATTAAAAAGTAATAAATCGGGAGCAAGGAGGGGAACAGGGCATCGGACAACGGCTCCAAATTCTGGTTCCTTCAAATTCTGGGCAAGTGTGTCAAGTTCTCTGAGCTTCCTTTCCCTAGTCTGTTAACAGGAGTGATGACTATACTTTTTAAAAACACATATTTTTATTGATTTCAGAGAGGGAGAGGAGATAGAAATATCAATGATGAGAATCATTGATTGGCTGTCTCTTGCACACCCCCTACTGGGGATCGAGCCTACAACCTGGGCATGTGCTCTGACCAGGAATCTAACTGTGACCTCCTGGTTCATAAGCCAAGGCTCAACCATTGAGCCACACCAGCCAGGCTGGTGACTAGACTTTTAAGGCCACTGTGAATATTACATAAGATACACATAAAGCACTTAGTGCAATGCCTGGTACATGGTAAATACAGCAAATATTCTTTTGAGTATTGGACGACAATACTTCTACTGGAACGGCCAAATGGTGTCCCATAGGAAAGACATGAAATGAAAGCAGAACTGCTTGAAGCATAAGTGTCCCAACCTAAGAGCATGGTCTTGTGGAGCATCCATCTGGGGATCCTTCAAAGGAATGATGGAGGCAATGAGAACATCATCTGAGCATGTACTGGGAAGTGCTGACATGCACCAAATCCACACAGGCCCTCTGTGAGGGGGGACACTCGGGATGCCCATGTTCCCCTCCAGGACGTGAGGCACAGACAGCTGAAATGATACCGCCAAAGTCGCCCAGGTAGCCAGTGGCTCACCAGGACTGCCATGCTGCCTGCCACAAACAGGCAGGAAAGAAGCTGAGGCTGACACTCTGACAGAGACAGACAGACAGACAGACGAGAAAACCTGAGTGCTAAGTAGTGGGAGCAAAAGGTTACATCAGATGTTTCTTTTGAGCATTTCCTCATTCTTTGGCACATCTTTCCTCCCACCCGCCTTCCTCTACTATATTCTGTTCTTCACACTCCCCCTCACCACACCATCTTCTCCTCCTTTTCAAAGAGAAAGCTTTTGGGTTCTTGGATCCTTTCCCTTTCAACCACTTTTTAAAAGCATTTTCTATTTGCTTGATGTCAGCTTAAATATCTGTTAATTCTTCCTTTTGTTTTATTCCTTTTTTGGTAATTTTAAACTATGAATACACCGTTCCTTTATTTTCATTATTTCTTTCTTAATAATGAAGACTTGTTTCAGTACCATATTTTCTGTGTTCATAAGTTGGGTGTGACGTGTTTTCTTTTTCACTGTTTTAATTTCAGTTTTGAATTCCTCTTTGATCTAAGGATTACTTAAAATTGTATTTCTTCATTTTCAAGCTAAGTGGTTTTCATCATTTTTATTATTTATTTCTAATTGTATTGGATTATTATTAAAATGTGGTCTGTAACATGTTTAATGTTTTGAAGGTATTATGGCTTGTTTTGTGGCACTTGATTTTTTTTACATTTTTTTTATTGGTTTTAGAGAGGAAGGGAGAGGGAGAGAGAGAGAGAAACATCAATGATAAGAGAGAATCACTGATTGGCTGCCTCCTGCACACTCCCTACTGGGGATCGAGCCTGCAACCCAGGCATGTGCCCTTGACTGGAACTGAACCCAGGACCCTTCGGTCCGCAGGCCAACACTCTATCCACTGAGCCAAACCAGCTAGGACCAAATGTCCCATGCAAAAAAACTATTTGAGGAACAAAAGGTTCAAAATGTCTATTAGATTGAGTTTGCTGATTCTGTTATTCATTTTTCTAGATTTTATTTATTTTTGTCTATTGGATCTCTCAGCTTAAAAGAGATATGATGAATTATCCTGCTGTAAATTATTTTCATCAAGTCCTCACACTTTTAATACTTTTTAATAGACTAGTATATTTAGCTGCCATCAGGTACATATAGATTTACAAAAAGTGGCCATAACCATCATATAATAACCATTTTTATATGATTTAGTACTTTTACTAATAAGTTTCATCTTACTAAGTATTAACATTGCTACTACGCTTTATAAATAATAAGGCAAACACTTGCTTGATCTACTGTTCACCAGACACTGATCTAAGTGCTTTGGTATGTTAACTCAACCCTCACTGCACCCTATGAAGGAGGCACTGTCATCATCCCCATTTCCCAGGTGCTGTTAAGTAACTTGTTCAAAGCCACAGTCAAAAAGTGACAGAGCTAGGCGAAAAGAAAGCTGGGGTGGCAATACTCATATCTGATAAAATAGACTTCAAAATGAAAGCCATCACAAGAGACAATAAAGGTCATTACATAATATTAAAGATATGGATCCAACAACAGGATATAACCTTGGTAAACATATATGCACCCAATATAGGAGCACCTAAATATATATAAATAAACTTCTGGAGGATTTTAAGGAAGAGATTGACAGCAATACAGTCATAGTAGGGGACTTTAACACCCCACTGACTTCACTGGATAGATCTTCCATACAAAAAAATTAACAAGGAAACAGTGACTCTAAATGACACACTCGATCAGATAGATTTAATTGACATTTATAGAACATTTCACCCCAAAGCTGCAGAACATACATTCTTCTCAAGTGCACATGGGTCATTTTCAAAGATAAACCATGTTAGGACACAAAATAAGTCTCTACAAATTCAAGAAGATTGAAATCATATCAAGCATCTTCTCAGATCATAATAGAATGAAATTAGAAATCAACTACAGTAAAAACACGCAAAAACATTTAAACACATGGAGGCTAAATAGCATGTTATTAAACAATGAATGGGTTACCAATGAGGAAAAAAAAGAAGTAAAAAACTTCCTGGAAACAAATGAAAATGAATGCACAACAACCCAAAATCTCTGGCACAAGCAAAAGCAGTCCTGAGAGGGAAGTTCATAGCATTACAGGCCTACTTCAAAAAACAAGAAAAATTAATAATAAACTAACCCTACAACTTAAAGAATTAGAGAACAACAAGAAAAACACAAAGTAGAAGGAAAGAAATAATGCAGATTAGAGCAAAAATAACTTACATAGAGATTTTTTTAAAAAACAATATAAAAGATCAATGAAACCAAGAGCTAGTTATTTGAAAAAATAAACAAAATTGATGAACCTTTAGCCAGACTCATCAAGAAACAAAGAGAGAGGACCCAAATAATTAAAATCAGAAATGAAAGCGGTGAAGTAACAACTGACATCACAGAAATACAAAGGAGTGTAAGAAAATGCAATGACAAACTACATGCCAACAAGCTGGACAATGTGGATAAAATGGACAAATTCCTAGAAAATTACAATCTTCCAAAACTGAATAAGAAAGAATCAAAAACCCTGAATAGGCCAATAACAATTGAGGAAATTGAAGCAGTAATAAAAAACTCACAGCAAACAAAAACCCTGGTTCAGACGGCTTCACAGGAGAGTTTCAGTAAATATTCAAAGAAGAACGAACACCTATCCTCCTCAAACTATTCCCAAAAATCCAAGAGGAAGGAACATTTTTTATGAGGCCAGCATTATCCTAATTCCAAAACCAGATAAAGACACTACAAACAAAGAGGATTACAGGTCCATATCGCTAATGAACACAGATTCTAAAAATCCTCAACAAAATATTAGCAAATTGCATCCAGCAATATATTAAAAAGACTAGAGGCCCAGTACATGAAATTCATGCGCCGAGGGAGGGGGTCCCCTCAGCCCAGTCTGTACCCTCTCACAATCTGGGACCACTGGCTCCTAACTGCTCACCTGCCTGCCTGCCTGATTGCCCCTAACTGCCCCCCTGCCAACCTGGTCACCCCCAACTGCCCCCCCCGCCGCCAGCCTGGTTTCCCCTCACTGTCCCACCCTGCCAGCCTGGTCACCCCCAAATGCCCCACCTGTGGGCCTGGTCACCCCACGCAGTCTGCTGCTCAGTCATTGGTCATCCCTCACTAACCCCCTGCCGGCCTGGTCGCCCCATGCAGCCTGTTTGGTCATCCATTCAGTTGCGATGGTCGCTTAGGCTTTTATCATTATAGATCACACACCATGACCAAATAGGATTTATTTCAGGGATGCAAGGCTGGTACAATGTTTGCAAATCAATAAATGTGATACATCATATAAACAAACTGAAAGATAAAAATCACATGATCATATCAGTAGATGCAGAAAAATCATTCAACAAAATCCAACACCCTTTTTTGATAAAAACTCTGAGCAGAGTGTAAATAGAGAGATCATACTTCAACATAATGAAGGCCATATATGACAAACCTACAGCCAACATCATACTCAGTGGGAAAAACTAAAACCATTTCCCCTAAGTATAGGAACAAGATAAGGATGCCTGTTTTTAACACTCTTATTCAACAAAGTACTGGAAGTCCTAGCCACAGCAACCAGATAAGAAAGAAAAAGGCATCCAAATTGGAAAGGAGGAAGAAAAACTTTCATTATTCATTCATCCAAACAAATATTTATTGAGTATCTACTGTTTTGACATGATATTGTACATAGAAAACCCTAAAGACTCCACCAAAAAACTACTAGAATTAAAAAAGGAATTCAGCAATATAACAGGATATAAAATTAACACCCAGAAATCAATGGTGTCTTTATATACCAATAATGAATTCTCATTAAGAGAAACTAAATAAACAATCCTATTTACCACTGCAACAAAAGTGTAAGATACCTAGGAATAAACTTAATCAAGGAGGTAAAAGACTTGTACTCAGAAAACTACAGGACATTGAAAAGAAAGATAGAGGAAGATATAAACAAGTGGAAGAACATACCGTGTTCATGGATTGGTAGAATTAACATCATTAAAATGTCCATACTACCCAAAGCAATCTATAGATTCAATGCAATCCCTATTAAATTACCAATGGTATATTTCACAGATCTATAACAAATATTCCAAACATTTATATGAAATTTAAAAAAGATCCATTTTAAAAAGATCCATTTTAAATTGAAATTTAAAAAAGATTCATTTATATGAATTTTAAAAAATAGCTGCAGCAATCTTGAGAAAGAAGAGCAAAGTTGGAGGAATCACAATATCAGATATCAAGTTATACTACAAAGTCATTGTAATCAACACAGCCTGGTACTGGCACAAGAACAGACATATAGATCAATGGAACAGAACAGACACCCCAAAAATCAACCCAAGCCATTATGCTCAATTAATATTTGACAAAGGAGGCAAGAGCATGCAATGGAGTCTCTTTAATAAATGGTGTTGGGAAAATTGGACAGATATATGCAAAAAATGAAACTAGACCACCAACTTACACCATACATAGGAATAAACTCAAAATGGATAAAAGACTTAGATGTAAGTCATAAAAATCCTAGAAGAAACCATAGGGAGCAAAATCTCAGACATCTCTCATAGCACTCTGTTTACAGATACCTCTCCTAGGGCAAAGGAAACTAAGTAGAAAATAAATAAATGGGATTATATGAAAATAAAACACTTCTGCACAGCAAACGAAACCATCAGCAAAATGAAAAGGGAGCCCACTATATGGGAGAACATATTTGGCAATGATATATCTGATAAAGGGTTAATATCCAAAAAATATAAGAAATTCATACAACTTAACAAAAGGAAAGCAAACAATCCGATTAAAAAAAAATGGGCAAAGGACCTAAATAGACACTTCTCCAAAGTGGACATACAGATGCCCAAGAGACATATGGAAAATGCTTAAAGTCACTGATCATCAGAGAGATGCAAATTAAAACAACAATGAAGTATCACCTCACACCTGTGAGAATGGCTACCATGAACAAATCAAGTGACAAGATGTGGAGAAAAGGGAACTCTAGTACACTGCTGGTGGGAATGCAGACTGATGCAGCCATTATAGAAAACAGTATGGAATTTCCTCAAAAAAGTAAATATGGAACTGCCATTTGACCCAGTGATCCCATTTCTAGGAATATATCCTAAGAGACCTGAAACACCAATCAGAAGGAATGTGTGCACCGCTATGTTAACAGTAGCACAATTTACAATAGTTAAGACCTGGAAACAGCCCAAGTGCCCATCAGTAGATGAGTGGATAAAAAAGCAGTGGTATGGAAATACTATGCAGCAGTAAAAAAGGATCTCTTACCCTTTGAAACAGCATGGAGGGACCTGGAGAGTATTATGCTAAGCAAAATAAGCCAGTCAGAGAAAAACAAGTATCACATGATCTCGCTTATACATGGAATACACTGAACAAAATAAACTGATGAGTAAAATAGATCCAGAGACATAAAAGCATAGAACAGATTGTCAAATCTCAGAGGGAAGGTGGAAGTGGGTGGGTGGGTGGGAAGAGATCAACCAAAGACCTTGTATGCATACATGCATAACCCATGGACACAGACCATAGGGTGGTGAAGGCCTGGGGTGGCAGACAGGTGCAGGCTATAAGGGGTCAATGGGAGGAAAAAAAAGAGACATATGTAATACTTTCAAGAATCAAGATTTTTTTAAGAGTTTTTTTAAAAAAAGAACTTGTTTTCTTCCCTATTACTAAAATAATAAATATTCTTTTTTTTTTTTTTAAGTGACAGATCTGGGATTTGAACGAAGAAGTCGGTCTCCATGGACTATGCGCTCAATGACCCAGGCTGCTTTGTATTTTCATTCGTCCCTTCATCCCACTTTGTTTACAATTTATGTTGCTTTTAGTTCTTGTTGCCTTTCTCCTTTTTCTTACTTTGATTCGTTTAATCAGGTCATCATTGATGGCCTTTCCTCCCCGTTAACTAGGAAATATCCCTGGACACTGTGATTCCAACCTGAGACACCTTCATGTCCACCATCCTTCAGCCTCTTTCACCCTACTATCCCAGCTGGCTTATTTGGAAGGATTTTTGCTTGTTTCCCCCCTTGCCCTTCCCCCACCCCAACCAGGCTTTGCTAGAATAACCCAATACTTCCAGTTGGGCTATAATTAGGGTTTTGCCTATGGAGTAGAGTATCTCTTCTATTTCGAAAAAATGTTAGCACTTCTGTTACCCAGTCCCAGGCATTTCTCAATATCCATTTACGCGAAATGATGTAGGGATCACTAGTTACCTTTGCGCTTCTCCTTTCCGTTTTCCCATCTCAGGGTCCCTGTGCAGACTCACAGTGTTTGGGTTAGAGTCCTTTCTCCAGCATTTTCCTCAGCTCAGACAAAAGATCCTGAATCCCTGCCATGTCAAGAATCATCCTTTTCTCACCCTAAAGAATGAATGATAAGTTGAAAGGGTATAGAACTTTTGACTCAAAGGCCTTTCATCCCAGGGAATGTCAAGAATACAGGAAATCTGATGCTTCAACCTCCTTACAGCTAGAAGTTTGTAAGATTTTTTTCTTCATCTTCGGAGTTGGGGGGTTTTATCAGAATGTACCTAATTGTGCCCCCCCCCTTTTTTTTTTATCAATTCTACCCGGAATTCAGTGAACTTTCCAATCTGTAGTCACAGATATTTTTTCCAATTCTGGTAAATTTTCTTCTATGTAACTATTGCTTCTTCTCCATCTGTTTCTTTGTCTCTTTCTGAAGCTCCCCATATTCATATGCTGGGTATCCTGAATCTGTCCTCCAAGTCTTGTATCTTTTCCCTTCTGGTTTCTCTCTTGGTATTTGGCTCTGATGTTTCACCATTTTTCCTACTTTGTTTCGTGGGCAACTAATTCAATTCTTAGAAGTAACTATCCTTGTTTCTAGTTCATCTACTGACTTTTAAAAGTTTGAGTTCGAGGAAGAAATTTAATTCTGTACCCGGATGTACTTGTCTTAGACACCTGAAGATGCTTGAGCAAAATATCAGACTGGGTGGTTATGAACAGCACACATTTACTTCCTGTAGTTCTGAAGGCTGGGGGCCTGAGATCAGGAAGCCAGCACGGTCGCCTTCTAAGGAGGGCCCTCTTCCTGACTTGCAGACAGCTGCTTCCTTGCTGTGTCCTCACCTGGTAGAGACTGAAACTCTGGTCTCCCTCCCTCTTCTTATAAGAGCACTAATCCCATCACGGGAGCCCCACCCTTATGTCCTCATCTAAACCTAATTACCACCCAAAGGCCCCACCTCCAAACGCCATCGCATTGGGGGTTAGGGTTTCAACATATAAATTGGGGGAGGGACACATTCAGTCCATAACGTGCCCTAATTATCTCTCATTCAAGGCCCACCTGTTTCCTACTTTATTCGGGCTTGCTCTGAGGGCTGTGCTTACACTTCCTCCCTCTGCCTGCTGGGTTCCCTTAGGTGTGATGTTTGTTTTTGTTCTACAATCATTGGAGTGAGATCACGTAGGTGGTCCTCCATGTGGTGGAAGGAACTTATGAACTAGAGGTGTAGCCAGCCGGTGAGGGCACAGAGCCTGCTCCAGGTGAGGCACCAGGAGGAAGCCTCTCAGTGTCCTGCCCTCCACAGCCCTTCCAGCCTACAAGAACCTCTGCATCCCTCCTCATCTTCACCTCCACCTCCAGTGAAGTGCAAAAGACTGGCCTACCTCTCTGACTCCTACACCACAGTGTCCAGGACCTCAGTTCCAGGCTTTTCCAGGCCGGGTCTCTGCTGGCTCCCCCAGGCCGTCCCACCTGGTTAGGCCAGCTGTTGGGGAAGGTGGCCCTGAGAACAGTGGGGGAAGGTGGCCCTGAGAACAGTGGAGGAAGGCACACTAAGTCACCTCCTTCCCGTTACCTCCTACACCAGCCCAGGGGTTTCTTAAGGCTACATTCATGTGTATATACTTGTTACTATTTATTTCTAGAAATTTGATGATTTCTCATACACTGGCAGTCCAATTTGCAAATGATCAGGAAGGCCCTGTTAGACAATATAATTATGCTTGTTTAAGTTGTGTTTGTACTCCCTTTTAAGTATAACATATATGCAGGAAAATGCACATACCATACCTACATTTTTAGAGTTTTCAAACTTCCTGGTAACAGGCAGAAATTAGGAATGTGAGGATCCTGTGTTTTTCTTATTGGAAACCTGGGCTGAGCCACTTTAGATGGAGTGACAATGATAGTGACAATAAAGAAAATATTTCACCGAAAAGAAATATTTGGAACTGCTAGACCTATTTGTTGTAGTTTCCAGCTTTTTCTGAATGAACCTGCTCTATTAAGAAAATGCAAGCCAGTTACAATCACCTGTGAATGACTAAACGTTAGTCATCCCAACATATTCTTGCAAAAAAACCTTCAGATGTGACTAATGTGGTTCTGACACTCTCCCACTGAGGAAAAGGCGCTGTTGTGCACTCTCTTTTAATAGGAAGCAACACTCATTAACTATAGTTGATAAGAAGGAATCCTTATTTTTTTGTTGTAATGCTTCCAACCTTTGTTTATAATAAGGCTTCAGACTAGCGGTTCTCAGAAGGATCCCTAGGTGGCTTGTTAAACACACAAATTCCCAGGCCCCCCTCCCAGAGAACCAAAGTAGGAAATGGACCCAGACATAAAGTTAGGGTCCATGGACCATTCCTGGAGAAACGCTGCATTCGACACTGTAGAGATGGCAAAGGCTCGAACCAATCATTTCATCTGAGTTGTTTCTCAATCAAAAAATAACTAAGCAAAGAAAATAAACAGCACTTTCCAAAACAGAAGCAAAAAAAAAAAAAAAAACCCACGAAAACAACACATATTTTAAAGTTCTACCTTTTTATAAGCAAAGAAACAGGAAATGAAAACCAGGCCGTGTAATGCACCCCTGAGGTGTGATGTTGCTGGGGGCAGGCTGCATGTGTGTGTGTGTGGGGGGGGGGGGGGGGAAGAGAGGGGGGGTCATGTGAACTCTGCTTTCTGCTCAGTTCTGCTGTGAACCTAAAACTGCTCTAAAAATAAAGTCTATTTAAAATTTTAAAATCATACCATTTTCATCTATTAAAGAAGCAAATATTTTAAGCTATAATACCAAAATGTCTATCAAAAATTAAAAATGCACTTCCTGATACAACTTTTCCACAGCATGACCCATCAAAATATATTCACAATGTTCATAACCTTTGACCCAGCAATACTAGTTCTTGGAATTAATTTTAAAGGGAATAATAAAAATGACAAAATATAGGCATAAAAATGCCTGCAGAGTGTGATCCACATATTCTGCATTTTACAAGGTTATCTACACAGCACATTATTGTGCAATTGGTCCATGGAGGGCTTTTAAAAACAAGGGAAATATGTGTCATTTAATATTAAGCAAAAAGATGCCCCAACCAGTTTGGCTCACTGGATAGAGCGTTGCCCCTTGGACTGAAAGGTCCCGGGTTCAATTCCAGTCATTGATGTTTCCCCCTCTTTCCACTCTCTCTAAAAGTCAATGGGAAAATATCCTCAGGTGAGGATTAACACTCTCTCTCTCTCTCTCTCTCTCTCTCTCTCTCTATATATATATATATATATATATAATCAAAAAGAAAGGATACAAAACAAATATACAGCATGTTCTAGCTGTTATAAGATGTATAGAAAATAATACTGGCATATTAACATTTTGCTTATCTCTAGAGTGGGATTATGGTTAATTTCTCCTTTTTGTGTTTTCTATAAAGAGCTTACATTACTTTTATAACCAGATAAAAAAGTGTATGTGTGTGTGTGTGTGTGTGTGTGTGTGTGTGTGTGTGTGTTTTAATGCTTAGAAATAAGAAAAGCCTATTCAACTTTCTGATGAATAACATATTGTATTAGAAGTGCTTTCTTTGAATAATTCAAAAAAGAATTATATCTGACCTTAGCACAATATTCACATTACTGAAAACTGGAAATAGAAGGCATTCGAGAGTTTACTATTTAAATGAATTCTATAATGAAGTCTTAGAAAGCAACCCTCTGTAAAGCCAGTAAATTCCCTAATTTGTCAATTTGGAACAATGTATAATCATGATGTTTACTTAAAAAAGGTTACAACCCTCCTTCAACTCTCCATCATTTTCAATTCAATTCAAGAATCTGTTTCCTGCATGCCTACCTTGCTGTGCACCAGGCTTGCCCTCAGGGAGCTCCGTTGCAGCCAAGAAAGACTCAGGATGGTAAGTGGGTGGCCTACACCCATACAACAGCATTTCACACAGGCAGGGAGAAGAGACCAGCCACCTCAAAAAAAGCAAAGTCCCAAGTCTTCATTTTTTTCTCTGAGACATGGCCTGTCTTCAAAGAAGCTCCCTTCCCAACGGTAGTAAAGAACAACACTTCTGTGAGCCCCACAGCACTACATCCTGCTCATGCAAAAGGCCCAGGCCCCAGGCGAGTGTTGCCTGGGAATGACCAGGAAAGACAGCTCTGTGTTTCTCCTCCAGGATTTAGAAATGAAAGTCTAACTCCAATGTTACCTGGAGAACGGCCCAATGCCCGCAGGGAAGGGCCTCATACAACAGTATCTCCCTTGGGTGCTTAATCTTTCCACTAGGACTTAAAACCCCCTGGTTGTTCCAGCCCATCTACCAAACTGCCTTCCTGGCATTTTTACTGGGACCTTCAATGGGCCCCTAGAACTTGCCCAGTCCTACCTCCAACATGGGCAAGTCCAGTCAGCTCTATCTCCAAGACAGATCCAGACCATCCACCTCTCTCCCTCTCAAAGGTGACTCCCTCCATCCAAGCTGAAGTCCCCTCACCCTGAACGACCCCCAACCCAACCCCCTGCCTCCATTCTTGCTCCTCTACAATCCCCTCTCATGCTGTAGCCAGATGATCTTTTTGAAACATAAATCAGTCTGTAAGTAATGAAACGGCAGGAGATTTTATCTGTTTTACCCACAACTATATCCCCAGCACCGAGAGTGTGAATGCATTCAATTCCTTTGCTTACAAATAAATCATGGCTTCCTACTAGTATTTCCAACTGCCCAACTTCCCATCACGGCCTTTGAGGCTAACAATCTGGTCATATTCCTGGCTCATGACAAACAGTTCCACTGGTTCCTTTTCTGCTCCTCAAACATGCCAAGCTTCTTCCTGTTTATGGCCTTGGAACCTGCAGTCCCCTCTTTCTGGAATGTTCTCATCCCCGTGTGTCTCCTCCCCCATGGCTGGCCCCTTCTGTCCTTCCAGTCTCAGTTTAATCACTTTACATCCTCACTACCCTTCCTAAAATTGTTGCACAGTCTCTATCATATTAACAGAGCCCTGACCTAGGCTGAAATCACCTTGGTTACTCCTGTAAACACTGCTAGGATGTACAGCAGGCCTAAGAGCAGAAACCTTGAATGTGTGGGTCCCTCCTGTAGCCGCAGGGCCTGTAACAATGCCTGGCTCCCAGTGGGTAGCTGAGTAACTCATCAGTTCATTTAACTCCATGTTCCAGGACTTGGTTTTCTACATTAAAGGCTCAGAGACTAGAGCTAGCTGGTGCTGGAGGTGATCAGGTCCTCAAAAATGAACTTAGACCAGTGAAAATGTATGGAGACAAGGCCGACACCAGAACACCAATTAGTTAATGTACACTGAAACAACTATCAACAGAACTGAACAAATACTCAAATTCCATTCAATTCGCTGTCTTCATGCCCTGGAGCCACACCACATGACAAACCAAGTCGAGTGGGTAGAGTTAAAACAAAATTAACTTGGATAATGTGATGGTTAATTATATGTCAACGTGGCTGAGCCATGGCATGCCCAGGTAGCTGGGTAAACAGTAGTTCTGGGTGTGTCTGTGAGGATGTTTCTGAAAGAGATTAGCATTTGAATAGGTGAGCTGAGTAAAGTAGAGGGCCTTCCTCAAAGTGAATGGGCACCCTCCAATCCTTTGAGATGAAGCTGGAATTTGATTTCTGCCTGACTGAGCTGGGACATGGATTTTCTCCTGCCCTCAGCGCTTCTGGCTCCCAAGCCTTCAGACCTGGACTGGAATCTACACTATCAGCTTTCCAGTTCTCAGGCCTTCAAACTACATCACCAGTTTCCCAGGTCTCCCACTTGCAGACAGCAGAACTTCTCAGTCTCCATAATCATGTGAGCCAATGCCTTATAATAAATAAAGTATATACATAGCCTATTGGCACTACTTCTCTGGAAAAACCCTACTAACACAGATGATAATCACCAAAGTCCCTCTGCTGGTATACCTGTTCCAATGCGACATGATCGCTGAGCTGCAGGCCAAAATTCCCTTTTTAGGAAAAATACATGAAGTCCAGGAGCCAAGACTCTCTCCTCACCGACAGTGCAAGATGTACAAGTTCCCATCTATGCATCCTTGTCCACGCCTCTGCCTTGACATGTTCATAAAACCCAACTCAGCATTCATCACTTGAGTTCAGAACGCCCATTTTTAAGTTATTAAACTATCAAACTGTGTATAATCGAATCAATTAGATAAAGGCTTCATATGGTTTCCCATAACCCAACTAGGTCAAAGCCAACACCCCAACCAGTGGGACCTTATGAAGCATGGAAACCAGGAGCAGCTGCAGATTCTAGCCAGCAGGTAGCAGACCCCACTGCCTACCTCTCCAAAGACACAGTAAAAACTCTAAGGGGACGTTAAGTCCCAACCACTTCCCCAAACCATCCAATTGGCATGGAAAGGAAAGCTTACCACCAGCAAAGGGCTATGGTCTGCTCACCAGGATCTGGCTTCCAGGGATTGATAAGAGCTTAAGTAAAAGACAGCATGGATAATCCAGACATGCAAAATTCACAGTTGACTATGTTACCTCTTCTAAATTTATAATGATGATAATTTGTGTAAAGTTTCTGAGTAATGAATAATTGATGACATACTCCACATTGCAAGGCAAACTGCCAGTGAAGACAATGGGTGGGAATGTATTTAAACAATGTATTTTTTCATTCAACATTTACCAAGCACCTTCTGTGTCTAGTACACAAGAGTGATCTGCTTTGACAACGGAATCTGCTGATAGAACATGGGCAATAATTACAGGGTTCTGGTAGGCCCAAGGACCCTGGAGAGATTGATTATGCAACGTTTATTCAGCTCCTACTATGTGCTAGACACTGGTAGGTGCTAAAAAATAGAAAAATGAAGACTTAGTTCTAGTTTCTGAGGATCACACAGACTAGTGGTTTGACAATATTTTACTTTTCTTCCTGTGTATGCTGTTTTCAGAGCCATATGGTAGAGAATTAGAAAGACTTTTCTAGGTAAATTTACCAAGATGTAGTATTCACATTAACTTAATTTGACTAGCTCTATCAGGAGCCTGGAGTGAGCGCTATATGTTAAGACTGGTTTCAGTTTTAGTTTTGTTATACAAAATCACCTGCATAGACACATTTTTATAAAACAAATACTCTGTAAAATTTTACTGAGTTAACTGAAAAATATGTGTAAACCAGTAGTAAAAATAATGTATCTTCTAGTCCTTTTTACTCCCAGCAAATCTGCAACTGGCCTCACCCTGAATTGGGCCTCTATTCTCTTAATAAGCATTCTTGGCACAGGCGGAGTGGTGGTGGGGTGGGAGGGTAGGGCATGTGCTGGGGGGTGGGGGCAGCCGGGAAGAGGTCAATGGGGGAAAAAGGAGACTGACATAATACTTTAAACCAGTGGTTCTCAACCTTCTTTTTTTTTTTAATTTAATAAATCTTTATTGTTCAGATTATTACAATTGTTCCTCTTTTTTCCCCCCATAGCTCCCCTCCACCTGGTTCCCGCCCCACCCTCTGCCCTTACCTCCCCCATACTGTCCTCATCCATAGGTGTACGTTTTTTGTCCAGTCTCTTCCCGCACCTCCCACACCCCTTTCCCACCGAGAATTATCAGTCCACTCCCTTTCTATGCCCCTGATTCTATTATATTCACCAGTTTATTCTGTTCATCAGGTTTTTTATTCACTTGATTTTTAGATTCACTTGTTGATAGACATGTATTTGTTGTTCATAATTTTTATCTTTACATTTTTCTTCTTCTTCCTCTTCTTAAAGAATACCTTTCAGCATTTCATATAATAGTGGTTTGGTGGTGATGAACTCCTTTAGCTTTTTCTTATCTGTGAAGCTCTTTATCTGACCTTCAATTCTGAATGATAGCTTTGCTGGGTAGAGTAATCTTGGTTGTAGGTTCTTGCTCTTCATCACTTTGAATATTTCTTGCCACTCCTGTCTGGCCTGCATAGTTTCTGTTGAGAAATCAGCTGACAGTCGTAGGGGTGCTCCCTTGTAGGTAATTAACTGTTTTTGTCTTGCTGCTTTTAATATTCTCTCTTTGTCTTTTGTTCTTGGCATTTTACTTATGATGTGTCTTGGTGTGGTCCTCTTTGGATTCCTTTTGTTTGGGGTTCTGTGCGCTTCCTGGACTTGTAAATCTATTTCTTTCACCAGGAGGGGGAGGTTTTCGGTCATTATTTCTTCAAACAGGTTTTCAGTATCTTGCTCTCTCTCTTCTTCTGGCACCCCATAATTCTGATGTTGGTACACTTGAGGTTGTCCCAGAGGCTTCTTAAACTATCTTCAAATTTTTGGATTTTTTTTTCCTTTTGCTTTTCCGGTGGAGTGGTTTTTGCTTCCTTGTATTTCAATTCTTTAACTTAATTCTTGCGGTCCTCTAGTCTGCTGTTGGGTCTCTGTATATTTTTTTATTTCAGTCAGTGTATGTTTAATTTCTAGTTGGTCCTTTTTCATTCTTCGAGGGTCTCGCTAAATATATCGGCCTTTTCTAGGAAATTCTTGAAAAACCTTATAACCGTGGTTTTGAACTGTATATCCAGTCGTTTGTTTTCCTCCATTTCTTTCATTTGTGATCTGTTTCTTTGTCTCCGCATTTTCGCTGCTTCCCTGAGTTGGTAGAGTAGCTTTGTGTGCTAGATGTCCTCTAGGGCACAGTGGCTCAGCCTCCCGAGTTACCTGAGGTGGACACTCTTGGTGCACCCCATTGTGGACTGTGTGCTCAGCCTTGTTGTAGTTAAGTCTTGATTGTTGTTGGTATCACTGGGAGAAATGACCTCCAGGCCAATTGGCTGTGAGGATCAGCTGCGTCTACACTGGGAGAACTTCTGTGCTAGAGACACTCTTATGGGACAAGACTTGCAAAATTGCAAAAGCCTCTGTGCTCAGCTTGGATGGAGCGGAGTTTCAGGGCGAAGCAGACAGCCTTGGTTTCCCGTCAGCCCTGCCCTATGAGGCCCCTGGGTCTCAGTGTCCCTCGGTAATCACTGCAAGCACCTCTGAGAGAAAGCTGCCCTCAAGTTTCAGCCGCTGCCAGACAGTCTAGTTTCTCCCCGAATGAGTCGGGGTTCTCAGAAGCTTGCCCAGAACTGGAGTTCAATGCAGTTGGTAGCTTCTGACTCCCTCCTGCTTTAGAAAGCCAGCCACATACTCAGCCTCCCATGCATTCAGCAGTCAGTCCTCTCTGTGCGTGCATGCCTCCAGACCTCTGCCTTCCACAGCTCCCGAGTCTCAGTGTGCTTTCTCTTTTCCTGACAATCCAGATTCCCCCCAAATGAGTCTGGTTTCCCAGCATCTCGCCCAGGACTGGAGTTCAGTGCACTCGTGAGTTTCCTTCTCCCTCCCGCTTTAGAAAGCCAGCCGCGCACTCAGCCACCTGTGCACACAGCCGCCCTTCCTCTCCGCGTGCAAGCCTCCATACCTCAGCCTTTTGCAGCTCCTCTGAGTCTCAATGTGCTTTCCTCTTTTCTTCTAGTTGTAGAATTTCCACTCAGCCAGCTTTCCTGTGGTTCTGGATGGTGTCCGTTTTGTCTTTTAGTTGTAGTTTTGATATTGTTGCGCGAGGCAGTAGTTTAGGTGTTTATCTATGCCGCATCTTGGTTTCTCTGGTTCTCAACCTTCTTAATGCTGTGACCCTTTAATACAGTTCCTCATGTTGTGGTGACCCCCCAACCATAAAATTATTTTCGTTGCTACTTCATAACTGTAATTTTGCTGCTGTTAATGAATCATAATGTAAATATCTGTGTTTTCCGATGGTCTTAGGCTCTACAGCAGTGGTGTCGCGACCCACAGGTTGAGAACCACTAGCAGGGTCGCCTAAGACCAGTGGTCAGCAAACTGCGGCTCACAAGCCACATGCGGCTCTTTGGCCCCTTGAGTGTGGCTCTTCCACAAAATACCATGGCCTGGGCGGGTCTATTTTGAAGAAGTGGCATTAGAAGAAGGTTAAGTTTAAAAAATGTGGCTCTCAAAAGAAATTTCAATCGTTGTACTGTTGATATTTGGCTCTGTTGACTAATGAGTTTGCCGACCACTGCCTAAGACCATCGGAAAACACAGATGTTTACATTACGATTCATTACAAAATTACAGTTATGAAGTAGCAACGAAAGTAATTTTATGGTTGGGGGTCACCACAACATGAGGAACTGTATTAAAGGGTCGTGGCATTAGGAAGGTTAAGAACCACTGCTTTAAACAATAAGGAATTTAAATTAAAATAAATATGTCAAAAAGTGCTAAAAAAATAAAAGCATTCATGCATGTACATTGTGCTGGACAATGCAAAGGTGAGTAAGACAAGGTCCCTTTCACTTTAAAGAGCTCACAATCTATCGAGGGAAACAGACTCGTAAAAAAACCCAATGTCAATCCTCTTCAGTAAGGGCTATGGTAACAGGGGCAAGTACACTAAGGGAAAGGAAGTGAGCAGGGGAGGACCTGGCAGGGAGGGCTTCCTAGAAGGAAGAAACTACTAAACAGCATTGAGGGCTCAGCTGAAGCTAGAAATTATATATTTAAAATAGTTCTCAATCAATGATTCTCTCTCGTCATTGATGTTTCTCTCTCTCCCTCTCCCTTCCTCTCTGAAATTAAAAAAAAAAAAAAAGCCCTGGCTGGTTTGACTCAGTGGAGAGAGTGTTGGCCTGCGGACTGAAGGGTCCCGGGTTTGATTCCAGTCAAGGGCACATGCCCAGGTTGCGGGCTTGATCTCCAGTAGGGGCGTGCAGAAGGCAGCCAATCAATGATTCTCTCTCACCATTGATGTTTCTATCTCTCCCTCTCCCTTTCTCTCTAAAATCAATAATAAAAAGAAATTTTAGAAAAGAAATAAAATAGTTCTGACTGTTGGATTAGTACATAGTAGTTACCAAAAGAGTAATTATTCCCCAGATCCCATAGTTGCAGCTAAAACACTATCACCTCTTACGCTGACAGGAAAACATCAAGTCCAGGCTTTTCTAAGGGTGGAAGGGTAGAGTCACACACTGCTTTTACCTGAGGGCAGTAATGCAGGAATAGATTGGCTCCCATCTCTCATCTGTCTACCACCCACATCAGCAAAGGGAACCCAGCTGAGCACTCACAGGAATTGCTGGGCATGGAGAGAATGGGGAGATCATGCTATTCTCTAAGGTGCAACACAGGGTGTTTGTATTTTTTAATGACACACTTCTTTGCCATTGGTTGAGGATGGGAACCTGAGAATCATTTATCCCTAATCACTTTGATTTTATTATATTTCCCTCTTTAGATTTGGGTGTGGAGGGCTATCAGCTCCCTAAACTATTTCTAACCCCTTTCAAAATTGAAATGAAGTTTAACTTGGGGTTCTTCAATTTTGTGAAGGGGCAAAATTAGGATTGACAAGTGATTCAGCCTCTGAGATAAAACTGCTTTAGCACCCCAATATAAAACTGGAAAGATTATTGTAAATACAGACACACACCTTCCAAAAACAAGTAAATTATCTCTGCCAATTTCTTAAATGTTCTATGTCCCCTTGGATGTCATTAGAGTTCTTTGTTTCAGGCAATTGGACCAGACTTTGCCTAACTTTGGGGGAGGGGGAAATGGAATTTGTTGGAAGGATATAGGGAGAAAGTACACACAATCAACAGGGCAGCTGGGAATCCCGACTGAGAAAAAGACACAAAGGCACTTCCTAGGGTCCAGGCAGCAAAAACCACTGGCCAGTATCCCGCACGCAGGCACAGCTGCTGCAGGGAAGATACCCCAGCCTTTTCCAGTCCCTGGATGGTTCTGCTCAGGTTTCAAGGTCTAGGAAGTGAGTCTTGATCTAGTCTAAGGTAGGAACTCCAAGCCTCTTTGCCTAAACAGGTGATAAGGCACCCTGACTAATAATAGCCATCCAGTTTGTAATAAATGAAGGAAACACACATCCCACAAGGATATCAAACTGCTGAGACCAAAAGAAATTGGAATGGATGCCACCAGTTTCAGAAGCAACAAAGATCAGCTAGATCCCCTTCATAACACACAGTCCTTTAAACATCATAAGAAGTAGAGGCCAGAAATTTTAGGATCCTAAAAGCCAATGAACTTCAATTAAGGTACAATTCTGAGTGAATCTCAGTCCTTACTAAAGATACATGAGAATCTCAAAGAAGAGTGTAAAATGGTAACCATTTGGTGGACTAGGACCTCACGTAGGCATAAGCTAAGTGAAAATTTTCAAAAAGGGAAATTAACTATGCAAACAGAAGCCATAGAAGAGCTGGATAGCTATATTAATATCTCACAAAATAAACTTTTAAGAAATATTACTAAGACAAAGAGAGACATTTTATAATGAGAAAAGGATCAATATATCAGGAAGATAAATACAACTATAAATGTGAGGGGCAAAAGTAGATTTACAGTTGTGAGTAGGCAAAACACAGAGTTTATTTGTGTATTATTATTTATTAATTATTGTATTATTTTCTATGAACAACTGTTGGGCACCCTAACAACAGAGGCCTAAAATATTGAGAGAACTGAAAGGAGAAATAGACAATTCAACAACGAGAGTTAGAGATTTTGATATTTGATAGAACAAGAATCTTAATAAATTTAAAGGTATTAAAAATATACAAAGTATATTCTCTGTTCACATGGAATTAAATTACAGATCCACACCAGAAATAAACCCCAAATATTTAGAAATTAAACAACAGATTTCTAAATAACACATAAGCCAAGAACAAAATCAAAAGAAAAGTTTTAGAATATTTTTAACTTAATGAAAATAAAACACAGCATACCAAAACTCATGGGGAGCAGCTAAAGCAAGGCTTAGAGTACACTTTATAGCTTTAAACATCATTATCAGATAAAAATATCTTGAACCAATTACCTAAGCTTCAACCATAAGAAACTAGAAAAAAGCAAACTTAATCAAAGCAAGCAGGAATAAAGGAATTAAGAGTTGAAATCAATAGAGTAGAAAACAGAAAAGCAATAGAAAAAACTTAATAAAACCAAGAGTTGGTCTTTAAAATGATCAGACTCAATGTTATTTAGATGGTAACTTTCCCCAAATTGAATCTATACATTCAAAATCTCAGCAGGTTTTTCTATAGAAACTGACATGCTGATCCTAAAATTTATATGAAAATGCAAAGGACTTAACATGGTCAAACAATATTGACAAGAAGAACAAAGTTGAAGGACTTACACTACCTGATTTCAAAAGTACTCTAAAGCTAGAAATTAAGGCAATGTGGTATTGGCATAGGAAAACCATGCAGATCAATGGAATACAGAATTAAGCCCTTATATTTTACTAGAGGACCAGTGCATGGATTCGTGCACCTATTGGGTCCCTTGGCCTGGCCTGCAGGGATTGGGCCAAAACGGGCTCTCCAATATTCCCTGAGGGGTCCCAGATTGCAAGAGGGTGCATGTCAGGCTGAGTGACCCTACCGGTGCACCATCGGGGCCGGGGAGGGACTGTGGGAGGGCTCCAGGGTGTGTCCAGCCCATCTTGCCCAGTCCCGATTGGCCAGACCCCAGCAGCAAGCTAACCTACCAGTCAGAGCATCTGTCCCTGGTGGTCAGTGCACATCATAGCAACTGGTCAAAGAGTCAAACAAACAGTTGGACACTTAGCATATTAGATTTTTATAATATAGGACTAGAGGCCCGGTACATGAAATTCATGCATAGGGGAGGTTCCCTCAGCCCAGCCTGCACCCTCTCCAATCCAAGACCTTAGGAGGATGTCCGACTGCTGGTTTAGGCCCGATCGGGCCTAAACCGGCAGTCAGATATCCCTCTCACAAATCCAGGACCACTGGCTCCTAACTGCTCACCTGCCTGCCTGCCTGAGTGCCTCTAACTGGCCCCCCTGCCAGCCTGATAACCCTTAACCGCTTCTGCCTGCCGACCTGATCACCCCTCACAGCTCCCCCTGCCGGCCTGGTCGCCCCATGCAGCCTGGTGTTCAGTTGTTTGGTCGTCCTTCACTAAACCCCTGCCGACCTTGTTGCCCCACTCAACCTGTTTGGTCGTTCATTCGGTTGTTTCGGATGTGACGGCCCCTGGCTCTTTATATGTATAGATGCTCAATTGGCTTTCAACAAAGGCCAAATGGGAAAGTGATAGATTTTGCTGGGCTACCCATGTGCAAAAAAATTAACTTATACCTTTACCCTACTTCATACATAAAAATTAACTCAAACTGGGTCACTAAATGTAAAGAACTACAACTAAAACTGTAGAAGAAAATAAGAGAATATCTTTGTGACCTTAGCAGTTCTTAAGACTTAGAACTAAAAGTATCTACAATAATAAAAGCCTAAGCGACCATTGCAACCAAACGGACAACTAAACAGTCTGCATGGGGCGACCAGGCCGGCAGGGGGGTTAGTGAGGGGCGACCAAACGACCGAACAGCAGGCTGCGTGGGGCGACCAGGCCCACAGGAGGGGCAGTTAGCGGCAACCAGGCCAGTGGTGGGGGGGCAGTGAGGGGTGACCAGGCCTGCAGGGGAGATAGTTAAGGGGTGACCAGGTCGGCGGAGGGGGAAGGGCAGTTGGGTGTGACCAGGCCAGCAGGGGGGGCAGTTAGGGGCGATCAGGCAGGCAGGCAGGTGAGCAGTTAAGAGCCAGCAGTCCTGGATTGTGAGAGGGATGTCTGACTTCTGGTTTAGTCGGACATCCCCTGAGGGGTCCCAGATTGAAAGAGGGTGAAGGCTGGGCTGAGAGGACCCCCCCATGCACAAGTTTTGTGCACTGGGCCTCTAGTCCTATCTAATAAAGAGGGAATATGCTCATTGACAGTCATGCCCTCACAAAGATGGAAGCACCCACAGCCAATAAGGAGGGAATATGCTAATTGACTGCCATGCCCTCAAAGATGGTGGTGCCCACAGCCACAAGATGGCGGCGCTCTGGACCCTCAGCCCCGCCTGGGCGGCAGGAGCACGGCACAGCCGGGCCTGCCCCCAGGCGGGTCCGGCCACCCCACACACCTGCCTCCGAAGTCCCCCAGTCCCCTTAGCCCCCAGCCACTCAGGACCAGCCTGAGGTGTAGGCAAGCCTCGGATGGTGGCTGCCCAGCCACCCAGGACCAGCCTGAGGCGCAGGAAAGCCTCGGATGGTGGCTGCCCAGCTACCCAGGACCGGCCCGAGGTGCAGGCAAGCCTCAGATGGCGGCTGCCCAGCTGCCCAGGGCTGCCCAAGGCTCAGGTAACCAGGGCCAGCCGAGGCTTGCACTGCTGGCAGTGGCAGCAGCAGAGGTGTGACGGGGGCATCGCCTTCCCGATTGCCTGGGTCGTCTCCTGTCCTTGAGGGCTCCCAGACTGTGAGAGGGGACAGGCCAGGCTGAGGGACCCCCCTTCCAGTGCATGAATTTTCATGCACCAGGCCTCTAGTAAACTATAAAAGAAAAAAACTGTAAGTTAAAATTTATTAAAATTAAGAAATTTTGCACTTCAAAAACCACCATTAGAAAATGAAAATATAAGCCACAGAATGGGAGGAAATATTTACAAATCACATATCTAATAAGGGACCTGTATCTAGACTATATATGAAACTTTTATAACTCAATAATAAGACAAATAATCCAATTTAAAAATGGGTTCTAACACACGCCACAACATGGATGAAACTTGAACACAGGCTAAGTGAAATTAACCAGATACAAAAGGACAATACTATATGATTCCATTTACATGACGTACTCGAATAGGCAAATTCACAGAGACGGAAAGTAACTCTGAGGTTACCAGGGGCTGAGGGAAGAGAGGAATGGCAATTTATTGATTAATGGGTACAGCGTTTCTATTTGGGATGACTAAAATGTTTTGGAAATGGACAGTGGTGATGATTGCATACAACACTGTGAATGTAACTAATGTCACTGAATTGAGTACTGAAAATGGATACAATGGTAACTATGTTACGACAATAAAAAATCAACTTTTTAAAAATAGTCAGCAGACTTGAGTATACATTTCACCAAATAAAACACACAAATGGTCACTAAGCATATGAAAAGGTACTCAACATCATTAGTCATCAGGAAAAAAATTAAAACTACCATGAAGTACCACTACATTCCCTTAATGACTATAATACCAAAGACAGATAATACCAAATGTTGGTGAGGATGTGGAAAAACTGGAAACGTCATATATTACTGGTGAGTTGTAAAATGATATAGCCACTTTGCAAAATTGTTTGGCTGTGTTTTAAAAAGTCAAGCAAAAGCTTACTATAAGACCTAGCAGAGACATATGTACTACTATTTGTAATACTTAAAACAATAAAAAAAAATTTAAAAAAAGACCTAGCAATTCCATTTCTAGTAATTTACCCAAGAGAAATGAAAACATATAACCATACAAAGACATACACAAGTGTTCGCAGCAACTTTATTCATAATGGCTAAAAAAATGGAAACAATCCAAATGTCCATCAAATAATGAAGGGACAAACATACCACATATGGATATGTGGTATATCCATACAATGGGATACAACTCAGGCATAAAAAGAACATTCTAGAACATGGCTGAATCTCAAAGAGATTATGCTAAGTGAAAGAAGCCAGGTGCAGATGACTTCATAAGATTCCATTTACATGGAATGTCTGGAAAAGACAAAGTTGGTAGAGACAGAAAGCAGATCGGTGCTCATCTGGGGCTAGGCTAGAGGTAGGAATTGATTGCAAATAGGCTTATATAAATTTTGGGGTGTGATTTTTATAAATTTACTAAAAATCATTGAGTTGTATACTTATAATGGGTGAATCTTTGTGGCTTTTAAATTATTCCTCAATAAGGCTGTTAAATATATACATACATATATACAAATCTGACACCAAAAAAATGAGGTTTAATTTCCTAAGTATAATTAAGATACCAGCTCTATGACTTGCAACAAAGGTTTTCCTTAATCTAGTCAATATACTTTTTATTCATATAGTTAAAAATTACATGTGGAGGATATTAATATTGTTCAGCAATAGAACCCAGGCCCTAAGTGATCTTAAGGTTTCTGAACTAAATTATGTAATCCTGTGGTTGAATAAATAGCAGTAAATTTACAAACTCCAAAAATAGACAACATTGGCCTTTTATTGGGCTCATTGCAGAGAAAAATAAAACAATAAAAGAGGAGTCTGAGTAACAATTCAAATCTCTAGGTGGTTTGAGTAATAAACTATATTATATATAATCATCATGACCTAAAAATATTTAATCAGAAGAGCAAAGGCTGACCTAGTAATTGGCCTAATAGCTAGCTGTCTTCAGGGATAGGAAGAATTTTTACGGGAAAGTATTTGACTAGTTATCCTCTCCATTGAGAGCCAAAAAAACACACAAAACACACACACACACACACACACACACACACACACACACACACACACACACACAATAAAAACCAAAGTGATTTAATAATCAGCAAAGTAAATTTAGATTAAACAAAGTAACACTGGCAGTAACTGCTATCAAATACTGGAATAAATTTAACGAGGATATTTGTTCAAGCTGTTTCCTGGGCAATCAGTAAGCACAGACAGGACAGAACAGACAGCGTTGGTCTGAAGGCATTCCTGCCTGGCACGGGGCACTGGACTTGCCCACCGCCCGGCGGTGGAATGAGGCTGTGGAGCGGAACACAGCCCGCCTGATGCACACACCTTACCTCAATGTCCCGATTCAGCTGCTTCACTATGGCAGTTATGTTTCTGATGTGCTCCTCCAAGAAGAGCCGGGCCAAGCGGTCGCCTCCCCCTTTGTTTTGCATTTTCTGCAAACTGTTGACGATGTCGTCTTTAATTCGGAAGGCGTGCTCTACGAGGGCTGCGGTTGTTTTCTCGTGGCACAGGATCCTGTCTTCCAGTTGCTCCATGAGGTTTACAGAGTAGGGTGCCATGGTCAGGGACTGGCTGTGTCGGGGCATGGTTCTGACGCGTCTGCGGGAAGGAGCCATGTTACTGGGGTTGTTAATCAGGGGAAAGGTCACGGTGAAAGCCAGATTCAAGAGTTCCCAGAGCAGAAAATGCAAATTATCTGTCCCTACAAGTTCAGTGAAGTTAGAGGCAGGGTTTCTGCCCCAAAGACTTTCCTTCGTGAGCTGGGCAGCATCTTTCAACAATCGTACCCAGAGAGTAAAGTGTGCTGGTAGCAGGTTCCGTGACCTCTAAAAGCAAGAGGCTGTCGGAATTGGGCACACTGACATGTCTTCCCAGTATAAGCTGTGTTATCAAGATCAAGCTTATTGCCCTGGCCAGTGTGGCTCAGTTGGTTGGGCATCATTCCTGTGCACCAAAATGTTCGGGTTCAATTCCTGATCAGGACACATGCCCGATTGTGGGCTCAATCCCTGATGGGGGATGTGCAGGAGGCAGTCAATCGATGTTTCTCTCTCTCCCTTTCATTTCCCCTCTCTCTAAAAATTAATTTTTAAAAATCTTTTAAAAAATCAAGATTATTAATAAAATCTCCTGACATGCTTATTAATAAAATCTCCTTCCTCCTCATAAAGCAGCGGTTACAAACCCAAATGCCTACAAAGGTCAGGCAGGTAATATAAATGAGTGAAGCACAGCGGATGAAGCAATAGGGAGTCGGGGAGACTTTGGAGGATTGGAAAGGGCATTCTTCAACTAAAAGGAGCCACAATTCTGTTCCGCCTCTGAGTGACCATCTGGGAATGCCAGGTCCACTTTTCCAAATCATCTGATATTCAAGAAGAGCCAGAAATCCAGCCTTGTATGAGAAATTACCTGATTCTTAAGTGATAACAACTAATTTAAAAAGTATTTAAGGTGATGTAGTAGATCAAACAATGTATGTCCACAAGCCAATATTGGCCTATGGACACCCAATTTGCAACTTCTGATTTAAAAGGGCTCACAGAGTCCTCAGTCCCCCACGTCTCCAAAATTATATTTTAATGTTGACCAAAAGTACATCGGTACTGCAGGGCTAGTGTGGAGCCTTCACCTCTCGTGGTCACGGAGTGGCCCACAGTGTCCGACAAATTGAAAGCTGGAGAGGCTACACAACACTACTGCCCTTGCCCTTGAACAAGATCCTTCTTGGATAATGTAACAGCTACCATAAAGTTTCATTTACAAAGGCCATCACTCCCACTAGCAGCCTCTATGGGATTGGTAAAAAGAAAAAGTATACCTTAGATGCATATTTTCCATATATTATACCTTTCCTTGGTGACAAGAGAAGGAAATACAGTGCTCCGTTGGGCCATTTTTCTTTTTTAATAATTCACATCTGTTGAAAAAATAAGCATTAAATTATTTAACAGTTTATATCTAGAGCTTAAATGATCTCTAAAGCATACTATTAAGTTGCTAAGTGGACCATAAATTATGCTGACACACTGATCAGTTATATTATTAAAGACCTTATGACTTATGTGTGCAATAAACAGAAGATGTTTCCAAATAAGGAGAAAAGAATCAAGCAAAGTCAAATGTTCCTGAAATTAATATCACTAAGCCTGGTGAGATAGACTAACACAGACTGTTAAATGTAGTTTCCTGAAATTTCCTCATCCCATATTTGTATTTCAAGCTTCATAAATCACTTTTATAGAAATAAGACAATTTCTGTACCAGGCTTATTCAAGCTTGTACTTCTCCCTAGAAATTACAGGAGGCTTCCTTAGTAAATTTGATCTCAGCAAATTCAGTAAATTATAAAGCAAAATAAAAGCACTTGTTTATAAAATGAATCTAATAATTTATGAGCAGTAGGATCTGATTTGAGGAAACCTTCTATCCACTAAGAGAATCCTATATAATAAAGAGCTGATATGCAAATGGTCATCACACCCTCACGCCATCACGCAGTAACTATTCAGACACTCAACACTGGGGAGAGAAGAATGGGGACCAGCCAGGCACAAATGTGCTCACGAGAGAGGAATGGGGACCAGCCAGGCTGAGGCCCAGGAGAGGGACAAGTCCCCTGCCCCATTGTCCTGGGTGCCTGCGGCTGCGGTCCAGGCAAAGCCGCCCAACCACGGGCCCCTGCAGTTGCAGCCAGCCTGGGCGAAGCTGGCCTGGGTCCTGGGTGCCTGCAGCTGGCCAGAGGGAGGGAAGCCCGGGTCCCAGATGCCTGCGACCAGCTGGAGGAGGGAATCCTGGGTCCCAGGTGTGGGGTGAGGCAGAGGCAGTTAGGGGTGATCAGGCCAGCAGGGGAGCAGTTAGGGGCAATCAGGCTGGTAGGGGAGCAGTTAGGGGCAATCAGGCAAGCAGGCAGAGGTGTTTAGGGGCTATCAGGCAGGCAGGCAGGCAGGTGAGCGGTTAGAAGCCAGCAGTCCCAGATTGCAAGAGGCAGTTGGACATCCCCCAAGGGGTCCCAGATTGGAGAGGGTGCAGGCCGGGCTGAGGAACCTCCCCACCCCCTGCATGAATTTCATACACTGGGTCTCTAGTGAGGATAATATTCATTAAAATTTTGTTGTTAAGATATAATCATTCATATTACATCTTGAATATAAGGAACATTTGATCATCACAACACATTAGAAATCTGAGCAAAACTGGAGGGTTTTAAAAATATTCCATTACTTAGGTTTCTCAAAACTGTTATTAATTGGCTTAAAACAATGAATGCCTACTAACCATGATCTGATTCAGTAATGAGTTCTCTTTAGATGCTGGATTCAGAAAGCATTTCTGATTGAAACCATTGTTTTGGCATCATCTCTCTAGTATGTTATTTTTATTTTCACAATGTGAACATTTAACTTTCCTAGATACAGAACTTCAAATTTAAACAAATTACATTTAAGAAAAAAAGTGATTCATACTAAATAAGCTATGATGCCAAAGAAGTTCTTCAGTAAAGAAATAATTTCTGCCCTGCCCAGGCGTCTCAGTTGGTTGAGTATCATCACATACACCAAGAGGGTGCTGGTTCAATTCCCGGTCAGGGCACACGCTGGGGTTGCAGGCTCGATCCCCAGTAAGGGGCGTGCAGGAGGCAGCCGATCGATGTTTCTCTCTCTCTCCCTTCCTCTCTCTTTAAAATTAATAAAAATATTTTTAAACAGAAAAATAATTTCTGCCATTTACTACTTAAAATTAGGACAGTGTAGAAGCTGTTCATTTTCTCTTTATCATTTTAAAGCTGTAAAATACTTTAGCTGAGATATTAATCCTCAGAATAACCAACCTAAGAAATAGTTATTTGGTATCTCTTATGTAGCCAATAACCTAATCATTTTTCTTGGGTAGCAGCTAGGTCAAGGAGGCACTGACGAGAATGGGTAAGATTTTCCAAAGGAGAGAATAGAGAGATAGTTCCACACCTTTTCTCCTCCACACCCCAACACTATCCAACACATTCCCTGCCTCAAGGGCTTCACAGCCTACAGAGAAAGGTAGACATCTAAACCAACCAAGAGACAATAGGGTAGTGGCTTAGGAACCATGTAAACAAAAACACATGGGAAGAAAACACTAATTGGAAAACATATGTGCAACCCATGTTTAGCACCGCGTTATTTACAATATCCAAAATACGGTCGCAACTTAAGTGTCCATTGACTGATGAATGGATAAAGAAAATGTGCTATATACACAGAATAAAATTTTACTCAGCCATAAAAAAAGAATGAAATCTTGCTATTTGCACCCTGGCTGGCATTGCTCAGTGGCTAGAGTATTGTTCACATACCAAAGGGTCGTGGGTTTGATTCCCTGTCAAGGGCACATACCTGGGTTGCAGATTGAGTGTAGATCCCCAACGCAGTTCAGGTGCATGCAAGAGGCAACCACTGATATTTCTCTCTCCCTCCCTCCCCACTTCCTTCCCTCCCCTTTCTTCCCTTCCACTCTCTCTGAAAAAGCGATGGAAAGATATCCTCAGGTGAGGACTGACAAAACAAAACAAAAATCCTGCCACTTGTGTGACAACATGGATGGCCCTCAAGAGCATTATGCTAAGTGAGAGAAGTCAGGCAGAGAAAGACACTTACCAGACAACCTCACTTATATGTGGGATCTAAAACAAAACCAAAAAAACCCAAGCTCACAGATACAGAGAACAGGTTGGTGGTTGCCAGAGGTAGGGTTTGGTGGGTGCAAAATTGGTGAAGGTGGTCAAAAGGGAGCGACTTCCAGTTATAATATAAGTCCTGGGGATGTAATGTACAGCATGATGACTATAGCTAACAATACTGTATTGCTTCCTGAAAGTTGCTAAGAAAGTCAATCTTAAAAGTTCTCATCACACAGAAAATATCTTCATAATAATGCCAGATGTCAACTAGATTTATTATGGTGATTTTGCAATACACACAACTATCAATTCATTATGTTGTACACCTGAAATTAATATAATGTTATATGTCAATTATGCCTCAAATTAGAGTGTTTTTAAACATAAAAAACTACATGGGGAGGAAAAAAAGAGAGGGCCTCCTTTTTCTTGGGTAGCAGCTAGGTCAGGGAAGCACTGATCAGAATGAGTAAGAAGTTCCAAAGTAGAGAATAGAAAGATAGTTCCACGCCTTTTCTCCTCCACACTCGAACACTCTCTACTTGCTTTACTCTGACCTAACCCACGCTTCCAGCCTCATCCTGGGCCACTCTTAACCGATTCCCCTTCTCCAGTCAACTCTAATGGAGAGAGATGAGTAAGCTCTCACGGTCCAAAGACACTACCCACTAAGATAATCCAACCCACAACTCTTGCCCTGAGCCCACACTCACCAAGCACATCATTTAGCTTCCCATGCGGCTGTGCATAAAAAGGGAACATGGGGCAATCAGCAGACTCAAGACCCAGTCTACCTGCAGCTACTGTTCTCATCGTGAATTAACAATTGGAATTACACCTCAATGGGAACCGAGCTTGCATTAAGTCAGTCTCCGGAAATCTGATCATCTCTAAGGGTCCTAACAGAGATGAATATCTAAACCCATGTCACTGAAATGTGATGATCACAACATGGTTTCCATTGTGGGGGACAGACTCTTACATAAAGTGGCCCCCATGATCCCCATGTTCTGGACTTCATACCTTGTGTGATCCTCTCCCCTTGAGTTAGGTGTGACCTGTGACTTATTCTTAACCAACAGAACACAGTAGCCACCAGCCAGGTGCCAGTTGTTGTCAGCTGGGATTCTGACACCAAGTTATATAGCGTATATATAAGTGCAGCTTACTAGGAATATTTTTAATTTATTTTAAAATTTTTAATTATTTATTTTATAATCTAACTTCTAAGTCATTTAATAGACTTCTAAATAATTGTCTGGCTTAGAAAACACCTCAAAATAATTTTTTTTTTTTGGTTAATCCTCACCCAACGGTATTTTTCCATTGATTTTTAGAGAGAGTATAAGGAAGAGAGAGAGACAGAGAGAAACATCCACATCAATTGGTTGCCTGCTGCACACACCCCAACCAGAGTCAGGGAACCTGCAACCGAGGTATGTGCCCTTGACCAGAATTGAACCCGGCACCCTTCAATCCATGGGCTGGCACTCTATCCTCTGAGCCAAACTGACTAGGGCTCAAAAGAATTTTTTAATTTACCTTTATTGTTGAAAGTAATACAGATGTCAAAAGAATACTGAAGACAGAGTAAGAACTATTTTTTTTCCTAACAACAGTGGCTCTGTTCTAGCCAGAGGAAGCAAATTATAAAATAAATCTAATTTGTCACAAGATACCATTTCATCCCATCAGGCTGGCCAAAATGTGGAGTGGCAAGACCACGAATTGACAGGAACTGTATGGAACAACGGGAACACCAGGTAGGAATGGGAATCGGCACTACCACGTTGAAAAGCAATCTTCAATATCTAGAAAAACTAAAGGGGCCCAAACCCCGTGACTCAATAATTTCCCCCCAAATTTCTCAAACATGTTCACAAAGAAACACAAGAATATTTAAGGCAGCATTGTTTCCAAGAGCGAAAAAGTGGGCTAGGGAGGACCGAACACCTGTCATCAAGCAAACGGATGAATAAACCATGATATGTTCACAAATGGCTATTGGTTAAATGTCCAAAAATGAAAAAGTAGTTAATAAGACATGGCAAATCCACTCAGAAGAATGGCTATTTGAAATAATGGTTACAGAGGCTATGAAGTTGCACAGAAAATATTTACATGCTAGCTTAACGTTAAGGTTTGTTAAAAAAGAACAAGATCGGAACAGAGATCTACAGTACTAGACAACCATAATCAGAGTCTGAAACCAGAACTCTGTGCCAGGGCAGCACAATTTAGGTAGTGCAAACATTTTAACTTAATGCATTTAAAAGAACCCCCCCCAAAAAATTTAATTTCCCCAAAAAATTTAATTTCCACTTTGTCATGTCCTCTCCTCTTCCTCCTCCTCCTCCCCAACGGGAGGAGCACGGGAACCTGAGCCAGCAGAGATAGATGGTGTGCTCAAGGTCAAGGTCAAGACGACCCTGCACCTCTGTATGCACAGCTTCCCTTCCTCTCCTATCTGACCCACCACCGGACCCCTCTCTCCATGAATGGATGCTTCCTTGGGTTTGTGGCTCTCTTTAACTCTGCTCCACCACTATACCCTGTGCCAAATTGGTGGGATTATTCTGCCTTGTGAATAGCTGGTGTCTGGGTAAATCATTAGTTTTCAGTACAAGGAGGAGAAGGAGGGCTGTGTAACTGAGGCCAGGGACTAATTCCAAAATCAAAGTATCTAGACTGATAAGAAAGTCAAGGCCCTGGCCAGTTTTGCTCAGTGGTTAGAATGTCAGCACTTGGACCAAAGGGTCTCGGGTTCCATTCTCAGTCAAGGGCGTGTACCTTAGTTGCAGTTTCCATCCCTGGCCCAGATGTTGGGGTGCATGTGGGAAGCGATGTGTCTCTCTCACATCAATCAATCAATGTTTCTCTCACTCGCTCGCTCTCTGCTTCCAGCCAGTGCAGAGATTGCTGCATGACTGATGGGATCTAGTCAACCTGCAACAGACATGTCAGGTCCAGATGGAGTCACAAATGGGCTGGAAGCATCCAGACTCCTAGGACCCATTGGCCACTGATGTTGTTGTTTTGTGGTGTGTGTTTTGTTGTTGTTAATCCTCACCAGAGGATATTTTTTCCATAGATGTTTAGAGAGAGTGGAAGGGATGGAGGGGGTGGGAGAGAGAGAGAAAGAGAGAGACAGACAGACATCCATGTGAGAGAGATACATTGATTGGTTGCCTCCCATATGCATCTGGACCAGGACCAGGACTTGAACCTGCAACCCAGATATGTGCCCTTGACCAGGAATTGAACCTGCAACCCTTCAGTGCTCGGGCCAATGCTCTACCACTGAGGAACACTGGCCAGGGCAACTGATGTTGTTTTAATCTATTCTATAGCTTAGAATAGTGTTAATGTTTTTAAGAGAACCCCTGCAAAAAAAAAAAAAAAACAGATTGGTTTTTGTTCCCATCTATTAATAACAGCTATTTTGAAATGCTGTTTAAGTCTTCTATTGTTACTTGAAGTTTTCATGGATTATGCCTCCCAACTGAGCTGCAGGGGACAGCAGGGCTGCATACCATATGAATCTGTAACCCCTATGTAACCCAGCACAGCATCTCTTCACAGACACCCCTAAATGTTTGCTCATTGGCTTGTTTTTCTAATTCGGTAAGGCCCGTTGTTTTAATTACTGAGTTGCTCTGCCCAAATGACATATCGGTGGCTGACTCAAGGTCCCCTCCAGCTGTGAGCTTGGCAGACGGCTTCAGGTTGCCCTGCACGGGCGCTCACACATGTGTGCATGCGCACCAACAGAGAAGTGTCTTAATACTACTGTTAGGGTGTTTTATTATGATCAACGGCTATATTTGGCAACTTTTCTTTCCAGCATTAGAGAAGACACATGACCAAATGTTGAAAAGGGAATCTGCCAAATGCAACAGCTAGAACAGAAGAAATATTATTAAAAGCTGGTGCAAACTACCTCCTAAACTACCGACACCCCCAGATGCACCCAGGATCATCCAGGAGGGAGGCATGACTTCATATAGGCATACAGGTAGACTGCTAATTGTGACTCTGGGGTTCTCCCTATATGACTTTCTACCTGAAAAGCTCAGGATTTGGGTTTGGAACAAAGACCCAGTCTCCAGCCTCTGCCCTTTTTTTCTTTTTTTTAAATATATATATATATATTATTGATTTTACAGAGTAATAGAGAGTCAGAAACATCGATGATAGAGAAACACTGATCAGCTGCCTCCTGCACACCTCCTACTGGGGATGTGCCCGCAACCAAGGTACATGCCCTTGACCGGAATCGAACCTGGGACCTTTCAGTCCGCAGGCCGATGCTCTATCCACTGAGCCAAACTGGTTAGGGCTCCGCCCTTTTTCTCATGCACAGTGGGAGGGGTCAGACTTCTCTGCTAAAAAACCGGGAGTCCATGAGAGACTCTTTTATTCGTAATAACAGCTTGAGTCCAATGCATTAATTTTATAACAATTTTAGAGAGAGCAAGGGAGGCCTCCTGAGTCCTCCAAGAGATAATTAAAAATGGGGAGCAAAGAAACCTGAAATAAACAAAAACAAGCTGAAGGCACGAGCGGTGTCTGAATAACATCTTCCCGGTTAATAACAATTTTAAGAATTCCATAATGTGACAGCAGCCCCCACACATTCTCGCCCACATAAATAGGCTTTTTATTTAAGCCTCACTCAGCTAAGCAGCAGATTCTCTTGCCTTCACTTCTGGAGCTACTCTAGCCAGAGATGTTATCGCACAAAAGCATTCTTAAGAGGGAAAAGCTGACCGCCAACCAGCAAGGACAGGCACGTCTTCAGGAGAACTGTCATTCCAATAACCTCCACAACTCGCCACCCTCAAACCTGATTTCTGATCGCAAATGCCAATTGTGCCTGAACACAGACTGAAAAATTCACGCCAGCACATTTTGATGTTTGTCAGCCAGCACATTCCCAGTAACTCTCCTGGTGTGCCCGCAAGCTAATGAAATACACCGTTTTATTGTCACCGATAACTACGTTTTTAACTTAGCAAGAATCATTGACCCCTGGGCGGGGGGAGAGGGGAGATCAACAAAAGACCACGGAGTAATGAAAAGCAACTGTTTTCTCTTCTTTCACCTGCTTTTATGTTAGAAACCCCTGGCTGTAGTGGCTCAGTCGGTTGAGTGATGCCCGTGCACCCGAGAGGTTGCCAATTCGATTCCCATCAGGGCATAAGCCTATGTTGCAGGGTTGATCACCAGTTGGCAACCAATCAATGTTTCTCACATCTGTGTTTCTCTTTCTCTCTCTCTCCCTCCCTTCCTCCGTCTCTCTCTAAGCATGTCCTTGGGTAAGGATTAAAAAACAGAAAAGAAAAGAAAAAAAAAACACCCATAGCACATAACCACAGCTAAAAAGTAAAAATAATATTAATAATAATAAAGTCATCAATATAAGGAGAAGGAGGAAAATAGAAGAGGCACTGAGAGAAAGGAACAGGCAGAAAGAGTGAAATAAAGAAGAGGAGAAAGCGTGAAGGAGGATGGGGGAAGGAAGGTGGCTGCTGGCAGAGCAGAGAGTGGGCCAGACAGTGAGAGGAGAGAGACAGGTGTCTGGGAGCTCCGAAGGGAGGACGTGAGCCTGAGACACGGCTCCTCACACATTCAGCTGCTCGTTTCAGATGTGAAGAAATAGATGGGCCATTTTTAATACACTATGTTAGATTTTTCTACTCTCTTTTTTTAAAATCAAATATGTGGTTTCTTTGTTTTGACACAAGCACACAAAATTAAGGTGTCACCAGGGGAAAATCCTTTATTCCACTTACAACGTGGAAATACCTTTTCGAATCACCCATCTTTTGGCGAAAAGGCCCTATTTTTGAATCACCATCCTCTCCTCCTCCTTCCTTTGGAGGAGGGCACAGGTCTCACCCTCCGTCACGTACCCGGTGCTAGCAGACCACTCTATGGTCATTCTGTGCATGTGCTCAATTATTTTAATCAAGTAATTCAGTGCACTCAACAAATACTCACAGAGCTCTACAGTGCTGAACAAGACACAGCCCCCGCACTCAGGAGCTTCAGTTCAAAAGGGAAATAAAACAGACCATAATGCAAGCTGGAGAGGCTGGGACAGGCCACGTGAGCACTACACACCAGGCCTTGCCTCTGAACGAAAGGCACGCTCAGTTTGAACTTGGCCATCAAGAAAAGCATTTGAGCAGCAAGTGCTTGAGCTGGATATTTAAAGGGGTGGGTTAGGTAAATGCAAGCAGATGAGAAAGGGTGCTGGGAGGACAAAGTAGAGAAAGTATTGACTAGTGCAAATTACCACGTACATGGGTTCCTGTTGGTAAGCAATGAAAGACAAGGCTGAGACTGGGACTGGGACAGTGCTCAGAGGTCTGGACTCCACAACAGTCTGGAATAGGAGAGACACAGTGGAACCAGAAAGGAAGGGACTTCTTTAAAAAATATTTTTTTATGTTGTTGTTTTTTTAAATTTCAGAGAGAGGGAGAGAGAGAGAAAAACATCAATGATGAGAGAGAATAACTGATCGGCTGCCTCCTGCATGATCCCTACTGGGGACCACGCCCACAACCCAGGCATGTTCCCTGACCGGGAATCCAACCATGACCTCCTGGTTTACAGGTCGATGCTCAACCACTGAGCCACACTGGCCAGGCAGGAAGGGACATTTTGTGGGAGGCAGTGCAAGGGCCACAACACCTCAACACTCAATGACCAACTGGATGTGGGAGTGTGAAGAAGAGAAAAGTCAGAATAACCCAAGTGATGGAGAGCAGGTTACAGAGAGAAGAATGATAGCACAAAAACCATTAAGGAGGTACTGAGGACACAGTATCTCCCCTAGAGGCCACCTCCCTAATAATGGATAACCTGGATCTATCGTGAGAAAACACCCGAGAGAACCCAAGTTGAGGGGTACTCCACAAAATAACCTGCCTGTACCCTCCTAAAGTGTCAAGGTCGTGAAAGACAAAGAACAACTAAGGAAAGCACTAGATGGTGGGAAACTAAAGAGGCATGACAACTAACACAGGACAAGATCCTGGATTGGATCCTGAGCCAGGAAGAGACTTTTTAAAAAATATTGACCCCCTTTTTGCTATAAAAGACATCCTTCTGACTATTGGTAACACCTGAATAAATCTGTAGATTAGACAATTGTACAGAATCCATGTTAATTTCTTGATTTTGGATACTTGTTATGCAAGAAAATGTCAGTGTATAGGACATATACACTGAAGTGCTAGAAGTGGGGAAGTAAAGAGGACCGTGTCTACAAGTAACCCTGAAAACGGTTCAAGAAAAATTACAAGAGCATACGCAGGTATGCATATGTCTAAACACGTGTGTGGAGAGAGAGAATGTGATAGAGCGGGAAGCATAAAGCAAGTAAAGTAAATAGTTAATATTGTAGAACTGGAGCAAAAGGTATCTGGGAAAAATGATTAAGGAAGCTAGGATGAAGAGCTGTTTCGAGACAAATAGGCTTGTGGGTATCAGATTCTGAATGGAATTTGGGGAGGGCAGAGCCACACATGAAGGCATCTGGGAGGCCTGAGTACAACCCGGATAAAAGCAGGGCTCTGAGGTCATATTGCTACTCTGTTCCCTAACTGTGCCTTCTTTAAGCTGTTTTCATTTCTCCCTGCCTCAATTCCTCACCTGCACAGCAGGAATGATAAGACTATCTGCTTCACAGAGTTGGATCGAGGGTTCCAGGACATAATACAAGTGAAGCACAATGCCCAATATGGCACCAGATAACTAACTGTCCATTAGCAACTAATGCTGGCTGAGAGGAAAGGAAGAGAAAAAGGCGCCCAGGATCCCACATAATCCTACGTTCAGACATCAGGAGGGTGAAGGAGAGAAATGAGGTCTGAGTCGCACTTGGAGAACAAGAGACAAGAATAGAGAGAGGCTCAGGAGGACAGTGGCTGCCGGAGGCAGACACAGGGGCAGAAACCAAGGTGGGGAAGGGCCTCAGCTCTGCAACCAGGACCCCTACCCAGGAGCCGGACAAGAAAGCAGTTTCAACAGAAAGGTGAGGGCAAGGCCAGAGAAGAGGTGGGCAGTCAGCGGAAGGAGGACGGGGTAGTCAACACAGGGGCCTCATACAACACAGAACTGCTGCCTCATACAGGAGCCCACGGGACTACTTACATAGGATTTGAATTAATTTAAAATTGACAAAAATTAGAGATTCAATTCCTCAGTGACACTGGCCACATTTCACACGCGCAGCAGTTGCACATGGCTAGGGATTCCCAGGTTGGACAGCGCAGATATCAAATATTTGCATCATCGAAGAAAGACCTACTGGACAGCTGGGATGCCAGCACAGTGCCTTCTATTATGAGAATGATGACTTACTTGACTATATGGTGAGGGGAAGGTTGGGATAGGGTAAGGAAGGACGGAAGAACCTGAAGAAAAAGAATAACAAATGGAGCAAGTTTCCAATAGAGGCGAGGAGGAAGAGAAGAAATCCTGAGACAGGAGAGTGTGGAGTGCATGTGGGTTAATTTGGAGAGGGGAATGAGAAATATTTTCTTCCCTGGAGAAAGAAAACAAAGCAGGACAAAAATGGGTAAAGACAAAGGCTTAAGTGAGGAGGGTACTTTGGGAGCTTATACTGAGGGAGAGGGCATTCAACTGGGACATAGATATCCTACCTAATAAAGAGGGAATATGCTAATTGACCCTCATGCTGTCGCAAAGATGGCAGCACCTACAGCCAATAAGGAGGGAATATGCTAATTGACTACCCTGCCCTCAAAGATGGTGGTGTCTGCCACCAATAAGGAGGGAATACGCTAATTGACTGTCTCGCCCTCAAAGATGGCGGTGCCCACAGCCACAAGATGGTGTTGCCCAGTCCCCTCAGCCCCCAGCCACCCAGAGCTGGCCCAAGTCACAGACAAGCCTCGGATGGGCCGCCTGAGGCTCAGGTAACCAGGGCCGGCCGAGTCTTGCTCTGCCAGCAGTGGCAGCCGCAGAGGTGTGATGGGGCGTCGCCTTCCCCTGATCTCCAGGTCGCCTCAAGCCCCTGAGGGCTCCCAGACTGTGAGAGGGGGCAGGTTGGGCTGAGGGAACCCCCTCCAGTGCATGAATTTTCATGCACAGGGCCTCTAGTCCTTGATCTTATCGATGAAGAAAGGCTGTCTCCCGAGAGGAAACTGACTGGAAGTTTAAGGAATGGAAAAGTTTGGCATAAACTCTAAAAGAATGCAGTCCAGAGCTAATTAACCAAGGATTTTTTTTTTCCCCACAGAAAAGCTAGACCTCGGTGAAATTAGAGTAGAGACAGCATAAATGTTGAATGAAATCAGTCTTCCCGTCTTTGTGACTTTCTCCTAGATAACTTGGCAGGCTGGAGAAGTAAAAGCAGATAATGAGGGTGATTTTGGATTGAGGACTGCCACATGAGAAGTCCAACTTGTTAAGACAAAGGTTCTGGGATTCCAGACAGAGCTGAAATAGCTGGCAACATATAAGGTCCAAGTGGAGAAATAGAGTCATAAAGGGAGTGAACAGCCAGCAATGAAAGGACCAGAGTCCTCAGTGATGGCTGAAACTTGGTGCAGTGTGTGTGTGTGTGTGTGTGTGTGTGTGTGTGTGTGCGCGCGCGCGCGCCCCTCTGGGGGGGGGGGGGTAGTCAGATAACCAGGCTGAAGTCCAAGGTGAAGTCCAGATCTTAAAGGTGGAAAAAATTCCCAAGACTAAACAAGCCATGAGAGTTGATGTTGAGAACCTTGAGGAACTTCAAGGTCATGGAATTAATAGAGCCTCAACATAATCCCCCAAGTCACTGGCAAGAGACAAGGTAGAAAAGAGAACCAAGCCAGTTGCTTGTGCCTGTTCATTACTTTTCAAAAAAAAAAATAATTTTTATTGATTTCAGAGAGGAAGGGAGAAGGAGAGAGAGATAGAAACATCAATGATGAGAATCATTGATCGGCTGCCTCCTGCACACCCCCCACTGGGCATCAAGCTCACAACCCGGGCATGTGTCCTGACCGGGAATCAAACCATGACCTCCTGGTTCACAGGTCAATGCTCAACCACTGAGCCACCCCGGCAGGGCTGTTACTTTTTTTGTAGCATCAAGTGAAGTGACTCCCAAACCTGTGTGTACATCAGATTCACAGGGGGAGCTGTTTTCTCTCCCCATCTTCCTTTCTCCCCCTTCCTTTTTTTTTGGGGTGGGGTGTTCTTAAAATAAGGATCCATACGTCCTGCTACCTTGATGATTCTAATGTGGAATGTTTGGGAGAGTCTAAAGAGCCCCATTTTTTTTCAAAATGCTCCAGGTGATCCTGAGGAGCCAGCAGGTTTGGCACTGATGAGAGGTGAGAAGGACGGTGTGGGCACAAGCAGGCAGCATGCTCTCTAATTGCCTGTCAGTGGTGGGTTCACGGTTTGGAGATGGCTCTGAGAAGCCAGGGGAAGGCCAATCCATGTTTCCGTGAGATGGGAGAGGGCTGGGGCGGGGGGCGGAGACAGGAGATGGGCTCCGCCTCAGAAAAGTGAAAACAGGAGCATGGCTGTAGGATATACCAAAGGAGACTGAAAGGTGGGTTGGAGACACACAGATTAGTGGCCTACAGAGAGAGGTGGCTGAAGTTCATGAGGGTTCCTGGTGTGTGAGGTGTGATTCGTTAAGGGTTTATAGGCTTAGTGGCTGAATTCCTGGGGAGTCAGAATTTTTCTGTCTGGATGCTCTCAGATTTCTACCTGTAAGCCATTAAAGATTATTAAACCCTCCGGTAAACAAGCTTGCAGGAGCTTATTCATTAACACCGAGTATGCTGATGAAACCAGACTGGAATGAATACCAAGGACAGCCTCAGAGCAGAAAGTGAGAAGGGTCAACCCCAGAGGCTGTGAGAAGGACCAGGGATTCCCTCCCTTCCCTCTAAGTGTATATGCTGAGAATGCAGAAAGGGGCCTGCGGGTCTTTTTTAGCGCGAGCCAATGCTAAAGATAGAAGAGGTGTCACAGCCTACTGGGTCTCAGGAGCACCGCATACACACATACACACACACACACACACACACACACACTCCATGCCAGGGTCCTGACGGGTGAGACATGTGCAAATCCTAGGGATGGTTCTCAGTAAAGAATATATGTACTTTCACAAACCCAACTCTTATTTAAGAGCAAGCTGCCTCTGCTTCAGAGAGAGCAGCACGTCTGTGGATTCAAGTCATGCTGGCATTATTTCTGGTGACTCCTATGAAATAATTTCTAATACTGACATACACAGCCAATAGGATGAAGGCGTGATCCCAGCCAGGCACTCCTGTGCACCACACACACATGCACACACACACACACCCTCATGCATATTGAAGAAATGACTCATTTAATTTGCTGCTGCCTGCCACTATTGGGTCTTGATTCTACCTATTCAAATACAAAGTTTCCTATTAGATTAACTACAGGAAAGAACTCAGGAGTATTAACCCTGATTTCGTTCATGACTTTAGAGCACCCAAGAGGTTTTAACCTGGGCATCTTAAGAAGTCACCCTCTGGACCACCTACCGCTTTCTCTCCAAAATCGTCTATAAAACTATAACAGTTCTTGCCACTTGAGAACCAGTTAATGGACACCCTTGTACAATATACATAGTTAAGCCCTGTATATCCTGTACCTGCAGAGCCAGTACTTTGGAGCCCTTTGTCGTCTCACAGTGCAATGGCACAACAGCACTGTGAGACTGCGAAAACCCAAGCCTCTCCTTTTAACGAAGGGGTGGGGGGTGGTTGACCCGTCCAAGGTCACTCAGCTCCCTGGCAATGTGTGCATCCCCCTAGCTCCTCCAAACAATCCCTCGGGGCTTCTGTGGGTTTGCTTGCATGCAGCCTCTCCCCTGCCCCCGCAAAAATGCAATGTCGGTTGCGCTTTGTACCCAACTTCATTCCTGCGCGTCAGCAAGCAGTTAACCCTCTCGCCAGCAGCGGGTCGCATGGGCCACGCGCGTCTCTCCGTGTCCCCCAAGTATATCTCCCCGGGGGCTGCCCCAAGGTCACCGGCCGCCCCGGACCGCAGGATGCTCAGTCGGGGGCCCGGGACCCGGCACCCGGCACTCACCCTCGCGGGGGGCGGGCGCGCCGCGGCTCCCCTTGTCCTCGCGGGCGCGGCTGGGTGCGGTGGCCGCCGGCGCGGGCTGTGCGGGGAGCCCTGCTGCGGGCCCGCGCCGCGGGGAGCGCCGTCCAATCAGCCCGCGCCTGCCGCCTGGCCCGGCGCGCGGCCCGGCCGGGTTCGCGGCTCCCGGGGGACGCGAGCCGCCGCGCGCCGCCCGAGCGGCTTCCGGGCGCGTTGCCTGGACGCGGTTGCCGTGGCAGCCCGAGCTGGAGGCTTTCCCCGCGCGCCCGCGCCCAGCCCGGCGCCGCCCTCCGCCCGCCGCGTTCCCACACCCAAAATAGCCTCTCCTCTCGCCACCGGTTGCCACCGAGCTCCCATCCCCGCGCCCGGACTGGGCGGGCGGGGATTTCGCTTATAGGAAAATAAACCCTGTCGTAGGGCTGGTGGACTTGAACGGGGAGGTGTTGAAATGGTGCCTGATTAGGATAATAGCCGTGGCGTTTGCACGGTAATTCTCTTCGGAGCTCTAATATCCTTATTTACGAAACCTCTTTCCCACAAAAAAGCATTATTTTCACCCATCCTTGCACATTGGGACGAGTTATTTTCTTAGGCCACTGTCTGGGAAACAGCTCGGCGTTGACGCCCCATCTGTGCAGGTGAACTTACCCTCGTGCCTGCCAGGTGTCATTTGATGAAACACCTTGATACCCGCCGCAGGGACCAAGGATTGTGCCTCGCCGCAACGGACAGACCCTGCTACCACCCCTCTTTCTCACCTCCTTTCCTTCTCCCTTCTGCCTCATCCCCAACTCCCAGGGCGTCCTAACTCTTTGCACCTTCCTTTCTATTTGCATTCTAAGCAGGATGCACAAGCCAATCCACTCATAATTTTGCTTCCTCTCGGCGAGCGGGATTTAATTTAAGCAGAGTTGGGGACCCCCACCTTTGCCTGCCACGCCGCCTCCCGTTTGTACCTCTTTCGTGTTGCTAGTTTTCCTGTCTGTCTTCCCCACCAGCCTGAGGCCCTCCACCCAGGGGAAGGAGCGTGATGTGGTAGAAAGACCCTGGGTTGTGAAGCTAAACTGGGCTGTTTTGGAGTCCTTTCTCCAGCACTTACTTCTGTGTGGTCTTGGGTGTCCTGTGGCTGTTTCAAAACCTATAAAACAGGATAATACTTCCCCTACAAAAGGTTCATGCATCCCTAACATTCTTTCAGCCAGCAATATTTATCGGATGCCTGCCAAATGCTAGAAACTGCCTCACTCTGAGCTAAGACACAGTGGTGGAGAAGAAAAAGACACCTGCTCTCTGCTCACATAGAGGCTACAGCCTGAGACACAGTAATCAAATAATCACAGACACGTGTGCAACTGCCATTGTGCTAAGGAGAGTTCATGACCTTGAGACTTGTGATGCATCCCTTTAGCTGCTACAATGATTATTCTTTCCTTTTCTCCCTTAGCTTCCCACTGCCTGTCACATGGTATGCACTCAGTAAATATATGTATTGAATTGAATCCTATGGCATAGTGATAACAGCATCCCCAGTAACTTTTTACCAATGGCAATATATTTGAAACATATGTAACTTGTCACTATGTCTGGAAGGGTGTGCAGGTGTTACTGAAAAGTGCCCATTCAAACACAGCCCATTACCCAGTCCTGAGAAACGCTCAGATGTTTCTTGCCTGTCCCCAATCAGGTTGCCTTCCAGTGTGAAGGGTGTGCAACTCAGATAGGCACATGAGAGACCCCTCTGCCTCATGTCCCCTCGCTGCTTACTATTCCACTCTCTCCCCAGGTCCCAGCTCCTTCCTGCCACTCCTCCTGGAGTCAGAACCTCAGGACACCCATTTCTGGATTCCTAGGAGGGTAATAGTGGATCCTTCTAGTTCTCAGAGTAACATCAGTTAAACAGGAAACTCCTTCCTGCTACTCCGCTGGCCTTCAGAGCATAACTTTGTGCATTACTTGCCACAAGACTGCATCACTCTCAAGGGTTGAGAAGGAGAGGGGCTGGGAGGTGAGGAGGCCTTGTCACTAATATACACCCTTCTATTTACTGGTAGGTTGACTAATTTCTTTTTCAAAAACCATACCAATTAACATAAGTATTGTTTACATAAGTAAAATCTAACATTAAAAAGAATTCTTGAACAAGAAGACAAAATTGTAGCTCTTTCAAACTGAATTCCTCAGTAGGAATCCTGAAGTTTCACAGTAGCCTTAAACCAGACCCATGACTTCCCACTTCTGACTGTTTTTTTCCTTTCCAGGTGATTGTTTTTAATCTGAGGGGATGAAATTGAATGCACAATGATTTAAACCTACCCTAGTTTCTCCAACTCTTACACTATTTCTGTAGAATAAATTTCAAAGAACTGTTTTTCCAGAATCGTTTGATAATGACTCATTACAGGAAATACATTTTTCTGTGTTACTTTAAATTTAAAAGCTATGATTTCTCACAAATTATTTTATACTGGCAAAGGTTACCAAAAATAGTTCATTAAAGAGAGCAATTTTATAAACGTGTTAGCTGTCATACAATTCACTAACCAGTCATTAAATCAAATACCCTGTGCAGTATATGGTGCTAGATACTGTGGAGATATTTTTAAGTTATTTATTGATTGCATAACTGAGTTCTGGTCTTCCCTGCGTCTCAGCACCACTGCGAGTCATGAAGACATGATGTACAGGGCATCCGTGAGGCCAGCAAGCAGGCTCATTAGATAAAGGCCAAGGGCTTGTATAGGTCAAAAGTGGTATTTGCAAAAGGGCTGGGAAGCAGGCCAAGCAGGTGGTGAGCCCTGCAGGCTGGATGCAAGTGAGCACTTTACCTTAGAGTCAGCAATTCTCAACCAAGGCTTATACCTTCGTGGGGTGTCAAGATCCATGGTGAGGCCTGTCACCTGGTGTCACACAGCGTTCCTCTCTAGTAAAAAGGTGCCAAAGGATTGACCTACAAAGGATGGTCATATATAGGGTCCAAAAAGAGGAAGAGAGATCTACAAAGGGAACAATGAGGAAGAACCAGAGACATAAGAATAAGCACAATGTCAGAAACGCTCCAGAGGGAAAGGTTCAAGGTGACAGGTCCTTCCAACAGTCAGGAAAAGTATTCTCCAGCTATCAGATTGCTGTGGGTTAAAAAAAAAAAAAAAGATTGGCAACTGGATAAATGCAAGAGCAAGTGTAGGTCACTCTGTGGAGAAGTTTGTCAGTGTAGGGAAGGTGAAAAATAAGACCCATAGAGAGGTTTCTAATGCCAATGGACATTTTCAAGATAGGAGCAAATAGTCTCTGCGTCTACATGTACTGCCGCAGTTGTGAAGAAATGGAGAGCATTACCCGGCTGGTGTAGCTAAGTGCTTGAGCATTGACCCAGGAACCAAGAGGTTACTGGTTTGATTCCCAGTCAGGGTACATGCCTGGGTTTGGGGCTCAATTCCCAGTAGGGGACATGCAGGAGGCAGCCAATGTTTCTATCTCTCCCACTTCCTCTCTCTCTAAAAATCACTGAAAACATATTTTTTTAAACAATGGAGAGCACAACATACCATTTTGCATTAACTCAGTCTAAATCCTGCCATTAATTTCATCATCACGCTATCCATTTCCTTTTTTAAAAAATTCATCAAATAAGAGGAATCTTACATTGAGCAAAGGTGGGGTTCAGACCTGGGACATTATTCTCTTAATAAGCAACTAAAACGTTGGGTTAACAATCAGTTAATACAATACATGTTATTCTTTATGTCTTTTCTTTGTTGACAGTAGTAACATCTTAGAATTAAGGAAAGCCCACTTTTTCCTTTTTTTTATATAGAAAGAATGGATTTTTCATATGTTTTGAGTAAACTGTATTTGACTTATTTGTTTTTACTAATAATTTCCCTTCATGTGCTGGCTAATTCTCTCAAATACTATGTTTTGCTTATGAACTTGTTGGTGTCTTATCTATCTCACAGAGATGTTTAAAAGAAACTGTAATTAAGGCACAACCAGGAGGGAAAGCATAAAATATTAAAAGGTTCTTCCTTGCCCAGTCAGTGTGGCTCAGTGGTTGAGCGTTGACCTATGAACCAGGAGGTCGCAGTTCGATTCCAGGTCAGGGCGCATGCCTAGGTTGTGGGCTCCATCCCCAGTGTGGGGCATGCAGGAGGCAGCCAATCAATGACTCTCTCTCATCATTGATGTTTCTATCTCTTTCTCTCTCTCTCCCTTCCTCTCTGAAGTCAATAAAAATATTTTTAAATAAAAAGATTCTTCCTAGTAGTGTTGATTTGGAAGTGTTACTTGTGTCTTAACTTAATATAATTGCTGGTGAACACAAGAAGGCAGAGTCAGCCTGGGTTGTGTTGAAATAGCATACAAGAACATAACACTACTCTCCAGAGGGTGAAATCTGGAATAAAGCAAGATTTTTCCAGAGAGTTTATGGGCAGAAATTCTAGACTAACCTTATAATAAAATGGATTCATCCAAAACCCAGTTTAGTGCAGGGGGAGCATTATGGAAAATTCCATTGCACATTGATTTTGGAAAACATTTCTTTCCAACAATTTTCAGAAAAATAAGATCTATAAAGGGTGGGGCAAATGTAGTTAACAGTTGTGAGTATGTGAAACAGAGTTTATTCTTGTATTATTTATTATTGTATTATTCATATGAACTCTACATACATATATGTCTTTAAGCTATACTGAAATTTCATGCCACAATGGCCCAGTTCAAGACAGTTCTGCAAACATTTGTGTTTATTTACCTTATTATGACACCAGTTTAGACAATGAAGCTGCACATAAATGGATGCTCTTGTTTCAGCTTCTCGGCCAAGTTGTACACGATTGAACAATGACCCTCACAGGTAAGAATATTAAAAGACAACTTTTACTTCTGTTCAACAACAAAATAAATGACAATACCCTTTGCACAATGATACATGCAACATACATGCTACAGTGTACAATGCCATGCCAAGCCACACTGAAGATGGGAGAAGGAAAAATCAGAACTATCTGTCCTGTTCTTTAAAAATTCTTTGTTTATCATTGATTTTGATTTTTAAAATACTGCCTTAAAATATTACCTTCATGTCTGAGCTTTTGGGGAATCCCCTTAAATGTTGCACCTGAGACAAGTGCCTCACTCACTCACCTCACCTTGACCTGCTGTCATAATGGCCAATGTTTATGTGTCAGGCGCTGTGCTAAATGCTTTACCTGCAGTATTTTATTCCTTTATTGCAACAATCTATGAGTAAAACCGAGGCTTGTTCAAGATCCCAAAGGTGTTAAGTGCTAGAGCTTGAATTTGAACCTGGGCACTTCTGATGCCACAGCCTGTGCTTTAACCAGCGACCACATGAGACTGAAGTTCATTCACAAACTTCAATATGTAGAATGTGCGGCATAGTGAGACCTTAATAAATATTGTTTCCTTTTCCCTTTCCTTCCCCAAGGATAGCATATGTCAAAGAATAAAAATAGAAACATATTTAAAAATTATTTTGAGACAGCAAGCTAATTTTAACATGCTATCTGATTTCTAAACCTTTATCTCAAGTCTACACAAACAAAAGAGTGAGGATTTATTGTAATCTCCCAAATGAATCTGATAATCTTTATTTTGCAATATACAGAGCTAAGACTGTTTTGGGATTTGAGCAACTCCTTAAATAATGAAACTAAAGTAAGTTCTTTATTAGTGCATGCTTGCCAGCCAAAGGTATATAGAGCGATATATATATTTAAGTCCTAATTAATAGATAATACATATCCTACACTTAAAATAAATTAATATTATGCAGTTGCTCTTACATGATAGCAAGAGTTTATCTTGTTTCCCCTCCAGCATTTGGATACGTTCACTATTTTCATGCACATATAACAGACTTCCCAAGGCAATGTGAATGGGTTGTAGGGTTTTCTCTCAGGACCTGGAGCCCCACATTGTCAGTTCATAGGTTATCATTACTACATACTCAGGAAATAGCTTTCTCTTCCCCGTACAAATCATAAATTTAACACATTTTTTCTCTTAGAAGGATCCATGCTGTAAAGTTGCTGGAAACCGTTGGTATGTGCTTAGGCAAGTCACCTAACCTCTCTTTGACTCAGTTTTATCTGTAAAAATGAGGCTAATGTAGCATCTACCTCACTGGGTTCTAATAAAGATCAAAAGCACCAGTTCATGTAAAAAGCTTAGAATACTATTTTAGTTACTATTTTAATGTCATTTATTATCTAATATCATAGAAATTTTATTATTTTCCTGAAACCCAAAATTAATATTGGCTCAACTATCTTACTAGTACTTATGGAACAAAATTACATAATAAACTTGGTTGACTCATTCCTCACACTATTACTGATGTTGCTTATCTTGGAACAATTCTAAGCACCTTCTGGTGTCAGCCACACCCCATAACCATCTCTTTCCTTTGCATGTAATTATCAATGTCCTAGTCAATGTATGTATCCAGCTCCTAATATCCTGGATCATTTTTAGCTGCACCTAACACGAGTGACAAGGTCTCTCTTCTCCAAGAACAATGAGTGAGATTGTCACAGGTTGGCCACTGCCTTACTTATCTGAATCCTTCCTGCCCCACCTATATGATTCAACCAAATAAGTATCCACCAGGCCCTTAAAAGGGGAAAGGCTTATGTATTTGGTGCTCTGGGAGAGGTAGAAATGACATCACTGGCCCATCCTTCTTCCTCCCACTGCTAGTTGAAGTCATTCTTCTCACAATGAACTTCTCTTATTTTGAGACAGCAAGCTTATTTTGTAGCCAGCAATGCCAGGAATCAATGACCACCACCATCTCCACCATCACCAGACAATGATCTGGGCCCTTGCTGCTAGTTGTTTAGCTCATTGTCATAAACCATAAAGTATGATTTCAAAGCATCGCCAGAATAAGGAAGACTTCCACCTCCCTAGCCCCACTACCCCTGACCTGGGTTCTCCCTAAAATTCTTTCCTCCACCCATCTACCCTGATCTCAGCATCAAGAATGGATGTGGCCCTGCTCCTGATGAGTATCTCCGCCTGTCTTTTACATCAGAAGTTAGGGAGTTCTTTCTCCCAAATCTAGACAAAACAGTGAACAACCAATTAATATTCATTCAACTATTTTATTTTATACATGGACTTACACTTTAAAAGTCAGAACATCTTTTTTGGAGAGGTCTCAGTGACAAATATAAAACTATTGCTAATTTATTTTAAGTTTAAAACCTTAACGTAATCAATTAGACGTTTATTTTTCCAAGGAAGAGCCCTAGCTGGGCTCAGTAGGTAGAGCATCGGCCTGCGGACTGAAGGATCCCAGGTTTGATTCTGGTCAAAGGCACGTGCCCGGAGTTGCGGCTCAATACCCAGTAGGGGTCATGCAGGAGGCAGCCAATCAATGATTCTCTCTCATCATTGATGTTTCTATCTCCCTCTCCCTCTCCCTCTCCTTCTCCCTTCCTCTCTGAAATCAGTAAAATAATAATAGTAACATTTTTCCAAAGAAGAGTCTACCTTTTTTTCCAAGGGGAGAAAATAATAATGGTATTAGTAGAAAATTTTCCACAAAATCTATCAGCTTTTTTGAAGTTTAAAGAGAGAAAATTATAAATAAAGCTTTTTAAAAATCTTCAACATAGGCATTTCTTCTGAGCAATATTGAAGGGCAGGACAACTAATAAAATGGCCCATAGTAAGTTCCCTAAAGTTGCAGAAATTATACAAGAAAAAAATGAGTATAACTCATTTTAACTGAGGAAACATGCGTATCTAGATTGAACAGAACCACCAAATACCTGGCATAGTAAATGAAAAAAGACCCTTACCAAGGCAAGTCATTTTAAAATTTCAGAACACTAAAGATAAAGAGAAGATCCTAAAATCTCCCCCCAAAAATGTACATACACTTTGAATTATTATAAAGTCAGTGTTTATTAACTAACATACAGCTCATTTTCAAAAAAAGTGAATGATCAGCTGTTCAAGTGTCTATACAATTTTGGGATACCCTATATACCACATACAAAGAGGTAGGAGTCAGAATGATGTCAGATTTCTCAATAGTAACACTGGAAGAAAGATCAGTACATTTAAAATTCTGAGAGAAACTTATTTCAATCCCAGAACTCCACACCCAGTTAAAATACCCATTAAGTCTGAGGGCAAAATAAGGACATATTCATATGTGCTAATTCAAAAAAAATGTTCCCTATATGTACCCTTTTGAGGATTTTACTGAAAAATGTAAACCATCCTATCTAATAAAGAGGGAATATGCTAATTTACCCTCACACTGTCGCAAAGATGGCGGCACCCACAGCCAATAAGGAGAGGATATGCTAATTGACTGCCCTGCCCTCAAAGATGGTGGCGCCCACAGCCAATAAGGAGGGAATGTGCTAATTGACTGCCCCGCCCTCAAAGATGGCGGCGCCCACGGCCACAAGATGGTGGCGCCCAGTCCCCTCAGTCCTGCTGGGGCAGCAGGTGCATGGCACAGCTGGGCCTGCCCCCAGGTGGGCCCGGCTGCTCTGCTCACCTGCTGCCCAAGTCCTCCAGTCCCCTCAGCCCCCCAGCTGCCCAGGGCTGGCCCGAGGTGCAGGCAAGCCTCGGATAGCAGCTACCCTGCCACCCAGGGCTAGCCCAAGGCACAGTCAAGCCTTGGATGGCGGCTGCTCAGCCGCCCATGGCCGCCCGAGGCTCAGGTAACCAGGGCCAGCCAAGACTTGTGCTGCTGGCAGTGGCAGCAGCAGAGGCGTGATGGGGCATCGCCTTTCCCTGATCACCGGGTCGCCTCCCACCCCTGAGGGCTCCTGGACTGTGAGGGGGGCAGGCGGGGCTGAGGGACCCCCCCTCCAGTGCATGAATTTCCATGCACCACGTCTCTAGTATGATAATATAAACCAAAAAGAAATAAACACGGGCCCAGAAAGTGAAAGGTCCACTCCAAGGTAATAGCAAAAGGCATTCTTAGGAATCTAATCTAAGGAACCCCAGGACTAATGTCCACGGGCCTCATGAAGAGCAACCAGAGGAGACGGACACAAGAGGAGCACCACAGGGAGGCTATCCCAGGACCATGAGAAAGAGAGAGAGAGAAACAGATTACCCGTGTGTCTGACCACAATGAGGGAAATTATAGTTCATTCAGAAAGTTTGTAGATGAATTAGGGAAAAGCACAAAAAGAACAAAGCAATGGCCAAAAGAGGCAATTATTCATGCCAAGAGTAAAAAAAAAACACCCAGTTGTACAATCATACTTGGCTCAGCTGTGAACAACAGACATTATGTAAACATTATTAGTTTAATCAAAAAGTGTTATGTCACTATATTGAGAAGACTGGGGGAGAAGAGGTGTATGTGGCAGAAGGTAGACCGAAGCACCTAGAAAGCTGAACGAATTCTCGTGCTCAGATAAAATCTAACAGCAAAAGGCCAAGGAACATCAGTACCAGCACACTGGACTTTACAAACTAAGTACATGTCTTTCTTAGATGCAAAAAGTTAAAAGAAAAACCTATAGTTATGAGGCGGGAAATCATAGAGTGGTTTTTAAGTACATGTACCTATTATTTTGAAAATCCTCAGGTTATTTATTTAAGAGTCTTATTATTGCTTTTCCTCCTAGAACATAATATTTCTGTATTTCTATTTTGGGCACATTCAAAATGTGTGCTTAGCAAACCACAATTCCTCCATTTGAGAATAGCATTATGAAACCTTTTTTTAGAGAATTTAAAACACTCATTTAAAAACCGATTGTGTTCAAGAGAATGTAAAAGGATTGACTACAAAATAAATTGTTCCAAATATATTTTAATAACTTTCTGACCAAAAATAAAAAATAAATCAGTATATAGCCTTGGCCTAGTAGTGCAGTTGGTTAGAGCATCTTCCTGATAAACCAAGGTTGCAGGTTCGATCCCCAGTGAGGGCACAAGACTCAACCAATGAATGCATTAACAACAAATCTCTCTCTCGCTCTAAATATATTTTTTTAAACCAGTAAATGGCTTTTTCTGTCAGTTTTACCTCATTAAAAATAGAAAGTACTCCCTAGTCAGTTTGGCTCAGTGGATAGAGCATCAGCCTGTGGACTGAAGGGCTCTAGGTTTAATTCCAGTCAAGGGCACATGCCCAGTTGTGGACTCTATGCCCAGTAGTGGGGGAGGGGCATGCAGAAGGCAGCCGATCAATGATTCCCTCTCATCATTGATGCTTCTATCTCTCTCTCCCTCTCTAAAATCAATAAAAAATATATTTTTTAAATAGAAAGTGTGCCCTAGCTGGTTTGGCTCAGTGGATAGAGCATGGGCCCGCAGACTGAAAGGCCCTGGTTTGATTCCGGTCAAGGGCATGTACCTCGGTTGTAGGCTCAATCCCAGGCCCCAGGTCGGGTGAGTGCAGAAGGCAACCAATCCATGTGTCTCTCTCACATCAATGTTTCTTTCTCTCTGTCTCTCCCCCTCTCTTCCACTCTCTCTAAAAATTAAAAAAAATCAACGGAAAAATATTTTCAGGTGAGGCTTGACAACAACAACAAAAAGTGTATTACTACAAAAATATTTTCCCGATATATAGCATATTAATTTAAAGTGTGATGTGTGTATGCAACTATAATAACGTTTTAGAGCAAGAAAAGAGGAAAAAACTTTCATGTTAGTTTTTTTATAAACATTATTGAATAAGGAAAAACTACCTGGTTTCCCCTCCACCTGTGTTTTTCTTTCCTGTGAGTCTTTCCTTTTTCACCCACAGGGAACACTCACTTCTGACACTTCCTGTCACCAAATGTGTGGAAGTTTTTCCCCACATAAGCAATTCCCCCATGACACCAGCTGGGTGTTGTACATTTTAACTCAACTCTGACACTGCCTACCTGGAGATGGTGTCAGATCCCACAGTATAAGGGCTCAGCCCCATGAGACTGGTCCCACCCCACTTCAGATTCCAATCACAAGTCCAGGTTGTCCCTGTGCTTCTCGCCAATCCACCATATAAATCAGAGGTTCCATGACCCCCTCCTGGGGTTCGATTAACTTCCTACAGCAGCTCACAGAACTCACAGTTTGCTTATGTATACTGGTTTATTATAAAAAGAGTATGTTAAGAGACACAGATGAGCACCCAGGTGGAAGACCTGGCCTGTGGGAAGGTGCACGGAGCTCCATGTCCTCTTCATGGGCACCACCCTCCAGCACCTCCACTTGTTCACCAACCTGAAGCTCTCTGGACCCCATCCTTTTGGTTTTTCTCTGGAGGCTTCATCACATAAGCAGGAGCGTCCACTAGCTCCATTTTCAAACCTCCTCCCTTCTCAGGAGAATGAGGGTTGGGGTTGAAAATCCCAAGCTTCTAATCATGGTTCGGTCTTCTCTGTGACCAGCCAGCATGTAAGACCCCACCCAGAGTCACCTCATTAGAATAAAACACACCTTTTTCACCCAGGAAGTTACAAGGGTTTCAGGAGCCCTGTGTTAGAAACAGGGATCAAAATCCAAATACATTAAAGCAAAAGCTGCCCCTAAGAGTTTTATCGCTTCAGAAATCACAAGGGTTTTAGGAGCCCTGTGCCGGGAACCCAGGGCAGAGACCAATATATATTTTCTATTATTTCACAATCATGAATAATAAAAAGCCAGGTGATCCGTTTACATAAAATATATATTACATGAATTGTCATGTAAAAAAAGAACTCCAGGATTTATAGTAAAAAGACTTGGGTTCAAATTTTGGATTCATCCCTTACTAACTGGATGGCTTGGGGCAAGTTATTTTTTGAGCCTCAATTTCCTCATCTTCTGAGCACTTAGACTGTGTCAGGCACTGTTCTAGGCGTGACGGGTACAGTTGTTAGTGTGGTCTATGCACTCGTGGAGCTGATATCTTAAGAGATAATAAACAAGCGAGCAAAGCATTTTTAGATAGTGATGAGGATCATGAAGAAAAGAAAAGAAGCCATATGATAGTGACCGGTATGGAGCTTGGTGACTAGTTCAGAAAGGATAGTTAGCATGGACTTCTCCGGGAAGGTGATATTTGACACAGGAATGATCTAAAGTCAGCTATGTAAAAATCTAAGAAAGCCCAGCCAGCGTGGCTCAGAGGTTGAGTGTCGATCTATGAACCAGGAGGTCACAGTTCGATTCCCAGTCAGGGCACATGCCTGGGTTTCAGGCTCAATCCTCAGTGTGGGGTGTGCAGGAGGCAGCCGGTCAATGAGTCTCTCTTATCATTGATGTTTTTATCTCTCTCTCCCTCTCCCTTCCTCTCTGAAATCAATAAAAATATGTAATTTTTTTAAAATCTAGAAGAAATGAATCACAGGCAGAAGAAACAGCCAGGAAAGAAAGGGCTTGGCAAATGTGGAACTAGAAAGAAAGCTGGTGTGGTAGAGCTTAGAAGGAAAGGGAGAGTAGGGAACTAGGTGAACTTAGAGGGCAGTGTATGCAGGAGCTTGAAAGCTGCAGAAAAGCGTTACAGTTTATTTTGAGAGAAGAACCGAAGGACAGTTTTAAGCAGGGGGGTCACCTGACCTGATTTGCTCTGATGGTAGTTTTCAGAATGAATGAATAGTAAGAACAAGCAGACAAACCAGATGTAAGGCTATTGTAGTAGTGAGGGATGATGATGGCTTGGGTTACCATGGTTACAGGGGAGCTGGGAATACATAGAGATCAACTGATTTCTGATATAATGTAAAGGTAGAGTTAGTTAAGCCAACTTGTCATGAATTAGTTAGGAATGGAGGAAAGAGAAATCAAGGTGGTGGTTATGGCTGTTGTTTTAATCTGAGCAGCTGGGTAAACTATGATGTCATTTATGAGATGGAGAACTCTGTGGAAAGAACAAGCTTAGGGGCTCAAATCAAGAACTCAGTCTTAGATGTGTTAAGTATGAAATGCCTATTAAACCTTAAGAAGAAATATCAAGGTGGCAGCTAAAACTATGCGTGTAAAGTTTTGGGGGAGTCGGAGCAGATGTCATGTCACAGCATCAGCTATAGAAGGAGCACACTGGGAGCCATGAGACTGGATGAGGTCACCGGGGGAAGACCTGCGGATGGGGAATGGCCTGGGTCCCAGAACCAAGCCCTGGGCGGAGGAGTGGGAACCAGGCGCCTAGAATCAGAACCAGGAACCAGGGAAGGAGAGTGAGAAGGAGGCAACTGTGTAGCTGAAAGAGAACCAGGAGAGGATGATGACAGAAGGCAAAAGAAGAGTTTCAAGAAGTGCTGACCCCATGGCCAACTGAGTCAAAGGCTGATGAAAAGTTTCACAAGTTAAGGCCTAAAAGTAAGTGATGGACTTAATAACATGGAGGTCATTTGTGACCTTTACGAGGGCTGGATCAGGGGAGCGGTGGGGACACAATCTCTGTTGGAGTAGGCTGGGGAAAGAAGGGAGATTAATGAAGAAGCAGTGAGCATAATGTAGTGAAGGGGAGCAGAAAAATAGGAAGGTAGCCAGAAAGGCATGATGTGGAATCAAGAGAGGTTTTTTTTGTTTTGTTTTTTTTTAATGTATTTTATTGATTTTTTACAGAGAGGAAGGGAAAGGGATAGAGAGTCAGAAACATCAATGAGAGAGAAACATCGATCAGCCTCCTGCACACCCCCTACTGGGGATGTGCCTGCAACCAAGGTACATGCCCTTGACTGGAATCGAACCTGGGACCCTTCAGTCCGCAGGCCGATGCTCTATCCTCTGAGCCAAACCAGCTAGGGCAAAAGAGGTTTTGATATTTGTTTTTAAAATGGACATTAGAGCAGGTTTCTTTTTTGTCGGCAGTGATCCACTAAAGGAAGAGAAATTGGTTATGCAAGAGAAAGGAGGTAATAGTTATAAATCATGATTTTAAAAGTTCTGGGAAGATTTCTGGTGTTTTGTTAGCTTCTCATTCCTTGTTTCCATGTTTCCAATATTGAGTGTACATGTAGCCAATATTTTGCTTGCTGAGAGTTTAACAAAATTCACACTTATCACGGATAACAAGTACATGTCCACACGAAGCATTATTTTGCTGTGATTAAGAGATCAGGTCCTGGATTAAGCCTCAGCTCTGCCACTCCATAGCGGTGTGGCCTTGGGCAAGGTAATTAAATTCTCGGCGCTTGTGTTCTTTTCTGTCAGAAGTTAATAATAGTACTTATTTCACTAGATTGTTCTGAAGCTTAAATAGGAAAATATATTTAAATTGTCTGGCATATAGTAGAATAATATTCCATGAATAATAACTGGTATTATCATTATTTTTATTGCTACATAGGCAAATACAAAACAAAGATAAAAAGTATTCATATAGTTAAGAGATTTACAATTGTTAGTCAATAAATTGCCCAGTGAATCCAGTAAGTGACAGATATTTCTTCTGAATCACCCAAGTAATCTTTGCTTTCATTCAGCTTTCAAAAGGTAGGCATTAAGTGTGGTGGGTTTTGTTTTTTGGAACTAGGTAGAGGTTTTGGTTATGCAACAGTGTAACTTTACTAGATGCCACTGAACTGTACACTTCTGAACAGGTGATATTATTTTATGTAAATCTTATGCAAGTTTTTAAAGAGCCTTAACACCTACTATGTGTCTCTGCCTTATTTTGTTTATGAAGATATGGCCACAATGAACTTTCTTTTCCTTTCCTTGTCAAGAACATCAAATTAAAGCAGAGATGACAGAGAGATGATAGATAGATAGATAGACAGATAGATAAACAGACAGGGTTTAATCGTTTAGAAGATCTGTCCCCAAAGAAAGAGCTTAAAGACCTCACTACTTTTTCCCAAGCAAGACAAAAGGCTCCAAGTATTGGCCAGAAATAAATATGAAATATAATCAATCAGAAAAGTCCAAGTAGGGCACGTTTACAAGCAAGGAATTAGATGGATGCTTTAGACAAAAGAGCAGAAATTCAAGAGAGGGTTCTGTGGAAAGCAGACTTGGGAGAAGCCTTAAGCAGCACCAGGGAGAGCTCCCAGGCACTAGTCACTTCCTAACACATACACCCCAAGAAGAAGCTACCTCCCTTCCAACTCTGAGGGCCTGGGACTCCTCCTGGAATCTAAAGCCCCTATTCTAAATGATTGCCAAGGTCCACAGTGGGAGCTGGCATTACATGATCTAACAGTGTCCACATGATGAAATGAATGACAGGTTCGTGGACAGGAAGGTGGTCCCACACTAAAGCATTCTGGGGGGTCAAAGAAGCTCTGCCTCACAATGACATGGTTTGTAAGGACTGCTGGGGCTAAAGGCAGTGAGGTGCACCAGACCAGATGCCATGCAGATCGCGTGGAGTATATGTTCATTGGTTATTGCAGCATTTCCAGTGGTTCACCTAAGGCCCCACAGCTAGTTAGTCATAGAGATAATATTAATGGCAGAAGGGACGAGTATTAACACATTGATCCCCTGGTCTCTATCAGGCATGAAAAAGAAGGAAGAGGAGGAGTAGGAGAAGACAGAGGAGGAGGAATAGCTGCTACTCATTTTTTTTTTCCTCCAAAAACTCAGGTCTTCCTCAGCTCGTCTTCCCTTTAAAGCAGGGACATCTAGAATTTAAAGACTTTTCTGACCTCCAGTGACGGGGATCACATTTGCTTCCACATAAGAATCTTTGGCCAAACTCTCAGGGACCTGTCTTTCCATTGAGCCCCAATTCTCGAACATTGCTACCCAAAATGTGGTGTGTGGACCAGGAGTACAAGCACCACTTCTCTGTTAAAATGCAGATCTATAAAACTGAATTCCTAGTTGATTCCTATGCACCTCAAAGATTGAGGAGCATTCCCCGGGAGAACAGGACACCCCGCCCCCAGAACTAGACAATCCTCAAGGGCCTTGTCATCTTCACTGTATGAGGAACCGTGGTCTAAGAGATAGGAATCCTGGTCACTAAAATTGTTGGAAAAAATCTGGAATTTATGTTATAAAAGAACCCCAGTAATGCCTTGCCATTTGGAATTTACAAGGAGTATCTATTTGATTATATAATAAACCATATAAAAACAGGGAGAAAAGTGATAAAAGGGAAAATTCTCTGTAGGTTGATATTCAGTATGCAGCAATATGCAACTGATATTCAGAACGAAACATGTTTATTTTTCCATTAAACTCAGCTGTCCTAATTTAAGAGAGCCTCCAAAAATATCAGTTGATATTTAGCTTCCCTCAGTTAAGAGTTATTTAATTTTTTAGACAATTCTCGTCACTTCAGGAGGGAGAACAGAGTGTCATAAAGCCACAGAAGGATGTGCCCACCTGCACAGGGCCGCAGAGGCATGGCTGGGGACATTGTGGCTGAAGGTATGTCCTGGTCACAGTTACAGGGGCATGGTGGCCATTGCCAGAGTCAGCGCTACAAGCTGCATGAAGTGATGTGTTTCCTGCCCGTGTTTGCTTTTTTGCATTTCAATTTCCCAGGAACATTTTATTCTGCTTCTTAGATGACAGTCCCTAAGGAGCGAGTCTCCATTTTTATCCTGCCATGGATTTTCTAGGTCATTGTTCCAGGTAAACCTTCTGGGAATCAATCCGTTTACACCAGGCACTTGCTCTGAGTCCAGTTCTGGGCTAGGGAGTGTGAAGGGGGGAAGGGGCTGGGTAGTAAGACCCAAAATCTATTTAATTTGTATAATCCTTAACCTTGAGAGGTTTCTTGTCTTGCTAGGCAGAGTTAAATTACATTTATATATTTTTTATATATTACACACACACACACACACACACACTTCATTGGAAAGAAATGAAAGACACAGTAATTAGGTGTAAATTATATGGTTCACACTTCAAGTGCTATAGAAGGTCTCAGAAGAATGAGTTATTTTCCTCTGAAAAGAGAAGAGGGACGTTTACAATGGGCCCTGATAAGAATGTGTGATTTTAGTGCTCAGAAGAGGAATGAGGGATGAGGGATGAGGGAGGGAAAGGTGAGAGTTATTTAATATCCTTTAAACTCACTTTTCACTTCCCTAAATGGGAAGAAGGATAATATTCTTTGTTTTGTTGACTCATAAGTTCTCATGAGAATTAAATGAGATGGTGTTTGTAAATGTTTTATTACCTAAATAGTTAATCAAATGGGTGAAATGGTTTCAGTAACCAAACGACCAGTAATGGTTTAAAGCCAGAACATCAATTTATGATTGAACAACTGAAAAAGAACAGCCAAGAGATTTGTATCAGTCTTCTGCATAAGATTTTTGCCAGCAGTCAGTCTATTCAGAAACCAAATTACAGACCAAAAGGGTAGTATTGGCCACCATGCATTGCAGACCAGGGACCTGGGCTCCCTGCACCATGGCCTTTGATTCCTCCCGCAGTCCTGTAAGGAAGGCACATCACCCCGCTCTGCACCAGCCAAGCTTCACAGCCAGTTACTAATGATCATCTTAACCGCATGCCCCTCTGGCTTCAAAGCCCAAGCTCTAATCCCTGTCACCAGGTTTGAAAAGGAACCAGAGCAAGAAAAATCATTCACTAAGGACTTTTTTCTACCATGCCAAGTATTAGCATGAACATTTGGAAGGAAAAATAGCCAAATAAGTGAACTGAGTGAGCACTGTGCCACCCTTAAGAAGCACTTCTGCAACTTCAGCCGAGCTATTGATCAGAGCAAATTCTAACATTTCTACGCTTTCTGTATTTCCTCTTGGAGAGGATAGATTCAGGAGACACCATAGAACCAACGTACTTATTCCTGTGAGTTAGAGAATGCTGTTTTCTGAAAGGTGAAAGGTGAGGTTACAGCTGATGAATTTGACTGGTGGCAATAATCAGTTTGAATAAATTACATCCAGGGCATCTCTTTTCTACATATGGTAGATTTCCCATTGCCACTGCTTTCGGCCTCACCTCTGCACTAGTCTATTAGTCAATCGTAGAACTACATCTCCGCTTATTTTGGGTCCCCAATACACCATGAAACTTCTGCTATGACGTTCATTTGGTTCCCAAAAGAGGAAAAGAAGTGTCTGCTTGCTTAATGCATTCCTGGTAAAACAGAATGAGTCTTCCCCTTTCCCCCCACTCCCCCCCACTCCCACATTGCTATATAGATCATAGAGTAAGTTTAACACTTAGTGTTTGACATTAAGGAGGAGGCATCATTAAGAACATCAAGTAAATATGAAAGGGGAGATGAGGGTTGGGATGGCATTTGAGGGAGGGACCACCTGGGATGCTGGTGAGCACAGCCTGGTTACTCAGTGCCCGTCCATCTGGACCTTCCCTGAGCTGAACTCCTTTCTATTCGGTCTCTCATTTTTATTTTCCTTTAAGTTATTTCCCAGGATTCTTTCAGGATAATGACAGGCCCTCCTCTAACTGATTCATCACATCTGTCCCCAGTCCACCACCCCCACCAACCTCTTTAGTGATCCCGACCTGAATCTGGCTTCGCCCTACCTCCCCTAAGGTAGCATGGTTATAAGTGTATTTAATGAATTTTTCTCACTTTTAAATTTTTGATTGATTTTCTTCTCTGTCACCTAGGGAAGACACACCTGCGAGGGGCTAGAATGGTCCTTTACTACTTACCTGCAGAAAAAATTCTGCAAAACTATGCACTCCCATGTACACTTTAAGGTTGACATCTAAAGTTTCCCCCCGTAAGTTCAAGTAATTGTAAAAGATGTATTTTCTGGAGTAATGATATTTTAAAAATGGAATTGTTCCAACACATTTTGGAATAACTCCAATATCCAAGTGCCACAGCTCTTTGAAACCTACCCAAAAAGGTCCTTTTAAGACTCAAGGGCTTCATAGGTGCACAGTGTAACTGCTATGTATTTGCTGTGTGGGCGGGTATGGAGACAGAATGGAAAGTGATGGCAAGATGTTAGCAGTCAGTCTTTTATATATATATTTTTTCTTTTTTTTCTTTTTTACTGATTTCAGAGAGGAAGGGGGAGAGAGAGAGAGATAGAAACACCAATGATGAGAGAGAATCATTGATCGGCTGCCTCCTGCATGCCCCGCACTGGGGAAAAGCCCGCAACCTGGGCCTGTGCCCGGACTGGGAATTGAATCATGACCTTCTGGTTCATAGGTCGACGTTCAACGACTGAGCCACGCCAGCCGGGCCTCCCTCTTCCCCTTTTCAGGCACCCCAACTCCATATCAGCTGATTAGCAACCTTGGTTGCATCTGCCACCTCCATTCCCTTTTGCCATGGAAGGTAACATTCCCAAGGTCAGGGGTCAGGATGCGGCATCTTCAGGAGAGCCATCATTCTCCCGGCCAGAGCCTCCTGGCAGCTGACCTGCACCTTCTCTCAGGATGCTAGGAACACCGGGGAGGAAGCTAGGCTTCCAGGCTAGGAGGCTGCCAGGCCCTTTCCTGAGGCTGGAGACAGCCATCTACCAAAGGCTTAACTAAGAACACTCGCATGCAAATAAGACAGGAGGTAATGGCTCCAACTCTGCAAATTTAGGCGTAAATAGGGAGATATTTATATGTCCCCGAAAATATGAAAATGAGGTATTCATCCCTATGTTCCCAGGTGTAACAGTTTATTTTCATGTTGTCCTGACTACGTGTGGAGGCCTGGACAGAGGCCAGTCAGTTCCCCTTGCTTGAGCAGCCAATTAAGTGCACACCCCACCACCTGCCTTATCAGCTCTCACATCTGGGCCCCTGGAGACACAATGTACCCACAGCAGGACAGTACCAGACAGCTGGGACAGCCCCTGTGTCCCAGGGACCTCTGAAATGATTCAAATTAGTCAACTCTAAGCCTCTCACTCTGCTCCTCTGTTCCTTCCCGCAGACACCACAACAAGGTGCTTGCCCACAGTTCCCCTTTCTCCTGCCTCTTGGCTGACTTGGGGCTTCCCCTCTGGGCCCCGTGGCTGCTGTCTCTCCCCAGGGAGCTGTGAGTGTGAACACTGTGACACACTTTCCGGTTGCTCTCTCTCTCGACCTGAATCTGGCCTCGCCCCACCTCCCCTAAGGTAGCATGGTTATTAGTGTATTTAATGAATTTTTCTCACTTTTAAATTTTTGATTGATTTTCTTCTCCGCAAAATGCTCAGGGAAGACCTTTCTCAACGCTTCGAAACTAATTTGAATGCCAACAGCAGAAAGTCCAGAAGGCCCCTCTGCCTTCCCACCTGATGCCCAGAGCAACCCTGGGCCCCGCAGAGCAGACGGGAGCACAGGAAGTGCAGGGAGGGGACCAACTCTACCACTGCTTCTTTGAGGCTTTTGATAGGTCAGGAAACCAGGCCCCAGGGTAGAAACCTGAATTCGGAAGGTAAGAAACAGCCTCACAAATGACTGGAAACTGTTTCTCAGACCCACAGTGCCCCAGCAAGTTCTGAAATCTCCTTTACCAACACAACACTTCACCATCTACCCCAATCTCCAACCTTACCTCTCATCTTATGGATCCAGTCCCCTTGCCACTCAGAAGCCCTGCCCTCTCCAGCATAACCCCACACCCTAGAGGACAAGCTGGCTCCTAGGGCGTATCTGCACCAGCCCCTGCACTGGGAGCCCTCTCCTCCCCTTGCCCAGCCACCCCCTCACCCTCTGTCCCAGTCTCCCTTTTCTCATCACTGGGATTGTCTCTCTTCTCCCCTTTCACCTCGTGCCCACTCAAGCAAGGGCTGCAGGAGATTCCACCCAGAGGTGTGGACCTGGGAGAGATACAGGTAGAGCATCTTGCTCCTCGCTCCGGTGCAGGGAGGTAAATCCATTCCTCGGAGAGTGAGAGGAGGAAGCCGGTTCCAACGCGCTGTCTCTCCTCTGCTCTGCGGAAGTGGTGCAGTTGTGCTGAGTTTTAGAACTACTGGAGAAATTCCCATTAATGCTCTGAGTGCCATCACTCCCCTAGTCAGACTCTGGCTGAACTGCTGGTAAGCTTTTCTTAAGAGGGACTCCGGCGGTCTCTCCTGGGAGATGCACACTGACCCCTTTGCTTCCGCTGCAGATCCAGGTTCTTCCAGTCCTTTCAGTCCAGCTCTGGGCTCCCCGCAGCATCACGGAAGGAGTCCCTCCCCGCAGTATGTCCTCTGCCCCAGGGACTGTTCCCAGAGCAAATCCTAGCCTGTGCTCTGTCCATGTCCCTTGACCTCTGGGGCCGAGATTTGTGCTCATTCATGGAGCAAAACGCTAGGATAAAGTAACCGCAAAGCTAATGTAATTCAACATGACTGTTATTCTAAAGCAAAATGAGTAGCCTAGTGTAAAATCTACACAAATACCTGTTGCTTGAGCTCAGCTTAAATGCAACATTGTTCCAACTCATTTCTAACTTTTAAAATGGTTTCTTTCTTTCAAAAACAGGATGTGGGAATATTTCCAAGGTTAATTGGTTACCCATTTTCCTGTTGGACCTAAGTTACCAGAAAGCACCTGGAGTTCTTTCTCGTTCTGTCACTGTGATTTTCTCATAGTTCCTCCTCCTCCTCCCCCCATTCCTCCCCTGCCCTGGGGGATACAGAGGGTGGGGGCAGAGAATGAGTATTGCTTAATGGTTAATGTCTGAGTGAACTCAGCTAGCTCCACTGCTAACTCTAGCCTTGGGTAACTTTGCTTAACCTCTCTAAGACTCAGTTTTCTGAAAAAATGGGACCAGTAATAATATTGTGATACGATTTTCTGTACTAACAATTTCTACACTATAATAATAATGTGGATATCATTTCACACTAATAATTTCTGTATCATAATAATAATGTATACACCATATTAATGGTACTAATACTATTTTATGTATTAATAATTTCTGCACTATAATAATAATACGGATACTATTTCCTTTACTAATAATTTCTACACTTCAATAATTTCTGTGCTAATAATATAGGTATAAAATATTTGTACTAGAAACAATTTAATAATGACAATAATTCTACATAATATCTATGCTAAGAGTATGTGCACTAATAATACTAATAGGTTTCTGTAAAATGAGGCTAATAATATCACTGACTTTATAGTTATTCTGAGCATTATATGAGGAAAAAATAGATAAAACACACAGAGCATGACACATAGCATATTAACTATTATTATTACTATTGTTGTTGGGCTTCTAGTCAGTCTCCCTCCCAGTTCTTACACCAGGGAAACTTATGAATAAAACTTAAAACTGCTTGCCCTAGCCAGTTTGGCTCAGTGGATAGAGTATCAGCCTGCAGACTGAAGGGTCCTGGGTTCAGTTCCTGGTCAGGGCACATGCCTGGGTTCCTTCCGCTCCCTTCCTCTCTAAAATCAATTAAAATATAAACAAAAACAAAAAACTTAAAATTGCTTGTTTTCAGGCCTGTCTGGGTAAAGAAAAGATGGCCCCTGAGAGTGACTGTGGGGAGGGAGCCATCACCCGCCCTGGGACCCTCCTTCCACCTGTGGTCAGAAGAGGAGCAGGTATGAGAAGGTATGAGAAGGGTGGGAATAGGCAGCTGGTCGTGAAGCAGGGGCTTTTGTTCTCACTCTGGGTGGAAGAAGAATTTCATTCAGAGGAACAGGAATGCAGGAGGAAGGAAGGGGTTCGGTTCCCTCCACCATGAGGAGCTAACTTGGACCTTGCCCCAGAGAAAGGAATCACAGAAGTGATGGGGGGGGGGGGGTGTGAGGGAGCAGGGAGGGGCGTATCCAGAGGCAGGAGAACAGGTCCGGTCCTTAGGGAGACCTGGGTCTGGAGCAGAAAGGAATATCACATTGTCATGCCCTAATGGGTGGTATTTAGGGAAGGGAATGAAAGTGGACCTTTTGCTACTGCCTTCCTCACTTCGCCTTGCAGGGGGAGCCCCTTTACTGGGTAGGAGCAGGCTCACAGGACGATGCAGCCTCAGGTTGGCCCTTTGGAGTACGTTTTTCAGTTGGATATGTAGAGCTTTCTTTTACTTTCTGTTTTATTTTAAATGGAGCCATTTCTGAAACTAATTGGACTGGACGCCCATAAATTAAGATCCATTATTTTACATGTTTTAAGAGGCAAAAGAACAGAACAATCAACATGTATGATTCCTGCCCCCTCCCTTCTCCTTCCCCCTCCCCCCCTTTCCCCCATTCTCCACTTCCAGCCTGCAGTGCTCAGGTGTGTGTCCTCAGAAGCCTGGACCAGTTAACAAACCAACCAACAAACAGGCCTTCCCTGCAGGCCTCTTGAGAAGTGGAGGTACAATGCCTTCCTTCTTGGGTTCACCCAAAGCACACCGCAGGACGGAGGGTTAAGAACTGACTTACCGGTCTTCACAGAACAAATGCAGCGTTTCATACAATGCAAGGTGATGCAGGATGACCGCTTCAGAGACAGGAACAGATCAGAGTTGCCTCAGACCCAGCGTAGGAGCGGGCGCGAAGAAGAGTTTTGGGGTAGCGGATGTGCTCTAAAACGGGACTGTGGTGATGGGTACACGATTTCGTAAGTTTACCGAAGTCACTGAGTTGCACACTTATGGTGGGTGAATTTTATGATCTGTCAATTTTGCCTCAATAAAGCTGTGTGTGTGTGTTTTAAGTTATACAGGTAACTGGTTTCAATTGGCCAAATAATACAGTGTTAGTATCTACATTATAGTCCTGACCACTTGCAAACTATGTGAGTTGGAGAAAGTGAGTTCCCAGCCCTCAGCCTCAATCTCCTGGTGTGTCAAGTGGGAGGTAATAATGCGCATCTCCAAGCAGAATGACAATTAAATGAGACAACTTGTGGAAAGCACTTAGCTCAGCAGTGGGCATGAAGCCACCGCTTCTGATATATTACACTTCATCCTGGACCCAGCCATGTGGGGATGCCCTGCAGGGAGGGCTGGGTGTTGATCATTTCCTGACAACAGGAAGGGAAGGGAAGTTCATTCTGGATTTTTCACTGAGAAGGCTCTGGAAAGATCACATGGAGGCAGTGTGTCCAGCCTTTCAGGCCCACCAATGCCCTTGTGACTAGAGATATGAAATTCCACTCTCCCTTTCAGGGGTCCCTGGATATTGACTTTCACCTCCTCCTGGGTGAAGTTGTGAGGACAAAGGAAGTGAGATGTGTGATGAGGCACGTGGAGACAGCAGAGGGCTGCAGGCGGTCCAGGCCTCTTGGGGACGGTCCCAGCTGGCTGCCCTGGGGGATGCTCTAAGGTAGATAGGATTTGGGCAACTGGATAAGGACACGGGTCCCTGTCTCCTGAGAGACACTCGGAAGAGCTCAGAAATGTCAAGTCTGACTGTTAGGAACCAAACCGGATCACTGGTGCTTGCCTCTAGAAAGAGGCAGTGTGGGAGGGAGGGGCTGGTCCCAAGACCAGTTGGGACAGCTTGTTCTCTTCTTTTGTGTGGAGGACACTTTATTCTGACGTTTTTAGGGACCATGGATGGACAGAATGAAGTATCAGTCATTCTTGGAGGAAAAAAGCATACACCCTCATCCTTACCCTTACATACCCCAGTCCCTATCTGTCCTTGGCAGGCTTCCCTGCTCATTCATTCATTCATCCTGTCTAATCAAAGAGTAATATGCAAATTGACTGTCACTCCAAGACACAAGATGGCCACCCCCATGTTGTCAAAGACGGCCGCCAGACAGAGAATCCAAGATGGCGGCGTAGGTAAACACCTAAACTGCTGCCTCCTACAACAATTTAAACTGCAACTAAAAGACAAAACGTCTATCACCCAGAACCTCGGGAAAGCTGGCTGAGTGGAAGTTCTACAACTAGAAGGAAAGAGAAAAGAGCATTGAGACGTGCACGAGCGCTGAAAAGCTGAGGTACGGAGGCGCGTGATCTGGGCTGGCTGCAGGCGACTGGGTGCGTTGCTTTTTTCAACCCCAACGGAGACAAGCCCCCGATTACTCTGAAATCCAGTCTCTGGGGAGACGCGGGGGACCCAAACTCCTACAGGGAGAAGCTGGACTGTCTGCCAGAGAGGGTGGCTTGCTTGCAGAGCTGCGCGCAGGAATAATTGTTTACGGCACTGGGGCTCGGGACTCGCGGATGCCGTTGGAGACTCAGAGCTGGCTAACTAGCAGCCATTGCTGTTTGCCACGCCCTAACCTAGTGACACCCTGAGGCCCCGCCCTGCTCAACCTACAAACCCACCCAAGCTCCAAGCAGCTCAATTAGCATAAGAAAGCCTGCCCTATCACAGCCTAACCTAGCAAACTTGCCTGGTCAGACAGCTCCAAAACCTCCAAACCCCAAGCAAAGAGGAGAAAACTGCAGCTCTCACTGTAGCTCCTGCTGAGTGGCCTCAGACAGTAGCTGACCTGCACCCCATTGGAGATCCAGAAGCCAGTGTACCTAGTGGTCAGTGTGAGACACCAGATTTCAACTCCTCACATCCATAAGTGACACATTCAAGAGGCAGACTCAGTGAGCACCAAAGCCTCACTGAAACAAGTCCTGCCCCATAAGCGTGTCTTCAGCGCAGCAGTTCTTCCATTATAGACACAGGGAGTGCTCACAGCTAATTGGCCTGGAGGTCAATTCCTCCCAGCGTAATAACAGCAATTAAGGCTTAACTGCACCAAGACTTTGCACTCAGCCCACAAAGGGGTGTACCAAGAGCGCCCACATCAGGAGATTGGGGAGGCTGAGCTACTGCCCCCTATAGGTCACCTACTACACAAAGCCACTCCATCAACACAGGGAAGCAGCCAAAATGCAGAAACAAAGAAACATGTCACGAATGAAAGAAACGGAGGAAAGCAAACTACTGGATGACATAGAGTTCAGAACCACATGTATAAGGTTACTCAAGAATCTAAAAACCGCTGAGGAACTTGATAACACTTCTGAGGAGCTTAGTGAGACCTTCAAGGACCTTAATGAGAATGCCAAAAAAATGGAAAAGGACCAGTCAGAAATGAAGCATACACTGTCTAAAATAAATATACAGAAACTCAACTGTAGATCAACGTACCCCAAGAATCAAACCAAAGATCTGAAATATGTGGAAACAAAAAACATCCAATCAGAAAAACAAAAAGAAAAAAGAATCCAAAAATATGAAGATAGTGTAAGGAGCCTCTGGGACAACTTCAAGCGAACCAACATCCGAATTTTTGGGGTGCCAGAAGAAGGGAGAGAGCAAAATATTGAAAACCTATTAGAAGAAATAATGACAGAAAACTTTCCCTACCTGGTGAAAGAAATAGACTTACAAGTTCAGGAAGTGCACAGAACCCCATACAAGAGGAATCCAAAGAGGACCACACCAAGACACATCATAATTAAAATGCCAAGGGCAAAAGACAAAGAGAGAATATTAAAAGCAGCAAGAGAAAAACAGTTAATTACCTACAAGGGAGTACCCATACGACTGTCAGCTGATTTCTCAACAGAAACTATGCAGGCCAGAAGAGAGTGGCAAGAAATATTCAAAGTGATGAATAGCAAGAACCTACAACCAAGATTACTCTACCCAGCAAAGCTATCATTCAGAGTTGAAGGTCAGATAAAGAGCTTCACAGACAAGAGAAAGCTAAAGGAGTTCATCACCACCAAACCAGGATTACACGAAATGCTGAAGGGTATCCTTTAAGAAGAGGAAGAAGAAGAAAAAGATAAAGAAAAAAATTATGAACAACAAAATGACATCAAACACATACCTAACAACAAGTGAATCTAAAAATCAAGTGAATGAAAAATCTGAAGAACAGAATGGACTGGTGAATATAATAGAATCAGGGACATAGAAAGGGAGTGGACTGACGATTCTCAGGGGAAGCAGGTGTGAGGGGTGCGGGAAGAGATTGGACAAAAATCTTACTCCTAAAGATGAAGACAGTGGCGGGGGATAAGGGCATGGGGTGGGGTGGGGAATCAGGTGGAGGGGAGCTATGGGGAAAAATAAAAGAGGAACACCTGTAATAATCTGAACAATAAAGATTTATTTAAAAAAAAAAAAACAAAGACGGCCGCCCCCATGTGGACACAAGATGGCCACCACAAGATGGCCTGCAGGGCAGGGCAGTTGTGGGCAGTTAGGGGTGACCAGGCCAGCAAGGGAGGGCAGATGGGGGGGGGGGAAACCCAGGCCTGCAGGGGAGGGCAGTTGAGGAGGACCAGGCCTACAGGGGAGGGCAGTGGGGGCGGACCAGGCCAGCAGGGGAGGGCAGTTGTGGGGACCAGGCCTGTAGGGGAGGGCAGTTGGGGGCAGACCAGGCCTGTAGGGGAGGGCAGTTGGGGGGGACCCAGGCCAGCAGGGGAGGGCAGTTGTGGGGACCAGGCCTACAGGGGAGGGCAGTTGTGGGGGACCAGGCCAGCACGGGAGGGCAGTTGTAGGGACCAGGCCTGCAGGGGAGGGCAGTTGGGGGCGGGGGGGACTCAGGCCTGCAGGGGAGGGCAGTTGGGGACAGACCAGGCCTACAGCGGAGGGCAGTTGGGAGGGCGGGGGACTCAGGCCTGTAGGGGAGGGCAGTTGGGGGGTACCAGGCCTGCAGGGGAGGACAGTTGGGGGTGACCAGGCCAGCAGGGAAGGACAGTTAGGGTGACCAGACTGTCAGGGGAGGGCAGTTAAGGGTGACCAGGCCAGCAGGGGAGGGCAGTTAGGGGCAACGGGCCGGCCAGGGAGCAGTTAGGCATCGATCAGGCTGGCAGGGGAGTGGTTAGGGGGTGATCAGGCTGGCAGGCAGAAGCAGTTAGGGGCAATCAGGCAGAAGCAGGTGAGTGGTTTGGAGCCAGCAGTCCTGGATTGTGAGAGGGATGTCTAACCACCCAGTGGGATCTGGCCTAAACGGGCAGTTGGAAATCCCTCAAGGTGTCCCAGATAGGAGAGGGTACAGGCTGGGCTGAGAGACAACCCCCCCACCCCCACCCCGTGCATTAATTTCGTGCACCGGGCCTCTAGTTATATATATACTGAACTTCTGCTATATGCCTGAGGCTGTTCTAGACAAGGTCCTTGCCCTCACAGACCTTATATTCTAGCAAGAAACACACACAGTGAGCAAGGAATCAAGTGAAGCTATGCTAACATAAGTGCTAACATAAATGCTAACAAGGACAGGTTATATAGGTGGCCAGTTTAGATCAGGTGGTCAGGGGAAACCTCTCTGAGAAAGTGACAATTTCGCAGCTATTTGAGGGATCAAAAGCAGCAAAGGTCTGGACGAAGGGCATTCCTGGCAGAGGGATGAGAATTAGCGAAGGCTCTGGGCCAGGTGTGAGTTCTGTCTTTTCAAAGGGCAGAAAGAAACCAAGGTCGCTGGAGCAGTGTGGGAAGCAGGCATGGCTGAAGGAGAGTGGTCCAGGGTGGTGGTCAGGGCCCAGACCTGTTGGCCCCCTGGCCACGGAAAACATGGATTTCATTCTAGGCGTGATGGGAAGCTATTTGGAGCATTTGGGGCAAGGAATCAGAATGATTATTTTGGCTGTTTGGAGAATAGACTTCTGGGTATAGAAACTTTCTCATCAAACTAGTAGTACAGAATTTCGTATCAAAGCTAACAGCCCCTTCCACCTGAGCAACCCTCAGGTGAGAAGAAATAAGGACAGGGGACCTCACACTACCAGCATGAGGAGAGGGTCTCTCCTCTGTTTTCTCTTCCCAGTGGGCCTTCTGTGTCTCTCTTTCCGCTACAGCCCAAGAATAAATGAGTTTGCTTGTTTATTTGTGGAGGTTTACCTTTATAAATCATTCAATCCGCATTAGTTCTCTGACATTGATTCTTCAAGACATTGAAGAAAACATTTATTAAGATCTTGAGGAAATATACTACATAAAATGTTTATACATGAAAAGTATATGTGCCTCCCATGCTCATTCTTTCTTTTTTGACACATCTCTGCAGCTCTAGCCAGGTCTCCAAAGACGAAAGACGACCTGGACTGAAAGACGACCCCAAATGAGGATTCCTAGCCAGAGAAATCTTTTCATAAAATAACCCAGAGACACCAGAGTGGAGAAAGGTAGTATCAGTCTGCTCGGGCTGCCATAACAAAATGCCACAGACTGGGAGGCTTAAACAACAGACCTTTATTTCTCACAGTTCTGGAGGCTGAAGTCCAAGATCAAGGTGCCAGCAAGGTTGGCTTCTGGCAAGGCCTCTCTCCTTCGCTTAGATCTCTGCTGTGTCCCCACAGGGCCTTTCCTCTCTCCTCTGTCTCCCATGGAAACAGTGTGCATGGAAACAGAGCTCTGGCTCAGCCATGGCCCAGGAGGTCACAGTTTGATTCCCAGTCAGGGCACATGCCCAGATTGTGGGCTCGATCCCTGGTGTGGGACATGCGGGAGGCAGCCGATCAGTGGTTCTCTCTCATCAATGATGTTTCAATCTCTCTCTCCTTCTCCCTTTCTCTCTGAAATCAATAATATATATATATGTGTGTGTGTGTGTGTATACATATATATACACACATACATATGTGTGTATATGCATATATATACACACACACATATGTGTATACACACACACACACACACACACACACACATATATATATATATATATATATATATATATATATATAAATAAATTTTTTTTTTAAAGAAACAGAGCTCTGGTGTCTCACCTGGGGGCCCTGTGTCTGTGACCTCTAATTTTCATCCATGCATTCATTTAATCCAAGATCCATTAACTCAGTGCCCCACACTTGAGAAGCCTCCAGGTAGTCTGTGTCCCTCCATAAGGTACAGCCATGTGGGGGTCTCCACCTTAATGTTCTCCTTCAACCAGGCAGATAATATGCATTTCAACAGAAGCAGATATTGTCTGCCAAAAGGCAGCCAAATACATTTCAGTTTCATAAGGTAAAACACAAATCTAAACACCCATCTAGCCAAGCAAAATCCAGCTAAAGGACTCATTTTGGCCTTCAGGCCAACACTCTGGCGAGTGTAGTGGGTGTGACATTTGTTTCTAAGTGTGGGAGCACGGGACATAGAAGCAAGCAAGCAGCCCCTTCTCCCCACAGGTGCCTCTCCATGAGTCCCAAAACAGGCAGGGACATGAAGATAACACCACCCTATTTTCCACTCATGGAGAGAAATGTGGGGTTATTACTTTATATGATATAAAGCAATAGCAAAGTTAATATAAAATAATGGCCCCTTTGGATCCCAGCTTAGATGATCACTTTCCCTCTATATATGCAAAGAGGAAATGTTTCCAGAATTAACCTGAAACCTTTGTAGCCTTTGGCTGGAAGGATCACCTAGTAAAAATTCCTTTGCTACGTTTTAACATTGTGGACCTTAAACCCAGAACTGGAGGCTAGAGACCAGCCAGTAGCAGGCCAGTATCTGAGCCCACCCCTGATAGCAGCACTCAGTGGCCCAAGAGACCCCAGCACAGAAGCCTGCATGTCCGGTTAGCAAGAAGGATCGAGGTGGAAACCAGGCCCAAAGTCCTTTCTTGTGTGTCTTCCTTAAAAGAAGCAGACTTATTTAGGTTTTGTTTTATTTTTAATATATTTTTATTTATTTTGGAGAGGAAAGGAGAGGGAGAGAGAGATAGAAACATCGATGATGAGAGAGAATCATTGATTGGCTTCCTCCTGAACGCCCCACACTGGGGATTGAGCCGGCAACCCAGGCATGTGCCCTGACCGGGAATCGAACCGTGCCTGGTTCATAGCTTGACATTCGACCACTGAGCCATGCTGGCTGGCCTTCTTTAGGTTTTAGAGGTTTATCCCTGTCTTTAAAATATTAAATTCCCACTGGTGCCTCTCCAAGTATTTTCACTTTTCATTGTAACTACAAATTGGGAGACATAGTAAATTATTTCATGAAAAGGTACATTTAGAGGAAGTTTTCCCAGTTCTAGGGTCCCATACTAAAAGGAATCAGATGTTTTATCACATTATATTTGACCAGGAATATGGAGCACAGTTTTGAGTCCCCCTTTCCTTGTCCTGGGTTTATGCTCATGCTTCTGGTCTAGAGCACGGGGCCACGGGGTCCCAGTGGTGACCCAGCAAGGGAGAAGCTAACCCGACAGCCAGGGGATGTGCAATCCCAAGGCAGCATGGGTACTAAAGAAAAGAAACAGGGGGCATGTGAGAGGAGGCTTCTTAGCAGACAGGAGTTTAGGAACGACTTCTCCACGAAAGCAAAGGGAGCTGAGAACAGAAAGAGAGGGAGAAGGGAGGAGCAGGGTGGCTCACGGGGAAAGCCCTCCGCAGAAGGGAGTGCAGTGTTGGTAGAGCTGACAGCTGACCGCAGTGCTGGACTGGAGGGAGGCCGGGAGGGATGACACCTGATGAAGCAGGGGTGGTGTGGACCTGATGGCTCAGCGCTGTGCAGGCCACAGTGAGAAACCCCTGCAGGATTGTACGTGGCAAGTGAGGGGGACCAGAACCATCCTATGCTATGAAATGACGACACTGGCTGTGGCATGAATAGATAGCAGAGGGGTCTGAGTGGTTGCAGGGCAGATGGACAACCACTGCTGCAAGTCAGAGAGGAGGTGGAAACTTAGACTATCAGGGGAAGGAGATGGAGAGGAGGAGGCAGATGTGGAGCTTGAGGCATGTGAGGAGCTGGATCTGATGGGGGAGGGAGGAGGAGATGCTCCGCTAACTTCGTTTTCTCACTTGACACTGAGATGTATGGAGGTGCATCCATGGAGGCAGGGGACACTAGGGAGGAAAAAATCCGGGGTCCAAGGGGAGGGTGAGAGCATGGGTTAGTCTTGGGCAAGTTGACTTGGATATCCCAGGTCACAGATCCCCACCTGTAACTGTTGCCATAGTAATGGAAGAAGTTTAGACACAAGGAGGCACTTGGTGATGCTCTCCCTCCACCTTCCCCGCCCTGGAGCCTTCCCAAGGAGTCCACTTAAGATGCTTTGTTTTTCATTCTGGTTGAACAAGCAACTCAATTCTCCTATTTTGAGAAAAAAAGTAGAGGCCTTCCTCACATGGCTATGGTGTTCTATCTGCTCGTCCCCTTCCTGCCCTGGAGGGTCTGGCCACTCACCTTAGGCATGGAGAATCAGATGGAGCAGAGGACAAGGGAGAGATCCAGTGCTGGGAATGTCACTGGAGAATGAGGACTGGCCTGGGGAGTGAATTCTCCTGCCACCACACTATAATCCAGCCACAAGGAGCCTCTTCCAGTTCCTCCAATGTCATGCCTTCTCTCCCTTATGTCTTCACAGAGGCTGCTCCCTCCCTTTCCTTCTCTCCCGTGTCCCTTTCATCTGGACCAGTCCCTAGTCGTCCTTCATTCTGTGCCCAGACAGCATCTCCTTCAGAAGGCCTTTTCTGATATCCACCGCCAATGATGTTCGGTGTTTACAGCAGAGACTGCTAACAGCAGACACCCAATACCCATTCTCTTCTTTTTTCCCCTTGTACCAGAACCCCTGATTTTTTCCCCATTGATTTCAGAGAGGGAGAGAGAGAGAGGGAGAGAGAGAGAGAGAGAGAGAGAGAGAGAGAGAGAGAGAAACATCAATGATGAGATAGAATCATTAATTGGCTGCCTCTTGCACACCCCCACTGGCGATCGAGTCTGCAACCTGGGCATGTGCCCTGACCAGGGATTGAACCGTGACCTCATGGTTCACAGGTTGACACTCAACCACTGGGCTATGCCAATCGGGCCAGAACTCCTAATTTTTAAGCTGAGCATAAAGACTACATTTCATAGCATTTTTTGTAGCTAGATGTGGCCATTTGGCTAAGTTCTGGCCAATGATATGAAAAATTTGCAACTTCTAGGAGATGATTTTTATGGAGGGGACATGCTTTTCCTCTCCTTCCTTAACTTGAATATGATGCTGATTCTCTAGCCACCAAGTTGGACCATCAAGCACAGGCAACATTCCAAGGATGGGAGAGCTTTGAACTGGAGAGACTTGGTTTGTTTCCTAATGATTTCATAAAGCTACATTTGGCACTGCCTACCTCCTAGTTTTATTTACGTAAGAGAGACATAAACTTGCATCCTGTGTAAAGCACTGTCATTTTGGAGTTTTGGTAACATGAAGCCAAGCTTAATCCTAACGTATCCCATTCCCCTCCCACCCATGTGTCTTTTTCCCCATGCAAACATTTACATTCTAGATTATCATTGCACAGTTACTCATGTGAGTGAAACAAAATCTGCCCTGCTCCAGTCAACACTCTTTTTCAGATGCAAATGGTGACTTAAGTTGCCCCCACCCAACAGAACCCATCACTCATGTATCTGCAGGTGTCCAGGAAGTAACTGCAAAGCCAGGCCCCATCATGCAAAGGCCATGCTGTGGAGCCACTTCAAATGCTGCTTTTCTGCCTCAGGGTTTCAAGCTCTAGGTGATGCCACGGTTATGACTCTGTCCACTTCAATATCAGTAACCCTATCTAATAAAGAGGGAATATGCAAACTGACTGTCACACCAAAACAAAGATGGCAGCGCCCATAGCCACAAGATGGTGACGCCCAGTCCCCTCAGCCCCACCGGAGTCCACAGTCCTTTCAGCCCAGCTGTGGGAGGGTGGCAGGCGCACGGTGCAGCTGGACCCACCTTCAGCCCTCCAGCTGCCCAGGACCAGCCTGAGGCACAGGCAAGCCTCGGATGGCAGCTGCCCAGCTGCCCAGGGCCTTCCGAGGCTCAGGTTACCAGGGCCAGCTGATGCTTGCACTGCCAGCAGTGGCAACAACAGAGGTGTGATGGAGGCGTCACCCTCCCCTGATTGCCGGGTCGCCTCCCACCCTGAGGGCTCCCGGACTCTGAGAGAGGGCAGGCCAGGCTGAGGGACCCACCCTCCAGTGCATGAATTTTCATGCACCGGGCCTCTAGTATTGTAATAACTATGAATGGTGCCAGGTGGGTACTAGACTTATTATGGGGATCACCTTGTAAATTATATAAATGTCTATACACTATGCTGTACACCTAAAACTAATATAAAATAACACGGACTGTCAACGGTAATTGACAAATAAAAATAAATAAATGAAATTACATTGTACAGGGATGGGGGGCGGGGGCGGTTAAGATGTATGTTCCATGGTCAAAGGACCATCTTGCTCACTGTCATATCCACACCTCCTAGAACATGCCCCAGAGTGCCCGAAATAGAGTGAAAGGGGAAAAGACTGTGTCCATTTCCCCTCTAGTGCAATTTCTCTCTTGGACTGAACAGTCAAATAAAACCACCAATCGACCCACAGAAAACAACAAGGCAAAAAAGCACACACAAAAATGTCTTCAGCTGGCATCCTCCAGTCTACATGTTCTGATGTGGTGGTATTTGGCAAATCAAAAGTAATTTTAAAAACTCTGATGGTCTGGCATTTGGAATGTTGAAAGCAATCTGGAAAGTCCGGACGCCCGGCATTTGTGCCTCCGCCACTCGCTGCAGAGACAGATTGTCAGGATGGATTACAGGAAGACCAGAGTGAGCATATCTGGGGAGATTCACTCGTCTGCAGCGGTATTAATGAGTTTTGGAGATACACTCTTTAGCAGACTCCGGCAGTGAATCTATGCTGATTAACTCACCCTTTTTTTTTTTCATGGTAGACACATTCTTCTTTATATAAATATATAGTTCAGAGAGGAAGGGAGAGGGAAAGAGGTATAGAAATATCAATGATGAGAATCATTGATTGGCTGCCTCCTGCACGCCCCCTACTGGGGATCAAGCCCACAACCCAGGCATGTGCCCTTGGCTGGAATCGAACCTGGGACCCTTCAGTCTGCAGGCCGATGCTCTATCCACTGAGCCAAACCAGCTAGAGCTTAACTCACCTTTGTGGCCCCAGAGCCTTTCAGAGGTCAAATACAGTGTGATGGTGTTTCATATGCTTACACCAAGGGTTTCTGCTTTAATTGGTTCACCTGCAATTGATAAAGATTTCAAAGTGTAAGAAAATCACAATGGCCAAGAGCTAGATAGAAGCTAGCACAAAGACTGGGCAGTGTCTGCACAATCTGAAATAAAAAGAATGACACAATGGGAGCAGAATAATGTCCAAATGTCTGGACAAACCTGATCCTCTTCCAGGGTGGAGGTCCCAGTTATGCTGGCTTTTTAGACCTTTGCTGTCTTAAGCCAGCAGGAGCTACAGCAACTCTTATTCGCTGCAGAATGTTTACTCACTAAAACGACTCGTTAATTTACTATGTAATATTCCATTGGAGTCTTCTTTCCCGGCTCCAAAACCACAGTCACATGCCACAACTTGGAACAAGAAAAGAATCCCTTGTCTAGGGCTCCTGCCAAAGGACTCCACAAAGTAGCTTCACTCCTCAAAGGATGCCCACGGGGGTTTATGCATGTCTAGTCTCTACCACGGGGGCCAGAAAATCCAACTTGGCAACGTCTGTTTATGCGCAGTTACCGGAGAATTCATGAAGAATAAACGAATGTCAAAACTATGCTGCCGCAGGAGCCCAAGTGAAAATGGCTTCTCTCCCTTACGGTCTGTGAAGCCTCTAGTCCCCTGGCCACTGCTTGTGCACGCATCGCCCTGGTTAGCAGCCTTCGACCTACCTGGATCCGGGTCGCATTGTGTCCACTGTGGCAGGGCTGTCCTTTCACACAGCCTCCAGGCAGGGGAGGGTGGTACCTGTGGGAGGACCCCAGCAAGGACTCTTGGCGCTCAAGGTCCTGCTCACATATTCAGTTAACACTGACCAGATATTTTGGGGGTGCTTATTATGTGCTAGACTCTGTGGTGGGTACTAGGGATAAATGAGATATTTAGAAATGTGGTCCCTGCTGTCAGGAAGTTAAGGCCCACCAGATGACAACTAATGCCTAGTGACCAGCTGCTATCCGTGTGATATGCATTACCTCACTTAACCTTCAGCCCTATAAGGCAGAAGGCGACTATCATCCCAGTTTACAGATGAGGAGGTTGAGGCAGAGAAAGGGCTAAGTGCCAAAGTTTTCATGCAAAGACATGTTAGAGCTGGGATGGATCCCAGGCAGCCTGAGTCTGGAGCCTGCACTATTAACTATTATGGTCAGGCTCCTCTCCACTACCTTACAAAGTGCCCGCTCTGGAAGCAGTGGGGCAGAGGGGGTGGGGTAGCTCAGGCAAAGCAGAACCATCTACAAGAATGAGGTGAGAGAAATGTCCTTCTAGGACAGTGGTCAGCAAACCGCGGCTCTTTGGCCCCTTGAGTGTGGCTCTTCCACAAAATACCACGTGCGGGCGTACACGTACAGTGCGATTGAAACTTGGTGGCCCATGCGCAGAAGTCGGTTTTCAGCCTGGGCGAGTCTATTTTGAAGAAGTGGCATTAGAAGAAGTTTAAGTTTAAAAAATGTGTCTCTCAAAAGAAATTTCCATCGTTGTACCGTTGATATTTGGCTCTGTTGACTAATGAGTTTGCTGACCACTGTTCTAGGAGAAGAAGTCAAAAGGGGGTGTTTGAAATTTTATTCCCTTTTTGGGGGGAATGATATTGCATAGTCTAAAGAGAGCATAGGAGGGTGGAAGTTTTATGCTCATTCCTCCATTTTTCTTTTCATCCTTGATCTTGCATCTGAAGCAATGGGGCAAGCACAGCCTCTAAACCAGAAGTGGGGAACCTTTTTACTGCCAAGGGCCATTTGGATATTTATAACATCATTCGTGGGCATTATTCAAAATTATCAACTTAAAAATTAGCCTGTTATATTTGGAAAAACATTTAATTAACTCATCCCCTAATGCCTTGGCAGGGCCAGACCAAATGATTTCTTGGGCTTTAGAAGGCCCGAGGGCTGGGCATCCCCCACCCCAGCTCTAAATAGTATCTGCGGCATCAGCACCAGCTACTATTGGACAGAAGCCAGACTTGTCATATTGGTGTGAGGCCAGACGTGTCTATTTGACTGGCTGGAAGTTTCTCTAAGATTGAGGTCAGCAAACACCAAGTGCTTCCTGGAGGTAAGATTGAGAAAGTTTTTGCTGAGGCTGTTTTTCTGGCTATGTGTCAGCTCCTGGGAGTAAGAAGAAGTGTTACTTTTCAAGGCCTGGGAACATAAAACTTGCCAGATTTAAAGCAGGGACTCTGGTTGAACAGCATTTGTCAGCTATGAGTTTGCCCTGCATCACCTTCCCAGAACCAGTAAGTCAGGTCCAAGGTTAACATTTTATGAAGTGGATGGGCCTACAAATGTGTTCAGCAACCCACCAAGGAGGAGTGGAAGTGGGATGTCAGGACCCAGTAGGAGGAGAGGCAAGAGCTAAAGCAGCACTGGCTAACAGGAGAGTCCGTGCTTTGAGTCAGCAAACCAAGAATGGATGAGTTACCTTGACCGGTTTGGCTCAGTGGAGAGAGCGTTGGCCTGCAGACTGAAGGGTCCCAGGTTCAATTCCAGCCAAGGGCATGCACCTTGGTTGCAGGCACATCCCCAGTAGGGGGTGTGCAGGAGGCAGCTGATCGATGTTTCTCTCTCATCGATGTTTCTAACTCTATCTCTCTCCCTTCCTCTCTGTAAAAAAATCAATAAAATATATATATTTTTAAAAAAGAATGAATGAGTTTCCTTCTCTTTAAAATGGAGTTACTGAGAGCACCAATCGGTAAATACGGCTGTGATAATAACCAAATGAGTTAATAAGTATAGCACACTGCACATTGACTGGCACATAACATATTCTTAAAATAATTATTATATTTTTATGTTTTAGAGAGAGAGGAAGGGAGAGGGAGAGAGAAACATGGATGTGAGAGTAAAACATTGATTGGCTGCCTCCTGCACGCCCCCTACTGGGAATTGAGCCCGACACCCAAGCCTGTGTCCTGCCAGGAATTGAACTGGCAACCTTGTGATGTCCAGGACAACACCCAACCAACAGAGCAACACTGGCCAAGGCAACACACTATCTATTCTTGGTAAATGCTCGCTGTCTTCGTCATTACCGCCACCATCATCGTCCTGGCTCTTCCACTTACCATGCATGTGACCTGGAACAAGTCTTTTAATATCCATAAGTTTCAGATGCCTCTTTACATTTAAGATAAAAAATAGTTGTCTTCAAGGACATAGTGAAGATGAAACAAGATGATACCTATAAACACCTAACACAATGCTTAGCAAATAGTTGGTGCTCATTGAGGGGTTGTTATTACCTGTTAGCTTTAAGAGCTTTCCTTTTTGATGCGTAGTCACAGCAGGATTCTGACATAGAGATACATGACTACGGAGGAAGACACCAAAGTCCGCCCAATGAGAAACATCTAGAGGAAGAGACACTCTAGTTTTCCATGGGAGTTTGTCTTTTCATTTTCTGTGTAGCCCCATGTGACATCTCTCTAAGACCTCAGATGTCCTACATTCTAAGGAGCTTTTATTTTTTAAGAAATCAGAGAAGACTGGCAACTTGGGAACTCATGGTTGCCAGATTTAGCAAATAAAAACAAAAGTGTCCTGTAATTTATCTGGCAATCCTCCATGATGTCAACTTATCCTCTTATAAATTCCAAGTTAGGGGCCGACTTGTGTTTTGTGACTTTCTGTGGCGTCACAGAACTCAAGTTTGAGGCCATCTTAGAAAGATGCTTCAGCACCTGCCTTTGATTCCTCAGGGTAGCCGGTTACCCAGGGGATCTCCTCCCATGAGTTGAGTTGGACACACACAGAAGCAACGGATCTTGAAGGTTAGACTCCAGCGGAAAGGCCCTAGAATAACTTCTTCAAGGCCTCTCTTCATCCTCACTTCCTGTCACTGTCAGTGGAATGCTGCCTTATGCCCTTCCTCCCCCCTTCCCTAGCCCTGCAATGTCCTGTCTCTCACTAATGGAAACCCAGCAGGGGTTCCACAGGGTAAGTGATAGATGAAACCTGGCTTCCTAAGGATGATAGTATGACAACCCATTGCAAGCCTAGCTCCTGGGCTCCAGTTTGTTCAGCCCAAACTATTCAGGAGTTAGCCATTTCTCTTCCCAAACTCCAGTGGCATTTCCCAGTGACTTTAACTTTTGAAGTGAAAATGCAAATAGCAGAGCAAGTATCAAGTTAATAACATTTAGCTCAAAACCAAGTGAGCTTCCTTCTAAGTGCTTTTTTTTTTTTTTTTTTTTATGGGAATAAAAGGAACATGCTTCACAGAAAGGTCAGATGTTATGGATTCTCAGTGACTTCTCACCAACTGCCCTACCCTAAAACATCATCTCCTGCAAGGCAAGCCTGAGGTAAGGCCCTATGTGTGTATGAACCCCATTCTGGAATGTTCGTGTCCGGTCCTCACGCCATTCCTGGCTGAGATCATGTGGAACTAGCAGCCTTCAAGGCAGAGACTTTCTGACCCTGGGAGCTGAGATGGGGTGGTGAGAGGCTTGGCACCGGCTTCCCCAGCCTGAGGCAGGGGAGAGAAGAGATGCAGGAGCACATGGACCCAAGGCATCTGCCCAGCTTCTGAGCCCCACCCACGTTCCTTGAGGTTCTGAAATTCTGAACTATGGCTGCAGAACTGCCCTGCCTGCTTTTGGGTTGGGCTCACACCATCTGATGAGGGTCTGAAGGTTTTGGGGTGATACAGGACGTCTCCCTGCCTCCCAAACTGACTGCACCTGACTACAGGTGTGGAGATGGAATGCACAGTGGCCCTTCTCCAGTCCTTAGCCATCTTCAGCGACCCTCCTCATGCTCGCCCTCTGCTCACAGCCTAGGTATCAGGAAAGGTTATCTAATCAGAGAAACTAAAGTTTTCTGCTAACATGCTCTGTCTTTAAAGATCTCCCCTGTGGTCCTCACCCCGATGGTGCAGGAAGCTGCGAGGAGCAGAGGGACCCTCTGCTTCATGTCCAAATCTGGCCTAAGGGCACTGAGGGGTGAGAGGTGGACCATGGACCACTGAGCTCCCCCATCACCCTGTTCCGAGGGGAGACTGAGGTGGCATGACAACCTTTAGAAGTCATGAACTCCACCCTTTCCCCTGCCTCCCAGCAGTGCTGGCAGTTAATAAACAGTGACCTTGACTAAAGCATGTTGGGAAGGACCTTCAAAGATTGAGTTAGAAGGAAACATGGCATCCCTTTTTTGAACAATGCATGGGACCCCAGAATTCTCTTCTCAGACATCCCCACGCTTGCTCCCAGGCCCAGAGCAGGCCTTGTCCAGGTCATGTCTTCCAAGGGTGACTCTGGTGCTGGTATGTTTGCACCCCAGGCTTAACAAGTCAACCAAGGGTAGGTGTTGGGGGGCAGGGAAGGACTTGGATGTGTGAGCTGAGGGTTCCATATGGATATGCAGGGGATCCCTGCTGAAAGGGGGAAGAGAAAGGGGAAGGTAGGAGGGCCCAAGCATGGGCTGGCTCTCCCCATGCTGCCACCTTCTGGCAAGAAACTCCAAGGAATCCAAGAATCCCGCATTTAAACCTGGACTTCCAGGTTGTCCTGAAGGGATTTTTGTCAAGGTGGGAGGACAGAACATATTTTATTTAAGTATTTGTTAGCCTGATTTATAACTTTATAATATAGAGACATACAGGGTCTCCATTTGTGCTCTTGTCTTGGGGACAGTGATACCCCACACCCAAGCCTGCCACCTCCTGGGAGAGAAGGCTTCAAGCTTCCTGGCTCAGGGACCCAGGTGAGCCCACAAGCTGAACAGCCTTGCATTCCTGCAACTCTCCAAACCGCCCTACTTCGGCTGAGAGTGGTTCTGTCTTACCGGGCATTGAGTAAAGAATTCATCCTTATGGCCATGTTTTGTACAAACCACATACTAGTTTTCCCGTCCGTATTGCTTTGGGTATTAAACAGAACGTAAGTTTTATCTAGCTTCCAGGAGCCATTAAACTTAATTCAACTGAACAAGAGGCCTTGGCAACATGGCTCAAAAAGATGGGATGGTTCACATTTGGTTGACAAACGACTTCTTTCCACTGGGTGGCGTGAGCCAGTGAGGAGGAAGGGAACAGTGTCAGGCACATGAGTTCCCAGGAGGCAATTTGGGCAAAAAAGGGGATGAAGCAGCTGCTAGGAGAGGGATTTTGAAAAAAACAAAGCATGCTTGTATACAGGTGTGGTGGGAGAAGTTTCACTATGTCTTAATCAACAATATATATTATTGATTTCAGAGAGGAAGGAAGAGAGAGAGAGATAGAAACATCAATGATGAGAATCATTGCATGCCCCCACTGGGGATTGAACCCACAACCCGGGCATGTGCCTTGAACAGGAATCAAACTGTGACCTCCTAGTTCACAGGTCGGCATTCAAACCACCAAGCCACACAGACACAGGCGGGGCAGAACTTGCCTAAGTTTCTCAAAGAAAAGTTGGCATTATTTGAGACTGCTTATCGATTTGTATCTGTTCATTTGTTTTGGAGGAGGGTGACTGAGGGATGGGACCAAGTGCTGAGTCTGGCCGAAAGAGGACCTTGGAGTGACAGCAAGAGCTGCAAAGGGCCCGGGAGCATCTGGGTTAACCAAAGTAAAAGGACTACGGGGCATCGGTTTCTCTTTCCCAGAGCTGACTGTGCAAAGGCTTCAAAACAGATGACCACATGTCTGAGATGGAGACAGGGGCGGCAGCAGCTCGCGCGAGGCTTCCTGGACGATGAACTGAGAGATGAGCTGCATGCTTGGCCTTGGTTCACCAACTCGGCTTTGGTTGTTCTGCTTTTCTGTTTTTATTATAAAAGTAGTTCGTGCTCATTAAGTAGAACTTGGGAAATAAAGGAAAAACGAAAGGAAAAGAAAAATCATTCATTGCCCTACCATAGTAAACATTTGTTATATTTCCCTCAAGGCTTTTTTTGTTCTTTGCATAGATGAGGGTGAGTGTGTGTGTGTGTGTGTGTGTGTGTGTGTGTGTGTCAGAGAGAAAGAGAGAAATTGATTTTAACATAATTGGATCCACTTCCCTGAAGCACTCTTTTCAAGATAATAGGATTAATGTGATTTTTTTAAAGTGCTAAAATGAGTCATTTTAGGATTACTGAGCAACTTCATGGGATTTGGTAAAAACCAAATTGACTTTTTTTATCCTGTCATCAGGAATCACCCAATATTCAGCAGCTCTTCTCTTGTTCAGTGGGAAGGATTGCAAGATATAAATCTAGAGACATAAAGATAAGAAATGTAACTAAGGCATATATTATGATGACTTCAATGCTTAAATAAACTATTTCACAAACCTGAGTCCTTAGTCACAATAGACCTATTTCTGACTAAGGTTAAAGAGGTAAAAATCAGCCCTAGCTGGTTTGGCTCAGTAAATAGAGCATTGGCCTGCGGACTGAAGGGTTCTGGGTTCGATTCCAGTCTAAGGAACATGCCCAGGTTGCAAGCTTGATCCCCAGTGGGGGGTGTGCAGTAGGCAGCCAATCAATGATTCTCGCTCATCATTGATGTTTCTCTATCTCTCTCCCTCTCCTCTCCTCTCTGAAATCAATAAAAAATATATATTTTTAAAAAGATTTAAAAAATCAGGTTTAGTTGTATGAATTTTCTGGTAAATCCTGCCCTAAAATGGATTAGGATTTCATTTTTCTGGAATAGGAACCTTCACATTTACTTGGTGTCTTTTCTCAACGATGAACCATGGATGAAATCTGACATATCTAAGGATAGAATATTAACAGTATATCCGATGCATGGTAAATTATATTTTACACTGAGCAAAGACTGAGGAACCAAATTCACTTTGCTGTAGTCCCAAAGACACAAAAATGGAATCTGAGCTCATTCTTTTTTCAATGAGTTTGAGAAAGTGTCCCGGGGAAAGGCATTTCCAGTCAATTCAATAAGCCCTCACACCCCTGGGCCTTTGCTTCTGCAGACCCTAATGTCCATGCTAATCCTGTGCTTCTCTAACGTGATCTTTAAGGCCAGCCTGCTCTCATGCCGCCACGCCAAAAAGCCCTCCTTCTCCTTGTGCTTTCAAAATCTTTGCTTACATGACCCCTATTTGGCCTTTATTATTCTGCCATATGTAACAATGTATTCTGCTTGGTAACAATATTTTTTAACGTTCTGAGTAATAACTTTACAGTGGCTCAAAAATCTAGCTGGATAAAACATATCCAGCCCCTGTTCCCACATCTCACAAACACTACTGGTGTTTCAGTTTCTTTGTGTTTTTTCCAAAATGTCTTCATGTAAACATAAACACTAACCTATTGTTCCCCTGGCCCTATTTTCCTATACAGGTAGCTTGATCTACATACTATTGCCTCTCATACATGCTACTGTTTGATATATATACTAGTATGTACTTGGCTTTTTAAAATTTTTTTAATATGGAACCTTCATAAGTTTTCATGTCAACCTTGTACAGGAGTCATGCTCATCTATTTTGAATTGTCCAGTTTTAGTATATATGCTGCCAGAACATCTGTACTTTTTTAAAATTGATTTTAAAGAGAGGGAGGGAGAGAAAAAGGGAGAGAGAGAGAGAGAAACATTGATGTGAGAGACAAACATCAATTGGTTGCCTTCTGTACTCACCCCAACCAGGAACTGAACCCACAATCTTTTGGTGTACAAGTGACGACGCTCCAACCAACTGAGTCAACCTGACCAGGCTGTACTTTTAATTTTAACTTATCAAACATCACAAAAATCTTTCCACATCAATTCAGAGAGAAATTCCTCATTCTGTTTTAAAAGCTCTTTAAAATTTAAAATTAAACGATTTCATGTTGTCTTCTAATACATTTAACCAGTTCCACCAATGATAAACATTTGGGTTGTTGCCAATCTTTTGCTACACCAAAGACGCTTTGTAAACATATGCCAATTCACCTTGTGCGTGTACATCTTTGGATAAATTCCCAGTGGCAGAGTAGCTGGGCCAGAGACAGCACAATGCGGCAATGTTGGTAGAAGGTGTCAAATTCCTTTCCATAGAGCTCTTACCTATTTATACTCCCACGAAAGATATGGAAGAAACCTGTTTCCCCACAGTCTTGCCGACAAAGCGATAAGGAGGGAAATTTAGGAAGGAGTCATTTGGCATCAAAAGCAACGACAGGACAACTAGATGAAAACTGCCAAAGGCACAGACAATATCAGTCAACCTGACATCTCCCCTGAGGTTCAACCAGTCTCGCAGCGATGCCTGAGAACGCCTGCTTGCTTCAACACCGAACTCACTACACAGGGAGCCTCCAATTGGTTTCTCATTTTCTGCCAATGGAAATCACCATCTCCTCATGTTTAAAAACTTGCAGGTAGCCCTGGCTGGTTTGGCTTAGTGGAAAGAGTGTCGACCTGCAGACTCAAGGGTCCCAGGTTTTATTCCGGTCAAGGGCATGTACCTTGGTTGAGGGCACATCCCCAGTGGAGGGTGTGCAGAAGGCAGCTGATTGATGTTTCTCTCTTATCGATGTTTCTGGCTCTCCCTCCCTCTCCCTTCCTCTCTGTGAAAAATCAATAATATATATATATATCTTGCAGGTAGACTTTCACTTTTTATTTTACAAACTCTAAATTTGTATGCTTTATTTTATAACAATGAGTTCATATTTCTTTAGTGATTGTAAACCAATGGTAATCCACTTCAAAAAAAAGTCTAATTACTTTTCTTTGGGTTTTGATTTATCCATTGAACCACTTTTTATTCTGATAGTTTTTGTGTGTGTGTGTGTTTTTCTGCCAGATGCCTAGGGAAATGGTTTGTTTTTTTTATTGATTTTTTACAGAGAGGAAGGGAGAGAGATAGAGAGTTAGAAACATCCATCAGCTGCCTCCTGCACGCCCCCCACTGGGGATGTGCCCACAACCCAGGTACATGCCCTTGATCGAATAGAACCTGAGACCTTTCAGTCCACAGGCCGACACTCTATCCACTGAGCCAAACCAGTTTCGGCGGGAAATGGCTTTAAATTACTTAACTGTATAGGAAAATTTATCAAGGCAAAATATTATATCCTATATAATAAAGAGGGAATATGCAATTTGACCATCACTCTACCACAAAGATGGCAGCACCCAGAGCAGAGGTGGGGGTTTCCGTAACACAAGATGGCTGCGCCCACAGCAGAGGCCGAGTTCCCATAAGGAGCTGTAACCAGCAATCAGCAGGGACCTGAGGCTGCACGCCATCCCCCCCCCCCCCCCCGGGGCTTGACAGTGGACCTCAGGCCACACCCCCTGCCTGGTGGGGCTTGACAGGGGACCTCAAGGTGCTCCCCCCCTGCCCCAGTGCTGGGCAGGGGGACCTCAGACTACTCCCCTCACTCCGGACCTCAGGCCACGCCACCCGCCTGGCTGGGCTTGACGGGGGACCTCAAGGTGCTCCCCACCCAGCAGGGCTTGACAAGGGTGGGACCAGCCAGGTCTGGATCTAGTCCAATGTGGGGGGGGGGGGAAGGGGGACAGCCGGGTCTGAGTCTCGCACGATTTTGAGGCACACGTGGGTGGGCGAGGACTTGACTCTGGGTCCCGTGGTGCGCCCCAGACTCTGACATGAGGAAGATTTTCATATACACTTTACTATAGAGAAAGGGAAAATAGCAGTATTAAAATATTTCCTCTAATTAATCCCCTTTAAATGTGCACAAATTTCGTGCACCAGGCCACTGATTTCTTTATAAACTACTAGAGCCCGGTACACAGATTGGTGCACCAGGGGGTCCCTCGTTCTGGCCTGCGCTCTCACAATCCGGGACTCCTTGGGGGATGTCAGACTGCCAGTTTTGGCCTTATCCCCACAGGCCAGGCCAAGGCACCCCACCAGTGCACAAATCCATGCACCGGGCCTCTAGTATGCATATAAGATCTTTGGTTAATCTCTTCCCACCCTCCCTCCTACCCCCTTCCTTCTGAGATTCATTAGTCTGTTCTAGGTTTCCATGCCTGTGCATTGAGCATTTGCCCCCTGGTGATCAGTGTGCATCATAGCTATTGGTCGAACAGTCAAAGGGTCATTCAGTCGCTTAGGCATATATATATATATATATATATATATATATATATATATATATATACACACACACACACACATACACACACTAGAGGCCCAGTGCATGAAATTTGTGCCCGGGGGGTGGGGGGGTTGTCCCTCAGCCCAGCCTGCACCCTCTCCAATCTGGGACCCCTCGAGGGATGTCCGACTGCCCATTTAGGCCCGATCCCTCTGGACCTAAACGGGCAGTCGGACATCCCTCTCACAATTCAAGACTGCAGGCTCCCAACTGCTCGCCTGCCTGCCTTCCTGATTGCCCCTAGCCACTTCTGCCTGTCAGCCTGATCACCTCCTAACCACTCCCCTGCCAGCCTGATTGATGCCTAACTGCTCCCCTGCCAGCCTGTTTGCCCCTAACTGCCCTCCCCTGCTGGCCTGGTCATCCCTAACTGCCCTCCCCTGCAGGCCTAGTCACCCCTAACTGCCCTCCCCTGCAGGCCTGATTGCCCACAACTGCCCTCCCCTGAAGGCCTGATCCCTCCCAACTGCCCTCCCCTGCTGGCCATCTTGTGTCCACATGGGGGCAGCCATCTTTGACCACATGGGGGCAGCCATCTTATGTGTTGGAGTGGTGGTCAATTTGCATATTACTCTTTTATTAGATAGGATAGAGGCTTGGTGCATGGGTGGGGGCCAACTGGTTTGCCCTGAAGGGTGTCCTGGATCAGGGTGGGGTTCCCTTGCGGTGTGGGGCGGCCTGGGCGAGGGGCCTGTGGTGGTTCGCATGTCAGCCACGCCCCCCGGTGACCCAAGCAGAGGCCCTGGTATCTGGGATTTGTTTATCTTCTACAACTGAAACTTTGTAGCCTTGAGTGGAAGCCTGGGCCGGCCAGGGTGTGTGGAAAGCTTGGCTTCCTCCATTGTCTGGGGAAACACAAGCCTCCTGCTCGCTCAGTGGCTGCAGCCATCTTGGTTGGGTTAATTTGCATACTCGCTCCTGACTGGCTGGTGGGCATGGCTTGTGGTTTTAGCAGAGTTATGGTTAATTTGCATATTACTTTTTTATTAGACAGGATTCCTAAACATTGTGCCTCACCCCAGCTATCACTCTCATACCCATTCCCAGTTTTTAAACTTAATAGAAATTAAGAAAAAAATCTCTTAAAATATTTAAGTAATAGTAATTGGAAAAATAGTTATTGGAGCTGGGATAATATTTTAGGGCAAATTTATATACTGAGGACTTGTGATAGCTGTGTGGGTGTGGTGGTATTTTTATGTGCTATAATGCACTTTTCAATCCACCAATGTCCCTTATTTAAATGCACATTTATATCCATTTCATTCCATTTGGAGAGAAATTGTACTTAAGTTAGAGAAGCTTATAAATGGCATAGCTGCTTTTAGAATCACATTCTTGGTCAAATATAGAATTGCTTTGTCACCAATGCCTTATCAAAGTACCCTCCTGTGGGAAAGTATCACAACTTTGTCCCATTTGGCTGAATTTTATGATTTCCAGAAACTTCACATAATAAAAGGGAGGGGCCATCTCTTAGTGCCCTTGACCTTTGTCCATTCACTTTGTGCAGATAACCACATTACACATTAATGCACCTGAGCCATCTTTCTGATTCAGCAGCAGGCCAAAAGCCAGGTAAACATTTCATTGACCTCATGGACATGCTTCCTGCCAGCTCAGCTCACAGTTCCATTCCATCTTTGTCAACCTACCAGCATTTACTCAACTATGTTCCAACTAAGTTGCATTTAGCCTTGTTTTATCAAAATTAGTGAAATATGGGAAAAATATAAATGCAAACACCAGGAAACGAAGTGTAGTTCTCATAAACTTAGAACAATAGAGACAAAGAAGGAGGTCATTAGATGTGCAGAAGGTGGTGAAACTCAGGAGGACGACTCATTCTGAGAACTGCAGCAGTCACTATTCTAATCACATTATAGGACTTAATTTAACAAATCCTCACAATGCTGTGTGAGAAACAAACAGTGGAGGTATACCATTACCTCTGTTTTTACAGATAAGGAAAACGATTCGCAATTCATAGACTGAGCCAAATCAGAAGGCTGCCTTTTAAATGTTAGATGGTGCCCTCTGCACAGCTGGGATGGAGAAGCCCAAATTTAAAGAACATCTACTAAATTGTGGAATTATAACTTAAGACTGTATCTAAGAGACAAAGGCACTTTTTATACTATATTTTATAGGAATTTTATATTTTAGCTCTCTGAAAATAAAAATTTCTCCTTAAAGCCTGACTGGTGTGGCTCAGTGGTTGAGCACTGACCCAGGAACCAAGAGGTCGCCGGTTCGATTCCTGGTTAGGGCACAAGCCCGGGTTGTGGGCTCGATCCCCATAGGGGGCTTGTAGGAGATAGCCAATTGCTGGTATTTCTCTGTCATCGATGTTTCCATCTCTCTATCCCTCTCCCTTCCTCTCTCTCTAAAAATCAACAAAAACATAGTTTAAAAAACACACAAATCAGTTTTCAAATTTAATATATCTGACATTGCTGTGTATTTTCAGGAACATGTGTATGAAAGTAGGAAGCCCTTGTGTTGTGTATGCTTTTGACATGCATGGGAGGATGTGAGAACCTACAACAGTGCCCTACGAATGTTTGTGGTGGTGAGTGAAACAGTGATGTTCTGTAAACCATGCTGCCAACATGCAGGGCACCACCACCAAGAAACACTCTATTCAAATAAGTCCCTCTGTTGATAATGGGGGAAGCTATGCATGTGTGGGGGCAGGAGGTCCATGGGAAATCTCTGTACCTTTCCATCAGTTTTACTGCGAATCTGAAATTGTTCTAAAAAATAAAGTCTATTAAAAAATTAAATCTCTCCAAGTGTTTGTTACAGTATCTTGAAAAAGATGTCATCTTAAAAACACACACACCTATGTGTATATACAAATATTTATAGGCATAGATAAACACACATTTATAAGCGCATGATAATAAAGGCAAAACATATGTCAGATCTTAAATATATACATGTATACATGTATGATGATAAAGTTGAAACGACAATGATTGTCACAAAGCCCATACGTTTTTTTCTGTTGAAGAGGTGAATGGAACTGCCCTCAAGGTCTCGCCAAGAAATTATGCATAAAGGAAGGCACTACACAGATGCAGCTGGCAAACTGCTGAGTGCCCCAATTTGGAGCGCCTACCGTGGTCCTTCCTCAGAGAGTCTGTCCCTATTCACCCTCTCTCTTTGAAAAAAGAAACAAATTATTGATTGATTTGAGAGAGAGATAGAAAGGGAGAGAAAGGGAGACATCAATTGTTGTTCCACTTACTTATGCACTCATTGATTGATTCTTGTATGTGCCCTGACTCACAACCTTGGGTGACACTGCAGGGTCTTATTCACCATCTCTTTTCAAAGGGGCGGTAGCTTTAAGACACCAACCCTGTGACAACATTTGCTTGGAATGCAACTGTACATACACCTTGTTCAAGCAGAGCCTTCTATAGGCTTGCTAGCAACTTGTGACCTGGCGTGGTTTGAAAGCTTGAGCTGGATGAGTCAGATTCTCTCTTTCTTTCTCTCTCTCCCTCCCTTTCTCTCTTAAACTTGAATCAAGAAACTCAGAGGCAAGTTTCCAGTGAGCTGTGGACAGCACTGCTGAAAGGTAGTTTAGGGGCCTGAGTCAGGATCATGACAAACTAAAGACAACTCTGTAAACTGCAATTATGGGAAGAGGGGCCCCTATGAGTACGTGGGAGAAGCTGGAAGAGACAGACAACATCCATCCACGCGGAGAAGCCAGGAAGCAGAGAAGGAGGAGAGCTTGCACAATCCTACCTTCCTTTGTGTTGTTTTCCCTGGGCCCCTGGGCATATATCCTTTTAAAATATTTTCTCATGAAGCAACGCAGGTGCCTTTTTGTTGTTGTTGTTTCTCTATACTAAAAGAGACAAAATTGCAATAGCAGATAGCAGGACAAAAAAAAGCCTCTGACAGTGGAGGATATAAATTAAAACAAAACAAACAAAAACACCCCACCAAAAACACAAAAAAGACAGAACTATTCAGGGCCATGAAGTATAGTGGCAAACAGATGTTCCATTCAATAGTCCCCAGGACCTCAGCTCAGGACAACCCAATGAGATAATCAATATTTATACAGATGACCTTGAGTCTTCAGGCACAAGCTTGCATGAGGTTCAGCATATTTTCAAAAGGCAATGAAGCATGTAGTTTACTTCCGAAAATTTTTCCTTTAAGTTAAAAAAGTTTTGGTTCTTTAATAAGGTAAGGCTCATGCAGTTATTTGCTATTTTCTAGTGTTTTTTTTAAAATGCAAATAGTTATTTATGCATGCCTGGCCTTGTTCCAGTAAAGATTAAGGATGACTTACAAGAACACACAAAAATCCAATCAGCTAGCATACTGACAGAAGAAGAAAGAAATCCAGGGTGTGGACATAGAAATGAGCCAGGAGATTCAGATGTCCGAAAAGCTCACCTCTGTGGAAAACTTCCCTCTTGGATACATCAGAGAACACTAACTAGCATTACTCTGGATTTAATCATTTTTCAAAATATTTTTTTTATTGATTTCAGAGAGGAAGGGAGAAAGAGAGAAGAAACATCAATGATGAGAGAGAATCATTGATTGGCTGCCTCCCACACATCTGCTACTGGGGAACAAGCCTGCAACCCGGGCATGTGCCCTGACCTGGAATTGAACCATGACCTCCTGGTTCATAGGTGATGCTCAACCATTAGCCACACCAGCTGGGCATTATTTAATCACTAGAGGCCCGGTGCATTAATTCGTGCACGGGGGGGGGGGGTTGAGGGGGGAGAGACCGTGGGAGGTTGGCCACCAACCCAAGGAGGGAGCTGGTCCTCAGCCCCCCAGAGAAAGGCGCTGCATCCACCACCACCCACCCCTTGTTTCCTGTCCCAGCCCGGGGCTCGAAGGCCCAGGCGGGGTCAGGAGAGGAGGCAAGGGTCAGTCGCGGGGCCAGGCACAGAAGGAATGGATGCCAATGCCACCACGCAGTTCCCTGCCTCCCACCCTCCTCCTTCCCTCACCACCACACTGCCACTGTTGTGGGCAGGCGGGCCCCGGGGAAGGTAGAGGATGGGAGCAATTTAAACCCTGTGTCAAGGGCTGACTTTCAATAGATTATAGTGAGGGAGCTGCTCTGCTACCTAGGAAACTCTGACCCAGAAGCAGGTCTCTAAGAATGGTTTAGCACCAGGGGCCGATGGGGGCCGGCCAGGGGGAGGGGCCACAGGAGGTTGGCTGTGGGGGTGCACTGACCACCAGGGGGCAGCTCCTACTTTGAGCATCTGCACCCCGGTGGTCAGTGAGCGTCATAGCGACTTGTCAACCGGTCATTCTAGTCGTTCCATCATAGCAGTCGCTTAGGCTTTTATATAGAGAGATTTTCAAAACTGGAGAACAGTCAGAGCTTATCTTCTGGATGTAAAAAATAAAATTAAAACTGGAAGAAAATATTGGCTTAAATAAGAGAAAATATATTAGTAAATGTATATAAACATGCATTTAACAAGCTGAATATTTTCTGTTCTTTTGGTAAAATAATTCCTTCATTTCAGTAAAATAATTGTTCAGTATAGCAAAAGATTTTTATATTAATGAGTATCATATGACATTACCAAACCCTTAAATATCCTTTTTTTCAAATCAGCATTAACACAGTAGGGCCCTGGCCAGTGTGGCTCAGTTGGCTGAGTGTCCTCCCATGCACCAAGAGGGCACTGGTTGGATTCCTGTCAGGGCACATGGGCTTGTTCCCCAGTAGGGGGCATGCAGGAGACAGCTGATCAATGTTTCTCTCATCAATGTTTGTCTCTCTCCCTCTCCCTTCCTCTTTCTCTAAAATCAGTAAAAAACATATATTAAAAAGAAACATATTAGGTGAAAAACAAAGATGTTTCACGTTGAGTTACACTCTCTACACAAATGTAATTCGTACGTCCCACAAAAAAGGAAGAATTTTTCCAGGAGCCCTGGTTTGGAGAGGCTTTCCGGGTTTTCACTAAGTGTGTTCCTGTTCAGACTGGGCCTGCAGGAAGGAAAATTTCTTCTGATATGCATTTCTACTAGAGAGTCACTGCTTAGAGGGTAAGAGTTTGGGTTTTAGAGTCAGGCAAATAGATTTGATGCCTGGTAGCTGAGTGATAGCTTGGGCAAGTTACTTTAAGCTCTCTACTTAGTTTCTTAATTACAAATAAAGTTAATAGGGTTGCATGGAAGATTAAGCAAGATATTGTACAGTAAGTACTTAGCTAAGTAGCTGGTACCTGCTGAACCTAATACATGATGCCTGTTCTAGTAGAAACTGATTACCTGGGATATTTCTCTATTTTTTTTTATTTAAATTCTTTATTGTTAGCAGTATTACATATGCATCCTTTCCCCCATTTACCTCTCCCTGGCCACCGCACCCTCCAGCACATGTCCCCACCCCCCCCTAGTGTCTGTATCCAATGGTTATGCTTATATGCATGCACACAAGTCTTTTGGTTGATTTCTTATCCCTTCCCCGGCCTCTTACCTGGGACATTTCACATTGATGTAATACAGATCTATCTTTCCTCAATGTCTTGTTAAAGATTTCTGGCCCCATTTTCTCAATAACAAATTTTTCTTTAATTGGGGTGTTGTGAACTCATTCTGATGTTCTTTTATGGCACTGACATGGACACTAGTTTCATTGCTTTACATAATCCTCTTACTGTTTGTTTTCCAAAATGTATAAACAGTGATTTTTTTTTTCTGACAGATTCATATGGGAAATTGTGTTTTGTATCCATCTTGATTTGTTTCTATTTTCCTTTTCATTCAGCTCCAGATAAATGCAGTTGATCATGCCAACAGATGTATAAAGTCTCATCTGACTAGCTCCATCATGTGTCTAGAACGAGTTTTACAATTTTAAAAGCTGATTTCACTTCATTGCTACTATGATCTTGAATAAGAATAAATATCTAGTAATATATTAGAGTCCTCTGAAAAATAAGTGTAAATCAAGAAAACTGGAAAAAAATTTTAAAGTAAGGATTTGGGCGGGGAATTAATTTGGTAAAAAAAAAAAAAAATCTAGAATGACCATAATTTCTTATTCAAACTAGGCCTTTTGGGGGATGCAAGAAGGGTATAGTTAATTATTTCACTGAGATAAAGGCATAAACCAGGACTCTCCCAGAGAAACCAGAACATACCGTCACCCTTGCCAAAACTGACAATGTACCTCCCTAAGATGGGAATGGAATAAGGTAGGCTTAAAGGGATTCTCCATGAAATTATAGGCTCTCCCAAATGATCGCACACTATATTCTATGTTCAGACTGAATTAGTGGGTTCTGCTTTGAGAAGCCAAGGTGAACTTCTGCCCTTATACTATCAGACTTAATTCTAATCCTTATATCTGAAGAAAAACACAGTGATGGATACAAGGTCCAGAGAGGCATAGCGAATATGATCCAGAGCTGTGGGTCCTAATGTTTTGGCATTTATGGAATCTTTGAGAATTTGATGAATGCTATTAACTCTCCCTGAAGAAAAGGACACACACAAATAGCCCCTCCCCGTCTTGGCATGCATTTCAGAGGGCCACAGTTGGTTTGATCTCACACAGGGACCCAGGTCTGAATCTCTAACCTAGATACAGTACAGGTGAAGGGAAAAAAGAACCAATATTTATTAACCATCTTTACACAACTTTCATTTCATAATCACAGCCATCTATTTTATAGATAAGGGAACTGAGGTTCAGAAAATTGAGATCTCACAGCTAGTTAGATAGAAAGGCAAACTTCAAAGTCAGGATTATGTGTCGCTAAATCCCACAATCTAAGTACTCCTTAGACATAAAAATTAATATATATTTCAATCTGGAAAGGAATCCTTTTACAAAATCATCAAAAACGAATACAAGCATAGATCTTCATCAAAGTCCTACCTGGAGTTAGTAATATGTCTTAAAACTGGAAAGAGGTTATTAGGGCAAATAAAAGTAAGCATTAAAAAAAAATCTCAACCAACAAAAGTGTCCAGGTAGTTTAGAGCCCTGGCCACTGTGGATCAGTTGGATGAGTGTCATCCTGTGCATGAAGAGGTTACTGGTTTCATTTCTGGTCAAGGCACATGCCTGGGTTTGGGGTTCCATCCCTGGTGGGGGCGTGCAGGAGGCAGCTGATTGATGTTACAGTCTCACATAGATGTTTCTCTCTTCTCCCTTCCTCACTAAAAATCAATAAAAACTATTCTTTTTTTTTTTAAAGGTAGTTTTAGATTAATCCAAGATTGAGTAGATTGTTGCTAGATTATTAAGTAATTTTAAGTGTCTCATTTCCCCAGGGTTAACCTTGGGGAAAACAACCAGGTCTTGGCCTGTATTACTTGAAGCCCATGTCAACCCAGCTACTGGTCAGGATTGACCACAGTAGCACAGGCAACATGTTATTTTCAACCTAGGTAGTGTTTCTTGTGTTGGTAAGCTCACATTTCCCTCTCAGTAACCCCTGGGCATTAGTTCCTAAAATGCCTGATGGTTTTCTGAAGCTGATGTGCCCCTGAGACTGAGAGGGAATCAGATTTACCTGAGAATTTGGTGAATCATATCTGTTTGTACCTAGTAATGCCTAGCACATAGTGAGTGCTCAACAGATGTCTCTCTGTTTCCTTTACAGTCTATACTGAGGCCCCTCCCAGGTGAATTTTCTAACCTAAACTATAGCTACAAATATGGCAGTCCTCACACAAAGGTACTGTCACGTCTCATTATATTTGTACTTTTCTTACCATTATTTATTGGTTTAAAATTTGTCTTCTCTCTTCCCCATTCTAAAATCATACGCTCAGTGGAGGCACAGGCCATGATACTCAGTGGCTGTGCTGACCTGTACAGTAGGCATTCAATTATATCTATTGCCGAACTGGGTGGATGATTACTGTAAGCATTTAGTCAACAAGATTTTCTTTCCATTTTTAAAGTACAGATATTACACACCATAGATTCACCCCTTTAAAATGCACAATTCAGTGGTTTTTAGTATATTTACAAAGTTGTGCAACCATCACCACTGTCTAATTCCAGAATACTTTCATTGCCCCAAGAAGAAGTTGCATATGCTGTAGCAGTTACTCCCATCCTTCCCTCCTCCCAGCCCTGGCAATCGCTCTTCACTGGTCTCTATAGATTTGCCCCATTCTCTACCTTCATTTAAGTGGAATAATGTAATATGCAGTCTTTTGTGCCTGGTTTCTTTCAATTAACATAATATTTTCAAGGTTCATCTATGTTGTAGCATGTGTCAGGAGTTCCTTCCTTTTTAATGGCTCATTAATATTCCATGGTGTGGACATATTGCTTTTTTTTTTTTTTACCCATTCTAGACAAAATGATTTTAAACATCCATTCCAACTTTAGGATGCTATACTCAAGTGAAGGGCCACCACCTCTGTCCTTAAAAGTAAATCATTGTTTCATAGTTGTTCTGGGCCCTCAAGTTTTCACATCTTACCAGACCCCACAATCCTGTGGTAACCCATCGAGTTTACTTCTGGAACGCTTAAAACACTAAAATCGATTCCTTACCTTTATTTCAGGATTTTGTTTTCCCCCACCCGATCTTCTCCTTACTGCCCACGTGAGTTCTGGAAACCCCTCACTCTGGAATAATGTACTTTTACAGTTCTGATGGTCCTGCTAATTGTTCTCATCAGATATGGGTAGACCAAAGTTGAATGGTGCTTTCTCCCCACTTATCTCTCCCCTGTTCTGTTCGCTGCACGTGCAACTTCACAAAATCGAAGACGGGGGAGGGGGAGGGGGAGCGGTGGCGAGGGGGTGGGAGGGAGCCTTCCTTTGTTTTCCAAGGAAATTCAGGTAAAAGGAGGGGTGGGGGGAATGGTATTTTTTACTTTCCTCACAATCCAGACGTTGGAAAGAAAAAGGATTTCCTTTGGGTTGCTGCCATAACTCTGATCTTTTATGCTGATAACATATTTCCTTCTTTAAAAAAAAAGTTATGGGAAAATCATACCACTTCAGCTTGGAAGCTACAGCTACTCTAACTTTCGCGTTAAGAAGAGAAAGAAAGAAAAAACGAGAGGTTTGCTTCTCTTTCACAGTTTTCCTTCTGACAGTTCCGTCTGGCAACCGGGAGCGAGCCGGGTCTGCGCGCTGCTGCGAGGCTGGCGCGGAGAACTACAGGATCCAGAGGTCTTTGGAAACTCCAACAGCTCCAAGCTTGTTGGCTACTACGGTTTCCCTAAGGAGTGACGCTGTGAAAACAAACCCTGATTGGTCAGGCCTGAACTGAATTCTCCATTTATGGACAGATTGCCCAGCCCGAGCCGAGACTCAGCCAAAGGAGTACGGAGTAAGTGGCCGAAGAAAGAGGAGCGAGGCAGGGCAGCCAGGCAGACGCGCGGAGAGCATCGGACTCGTCTAGGCTGACGGCGAGCGCCCGGTCCGAGTGGACCCCTGCCCGTGGCAGCATGCGTCCCTCCTGCTAAGTAGCCTCCCTGTCGCCCTCACCTAGTGCCGCGGATCCCGCCTGGATGGAGTCTCCCTAAGGTTCCCATTGGCTCCTGTGAGTGCTTGGGTGTCGAGAGCCCGGTTTGGCGAAGAGAACCAACTTTTGAAGTTTGCCCAGGAGACTTCATTCCAACAGTCCTAGCTCCCCGGCAGCCCGACCAACAGAGGCGCGACCGCGGTGCGAGTCACCATGGTGAGTTGGCCGCGCAGCGTCCCAGGGCGCCTGACCTCGGGCTGGGGCAGGAAGCCTCGGCGCTGAGCACCCACCTTGGGCGCGCTGCCCAGGCCAGGGGTGGAGAAGGTGGACGCCGGAGTCGGCACGTCGTGATCTCTGATTTCCTATTGCTTTCCTTTACCCAGGGACGGGGGAGAGGGAGCGAGAGGCCAAGGAAAACTTTCTTTCAAGTCGCTTTCGGCGTCGCGAAACTTTTTGTGGCCGACTAGCGATGGCTGCCAGCTGTCGGAAGCCAGGGTGTGGGGAGATGTGTGTTCAGGGTCACGGTGCTTGGAGGGGGGTCCCTTTCCTCCTGCTGGGAAGATGCGGCAGTCGCCTTTGCCCCTCTCGTCCCACTGGCCGGGGCGCGGATCGCCGGCACGTTGGCGCGGGAGCCGGCCGGCTGCGCCCCCTCGGTCCCTGCGCGCCCCTCCCACCTGCGGGCAGAGGCGCTGGCTGCCTCGCTCTCCCCCTCCGCCCAGCCGCCGGCCTCCGCATGCTGGTAGGGCTGGCGCGGGCTGCACAAAGGCCGCCGGGGGCTCCAGGTAGGGCGAGCACCTGGCGGAGGGCAGGCGCCTGAGAGCGAAAGTGACCGGGTGCAGCTCCGAGCTACGCTGGCCTGGACTTAGCGAGGAGCCGTCCAGGAGGGTCTTTGCTCTCCAGAGGCGAAATAAACACCCCCACCCTTACCCCTACCCCTTCCCCTTCCCCACTGCGAGGTGACCGGCCCTTTTCGGGTGTATCGTGAACGGCTTGCACGGGAGGAAGTCGAGTTTTTTGTTCCTTTTCCGTTGGCACTTGGGGAATACCTGGAAGTGGCCGGCTTTTTCTAACTTATTATGACTTTTCCTCCTTTGCCCCAACTCCCCGCCCCCGCCGCCCCGCCCCCACAACCTTAGCCGCACCCCTGGGGCCTCGGTATGCTTTACTTTCCCAGGCACAAAAGCAAGGGCTCTATTTTGAAGGGATTGGCGGTCCATCGGAAGAAAGACGATAAAGTTCTACTGCAAGGCTTCCTAGTTTCCACACTGAAATAATCCTGCTTAGGTGGATGGACTGGTCCTCTGCTGGTTGGTTTGGTTTTTAATGACTGTGAAAGTGCAGCTACGTCAGAATGATAACCAGCACAGCACTCATTTAACTATCTATCCCGCGTGACCAGCCTGGGGGGCGTGTAGCTCAGGTCCTTCGGAACCGACGTACACAACTGAAAAGGAGCCCTTGACTCAGTGCTGGGTTTGTTCAAAAGTATAATTAAAAACCAACAAAACTTTTAAAAGGACAGCCTTAAGATTTTTTTTCCCCACATAGTCCAAAATGATACCACCTTTGCCTCTAAGAAGACACTTGATCTGCAAATAAATTTCCTCGTTCATTCTCAGGGTTTAAGAAGCGCATCTACCTCACCTTGTTTTGGGAACACCTATAAAGAACCATTTACACACGCTGAGTGTGTCTGGGTGGAGCTACCTAACTGGGCCACTGCCTAATTGGCCATTTAAACTTAAGCAATATGATAGTCCTAGTACTTTAGAATTGCTATAATTATTTTCCATGGCTCAATATTTGTAAAAAAAAAAAAAAAATCAATGTGTTTTTGTAAAGAGCTTAAAGAATCTTACTGAATTCAAATGCTTGAGTAAGTGGTACCCTGAGAAAATTAACTTCCCCTTCGTGAGCTTATTTTTCATGCTGGGCAGGCTAAAAACGAGTCTAGCATCCTCTTTTTGGTGACTTCATGAGCTTGGTGCTGAGTTCGGCCCCATTGCATGAAGGAGGTGATTGGTCATGTGGCTACAGAGGAGGATGTTGAGCAAGAGAGTGGTTTCCAGAATCGTGTAGCGTGTCTATGGGAGGACAGGTGGGACTTACCTATGGATGCCTTCCCAGCCAGCAGCACAGATGGCCATGTTGTGGGCAGCCTGGAGACTATCGGTGCATCAGATACGGTTGCCGAGGCCACGATTCCCTGACAGAAAAGTTGAAACAGCTGGCTGTCCTGAAATAGGAGATTTGCCATGGCTTCATCTACTGGATCTAGAGTAATCTGGCAAACATTCAACAAATCATTTCTTTGCTGGCTTGAAACATTACATTTATTCATTAGGTGGGTGAGGTTGCCTTAGGACAGAGATCAGCCTCTCAAATAGGAAGAAACCTCCGTTATGACGTTTAATGTTTATATAAGACCCTTCGAGCCAAATGAGGCTTCACATCTTTCTGGGTCTGCCCAGCTGCATCCCCCAGCTGCTTAGAACAGGAAGAGCCAGGGCATTGCCTTCCGAGGGTGTGGCTGAGGGTTAGCTTGGAGAATATAATTCATCAGGCCCTTGGCTGGGCTGTAAAGAGAACACCTGTGCTGTGGATTTCTGTGTGTGTGGTGTGTGTGTGTATCCATGGTCTTTTAGGAAGTCTGGCAGGTCTCCATTAGAAAGGCTGTCCACCAAGACTCAAACGCAGCTGTGACTCATAAAGAAGACTGCCATTTTTCTGACTTATGAACACAATATATAGTTCATATTTACCTGATATCTTCCTTCTGAAAACTCACTTTGGGACACTTTTCTCCATCTTTGGAAAACCAAGAATACTACTCCTAGGCAAAAGAAATTTTTAGGAGACTTGAAGAACTGAGAAAAAAAATTTGATGTCTTTATAATTTTTTTAGTTAGGAGGGTATGACAGTCTCCTTTGACTTTACTTAAAGTCAAGGTTTAAAATTTTAAATTTAGCCCAGCTGGTGTGGCTCAGTGGTTGAGCAGCAACCTATGAACCAGGAGGTCACGGTTCAATTTACATCCCCAGTGTGGGGCATGCAGGAGGCAGCCAATCAGTGATTCTCACTCATCATTGATGTTTCTATCCCTTTCTCCCTCTCCCTTCCTCTCTCTGAAATCAACTAAAAAAAAAACATATTAAATTTTAAAATTTAATTTAAGGTTTCCTTCCTGGTATCTCGCTTTATCATCATCCACAAAGGAAGCTCTGCTTTCGTGGCCATGACCAGTGTGGCCTGCTGAGGCCTGGAGCCCGTGTCTATAACTCTGCTGTATACTTTGGGCCCAGAAATGATGATTCATAGGTCTTCTGTGACTTAGGTAGACTGAAATCTTTGAGTAATCGGAATTGGCCATCTCCTCAGAATATGTTCAAGATATGTTTCCTTGTCCTTACTTGCATGTTACTTGTGAGTAAACTGCAGATGTTACACACAGAAATAGACCCATGAAAGTAGAAATCTGATGGATAGCTGACTATAAGGTAGGTAAGTTCCTTTGGGCCTTGAAGGCATGACATGTATTTAGAAAGTCTGGAATGCATTTCAAATATGTTTTTGGGAATGTAACCTAGGCCATCCCCACTGATTAGTTTATCAGATTGCTAAGTAGTTTCCTGGCCAAAACAACATAATATGACAAAACAAAACCAGACAGAAATGGGATAAACCTGGCTGGTGTTCCTAAGTGGTTAGAGCACAAGCCTGTGCACTGCAGGGTCCTGGGTTCAATTCCCACCATACCAGGTTCTATTCCCCCCACCCACCCCACCCCTGCATTTGGGGCACGTGTGGGAGACAACCAATTGATGTGTATGTCTCAGATTGATGTCTCTCTCTCTCTTCCTCTTTCTTTTCCTCCCTTCCACTCTAAAAATCAATTGAAAAAAATATCCTCTGGTGAGGATTAACAACAACAACAATAACAAAACAAAAAGACAAAAGAAATGGGATAAAGTGCAGAAAAGGTTTGATGGAGGCAAGGAGGGAGAGGGATGGAAAAGTAGAGGAAGCAGACATTTGCAGAAGCTGAAAGCCACTCCCTCCACCATTTTGCCCAGGATTTCAGCTCTGTCAGTGGTTGCAAACTCAGCTGTCTATAGAGGCCAGGATAGTGTTTGAAGTGAGATTGGCCTCCTGAGAGTAACTATGGAACATATACCCATCCTAAAGAGACATCATTACTTAATCCTAGGCCATAGTTACATCGACCATATTACCAAATCATCTTTTTTTTAGAGAAGTTGGAAATCCAGATTTTAATGCCAGACAGGCCACTTTTTAAGTGTTCTGATCATCACTGAGAGGCCAAACAAACACCTGCAGGTCAGCTCTTTGCAGCCATTCCGAAAATCTCAAAGTAGTGGCCTGTGAACCACAGTGCTTCCTTCCTGTCAGTCACCAGCGGCAATATCTAAACTTTAGCCACATACCCAGAAATAGTGTTAGATTTTTATTGATAAAGTCACACCTTCCCACTGAGTTTCCATTGAGAACAAGTTAGTGCCTGGGCTTATGGAATCTCTTAGCTATGAAATGGGAAATCAGCATCCAGCTGCTACTATTAAGAGCTATCTAAACACCAGTGAGGTATTTCTGTGAGTGGTGGCTATAAATTGAATTTCTCTTTCTTAACCCATCAATTCCCTCCTTCAGTGACAATACCCCAATATTGTATGATGCACCTCTTTTATTAGTCCTTTCCCAGTTGAATCTCATGAATTCAAGGTCTGTTTCAAGAGTTATTCTTGGGAATAGATAATGAGCATTTTGGTGGATATGACTTTTTGCTCCTTAGTGTTAATGTCATGAACTCATGTGAGACTAAATGAAAGAGAACATGGAGTGCTTTTGCTTTTCATTTCCTGAGAGAGTTGAGTCTTCTTACTTGGTAGGAACTTATGAAGGCTCTTTTCATCAGCTTCAAAAAGCAGAGATATTTTGAAACCTCTATACAAGTGCAAGGTATTATGAACATCATAATGGGATATATAGAAATTATGTGCAGTTGTGATTTTCCAAGTTTGAGCTATCTACTATTCTGTGTTCACAAAGATGCAGCAAATTATGTCTTTATTAATAAATATGTGATTAAAATGAGTTTCTCGGTGAGTTTTTAATTTTTTTTTAATCTTGCTGAGACTTGATATTTACAGAGCAAATTTGGGGTTAAAGGTTAAATGCCAATGGTATTAAAAATAAATATCTCGGCCTTATAAGCACATTCTGTAATAATGGTAAACAAATTATGTTTTGAGTTTCAACTTCAGAATTTATTTTGGCAGAGACAAAAGGTTTTGGGGCATCCTAGCAAAGTATTTTTTTTTTTTTAACATATCTTTAGGACAGCTACACTTGAGGAGAGAAGTAGAACTCTAAGAATCTCCCCTAAAATAGTGACATTGGCTTTGGCTAACCGTGGAACTTACACTGTACATCCATCAGCCCTCCTTCTGAGTTGCCAATCTGGGAACATTGTTTAAAGCACTTTAGAATGGTCTCTTTTTTTTTTAATTCTTTTTTTTTTAAATTTCTTTGTGACCTAAAATGTTTGTGTCTAGCCTGATCACCCATCATACTCACCAGAATTAGCACCAGGTTCCTCCAAGCTGTTCCCAGAAGTTACATTCTGCCTCAATGGAGGAAAAATGGGCCCTACTGAGGATGTGCAATATCGTGTAGAACAGGCTGTGGAGGCTAGAGAGGAGGTGGCTCTTTCCAGGATCAAGTATAAGAACTTCTCTGAAGGGGGACCGTACTCTCTTGTGTGTTCTGAGTTCTGATGTGCTTGTTAAAAATTCCTTCACAGGACTTTATAATCATATGCTACATTGTAGAAAGTAAAACACATACTCCACTGCAAAAAGCCCAGAAGCAAGCTTAAGAATCCTGTCCTAAATCTTCTGCTTGACTTCACAGAGATCTAGAAGAGTTAGATGACTTCTGAAGTCTCAGAGCTAGGTTTTGGCTGAGCTGGTGCCAGAATCCAGTTTTTCTGATGGCAATCGAAAAAGGCTTTGCCCCCAAACCATGATGGCGGATTAGAGTCTATTACCTTAGAGTCTAAACATGGCTAGGTAATTTTCTTTCTGGGTCCATTAAAAAAATGCCTGCTTGGAAATGGAAGATTGCTAGCTATTTTTGATTCATTACAATATTAACTTTAAAAGATTATAAGAAGTAAATCAGAATAATTCACCCATAATAACACTACCCTAATGGTTTTATCTTCATGTCTTTGTGTTTCCTTCTAGTCTATCCCAAACACATCATTTTATGTACTTATAATTATGGCACAAATAAACAATTTCTGCTCTGTATTTCCCCACTTATTTTATAAATCCTTTTTCTTGGTAAGCATATTTTCATCATATTTTGGTGGCGGTATAATAATCCCATGTTGCCCAATTAACCAACCTGAGTCATAACTGTACAGAGACCTCTCCTGTTGGGACAGTATCACTGTGTGATGCTGTGCATTGGCAAGAGTTACTCCTGCTCCCACTAGAACTGCTCTGGTCTGTAATGTGCTGCTCCTGTCAGTCCTCAGACATGGAGCCCTTCTTTGGTGTAGAGTCTGGAGCAAGACAGGCAGGCTTGGGGTGCACTACACACTCCCAAGTCCTGGCCCAAAGGTGGAAACTGTTGGTGTCGCCCTTATATTATGGCATGCAAATGTGACACCAGTGGGTGCGCAAGCTTCTAGCTCCAGCTTGGCAAATATGAGTGGTCTTGTCAGAGAATGCAAGTGGTTGGAGGTGGATGCCGGGGTGTTTCTCACCAACTAGAATGGTTCAGAAATCTGGAGAAGGGCTGCGAGCAAATTAATAAAGAGACTAGACATGAAATATAAATTTGGAAAGCATTTTGAGGAGCCAGAGGAGACCTACCTTCAGTAACCAAGTTCTCCAAATCTCTGGACCCTTAGCTTTTTTTTTTTTTTTTTTTAACATATATTTTATTGATTTTTTACAGAGAGGAAGGGAGAGGGATAGAGAGTTAGAAACATCCATGACCGAGAAACATCCATGAGAGAGAAACATCGATCAGCTGCTTCCTGCACGCCCTCTATTGGGGATGTGCCCGCAACCAAGGTACATGCCCTTGACGGGAATCGAACCTGGGACCCTTCAGTCTGCAGGCTGATGCTCTATCCACTGAGCCAAACTGATTAGGGGTGGACCCCTAGCTTTTTATTAACATAAATTGCCCTAAAGCCGTGGTCGGCAAACTGCAGCTCGCGAGCCACATGCGGCTCTTTGGCCCCTTGAGTGTGGCTCTTCCACAAAATACCACGGCCTGGGCCTGTCTATTTTGAAGAAGTGGCTTTAGAAGAAGTTTAAGTTGAAAAAATTTGGCATCTAAAGAAATTTCAATCGTTGTACTGTTGATATTTGGCTCTGTTGACTAATGAGTTTGCCCACCACTGCCCTAAAGCAAAGCATATATACATATCAAAGTTAAGGTTTGGTATACAGTAGGCATTGTCAGGTTGAGGGAACTGCCTTCAGCTGTTCTAGTAGCAGGCAATAATATATGCAAATTTTCAGGTTTGGGGAAATGCTTTCAGCTATTCCAGCAGGCAATAGTATGTATCTTCAGCCCTGCTGAAGCCTCAAGGTCCACCAACCTTTTGATGAACTTCTTGCATTTATGACCTGCTAGAATTAGCCCCTAGCAGGTGGAGAGCTTTGATCCCTAAAGTGGAGAAGGCAGAGAAGCTGCACAGGAGGTTAGCATACATGCTTGACATGTAAGCATTCTTACCAAATATGATGGCACTAACTGGGAATCCAAGATGACTTAAGTACTGCCTCTACTTATGACGAGCTCATAGTCTAGTGGGGAAATGATAACAGAAGGTTTTCATAGATGTGATTTCATTTCATTCTTGCACCAATGATAGTTTCTGTTGCCTTTATAGGTTAAAAAACAAAACCAAAAAAGTGTGGCCAGGTAGAGAATTGCTCTGGGCCATATAACTTGTATATAATAAACCAAGCCTGCTAATTTTATGCTCTTTCAAAAGCAATTAGTTATTTCTAAAGTTGAAATTTCTGAGTCCAAGTATCTGTATAACACTTCATCATTTCATATGCTCCCACAGGAAGGCAAGCTTGATTTTTAAAAATCATCTATTTTAGCTCATTTTACTTACTAATACCAGGGTGGAATAATTTAATCCTAAGAGCATAGTCTATTATGACCAGATTTTAATTTCTTTGTTTTGGATCTTTGCATATCAGTTTTGGGACTAGATGACATCACACTGGAAACAAGCATGATAGTAAAAGTCATGCTAGAAAGATTTTTTATCTCAGTTAGATTTAAAAGATAGAAAATAAGGGAAATGAAATAACCACAAGAAATTCAGTTCTTTAGTCCATATATACATGACAGAAAACAAATAGGATATATCATTAGTCTCTTAGTAATTTTATTGGTGTGACCAGCATTTGATGTTGACAGCAACTTAGCATAGTATTACATGGTAACAGTGATGGGTAGAACCAAAATTTAACATGGGTCACCATGTTTTGGACAGAATCATTGTCTGATTCTAAGGAATTTTCAACAACAACAAAAATATAAGGTTGTTTTTCATGTCCCCAAGGAGATGCAGACCTTTGTCATGGGAAATTTTGGATTTGAATGTAGTAGCATTGATCGAGCTGTCTTAGGGTATAAGTAAAGACAGCTTCCTCCAAGACTTGGGAATGTGCTAATACAGAAATACCTCTGCAAAGTGATACAATCAGATTGTCAGAGAGTCCTAAGGTCCTCTGAAAACGTGCTGGACAACATGTTTGTTGACCTGACCTGTTCCTTGACAACATTTGCAATAGCAAAAACAAAACAAGGAACAATCTAAATGTCCACCAGTAGAGAAATGCATAAAGACAAGACTTATTAATAATAGAGTATCAATATGGGTAGATCTCACAAAGGGAGTGGTTGGTGAGAAGCAAGTTATAGAAAGATACATATAATATAAAACCATTTGAGAAAAATTTTAGGGGAGGGGGGGTTGGGAAACTGGGTGAAAAAGGTGAAGGAGTTAAGAAGTACAGATTTTTTGGTTACAAAAAATGTCACGGGGATGTAAAGTGCAGCATAGTGAATATAGTTGTTTGTTTTTTTAAAAATATATTTTATTGATTTTTTACAGAGAGGAAGGGAGAGAGAGTTAGAAACATTGATGAGAGAGAAACATCGATCAGCTGCCTTCTGCACGCCCCCTACTGGGGATGTGCCCGCAACCCAGGTACATGCCCTTGACCGGAATCGAACCTGGGACCTTTTAGTCTGCAGGCCAGCGCTCTATCCACTGAGCCAAACCGGTTTTGGCAAATATAGTTAATAATATTGTAATAACTAGGTATGGTGCCAGTTGGGTGCTGGAAATATAAGCGGGATGGATCACTTTGTGAACTACATGATTGTCTAACCACTATGCTGTACACCTGAAGCTATACAAAATAATATTGAATGTAAACTGTAATTGAAAAAAAATTGTAAATAAAAGACTAAAAACAACTTAAAAACACAGAAGACTGTTGCTATTGTTTGGGGATATATATGTGTATACATATATATTTATGTATATATTCTTTTCAAAATATAAATCAGTGGACTAGAAAGATGCCCAGTTCAAGCTGCTGAAGGGGGAAGGAGGAAAGCAAGAGGAACAGTCGGTGGACTAACTTTAATGTTATCAGTAATGTTTTAATTGCTTTATATATAAAAATTCCAAAGCAACTGTGATAAAATAGTATCATTAATTCTGGGCAGTGTGAAAATAGACATGTACGATATTCTCCATAGTTTTAATATTTTTTTCCAATTAAGAAAAAATACACATAAACATACAATTCCTCATATAATTTTAGGAGGTTCATAAACTTCCAAAGCCCATGCAATATTCTTCCAAAAGAAGCAAACATTGTCTTGAGATGAATATTAGGAAATATGTTCAATTTTGGATCTGTGTCACATTATTGTATTGGGAGTTGAGAATAATCAAACCAATAGTTAAGTTCCATTGAGTGTTACATAAAGTGTCATTAGTGATTACTCGCCAGGAGGTTCATTTTGGCATCTTTTAGTCATCTTTTCTTACCCTGTTGTGTCTGTTAACTTTTGGTATAAAAATGCACCCCAAACTTGGCAACTTAACTAATACACATTTATTATTTCTTATGATTTTGTGCATCAGTTGGATAGTTCTGGGCTGGACTGACTCATCAGATCCCTATGGTCAACTGGTGGCTTGGCTGGGGATGGAGGATCTAGGATGACTTCACTCACATGTCTGATAGTTGGTGCAATTTCAGTTGGGGCAATAGAGATGACTTGGCCATGTATCTCTTGTCACAATAGGCTAGTCCTGGTTTGTTTACTTAGCAGTGGTCACAGGGTTCCCAAGCATAGCAAAAGAGAAAGCAAATGCCAGTGCACACACATCTTTTAAACCTCTGCTTGCTGTTGTCCCATTGGCATCATACTTGCTGTTGGTCCCATTGGCCAAAGCAAATCACACAGGAGAGGACTACCTGGGGTCTCAGATACAGGTCTCCACCCACAACTTTCTCTTTCAGTTTGCCTTAATTGGGTGAATACATAGAGGTAGGAATGGATTCAGTGGCAGCACCAGTTTTTCTGGGCTGACCCTCTGAACCCCTGTGTATAACGGAAGCCCTCATGGATCCTGATATGTCCACTGCTGTCTTCCCAAAGAATGAGAAATTGGAAAGAACTGCAGGTTTTTTAAAAATTTCAAAATGGAGACTCAGTATGACTTTTATTTTATTTTTTTAAGTTTATTTTTTATTGTTGACTAAATATGATTTTTAAATTGCTATTTTTGTTGGAAAAACGTAAAAACAGAAACAAACAAAAAGAGGAAAATTCATTTCTATCTGTTAATGAGAGCTTTGTGAAAATAACAAACATTTTATAATTAAGCCCAAACTGGGAGAGCAGTGAATCTTGCCAACCAAGACTGGGCTAGATGGCCTGTTGCACATAAGGGTGGAATAATACTGTTGGAACAGGTGGGGACAAGACTGCTCGTTGCTTAATTCCGCCTTTTCAGCCAGCACTGAGCTGTTTATGTGGAGAAAGACATTCTTCTCACACAAAAACACTTTTTTTTGGTCTTGATTGAAAGTCATCTCTTTTGAACTGTAAGATGGTTGGTTCTTAAAATAACACTGTGTCAATTCCATATTCTGTGCTATCTGTGGGTTTCTCAACAAGATGTAAATTGAATAGGATTAATTTGTGTACAGGTCTCAAAAAGTCCATTAACCCATGGATATTTCCGTTTGACTTTCTCATTTTCTAAATGAAAAGAAAAAAAAAAAGACTAACATTCGACAAATGGGAAGAAAATTCATACCCCAACTTTGACAATTGAAAACTCATGTCCAATCTTATTTTCTCCATTTTGTTATGTGTGGTGCATTACATTGATTGACTTGTGGATGTTGAGCCATCCTTGCACACCTAGAATAAGTCAGTTTGCTAGTGTTTTGTTGAGAATTTTTGCGTCTATGTTTATCAGGAATGTTGGCCTATGATTTTCTTATAGTGTCCTTGTCTGGTTTTGGTGTCAGGGTAATGCTGGCCTTGTAAAATGAGTTTGGAAGTGTTCCCTGTTCTGTTTTTTGGAAGGGTCTGAGAAAGATTGGCATTACTTCTTTAAATATTTGGTAGAAAATTCACCATTGGAGCCATCTGTTTCTGGACTTTATTGGGAGGTTTTTGATTAGTGACTCAATCTCCTTACTAGTAATTAGTCTGTTCATATTTTCTATTTCTTTATGATTCAGTCTTGTAGGTTGTATATTTCCAGAAACTTATCCATTTCTCTGGTTGTCTCATTTGTTGGCATATAATCATTCCAATCTTGTTTTCTCTCTTCTCACTTTCCCTTGGTTTATTTAGAAGCAAATCCTAGATATCATATCATTTCATCCTATGTCCGTATTACATTGGCTTTTAAATAAAGCAAAACTCAGCTCTTGGCTGTAACTACTCCTTGGGCAGGAAAAAGGGGTGTGTCTTGGTGAATCAAAGCAAGTAGCTTCCCTTTGACTTTTCACAGTAAAGGCTTTGTTTTACAGAATAATGTAGATATCTTTAGTCACTGGGTGGACTTCTTAAAGCTTGGTCCATTCTCATCCACAGGAGTCTCTGGCACTGATATAGTAACATCTGTTGTCTTGGTGTTTGGGACAGGGATGGCTACTCCCCGCCCCCAATTACCCCCCCCCCCCGTTCCCCTCCCCCCCCTCCCGCCCCATGCAGTCCCAGCTCTACTCAGGCACTGCCTTTAGGGATGATAGACAGAACCAGTTCATGGTTATTGATCTCTTCATTTCTTCTCATGCCTACCTGTATCATGGTGATAGCTATATAAATAATACTTCTTTCAGCGATCAAGTACCTTGAACACAGAATGTCAAGATGAGGAATACCCCAGAGATTACTTGGGGGTTTCTATGAAATTGTAAACTGAAGTTTGTGTCTGTTTCATGTGTGCATTTTTTCCTGGGAAGAAGATTCAGAAATCCCCAGTGTGGTCCATGGCCTCCCCAAATGGCTCTCAAAGGTCCAGAGAATCTAGCCTAACTAAGCTCGCCTGGAACGGTAATAGAAGAGGTGACCCTAGAATACAAGTCTCTTGACCCACAGTCCAGGGATCTTGGTCCCCAATCTGCTTTTGCTGGAAATATTTGAAAATCAAACACAATAAAGCATTAGAGAGAAGGGAGGTTGAAAGCAGTAAGTTAAAATCATTTTTTTTTAAGATTCCCAGAATCACTAAGCCAATATAAGTTACCATAAGGTAATGATAGGTATTATTTGTTGACAACTAACTTGATTTTTCAGAATAATAATAATAAAGCATAAAAACAGAGTCACAGCATTGATCTTAGATTTATTACATTTTTATATTCTCTTCTGATCACAAAGAGGAATACATCTAATACAGACTTCAAGTATAAATCAAGTGCATAAGGTTTTAACTTTTTAAATAATTGAAATCTTATTTCCCTGGTGAGGACTTATTGTTATTTAAGTATAAAATTAGTATTTACTAATTGAAGACACAATAAGAAGGAAATTGCTGGGTGCTGGAGCAGATTTCTATGCTCTGTTTATCTTATCTAGGACTAGGGCTTGGGATGTAGAATAAAATATGGAACTGGGATAGTTTCTTGTTCATTTTATATTCCACCCTCTAACTCTTTCTCTCCCCTGCTCCAATCCCCAACTATATCCTCCATCTATCTAGCATCCTGTTCTTTCCCACAGGACTGCTGTCCTTCTAGAAGCAGGAGGGGTGGGTGGGAGGATGGGAGAACGCAGGAAAAATAGTTTGCACCTGTTCAGAAGTTAGGATGTAGAATTAAGGCTGCCAAGAGAAGGTGAGTCCTCTTTCTCCTCCTCTGTGGAACCCTGCTTAGCACCTCTCCTGTGAGTTTGGGGTGGCAGTGTGTCACATGTTATCTGTTCTACAGAGACAATAAGGCACTGTCCTCCTAGGGACTATAAATCAAAGTCTTCAGTTTTTGCATCCGTTGTATTTCAGTGTCAGTTGGCAAAGTTGTACTTTGTATACTCTAGAAAATGCAGTGAATTGCAAGATTCCACCACCCGTTAAAACCTGTGGATTCCATCTCTGCAATGTGACTTCAGTCTACCCTTTTGCTTTTCTCTCACCTAGATTGTCTGGCCAAGTTCAACTATCTGTTGTGTCCCTTACAGGCTTGGGTGTTCTCACCTTTAGCTAATGTCTGGCTGCCCTTAATTCCCTCCTCTCCCTTATTCCAACGCTCTAATTGCCCTTTTAGGCCAGACCCAATTGCACCTGCTTGAGTCTCATATTTGGAAGTTATTCTGAAGTCCCCTGCTCTTTATGTGGGAAGATTTTAGGATTGTTTATGCCCATTTCATCTTCCCTTCGGGCCAGTTACTTTTCAGGTAGAGTCCTTTCTTATTCATTTTATATCCCACCTGCCTGTACTGTGACTTGCCATATTAAGTACCTAGAACTATTTTTTAAGCATCCTGGGGGGGGGGGGGTATGCTTTCTGCTGTGTGTGTACCTTCTTTAAATCGCCCCCAGGTCTCTATCTTGAGGGACAACAGTAGAGTGCGGAACTGCTGGCACAGAGAAGCACTCTGTCATCTGTGACAAAGAAGCGCTCTGAAAATCCACTCCAGGAACCTGCTGTGCTTGGTTCCTCAGCTCAGGGAGTGAAACACAGGCCAGGAGTTGATCAGTCAAAGCGCCCTGTGATTCAAATGTCACTGGAGCCTTTGATTTTAGTGGGAATGATGTAGTCCTCTGATGTGGGTGTCACTCCTCACTTCAGTCAGCCTGCCCTTTGGAGGGATGGAATGGTGAGGACAGAGGGATAAAGGTAATTAAAAGGGCACCTGAAAGCCAGGCTGCTCTTTCACGTAAGGCAGGAGAGTCCATCCGGCTGCCCATTGTCGTGCCTCTTTCACTCAGCAGCCGGCTGCTCTGTTGAAACCAGCACCCCAACTCTTTTAGAATCTGTGGAGAAAGATAGCTCTCCCAAGTATGGATATTTTCACAAGTACGGATACTTAAGAAATAAGCAGAGATAATGGATGGAAGAAGGAATTGAGAGAAACGGGATTTTTTAAAAGCAGACCATTGGTTTGTGTGTGTGTTTTTTAATTGTAGGTGGTTTGGGAGGACAGGTTGAATTCAGATGTTTAAAATTCACAGGAAATCCAAATGCTGGTAAATTCAAACCGTCCTCACGAAATATTTGTCCTGGAACCCATCAACTCACCAAATGGGCAGATGTGCACCTTTGGAGCTTTTTGGAGAGTTTTCCAAGCTCAGCTCCAGGTGGATGTGTTACCGGGAAGATGATGAGACGTCAGTTCTTGTCTTCTTGAAAGAAAGATTTCAATCAAGAGACGAAGTGTAGAAAGGCGAGCAAAAATTTGACTGCCTCAAAAATATACTTAGGAAAGTGGAACAAGGAAAGAGAAGAAGCAACAGGAGAGCTGTCTTCGCTCACCGGGAAGTCAGAGAAAGGGGGCCTTGGGGACAGGTTCAGGAGGTTGGCCAGGGATGAGCTGCCACTGCCCACTGCTCCCCTGGTTGCAAGTCTCATGGGTCTCTTAGAAGTTAGGGGCTACATGCCTGCGGGGGAAGTGGCAGAAGAAGGGGAAAGCACGAGCATGTTCCCTGGAGGGAGAGAAAGCTGGGACCTTCATTTTCTGGAGTTTTAAAGGCTGGGCATTTAGGGGGAGACCTTGGGGGCAAATCAATAAAATATTCATCAGCTTTATGCTGATGTACCATAATGAGATTTATTCTCTTAATTTGTCCTTGGGTGTGGTTGGCAAATGGCACTTAATTGGATTTCTATCTGTCTCCCTGAGTAGGGTGATTTATTTACCCTGTGGTTGGGGAGGAGAAGTGATAACCATTTACTTTTAAGTTCCTTGGTTTAGAGAAGATGAATTTACCAGGTGGCTGCAAACTGCTGTTTAACTATCTGTCTTAGTTTCCCTATTCTGCTTGTCCTGGTATTTTCCTAGCTGCTTACTATTCTGTAACAGATGGGTGAGGATTCTGAGTTCTCCGAAGTGTAAAACAAATGGCCTTCAACGTGAGGGAAGGGGGGAAGTCCAGGTAACCCGTGGGGGTCAGAAAGATATGCATCAGTTAGAACATTTCAGTGAGGAATTTTGAGTGACTTGCAGACCAGAAATGGAGAAGTTGGGACAGGCAAGGTAAGTTGGGGTCTTCCTGCCAATGGGAGGTTTTTGAGTGATGTTAATTCATTAACTATGTGCTTATTATTCTGTCCTAGTAGGTCGTAAACTCCTTAAGGGGACACTTTGTTATTCTCATTTTTGGGTGTGTTTCTATTATCTAGTGCAGTGTCTGCCATGTGGGATTTCATTGAATTGAACCAAACTCCCCCTGGGAGGGCTGAAAACCTCCCAGGGCAACTGGGTTGCAGCAATGCAGCCTCCAGTGAATGAGTGATTGATGAGAGCGGGTGGATTAAAGCCAACAGTTAACTAATTGTAAACTGGAAATGTTTTTCAAAGATAAAAATAGCCCCCTCACATAAAACCAGGAGAGCTTCCTTTTGAGTTTTCTTTTAATAGAACCGGATAATAGCAAGCTCAGCTCAGCTCCTGCAAAGGCTGAGGGAAGCTGGGTGTCTGCAATGGCTTCCGCGGCCGACTCTCGCTCCCTTTATCCCAACCCTCCTGCCACGGAGACCTGGGGAGGCCAAGTCACTGGCCAAGACCACACAACGCGTCCCAGTTTGTCCCCTCAAGGGGTGGTGCAGCTCTCCAGGCAAAATGGAAACAAAATTCCCCGGACCCTTTCCAGTGAAAGTTCCCAACACCAAATGGAACCCTTCCAAATCAGGTGTGAACTTCGGGGCTTTCTTTTTTCACTGTGGACCCCCATAGATAAGAAGATAGAAAGATCGATAAGAAGGTTTTCCTTTTCCAGCTATGTGGCCCTTCAGAATGTGACATTTCCTGACAAAGTTTATATCTGCTCTATTTTGAAGAGGAGGATTACTGCCTGTGTTTTTCCTTCAGCAGTCTCCCCCCTTACCTGACCAAGTGAGGTCTGGTTTTGCTCTCCAAAGGCCAGATTATTTCCAAGGAGACTTGCTAATAGCTTAATTATTTTGCTGATTCTGCCCCTCACCAGTTTCAGTCGCTTCGTTTGCATTGAGAGCAGAACTTATTTCTACTGTCAGGGCATTTCTTTTGGTTTTGAATGGCTCTTAATGTGTGCTGTTAAGGCTTTTTTTTTTTTTGAAAGGGTGGTTAGCCCTTAGTGAGCCGTGTGGCTTTCTCTAAATAGGAGTTTTTCTGGGCATGGGATGGAGAAAGTGAAAGGGAGAGGATTTTAAAAAAAAGATTATATACACTCTATACAATAAACTGTCGATTATTTTGGAGCCTGGTATTTCTGCAGCTACATTCATTTGGCTCACATACTTTAGCTTTCGGGGTGAAAAGATTAATGCATGCAAGAGAATGTTGATAGGTAGTCTGACAAAAACTATGCATTTACAGAGCTGTAGTTTGCTTTAGAAAATATAGAAATGTAGGCAAGGTTTGTTTCTTCACCTATGACAAAGAATCCAAGTATAAGACTATTCTGGTTCGTGTAGTAAATGCATTTTTATAAGTTCAGTCAGTGACACATTTTAGATCAAATAGCTTGCACTAGAACAGTAATTCTCAGTTCGGGGGGCAGGCAGATCTGACATTTGGGAAGGGGAAATGTGGAGGTTGGAGAAGATTGAATACACTGATGTTTGTTAAATCTAGATACACTGCCCTCCTTTTCCTGCCAACTGGAGTTTGGGAAGTTTACAGCTGGGAAATCATGTAGTAGATCTTAATGTTATAAATCGCTCAGAGAAAGACAGGGTGATGCTATTTTTGGTCATGTTTGTAATTAAGCAGGGCTACATGATGGTAAAGAGTTTTCAATGGCTTCTCCACTTTCTTTTCTTTTAAAAATATGTTTTTATTGATTTGAAAGAGAAAGAGAAACATCCATTCATTGCCTCCCGTACATGACCTGACCCACTACCGGGTATGTATGCCTTGACTGGGAATCTGGTGACCTTTGGTGCATGGGATGATGCTCAACCAACTGAGCCAATTGAGCTATGGCAGCCAGGCAGCCTCTCCACTTTCTACAGGTGTTTTGTGCTTTGCATTCTCCGTAATTTGCTCTGGAGACCTTAGCCTGTGGTGGAGGGATGTACGTTTCTGTGAATTTAACAGTTTTCCGCCCTGTTGAAGAGAAGAGAATCTGCTATTGGAATTAACCAGTGATCAAACACCCGCTCTGCATTATCCAGCATTTGTAATTTCTTAGTGGTAGGTATCATTTTTCTTGGTTTGCAGATGAAGAAACAATACATGAGTTAGGTAACCTACTCAGAGTCATCCATCTGAATAATGGCAGCAGAAGGATTTAAGTTCAGTGTCACCTGAATCTAAGGTCTGCTTTGGAGAGAGCTCTCTGTTCCCAGGCACATCCATATTCAAGGGTGGGTCCATGGGCTAGCAGCATGGACATCACCTGGGATGTTATTACAGCTGCAGAACTCAGGCTCCACCCAGACCTATTGATTCTAAATCTGCATTTGAACAAGATCCCCAGGTGATTGATTGCAAAGCACTAGTGCACAGAAACACTGTGGTCCAAGCAAGGTGACACGACTCTAAACATGTCCCCAGAGTCTGATGGTTGTCCTCCCAAATGTCATCTCCCAAGGATAGGGATGCTTTCAGGAATGCAGCCAATCAATCATCTCTAATTATGCTGCCCAAACAAAAACGAAGTCCAGGAGCGGAATTGAGAGAAAGTTTCTCCCCAGGCAATTCTGGGGTCAGCTGTCCTTAATTAAACAGAGGCGCAGGACAGGCGGCTGTCTGCAGCGTGCTTGGAAAGCTCTGACCCAGAATGTCTCCTCCGTGGCTGCCTTGATGCCAAGCTTCTACTGTTACTGATCCCTCTGAGCTACTGCATTGTTCTTCATAAAAGGCTGCTTGCTTCTCAGTTAATAACATCTGACTGTGAACTCCTCTGTTGAGTCTTCTTCAGGTAGCCGAGAGCAGATTTTGTCTGGGTGGAGAAGGAAGAAAGTGGTCCAGACAGGAGCATATCAATAGCCTGGAAATACAGAAGGGCATTGAAAAGGGTCCAACCTCCATAACATTCCTGTCCCAGGATTGGAGAAAGTGCAATGCCTTCTCCTCCTAATTGGTTTTCCTTCTAGAATTCCCCCAGCCATCTAGGCTGTGGGCTTCAGGATCCTGTCTGTCATTCTCCTTCCTCCAGATTCCTGTTGGCTCTCAAGCCCCATGAGTATGTCCTCACAGTGTCTCCCTTCCCTTTCACAGATGTCACCCCAGTTTGAATCTGCATTGTTTTTCACTGGGACCATCATAAGAGTTTCTTAAGTGATCTTCACTCTTCCCCTGTAATTCACAGAAACAGTGTTGCCTGAATCATCTTCCCCAGAATACAGCTTTGTAGCTGTCACTATCACTCAAAAACTCAGCTTTTCCTAAGAACAGGCTAAAACCCAAAATGCGGTACTGTCTCAATTAACCCTGTTCCAGCTGCCTCTGTCCAGTTGTCCTTCTGGAATACGTGAATTCCACGAGGGGAGCCTGAATGCCTTGTCCTCACTGTCAGATCCTGGCATAGTACCCACACACAATAGGTTCTCAGTAAATATTGAATGAATGAATGAGCTGATTCTCATGTTGATGTTTTACATTCTGGCTGGAATATGCTCCTTGGTCAGGCCATTTTCCATGACTGGACTTCCCTTCCTTTTTTTTTGCCATTTATCAGGATCCTCTGAAGTCCAAAAAAAGGCTCATTTCCTGGAAACTTTTGATTTAGCTCACGGAGATCAGTCCTTCTTTAAATCCGCAGCCCTTGTCCTGGAGTTATTTATTTGGTATTTAATTATATGTGATCTTGCATTGTTATTTGCTTGTGTATGAGTCATACTGCCCTGAGAGAATGTAAGCCCCTTGAGGTCCAGAATGACTTACATTTCTTTATACTCTGTGCAGAATTTGCCATCTTCCCCTTTAGCCTTTCCACATTCCTGTAGGCCCTCCTCATTCTGCTCATTCAGCAGCTCTTCCATAACACTGTGTGGTTGTTATGGACCAGGTTCCTCCTCCCCCCAGGTATGCGTATGGTCCCTGGGGGCAGGGAGTGTATCCTCTGGTTTCTTTTTGGGTCATCTATGGTTTGTTGAATGATGGATGCTACAAACTTTGTCCTTTTGAATTTTATCTCCCTTCTTTACCTTCTATTCAATCCCTTTGTCAATTTCTACAAGTACTATCATAGCGAGTAGAAGTTAGTGCCTGTGACTTAGTGTGTCTGCAGCGAGGGTGTGAAGGTGAGTCAGGAGCCACCGCAGAAACACTAGTAGATCCCTCCCAACCTGTGGGAGCGGGCCTAGTGATCAGGACAGGCTTCCCCTCTCATGTTTCCTGGAACTGAGTAGAACAAATTACTGAACTCTCTGTACTTCAATTTCATTCTTTTTGTTGTTGTTGTTGTTTGGTTAATCCTCACTGGAGGACATTTTTTCCATTGATTTTTTTTTTTTAATTTTTTAGAGAGAGTGGAAGGGAGGGGGAAAGAAGAGAAAGTGAGAGAGAAACATAGATGTGATTGAGCCACATCAATTGGTTGCCTCCCGCACTCGCCCCAACCAGAGCAGGGAACCTGCAACCCAGGTACATGCCCTTGACTGGAATCTAATCTAAGACCCTTAGTTTCGTGGGCCGACGCCAGGGCCAATTTCATTCTTTAAAAAAAGGAAGAATAGTTTCCATTCTGCATTCTAGGGTGCTGCCTTGAGTATTAATCAGAACATTATAGATGCTTTGAATCCATCATTGAGATCCGTAAGTACCCTGTCACTGCTTGTATTAGAGGCTGCTCCTTCTGGCTCTCCTGTCTAGCCCCAAAGTTGGAGGCAGCTATCCCCAATACAGATGCTATATTAGCATTTAAAAAAAAAAACACCACAATAGGATGTGTTTTTATTGATTTTGGGGGGAGAGAGAAGCATTGATGTGAGAGTGAAACATTGATTGGTTTCCTGTACATGCCCCTTCATATGTCCTTCTACCCGGGAATCCACCTGAAACCCGTTGGTGTATGGGGATGATGCTCCAACTATCTGAACCACCCATCCAGGGCTACATTAGCATTTTTCTAACAAACTTGTTCAAGTCCTGGCTCACTAAACTTTAGGGAAACCATATTATTTATCTCCAGTCTTTTAACAGATTGTCTTTGAGTTGCATGTTGCCTGTTAAAGAAATACATGAAAATTGGAATCAATTGAGTAAGGTTAGAAATGTTTCAAGAAAGGTTAGAAATGTTTCAAGAAAACAGACACATCTCTGCTTTACCTTCCCAGCTTCAAACTTTCACATCTCCTAGTTTGGGGAGACACAAATGGCAAAGGGAAATCCCAGAATGTAATGAATTAGCAATGTAGTCATAGAATTTGGTCAGGGTAGTTTGCCTATTTGAAAACTTCTTGACAGAATTTCTCCTCCTCCTCCTAATTGGCTGGGTGATTTAAAGTAGGCTTATGGCATTTGAACTTTCTGAATAGAGTGAGTGCAGGTTACCCTTTTAAATATGGTGGATTGTTTGAAGTGCATTCCCAGGGCTGTGGCAAGACAACCATTGCTGCCTTCCCCTGGGCTGGCGGAAGTACAGCCTTGTCTAGAAGCATGCTGAACATGTGATTATATATCCATGTCACATGCAGTGGACAAAATATTCCATTACTTAAAGAATTATAATGGCAAGTAGAAATAAAAAGGAAGCATATATATGTGTGTGTGTGTGTGTGTGTATGTATATACAGTATGTGTGTGTGTGTGTGCGTGTATCCTATATAATAAAGAGGTAATATGCAAATTGACCGTCACACCCTTGCACAAGATGGCCACCACAAGATGACTGACAGGGGAGGGCAGTTGGGGGCAATCAGGCCAGCAGGGGAGGGCAGTTGGGGGCAATTGAGCTGGCAGGGGAGGGCAGTTGGGGGTGATCGGGCTGGCAGGGGAGCAGTTAGGTGTCAATTAGGCTGGCAGGGGAGTGGTTAGGGGGTGATCAGGCAGGCAGGCAGAAGCACTTGGAGCCAGCAGTCCCGGATTGTGAGAGGGATCCCAGATATAGATATAGATATATAGAGAGAGATAGAGATAGAGATACGTGTATACGTATATATGTATGTATGTGTTTACTCACATGAGAAGTTATAGGAGGAAAATGAAATAATCAATTACTAACCAAACTAAGGTTTCTAATGATACCTTTTTCCCCCCCTCCTCTGCCTGGGTGCCCTCGCTCTATGCACAAATCTTAGATAGCATTTTAGATCTAGGCTCAACAAAACCCCATCCCGTCAGACAAGCCTTCCCCTTCCATATGTCCTCAGCACCTTGTTTGAAATGCTCTTACCTCATACATCGTGGTCTACCTTGTGGTAGAACCATCAGGATTCTGTGTCTCGTTAAGATGTGGGACACCAGAGAGCGGGGGCGGGGGTTGTTCCTGGACATTAGCCAGTGGTCTCAAATCTAATTTAGAAGCACCTGTGAGAGCTTTTTCAAAAAGTCCATCCCTGGACTCCATCCTAGACCAGCTGAGACCAGAGAGCCTGTGTTAGTGGATATTTAAGGACCGCTGACTATGTCATAATATCTATAACACCACATGCGCTGAGCAGGATGTATTTTGCCGAGCTACAGCAAACCACTGAACTTCGGAGTTTGGGGTTTTTTTGGCAGGCGTGGAGAGACGGATAGCAGAGGGTATTTGTTTAATACATCAGACTTCTGTATAAAAAGGAGACTAGCTCCCAGAGGACTTCACAAAAGAGGAACGCTTGTTCCTGGGGGCCGTCAGTCATGACAAGGCTGGAGCAGGCTGGCTAATCCTTGCAACCTGAATCCCCCTGCCTGCTCCCCACTTTGGTAGGGTACCCTGGACCAGAGGCCTCCACAGCATGGCCGGGTCTCAGTCCACCTGAGCAGCAGGTTTGGGATGAGGCTCAGGAATCTCTCTCTCTTTTTTTTTTTTTTTATGGGTTCCAGGTGATTCCAGGGCGGGAATGGATAGCTGAGAGCCACTGCACTACAGAGCTGTGGAAATGAAAATGATACAGGTCTTGTGTCATAAGCAGTGGTTCTTGTGTGTCTCTCCTAGGTTGTCTTTCTTACCCCCAAATCATGTTCAGACATGAGCCACATAACATTTCCATCAAACACAGACCAAATATATGAGGGTGATCCCATTCTTTATAATAAAAGGCTAATATGCAAATCGACGGAACTGCAGAACAACCAGTTGCTATGATGCGCACTGACCACCAGGGGCAGACGCTCAACACAGGAGCTGCACCCTGATGATCAGTGCACTCCCACAGGGAGAGCGCTGCTCAGCCAGAAGCCAGCTCACAGCTGGAGAGCACAGCAGCGGTGGTGGGAGCCTCCCCTGCCTCCACGGCAGCACTAAGGATGTCCAACTGGTGTGGAGCGGGCCTAAGCCATCAGTTGGACATCCCCTGAGGGCTCCCAGACTGCGAGAGGGCGCAGGCTGGGCTTAGGGACGCTCCTGAGTGTACGAATTTCGTGCACTGGGCCTGTAGTGAGATTATAATGGAGCCGAAAAGTTCCTATCACTCAGTGACATATCCATCTTAATGTCCTAACCCAACACAGTACTTACTCCTGTGTTTGTGCTAAGCTGGTGTAAACAAACCTACTGTGCTGCCAGTCATTTAAAAGTATGTACAGTACCTACAATTACGTAGAGTTCATCATACTTGATGATAATAAATGATTTGTGTTATTGGTTTATGTATCTACTGTACTATACGTTTTAATTGTCATTTTAGAGCCGGGGTGGGGAAACTTTTTTTCTGCCATTTGGATATTTATGCATCATTTGCTGGACATATAAAATTATCAACTTAAAAATTAGCCTGCTGCCCTAGCCGGTTTGGCTCAGTGGATAGAGCGTCAGTCAGTCTTTGGATTGAAGGGTCCCAGGTTTGATTCCAGTCAAGGGCATGTACCTCTGTTGCAGGCTCAATCCTGGGCCCTGGTCGGGGTGTCTGTGGGGGAGGCAAGCAGTCAGTATGTCTCTCTCACATCGATGTTTCTCTCTCTGTCTCTCCTTCTCCCTTCCACTCTCTCAAAATCAATGGAAAAATAATCCTCGGGTGAGGATTACCTAAAAATAAAAATTAGCCTGCTGTATTTGGTCAAACATTTAATTAACTCAACCCTAATGTCCTGGCAGGACCAGACCAAATGATCTCTCAGGCCTTGTATGGCCCAGCCTGTAGGCCAGATGTTCCCCACTCCTGTTTTAGAATGTACACTTTCTCCGTACAAAAAAAATAATAATAATTGCTGTAAGCAGTTATGCCAGCAGCAACCTCATACCTCTCGTGTTTATTGTATTTCTTGATTGCATCATTTCTCGTGAGCTTGATTTAATCTCATATTTTGTGCAGTTACATGCTGTACAGGCTTGTAGCCTAAGAGCAATAGGCCATCCATCCCATGCAGCCTAGGGGAGTAGCTAGGTGTGTAAGCCATACCATCTAGGTTTGTGTAAGTGTACTCTGAGATGCTTGCACACCGACAAAATTGCCTAACGATGCATTTCTCAGAATGTATCCCCATTGTTAAGTGGTACGTGACTAATCATATACCTATTTTCTCTACAACTTTTATGATTTTTAAAATTTAGCTTCTTATACCATCTGAAATTTATTTTTCTCGTGCGAGGGACCTACACCACAAGACTTTTTCCAAATGGTCCTAAATATATTTTATTAAATAATCTTCTGTTTTAAAGTGCTGCTTTTATCCTACACTGAATTCACATCTCTAATACGTTTCTGGTCTCTCCCAAATCTATTGATTCTTTTCTCTATTCCTGGACCAGTTATCAATACTATACTGTATAATATTCTAGTTTTAGAATGTTTTTATATTTGTTTGGGCAAGACCTCCCTAGTTATATTCCTTTTAAAATGAATTCTTGGCAACTCATATTCCTTTACTCTTTCAGAAAAAATTTAGAATCAATGTTGAAGTTCCAACACAGAATTTCTTTAGAACGTAGATTGCCATTGGGTAGACTCTGTAGAGCCATTTGAGAAGGAGAACATTTTTATAGCCGAGTCTTTTATACGCCATCCCCATCAGCTCTCCTTTCTAGGACGTTCAAGACAATTAATTATGCTTTTCCTTACACAGTTTTTTAACATGTCTTATTAAGTTTATTATTACTTGCATTTTATAACTTCTGATTCAACTTCTAATGGCCTATTTTTAGTAACATTTCTTTTGAAAATATTTTTTTATACCTTTTCCTTATAATGTAATAACTATCATGTTGCAACCCACAGAATTAAAATTAAGAATCTCATTGATCTGACTATGAAGGGTTTGTGGCATTCTGGTTCACTCCATTTTGTAATGAATGAACTTCTTTTTTCTTGAATAAAAAAATGAAACAAAACAATTTCTGCCTCTCTGAAATCAATAAAAATATATTAAAAATAAACAACAACAAAAGCACAGACAAAACAATTTCCCACCAAATAACCTAGTGAATTCTTAGTTTGGTTTCTTTATTAATAGATTGGCTTGAACCATTGGGTCATCATTCTGAAGACTTGTGGCGCCTCTATGGCCCACGGGTGCAGAAGGGGCAGAAGCTGGACTAAGTGTGTTGGTGGTAGGATACACCCTGTGCTTCTCAACAGTGGCCAGATGTTCAGTGATGTGCCTCCTCTTCCTAAAGAAAGCACAGTTTAAGTGAAAAGAAGAGAGAAGTGTTTTAATTTTGTTTAGCAGAATGAGAGATTCAGAAGTGGGAGGGAGTCAGGCTTTTGCTTAGAATCTCAGTAGGGAAAAAGAATTACCCCAGGAATGAAATGAGAACTAATTATATAAAAGTGTTTTTTCAGACTACTTAAAGGGATATTCAAATGTATTAGGAAGTACTAATTCCATGTGTGTTAGCTACATTGGAGAGACTTGTAGACAATAAACAATGTCATTGTTGGATAAAACCTGGTCCAGATTCTTGTCATGGCTTTAAAGGAAGTTTTATGTGAAAGCAAAAGAAATTGTAAGGTAGCTCATTCATTCAAATACTTGTCTAAATCATAAATAACACATAGAAAGCCTTGGGGATTCTGGTAATTGGTGAATCAGCTGTCTATTGTTAGCATCCACAGGCTAAATACCTCTCCATTTCCAGGTGAGGGCTTGGGAGAATAAAACTCTATTATCAATAATTAATTAATCATGTCCCATTCCTGGTACTTCTCTCTTTGCATTTCCCTGTCTTTCCTCAATCATTTTGTTTCTCCAGAAATGTAAAAAGTAGTTAGGCAATCCTGTCTTCTGTCATTAAGATAAAATGCTTAATCAGGTTCTAACAACTAGTGAGTCAAGAGTTTCATGTACAAGAATTAAGTATTCTGTATTCCTAAGAAACTACATTACTTTTCTCATCATATTTTCACACTATATTCTGCTGCTATGAAAAAAGTAGATGTGAGATTTTTTTGAATGTTGACTTTCTTTTTAAAAAAAAGTTTAGGAAAGAAACCATTAGGAAAACAATGAAGGTATTAAAATAAAATCTGTCCATGAACTAGAATACCTGTTTGCCATTACTGGGAGGGATAAGGGGAGGAGAAAATAACAGAGACTTCTTAATATAGAAATGACTAGGAATTCCTGGAACTGATATTTTCTTTAGGATCTTTGGGTTCATTACTCACATATATTTCCTTACTGGGTTTATACTCAAGTGAATGGAGATGTCAAAATGGCTTTACTGCTGAGTTCTGCAACCCTTTCAAGAGATAAAGTTTTTTCTAATAAGTAGTTTCAGAGCAGAGAAAAGAAGATTTTGAGTTTCTTTCTATGAGGTTAGTTAAACCTCAACTTAAAACACTGGACAAGGATGGCACACAAAAACTAAACACTAATTTCACTGATAAACATAAGTGTTATTGACATCTTTATAGGGTGCTGTCTTTATTAACCATGTGTGTATTTTATTTATTTGTTTTTTGTTAATCCTCACCCGAGGATATTTTTTCCACTGATTTTTAACGTGGAAGGGACGGAGGGAGGAGGGGAGAGAGAGGGAGAAAGATTGGTTGCCTACTGAACTTGCCCCTACTGGGGCCAGGGATAGAACCGCAACCCAGGTATGTGTCTTTGACTTGGAATTGAACCCGAGAACCTTTGGTTCGTGGGCGGACACTCTAACCACTTGGCAACACTGTCCAAGGCTAAGTGTGTATTTAAAAATGCTGATGAAATGTTTGTAGTTTCCCTCCTGGCTTTGGTCCTCTTGCACAGTTTATTTCACAGCATCCTAAATTTCTAGCCACAGCGGTTTGTGGAAACCTGCTCCTCCTGCCAGGGGGAAGTGGTTACAGGTTGCAGAGGCTTGGAACTCCCCTATTGTCTTTCCCTGGTCGGCAGGCTGAGGAGTGGTTACCGGCTCCCACACTCCTAAGATCCTACAGCAGCCGTCCTGGGTGGCACTTGGGGAGCAGGGCTGGCTCGGTGTATGGAGCAGGCTCAGGGGAGGCGTTCTGAAACCACAGAGGAAACAATTGTCTTTCCCACTTCATCATTCAGCAAACAATTTGCCTTCACGGACTGATAATATAGTTCTCTCCCTAACCAACAGGTTGAAAAAGAAAATTGGCTTGGCACAGATCTGGGAGTCAGGAATGTACTGTGTGCTGAGTAAAATATTTCAACCTCTCGCTAAAGCAGAAGGAAGGTTTCAACACTGACCTAGCTTACGTGGCTATCCTATAAATATATATTAAATTTCCTATTAAAGAAAATAGAAATTCAGATGTAATTGGAAGAGGCTACCAAATTTCTAAGTTTTCAAAACATAATTCCATCGGCTTTGCCTCAAAGCAGTTGTTGCTATGGGGCCACTTTTGTTACCTCTAGTAGCTGAATCTGCAAATACCACAAAGCTTACTTCCTTCAGAGGATTTAGTTTGATTAATTTACACTCTTGGGTGACATTTCCCAGTTGCGTAGGAGGGAAATACTAGCTTAATTTAACCACATTAGCCACATCATGGATGGGGAAATGTAGGGAGTGTGTGTAAGTGATTTATCGGTCTTGTACGTACCTGAAGATGTTTCCAACCTTGGGTTTTACCTGGTCCTATAGGAATTTTCTGAGCAAAATATTTTAATCTGTGGTAGTTTCAATGATCTTTTAAGTCTGATGCTGCAGGCTAAAGCTCTATTTTCTGCCAAATGTGAAATAGTAGAGCAGAATTAAACCATGTGCTTTATATGATAAAAATTATATCTGATGGACATTCACGTTTAGAAAGATCAGAATCAAGCTCACCATTTGTAGATATGGATAACACAACTCTACAAAGTTCATTTCATCATAGTTGCTTGCCTTTATGGGTTTTATTCTCATACTAGAGGCCCGGTGCATGAAAATTCATGCACTGGAGAGGGGGGTCCCTTCCCGGCCTACCCCTTCTCACAGTCCAGGAGCCCTCAGGGGCAGGAGGCAACCCAGCGATCAGGGGAAGGCAACGCCCCATCACACCTCTGCTGCTGCCACTGTTGGCAGCACAAGCCTCGGCTGGCCCTGGTTACCTGAGCCTCGGGCAGCCCTGGGCAGCCCTGGGCAGCTGGGCAGCCACCATCCAAGGCTTGCCTGCACCTCGGGCTGGCCCTGGGGTACTAAGGGGACTGGGGGACTCCGAAGGCAGGCGCACGGCAAGGCCTGCCACCCTGGCGGGGCTGAGGGGACTGGGTGTCGCCATCTTGTGGCTGTGGGTGCCACCATCTTTGAGGGTGGGGCAGTCAATTAGCATATTCCCCCCTTATTGGCTGTGGGCGCCACCATCTTTGAGGGCGGGGCAGTCAAGTAGCATATTCCCTCCTTATTGGCTGTGAGTGCCACCATCTTTTGCGACAGCATGAGGGTCAATTGGCATATTCCCTCCTTATTAGATAGGATTTGTAGTAAACTCAATTTGGTTGTACTTTAAAACTATTCAGTGAAAATTTGTAATATGGAGCCTGGTCTGAATGCTGGCTCTTACAATTTTAGAGCAATTTCCTCAGTTTTCACATATGTAGTGGAAATGTTTGCAATATTCATAATAATAAATCACCTCCTGGAGTTGTTGTAAGGATCAAATCAAATAAAGTACCTGGAAGTGTATTGTATACTGTAAATAATTTAATAACCATAAGGAAGTATTATATAAACAGATTTGCTTTAAAACAAGGGGGTTTTGCCCAACTGGTGTGGCTCAGTGGTTGACCGTCACCCTCTGAACCAGAAGCTCATGGTTCAATTCCTGGTCAGGGCACATGCCCAGGTTGTCGGCTTGAACCCCAGTGTGCAGCGTGCAGGAGGCAGCTAATCAATGATTCTCTCTCATAATTGATATTACTATCTCTCTTCCTCTCCCTTTTTGAAATCAATAAAAATATATTTATAAAAAGCAAAACAAAAAAAACCTAGGAGGTTCTTAGGGCCACATGGATTACTGGATGTACCACAGAATTTTCCAGATGGTCCAACAGGTATCCAAAAATCAAGTCTGTTAAAAACACATATTTTAAAAAAATAAAAGATACTTGTCATGGCCTTCTGAGTTCTAGATTTAAAAGAATATAACCATTGAACAAAATTTTTTTTAATCCAGGAAAAAGCTTTGTCTTTTGCTTTTGGTATTTGCTGAATGAAGCAGAGGCGAGGAGAAGCAATAGGAGTCACTGCAGGACTGGTCCTTCTGCGTGACCAGAGAGGTCCCCACACCACGCAACCAGGAGGTTATCACCTGCAAAGGCATCAGAGGCCTGTGAGCAAACAGCACTGCACTCCAAGTGACACTCAACATTCCTCATGTGAGTGAGGGCCACACACAGTTTCAAATGATAAAGGTTCTTTCCCACAGTTCTTAGTGGGAGTCATTTGAATTTATTAGTGCCCCCCCCCTTCATGTCTGCCAAATTTTATTGATAAATAAATATGCAGGCTGCTTAGCAGTGGCTATTCTCTGAGGCAGGAAGTGTGTATATATTTTAAGTGCAAGTACATCCTAGCCTAGGAAAAGGAGCTAGGAAAAACGGGTGCTGCACGTCAAAGAGACCTGGGAGGGAGCCCGGCCAGGTCCCTTGCACTTCCCACCCTGAGCATCATGTGGCATGTGCATGGGACACCCGAAAAGCAGCCCTTGACACAGAACCAAGTGGGCTTTTCTTGCTATTCCTGTTCAGCACAGAACTGTTGATGCAAAAAACATGCTCTCCTGATGTGGCCATGGAATCGTCACTTGCTTTTTTCAAATCCCTCAAATCTTGTATTCTGATGGCATTTGGTGGATCACATTTCATAGTACAGTGGCCTGCGCTTGCCAGTGAAGTGTCTGAATGTAGTTTCAAGTAATTTTAACAAATTCTCTGATGATAGGCCATGTTTCAGTACATACCGAGACTAGTACATATGCCCACCAAGTTGTGCCAAATCTTGTGTGATTTGTTTTTTATTTTAACATCAAAATTGTACTTTGTCTAATAATAAAAGTATAAAACCATGAGCTATGCAAGGAGTGAATAAAGATTATTCTGAGTAGGCTTGTGTCCCACATGAATGCCCTAGTTTTTTCTCTTGCATAGTTTGATGTTAATATTCTTTTTTAAAAAAATATATTTTATTGATTTTTTACCGAGAGGAAGGAAGAGGGATAGAGAGTTAGAAACATCGGTGAGAGAGAAACATCGATCAGCTGCCTCCTGCACCCCCCCCCCCCCACTGGGGACGTGCCCGCAACTCAGGTACATGCCCTTGACCAGAATCGAACCCAGGACCCTTCAGTCCGCAAGCCGACGCTCTAGCCACTGAGCCAAACCACTTTCAGCTACTTCTTCTAATTTTAAACCATAGTATCCATCATAAGCATGAGCAGCATGAAGTAACAGAAGCTAACAGTGGGGCTACGTGGAAGTTTCCCTGGCCCCAGCTTTCGTTTCATTTTATATTCTCACCAGGCTCTGGGCCCGAGGGAGTCAGAGGGTCTGCCTCATTCACTACTTTTTCTCTAGGACCTAGTGCTGTGCGTAGTGTACTAGCGTAGAAGCTCAGTTTGTTGAATTAATTAAGTGAATGAAAAATCAAGTAGAAAAGGAGATCCTGGGAACAGCTGCAAAAGTAAACAATTCCCATGATCAGTTGCATTTTGTGTAGGTTGTTTGGTTGGCTGGTGGGTTTTGGGAGGCCAAGAAGATAGGGAAGATGCCACCAGACTGCAGTCTTCACAAGGGGGTCACCCATCGACAGGAGAGCTGTGGTGCTAGGTGGGAAAAGGTTGTTTGTTTATGATGTGATGGTGGAATGAAGGTGCTAGGCTTTTCCCACCTAGCACCACAGCTCTCCTGTTGATGGGTGTCCCCAACACCCCCCACTTTGTCCCCTTGTTGCTGCTGGTCCTCTACTACTTAGAGATACTCAATATGTAGATTCTTATCATTTTTTGCTGAACATTCCTGCTGGTGTTCCTGGGAAGCAGGATTGCTGATTCATGGGCCATATGCATAGACACTTTGAGAGGAACTCCATCATTGGCTTCTGGAGAAGTTTTGCCCGTTTACATAGTCATCAAGGACATAAATAAGTGGAGTTATGGAAATAAGGTGGAGGATAACTCCACATAACTAAAAGCTAACTGCCTGTAAGCTCACACACATTTGAGGACAAGAGATGCTTTATATTTCTCTTCTATCCACCACCACACAGTTAACTGATGAGTGTAATTGACCTATTCAGTCAGGAAGTCTCTACCTTTTATACTCTCCCCCATTACCTGGGCATATTTCCAGGGGGTTTCAGAGGACGAACAAGTAGCTCTTTCCAATGAGGATATGCTGGATACATGGTGGAAGTGCAAAGTGTATTTATTGAACTCACTCTTGTGGTTCAGCTTTCAACTATAAACATTATACGAAGGAAGAAAAAAAAAGAAAAGGAAGAAGACCCAGAGGCTGAAATCTAGGCAGGAAGAGAGAGTAGGTCTAGAAGAAGTGAGAAATCAGTTTGTTCAGGGGAAGAGGAAAGGCCACCAATGGGAAATGGGTGTAGTGGGTGTGGCGGGGAGTGGGTGGCAGCAGCACGTCTCACACTGTGTGAGCAGGCTGGTAAGTGGATGGACTCTTTTTGAAAGTAGAGAGTGACGAAACTGGGGAATTAAAGCAGAATCTTGAGGAGCAAGATGTGGAATTGGAATGTATGATTTCAGAATTTAAAAGAAATGCGACATTTCTCTGTAGATTGTACTTAGAATGTGTTTACTAAGCAACAACCACCTAGCGAGATGACTGTGTATGGCCAAATCTAATAAGACCACCAAGTCTTGATGGAAAGGAAAAAATGTGGGGTTCATATCTCTGCCTAGCTCAGCTCCTTTTATAGGAAGGACAGTTGGGGGCAGGGGAGGAGGGAATACTGTTAGGTTTGTCTCCATAATGGGAAACACAATTAAAAAAACAGTATAGAGCCAGTCTTGGCAATCTAATTGGCTGCATCCAATAAAAGCCAACAAAGCCAATGTCTTAAATCTCTTCTGTTCAGAGGTAACATAAAGGTATGACTTAAGTGATGGAGGAAATTTAGTTTATGTGGCTTTAGCATTAGACAGGCCAATGACAGTCCTGCTGTGGATTTATAGGACAGAGAATACTATCTAGAAATACCTGTAACTTGACCGCTGTTGTTAACAGGCTAATTTTTCCTATCTAATAAAAGAGTAATATGCAAATTGACCATACCTCTGCTATACCCACAAGCCACTCCCACCAGCCAGTCAGGAGTGAGTATGCAAATTAACCCAACCAAGATGGCTGCGGCCACAGAGAGAGCAGGAGGCTTGGGTTTCTCCAGCAGTGGAGGAAGCCAAGCTTTCCGCCTGCCTTGGCCTGCCCAGGCCTTCACTCATGGCTACAAAGTTTCAAGTATAGAAGATAAATAAATCCCAACAAAAATGGCGGCATCCATGGAGCTGGAGAGAGAAGGAGGCTTGAGTTGCCCCCGGCGATAGAGGAAGCCAAGCTTCTGCAGCCCTGGTCTGCCTTGGCCTCCGTTCAAGGCTACAAAGTTTCAATTATAGAAGATAAATAAATCCCAGATACCAGGGCCTCTGCTTGGGTTGCAGGGGTGTGTGGCCGGCCTACAAACCACCACAGGCCCCTTGCCCAGGCTACCCCATGCCCCACCCTGATCTGGGACACCCTTCAGGGCAAACCAGCCGGCCCCCACCTGTGCACCAGGCCTCTATCCTACCTAATCCTATCTAATAAAAGAATTATATGCAAATTGACCATCACTCCAACACACAAGATGGCTGCCCCCATGTGGTCAAAGATGGCTGTCCCCATGTGGACACAAGATGGCTGCCACAAGATGGCCTGCAAGGGAGGGCAGTTAGGGATGACCAGGCCGGCAGAGGAGGGAAATTGGGGGTGACCGGGCCTGCAGGGAAGGGCAGTTGGGGGGGACCAGGCCTTCGGGGAGGGCAGTCAGGGGCAACCACGCCTGTGGGGGAGGGCAGTTAGGTGTGACCAGGCCTGCAGGGGAGGGCAGTTAGGGGCTGGCAGTGGAGCAGTTAGGGGGTGGTCAGGCTGTCAGGCAGAAGTGGTTAGGGGCAATCAGGAAGGCAAGCAGGGAGCAGTTGGGAGCCAGCAGTCCTGGATTGTGAGAGGCCTGCCTGGATCGGGCCTAAACAGGCAGTCGGACATCCCTTGAGGGGTCCCAGTTTGGAGAGGGTGCAGGCTGGGCTGAGGGACATATTCCCCACTCCCCTGGAGTTTTCGTGCACCGGGCCTCTAGTATTCTAATAAGAATGAACCTCACCTCCCCAGTGACTATCAAATAATGAGTACCCTGGACCAGTGTGTCCACTAAGTCCTGTCCAGCTGTGAGTTGTAATTTGGAAATGTTAGCTTTACTTTTAATTTTGAGAAGGTAAATGTCTAAGAGCTGTGAGAATGCATTTCTGTGAAATTGGCTGCATTCTAAGACATTGTAATCCTATCACACACTTTGTATCACAAAAGAAATAGCAGCAATTCGATGCCTTTGAATTCTTTAACCAGGACTTTGAGCATGTGATTTAGCCTCTCTGAAAACACAGATCCTAATCTGCAAAATGGAAATGATGTCTAATTCCAACCACAGGGCTGTTTAAGTGCTCAAAATGGGAAAAGCAGTAAAGTACTACAAAATTGTAGGGTACTTTTTTCTTTTAAATTAATTTGCACTCATATGTCAGTTTTTATCTAGGGCCTAAATTCTAGGCTAAGAGAGCTCTTGGGTTTCATTGTACTTGAATTAGCCCTACTTTATTCTTACTTTAAAATTAGTCTATTTCCTTTCATCTCTTTTGAACATCACCCCTATTTTTCAATAATAGCATAGGTCTGCAAGTAGTGAAGTCAAACTGTGAAACTACAGTTGTGAAGCCAGAACTAACTACAGATCAAGAGAAAGCAGTCTGATTAAAATAACTCTCATCAAGGATATTTGACCAACAGGCATAGCTCTAGCAGGATTATTTTTTCACTTTTTAGAGATGTACTACTGACTGTTAATCTAAGTAAATTTCAAATTGTGTAAGAGATGAGGTTTCACAATTTGGGAGTCGTTTCCTTTAGCTCAGTGTTTTTGGGGGTAGAGGAGTGAGGTGTGTACATAATTTCCCATGAAGAAACAATTTGGGGCTGATGCAGACAACCAAATTGGTTCAATTCATGGAAGAGGAAGTCTGTCCCATCTTTTTCTTGCCATTTGTGTATATATTGTTTCACCTCCTCCACCGCAATGGGGAATTACTGGCTTCTAAAAAGTTCCTCTTCTGACGTGTTGCTGACCTCTATTTCCATATAAGGTTCTTTCCTTTGTTCAAGGGTGTGCTTCTTTTAATTGTAGATTAGGGTCTCAAAAGAAAGGTGGTTGTGATTTAAAAGGCTTACCTCGCCCTAGCCGGTAGGGTTTAGGTGGTTGAGCTTCATTCCATCATGCACCCGAAAGGTCACTGGTTCTGAGTGCAGGAGGCAACTGATCATGGTTTTTTCTCACATCTTTCTCTCCCCCCACTCCTTTCTTCTCCTTTTTTCTCTCTCTAAAATAAAATTTAAAAAAAAATTTTTTTTAAAAAGGGCTTGTCACCTCTCCAGATATTTCGGTCTCCCCATGGTGAGTCCACAATATAATGAGCACAACAGTGGGCTATGCGAGGCTCCTGTCATAGCTTTGGGGATTTTCTTCAATTTGTCAACAAACTTCTGTAAAGGTCAAGCTAGTAAATATTTTAGTGGACCATATGGTTTCTTAGAAACTCCTCAACTGCCACGGTAGTGTGAAATTAGCCATAGACCATGTGCATGGCAGCTAAATAAAACTTTATTCACAAAAACAAGCAGAGGTCCAGACTTGACCCATAGGCTATAGTTGCATCATTCCCATAAAGACAGCACAGATGCATTTATAGTATTAAGTGGAAGGCATTTAGTTGATTTAGGATGTTAATTCGTAAACACCTTGAAGTTGAATCAAAGATAGATATTTTTAAGTTTGCTTAGAAATATGCCTACAAAAGACTGTGCTATCACAATTTTCAGTCCTTTACATTAGGTACCTATAATTTAACTCAGGTTAAAGCCTGCCAACAGGCTTTGGGAATATTTACTTATTCTCAAGTATTTACTTTACACTTTGCCAGCCATTTTTCACATCGCAGTGGCATTTTAAATTAATGCCACTGACCTAATGTAAAATACACCACTCTCAGAGCTAGAATCGCTGTAAGAGGGAGAGCAAAGAAGGACTGGGAGAGGCAGATTTACCTTAAATGGTCCTTGAAGTCAACATCAGATACCTTGAGAAGCCATTGCTGCTGTTTGTAAGGTCTTCAATTACAGTACTTTGATTCTTAACCTTAAAAAAATTCTCCTTCAACCATGTCCAGCCATGTGGAATATCTATTACTGCTTAGGAATTTACTGTGGTTTTTCATTGATCGCGGCCCCAGACTCTGGAATATGTATTAATTTATCTGGGCAGAGAGTGTAGGACTCCGCATGCAGAATAAAGTGAACTTTATGCCGAAGCTGAATGTCAAAGCTGGGAATGATTAATTCTTAAAAAACGAACTATCAGCATTAATAAGTATTGAACTCCTAAGAAGGTTATTTTGCAGTTTGCTTTTTAAAGGACTGAGGTAACCTGACTGAGTTCCCATTTAAAAGTGAGGTCCCCCCCTCCCCCATGAACAATATTTGTTTAGAGTCACTGGTAAATTATTAATCTGCGTTCCAGTGCTTCATGTTTGAAACACCAGTCCTCCTGTCCGCGGGGGATTGGATCTCACGCTGCGCTCAGCAGAGGGTTCTGGGAAGTGGGAATGGCTGTGGTTTGCTCTTTTGAAGACCTGAGGAGAGAATCAGAAAGCTGTCGTTACACAGGAAGTAGGCCTGCCCAGGGGCTGGCAGCTGGCAGTTTCCACTCGCAGTCATATGATGCCATGAACTTGGACGGAACACTGAACTGTGGGAAAGTTTGGGTGGGCTTCTCCCCCCTCTGATTTGCAGAGATCCTGGAATACTCTTTAAAGTGTTCCTGCAGTTCTTTTTGAACAGATGTCAAAACCTCTTTTGGTTTGGAGCTACCCCCAAATGTTTACGTTCTGAGTCTTTAGTCCATTTCCTCCAACAATGCACATTTGGGGTCACTGTGGAGGCGCCTGGTGCTCTGGACCGGTCATAAGGCTCATCTGGCCCTGGCTCCACACCCCTTTCTAGCCATGACACTTTCGGTGACTCACCTCACCTCCCTGACTGCCTCCCTGAGCGCAGGGTATAACAGCATGGACATTGTTGCAGGGCTTGAGGATTAAAAGGAGTAACTCCTGGCGCCTGGCGTGAGGGCTCCTCGAGGAGAATGTCAGCTCCCTGTGGAGGCATATTCCTGGGGCCTCTAGCTGTGCCTGGCACACTGAAGGAGCTCAGTCAATATTTGTTAAAGAAATGAATCCCCAAAACTCCATCAATATCCTCATACTTACCATTACTTCTGTTACTCTTAGCTCGGGTCTCACCTTGAGCCCCTCTCCTTGCCTTCTGGGGATGACAGTGAGGTTTGAAGCAGCCGTGACACCCGCAGAGTGCTGGGTTCCGATCCTGAGCTGCTCTGGTTAGCCCCCGTGCAAAGCTGCTTCCTCTATGAGCTAGTTCATCATCTGGATGCTGGGACAAGAGTGCCCCCTCACAGAGTTGAAGTGGGTACCATGTCTCTGCCTTCGTTTTCTCGAGAAAAATGGAGATATAAGCAGTGCCGGGAGATATAAGCTCATTTCTTGGGTTTTCACTTGCCCTGACTGCTTAACCCCCTCCGCGCTGTGTGCTGCACCCGGAGCCCACGGCAAATTGCCTGGTATGTGCAGGTTGACGCGTGCCGGTCAGAGAAGGCCTCTCCTTAGGGAACAGCCATGTTGAGGAGGTTGTCACCAGCGGCCGGGTTTCCTCTCCACATTAATGAAACAGCTGTGTTTTGATCAGGCTTATCTCTGAACAGTTAAAATTGTGTATGTCCTTTAAGTTTCCATGATGTGTCTTCATAAAATACTACTACTTGATGTCAGAGGAATTGGAGAGAGACCAGAAACAGCAACAGCATGTCTGGGGGTTCATAGAGGTTGAAAAATTAACTTTCTAACACGTCCCCCCTCCCGTTCTGTCCCCAGCATCCCTTTGGTTCAGTGTCTGGTAGGTCACCCACCCACTGCAGTCGGTTCCTTTTCAGAGCTTGCAGAGCCTCGCCAGCTTGAGTCTGAAAGTAGATGGAGTTCTTTCCTCCTGTCCAGTTGCTTCCAATCCACACTCCCTGGGAGGTGGCATGGGTCCAAGGAGAAGCCACTTGCCCAGTGCAAGAGAATGCCCTGCTCTGCCCCCACTCCTGTCTCTGAGAAAGGCCAAATTCCACAAGGCTTTCTTTCAACCGCCCAGGTAACGCCCAGGGATGCACTCTCTCTCCCTCTCCCTGTGTCTATCTCCTGGCCCTGGGACTGCTGGGAGAGCACAGTGGAATCAGGAACTGTCACCAGCCTGGACGCCCCACCCCCGTCCCCTCCATCCCACTACCAGCCCAGCTCCTGCAGAGGTAGGAGCTCTGTGGGGCTTCACCTTCTCTGCCTCCTTTCCGCAGGGTGAGCCTCCGCACGCCTGCCCAGCACCTGCCCCCTTAAAGACAGCTCCCACAGTGCAGGGCAAGGGAGAGCGTGTCTATGTGGCTAACACTCGCTTGCACACTTAACGGGCCATCTCAGCCTGGCCCAGGATGTGTCTGAAAATGGCAACCCAACCTAGCCTTTCCTTGACTTTACTCTTTCCCTCACCCATCATGCCCTAGCCACAAGCACGTCTTGCATCTCTACTTGTGCAAATACATGGAATCTGACAGCTGCCCATCACTCCCCCGCTGGCCCCCTGAGCCAGTGACCACCATGTCCCACCTAGAGTGGCATAGGCTATTCCTGTCCGGTCTCGGCCTCCACACTCGCCCTCCTGCATTCTCCACACAGTGCTGCTTTTTTTTCAAGTAAACAAATGCAAATATTTATATAATGTTTACTACATGCCAGCATATAAATTTAGGACTAGATTTCCTGAAAATACAAAATGGTGTAGACACATGGAAAGGTGAGCCGCTGGAGCCTGGCAGTGGGGCTGAGAGACATAGTCTTGTGCCCCACAAGGGGAGCACCTGACCGGAGACTCCTGTGTAGAGCTGTGCACTCAGTGAAACAGGGAAGTCAGAAAATACCGTCTCCATCAAGCGAAATGGTATCGTCAACACGTGCCTTCTTTTACTGAAACCCCACCCAGGTTCCAGTCCCTAGAGGGGCATGTGGCTGATTGCTCAAACTTTAGGCTTCCCGCGTCCCTACTGTCCTCTAAGCCTTGGGGGCTCCCTTACTCGCAGTTTTATATACATGGGAAGTGGGCGGGATCTTGGTCACTCAGCCAATAGCAGGTAGATTCTGAACTAGATGCTTCTGAGTCATTTTCCAGTGTCCATTCTATTATATTTTGAGAGGGAGGAATTCACGTATCCATTCCATTATCTTTAATTAAAGCATAGCTATAAAATACACACGTAGCAATGCATATTTTAATACAAAAGAAAGGTCCGTAGACAAACACAGAATGGTAATATCATAAATCCATTGTGTTGGAGTGATTTTGACCCAAAGGAATATTTTAAAAACCAACAGCGATCATTCATTGATGTGCCATTGAAAAACATGTGATTTAAAATTGGAAGGTGGTGTCGAGCTGACCACCCAAACTAATCCTACTGTGCAATTTTCCAGAGGAAGTGAAAATTATTTGTATATTGAGAGTAATATATAGCCTTCTGGGTCCCCCCCCCCCCAACCCCCACGTAAGCATGTGATCATTAAAAAATGTACTCAGTGGAAGAGGAACCTGATTAGAGTTTGGTCTCAAAAGAATTAAAGGCCATGAAGAATGTATGTGACTTTCCTTTTCTGATTACTTTGAAAGCTCCTTCTGTGCTGTGAGAAGATTTTTGCTGTCTTCACTTTGTGATTCACCGGACAGCCCAGTTCATAGGTGACGGAGGTCAGAGCTGGAAGAGGGTGTGGAGATCAATCCATGCCTCCCATTTGTCAGGTGAGAAAATTAAGAGCAGGTATTGAGAGTCTAAAGTCTTGCCTAAGCTGACATAGGGCCACTGCAGATGCTCTGAAAATAGACACCTGCTTCTACTCCCAGCAGCTTTTCCCCAGCCTAGGTCAGCTTAAGAAGGAAATGCTGGTTTAATTTTAACTCATTTAATTAACTTTTTTTTAAAAAATAGGGAGGAAATGTTAGATTAACTTCAAAAATAACTCGCTATGTTTTCGTGCAAAAACGTTAAAATGATTGGACATGTACACTTCAATGCTCATTTTTTAGAGGCTATATTATTGGGCGGCACTAGCAAACTCTAGAGAATCCTGAGGTGAAATGTGTCAGTCATCTCTTCCAACCGTTTAGTGTGGAGTATCTGCCCGTCAGCTGATCTCACACCTGCTGACTGGCATTCACTGCAGGAATGCAGGGCCTTCAATCAAACTGTGATCATTTCCACTAAACCCCTGGTTATGTAATTTGAAGATTCCACCCTCCTCCCCATAGAAAAGAAAAATTGAATTAGGTGAAACTCCACAGAAAGGGTAAATAGTTCTCCAGACCAGTCATTTCTTTCCAAAAAGCCCTAGAATGCTAAAAATAAAAACAAATCCAACCCTTACTTTAAATTCACAACTTGCAATTGAGACCCTTTGGATTCTGCTCTGAGCTGCTTTCCGTGTGAAGTGCTTGGGTAGGAATAAACACAGGCAGGACACAGCTCTCTCCTACTTGGCTTCCAGAACGTCCACCTTGGACTCGGGGAGCTCTATCCGTCAGCATCTCTGAGATGCTGCTTCCCATCTTTCCTCAGCCCGGATTCTCCAGCATCCCTGACCGCCAGCCCCACAACCTTCCCAGGTTCCGAGATAGCCTGATTTTCTAATGTTCTTTTCATTTTTTTAAGTTAAAAAACTAATTATTCTCTCTTTTAAAATGTATATGTTTTTAGTTTGAAAGAGAGAGAAACATCGATTTCTTATTCTACTTATTTATGCATTTATTGGTTGCTTCTTGTATGTGCCCTGAGAGAGCAAACCCACAACCTTGGTGTATCAAGACGATGCTCTAGCCAACCTAGCTAGCCGACCAGGGCCTTGTTCACTTTTATATAACTTGGCATTTAACTGATTCGACCTACGCTTGCACTGGCCTCTGTTTACACAGTAAGGACACTGCATAACAGAGTTACGTCTGGGTTTAACCGTTCACATAGCCGTACTGCTCTGACTCTGGACCATGCTCCTTGACTTCAGAAAATCCAGTTACCAGCTAAGGCTTCTTTTCCTACGTGTGGCTTATGGCCAAATTGGGTCCTGCCCTCTAGGATTGAGGGCACATGGAAAGTCCACTTCATCCAAATAGGCAGCTGGGGCAAAGATTTCTCTAGGAGTCTGTTTCGATCCTGCTTTGGGGGCTTCCTCTGTCTCCCGACAGCCAGCAGGCTCCCAGGGCTGGAGCAGTCACGGTGGGTGCACTTAAGGGACTTTGCTACTCCAAACTCAGAACGCCGGAGCCCCAAAAGCCTTAGTGATTATAGAAGGTGACAGCCCCCCGGGCTCTCCTGGGCCAGCCAGGTCCCCAGCCTGCTGCTCTCCCTGCACCTGGAGGTGCCCTCCCTTCCGCATGGAGGCCTGCAGCTCATGGCAACATGGATGCAGTCATGGAACAAGCACACAGCCATTCTCTTCTCCACATCGTCCTTCACTCTGAAGTCTGGTAGTTAATTGTCATGTCGAGATTGCTTCTTTTTGCGTCATGTTCAGAAGTTATGATATTCCATCAAACCTAAGACTCCGTTGGCTTATTTTTTTTTTTAAGAAGCTGGTGTTCATTTTTCATCAACTTTATTTCCATTTTCGGTTGCCATGGATTTTTAAGAAGCACTGTCTTTATGTACCTTTAAGAAAGAACATGCTGTTAACAAAATCAAGGCATGCCATCAATTGTGAAATGTATCCTGGTTTGAGATATGTTAAAACGCAAAAAGCAAAACAATGGGGTTTCTCTCCAATGTGCTTCTTAGAATCAATACAGTCTGGGTAAGGACTTGATTAGAGTCCACTCTCCCTCTGACCGAGCTACTTACGTTTTTTAAAATAGCCAGGTAAGCAGGACAATTTCCTTTCAGCCCATCCCGGCTCTCAGCTTCCTTCTTATCCCTGCTAGGTAAGCTTTTTGAACTTAAAAAACACTTGACTAGACTCTCAAGGAGTCTGGATTGTTTAACCACAAAAGGTTTGGGCTTTTTATATCTAAAAACGCTATAGGTTTCTTTCTTTTAATTTTACTTTTCAAAACTAAGAAATAGCTTTTAAGGTCAAAATGGTCACCACAATGTGTAGGTATAGATACAGCTTCATTCAGACAGTTTCTTAGGTTATAAAGGTGACACAAAGGACACCTTTCTCTGTAGCGTTCAGGAACATCCTTCAGTAAGAAGAGTAACATGGAGAAGTGGCCAGGGAAGGGAAAAGGCAGGAGTTCAAAGGTAACTGTCTCAGGTTCTTATCTTGCAGCTTTGCCTTGTCCAGGATCTTTCTGCCAGTTTCTGACAGAATTCCTGATGATTTCCAGAGATGAACTCAGAAGGGAGCCTGTTGATTTTTGAAATGTCAGGGCTCTTGTGTTCCTTTTATGTTTCTTTTTAAACACATTATGCAATCCATTTGTTTATCTTTTTTGAAATTAGAATAAACACAGGTTATTTTATTTTGTTATGACATTTATCAATTCATATTGGTTTTGCTTATCTGGAGTTTTCCAGCCACGCAAGCCTTTCTCACCCATTGTCTCCTATTCCTCTGAGACTTGTAGGAAATGTCCAGTACCTGTAAGACGTGAAGTTAAATAGAACTGCAGTCTACTCACTGTGTGACCTTGGGTAACTGACTCGTTTTCCTAGTCTTTAACTTAGGGAGAATAAAGAGTTTTGTGAGGTGGGGGGAGGTAGAAGAGGTTATAGAGGGTGTAAATGGTGATGGAAGGAGACTTGACTTGGGGTGCTGAACACACAATACAATATACAGATGATTGTGTTATAGAATTGTACACCTGAAACCTACATAATTTTATTAACCAATCTCACCCAATAAATTCAATAAAAAAGAAAAAGAAGAGTTCTGTGACAATTAAGTTAGTTTATCTTAAAGAGTTTTGCTAGAATTTAATTAGTTGTAATACCCTTAGTACAATGCCAGGCGAATAATAAGTGCTTAATAAATGTTAGTTTTCTTAGTCACTGGTAGGCTTCTTTTACTACTTCCTACCTCCCAAACTCAAGTAAAATAAAAATATCTTAATCCCTTTTTACTTCATAATTTCTTTTTTTTTAAAATAAATCTTTATTGTTCAGATTATTACAGGTGTTCCTCTTTTATTTTTCCCCATAGCTCCCCTCCACCTGATTCCCCACCCCACCCCATGCCCTTACCCCCCGCCACTGTCTTCATCCATAGGAGTAAGATTTTTGTCCAATCTCTTCCCGCACCCCTCACACCTGCTTCCCCTGAGAATCGTCAGTCCACTCCCTTTCTATGTCCCTGATTCTATTATATTCACCAGTCCATTCTGTTCTTCAGATTTTTTATTTACTTGATTTTTAGATTCACTTGTTGGTAGGTAGGTATTTCATGTCATTTTGTTGTTCATAATTTTTATCTTTACCTTTTTCTTCTTCTTCCTCTTCTTAAAGAATACCCTTCAGCATTTCGTGTAATCCTGGTTTGGTGGTGATGAACTCCTTTAGCTTTTTCTTGTCTGTGAAGCTCTTTATCTGACCTTCAACTCTGAATGATAGCTTTGCTGGGTAGAGTAATCTTGGCTGTAGGTTCTTGCTGTTCATCACTTTGAATATTTCTTGCCACTCCCTTCTGGCCTGCATAGTTTCTGTTGAGAAATCAGCTGACAGTCGTATGGGTACTCCCTTGTAGGTAATTAACTGTTTTTCTCTTGCTGCTTTTAATATTCTCTCTTTGTCTTTTGCCCTTGGCATTTTAATTATGATGTGTCTTGGTGTGGTCCTCTTTGGATTCCTCTTGTATGGGGTTCTGTGCACTTCCTGAACTTGTAAGTCTATTTCTTTCACCAGGTAGGGAAAATTTTCTGTCATTATTTCTTCTAATAGGTTTTCAATATTTTGCTCTCTCTCTTCTTCTGGCACCCCAAAAATTCGGATGTTGGTTCGCTTGAAGTTGTCCCAGAGGCTCCTTACACTATCTTCATATTTTTGGATTCTTTTTTCTTTTTGTTTTTCTGGTTGGATGTTTTTTGTTTCCACATATTTCAGATCTTTGGTTTGATTCTTGGGGTATGTTGATCTACAATTGAGTTTCTGTATATTCTTTATTTTAGACAATGTATGCTTCATTTTTGACTGGTCCTTTTCCATTTTTTTGGCATTCTCATTAAGGTCCTTGAAGGTCTCACTAAGCTCCTCAGAAGTGTCATCAAGTTTCTCAGCGGTTTTTAGAAGATTCTTGAGTAACCTTATACATGTGGTTCTGAACTCTATGTCATCCAGTAGTTTGCTTTCCTCCGTTTCTTTCATTTGTGACATGTTTCTTTGTTTCCGCATTTTGGCTGCTTCCCTGTGTTGATGGAGTGGCTTTGTGTGGTAGGTGACCTATAGGGGGAAGTAGCTCAGCCTCCCCAATCACCTGATGTGGACGCTCTTTGTACACCCCTTTGTGGGCTGAGTGCAAAGTCTTGGTGTAGTTAAGCCTTAATTGCTGTTAGTACGCTGGGAGGAATTGACCTCCAGGCCAAGTAGCTGTGAGCACTCCCTGTGTCTGTAATGGAAGAACTGCTGCGCTGAAGACACGCTTATGGGGCAGGACTTGTTTCAGTGGGGCTTTGGTGCTCACTGAGTCTGCCTCTTGAATGTGTCACTTATGGATGTGAGGAGTTGAAATCTGGTGTCTCACACTGACCACTAGGTACACTGGCTTCTGGATCTCCAATGGGGTGCAGGTCAGCTACTGTCTGAGGCCACTCAGCAGGAGCTACAGTGAGAGCTGCAGTTTTCTCCTCTTTGCTTGGGGTTTGGAGGTTTTGGGGCTGTCTGATCCAGGCTGCAAGTTTGCTAGGTTAAGCTGCAATAGGGCAGGCTTTTCTCATGCTAACTCCGCTGCTTGGAGCTTGGGTGGGTTTGTAGGTTGTGCAGGGCGGGGCCTCAGGGTGTCACTAGGTTAGGGCGTGGCAAACAGCAATGGCTGCTAGTTAGCCCGCTCTGCATCCCCAACGGCATCCGTGAGTCCCGTGCCCTAGTGCAGTAAACAATTATTCCTGCGCGCAGCTCTGCAAGCAAGCCACCCTCACTGGCAGACAGTCCAGCCTCTCCCCATAGGAGTTTGGGTCCCCCGTGTCTCCCCAGAGACTGGATTTCACAGTAATCGGGGGCTTGTCTCCGTTCGGGTTGAAAAAAGCAATGCACCCAGTCGCCTGCAGCCAGCCCGGATCACGTGCCTCCGTACCTCAGCTTTTCAGCGCTCGTGCACGTCTCAATGCTCTTTTCTCTTTCCTTCTAGTTGTAGAACTTCCACTCAGCCAGCTTTCCCGTGGTTCTGGGTGATAGACGTTTTGTCTTTTAGTTGCAGTTTAAATTGTTGTGGGAGACAGCAGTTTAGGTGTTCACCTACGCCGCCATCTTGGATTCCTCAATCTTACTTCATAATTTCTATGAATGGCACTATGAGTGTTCCAACCTCGTAATTTTAAAATCCTGATATCATTCTTTTTCTTCAACCTTTCCCTTGATTTCAATGTCCAATCAGTTATCAGATCTTCCACCTACCCCTTCCTCTAATTCTCACAACCACTCGTTTTGACATTTATAAAAACCTGTACCTGGTTTTCTTGGCTCCAGCATTTCTCGGACAGTCTGGTGGGAAAAGCAGTCGCTTCAGTGGTAGCCTCACTTGGGTTCGCATTCTGATTCCACCACTTACAGGAGTAGGTGGGCAAGTTACTGAACCACTTTAGGCTTAGTTTCAGATTGGTAAAATGGGAATCTGCCTTTTTCAAAGTGATGGTTGGGTAATGAGGTAGGATTAGAAGATGATGTCTGTGGAGATTGGGCGCACCTGAGGCATTAAATGCCAGATCCCTTCCCCCACCCCTCCAGTTCATTCTGTTTGGTAAGCCCATGAATTCCTGAAACCACTGTTCTAATTATGTGGTATCTTGCTTTAAAATCCTCTGTGACCCCCCCCCCAACTCCATTTTCCACTAAGGCGTGTCTCATGTCTCCTGACACACATGTAACATGGAACAAAGGTTCTAGAGCCAGGCTGCCTGTGCGTCAATACTCGCTACTAACCTGGGACAAGTTTCATAGCCTCTCTTACTCCGTTTCCTCATTTGTAGAATGGTCGTGGTAATAATAGCACCTACCTTGTAGGGTTGTAATTAGCCCATACCCTCCCCGATGTCACACTGGCACTTCTCTCATTACTCCTCTTTAGTACTCATAGATTCCCAGGGAGCCAAGCAGTTTGTTCTACCAAATCTGTCCCTCACTTCTTTTTTTAAAAATGTTATTGATTTGAGGAGGGAGGGGGGATAGAGAGAGAGAGAGAAACATTGATTTGTTTTTCCACTTATTTATGCATTCATTGGTTTATTCTTGTATGTGTCCCGACCAGAGGTCGAAACCACAATCAGGTCGATACTCGAACCAACTGACCTACCTGGCCATGGCCTGTCCCTCTTTTCTGTCTCCCCTTGTACAGGGTTTCCTGCTTTGGTTAATAGGAACTTCTCCACCTGTACCCAGGCTTCCCAACCAGTGTGGGGCAGGTACCCAAAACTGCCCTGCTGAAAACAGACTGTGTAGTCATTCTGAGGTATTTAGGGATGCGAAACCCGTAAGTGGTCATTGTGTGTGCCAATAGCCTTTTTTTGGAGGTCTCTACTGCTGCTGTCTTCCCAGATTATTTCCTCTGTTAACTTTCCTTGGTGATTGTGAGTTTAGAGTTTGCCCCTAAGAATTTTGACTGTTTCCATGCTTCATGTCAGATTAAAAGCCTCTCAGCTCCTGGTTCCAGCTTTCTCTGGGGAGGACGGGGGTGCATGTCTTGCCCTACGTGACTTTTATCAAACTCTTGGAATTGCTATTGACCTGTCTCATTGGACAGTAAGTTCTGTGAGGGCAGGCAAAGTACTTGTCTTGTTTGTCCCTGTCTCCCAATTCATAGCAAGGTGTCTGACACATAATAGACACTCAGTAGATATATATTGTGTGGTTGGGTGGGTGGGTGGGTGGATGGATGGATGGATGGAAGTACTTTCTTCTCTGCCTAGGGAGAGAACAACTTCCAGCAAGAATATAGATCAATGCTTATAATACTTGGGCTACTGAGGTTGTTTGTTTGTTTGTTTTGTTTTTTCTCTGTTGCTGATAAAGCTGTGAGAAGTTAGTCATTAGCATTTATGAGTGATCCCTTAATAATGTCAACTTTTACAGGTACTTGGACTGAATTCAGATTTACTTCCCTAGTGTAGTTTTAATTTTTAGTATGCATTATTTGCTTTGTTTGTCTTCCTTACATAGCACAGTGCTTTCCTAGAAATGATGAAAAAGAGTTGCTCTTAACCCAGACCTCCCACAGATCCTCTGTGAAGTCTGCTAGGGGAAGCAAGAAAACCAGTATCCAGTCCATACATGATGAAGTGAATTTTGTTATTGCAAGACCAATTAAAATTGGCCAAAAGTGACCAGAAATAAAGTAGGAAGGACAAATATGAAAAAGCAGATGTGATCATTTGGTCTTAATGTCGGAATTTTTTCTGGATTTTATTCATTTCCATTTCCTTTTATTTCTCTCTCTTCTCTCTTTAATGCTGCTGGAAAGAGAATGCTGCCCACAGATTTCTTTGGCAGACGTGGGTATAAGTTAATTAGCATTTTGGCCTCCAGTCTGGAGAGCAGACCCTGTTCTCTTTGTAATGGGTGCCATCAGGGAAGCTTTTCAAAGCAGAGGGGAAAATGGCACCCACTCCACTGTCAAGGATTTTTATGAGGGTCAAGTAGTCTTGGCAAGAAAGAAGGCCAGAATGACTTGGCTGCCGGAAAGAATGCTACAGCCCTTGTGACAGGTTAGATTTCCCATAAACCTGAACTCACTAAATTCTTAAAATGGTGAGAGATTGTTACACTCTGGCCTAAGAATTTCTTGTACTGCCTACCATTTTTTTTCTTCTTCTTCGTGTGTGTGTGTGTGAGTGCGTGCGCGCGCGCTCAGAATTATCATAAGCCAAATCGCCCTGGTGCTTGTTGGCCCACCGTGCATCAACACACAAAATACTCTCTGGCATCCGCAAAGTGTTCCAAAAATGTGTCTAAGTAACTGATGAGACATGGCTTATTTGCCCTGGGAAAGACTGATTTAATGTTCAAGTTCCACGCTGTGTTGAGTTTTATGCTAAGCCTCAACCGAATATTAACATCACTCTTGATCTAAGTGGGCTGCTTTTGTTACTGGTATTAGCAGCAGCAGTTGTGCTGACAGGAGCGTTCTTTCCAAAGGCAGCGGATTCAAGGAGGTTGCGTGATGTGTGAACTCAATCTTCCTAACAGCCCATGAACTAGTAATTATCACCCACCTCGTACAAATGAGGAAACTGAGGCACACTTAGTTAACTTGTCAAATAGTTTTCTTGGGAGGTCAGGACTAGACCTATTCTGAGGTCCCTTCCAACCCCTACAGATTGAAATTCTTATTTGGATGGAGATCCTAAAGGTGAGAGAAAGAGACAGTGAGACAGAGTGAGAAGAGTGGAGTAGTTAAGACACCTTTTAGAGAATTGTACACCTTAAACCCAAATAACTTTATTAACCAATGTCACCCCACCAAATTCAATTAAAAATTAAAGATAATAAAAGTAAATAAAAATGAAGCTCAGTCCAACTTAACAAAAGAGAACTTTGGGGCTGCCATGTAACGTCCTGGGATGCCTCAGCATCCAAGGCAGCAGAGGCAAGTTCAAATAAGGAGACATTGGGCCTTCTCTCCAGAACACAGGTTCCTAACTAGCGACCTCCTAGGCTTCATGACGCCTGGAGATGTATTCATTTGGTCCAAACATTTAAAAATTTGAGGCAGCATTTAAAAACCAAAAGATTTCACATGAAAATCCGATTGGTACTTATCTGGAAACATCAGACCTGGCCACACTGAGTCTTTGTTTCCTGTGGTAACAATTGGCTGAAGCTCCGCAGTGACTGCTCCCTTCTTCATCCCCTCCCCCTTCCTCATGCCCTCCCCCTTCCTCATGCCCTCCCCCTTCCTCATGCCCTCCCCCTTCCTCATCCCCTCCCCCTCCCTCATGCCCCCCCCCCCTTCTTTTAACCTTCCTCTTCCTGGGACCCTCTCCCTCCAGGCAGCACTGGTTCCCCAGTGCCTGAGTCATTCCTTTATCATCTTCCTGACCCTGCAGGCATTTGTCCTGTAACCTCTACAGGATATTTGGGGCCAGGTGATCCTGTGTTGTCAGGGGTTACCCTGTGCGGTGAAGGATGTTGAGCAACATCCCAGGTTTCTACCCAGTAGATGCCAATAGTACCTCCTCCTCAGTGTGACAAACCAAAATGAATCTAGACTTTGCCAAATGCCCCCTGGGTAGTAACCCCTCCTTCCCATGAGAACAGGGGTAGTGTAATTAATGAGCCTAAACCACCAACAGCTCACTCTCTCCGCCTCTCTGTTATTTTTCTGGGCAGGAGAATCTGACTGGTCTGCCTTGGTCAGGGGTCTTCTGTGGCCCGGGAGCAAGGTGGCAGTGACCCTCATGCCTGCCACCTCCTTCAGAAAGGGAAGCAGGGCAGAAAACTCAGTAGGTATCCAGCATAAGACCAGAAAGAGGGATGCAAGAGATACGATGTGACAACAAAACAGAGTCCAAGAGTCATGCTCAATAGCATGACCATCTTAACTTTCCAAAGGATGGTCTTTGTGTCTGTTTCCTCTCTTCGTTCTCCCCACGTTCTGTGAAGCAGTTGCGGCATGGAGTTGCCTTTGTCATTCCGTAGATGAGGGAACGGAGTACAGAGAGAAGTTTAAACATAGCAACTAGAGAAAGGACTGGATCCCCGCTCTCTGGTGCCGATATTGCCCCACTGGTTACCCCTGAAATGGGAGCCCTCGGTAACACACCACGCTGGACACTCTGGGGAGATTGTGAGAAAAGAAAGCCAAGCCCGCCGGCATCAGACCCACCGCCTGAACTCATGGACTTCGCAGTCACTCCTGTTTGCAGAGCAGGTCTAACTGGCAGGAGGCCACCCTGTCTAACGCCTGCTCCCGTCCGTCTGGGTGTAACCCAGCCATTACAGGCTCTTTCAGGTTACGAATGCACAGGAACAATTAAGTCATTCTCATAATTTCATGTGGTACAGAAAGTCCCGAGCCAAAAATACCATCCTTGGTTCCTACTTTTAGACTTCCAGGGAAACTTCCCCCTGCTCCTCTCCCCACAGTTCACTTTGATTCCTTCTGCTCTGCTCCTCTTGAATGCCTTGGCCAGACGTGATGTCCTGGTTTACTTAATGAGGAGCTGCAGACCCAACACGGAATCAAAATAAACCCAACCTTCATTTGGCACCGGAGTGGTGCAAAGTAGGAAAAGTCGGAAGTTCTCAGATACAGAAATTTAAAATGCAAAGAGTGCTGATCTTATTTCTGGAGGGTGGAAATATGAGAACTGGCCACCAAATCACAAAAAAGATGATGGTGTGACTAGGGAAGTTGTTGGATCTACACTCCTCTTATTATTTCTGGGCCCTGGGTAACCACAATTAAGTCGCTTTCTTTATCTTCAGCGTATAGAATTTCTTGTCCCATAGAACTGTGTGTGAGACCTGTGTTGCTGCCTTAAATGATTCATTTTTCCAGCTCTTCCTCAGATGTATACGACCAGATACTTCCTGGCAATCAGAAGGCTGAGCTGGTCCATGTGCACACCATACATATTCCCGTGTGCACACTGTGTCTCTGCCCTGGTGCTGGCACATGTCGCTGGACCTCCATTTAAGTTATATTTAGAACTAAATGAAATGATTTCTAATTAGAGGTGATTTTAAAGTTTCTTCTGTAGGAATAGATATTATACACTTATTTATAACATGTCTTCTCCCTAGAGTTGTGGTGCTCAAAAAAAAAAAAAAAATGTTAGCCTGCTTCAGATTCACCTGGAGAATTTGTGAGAACAGATTGCTGGTCCCATCCCATCCCCGCCACCAGAGCATCTCCTTCAGTAAGACTGGGTGGAGTCACAACTTTGCATTTCTAACAAGTTTCTGATGTTGCTGGTCTGGGGGCCCCTGGACTAATCAAACACCAGACCAATAAAGACCGGTGCTCTCAACATCGGGGTCCCCAGCAGTGGTGGGGCATGTACCTCTGCTTCTGTACCTCCCTTTGAGCCCTGGAAAACCTTCCTCTTCCTGGTGGCCCACTCAGTCTTTTGCGTCTCCAGGCCCAGCTCAAGTTCCCATTCCTCCACCCACCTTTTTCCAGACTGTTCCGGCGCACTCGGGTCGCTTCCCTTCTCTGAACTCTTTACATTGAATTGAATCTGCGGCTTTTTATAGCGTGCACATTGTGTGCCAGTCCTTTCCCCAAGGAGACTGAACAGAGTTGATGAGTGAACCTGGCATGCCTCACATACTCTTATGTGTGTCCCTGCAGCTTGCATGGGCTAAGCACCTTGTAAATAACTCGATGATTTACCGACTGATGAAGATTCAAAGGGAATTCAGAGAGGAAACAGAACACTGCGTGTACCACCAACTGATACTCCAGATTATGCTGTTGATACAGAAAACCCCTGGGATTTCTGTGCCCAGGGCCACAGATCCTCCTGCCTGCGTCAGAATTGCCTGGACTTTGTCTTCCAGAGCAAGGGCGTCATAGGCTTACTCAGTCCAGGGGACACCCAGGCCCAGTCTCAGGGTTGTCATGACCATGCCGGTTGTCCACTGTGAACGAGAATTGCTCGCTGGGCTCCAGAGGAGTGTGATGGCTGGAGGTCAGCGTGCAAGGAGGGGAAGGGGGTGGAGGGGGGGAGGATGGCGATTAGGCTGGAAAGGTAGGTTGGGTCAGACTGTGAAGGCCTTACATGGCATCTTAGGGATTTGGACTTTGTCCTATAGAATATAGAGGGGTTTTTTAAAGGGGGGAATGGCCATGATGGTTGTTCTTTAGAACCATAATACTGGAGGCCACTGGCTTCTTGTGGAGTAGGTATAAAACCAGCAGGGGCAAACGTGTAGAGAGTTCCACCTTGAAGCCTTCTCTCTTGGTGGTCAGCTCTTCTTTCTTTAGCTCCTGTGTTAGTGGCCTGGGCCTGCCATAACAAATCATCCCTAACTTGACTGAAAACAACCGAAGTTTACTCTCTCACAGTTCCAGAGGCTCGACTCCAAAATCGGCGCACAGCGGGCCATGCTCTCTCGAAGGCTCTGGGAGGGAGCTTCTCTTGGTTTCTGCTGTTGCCAGCAGTCCTGGGTGCCCCTTGTTTGTAGGCGCACCACTCCAGTGGCTGCCTCTGTCATCACCTGGCTTTCTCCCGTGTCTCTCTGTCTCTTCTCCTTTTCTTGTAAGAACACCAGACATGTTGGAGTAAGGCCTGCCCTGAAGATCTCATCTTAACCTGATTCCATCTACTAAAGGCCCTAGTTCCAAATAAGGTCACGTTTACAGGTAATGGGGGCCAGCACCTCAACATGTCTTCTTTGGGAGGGGAGCAGCGTCCAAGCCCTAACAGATACTTACTTTGCTGCACCTTCTTATTTTAGGGCTGAAGGAGGCAGGGAGCAGGCTGTCAGACCCCAGCTGGCCAACTCAGCTGTGTGATGTGCTCTTGGGGAGGGTTAGGAAGCTGCCTTCTTGGCCAGCAATACGAGCATCTCACTTACGTAATTATTGGAGGCCTGGTGCACAAATTCGGGCACCATTGGGGCCCCTTGGCCTGGCCTGTGGGATCGGCCTGAAACTGGTTCTCCTACATCCCCTGAGGGATCCCGGATTGTGAGAGGGCACAGGCCAGGCCGAGGGACCCCACCAGTGCACTATCGAGGCTGGGGAGGGATGTGGGAGGGACCACAGGAGGATCTCACATGGGATGAGGGCATGTCCGGCCCATCTCACTCAGTCGCAATCAGCCGTACCCCAGCAGCAAGCTAACCTACCAGTCAGAGCTTCTGCCTCCTGGTGTCATAGCAAGCTGTTGAGCAGCCTTAGCATATCATTAGCATATTACCCTTTGATTGGTTGAACGGACGACCAGACACTTAGCATACTAGGCTTTTATTATATAGGGAGGGTACACAGGACTGAAGCAGTGGGAGGGGGGAGCACCAAAAAGACCAGTTAGGGTGCTAGTGCCTGTGAGAAAGAATGGGCCCTTAAGTGAAGCAGTGGCCTGGAGGAGAAGGAGGGAGGAATGGAGTTGAGGAACAGGCCTGAGGTAGAACCAATAGGATTGGATGGAGGGAGAGGAAGGCGTCCAGGGTAGTTCTTAGCCTATGGGAAAATCTGAGTGTGTGTGTGCAAGTATATAATAGCGATGAGTGTATTATGTATTGTGTGTGTGTGAACATAAAGCTTTTAGACAGCCTGCTCTTTGTCTTTCCCCAATTACCTTGAATTATGCTGTATTGTATTGGGAAGGAGAGTAATAAAGTGGAAATTATATGGAAGAAAGTGAGGAGCAGCCTTGGGAATAAAGATTTTTTAAAAGGAAAAATGGGGGAAAAACTCCCACAAATTTTGGCCCACAGCCTTCTTCCAAGGTTCCTCTAAATGGGTGTCTTTGTCTAAGGGAGTGGCCACCAGTAAATAATGTGGTTGGTGGATTTCTGAGGTAACGCTGCGTGCCCTGGATGCTGGTCAGTTCCAGGCCACCATCTACCTGAGGCTGTGCTTCTGGCCGACCACCAACGTACATTGCCAGGCCTCGGCATTATCAGCATGATATTCTCTCCCCTTCCAAAGCTTTTGCATCCGTGATCTCACTTTCACAACCTTGGGACGGGGGAATCCCCTGACAGGTCAGAAGTACTGAATTCAAGTCCCGTTTTTATTTTCTGGTTGTTTTCGACAAGATTCTTAACTTCTCAAAGCTCTACTTTCTCAATAGTAAGGGACCACTAACACCATGCTTATAGGATTATCGTGAGGCTCAACATCAGTTAATGTATGGAAAGTGCCTGGCCCAGAGCTAGTGCATAATATGTATGGGATGGAGCAAAAGGAGGTTTACAGTTGTTTGTATGGAAAATAATACCATAAGTAATAATAGACAAATAAACTCTGTTTCCCACAGTCACCACTGTAAACCTACTTTTGTCCCCATCCTGTATTTTAGTCCCTTCTCTTCCCCACCCCCCACCTCTTCAAATTTCTTTTTCTTTCTTCTTCAAGGTTTTCTGATTCGTAGGACTCTTTCTGCTATGTGATTCCTCTGGAAATGAAGCGTAAATTTTAAAAAATAATAAATAAGTTAGATCTTGCTGGAGAAGATCTGTTTTAAACACATCGGAGCCTATCATAAACTGCTTACTCACGCAAAGGGCTAGATCAGGGCAAGATGGGGGAAGATGAGGAGGACGTGTCAGAATTATCATTTGGATTCACGTAGATCCAGTTTAAGAGGCAGAATCTGGTTCTCGCTCCGTCCCTTTCCCACACGGGCCAGTCCCACTCCTGCCAGCTGTCTTTCCAATAAAGACCAACTCTGCTGAGCCGCCTCCTCCGGGACCCGGGGTGCTCATGCGGCGGTTGGCTGACCTGGTTGGCGAACCATACTCTGGTGCCACCCGAGACGCTGGAGAGGGGCCACCGCCCAGGTCAGCCCAGCAGCTCCCCTGGGTGATGGCCACTTGGACTTGGTTTCACTCAGAAGTTAGAGAGCAGCGGCCTACATTTCCAGCTAACTAAAACTAGGCCGAGGATCCATCCGGTCAGGCCTGCCTCCTCGACCTTCCATCCCTGTGCCAGGAAGGCCTTCCCGGACCCTCCTGTACCTACTCATTTCCTGTCCTCAAACCCCTGGCCAAAAGTTGCACTTGCGAGGGCTTCCCACAGAAATGTTAGCCTGGGGTGCAGAGATAACAGGCCCCAGAAGGCTTACTGCAACCTTGCTGGAAGGCAGAAACCAGGAATATCGCCCAAAGGGCTGTTTTCACAGGGTTTTGTAGATAAATGACACCATGAGCAAGTGACTCACCCTCTCAGAACTTCTAGCTCCCGTTTGTCAATTACTAACAGCCAGCCTGACTATGGGAACCCTGAGATGATGATTATGAAAGCTCTTGGGCAAACTGCAAATGGCTTTACAAACGCTAGCGATATGATGAGTCAATGGTGAAGAAAATCCTTTCAGACCTTTTACGAACAAAGGCATTTTTATATTTAAACTCTTGGCCCTCACAAATTTAACATTTGAGTTGTTGCCAACCTGTGGAGCCCCTTAGCAATTTGCAGTTTAGCTGAGATATATCTTTGCGTCCATCCATGAACATGAATATCTCACATGGGATGAGAAGTGAATAAAAGAGGTGGTAGAGGTTGCAATGTGATTACATTAGAGTCTTTAAAGGCTCATTAAAGCAGACATTTGTTCAGTATCTTTTATGACCCTATTAGGAGGCTCTGGCATGGTGGGAAAGAGTGAGGCAAAAATCAGAAATATACTCTATAATTGGGTAAACCATAAATACACTCATAAAACAGTGAGTGAGCATAGCAATATGCAGCAGTGTTGTAAACAGATTCCTCTCTGTGCTCTGCATTCCTGGGATGAGGGAAGGACTAAAATGCAAAGCAAAGGGACTCAAGTTGGGGTAGATTTGTGTGAGCTTGGTGCCATAGAGCAACTCCAGGGATTACATTTAATTTTATCCCATTTAAATGGAAAAAATTTCCACCTGAGGATATGCAGCGGCAATGACGAGTGTGTTTTATTGATTGTTACTGTGGTGTGTTTCTCTCCCACTTAACGTTCTGGCTGTAGAGAGCGCAAGGCTGGTGTGGAGCTCTGCAGTTGCCCGGGTTGCAGGCTGCTTCCCATTTTCTGCTCTGCCACTCTCAGGGTGTGGCCCTGGTGCTTATGGGCCCACGCACCACTCAGGCTACCACCTGCCAGTTTTGACCCAGGGCTGAGTAAGTGGGACCACACCCCCTCCCTCCCTTTATGACGTCCAAGAACAGGCACACACCCCTTCCACCTACATCACCGGGCCACTCCTAGCTGCACAGGACTCCAGGAATGAAGTCTTTATTCGGAGTAGCCCTGTGCCCACTAAAAGCCAGAGATTGCATTATTCAAAGGAAGGAAGTACGACCTTGGGGAACACCTCACAGGTGCTGTCTCAGTTCAGCCTCCCCATCTGCCCACAGGCCGGCTGATCTTCAGACAGGAGGAAATGGGAAGGAGGAAGGGACAAGTCCTTGCAACAAGATTGTGACTCAGAGCTTATCACATCTGCTATGGAGTTCTTGGGATAGTTTAGCTGATTGTATTTTTGGTTTCACTAAGTAAAGTTTTCCTTTCAATTAAATTATATTGAATGATCTTCCTGACTTTCTGTTCCAGAGGAAGGCTGCTCAGAGGCAGTTTTGGAGAAAAAAATAAGCAAGCCCTGGCCTCCTGGGCTGACACAGTGAGACCTTCGTGTTGCTGGAAGCCAGCCTGGCTCACAGCGAGGTCCTGTCCTCCTGTTAGGCATGTGCACGCTCAGCCAACACCCGCCTCAGACCAGGGCCCTCTGAAACCATGATCCAGTGAGACCAGGCAGGGCTTCTGTGTACCTTGTCTAAGCAGACTAAAACAAGGCTCCCATACACTGCCCCCCAAACACCTGGCAAACATCCCCTCCCCTAGAGTGACCTCTTCTTTACCATCCTCCACTCCCTCTGTGCTCATTGGCTCTCCTGGAGAGAACACTCATTGAAATACCCATCATAGGACTACCCAACCTAGAACAAACCCCTGCTGCCTGACACCTCCCCAAATCCACTCAACCAAAGCCAGATCCTCTAATAGGTCCCCGTACCCTCGTACTGTGGGGGCCCCACGGTTCCTGGGCTGCACGCTCTCCCTCATGCAATGAATAACAAACCCAACTTGTGCAGCTGCCGGTGTGTTCCCTGTGGCTTTGGCTGGAAGACATAGACATGTTGTGTGTGTCTGTATACAAGGGGTCCTCTAAATTCAGGAAAGCTGGGTTCACTTCAGAGAGGCCTCACTGCAATCTTGGGCCAATGTCTTCACCGCTGAAAGCTTCGGTTTCCTGATCTGTACATCAAGGATGGTAAGATCCTCTTCCCAACGATGTGGAGATCAGATGAAAGCATGTGTGTGAGAGTGCTTCTTACGAATGGCAAAGCCCTTGACACAGCTGAGGCCGTTAGTTTTGGTTGTGACAGGAAAAATAATGGCATTCCATTTTTCTAAGGGTTGATTGAGCCGAGGAATGTGAATACCTCACGGTACAGCTTCATTGCCATCAGTAAGTAATTTTTCATCCATTGCCTCCCCGCAATCCAATCCCCTTTATCTGTACTTGGGAAGGAACTCTAAACGCAAAGCTGGATTCCTGGGCATTTCTACCTAAACCAGGGTAGTTTCTTGAAAAGTTATTCTGGAAAGAATATACAACATTCGTGTGAATAGAGAAAACAAAGAAGGCAAAAGTCATATCGTGACTTACTTTGTGCCTCCCTGAAATTAGAAGACAGCCCTTTATCCTCACAGCCCCTTAACATTCTCCGTGGGCTTCAGCCTAAAGGAAAACTCTACGACCAAGGCGTAGTTCAGCCCCAGTTATTGCTCAGTGTCATTGTCACCCCAGTTTTGTGACGAGATGCAAAAGGCTGTACCAGAAAAGGAGGAAAAGGAATAAGAATCCAGCTCTGCCTTATGCTTAATAAGTGACCTTGGCCAAGGAACTGATGTCTCTTTCCTCATTTAGAAAGTGGAGGTAGAGGTGCCTGCCTTATAGCTACCTCAGCCGCCACTCCTGGGGGTTCCGGGAAAAGAACGTAGATTTCCCTGCCCACGTGGCACTCTGGGTGTAGTCAGAATCAGCTGCCAATACGCCTAATTAATGTCAGGACAGCAAGTCAAACCCGGCGAGCAGGATGGATCCCAGGCCCTGCACAGTTTTCTTACCGTTTCTGTGAGTTTGGCTGACACTCTTTTCCTGGATGTGGAAGGGAGACCCAGTGGCCTGCAGTGGCTTCTGTGGGCATCACTAAGGGGGTCTGACTTGGAGCCCTGGCCTTTTCCAGCCCAGCACACTGCCCGCCCTCTTGCTTCTCAGCATTCTTTCACAGCAGGTTGCCATGTGAAGATGATGGATTAATTTCTGTTGATGATAAAGAAGTTATAGGTTGGGTTGACTTTCCAGACATTTAGGAAAGTGCCTTGGTGATCTGGACATGTCCCCAAGTAAGTCTTCTGTCAGTAGCTAACTGATCTCCTCATTGCCATGCTGGTTTCTGTTAGCTTCGAGGTGTACTGTTTCTAACCTTGTCTTGCATCACCTTTCCTCACACCTGATGCTCAGCCTGCCTGGGACTTCACTGGGGTTTTAGCCAGATCCCATCCTCTCTCGTTACCTCCAACAGGGGTTTTGCCTCTGCCCGGTGGTAAACAAGTTCGCCTTTATGTAGGTATTCTCCTTGCAATTTGGGGGAAACAGATTTGAGGATGGGGAAGGTACGTTCTGTGAAGTGTTTCATACTTAGTGTGAGGGCATAAATTTCTAAATTAATAGCATTCCTGACTCGCTCTTGACATTATCAGAACACCTCATTGATACGGCACCAGGAGGGTGACAAAGGGTTTTCTCATTCTTTATCTCATTGGTCCCTCACTAACAACCCTGAGAGGCTGGAAACCAGCGTCGCTATAAATCCCCCAGGCCACCCAGCCAGTAAGTGGCTGAAGAGGACACTGGGGTCTGTTCTTCAGGTCCCACTCCTGAGCCTTTGCTCTCTGCCAGGTCACAGCAGACATGGGCTTGGTGACAATAAAGTCAGCTCATTTACTGAGAGGGGCTGTGACTCACTTTATCCCTCCCAGTGTCCAAGAGAATCTTCACAGTCTTAAATTACAGACTCTGGCCTTAGCCCCGAGACACTGCTGAGGTCCTAAATGCTTGTTCTGAACGTGGGGCTCCTGCTGACCAGGCTGTGAGGGGGGTGAGTGCCTCACCAAGGGAGGCTAGCTCTCAGGATTGCGCCCCCCCTGCCCTCCCCACCCCCGCCGGGGTACATTTCCTAGCAGTGAGGACATTTCCGAGGAAAGAAGGTGAACTCTGGTGACTGCAAGTTTCCATAATAGAAATGGGGGATTTATCTATTTTGAAGTACTTAAATATAAATACACATTCTCATTCGGAGTCCACATTTCCTGGGCTGTGGGCACATTAAGTAATGTAGGTCATTAACTAGGGAGACATTTCCAACAAATCCTGAGGATTCATAGGCTGTCACTGCTAAAATAAAATTAAAAGGGGGCGGGGGTATAAAGTAAGTCTGCTCAAAGAGTTTGTTATTTCTATTACTCTTGTTATGGCTGTGATCTTATCATTTGGATATTCTCTGAGAGCTAGGCTACGATCCTTCAGGAAAGCCTGCCAAAATTCTCCATACCCACACCTCCAATCATAGAGGGTCATTTTTAGAATGTTCTTTCTCTCTCTCTCTCTCTCTAACATATTTTAAGTAGTTATTTTTAGTTGCATTTTTAAAACACACCGAAATGCACGTATTCCTGGAATGTCTTTCTACGTTGGAACCCTGAAAGATGTCTAGCTAGAAGGCGAAGACAGGTTTCTAGATTGCGTTCCTATTTAATGTCTTCAGCCAGGGTTCCTTTATATCTCATGACCCACTTCCAGATTTCAAAAGTTGTGACAGCCTCAGGGGTAGATTCACTTCCTCCCATGATTCAGTCTGAGAGCAAGGGGGTGCATGGGAGGCGGGTGGCTGAGAGCGGTGGTGGAGACTTAAATTGTTCCAGTGCTTTTGGTGGTATCTTCTGCCATGAAGACTTAGGGAAGGGGATGGCCTTCCGCGTGGGCCTGTAGGCAGAGCCTTGAGAATAGGAAAGCCCAGTCCACCCTCAGCCTTTAGCCAAGGACTGGTTTTGTTGGACCTGCCGGCTGGGAAGAGCTGCCCTAGGTCTTCATCTAGAAGCGATTCAGGAGGACCCAACCCCAGGCATTTAACACCTAGCACTTTACCTGGTGATAAATTATAGAGCAGCTAACTGGTCTATAGCAAACAGTTGCTCAGATGCCCTTGCAGTTTCTCAGTGGCAGCAGAATCTGATCGAGATCTAACATCCCATTAAAGATTCAGGGTTAGGGTTAGGATCTGTAAAACCTGGGGGAGATGGTGTCATATGCCTCACACCAAATGTCTGAGTCCCACAGCTGGGCATCGAGATTTTTTAAAAGGCAACATTTGAAGTGGGGGAAAAACTTTTCTTTTTTTTGGGGGGTGGGGGGGAAATGTAACCAACTTGATTTAAATGGAATGAATGATGATTAGAGCTGATCATTGCCTACTAGAGCTTGGGCTGCTCTTTCTAAAATGAAATTACAGAATTCTTAAAATGGGGGCATGGGGGTTATAATTCAGTGGTCCGTGAAGATCAATGCTTGTGTGAACATAGGTCTTCTCAGCTTACCTGGCAGCCAGGGGTAACATTTCACAATTCCTGTGAACAGCATTGCATTCTTTATCCAAGAAGTCACCAGCCCATTCAGCATTTTTATAAATGAAAGAATTGAATCTTATGTCCACAGAATTCATTCTTCACACTGGCATTACAACTGCAGACTGAAGTGATTAATTTGTAAACCTTTGTATCTTTAAAAAAAAAAAAAATCATTCTATCGCCAGGGCCTGGCACAGTACCTGCACAGGTTTTGTTGACTGGGTTAAACGATTGGATCAGGGAATGACTGAATACGTGAAAAACATAGGATGTGGTCAGGAAAAGACCACAAGAGCACAGTTGTTATTAAAAGAATGCCATCCCCGAAATTACTATTATTGATGCCAACTCCTGCTTATGTTTATGAATCCCTGGGAATTTTGGAGTACACTGACAATACTTTCTGCCTCATTACTCTAGCTAGAAGAGGGGAAACGAATCTTAAATGTAAACTTTTTTACCTAAAAAGTGTAAAACTTTCATTTTTCCAACAATAGCTATTGAAATCACTACCCTACACACCTTCCAGGAGTGGCTCCGGGCTTGTAACATGTGGGTGATATTGGTGGGGCCCGAGAGCCTGGTCCGCAGATCAGCTCACTGGTCTCCAGTTCTGTGATGTGTGCTGTAGAGACAGTTTGGGGTCTTCCCACAATTTTGTCCCCGCCTCCCTGCGTGTGGAAGTGGCCATCATACTGGAGGTCCTTGTACTGGTATAAGAAAGTCTCTGAGTTCATATTTCCGCGCAATAATTTTTAGCATGAAGACAATGTTGGACGACTCTGCTGTGGGAACAAGAATGGCTGGGGTCTAAGGTTGGACAAGAGGTCTTCCCTCTCTGTGGCTCAGAACAGTTGTTAGCAAACTCTTTGAACTGACTTCATCCTTTTCATTCACATTGTTCTTAACCCCCAAAACTCTTGTCCCCATCTGGCTTCAGCTCTTTGGCCCCAAAGCACGTCCACCTTGTAAGCAGACACTCACTCAGCAGCACTGGAGCTAAAGAAGAGGTGAGGAATGGGATGGGGGTGGGGGTGAGGCTCAAAGTACATAGCCAAAGGGAACCAGAGATGAACGTCCCACACAACAGCTTTGCATATGGACAGCCCTGATCCCCTTGTCTACTTTCCACGGTGCTGCCTGGGCTGTTAGCAAGCACCCTGACTCACACTTCCGGTTTTCAGTTCAGCTTCTAGGAATGCATTATTTCACACCCCGTGGAGGTGGAAGTAGGTGTCACATGAGGGGCGCAGCCACCCAGCAACCTCAGCCCGCCCGGAACCCGCAGGTGTGGAAACCAGCTACCAGGTCTCTGAGAGGCCCACAGAGATGTTCCACAGCCCATGTCTGATACATAGCTTCTGAGAGTACCACATTCTCCCTGGATGCCAAGTACCTGGGCTTTACATATTAAATTTATTTATTTATTTACTTACTTACTTATTATCAACAGGTGTACTTTCTTTTATTTTTTAATGCACTTTTTTATTTATTTCAGAGAGAAATGGAGAGGGAGGGAGAGGTAGAAACATCAATGATGAGAGAGAAACATTGATCAACTGCCTCCTGCACGGTCCCCACTGGGGATCGAGCCTGAAACCCTGGTAGTTGCTCCGAGTGGGTTTCGAACCTTAACCTCCTGGTTCATAGGCCGATGCTCAACCACTGAGTCACACCAGCCAGGCTGGACTTTACATTTTAATTCTGTCAAAGTTTGATGAGGAATGAGATATTTACATAGTCCCAATGTATCTCCCCACAAATTGCTTAGCACTTACAACAGGGGAAAACATAGAAATTATGCAGTAGAGAAATGGGACAATAGTTAACCAAGTGATAAAAATGAGTATCACAAGAAACACCATGTACCTCCGGATGTGATGATACCCTGAGAAGGACACAAAACCTCTTGACTAAAATTGTAGCCAAGAAATGCAAAAGCTGAATCTAATTACGAGGAAATATCAGACAAAACTGAGTGGAGGGAAATCTTGTGAAATAACTAGCCTGACTTTTTTAAAATGTCAACATCATGAAAGATAAAGGAAAGCTGAAGCGTTGTTAGAAAGGAAAAGAGACTAAAGAAATACGAAAACTAAATGCAGTAGGTGATCCTGCACGAGGAAAAAAATCTTCTTGAAAGACATTATTGGGGTAATTGATGAAATTGGATTTTGACTTGGATAAAAAGTATTAATGTTACATTTCCCGAAGTTGTTTATTCTGATTATACAAGAAAATTCCCTTCCTATGAAGTACACATTGATGTATTCAGGAGTAAAAGGGCATGAGGTATACAATCTATTTTCAAATGGTTTAGCTAAAACACCAGAAAGAGAGATGGAGGGAGGGAGGGAGAGAAATGTGGCAAAGTATTACAAATTACTAGCAAGTATAAGAATTCTTTGCATACTTTTTGTAACTTTTCTGAGATGTTGAAATTATTTCCAAATGAAAGGTTTAGTAAGAGGTCATCCTACAATCAAAAACAAACAAAATGAGCAAAACCCTCAGTTGTCCCTCTCCCTGGAATGGGTCAGCAATCAGCCGAAAGGCCTGGAGAGAGACATCTCTTCCCCATCTGACCCTCGGCCTTACCCCGGAGTCAAAGCAACACGGGGCGGGTGTGGACGCTGCCTGCAGAGAGCCCACCAGCAGGTCCCCACTCTTTCCAGGGCAGCAGGCCCGGGACCGCTAAGCTGCTCTCTGCCTCGGCCCCGCAGAGCCAAGAATTCTCTCAGCTGCAGTCATGGTGGCCGCAGATTGAGGTCAGTGGGAAAACAGATCTGCCTTGGGTTGTAATGTTGCACACACAGTGCCATGAGTGGACAGAAAAGAATGTCCCCCAGTGAAGGGACAGCCTGTGAACTCTGGGTCTGGTTCTGAATATCCTCACGATGCCCAGCATAGAAAACAGGAAACATCAGTTAAAATGGGAAATCGCTGTGGGCTGAATTACTGTAATTCCTCATCTTACTTAGAAGCTGGCATGGCCTCGGGCCTCCATCCACAGCCTGCCGCCTCGGCTTCTCTCTGCCTGGATAATTTTGCCCTTTCTTTACTTCAGGGCGGCACATTGCCTCACTGGGAGGCTTTCAGGCTGGAATTGCTACCTTTCAGGGTGCTTGGAAATGGTGCTTTTAAAGAGCTGCTTGTTTCTTCCCTGTCTCTAGGTTAAAAGCAATCTTGCTCGGTCTCTGGTTTCTAGGTGGGTGAGATCCAGCACACAGAGACTCGCAGCCCAGCTTAATAGGAACCCAGCAAGAAGTGGCATAGCCATTATGATGCTAGCCGGGTCAACTGAGGACATTCCCCAATGCTGGGGAGCACAACAGGAAGTTTGCTCTTCAATCTTCCCCCCATCTCCACCATTCCTTGGGGGTCCTCTGAACGGTTGGGGAAATTTTGCCGGCCTGCCCAAGCTACAAAATAGAGGTAATTATACCTGCTCCCTGCCTGCCTCACCGAGTTGCCTGAGGACTCACATGGGATGCTAAACAGCTGAGTGGTGAGACACTGGGAGCCATGCCCCACTAAGAGGTGGTGTTATTTCTCTGACTGGATAGGGATCTCACTGAAGGAGTTGGGCCCGTTCCCTTTGGAAAGAGGATAGTCTTTCTGCATGACCTGGGCTGCACTCAGATGGGGATTCCATTTTGGCTGCCGATTTCCTGTCTCCACTGCTAAGTGCTCTCAGCCTTGCCCCCCTGGCCTTCTCTCGGCTCCCTCGATTTTTCTTACCTATCTGTTCCATCTGCTTTTTTCCTGCCTCCCCAATGAGAAAGTGAGCTTGATGAAAGTAGGAGCCTTGTCTTTGTGGTTGCAATTGTTACCCCCGTGCCTAGAACAGTGCTTGGCTCTAGTAGGGGCATAACTATTGGAATGAATGAATGACATGCTTCCCATCCTTAGTTTTCTTCCCTCCCATTTGGTCCCTATTCTACACAGTCTCACTCAGACGCCTATGGCCACAACTTGTTACTAGCCAATGGAGGACCCCCACCTTGATGTTCCTGGCTCCTAAGTTCCTGAGCTCCAGATCCAAACACCGAATGCCTATGCGGAAAAGCTAAAGGAAGCTCAGTAACGATTCTGGAACCCGAGCATTTGCTTACTGGTGATGGATCTGAGGGAAGTGATGTAACTTCTCTGGGCTTCTTCGTCCGTACAGCGGGGAGTAATAATACCAATCATAGAGGTTTGTTAAGACAATTGAATGAGTTAATATATAAAAGGAGCTTAGAGAGTTGTTTGGTACATAATGAGCCCTCAGCAGAATTCAGTGGATGGGGGTCTCATTCTAGCTTAGTGATCCATCTGGTAAATCGGGGTGATTGCCTGCTGCCTTATTTCCTGGTGGGAAAAAAAAGGGGCGCTCTGCTGGATCTTGAACTCTCTTCTACCAGTGCAGTGCAGGCTTATTCTTTGTTTGTGGCATTTGGACATGGCTAGTCATGCCTCCCCGCTCAGCTCCATAAAAGTGGCTTTCCCAACCTTGCAAACGTGGTGGCTGAAACAGTTCATGGGCTGTGGGGCCTTTCCTTGGCCTGCAGACTCCTGTTTGCCCACCACCCGCAAGCCATAGGGGACACACACACACACACACACAGTACAGGTTCACTTCTCAAGCTCCGGCTCCTGGAAAGTCAGTCCCTTCTTTGGCTGTGAGAATGATTTAGGCAGCAGATAGGGGGTTATGTTCCTATAAGAAAAGACCTCCCTAAATGGGTAGGCCCATGCTCATTTTGCGGTCTTGTTTGTAACTATAGTAATGTCACAATACAGTTGTGATTTTCATCACACTGGTCAGGAAATTCATAGTGAAGGTTACTACAGCAACCTTAACTCTGCTCTGGAAAGCACACCCCTTACAATGGGCCCTTTCAGAGGCTGGCCTCGGAGCTGGGCAGTGATTCAGTCCATTCAAAACACAATGGGGCAGAACAGAATAGCAAGGAACTAAACATTGTTTTCAGGCCTCCCCTTGCCATCTGTGGCCTTGCACGTTGTAGTCATCCTTGTGCCCAACTCTCGTTTTGTTTTGTTTCTGCCGTAGCACACTTTAATTTCACAATGTGCTTGCCGGCCGGTCAAAGTGCATTTCGTGGACGTTTAAATAATGATGGCTCTGTAGCACTGCACCGACTCACAGCCAGAGGTGCTACAGAAACACCTTAAGAAAAGGAGGTGCAGATTTTTGGTTTGGAGACAAGGGACACACCAATTGGGTATGTTTTAAAACATTTGAACCACTCTTCAAAACTGATAAATTGTCCTTGAAGACCTGTAAAACAACCATAGATATATATATATTTTTTTTTGATGGAGAAAAATTTTAATGACAAAAATAAAGTAAAATCACCCTTGCCTTTATTCACAGCCACTCAAAGCAAAGCCACCCAACAAACATAATTTGCCCACTGATTGGAAATGATTGTTCACTTACATTTTTTTGAAACTAGAGAATGTTCTGTGGGCTTTTCAAAGCTGAATTTAGTGGCCACTTAGCACGGGACTGTCGTTATAACCAAAGAACCATGGTTTCATTAAGAATGGAAGTTGAAAGGAAACCTTTTTCATCTTTAAATTTTTTCCCTTTAGAGCATTTACAGTATTTTATTTATTCACACGGCTGGCCCTACGATCAAAACACTTTTCTTTGTTGTATATTTAGATCCCTAGAGTTGTTTTATTTCCTTTCCCTCTTTAATGTTTCCCGCATGTTTAATTTAAATCATTTGCCTTTTATCTTTCTCAGGATCTCATGCCATTTCTCTCTTTTCTAACCTTTGTACTCTCCTTGCTCCACTAAATTTAAAAAAAGAAAAAAATTATTTTGAAATGAAGTTTTCTCCTAAGTGCAAAGCTAGCAGCTACGCCTGTGCCTTAAACCCAGCCAAACGCCCTCACACATGGCGGTGAAACCTTTTGCTTTTGATTCCAGTGCCCGTGGTCACTCCCAGGTATCTCGGGTGTTGGTTATTTGATCAGTAAGTTGTACTGTGCTTTTGGCCCAACTCCCAGGAAGAGAAGGGGTCACAGCCGGGGAGGATATTGGGACTGGTGGCACTACTTTCCTCATGTTTTGGGTCTCGGGGCTCAGGTAGAAAGGTACTTTTGTACACTTGGGAGCAGAATGAAGTCAAATCCTTTCAGCATTTTTGCAACTAGAAACCATGCAGATGTTTTTGCTAATCCACTTGCGGTCTTGCTGGCAGTTTTGGAGCACAGCCCTCTTTGGGAAGTGGTGATACTGACAGCTAATTTCTGTTCACTGTCCTGCCCCAAATGGAGGGCGCTGTTTTCTCCTGGGCAGGGTGGGCGCGACGCTCTTTCCACCCAACACAGCGAGCAGGTCGCAGGTTGTCTCAATTCCTTGCAGAAAGTGATTTCGATTATTTGTGTGTCAGTTCCAGCCCCTTGACTCATTCCTGTCCTTACTGCAAGAAGACCAGCATTCACTACCTGCTCTTGACTGCAGGGCTGAGAGCGCCCTTTGGTTTGACTTTGGAAGCTACGTAACAGGGTCCTACAGCGGACCCCTACCTTGACTTGTGTTGGCATTTGATGTTTATCTTGCCTATTTTGTCCGAGTGAGAATTTCTGTGAGGTGATTTTTAAAACATTTCAATGGCCTTATTGCGCTAAGAGGCACCTTTGCCACAAAGGGAATCATCATCTATCCCCAAAAATTTTTTGAAGGAGAAGCCTGCAGTTACTGAGATCTGGTGTGGGGCTCTGTCTTTGAAACGGGCTGTGAGGAGTGCTTTGAAGGAGACCATGTAAATGTGCCTAAAATGCCCCTCTGTGTACAGCACAATCTCTTCCGTAGCCACGGCGATCCATCCAACTTGCCACATGGCACCTAAAGGCAGCTTCCGGTGCTCTATTTGAAATCTCACCACCAGAGACTGTGTCCCTTGAGATATTTCCACAGAGTGGGGAATCCACTTCTGTCTTCCACCACAGCTTCAATAAAACCTGCTGTGGACTTCGAAACCACCGAACCCAAGTACAGATCTGGACGCCATGACTTTTTGGCCCATTTTTTTCATCTGTTACATGGGGATCATAGTACCTCCTTGGTCCTGAAATTCTTTTGAGACCAAATGAAACAAAGCACCTAACATAGCGTTTGACACATAATAAGTGCTCAAGAAAAGCAATATCCATGCCCTGTTCCCTAAACTTTGTGGAGCACACTTCTTGATGATGTGGGTTGCCTTTGAGATTTGTATTATATTTCACAGAATATAATAAGCAGCAGTGGGCAGCAATCACCAAAAATGTCTTGGATTTTCTATGGAGCTCTGACCTTCAAGCTGGTGTGACTCACCCATGACCCATAATCACATCAGACATGGTTAGCTTGTGTTTTGTTTTCCAGTTTAGTGACTGTGGCAGAAAAACGTTACTGTTGGATGGGGCACCATGGGATTCTCCAGCTAGAGATCTCTAGTTAGGTTACAGTTCTCTAATTTCTGCTGGCATTTCCCCTTATCTTCTGGAGATTGCCTTTCTCCTTTACCTACTTGTTTCTTTCTTTCTTTTTTTAAAATATATTTTTATTGATTTCAGAGAGGAAGGGAGAGGGAGAGAGAGATAGAAACATCAATGATGAGAAAGATCATTGATTGGCTGCCTCCTGTCTCCCCCTCCCACCGTGTCCCCCCTGCCCCGGATCGAGCCCACAACCCAGGCATGTGCTCTTGACCAGAATCAAACCTGGGACCCTTCAGTCCACAGTCTGACGCTCTATCCACTGAGCCAAACCAGCTAGGGCACCTACTTATTTCTGATTGTTAAACCAATGCCCTGACTCTTATTCCCCACCCCCCAAACCCTATACACAGAGGCCTGTATCTTGGGTACAAGGCCAGGGGTTCTAGGAAAGTGGTCCCCAAAGTGTGGGGTCTGTGCACCTTTGCATGCAAGATAACCCACGGGGTAGCAAATATTAAAACTTCTACTTATATTTGTCTTAATATTTAAGAAAAGGAAGAAATTAAGCTCTTCCAATATTTAATATTTGGATGGACATCTGTGCCTTCATGCAGTCTGATTACCAGAGGGTCAAGGTTCACATATAATGATATTTATTACTTGAGAAATTAAAGTATTTAAATGTCTAGACTCATTTGATTGTTCTTCCCAGAACTTTTGTGGGTGATAAAAACCTTCACTCCAGGTTTGCTCAGGAGGGGCTGGCTGTGGGAGCCACACAGTGCTGGGCCCAGAGCTGGAAGACCCGAGTTCCAGTCCTGGTTCTTCTGTCAAGTAGCTGGCACCATGGACGTGGACCACCTCTCTGGGCCTCAGGTTCCTCACCCATAAAGTAAGAGCTAGGACCTGATCGGTCAATAGGCAAGGCTCCTTCCAGCTATAAAATTTTAGGATTCAGAATGTAAATATAGAAGTATTCTTGCCCCTTCCTTATCTCCCTTCCTTTGTAGTTTGTTTGAACACCTTCACTTTCTTTGCCTAAAAGGCATCGGTCTGTTACTCAAGGTGGTCCTTGCTGTACTTCTCCATTTCTGGCTTCTTTTTCAGTCAGTCTCTTAACTTCCTACCTGCTTTTTCTGCAGCACGGGTCTTTCTTCTATTCTGCTGTAGTGGATCCCTAGCCTCAGAGAATCCTGCGCTCAAATGTCTCACATATTGTGCGAACGTGCATCAATTGAGCATCATGAAGCTTTAAAAGTTTCATATTTCTTTACTGAATCCTGTCTCTGCTATTACCTTCTTCTTGGCCAGATGAGATGATGGTTCTCTGATTCTTTCTTGAAACCTCAGGTATCTCATCAGGGCACTATTCTCAGCCAGCAGTGTTCCCAGTTCACTTCTTGTGATTAACAACAGCGTTACTTAGCACTCACAATGGGCCAGGAAGTGTAATAGGAACTCCCCATCTGATTTAATGCCCTCAGAAGCCCCAGATACTGTTATTATCCCCATTTTGCAGAAAAAGAAACTGAGGTTTAGAGATTGGAATCCTTGCAATGCCACTTTTACTAAAAATCCTCGAAACGTTTAACTTTCTTAAAGGTCTTTTTTTTAGGTGTAGGGATACTAAGACCTTTATTCAGTTAGAATCCCTTCTCCTCAGAGAGAGAGGGGGTCTTCTCTCTCCCTCTGCATAACCTCTCTTTACCTTCCTCTCCAACTTCTGTATTTTTAAAGATCTGTATTCACTTGAAATTGAGCCTTTAGCAGAAGCTCACACAAAAGTCCTGCTGGTGCCCCAAACTGGTTTTATTGCAAACTCATCCCTGTATCTTGCTCACTGAACATGGGCGTGTGGGGTCACAGCAGGTGGGTGGTAAGAACCCCTTGGAATTTCTGTAGCAAGGACACGTACAAAGAAGGTAGATTCTCCTGTCCATGTCCCTCCCGGCTGCACAGGCATCCATGCCCTTGACACGTAGGCCCAGTGCTGACCTTCTACCATCAGGGTGTGGCTTCTGAGAGATTAGCTGATATCAGGGAGGGGCATCAGGAGTCCAAGGCCAGCATTCCTGTCTATCCTGGGGCTTTGCATTGAATCATCAGGTGCACACACAATTCCCTGCCCCCTCTGAATTCCTTCGGGTCAGCCCTGTTTTTATTCCATTCCTGAGGTCCAAGGTGTAGGTTGTGAGAGGAAATGGCCAGGTGGTGAAAGGGAGTGAGAAGATGGGTTTTATCTTCACACCTGAGGCTTTCCTGAGCTTGCAGGACCCTAGGTGACCCTGATCCATGATCCACAGAGTGGATTAGTGGCTGCTCTGGTGGTGCTCCCCTACGATGTACCCACAGAGTTTTCTTCTCTGCCAGTGGGATTGCTATCAATTCTGCTGGTAAGTCTTTGCAGATTTTTCTTTTTCCTCAGAACAGCATTAGAATTAGGATTTCTTTCTTGCATGGTACAGAGCAGCAAGTAGTTCATTTTAGGTCGCAAGGAATTGTTCAGTTGCTGCTCTGTTTTTATCCCCATTTAAATCAATAATGTGAACACGAGGTATTGGTTGTTACATTTCTGTAACTAGTCAGCCTGCCTCATTACTTTGACTTATTAATTCAATTAAAGCAATTTACTGAACAGCTATCATTGCTTCGGGGACTACAATTTTCAAAACAAAAATTAGGACACATAGTCTGCTAGGGTTTTGTTTTCATGGTTTATGAACCTATTATAAAATCTGAACCACGTTTAGGTGTTTACTGAATAGATTGCCTTAATTGTAAAGAATAAAATTCCATGAAACTGACCTTGCCCCAGGTCACAAGGTAGGGCTTGTGCTTGATCCCAAGTCTATGGATTCTAATCAACTGCTGGATTAGCAAATGGAATTGCCTTCGCCAACCTTCCTACTTGGAAACAGGCATGATGACAGGGACATCCTGAGGGTCCAGCCGCAGATGGAAGGACAGACTGACATCGGAGTGACTCTTCATCATTTGATTGCACCATAAGTAGAGGCCAACGTAGGATGCGCATTTTTCAACATGAAGGGATTCCAACCATTTGCTTCATTTTATTCTGTAGCTTGAAATGTCCTCACCCTGTGGTCAAGATTAGCTTGTTACCCTAACCTGGACGACAGTGGACAATTAAAAGAAGAGCTGTCTTCAGGGTCAACATTTCTTCCCTTGGATTTCCTGGGCTGTGGGCAATAGGAAAGCTTTCGAAACTTCTTTCTTCCTGGGCAGACTCTGGGCCCAGAACCCCCAGTTTCCCACTATCGCTGTCGTCATTTAACTACTTTTAAAACTTTTATAATTTATCTATATCAACTAATTTTGTAACTAACTTTTTATAGCTTTATCCATAGGAAAATTCCACCAGTCCTATGCTTCAAATTTTTCTATAAACTGTCCTGAGATGAGCCCAAGCAACCTGGAATTCACTCACCAGGCTGGCACTGCCCTGCATGCTGGGCACACAGCAGGAAACAGACCTGCTCCCATGGCCGATGCCACGGCCCTGAGTTTTCCCTGTCATGTGCAGTGCCGTATAGTCAGGCTGCTTGCTCTGTGAGCTGCCAGCTGCCAGCTTGGCACAGGTCCCCTCCAAACAACAATGAGGGTGCCCGCTTCATGGTGTGTGCACATGAATGAAGTTGATACATGGTGCACAGTAAACATGCAATAAGGCAGTTACTGTGAACTTTAGAATTATTGCTGCTTTCCATGGCACTTGCCTTATTACGAGAGGCAGTGAGCATAGTGGGTAAGGCCAAAGGTTCGAGAGCTGCGCAGCCTGGGTTTGAAGCCCAGCTATTGGAGCCTGGCAAGTTACTTAACTTCTGTGCTTCAGTTTCCTGCCCATAAGGCTGTGAGGATTAAATAAATGATCGTGTATAAAATGTTACAACAGTGCTGGTATGTGACACCAAGTAGCCGTTGTGTGAGAATAGAATATTCACCCACAGGGGAGAGAGTTACGATTCTAGGTTTCCTGGAAACTGAGGGAGAGAAAGACACAACGTGCTGATAATACTGCAGCGAGTGCTTCCCGAGAGAAAGAATAAATGACAGGTGCCCAGGAGAGCATGTCCTCCTCAGCCGACAGGCGGGCCCTCACCCTGGGGGCCACTAACATGTGCCACGTGTGGCGGGAAGGTTTCCGAGGAGAGAGGACAGGACGGGTCTTGGGACCCCGATGGAACGTGCAAGGCGCGCGGAACATGATACAGAGTAGTTTCTGCTCGTGAAAACAAAACCTAGGCTCCCGCCTACTGTCTAATGGGGCTCTGGTCTCGCCAGGTGAGCTTGCCCACAGCAGGGAAACATAGGTGTGGGAAATACAACAGTGGTCGTTTAAACTCCGTGTGGCTGGACTTGAAGTCAGTGGAAACAGGCCGAATAGAGAATGACCGGACATCCAGGTGGGTGGTAAGATCAGGATGTACAACCCCACGGTGTGTATTTTAAATCGTGTATCTTCCTTGTTATTTTAAGACATCTCAAAGAAATAAAACTAATGCCAAACTAGGGGTTTTATAGGGATGATTGTTTTAGGATTTAGCCAAATTAAAAAGGACAGTTTATAGAAAAATTTGAAGCATAAGACTGGTGGAATTTGTCCTATGGATAAAGTTATAAAAAGTTAGTTATAAAATTAGTTGATATAGGTAAATTATAAAAGTTTTAAAAGTAGGTAAATGACGAAGGTTTAGGAAACATGGAGTATAGCGCAAATGAAGGTGAGAATTCATCATTCCTGGGGTGGGACTATTACACCAGGGGTGGGGGTGGCCCACCTTCCTGCTCCAAGTGTCCTTAGCACTGAAGGAACTTTTAGGTTGAAAGAGATACAAGTCTGAATGTGCCGTTATAAATCTAAGAGGAAATCACCTTGCTCTGCGAACTTGTGGTCTGGCGATGGGCAGCTGTTATATGCAGCTTGTCAGCCAGGATACCCACCCTCTTCCTGTTTGGGATGGGTGGGGGCACCAGCTTCAGAAGTTTTCACAGCAAAGCCTCCAGGACTGAGCTGTCGTCACCTCACCAGTCAAAACCATCAGTTTCTGAAGTGGCATGAATACATGGTACGATGCTCCCAGAGCAATCGAAATCTTTCTAATAGTTTATGTCTTCGATGATGTTAAACATTGACTTAATATTTGTAAAGTGCATAGAAGAGTGCCTAAGTGTTGTGTGCCATAATTCATCAAGCCTAAGGTGCTAGGATGTAAGAGAGATGTCATTATTTTATTTTTTCAATTAGAAAAAAAACAACAACCAAAAAAACCACTGCCACTTAAGCATCTATATATATAAAAGTCTAAGCAACCGGACAACTGGACGACCGGACGACCGGCTGGTAACTATGATGCGCACTGATCACCAGGGGGCAGACGCTCAACACAGGAGCTGTCTCCTGGTGGTCAGTGCGCTCCCACAGCCAACCTCCCCTGGTCCCTTTTCCCCACCCCCTGCCAGCCAACCTCCTACGGCCCCTCCCACCAGCCAGCTGGCCCTGATGGCCCCTCCCCCTGGCTGGCCAACCTCCCTCAGCCCCTCCCCCCGCAGCCAGCCAACCTCCCCCACCCCTGCCGGCTGGCCCCCATCGGCCCTGATCACTGGCCAAGCCAAGGGAACTCCACCCGTGCATGAATTCATGCACCGGGCCTCTAGTTGATGATAAGACACATTCTAACTTCAGAATGTTAGAATAAGAAAACTATGCCTCTTAATAGTGATGGAATATGTTAACTGTTCATTTAGAACATCTTAGATATCTTTTCCTTGATGTAGAAAATGTTCCTTTAGGGAGCCACATTCCCTGCTTGGGGTCCATTGTTATTTAAAGAAGAGTTTGCTGAAGCTGGAAGCTGGGATAAGCAACAAGAATGGGAGGCCTGAGCTGACGTGGAACAGCAAACAACAGGGCAAACAGTGTCATATATATTTCATCTCACTTTATTGAGAACTTTCCCATCCCTTATCTTATTTGATCTACTTTTTCCCATGAATGCAGTTATATATGTGTGCACCTTTTGTAAACATATGCTCAGTAGAAAAAAAAAACATGTAGAAAGTACACTTAGATATAAACAACCATGTCTCCATACAGAGACATCTTTTTACATGAATAGCATCATCTATGCAATTAAAACAAAATTGGGGCACCTTAACTCTTGTTATTTTTTTTTACTAACCTTTTTCCCCTTCCCCACTCAATGAGTCAAAACAGTGTTGCCAGCCTGATGTGTACCCTCCACACTTTGCCCTCTGGTCTTGTCATCATATAAAACCAGCTCTCCCCTGGAGGGTTGGTATTGGAAGTTAGATGTGGTGGAACAGAAAGAGCAAAGAAAAGCCAGAAATCCCAATGACGTATCTCAGCTCTGTCCCTTTGTTGCAGGGATTAACTGAGACATGTGTGTGGAAATGTCATACAGATGAACTTTTGTTTGGGTCACATATACTTACATGAATGAAACAAATGAGCGCATCTTCTGCATTCACTGGGTCTCCCACACACCTACACCCACTCTGCACCACCCCACAAAGTACCTCCCATCCCCAGCCCCTCCAAGCAGAGGCAACTTGGTACATTATATTCCCAGACCTCAACCTCACCCTATTGTAAAATAGTAACAGAGGGACTGTAATATTCGTGTCTTGCAGGTGCTGTGTGAATTAGGTTAGATCATGTCAAGCATCGGCACGTATTTCTGGGTTTAGTGTCAGTTCCAATTACCCCAAGGGTTGAGGGGAGAAGGGGTGTTGGTTGGCTATTGACTGCCCCCCACTCTTCCAGAAACACTCCTTCTTCACATTTGTTTGCTATACTTCAGCTCACTCTCTCTCTCTCACTCTCTCTCTCTCTCACACACACACACACATACACACACACACACACACTTGCTTCTAACACACATCTTTACATCCCCATACTAGTGGGGAATGGATCTAATTCCATAAAGTTGAAATACATTGCCAGCCCAATGCTAGTTTGCTGAGCCTGGCACATAGGAGACAAATATTTATGGTTGATGCTCCCTCCTCCATCATGTGCAATGGAAGTAAGGGTTTCGTTCCAGTCAAATAGCAGAACTGCAAAAGGTAGAATTCCCAGACTGCCAATTAAAAGATTAAAGTCTAACAGATCGTTGTGTGCCTTTCCTGTTAGGACTCACTGGGGTCAAAAATAAACAAGCTCAGTTGTGTGGCAGGCCGGGGTGACCGTGGCCCACTTTCCACAGTAGGAATATGGTTCACGTGCCTCTCAAGGTGATATATGCTGATAATGTAACCTTCTGGCCCCAGGTTTTCTGCCCTATCAGCTCGTGAACCAGCTAATCACCCCGACATGCTCTCTTCTCCTGCAGACGTCTCCCAGCCCACCTTTCACACCTGGAACCTGCACGGAGCCCGGCTTTGGGGCAGCTCAGCCACCACCCCCAGAAAATGCTTGGTGGTTGTTATTGGCATCCTTTTCAATTATTTTTAAATTTTACTGAGACATGCCTATGTGTGGGTTCTTTTTTAAATGTAAACTGGGCAGAAAAGTTTAAAAGGTAGAGTAAAAGTCACCGTCTCCCAAAACCCCATTTCCCCAATGGAACCTTGTGCATCTTTCAAGAAAACAATTATAAAGTGTCTTTTAAAGGTTTTAGACAAATGTGGTCATTCTTTACTTAATCCACATGTTGACTGCTGTTTCAATGAGTCGGCGTGTCCTGAAGATCTCCCCTGTCAGCACAGCGGGTTCCTTCCAGGGACTGCACTGTGCTCCGCTGTGGGGAGGGCGGCCGTATTCTAATCAATCCAGCAGCTCTACCCCCTGCCCCACATTGCACACTCTGCTGCGGGAACAGCCTCGTCCATAGAGCTTGATGTATCTGGAGGTAAATTCCTAAAAATGCCATTGCTGGAGCAACGAGGGTGTGAATCTCATTTGTATTTAGTTAACTGCAGGCGTATCCGTCTGTGGGACTCAGGTTTCGGTGCCTATTTCCACGCCGTTGTCTAGAAATACTTTGCAGTCTGCTCCTCCTAAAGCGTGTCAGATGTGTGCTCACCGTCCCAGGCCCTGCCCAGCACTGGGCCTGCTGTGTTTACACAGCCTCCCTCTCTGGGCCTGTGAAGGCTGTGGTGGTTCCCTAGGGCCTGGTCTCCTCCTCCTCCTGGGTGAGCCTGAGAGGGAGAGTGCGCGTGAGGCCCTGAGAGCCTGCGCAGGGCTGTGCCGGGCGGGCGGCCCTGCAGCGAAGATGGCTTTCAGGAGGGAACATCCTGGCCTCTGTGCGAACTCACCTTTGCTCTGCCCCGTCCCCACCCTAAAGCAGGCAGCGACTCCGTGAGCTGGGCTCCTCCCCCATGTGCAGGACTCCTGCGTCTCAGTGCCACCTCCTAGATGTGAGGAACAAGCCAGGCCGTTGTGTGGGTGTGGGTGCACCCCAGGTTCTAGAACTTGTGTGTGAGCCCATTGCTTTTTAATAAAGGAATCATTAGTCCTTACATGTGGACCCGAGAAAGTCTGTCTGCACTCAAACTTCATCTAATGGGAAATATCTCCCTTGTAATTTGTAACCATTGTCGGGGGGAAGAGTAACTTTTCATCAGTGTCATCATAATTTTCATGATTTATTACTTTCCTGATCAGGCCAGCTCCCCTCCTTCCTGCCGGCAGCGACGCCTCACTCAGCCGGGACTGCTGGGAAGTGCAACACCTGCCGAGGCCCTCCTTGTTTAAAAAGTGACCATAACTAAAAGGAGTTTCCCAACCATACGAAGCCCACAGCAGAGCAGGAAGCTGCACTTGCTGAGGGACAGCCTGGTAACCCGGCCTTTGCCACCTGAGGAAGGTGACCCTCCTCTCACCCCGATGGGAGGTCCCTGTCACTGCCCTTCCTCCCCCCACATGCAGGGCAGCCAGTTCTGCCCCCACCCTCCCCATCAGGAGTGTGAGGAAGGGAAGGGGTCAAGGTTGTAAGCATAATTCACATTCTCGCAGTTGAATAACAGCTTATAAATAGCTCTTCTGTTTCGATCAACTGTACTTACGTTATCCAAAGAGAAAGGAACACCTTTTGCCTCTTTGAAGTAGGTGAGTATTTATTGGGGTTAAAAGCAAATACACAAACACACCTACTGGTTAGTTACTCTGGAACTTCAGCTTTCCATGCAGAGTAATTGTTGTGGGCGCCCAGAAAGAATAGCAGAGGAGGGGGCATCACCGGGAACCTTCATCCGGTGGGAGGGCACGTGGACATGCGGCAGGCCAGTGAGTCATGCTGTGGCCAGTGCTTTTTCTCCTGCTGCTTTGCCGCAAGAGGAAGGAGGAGCGGTGAGGTCGAGGTAATTTTGTAGAACTGATGCTACATGTGGTTCTGAGAAAGCCAAATATATCGTATAAACCATTTCCCTGTGCAAGGCAGCATGGGTGGCAGGCCTGGCAGGGCCCCAGCCTGCAGCCCGAGCCAGGGACTGGCTACATTTTTAAAACGGCTTTCCCCGGAGCCTCTTAGAATTTGCTTCTACCCAAGGGCCATGTCTCCTGAAGAGAACCCATTTTTAAAAGTGAAGTGTAGAATGGGTCCGTCTTGTTTCCTTCCTTACCTCCCCCTTCTCTCGGGGAGCCTCCTATTACCTTTCCTCATGCTCCTTTTGACATCTGGTCAGGCGGCCTTTCTAGAAACCCTTACTCAGAATCCTCCTCTCCTTTGTCCAAACTTCCCCCAAAAGTGAACTCCCAAGAAAGAGCTGAGTTTGCCCTGAGTGTTGTCCAGCAGGATGCATGCAGGGTTTAAAGGGAAAGGAGAATTCTCCAATCTCCAGTTTTGTGTTACCTGCCATTATTTCTTACGTAGGGTGTGTGTGTGTGTGTGTGTGTGTGTGTGTAAATTATAAAGAATACCCTTCCCCCTCTACTCTGCTGGAAAATTGAAAGTATTTTAGATCCACACCAAATGCACCTTCTCCAAAAAGTTATTTCTGCTTCTCCCAGGACAAAGGAGTATCCCGCTATTGGAACACCCATTTTACCTGTGTTTACAGATTGACTGCTGCTGACCCAGAACATATCCATCCATATCTAGGTGCCCTTCAGTGGATGGTGACCTCCCCAAGTGCAGTCACCATGGTGCTCCCATCCCCCCTCACCCAGACCACACGGTGCTTCCATCCCCCCTCACCCAGGGCCTGACCCTGAGGGGGGATGGGAGCACAAATGCCAAGTTAAAGGAACCCCTGCCAGCCACAGGTGTTCAGAAGCCACTCCTGGTGTTGAGTTGTAACTCCGATAAGCAGATAAGGGCCACAGCGTTCTCTGTCTAAGGAGGCCACCCGGCCAGATGAGGTCCTTCTGCCTATAGCATGTTGTGGATCGTGTTTCCGCTCCTGTCCCTTTCCTCGTTAATATAGCAGTGACCGGTCATGAAAACATAGCTTATGTCTGAATGTCCATTGACGGTGGTAAGCTTACAGGGGGAAAATGATGATAATGTGACCTAGCCAGTGTGCAACACACATTCTTCCCACTGCTGAGTTCTGTCATAGAATTTGCAGAACCATCTCAGAAGTTTCTATTTCACTGCTCATTTTCATTGATAAATATTATGAAATAATACAGTTGAAGGAATTATGGGAGACCGTCAATCATTTATTGTGCTGTACTCTATCTAGACCCTGCTCGGCGCTTTACATATGTCATTTTATTTAATCCTTATAACAATTCTATAAAGTGGGTCTCATTTCTCCCATTTTTCCAATGAGGAAAGAGAAGCGGAAGTGGTGCAGTGAGCTTAGGTAACTTCTCCCCACTTCGCTTAGTCTGTCGGTGGCAAAGCTGAAACTTGAATCCAGGTCTATCGATAGCAAAATCTTTGTTCACTCTGTTCTGTTGCATTGATATGAGGGATATATGGGAAATGAGTGGCGGGTTTTTTTTAACTCCAGAAGAAAACAAACTATCCTAATAGTTGTGTGTTTTCCATCTGCAGGGAAGCAAAGGTGCCTACCGGTACCACTGGCAGAGCCACAACGTCAAGCACAGCGGCGTGGACGACATGGTCCTTCTCTCCAAGATCACAGAGAACGCCATTGTGGAGAATCTGAAGAAGAGATACATGGACGACTACATTTTTGTATCCTTCATTGGTTCATTTGGACATTTCTGAATGAGGTGGCAGTGTCCACAGTAAAACGTGGCTTTAGTCCTGGTGTCAGAAGATCCATCTGGTCCTGGCCAGTGTGGCTCATTGGTTAGAGTGTCAGCCCACACACTGAAGGGTCGAGGACTTAATTCCTGGTCAAGGGCACATACCTGGGTTGCAGGTTCAATCCTCAGCCGTGGGTCAGGGTGCCTGTGGGCGGCAACCAATGGATGTGTCTCTCTCACATTAATGTGTCTCTCTCCTCACCTACCCCTCGGCCTCCCTCCCTCCCTTCCACTCTCTTTACAAAATCAATGGAAAAAGTATCCTTGGGTGAAGATTAACAAAACAACAAAAAAAAGAAAAAGAAGATTCATCTGAAGGCCTGTGCTCACGTCATTTTCACCCTTTCAGAATGTGGTTGTTAACTTTTTTGTCCCTTGGTTCAGGCTGTGGGAAGGGCAAAGATGATGCTGGATTATTTTCCTGCCATTTCACATAATCAAGATGCAGCCAATCTCCATCTATTTTAATCCATGGCCCTGTATCTTTGACGTCCTCTAGCCATGCACATGGTGTCTCCCACCCCTGGAGGTTCAGAGAAAGTCCTGACCTGCAGAGAATTCTGTCAATAGCACTCCCTAAGTGCAAAGCAGTTAAGTCTCAACTTAAAAAGTTTAAAAAAGATTGCCCCATGCAAAAAATGTGCAACTTGGTCAGTTTTCCTGCATTCTTATGTTTACTACAGGAAACCTGAGAAGTGAGGATAAGCTATTGAAATGCCTGGCATTCCTGAGTTGTCCTTTACGTTTCAATTTTAGCTTGCCAGATGCCTGTTTTAAAAGTATTTTTAAAATTGATTTTAGAGAGGAAGGGAGAGGGAGAGATAGGAACATCAGTAAGCGGAGAGAATCGTTGACTGCTGGGGATTGAGCCTGAAACCTGGGCATGTGCCCTGACCGGGAATTGGACCTGACCTCCTGGTTCATAGATCATTGCTCAATCACTGAGCTACACCAGCCGGGCTGCCAGATGCTGTCTTTTATGGGACTTCTAAAAATTCAGAATGGAAATTTGATTCACATGCATGTTGACTACACTATAAACAGAGAACTGAACTATGATACTTAAGTTCTTACAGAATTCAGGAGTTTTGTCTGGTGCAACTAGATAAAGTTCTCTTAGTGGAATTACTGCAGAGTTGGTCACAGACGTGCGAAGATTTGTGTAAAATCGGTACGGTGTTGTGGAGGACCATTGCAGGTGGAGTCTTTGCGACCCTCCTAATACACCTTTTAGACTTTACCCCCCACAGCACGGGGAGAGCAGTGTTCACACCAGCAGCTTCTGCTTATTACACTGCTCGTTTGACTGTTGGTTAGAAGCACGCGTCCTTACACAGCAATACTTGCGCAGGGTCTGCCTGTCTCATCGTTAGGAGAGTTCAGCGCACCAGGTCTGTCTCGGGCAGTACATTATTCTGAGGCGCTTGGTTCTTGCCAATGCTGTGCTGTTTCTTATTTACCATAGGAGTTCTTTTGTTTGTTTGTTTGTTTTTTGTTTCTTACCAAATATCTGAGTAGTTAAATCCCTAAACCCTTGCTTTTAAGTGTTAACAGCTGTATTTGGATTTGTCAGCTGTATTGATCAGGGGTGGTGGCTGCCGCCTGCAGACAGGACCCTGATCACCGCGAATTTTATAACAAACGTTTTAGTGGAACCCAGCCGGGCTCGGTTGTTTTATTCTTTTCGGGGGTTGCTTTCATGCTCCCATGGCAGAGTTGAGTGGTCGCAACAGACCATCTGACCCCCAGAGCCTAAATTAATTACTTTTGTGGCCCTTTACAGAACAATCTTTGCTGACTCCTAGACACCTGTGCAGAAATGCCTTCAATTTAATTGAATGGGAGCAGTTGTATTCAGCTGTAAGATTTCATTTTATTTGCTCAAAAAAAAAAAAATGAAATATTCTCACTTTTTCTGGGCTTATCATCATCAAAATATTTAAATCACTTTTATGTGCAAGATCCATGGCCCATGGGAACTGGCAGGGGGTAGACTAGAAAAAGTTGGGTGCAGGAAGCAGAGCTGGGCTGCCTGACTTTGAACTCTGGGATGGCTGACTTTTAACTCTGCTTGGACCTGGTGACCGTAGGACTTTTTGTCATCTGTGTGCCTTGATTTCCTCACCTGTAAAGTGGGAATGACAATAAAATCTCCCGCACGAGCTGTTGCAGGGTTAAATGAAATGATGAATGCAGTAAGAACACAGTAAGCGTTTGTTAGTATTTCATACGCTAAGGCAAGTGTGTAAGCTCCTCCCATATTTCTGAGTTATATTCCAAAAATTCAATTGTAAAGATGCTTATTGAAAATTCAAATGCTTGTTATCCTGAAAGATTTTTAAATGGAGGATTGGTTTATTGACAAGCCCATAAAAGGCTAACTTCTACAGAATGTAGTTGAACAAATTATTTATTGGAATGTTCTTAGAATACAGGCTCAACTTCTTACATTATTGACATAGAAACATGGGTTTTGATAAGTTGGATAAGAAAAGAAAAAGGTGGTGCCAGTGATTATCAGCAGGCAACCCAGCCATACTCATTTCTCCCCACCAAGATCATTTATTCCTAAAATACCAAAGATTCGTTGAGGACAAAGACTGTGTCTTGTATGTCTTCTTTTAAAAAACAGCGTTTAAAAAGCCCTTTAAAGTAAAACATTTTCATTTAACATGACTTGTAAAATGGAGTCCAGCAGAAAGGAAAACATTAAAATCACCTAGAATCCCACCATATAGGGTTAGTGCCTATATATCCTCTTGCTTTATATTTTTCAACTTATCTACATATAGGCATGCATGTATGTGTGCTTTCTTGTTAATTCTAACAAAAAATGGGATCCTCTTGCATTGTGTGTTTTAGTTTCCTGCATAATTCTTGGCATGGCGCATCATATTAAGTGTTCATTGAAAATTTGTTGACTATTAAGACTTGCTTTTTATATTCAGACAGCAGAATTTTTAAGTGACTCACACAGAGGGGGCTGATTACTTGCCTCTGAATTAATGCCTTTGAATCAATGACTGACTAATCGTGTACTTTACCAAGGAAATGAGTTAGTTGACCACTAATGACTTCTTGTCTTAGAAATCTGCCCACTCGATAAATGAGAAACTCAGCATCAATGTGCTTTTATCAATAGCCCAGGGCAGCTCTCAGCTTTGAGAAAGCTTGATGGTTCTGTTGGATGTTTATGAAAATAATGCCCAAGGGTGGAGCTGCAAATCTGTTCCTCTGATAAGTGATAAAAGCCTTCTTGATCAGTTCAGTGCTAAGGGAATGTTACTATGATAGAGTAGCATTATTTTTTTTTTAGAGTAGCATTATTTTAAGTAAAAATGTTTTCCCCCCTCTCTCTCCTAAGCTTAGTAGTTAAGGCAAGAAGAGATTGATTTCATATGAAATTACAAAATTGCTCATTTGACCTCTTCTACTTTTAATACCAGCAGCACATTGTCTTGTTTTGAAGGTCAGCATTTGGAACAATCAGTTATTAATGCATTCAGCCTGAATGCTCATTTCTTTTTCTACATCAGAAAAATATCTGCTTAGAAAATGCTAACATGGTTTACCAATAAACACACACACACACATTTTTCAGCTATTTATCCTAAGACCAGGAAGGTTTGATTAACCATCCATTTTTCCTGAATGTTGCCACGCTCCTTACAATTCCACTCGAAAACCTATGAGGAAAACATTGCAGTATTTGCTCTCATGCCTGGCATCATTTGTAGCCACTTGGCTGACGACGGCGGTTCTGTGCAAAAACACTCCCTGCCCATTTGGTCCAGCCTTCTCCAAACTTGTTTCCACTCAAAGACCACACTCAAGTGTGTTTGGCATCTTCGGCCCTTGAATTAGGGGTTGAGATGTTTGTGCCAGACCAACCGGAGCTGAAGGCAGGGCAGTTGTTCTGGGTGAGGTTTGGTCCTTGGCAGTCAGTCACGTTGGGGGTGGGGGCACCATGCTGCAGTGAGGAAGGTTGGTCTGGCGGCTGGAGCCAGGGGCTCGACTTCCAGCTTGACCTTCTCCACATATGTCTTCAGGCAAGTCGGCCGCAGCTTCACCCGCCCCCCATTTCGGGATAAAAACAGGGAAATCCATTAGGTTGGTGTGAGTGTTTTGGGGGAATTCATTGGTTATTGAAATTTTTTCTTAAGTTAAACTTTATCTTTGTCTAATAAGACCATTACAAACAAACTTACAGAAGCTTCACTATCATCACATTTCATAAAAGAAAAAATATTTTAACACTCCCAAAATAGAAAGGAAATAATCTAAGAATAAAGGACAGTCTTTTACACTGAATCAATTGAGCTTGATGAAAAATCCAGGGAATTGTTTCTCTCTTTGTCATTCTTGCTGCAGATCACTGTACACTCAAAGATCCCCAACAATCATTTGAGAACCAAGATCTGTTGGGTTCTTTCATCTTGCAAAGTCTATTAAATAAGATTGCAGTTATGTTATATATTTCTGAGTTTTTGTTTGTTTGATTGGTTGGTGGGGATTTTTTTGTTTGGTTGGTTTTGGGTTTTTTTTTGTATCATAGCCTTTTAGCTCAGTACATTTTCAAAATTAACCTTGGGCCACACCTTCATTGCCAAAGATTATGTGGTAGAGACAATGATGGAAACAGCTTTTTCCAAAGGCACACCTGAATTATGTAGTAGGGAGTGGGAGGGAGTATTTGAGGTCTAGAGAAGGGACCCAACTCAGTAGGAGGCCCATGTGCTCAGGGAAGTCCTGAAGTGTCTGCAGACCCAGCCAGGTGGAAAAAAAGGTGGGCAGTTAGATAAACAAGGAGACCAAACTCTCACCTAAAATAACTAAAATAGGTTTGTTTCCTTTAAATCTAAGTTAAATTCTCTTGTCTCAATTCTTCTGTTTCAAACTAAACTTTATTTTTCTGGACTCCTCCTAAATAATATGGCAGCCCCAATATTTATGGGAGATTTAGGGAACAGCTACAGTTTTCCCTCTGTCAACCTCAGTCATTGATTCAGGCTTGGTCTAGAGTCGTCTGAAAGAAGTTTTTTTTCTCTGAGTGTCTTCTTCCCAGGCCTTAATCAGAATTTATATAGCCGACTGAGTCAAGACTACAATATATCTCTTTACATAGCAGATTATTCACAGTAAAAATGTTGGCTCCTATAGGAGCTCTTATGCAACCCAACCCATATGTATTTGATAACCAAGAGCTCAGATGGGCAGGAAGGGCTTGCTGAGCAGGTGCTTCCTTTGGCTTATGTCCTTGGGTAGCTCTTTCTTCTTTGCATGCAGTGACCAGTTTGTCCAGGACAGGTGGCAGTCACAGCATTCCCTTCACAACTAAGGGAAGGAGCGCCCTTCTCCATGGAAACGTCATACTTGCCCAAGTTCGTTTTCACCTGGAGATAAATGTAGCCAGACATCCCCTTCTTCTGAAACGAGGATGGTCATAGCAGGGCTCTATTTCTTGAAAATTGGATTTACTGTAAGAATTGCTATATTATGAGAATCAGAATGAGGGCCAAGCCTCATTCATTCAGTTTTGATTTGGTCCCTACCATGTGGTAAAGATACAGAAAAAAATCAGTGGCTCAGCCATCGTTGCTCAGTGGTTGAGGGTCAACCTATGAGCCAGGAGCTCATGGTTCAGTTCCCAGTCAGGGCACATGCCTGGGTTGTGGGCTTGATCCCCAGTGTGGGACATGCAGGAGGCAGCCAATCAATGATTCTCATCATTGATGTTTCTATCTCTCTCTCCCTCTCCCTTCCTCTCTGAAATCAATAAAAATATATTTTTTAAAAATCAACAGAGATAGAGTTTTTAGTACTCAAAGAATCATAGAATCTAATTTATGAGAGACCGTAGGCTCTCTAATCGAACACCCCTCAGTCCTGCAGGAGATCCTTGTGCTGCCAATTTAGAGTTGCCAGTAAAATACAGGATGCCTGATTAAGCTTGAATTTCAGATAAACTAAAGTACCTTTTTAGTAGAAGTATGTCCCAAATATTGCTTGGAGCATACGTATTGGGATATGTATGCATAAATTATTTGTTGTTTATCTGAACTTCAAATTTACCTGAGTATTTTTTATTTTATTTCCTAAATCTGGCAACTCTACCAATAATAATATCAACAACAATAATAGTGACAATACCTGCTAATCCTAGAAAGGCAATATATAGCTTGTTGATTAAGAATATGAACTCTACCCCAACTAGCGTGGCTTGGTGGTTGAGTGTTGACCTGTGAGCCAGGAGGTTGCAGTTCGATTCCCTGTCAGGGCACATGCCCAGGTTGCGGGCTCGATCCCATGTGGGGGACGTGCAGAGGGAAGCCAATCAATGATTCTCATCATTGATGTTTCTATCTCTCTCTTCCTCTCCCTTCCTCTCTGAAATCAATTTAAAAAATGTATTAAAAAAATAAAAGAGAGAGAGAGTGTGTGTGTAAGCTCTAGAACCGGGCTGCCTGGGTTTGGAACATAGCTTTGCTACTCACTAGCTTGTAACTTTGAGCAAGTTTTAAAGTTTCTCTATGCCTCAGTTTCTTCATAGTAAAATAGGATTAAAGTAGTAACAGAGTTGTGATTAGGAGCTTATATTAGTACCATGTAAACGTGTATGTGTTTGATCAGTGTTATTATTAACATTTAGTCTACAGCATTATAGACATTTCTTACCTGCGTAATAATTTTAATTATAAATGTATCTGTTCTAAATTTTTGTTTAAAAAACAGCAGGCCATTAATCCATCTATTGGTGGCCTCATCTGGCGTTGGCACTTGGAATTACATTTGCTTGTGCCCCTTCTTCTGTGACTCTGGCGATTTTCAGTTCCGATTCGCTGTCTCATTCTCATTTTCTCTTAGTGCCATGGACTGCCCCCACTGGTTCCATCTGGGTGTGCTTTTAAAACTACCCCATCTTCTGTACTATCATTTCAAGTTCAACCCTTTCAAATCAGAGATCTTTCTGGTCAGTGAAAAAGGAAGCAAAATTGCAAACGAGTCATTCTGCATTCTTGCCTTTGTGTATAAATGTTAATTTTTAAATATTGTATGATTTATCCAACACTTGGCTTATTTGTGTTCAATAATAGTACCACAGCTGCACCTCAGAGGTGTTAACATGTGACAAAACATGCATCTTGAAGTATTTGAATTAAGGAAATTGCATCTACTATGCCAGACATGATGCTAAGCATTTTATAACATCGAATTCTCATACCAGCCCTATTGAGTAGGTCCTATTTTACCCCATCATCCATTAACTGCAGCTTACAGATATGACTTACCCAAGGTCAGAAAGAACTGGACTTGGGGAATGAGGCCGTCTGACCAGAGTTACCGCACTGCTCTATTAGACACCTGGATCCTAACATATAAATTTATTAATGTCTCTCTTTGGGGGAGGAAATCGCATAGCTTTACATCTTCAACTGCAAAATTTCTGAACAGTGGGAAATCATTGATTAAAAGAAACAATTTTGAGTATGTGTGTGGTTTAGTGTATTTTTCATTGTTTCCTTTTTTTTATGATTTTTTCCTCTGTTAGGGCAGGGACTTCTGTCCAGTGTGTGTGCTGTATCCCCAGCATCTAGAACGGCGCCTGGCAATTTGTAGACATCCAGTTCAAACTAGTTGATTGCTGAATGGATACATGAAAATGTTTTTTCGTTACAATAACACTTGATTTATTTGGGCACGTAAGAATGTGTCATATAAAAGAATTAAGACATAGTATGAACATGTTCTCTGCTGAGAGGACTTCCTGGATTCCCCATGCAGAAATAACACCTCCTTCCCCTCAGTCTGATCTGTACGGGTTTGTAATTGTCTGCTCTGAATAACATAGATACAACTCAGTTCCCTAAGCTTCTAACGAGTTCATCTTGGATCCCTCTATCTGTTAAATGAGTAAATGAATACATTCTTATTATACCTAATAGGTAAGAAAAGTCCCAGGGAAAAACAATATCATTTGAAAAGAGGAATGATAACTCCTCTTTCACTCCTTGGTCATTTCTGTTTTGTTTTGTTTGTTTGTTTTTCTAGTTGTGTGTTACCAGTCTTAAAGAAATAAGCTCCAATTCACTTAGTATTTCTTTTTGTAGCACCTTGGTAATTAAGTTCATTCCTCTTCCTGGAGAGGAACAAAATCTGAGCTAGCTGGTAACTGCCTTTGTCTTTATTTGTAATCTTTTAGAAGACAAGTACACAAGCTCTTCCTTGAAGAATCGCGAATTTTTTATAACATCTGTTAATTTAAACAAATGTGTAGCTATGAAGATTAACAATGGACCTTAACTGGATATAAATTCAGACATATATAGGCTCCGTCTTAATCTCAGTCAACCCTTTCAAGCAGATGCCATATTTTGGAGATAAGGAAATTGAAATGTACCAAGGAGCGGTAAGTAACACGCCACGGATTTTACTGTAGTGGTTTTGGCTTCTTTGATGCATGGGTAGTTTTTCTTGATGTTGGCAATACTTTTGCATTTCCTTAGTATGAGTTATTATTGGGGAAGCTCAAGTAGGTGACGTGTTTGATTTTTTTTAAAATATGTTTTTATTGATTTTAGAGAGAGAAGAAGGGAGAGGGAGAGAGAAACATCAATTGGCTGCCTCCTGTGCATCCCCCACTGGGGATCAAGCAAGCCCAAAACCTCTTGGTGCATGGGTTGACGCTCAATCCATTGAGCCATGCCAGCCAGGGCCGTTGTTTGCTTTTTAATGTTTTGCTGCTCTTTCAAGTGCAGCTCAAGAAAGCACAGGACTATTGAACATTGGATCATTGTACATGAAATTAGTTACATGGGTGTAAGACCTACAGGTTGGGGGATCATCCTCTTTCCACACATGCCAAAAATTCTAAGACTAAACAACCAGTAATGGGTAAAAAAATAAATTGGGCGATGGGAATCATTCTGTCTGAATCAGACCCTTAAACTGTGGCTATGACTGGAACATGAAAAATGAAACTTTTATTACTTCATTTATTAACATGTCTTCAGTCCCAGTTTGGACACAGCTCCATAGCCAATTCAGTTGTATGACTAAAATGGACACTGTAATCCTCGTCAGTGTGTTTCATTGCGTGGTTCATCACTTCCCCAGGCCTCCCCATCTCTGCATCTTTTCCCCTTTGCTCTTTCCTTTGCAGCAGAAGCACAGGAGCATTCATTAATCCTGACCCCTAGAAAACAAACAAAAGAAAGCCCACACAAATTCATCAGTTGAAGTGGAAGGCAATTTACCCAGAGCAAGAGCTCACCCCATTGTTGCCAGATGAATGGTGCTGGTTGCTAGAGCCGAAGGAGGCTGCCACGCGAAAGACCTTTGATAATGCTGCCTTTATGGGAGCCCAGCACAAGGGGCACACTGTCAACAGAGGCTGGGCCCTGCCCTGGCACCCTGATCTGCGGGCCCGGGAGCAGCAGGCGTGGGCTGGCCTGGCATTCTCAATGACGGCCAGGGCAGGGTGGGTGCAAGTGCTGTGCATTGGTGGTGTTTCTTTCCAGTTCTCTGAGAAGCGTTACTACGAGTCCCTTTTAGACCATTCATCTTTTGAAGAGTTCTCTTTAAAGGAATGCCCTAGAATTTAAAAAATACATATTTATTTTTAACTGCTAATGATAACTAAGTGTTGTAAAATCGGTATTTACTGAGTGCCAGGAGTTATCGTACACTTGTGACAAATAATACAACAGCCCTGGATGCTGGCTCTGTATTGCTCTCTGTCCCCATTTCACAGATGAGGAAACTGAGGCTCAGAGAGGTTAAGTACTCAAATCTGTTGACTGTTGGAGCTGAAGTCAGATCCTAATGACTTTCAGGGGCTTCTGGAGAGGGAAGAATCAGGTGGAGGAAATACCTACCTGATAATTCTCATAGGTAGCTGACAGGTTCCGTGAGACCATAGATTGGAAACCATCTTGAAAAACAATCACTTGCTAAGGTCAAGTATAACTAGTTAATCAGCTTTAAAGCCTTATTGGACAATGACTTGCCCACACCTTTCCCTCCAGGCCCACAGCTTTCTCTCCACTCCATTTCCTTCTATTTTCCTCTTTTCTTTCTTATAATCCATTTCCCTGTTTTCAAAGAGGTATTAGAAATAATCCTGCATAAGCAATCTAGGCTTGAAGGCCATTTTAAGACAATATCCTGAGGTCCATCCATGCATCCCCTTCTGTCTGTAAGGTGACGGCAGGGACGTATTCTTGTTCCTGTTTGGAGTTGTTCCGTCCACAAGTCCCAGGAATAGCCTCCGACCCTCACGGGGCAGTTCCCCTTGGGAGCCTCCTGCTCACAATATGAGGGAAAGCGTGGACACTGGAAACACCAGTTCTACACATGTGTGCAGGCAGCAAGAGCCCTCTTTCCATGCCCTCTCATCACTCAGTCCTGATCTACCAGAGCTTGCAATGAATGGCAATTTGTGGGCCAGGCCCCCTTTCCTGTTAGTAAGTCATTGTATAATAAGGCCCAAAGCTGGATTGGTAAATGATACTGCACCTTTGCATAAGACTCTGCTTTTTCAAATTCCATCCCCATCCATCATCTCAGTTACCCTGTGACATTTGTAGCATCAGCATTAGGATCCCCACTTTAGAGAGGGGCATCAGGGAAGGGAAAGACACAATGTAACACCTTCTCACTGGGTCTGGTATTGTTTTCACTTTTTTATGTTAGATAGCCTTAAACTGAAGGAGTGCTCTTTCTCCAGCTTTACCCCACATGAAGTACTTTTCTTTTTAGCATTTTTCTTTAGAGCGAATGGTGGAGGTGGGTGCCAAGAAATTGAAGAAAGCAGGGCTGCAGTTGTCCTGACACAGCGAATGTATTGGTGAATTTATATTTATGCAGAGCTAAGATACCCCATGAAACTAAAACCCAGGGGAATCTCTTAGGGTGCCAGGATTTTTTTCCCCTACTGAGATGAAACAAACTGACCAAACCAGTTGATCACTTTATAGAACCACACCTCTTGTTCTCCGCTTATGGAAAATTTTGGTTTTCTCCTCATTCATAGCCATCTCCAACTTGCCTCTTAGAAAAAAAAAATTGTGTAGGAATTTAGAATTCTAGTAAAATCAGACCCAGGTTTTTAGCAGGGCTGTCGCCCAGGGCCTTTAGAAATGTTTCGCAGTGGAACGTCACCCGCAGAGGCGTGTTGGGGTGGAAGGGCGTGTGTTGGAGTATCTGAAGGCATGGGGCATGTCTGAAGGCTGAATCACTCAAATACCTACAGAAAAGTACCTCCCGATTCCACCTTTATTTTGTTAGGTGTCACACCTCGTGACCTAGACAAGTTTATGAAATCTTGTGTTACGTAACCTGTGAGATATAATTATGAGCATTGGAACTATATAGTGGTATAAGCCAAGGCCAAGAAAAAAAAAATCTAATGTGTTGCTTTATCTGACCATGGTTTGGTTTCGTTTTGTTTTGCTTTTCTAGGCACAGTACGAAAACCCACCCCACATCTATGCTCTTGCAGATAATATGTACAGAAACATGATCATTGACAGAGAGAACCAGTGTGTCATTATCAGGTACGGACAGAGCCTTCTTCGGGGTAGAGGACGTGAGGTCATGCTATAGTTAGAGCTTCTCCCCAGAAGCAGTGCTTTCGCAACAGCTGCTGGCGTAGCTGAGTAACAGTCACGCTGCCTGCTTTGTCTTGGTTCGTTTTCTAATTCCAAATCATAAAAGCTTTTGAGCTTCTGTGGGGTTGGGCTGCCTTTTTAAAATTGTTATACCCCGTCACTTATGGCATTCAGGCTTTAGGGCACAAGGTGTAGCCAGATCTTTTATTGATCATCACTGGGGCCCTGCACTAACCATTGTAAAACCTCTTCCCTCCCGTGGGATCATGCCGTGGCTTGACTCTAAGTTGAAGACCCTTTATGTCATACGCTTCACTGTTCTGTCAGCTGGAGGCCCCTCTTTTTTATTTTCCCAGTAATTTAGTTCAGGTTTTAACTTTTTGGTGTACTTTGTCATTTGCTTTTAATTTTCTGTGGGCATTAGTGGTAAATGTCAGCATTACCTATCTGTCTGCAGCTACATGTCAAAATCCTTTTAACCCAACCTAACTCTGGGTCTTTGCTGGGTTTAAGTGCCTTTACAATTTTGTTTACTATTATGAACATTTGCAAACACGGAGAAAAAGTAAGCATCCATATTCCCATCGCTTGGAACTTGACAGGTGTTAACATTTTGTCATATTTGCATTCACCTTTTTTAGCCCTTTAATTTTTTTATCTGAAGCACTTCTGAAATTTTTTTATTAGAGATATTTGCAGACATATACACAATTTAAAAAGAGTGTTATAATAAGCACCTGTGTGTCTCTCATCCAGCTGGTACTTTCATTAGCATACGGCCAATCCTGTTTTACCTAATCCTTCCATCCTGCTTCCACTTGGTCATTTAAACCAAATCCTGGGTAGCAAATCATTATTTGTCAATAATTTATTATGCACCTCTCAAAGATAATTTATGTCACACCTAAAAAAATGAATAACTTTTTTAACATCCTCCTATATTATCAGTTCTATTCCATGACTGTGTTGTAAATTTTGTTAATAGTTTGTTTTTATTTGGGTTCCAAACAAAGCTCACACATTGCCCTTGATTGCTATGCCTCTTAAGTCTCATCTTTTTTTTTTTGGCATTTATTTGTTAAAGATAAAGCTCTTTTGTCCTGCAGAATTTTCTGTAGTGTGGGGTTAGCTGATTGTATATGGTCCCCTCTATCTCCTGTAAATCGGTGTCTATAGCTAAAAGCTTGATCACATTCGGATTCAATTCTTTTTCTTTTTTTATTTTTTTCGGATTCAATTCTTTGGCAAAAAAATGCTTCATCAATGATGCTCTGCACTCAGGGCTTTTACTGGTGAATAATGCCTGTTGGATTGCCGGTGGGTCCATCCATTAGAAATTCTCATTATACAGTCATTCTTCAATTAATAATTTAAAAATTGTTATTTTCCAAAAGAAATCATTATTTTCTAATTCTATTCTTTCTTTCACATTTATTAGGTGGAATTATTTTATTAGGAACTTAAAATACAATCTATTTGGGAGAACTAGATAAAGAGTTTGATTTGTTGTCTTGACCAATTTTTCAAAGCAATGAGTTATTATCTGTTTAACCATTGCAGTTTTCCTGTCAGGCTCAAAAGGTCCTAACTTTGACCTTGAGAGCCCTTTATATTGGCTCCCATGTCCTCTTGATATGACCCCGGTAGTCTTTGGTAGCTTTCTTGTTTACGATGTTCCAGACTCCTCTTGTACATTTCCTACATTTACAATGCTATCCAGTCACTGAGTGCTCACTGACATATGTTGTAAGTGCTGCTAGTTCTTTTCCAAGGACAAGGGAATACGAATTGTTTAAGGAAAAGAGATGGAGCATAAGTTCATACTGGTAATTTTCAGTTCATTTTAAGATTACAGGATTTTTATATTTTTATCTTGTTTCTCTTAATGCTGAAAAATTTGGTTCCTAATGACATTATCACAATTATTTGATTTATACTGTGTGTATAAATGTAAATATATATACAAAAGAAGAAATAAATATGTCTATATAGTTATATATAAATATACTAGAGGCCCAGTGCATGAAATTTGTGCACAGTGGGGGCTCCCCTCAGCCCAGCCTGGACCCTCTCCAATCCAGGTCTCCTCGGGGGATGTCCGACTGTGGGTTTTGGCCCAATCCCAGGGCAGTCGGACATCCCTCTCACAATCCGGGACCACTGGCTCCTAACTGCTCACCTGCCTGCCTGCCTGATTGCTCCTAACTGCCCCCCCTGCCAGCCTGATCACCCCTCACTGCCTCCCTGCCAGCCTGGTCACCCCCAACTGCCCCCCCCCACCGGCCTGGTTGCCCCTAACTGCCCCCCAAGCCAGCCTGGTCGCCCCTTAGTGCCCACCTGCCGGCCTGGTTGCCCCCAACTGCCCCCTCTGCCGGCCTGGCCGCCCCTAACTGCCCCCCTGCCAGCCTGGTCACCCCCAACTGCCCCCCCCCTACTGGCCTGGTCTCCCCCAACTGCCCCCCCCACCAGCCTGGTTGACCCCAACTGCCCCCCCCCCCTGCTGGCCTGGTCGCCCCTCCCTGCCCCCCTCTGCTGGCTTGGTCACCCCTAACTGCTCCCCTTTGCCAGCCTTGTTGCCTCTAACTGCCCCCCTGCTGACCTGGTCACCCCACGCAGCCTGCTGGTTAGTCATTTGGTCATTCCTCGCTAACCCCCCTGCCGGCCTGGTTGCCCCATGCAGCCTGCTGGTCAGTCATTTGGTCGTCCCTTGCTAACCCCCCTGCTGGCCTTGTTGCCTCATGCAGCCTGCTGTTTGGTTGTTACTTTGAGGATGTCCTGACCAATTTGCATATTACCCTTTTATTAGTATAAATAAACATATATAAGGGGATAAAGCAAATGAGTGATTTTGTTGATGATTTAAAATAACAGTACCAATGCTATTAATAGCAATACTCAATTAACTCTAAAAATTTTTGTTGTTCTTTTTGTCCTTGGCATGTACTATCAAAATATTGGAATTTAAGAGACACTTAAAATAACCTTTTTCTGTGTCATTAACATTCCAACTTGCCCTACAGTTAAGTCCATTTAATTTCATTTTGATTTCTAGGGGTTTAACATTTTAAAATTTTAAATTGTATAAAATATTTACATGGTTCCAAAGTCAGAACTATAAAACAAAGAAAGTTGAAGTGTTTTCAAGGTAAATATAGACTTCATGATATTTTACCTCTAAATATTTTCATATACATTTTTGGAAAATAACCTTTTTTTCCCTTAGCCCCAGGACCAGTATCACAACTAAATAATTAATAAAAACGTAATATCATCTAAAAATAAGTAGTGCACGTTCACATTTCACTAATTTTTGCAAGCACGCCTTTCCTGCTGGTTTATGTAAATCAAGGAATAGTGTTTCATTTGCATATTAGTCTTTCACTTTTTAATTTTTATTCTACCAGTTCCCCTAATGCCATCATGGCTTTTTTTTTTTAATGATATTGACTTGGTGAAGACAACAACCCAATTTTCCTATGGACACCTTTTAGATCAGTGGTTCTCAACCTTCCTAATGCCGTGACCCTTTACTACAGTTCCTCATGTTGTGGTGACCCCCAACCATAAAATTATTTTTGTTGCTATTTCATAACTGTAATGAATCGTGATGTAAATATCTGTTTTCCGTTGGTCTTAGGCTCTACAGCAGCAGTTCTCAACCTGTTGGTTGCAACCCACAGGTTGAGAACCGCTAGCAGGGTCGCCTAAGACCATCGGAAAACACAAATATTTACATCACAATTCGTAACAGCAGCAAAATTACAGTTATGAAGTAGCAACGAAAATAATTTTATGGTTGGGGGTCACCACAACATGAGGAACTGTATTAAAGGGTCGGGGCATTAGGAAGGTTGAGAACCACTGTTTTATATATATCTAACTGCTTCCTCCTAATCTCATTACACTAATCCCTCCAACTGGATTCTCGGTGAGTTGCAAGGTAGATCTAAATACTTAATTAGATGCAGGTTAAGTCCTTTTGGAAGGAATACTTGAGTGATGATGAGTTGGGTTGCTTAACAGGAAATGCTTCCGTTTGACCCCAAGTGGAGGTTGCTTGCCAATAGAGAGGAGGAGGGCGTTTTCGTAACTAGATCGAATGAGGGTACAGCATAAGTTTTCTAATTCATTCCCTTGCCTATTCTCCTTCTTCCTGAGCCTCTAGTGAGATGAGAAAGAAGAGAATGGTCTTATTGCATGAGCTTCGCAAGTCTGGAAGCTGCCGTCTTGCCCAGCCCATGTCTCTCCCACTCTCAGATCCCACTGAATGTGTCCCTGTAGGACACAGTGCACTGAAGCAGGACCCGTCCCCAGTGGTAGGAGCCTTCTTTCCAACAAGTTGGCCAGGGCCTGAGGGTTCTGCTCCCAGGATTTCTGTCATTTAGAAGCTAGTTGAACAGGGAGCTGCTTTGACTTCCGACACTAACTACCCAGAGTCAGGCCACACCTCACAAGTGAAGGGCACAGTCCTGCTCAAGACCATCCTCACTTCAGACACCAGGGGGTTCTGCAGACCACCTCAATTCTGAACAGCTAGCTACAAATTCAGGGGTCCCTACCACCCTCTCAGTTCCAATAATTTACTAGAATGACTCACAGAATCCATGAAAGCTTTGAACTTAGGATTACCATTTTGTTCTAGCAAAAGGATACAAATCAAAAACAGAAGAAAGTAGAGCCGCATAGGGCAGTGCCTGGGAGGGGTCCAGATGTGAGGCTTCTGGTTGTCCACTCCACATGAAGTCATGAATGGTATTATTTCCTTCCGGTTATGGCAATAGTATTGCCAACCAGAGAAGTTCACCCAAGCCTTTGGTGTCCAGAGTTTTTATTGGGTTCTGTCGCTACATGGCTGACCTTTAGTCTCCTGTTCCTCCAGGTGGGGGGAAGGGGTGGGCAGGGTGAGAAGTTATATGGTGTTTTCCAACGCCTCCATCCTAAATCATATTGTTAGATATCACAAAGCCTCCAGGCAAACAGCGAGACTCCAGTCAAGCCGGACATTCCAGGGCTCTAGAGACTACCCCCCCAGTAGCCCAGGGCAAAAGCCCAACCTCTCTTCAGGTTACTTATTACCCAAGAGCTGCGGTTTCTGCACTGAGAAAATAGATTTGCTACCTCTGGCCAGCCATGGTTCTTTCTAGTGGCTCTGTGATCCTGGGCAGCAAACTTAGCACTTGTCTGGTCCTAGATCTCTTCATTTGTGAGAGAACTGATTGACCAGATGACCTCTGAGGTCTCTCCTGGTTTTGGAGCTCTTTCTTCCAAATAATGCCAGAGGGAAGGGAAGGCAGGAAAATGCTCCTGTGGATAGAGAGGCCCAAGTTTGTGGCCAGTGACACTGGGAGAGCTGGGTGCTTGTCCAGCCAGGGGCTGAGGCAAATGCAGACTGCCTGCGTGCGTTTGTGAACAGGAAGCAAACAAAACCCATTCTCCTGGGGCTGGAAGAGAAACTTGCTCCTTGTGTTATGGGCTTTTGCCATAGCTGGAAAGACTAGGAACTTTTAGTATCATTTAATTAGAAAATTAAAAATTAATGACCTAATCTCTCTGGTATTCTTTTCAGACCTTCACTTCCCAATTTCCCTGGTGTGACCTTGTCTGCATGATGAAATGCATACTCTTTAGATGGGATAACACAGGACAGAGAGACAATATCATCAGTTTCCTCCCAATCTTGCTTCATGTTTTCTAATATGGTGGATATGCTGGCAGGGTGGACTATTTCTGAGCTAGAAATAAGTGTAACAAACTGAATTTAAAAAGAAAAAAAATCAAGGGAGGAGATGGGGTGTTTTCTCAAGCATAGGCCTCCACCAAGGGCTTGGTCCTGAGTTTTGCATGTCTACAGACTCATCAAAATAGTTAGAGTTAAGCAGCTTCAGGTAGACTGGCTTTGGCCAGCAAACTCACAAATGATAGATCCCAACTCATGAGTTTGTGAGGAGAATTCTGTCTGTGGACAGCTCAGGAACACAGTCCAGAGAGGAGCCAGATTATCATGAGGGGGGTAGAATTCAGAACAGGGATTATCATACTAGCTATTATCATCAGATCCAGGCCCCCACCTCTATCTGGAGGAACTCGGGGTGTTGCTCTATTCCTCAGAGTAGTCCATTCACTTAGGGAAAATCCATCACTTCTGGTGTTCTTCTCCTGTCCTGACTCCCTGTAGGTCAACCCCTTTTTATTAGCCTCCACTTTGTCCTGCCAACCCCAAACATCCATTAGGTGAAGATCCAGAAATAAACACCCAGGATGTGCCTTAGATGTTTCCCAAGTTTATCCCCAACAGTCCACTGGCAGACAGAGCAGGGAGAGTGGCTGCTTTAGCTACTGATTTCATCCACTGCCTTGTGTTCACTAATTAACTTTCCAAGGATTGATGTTTCCAATCCCTGTGTTGCCTTATTCACTTAGTGGCTGTATAGTTATCTGGGCTTTCCATCTAGAGATTCTGTTTCAACTGATTTATGGTGAGCCCAGAGCGTCAATATATTTCTTACGTTCCCTAATTGATTCTAGTTGAGAATCAAGACTAAGGCTTCTGAAATCCTAATATTCCAGTCATCTCTTATCTTTATTACCATTAACTGGTCCAGGCAAGATACACTTCCTGAGTGCCTGCCCTCTGCTGGGTGCTGTACATGTAGGTCATCTCTTTTCATGCTCTGGCTGCCAGTATTGTTATTGCTAGAAGTTCCATCCAGAAAATGAGGTTTAAAAGAAGCCTGAGAGGGAGAAACCAAGATGGCGGCATAGGTAAACACCTAAACTGCTGCCTCGCCCAACAATATCAAAACTACAACTAAAACACAAAACAGACACCATCCAGAACCACAGGAAAGCTGGCTGAGTGGAAATTCTACAACTAGAAGGAAAGAGGAAAGCACACTGAGACTCAGAGGAGCTGCAGAAGGCAGAGGTACGGAGACGCATGCATGGCAAGGACAGGCGGCTGAGTGCGCGGCTGGCTTTCTAAAGCAGGAGGGAGACGGAACCTCCCGACTGCGCTGAACTTCAGTCCCGGGTGAGACTCTGGGAAACCAGACTCATTTGGGGGGAATCTGGACTGTCAGGAAAAGAGAAAGCACACTGAGACTCAGGGGAGCTGCGGAAGGCAGAGGTCCGGAGGCACGCGTGCACAGAGAGGATTGACTGCTGAGTGCTTGGGCGGCTGAGTGCACGGCTGGCTTTCTAAAGTAGGAGGGAGACGGAAGCTCCCGACTGCGCTGAACTCCAGTCCCAGGCAAGACTCTGGGAAACCAGACCCATTCGGGGAGAAACTGGACTGTCTGGTAGCGGGGGAAACTCGAGGGCAGCTTTCTCTCAGAGGTGCTTGCAGCAATTACCAAGGGACACTGAGACCCAGGGGCCTCATAAGGCAGGGCTGACAGGAAACCAAGGCTGTCTGCTCCGCCCTGAGACTCCACCTCATCCAACTGAGCACAGAGGCTTTTGCAATTTTGCAAGTCTTGTCTCATAAGGGTGTCTCCAGCACAGAAGTTCTCCCATTGTAGACACAGCTGATCCTCACAGCCAATTGGCCTGGAGGTCAATTCCTCCCAGTGATACCAACAACAATGAAGGCTTAACTACAACAAGACTATGCACACAGCCCACAAAGGGGTGCACCAAGAGTGTCCACCTCAGGTAACTGGGGAGGCTGAGCCACTGGGCCCTAGAGGACACCTAGCACACAAAGCCACTCTATCAACTCAGGGAAGCAGTGAAAATGTGGAAACAAAGAAACAGGTCACAAATGAAAGAAATGGAGGAAAGCAAATGACTGGATATACAGTTCAAAACCACGATTATAAGGCTTTTCAAGAATTTCCTAGAAAAGGCCGATAAATTTAGCAAGACCCTCGAAGATATGAAAAAGGACCAACTAGAAATTAAACATACTCTGACTGAAATAAAAAATATTATACAGAGACCTAATAGCAGACTAGAGGGCCGCAAGAATCAAGTCAAAGTTTTGAAATACAAAGAAGCAAAAAACACTCAACCGGTAAAGCAAAAAGAAAAAAGAATCTAAAAATATGAAGATAGTGTAAGGAGTCTCTGGGACAACTTCAAGTATACCAACATCTGAATTATGGGGGTGCCAGAAGAAGAGAGAGAGCAAGATACTGAAAACCTATTTGAAGAAATAATGACTGAAAACTTCCCCCACCTGGTAAAAGAAATAGACTTACAAGTCCAGGAAGCACACAGAACCCCAAACAAAAGGAATCCAAAGAGGACCGCACCAAGACACATCATAATTAAAATGCCAAGAGCAAAAGACAAAGAGAGAATATTAAAAGTAGCAAGAGAAAACAGTTAATTACCTACAAGGGAGCACCCATACGATTTTCAACTGATTTCTCAACAGAAACTATGCAGGCCAGATGGGAGTGGCAAGAAATATTCAAAGTGATGAATAGCAAGAACCTACAACCAAGATTACTTTACCCAGCAAAGCTATCATTCAGAATTGAAGGTCAGATAAAGAGCTTCACAGATAAGAAAAAGCTAAAGGAGTTCATCACCACCAAACCAGTATTATATGAAATGCTGGAAGGTATTCTTTAAGACAAGAAAGAAGAAGAAAAAGATAAAGATAAAAATTATGAACAACAAATACATGTCTATCAACAAGTGAATCTAAAAATCGAGTGAATAAAAAATCTGATGAACAGAATAAACTGGTGAATATAATAGAATCAGGGGCATAGAAAGGAAGTGGACTGACAATTCTTGGGTGAAAGGGGTGTGGGGGGTGTGGGAAGAGACTGGACAAAAATCGTACACCTATGAATGAGGACTGTGGGGGGGAGGTAAGGGCAGAGGGTGGGGTGGGAATCGGGTGGAGGGGAGCTATGGGGAAAAAAGAGGAACAATTGTAATAATCTGAACAATAAAGATTTATTAAAATTTAAAAAAAAACTAAACAGTAAACAACACTTTAAAAAAATTAAAGAATGGTAGAGCCTCTATTGAAACTTAGTCAACTCCTGCCTTAAGCACCAGTTATCCCTGTGATGAACCCATTTATGTAACATACCAACATCTCGAATTTAACAAGTTCACAATGGTTCTTTTATGTTACCCAAAATTTATCCTACCACTGACTCTTCCAAACACAGTTGCCAGATGAATGCTCCTTAACTATTATATCATTTAGTCTATGTCCCACTTCTGCTAAAATATCACAGTGGCTCTCCATTGCCCAGTAGAGTCCAAAGTTCCTAGCTTGGGACATATCCAACTTGATTTTTTTCTACTCTAACCAAATTTTGCTAACCTTTGCCCTCAAATGTGTCATGTTCTTGCCCAGGTTCGTCTCCCTGTCTGGAGTTTTTCCCCCCACTTACGCCTTTCTCATCTAACTCAGCCCAGTGGTCTCCGCTCTCTGAATTTCAGTAGCACCTCATATAACCCTTTTTCAGTATCTTCTTAATATTATTGTTTTTTAATTTGCATGTGCACATTTTTTTCAATCTTTGATGATGGGAAACTGGTATATGTCTTTTTTGTTTCTTGGGTACACACAATAAATGTTTAATGGTAATTTTGAAGCTGAAATACTTGAAGTAAGCTGTAAGTGCTACTGCATTTAGAAAAAGGGGAGATCAGTTTAGAATGGAGCAGTCAGCAAAGGTGTCATAGGGGTATTGGGACTTGATTTGGGTCTTCCTTTTAGGGTGGAGAAAGCATGGATGGCTTGATAGCCTCTGGAACCCACACTGTGTGATGGAGAGGAAAGAGGATATCGGTATGGTTGTTAAAAAAGACTTCCATTGACAAATGGTCCTTGTCAGTTACTCAAAGGCCTGCACTTGGCTTCCACTTCTGTTTCTGTATTACAGCCATATGGCATTTGTGCAGTAATGCAGGGTAGGTTGATTTGGGGAGATAAGATGGTTTGGGTGACAGGTACCTCCTGGAATGATAGGTTTGCAGATCTCTGAGCAAGGACAGGATACCATAAAAGATTGGTTCAGAAAGATACGTCTATTGGTAGAAAAGAGATGGGATCTTGAGAGAAGACCAATATCTAGTGAGGTTATGGGAGGCCTGACTTGAGTTGGAAAGTCAAAGAGGAAACTGATGTGTGACATTCCATAAGCCTATGCAGGAGTAAAGGTACAGGAAGCGAATGCGGACTCCAGGCAGTGCCAAAAGAAAAATGCAACAGCTATAGCTCCATTAGTATCATTGATAATGATGAGCACCTAAAGACATGGGTAGACACACTTGTGAGCTCAGTAAATGAGCAACAATATCTGTTCCGCTCATCACATTTTTTTTGTGCTCCAAAATTCAGAATTTGTATTTGTGTTTTGGAATTACATGTTATATCACTGGATCTATCAGAGACATCTATGCAAATCTATTTAATAAAAGAATCTGGTGTGGCAAAGGAGAAGGAGAAATAGCAAATTTTTCTCAATTTTCTACCATCTCTATATCACCAGACAAAATCTTAGCCAGAGGCATTTCTGACGCCCTGACCAACTGACCCCTATGGAGACTTATGAGACCTTGGAGAACATTTATGTGGCAGTTTTATTGCAAATCAAAGCGAATTTCTGTCACTTTTGGCCTACATCAGCTCCTGCTGTCCTAGCCTTTTTCAAGAAACATATTGTCAATATGAAAGCATCGCCTTTAGTGCAGTTTTGAATTTTTTTGCTTGAAATATTCTGCAGCAGTTTTTTCTGCAGAGTAGGGCATTCTGCCTGCAATGTGTCCAACACCAGTTTGCAAAGTCTTGTAGACTGTATCCTGAATACGTGCTGAATAAATATGTTTTAAAGAATAAATAAAGACGCGAAACATACTTTGAAGGTACATCAAAAGGACTTGGTGACTCACTGAATATGAGAAATTTGAAAGAGGAAAAGGAGCTAGTCATCACTACTGGACCTAAAATTTCTGACCTACCTGCTTCAAAAGACATTTTGGATTTGGAATCCCTAATATTTACAGTAGTGAAGATTCAAAATGAAAAGATTTTAAAAATCAGAGCAGCTCTAATATTTGCCTTGTGTTTCGTCTCTACCTAGGCAGCAACAAGTGCCTCACGGATCCTCAAGTTGTCTTCCTGCCTTTGATGTATTTCAGGAATCTCTTATTAGCAGTATTGGAACTCTCCTCTGGTTCTGTTGGTCCACCCAATTTCTTGTTTATCCCAGTAGCCCCGATTGGCCTTTGAGGCTCCCCGTCTCTCTGGCCTGACTTTGGGAGGTCCTGTCAGTTCACACCCCTGATTGTGGAATCTGTAAGAAGCACCACCCTCTCGCTGGGGGCTTGAAGAGCAGGGACTCAATCTACCTTTTCCCCAAGCTCTCGGCAAATATTACCTTCTGGCCTATGTGATTGCTGACATTCTTTTTTTTTTTTTAATGTATTTTTATTGATTTCATAGAGGAAGGGAGAGGGGGAAACATCAATGATGAGAGAGAATCATTGATTGGCTGCTTCCTGCATGCCCCACAGTGGAGATCAAGCCTGAAACCTGGGCATGTGCCCTGACTGGGAATGGAACTGTGACCTCCTGGTTCACAGGTCAACGCTCAACCACTGAGCCACCGCAGCCAGGTTGAAATTCTTTTATCATCCGTCAGAGTGTTACTCAGGAGCCCTGACTCACTAGCTAATTAATATACTCTCTGTAATCATAATAGTTAACCTTTTTTGGATAATTGCTTTATGTCTCGGCATCTTTTGCTTACATGTCTTTACAACCTGGCAAACTAGGTATTACTACTCTCCTTTTTGCAGACCAAGAAACTGAGTCTTAAGAGAGATAGGAAATATGTTAAGCATCTCGCATCTGAAATAGGGCAAAGCCATGCTCCAAGCTCAGGCTGCCTGTCCCATTGTTACCCTCTTTCCACCTCTCTGCTGCTGTGAGTCAGCAGGTGTCAGGTTATCTGTTTGCTAATCCATTACCACCCACAGTCGGTCACGTTGTGTAGTGGAAAGATCTCTGGGGTTGAGTCACAGGGTGGATTCTTTATACTGTTCTGTCTAAAGTGTGTGACCTCTGTACGCCTCAGCACTTCTGCAAAATGGGTATTAATTCCTTAAAGGAATATAAGGAAAGCTGAATAAGGAAATAGACATACACTTTTTAAAAAACTGTTCAGGAGTGACGTAAAATATCTGCTAGTAGCCTTAAAAGGAATTTCAGACATAATAACTAGCTGAGCTTGGGCTCAAACTTGGCCTCCATAGGAAACAGCTATTGCCTGGGGCCAGGCCAAGGTGAGTGTTGCCATAGGCCATTTTCTTGGCGGTCTAGAGAGAACAGTTTGTCTGTTTGACAATACTAATCAATTGAGAAGAAATAACAGCTTTGACTTGTTCACACTTTGCTCATTATGTTAAAGTCTGAATTTTTATCATTTACTCAGTGGCTTTGGTGTGACTCTTTAATTTTGCATTTTATCCATTTAGCCTTTGCATGTCCTTGAGGATTATTTGTCAGTGTCCTTACAAGGTCTTGACAGGTCACCCATGCAGCAGGGCTGCCAGGAAGGGAATGATGGACCTTCTCTGCTGTGATTCTCATTCTCGATCGCATCTTGTGATCACAGCGGTGCAGGCAGGCTATTATTTGTTAGTTCCAACTGTGTGAGAGATAATAAATGTTTTTGGCAGAAGCCTTACTTAAAGGGGTGTGTATCAGAAAAGATTCAGGAGTGGTTGGTTACAAGTTTGATTATACTACAAACTGTGCTATTCATGGAGTTACTTTGGGAAATATTGCTGGTTGTCATTGACTATCTAACCCATGTGTGGTTTTTAAATACACACCCTGGTCTGAAGCAGTGTTAACTCCTGAGTCAGTCTGTCTCAAATCCTTTCCTAGCAATGTCATCACTAGCTATGTGTTCCTGGGCAAGTTGATTAACATTTCTTATCAAAGAATGGGGATAAGAATAGCACCTACCTTCCAGGGCTTTAATTCAGATCAAATGATTGATGTATGTAAAATCCTTAACAGTTCCTGACCTGCTTTAGACACTCATGGGCACATGCTACCATTACTACAACCAGAATATGTTAGTTTGCTCCTTTCTTTTCATTGAGGTCTAATTGACATATAAGTTTCAGGATCCAAGATGATTTGATAAATGTGTATATTGTGAAATGATCACCACAATAAGTTAGTTAATATCCGTCACCACACATAGTTATAAAAATTTTTTTCTTGGGATGAGAACTTTTAAGATCTGTTCTATTAGCAGCTTTCTAATATGCAATACAGTATTATTGACTGTAGTCACATGCCATATATTACATCCCCATGACTTATTTATTTTAAAACTGGAAATTTGTACTTTTAAAATATACTTCTTTTTTTTTATTGATTTCAGAGAGGGAGAGATAGAAACACCAATGATGACAGAGAATCATTGATTGGCTGCCTCCAGCATGCCCCACACTGGGGATCAAGCCTGTAACCTTGGCATGTACCCTGACTGGGAATCAAACCGTGACCTCTTAGTTCTTTGGTTGACACTCAACCACTGAGCGATGCTGGCTAGGCAGGGAAACTTGTACCTTTTTATCTCCTTTACCCATTTCACCCACCCCTTACTTCCTTGCCTATAGCAACCACCAATCTGTGGTGGTCAACCATCAATCTCCTTTGGAATTGGTGTTGTTTCTCATTTTCTGGACTACTTTTCAGTCACTAACATGTTCACTTTTTATAACTCTAGAATTACAAAAGGTCATTTTGTTAAAACTACCCTTGTATTCTTTTATCCTTGGGTTTTACCTTTTGAAATAAGGGTCCAGTTCAGTCCTAAAATGTCCCTATGTAAACACAGTAGGGTCTAAGTGAATAGGCCCCAGTGGAATGTTCAGAACTTCACTGTCTCGTTGATCTGCACACACTCCAATCAGGGATAGATGCCCCCAGGAGTCCCTGCAACAGTACCCCCACTGCCTCGGTATCATCATAGCATTTGTGCACTCGCCTTCCCCAGGAGGCCGTGAGCTCCTCCAGGGCAGGAGCCACATCTCCAGCCTCCAGCCTAGAACTTCGCTCATGTCAGGGCTTAGACGATGCATGTTGGGTAAAGAAATGTGCATACACCCAGCTGGTGGGGCTCAGTGGTTGAGCATCAACCTATGAACCAGGAGGTCATGGTTCGATTCCCAGTCAGGGCACATGCCCAGGTTTTGGGCTCAATCCCCAATAGGGAGTGTGCAGGAGGCACCCGATCAATGATTTCTCTCTCATTGATGTTTCTATTTTTCTCTCCCTCTCCCTTCCTCTCTGAAATTAATAAAGATTTTTAAAAAAAAAAAAAAAGAAATGCACATACAATTTTTGCTTTACATTTTTATCCTTTCTAACATGCAAATACAAAGATGGAAAAGCAACATTTCAATTACATTAACTTGATCAATTATAAGGGAACAACAGCTACTGTAGTTAAGAACCATGAGACATATTTTGAGACTAGGAAGGGGAGATAGGAATAGACTGCTGAATCTTCCAACAGTCGAAATGGTTGACTCTACTTATTTTATGGGATATCTCTGAAAATTTTTTGACTGAATTATTTTACATTTGCTAGAAAAAGTTGAACTGAATTGAACCCATTGATTTTTAAGTGAGGAACAACCTTCAGACTAAGAAAAACAATTATGCTTCTTGAATTCAATTATTAATATACCATTGTAAATAGGTCCCCACCCCAGAACATTCTTTCCATTTCTTTGAAGTTTTAGCATATGTTTTCATTTCTATAACTAATAACACACAGAAAATGCATTGTTTCCTATTTGAATTCATATTTCCTATGAAGTCTGTTTTGACTTTAATTATTTTTTATTTTTTAAATATATTTCTTTATTGATTTCAGAGAGGAAGGGAGAAGGAGAGAGAGATAGAAACATCAATGATGAGAGAGAATCATTGATGGGCTGCCTCCTGCATGCCCCCCACTGGGATTGAGCCCGCAACCCAGGCACGTGCCCTTAGCCGGAATTGAACCCATGACCCTTGAGTCCACAGGCTGACGCTCTATCCACTGAGCCAAGCCGGCTAGGGCTTGATTTTGTTTTAAATTTGCTTGGATAATTCCCAGCCAGCTATACAAGATCATGGGATTTTGTTTAAAATTCCTATTACTAGGCCCTGTCCCTAGAGACTGGGATTCAGCAGGTCAGAAGGGGACCCAAACGTGGGCATTTATTAAGTATTTTGAGGATTGTGACAAGCTGCTGGATATAGGGACAAACAGGGGGCATTGTTCTAATTTAAGATACATACACTTCTAAAGTATTTTTTTGTTCTCTTTAGAAGTCAAGTGAAAGCAATTAAATTGAGAAAGGATGCCTATAACCATAAGCCAAGCAAATTGCTCTAACTGCTCTGAGATGCAAAGCAAATCGTTTTGGGTGTGCTATATAATTTGTCTGATACCTTCGCATTCTTTTAACTTGGGTTTTAGTCCAGGGGGAGAAACAATATTTTCCCATCCGGAAAAGCCAGTATAATCATGTTTGCATATACTGTAAGCTTTAAGTAATTATCTAACATTCCATTTTTGTACCATATTCTGGGCAAATTCCCGGCCTCTGATCAATAAAACTTTGTGTTAAGTGTCTGTAAATAGAAACCAAAGAATGAAAGTTCCGATCAATGTTCAGCCAGAACTAATTATTTTAAATCTTCTGAAAAAGATATCAGAATTCCTGAGAATGTAGATGCCCTATTATTGGACCTGACATACTTATTTCAATATATAAAACAAGTTACTTTCCATTATTATTCTTTTCTTTTGCTTCCAACAAAAGAAACAAAATATTTCATGTCTGACCTAATCATTAGCCAAAGACACAGGAGAGGGAATACTATACTTTTATTTCATAATTCTAGTAAAATTTGTTCTTTTCCCCTTCTGTCTTTCACATGTGTGCAGCACACACAGAGTTTGCTATAAGGAATTCTAAAATGAAAAATATGTTTACTCATCATGGTATAGTAAGTTGAATAATAATCTAAAGAAATTGATCCTTGTTGGTTATCATTGTGATATGTGATCCCACTTTTTCTGGAAATTTTGTTTTTAAAAATCTGAAATACATGGATAATTGCCCATCTCAAAAATGTAAGCATTAAGAGAAATCATATTAAAAGATACAGTCATCCAAATACCAGCCCCCAAGTCAAATATTTTTTTCCTTGTTGCACTTCCAGTCAGCCGAGGGCATTATCATGAATGCCCATAGTTGTAGTTATGCTATAGATATATTATCATCTGCTTATATGGCCACTTTGGTTGCATTGTCTTTTTGTTGCCACATAGTTTTCTAATTGTTTTAAATGTCTGTGTAATATTATATTGGGTGATTACACCATTGTACTCTAGGACTTTCCAATATTCTTGAACATTCACATTATTTACAAAGTTAAAAAATGGAGTTTCATTGCTGACAAGACCTGTGCTTCAAATGAGCAAGAATGTATGTTTTGACCCTGGATCGAGCATATAAATCATCTGATTATATGGGCCATTTAAACAGATAACTTCTTCATGGAGCTGAAATATTTGCTATACATACCATATCTGTGCTGTGAGGTAGCATGTTCTTTGTCAATGGTATGGCACGTCATCCCAGATTCACTGGCTTTCTACTTGCCACCTTATCTTCCTTGTGAAATTTCAGTTTGTTTTCTCTAGTCATGTGGCCCAGAAGCCCGGAGCTGAATACTGGGATGTGAATGATTTGCTTAGGTGAATTCAGACCTTTTAGGTTCTCAGAGAGTATGGTTTCCTCATTCTTCCCCATAACCTCTCTAAGTAGTTCAAGGAAATTGAACAAAGTTCTGAGTTTTGCTATGATGGCTACTTTAATTATTTGTTTTGTTTTAAAATATTAAATTTTTCCGTTTCCTTTTGAGGTCTCCTGGTTAGATTGTACCCTAAGCAAATGTTTCCTCTTTTCTGAAGTAACTAAGCAATTGATAACGGTTCATTAGGTTGGGTGTTCACACAAGAACATTTGCTCTGTACCCTAAAATTCTTGATGACCAATTGCAAACAAAAATATTGTCTGAATTTTTTATACTAACTGTTGTCACTTTACATGATATGGATTCCTTTCATTCTATCATGGTCGCACAAGGGTTACCAATAGAAGATGAGATATCTGACTGACTTAAGCATGTCTTGAATTGACGTCATCATCAATTCAAGGGAATTTTGAAGGAAGTGAACTGGTATTTTGTCAAACAGATTATGTTAACAAAAGAGTTTCCCCATACAGTAAGACCACAAAATGGGAGGTAGTCTTTTGTTATTCAGGATATGATTAATATTGCCTCATCATTTAATTTTAGGACTTCAATTTCAAAGTTGCTTGCATCAGTTCAAGCCACTGAGGGTGCCTACTTTTTCTTTCTTTAGTTACTAAATATTTGGTAAATAATGAACTGAAAGAAGTCTACCACGATATCTTTTTCTTTACCAAAACCTCTGCTAATGTTTTTTGTTAGTTCTAGTCTTTTTTTCTTACGTACTTTTTCATTTACATTTTTGTAATTGTTTTATATATCATTTGAATCAGATTTATTTCACTTAACATTACTTCATATTTTTTCCCTTTGTTTACACTCTTCATGTCAGTTGTAATTTTTGTACAACATTCCATCTTTCTGATATTCCATAATGTTCCTAAGTGTGACCCCTATTACTAGGCATTTAGAATGCTTAATTGTCTATCAAGTACATGATGGTAATTGTTAAGACCCTAGTCCACACACCATGTTGATATTGCTCATGTAAGTCATTGAGGTGACCTGATCCTGGCATGATTTGTCTTTCTCAATCAGTGTTGTGCATTTTTTACTGAATTTCTTTCTTTTTTGTTTGGGGATGGGGGTCAGAGGGGAAGGGAGCAGGTTGTAGTCCACTTCATGGGTGTAACCCACTTCATTTTTGTCTTTCTTTCCTCAGTGGTGAAAGTGGTGCTGGAAAGACAGTGGCGGCCAAATACATCATGAGTTATGTCTCCAGAGTGTCTGGAGGAGGCCCCAAAGTCCAGGTAAGTTTGTGATGTAGCCCATTTTGAGACCCTGTCCTAGATGAAATGTAAGAGGCTCCATAACTGTCAGAATGGCAAAAATTTTGAAGTGTTTGAAACATTCTATTGGTAAAAAAGCAGGGCATAGTCCCTCTCATACAGTCCTGGTAGGAGCATAAACTAGTATACACTGAGTGGTCAGATTATTATGATCTCTGAACACATAATTATCTGGCCACTCAGTGTATATCCAATATAATAAAAGGCTAATATGCAAATTGTCCCCTCGACCAGGAGTTCAACCAGCAGGCAGGCCGGCCAACTGCCCATGTCCCCTCCCCGTGTCCAGGCTGGCCGGACCCCACCCATGCATGAATTCATGCACTGGGCCTCATACACACACACACACACACACACACACACACACACACACACACAATGAGTGGCCAGATTATTATGATCTCTGAACGCATAATAATCTGGCCATCAGTGTATGTACTTTTCTGGAGGGCATTTCAGCAAACTTTATCAAATCTACATGCATGCACCTTTTGACTCATTAATCCTGCTTAAGAGAATGTATCCTTTGGATGTGCTGAAATGTATGCAAAATGATACTTATATAAAGTTATTTGATGTGACATATTTTGTAAAAAGAGGCTTATGAAATTAATTTTTTAAATCTATTTTATTTAACCCAACATATCCAAAACATTATCATTTCAATATTAAAATATTGATATTTTACACTCTTTTGGGTGCTAAATCATTGGAATCCAGTTTGTATTCAACCTTTACAGCACATCTCATTTGAGACTAGCCATGTTGTAAATCAAAGCCACCTGTGGCTCATGCCTTCCATCTTGGACAGTGAGTGCAGCTCCAGAACCTAGATTGGCGTGGTGCAGTCCACATGCCTTTTTCCATTCATGGAGACAGGAATCCAGGATGCTGGTTTGTGGGTGGGCTGTTCCTTTACTGTAATTTGCCCTTTCTCTTTTCCCTAATATGCTTACCACAAAATTCTACTGGACATCTTGAGAGTGGATGAATGGATGGAGAGATAGGTGAATGGATGGAAACATGAATAAAGATTCTCAGTTAACACGTCAGTAATTAAAGAAGACAAGAGACAAGGAAAAGCCTTTCTTTTGTTCTATCCCTATGAGAAACTGAATGTTGATAAGTGGTGTAGGTGTGTCTGACTAGCAAACCAGATATAAAGGATTAGGAAGATCCACATGTCAAATTTAATTTTACAATGGAAAGCAAGGTTTATATAAGTCCATCAGTTTTCAAAGAAGACTAGTTGGATTGGAAGTGATATTTCTAAATTTTGAAACTTACCTCATAGAGGGACCACCCAGAACTTACCCCTGGTGCCATCACTAATGACATGTCCCTGGTCAATGTGATTCCAGGTCTTCCTCTTCAGAATGTTCAGGAGGGCACCAAAGGGAGCACTTTGGCTGTTACAGAGTCAGTTAGTAGTTAGTGCCTTCATCCAGCCCTGTTTTCTCCAGACCATGACTTAGTGGCCAGACTGCAGACATTTAATGTTGACTTTTCTCTTCCTGTTTTCCTACGAGGACAATGAGGCAGAGCTCTTGGCTTGAAATTAGTCAGTAGCTACAGAGCACAAACCAAAGACTTGTTATTTCTGGAACATGTTTAACCATAGCATGTGAATAATTAGAAGTACAAGGAATGACTCACTTGTTGAAAGACCTCTCCAACATCAACTCCTGTCTACTGATCTATCTTGCCCAGGAGGTGTTTTGCACACTTTTCAGTCTGATACCGAACGAGGGTGTTTGAAACCCAAATTCTTGCCCTCCGGTGGGCCAGGAATTGTTCTGTACAAGCCAGTGTCTGTCCTTGCTGCTCAAAACGTGGCTCCATGTTGGCAGAACCAGGGGCACCAGGGCACTGGTCAGAAATGCAGGCTCTCAGGTCCTGCCTCAGACCTACTAGACCCTCATCTGCATTTTAACAAGATCCGAAAGTGAGTGCTGCATATGAAAGTTTGGGAAGCACAAAACTTTGTCTACAGCCTTGCTTGAGAAGGACAAACTGTTTCATTTTCCTTAAGGTCCCTGTCCTTCGCAGTGAAGAGGTTGGAGATGGGGGTGCAACAGGCAGGGAGAGCAGTTGGGTAGAGAAGGGATAGGGATAGTCAAGAATCAGATCAGAGCAGCGAGGAGATGCTCCTTCCTTCTCCTCTCCTTCCTGCGGGGAGTCCTAGCATCACAGGGCATGCAGGGTAAAGCACAGCAGGTGTGGAAGCCCCAGCCAGGAGTGTTTGGAGGTTCTGATTCACTGGTGGGACCCTGGCTCCAGGACTCCTGCCTGAATCCAGGGAGTTGGAAGACACAAACCCACTAGCAGGTTGAAGTCTGTCAAGAGGAAAGAATAAATCCTCCTGAACCTGCAGGGACATGTGGACTTGAGGCCGCTCCCTGCTGCATCCAGAACCCGGGTCCTTAGGGAGCGTTTGGCATTGCTCAGTGTGGTGGGTGTGTGTGCCTTCCTGACCCCTGGTCTGTTTGCTGTGACAGCACGTCAAGGACATCATCCTGCAGTCCAACCCGCTGCTGGAGGCCTTCGGCAACGCCAAGACCGTCCGGAACAACAATTCCAGCCGATTTGTAAGTCTCTTCCCTGGTTCGGGAAATGCCGCCTGGCTGGTGGTGTGGATACTCCTGCTTTAAGTCCGGTGTCTCCAAGGCAACGGGAGCTTTCACATGTCATCAGGAGCCTGCCTTTTGCATCTTTTCTTCATTTTCTCTAGTGGCATGCTGTCAGGCTTCAATTTGCCCTTTAGCTGAAGTTATTTTTGAACCTCGGGAATATAAATCAGGTAATTTTTTAATACAGTTTTCAACTTGAGTTGCTTTCCTAAGGAAAATAGAAATTGGTGCTGGAGGAGTTTGCTGTGTGCCCTGGAGGAAAGAGGCCTTCTTTCTTGGACAAAGTCATAAGTAGGCTAGGTCCCAAAGCCTTTTTCTTTTCAATTATTTATTTATTTAGATTGATTTCAGAGAAGGGGAGAGAGAGAGAGAGAACCATCAATGATGAGAGAGTCTCATTGATTGGCTATCTCCTGCACACCCCCTACTGGGGATTGAGCCCACAAGGTGGGCATGTGCCCTTACCGGGAATGGAACCATGACCTCCTGGTTCATAGGTCAACGCTCAACCACTGAACCATGCTGGCTGAGCCCAAAGCCTTCTTGCTTTGCTCTTGCTCATAGACTAGGTCTGTGGAAAATGAAGGGAACACACACTGATCCGGCACCTTGTAGAGAACCCTCCTTCTCTATGTCAGGCAGAGTGAGTTGACTGCCTCCCCCTCATAGGTTGGTGAGTTTTATGTATTTCACGTAGCATAACAACACCCCAAAATGATTGGACTTAACCTGATAGATTGCCCACTTACCCAAGGTAATGAAAATGTCAGCCGAGGGCATTATCATGAATGCCCATGAAAATGCTTTTCTGTCTGAATATATCCTGAGAATTGGAAGGCTGGAAAGGATGAAAATAAATATATCCCCCTTGACAAAAAGCCACATTTCAAAAAAAATGAGTATTTGCCCAGTAGCTTTGATTTATGTAGATTTTGCATCTTAGCTCATAGACTATGTCTGGCAGGAAAGCAATGAAGGAGCTATCTTTGAGGCGGATGCTGGACCATTTTAAGATAAATAAGTGGGAATTCAGGAGAAAGATTTCTTTTTCACCCTTCTGTTTTGTAAGGAAGCTTCTATTTTTCCAAGAGAATTCTTATAAGCTCTCAAGCAGTAATTGTTTGGTTCCCTGGTGATTTATATCTGTCAGAATTGCCCTTATTTTCCTTGCTATTCAATATTATTCAAACTATTTGTTCATTTGTTGATCTGTCTCTTTTATTTTTTTCCTCATTGGCTGGGTCGGGTTATCTTTAAGAAGTTTCTAGGTAATGCAATAGGAAAGAAGATGGGAATACATTTCCACTTGACCTTTTTTTCCCTTTTAATCTCAATCTTCCTTGTAAAAATGGATTTGACCAAACTTAACTCTCTTTGCTACCAGCCCCCCCGCCTCTTTTGCTCACTTAGAGAGCAGAAAATAATTAAATCAATAGTCCTCTTGATTTTTTTCCCAATAAAAATTATTCTCTATCCTGAGACAAGAATGATACATTGATCAATTTTTGTAAAACAAGACAAAAATATCCAGCAATTTTTATTTTTCTGACTACAAAATAATGTCTTACGACTCCGAAAAAAAGATGGGAAAGAGTATGGATGGGCACATTACACATAGAGTAACATCTAATGGGCATCAAAAGATGTTCCCAGGAATAATGAGAGAAATATAAATTAAAACCATGTATCATTTTCTGTCTCTGAGGTGGGCAAGTATTAAGGAGATTGATACCAGAGAAAAGACACTATTGGTTGAAAGTGGACATATTTCTGCTGGAGAGCAATTTGACAATCTTTATCAAAATTGAAAATGTTCATTTTCTGTGACCCAACAGTACTTTTAGGGCACAATATCTAAGTTCTCTATTAATCATGACTTTTTAAAAAAGATATCCATAGTATATTGTTAAATTTTTTTTAAAAAGTTAAAGAATAATGTTTGCAATATAGTCCAGTTTTCATTTTAAAATGCACGTTACATAAAACATTATATAATTAAGAACAGGGGATCCAAGATGGCCATAAAAGTAGGAGAGAGTTGCACTCACCTCCTCCCAGCACCACATCAAAATTACAACTAAATTATGAAACAATCAACCTGGATAACCATCTGAAGACAAGTGTAGTTGAACAGTCTTATAGCTAAAGATACACAGAAGAAACCACATTAGCATTTCTTAAAGGTTCCCCCAAGTCTTTCTAAAAGTCCACCAAGGTTTGGAACCACTTCTAGAGAACTTGAGAGTTTGCCATTTACAATGTCTACCCTTCCTAGATGTGATGTCCTGTATGGTTTCATTCCCACCCCCACTTGGTGGAGGTTACATGGATGGGCACTGAATCCTTCCCTCCAGAACCAGCTGAAAGAAAAAGACGAGGAGAATGGCCACAATGGGACGCACAGGGGCACTTGCTCAGCCAGCTTTTCTCATGAACCACTGTAATTCGGATAGCAGTGGTCTGTGCTCCCTCTCCGCATCTGATGCTTCCGGGTGCTTGTTTTGGGGAGGGGGTGGGAGGAGTCATCAGATGAAGACAAATAGGCCATTCGAGAGTTGCCTCCTTTTGTAGCCTTTTGGATACCTGGAATCGACAAGTGACTTCACAGGGACACAGCAGGCTCTGGGTGCTAGGGGCAGGAGGAAAAATATGCCATGTGCTTTTCTTGCCCTTAATGAGTTTACAGTTCTAGTCACAGACTTGCGGCCTGGCAGGATTCAGCCCTGAGATGGGTGGAATTCATCAGCATACACATTTTTAAAATATTACATGTGAATACAGTTAGGCCGGGCATGCTTTCCCGTGTGACCCTAGGCCACACCATTCCTTAACACCCACATTCTCATCTTTTTCTTCATTTAAGTTTACTCTTCTAGACCTTTCTGAGGACTGGAGAGAAGCTCAATTCTAATGAAAGAGGGCGGAAAAAGTCATTTACTTAACAGTCTGGGCACCTTTTCCAGCTAAATGCCAAGGTTTCATTCTCCTCTGTTCCCTCTTAGCAGTAATTTAAAAGGAAATATTAACCACAACAGTAACAGAAGTCTCCACACCCACACTAGCTGGAGAGGACCTTCTTTATAATCAAGTGTTTTTATTTTATATAAGAATTTTAGATTCTCCAGGGGTCAAAGGAATTGCTTTTGCTCAAAGTCAACAAGATGCCTTTCAGAGGGAAAACTTCCTTCTTCTTAGAGGCTGATAGAGTTCACTCTCCTTAGATCAAAGGGGCCTTGGGATTTTCTGTCCCATTCTTTACAGCTTCCGGCTTAGCAAGCAAACCCCTACTCGGGAAAACGGGCAAGGAGTGTAACATACCCTTATTTAGTTAGACTAGAATGGCAGAGTCTCTTTCTCAATACAGAATGGTATGATTGGACAAGAGTATAGGCTATTGTCTGATTAAAGAAAGACAAAATCAGGAAATCTAGACCAGGACTGGGAATAATTCAGAATGTATCTAGCATTAATGAATTTCCTTGAATTATATACTGTATCTAACGCCTATTTGGAACATCATGTTTTTATTCACTAACCATTGAAGGAAACTCCTAACTCTCTTGCAGGGAAAATACTTTGAAATCCAGTTCAGTCCAGGTGGGGAACCAGATGGTGGAAAAATCTCCAACTTCCTTCTGGAAAAATCTAGGGTGGTGATGAGGAACCCTGGAGAGCGGAGTTTTCACATATTTTACCAGGTTTTCCTTTATATTGTTTCTTTCCTACTTCCTTATTCCTTCTCCACATTTAGATTTGCTTGTTTCCTCTCAGTAATCAGGTTTAGACAATCTAGTCTGCAAGCCAAGGAGCATTTATCACAATAGTATGTGTAAGTCTGCGTGCAGAGAATTGTCAGAATGAATGTCCCTAACATCACAGGAGAGTAAGTTCTAGTCGGGGTGAGAAAACAAAGTTAAATAATCAAGAAAGTGCTGATAAAACTTAAAAACAAAAGCTTGGTTCTTCACCAAATAGAAGTTCGTGTGGGGAGAATTGACTGGGATGGGAATGGGAAGGGGAGGCCTATGAAGGGGGTGCAGGATGACATGGGTGGGAGGCTGTGCAGGCAGGTCTGGTGGCCTAGACAGGGCACTAGAAATGTGAGCAAGTCCTCAACGAGTTTGCAAGGGCAGAGTCTTCAAAAGGTGAACTGTTGGAAGAAGGACTTGAAATAGGCTACGGATCTTTTTCTTCCCATCACCATTTGTCCCCCCTTTACCCTCTCCTATTTCCCCCATTGGCTATGGATCTTTAATGTCAGGTCAAAAGGCTTTGACTTAGACACTCAGCAGCCGTGGAGACTTCGGGGCTAGAGCAGGTGGAGGATGCTTTTACATTGTGTTCCAGTCTTCTGCAATCATCTGACTCAGCTAGTTTTAAAAATGTTTTAACTATTTTAAAAATATAATGATATGATAGACAATTTCGTTATGTGTGAGTTTATATACATTTCATCTGTTGGGAATCACCATTAGATTTTATTTTTTAATGAATCTTTATTGTTCAGATTATTACAGTTGTTCCTCTTTTTTCCCCCAGAGCTCCCCTCTACCCGGTTCCCACTCCACCCTCTGCCCTTCCGCCCCAACCCCCCATTGTCCTCATCCATATGTGTACAATTTTTGTCCAGTCTCTTCCCATACCCCCCCACATCCCTTTCCCCCGAGAATTGTCAGTCCACTCCCTTTCTATGCCCCTGATTCTATTATATTCACCAGTTTATTCTGTTCACCAGATTTTTTATTCACTGGATTTTTAGATTCACTTGTTGATAGATATATATTTGTTGTTCATAATTTTTATCTTTACCTTTTTCTTCTTCTTCCTCCTCTTAAAGAATACCTTTCAGCATTTCATATAATACTGGTTTGGTGGTGATGAACTCCTTTAGCTTTTTCTTATCTGTGAAGCTCTTCATCTGACCTTCAATTCTAAATGATAGCTTTGCTGGGTAGAGTAATCTTGGTTGTAGGTTCTTGCTATTCATCACTTTGAATATTTCTTGCCACTCCCATCTGGCCTGCATAGTTTCTGTTGAGAAATCAGCTGACAGTCGTAAGGGTGCTCCCTTGTAGGTAGTTAACTGTTTTTCTCTTGCTGTTTTTAATATTCTCTCTTTGTCTTTTGCTCTTGGCATTTTAATTATGATGTGTCTTGGTGTGGTCCTCTTTGGATTCCTTTTGTTTGGGGTTCTGTGTGCTTCTTGGACTTGTAAGTCTATTTCTTTCACCAGGTGGGGGAAGTTTTCAGTCATTATTTCTTCAAATAGGTTTTCAGTATCTTGCTCTCTCTCTTCTTCTGGCACCCCCATAATTCGGATGTTGGTACACTTGAAGTTGTCCCAGAGACTCCTTACACTATCTTCATATTTTTGGATTCTTTTTTCTTTTTGCTTTTCCATTGGGTGTTTGGTGTTTTTTGCTTCTTTGTATTTCAAAACTTTGACTTGATTCTTGAGATCCTCTAGTCTGCTGTTGGATCTCTGTATATTATTTTTTATTTCAGTCAGTGTATACTTAATTTCTAGTTGGTCCTTTTTCATATCCTCAAGGATCTCACTAAATTTATCGGCCTTTTCTAGAAAATTCTTGAAAAACCTTATAACCATGGTTTTGAACTGTATATCCAGTCATTTGCTTTCCTCCATTTCTTTCATTTGTGACCTGTTTCTTTGTTTCCACATTTTCACTGCTTCCCTGAGTTGATAGAGTGGCTTTGTGTGTTAGGTGTCCTATAGGGCCCAGTGGCTCAGCCTCCCCAGTTACCTGAGGTGGACACTCTTGGTGCACCCCTTTGTGGACTGTGTGCATAGTCTTGTTGTAGTTAAGCCTTGATTGTTGTTGGTATCACTGGGAGGAATTGACCTCCAGGCCAATTGGCTGTGAGGATCAGCTGTGTCTACAATGGGAGATCTTCTGTGCTGGAGACACCCTTATGAGGCAAGACTTGCTTCAGTGGGGCTTTGGTGCTCACTGAGTCTGCCCTCTGATCAGAGGAGTTGTAATCTGGATGGTCCTACTCTGACCCCTGGGTACACTGGCTCTTGGATCTCCAAGGAGGTGCTAATTTAGCCTCTGCCTAAGGCCACCCAGCAGAAGCTAAGGAGAGATCTGCAGATTCCTCTTCTTTATTTGGGTTTTGGAAGTGCCCAGATGAGGCCCAGCTGTGAAGCAATGAAAGCTGCTGTGGGTCTTGGGCCTTCTTTTGGATGTTCTGGGTCTCTCTGACTCAGCTGCAGTTTGTTAGGTAAGTTTAGATTTCAAAGAATCAGGCCATTCATATGCAAAACCCTCTGCACACAGCTTGGATGGGGCAGAGTCTCAGAGCAGAGCAAATAGCAATGGCTTCCCTGTCAGCCCTGCCCTAAGAGGCCCCTGGGTCTCAGTGACCCTTGGTAATCGCTGCAAGCACCTCTGAGAGAAAGCCGTCCTCGAGTTCCACCCGCTGCCAGACAGTCCAGTTTCTCCCGCATGAGTCTGGGTCCCCAGAGTCTCTCCCGGAACTCTTGTTCAGAGCAGTCGAGAGCTTGTGTCTCTCTCCAGCTTGAAAAAGTCAGCCGCGTACTCAGTTGCCAGCTCTCTCCGCGTGCGTGCGCCTCTGTACCTCTGCATTTTACTTCACAGCTCCTCTGAGTCTCTGTGCTTTTCTCTTCCCTTCTAGTTGTAGAATTTCCACTTAGCCAGCCTTCCTGTGGTTCTGGATGATGTCCGGTTTGTCTTTTAGTTGTAGTTTTGAAGTGGTTGTGTGAGGCAGCAAGTTGAGGTGTTTACCTATGCTGCCGTCTTGGTTTCTTCCACAGTAGATTTTCTTTGAAGGAAGGCCTGTGACTGTTTTGTTTTGTTTTGTTTTGCTCCAGTTTAAAGACCACTAAATTGGAGGGAAGTTAAACTGTGTTGGTAGCTCAAATTCAGTCTTATCAATTACATAAATGTCTTAGACCAAGCATGTCAAACTCACGGCCCACAGGCCACATGCCTTGTTTATTTGGCCAGTGTTAGCCTTTGAGTTTGACATGCTTGCCTTAGACCAGTGGTTGGCAAACTCATTAGTCAACAGAGCCAAATTTTTTAAACTTAAACTTCTTCTAAACACCACTTCAAAATAGACTCGCCCAGGCCGTGGTATTTTGTGGAAGAGCCACACTCAAGGGGCCAAAGAGCCGCATGTGGCTCGCAAGCCACAGTTTGCCGACCACGGCCTTAGACGATGGCAAGCAATTCTTCCAGTTAGTTTGTTGGTTGAAAGAATACGTAAAAGACCAAAAGCTTTTGTGCCTTCAGTAATGCTTTTAATTGTATTAATCAAAGCAACATGTAGAGATGATTGAAAAATAATTTTGTATAGCACACACATAGTATATTATTTACTAAACACTAAGCGAAGTTCATAATTGTTTCCAGGACCCCTTTCAATAAATGCTGGCCCCATTCCCCGTGCCTCTCTCTCCCCTCCCCCCCCCCCCCCCCCCCCAGAAATCCTCTGCCCACAGGCTGGATACCAGCAGACTTGGGGCTGTGGAAGTGGTGAGCTTAGGGGAAGATGGAGGTAAAGATTCTGACATGAAATTAAAGCTGTGAATAGATGAGACTCCCGTGGGAGTGAGTGTGGAGAGAAAAACCTTGTCTCTACAAGACTGGGGGCCTGCAGAGGAGACGGTCTGCAGATTGAGCAGGCATTGGGGAGCAGGGGTTTAGTCAGGGGAGGAAAGCCAGGAACCTGCAGTGTCACGGAGGCCAGGGGAAGCTCGGGAGTGAGCTTCAGGATCAAATGCTCAGAGCTCTTGCGGATAAAGGATAGAGCAGGGGTCTAGGGACCAAGAAAGGGCTGTTGGACTTTGCCACTGGAAGTAGCGTCAGGAGTCATTTCATCAGAATGGAGATGCCAGAGTGCAGGTGGTTAAGTCGTGATGAGAAGTAGAGTCTGCAGCTTGAAGTTTACGGAGTCAATGAAATGCTTCTAAAGAAGGCAAAGAGCACATGTTTGTAGATAGAAAAGAGTTGGGGTGGGGGGGTGAAAATGCAAGTGAGAGGGGCTGACCATGTGGGTGGGGAGAAGACAGGAAGAGTAAGGAAAGTTTTTTTCTCAGACAAAAGAAAAGAAAAACAGAGGGAAAGATAGGAAGAGGTTGGTACAAAAAGATTTCGAAGGGACTAGGAAGAAAACTAAGGGAAGCTGATGTCATGGGTGACCTAGGACTTCTCAGCAATGGAGATGAGGTTCCCTGTCTTGGGGATGTGCTGCTGAGTTGACATGAGGAACTTGACCGCAATGGAGAAGTGTGGAGAGGAACTGTCTCTATATTCCTAAGTCCCACTGGGTTGGAGCCAGCAGGGAGCTTGCCTGGGCTGTGTGTATCTCTTCCTTCCGTGACATTTTCTTAATAGTTTGACATTAGTCAGGGGAGGAGTATTTACACCATGGAAACCGGCCGACACTACACATCCATTTTCTCCCCAAGAGTTGATGGTTAAATATTTGCAGCACAGCACTGGTGGGAGCCCTTTAAAAGGGTCTTGCTCAGACCTAAGACAGATACCAGAGGTGGAACAAAAAGCCTGGGACAATCATTTGCTTCAGGGGTTTCAGAATGTCAGAGTGTGGACCTTCGGTTGCTTTTTAATATGCACCCTGCAGTGAAAGCATGGAGGGGCCAGCTGCGCTCTAGAAAGCCACAGGCCAGTTGAGCAGGAATGGAGTGATTATAACCTGGCTTGCTTTCCACTTGGGATCTCACCATGGAAGCACTGCAGTCCACTCCCCATATTGGACAAGGGAAGCTGCTCAGGTCTTGCAGGTCTGATCGGACAGTTAAGTACCAGCATGTGCAGAGATGACCTTGGGCTATCACCAGTAGAAATCCTGAAGCCCTGTCATATTTTGGAGGTGAGGACCACCGGTCATTTCAGAAAGCAGGGCTAGAGAGTCCCATCGCCCTTGTTCAGGGCGGAGGCAGCAGGAACCATGAGGTGCTTTGAACTACTTTGAGGGCCACATCACACCCACCCTACTTTCTCTTGTTCCAGCTCATCGAGGGTGCCTCTGCCGACCAGAAGCAGAGCCTGGGCATCACCAGCATGGACTATTACTACTACCTGAGCCTCTCCGGGTCCTACAAGGTGGATGACATTGATGACAAGCGGGAGTTTCAGGAAACTCTGGTAAGTGCTGGTGCGGGGCCAGGCGGGATCTGCTCGCAGACAGAGCGTTGCTGCTGGTAGAAAGGGTGGTGAAGGTTAGCAAAGCCAAGAGCAGCATGAAATTGCCACCTCCTTCTGCTGTAAGCAGTCCATTTCGTAAAACACCTTTAAGCACCCTGCAATAGCCACCTGCCCAGCTGCCAGAGCACCGCTTAATGATTTGAGATAGGTAATAAAAAAGGAGAGTGAATGTGCCCTGGCCGGTGGTTAGAGCGTCGTCCCGCACACCGAAGGGTGGGGGGGTTCAGTTCCTGCTCAAGGACATGTAACTGGGTTGCAGGTTCGATCCCCAGTCGAGGCACATGTTGGAGGCAACCAATCGATGTGTCTCTCACATTGATGTGTATGTGTGTGTGTGTCTCCCTTCCACTCTCTCTAAAAATCAACAGAAAAAATATCCTCAGTGAGGATTAACAAGCAAACAAACAAAAATAGTGCGTGCATCATTACCCCCCACAGGAGTTCTGATTAGCAGGTAAGGACTGTTGTGCATAATACATTTACTACACCTGTTTACTGATGGCTCACACAGTTGCGCTGCTTCCTTCGAAAGGCAAAGCAGAGCGCTCTTAGGACCCCAATCAGGTTAGACCAGTGGTTGGCAAACTCATTAGTCAACAGAGCCAAATATCAGCAGTACAACGATTGAAATTTCTTTTGAGAGCCAAATTTTTCAAACTTAAACTTCTTCTAACGCCACTTCTTCAAAATAGACTCGCCCAGGCCATGGTATTTTGTGGAAGAGTCACACTCAAGGGGCCAGAGCTGCATGTGGCTCACAAGCCACAGTTTGCCAACCAAGGGGTTAGACTGTTTATTAGAACACCTTCAGGCTTTTCCCTACCCACTTTCTCCTCACTCTGTACGTACAAGTCAGAGAGCTCTTCACACAGTATGTATGTTATAGTACAAAGGGTCACATCCTCCAGGAAACGACTCAACAAGTCAGGTTAGACCTTTCTGGAGGTGGGCTGGTCACCTGTTTAGCCTCAAAAAAATGCATCGCTACTGTCCTTTGAGTCAGCTACCAGCCTGGCCCAACCTCAGCCCAGAGCCAGAGCCCAGTGGGAGACCCTGCAGGGCATTTGGAGGTGCAGCTTGACAAAAGCTGGTGTTTCTTGAAGGGCAGGATGTTTTTCCGGGGGCCAGGACATGAGGGGACATCAAGAGGCCCTGAGGTCCCGAAGGAGCTGGCTGGAGCAATGCAGATCAGGGGCCTGCATTGGTCCTAGAGTACATTTCCTTTGGGATATGGCTATCAAAGACTCAAGCCTTTCAGCTGCTTTTATTCTATTGTATAGACCTCAGAAATAAGACTTCTCTGATGCTGTTATTATTTGAATTCCTGGAGATTTTTAACCGAGATCTTTTGCAAATGCAATCTATTCCCAGTCCTCCCAGTGACGGGAAAGGCCTCTGCGTCTATTTGGAATAGCTGGACACAGGCACCAGTGCCCTAGAGGGAGAGGCGTGGCACCAAGGGATGCGGACAGACTTGTTGACTGTGCCCAGCTGCTGTTCCAGCTGCGCGCCTCCTCCTGCAGCTCTCTTGGCCCTTATCCTGGAGGGTTGCATGCTCTATTCAAGGACACAACTGCCTCTCCAGCATGATGTTGAGACTTGAGAGAGATGTGAGAGAGTGCATTGGTCAGGGATAATGTCTGACTGGGACTTCCAGCTGCCGTCACTAGCTAAGCCACATATCACTGCACCCCCCCAATCGAAGAGTGAGCTCCTGCGTTGCATGCTTATAAGGTTGGTGACCAGCCCATGTGGGTAATCTCTCTTCCTGCTTCCAGCACGCGATGAACGTGATTGGGATCTTCGCGGAGGAGCAGGCGCTGGTGCTGCAGATCGTGGCAGGCGTGCTCCACCTGGGAAACATCAGCTTCAAAGAAGTCGGCAACTATGCCGCGGTGGAGAGTGAAGAGTGTGAGTAGCCGTGGCACACAGTTGTTGAACAAGGGGAAGCCATTGTTTAGCTCCATCAGAAGTAACCCACCGCTTTCCTTTGCTTAGATCTCAACTGGGGTATTTTGGGAAGAGATGAGAAGTCTCGCGCGCCCTGCTGTGGCAGAACAAAAGGGCCTGTGAGTGTCCAGGCCTCTTCTGCGCACCTGCCCATCTCTTCCCGCCCTTCTCCTCCTGCCTCCCACATTAACTGTACCAGAGTCACACCCAGAGACCATTCGTGAATTAGTTTCAATTTATCGTTAACCTTAGGGAAGTCTGGCAGAATCTCACCTCTGGGTTTAAAAGTAAAGTGATACTTTAATGAGGATTAGGGTAATAGCCGAATAACTCAGAAGTTTTGTCTTCTCATAAAAACCTTTTCTATCACTGATCTTTAGGGTCTACATTCACCTAAAGGTCATGAAGAGCAAGTGATTGGATATATGTAAATATGGAAAGCTCACATATTCCCTTTGTCCCATGGGTTGGATTGGATTGGATTTCTGAAAATGAAAAGAAAAAGAAAAAAGGACATTGAGTATTGTGTTGATATTGGTAATTGTCACCTCTGTAGTAATCAGAGCCTGAGGACCTGAGTGGCCATTTTCACTCTTTGAGAAGGAATCAAGTCCTTCCTGCACAGACATTATTGGTTTTGCGTGGCACAGGCCCCCACAGGCACCAGGGCGTGTGACTGACTATAGCCTTTTGGGCATCAGACAACTTTCCATCCTTTAACCACCCAGGAAGACATTTCTCCCTTTCTCAGCATTCTTCAAGGATGATAAATATAGATGCTTAGTAATAAATAGTATCCCACTCATTGCTGACAATGCAGCAAGGCTATTTCCATTCCAAATAAGGTTCTTTTTATATTTTTGTTTTCTTTTGTGATAAAAAGGGAAGCTCTGCTAACTTCTGATGTCTGTCTGATAAAGAGCATGATGAATTATGTTTACCCGGGGAGGGAACGGGGTGGAAAACAATAAATAGGGTGTCCACAGAGTCTAGAAACACAACCTAACAATAATAATAATAATAACTATGTTTCTAGACTCTGTGGACATTGCCCCTTCACATTGAACAAACACATGGAGTGTGTAGGAAGCTCATTAACACTTGGCCTTTTAACATTGACAGTTTGGGTTTCTATGAAAGTCTTCCCTTTGTGGATAGTACAGTCCTTGACTGCCCCTTTATGCTGGAGAACAAAGTCACGACTCTGGCACAGCTAGCATTTCCCCATGTACCTGAGCCAAGAAGTAGCCTCCTCAGCCAACTGCGTGAGGCCCAGGATTGGCAGCTGCCTGTGGAATGCCCTGTTTGGTGGAGGTGGAGTGATGGGATCGGGAAAGGCTGTGTTGGAAACCAAGGAAGTCCAACAAAGAAATGTGCTCTCCTTCCAATAATTTGTTTTCTGTTCTGTTGGTAAGACCTTAGCATGGTTCAGATGGGTGCCCTGTTAAAGCTTCCCAGACCCCCCCCATACCCCCCGCACCCCCCCCACCCCCCGTGCAGTCAACTTGTTCCCTTCCCCAGAGGTTTCCAGTCTCTCATATTCCATTCAGGGGACATGTGTTCCAAAGCAACTACACTCACCCACTCATTTTTCTCACTTTGTGCATCAATGGGAACATAGAACATAATCTGCAATTGCCTTTTCACTTGACATTATATTGTGAAGGTTATTTTATATCAACTCACTGAGGAGTGTCATCCTTTTCTGTAGCTGCATCGCATTCCATTGCTTGGCTATATTTTAATTTAGGGAACTAGTCATCTGTTGATGGACGTTAGGGTAGTTTTGGATCTGCTGCTCTTACAATAATGAAAGAACACTATAAAATGAATAACCTGGTTTGTGGTGTCTTTCCGATATTTGAGTGTATCAGTGGAATAAATTTGTAGAGGGAAATGCTAGCCCATGTTTTGATAAGGGAAGAAAGCAAACTTGCTCTAGCTATTGTAGCAGAGGATTTCCATCAGAGCTAAAGCAAAATAGCCATTAATAACAACAAGTTGTATTGTTACGTTACCTTAGACTAATGAAGCTATAGAATTTCCTGAGTCAAACCTTTACATTGCTGAGAAGTCAAACAAACCTCAACTTGGGCACATGTGTACCTGTTGTTATCAATAGCGTAAGATGGTGTTGTGGAAACAAGTCTTGCTCAAAAGATACTAAATCCAAATTAACCTCAGAATTTTATTGAAGGAAAATAATCTATAATAATAAAAGGGTAATATGCTAATTAGACCGGACATCCTTCCTAACAAAGCCAGGGCTGGAGGGAAGCCAGCCGGGGTCCCAGGTGCCTGGGGGTGGCCAGAGGAGGGAAGGAGCTCGGGTCCCAGGTGCCGGAGGGAAGCCGGTGCTGGCAGCCGGGGAAAGGTAGGCCTTCACTTGCACGAATTTTCGTGCATCGGGCCTCTAGTATGACATAAAACAACAATGGGGAGTACAAGTGACCATGCCTCTCCTTGGCCCTGTTAACTGTCTTTTTTTTATATTTTATGGGTTTCAGAGAGGAAGGGAGAGGGAGAGAAAGATAGAAACATCAATGATGAGAGAGAACCATTGTTCGGCAGCCTTCTGCATGCCCCCTATTGGTGACTGAGCCAACAACCCAGGCTTGTGCCCTGACTGGGAATCAAACCATGACCTCCTGGTTCATAAGTCGACCCTCAACAACTGAGCCACACCGGCCAGGCTAATATTTATTTTAACAAAACTTTTTTACCTTGCTGTTTCTTTTAAACTTGTAAAATGGAGTTTTGTTTTGCTGCATCTTGTCAGTTTCTCTATCTTCTCTACACTTCACATGTAAAAGAAAAAATTAAATACGACTTTTTAATGCACTAATAGAAATCTATCTTCATTATCAAAATGTGCTGAAACATTATTTTCTAGCAGGTTCTTTTATGTTGTGCATCATTCTGATTAACTATACCAGAGTTACATCAGCATTTTTAAATGAATCAATGCCCGCTCCCTCCTCTCCTTCCCCAAGCCTCAGTGCTGCTCCTATGTAGCCCTAATGCAGCCACCCTCCCAGGTACCTCATGGAAATTCACAGCCTGAAGGAAGTCAGTATGAGCAGCCCTGTAATTTCAGCACCAGGGCAGCCACTGAAGAAAATGCGAGGTCATAAAAGGTTATACTTGAAAAACATGGCGTGGACTTTTTTCAAGGCCAGTACTGGATTTCTTTTCTAGACTTCTTAGCTGTTTCCCTCAGCTTGTGACTCTGAATCTTGGCCGGATTCCATGCCCTGTTTTTCGAGTGCCTCCGGTCCTTCACGTGTGCCCTCCTCTACAGAAGAGGTATGAGCAGTGGAAGTACGTAGGGTATGTTTCCTTTACAATCTTGTTGTCTGTGATCTCAAGGACCAAGAACTACTTCTCTTTTGTGACATTTCTTTAGCTATGGTCATAAAGATAATGGGATAAACTTTTTCACCAAATATTTGAACTGTGTCCCCATGTTAGCATGGTTATAGGCTTGGCAGGAGCTCATATTTACAAAACCAACAAAGTGAGGCTAATGATTTGTTGTATCAAACTACTCACTGTGTCATTGCCATGAAGTATGAGGGTCCTGGTGAATTTACTATAAAACATTGACTACCAGTATGTCAAGTGAAATACACATGTACCTGAATATCTGCCTGGTGACAGTGGTGGCAATCAACATTGTAGCTTCCCTTAGTGAACCTCTTTTATACGTCAGACTCTTTGGTAAATGGCTCTTGATTCTCACAACAATCCTACTTGTGTCTAATCTGATTTACGAGCATCTGATGTTTTTGCTCTGTACAAAGGTAAGTTTTTGTTTAGTGGAAGACACATGCAGGTTCGTGAACATCAAAACTAAACTAAAAAAGGGTGGGAGGAGGATAAAGAAGGTAAAGATTATCATATCGATGGTGATGGAGAGAGACTAGACTTTGAGTGATGAGCACACAATGTAATATACAAATGAGGTATTATGGACTTGTACACTTGAAACTAATGTTATTACCAGTGTCACCCCAATAAATTTAAATTTTAAAAAACTAAATTAAAATCATTGCTTCATGGCCTTTGCGCCAAGATCAAGTGTGAAAACTAAACTAAAGGAAATGGCCATTGGCAAATTACTGCACTTGGTTTATTCACATGCCCTTTTTAAAAGGAAGCTGTCTGCTAGTGGGAGAATTTCTGTGGAACACTCACATAGATCATATATACCTTGTTCTGGCATTACACTTTTCCTAAATGCAATCACTGACTTAATCTTGTTGGAAGGTGTATACTGAGAAATGTCAGCCTATTCATTCTAACACCATCTGTGAAATTCAAACATTATTTTTTATTGGGTGGCTTGTAATTTTGAGCATTATCATGATAAGGTCTTTAACAAAATCCTTTTATCAGAGAATTTTGGTAAAGCTTTATGCAGAAAAAGAAGACTCATAGTCCAGTTAAGAATTTTGATTTGTGTCCATAAAAATATTTCATTAATATTGGGAAAAATCTGAGCATCCTTTCATGCCCAAGGATGGTTGGTGTCACTTATTCACATTAGAATGCTTTAACCAGAAAGAAAGAATCCCATTTATATCACTAGCCCTCCTCTTGCAGAGTTTCACAGCCGGAAACAGGTTGCTGAGCCTGGGAACCTCAGCTTTTCTCCCCGAAGCCACACACCACAACACTGCATGTCCTCAGGGTGGGATGGGTGTACTGTGATGTGAATAACACCAACACCCTGCATTCCATTTCATACGTCTCGCCCAGAAAAATCTTCTACCACCCCTCTCCAGATGCCATCCAGGTCCCCTGGACTCCAACCCGACCGTCTCAGACCATTCGGTGATCTCCACTATTGGAATTGGTCCTGACCTTTTAATCATCTACCTTACCCTTCAGCTGTAGCCAATGTTGGTCTACTCACTGTACCTCAACCATGTCTCTTGCATTCCTGCCTCCTCACCTTTACCCATTCCATCCTCCTCTCTCATCCTCTGCATCTATACCAATCCTGTCCATTCTTTTAGACCCCACCCATCTTCCTCAATCACCCAAGCAAGTAGTAATATCTTTCTGTTCTAAATTCCTCCAGGACTTTATTATCTGTCTGTGTCACATATTTAGCTTTTATTTGGCAAACTACTTTTGCCTCCTTTAGATTGTCGTCAGAATTTCTTCAATAATTTGTGTCCTGTCCTCTCTCTTTAACAGCCCCACACATGGTAACTACTAAAAAAACAAGTGGCTGGTTGTAATTATTAGGTTATGATATCAGCTGCTTCCAGCTCTTTGTGAATGATGCTATGAAAACACTGTACCAGAGAGGAAGAAAACAATATTTAGGCCAAAGAAATGTTGCTTGGTTTAGTTCCTTCCGGCTGTCTTGCTGCAAGCTTGAAGAAATGTCCATTTTAGGCATTCAGCTGTGATCTCAGTAGGGGGGATTGGTTTAATGCCACCCTTCTTGGTTAACTGATTTGTATTATTGGAAGTCTCAGTCTTCTTGGTTAACTGATTTGTATTATTGGAAGTCTCAGTCATCATAGGAATTGACTCATGTAATAGAATAACTGGGGAAAACAAAGTGGATGGATGTGTGTGGGATTGCTCAAAAGCGGTCTTCACTAGCCTGAAAGTTCTTGGGGACTAAAGATGGTGTCGTGTGTGTGTGTGTGTGTGTCTGTGCGCACCCATGCACTCATGCATATACACACACACAAGTGCCTCCCTGTTTGTGAGAAGCATTGTTAACATCCTTAAAAACAACCGAGGTTTATTTTGTTTTCTATAGTTTTGGCTTTTCCTGCCTATCTCCTGGGGATAAACCAGGACCGGTTGAAAGAAAAGCTGACGAGCCGGCAGATGGATAGCAAGTGGGGAGGCAAGTCGGAGTCCATCCATGTGACGCTCAACGTGGAGCAGGCCTGCTACACCAGGGACGCACTCGCCAAGGCCCTGCACGCCCGCGTCTTTGATTTCTTAGTAGATGTAAGTAAACATAGTTGACGTTGGTGATGCTTCATTGTAGCTGTCAAGAGGAAAATTACTAAGAGTTTCGTGTTCATGTGGCTCACTCCTTCTAACCATCACCTTCCTCCTCCACTTTTCACCCTCTCATCCTGGGGCCATTGAATCCTGCTTTTACTTGTAGAATTCTCCACCAAGACACCAATACAGTAACAGCTTCTTATGGACAAAATACAGGGTGGGGCAAAGGTAAGTCTATAGTTGTTTGCATGGAAAATAATACAATAATTAACAAATAAGAATAAGGTGTGATTCACATACTCACAACTATAAACCTACTTTTGCCCCAGCCTGTATTTTATAGAGGCAGGACTGAAGACCAGGAAAGGAGGAGACCCATGATCATGAAGGGGTCTTGACTTTGAGCCTAAAGATTTAGGGATGTTGTGTTTGTCATCTATTACTGGGTTACAAATTAGTCCAAAACTTAGTAGCTTCAAGCAATAAACATTTATTCTGTCATTTGGAAGTGACTTAGCTTGGTGGTTCTGATTCAGGGACGAGGTTGTGGTCAAGATGCTGAGGGGAGTGATGGTCACCCCAAGGCTTGATTGGAGTTGGAGGATCTGATTCCAGGCTGACACATGCACATGGCTCTTCACAGGCCTCCTCAGGTCCTTGCTGCATGGTCCTTTCTTTTCAGCTGCCTGAATATTCTCACAGCATGGCAACTGCTTTCCCACAGAGTAGGTGATCTAAGAGAGAGCGAGGCAGGAGTCCCAGAGCTTTTAATGTCCTCGTCTTGGGCTCAAGTATTGCCACTCTGCAATATTCTGTACCTTAGAAGCAAGTCACTACGTGCAGCCCACACATAAGGGGAGAGAAATTAGGTTCCATCTTCTGAAAGGAGGCGTAACAGAGACTTTTTGTACAGTTGGCTCTCCACATCTGTGGACTCAACCTACTGTGGATAGAATATATTCAGAAAATTTAAAAATGTTATTGCTAACTATGTAGTTAGGCCTATGGTTGTGTGTACTTTCTTGTTATTATTCCCTAAGCAATACAGCATAACAACTGTTTATATAGCATTTACATTGTATTAGATATTTTAAGTAATATAGAGATGACTTGAAGTTTATGAGAGGATGTGTATAGGTTATATGCAAATACTATATGCCCTTTTATATAAGGGACTTGAGCATCCATGGATGTTGGTATTCGCAGGGGTCCTGAAACCACTTCCCCACGGATATCAAGGGATGTCTGTATTTTAAAAATATATATGATTATTCTATCATTTAAAAAATCTGTGGTAGTTTTAAAATATGTATATATATATACACCAGGCATCCTTTGATATGTGTTTGCATAATATTTGCATATATATACATATTTATGTATACCGCATATAGATCCTGAAAATTAGCCTTTGAGCAGTGTAGCACTGCCAGTGACAGGCTATGCTAATCACCACAGCCTGAGTGGGAGAATAATAATAGCAAACACTTATATAGCACTTACTATGTGCCAGATACTGTTCTAAGTATTTTAGGGGGGAAAAAATACAACTCATTTAATTCTTACCACAACGCTGTGACTCAGATAAGCTAACTGAGGACCAGAGAGGTTAAGGAACTTACCCAAGGCCACCCAGGTAATTGGGCAGTGATCCAGTATTCTACTCCTCTGCCTTTTATATAATCAAGGCAGGAAGAACCCTCAGGAAGCCCAAGTCAAGGGCATCAACATGGTCCTTAGACCCTAGAAGTCTGTATGATGGGGTGTGGTTAGGGTTGGGCAGGGCAGGGCAGCATAGGGTAATTATTCTGTGTTCTCCTTGTGGCTAGTTTATGGATATGATTGCAAAGGGCAAGGTCATGCCAAGCATTAGCCATGTTTTTAACTTGTTCAGACCCTCGTTTTACTGACCAGGGAATCTTTGGCCCCAGTACTGGTAGAATTGCCCAGGCCATTCAGCAAGCAGAGCCGGGACTAGAACCCACATCTCTTGTCCCTGTTCAGTGTATCTTCCAGCCCTGGGCTTCCCACCTTATTTCCTTTCCGTCTTTTTCCAATTTTGTGTGTGGTAAAGGGGGTGCATGCTCCATGTAAATGATACTGATTAGAGCTGACAGTTACCAAGCACTGACTGTGTACCAGGTACTGGGCTAAGTGTTGTATATTATTACTCATTAGCTTGCAAAAGATGATTATCTTCCTTTTTTTTCTCCTCTCTTTTTTTGCCTGGAAAACAACTCTGGTACTTCAAGATTCATCCAGGTATTCACCACCTCCAGGAATTTTTGTCCGATGTTCCTCCCTCCCCTGCAATCCTCACTAACCCCCTCTAACCTACACTGCCCTCCTGTAATTAAGTCTGTTCCATTGAATTGCACATCTCTTCTCACAGTGATCAAGAACACAGACTTTTAAAAAAATGTTTTTTAATTAAAAAAGAACGTAGACCTAGGCATTGTCCCACTTAAATGTAATCCCAGGCCATCCCTCTTGCCCAGCTTGATCTCAGGGATTGCACTGTGACCACTATTGATATGAGAACTGCACTAAGAATTAAAGGACCCGACACTTACAAGATACTTAGCAAAGCCTGGAATAGGTGAATGTTAAATATACGTAAGCTGCTTTTATTATCATGACTTTAATGGTAATTACTGGCATTATTAACCGTAGTTGGCTCACCCTCTCTATAAGCTCCTGAGAACAGAGATTGTCTTCTTGACATCCCTGGCATATTGTGTTAGGTTCTTTATGTGAAATAGATTTTACTTAACATCATCCAAGATGGCATTTTCTTCCAATTCTCAGGACTTCCTGAAGAAAACTAACTCTGCCGGAATTTAATGGTTTTCATCGTTAAGCAAACATTGTTTTTTCTCCTGCCATAATAGTTTTCTGGGATTCTGGTCGTTTCCCAAAGTACTTGACATTGCACTGAGACTTTTTTTTTTTTTTAAACAATTCATAGTATTCTTTTTTTTCATCACCTATCCCCTCTATGTCCTCTTCCACTCTACCCTGCAATCACCACACTGTTGTCCATGTCCACGAGTTATCTCTCTTTATTTTATTTTATTTTTTGCTCAATCCCTCCACACCCTCCAACATTCCCCCTCCCCCCACCAGAGCTATCTGCCTGCTCTATCTATGAGGACTGAGACGTTTTTAAAGCTGTAAGTCACCTGTCTTGGTCTCTGTTTCCAGCAGGCACTAGTATTTGCTGTGTGTAGTCTATTTGCTGTGTGCAGGATTGCTTCCCTTCCCCACTGCATGTGAAGGAAAAGGAGTTAATTGCCATGCTGCTTACTTTCTCCTAGTCCATCAACAAAGCGATGGAGAAGGACCATGAAGAATACAACATCGGTGTTCTGGACATCTACGGCTTTGAAATATTCCAGGTAGGGCCAGTTTAAGTCATTGCGGACTGGGGAGGGTGATGCGTTTCCTCTGGCTGAAAGAAACGATTAATTCTAGGCAGTGAAAAAGAAAACACCCCACTATGCCCCAGTTTTTGCCTTTGTGAGTTCTTTGTGCACCCTCACCAAACTAGTTTCTCCTAAATATAAACTACGCTGCCTTCTCCTGATGCCTCCAACATTTCTGCTAAGGCTTGTCACATGGAAGCATCTCACTAAATCACTCAAGAAATGTCTTCAAAATGATTTTGCAGAAATGATTAATGGAAGTAACTTTTTGTTTTTCAGAAAAATGGCTTTGAACAGTTTTGTATCAATTTTGTTAATGAAAAATTACAGCAGATTTTTATTGAACTGACATTAAAGGCCGAACAGGTAAGCATTCCCTCTTCCTTCATCGTGTTCTCCTTCTAATTTGTTTCTTTTAAAGGGTGTAGATTTCTCTTTGGATAACAGCTTCAGATGTGAGTCTTGTCTTAGGAAATGTCCTTAACAGTGTCAGGCAGACAAACTGCATGCCACTGGGACCATCTGCTACATTTTCTTCCTCCTTTGAGCAAAGGATGCTATGAAGTTGGACCTGGGAATGACTGCTTCTACTGCTCTCTGACTCACTGAGCAAGTGCCAAATGGAGACCTCGTTCCAACCCCATTGTCTATGGCATCTCCTGTGTGCCCGAGGAAAGGCTTGGCTTTCTCAGAGTTGCTTTACTCCCAGTTCTCCATAGATATTAATGTGTCTTTAGCAAAAGCTGGTGTTTTCATTCTGGCTTGAGGAAACCTGTCTTGCTTATCGTTGCTTTTGAAAGGCCAGCGCAGGTCCCTGTATTCTGAATTCCGCATTGTGTCTCAATTCTAGGGTCTCTGTAACAAAGTACCACAAATCGGTGGCTCAAAACAACAGAGATTTCTCCTCGCAGAGTCCAGTATCAAAGTGTCACCAGAGCTGCACTCCTTTCAGAGGTTCTGGGGGAGAAGCCTTCCTCGACTCTGCAGCTTCTGGTGGCTCCTGTCCTTGTTTGGTGGCAACATGACTTCAGTCTCTGCCTCGGTCTTCACACGGCCTTTTCCAGTCTGTGTCCAAGTGTCTCTCCCTTGTAAAGGCACAGGTGGTTGGATCAGGGGCCACCCCTAAATCCAAGATGATCTCACTTGTGAGATCCTTAGCTAATGATATCTACAACAATCCTATTTCCAAACCTCACATTTTGAGATTGTAGGGGACATGTTCAACCCACTCGACATATGAAAGGCTGTTTTGGGGATGTTTCGTCTTGGAGCGTTCATGCCTCTGCTTAGGAACCCCAATGACCAGAGGCATCCACATAAACCTCTGGCCTGGAGGTCTAGCCTTCCACCACCTCGGAACAGCTAGGGAAAGTGGGGGTGGGCTGAGACGGGAAAAAGTGGGCAGCGTTCAGATCATAAGGAACTTTGTAGGGCATGACAGAAAGTTCAGGTTTTATAGCAAGCAGACTAGGAAGCCATGGCAGCATTTTGAGCAGAAAGTGACAAGGTCTGATTTGTGTTCTGTGTTTTTGAAAAGGTCACCACTCTAGCTTTACAGACTTACAGAGCAGAGTGAGACGGGAAAAGAAAACAGGGATGGGAGTTTAGAAACCAGTTAGGAGACTATGCAGGAGACTGTGCAAAACAGGGTGGGAGCTTAGACCATGGTGCCATTCATAGGGGTGGTGACACAGTGAGAGGTGGTCAGAGGTAGTATACATGTTGAGACTGAGTCACCATGATTACTCAAAATAATTAGCAATAAGCCAAGAAGGAAAGAGGATCAAAGATGATTTCTGCCTTTGTAGCTTGAATAACAGGGCCAATGGTGAGACCATTTACTGAAGGATATGGTTAGGGGAGCAGCTGGTCGGAGACCGTGGGGAATGTAGAGTCAGAACTCGGCTGACCAAGTTACATTTGAGAGGCCTGTTGTACATCCAAGTGCAGATTCCAAAATCAAATACATATGAGTCTGGAACTCAGTGGGGAGGTCTACGCTAGAGAAATTAATACAAGGGTCACTAGCCTATAGGTGCTATTTAAAGCCATGGGATTGATTGGAATCACCTAGAGAAGGAGGGTTGAGGAAGCAAGAAGGCTGGAAGATTGAGCCCTGGGAGTCTGCCTCCTATAAAGATCTGGAGAGATGCTAACAACGCAAGCTTGGGAGGAAGGAGAAGAACCAGGAGAGGGTGCTGATGTTCATCCAGTTAGATGAGCCCCTGACGCGAGTGAGGGGCCTTCCAAGGGGATGCTGATCCATACTGCTATCCTGTGTTAAACTCGGAGATTATTGTGAAACAGACCTGTAGGTTTAACCATATTAAGAGGCCATTTTTTGAATGTCAGAAATGATTGTATGGTAATGATTTCATATGGTTCAAACTCAATAAAAATTACATTACCAAGCAATAAAATGTTGCTTTTCTAACCTCCTTAGGAAAAAAAAATTAAAGTTCCAAGTTGTTGTCAAAAGGCATTCAAGTTTTTCTTTCATGGTGATTTATGTGCCTTTGATACCCATATATGTGGAGTTCAGCTAGTCTTCACTGGGTAATCATGTGAGTTCTGCTTTCTGTCCTACAGGAAGAATATGTTCAAGAGGGAATAAGATGGACGCCCATAGAGTACTTTAATAACAAAATCGTGTGTGACCTCATAGAGAACAAAGTTGTAAGTATCAGTCTGGTGTATATCCTCACTGCTCACAGATTTGCATTAAGTGATTTTTTTTTCTCCTCTGTGTCATTATTTTAGAATAGGCAAGGTGACAACACTGATTTGCACAGAATTTTAAAAATTACACTTATTTTGTGTATATATGTATGTTAGCAAATAGAGCAATAGGGTTTTATTCTTGTAAATATGAACATGTGAACATGAGTAAAATGTCAATTTACAAACGAGTTATTACTGAATTAATTATATCATTTATGTTGATGGCTTAGTGCATAAAAAGACATAAACTTGGCCCACCTCTAGACCACTCATATACCATCTAGGACTTGAGACCTAGAAATTATTCAAAAGAAAACAAAAAGGATGTAGACAGAGATCTCTGCAGTACCATTTTTGTTTTTTATAAAGCTGGAAACTGAGAAAGTCCATAGACAGTTCAGTCATTAAGTAAACTACAGCATATCAGAGCATTGTTTATAAAATAGTGCTGTGTGGGGAAAAAAGTAAAGCATGATAAAATGTGTACACTGCAGAACTGTGTAAACCATGCCTATCAGGGTAATAGGCTGAAAATGAACATTAAGAAATGAATTAGAGCCCGAGCCATTTGGCTCAGTGGATAGAGCGTTGGCCTGCGGACTGAGGGGTCCTGGTTTAGATTCCGGCCAAGGGCACATGCCCGGGTTGCGGCTTGATCCCCACTCGGGGGCGTGCAGGAGACAGCCAATCAATGATTCTCTCTCATCATTGATGTTTCTATCTCTCTCCCTTCTTCTCTGAAATCAATAAAGAAATATATTTTTTAAAATTAAAAAAAGAAAGAAATGAATTACAATCAAAGGAAAATGTTTTAATTTTTCTTTTGGGTTTTTTATATCAACTTAGTACAAATAAGATTATGCAGATAATGATCTGTGTGTGACTTTGAATAGAATTTCAGGGAGTTAAACCATTTTTTTAAAAATGGGCTTTTCTGCCATCTTAGATCTAAGCGATGACTCCCATTTGAGGTTATTAATGGTATTCTTGCTCAAAGGGAAAGAATGACTTTCAAGATGGTATCTGGAACCCAGGGAGCTGTTGTTTCTTTCCTTAAGGAAAGACCCGATAAGCATTGTATGTATTTGGGAACAATCACTGAAGTGGGGCTTTGGCTTTTGGTCCCATCAGAACCCTCCTGGGATCATGAGCATCCTGGATGACGTGTGTGCCACGATGCACGCGGTGGGTGAGGGGGCAGACCAGACGCTGCTGCAAAAACTCCAGATGCAGATCGGGAATCACGAGCACTTCAACAGCTGGAACCAAGGCTTCATTATTCACCATTACGCTGGGAAGGTATGGCCAGCAAGCCGGGGTCAACAGGAGAAGGGAGGTTATCCTTTCCAATATCTACCTGTTTTAAGCCTCTGGGTCTGTCATCTGTTTTCTCCTGGGGCAACTGAAAATAGTGTCCATATAGTTTCATCTGCCTCACTGTGTTTTATTCATTCAACATGGATTCATTCATTCAACAACAGGGGACCCATGAAGTATTTGGGGAGTTAAAACAAAAGACAGTATACACTACTGTGTCCTTATTAATCACAAAATCACCCTGGTACATATATTAACTGCTGAAGGAATGGACTTTTGTCTTGCTTCTTGCTGCCCTCACAAGCCTTCATTCCTTACCTGCCCATGTCCACTGGGAAGAGAAATAAGGACAAATGCTCACATTTGGTGTTTATTCTCATAAAATACATGATTATTGGGTGCCTGCTGGGTACCAGCTTTCTGTGGGTGCTAGTGATACAAAGATAAGTAAGTCAAGGTGCTAATAGGGACTTCCCAGTCCTATGGAAATCCACTGGTCTCACCTTTCATCCCAACTAATCTTTCATTAGCCTGAGTCCCTGAGCATGTTTTTTTAGCTAAATTGAGCCAACTCTGACACCATTTGTAAGAGAAATTGCAAAGCCTTGGATGACAGGGCCCATTGCTAGGGATTAATGAGCGTAAGAAGTTTTTTATTTTATTCTGTCTTAGCTAAAATTTAGGGGAAAGAATTACATTTATTACTTAGACATGCCTATGAATCCATTGAAGAAAGGGTGCGTGAGACCTAGATCCCCTGGGCCATATAGGCAACCAAACACCATTCATCAGCCTCCACAGGCCATCACCAACTAAGAAGCTAACGAGTAAAATATGCACAGCTTTAGTGTGACGGTTCACGATGAAATCTGGAACTAGACACGTTTTGGTAAGAACAGCCATGGCTACTTGGCTATTTTTTTTCTTCAATAAAACACTTAAAGAATAAAATTGGATTTCCTTCCATTCTTGAACAGGTATCCTATGACATGGATGGCTTTTGCGAAAGGAACCGTGATGTGCTTTTTATGGATCTGATAGAGCTTATGCAGAGCAGTGAGCTGTAAGTGTGTTTCTGCTTATCTGACAGGGGACATGGGTTTGATCAAATTTTCAATATGAAACTTGTGGAGTGGTCAGCATTTCATTTCTTAGAGCTAGTGGGTCTGGGTTATCATTGGAAAATTTGGTTTCTCAAAATAGCTTTTCTTTATCCAATCTCAGCCCCACCCTTGTAGCCCTAACACGTCCCACCCCCGAATTCCATGTGCAATCTGCATGCCTTTCAGGACCCCTACCTTCCTCAGTTTCAACACTTTTATGAGGGAGAGGTGGCCATCCTGGGGTTGGGTTGGGATGGCCATGTCTGACCACCTAAGAGTGGAATAGTCTGGTTCTGATACTTTGCTCTTGGAGCATCATCCCAAGAATTTTTTGTGGTCACTCCGTATTTTTAATGGCTTAAAAAGACCCAAGTTAACCTGAGTCCCTGAAGGTCGTGGGAAATGGCTCCAGAATTCTGAGAGGGACAAGTCAAGAGGGATTGCCATAGAGATCCATTTTCACCCCAGGACCCAGTCTAAGCCATAGAGTCAGAAGCAGTGGAGGCTTCCTCCTTGCAAGCTGCCAAAGCTTTCAGGACCAGCCCTGCTGAGTCCTTCCCTCCCCTCTCCTCTGTGAAGGGTCCCAAAATCCTGGGTAACAGAGATGGGACATAATATACATGATCAGGGCTGCACATGCCAGGCAAGTACAGTATCGCACAGTCTTCCAAATTCACAACTTTAGAGCTGCCTCTAAGTCATAGCTGCCCTGTTAGTCTCTGTTACTTAACCTGTCATAGTATCAAGGTTAACTTCCTTACTCCATAGCAGCAAGCCTGAAATTTTTCTAAGGAAGGCCCCACTACAATGAAAGCAAAAATCAGTATCCTTTTCGGGCCCCGGACAGCTGTGTTGTGCTCCATTTAACTCTCTTCCCCTTCCCCCAGCCTCCCACTCCTCCCCGGCCCTCATCTCCACATGCCTGCACTTCCTTGCACTCATACCTCCCCACTTTGGAGATTCTGAATTTCTTTTCATCTGAAAACACATAAAATCTCTTAATAGGGCAGGGGAGCCACAAGCCCTGTCGATGGGTTTTATATCAGCCAGGTGCAGACAGGCTTCTAGAGGGTTGTTGTTTTGTTTTGTCTAAAGTACTAAAATTACTGCCAAGTTTGAGAGCTATCGATGCTTCCATGTACACTCTTATCCTGTGGACATGGTCCACTGTTTATTAAACACATTTCCTACAAAAACCTATCATTGTGTCTGATCAATTTAAAAATAGATTATAGGATTTCTAGAAATTTCAAGATGCCAAAGAGCCATTTAGAAGGGATTGAATTTGAGTTGTCCCATTGCTCATTTACGTGAATCACTTTATTCACTGAGTCAGTGAATATTTATTGAGCACCTACTGTGTACCAGGCTATGTGCCAGACAGAAGGGGCACTAAGGTGTCCAGGACATGCTGGCATCTAATAAGCAAAGGCCACTGATGCTGTGAAATAGACTGCAAGGTGTGGGACAGCCCCCCAATGACCCCCAACAAAAAATTATCCAACCCTGAATCCCAAATATGGAGTGCCAAGGTTGAGAACCCCTGCTTTAGAGCAAAGCAGACCTGCATTGCATCCAGAAAATGTGTACAAGTCCATGAGCCCTGGTCTTTCTGTCTCATCCTGACTCAGCAAACCCACACTGTGCCGTGTCCTGCTGTCAAGGTGCACCTCGATGCCAGTAAGTAGGGGGATTCAAAAGACAGAGTTTTATGATTTATCTTTCAGGTTTGAACTCCAAAATGCTTATATCTTAGAATTATTTTGTCTTTTGTGTTCTTTTTGTTTTTTGTCTGCTGCTTATTTCCCCGGGTCACATCTTGATGGCTTGTGCTTTGAGTCAGATGGCCTTTCTATAGCCAAGGTCACATGCTCCTTTCCATTCCCTGCGGAAGCAGGCTTTCAGCCCCCTCTGATTGCTAATCCATTCTCTTCTCCTTTTCCAGACCTTTTATAAAGTCTTTATTTCCGGAAAATCTGCAAGCTGACAAGAAAGGGCGCCCAACTACTGCCGGAAGCAAAATAAAGGTTTGTTCTATTCGGGGAAGTTTATAGATTCCTATAAGAGGCAGGGTTTTCTAGGGGTCGTAAACAGCACCCCTGAGCCAGGATGAGGTCAGTGTGATTAACGGGCTGGTTACAGATGCCCAGAAGTAGTGTCGCTGCCTGAGCAGAGGTCACAGGATGCAAGCTGAGTTTGACTTGGTTGCACTGAAACCCCGAATGGATATTAAGTACCTCAGAGCTTAACAGTCAGCAGATAATAATCAGCTACTTTCTAAGAGGAAACGGCCTTAAACTGAACCTGGAAGAATTCACATTAAACTATCAGAGAAACTTTATGATTCAGAGCCACATTATGAATTTTGACGACCATTTTCCAGACCAGAACCCAAAACCTACCAATTATGGAACTTTATGTACTTGAAATTCTGCTGGGTCTAATCGGGGCAATTCGTCCACCTCCCTGGATCTTGAGGGCCCCTTCTTTCTGAGAATTACAGGCACATCTGGCCCTGTGGTATCTCCAAGTCAGAAGGAATTCTTTGTGTGTGTGTGTTTTTAATTGATTTTTAGTGAAAGAGGAAGGGAGAGGAAGAGAGGGAGAAACATCTGTGTGAGAGTGAAACATCAATCAGCTGCCTCCTGCACACCCCCCTATAGGGGATAGAACCCATAACCCCGGGCATGTATCCTAACCAGGAATCAAATCCAAAACCTTTAGGTGCACAGGTCATCACCCAACCAACTGAGCCACACGGGCAGGGTCAGAAGGAATTCTTACTGTGTTTCTTGGGAGCCCTTTGTTATCTGAGCCAATGTATGACAAATTTAAAGGTTGTGTCAAACTTAATCACTTAATCATGTGATTCTTTGAGAAATATTCACTAAACTGTTTTGTTTTTTTTTAATCATATCAGTTGTTAGAAATAAGGCAAGCCCAAAAGCAAGGGGTCCTGGTAGAACACAAAACATACTCGGGAGCCAGGCAGCAAGGCAAATACCTTTACTCCTGCAGGAGGGTGCGCACGCACACAGGGTCTGGCAACTCTGAGCAGGCAGTCCACTCAGGACTTTATTCCTGATGTGTGCCGTCTGTCCCTCACTCTTGATTGGTCAGAGCTTAGGCTCACATTCTTACTCTATTGACTAATTTAAAGGAAAAATGGAGGCGTTGACCTTTGCCATTTCAAAATGGCAGTTGCCTAAACTCCCTTCTTTGACAGAAAAGATTACTTGTTTATTCTCACATCAATTAAAAACATTTTTTTAAAAATCATACCAGTGCCCTAGCCAGTTTGGCTCAGTGGATAGAGCATTGGCCTGTGGACTGACGGGTCCCAGGTTCGACTCCGATCAAGGGCACATGCCTGGGTTGCGGGCTGGGTCCCTGGTGGGGGGCGTGCAGGAGGCAGCCGGTCAGTGACTCTCATCATTGATATTTCTTTCTCACTCTCCCTCTTCCTTCCTCTCTGAAAGCAATAAAAATATATTCTTTAAAAAAATAAAAAATCATACCAGTGAAGGCCACCCCAGTTTTATAAGTGATGGGATCACCAAGTGATGAACAGCAAGGTTCCAGGGTTCCATCACTGTGTTCACATCCCAGCTTTGGCTTTTATTTGCTGTGTGAGCGCGGAAAGTTACCTAGACTCTCACTGTCTCTGTTGCCTTATCTGTAAGATGGAGCTCTTAGTACTTATCTCAAGGGGTACTGTGTTCATTAAATTCAATAATCCATGTAGGGTATTTAGCACACTGCCTGAAACAAAGGAACCCATCACCCATTGGGAGATTCCAGTCAAGGGTACAGACCTCTGGGATTAGGGACAATCCTGTTCAAAGAACTGGAGAAATTGAAATCTCTGGACTGAGTTCCCTAGAGCAGAGCATTGAGGGCAGAGAGCGGATGCAATTCCCCAGAGGCCCCAGATATTAATGTCTCGTGAAGCCTCTGACTCATGCCTTCACTTCAAGGATAAGGATTCGCTCTGGACTGGAAAATCTAGTCACAAGACTATCACATTCAGATCCAAGGGGCCCGAATCATCAAGGTTGCAGTGACTCACTTTCAAGGGATCTGGATTCTCAGTGGAGCTTATTTCCTACAAAAAGGAGGGTGGGGTTAAGGGTTTTTTTTCTTCTTGGAAGACTTGACTCCTTTTCCTTCAAGTTCTTGTCTAGTTGAACGCTCAAAATTGCCACCTTCTGGCTGCACTCACAATGTTCAGTATATCGAGGCTTGCAAGGATTGCTATTGTCTGGGGTGGTCAACCTGAAGTCAGTGAGCTTCTCTAGGGGGAACTTACTAGTACTATGCATATTCTCACCCGCCAGTGGTACCCTCCTGGGTGGACAATGGGACCTATGACTGTCTGATGCTCTGCCTCCACATTCTCCGTTTTCCACATCCCCTCTGAGACAGCCATAGCTCTGTTTCTTATACCTTAAATATCCACCATATTTTGCTGCTGTTAACTATTGTCTTAATGATATCTCTGAGATGTAAGCATTTAAAGGGACCCTGAGCTCCTTGGAAGAAAAATTAAATTTAAGGTCGTTTCCGTGTTGGGCATTTTGTTGTATTCTAATTCTTTAAAATTTAAAACTGATCTATAGGATTTAATTAACAGAATATGTGTTTGGTGAGCACTACCATTATTTTGTTTATAAGTAAGAGTATTCTATATTTAATAACATGGCGCTGAGGCTTTACTAAATTCTACATCGTGGCTGGAAGTGACCAACTTTGGAATGAGAGCCAAAGATTGATGCCGTAGGGAAATGGACTCGAGCTCAGAGCTGCAGAGTGGACTGGACCGCAGCTGCATCTAAGCGACACTTGGCCTCTAAAGGCGTCCATGTGACGAACACAAGCACCATGTGGTGATTGGACTGGTCGACTTTTACCACCCATTCCAACCTTTCCATTAAGATATCAGAAGTCTTCTAGTGCAGCCTACTTAGTGTATAGATGGGGAAACTGAGGCCCAGAGAAATTTAGGGATTTGTTCTGTAGCTTGCAAATCGCAAAGCAAGGACCCCAACTCAGGCTTGCTAATCGTCTGTGCTGAGGGTACACAAGGAGCTTTTGCCCTAAGCCTTTTCTCACTGTCCTGTCTGCAGATTTTGACTCGAGCTTCTACTGGGCAAGTGCCTTTGGTAGTTCATGGATTCATGGACTCTTCTTGCCTGGAGTCAGGGTAAACCCAGTTCCTGCTTCCCCCTAACCACTTCAGGGGGCATCTAAGGTTGACTCACAGCTAGATTCAGGGTAATTTTAATGGTTAGGTAAGATGTATTCCTGTTTGCTAAAAAGGGTTATCCCACAGCCTAAATGCTCTATCTGATTAATCCTGACTGAATTCCTTTCACATCACACTAAGTTCCCCCATATCTTCCTCAGGAAGGCAGGGTAGCATTATGGTTAAGAATCAGACTTGGTAGCTCACATTCTCGGGATTCAAGCCTCAACTCTGTTGCTTACTAATTGTGTCATTTTGAGCAATACTTTATGTAAGGCCCCGCTTTCTCGTCTGAAAAAATGGGAATAATAATAACAATAGAGTCTGCCTCTTAGAATGGTGAGGCATGAATGAGAAAATCCATGTGTCTAGCCCATGATGCATATTCAGTATTGTTATCCATTGCTATTTTGAGCTAGAGAGAACTATGTCAGGTGGCACAGAAACTTAGTCACACTTGCCCCTGTGTTTTCTTATGCTACGGTGAAAAGAAGATAGGCCATTACATGCTTAGGACTAAAGAGTCAGCCAAGCTATTTTTGGAAATTAAAAAGTTTTAATTAAGTAAAAAATTTTATTTTAATTAAAATTAAAGAGTTTGGGGACTTAAAAAAAGCTTTGTTATAAGCAGTGCCTCCCCAGCTTTACCTTGTGTGTTGCAAAGACCATCAGCTCCGTTCTCAAGTACTATCTATGTCAACAAAGAAGATCAGAGGCCGTTCATCTTTTCCTCACAGGGCTTGACTTTGGTCCTGTAACCTCTGCAGCTTTGCCCTTGGCTCCCAGCACCGCACAGAATGCTATATTCCGCACCTCTAAACGGAGAGCTTGATTCAGGAGCGAACATCTTGCTTTGAATACACCCAAGGGTTTTTCTCAGGGGTTTCAGATTTCCTGAACCCATGAAAACAGAAAAGCCCTAATTGAGAGAGAGTTGTCGACTGCAGGCACATCCCTTCTGCTGACTTTGTAATGGTTTTCTGGCTTCGGAGACCCCTTTTCTCTATTTCCCTTCAGAGGTTTTCTCTCTTCACACTGATTTGCCTGGAGGGGGAATTTGCATGCCTGGCCCGTTCTGGGACCCTCAGGTTGAGCTCAGCCTGTGGTGGTGTTGGGCGGTGTGGATGCTGATGTGGGCTCTGCTCCTATGTCTTCAGACTACATTCATGATACTTATGACTTGAAATCAGCAATGTCAGCTTTATGTGGCTTTTTCTGCTTAAACCCAGTTCCACTGGGTACCCCAATACGTGGTCAACTTCATGTTGACTCTCAGAGCTTTGTGAAGGTGGAAGTTGCCGCACAGACTGAAAGGGCTTGGAGGCTGCGGGGCCGCAAAGGGACATGCTGAGGAGGAAGGGAGTGGAATGGCATATAAAAGGTTTCTAAATTCCGGGATTTTGTGGATCTCACACCGTTCACTATGAATTTCCATGACCTTACTAGGTGATGCTTTCTTGGTTGTGTTGCCAGAAAAGAAAATACCGGGGGTTTTGATGATGAATCCTTGCAAATAACTTGCCTCTCCAACCCTCCCCCCCAAAAATTGAAGACAATATACTTGTAAAATTAACGTAATTTATTAATAACTGGCATGTTTCCTTGTTTCTCATTTTAAAAATTGTATGTGAAGATTTTTGTTTGGTTGGTTGGTTTTATTAACTGTACTAAAAAGGCCTAGTTGCTTTCAAAATTCTAATTTCAAACCCATTTGAGAGTTAAATCATCGTAAAAGTCAGTAGAGCTTTAAGAACATGTGGTGGACCTGAGTGAAGCTTAATGAACAGAGTGTCATGAAGATTAATTTCTAGCTGTATATTTCCACACTCCAGTTTCACGGGTCTCCTTTGAAAGCTGGTCTGCTTCAGAGAAAGTCCCACGTTTCTAACTGATGTTATTCTTCCTTTCTAGAAACAAGCCAATGACCTTGTGAGCACCCTGATGAAATGTACACCTCACTACATTCGCTGCATAAAACCAAACGAAACCAAGAAGCCCAGGGACTGGGAGGAAAGCAGGTATGTGAAGGACGCAGAGGGCCCAGCCAGCTTCCGGGGCCCTGGCACATTCCCTCTTGTCCTCTGCCAAAGGCAGAGCCGTTTGAATTACCATCAGATGTGTTTCATGTCCTTGTGTCTTTAACTTTTCAGAACAAATATTATATATATATTTTCCCCTCCTTGCCTTTTCCTAAAATGTTAGCAGTGCCATTCGGTTCAGAATTAGCCATTTATGTTTATCTTGGCTAGTCTGGGGGCAGATGGAAAAAAAAAAAAAATACCCTTCATACCGCAGAGTCAGGATGGTTTTAAAATTAGTCTGAGGCTCTGTGTAGACATTCCTAGTACACTCAGCTCCTCATTGGCACCCACAGGATGTGGCCTAGAATGCTTAGCTTGGGGTTGAAAGTGAAGGTCCAAACAGCTGGTTAAAAAGCCACCCCTCATTTACTGTTGCTCGTGAGGCTGCTGGGGATACCCTCCAGCTCCTGTCATTCCTCCCGACTGTGTTGATGGGCAGAGTAACCCTGGGAGGGAGCATGCCCGAAGGAGATGAGTGGAGCACAAGGATGCGGTGAGCCCAGTCCTGCCTAACTTCTGAGAAAGCTACTCACTAACCAGCCCACAACTGGCATTTGGGGGCATGGCCTATGCGTGTGGAATCAGGGTGTTGAGTAGGAAAATAACTAGAGAATAGTTTTTGCATCCAGCTGGAGGACCCAGGCACACATTCCCAAGAGGCCTGACCCCATGTCCATAGGAACATGGGAGGCAGACTGGGGAGAGACCTTGTGGGTGGCTTGGACTACAGAGGACCCCACCATTGTCCTCTGGTCTAGGACATACCTTTGTTCTTTACTCTCTTGGAAGAAAAGTAGATAGACTCTTAGGTATCAAGTAACTTAAAGTTGAACGTGAACAGGAAGACCAGGATTAAAAGTCAGAGCTGCTAATTACTTCCTCTGAGAGACGGGTGTAGGTCCATTTCCCACCCTGCCAGCAAGATCCTTTCTAGCCCATGGCAGACAGATAATACTTAATCCTTTGAGTATGTTACATGCCATTGAGTGGGCTCTGACTCCTGGTGACCCTGTGAATGAGTGATGCCCACAGTGTCCTATCCTCAACAGCCTTGCTTAGCTCTGGGAGACTCCTGACTGGCTTCCTTTATGGAGTCCAAGAATGTGCATTTTTAAGAAGCTCCCAGGTGATGCTGGTGATGATGGGCCAGGCATTATACTTTGAGGACAGCTGGTCAAGAGCCAAGGACCAGATTGGGATTTCAAAGAACTGTGCCCTGGTGCTGGCCTGCCGCCTAAGCGAGACACTTAATCTCAGTCCTGTTTCTTCCTCTTTAAACAAAGGGTCGATCAGAATGGGATCTCCTTTAGTCTGACAGGTGAACGCTCCCAGGTCTGTTCCCCGGGTCTGTCCACCTGCCTCTGCCTGTCCCTGTGTCACTCCTATGCTCCCTGTCATGTTCACCCGCATACACACCACAGTCATGCACATGTACACACGGTAGAAGTGTGGTGTCATAGGCAACCTCAGAAATAAATTATGCGAGTCTAGAGGTAAGACTAATGGGTGCTTTAGTCCACCCATCCCCCCACTTCAGATTTTATCCAGCTTCCCTTCTCCAGCCCTTCCCAACAAACATAATTTTAAACAAACAGAATCATAATCTCGCTCACCCTACAAATGCAATATCTCCCCAGCACACCACCCCTTACCCCACACATAAAAGTCATAGAGCTTTAAGATCCTCTGCTGAAAGTCCCTCCAATATAGAGATTTTGCAAGAGCTACTGGTTAGAGGTTCCCCAACCCTGATGCTACTGTCTCATGAAATCCAAACTGATTCATTGGAATATCAGAAAATGGAGAAGTTAAGACAGTGGTATATTTACTCAGTAAATCCTCATAGAACTTCCTCATGCTGTTTTTTTTTTAAATCACACCCCTTATTCAGCTTGCCGCAAAGAACTTCATGACATACATTCATGTAAACTGGTTTTAAGGACTCGAAAGTATTTGTTGGTCAGGTGCTGATATATATTTTCACTAGGGCTGCTTCCTGGGGTCCCTCCCATCCCGGTTCAGGTTTAGCGTGTGATGGATGGTTTCACTTCATCCGTGAGTGGGGCGTGTGGGGGTCCAGAAAAGGGCAGTGTGCTTCGTTGGCGGAGATGACACGGTCAGCTGAAGCCTTTGGTGCACAGGATTACTCATTCCACAAGTTTATGGGGTGTGGTTTATTTTTCTTCTCCTGTTGAAAATGTGTTTTTGTTTGGCTCTTACAAAGTTGCCTGCCCTGGATTCTGAATTGCTGCCCTAGCAGGGTTCTCAGGCCTTGACCTACTTGTGTTAATGGCCAAAGACATTCAGGAAGAGGACTGCCCTACCTCCCTGAGGGAGGAGTGGCACAACGCAGGGACAAGTGGGCATTGACAGCCGGGCTGGTGTTTACTGGGGAGGCAACAGCATCCAAGGATACGCAAAAATGAAGTCGGATGCTTTGATTACATGAAATCTTAAGCATTACAAAATTTCCTAAACTGATTGTATTGTTGGAGAAAATTTCTATGAGAAATTTCCTGGTGATAGAAGTTAAAATGAAGGAAACAATGTTTTAACATGATGACATTTTAAACATTACAAAATTTGCTGAACTGCTTGTCCTGTTAAAGAAAATGTCTCTGAGAAATTTCCTGATAATAGAAGTAAACCATGTTTAACATTCAGTTATCCGTGTTTCTACTTGAATCAGTGGACCATGCATTCCCTGCCTCAGAAGCTTGGGGTGATGCCAATATTTTTTTAAAATATGTTTTTATTGATTTCAGAGAGAGGATTGGAGAGGGAAGAGAGAGAAACATGGATTGGCTGCCTCCTGCACGCCCCCTACTGGGGATCGAGCCTGCAAACCTGGGCATATGCCCTGACTGGGAATCGAACCAGCTTGGGAGCATGGGTCAACACCCAATCACTGAGCCAGACCAACTGGGCATGACGCCAATATTTATTAAAAGTACTTAAAATGAGCAACTGTCTCTAACCAGCAGCCTCTTGTGTGTTTTACTCAGTATAGGAAAGGCCAGTGGTGACTTTCAGATTCGGAGCATGGAAAAAAGAAAAATTTCTTTCCTGAGTCAGATTCCTTCCCTTTTACTTAAGCAGATATGTGTCACCAATCAAATGTGGATATTAATTCTTTATATAAAGGGATTTAGTAAAGTTAATTATCTTGAAGGGGCTGACATTTCTGGATGCTGCTTTAAGTAAGACAAACATTTGAAACATCCCTCACTGTGTGGCCTCATCCTTCCCAGGGCAACCAAGGCTCCACCCTCTTCCAGCTTAGTCTTCCCACCTCCTCTCTTCCCACCCCAGGACCCAGGTCTTGCCATCATTGTGCCTTTGTTTTCACTGCCTTTCCCTCCTCTGCCTGATAAATTCAGCTCAGCCTTCCAGGCCCCGGCACATGTCACCACTTCTGAGAATCCACTCACTATGAAAACTTCATTTCTTTCTCGATTTTCCCGTCCTGGTTTACGTGTGGTAGCTGTGACTACATTAAAATAATAACAGCTTTTATGGCTCATGCCAGGAGCTAAGTGCTCATGGAATGTACCCAGTAGGAAGCAAGAACCAACATCACTATTCCCATCTTACAGAAGTGGAAACTGAGGCACGGAGGAGTTGCACAGTGGCAGGGGTGTGCCTGGCTCTTGGCCACTGTGTCACCTGTGAGGTCTCCAGCAGGCACCATCGCTCGCACCTTGCATAGCATGGGGCATAGTGGCACATAGTGGGTGTGAGGCTTTGTTGGAATTGGTGGGTTTCATGAGAGCCTTGCTGGGGAGACAGCTGTGGGGAACCGATGTGAAGTCTCAAGGAGCATGCTGCTCGCTGCCCTTCCTGCACAGCAGATCGTGAGGGGCCCATTGCCCTCATCTCAGTACAGTGGTCCCCAAATGCACTAAATGGGGGGAATGGGGAGTTGCCTCCATGCCACAGCACAATTCTGTCATTCATCTCAAAAGAAAGTGGGAATTTACTTTTTAGTTCTCATTTTCACATTTCCAAGTGTCTGTATTAAACGATTCTGCACACTATTCAGCAAAGGCCCTATTTATCTCCCCAGAGGGGACCATCAGAAGCTAGTGTCCAGGATCTGTCCCTCGGCTTCCAGGACACTTTGCTATTTGGGGTGGGAGGGGCTCACAATTCCCATGCTCGAGCACCACCCAGACACCCCAGGCCCACTGAAGCAGACTCCAGGTGCAGAGACGGGCACGGGCCTCTCTCTGGTATGAGGACCCCTGTGTCAGAGCATCCATCTAGTCCTACCCTGCACCCGTTTCCCAAAATACACTGCCAGCGCTTGACTATTACAAACTGCACTGAAAGTATAATTTACATACTTTTTAGAACATTTTTCACTTAGACATTTGAAATTAATAGTTTCATATGCCCTATCTTGCCTCATATTTTAAAAACCTAGAAGGGTAATCTCATTACCTGTAGAGTCACTATCAAACTTAAGGTTGATAACAAAGACAGCTCCGGTGTCACTTAATTCAAGTTCTTTCCTTTAGTCTTTTGAAAAAGAGATATTTTTGTTCACAATCTGCGTGATAGGTATATGGCTTTTTGTCTTACTATCTTTTAAAATAGCTATGTGATGTCTCTTCTGTAATTGCTGTATTTCATAACAAAATATTTTAAAATTAATATGCTATAGCCTGAGGGTCAGCTCAGACTTAACACTGTAAGCTGTAGTCTTTTTAGTATGTTTCCCTGCATCTTAGATGTGGGGTTGTGGGGCTGGTGGGGAGGAGAGCAGGTGAAAGAATTACTCATTGATGCCCTGCCTCCATTGTCTCCTTTATAGGGTAAAGCACCAAGTAGAATACCTGGGTCTGAAAGAAAACATCCGAGTGAGAAGAGCTGGTTATGCCTATCGGCGCATCTTCAAAAAGTTCCTGCAAAGGTAATGAACTGCGACTTCGTTTTAAATAGGTTTATTGAGATATAATTCACATATCGTGCAATTCACCCACTAAAAGTGTACAGTTCACTGGCTTTTACTATACAGAGTTGTACCTTCGTCACCACAATTAACTTTAGAACATTTTCATCACCCCAAAAAGAAGTCCCACTTCCCTAGTCGTCAACCCCCAATTAGGAGACACTGCTTTCTGTCCCTGTAGATTTGCCCGTTCTGGGCATTGCATATAAATAGAGTCATACATGTGTCCTTGGTGTCTGGCGTCTTTCAGTTAGCGTAATGTGGGTTTTCTGTTTTGTTTTTAAAATACATATATTTTTTAATTTCAGAGAGGAAGGGAGAGGGAGAGAGAGATAGAAACATCAATGATGAGGGAGAATCCGCCTGCAACCCGGGCATGTGCCCAGACCGGGAATCAAACCGTGACCTCCTGGTTCATAGGTTGATGCTCAGCCACTGAGCCACACCGGCTGGGTGAAAGACGTTTTTTAATTCAAACTTCATGTAACAAAGGGTATCAGGCTGAAGTAGAGCTTGGTTGTCTTTGAAATCCAGCACATCTAACAAAGTCATTTTCCTTCGGGCCTGTTGTTTCCTGTGCCGTGAGCTTGGGGTGGCTGCCCCACCAGTCATCTGTGCAGGTCACTGGTGGGGGAGGTCAGGAGAGGCTTACCTAAAAGGTAGATCATTTCATGCAATAAAGCCTCATTGACTCTGTCCTCTCACATTCAAGTTTTTGATCATTTTGGTGGTGGGTTAGACTAGGAATAAATTCACCCTCACATCTTTATAAATTAAAGGGGCCACTCCACCTACTGTGTAAGCAGAACTGTATGAAAGGAAGTACGTAGGAAGCTGAGAAAATAAATTTGTAGAGCTCTTGCATTGTTATGGCAGCATCCCTTTGCTGGCAAACAGCTGAGATGTTGATTATGAAAGACTTTTTAACCAGATCGGTAACACTAGCTTCGGCCGAAGTTTCTCAGCCTCAGCTATGGACATTTGGGCTGGAGGAGTCTTCATTGGGAGGGCCATCCTGTGCATTGTAGGATATTTAGCACCCTCCTTGGCCTCTACTCACTAGATGCCAGTAGTGCAGCAGCCGCTCCCCCTCCCCCCCGTACCCTTTTCCCCGAGTTGTGACAACCAGAAATATATCCAGACAATTACCTAATGGGGTGGGGGGCAAAGCCAATTAAGAACCATAGCTTATATAATCATTTACATTTTTACAAAATACCCTTTTCCAATTAAGAGAAAACAATTAAATGCAGAAAATAGTGAATGAAAAGTGTTTCCTCCATCTTTCTGTAATTCAGAAAAGCCTGCCACAATAATTCCAAAACATTTATAATTTTATTCCCCAATATTTTTCCTGTACTTAAAAACTTTGATCCTTGCAAATTCTCTCTGATTGGCATTACTATTGCAAAATGATCAAATATTTTAAGCATCTAACCTTGATTTTCTTTTTTTGAGAAATCAGTTCTGAAAGACCTCCTTTCTTACATAATATTTAAAAACTAACAAACAAGCCAGCGAACCTGACTTTCATAAGCAATGCTGAGAGCTCACAGCACTGGGACGAGCAGGAAATCCACACTGTCCTCACAGGAATGCCTGGAGGCCCTGAGCAGGCTGTGTTACTGTTTGCAGCAGCTCCTGAAGCGAGCTGTGACGTGACCTCCTTGGTTTTAAGATCCAACCTCTCTCAGGTGCCATGCTAGCTTCATGAATCCATCCATGCACGTTCCTCTGCACCTCTCACAGAGTAGACATTGAGATGATCCTATCCTAGGTGCCTCCCTTCTTCACTCTTCTGCTGTGGGCTTTTCCATTAGAAGAGACAAATGGACAGCCCTGACTTGTGAAAAGCAGGCTTTTATGATGTCATACTTCATGTGATTTGAGAAGACTAGGAGGATAATAGAATTTGGAAGGAAATTTATTTTTCAATAAAAAGTACATTCTTGCCCTAACCAGTTTGGCTCAGTGGATAGAACGTCGGCCTGCGGACTCAAGGGTCCCAGGTTCGATGCCGGTCAAGGGCATGTACCTTGGTTGCGGGCACATACCCAGTAGGGAGTGTGCAGGAGGCAGCTGATCAATGTTTCTCTCTCATCGATGTTTCTAACTCCCTCTCTCTCCCCCTTCCTCTCCATAAAAAAAAAAAAAAAAATCAATAAAATATATATATTTTTTTTAAAGTACATTCTTAGTCTCCTACTCAGAAAAGAAGACCATATATGTCAATGGGCAGAGACAATGCAGTTTTCCCTTAGATGTGTTAGTCTGGGATCCTGGTCATAACAGAGTCTGCCAGTGACTGTCTCAACATGTGATCCTCTGTGAACCATCTCATACCGTCACTCTCTCTGTGGCTGAGAGAAAAGGCTTTGTGTCTAGAGTTATTTTCTAGGTGTCCACAGAAAGGATGCCCACTGAGAAATAGAAAGTAACTAAAGGGAAAGGAAGTGTTAATACCCAGCACAACTATCCACGTGTGCATACATGATACACCCTGGGAAGGAAGCCCACAGGTCTAAACAGACCAGTGGTTCAGATACTACCTAGAGCTTAAAAAAAGGAGAAACAGGGAGCATTTGAGATCTTGCTCCCCAGCATATGTCGTCAGTTTGACTCAAATAAACTCTTATACAATTTCTCCAAAAACTCAATAGGAAACAGGGGCTTTGTGTGTGTGTTCATTATCTTGCTGGGGGAAAAAATCCTTTATATTGATCAAATATAGCCCTCTTGACTGAGAATTGGAGGCTAGTAATGCCTTAATTTTCCCACCACTGGGCCATGTGCTCTTGAAATAAGTCCTTCTCTGTTTTAAGCAGTAGAGGGAAGATTCCTATTTACCACTTGTCTAATACAACTCTCGTGCCTTTAGAAAGTGTCGAAAAGCTGTATTACTATCAACAACAAAAAAAATATTTAAAAAAACAAACAAAACAAAAGCCTGGCCGGTGTGGCTCAGTGGTTGAGTGTCAACTTAGGAACCAGGAGGTCACAGTTCATGGTTTGGTTCCTAGTCAGGGCATATGCCCAGGTTGGGAGCTTGATCCCGTGTGGGGTGTGCAGGAGAAAACAAATCAATGATTCTCTCTCATCGTTGATGTTTCTATCTCTCTCCCTCTCCCTTCCTCTCAGAAATCAGTAAAAACATTAAAAAAAAAAAAAAAGCTGTGAGAAATGTCAATTTGAGTCTCAGTTTCGGAAAGTATTTATAAATCCTCAGAAAACACTTTGGAAGAAAGAAGCCTAAATGTGCATTCTGATTCTTAGGAAGAAAAATGTGATAGAAACGTAAGAGATCCGCAAAATTTACCTTACAGCACCACATACATACTACCCATGACCTTGACCCAGCCCCTCGGAATGTGGGTTTGGAAAAAGGATGTTTATGAGCAGCAGCATTCCATGTCATGGGCAAGAGAGAAGGAAAGAAGAGGAAGCTCAGAAAAGCATGAAGTGTGGAAAGCCTTCCACTGGCTGCCAGGATTTTTGTGTCCTTGGGGAGCCAGAAACTCTCTTAACCCCAAATGCCAGCAGCTAGAGGTCCCTGGGGTCTGGGCCGCGTTTCCTCTGTGGAGGAAACATTGGGCTGGTCATCTGAGAGATAACAAGGAGCCTGCCCGTCTCTAAGGGCAGCGTGAGAATTCCAGGTGGACAGAACAGCTGGTGCAAAGGCCTTGAAATGAAATGTTGGCATATTTGAGTCTTAAACTGAAAATATTTGATAAGAGGAGTATAAGCTATTATGCTCATCTCTCCCAATATTATCAGAGGCACCAATTCGGCAGTGCACGCACCACTGCATGTACAACCCCTTCCCATGGTGTATCCTGGAATAAACAAGTGAGCTGGGTGTACTTACTTAGTAAGAACAGTTGTACCGGAATTGCATGCCCTGATCTCTCCAGCGGAAAGAAAAGGAATGGGGAGGCTGCATCATAAAAGCAAAGGGGACGGGCACAGTGGTTCGGGGTATAGTCACGTCTTACTCAGACCCAAACTGTTAGGAGGCCTTGCTGGGAAAAAGGAAAGTCTCTGCAAAACAAGCTCCTTACTATAAAAAATCAAGTGAGAAATATAGCATCATTTTAATGTGGGGGGAGGGGCGGGTAGAGGGTATGTGAATTGCAAGGAGCTATCTCTTTGCAATTGTACAATAAAGACACTTTCGTTTATAGTTTTTATTTGACAATTCAGGCAAAATTGCATTTAGAAACCTGTCGTCCTGGAGGTCTGGTTTTTTCTTTCTCACCTGTCCTCAGCATGGTCTTCTCTCCCTCAGCCATTTAGATTTGGGGTACTTTGCCTCTTTTCTACCAGGTCCCCCCCATGGCATCTAGAAAGGCTCTGCTGTCAGCCATGTATATGTGGCTTCGTTTGTTTAATTGACTTCATTACACCACATGCGAAATGTATTTGTGCTCATGCGTGGCTTTAACAAGGCATTCTCATTTTTAAGCTTTTTGTCTTTAATTATGGAATAGGAGGACTTGCTTCTCAGGAAATTTATGACACTCTCAGGCAAGATGTGAATATTTGGGAGGAGCAGAGAGAGTCCCTAGAGTCACCTTATTCCCAATCAGCTGGTTCTAAGGGTGTGATAATTCCTGGTCTGTCCTCTTAGGGAGCCCTGGATCCTAAAGGCAGGCACTCTTCTTACTAAGATTCCCTTCTCCCTTGGATGCCACAAATCAGTATGATGCTGTAGCCGCTTCTCCGGACAAAGGAAGGACTGGCTTCTAGAGGCCGGGGGCTGTCCATTGGCTGTACTCTAGACATGCCTGCCTGTAGACCACACCTCCACCTTCTCACCCGTATGCTCCCGATATCTCCTTCCATCCTTCTTCTTTCCACCTCAAGTCTGGTACCTTCTGTATTTGGCATCCTGCAATGTGCTCCTCTCTCCTCTATTATGACAGCCTCTCATGTATGGCTGTCTAATGTTTCTAATGTAGACACGTGTAGAAGGGTGTATAACTCTTTAAAAGAAATACTTACACGTCATCCAATGTGTGGTTTATATGTAGCGCCTTGAGTAAAGAAATGGGTTGGGGTTCAAATCCCAGCTCTGACACTTACTACTAAGTAGTCTTGACGAGTCTCTATTTACCGGTTTCCTACTCTGCAAAGTGGAAAGACCGACCTGATCAGGTTGCTGTAAGAATAAAATGAGATCATACATTTAAGTACCAAGAACAGCACCTGGTCCACAGAGTGCGCCCTGTGAGCCATTCACGTTAGTATCACTGCTGAGGGCCAGGCACGCTGGGAAGTGCTGGATGTGCAGCCTGAGCCACACACGGGGCCAACCCACTCATGGAGCTCTAGTCCTCACGGAGGAGGCATACATTAACCAGATAGGCACAAGCATGAATGTAATTGCAAATGATGATGCATGGTCTGAAAGAAAAAGGTTTTATCTGAGAGAAAGTAGCAAGGCGGTGCTTTTGTGTGGGTCATCCAAAAAGGCCTCTCTGGAAGCGTCGCTGAAGGGAAGTCGCCCTGAGCAGGAGCGGCCATGGGAGGAGTTTGGAGCACAGCACGGCTGGTGGAGGGAACAGCAAGGGCAGAGGCTCTGAGGAGGGAGATGGCTGCGTGTGCACGAAGAAGAGGCCATCCTCCCAGGAACATGTGAGCCAAAGGAAGAGCAGAGAGGAGACTGGAGACTCAAGATGCACAGAACTCCAAAGATGAAAGTTAGTGCATCATAACAATAGCAGCTGCTTAGAGGGCACTTTATAAAACTCTGCAGCAACTGTTAGGTGCTCGGGGGAAATCAGTATTGAGAAGAGACCATTTGATTTTCTCTGAGGAGTACCATTGGTGACCTTCAGCAATGCTGTCTTGAGATAATGATAGAAAGGCAAAGTAGGCCTAGCCAGTATGGCTCAGTGGATACAGCGTCAGCCTGCAGACTGAAGGGTCCCGGGTTTGATTCTGGCCAAGGGCACATTCCTGGGTGGCGAGGCTGGATCCCCAGTGGGGGTCGTGCAAGAGGCAGCCAATCAATGATTCTCTCTTATCATGGATGTTTCTATCTCTCTCTCCCTCTCTGAAATCAATAAAGAAATATATAGAAGGAAGGGAGGGGGGGAGGGAAGGAAGGAAAGGAAAAATAGATTGTCAGCAGGGTATTATGAAAATGGCCAGATAGGGAGGGAGGAGGATGCATCCCAGACCCAGTGGACTTTGCAGCTGTCGAGATCCATCCCTAAGGCTTAAACAGTGGTGAATGGATCGCCTGGACCCAGCAACACCAGGTGCCTTTGGGGGGCCGTGCAGTCCGGGCTTGATCCTTCTCTCCCGATTATCCTCACAGGTATGCCATTCTGACCAAAGCCACCTGGCCCTCGTGGAGAGGCGATGAGAAGCAAGGTGTCCTCCACCTGCTGCAGTCCGTCAACATGGACAGCGACCAGTTCCAGCTCGGGAGGAGCAAAGTGTTCATCAAAGCGCCTGAGTCTGTGAGTGAGCGCCGACCCCTCCCACAGCACAGCTGGCTTCCTTTTCTCGTCCTTGGGCTCATGCCTTAATGTAGTCTCCTCCAAGGTTTTCCTCTGCTCCCAATCTAAGCATGGGTCATTCTACACCCCTGCTCCCTCGTAGCCTTCAGAGCACTCAACATGTACAGAAACTTACCATTGTGTCACAGTTTCTTTTCTCACTTAGTGTCTCTCTCTCGTCCTAGTTGGGCATCTCCTTGAGGCCAGGACTCCTGCCTGCTCTGTATGCCGTTGAGTCCTCAGGGCCTCACATAGAAAGCAGCTCATGGCAGGTGGCCACTCGTGGTTTATCGTGTCCAACAGTGTCTGAGCTAAAAGGGGCTTCTTTGTCCCACCACGGAGGCTTAGCTAAACCTACCTCCTTACCCGAGTTGACAGCAAACAGGGCCAGGCTTCCTCCTAGAAGGCGGAGCAGGGCTTGGGGATGAGAATTCCCAGACTGCCTCTTGAAGACTAGGAGGGAGCCTGGACAGGACGGTGAGGAGACGAATAGGTAGGAGGAAAAATCTCCGGGTCTATAGAAAATCAATATTTGCCTGTTAGGAATTCAAACAATTTTGCAATTCACAAACTTCTTTATTTTTCCTGGTGAGGGTGTGGTCACTGGGAGCCCACTGAGTATCCATAAGAGATTCTCAGTTGAGCAGAGCCCCTCCGTTCTGCCCAGTGAGCTCTGGGCTGTGGAATGGAGCATTGCTTTTTACATTGGAGAACCTGCTGGAACTAACCAGGTTTGACATCAAGGTTCCTATAACAGTCACAAGACTGCATTTCAGGGGGCTGTGGTGAAGTTGGCAAAATGAATTATTCAGTCGAAGGGAAACTTGCAGTGTTGAGAACACGAGAACTTGCAGTGTGATAATAATGGAAACCCTTGACTTCAGTCAAATCCTGGTCTGGTGGCGCGTTTTCTTCCTCTTTGGAAGAGGGGCCACGGCTGCTATTCTGCTTGCCCCAGAGGATCAGCCTGACACCCACAAATGATAAGAGCTGTGAGTGAATGGCTTTATGAACCATAAAGGTATTAAATAAATAAATGGCACACATCAATAGAGCCCTTTTATGAAAAGTTTGTGGTAGCATTTTCCACTCTGAGTTATTTGTAGCTTCACAGCGACTTCACTTCCAAATATAAAATGAAAATGTTGTGTCATGCACCATTAAGCAACCCACAGAGCAGTTCCTGTTCTTTCTAAAACAGGACGGGGTGATTGATCAGTACAATGCAGAACCCCTCTGTTGGCTCATGCCCGCTTTTACTTTTAATTATATGTGAAAACTTGTTAAGTTTTCACATATAATTAAAACAGCCTCAATATTTTGCACTTTTTTTTTCTGATTCAGTGGAGCTTTGACTCTTCTTTTCCCACCATGCGCGCTCGCGTGCACGCGCACACACACACACATATTCCATCACCACCACTCTCCTCCCCACCACTCATCTGCCCACAGTTAGCCCTAACATTGCAAAAGCTTGTACAAAATACCGGTTTTTAAAACTCCACTTTGTGATTTTTTGCCTAGCCTTGTACAGTGAAAGTGCTGAATATTCGAAATAACCCATTTGTTTTAAGAATGCACATGAGCCATCAGGCACCACAGGGTTTGGTTTTGCTTATTTGTTACATGTGTCTGCGATTGGGGGTTTCTGTTTTTGTTTTCTCTCTCTCTTTTTCTTCAACTTCCCTGACTTCGAACCCACACGGCCTTTGAAAAGAACCGAAAACCCAGCTAATCTTTGAACTAGTCTATTGGAAGTTGGGAATTGGTTGCCTCCCCATCCTTTCTGAGTCACAGTGTATTTTCTCTGGCGCTCCCAGAATAGTTCTGGGAAAGAAGAAATCAAGACTTACACAAAAACCCAGCACACAAGATAAGAAACACCAACGAATATTCTTACAACAGGCAACCGCAGGCCAGTGTTGTAAACGTTCAGTCCATGCGGAACCATGTAGTCCCTTTTGTTTTTAGAATATGCTTCTCCGCCTGTGTACGTGGCCTGTGAGCGCAGAGGAAGCGGCCCCGCCCTTGGTCGTTTTCCTTGGAGATGTTGTTGCACAGCTGGGGCTGTGGGCAGGAGAGGTTGAGTGACCGGCGGGGTAGAGGTGGCTCCTGCGAATAGACCCAGACAAACAGAGACAACAAATCAAGCCCAGCTGCCTTCAAACCAAGTAGGCCTGTTTACTTCTGGAACACTTTTGCAATGATCACGCATCCTCTTTTACTTGGGGTTTTTATTGGTGCATTTCATTATTTTTCCTAGAGAGTCACATGAGCCACTTTCTAGGTGAATGCCAAAGTTCCCCACCATTTTATGAGTGGAATAAATGCAGATTTGTAGAGAAGGACTTCTGTGTCAAAGGGAGGAAGAGCCTGGCAGAGCCTGAGGGCCTTTGGTGCACTTTCCAGCCAGACCCAGCCTGAGTTCCAGTGTCCTCATCGGTAAAATGGGTATTATAGAAATAGGTGGCTCGTGCAGTTGTTGAGGGGTTGAATGAAGAAGAAGAAGAAAAAAAAGGCATAAAAAGTGTCTAGAATGATCCCTGACCTACAGCAGGCGCACGTACATCATAGCTCATTGTTACCAGCTTCATGATTCCAGAGCTCCACTGAGTGGGGTGCAGCAATCAGTATTCATTGTGAACATGGCCTGAGTCTCAAGGCCCGCCAGTGCCTGATATGGGCCCTTAAACAAAACAGCCTCGATTGGTTCCTCCTGGTGATGCCAGGTCCCAGCCAGCACATCATCAGTCCTGCTCTCATCACCATGGCGACTGTCCTCTGCCCTGGGGCTCCTGGGAGAACTCCCTACACTTCCATGCAGCTGAGCGCAGGGCAGTCCTCCTTCCACAGCCGCACAAACTGGGCTTCTGGTAAAGCCGGGACGTTCTGTTAAGAGACTGTCTGCAACACTAACCAGCAGCCTCCACCAACTCATTCGAGCCTCTTTGGATCAAGGTGGGGAATAAGTGGAGAAATTCTGAAGCCTTCATTTGACTCTCACAGAGATTATGAGCAGATACCATTATTAAGGTCCCGCTGGATACACTCAAATCCAACTGTTTTCCTTCTTGGTTGTTGTTAAAAAAAAAAAAAAAAATGTGTAGATAAAAGTTAAACAACACCCCCTACCAGTCATTTCTTTTTTTTCTTTTCTTTTTTTTTTTTTTTGTGTGTGTGTGTGTGTGTGATTCAAGTTATGTTTATTTGAGAGGAAAATGAGAATAGTGGACTTTGAGGGGGATCTGGATTTGAATTCTGATCCTTCTACTTGCTAGGTTGGGGACTTTGAACAAGTTAGTCTTGCTGAGTATTAGTTTTCTTACCTATGAAGTGGAAACTAATAGTAAACAGAGGACATGATTGTTCAAGGACAGTAAATGAAATTACAGATTGAAGTGGGTAGTACAGTGCTTGCTACCAGTCATTTCTTCGCCTTTGTGCCTGAGGGTGAGGAGCTGCTTGCCACGCGTGGCGTGGACTAAACCAAGTGTCCCTGAAATAACCAAACAAAAGTGATGCTCAGGTCTTCTGAACTGGCTCCCATTTATCTTTTTTACTCTCACAGCTATTTCTTCTGGAGGAAATGAGAGAGAGGAAGTATGATGGGTATGCTCGAGTAATACAGAAATCCTGGAGGAAGTTCGTGGCCCGAAAGAAATACGTCCAAATGAGGGAAGAAGGTATTTCCGTCATTTCGTTTCGTGCATTTGACAAACCTCAAGAATAAGTTTGAGCTTAGATGAAAGTTACAAGTTTATTGTCCTTTGCATGTCATGTGTCGTGTGTGAAAAATCTTGCATCCCTTCGGAGTTTCTCTGTGTGAGTATTTCCCTCCTTTTTCTGGGGGCCTGACCCTCCTCCCTTCTCTGCCTTCATGGACTTGTAGCCTCAGACCTCCTGCTGAACAAGAAAGAGAGGAGGAGAAACAGCATCAACAGGAACTTCATCGGGGATTATATCGGGATGGAGGAGCACCCAGAACTCCAGCAGTTCGTGGGCAAGAGGGAGAAGATTGATTTTGCAGACACAGTGACCAAGTATGACAGGAGGTTCAAGGTACACGCTGGCTGCCCACCCCAGAGTCACCAAGCTGATTCCTTAGTTGTAAAACTAACTCATCATTTTGCTTTTCTTATTACCAAAACAGAACATGCTCCTTGTAGAAAAATTTAGAAAATACAGAGAAGCCAAAAGAAAAATAGCTACCTATACCCAGAAACAGTGTTAACATTTTGTGTGTATCCTTTAGAACTTTTTTATATAGACATATTTCTGTATATTTCATTTTATAAAAATGAGATCTACATTACATGCTGGTTTATTTTTCTGGGTTATTTTTTTGTTGTTTTGTTTGTTTGTTTTTTTAAATATGCCAGGGAGAACTTTCCATATTATAGACATATCAATACTGTATAGATTATTTTGTTTAGCTGCATTATATTCCATTCAGCAGATACTACATTTTTAACCAATTTCTCATTAATCTATTCTTTTTTTTTTTTTTACTATCATTAAAAAAAGGTGCAGTGAGCATCCTTTCATGCATATCTTTGTGCATCTGTCTGCTGATGCTTTTAGAGAAAATTAATAGGAATGGAATCGTTGGGCCCAAAGGTTCAGAATATCAGGCAGTATTGCAGTACACTTACTCATCTCCCCCCAGGGAATGACTAGCAAGGTTTTCTCGGGGCCACTGGAGGGACAGCTGACGTTTTAACCTATTCCCTTAGGCATTTTCATTTGCCTAGTAAAATCTTGGCCCTAAATGTGAAGTCTGAAGCCACTGTAGTTCATGAGCCATAAGAGCTTTTTTATTTATTTATTTATTTGGTTTTCGGCCAGGAAAAAAATGAAATAAATAACAGTATTAATAAGAAGAATGACGTTGTTTTGCTGAAACCAAATCATTTCTTACACCCCGAATGTGGTGCCAGCTGTTCCGGCAGCCAACACGAGACCAAGCTTGAGTATGCGTGTCTCTCAACGGTGTTTGGGTATAAGGTGGTCAGTGGCCCACAAATTCCAAAATCTGTTCATATTTGATTTTAAAAAATGTTTTTATTGACTCTTTAGAGGGAGAGGGAGAGAGAGAAAGAGGAAAAGACCATTAATTTGTTGTTCCACTTATTGATGCATTCATTGATTAGTTCTTGTTTGTGCGCTGGCTGGAGATTGACCATCAACCTTAGCGTATCAGGACGATGCTCTAACCAACTGAGCTACCCAGCCAGGGCCTCATATTCAAATTTTAAAGATTATCATTGAAATGAAAATTTATCCATTTTCTTTTTTATATATTTTTATTTATTTCAGAGGGGAAGGAAGAGAGAGATAGAAACATCAATGATGAGAGAGAATCACTGACTGGCTGCCTCCTGCACGTCCCCTACTGGGGATCGAGCTCACAACCTGGGCATGTGCCCTTGACTGGAATCGAACCCGGGACCCTTCAGTCCACAGGCCGACGCTCTATCCACTGAGCCAAACCAATTAGGGCAAAATTTATCCATTTTCAAAAGTAAAAATGTCATGGACTCAAAAAATACATATGCAGACACTTGAGGGATCCCTGTTTGAGAAATGTTCTGTAGCAGATAACTGGCAGGGTCACCTTATGTGTTGGTTTGTTCACAACTGTCCCTTTATACCTGTTATCTGATACCTTAGGTGGATCCAGATGAGTTTGCCATTTTTGAGAGTCAGAGAGAGACAGATACCATTAATGTCATATATGTCAGCCTAATAATTATTAATAGTGTTCCCATTCGCTACCCAAGGCAGCTTCCCCTCATGGGGTAGCAGGTGCCCACTCTCCGGACAGCTGTGCCTCTGGCGTGCCTATCCCCCTTCTGAAAGCGCCTCTCCTTCCAGGGCATAAAGCGCGACTTGATTCTTACTCCAAAGTGCTTGTACCTCATTGGCCGAGAAAAGGTCAAACAGGGCCCAGACAAAGGGCAAGTGAAGGAAGTGCTGAAGCGGAGAATCGAGATGGAGAGGATCTTGTCCGTGTCCCTCAGGTGAGTGGCGAGGGGTGCCCCGTGCCTCCTCACTATTGCCATTGCTGTTCCAAATATGGCCGATGAAAGGCCTGTCAGGTCCCCCGTGTCGCCATTGTGATGAAAAGAACACTCTCCTCGTCTTCCCTCAGGGGACCTGGCCTTCCTTGGTCCCAGGGATCCTGATGTGACAGGATGCCACACCAAGAAAAAGTCGAGCACTGTTAGCTCCTCTCATGAGGAGACACTCAGATCCTTTGTTCCCATCAAACCTGAGAAATAAACCTCATGTGTGAAGTGGTATAATTGCTCTTACTGAAGTGGGGCCACAGCCCGGAGCCTGTCCCCAAGCCCACCTCACCCACGTGGAGCACCAGCAAGGCCCAGGCAGAGGTGGCCATCAGCATTGGTTTATAGCTTGCTGTGCCCTCTGGCCAGGAAGGGACGCTTCTTTGGGCTCCTTGAGGCCCTTCCTGCCTGTACTTGCAAGGGAGAGAATGCAGATTGGCCGCCATGAGCTATAGCCTGGGATCAACACTAGTCATGCCCCTCACCTCCAAGTTCACAGGCAGGGCCCTGGCTCCTGTCAGCATTCTGCCTTTGTTTGGCAGAGGGAGACTTCCCAAATCCCATGCTGAGAACTCCCTGACCAAGCTCCCGCTGGCAAGAGGAGGCCCCTCCGCGTCCACAGAGGCTAAGAGAAGAGGAAGAAGGGCCCCTTGGAGCCCAGTAGCTTCCTCCTGGAGTTGCATCCAGGAGCCCTTCTGAGGATCCCAGTGCCCCTGCCAAGTCGACCTTTGAAGGCTGCCATTGCCTCAAAAGCGGCCATGTTCCAGTTGCTTGCGAACATGTCTTTCTGGAATTGGCACATCTCTGAACTCTTATTCCACACAGAACAAAACTGCTGCTCTCGGGAGACAGCAGGGGTTTGCATGCTCAGGCGTCTGACCGGCCAGGCTGGAGGTCCTGGCTCCAGGGAGATAATCCAAAGCAGATTGCAGGCCGTGTCCATTCTTGCCTGTGTCCCTGTGGTTCCTGATTCTAGCTGCTCCCGATGTTCCCGATAAAGGACCGGGTGGTGCTGTGAGGTTAAGCGTGTGAAGCATTTCGACTCAGGATGTGGTAACCCTTCTAAGCAGAGGAGTCCCTCAGCAGCCCTTGGCAAGCCCCACCTCCGAGGGGTCTCGATGCCATGAATTTCAAGGAAGAGCTGCAGACCCTGTCTGGCTTTCAGATCTTCCTGAGCTTTGGGCTCGTTGGCTGGGCCACAACCTGAGCCACCCTCTTCCTGGCTCGCTGGGCCCTGAGGCTGAGCTGCCCTTGGTGTTCGAAGGAACCCAACGGAAGCTTCTCCCTTTTCTGGCGTAGGGACCAGCCATCCCAGAGCGAAGCTGGGTTAGCTGCAGCAAGGCCGGCTCCGGAACATGTGCTCATTAGGCTGAGAGTGATTGCTGTTCTTCCCATTATTATCACCCAGCTCTGTCTTCAGAGCATTCAAGGGGGACTTGATGGTAAAGAATCAGGCCTACATTTGTATCACATACTTTGACACCATCTTGCATCAATTCCTTGAGGCTTATCAAAGTGTTGGATATTCACACTCAAATGTTTTCCTTCTGTCTTTTGTTGTCTGACAGCATCTGGGAATACAGTGTCTCCTGGTAACACCATCTTCTTTTTCTGCTTCCTCTTTAACAGTCATGGTCTGGGCACGTACTTCCTTGTGGTCTTCCCTTTCTAGAAGCAGTAATAAAATGAGGTATTTAGCCTGAAAGTTGTCCTGACACAATAGGGAGAAGAAAGAGCTTGAGTGACTCTAGCTTGTGATTTCTGCATGTTGTAGTCACTGAACCTCAGGTTCACCAAGATTAATACTGTCCCTGTGTTTCCTTCATTCATTGGGCCAACCAGCCACCTACACCAAGTTAAGAGTGCAATGGACAGATGGGGGATGGTGTGTATAGAATCAAATCCAGAGTAGAAATTGATTGTGGTTACCAGACCACCAAACGCGTGTGTGTGTGGTGTGTTCAAAATATTTCAGTGTAGAGAAAGATTTTAACAGTTGCCTTGCACTTCAGAAAAAAACATGTTATAACGTGTATGTGTGTTTAAAAGACTTTATGAGGCTGACTGCGTGACTACTGGCTGGAAGGACCAACTAATGACTTCTAGTTAAGACCATCAAAGTGTCCCACACATTTGGTCTTTCAGCCCCTCTCTCTCTGTTATAACATAATCACTGTCAAAGCAAAATGGGCCCTCAGCTCCCTGTTCAAACAAACCACCAATCAAAAACAATTATGAGACCGTTTGGAAAATGTGAACATGACTAAATATTTGAGAGGAAGGATTTATTGTTCATTTCTTTAGGCGTGATAATGGTATTGTGATTTTTTTTATTTAAAGAGGCTTTGTCTTTTAGAGACTCACACTGAAATATTTAAGGATAAAGTAATATGATGTTTACACTTTGCTCCAGAATAGCCTGGCTTGTGTGTGGAGTGGGAGTGCAAATATGATTGTGGATTGGTAATTCTTTACACTTGACATGTGGAGGTTCATTCTACTCTATATATTTAAATTTTTCTATAGTCAAAAGTTTTTTTCTAATCCTCCAATAGACATCATATTTTAGAAGTTCTTTTCTTTACCTTTTATAAATATGCTGAAATATACCTGGTTGAATTAGAATTGAAATTTTTTTATGTAAGTTTTTATTGATTTCAGAAAGGAAGGAAGAGTGAGATAGAAATATCCATGATGAGAGAGAATTATGGATCGGCTGCCTCCCGCAAGTCCCCCACTGGTGATCGAGCCCACAACCCGGGCATGTGCCCTTGACCGAAATCGAACCCAGGACCTTTCAGTCCGCAGGCTGACGCTCTATCCACTGAGCCAAACCGGCTAGGGCTGACTGAAATTTTTTAACTCAACAAGAAAAAACAGGATCGGCCCGGTAGCTCAGAGAGACAAAGACTACAGCTATCCAAGGGACTCTAGGGTAATGTCAACAGGAAAACCCTCATCTAAGATTCGTTAGACGGGACCACTGATGCTGGCTTCCGCCTTCCCTGGAGAGTGTGGGGAGGTGGCACATCAATGTTTAGTTGAGACGTCGGATTTTCGAGGCCCGGAGTCTGCTGACAGGCCAAGCATCAGTTTTGGAAGAACCCTTCCAGAGCTGCTTCCTGTCCAAGTACTGACCTGGCTCCTGTTTGAAAAGCTCAATTTGCTGAAAGGGTGGCCACAAGGTGTCATAGCCTAGGCTCTTTGCTTTCCTGTTTTTAGGCAATGAAATTGGTATCGTAAGGTCTCATATTTGGAGACTCTGTCTGATGAAGCTTCTAGTAGCCCTTCTCATTCCCATAGCTGATCATGCCTAAGACCAAAAAGCTATGTGGCTGCCCGTCTTTGTATGTGATGGACAAAGCAACCTGTAAGAGGGGCTTTAGACAGAGGCGCCAGCTTCTTTGGTCACAACCTTCTTGCCCAGATGTTTCGTTGCCCAGTTGCCCTAAGCCTCTGGTGATCAGAGCAGCCCGCTCAGCTGACCTGAAGCCATACTGAAATCTTGTTGTGACTCGTCATGGCCTTTGAGCGTTGGGAACCTAGAAGTCATCGGCTTTTGGAACTGACCACCTATCTTGTGTTCAGCCCTGGATTTGAAGGTGAATGAGACAGAGTCACCACCTCAGGGAGCCCCTCCCACTCCGGAAGAGGGAGCAGACACTTGAGTAAACATGTGCCCCAAGTTAGAAGTGTTCGGAGAGGGATGCACAGGGCAGGCCTGGTGTTCAAAGACGGGAAGGAGCCTTTGCACCTGCAGCCAGGTGGCCGGTGGCGTTCTCCTGGGAGGTCTGTGATGAGGCCTCATACAACCTATCCCTGCACTTTCTGAGAGAAACTCATAGATTCCCAGCCTGGTGCCACTGGTTTCCCTGAGGGTGGAGCTCTGGAGAAGGTCTATTTTCTTCTGGATTTACCTCGGTACTTTCCAGGTTGCTAAAAGGAGCATTTATTTCATAATCAGGAACAATTTTTATAAAGGCAGGGCCATCTCAGCAAATTACCTTTCCAGCTCTAAGGCGGGGGGGGGGGGGTGCCTTTAAGACTACTCAGTGTTTTGTAACTAACATTTTTTGAAGAAGATACTGGTTCAGGGAGTAAAACAAGATTTTCTAGCGTTCTCAGCAATACCACAGTAAGCCACAAAGATGAGGGGATAAAAACAAGCAGAAAGCCAAAGCAGGGACTAGACCGGGACGGGAGCTTTCAGCACGGGGTGCAGACATCTGCAAGGCATTGCAGCTTGAGCACATGAATAAGACAAGGGCGAAATCCAAAGATAAGTCTGATTTTTTAAAAAGAATAAATAAATGTGAAAACTTTGTTTCCAGATCTAGGAGCATGGGCTGAGGAGAAAGGAATGGGCTGGAACTCTGGCCTGGACAAGGATGGATTCACTGACTCCCAAGCCTGGGTCATGAAAGGAAGGGGTTTTGAATTTGATGGTTGAAGTCAAAGTGTCCAAACCATCTCTTCTTGTTTCCAGACTCATGCTGATAATTGACCTTGAAATTTTGGCCTGCTTGATTTTTTTTTTCTTTATGGTAATAAATCTAAGCACATTAAACTTCTCAGGATTACTTATGTTGGGCTCATTTAGCCCCGCTGAATAATCAATCCCGCCTACAGTATAGCAAGACAAACAGACAAGTCTGGACATGTCAAAGAATGCTTTGAGTCCAGTCATCTCAACAGGAGTGTCATACCTCACCCCACACGCCAGAAAGTGGTGCCTCCTGTTTTCAGTCTTTTCCCATTGGGTGCACCCCTTCCTAACGCAGCAGTCTCTCGCTCCTGTGCTCGGATGCTCGGACTTCATTTCATTAACGCCAAGGGACTTGGAGAGCTGTTTTGAGCAGTTTTATCGAAATGTCCTTTGGAGTTTTGAATTAAGACAATTCCAGAATTTTTCTAAAAATAGGAAGATGGCCCTGACCGGTTTGGCTCAGAGTGGATAGAGCGTCGGCCTGCGGACTGAAAGGCCCCAGGTTAGATTCCGGGCAGGGGCATGTACCTTGGTTGCGGGCACATCCCCAGTAGGAGGTGTACAGGAGGCAGCTGATCGATGTTTCTCTCTCATCGATGTCTCTAGCTCTCTATCCCTCTCCCTTCCTCTCTGTAAAAAATCAATAAAATATATATATTTTTAAATAAAAACAGGAATATGATAGTAGCATTGTGGCCTCAACCCTCTGAGGTAAATTATTCTCAAACTTTAAGAAAAGTTTCTAATTCCTAGTTTGGGAACAAGAAGGTAGAGTAGAGATTGTCCACTTCCTACATTATCCATTCTCTCCTCTACCTACTAATGGCCGGCAACCTGCCCAAGGACTACATTTCCCAGGCTCCCTTGCAGCTAGGTGTAGCCATGTGACAGTGCTGGCCAGGGCTGTGTGAGGAGAAGTGACTTATATCATTGCCTAGTCACTTCTGTGAAGGGAAGGAGTGGAAAGAGCCTGGCTCCCTGACACTGTAGAGCTGTCATGTTGGCCCTGGTGTTGATTTTACACATGCTGTTGAGTGACAGATGACAAAGCTGTGCCTGTTGTTGAAACCACTGGTTGTCAGGGTCCTCATAACCACAGAAAAACCTATATCCCAACTCTCACAAGGGTGTGAGGAGGTCTGGTTGTAATGTGGGGATGTTTGAAAACAAACTCCTGAGGAAATGGTGGTGACCAGGTGCTCTACCAGGTGGCCATTATGTGTCCAAACATGCCTGTAGGTATTCTGACTTCACATCCAGGGATAACTCCTTGGGGTAGTTGTCTTCAATGAACAGGCTGTGAGGGGCCAGCTCCTTCCCCAGGTGATGGTATCTTGCTGCTTGTGTGCCCCACCCCTCTGTGGTTGGTTTATGCTGCCATTCTGTGCCTTTGGATTCCAGCTATGTTGTGGTCCTGCCCTGGGCCTCTTCTCCTGTGGATTAGCAAGCTCTTTCCTGTAGGGAGGCTGGGGCTGAGGTGTCTGGGAGAGAGGCTATGGCTACAGCCTCTGGCCTGATCAGTTCGGGTCCTGAGCTTCCTGCCTCAGCCCAGAAAGAGAACGTTCCTGACAAGCCTGGGATAGCCCGACAAGGCTCTCTCTGCCCAAGGAAGACTCCTGGTCCCACGGACTGCCCACCCTGACCTGGTATTCATGGGCCTGAACAGAGAGACCTCATGAGCTGCAGTTTAAATGGATCAGATTCTACATGAAAGAAGGATCCCTCATCTCAGAGATTCTCCACACTCCGGTCCTCCTTACTGGCCCTGCCCTCTGGCTTTGTCACAGACCACAATCCTACTGTACAGTGGTACCAGGGGCCCTGAGAGCAGGGCACAGCTCCTGAGTGACACCCCTTGGCTTTGCTTCCTAAAAAGCCATGTCGTTGGCATTTCTTGCATGTGAAGGGATTAAAATATGTGTGTGGTCAGTTCATCAAGAGGGTTCATTTACTTTGCTTTTAATGCCTAGAAAAACGCTTACCAATAAAATGTCATGTAAGAGGGTTGACTTAGCTAGTTGACAGTGGTGCTTGGAGGTCATTGTAAACCTATACATTCTGAAGCCCAGGATGTCGGCTTCCCTTTTGATAACTGAGCTTACAATTCTTCAAATTAGGATTTATTACTGTAGCTGCAACCATGTCATCAGTTCTACTAACTTAGGACTTATGTGCAACGGTTCATTTTCAGCCCATTCTACTCAATCGCATTCTGGATTTACATGATCTTAAGAACATAGAAATGGAGTTTGAAAGTGGATTTTTTAAAAAGACTAAATGGATTTTTTTTTTAAGACTAAATCGTTCTTAAAGTTCTGCTTTTAGCCGTGACGTGGGAGAAGTGCTTCTGTGGATGCTGTGGGTGGGCTGTAAACTTCCTCCCAAAGCAGCTTTCAGTGACTCCATTATGTAATTCCTTGTTGTGTTTTCTTTTAAAGATTATCACTTGCAGGAAGAAAGGCTAGAAACCTAGTGCTGTCTTACAGAACTAAAAATTGAGTGAAAAAAGGATGGGTAAACAAAAGTGCAACTTTTCTTTCTAATCTCTGCAGCACTATGCAAGATGACATTTTTATTCTTCACGAGCAAGAGTATGACAGTTTGCTTGAATCCGTCTTCAAAACTGAATTCTTAAGCCTCTTAGCAAAGCGTTATGAGGAAAAAACCCAGAAACAACTACCTCTGAAATTTAGCAACACGTAAGTTGGGACCTGGGGCCCTGAGCTCACTGCCCAGGTCCAGGCTGAGAGGAGGGGAGGTCTGTGGGTAGGGCCTAGGGCCTGCCAGCTCTGGTGGCTTCTGCCCTGGCTGCCTTAGCTTCTTCCCCCACCCTCACCCCCCAACCTCCACCCCCCCTCCCCCACTCCCGGAATCGCAGGACTGCAGATTACAATCCGATGGCTGTCATGGACTTTGAAAAGGTCACTTTTGTGTTTCTGTGAAACAATGACTTCACCAAAGGGTGTGTTTTGTCATTTGGACAAAAATCTGCAGGAAAAGGCAGTTTTTTTTTAAATATTATCAATAAAAGAATACTTTTATTTAGCAGAGCAGCCAGAGCAGAGTAACACTGGAAGAAAGAGGAAGTGAACAGAGTGGGAGCTTAAGTTCCCAAAATCAATGCATAATGCCTGGGGGGCAGCGGGGAGGGGTGCCTGGGGACTAGTGGGCTGCCGATGGCCCGGGCCCTGGGTCTTGGCTCACCTGCCTTTGCTTTAACAACATGGTCTCGGGGACCAGATCCTGAAATACTGTCAAGCTTCTAATCCTATTCGTCAGGTGAGAGTGATTTTGTTTCTTCTTAAATTTCCATCTATCACATGGAGATCTCTCTTACTACCCACAAGAATTCCAAAGTAAAGCCTTAATTCCATGATGAGGGAAACTTACTGTGATTGATGCTGCTGTGGCTGCATTGAAATAGATACTGGTAATTGTATGGATTCTTTGCAGCTTTTCCAAGGAACCATTTGGCTATTCAGACCAGGGGCAGTTATTTTTTCTGGGAATTTGTAATAAGGGAATAACAAGAAAGGAAGACTATGAAGAGCCAAGCCACTCAATAGAATAATAGGCGGCTACTTAAAATT